>JARFIW010000791.1:0-2572500 GCA_036346225.1 Platerodrilus igneus
CTTGCTTCCAAAGAAACCGGCACTCCATCGTCGACGCTGGCGTTTTTATGCGATAGCTACCCGTTGTTAAACGCTGTCTAACCATTTCACCCATCTTCGTTAGTAGCGGTAACTGATGCATTTTTATGTTTGTTGCTCCAGTGGTGCGGGTATGCAATTTTCCATTTTTAAAATCGCATACTTTACACATAATTTTTGCCGACCCGGGCCTTTAACAGGGCGGCGTTGAACGTTTACGGCTTAATGACAACCGTGCTGTTTTTCCTTGTGTCCGGCTGCCATTTCGTAAAGCGATACCGCAAGACCCAAGTTTAAGTACTTTGCCGCGGACGGCAACCCCGATGTTACACCACGACATTTGTTCTGGTGCCGTTTGGAGCATTTTCCGGTATAAACACCGCAAGGTTGCACTTAAAACGTTTCAGGAATTTAGTTTACAAAAAAACCCGCACTATAGCACGTTTGTAAGCAACCAACTTAAAAAGCACCCAGCGTACCTGATTTTGGCCCTTATAGAATGCAAACCGAAGGTTTCCGGACATCCGAACGGTTGAGGATTCGGCGGAACTAAATGACGTCATAATCCTCGCTGCTCGTCCAATACATTTAGCGCCAATGCATGCACCCGGTTCCGGTTGTCGATGGTGGAATGCCGTTAGTAGAAACACCGGAAAATCTTCCATGTTATAACGCGTGCAATTAAAAATACTTTTATAGCACATCGCGCACTTTTTCGTCTGATAAAAGCTTTGGGCTTTTACACTTTCGCATAGCGGTCGGCCGCAGTATTGATTTCTAGAACCGGTGTCCAACCCAAAAGAAATTAGATGCTCGATGTCTTCAATTCGATTCCCTCGTAAAGGTAGAAAAACTCGGTCAATCATCCATTAAACTTGACCCGCCCGTTTTGATAATTTCCAAACATTTTTCGAACGACAATGGGCTGAGAATTTTTAAACCTCCGAGGGATCTTTGTCGGATCAAACACATCCAAGCTACGCGTAAACCAACATATTTTGCAGCAACCGTTAAACATGCATACCCCTTTCGCTACTGCTATTCTTGTAGTTGCCAGTCGCCCTTTTACTGCCAGGGCCGCAAAAGCACCATTCCATACTTTATTTTAAGTGTAGCCATCCGCCTTTTTGTCGGTTAATTAAATTTTTGTTTATGTAGGCCTTTACACTTTCGCTTATTTAAACATCAATACGACCGATTAACCACTTTCGATTATTCTAGATTCCTGTTGAAACCTTTCTGCGTAGGTCATGCCACCACCCGATATAAAGGTTATTTGGGAAAAACCGGCAACCAGGTTCCCAACCCATACACAACGGATTCGGGGACGCCAGGCGGAAACTACCGCATTTCCCGGGTTTTTTAATAACCTTTTGAAAAACAATTTATACCCTTTAATAAAAATTTTACACAAATTTAAAAATTTAACCCACCAAGTCTTTCCACATTCGAAACAATCCTTTCCTTTATTTTTTTAGTTTAACACTTTTATTTCGCACCACCCCAACCATCGTCCTTTTCCATTTCCTTTTCCTCCACACGCCAGGTTTAACAATGGGGTTTCCCCTTTCGTTAACGGATAGAGACCGTACCAAATTTCGCAGCCCTTTCCGGAACGCAGGCATCATTTTCAAGGAAATTCTTTAACAACCGTTCAGTTCACCAAAATAATACCGGTTTTAATGTGAAAGGTTTTATTTAAGGCAACCCTTTTCAACTTTCTTAGCAAACAATTCCCCCTTTCTCGGTTTGGAAAAACCTTTAGAAACCTTCCACACGGATTTAAACATTAAAGAGTTTTTTTCCAACCCAAAGCAGGGAAACCAGAATTGGCGCCTTCCAATTAAAATTCTTCCTCAAATTTTTTGTGTTCCAACCCATCTTTATTGATCCGGTTCCGCGCACGTGTCCACCCCCCCAGCCAGCCTTTTCCCAAACGTATGGCAACGCCCAAAGGCATTTATTCCCGTTGCCCCGGACCAAATTGGCAACAACAAGTTGAAATTTTTCTTTGGAATTGTTGGAGCCAGAACAACCACCCGCTTTTAACCGTTAAAATTTTAACTTTCTTCCTATCCCCCTTAATAAAAGGCGTTTTTCCCCTTTCCTTTCTTATGGTCCCAAAGCCAATTTCGCATTTCCCCCAAGAAAAATTTTTTCGACCGTTATTTTGGTAGTTCCAATAGCAACCATTTGCTGGTTCCCTTTGAATAACACTTAATTTAAAATTTCGCCCAATCCCGAGGTCCCGAAACCCCTTTACCCCCTGTTTAAACGTTTCGCAGCCTTAAACCATAGCAGCCGGAACACCAACTTTCCGGAGATTTTACCGCAACAAATTTCTTTTTAGTTTAACATTTTCTTTCACCAAGCCAAAAGGTGAAAATTAACCACTTGCAAAAGCCCGCCCATCCCCAAAAGTAGAAATTCCCTTTCGACTTCCAAATATTATCTGGTACCCCAATAAATTTTCGCCAGCCAACCATAACCAAATTTGATTTTCGGGTTTCTTTTCCTTTCACCTTGAGAAGTCCCGAGTCAAGTTATTTAACACCGTCAGCAAACCAAACACCGAATTCCTTTCGGCCCCTGTTAAATCCCACAAACGTTTAATTAAAAGTCGAATTTGTTCTTCAGAAAGCACCAAATTTCCAACATTTATGCCCCACCAAACCACGGCCCCTGACCCACATGGGCCAGCACACGACCATTGCCTGACCAAGACAACCAAATGACCAATGACCACATGAACGACCACAATGAACCACATGACCATGACCAAACGCCAGAACCGACTTTTCCATTTCCAAACCAGCAAGAGTTTCCATTGTCCAATTGAAACAGGTTCCGCCGCGGCGCCGACCCAAAATTTTCCTTTTATCTAACCTAGGTCCACACTTGGTTTTTAATGGAAAACTCATTAAAAGCAATTAGTGTTAATGGGTTTTTGAGAAATCAAAAAGCAATTAGCAATATGGTCATGGGTCATTGGTCATTGGTATTGGTCATTGGTCATTGGTCATGTGGTCATATGGTCATGTGGTCATTGGTCATGTTCATATGGTCATGTGGCCATGTGGTCATTGGTCATGGTTGGTCTGTGGTCATGTGGTCATGGGTCATAAATGGTCATTGGTCATGTGGTTATGTGGCAGGGGAATTTTAAATTGGTAATAAGGAAGTAGTTTTGGGTTTGAGGCTTAGTTTAAAGACATTTTTAACAACATATTCGACTATTTTCGGCAATATACGCCCCACTCTGTAGGATACATAAGAGAACAATTTTCGTATTCAATTTAGTATTTGACGGTAGCTAGAACGGTAAACATGAGCGTCTCCAAGGTGATTAACGTTTCTCAACTTGGGAATAAAGTGAAACCGACAAATGAGCGATTTGGATTATGGCTGTTGGCAGAAAATATGTGCAACAATAATCTGGTGACAGATATTGGTAATATTTGTTATGTCGAAGGCGAAAAGATGCTGACTGGGGACTACACACACCAATTACAGAACCATTTTGTGACAATATAATGTTGGTTAAAATTTTGGACCTTTCTGACACCGAACAAGCATCTGCAAACAAAAAATGTTTATCCTAAAAAAAGAAATTTGTTTGGTGCATTTAACAGCTATCTACGAAGAAAGTTCGACCGATTTGTTTCGCTAGGCATGGTGTTAAAGCTAAGCTTCCGTTTTCGGAAAGAGTAACAAGATAGGGCCAGAGAGAAAAGAAAAGGAAAAATCGAATGCATTAATAAAAATTCCAAAATCCTATATGTGTTCCATACAAAGTGGAACTAGCAGATGTTGTTGGAAACTTTATTGGAGGAACTACCAGATATATTAGACGAAGTCGAAAAGATTATTTCTATCTTTTGACATGGATGTAACCCAAGATTTTGCAATATTTAGCAAGATGGAGATGTGTAATTATTTAACTACAAAGCATAACTTTTGCTATAAGGGAGAATACGAAGAAAAGTGTAATATTATAGTTGACAACGATAAAACTGCGGGGATTGATTGTTTAACATGGCTAACAACCAATGCAAGAATTAAGATTTACAACAAATTTGTGTGTCAGATAACAAGTCCTGGTGTTAATAAACAACTTGGCAATCATATACTAGATTTTTTACGTTGTCCAGATGTACGTTTAAGGGAAACATTTGCGTCTACTTTGGCCAAAGAACATGGTATTACGCGATTGGAAGCGACAATATACAACTGTGCAATTGGAAGCTATGTCAGTGCGGAACGGGTGTATAAACCCTTAAAAGACTGTTTAACCTTATTGGAAGATAGTAAGTTATACTTCCTAAAGGCGCCAATGTACTCGGTACCACTTACCAAAATGTGGAGTAAGCTATCGGACAAGCTACAAAATAGCTGCTGTTTAGTGTATAATAACCTGCTACAGTACGTGTATTGGGGAATGGAAACAAAGAAATTGACGGGCTTGCAAATTAAGTTGTCCAAAACCAGAGGAAAGGGAAAATTGATAAAGTATGTGCTGGCTTTAGTTTTAACTATTTACCTGTAAATTATTTGGAGATAGTAGAGGAAAGACAACCAAGATAAAATAAAAATCTTACACAAGTGCTACATTAAAGCAGGTAGTACATATTTTACACAATCTGCAACACCATATTCTACAATTCCAAAAGAAATAGTAATTTCGGAATTGGGATTGATAAATACGCCTAACATTCGTCCAGAGGTTGTACGACAACGCGTAAATATTGGTAGTAAACTCATCCGTTTACGCTAAAGGAAATTGCCCCATTATGTATACCATACGCTGTAAGTGGAAGGAAAAGACAACTGGAATTAGAGGAAATGGATGCAAAAGGCGAAAATTGGACTACATGGAAAACACTGCGACAATACGCGATCAATACAAAGATGTGTTAGACAAAGAACATCTTATTAGAGAAAATGAGGAAGAATTAAAAGATTATTTTATGTGTCGATGGACTGACTTAGATACATCTGGTTTCTACAAGTTGTATGCATTTGTGGTTAGTAAAAAAGACTCTTTAGTTATGTAGGCGTTCCTTGCAGAAAAGGATGGTACTAAATCCGTATATTTTTAAAAGGTTATTCTAAAACGTATTTATCAAAATGGCAGATAACAAAGACGAACTAAGGAATGCGGGTTTCGTAATCTTGGCGTACACCACACGCAAAGGGGGTGTTAAACATTGTATATTTGCCTAGTAAAGAACCTTTCGGATCATTTAAAACCGAGGGTCTTACAACCTATAACAACCATATATTCCCAAAAGTGGTGGACATGCAACTACGCAACAGTCTGTGGGAGAATAAGGATTTCTCCAATACCGACAAGAAGAAGTCGATCAAGCTAACAAGATACGTATGCAGGATATAGTGGGAAAGCTGCGATTAAAAGATTGTCACAAGCTGCAAGAATTACACGAAGGAATGGATCTGGTTGTTTTGGAATCAAAGACTTTAAATATAGAGGCAAACTTCGGTACATTTTACAATTCGAAAACCTAGACGGTCTCTATGTATCAAACTATTGGTTAGAAAAGGAGATAGAGGACTTGGGTATCGATTTAAATTTTAAGCTGCGAATAAAATTAGATAAAATTAAAGCCACTCCAAACAAACATAAAGAAAGGACTGTCTTCTGTGTATAACTTTGTATTAAAATTAAGTTTAAATGACCCCATGCTTGGCATTAAATATTTTTAAATTTGTTATGTATAATGTCAGAATAAACATTTTATAATAGTATATAACATTGTTCTTTATTTATAAAAGGCTGTGACGTTACCCCGAAATAGCAGTCGCACAGAGAGGGTGCGCATGGGCAGCACGCATGGGCAGGGTGGCACGCGCAGGGGTGCGCATGGGCAAGGGGTGTGCATGCGCAGGGTGCTCATGGGCTGGGATGTGTCTGGGCGTACACGAGGGAAGCGGATGTTAACAGTCACCAAGCATCCAAACCTTTATTTGGATGGTATCGAGTACTTGCCTGCGTATGTATCCGGAGTAAAAGAATACGATTTGCATACGCAGCTTATTAATAAAATTAGTTTATCGAGGGAAGATGACAAAAGGTACATCATTCCTAATAGTACAACAATCTACGCATGGGGCGTAAAGATATAAGATAGTTGTTTATATTTGTATATATTAGTTTTAAGATTCCATAATTTTAAGTTCTTCTCCCACCTTCCAAATCCTTCCGGCTTCTATCCTGGTTGACAGAGTATACGTGTTATCTCCACGTGGTATTCGGGAGACACGGCGGTTTTAGATTTCTCGGGAATGGTTGGTTAAGGCATATGTCTTGCATAGCAAAAAAGGGTTCTAAAGATGGTGTTAAATAAAGATGAGCAAAAATTAGTCTTTAAAACGCATAACTTTGTATGGGGTGGTCCTATTTAAAATCTGTTTACAGATTTGGGGTCCCTAGAAAATTTAATATTAGTTGATACCTAGCAAAATATATTTATCTTAAAAGAGTGACTACCCTGCGTATAATAAATACAATATAACACTTGTCAAAAAAAGTTGTAGGAAAATTAAAGACGTATTTAATGGGGGTCCAGTATTAGAATTTGTTGGTAATGGGTTAAGTCCTACTGTAATTGTAGGCGAGAAAGATACGATTAAAAAGATTAAAGGGGTCTCACGAATTGTAGTTAAGTAAAACCGAGGGTCTTACAACCTATAACGAGCATATACTCCAAAAGGGGTAGGCATGCAACTACGCAGCAGTGCGGGGAGAATAAGAATTCTCCAATAAGAAATTAAAGTTTCCATGTACGTAGCACCAGTCATTGGGTAATGGTGAAATGTTAAACCTATAAAGGCGATTATTAATTGTGGTTTAGAAAATAGTAGTTTTCTTGGACTAAATAAAATAGCTTAGACTAATTAATGTATATGGTTACATACTCTCGTACACATCCACAAACATCTGTTTACGTCCACAATGGTGATACCGGTGGTTTTTGTTTAACAAATAGTAGGAAAGATACGTTAGGTGTTAGTGCGTGGAAGCCCATAGGATCGTTGGATTCAAAAAGAACGGTGCGGTGGGATGTATGGTGGTTCCCCGTTAGAATAATCGAAAGTGGTTAATCGGTCGTATTAGATGTTTAAATAAGCGAAAGTGTAAAGGCCTACATAAACAAAAATTTAATTAACCGACAAAAAAGTGTGCGATGTGCTACACTTATAAATAAAGTATGGAATGGTGCTTTTTAGCGGGCCTAGCAGTAAAAAGGGCGACTGACTTTTCCAAGCAACTACAAGAATAGCAGTAGCGCAGAGAAGGGGTATGCATGTATTATACAGTTGCTGCAAAATATGTTAGTTTACGCGTAGCTCGGATGTGTAATTGATCACGACTTAAAGATCCTCGGAGGTTTAAAATTTCAGCCCATTGTCGTTCGAAAATGTTTGGAAATTATCAAAACGGTAGCGGGTCGAAGTTTAATGGATGATTGACCGAGTTTTTCTACCTTTTACGAGGGAATTGGAAATTGACAGACATCGAGCATCTAATTTCTATTTGGACGATATCGAGTACTTACCGGTTCTAGAAATCAATACATGCGGCCGACCGCTATGCGAAAGTGTAAAAGCCTACAGAAGCAAAATTTAATTATCAGACGAAAAAGTGCGATGTGCTATAGAAAGTATAAAAATGGTGCTTTGCATCGCTCCTAACAGTAAAAAGGAGAGTGACTTTTTCTAGCAATTACAAGAATAGCAGTAGCGCGGCGAAGGGGTATGCATTATTATACAGCGCATTGTTGCTATAAAATATGTTAGTTTACGGGAAGCTCGAACGTGCACAAATTAAATTTTAATCTATAATTAACCACGGTCGTAAAATGGGAAATTAATGGGTAATTTGAATACCGCTAACATATACTTTCGCTTGGTGATTCATTTGGAAAATATTCAAGCCTTCATTTCCTAAAATATGACGTAGAAGTTATTTAAAATTAAATTGTTGTAAGTATCCTGTAGACAACAAGTTGGTATTTTCTTAGTAATGGTTTAAAGTGTTTTTGGTTATAGTAGCACTGCATCTTCTACAGCACGACTTGCAGACAACTTGTGTGCGTGTGCTACCCTCTTTGGATTTTTAATATGCACCGATCCGTATAACATGGAAGACGTTTTCCGGTGTTTCTACTAACGGCATTCGCACCATCGACGAAGCGGACCAGGTGCATGCATTGGCGCTAAATGTATTGGACGGAGCAGGATTATGACGTCATTTAGTTCCCCGCCGAATCCTCAACTTCGTTCGGATGTCTTCGGAAACCTTCGGTTTGCATTCTATAAGGAGCATAAATCAGGTACGCTCGAGTAAGCTTTTTAGTTAGTTCGTTCGTTTAACCAAAGTGCTATAGTGCGGGTTTTGTTTTGTACCAAAATGGTACCTGCAAACGTTTATAAGTGCAACCCTTTGCGGTGCTTCCTATACCTGGAAAAATGCTCTCAAACGGCACCAGAACAAATGTCGTGGTGTAACATCGCCCAGGGTTGCCGTCCGCAGCAAAGTACTTAAACCTGGGTCTTGCGGTATCGCTTTTACGAGAATGGACAGCTTACAGCGACACAAGGAAAACAGCACGGCATGTCATTAAGCCGTAAACGTTCAACGCCGCCAGCTGTTAAAGGGCCTTGTACGAAACAACCACGAATTATGTGTAAAGTTGCGAGATGGAAAAGTCTGCATACCCTAGTCATCTAAGGAGCAACAAACATAAAAATGCATCAGTTACCGCTACTAACGAAGATGGCGTAGAAATGATTAGCACAGCGTTTAACAACTGTATGGCTAGCTATCGCATAAATAACGCCAGCGTCGACGATGGAGTGTCCCTTTTTGGAAGCAGAAGGAACGATTTATTCGATTTAATTAAAAAAAGAATACAACATATAATCCGGAAAATACGTACGAGGTCTTAAACATCATTCCTAATAGTACAGCAACCTAATTAAGGTAGGTCAGTAAGCAATATTTAATTGCTGTTAATTGACTAGCATTTAGCGTACTTTCCTATTTAAAACCCATTACATTGAATGTGTTTACCTCCACGTGGTGTCGCTGGACGGTAAAACATATTGTTAGGTTAACGATAATATGTCTTATTAACCGAAAACACGTTTCCTCTTTTTTACATTAATCTCTTTTTATTACAGGTCTATTTAAACAACACATTAATCTTTTTTGTTACAGGTTAAACTAGTTGGATTGGCACACACCGGAAATAATGTTATACTTTGTAAAATTGTAATTAGTTTATTAAACTGTAATTGATAAAATAAATTTTCGCATGCTTAATTTATGTTAATACTGCTACGTGTTTGGTTAAAGGATTGTAGATATTAAAAGGAGAGGTGATTAGAAATTGATCTTGGTACAAAATCTTAAAATTGGGGTAGCTCCTTTAGGGATGATGCAATCTGAAAAATTTAAAGAGATATGGGTAGCTGGAAAAATCTAATATTAATTAATACCAAACAAGGTAGGTTTATCTCGTGGGTGGAAATGTGGAGAA
The DNA here is from genome assembly GCA_036346225.1 of Platerodrilus igneus. Lineage (NCBI taxonomy): Eukaryota > Metazoa > Arthropoda > Insecta > Coleoptera > Lycidae > Platerodrilus > Platerodrilus igneus. The sequence goes on from JARFIW010000791.1 coordinate 9,582, forward strand.
AGATTTATCTCGCAGAGGGTATGTGTAATTTTGCAGGGCGTGGTCCTATATTAAATCTGTTTACAGATTCGGATTCTACATAAAATTCTAGACTAACAAGATGTATCGCATGTATAAAAAAAAATCAAAAGTCGCTACAGGTAAAAAATCTTAAAATTGGGGTAGCTCCCTTTAGGGGATGGTGCAATCTGAAAAATTTAAAGAGATATGGGTAGCTGAGAAAATTTAATATTAATTGATACCAAACAAGGTAGGTTTATCTCGTGGGTGGAAATGTCGAGAAAGATTTATCTCGCAGAGGGTATGTGTGTAATTTTGCAGGGCGTGGTCCTATTTCAAATCTGTTTGCAGATTCGGGATGTGCGTAAAATTTTAGACTAACAAGATGTATCGCTGACTAAAAAATTTATAAGAACGCTCAAAAGTCGCTATAGGTACAAAAATCTTAAAATCAGGGTAGCTCCTTTGGGGTGATGCTATCTGAAAAATTCCTAGAGGTTCGGGTAGCTGAGAAAATTCTAATATTAATTGATACCCAAAAACCAAAAGATTTAGAGGAAAAATTTTGAGGAAAAATGGCTTCAAAATTTTTAATTGGGGAAAAAGAATTGGAAAAATGGTTAGTCGAAGAAAACTATTTGGTTTAGATGTGGAAGCAAATGAGGATCCTCCTCATTTCCTCCTTATGGGAATTTACATGTAAATGAGTGAGGAAATGAGGGATTCTGGAGGAAATGAGGCGGTGGGATTGCCAATTATACTCTACTGGTGACGTGGTACAGGTCTTTCACGAGCATCTTGATTGTGACCATTTTGTTGATTGGTTGTGTCTGTTGAGCGCCACTGGGTTGTTGCAGTCCCAGAAACCCTTGGGTTGGGGTGGGGGTTTGTCCGGCTGGACGGTGATTTTATTGTCTCGGGCATGTTGGTGGTGTTTGCAAACGCAGTATTTGCACAATCTTCTGTGAAGACTGCTCAATCACGTTGGACGCCACTTGTTATCATTCGGGTGGGCGGTGTCTGGAAGCATGTTAGCTTGGCTTGATTATTTGTTTAATAATTACAAGCATGAAAATAAACATGAAATAGTTAATATTTGAATGGTTTTAATAGTTAAAGCAGTTTGGAAGTCTTCAGTAATCTTTGGAACTCTTCGGAAGCCTTCATGGTTGCTTGTGGAACCAAAACAAACTTAAACACTGATTAAATGAATGTATATACAATTTAACGGGGTGTATAAGTCTTCGGTAGTCTTCGGATTTCTTCGGAATGCTTCGGAAGTTGCTTATGAGGCCCAGTGAGAACTTGAACAACGATCGTTAGGAAATATGTACAGTTTGAATCGGTTCAGACATCTTTGGTGGTCTCCGGATCTCTTCGGAAGGCTTCGTGTTTTAATTGTGAGTCAACGTTACGTTACAAAGAATTATGATATAAAATTAAAAACTACTAATTTACAATGTATACAAGTATAGAGGGTTCAGAAGTCTTCGGTCGTCTTCTGTATTCTTCGGAAAGCTTCGGAATTTATTTGTGCGGCCCAGTAAGAACTTGAACAGTGAAGGTTAGGAAATATGTACAGTTTGGAAGAAAGGGGTTCCAAAGGGAAACCATCTTAAAAATTATGATGTGAAATTAAAACTTTAATTTTAATAAAGTATAGAGGGTTCAGAAGGTCTTTGGTTGTCTTCTGAACTCTTCGGACGGCTTCGTGGTCGTGGTGCCTTAAGCCTCGTCGAGTACGTTACCGTTAAACTCTACGGGGTTGTCGTTCCGGAGGTAGAGTTGGCAGACATAATCACAATAACGACTTGTCGGTGAAGTATGGAACGGAGCTTAACGTTCATACGTGGTTTGTTAACTATGGATTGATGAATTAGAATGACGTGCTCTGAGTACGGCGTCGGACAGCGTCACCGTCGGAAAATACACAGGCTATGGGAAGCACTGCGTGTTGTAGAATAGCAGGCCATGGAGAGCGCTGCTCGTTGAAGGGTTTGCAGGCTATGGGGATTACTGCAAGGTGATTCCTTAGGCTATGGTGAGCACTAACGAATGTCTTTCGGAGAATTTGAAATTTTATTTATACACTTCCATTTCCTATTCTTCCTGTGTTGAAAAACGTTAATGATGTCTTTAACCAATGGAATTGTGTATTTCGAGTTTTGAATGTAAAAGAATCTCCAAATTTAGTTTGTCCAATGAAAGTACACATTTTAGGGTTGCACAAAAAATGAGTTGGAATTTGTCGCGATTCTTAGTTTGTTTTATTTCCAGCTCGTGTACCTTGATATAGTCAACTGCAATTCGGTCAGTCTGTTCTGTGCTCAGCTCGCGTGCAGTGATATAGTCAACAACACAAAATACCTATTAACTTACAAACCAACACTAGAAACTATCAGACAAGCAACATTAACTAGAACTAAAAGTACTAGCGGTACAAGTCATTTTTAGGTATAACGTTTCAAACAATGATAAAAGCAAACCACTTGGTACAGATGTTATATACATAAAAACAATCGATTTGACCCGCAACACTCTATCCCAGGTGGAGGGAGATTCAAGATGGCGGTCTATGGAAATTGTATTCGTGATTAACATCCTTTCGATTGTTTGCTACATACAACCAAAATAAATTTTGGTTTTTTGGTATTATTATGCTATTAGAATCTTTGGTAACAAAATAAACTTTTAAATACCAATGGCCGCAACAAAGGATCAGTACAGCTCTATTTATAGGCGTGACTTAATTATCTAAGTTCTGTTTGTAGCATGTTAAGCGCATGCTGTTTCACTGCTATTTCAATAAGGTTGTGGTGAAGTGATGCTGCGTAATTAAATAAACAACGGTCAGTAGTTTAAAATCACCAGAGGTGGCGAGAATAGATTCGTTTTGTGCGAAACTTCATTTATTTCTGTACAATAAATAGCAGTGTTTGTGATTGTGTGCATTGGAATAATGTTAATAGTTGGTATGTTGCGTATTTCAATATGGCAGAAAATATAATAAAACACATTATAGCAATCCGTATAGAGACAGATGACTTGAAAAATGCTAAACTGGACTGGTCCAAATGCTACGTTTCTCAATTTGTTACATGCCAACCGGCATGCATCACGTTAGATTTAATTTGTAAATAAATTGCCGTGTATTTTTAAATGAGTACGTCAACTTCCGTCGTCCCTGACAGCCGCGTCTGCGCAAAAGGATGCGGAGTGCGCGCGTGGTAAAATACGCCATTAAGTTACGAGCCCTCGACGAAGCAACAACTATCTTGAGTGGTGCTGTCTTTACTTTTTTTGGTATGTAGGTTCCTTCTAACTTTATCATCTATTGTACCTGGTACCATAATTCCTGTCATTCTCCTACGAGTGCAGAAGTTACAGGAAGGACGGATGCTAATTTGATTCAACATGGCGTAACTGCGAACCCAACCTGCAAATCATCGTGGGACCCTGAGATGAATTTCCGAGATGCCACCACGTAAGTAATTTGTTTTGATTTAAATTGTGCTTGCAAATTGACTTAAAAAGCGGTTGCATCACTTTTAAAGCGTGGTCGGTATCAGAATTAGACCATTAAAAAATCATTTAAACACAGCTTTTTTAAATGAAAGTGTTTCACAGAGGCTAGATAAAAGTAAGGTTATAATGTAATTCCAACCAGTTTGTGATTAAATTCCTCTTTTAAAGATTAAGTTATTTGTTTTTTTTTTAAAACGTCTTACGAGCATACTGAGCTTATTTCAAATTAATAAAACTTACTCGCCAATTGCTATAAACAAGATAATGTTTAAAACCTATATTTATTAAAACGATAGACTTTCAGATAACTTTAGACAGAATACACAACCATTGTAATTTTATAACTTTTGATGGATTTTCTGTAAATACGGTAGGTAATTAAATACATAAATATTAAGGTGACTAATTAGACATTATGGCCGCATATTCAAATAAGAAAAATCTGCTATTTTATGTTAAAACAGAATCCGCTGACGTCATTAATAGTAAATATTGGAAATATTAAAATAACTAATTTTTGTTAAAATGTTTTCCAAAGTTGAAAAGAGCTTGCGTTAGATAGCTAGAAATATAACTAGGTACGTAATTAGTGAATTATAAATAGAATTGTTTTAGGCCCCAATTGTTACAAGCGACAACTGTAACAGTGACAGGTATAATACAGTATGTATCGCTTACCCGTACAGAGGACATTGTTATCATTCACGGGGGCGGCGTCTTAAAAGCAAGTAGGCTTGGCTTAGTTAATTGTTTAATAAACATAAGAAAAATCATAAATTCCAAAATTACATAAAATAAAAAGTGAAATTGAATGATTTAGCAGTCGGAAGTCTTCGGATGACTTCACGGTTGCGGTGGAACCAGAATTAAACTTAAACACTGATTAAATGTTTGTATGCACAATTTAACGGGGTGCATAAGTCTTCGGAAGTTTTCGGCTCTCTTCGGTGGGCTTCGGAAGTTGCTTATGAGGCCCAGCATGAACTTGAACAATGATGATTAGGACATATATACAGGTCGACGAGGTTCAGACATCTTCGGTGGTCTTTGAATCTCTTCGGTAGGCTTCATGTTTTTAGTGGTGGGTCAATGTTACGTTAGAAGAAATTATGAAATGAAATTATACGCACTTAAAAGTTACTACTTTACAATATATACAACAAAAGAGGGTTCCGAAGGTCTTTAATTGTTTTCTGAAGTCTTCGACAGGCTTCGTGGTGTGATGCCTCTACGGGGATGTCGTCCCTGTGGTAGAGCTTGACAAATGCAATCACAATAACGACTGGTCGGTGAGGTACTGAACGGAGCTTAACGTTCATACGTGCTTGTTAATTATGGATTGATGAATTATGAACGACGTGCCCTGGGTAAGGCGTCGGGCAGCGTCGCCGTCGGACAGGATACAGGCTATGATAAGCACTGCGTTATGATTTAGCAGGCTATGGCGAGCGCTGCTTGGAAAGATCCTGCAGGCTATGGAGAGCACTGCAGAGGAGAGAAGTCCCAGGCTATGGCGAGCACTAGGATGTCTTCTGCAGAATTCGAATTTATATTTATACAGTTCTGGTTGCTATCCTTCTTGTGTTGAAAAACGTGAACTGCGTTTTCGATTTTTGATTTCGAAACACGATTATCCAAATTTTATTAACACAAAGTTTAGTTGGAATTTTTGGTTTGTTCTATTTCCAGCACGTGTACTCTGATATAGTCAAATTTGTATTCTCAGTTCGTTCAATGCTCTGCATGTGATGATAGCGTTAACAACATAAGCGGTTTCTCATGAATTTACGATTAATATATTTTTTAAATCACTTACAGAATGAGCATGCGAATGACTTCATCGATCCTTACCTTTTGTTCATTTACATAATTAAATTTAGGTAGAGTCAACAAATAAATCACGCTAGATTACTACTACGTATTGTTCCCCTTTCTTTTGATTCTACAGAGCGTAGAGTTTCGGTGACATCTCTAAATCAACTTGGCAGTGAGTATATTGTCTACGGCAAGAAGGTAATTTCAACACTAGGAAAGGTAAACTCTAGCACTACTTCACAGTTCCGCCAGATAGGGTAGCTACGTTCAGAAAGATTATGGCGGCTGGCTTTTTCACTTGTCAAAGCCGCCACCCTTTTTCGTTACGCGTTCTGATTGATCGAGGCAACGAGGTATATTTATTTCGAAGCGTGGGAAATCATATTAACACTACATTCCTACGGAATACATAATAATATTTAATTTTGCGGAAGCGTTGCTGGCAACACAAAACCTCACTTATATAGTCCGTAATATCCTACTTAAGTATACAAAAAGTTTCCTACGATTAATTATTAACTAAAATCGCTATGAAACCAATTGAAGGTGTGCAGTGAAATGACTTATTCACTGGCTTCACGCTAACCAATCTAGAGGTACTGTTTTCGGTTATTGAATGCTAATGAGGGTAATAAAAATTTACATATATTTTTCTTTGTTATATCAAAAAGGATGGTAGATAGATTTGCAGACGGAAAACAGTCATCGAATTTAATTAAAGATGCGATTAAGTCTTGTCGTATTTTGTCTAAAATAGTATCTGGGTATTTGTAACGGGCATTTTTAATAGCTTAACATTTTACGCTTTTTTTAACCAATTAGTAAATACTTTCGAATAGTTTTCAGATTTGTATGCAATTTAACTCGCGTGTATTAATTTTAAAGATAGATAAATTGAAGATTGATTCTCATTAATAAATAAATTCCAAGGAATGAATGTTAAACAGCTTGTAATTAATTATAGATTGCATCGTTCTTGTCTTGCCGTAAATATAAATTTTGTTCCTTATGTGGATATACAAGTCTAGATAAGAGTCGACAAGAGTTCATGGCAACAACGAGTTGATATAAACAGATTAGAGTGAGCAGTTGTAGTTCGTTCTTGGTTCCTATATATTAAATGCGTTGAAAATACTGTTGCTCTTTGCTTTGACAATAGTGAGAATTAATGCGGTATAAATTTTTCGAATTGTTCATGTACAAGCACGGCGCGATTTTAGTTGTTTTTCTTGTGAAGTGAAAGTTGTATATTGACTGTAGAAAGTGTAGTTCTGATTACATTTGAAGGAAGTTTGCTTTATATGTAACGTGTTTGTGCGGAACATTGGCGGACTTACTTAGTGATTACGCGTGCTTTCCTAATTGTGTTTTTAGTTGAGTTTCTTTTGAAATAAAAGTTGTAGAACTTGCTTGCTAAACTTGACCGATTCTTTTAGGATTACTGTGTGTGCGATCTAGTTTCGTGGTCCTTTTTTATCAGAGTAAGTGCAATAAACTTGTACAGAATTTTTAAAGGAGCCACTTTAGTCAGGTTTTAAACTCCTTTTTTTAACTCATGCCGTATTAATGATATGTTAAATTTACCTTGCATCTAATAATAAGTAAATAAAATATGAACGTACATTTTTTAAAGACGAGATTGTGAGAGTGACCGTGTTTTTAAATGTTTCTCCGTATTCAAACAATGCCTTTACCAACTGAAATTAGCCTCAGAAGTTGACGAAGTTCTTTGTGCTGAAGCAGATCCGCAATACGAAAAATTCTTGACGGATGTTTGGATCGGAATTATACTAACTTTAATTGTTCTTAGTTGCGTGTGTTGCATGTGTTCCTGTCTGTTGTACCACAAATTCCACCCCCGCGAATAGACTGAATCTTTGCCACGCTACACCAGTGCATCCGGCTTGCCAAGCTATCAGGAGGCTTTCGATCAGTTACAGAAAGTAAAAGAACAATCTGCAGTTGCTAGTAGTGTCAAGTTTCAAGTTGATAATGGGATGGAACCATGGACACTCCACACTCCACCAACTCCAACTGCAAGGCTATCAGTAGCCGAATTAGTCCAACTCTATAGACACTCTTCCGGTGCTCCTGGTTGTGTAAGTACAGTTTTATTTCATACTTGTTATTACTTTAAATATGTATCCGTTGGTTTTGCAATATTTTTTGTCGTGTTGATACCTTTTACAATATACTTGCCTGCTATTAAGAAAAAAAAAAAGAAAGAAAAAAAAAAGAAATCAATCCTACTGAATTACTCATATCAATTGTGTCTTACCTATTTATCTTTTGTTAACATTTTGTCTGATTTATGTTTAATTGGTGTGTGAGGAAACGTTTCTGCTACTCCCCAATATTACCTCACTTTGTGATAAAAAATTTTGTAATGCTTTTATCGTGATTATATTATATAGTTTATCTAAACAGTTTTATTTACATTCTACTAAGTACTGAATAATTTAGACTTATCATTGCTGCTATGCTTATTCTTTTCTTTATTTCAGGTTTGCTTAACTATTTTTCTTGCAGGTATTGTCACTAACTCCTTACCGCCGTATACATTATATGTTAGTCTGCTTTCTACAACCCCCCCTAATCTCCGATTGAGCCCGGTCACTTCATTGATTTTCTTTGTGTTACGCACGGTTACGAGCCAACGTAGCATAACTTTGGCGCCCGAACAGGGACTGCCACGAATAACGTAACATATTGTACATGATCTAACGTACCTAAAAAGACAGTTGTTGAAGGTTCGCGTTCTTGTTTCTGCATTGATGTTAATACTTGTTTAAAATCAAATTGTCATAACTTATCTTTATTTTTGAATTTAAAACTAAGCAAATAACGCACTTTTTATTATAGCACGTAAACTAAGTTATATATCAACTTTATTTATACGATTTAATACCAAACCTTTATCTCACATAATAACGGAGATTTCTATGTTGAGAATAAGTTTGTGGATACAAGTTTATACCCAATAAACCCACATGTGCAGGATTCTGCAACATCCACCTGATATATAATTACGCGTGAACATAAGTGTAGTGAAGGCAATCGAAATGAACACGTAACAAGTTTCTAATTGAATTGTGGTTATATTTAGCCGTATGTGTTGTTACTTACGTCTCATTAATTAATCATTAATACAGGTGGAGTGTGTGGTTTGCCTAAATAAATCAATCAACTATTCAACCGCTAACGCTCTATCTGTTAAAACACTTTGTAACGATTTTTTTTCTCTCTCTAATTGTTGGCTCCGCTAGCCTCACGCATGGGCGCTAGTGGAACGAATTTTCCTGGCCGACACTACTTTATTAACACCATACTTCAAGTTAGGTGTCTGCAAAACTAAGTCTTCCGACGTAACTAGGGGTCTATTCCTTGGGTAGAGCTATGAGCAATGGGGGTAAGTCGAAATCTGTGGGGGTCACACTCAAACTAAAACAAACAGGCGCCACCAAGTCCAGATGGATTTATATTAATGGCATAGCAAATTTCTAAGGGCGGACGTGGAGACCCAAAGAAAAAAAGATCGCCTTCGCTGACATACAAACTTGTCTTAACAGAATAAGACACTGCTCCTGTAAGAAAGAATAATAGTTAAGTCACCTAAAAAATGGGAACACTATTTGCGTCCCTCAAGTATACCTAAAATGCATAGAGAATATTTTCTACATAATGGAATCATAAAATTTAACTCTTGCTGTCTTTTGTTTATCAGGTCTGATCAAACCAGATCAGAATAAAAAACTTTAAAGGTAGATTATTAATTTACTAGAAAGAATTTTCTTTGTTTCAGTAAATAAAATTTCATTATAATTAAATAAAATAAATATTTGATATTCTTGCAAAATTGTTGTAAGGTTTATCAACTGATCCTTACTCAAATATATTACAGTTCAGTGTAACTAACAATATTAAGGTTTTTATAACCCAACCAGATCTGTGTAGGTCACTTACAAATGAATATACGAAATTTTCTCATTAATTTAACAAAATTAATATTAGTTTGAAGTCAAAAGAATCACCAAGATATTCTCTAATTTTATCAAAAGTGGCAGTACTGTAATGCTAAACATCTGTAAGCCATTGTGCAATTGTTGACGGCATTGTTCAAACAAACAGGTGACGTAATAGCAGCTGTTAATTTACGTTGTAGCCACGTGTAGTCACATATTTACGGAACTAAGTGAAATCAAACCCGATACTGGGGAAAACCAGTCTAATCACAGGTAAAGTGAATAACAATTTTGTACATCCAACAAACAAAATGAAATAATGTACTTTCAGAAGGAAGTACTGAGGAAATTCTTAATTCTATTACGAACCCAAAACCGGCTGTCGTCTTTGGTTGCAATGGAAACAACTTCGCAGTGCGGGGCCTGCAGCTAAATATGCTTGTTTTCCATGCTTTAATACAGATGTAGGAGCGAAGCGGATTTCTCACATTGGTTCAAGGCAGCATTACTTCATAGCGTAATCTTCCGTTTTCTAATTTTATTTACAAATATAATCTTTCATTGTGTAGTCCATAAGTTAAGGTTTCTACATTGTAATTTCAAAGTGGTCGTGCGGTTTCTAATTTATCGTTGCAGTTTCTGACGTGTTGTTGCGCGTTACTCAGGAAGTGTTTCACCAAAATAAGGCGACCCGGAGGTCACTCGCCATTCTTTTGAATGCATCTTCACGCTGCCTTTAACTATCGACGAGTGCGCTCGCTGCGTTCTTGCATGGTGGGAGGATCATAAGTGGGGTTCTCGAACCTCTCACGCGCGCGCCAGTGGCTGTGGAATTGCACCGAACTCCGAAACAAATAGACTACTAATCTTAGATATAGTAATACTATAAAAATTTGATTGTTACTCGAATCTTTATTTTAGTTAATAAAGGTATTTCAATATTCATTGTACGTTTAATGAATAGGTTCTTTTACTGCTAAAATAAAATTGTTACAACTTGTTATTTATCATTTCGTTTAGTTTAACCAAAGATCTATTAGCAGATCTTTGCTCATCTTATGCTTTTAATTGAACATAGAAGCATGAAATAATGTTAACTTTAAACTCAACCTGCAAAACTGTCTACCTTGTTAAAAAATATAGAAAGGTTATTTTCCTATTTTATTTTAGTAAAAAATTGAATTGTAGAAAATATGAATTGCAACGGGTGAGTACGTTTACCAAGAAAGGTGCATTTTTAACTGTTCAGACGTCTTCATTAAAATAGAATTTCAAGTTGTTTTATATGAAATGTAACAATTTTTTTTCGTATACGTACTATGTGGATAATCTGTTCATAAACAAAAACGAAAGACCACCTTAGTAAAAAAACTTCATTTAAAAAAATAGTGTGCCACCGTTTGGTTTTACTGTGATCCGAATAATTACACTAGAACGCAAACAAAGCGTTTGTACACAAAATATGATCGATGGCCCCTGCGAATTTTTTAGATGAACTTGATTGACAAGTACAAGGCTTTTGCATTTAAGAGTTATTTAGATTAAGATAGCTACATTTGAGAATGTTATTTGCATAATTTCTGGTATGTTTTATAATAGTCTGGACGTTTTTGAATATGTATATAAATTTCCGGCCTGGATATTGTAGTTCAGTTCTGGTTGAAGTTTCGATTACAATATGTTCTAGATTAAAGCTTTGAAAGATGTGATATATATTAGTGTCATTATAAATTACTCTATATGATATGTATTACTCTCATGATTATATAAATTAATAATTGGTGATTCGATAATAATTTAAAAGAATCGTAGTATTAAAACGATAATACTTATACTGTTAGCAATTAGCTGAAAATAAATTGTGGGGAGAACTTTTAGCAAATACCATTATAACTACGAATTGTTGAAAAGATTTATATAATCAGTTTGAAAATAAAAAACAAACTGTTGTTATTGCAAATAGAGTTTTTGTCACAATTGTTTCTGTAGTTTTGAAACACCTGGTTACTACAAACACTTAAAGCTAAACCAAATTATTACCAACACATCGGAGGAACTGATGATTACTATAACGCCGACAGCAACCAGCCCCGTTAATCCCAAACTATACCTTCCACTTTTACAGTGTGTCCAAGCTCCTCAACTGTCGATACCAGGAACCAACGAGCAACACGCTTACAGGTCCAGGACTGTTAGCCCCTAACAAAAACAAGTCAATTACAAATAGTGCGAGAGTTTTGTTACCTATATTTATCATTTAAAAAAAACGCAAAACCACTTCCTCTTTCACATAGGTTTAAAATTAGTCCAATACAAAAATGAATGATAATGGCTACCTACATTTAATCATATACTGTAAATTTTTACCTTTCCTACCTTCCTAACTAACTATGCAATTTTATAAATTTATTCAAATGGGGGGGACAAATATTTACAAATGAGTGTGTTGGTAACTACGCGTACCTGACGTCCATCGGGAGACAAAATCGGGGAGTCACAATCGGTAATAATCAAAATTGGGAGGGGGTCAAATTAGAAAGTCAAACACTCCACGGGACAAAAAAATTCAAATTTACAATATTTCCTGAATTGAGATTCATACTTCTAACAAGGCTAATATTTCTTACTTATAACCAAACACTTACGATTTACTTCTAATTTCAAAAAAAACTTCACTTCCAGGAGCTCATTTAGCTCTATCTACAAAAAAAAGGAATGCTTCCTCATCAAGACAGCATAACTATTCAAAACATCATCACTACAAGGTGATAATCAAAAGTAAGACCCTACTAATAGGTCTATATTTAAACACCATCATCACAAAGTGATAATCAAAACAAAAGTGACCTAACCATAAGGTTACTTATCAAATGCAAATACAAAATATCATCGCTTCATCGTAAAGAGATGATCAAAACAAAGGTAACCTAACCATAAGGTTACTTATCTAATCCAAATACAAAACTGAGCCAGTCAGGGCTGTACTATCCTACACCCTACTGAATATCCTATCACTGAGTTCCAACAAACAACTGATCTCATTAGTGATGGACCAAATGGTGAGACTCACCAAGCCAACTTTGACCTTATCAAATCAAAGAACTTCGAACGGTCAAAAGGAACAAGGGAAAGAATAATCTAATATTCTCTCTACCTCGATATGTAGAAATCAGGACCAACAATTAAATAGCCCACCTACTTCTACATTGTAAGGATATCTGTCAAAGACATCCTCCAAACACATCTCTGAGCAACGCGCGAGCAAAATGTCCAGCGTGCACACCAAGGCACACCTCAAACCTACAAAATTTACAAAATCTCTAACCACTTATTTCACTTCTCAAATAAAATACTCAATATTAGTGAACCGACACCAAATCAAAAATCGGAACAAAATAAAACAAACCACTACGTCATTACTTAATATCAAAGAGATGATCGGACCGGAATTAATCGTCAGGATCATCATTTTCCTTTGGATACGACGCTTCAACTGGTTTCAAGTCCTTTACGTGCCATTTCCTGCTCTTGTCCCATCTTCGTTCTCTAACTCATATACTAAATTGGAATGTTTTTCCGAACTTTACTCATAACGAACTTAGGGGCTAACTTAGCGGAAAATTTATCACTAGCACTCGAGAGGACCTTATTAGCTCTCCAAACACTTTCTCCGACTCGGAATGAAATGTCTCTTCTCCTAAGATTGTAGCGTTTACTCGAACGTTGGTAAGCTACATGCAAATTTTCACGGACATTTCCAAAAATATCAAACAAAGGTTGACGATCCAAAACATAAGAAGGTCTACTACTGGAGACGACATCAACATCTTCACCCGGTATAAAATTATCATTATAAGCTTTTCCACTTAAAGGTACCTGACGACCAAAAACTAAAAATTTGGCGAATAGTTGGTGGACTCATGTTTTGCTGAGTTGATCGCGTATTGGATCTTTGATATCTCCATATCCCACGTATCATGTTCTTCTACGTATGAACGGATTGCTGTTCCAACTGTCTTATTGATTCTTTCCACAAAATTGCATTGAGGAGCATAAACAGCATTATACCAAATCTTTTGAATTTCGTACCTTGCACACAAAGCTTTAAAAATACGTCCGATTAATTGTGGACCATTATCACAAATAACAAACTGTGGTACTCCATAGACAAGAAATACTTTTTCCTCCAAAAATTTCTCGATCAAATGTGCCGTGGCACTGCGTAAAGGTTGCAAAATCGAATACTTCGAGAACCAATCACCAACAACTAAGAGTCATTTACCTGCTTATGAGTCATCAATAAAAAAACTAATCATGACAATAGCTAACAAAAAAAATCAGTGTTCAGGTACACTCACATCCTACTACCAATCGAACTGTCGAAACAAATACAATGCTTCACATCGCCTAAATATGCTAGAGTGACAAACCCTCTACGAGTCTCACCTAGACTAACAATACCAAAAGTTTACATCAAATCAAAAAGATGCAAAAAATTCTAGAGCGCCTAACTCACCTCGAGTCTCGTCTAGACTTATGTAAAGCCGAGCGACCAACTCTTCCTGAGTCTCGTCTGGACTGACATACTGCTGAGCGACCAACCACGACGACAAGTTCCGCCTAGACTAAATTGCGTTGCAATGCCGATCTAAACAAAATCTGCTAACAAAATCAAAAACGTGCTTATGCACAAGAGCAATTCTCAAACGACACAACGACAGCTCACTCCAATGTACCTTCAAAATAGAATCTCTAGCCTTATCATCAAATTTCGACAAAGATGTTCTTTATTGACTCAAACAAATCGAACAACAGGCTTATCAGCTTCTTTAGCTGACAGTCTTCCTAAAATTTTCCTCAAAACTGGTTTCTCACTCACTACTCCCGTTCTTCTTTAAGCAGACAAACAATTCGGAATATCCGACATGATTACAAAAGCCTAATGGAATCAAACTGAAAGATCTAAATGATCTGAACCTTACAAAAGTGATCAAAACAAATTCGTACTGCTAAAGGTAAAAATCAAGAGGTGTTTTTGGTAAACTAATTTTTGCCAAAACAATATCAAAAAAATTATATTGGGTCAAAATAGAATGAAAGTTAAAAATAAATTTGACCAAGTTAATTAATTGATTGACTGTGGTTTAACGTTACAACCAATCTTTTATCAAAAGCGAACAAACAAATCTAAATGTCAAATAGCCTTTAAGCAAAAAAAATTTCGACGCAAAATAATTTTTGAACATATAGATTTCAAAGCAAAATAAATTTTGAGCTAACAAATTTCGAAGCAAATTACTTTTCGAACAAACTAATTTCGAAGTAAAACAATTTTTGAACAAACAAATTTCGAAGCAAAATAAATTTTGAACAGACTATTTCAAAGTAAAATTATTTTTGAACAAACGAGTTTCAGAGTAAAAAATAATTTTTGAACGAACGAATCTCGAAGTAAAATTAATTTTGAACAAACAAATTTCGAGGTAAATTAAATTATGAACGAACGAATTTCGACGAATCACTCGTTGAATAAACAAATTTCGACGCCCCAAGCGTTGAACAAACAAATTTCGACGCCTCACACGTTGGGCGCTAGTGTAACGATTTTTTTTCTCTCTCTAATTGTTGGCTCCGCTAGCCTCACGCATGGGCGCTAGTGGAACGAATTTTCCTGGCCGACACTACTTTATTAACACCATACTTCAAGTTAGGTGTCTGCAAAACTAAGTCTTCCGACGTAACTAGGGGTCTATTCCTTGGGTAGAGCTATGAGCAAGGGGGGTAAGTCGAAATCTGTGGGGGGTCACACTCAAACTAAAACAAACAGGCGCCACCAAGTCCAGATGGATTTATATTAATGGCATAGCAAATTTCTAAGGGCGGACGTGGAGACCCAAAGAAAAAAAGATCGCCTTCGCTGACATACAAACTTGTCTTAACAGAATAAGACACTGCTCCTGTAAGAAAGAATAATAGTTAAGTCACCTAAAAAATGGGAACACTATTTGCGTCCCTCAAGTATACCTAAAATGCATAGAGAATATTTTCTACATAATGGAATCATAAAATTTAACTCTTGCTGTCTTTTGTTTATCAGGTCTGATCAAACCAGATCAGAATAAAAACTTTAAAGGTAGATTATTAATTTACTAGAAAGAATTTTCTTTGTTTCAGTAAATAAAATTTCATTATAATTAAATAAAATAAATATTTGATATTCTTGCAAAATTGTTGTAAGGTTTATCAACTGATCCTTACTCAAATATATTACAGTTCAGTGTAACTAAAAATTAAGGTTTTTATAACCCAACCAGATCTGTGTAGGTCACTTACAAATGAATATACGAAATTTTCTCATTAATTTAACAAAATTAATATTAGTTTGAAGTCAAAAGAATCACCAAGATATTCTTAATTTTATCAAAAGTGGCAGTACTGTAATGCTAAACATCTGTAAGCCATTGTGCAATTGTTGACGGCATTGTTCAAACAAACAGGTGACGTAATAGCAGCTGTTAATTTACGTTGTAGCCACGTGTAGTCACATATTTACGGAACTAAGTGAAATCAAACCCGATACTGGGGAAAACCAGTCTAATCACAGGTAAAGTGAATAACAATTTTGTACATCCAACAAACAAAATGAAATAATGTACTTTCAGAAGGAAGTACTGAGGAAATTTTAATTCTATTACGAACCCAAAACCGGCTGTCGTCTTTGGTTGCAATGGAAACAACTTCGGTGCGGGGCCTGCAGCAAATATGCTTGTTTTCCATGCTTTAATACAGATGTGGAGCGAAGCGGATTTCCACATTGGTTCAAGGCAGCATTACTTCATAGCGTAATCTTCCGTTTTCTAATTTTATTTACAAATATAATCTTTCATTGTGTAGTCCATAAGTTAAGGTTTCTACATTGTAATTTCAAAGTGGTCGTGCGGTTTCTAATTTATCGTTGCAGTTTCTGACGTGTTGTTGCGCGTTACTCAGGAAGTGTTTCACCAAAATAAGGCGACCCGGAGGTCACTCGCCATTCTTTTTGAATGCATCTTCACGCTGCCTTTAACTATCGACGAGTGCGCTCGCTGCGTTCTTGCATGGTGGGAGGATCATAAGTGGGGTTCTCGAACCTCTCACGCGCGCGCCAGTGGCTGTGGAATTGCACCGAACTCCGAAACAAATAGACTACTAATCCTAGATATAGTAATACTATAAAAATTTGATTGTTACTCGAATCTTTATTTTAGTTAATAAAGGTATTTCAATATTCATTGTACGTTTAATGAATAGGTTCTTTTACTGCTAAAATAAAATTGTTACAACTTGTTATTTATCATTTCGTTTAGTTTAACCAAAGATCTATTAGCAGATCTTTGCTCATCTTATGCTTTTTAATTGAACATAGAAGCATGAAATAATGTTAACTTTAAACTCAACCTGCAAAACTGTCTACCTTGTTAAAAAATATAGAAAGGTTATTTTCCTATTTTATTTTAGTAAAAAATTGAATTGTAGAAAATATGAATTGCAACGGGTGAGTACGTTTACCAAGAAAGGTGCATTTTTAACTGTTCAGACGTCTTCATTAAAATAGAATTTCAAGTTGTTTTATATGAAATGTAACAATTTTTTTTCGTATACGTACTATGTGGATAATCTGTTCATAAACAAAAACGAAAGACCACCTTAGTAAAAAAACTTCATTTAAAAAAATAGTGTGCCACCGTTTGGTTTTACTGTGATCCGAATAATTACACTAGAACGCAAACAAAGCGTTTGTACACAAAATATGATGGATGGCCCCTGCGAATTTTTTAGATGAACTTGATTGACAAGTACAAGGCTTTTGCATTTAAGAGTTATTTAGATTAAGATAGCTACATTTGAGAATGTTATTTGCATAATTTCTGGTATGTTTTATAATAGTCTGGACGTTTTTGAATATGTATATAAATTTCCGGCCTGGATATTGTAGTTCAGTTCTGGTTGAAGTTTCGATTACAATATGTTCTAGATTAAAGCTTTGAAAGATGTGATATATATTAGTGTCATTATAAATTACTCTATATGATATGTATTACTCTCATGATTATATAAATTAATAATTGGTGATTCGATAATAATTTAAAAGAATCGTAGTATTAAAACGATAATACTTATACTGTTAGCAATTAGCTGAAAATAAATTGTGGGGAGAACTTTTAGCAAATACCATTATAACTACGAATTGTTGAAAAGATTTATATAATCAGTTTGAAAATAAAAACAAACTGTTGTTATTGCAAATAGAGTTTTTGTCACAATTGTTTCTGTAGTTTTGAAACACCTGGTTACTACAAACACTTAAAGCTAAACCAAATTATTACCAACACATCGGAGGAACTGATGATTACTATAACGCCGACAGCAACCAGCCCCGTTAATCCCAAACTATACCTTCCACTTTTACAGTGTGTCCAAGCTCCTCAACTGTCGATACCAGGAACCAACGAGCAACACGCTTACAGGTCCAGGACTGTTAGCCCCTAACAAAAACAAGTCAATTACAAATAGTGCGAGAGTTTTGTTACCTATATTTATCATTTAAAAAAAACGCAAAACCACTTCCTCTTTCACATAGGTTTAAAATTAGTCCAATACAAAAATGAATGATAATGGCTACCTACATTTAATCATATACTGTAAATTTTTACCGTTTTAATTTGTAAATATTCTGTTGTTATGCTTTTTCTTTTTACTCCCCACGCTAAAACCTAGGAGAAAAGACATGTACTCCTTCTTCGACTAAAAGTCAATGAAAGAGGATTTCTTCCGACTAGCTAGAGCTCTAAACTCTGCGCAAGTATCCGAGACGTGGTCATGGAATCCTATGACTCTATTCGAATAAAAACCATGATAGTAAACCAAAACAAAAACAACAAAGAGGGCGCCACCACGTCCTGGAGTAAAATTTATTTAGGCAAAGTGTACTCTGAAGGTGGACATGGAATCCCTCAAAAAATGAGTGGTCTTTGCTGAATAAAAACCTGTCCCTCTAAATAAAGGACGCAGATTCTGTAATAAAGGTAGTATGTTTAGTTAAACAAAAAAAGCAATGTTTTTAAAATTGTATAAATTTTAAAATAAAAAAATTAAAGAGAACAATAATATCACCCCCAACGGGTATAGATATAGCACGCCATCGCTAACAGAACCTCAAAATTATTCTCACTCACTGGTTTTGATAATACCTTTCACAATTACTAATTTTAGAAGTCACTAACTTCCGCTTACCTTCGATAATTATTTTTATTCCTTATAAAGAAACTCAAATTTACACTGTTTTAAAACATTTTTGAAAATCAAAGAATAACAAATGTAAATAATTGTTTAATTACATTTCTTTTTTTTAATGTTAGTTTTCATAACAAAAATGTTAATTTTATAGAAAGATGCATATCAAAAAAAATATTAGAGATCTGCCAAATAACCTCTGTATAGTTATTCAAACTACAGAAATATTTAAAGCAGACCTGATTTATGTACAGCTTACAAGCATTAAGTTCGGTATAAAAATAATTTCAACAAAAACATAATCAAAACTTTAAACTTTAAACACAAAACTTTAAGCACTTCTAATATTTATCAGCAATGCTGGCTCATTACCAAACTTTTGTTGTATCAAATAATGAAAGACTTTAAGAAAACAAAGTTAATTAGATTTTTAGCTAATTACTACATGAAACTTAGCAATTTAATATTACACCATAGATAGGTAAGCAACTATCTTAATATTTATGACATGCTACTACATCTGCCAAACAAATAAGACCAACCAAACAGAATGTTTGATTTTCACAATCTTAAACGTGGTTTCTGCTCACAAACAACGACTGCTTCTTATCTTCCTAGCGTTTACCTCGTGTCAAGGACAAAAGTCTAACCTTAAATATCATTACCAGACTGCATAATTTCCTGCAGCATACCAATGAACCCATAAGTAATTGAAATTCTGCAAAAATTTCCCTTAATAATACTGCATCAGATAAAACGCATTAATTCGAATTCGTAATAACTAGTTTCCTTCACTAATCTAATCTTGAACAGCTTTCATATCATCTTTCTGGGTGCGTTAACTTGCTTCATTAAATCAAGACACAAAACTCAATGAACCAGGCTAATCTTCTATATGCAGTCCTCGTCATCTCTTATCACATGTTCTCCACTTAACAAACGGCCGTCGAATGAATCCGATTGAAATTTTAAATGAATAACTGGGAATTTGAGATACAGGTGACGCTATGAACTAGAAGCAGAGGTATTTACTAAAGATACCTGAACTATGATATGGGTTTATTATATACCGTTCTAGCGGATAGTTAATGCAAAAATTAATATTTAACCAATAACAAAGTATAAATTAAGCGTATAAATGCACTAGAATTGAGGTGTGTATTTTTAAAATGATACACCGTATGCCAAAAGATGTCCCAGGGTAATACTCAATAACCTGATACACGTTCGCGTTGATCACTTTCTGTACAGTACATAGATGTTGGAGAAAACTTGCCAGATATGATATGTGATAGGTTGGAACAATACAGTACTCTTATGGAAGACTGTAGGGACCAAGGTTATCACAACGCAGCAAATATGTTTGGTAAAATTAAAGGTGTTGACACCAGAATTTTGGAAAAAATGAATCTGCTTTGTTTTTATCCTGGGGAGCACATTCTCTAAACTTATGGGGATTCATGCTACAGTTATGTCTTCAGAAAAAAACCTTTTTTATGTGTTTAACGATTCTATTCATTTTTACTAATAGTACGCTTAGATGGGAATCACTTTCCAAATATGTTATAATTTCGTTGAAAGCTAAATGAAAGCAGTCAAACCAGTTGCTAAATATCTGCCTTGCATTATTGTGATGTTTTGAATGAATATGACAACTACTAATTTATCAGACGAACAGTGCATCTTTAAAAAAGTATTGTTCTTCTTTTGAAATTCTACTGTTGGCCTATTTGTACTTTCTATTGCTGTCAAAAATTAATGAAGCAAATGTGACATAATTATTTTTCAATAACACGTTGTTTGTTTAAATTCTAAAAATATTAAATGTTTCAACTATTTGGATGTATACGACTTTAATTTGCTTAATTTCCTGGTTTTAGTACCTGTGATCTTGTTTATTATTCAAATGCATATCGTATTTTAAAACTTGCATGGTTTGCAAGATGTCCATATGGTTGTGAAAGTCATCATTAGTCGTAATCTTGAGAAGTTCAAATTTTAGAATAAAACATATTAATGCATTAACTCTTGGCGGTAAAAAGGGGTGTCTAAGAGATTCTTAGTGGCCATGATCTTAACACCGGCTAGCTATTATCTCTTGCGGAGTTTCTCTATTTACGTTAGCTATTTATTCTAGCTTCTCCGTCTGTGTGCAGATTTTAGAAGGAACAAATCTCCTATTAACCTTTCGAATCTGTTAATAACAGAATTTTGCTATCGCCTTCTGGTCAAAACTTATTCATATTTTTGTAATGCAACGTTTTATACTGTAGTCATTTGCTATAATACAAATAATGCATAGCACGTCACTGCTAAATTTCAAATTTCTGTGATTTTCGTTTGTATGGTACCTCTGAAGCATCCCAGATTAGATTCCAAAAAAAATCTGCTAGCATTGTGAGGCTCCATTTCCCTTGGTATCCGTTTTCACAATATATAATGTCTTGGTGAAACCTTTCAACATCATCAATATAGTAAGTAAGTATGGAGTGTATATATAAATATTTTAAGTAGTTTTTTTTACACAAGATAAGTTGATAGACACTAACGTATTACAACTAATAAGATGAGATAATAACTTAAACTTTTATGTAAAACCCGAATGATCATTTCAAATCGAGCTAGTAATTGAAAGATGGTAAACATAAGATCGTGGACAGGTTTTGAACCTGCATCTCAGTCTTGCCGGGACTGTGCGTTTACCAATTACGCACCGAGACCGATGAATGAAATGCAGGTTCAAATCTTGTCCAAGACCTTATATTTTCCTTCTTTCAATTACTACCTCGATTTGAAATGATCACTTGGGCTTTGCATAAAAGTCTAAGTTATTATTTCATCTTATTCATTGTAATACGTTGGTATTTAGCAACTTACCTTGTGTAAAAAACTACCTAAATATTTATATATTTAATACTTGGCTTATAGCCGTAACTTTGAACGTTGCTTCCTGTCTATATCTGACATAAGTCAAAAAACTTGACAATGTCAGATATGATTGCAAAAATGCTAAACGTAATTGAAAGTTAAGTTTATGTATAGTTCTGTACACGACTTAGATTTGTAAATTTCCCAATTATAGTCATCGGTCTCGGTGGCGTAATTGGTAAACGCACAGTCCCGGCAAGACTGAGTTGCATATTCAAATCCTGTCCAAGACCTTATATTTTCCATCTTTCATTTACTAGCTCGATTTGAAATGATCATTTGGGCTTTGCATAAAAGTCTAAGTTATTATTTCATCTTATTAATTATAATATATATATATATATATATATATATATATATATATATATATACAGGGTGCCCACAATCTATCTCCGTATATGGGTAACTTTTTATTATAGAAGATACAATGTTGGTTAAATTAGCAAAGTTGAAGAGAAATTTACGAGTAGTATGATGCTTTTTGAAAACTCACCTAGATGCTCAACTTTTTAGATATTTGAAAAAACTGAAATTTGCCCTTTTTTCAAACGCTAATAACTTTTAACGGTTTAACCTATAGAGAAAATAAAAACTGCTTGTAAGGTAACTTTTACGTAGAATTCAATAGCGTATATGATAATTTTAATTGAAATGGGTTTTCAAGCTACAAACATAACCTCACTTTTTAAATGGAAACCATAGTTCAATATAACCCAAATGGAAAGGTTTTCTTTTCTGATTACCCTGATGTAAGGGTTGATGTACTTATTTTCAGTAGTTTCTTCATAATAAAGAAAAAACGATTTATTTATTTGCGGACATCAAGGAGTCCATGTATAATGGATACATTTTTTAAATAAACAAAAAACAACTGGCATTTGTCAGATATTATTAGTTAAAGTGTTTATTTGCTCTGGGTTGCAAATTTTGTGTAGAAGACTTTTAAATTTATTTGATTATAATAGAGAATGTATACAAACGACGAAAAAAATGACATGCTCTTTTGTTACTATGCCTGTAACAGAAATTGTGATGCTGCTGGTGATATGTATTATGAAAGATATTTGGAAAGAAGGCAGCCAGATAAACGATTGTTTTCTAAATTAGAAAACAATTTAAAAAGGTTTGGTGCTTTTACAAAACCCAGTACTGATAAAAGAAAATTCAAAACTGATGATGAAGAACGTGTGTTAGCCTACATAAATTTTAAGCCAACAGCGTCCACCGAGAAACTGCAATTTAGTGCGCTACTTCTACAGAAAAAGCTCGCCTAATTTTAAAACAAAGCCGCTACAAACCATACAAAACCCATGTTAGCAATACACTGTATCATGGGGATTGTGAGAGAAGACAACAGTTTTGTAGGTGGTTTCTTAATGAAACAAATAATAATCCTGGTTTTAGTCACACTATTATATTTACCGACGAAGCAAAATTTACTAACAAAGGCATGTTTAACAGAAAAAATACAGTCTACTGGAGTCAGGAAAATCCCCATTTAACAGAAGAAAGGCGGGATCAACATCAATTTTCGATAAATGTGTGGTGTGCCATTTTGGTAATAAAATACTTGGGCCTTTCTTCTATAATTATAATTTAAATGGTGTACACTATTTGAATTTTCTACAAAACGAATTGCAAGAAATGCTCGATAATTTGCCACATAATTTACTGCAAAACTTATATTATTTTCAGCATGACGGTGCACCTGCTCACAATGCTCAAGCCGTTTCTGAATATCTTGATAATAGTTTTCCAAATTGGATTGGCAATGCAGGTCCTGTTCCATGGCCGCTAAGGTCACCAGAACTATCGCCACTGGATTTTTTCTTTGGGGTACTGTAAAGGATGTAGTGTATGCTAAAAATCCAATAACATTGAGCAACTCAAAGATAGTATTACAGCAGCTATTACAAGTATAAAACCACAAACGTTAAATAAGGTGCACCAAAACCTAATTAAAAGGTGCGAAATGTGTTTGCAAGCTAATGGAGGTCATTTTGAGCATATGTTAATGTAGGAGTGGGCATATTCGCATTAATTAATTTTGTTTCCTTTGATTAAGTTATTTGTATTGTATGGATAGTTTATTTTTAAGTATTTTATTTTTCTTAGTTTATAATAAATTTAGTTACAATAAACTTGTGTTTCCATTATTGATTTTACACATTTTGTTTGTTTGTAATATGTATCCATGGACTCCTTGATGTCCGCAAATAAATAAATCGTTTTTCTTTATTATGAAGAAACTACTGAAAATAAGTACATCAACCCTTACATCAGGGTAATCAGAAAAGAAAACCTTTCCATTTGGGTTATATTGAACTATGGTTTCCATTTAAAAAAGTGAGGTTATGTTTGTAGCTTGAAAACCCATTTCCAATTAAAATTGTCATATACGCTATTGAATTCTACGTAAAAGTTACATTACAAGCAGTTTTATTTTCTCTATAGGTTAAACCGTTAAAAAGTTATTAGCGTTTGAAGAAAATGGCAAATTTCAGTTCTTTTCAAATATCTAAAAAAGTTGAGCATCTAGGTGAGTTTTCAAAAAAGCATCATACTACTCGTAAATTTCTCTTCAACTTTGCTAATTTAACCAATATTGTATCTTCTATAATAAAAAAGTTACCCATATACGGAGATAGATTGTGGGCACCCTGTATATATATATATATATATATATATATATATATATATATATCTGCCGTTGTGTAAATATGATTAATTAGTTGTTTGCTGTGCCAATACAGATTGTTTTTAGTTTTGTTATCCTAAATGATGCGGCAATATTTAAGGTGTATATAATAGCGCAATTCTTTTGTTTACAAAAACACCCCACAAGTTGATTGTTACTAGATATAATTAATATTTAATGTTAGTACATGAGGAGTGGAGGATACAGATGTTTGTCCTTAAACCAGCAATATAATATTGTTTTGTCATTTAAATTCATAAAGGTTGTTTATTAGAATTATATATTTTACATGTGATTTGTGTCTAATTATAATTTCGGGTACGGAGGTTCTAAGAAAAAGGCGAATTGGTTTGTGTGTACTATCGTTTCGTTTGTTTCACACCCCCCCCCCCCCAACCTCCGACTGTGTTTAGCGCGGCATTCACTTTCTTTCTCTTTCGCTCGTCTACGCGTAACAAACTACTCTCTCAGGTATTGGAATCCTTTACCATCTTTATTTAAAGTTTTGACAAAGTTTTTCATCAGTTCCAGTTTTATGTCCAAAGGTGGTAGCAAAATTTTCTACGTATCAACGAGAGGAAGATTTGTAACATTTTTTTCTCCAGCAACAAATTTTCTCGCATTTTCCAATGAACTCGCTTCGATGCTATTTTAGAGCTAGCCGCATGGTTTGTTAATTGATTCGGATTAAATACAATAAAGTGCAAAACTACAAGAAATGAAAACAGAAATAATCACTTGCTCTCAGTTATCCGTGTTGATGCTGAAAATAAAGCAATATTGAGGAAGGGAAAGGAAGAAGTATTGCTTGTGCTGAACACTTTACACAGGCGTAACCTGGTTGTAAGCGATCTATTATTAGAGTAGAATTAGTACCGTCACGAAAGACAGCATGTGTCATACTAGTAGACGGTTAACGACGTTAAGCGGATAATCGCGTATTAATAAGAAAGGATTAAAAGGTGCGAACATTCAATCTTTTACAAAAGAATGCTTACAAGGGTTGTCTTTTAAATTTGTATTTAGAGCTGGAATAAAACGTAGATAGCTTTTAAAGATTTTATTGTTTTTCGAAGTATTCTCCACGAAGATTAATACACTTTTGCAACTCTGGAAGCAGTTATTCCACTCGTTTGTTGGTTCAGTCAAAATTGCATTTTTGAAAGCATCTACTGCTTTTTTTCACGACTGGAACCTTTGGCCACACAGTCCGTCCTTGATTTTCGAAAATGTATAGAAATCGTTGGGACTTAGGTCAGAACTGTATGAAGAAGGATGATTCGTCGTTTAGGATGGTTTTTCGAACCGCGATGACTTGCAGCAAACAAATGGTTGTATACCAATCGGCAGTAACAGTTCTTTAATCTTGCAGAGGAATTGTTACTACATGACCTGCTTTTAAGGCAAATGTTGCCACCATCTTTTTGAAGACACTTTGAAAAAGAATGACTTTTGATGCTTTTTTTTCGCTGTGGAACACCCAAACAGACGACTGGCGTTTATTTTCTGGCTCCTCCGAGTAAATCCAAGATTAATCACCCCTCAAGTTTTTAGAGTTTCCTGCGTTGAAGTGATCTTGAGTTTTTCGACACTAATTCACCCTAGCTGCTTTATATTATTCGGTCAGCAGATGCGGTATCTAACAGGAAACTAATTTTTTACACACAATTCTTTATGCAAAATGAAATTCCCAATGATGTCTCAGTGTCGCGATTTCTCATATGACGATCTTCGTTGAAGAACTTGCGCTCAGCATCGACATTTTCCTGAGTGACTGCCGTTTTTGGTACACCTACTCATGAATCGTCGCTAAAACTAATCTGTCCATGTTTGAATTATGCATACTTACAAGAAATTGTTGTCTGATGTGGCGCTTTATTGCCGAAAAGAGAAACCAACTCAACGAGGCATTCATGTTGAGGTAATTGTCTTTAAAAATTATAAAAAATTATTGCGCGAAAATTTTCATGGTTTAATTCCATTTTCCGAGTAACTTGTTAACTTTGACAGTTCGTTGTAGCTACAACACTGCACGTATCGGACTGAAACTTTCGATTTAGGTTATCTAAAGATGCCGGTAAATTTTTATTACTGACAGCCCTCGTATCCTTTGCTCTGGTGTCCCATTCGCAAAGAAAACAGCAGTATATGAGGTTATACAATTGCGTTCCTAATAAAAGTGCTATGACTTCTAAATCATTAAATATATTCCAACCTTGTTCTGCATACTTAATTTTTTCAAGTAAAGTTTTCATATTGCCATGTGTACTGCGTGGGAAATAGGAATAGGGGTACGAATTTCCATTGTAGAGGCGAACTCCCTTTAAGCTTAAGAGTATATAAATTAATAAATCGCCGCCACTCATATCCTAATGCTCCCATTAGTCCAGAAGCATCTACACAGTACACCAACTGATCACACAATGTATAAAATGAAGAAAATCTTGTTCACGATTCCGAAATGTGGAAATACGTGCACCAATCTGTAATAGATTTCAACCTTACAACCTGGATCCCAACAGTTCGACTCAAGCTTTTGACAAATTTAAATTCCGTACTAAGTCGTTTAGTTCATCTTGTGAAAGTAAATGTGGAGTGTCTATATCAAATGGTTGGAAATCAGGATTCGTGTCTTCTTCCATAGGTTCAACAATATTATCTTCGGCAGCATTCATATCATCGTCAAGTGTATACGATTAACTGTGAAGAACTAGTCTGTGAGCTGGTTGCAGGTTTGGGTACTGTACAATTCCAGATAGATTCGTCAGCAAAAATAGCAATTTGTAACATAATCTTTAGGTTTTCTTTACACCACAGGCACTGTGAGAGGCATTGACTTACGGGCACGATTGAGTATTCTCTTAAATTCACAGCACACGTTGCGCAAATGATTTGCGGCGCCCAATGTTTGTCACGATCTCCTAGTTTGCATCAAAATAAAGTTCATAAGCTTCTATGATTAACGTGATTTTGTCTTTGTGAGATTTAATCTTAAAATCGCGTCATACGTAAGAAAACGTATCCGCTTTACACACTTTCGTGACATTATATAAAGTGTATCGGCAACATATACTGTACAGTAAAATATTATTTCTTTATTTATATTTTATATCTATTTATTGACGCATTTAAGATATCAACTGCTGCTTATCCTGTTCGCGGCGGTTATCTTAAGCCGGCTTTTATAACGATTTTTAGAACCTTCTCCAAGCATTATGATGCTGTTTACATTCCAATGAGGAGCAACCCGCCGGATTACGTTTGATACAATTTGTTATGCAATGTAAACTGTCTTTAACGAATATCTTAATACCTGAGATTCTGTTATAGATTCGGTTTCAGTGACCAAAAATACATAAGACGTCCATACAGCATTAGGAAACAAAAATCGTTTTGGTCTGTGTAATTGTAAAGGTCACCAGAAGCCAAGAAAAGGAAATGAAAAAAATCATCTATCAGTGATTTCTTAAAATCTATTGGACCAAGCTTGTTACGTGCCATATTGGCACTTAAACATTTTTTTAGTTTAATTTTGATGTGCGGAAGTTTCGCGCCATAAATTTAAAAGACTTGGCCTGTATTTTCGTCACGCCAGAGGGCGTTTACGCGAGATCGCGCGGAACTTCGCGCCGACGCGTGAAAGAACAAAAGTGGGGAGAAGTGTTTCCGTGAGACTCTGTAACGTGGCTTTTTTCCTTGGACCTTCGTGAAGAGCGGTTTGGTCAGGTATCGTATCGTGCCTGATCTTTATTTATGTAGATATCCTTGCCTGATTATCTTTGTTTGTCGGCCTTATACCTGTTCCTGTCTTTCCCTACATAGGTAGAGGTAATTTGTAGCCTAGGCTGAACCGCATTCCACGCCGGAGCACCATCTTTAATCACTCCGGAGTGATTAAAGATGGTGCTCCGGCGTGGAATGCGGTTCAGCCAAGGCTACAAATTACCTCTACCTATGTAGGGAAAGACAGGAACAGGGCGACAAACACTCCGGAGTGATTAAAGATGGTGCTCCGGCGTGGAATGCGGTTCAGCCAAGGCTACAAATTACCTCTACCTATGTAGGGAAAGACAGGAACAGGTATAAGGGCGACAAACAAAGATAATCAGGCAAGGATATCTACATAAATAAAGATAAGGCACGATACGATACCTGACCAAACCGCTCTTCACGAAGGTCCAAGGAAAAAAGCCACGTTACAGAGTCTCACGGAAACACTTCTCCCCACTTTTGTTCTTTCACGCGTCGGCGCGAAGTTCCCGCGCGATCTCGCGCAAACGCCCTCTGGCGTGACGAAAATACACGCACATCAAAATTAAACTAAAAAAATGTTTAAGTGCCAATAAGGCACGTAACAAGCTTTAAAATTAAGGTGGGATTAAAGTGGTGCCGGCATAAAGTGTAGTTTTCAATTGAAAATTGATTGATCCGAGCGTTTGTTTTTCGACTTCACCATACAATCGAGCAACATTATAAAGTAAATCAGTTTGTTTTCAAAATGATTAACTGACAATGGTCGACATATTTTAATTGTGATTAGAACATAGATTGTAGTTGTTTGTTAGTGGTAATTTTTATGAATTAGAACAAACGCACTGATGATGGCTTTTGCCGAGAACGCTTTGCGATTTCATTAATTTTTTATTAAATTTTACACGTTAATACATTCAGGACTTTGATTTCCATTGTAAAAACGTGTACACAACCAGCTAGAGATAATTTAAAATAATAATGACCTTTGCTTTCATAGGTCACCCTATATATCGACAACTATTGATATATCAGTTTTATTTAGTTTTAGTATAGTTTCAACTGTTGATAATTATTAATTCATCAAGTATTTCGATATCTTTTGGCTATAAAATATTGAATGGGTAAATCATGAAAACCTACACTCTTAATCTTTACTCTATTTTTCTTTATTTTTGGTTTTTACTAAAAAAATAATTTTGAAACGCAGTTTATAGTAATAGCTCACCGCTTTTGGCTCACTGTGTTTATATTCTTAATACGAATTGATTTACTTATAGAAATTTTATAGGGTTATGATATAACATACATAAATGTATCCCTTTTTAAGTTTGGAAAGTGGAAAAATTTGTAGGGCCTCTCAAGCTTGATGAAATGAACAGATGCCATCCACTTAGAAACGAGGGTGAATTTTGATGTTTCTTCTCGTTATGTTAAACCGCAGTGCGGATGTTAATTTGTTAATTAATTGTAAATATATTCTAAAATTTTACGTACGATTCGCCTAAATACTTCGTCCGTTAAAGCACGATTTACCAACAGCTCTGAAATAGCATTACTCATTTCGATTTGTTGCATCGCCTTTTCTACGTATTTATTAGAGTTTTTGATTTAATCTTATAAAGAGTATTTACAACAAAAGATTTGGTAAATTTTCGACTCAGTTAACAGCAAACGTTTTTACATTTACTGAGGGCGTATTAAGGCCAAGTTCATTTCTAGAGTCAAATTGAAAGAAATTAGACGTATTCAGATACTGACAACAGACTGTATAGTACGAGTAATATAATGGGGTTTTCATTATTAAGAGTGATTCTGTTTAGGTAATTCTATAAACTTACATTACCAAAATGTTAATTGGTTTTTATTACTGTAACACTAAAAGGATATTCTGAGTTTAGTAGAAGAAACGCGAAAATACAAAAGCAGGCCAGAGATACAAAGCCATAAAATGGGAAATTATTCGTAAATGCAGGAAAGCTAAAGAACAATGGATAGAGGAAGAGTGCAAAGAGGTACAAACTAAGATGGAAATTGGAAAGACAAACGAAGCATATAAACTAATTAAAATTAATTTTAGAGATATAAAACCGTATAGCAAAATTAAAAGGGGCGTCGGAAAAGACATCATCATAGGAAACGTAGGGAAAGTAGCTACATGGCAAGAATATATAGGGAATTTATAAGCAAAACCTGAACTAGAAGCACTAGAACCGGAATCAGACATTGAAATGGATATGAAGAGTTAAATCTTGACTGTATACACGAAATTTTCTCTTTTGGATTTTATTGAAATGGATGACTTGGGATATCCTGTACTTATAGATGAGTTTTAATTAGCATTAAAGAATCTGAAAAATAATTAGGCACCGGGTGTAGATAACGTGCAAGCAGAATTTCTAAAAACTGCTGGACAAGCAATAACAGACCGTCTCTTTAGACTTGTAAGCTTGTATGAGACTCACAAAGATTTCAAACGTAATACCCACAGTCAGTATGCCAAAAAAGGGAGATGTAGATAGATGTAAAAATTTTCGAATCACGTGTCAAAAATATTAACTAGAATTATATAAAGGCGGATGATAAACGGGCTGAAGAAATATTAGGAAAAGATCAATTTGGGGTTTAGGGAAACAGGGGAGCACGGGGGGACCGTGACGAAAACAATTGAAAAGGAGACAGTGTGTATATAGGGTTTGTTAATCTGGATAACGTTTCAGCAATGTAAAATGGGAAAAAAATGTTCGAAATACTCAAAAAAATTGAAATTAGTTATAGGTATATACGGATAGTACATAGCTTATACAAAAGCAAACAGCGGTAATAAAATCACAGCAGGAACGTAGTGACGTATATATTAGGAAAGGGTTGAGACAGGGATGTGCGCTATTTTCGTTAATTTTTAACCTGTCTATCGAAGAGTCGATCAATACTGTCATATGCGAAAGGACATTTGGAATTATCGACCATAGAAACAAGGAAGAGATTGCTAAAAGCATGTGTGGAGCACAGCACTGTACGGCTGTGAAACGTGGACAGTAGGAGAAACGGACAGGAAATGTGGTGCTACAGGTCTATGATGAAAATAATGTGGACAGACAAAGTTAAGAACAGAGGTTCTAAAAATAATAGGGAAAGAAAAAAATATGTAGAAAGCAGTAAAAAATAGGTAAACTAGGATGATAGGAATCATTCTAAGGCATTAGGGAATATTGCAGGATATATTAGAAGCAGTGAAAGGAAAAAACAGAGGTAGAGGCCTGTAGATCTGGATTAGACTACTGCACACAGATAGTAAAAGATGTAGGTTGTAGGGATTTCAGCAAAATGTGTAGATTAGCTCACAAGAGAAAATAATGGTGGTACGCGTCCAACCAGTTCCAGAAACTAATGACGACGATGAATCCTAAAATGTAGCTATCTAAACATTAATACAGAATATTATGTTTCTTTATCAATTTCTGCTAGGGAGTTATGGTTTATTTCAACTGAGAAGACTGATAAATTGTGCTTTTGTTTGATATTCGGGTCACTTTTTTGCTCTAAAACCTACATTAAATTATCGTTTCCAGAACAGTTAAGATATTTGGACTTACTGCATCATTTCGGGTTGTCAAATCAGTTCATATCATCCAGTTTTGAGTCATTGGATTAATTTAGGCAACCGGATCAGTTCGAGTCACCGCGTCAGTTTGGATTACGAGTCCCGATTTACACGGTCGTGACATCTCGAGTTTCGAGTCACCGGATCGAAAAATGGTAATTTTCAACTCTGCCTCGTAGCTCAATGATGACAACTTATTTCTCAAGTTTTTAATAGATTTACTAAATCGTGGCAAAGTTCTGGCAACACCCAAACGTTGCAAATTGGACATACGTACGTAAACAGTTCGTTGTTTTGGTTAATCCACCCACGAACTCACTATTCTAACCTCATCACGTATATCCAAGATTCGTCCTTCCGTTCCTAAAAATTTTTGGAGCTAGAATACATATTTTAGATAAAGTTTTGGAGGATTTTCAATTTTCTGGAATTTTTAATCAGTTTTCGTCTTTGCGTCTCTAATTTTTTTAGGCGCCAAAAATGCGATACACAAATCATTTTAGTCGTTAATTACATGAAATTTTTGTATAATTAATTAGTATTATTGCACATAGAAAAATAGGCACGTAGACTTTACCTTTGGAGTTTCTTGATAATAACTTTTATCGTATGAAATTTCTTGTTAATTTAATTCTAACAGTCGTGGAACGGACATGGCGTTTTTCGACTAATGAGGGCGCGTAACGTACAAGCGGTGGTAGATTGTTCTTGGAAGCGCCCATGATTGTATTCTCGACGTAAACACATATCTCGTACCTCTTGTGCGGAGTGTATATAGATGTATGATGAAGTTAACCCTGGAATCACCTACCTATCCTGTATCGCATGTTTTATCTGTGTTCTATTTTTAAGGTTTTAGGAAAGGAGGCAAAACGCATCCATGATGAACCTTGACTGATATATGAATATCGTACGTGATATACTGCCTGCTGATATGCTTTAAATTAAAAGGTATGCAGAATTAATTCACATTGTTAATTTAAAGGTAAATTATTTGATTTGCAACTTCTATGTACTATAATGCGCCTTTTGTTCAGTCAAGCGATTAACTACTTTTACATATAAATTATAATAATTTGTTTCGCCATAACTTTTTCATTATTAAAATAAATTGGTAATTATTTATTTAAATCTTTGTTATTTTTGTATTGGACAAACCTCTTTACTGGACAGATATATTTATCAAAAATGAAATTGTTTGCAGTAGAATATGTGGCGTATGATTCAAAAATAATTTTTCACGAATTTAAATCCAGAGACCAAATCCATAAAAATGTTCGTTTTATTGTAGAAGAATCGAAAATCGAAAATCGCTATATGAAAATAAACTCAAACGCCCCTTGAGTGGTTCATAATATTATGGCCGCACTTGTAGTGTATGTAACTGCCTAATGTATGAGCTAGATTGCATAAAATTAATCTTTTAAGGTTTTACCCCATTACGTGTACCATTATTTTAAAGTATGATGGACACCACAAGTAATTTATTCACCTTGAATCAATCTTATATGAAGGAAATGCGTAATTTCCAAATTACGAAACGTTGAAGAAATTTGCTTAAACGGTCTTTGAATTTTAGAAAACCTATTTTTTTTTAAGTTTGTATCGAGCGGCTCCAACTGGACGGAGAAATACTTTCTTTCCTATTTGTTGATACTCACCGGATAAGATATCCTTTAACAAATACAATGAAGTACTTTTACCCAACATTCAATCTGCCAATCAAATAAGAATCACCGAACTATCATACAATGAGTAACCTTACATGTCGGAATTTCTAAAAACATGGCACTCTACGTGGTAGATATAATTGGATGAGTATGTTGCGACGTAAGAGAGACGTTTTATTTATATATATATATATATATAATATATAAATGCTATGTATTTATCACCCCACGTTGTTGCTCTATATAACTTGATATGATAACCCCGTACTCGGTATAATAAACGTTCTACTTAACGCCACCGCTCTGTGACAGAGTGCACAACGTTACGATGATCAATTTTCTTTCCACCCCTTTTATGATTACCTGTTTGAATTGATAAAACGAAGTCAATCAACATTCATATAATGAAAGGAAATAATATTTACAATTTGTGAAATTCTTTAAATACACCCTTCAATCAATTAATATCATATGAATTATTTATCTTAAAATTTATATACTTTTAATTCAATATAAAGTCACCAAAAAGAACACCATTTACAAAAAATCTGGAACGTTCGAGACCTCTTTATGATTTATTACGTAAGTTTAAACGCATGCAATGTTCCTGTTGACTCTTTACAAGTTTTGGATAAATTGAATAAATTCAGTATTAAAATTTAAATTGAAAAGATTCCTTAAAATTAAGTAGATCTGACCTGTGATCTTTTGATATGTTGTTTCGTGTTGTGGATCAACGCCCCCTTGTTATGCTTAATCGAAACCAATGCTCTGCTTTGTCGAACCAATCTTTCAGTATAGTTACCCCCTTGCTTTCCAAAAATCACCTCGTGCTTTATTCTATATTTCTCTGCATATGCTTTGAATCTCTTCCCTTAAATACCACTGGAAATTCCAGACTTTGGATCATAAATTAGCAGCGTATTAGAATTGTCCCAGAATTATACCAGAAGTATTGTTTTCGACGCAGATTAAAAAAACGGCAAAAACTTTTCATATATTCTTAACACAATTTTTATACAGCACTATTTTCACTATATTATAAATTTTATTTATCTTACGCGTAGATTTCTGGTTAAAAGTGATGTGGATTCAACGTGCTTCAAGTGGAAACTGAACTGCCTTATCACCGGTGGGTGTTAAATAGCTTTTTCCCACTACCTTTGGATTAAGTTTCCAAGCAGTTTTGCAGATTGTCGCGACCAACCAGGTTTTCTTTAATATTTCAAGCTGATTTCTGATGAAACTCCTTTGTACTTCCGTGTCATGGTGTTTATTTGCGATCTTTGATTGCCTTATTATTTGTTATCGTGGCCAGACTTTAACTTACGTCTGTTGTTTTGTATAGATAATGCTTTTGGATAATTGTACAAAAATAAAGGATGTAACTCTAGTGCGGTTTTTGTTCATGTATTTATTTAGACATCTTTGAAAGTGCGTTTTCTTATCAAAGCGCATATTGTTCCTTCTTTATCGCAAGCGTAATTGCATGAGGATTTATTAGGTTTTGTCTTATCTTCTGCGTCTTTATTTTATAAACTTGTTAAACATTTTCAATGTAGTTTTAATTACATGTACGATTATTTCTCCTTGCTGAATGCGCGTTCTATTATCGAAAGATGTGCTTGCTGGCATTGTTTAAAGTTAATTACGGTCTATATACAGGGTGTTAAATGCTTGCTATTTACATAATGTACGAATTACTTATTTTTCTGCTAAATAAATGCAGTTTTCTGATTCCCGTTGCTATTTATAATTACTACACGACCCTTACTACTCAATACACCTCTAAACAACCCCTTATCACAGCATTATATATACATATATAAGAAAATAAGAATATTTTAATAGCTTTCCACAGTACAATAAGAGAGCGACAGCGAACATTAACTCCGTGCGTTCGAAGAGAATAGACCGCACGTTTTACGATGAACATAAATCATAGCTTGATACTAACTAGCTCGTTGAAATCGTGAAATTCTTGTAAATTCTTACATCAACGCTGACTAATGCTTCTAAATGAATCCGGAATTTTGTATATAAACGGAAGTAATCGACATTAATTATTCATTTCGATTTACGAGATCGACAATGTAAGTTTCAGTAAATTATTTGGCATGCAAACAGTATTTGACATTTAGCATGTAACTTTGAGTAAAGAATTAATTCTTCGAATGTGTAAGTTAGAGCAATTTAAATTACTGTACGAAATGAAACAAACGCGTTTTGAATTATTTGTAATCAATCTCTTCGGCGTTCCACAATTAATAATAAACTGCAAACTGATGTTCTAACGTCAAATAGAGATTAAAGATAATATGTATAATCTTATAAACTGAGACTTTAAGATTAATCTAAATAGAATCAGTAAAATTCAAAGCGATTTGGTAATTGGAAGATGGAAAATATAAGGTCCTGAACAGGATTCGAACCTGTGTAAATATTCATAGAAATTTTTAAGTTATTTTGCTTTTGTAATTATGTTTCTTTTTCTAATACTGGCAATATATGTTTAAATAAAAATACATTATTTTAATTGTTAATAAACTATTTAAAGAATCTCACATTTATTGTGTACCCCAACTCATCGTCAGAGGGTGTCATATTATGGAATCGCACACGAACCATTGTTGAACTCGCAGGTGCTCTGATTGAGTAAAACAAGTTAATTTTTCAGTGCTGTGTCAAATTAACTATGTTTTAGGATTCGAATCGACAATGAATGGATTTGTAATATAATAAACTATATAAATGATTATTTTCTACACCCGTAGAGAGTGATTTTCATTTGTTAATTCAAACGCTAAGCGTTTCAAAAACGATCACGTAGTAGGTCCACTGGATTCAACTTTAGTACAACCACATGTCCAAAATTGTATTTGATATAGCGCCGTTAGGTCAATCTGTGACAAGAATAATTACATTAGAACGTAAACGAAGCGTTTGTACACAATAGTTGATTGGTAGGCTCTGCAACGTAACGTCCTTCAGATGGACTTGATTGACAGGTACAAGGGTTCTACATTTAAGGGTTATTTAGAGTACAATAGGGAATCTCAAGAATATCATTTACATAATTTGTGGAATGTTCTTGAATTAACTAGTACAATTGAAATATATGTATAAATTGCCATCGTAAATATTGGAGGTCAGTTCTAATTGGAGCTATGATTACGATATAATATAGTTTAAAGCGTTGAAAGTCGTAATATGAAATAAAACAATAGTGCATATGTGATATAAATTATTGTTGATGTAAATCACTCTATTCGATATAAATTAATTATAGTGTTTCGTATATAAATTAATAATTAGTGCTTGGATAGCTAATTGTAGTTCCTCGATATAAGTTAATTAAGAAGATAGCATCGTAGTTTAACAAGCTAGTAATTATATTATTACTAATTAGCTGGAAGTAAATTGTTGTGAGAGCTTTTAGAATTCCATTCTAGCTACGAGTT
The DNA here is from genome assembly GCA_036346225.1 of Platerodrilus igneus. Taxonomy (NCBI): domain Eukaryota; kingdom Metazoa; phylum Arthropoda; class Insecta; order Coleoptera; family Lycidae; genus Platerodrilus; species Platerodrilus igneus. The sequence continues at coordinate 46,268 of JARFIW010000791.1, forward strand.
GTTGAAAACGCTTGTTTGATCAGTTTGAAAATAACGAACTGTTGTTTGTGCAAATAAAGTTTTCAATACAATATGTAGCTAATTTGTTGCAAAATTGTTAAACAAGTCTTGCGACAGAAAAGCTCATGAATAGTTTTAATTATCCCCAAAGCATTTGTGGCGAAGAAGAGCGTTTCTTAATGAAAAATAAGAAGAATCAATTAACAGTGGAAGTTATTTATAGTACTAAACCACAACCCTACAGCTTATAAATTCAGAAAATCTCTTCAAACGATTCCAGGTCCAATATACTATTGGTTAGCTTTAGATGCTAGAATTATATCAATTAGTTTTATGCATGAAGCCATATATAAGCAAGCTTCCATATCGTGATTGCTCTCGTCGTTTCTCCTTTGACACTTTCCGCCTACCTACATAAAAACGCTTAGATTTCATTACATGTTGCTAGGGGGTTGATTGTTGTATGAATTTTTGAATAAATATTGAAAACGTCTTTTATATTATAGGCGAAATTTATATGGAGATGTGTGGGTTTGAAAATCAATAAATATATTTTATTTTTTGGTTTCGTACGCAATCAATTATTCGTGCGATTTTCTTACCTACCGCAGATTCTGCTTTTAAAACCAAATTGGGTTGATGTGCAATAATTGGCCATCGAAAACGTTTGACATTTGCCGACTTCGATAGGTATGAATTGTAACTTCGTATTATCAAAATATAGCACTTTGGCTTTTTATATAACATCTACGTGGCAACGTCAATGCCCTTCTATGTGCCTTAAGTGCACTCTTTTTCCGTGCAGTTTAAAATAAACGATATTATGTATCCCGATCCTTCTGTATGTTCGCATAATCTCTAAGTTATTTAATCTGAATACCCGATTGAATTTAGCTTATGCCGCACTTTGGAATAGTGTAACTTATCGTTGAGACAAATGGTCATTGTCGTTCCTGTACGAGAGAATGATCTATATACTGTTATGTCATGTTTTATTTACACCAAATGCGTTCAAACATACTAAAACAATGGCCTTTTGGACAGCAGTTTCATAGACATTTTGCTTGGTAGCAAGAACAGCTTGCATTCGGTCTTGAACTCAATAGACACTGACAGTCGGACTGCTTATTCTTTGATATAATCTTCAACCTGTTATACGGGATTTGTGTGGTTTGTAACATAACATTCTGCATATAGCAATGATTATGTTACAGATTAATAAGTTCTTTAGATTTACTATACTTTATTTTTCTTTAATCGGAACATATTCCAAACTGCAATTTAAATTTATTTCTAAATAAACAAATCCTAGTTTTGTTAGTCTGTTTGTGGCTTATTTAGCAAGAGAACAAATTTTATCTCTGTTTGCTTTACATCAATCACATACGATTTTATACTGTATTCAATTAAGTAGTCTTTCCTTTTATTCCGTTTGCTGTTATCTTCTTCATAACATAATATAGGTGGGTTTGAAGTCGTAATAACAAGGTTTACTTACCTTTCTTTTCAATAAAGCAAGTTGTTCTTTATTCCTTGCCTGATCCAGTCTTTTCGGTTTCTGTTTTGCATAGAGTAACCTTTAGAGTGTTACCTTAATAGGAAAATTTGTCCGAACGCTAAAAAAATCGTTCTCACTTCATTATATGCATTGAAGGATGATACTATCTTTATCTATCAATATGTAAAGTATACTGAGAGGGCGCAAAACGCAATCATAAATTTGACAGATTTCAAGATGATTTCCGGCGCGTAACTGTCAGTTTGACAGCTATCCGTGTTTAGAAAGTTAAAAGTTAAACCAGCTTATAAATAAAGTTATTCCTGCTGTTTATTAGGTTTTCGTGTTTATATTTAATGTTTATGTTAATTCTTTTGTTTATGTTTATGTTATTGTTTCGTTTATGTATATGTTATTCTTTAGTGTAGTTTGTTGTATTGAACTAAATAACAGTGCCTTAATATTTTCGCTAGAAAAGTGCGTTTAAATTTAACTGCAAGTTGTTATATTTTTGGCCATTAAGAATTTTATGTGTCTTTTAAAAAATAGTTTTGCATTAAAATATGTAATGAAGACCACGTACAATTATTTTTCATTAAGATTATTCAACGCTAGAGTTTTTCATTTCATTTGTAGTGTTAAAATTGACTGAGTAAAGTTGAAAACAACAAATTGTTGAAACGTTAAATACAACTCGAGACCAAATTATCATATGTTAAATTTTAATAATTAATATAAAAGGGAAATTAAAATTTTACATTCATGGTGATTTGATCTTGAGTTGTATTTGAAGTTTCAAATAAATTTTTTTTTACAGCTTATTTGAAATTCCCGCCAAATTCCGCTCCTAATAATTTGAATTAAAGCGTTTCTCGCCATTTCCTCACACCGACATTTGTGGCACCCCCTCAATACACTTTGAAACTGTGTAAGAAAGATGAAAGTATATAAAAATTGACGAGCGTCAATGCCGTGGCTGCAATGACAGGTAAGGTTACTGTTAAAAATAGATATTATTATTAAAACACACAAATTAGATATTATTATTAAAAAACACAAATCACTTAATACGCATATCAGAACAGTCTGCAATAGTTTTAGCAACAACTGTTCTAATATGCGTGTTAAGTGATTTGTGTTTTTTAATTATAATATCTATTTCTAACAGTAATCTAACTTATCATTGCAGCCAGGGCATTACTGCCGCGAGACGCTCGTAAAATTGATATACCCTATTCACGATAAATATGGGATAACGTCACAATACTAATAAATGCTGTGTTGTCATGGTTGACTTATTCTCAGCGGTCTCGAACCTACCGATTTTTCGGTATTTCTACCGAAATGGACTCTGTACTACCGAAATGCAATGATTTTTCCACGATTATAGAAAATACATGGAAATTCTCCTGATTTTTCTACCGATTTCACAATTTTGTGTTGGCAACCCTTTTCTATGTTTAATGTTACGGGGAAACACCTTACAGCAAGTATGAATGAGCAGAGTTATTGCGGATTGGTCCATATATTTCGGGGAATACCCTTGAGTCCTACAACTCTATGTTGTAAGTTGTAAGGGGTTTCCCGCTCGGGAATTCCCTGTTTTATAGATGTAAACAAGAATTCGGATTTTATTTTTTCATTATTTTTCTTGACTTTGAAGAGAAAGCATCTATGTATCCTTAAGTTTATAGTTGCGATCGCGAAGTGCAATTATTAAGTTAAAATATCGTCCGACGAGGAACCGAGTACAAGTGCGAGTGCAAAAAGAAAAAAATATCTACAATATTATAGAAAAGAATGGGAAGAACAAGAAGAATTCTCAGGCTGGCTACAAGATAGTCGTAAGGGCGTAAGCTATGCCTATTGTAAGAGTTGTAATAAAGATCTTAATATCACATCTGGAAAAGACGCTTTAAAGAAACATAGTTCTTCACAAGCTCACTTGGTGTCATCGAAGAATATAAAATCTCAACCGAAAATATCATCATTTACTGTGACAAAAACTCAAAAATCTGATACACTAGTAAAGCAAGGTAAAATATATTTTTTTATTTTGTGCATGCCACTACTTACATTGTTTTATTAAGTACTTTGTTTTCTACTTATTGGTGCTTACCTACGAGAAGCAGTGGATATAGTTAGTGCCCGAATCTCCACTAGATAAACATAAGTAAGTCATTTTAATTCTTTATTTTATTTTCAGGTGAAATAAGATTGGCTTCGTTTGTTGCTGAACACAATTTACCATTCACTATTATGGAGCACCTACCGAAACTGATACATTCCGTTTGTCCTGATTCAAAAATAGCAGAAGAGATAAAATGTTCTACGACGAAAACTCACGCCATAATCGATAATATTATAGGTAAAGAAAGTTTTGATAATTTGTGTGAAGATCTGCGGCAAACTAAGTTTTCGCTTATTATTGACGAGTCCACTGAACTTAGTACAACCAAACACTTGTGCTTAGTTGTAAGATATGCAAAAACACATCGCATCAAAGATAGTTTTTTAGCTCTTATTCCATTAGAAGAAGCTAATGCAGTAACCTTATTCAAACACATTGTTAACTTTTTTAGAAACAATGATATTCCATATAAAACTAATCTAATAGGATTTGCATCTGATGGAGCAAACGTAATGATGGGACGTACTAACTCTGTTGCAACATTGTTACAAAACGAAATTCCAAACATTTTTATATTTAAATGCGTCTGCCACTCGTTTCATCTTTGCGCGTCTTATGCTTGTACCAAATTGCCACGTTTCATAGAGGATCTTGTAAGGGACATTTACAATTACTTTTCTTCCAGTCCAAAAAGAGTGGCAGAGCTTAAACAATTTCAAATGTTTTGTGACTTAAAAGTACATAAAATACTCCACCCCTCTCAAACACACTGGTTATCAGTACATGCAGCAGTGAAAAGAATATTAGAACAGGTTTCTGCTCTAAAACTATTTTTTATAGACCAAATATCTAATAGAGATCATCTTTTAGCTGCAGAACATATATTACAGAAGCTCCAAAATCCCACTACGTTATTATTTCTGGAATTTTTAGATTTTGTGTTGCCATTATTTAACGATTTAAACAAAGAAATGCAAGCAGAACACCCGAAAATTCACAATTTATATGAAAAAATAACTGGAACATTAAAAACTATTTTTGATTGTTTTTTAAAAAGACAATACTTATCTTCCACTCCAATCAAAAATGTTGATTTTACAAATTCTAGGAATTTTGTGGATATTAACGATGTATATTATGGTGCTGCGGCATCAAATACACTGCTTAGTAGTTCAGCAGATCTAAACCCAGAACAAGTTAATTTGTTTAAATACAGATGCCTAGATTTTTATATTGAAGCTTGTAAGCAAATAACCACGCGGTTCCCATTAAAAGATAATCCGATAAAAGGTTTAGACATTATTGATCCTACAAATGTTAAAAGTGGCAACACTTCTTCGATAGTGCCTATTATCAGGCTCTTTCCTAATATTGTTCAGGACAATGATTTCCAAACAATTGATACAGAGTGGTGCATTCTAAGAAATTGTGATCAAATGAAAACATTTTCTGATGACGTTGAACTATTTTGGGATGAAGTAAGTTTGCTAAAGCGTGGCGATGAGACTCAAATGCTTCCCTTGTTAACTACTTTTATGTTTAATATTTTATCACTCCCCCATTCATCTGCCAATGTTGAGCGCATATTTTCTCAAATTAATATTATGAAAACAAAACAGAGAAATAGGCTGTCTACTGAGTCAATCACTAGCCTACTGCATTCAAAACGACTTTTCATGGATGCTAATTGTTATGACTTAGAAATTAATTTAAAATGACTGCAGCTATGGCCAAAGAATATTGGTACGATCCGAAACATTATGAAAAATAATTTAATTTGTTAGATTTCCGTTTTGGTGTGCAATTGTGCAACTTGTTTAACTTTCAAAATCTCTAAATTTCCAGTTTTGTCTTTCTTTAACTTGACGCTGGCAAATTAATAATTGCCATAATATGATATATTAATATAATAAGTGTGTTAGATGTAAGTTAGTACTACTAACTTAGTAGGTACGCTGATTTTTACGTTATTATATTTTTATGTTGTAAGTTGATTTTTATGTTATTATATTTTTATGTTGAAAATTGATTTTTATGTTATTATAATATAATAATAAGGGGATTTTTTGTTAAATAAACGAATTTGATTGAAAATTGTAGTTTTTTTGGTCATATATACCGATTTTAGGTACAAATGTACCGATTTTAGTTGGCAGGTCTACCGATTTCGCTCATTGACGTTCGAGACCGCTGCTTATTCTATGCCTATTTTATAGGTAGACTTGTATAGTTTTGTTTATTATTAAATAATTATTAAAAGTTGGCATATTTTAAATTGTAAAGTTATTTTTAAAACACCTTCTTTCTATATGGCAGTGAATTGTGATAGCAATGCAAGTAATAGAAGCAGTGTCTTAAAATTTCAATGTAAACATATTTTGCGTCTAAGGATACAGAAGCAGAAAATGTTACAACACCGTACAAAACTGCCAACTGTAACATAGTTACGTCCACATTATACAATTACTAACACTTTATTACTGTTCACGACGTCATCCCATATCTATCGTGAATAGGGTATATCTCTGGCTCTCTTGCTGCGGATAAGAAATTAGCATTAAGTGAGTCTTGAAGTACTCTATGCTGCTTTGGTTGTTAAGTTTAGTACGAGGTGGAGGATGGTATGTTCTTTATAAAAATGTTTAAAATTTGTCAACAAATAATATTTTAGGGTAATAATAAACGCGTTTTGCATTATTCTCTGCTACGTAAACCTGCCACATAAATAATTGATGACATTATTATATTCGACCATCTAAGCAGTCTTTATAAATTAACCCGTCCAGGATTTTTAAGTTGGATCTGGTGTCCAAGCTTGCTAGAAAATGAATGGTATGTTTTGCATTATTATTACCTGACAAAAAATGTATGTCTGCTATTTTGATCGCACAATAAAACGTATCTGGTCACCTTGCCTGTTTTTGTTATAGTTTTAAATGTTTTATGTTTAAGAGATGCTGTTGAAGAAAAAACATTAAAAGGGAACTCTACAGTAACCTGTGTAATTTCATTGTTACTTTAGAGTCAGGTATGCTACTTGTGATTTTTCTTAAGCTGAACATAAGCTCTCTATAAAAAGTATTTACGATGAAGATGAGGTAAGAAGTATTTAAATTGTATTCTTTGCCGAATTTTGTTTATCTTATTCAGGTATGAAACTCAAAGAGGGAAGGGTGTAAACATTCTTTGTTATCACATAGTCGTCACTCTGTGCAGGGTATGACTGAGCTAGCCGAGGCATAAATTTAATTGTGTGAATTTAGAAATTATTCTCGATTACTTAGAGGCACAGAGAGGTGGCAGTCAGCAAGGCAACTGAGCGTTACATACACCTGGCGAGCGGTGATATCGTAGCTATATAGTGAAAATAATAATATATACATATATATATATATATATATATATATATATATATTTTGACTCTTATATTTCGTGCTTTAACTAAGCTTGGTTGGTCTATAAACAAAACTATATGAATATGCCTCGACTATTGAAACTCGCCTTCTCAGGGTATCCACACCTACCTACCGTGGGTTCAGTGATAGGTAGATGGTCACTACACCAACCAAACTGCACTACCTTTATTTTAGTACTTGTAACCTTATATTCTTATATGCTAAATTTTTAATAAGCAGATCCACGTAGCCTTGTGCCAAATCAATTACTCTTACCAAATTGACTTTGACGTATCAAAAACACAGTACTCACCCGATTTACGCGTCGCTGTAGGCCTCTCTGAACTCTGGCTCAAAATCTCTATCACCGGATGGGTCTTCACACTGCGTTGCACTATCACTATGGCTCCTCTGCTTTCCAGACACCAGGTTTTGCTATACTTAATTCTGATATCCACCCAAACCTATAAATAATGACCAAATTTAGAATTTTGAATACCTTGCAATTTTACTTCCCCCGCGCTAATTTTCCTATAATTATGCCTTCTTTCCGTATAATACTCCTGCTAATCCAACGCTATCCTTTCTTAAATCTGCTCGTTCCAATTCTATGCTCCTTTCTAGTTTCCACTCAATACCAATCTATCCGCAATGAACTATCCAAATCACTCCAAGTAGTTTCTCCTTCAGTCTAATAAATCCAATCCAATTCCTTTCAGCCTTAATCCAACTCGTTCCAAACATCCACTATTAATTCCGCCTGTTTCAATGTCGCTCCAATCCACTCTTACAACTTTCTACCCGTCTTTACTATTATTATTATTCCACTCACTTATCTATACTCTTCTTTGTTTCAATTAAAGACTTGAACTTTTCAAAATAATTTATTTACTCTTTTTAATATTCAAATTAGCGCAGTATATAAAAAAAACACGTCTTGTTATAAAAATATTTTAATCGAACTCCGTTATTTATGTTTACCTAGGTGATACCACCTTTTAAATTATGCCTACTCTTTATACATTTTACAAATCCCCCATCCAATTAAATCGTCCCAAAAAGTTTGTGTCACTAATACCTATAATTCATCTTTTACACTTTACAATTTTATATTAAAATGTTCAATCATTGGTTCATATGACCGCGTCACCCTTCAATCAGCTTTGACAATATTTTGACTTATAATTTTGATACTACAAGTTTGTCCAAAGGTTGATTCTACTAAATAAGTGCCGAAATGTTTCACATATAAACCTGGCTCTGTGTGGTGAATAGTGGAACTTCTACAGACGCATCCGGTTTTTCGATCAGCAAATGTACATTCTTTGGCTTATTAACGTACAGCTTAGTATAAATCCTTGAATACTGTGCTTTCTCACGTCATCAAGTCATTGTTTTTACGTCTTGGCACTTCTACTTTGACTAATATACTTCAAATACTTTACCATTTGTAAAGTACGGCAAACACAAAATTTTCAGTTACGTGATCTGATATTTGGCTTTATTTGGCATATACACAACCTTCAAACAAAATAATCTTTATACCCTTTTAGCTATCACTAACACTTCAATATATATATATATATATATATATATATATATATATATATATATTCAGACCACCCGTACACCCCTTAAGGTCAAATTACTTTTTGTGAAAACTACCTGGCTGTTTACACGAAATTATTTCAATAAAATCCAAAAACAAAGTATTCTCGTGAAAAAAGTAATATAATATTTAGAAATATAAAAAATTACAGCAGAGTTCTTTTGGCGTTAGCCATTTACGGTGTCCCTACAAGTAAGCATGTGAAAGTTATATAAAGCAAAAATTAACGATATAGTTACTCACTGTCCAATTGTTTTAAAAACTAGATCAATAAATTGAGTTCATTTAAATTACTTAACTAATATCACATAATAAAAGACTAGTTATAAAATTTGATTGTTTCAATAATTATGGATTACATCTTGTGTAAGTCGTTGATGAAGTCGAAAGGGACGAATTGTTATATATCTGTAATGACAAGTAAAGAGTGCGGTCCGAAACGTGGACCACCGCAGTAAAATTAATGAAAAATAAATCAAATGTATTAATATTTTATAAGCCAATGGAGTTCCATCAATTTAGACTCTTGTATATTGGAATAAAAGTTCTATTGCTGTTAATTTGAGTGTTTAAACAAGTGTTATTTCTTGATAATTCTCTTTCAATTTCAAGATCTTCTAAAAAATCAATTTTATCAAAGTTTTTTGAGGTAATATTATGTATTAATTTTGAAGGTAAATTAGAATCGAAAGTGTGTTTATTGTAAGGTATATGGTGACCAAATTCTGATTTATCTGCTTTATTCAAATGTTCTTTTATTCTAACCCTCAAAGGTCTGCATGTTCTACCAATATAGGTGGCCTGACAATCTCCACAATTTAGTCTATATACACCACTTTTTGACAATAGTTACATAGGATCTTTAGAGTGAACTGTATATTGTTTCAACGTGTTACATGATTTGAATGAAACTGTAATTGAGTTGCTATATTTTTCTATTGCTTTTTAGATTTTAGTATTAAGGTTGGATTCTATAAAAGGAATTGAATCAAAATTTTTTACGGATGTATTTTCAATTTGAGTGATACACACTTGTCAAATGAGTTTTTTATTTTTTATCCTATTGATCAATTTGGAATAAGATTGGGATTATATCCATTTTTAATTGCTATTTGTTTTATTATACTTACTTCTTGATTATAGTTCGGTTTGGTTAAAGGAATATTGATAAGTTTGTGTATGTAACAGTTGAAAGCTGCCATTTTGTGTTGCCAACAATGGTTTGAAGTTGCTGGTATAATGTGATCAGTTTGTGTAGGTTTGTATCAATGTTATAATGTAATTGATTATTATGTTTAAAAATTGTCAGATCTAGAAAGTTACGCTTATTTTCAGATTCTATTTCCAAAGTGAATTTAATATTAGGATGAACTTTATTAATATTATCCAAAACGTGAATCTGTGTATTCCTATCAGTTGGAATAAATCTGTTTTCCAAATAATCCATAAAAAACCTCTGTAAAAATGGAGAGAGGCTATTTCCCGTTGCTAATGATTCGGATTGTTTATAATAGCATTTGTTATTGAAAACGAAAAAATCTTGTGCTAAACAAAAATTCAATAAGGTCAAGGTTGTAATTACATTTCTACTCCAACGTTGACAGATCGTAAAAGATCTCCAACAAGTGGTAGGGTTTCTTACATCAAATGACAGCATAGTGAAATCATCCTGCAGTTGTATATTCTGCAATTTCTGTGTGAGATCCAAAGTATTACTTACCAGTTCCATGGCTTAGTTAGTTCGCACGTGTCTACTAAGTCCAAGGTCATGGGTTCGATTCCTGGCACGGACCACTTGAAAAATGTTAGGCGATAATTTTTCACAAAATTGCACCTTTGTTCAAATAAGAGGTAAAATGTAAATGCCGTGTGCGAGTGTTGTCATGCATGCTAAAAATTCCTACTTTGCTTGGAATAGCAAGGGTTTGGCAAAATTCAAAATTTCTAGGTAAAAAACTCACTTTTTGGCCAATGTAGTACTGTCGGGTGGAGCATTGAAAAATCAAATGTATGGGTCCACAAATACAAGGTGGCTTTTTGTGCGTGTTTATTACTCAAGTTAAAGGTACTTGCTGGGTTGATAAGGGTTTGGCTAAATTCTAAACTTTCAGGTTAAAACTCTCCTATTGTCCAAAGTAATACCTTTGGATGAAACGTTGAATAATTCAAATATACTATCCACAGATACATACATGATAAATTCATGTACCTCAATAGCTGAAACTACATTTCACTAAAAAAAAATGTTAAATTTAGTAGCACATTTTTATTCATTAAATTATTGCTTAATCACTGGTAGTTTGCAAAATGTCCGGGATGATCTGTAGGCAATAGGGCATGATATGGTTTTATCTTATATTGATGCAAGCTCATGTGTCATTATTTATCATTATTTGCTAAGAATGTTCAATTTCAGAGGCAAATGCTTTAAAGAATTTTCAGACTTTTACTGGTCTGTAAGTAATTAGGTACTGGTTTGTAAGTTTAGAAAAGGTTGGTGTATATTTAAAATGATCATTTAAATGAAATGAAAATGGCAGCAGCAGATAAAAAGTTGAGTAAACTCATTAATGATCCATATTTTTTCAATAAATCTGTTTAATCAAAATTAGTTTTTTATAATCCCATTCAACGTATAACATCTTTTCAACACCCCACTAACAGATTTGAAAATAAATTGTCTTCCATGGCAAAAATTTTTTAAGAAGCACTGTCTTAAGACGTGTTTTTCATATTTTCTCAACCATTGAGAACTACTAAATAGTTATTTTGCTTATAATCGTTCTCTCTTAAATTTCAGTATTTCCTTAATGACATATATTCTTCATTACAGGATGAAGTTCTTGCAATATCCGAAAAGGTGATTATTCGTTTAGAAGATTTAGTAACATGGATAACATTGCATGCTGAGTGGACATGGGGACAATTAGTACCAATTGATGCCGAACTTAGTTGTAAATCTTCTAAACCTTCAAAACCTATTCCAAAATTAATGGATCGAAACTTGGATTTTAAAGATGTTGATAAGGAGAATGAAATTGTAAGGCAGGGTAAGTAAAAATGCAGTTTTGATTTTTTTGTTTGTGTCACAATTTTGACATAAACCTTTAATTTCATTCCGATTGTTATTGGAGTTTTCCATATTATTTGCTTTGATAAATACCAGCTTCGATATTAATTTGTTCTTATAGTGATCCAAAATCCATGCATTTGTCGTTACTGTACTTATAATGTTAATTGCACAGTTTTATCTCATTAACACTTAACTTTTCAGTATTGTAGAGCCCAAAGAGACTTGTATTTGCTTGTTGAACTTAGCATATGTAGCATATGTGGAAAATCAATCAAACTTAATATACATTAAACCAAAATTAAAATTAGACTCATTAAAAGCTGGTTTAATTAGAAATATGTAACTCATTTAAAATCAATAATTAGTACTATGTTTTAGTTTTTGTTTAATATTATCTCATTACATGTAAATAATATTTAAATGAGCTGTAATTCCATTTCAACTCCATTCTTCAGACTATTGTATTATCGAATTCTTCTATTGGGTGGAATTATGCAGCATACCATAATATAAGATGGATGACAGTGCATGCTAAAACAGTAAATATAACTATATACACATACATACACATCAACAAAAATAAAGTGAAACATTTTTCTTTCAATTTCAATTTTTCTTTGTATTGTTGTGGCAGTTGTTTAATCAGAAATTTCTACTTTCCAATGTTATTATTATTTGTACAAGTATCAAGATTTGATGAAATAGGAAAGATTTTTTTAAATCAGAATTATTCAATAATCTGGTTGTGAGAAATATTTTTAAAGCATACTGTTGTCAGTGAAGCTTGTACTAGAGGGTTAGGTAATTGTATACTTAATGACAGTGTAGAAGAAAATATTCAACCCTTCTATTTTCAAACTTTTACTTTATGATTTTTAGATTTTTATATATTTTTTATTAGTAAAAGAAATTTACCATGAAATATTTTGCTATGGCGTTGTTGCTTAAAACATTGCTATCATTTATTAGTTGATTGGTTTTAGGATTTTGCAGTGATTTTTGTGCATCACTTTGGCTGCTCCATTGTTAAACACAGAAGATGAAAAATAGTAAATTGGTCAAGAAATCCAAATTAGCACGTTCTCCCCTTTATGTTTGTAACATGTAGATTGTGACGTTATTATCGGAGCAGCCACGTTGGTTCGTCTAATTTATGCTACGCTGGCTCGTGGCCGTACGTAACACAAAGAAAAACAAAGAAATGACCCGGCTCAATCGGAGAATAGGGAGCCCTCTAGGATCCGGAGGTTCAGGATCAATGTCTGGAGGGTCCAAAGTTTTATTGGGTTTGAGGTCCTTAATATGCCAAGTACCCAGATCGTTACCAGAATCATCCACTAAGATATAGGTCCAAGGAGAAAGTTTAGTTCTAATAGTAAAGGGACCCTCATATTTGGGAGCAAGTTTAGCATTGAAGTAGCGAGTAGCATCCGAAAGAACATAATTGCGTTTCCACACGCGATCGCCAGGAGATAAAGTTAAGGGACGACGACGAAGATCGTAGTGTTTAGCATTTTTCTTGTATGCTAAGGAAAGACGTTTCGAAATTTCTTCACGAAGTGACTCAAATTTGACTAAGTCAGTAGGAGGAATAGGACGTTCGGGATCCATAAGAACATCATCAGGATCAGGAGGTTTTCCAAAATGATCGCCGTAGAGAACATGTTCACGACCATATAGAGCAAAATACGGGGAGTAACCAATAACCTCATGTTTAAGCGTTCGAATAGCACAACCAATTTTTGCTAAATTAACGTCCCACCGGCGTTGATTATCAGGAACGTATGAAGAAATCATAGTTTTCAGGACTCTATTAATACGTTCGACCGGATTCGCCTGAGGATGATAGCGAGCATTAAACAGGATTTTTGTTCGATAAGAATCACAGAGTTTAGTGAAAATATTACTACGAAATTGTACACCATTGTCCGCAATTAGATATTGAGGAGTACCATACACCAGGAAAATATTTTCCTCAATGGTTCGAGCAACAGCAGCGGCCGCAGACGCACGTAGAGGAAAGAAACAAGCATATTTTGTAAAACAATCGGCAACAACTAAAATGAAAGAATTACCTTTAGAGGACCTAGGAAGAGATCCGACAATATCAGTACATAGGACTTGCCAAGGACGAGTGGCAGTAGCACGGGGAGACATAAAGCCAGGAGGTTTCTTTTGTTCGACATTGTGTGCAGAGCAAATTTTACAACGACGGACGTAGCGAGCAACAGCGGCTCTAAGTTTAGGCCAATAGTAACGCATGGAAATTTTAGAGACAGTTTTGTGGACACCAGGGTGACCTGAAGTAGGTAGATCATGATTTTCGTGTAGAACCCTATTCCGTTGTTCGCTGGGAACTACTAACTTCCAATCGTCTTGAGGAGGTTGGAGCAAAGACTGTTTAGATCTTACATGTTTATACAGTAATTCGTTTTCCACATGCCAGTTACTGTATAGTTTAGGATTGGAATTAACACGAGTCCGTAGTTTAAGGTACCAAGGATCCAAAATTGGCAGAGTAATAGAAGATTTAGGAAAGTCATCAATTAAGTCAATCTTAGGTACTGAGCAAGATAAGGCATCGGGAACGATGTTTTCTTTACCTTTTCGATGTACGATGGTGATGTTATGTTGTTGAAGTCGTACAGACCAACGAGCTAAACGACCGTTGGGGCTTTGTAGATTATTCAGCCATATAAGCGAGTGGTGATCAGTGACCACAGTAAAGTGAGAACCCTTGATATAGGGACGAAATTTCTCAATTGCCCAAATAACACCAAGACATTCTTTTTTGGTGGCGCTATAGTTGCGTTCCGCCTTTTTAAGAGAACAGCTAATGTAGCTAGTGACTTTTTCGTCATCACCCTGTTGTTGAGTCAGCACAGCACCCAGACCAAAATCGGAGGCATCAGTCTGTATAGTAAAGGGCAAAGAAAAATCAGGACAACTCATCACTGGAGCCGTTACCAAGTGTTCTTTCAGCAGCTTAAACGCCTGCTGACATTCTGAAGACCAATTAAATTTAGAATTTTTCTTAGTCAGAGCAGTAATTGGAGCCGTAAGAGCAGAAAAATTTGGGATAAAGCGACGATACCACGAACACATACCAACTATGCGTCGTACTTCAGTTACAGTAGTAGGAGGAGGAAGATTAAGAATGGCCGAAACTTTTTCTGGGTCGACATGGAGTCCATGACGATTCACTACGTATCCCAGATAACGGAGTTCCGGTCGGCATATAATGCATTTATCTCTGCGAAGAGTAAGACCTGCAGAATTTAAACGAAAAAGTACTTTCTGTAGTACCACCAAATGTTGTTCGAAAGTAGGGGTAGCGATGATCACATCATCTAAGTATGCGAAACAGAAAGGTTCAAGATCAGCACCAAGCACACGATCTATAAGTCGCTGAAATGTCGCTGGAGAATTATGAAGACCAAATGGCATTTTAGTAAACTGGTATAAACCTCTACCAGGCACTGTAAATGCAGTAATCGCCTTAGAATTAGAAGAAAGAGGTATTTGCCAATAAGCAGAGCGAATGTCCAAACTAGTTAAGAATTTTGCGTCTCTAAGACGGTCTAGAATCGTAGAAATATAAGGAAGGGGATAGGCATCCTTTTCTGTAACCTCATTGACCTTCCTAAAATCAATGCAGAAACGATATGTGCCATCTTTCTTAGGCACCATAACAATAGGGCTAGATCAAGCGCTATTAGATGGTTCTACAACACCACTTTCTAGCATCTCATCCAGAGCTTGATTGACATGTCGTAGTACCGTAGGGGACATGGGATAATATCGCTGCTTGATAGGACTAGATGTAGTACGGATCTGATGTTCAATGAGATTAGTACAGCCCAAAGGTAAGGTATCATCTTTAGGAAACATCTGTTGGACTATACGAGACAATTCGGATTGTTGCATGCTTGACAGATCGGAAAGAGCATTGATCTGACTGATTGGGACAGTAGAAGAAGAACCGAAAGTCCATTGACCCGTTCGAAAATCTGGGACAACACCCATAGATTTCCAGAAGTCAATGCCTAAGACCAGAGACTGAGAAATAGAAGGAACGACTAAGACGTCAAGAAGAATAGTTTTATTTTCGACCGACATGGGTAAAGTAAGTGACCCGAGAATGTCACAAGCTTGACCATTGGCTACCGTACAGCTGTGGATCTCCGTTTGGGACAAAGGCAAAGAAAGAGAATAGAGAATATCCCAACCAGGACCACCAATAATAGTACGAGAAGCGCCAGAATCAAGCAAACCCTTAAATTCGATGTCGAAAATAGTAACAGTAAGATAAGGTCTGTCGTCCTCACGAGAACTAGCTAAAATAAAATCCAGAACATATTTAGATCGGTTATCGAGACCAGAGAAAGGATTTTCTGAGGAAATAATAGGTACCGAGACAACTGTAGAAGGAATCGGGTCGGTTTCTCGGCTTAGCGACTCGATCGGTAGTTTAAATTCTTGTTACAACTCGTACAATTGGTACGGGTAACATTAGGTTTACCACAACCATAGCAATGAAGTATCTGAGGTTTAGTACAGGAAGGCGACTTGTGTCCTCGTTGGCCACAGTTCCAACAAGTAACGGAAGAATTAGAAATATTTCTAGGAGCATCACTTGCACCAGGTGTAAGTGTTTTCGAAGAAGTAACACTAGAACGGGGAGGGACATAAGCAGACGTAAGTTTGCTGCGGACCACAGGACCGGTATAAGCTAAGTCAGACTCTAGGAGTTGAGAAAAGTTCAGAGCAGGAGGAGACTTGAAATTATCGGCTTGTATTTTGCGCTGTTCTAGTCGGCGACCCACACGCAAAAGTTTCGTCATAGTATTCAGATCAAGCAAAGCTAAGTTGGTTTGGTAGAAAGGGGTAAGATTTGGTAAAATAATGTCGAGTTTCTGTAGCTCAGAGAGGGAGATTGTTAGACGAGCAAATAAATTTTCCATCGTAGCTAAATATACACCAATAGACTCTGAGGAACCCATAGTACGTTGCTTTATTTCCGCTAACAGTTTTTCGTTATAATTAACGGGTTGAAATTCTTCCCTTAATAGTCGAATCACATCTTGCCAATTAGTTAGGGATTTTCTATGCGCTCTGAATAAAATTAGAGCTTTTCCCGAAAGTAAGTCTGATGCCGAAGAAAATAGTTGAGAAGCAGAAACGTTGCGTGCCGAGCATAATTCGTCCACGCGTAATAGAAATGCATTCAAAGACATTCGGTCATCACCCGAAAATTTTAAGTCCCATTGTAACATACTGTTTTAATAAGCTCCAATAGTTCTAGTATTCCTAAAAATAGTTAGTTTCTAGTTTAATTTTAGCATGCTAATTATTAGAATTGTAGCGGCTGCAGGATCACCCAAGTAGCTTCTCAGCGAAGTTCCCAGAAAGATCTAATCCAAGAGTTAATCAATTTTTCTAAAGGCACTTACTTTAAGGGCACTAAACATGTCAGATTAGCCCATATCTATGATTAGATGTCAATCATGCTTTAGGATCCTATTTATGTCAGGGTGGTCTAAAGCAATTTTTCAATTAGCTGAGCACTCAACTAAAATCAATTCTGAGAGCTACGTGTGGGGTTATCTTAAGCATTGACAGTTTTAATTAATTTTAAAGATTTACGACCGGCGCATCCTAAGCCGGGTAAGAGCGCCAAGAAAGGGTATTTTCAATTAACTGAAATGTATATAAGGATGCCAGCCGGTGGGAATCGGGGTTGTTTATTTCCAGACGCGTTAGAGGTTAAAGCTAACGGTTACTAGTGATGTGTTTATTTCTCTGCAGTCAAGTGCGGGCCGTTATGTTTTAAGTTATTTATTTCTCAGAGTAAGTAATTAGTATATGTGATATTACTATGAACTCAAGGCTGTGTTATGCAGCATAAGTCAGTTATTTGTTTAAAAACAGTATTTGTCGACTTCCATAAAATACAATTCCGGGTGAATGCCCCGTTCAAGTAAATTGATCCGTTTTATTATTGCTTTGGAGACCGCATCGTTTTAGAAGGGTCTTCTATTATATTGTGTTTCGACGGTGTCAGAGGTCGTTAATCACTAATCCACGAGACTACCTGAGAATGCAAAGCTCAGGTCCGAAGTCAAGTTACGGTACTATTTGACCCTTGAGAAGGTCGTATTCTTCATGGTGTAGATGACCCCGTGGTTAAAAAGGGTCGTCGCACTATGCAAGTTAGTTAGATTAGGGTAGCATTAATAAATCTTTGTTATTGGGGTGTGTACACCTAGAACTGTATCTATTCAAAATATGTTTGTTAGTTAAGTTTAGTTAAGTTGTGTTTGTGCTAGCCGGAGACTATAAGTGACTTATTTTCTGTTCTGCCATTTTGGTTCATCGCCCACGAACAAAGTGCGACGAGAGCTATTACCGCGATTGGTCCATGGGCCGTTTAATTCCCATGGTGGCGCCCTTTTGTACATAAGGTTATTTACTTTATATTTTGTTATGCATATGTAATTAGTCAAAGTTTTAGTTAGTAGCTCGTTCAATAAAACAATCGAATTTTCGTCTCAGTGTGTTTGTTTAATGAACCCCCCCTTCACCGACTGCTGCAGCTTGCGAGGCAACGTCCCGAAACGTGAGGGTACGATAGTGTTAGAGGTCCTGTTATTTATTATTTATTGTTAATTGGATACCCTCACGCGGTAGGTAAATATTAAAATTACACTGGCGCATTAACGTGGTTAAAATTGTAAATATGGTAAACAACACACGGACGAATTTTTAGATTGTTTTGTTTCTATTTAGTGTTAGGCAGAATTACAGTTTAATATTAGTGATTTAGGAACAAGTTTCGTTATTGTTGGGTTTTACCTTTTATTTAGTCATGTATGTGGTAGAAGCTTTAAGAAGCGACGAGCTTAGTTATGAACTTTTAATTAGGAACGTTGAACCAACAAAGTTAAGTGTGTTAGAAAAGCGAAAATTATTGCGTAGAAAACTCGTTGTTGAGAAAGTCGACAGTAATGTTTTTTCTAAGTATGAGAAAATTGAAATCGTTCAAAAGGACGAAATTGAATTATTAAAACTTAAGATTTTTGAATTAGAAAACTGTTTAAATTCTTTTACCATTCTTCCTAAAAGGACAGAATATATTAAACTTAACACGAGATTAATGCATGTAACACAGAGACTAAATTATGTCAATTTCGATATTGAATTTTAGAAGTACACAAAGAATTGCATTCCAAATGCATTAGAGCTTTTGAGATTTTAGAACAGGTAAACGGGGAAAATGAGATTAACGATAACCCTCTTTATTGTTCGGCTAGCAGTAATAAAGATCCTACAATAACACCAACAGCAGAGGGTTCATGCCCTGAAGCATCAGCGGTTTCTTCCATTAATACCCCATCGGTTTCGATTTCTAGTAATGATTTAGGTACGCTAATTAAGTCCTTGAATAAAACAACGACATCAGTCCCGATCCACAAGTGGGGATTACAATTTTCGGGTGAATCTGATTCTATATCGGTTTTAGATTTTATTCAACGCGTCAAAGAACTGCAAGTTGCAAGAAAAGTTTCGTCAGATGACCTTTTCGAAGGGGCTATTGATCTTTTCACCAGTTCAGCATTGGATTGGTATAGAGCAACGCGGTGTACAGTAAATTCATGGGAACAATTAATTTTAAATTGAAACAAGATTTTCTTTCAGCCGATTATGCAGAGAATCTTTTAATGTTAATTAAATCCAGACGGCAAGGCGCCGATGAATCACCTACCATTTATATTTCAAAGATGGTAAATTTATTTTCTCAATTAGAAGATTCCATTCAATCAGGGAACAAATAAAAATTATTAAAAGAAATTTACAGACTTTTATGCCACGCAACTGGCGTTAATTGAAGTGACTGACATTTCCCATTTGATTTCTCGTTGTAAGCTTTTAGAAGACATTAAGCCTACAAATTTTATTAAACAGGAACATTCGGATTCTGCCAACGTACCAGTTATCTTAGAACGTCAAGTTCGACAGAGTTCATTTTCTAATAATAATTTACCACGGTCCGGCGTTTCGAATTATTTTAAAACACAGCAAAATTTTCGACTATTTGTTTCAACTGTAAGAGACGAGGTCACTCGTTTCATACTTGTCCGGAGAAACGCGGAATATTTTGTTATTCTTGTGGGCAGTTGGAAGTTACGTCCACAAATTGTCCAAACTGCTCAAATAATTCAAAAACTAAGGACAGGAAAGCGCGTAGTCAGCCGTTGCTTTTCTTCGTTTAATAATATTGCTGCTGACAAAAGACGTGGTCGGATTGGTTAGTAAAAGTTAAAATTTTGTAAATCATCTAAGGTTTTCAAATTTTTATAAAGTAAAAGATGATACAAGACCTTATATTAATATCGAGATATTTAAGGAAACTTATACCGCACTGTTGGATTCCGGCGCGAATACCTCTATTTTAGGCAGACATGGTTTGTGTTTATTGGATAAATATAAGTTAGAATTAATTAAAAATGTAAAACGTCTATATTAACAACCGCGGATGGCACTGCACAATCAATTTTAGGTTCAATTAATTTGCCCTTGACTATAAACGGGGTTACTCGGTCTTTAAATGTTTTAGTTTCCGACTCAATAGAGTGTACCCTAACGTTAGGGATTGATTTTGTCAATTATTTGAATTGAAAGTAGATTTTTCAAAAATGAATTTTATGCTCATTCTGCGGAAACGAATTTCATTAAAGTCATGGCCGATTTAAATGAAGACCAGAAATTTGAATTAAACAAGGTTATTTCTTTATTTCAATCCCTGGATCGTCCTACCTTAGGCCGAACCACTAAAATTTCACATCATATTACAACGGAAGACGTTGAACCAATTAAACAAAGGTATTACCCATTATCACCGGCGATGCTGGAACATGCTAATAAAGAAATTGATGCAATGCTTGAACAAGGCATTATTAGCCCAAGCAATAGTCCGTGGAACTCCCCATGCTATTAGTAAAGAAAAAGCAAAGGTGAATTTCGTGTATGTTTTGACGCTAAACGATTAAATTCAATTACAAAAAGACGCGTATCCCATTCCGTTTGTAAATGACATTCTTGATAGATTACGCAATGCGAAATATCTAAGTTCAATCGATTTAAAAAAAGCTTTCTGGCAATTGCCCCTGAGTGATGAAAGCAAGGAAAAAACAGCCTTTACTGTTCCAAGGCGCGGATTATTTCAATATAATGTAATGCCGATGGGTTTGGCCAATGCTCCAGGCACATTACAGAGGCTCATGGACTCTATTTTGATTTTCATTATCCCAATCAGTATTTGTTTATTTAGATGATATAATTATTATTTCAAGCACATTTAAGGAGCATATTAGAATTTTGAACGAAGTGTATGAAAAGTTGAAAGGCGCTAATTTAACAATTAACAGTTCAAAATGTGAGTTTTGTAAACCAGAGTTACAATATCTGGGATATATTGTGAATAAAGATGGTCTCCGAACTGACCCAGCAAAATTGACGCAATTGTAAATTTTCCTCAACCCAAGACAGCCACTGAAATAAAACGTTTCACCGGTATGTGTTCTTGGTATAGGCGTTTTGTTTTGGATTTTGCCACAATTATAGCACCTATTAATGATTTACTAAAGGAAAGAGAAAATCGCAAGCGATTAAATGGACGGACGAGGCTCTTATTTCGTTTGAAAAATTAAAGATGTTCTTACAAAGGCTCCTATTTTAAGGAGTCCTGACTTTTCGAAAGTTTTTCTTTACAATGTGACGCCTCAAATTACGGCGTTGGTTGTGTTTTAACTCAGGGAGAAGGAGACGAAGAACATGTAATTGCTTATGCTTCTCGCAGTTTAAATTCAGCAGAGAAAATTATTCAGTCACAGAACGGGAACTTTTGGCGGTGTGTTTTGCTATTCAAAATTCCGACCATATATTGAAGGAACTCATTTTAAGGTCATTACGGACCATCATTCTTTAATTTGGCTCCACAACTTAAAAGATCCTGCGGGACGTTTAGCTAGATGGAGTGTGAAACTCCAACAATTTGATTTCGAAGTTATCCACAGGAAGGGTAAATTTAATGTGGTACCAGATACATTATCCCGAGCTCCTAGTGGAGCCTATGCTATTAATTCTTTAAATTTTTCTTTAGACGAGGTCGAGGATTGGTACAAAACATGTTAAATAATATTAAGGAAAAGCCAGATCTATATCCCGATTGGAGAGTAGAAGATGATAAAATGTATAAGTTTATTCCGAATAATTTGAATATCAAAGCCAATTTAATTGAGTGGAAGTTAGTAGTGCCGAAATCATGCCGTGCACAAATTTTAAAAGAATGCCATGATGATCCAGTTTCGGCCCATTTGGGTGTATTTAAAACATATACAAAAATCAAAGAGCTCTATTACTGGCCTAAAATGCGGTCATATATTTCTAAATACATTAGTAAATGTGTTACGTGCTGCCAAAGCAAATCCAGCACGTTCAACCATTATGGTTTTATGGGCAAAGAGAAAAAAGTTTCATTTCCGTTTCAATGTTTGTCGATTGATTTAATGGGGCCCTTTCCGCGCTCGAAATTGGGGAATACTTACCTTTTAGTTGTTACTGACTGGTTTACAAAATTCACTTTATTGCATCCCATGCGCAGCGCTTCAACAAAACAAATTTGTAATTACCTGGAAAATTTTGTATTTTTGGTATATGGGTACCTCAAATTTGTATGATAGATAATGGCCCCAATTTAAAAGTAATTTATTTTCCAATCTCATGACAAATTATAAAATACCTTCGGTTTGGTTTAACGCCAGCTACCATCCTCAAGTTAATTATGTAGAACGCGTTAACAAGGTAATTGGAGCTGCCATTCGCAGTTACATTCAAGATTCTCATAAGAATTGGGACGATAATATTCACAAAATTGCCCATGCGCTTCGTAATGCTGTTCATGAATCCACAAAATATTCCCCAACATTTTTAGCTTTTGGACGCACGGTTCCTCTGTCCGGGGAATTCTATAATAAATTAAAGGATTTAAATCCAGAGGATCTAGCAATTGATACTCGAGAACAATTGGTTCAAGACCTTAATGAATTATCGCCCATCTTTAAAGAAGTTCAGAAGAACATACATTTGGCGTATGAACGTAATACGCACTCGTACAATTTAAGGCGCAGACCATTAAATTTCAAAGTAGGGGATTTAGTGTGGAAGCGCAATTTTATATTATCAGATGCTTCTAAACATTTCAATAAAAATTAGCCCCGAAGTTCCTAGAAGCAAAGGTGATGGAAGTTTTAGGTTCTACCACTTATAGACTATCTTCCATGGACGGAAAACCGCTAGGGTGTTCCACGTCCAAGACCTAAAACCTCACTAATATTTTATTTTTCCAATTTTTTATTTTTTCCTTCCGCCAATTTTCTGAAAAGACTCAGTTGTCTTAAACATAATTGCGGTTGGATGTGTTAATTTCTACATTTATTTTTTTTCAATTTTCTTGAAATTCCTAAGAGCAATTTCAATTTTTCGAGGGGGGCTGTGTAACATACTGTTTTAATAAGCTCCAATAGTTCTAGTATTCCTAAAAATAGTTAGTTTCTAGTTTAATTTTAGCATGCTAATTATTAGAATTGTAGCGGCTGCAGGATCACCCAAGTAGCTTCTCAGCGAAGTTCCCAGAAAGATCTAATCCAAGAGTTAATCAATTTTTCTAAAGGCACTTACTTTAAGGGCACTAAACATGTCAGATTAGCCCATATCTATGATTAGATGTCAATCATGCTTTAGGATCCTATTTATGTCAGGGTGGTCTAAAGCAATTTTTCAATTAGCTGAGCACTCAACTAAAATCAATTCTGAGAGCTACGTGTGGGGTTATCTTAAGCATTGACAGTTTTAATTAATTTTAAAGATTTACGACCGGCGCATCCTAAGCCGGGTAAGAGCGCCAAGAAAGGGGTATTTTTCAATTAACTGAAATGTATATAAGGATGCCAGCCGGTGGGAATCGGGGTTGTTTATTTCCAGACGCGTTAGAGGTTAAAGCTAACGGTTACTAGTGATGTGTTTTTTCTCTGCAGTCAAGTGCGGGCCGTTATGTTTTAAGTTATTTATTTCCAGAGTAAGTAATTAGTATATGTGATATTACTATGAACTCAAGGCTGTGTTATGCAGCATAAGTCAGTTATTTGTTTAAAACAGTATTTGTCGACTTCCATAAAATACAATTCCGGGTGAATGCCCGTTCAAGTAAATTGATCCGTTTTATTATTGCTTTGGAGACCGCATCGTTTTAGAAGGGTCTTCTATTATATTGTGTTTCGACGGTGTCAGAGGTCGTTAATCACTAATCCACGAGACTACCTGAGAATGCAAAGCTCAGGTCCGAAGTCAAGTTACGGTACTATTTGACCCTTGAGAAGGTCGTATTCTTCATGGTGTAGATGACCCGTGGTTAAAAGGGTCGTCGCACTATGCAAGTTAGTTAGATTAGGGTAGCATTAATAAATCTTTGTTATTGGGGTGTGTACACCTAGAACTGTATCTATTCAAAATATGTTTGTTAGTTAAGTTTAGTTAAGTTGTGTTTGTGCTAGCCGGAGACTATAAGTGACTTATTTTCTGTTCTGCCATTTTGGTTCATCGCCCACGAACAAAGTGCGACGAGAGCTATTACCGCGATTGGTCCATGGGCCGTTTAATTCCCATGGTGGCGCCCTTTGTACATAAGGTTATTTACTTTATATTTTGTTATGCATATGTAATTAGTCAAAGTTTTAGTTAGTAGCTCGTTCAATAAAACAATCGAATTTTCGTCTCAGTGTGTTTGTTTAATGAACCCCCCCTTCACCGACTGCTGCAGCTTGCGAGGCAACGTCCCGAAACGTGAGGGTACGATAGTGTTAGAGGTCCTGTTATTTATTATTTATTGTTAATTGGATACCCTCACGCGGTAGGTAAATATTAAAATTACACCATTTAGACACCAGCTGTCCATAACCAGACGTAGCAATTGATTTAGAAATAGATACAGGTATGGGTAATTCATCAGAAGATTCAGCAGAAGTAAGATCATCCTCAGTATCAGTAGTAGTCGGATTAATAGTAGCCGTAGAAACGAGTGGTACCCTAGGTGAAGTGGAAGAACGTCTAAAGCGACGGTATAATCTATCGCAATCACTGCGTAAATTACTAACACATAGCAACAACGTTCGCTGTATGACTGTTTCAGCGTCAGAAGTAACATTCATGCGTTGGATTCTCCCTTTGAGATGCATAGCAAGGCTAATAATACGTTTGCCGTCGGCAGTTGAAATATCACCATTAAAATCTTTACTTTTCGTAGTTAATTCAGTTAGACCTTCAGTCACGGCTTTATTATCCGTCTGAAAATCGATACCAGATTTAAGTGGACTTAGAGCTTCAGAAGATTCCAGTTTCAAAATATTCCTAAAGGATTTACGAAGTTCGGATACAGGTACTTTTGGATCGAACCCACGAGAACCGACTTCATATTTGAGTTCAGCTTCATGTAACCGATCCACTTTTAACTTCCAATAGTCACCCATTATTACAGAATCGACAAACAGCACCCAAATATTCAAAGACACAAAACGAATTATTAGGCTTGTTCGATAGAGAAACTAAATTAACGAAATAACTAAATACTAAACAAGATTCAGTTCAAACGAGAAGGAAAAAGAAAAAAAATAATTAGGAGCCGATACACCAAAACAAAAAAAAAATCAATGCCAAAAAACATCAAGGTCAAAAAAAAAATTTTAAAAAGAAAGTCGAGAGCAAATCAAAGAAATCGAGAGCAAATCAAAAAAATCGGGCCAATCAAAAAAAATCGAGCCAAGAAAAAAAAATCGAGCCAATCAAAAAAAAATCGAGCCAATCAAAAAAAAAATCGAGCACCTCAAAAAAATCGGGCGCCACGTTGGGCGCCAAAATTTCTGTTACGTTTTTTTTTTTCGTGGCCCCACGTTGGGCGCCAAATTTATGTTACGTTACACAAAGAAAGTCAAAGAAATGACCGGGCTCAATCGGAGAGTAGGGGGGGGTTGTAGAAAGCAGACTGACCTATGATGTATGCGGAGGTAAGGAGTTAGTAACAGTACCTGCAATAGAAAAATTAGAATAGTAAACCTGAAAAAAAAACAAATTAGTCCTGCAAACCTGAAACAAAGAAAAAGCATAGCATACGGATCAAGTATAATTGTTCAGTACTTTGTAGAATAAAAAAAAACTGTTGGGATAATCAATATAATATAACAACGTTAAAAGCAATATAACAAATCTTTAGTACACAGTGAGGTAATATTGGGGAGTAGCAGAAACGTTTCCTCACACACCAATTAGACATAAAGCAGATAAAATTTTAACAAAATATAAATAGGTAAACACAATTAATATGAGTAGTCCAGTAGTATTGATTTTTCTTTTTTCTTCTTTTATCTAAAATAGCATGCAAGTCTATGGTAAAAGGTATCAGAACGCCAAAGGTATGGCAAAGCAACGGACAGGTATTAAAAGTAAAAGCAAGTAGGAAATAGTTCAACTTACAAACAGTCCTTCAGCAACGCTTCCTCGCAATTGAATGTGGGATTCCCGTTGTCCTGCACTAACGAAGTACTGCACCCTTGACTGTGAGGGTGTGGATGGAATTTCTCACACTTTACACTAATCACACCTACGTATTTCACTAGTGTTAGCAGCAGACATTATCATGCTGATGGAACTATATAGCATTGATAAATTTCTTGTTAATTCTATTTCCTGAGACAATAATTTCGAAATATTTTGTAACACAAATCGAAAAAAAAATGGTAATAAAAATTTAGAATCACGGGCCTCCAAGACACGATGTAATGCATTAAACTAAAAGTACCATTAGGTGTTTTATTTGCTACCTATGGTAACAAAGAAAAATCTAATGCTTTTGAATAACGAAAGTTCACGCAAACAATGATCTATTTCAGATTCTTTGGTGTTAGAAAAATGCAGAAACTACAGTAT
The DNA here is from genome assembly GCA_036346225.1 of Platerodrilus igneus. NCBI lineage: Eukaryota > Metazoa > Arthropoda > Insecta > Coleoptera > Lycidae > Platerodrilus > Platerodrilus igneus. Next base: position 73,010 of record JARFIW010000791.1, read on the forward strand.
CCACTGTATTTAAATAAGCCAAAGTATGCACTATTCTGATAAAACAAAGGGACACTAGACTAGATCGCACACACATTAATCCTAAAGAAAGAATCGGTCAGTTTAGCAAGTTCTACGACTCCTATTTCACAAGACAAACAACTAAAACCACAAATTAGTAAAGTACGCGTATCACTAAAGTAGGTCCGTCAAATGTTCCTTAGAGCATTTGTCTCACAAGAAAAACAACTAAAAACAATTAGTAGGCACGCGTAAGCAATAAAAACCGTCCGTCAAATGTTCCGTAAAACACACGTGCAGGTCGAGTAAACACGTCCGCCTATCAAGCATACCTCCTTCAAAAGGAATTAGAACTACACTTTGTACAGTTAATATACAATTTTTATTTCACAAGAAAACAACTAAAAATCGTGCCGTGCTCGTACATGAACAATACGAAAATTCCGCATCAATTCTCACTATTGTCAAAAGCAGAAAGAAGCAGTATTTTCAACGTACTTAGTGTATCGGAACAAAAGCAAACTCCGACTTTCAAAGCAAACAGGACACACCATGTTTTACGTAATTCCTTCGTAGGATCGAAGAGCAAACCCAAAACTGTTTATATAAACTCGTTGTTACCATAAACTCTTATCGACTCTTATCTCCAGTTCGATAATAACATAAGGAACTAAATTTATACGACCGCCAGACAAGAACGATGCAATCTATAATCAATTACGAGCTGTTTAACCTTTACTCCTTGGAATTTATTTATTAATGAGAAATTCATCTTCAAATTATCTACTTTTAAAGTAATACGCACGAGTTAAATTGCATACAAATCTGAATCATTCTGAAGTATTTCTTTTATACAAACAGCGATCTCAAAGAAACGATGTATTTTTAAGTACGTTAACAGAAAGGAAGCGAAAAATGTTAAACTACAAAAATGCCCATTACAAATTGATACAGTTATTATAAGCACATTATAGGGTAGATATCTATGCATATAGAAATAGTTTAGTAATTGTCTGTAATTATAAACATTTAAATTTAGCACATACTATGTTTAGAAATAGTTTTTGGACACAATACAAGTATATTGTGAAACCAAATAACAGGGGAACTAATTGATCAAACAAAACTTAAAATGTTAAACTCATGTAAAATAAACATAATATTAGCATTAGATAATTATACACAAAAAATTTAAGTTTATAAAACATCTTCCACGTCTTTGGTCTCCACATTGCAACTTTCACTTTCTGGAAGGTTTTGTCAAAATGCATGTCTATTACCAGGCATTAAAGACACTAAAACTTCTAAAATCTTTATACTCTTTTTTGCTTTAACAGATCTCCTTTATGGCGTATTTAATGCTGGTCGATTTATTACGTTAAACTTTTTTTTTCAAAAAATCAAGTTCAATATAGTTTTCAGCAAAATTGGTTTTATATTTCAGAGTTTTGTATCTTTAAGCAAATTTAGCTGCTACTATGGAATTTAGTGTAAAATCCTATAATTGATCTGTTTTTTTCTTTCCCACTGATGCAATGATACTTGAAATGGCATCAGACAATTTGGTCCATCATATTTAGTTACAACGTTCCCACCTCAGATATGTCTAGTGGAGGTCAGAAACTGCATAAAATGTTTTCAATTTAAACCTACTTGAATTAATCTTACGATGGCAGATTTGCCAGAAGCACATGTTAAAGTATCAAGCCCATTTACAATAGCTGGATTGGAATATGTATGCCCATTTTTGTCAAAGACCATAGCGGACGTGGATCCAATCGTTGTAAGTCATATATTCGTCTATTTATGTGCTTTACAACAAAGTTTGTGTATATAGACTTTGATAACTAATTTGATACAGAGGTATTTTTAACAGCATTAAAGCGATTTGCTGCGCATCATGGAAAGCCATCGTATCAGTACTCAGAGAATGCTTTAAACTTTGTAGGAATGTTCAGAGAATTGAAAGTTTTATTTAAATTTTTAAGTAATGCTTGGTATGAATTAATTGGTGCCTGTGCACATGATGGTATCATGTGGCATTTTATTACACCAAACTTTGCAGGATCACCGGAAAGTAAGCTTAAGGAGTTAAATTTCATTTGTATTGCATAATTGGTGATATTGTTTTGCTATACGAGGTACCCTTTGCCTTTCCCATACAGCTTGATGCAACGTTCAATACCTGACCTATATGCCATATCATGTGATCATAATCATTTTGGATTTCTAACACATGTTTTAATTGGAAAAAGTACCTGATTCGCTTTACGACATTGATGTTAAACTGAATTAGCTTACCGTATTTCAATTAATTCAGAAGTTAAACCAGAGCTTTTGGAACAGATGGTCCCAATTTTATTCGTCTCAGTTACAACAGCGGTATAAATGGAAGGATAGTATTAATAATCTCCAAGAAGGTACACTACTGATTAAAAATAAAAATTAGCCACCTAGCAAATGGATAATGGGGCGAATAGGTGACCCATCGGGGCAAAGACAGTATTGTGTGTGTTGTGACTATTAAGACGCCAACTGGATTATTAAAACATGGTAGAGTCTATTCGCTTTAACTTTAGAATGACGTCATAACTGAATAAAATGCTACATTGCCAATATCAGTTTAAATTATAATATATTTAATGAACGATATAGGAATATTCTTATTGGCAAGAAGAATTGGTGGCAACACCGTGCAGAACTGCCAACCGTTATTGTGTTAAATGACAGTATCCTATGCAGTTGCATGCACTTAATTACTACATTTGATATCATCCTAAAGTTAAATCAAATTAACTATATTACCAGAGTGTGTCACTATCTTGCGTTAGTAGTTAGAATCATGAAATCATGACCTCCAAACACCTGTTGAATAATGATTCTATGCTAATTATGTTATGTTGACCACTTTATTTTAGTTTTTATTTGAATGTTTAACATATTGAACATTTTCTCATGCTCAAAATCGGGAGTATGGACAATTATTATAATATTGAATAAATCAGGTCTACTTATATAGTTAATTGATGGAATACTAGGATTCTCTGATTTAGAAAAAGTCAGTCCTGTTACCAATGTTTTTTGTAAAAAGAAAATAAATAGAAATATTTTTAGTAGAATCATCAAAACTTGTGCGTGTAAAAAACAGAATATGTGATATATTAAAATTATATTTATTCTTCTCTGTAGTCCTTCATTCTTGTATGATAAATGTAAAGAGTTTATTAAACTCTAGATCAATAAAATCAGTGCCTTATAATTACAATTTTGTTAAGTTACTGTTCGTTCTATCGAAGTAACTAATTATGGCCATCTGTAAGAGCTTTGAATACAAACTCCAGTGTCCAAGTGCAATGCCATCCATACTTTAGTGTATCTTGTTAACGTCTAATTCTTTGCGTACAATATTTTTTATTATGCATAATTAATTTAATGCATTAGAAATGTTTAATTCAAGTAAGGAATTTTTCATACATTATTAACAAAATTCGAAAACAGTTCAAAACATTATTAGAATACAAGTTGTATTGAAAACAAGATATCAGTACAATGGTTTGTCTTTTAACTGTCTTAAACAATTTTGTCTCTAATTTGTTTGGTTTATAAGTTAAGTTACTATACTATTTCTATCTTATTTTCTAACCAAGCACTTTAAAATGCATAAAGTATTGTTGACTATAATGATCTAACAGAGGTTTTGTCATTAAGTTTTTATTTGATTTTTTTTCATTAAGCTTCTGCATATATCTTAAATTTTTTCATTAACATATAAAAAACGTTTCACTTTTTAACTGTGTTATCAGTAATTGTTGAAGTTTAATAATATTATTACTCCAAATTGACTTCTCCGTGGCAAATCGCTGATGGAGTACATTTACACATTCCTCGGCTGATATTTGAGTTTTCACTTTGGACAGTAGATACAATTAAAAATATAATTTCTAAAGCAATAAGGAACCTCATTGTAGAATTATTTTGGTTGACCTGTAACATATAATAAAAAAATTATTTTATAGAATAATTCACTAAACATTAGTAGTAAATATAAATATAATATAATGAATGCAATAGCTAAGTATAATTTTTTTGATTAGTGTTTAATGCTTTTAGTGAGCTTTTAAATTAGAAATAGTTTATCACTTTGTCATCTTATATATAGATATAAAATTATAACATCTCATAAATATTTATAGTATGCAATTACATATGTAGAATAATTGCAAAGAAGAGAATTTTGCAAATCGCAATTTAAAGACATACGAAGAAGGTTGACTATATTCCCATATCAATGTTCTATCAAATAGCAGGGTTTCTGTAGTCGATTTGACTTGACTCAGATTTGTCAAGTATTTGGGTAGTTACTCGGATTCAGGACTCGACTTTAGTGCTTAATGAGTCCAACTTTTTAAAATTAATCAAAAACTAGTAAATTCAAAAGATACATATGTAGGAATGAAAAGATCAATTTCTAAATTTATGTTTTGTTTATTTGCTTTATTGCTGCGAAGATTAATAGAGACTGGTTTTTGCTTCTATTTTTACTTATTAAAGTCAAAGTTTATGTAAAAATAACTAAAAAATGAAAATGTAAAGAGCTAATCAAATTGGTGTAAATTTGTTTAAGTTATCTTAACGTAATCGACTTATTAATTTCAACTTTTATTATTTTTATATACATTCAATGTAGAATTAACAGCCAAATCTCGTGCCTCGCCATTATGCTTTTCAGAAATATTGAAAAACGAACAAATAATCTGATGACATATATAATGCACTTTCTTCATAAAACCACCTTCATCTAATGAAAGAACATTTTCGATAAGTGGCAGCTTTTGTATTACGATCAGATCGAGACTTGTTGACAAGTCTCTTAATTCGTTAGTATTTCTCAAATATTTCTACCTTAAGACCAAAAAAATGCAATTGATTGAATCAAATAGATGTTCAAATAGTTATATTTTATTTTAAAGTTTAAATTTTGAAAATAAATTGATTAATAAATAAATTTGCGTACTTTTTCTCTTTAATTTCTTGACATGTTCACAAATTTCAGTTGAAAATCTTGGAATGTAATAAATAATTTTAACTTTAACAAATTTTAGTAATTTTTTTGTTACAAAAACTTCAGTTGTATGAATCGTTATTGAACTTCAAAATATTAAGCATTTTCACTTATTGATTCGAGTATAGAGTTGGGATTTTGGACTCAATGAAATTTCAAATTTGCGACTCGTACTCGCTGATTCCTAAAAATCCGAGTTTCCAGAAACACTATTAAATAGTACTTTAATGAGTAATATATAAGAATATGTGTTAGGACCGATTTATTCATTTCGTCTTACTTTATCAAATCTTGGTGTTTGAAGTAAATGTACAAAAAGCATTGACTGACAGAGCTCTTACTACGTAAACTTGTAATTTCGTGTTATAAACTGTATCTCTTCTTTAACATAGAGGTTGCTGGAATATATTAAGTAATAGTTTTATGTGAAATATGAAAACAGTATTATGCGTTAAATGTAGAGTTCCTCGATCTTGTATAAACAACATATTAGCATATGGTATACACAAACAAAATAAAAGCTTTTTAGAAATATTTTAGCAGATAGCATGTTTGTAAAAAATAAATTTTGTTTCTCAACAGATTGTACTACGCCGATGGTTAATTTATAAAACTAATCTTACCTCTTATCTCAAGGCCTATACACTTGTTTTTTTCCTGCAACTACTAACTTAAATTATACATAAATAAAAACTCTAAGCTGCTCACTTAACCTATATTAAAACATGAATATCATTGTGACATAACAAATTGATCAATTTAATTATCTCTATTTGACCAAATCTGCATGTAAAGAGTAAACGTATTAATTATAAAAATCCATCATCATCATTAGGTCTTCAGTCCTGGAACTAGTTAGACACACACCGTCATTCTTTTCTATTCTGAGCTAACCTACTCATTTCCCTGAAATTTACACATTCTGCATCTTTCACTATCTGCGTGCATTAGTCTTATCTACCTCTACCTATTTTTTTTTCTATCTCTGCTTGTAATATATCCCGCACTATTACCCCAAAAATGCTTTAGAACATATCCTGCCCTTTGATTTCTTCTATTTTTTTTCCACATATGCTTTCAACAATTTTCTCCTTGTTTCTATGTTTGTTGTCTTCGAACATAGCCACTGCTCTTTCTTGTTAGATGCAGTTCGGTTCCCCTTCTATTGTTTTACAAATATATACCACATTTCCTCGATATTCAGTGGTATGTGAAGAGGTTGAGCAGCCTGAGCCTACCAAGATCCTGCAACACTCGAACATTTGCTGAATTAATAGTTTTCCAATTTATCCTTTTGCACAATCAACATTAGTTGAATTTCAAAACCAATACTTGTAGTTGCTTATAATAACTATCAGGTTTAAGTACAAGTATATTTTCTCAATGGGTTTTCCTTCTTGAAACTGGTTGGACGCGTACTCCATTGATTTCTATTCTGAGCTAGTCTACACATTTCTCTGAAATTCCCACAGCCTACATCTTTAACTATCTGTGTACAATAGTCCAACCAAACTAAATATGTATCTATCAGTTTCTGTAATTATAATTGTGATGCCTTCACTGGTTATAAATTGCTTTGAATCGAGCCTGCACTAATGTATAGGTTCACTTAATAAGAAAAATTGGTGGTATACATTTAAATATTAAATAATTACAACATGTAGCAGGTGGAAATAATTCAACAACTTACAACTCTTCCGTCCAGTATTCGAGCGACCTCGTGCAAGATAATGAAGTGTCAGTGAAATAATGCATTGAATAAAACTGATGCTGAAGAAAGCACTACTGTATCACTTTCACTACGTAACAATAGTTACTGAATTCTGCATTTAAGTTCACGTCCAGGGAGCTTTTTCACTAGCAAACCCGAATTTATAAAATTGTCATACTCAAATTACTTAAAGCTTCATCGCCTGGTGCAGGTTGTTGATCGATTGAATTATAACTTTCGGAAAAGCATGACTGATCGACTGTGTGTGAATGATACTCCTATTATGAGTTAACAGTATATATAAGTTAGAATGTCCCCGAGAGTTTACGTGATGTACTGATTCACTGGGTTTGTATTACCTGAACTGTTTTGAAGTTGAGGTCAAGGGTTTTATCAGTGTATGAAAATATATGTATTGGTATTTTCACATTGTCTATTTACTACCACAATTGCGCCAGGATTAGTCTCTATCTAGTTACATAATTTACATTGATTAAGGTGTTTTTGCAATGTGTGAGAATGTTTTCAAATCCACGTTCGTAGAATGATTAGTCATAGAAAATATGTTGGTGTTTTTCTAATTGGATATTCTATTGTGAAGTCCTGGTTTGTAATTGCTATACATTGTCAGTTTCATGTGCGTAAGTCAAATACTGACAAAATTTTATTTTTATAACTGTTTTATTTTTACATATTTTATCATTCCTTTTTATTTTTCTTAATAAGTTTATGAAGATTGTATAGAAGTATTTATGCTGTATTCCACATGCTTTAATTTATATAAATCAATTTTAGAAGAAATTTCTTTTTGAAGTGACGGCTGTCAAAACTTTTTAAGGAATCTACAAATTTTGAACCATGAAAGAGAATATAATCTACATCTGAGTTTTGATATTGGGTCCACTAACGGCCACTAATAATTCTCATTGTCCCCCAAAAGACTAGTTTATTTGCAACATTTGTGGTTACAACTCAGTTTCTACACACGTTTTAAAACAGCATCACACCAACTCCCACTGTTTATCAAAGAAGGATGTTCCTTCTACGTTAGAACCAAAGTGAGTTTTATCAACACAATACAGGTAAAAATACTACGAGAAATGCTGTTGTTAACACTGAAAATTTTGAAGTTCCATTGAATTATTATCTAGAGCTAAACAATGTTTAAAAATTTTACGACTTATATCTAAAGGTGCTAGAGTGGCCGTTAGTGACGAACTATCAATTATACTCAGAAACGCTACTATTAGAAATGATTTTCCTTCATGGTCTAGGTTACTACTTTTTACTGTATGTGTTCTTCATATCTGACTTAGAAAACCAAAACAAGTTTCACTTGTAAAACACAACCTAGTTTACTTTCAAAAGAATGACATCGATTCCATAAAGTTGTTCCTTAAAACAGCATGTGATGGAATACAAAAACTAGCTACCAGAACAATACCTTTAAAGGAAAACACGACTAAATTATGTAAACAAGTGAGACAAAAATTATCAAAATGTGACATTAGTGGTGCAGCTAGACTTCGTTGCACAAATGATAAAGTTGCAAATAATTCTCCTGAAACATGGCTTGCCCTAGAATCCAAACATCCCTCAATGGATCACCAGACAAACTACCCACCCAGTCCTAGTGATTTTGTAACTTCAAATTATCTGTGTCTATCATCACATGAAACCATAAAAAAGGCAATCACCAGTTTTACTCGAAGTTTATCAGTTGGAATTGATGGTCTTAGGACATGACATCTTTTAGATTTGTTAGTAATTTCTAATGGGGTTGCTACAACAACTCTTTTGGAGGCGCAGGTCAAATTTATTGAAAAGGTATTAGAAGGTAACCTAAGAAAATCAGTTTTATCGATATATTTATGGCGCCTTATTAACTGCATTAATTAAAAAAGGTGGAGGAATATGCCCAATTGCATGTGGTAACACATTGCGACAGGTCTTTTTTCTGATATAATAAAAGCATCAGCCTTTCCAAAGAAAGATCAAGCCATTGTTTTTCCTGCGATGGACGGCGTTCAAGTAAAAGAGTATGTTTTAGCCGTTGGAAAATTAATTGATCCTAAACATATGTTATTTGCCTCTAGAATGTCCAATAGCCGAATTTGTATCTATTTATCTACAAAAGAAAATGCTTCGTCATTTGTAACTTTACACGGCGGAATAAATATAGGCAGTATATTTATCCCTGCGCGGAAACTGATAAGTCCATCTAAGCGCCTTATACTTTCTAACGTACCTCCATGTATTCCGCATAGCATAATCGAAGATGCACTAAAACAACAGAATGTAAAACTTGTGTCTCCTATATCCTTTATTGGAGCAGGTGTAGGTGTACCCAATTTTAAACATATAATGAGTTTTAGACGGCAACTTTATATTGCCGATAATGAAACCGTAAATATACCTGACACCCTAATGGTATCTTTCGAAGACGAACAATATCGACTGTTCATTTCTGACGACAAACTACGTTGTTTTCTGTGCAAAGAGCTGAGTCACATATCGTCGTCGTGTCTAAAAGCAAATCCTAGCGATCAAGTGAGTAGCCTCATAACAGTACAACAATCGAATAAAAGACCTCCTTCATCTACCCTCGAATCTACGGATATTACGCTACGTATTGGCGAAGAGTTCGATGTCGTAGAATCAGTCGCTTATAATGAAGGACTTGAAAATGATGTTACCAGTCACCAGTGATCCGCCGCAAGGAATATTACACGACAATGTTTTGGAAAACGAATTCCAAGTGGTGAAGGTCGGCCCAAAACGTACTCGGAAGAAAATGAAATTAGAAAGTGTCCCTGATGCGACAGACTCTTACGAAGTGTTGCAGAGTTTGTGGCCCAACCCAGAATATATACTGGATTTTACACAGTTCAGTGATTTTTTAAAAGACGTCAAAGGGAGCGATAGGCCTCTTACGATTGCTAGAAGATATACTGATGATATTAATAGGCTTTTGTATATAATTAAGCAAGCGGCAACCAACTGTAAAGTAAGAGCGATCAAGGAACGTTGTAAAAGGCTCATACTTTCTATCAAGAAAGGATTGTCAGATGAAGGCGTCGAAATCTCTTCTCCGACACCATCTTTAGACGGTACACAGCCGACAACATCGTTTTCGAGACGCGCATCGACTGAAAGCTTAGCTAGCAGTCAAAGTTGCTATTAAAGGGTTACGGACGTTTTTTTTCCCTTCCCTATTTGATTTGCTTCTGTATTCATTTCCTTTCATCATTATTTTATTTAATTCATTTATGGATAAAAGTGTAATTAGAATAGCTACGCTCAATGTTAGAGCATTAAAAGCGAACTAAAAGTGACGCAGCTTCAAGAATTTTTAAATACTATGCAAGCTGATATTGTTTTACTTCAAGAAACTAATCTAAATAACACAGATGCTATACAATGTTTAAAGAACTATGTGTTAGTGTCAAATGCAGCGCATACACCTTATTCTGGAACAATCCTTTTATTTAAAAAACATGGTCCCATAAAATTTATGGGTCAATAAATTCTTGTAAAATCATATTTACAAAGTGTAAAATTCTCCATAGGCGGTAACATTTGGTGCATAATAAATATTTACTGTCCACACAATATAGAGAAAGCATTTGAAATATTTAATGTTCTTGATGTACATCTTGCAAAGTTACAGTCTTCTGGTATACGCTTAATGTTAGGTGGAGACTTTAATTGCACAATTTACCCTACAACAGATCGACTTAAGTGTATAGAAGGACGACCTGCATTAGCAAGAAAGCTTAATAGAACGATTCAACTCTTTGAACCGAGTGATTGTTGGAGTTTTTTAAATCGCGATAAACGAGGATACACATTCGTAACGGCAAATTCTGCGTCTAGATTAGACCGTTTCTATTGCTCAGAAAATGTAGTTGAAATGTTGTCTTCTGCAAACGTACACAACTCTTTTTCGGACCACCTTTCACTAGTTGTCAATTTAAAGATCTATTCAACAAATGCTGGTCCCCAACAAAAGTGTTATTGGAATTTCCCAAATTATTTGTTGGAAGAACCACAGTTTGTAGATTGTATGAGAAACTTTCTATCGAGTATTCCGATAGAATCCAATACTGCTATAGACGCACTGATAGAATGGGATAAACTGAAAATTACAATAAAAGAATCTGTTCAACTATATTGTAAGCAAAAAAAGCAGTTAAAACTTGCCGAAGTGAATGCAATAAATGACTATATTCAAGAATCGATAAACATTACCGACGTTAAGGAGTTGCACGAGACAATTACGGACATCAAAGACCGATACAAACAAAGGTCACTAAACACCGTTCAGCTTCAAAATATCACGAACTCTTGAAAACTGAAAAGCCTTCTGCACGGCGTAACTTGCAATCACCACAATTTCATCTTCGTGAACTACATGTTAATGGTAGAACTATAACAAACATAAATGAATTATGTAGGCATTTGAAAGAACATTTTGAAAACCATTTTGCCGCACAAAATCAAATCATTGATGACAACTGTCGTATTTACTCCAATTTACCAAAGATAAAGGATGAAATAAAAAGTAAATTAGATTTACCATTTTCCATCGAAGAATACACACAAGGGCTTTTTTCTTTAAATAAAAACAAGGCTCCCGGTTTAGACGGTTTAACTGTAGAATTTTATGTAACATTTTGGGATGAACTAAAATTTTTCTTCTTCCGAACATTTGATGAAGCTTTTACGAAAGGTGCTTTACCTGGATCGACAAAAAGGCATTATCAGTTTAATTGCAAAAAAAGATGGCCCTCTAACTGAATTACAGAATTGGCGCCCTATCTCTCGTTTAAATGTTGACTATAAAATTATTGCAAAATGTATCGCTACTAGAATCATGGGTGTACTGCAATATATTATCCACCCTGATCAGTGTTCCTCGATTCCAGCTCGAAGTATGTATGACGTTATTCATTTACATCGAGACTTAATTGCGTACGCAGAACAAAACGAAATGCCGCTTGCAATTATGAAAATTGATCAACAAACCGCATTTGACGTGATTAATCATAAATACCTATTTAAAGTATTAAATGTTTTTGGATTCGGTAAGCAGTTTATCGGATATATTAGAACTCTATATGCAGATGCGCAAGCTCATGTAAGGGTAGGAATCCTTCTAACCAGTGCACTAAGACAATGCAGAGGAATTCGTCAAGGCTGTCCGCTTTCCGGACCTCTGTTCGACCTTTCAATTGAACCGTTGCTGCAATTGTGCCGCAATTCCTTAGCGGGTTTTCCGCTTTCTGTACATTCGGATGATAATATTGTTGTCAGTGCCTACTCAGACGACGTGTCAGTTTTTGTATATAGTGATAATGACTTTGAAAAACTGAAAGAAGTAAGTAACCTTTATCAAGAACAATCTGGAACGCTTATTAATACTAATAAATCTCATGGATTTTGGACTGCAGCTTGGAAATGTAGGTGTGACACTCCTTTAAATTTTTATGGTCCAACGTTGGTATAAAGATACTCGGTGTACTCTTATCAGAGCAATCATGCGAGACTGGATACTACCAGCCGTCAATCGCGTCTTTAAAATTAGATTTTAAGCAAAAATAGAAAAAGCGATAGAGAAATGGAGCTGATCAACAGTTAAACCCACTCTATCCTTGAAATAGGACGTAAAACCATTCATCAATTTCCAGGTAAAATTATTGCTGCCAAAACTTCGTGGCATTGAATATGCACGTATTTACCATTTACATTCACGACTACCTTTAAATTATCCATTATGCAAAAGAAAATGATTGACTTTATGTGGACAAGGTACCATAACTACTGGACAAACCTCAAGGAACTGCATTTTTTCAAATCGCTTATATGCAGCGGATTGGGTCCTTAGTTCCCAATTTCATAAGTCAAAACAGCAATCTTACGTTTATATGTTAGGAAATGGAACCCAGGACTGTTTGTTAATAGTAGGTTGGTCTGACGATTAAATGAGGCTCTTTTGAAGGGTATTGAAATGGAAATGAAGCACCTTATAGCCGGTCTTAACTCGTATGATGTATCTTGGCAATGGCTTTTTGTACGCTTTCTGCTGCCGATGTCCAGACTGCCAAAAGAAATGTTTTCCTTAGTACATTATATGATGCTTGGAAAGATTTAGTTCTTATTCTAACCAATTTCCTAGACACAGACAAGATTTAAAACTTATTCCTACTGGACAATCTAAATTAATTAGCACAACCATCAAACCACCACTGTTTTGCTCGAAATGGAGAGACATCGGTTTTAAAACGCTGGGTGATTTTAAAATACAAGATATTTGGTTGAACAAAGACCAAATTAAGGAGAAATTGACACAAATCGACATCATAACAAAATCAGACCTTATGATTCAATATCAACGCATTAGAGCCTTTTTTAAACTTAACTTTAAAGAGTTAAATGAAGCTACTGAAACAAGCTATAAAAAGCTAGATATAATTTTAAAATTGAACGAATTTAGTTGCTATTAATAAATTAAACAGAGCGACTTTACAAAGTGTCTCACCTCCCAATTTTTTAACAGCAGTGTTCACTTGAAGGATATTGGTCTAACGATAAAGTTTTATGGCATACTTTTTGCGCCACCATCTCTTGGCCATGACGGTAGTATTGCCTGGAGATTCGCAAAATCGTTTAGCAAATCCACGGTTTCTAATCAAATCGGAGTTTCAGACTCTTCTGCATGTCCGTGGTAACGGTGAAGGTGATTCCTGGCACATTCTAATGACCTGTGCTAAAGCTGCAAACCATGGTGCCTTGTGTCATATCTTGTTAAAAATCGCCAATCGAAAGGCAATTCTTGTTAAAGAGTTATACTGTGGATTACCCAGTAAAGGTCCCATAGAATACTTAGCCAACTATTTAATAACTTTGGCTAAGAGCACTATATATTGGTCAACAATCGACTATATGAAAGAAGGAAAGGAGGCATGCTACCTTAAAAGTACAAACCGTCTGAAATCTAGGATTGCAAGCGAATTTGCTTGGAGTCTCAGCAAAGGTAACATTAAGCAGTTCATAGATCGATGGTGTATCAATAAAACATTGTGCTGGACTGATAACGACTCGCTTCACTATAATACAGTTCTAAATACTGATAGCACCCAACCATAAAGACAAAGAAAGTTAGAAATATTAACAACAATTTTGATGACTCCTGAAGTTGACATATAAGTATATATCCGTTTATGATGTAGCATCTATAGTTTTCTTTATTACGATTATTTTCTTATTTTATTATATATGTATAAATGTACATAAGTATTATAAAATATTAATATAACATATATATATTGTACATTAAATGATACTTATATATATTTAATATATAATATAATAATATAATATATATAATATATATAATATATATATATAATACTACATCGCACACATCACGCACGCACGCACGCACGCACGCACGCACGCACGTACAACACTATACGCACGCACGCACGCACGCACGCACGCACGCACGACGCACGCACGCACGCACGCACGCACGCACGCACGCACGCACGCACGCACGCACATACGCACGCACGCACGCACGCACGCACGCACGCAACGCACGCACGCACGCACGACGCACGCACGTACACATATATACACTATATATATATATATATAATATATATATATAATATATTATATATATATATATATATAATATATATATATATATATATATATATATATATATATATATATATATATATATATATATATATATATATATATATATATATATATATATATATATATATATATATATATATATATATATATATATATATATATATATATATATATATATATATATATATATATATATATATATATATATATATATATATATATATATATATATATATATATATATATATATATATATATATATATATATATATATATATATATATATATATATATATATATATATATATATATATATATATATATATATATATATATATATATATATATATATATATATATATATATATATATATATATATATATATATATATATATATATATATATATATATATATATATATATATATATATATATATATATATATATATATATATATATATATATATATATATATATATATATATATATATATATATATATATATATATATATATATATATATATATATATATATATATATATATATATATATATATATATATATATATATATATATATATATATATATATATATATATATATATATATATATATATATATATATATATATATATATATATATATATATATATATATATATATATATATATATATATATATATATATATATATATATATATATATATATATATATATATATATATATATATATATATATATATATATATATATATATATATATATATATATATATATATATATATATATATATATATATATATATATATATATATATATATATATATATATATATATATATATATATATATATATATATATATATATATATATATATATATATATATATATATATATATATATATATATATATATATATATATATATATATATATATATATATATATATATATATATATATATATATATATATATATATATATATATATATATATATATATATATATATATATATATATATATATATATATATATATATATATATATATATATATATATATATATATATATATATATATATATATATATATATATATATATATATATATATATATATATATATATATATATATATATATATATATATATATATATATATATATATATATATATATATATATATATATATATATATATATATATATATATATATATATATATATATATATATATATATATATATATATATATATATATATATATATATATATATATATATATATATATATATATATATATATATATATATATATATATATATATATATATATATATATATATATATATATATATATATATATATATATATATATATATATATATATATATATATATATATATATATATATATATATATATATATATATATATATATATATATATATATATATATATATATATATATATATATATATATATATATATATATATATATATATATATATATATATATATATATATATATATATATATATATATATATATATATATATATATATATATATATATCATACACATATATACATATATATATCATAAAACACACACACACACACACACACACACACACACACACACACACACACACACACACACACACACACACACACACACACACACACACACACACACACACACACACACACACACACACACACACACACACACACACACATATGGTTGTTAATAAATGAAATTTATAAGGTTAACTAATTAAAAAAAAATGTATTACAAATAATTTCAAAAGCTGTACATAACATATTGGTTTCATTATATAAAATCGAAATTTACTGAATTTTATAATTCCAAATAAATGCTAGCCGAGGTCATAAGATTTAAATAGTACAAAGGCGGAGCCACAAGTTGAATAGGAAATTGATAACCCGCAAGGCGGTAACGTATCGAATTTTGCCATTGGTAGATAAAGTTGTTAAAAGATAAAGTCCAGTTGATAGCAATATTGAGAAGACAGCTGGAGGAGGAGATAATTACAATTTATATAGTGAATATTAAAATGGTGGTCCAATAATTTAGAGTACGTAGAAAATTAATAAGGCGCACAACGAAGGGGATCAAGAATTCCAGTTCATAGTAATAAAAATAACAGCCCAAAGTAGGGACATGAAAATTACGCGAATAGTATAGCAATATATATATATATATATATATATATATATATATATATTTTTGTATACCACCCCCTTTACTCTTACTTTATTACTTTATTTTTGTGTCGCCGCGCGCCCCTTCTTATAAATTTCAATGTTTTTTTGTATAATGTGCAAACACCTATTGCACGCCACGTACTTTTGCAACGTTTGGTTGGTTATCTAATCAAAATGTTTATTACTATGCCTCGACTATATGAACTCTTTTCTCAGGGTGTCCACCTACTTACCGTGGGTTCGGTGGTAAGTAGATGTGCAATGCCCAACCAAACTGCACTATCTTTTGTTTTACTACTTTTATATGAATTTACTACTGTATATGCCAAAATTTAATGATCAACGTAGCCTTGTGCCAAATTAATTAATAACACAATTTCTGACTTTGACGTTTTAAGATATTTCACAGTACTCACCTGGATTATACTTCGTTGATGGCCTAATTTTACTGCTGGCTCAAGATCTTTGTCGCCGTATGCGTCTTTACATGGATTCACTATCATGGAAACTTTCGTATCGCCTCCAGGTATCTTAGTATAATTTTGTTGATCCCCAATCTGAAATAAATAACCCGAATTTTAGAATTTAGAATAACCGTTTTGTTTACTTCCCCTGCGCTAATTCTTCCGTATTACTTTCTTCATAGCCTTTAACTCTTCCAATTGCTGCTCTCAAATCGCTCAATCCAAGTCTATTCTCGTTCCGCTCAATCCAAATCTATTCCACGTTCAGCTCAATCCAAACCTATTCTCCTTTCAGCTCAATCCAAATCTATTCACGTTCCTTATCTTAAAAACCACTCAATGACCCGCTATACATAAATCTCTATCCAAATCAATCCAATCAATGCCCCATTAACCATAAATCCGTAACCAAATCAATCCAAATCTTATTCACGCTTACAAATTCCTCACCGATGCCTTCTGCCTTTATCAAATCCGTTCCTAAACAATCTTACTTTTCGCCGCTTCGCTATTTCACTAACACCAATCTTCTCTTAATTCGTCGTCGCTATTCTTTACTAACCACTGATGCTTCTCGTTACTCCACTTTAATAAATTAAACTCTTCAAATTCAAACACATTTATTTCTTTTTAAAAATATTTAAACAATTTTAGCGCAGGTTTACAAAATACGTCTTTACACAAAATTAAATCGAAAAAGAACTTCGTTGTTTACTCTCCAAGGCGATTATTACAACAAATCCAGCTTACTTAATCACATTTTACATAAATAAAAACATCCAATAACATTTTATCCCTTATTTTGTGTCACAAATACCTTCACTGTTGTCCTTTTACACTTTCCTAGTTTGTACATAATTCTATCATTGGTCCTAAATAATTCACAATTCTCCAATCACATTTGACACTGTTATAACTTATAATTTTGAGATTACATATTTGTCCAAAAGTTGATTCTATTTAAATAAAAAGCCAAAATAATTCACACATGACCTAGATGCGTGGTTGATAGTAGACATCCGTAGACGCATCCGGTTTTCGGATGGCAAATGTACATTCAACGGCCTATTAAATTGTAACTCAGTATAAAACCTTGAGCACTGTATATTTTATCAACGTCATTAAGTCATTATAAATACTTTACGCATATGTAAAGTACGGCAAAACATACATTTCAGAATTAACGATCTGTAAATACTTTAGCATACCTTTAAGTACGGCAAAACATACTTTTTAGAATTACGGGATCTGATATATGGATCATTCTATTGCACTATATATATATATATATATATATATATATATATATATATATAATCTGGCGATTCTCCTAAAAATAGTACTGGGTTACTAACGCTCAGAATTTTTCAGAAAATGCTTTAGTATGTTGAAAACTATATGGAAATACTATGTTTGTTGTAGTTTGTTTTGTATTTTTCTTAATCTTATTTAGGAATTAAACTACTCATAGTTGTTAAAATCGTTTTTATTTATGTTTGAATCCATGACCAAGGATCATTGTCAAAATAGTAAAAATTTCAAGTTTGACATTTATTACATAAATTGAAGGTGATTTATTAATGTTTGATATATTTGGCTTGAATACATTAGGTAAATTTTTTTAAAGTTTAGAAAAATGAGTGCCTTCAATTTGTGTTGCACCCTGAGAGCGACTTTGAGGTAGCCAATGAGCATAACGTGAAATCGGCTGATTAATTTTTATATAGTTAAATTTCATATAAATTCAATAATTTGAGGATTGACAAACATTTTTTAACGTTTCTATTATTGAATTTATATGAAATTTAACTATATAAAAATCAATCAGCTGATTTCACGTTAAGTATATTGGCTACCTGAAAGTCGCTCCCAGGGCGCAACACAAATTGAAGACACTCATTCTTTTAAACTTTAAAATTCTCAGCTAATGTCTTCAAGCCAAATATATCAAACATTAATAAATCAAAGTCACCTACTATTTATGCAATAAATGTAAAACTTAAATTTTTATTATTTTGACAACGATCCTAGGTCATAGATCGAAATGTAAATAAAGACGATTTTAACAACTATGCGTGGTTTAATTCCCAAAGAAGATTAAGAGAAATATACAGAAAATATTTTTTATGAACTAGAAGTCCAAAATTTTGGCTAGCGTACCCTACTATCTCGATGCATTGGGCATTTTTATTTGAAAATCGTATTGCAAGTGTTCACAGCTCTTCGAAAATGTTTTAGATGAACAGAACTATAACATTTTGACTCTTATACCATTCTACTCTACTAAAATACAATGTGCTCATGCAGTATTAATTTATGTAATCGTACAATGTTACTAGTGCTCAGAACTGTTTAGATAATGCTTTATTATGTTGAGAGCTATAGGGAAAATATTCTAGACGAACGAAAATTATAGTATTTTGGTTTATGTATCACCTTACTCTCTCAAAATTTGGCGGACTTGGGCAGTATTAATTTATTTAAAAATTGCAGAATGTTGCTAATGTTAAAACTCTTTAGAACATCTTTTTATGCTTATAACTATTTGATAACTTTTTTGGAAAAGCCAGAGTTTTGAAATTTTAATAGTCTCTCAAGGCTGTACACTTGTTACTGTATTATCGCTAACCTTTACTTAATTAAAATTATTATTTTTTGTTTTTATATAGCAGAACTCTTTATAGAACTATATATTTTACAAAATATGATAATCTATATGAATGGACATCATATAAGACAAGGCGATATGCAGCATTAACTTTCACTGCAAGTAGTTCTTTTACGTTAAGGAACAGAACTATTTATTTAACATAGCGAAAATTCTAGAACTATTTAAAAGGAGCCAGAACTCTTAATAATGTGTGATTTTTTCAAAAAATGACTTTACCCGCATGAGTACATCATCACTAATTTTTTTCTGGGAATTTGGAAAATTTCACATTCTTTTAGCTTACTTTCATCACATCATGTGATTTATAAGAAACTTGTTTGTACTAATATCTAATTAATTAACAAAACTTATTTTAGTTTTTAATAAAGAAATAATTACTTACTTGCCGATTAACCAATGACAAATAATTCCAGTGAAGAATCAATTACCGTCAACCTTCTTTGACTATAATGTGTATGAGTAAAACGTTGTTTTTACATTCAAAAGTCAAATATCAAAAGGAATTTAATTTGTGTCAGAATGGCATGTAACAATGTATGTTGCTTTGATGTAAGATATGAACGTGGGAAAGCCTTGAAAATTATTTTATGTAATTCAATTCAAAAGTTATTTTGTTAGTTTAAATATAAGAATATGTTTTAAAAAACTTCATTACTGTCAGGTATTATACATTCATAATGATTTTACAATGTTAAGTATAACTAAAACAAATAGCTGAACCTAGCTATCAAACAATAGACTTCTACTATGACAAGTCATTAAATTTTTAGTTTTTAAGCATTTTGCAATATATTTTATCACTATTACACTACACTGAACAAAAGTAATGTATTCACCATTATTTTAGGTATCATAATTCGTATTCCTGTTTTAATCTTTATAAATGTTTCAATTTAATGTTAAATTTCAAACTTTTTGTATGCGTGTAGGTTGACACCAAAATTTTTAGTTAAACGAAAAAATATTTTAAAATTTTTTGAACCTATATATAGTGCATCGATGTTATACATTAATTTCCACAGCAAAAAATGGTCTGCTCCTACTAACTTAAGCAACATTTCTTATGCTTCGAAATTATAGTATTAAACTTTAGGTGATCTAACTTCGTAAGGTAACTTTCAAGTGATTGCATAATTTATCTTGTAAAAGATTTTATACTTCAGTAAGAAATTTGTTTGCTAAAAAATGAATTGTCACTGTTTTTAATAACAGTTATTTTCCAAGCACCGATATACGTTTATCTAAGTAAATTACTAAACTGAATTATGCCTAAATCAAAATGTTTGATTTACTGCTTTTCTTTATGGGATAGAAATTATAAGTATTATAGAAAAACAGCATGAATACTGTGAAAATTTTTTGTACAAAAATTTCTAGTATAATTTCAAATAAGGCTATTTAAATAATGTTTACTTAAACTGAATTATGTGTTTGGTGATTCAGAATTGTATAATGATTTTTTTATTATTACCAAATAACATTATGTTTACAGAACCATCAGTTTGTAATTAAGAAAATTAATTTGGTATTGAATCATCATTGAATTGAAACAGTAAACGTATTGTATCTATTAAGTTTTTACACTTTTGGATATATAAAATCTATTACGGTTATCTTTCGGCAAATACCAATACTTTCATTATTAATTATTTCATAACTGCTTTGCTCTTTTGTCAGCAATACATAGTGTGTTTAGTATATTTTAGTATATCTTGGTAGTACTTGTATTTGAATTATCATCAAACTGAAAACATAATAAGTTTGTGTATATAGTACTCAAATTGTTCATATGTTCTTTTATTCATGGTGTTAGGGTATCTGTAAATGTAGCACATTTCTTCAAATTCTGTTTTTTGTTTATTGCTTATTATATTTAGAATTACGGTTCTGAAAAGTCAATTCTATGAGAATTATTTAAATTTGCATGGATACTCAATGCACATGCATTAGGTTTAATGCAGTTGTCACTTCTGTGTTGAGTCATTCTTTGTTTTAGATTTTGTGATGTTTAGCGTATGTATTCTTCATTGCAGTCTAAACAGCTAATTTTGTATATTACGTTTCTCTGATTTAATGGTGAAGTTGTGTCTTTAATTTTTGAAAATAAGTTACTCGGTATAAGTATATTTCTTATTGCAATTTTTATGTTAAATTTTTTAAAAATATTATATAACTTTGGTGTCAGTTCTTTTATATAAGGAAGGGAATGGTGTTGTAAAGTGTTATTATTAGCAATGTTCATATCATTGTTTAAATTAATTTTATTTGTATTATTAGTTGGATGGTTATATATCCGTCTATTTATTATTTTTGAAGGATAATTGTTATCTTTTAGAATTGTTGGTAATTTATTTAAATTTTTTGATATAATGAAGGGTGGCAATTTTGTTGATTTTGTTATTAAACCTAATCATCATTAGGTCTTCAGTCCTGGAACTGGTTGAACGCATACCCTCATTGTTTTCTATTCTGAACTAACCTACACATTTCCCTGAAATTTGCACTGTCTGCACCTATCACTATCTGCTTGTAATATATCCCGTGCTATTCCCCAAAAATGCCTTAGAACGTATCCTGCCTTCTATTTCTCCTTTTTTTTTTTTGTTTTCCACAGATATCTTTTTTCCTCTACTATTACTATAACCTATTTGTTATTAAATTTGTCTGTCCATGCTATCAGCCTCATACATCTGAAGCACAACATTCCAGAAGGCTTCTATTTCATTCTGGCAGCTTTTCCTACCGCCCCTATTTCATAGACGTACTGTGCTGTGCTCCACACATATGCTCTGAACAATTTTCTTCTTGGTTCTATGTTTGCTGTCTCTGAACATAGCTGCTGTTCTTTCTTGTTAAAGACCCTTGAGGCACACCCGAGGAGACACTAAACATAGCAGACCTTACGCCTTCAAGAAGAACGTATTGTTGTCTATTAATTAAATAAGAAGCAATCCATTTGAAATAAGTTCCATGAATTCCTATAATATCAAGTTTCTTTATCAGAAGAGCAAGACACACTATCAAAAGCCTTCGAGATAACCATGTATATTACAACTACCTGCATACCAAATTCGTGTTGTTGTAAGAAATTGATGAAAGACTCCTAAATTAGTTGTTGTAGAGCAACCCCTGATGAAGCCATACTGCTCAGGTATTAAGCAGTTCTTATAGGTGATAAATAATTCGTCAGTAACAATTGACTCAAAGATCTTAGGAAAACAGGACATCAAGGAAATACCTCTATAATTAGTAATATCCAATTTGCGACCTGATTTAAAAATAGGAATTTGCATAGATGCTTTCCAAGTTTGAGGAAAAATATCTTGATCAAAAGAGTTCTGGAATATTAATCTTAATGGCCCAATCAAAGAAGGACATTGTTTCAAGACAATTGGTGGAATGGCATCAGGACCACTCTTTTTATTGGGTACTAAAGACTATTTTCTTAGCAATTTCATCATTGGTAAATACACGACTTGCAAGAGTTGTAAATAATTTTATATTTATTGGAGCATAAATGTTCAACTTGTCGTGGGTAGAATATCATGCTTTAAAATGTTCATTTGTGACATTTTCTAACGTTTCGTATTTTATATCATGCAGAAACATGCTTCTTGGGATAGTATTATCATTTTTTTAACGAATTTATGTATGACCAAAAGTGTTTGATATTCGTTGATGTAATATGTTCATCGTTACTAATAAACAACAAATAACAAAAACCAATAATTGCTTTACATTCCCTACGCAATTGTGAATAATAATTATAACTTTCTAGAGACCCAGTTTGTTTATGAGTTATAATTAAAGTAACATTGAAGTGCTACGATAGACACGGCAATAAACAGTGCGACCAGAATGACAAGGGAAAGTCACCAATGCTCGTTTTCCGTCAGCATTATTCTTAAAGCTATGTAACTGTACACGCTGTGAAGTTATCCTTATTAATCAAGTATTGTTTGTTGCCATCATTACTTAGTATTAAAATCCCAGTAATAAACAGTTCTTTTGTACTTATGGAATAATTTATTTTTACGCGCTATAAGTATCCTGAGTTCATAAGAGAACCACCTTCGGAATTTGGCATTTTTAATCTTTTTTAGGAACAAATAATTCAAATGCATCAAATAGGAGCTTGTAGAACTTTTTGACAAGCGCATCTAATAACTCTGTCCTATCAGTTAAAAAGACCAGTCAATATTATCTACGTGATCATCAAATGCTTTGAATCTAGGAATATTAAAAATATTACAACAGAGTTCTAAACTAGGATGGTGTTCATCTTCCTTTATTAAAACATAGGAAGATTTCCAATAAGTTATCCGAGAAAATGAGATCAAGAATGCTTTTGCTACTGTTCGCAATTAAGTTTAATCGTTGTAGTTCAAGAAAGAATAAATTATTCAAAATAATTTCAGCTTTATCAGAGAACGTGTTTGTTGGCATAATATAGGTCAATTGGGGTAAATGTAAATGGGGGGTAATTGTAAACACCCCTATCCTTAAACTTACTGCTAAAAATTGTGGGCGTTGCTTTTCAGGCACTTCATCCTTCATAGAATACCCACCCTACATGAATGGACAAGTCAAAGTATTTCTTTAGTTAGTTACTGGTACCTATCCATAAAGACCACCTGTTTATGTTTAGTATATGAAGTGTAATTGCTAAACCAATTGGTATTGTACAACTTTAGTAAGGTATAATAAACTTTTAAATTTCTCTTATTTGTTACAGAAAATATAAAGTTTTATCAGGCAGATTATAATTTTTCATTCTTCTTAACAAAATAACCTAAAAATATGTGTTTACCTTTACCCCAATATTTATGTGATCAGGGAAAATGTAAATTTCTAATTGGGCAAACGTAAACATTTATTTTTATAAGAATGTTAAAAATATATTGTAAATCTTAGTTTTATTGCTTCAGATGCCAAGAAATTATATTAGGAAAACCTCTGGGCCTTCTTACACATTAGAAGATATAAGAAGAGCTGTTGAGGATGTAAAAAACAAGAATAAAACTTACAGGCAGGCAGAAGAATTCTATGGCATCCCTGCTTCTGTCATTTGCCAAAGAATATCAGAAAAACGACAAACTGCCATTGATTGTACAACTAGAAGCAGAAAACCTGCTCTTTCAGAACGAGTTGAACGGTTTTTGGAAACACGTCTTAAGGAAAGAGCTAATTTTGACTATCCCTGCGACAAAAATTAATTACAAGATCTGTTGAAGGTCTACCTTGAAATAAAAAAATTCGAAACCCATTTACTGAAAATAGACCAGCTGATGATTGGTACAACGATTTTTTAAAACGACATCCACGACTATCCGTGAAAAAACTTGAATATTTACAAAAATTAAGAAAAGAAGCTTGCCAACCAGACATCATTTATCATTTCTATGAAAGCGTTAACTGACAATCATATTGAAAATGCTAGTTTTTGTTTTTAATGCGGATGAAACAGGATTTCTTAGTGACTTCAGCCGCATTAAAACCTTAGGTGAAAAGGGAAAGCCCCTTAGCAGAGTGTCTGGAGGAAGTGGAAGAGAAAATATTTCAGTATTGGCTTGTGCAGATGCAGACAGCTATGTTCTCCCCCCGTTGATTATATTTAAAGGAGTTACTGTTCGCCTCGTTGAATATCTGAAAACGCATTTCCCGGAACTCAGTACGCAGCATCCAGTAATGGTTGGATGGAAGAACCACAGTTTTTTCATTGGGAAACTGAAATTTTTAGTCCTCATGTTAAAAAAATAAGACTAGAAATGCCATTACCAGATCAAGCCGCTATGTTAATTTTTGATGAACATGCTAGCCACATGAGTGTACACATTTTTGAAGAAGCAATAAATAATAATTTCGTTTTGATAAAATTATTGAGTCATTTGACAGGTAGGTGGCATCCGTTGGACAAATGTGTATTTGGACCAGGGAAAACATCATGGACAAAATGTGAATTGCTCACGGTAAAGCAAATGTAGGCAAAGGCACTGGAAGGTTAAGTAAGAAACAATTTACAGAACTACTTGAATTGGTTTGGGTACAGGCTATGAAACCAGAAAATGTCATATCTGGATTCAGATCTACTGGAACATTTCCAGTAGATAATATAAAATTTCAAAAGCATTTATTTAATGACATGATTTAGGAAACTACTACATGCAAAGGTTAACAGTGTAAGAAATGAAACAACTGTACTTCAAATGAGCAATAAAAGTGACAAACATGATGAAGTTCAACACAATAATAATGATGAACAAGAAATTCCAGGAAATAAAGAGAATAATCATTCATGCAATGAAGCAATTGAAATAGAAACCATACAGAGCAATCAGGCTTTCCAAAACAATCTTGAAGAATTAAAGCAACCCCATAATGAATCATTACCTAAAGTGATGGAAGAATAGACAGCCAAATAAAAAAGAATCAGATGTATCTACTTCTGAAATAAGAAAGCTGTTTTTCAAAAATATAGGAAGAAATGACACAAAACCAAATTTGTTGATGACTAACATAAGACTTAAACAAAAACAATATGGTGAAGTTTTAACAACTGCGAGAGTGTTACTAAGAATTTAAGAAGCCCAAGGAAAGAAAAATTTAAAAGGAAAAAAAGAAAAGAGCGTGTCTGTGTTGTAGAACCGTGACCAAGTACATCTAGCAACAAACCAAAAATTGTAAACAAAGTGAAAGTGACAAGTATTACTTCAAGAGATGCAAATGAGTTTGAAAATTTTGGTAGTAGATTTATTTTGTTTTTTTTGGATAAAAGTTGTAAAAATCATCAAGTTAAGATGACTACAACAAATGGTACAAGTACAGTAGCTGCATATCCAAACTACATGGGTCCTGCTGGTGTCCCAGGTATAGAAAAGCTTGAAGGACATAAAAATTACAATAATTGGAAATTTCAAATGCGTATGGTTTTGATAGGTTATGGTCTATGGAAGTGTATACTTGAAGAAGATAATGACTCTGATAAAGATCAACGTGTCTTATAACACTACCCTGGTGATAGTTTAGATGGTCGGTAAAACAGTTAACAAAGTATTACACTTTAGATGGTGAAACATTTATATGGTGATAGATAGTTCCTAAAAGCCGGTAATAGTTACCAAAGTTCATAAGATACATCGCGCAAGCGCAATAAGAAAAGCGAGTGACGCCTCTAGCGGAGGAAAGCGCAAACCTTTTACAGAATTGGGCGCGGCCATTCACCATGACGTCACCGATAATTTATATTGCGCCATAATCGGAAATATAAAAATTAAACAGTGAAAGATAGAATCGAATAATTTTAACAAACAAATTACTCACATAAGATATCCGGCTTTTCCCAGGTACGCCTATCATCCTTCCGGGTCGATAATGAAGGTATTGCTCCGGGCTCCGGTGGTGTTGGCTGAGCATGGACATCCGGTCGTGGGCTGCTACAGGGGTCGTATCAGTCCTAAATGTAGTGGAACGACAGGAATAGGTTAATTAGGAAAGACAAACAAAGATAAGCAAGACAAGGAATCTACATAATAAGATAAGATATGATACCCGGCACGACTATTTCACTTGAAGATCAAAGGAAAACAGCCCTGATTTAGAGCGTCACGGAAACACTTCTCCCCACTCTTTGTCTAGTATTGCTCTACCCCTCTAGGGATAAGCACACTGCGCAAATGCACTACTCTGACGTACGGAAGTACCGCCTAGTCCATTTAAAATTCCCGCGCACCGCGTATTTGAATTTATGCCGCGAAACTTCCATACATAAAAACTTAACCTAAAAACATGTTTAAGTGCAATGGCACGTAACAATCGCGACAAAGCCACAAAAGAAAAAACTTAATAAAAGAAAAAGTCTGTTAGCACAGTAACAGCTTAAAATCTAAGTCCTAACTACCCTATATAAAACCTAACTTAAAACCTACAAATTGTTTATATAAGGCGCCACCTGGTTTTTCGACCGATAACACGTCTACCGAAGTACCAGGAAACGGAATAGGTAGCCCGATAGTCTTTGACTACACTAATCACCGACAGCACAAATTTGTCGGGGAGCATGAAACACTACTTAAACTAACACGGGTGCGACAAGTCGCCTGACCTATCTAAACTTATCTAACTAAAGCTAACATAAAAGTTGTTATGTGCAAACACACATGAATGTTGCATCAAACTATTCTTCTTTTTTGGCAAGAAGTGCCCAAATTTAAAAATGTTCATAGAGTGAGTCACTCTGCACTCTAGCAAATTTTGTTACTGGTACTTTGGCTTTCTAACGATGCGCATTTAAAACTTGTCCATGACATAGTTGTGAATCAACAAATTTACCAAAAGTACCACCTACTAAATCCTTATATGCTAACCTGACAAATTACATTTCTAAATCGGGTTAGCTTTTTCACTTAAATTTCAGAAAAAAAATAATTCCCACGTCTGGTCATATATACCACACGTTAGGACGATAAAAAGATAAGGCAAGATCTCAAATTGTTGTTAAAGATAGTAGATAAGATAATGATATTAAGCTTAGGTTGTTATCCTCAAAGGTAATGAATAAGATAACGATATTAAGCTTTAGTTATTTTTTGAGATACTTGATAAGATAACGCGATATTAAGTTAAAGTGATTATAAGAGATAGTAGGTAAGGTGACATGAATTTAAAAAAGTTATTACTAAAGATAACCGGTAAGATAACGCGAAATAACTCGAAGTTATTCCTAACGGTAGTCGGTAAGATAACAAGAAATTAAACCAAAATTATTACTAACGGTAATCGGTAAGATAACAATACTAAACTAAAGTTATTATTAAAGGTAATCAGTAAGATAACGATATTAAAACTAAGGGTATTATCAAAGATAATAAAGAAGACAAAGGTTTTGGCCTAGTTATTACCCAAGACAATGAATAAAAACAAATAGAGTGGCTCCAATAGAGCCGTTTAAATGGGATTGACTCGTGCCCTCTAAAAAGAGAAACCCGTGAAGCAGGTCCGTTCACACGAAACAGCACGAGAGACCGGCAAAGACATTTGGGTGCATCCCTGCACCCGGCGATAATCGATATCGGTGATACCATCACCCGATACCCACACGGTATATAACGATATACAGATATATACACATTCACTCACACATTCACACACTCATACATACCTTCACTGCCAGTGTCCATGCACTGACAGCGGCACCGCATGACCCCACGAAAGATTCGCAGAGACATGGTCCAGGTGTCTGTGAAAACCTCCCGCGCAACCACACAGTGACTAACAGAAATGAAAAGGCAGTAGAGAAACAGAAACGGTAAAAAAGAAGGAGGTTGGTTTTTTGGAATGCATTAGAGGCACTTCCATGTAGAAGAAAGTAGAGGAAGGGCTCGCATTGAGCAAAAGCGACAGAGGGAAAGGTGGATAGCAAAGCGCTACTCAACCAACCAGTGTGGTCAGTAGCTCGGAATGAGGGAACATCATTCTTATGTGGCAGACGGGTGTTCCGGGACAAGAACAGGTCCACCGAAAGAAGAATAAGGCATAGCGGAGATAGCGGGTTAAGAAAAAAGTATAGTTTTTGGACAAGCGTCCAAGAGAAGGTAGAGAGTTGTCCCTATTAAACACAGCGCAGTCTGAAGGACTACCTGCGATATTGATCCGACAAAATAAGATATATCATATGTTGACATTCACTAGGCTCCTAAGAGAACTAGTGCGATCATTTTCCTAACGAGTACATTGACTACGATAAGAAAATCAGACAAAAGTTGACACGACAACTTAAAAGTATCATTACAGATACAAACACACAAAAACAAACTGTTTTAAGGTAGTTTTTCAAAACGGTAGCACCCTAAACACACAAAAATGCCCAATTATAAGCAGTTAAATACAGGTACACTGTCCCCAAATGCTAAAACAACCGAGAATTTAATAAGATAACAATAAAAAGCAATAGCATCTCACCACAAAGTTCAATAAAAAACAATGAAAAAAAATGTTTATAAGTTATGTTGATTTAATAGAAAAAACAAATAAAGATTTAGTATAACGATTTAGTATAATGTGGGCGACAGCAATAATTCAGAAGAAAAACACATGGAATAGACAGTCCTAGTTTTTGCAACTGCGAATATGAACTATTTCTTACAATGGCATAGATCGCACATGTTCTATGTGAGCCCAAAGAAGAAAGCATTCACTCAACATCAGCTAAAACCAATCATAAAAATTCAATGAGTTATTCCAACCAAAGTTACGACAATTACCACACAAAATTAAATGACGTAAGAAAAACTCTAAAAACCAAATAATATGCAGTAGGAAAAGTTCGAGGGTTGATTAAATGAAACGACAGAGTTATATTTGGGGGTGTAGAGAATGAAGTGATATATAAGTAACGGTATGGTCAAAGAAAAGTCAACCAGAAGCAAAGGGTTTAAGGTAAATGAGTTAAACGTATACAACGTAGGTGTATAAGAGAAGGAATAAGTAATTAAAGATACTAATTGATGGTGAAAACAGAAAAATATTAGGTAAATCGTGAGGATTTAATCATATTAAGGTACCAGGGATCAGGGGTTAAATTTGGAAGGTTAAGAGAAACAACATCACGAGATAAGGCATCAGGTACGATATTTAATTTGCCAGGCCTATGCCTAACGTCAAAAGTGAATTGAGATATACGCAAGTTCCATCTTGCGAAACGACCTGCGGGCTGTTTCAAGTTATTAAGCCAAGTGAGAGCTAGGAACATTAGGTACATTTTCAAGGAAGTAAACGTGACAAGCTCTTAGATATACATAAAGTTAAACGATTTTAAAGATAATTTTAAGGCATTTAATGAAGTATAAATCGATATGTGAAGAGATAATAGTAATTAAAAGTCGATTCACTAATAAAATTGTTGAAAAACAAAAAGATATAAAGCATATTTTTACTGGGATGGGAAGTTCTCAGAGTTCTACCCAACCCAATAAGGAAAAATTTCAACATCATTATTAAAAAAATGATTTACAAATTCTAAACGACAAACTTACCAACCGAATCCTCGTCTAGACTTAAGTAACGCTGAGCGACCAACCTTTGGGTTTCGTCTAGACTTATATACCGCTGGACGACCAAATTCGACAGTAAACCTCGCTCAACGGATGTTTTAAGGTACGTTGAAATTTCAATAACTAAAAAAAAATATGCAATCAGACAAAATCAAACTCGCTACATGAAAGAAAAATTCCACGATACCTATCCAAAGGTATTCCAAATTATTGGAATGTTCTTTCAATATTAGAAAAGTTAACAAGTATCCTAAATGAGTTTAAATAATAAACGTTAACGGAAATTTCTTTATTTTAGTATTCAAGGAACAGATATAAAGAGATGCATTTTATTACAACATTTTGAAAGGTAAAAATATGGGATAGGTAATTTCGTTACTATATATAAGGCAAGAACCTTTATACAACGCAATTATAGGTTATACTGGTTAAACCATACAGGGTTAGGTCAAAATAACGCTTTAAAAGACACTAAAAACTTAGGTAAACAGGAAATCTATTTTTAGGAAAACAATTTTGTTATTAAATAGGTAAATCATTAAGGCATTTTTAAAATGTAACATACAAGACAGTGCGTTCAAGTTCAAAAAGATCTTCTAAAGTTAGGAAAACAAACAAAGATATTTTAATTTAATATAAGTAGATAATTTTGTAATAAACAGTGTTTAAAGGCATGTAATCAAGGTAAATAATTATTTGTATACTTACATGAATAAAGTAAGATTAAATAGTTGAAGATTACTTTTTGACATCTAAAAAAATGCGTGTTCCAAAACACGTATAAGTTTCAAGATTATAGATATTAATTACTTCATTTTTAGTGAAAAAGCTTTTCTTTATAAATAACATTGATAATACATTGAATGTTTATAAAACACAAAGGAAAATTCCCCGGTTCCTAATCCCCACGTTGGGCGCCATTCTTATAACACTACCCTGGTGATAGTTTAGATGGTCGGTAAAACAGTTAACAAAGTATTACACTTTAGATGGTGAAACATTTATATCGTGATAGATAGTTCCTAAAAGCCGGTAATAGTTACCAAAGTTCATAAGATACATCGCGCAAGCGCAATAAGAAAAGCGAGTGACGCCTCTAGCGGAGGAAAGCGCAAACCTTTTACAGAATTGGGCGCGGCCATCCACCATGACGTCACCGATAATTTATATTGCGCCATAATCGGAAATATAAAAATTAAACAGTGAAAGATAGAATCGAATAATTTTAACAAACAAATTACTCACATAAGATATCCGGCTTTTCCCAGGTACGCCTATCATCCTTCCGGGTCGATAATGAAGGTATTGCTCCGGCCCGTGGTGTTGGCTGAGCATGGACATCCGGTCGTGGGCTGCTACAGGGGTCGTATCAGTCCTAAATGTAGTGGAACGACAGGAATAGGTTAATTAGGGAAAGACAAACAAAGATAAGCAAGACAAGGGAATCTACATAATAAGATAAGATATGATACCCGGCACGACTATTTCACTTGAAGATCAAAGGAAAACAGCCCCGATTTAGAGCGTCACGGAAACACTTCTCCCCACTCTTTGTCTAGTATTGCTCTACCCCTCTAGGGATAAGCACACTGCGCAAATGCACTACTCTGACGTACGGAAGTACCGCCTAGTCCATTTAAAATTCCCGCGCACCGCGTATTTGAATTTATGCCGCGAAACTTCCATACATAAAAACTTAACCTAAAAACATGTTTAAGTGCAATGGCACGTAACACGTGCACTTGCAAAAATTTCTCTGTCTGTAAAGCCAATATGCTTTAGTCATATTCGGGGTGCTGTCAAAGCTAAACAAGCTTGGGAGAACTTGGAAAAGGCTTTTCAAAGTGCTGGTTTAAGCCGACAACTATTCCTTAAAAGAAAATTATATTGAACTCGTTATAAAGATTTCATATCGATGAATGAATATGTAAGCCGCATTTTATCACTTGTACATCAGTTATCAGATATTAAAATAACTATTGACGACAGCAAAATAGGAATGCTGCTTTTAAGTGGCTTACCAGATTCGTATGATACAATGCTGAGTGGTTATGGTGCGACACATACAACAATCAGTAGTGAAGATGTAATTAAAACTCTTTTAGAGGATGATGCTCGTTCCGGTTTACGTGAAGAATATACAGCATTGGCAACCAAAAGTTAAAAAAAAAACAGATTATTTGTTATGAATGTGGTACTGCAGGTCATACCAAACCCAAATGTCCGAAATTAAATAAACCTAAAGATAAATGGAAATATAACAAAAATACCCCAAGTTCAAATAAATCGATGGCTAAGTCTGAGGAAAAAGACCCTATTGTTTACTCCAGTTGCATTGGCAATAGCTAACTTTGACACCAATGCATGGTATGCAGATAGTTGTGCGAGTAATCATGTTAGCCATAATAGGAACTGGATGAAAAATTTCTATCCTGATTCTGTGTCAGTTTTTAGCACTGCTGATACTAACAACCTTGCCAGTAGGGGTTCAGGTGATGTTACAACAGTTCTGAGAAACTCCACAAATAACACTAGTAGTGTTGGCAAAATTATTGATGTAAAGTATGCCCCAAATGCTGCCGCAAACTTACTGTCCATCAGCCACATTGCAGCTAAAGACATGTATTAATCTTTAAAAAAGATGGTTTTGAGGCATATCGAAGTGACGAAGTCACAATCAAAGGAATTGTTAGATTTACTGGATCTAAAATTTGTGGAATTTATAAACTAGATCAACATTCTAACAATCAAGAAACCAGTGAGAAACATAATTGAAATGGATACTTTAATGTCTGTAAACGAATTAATTACTAAGGATATTTGGCATAAACGTCTAGGACATCTCAGCAACCGTGGTATTTCTAGATTAAAAAACGGTCTTGCAGATGGAATTGATTATATGGATGCTCCTACTTCTTGTTGTATTTCCTGCATTAAGGCCAAACAAGTAAGAAAAGTTTCCAAAGGGTCAGGCTAAGCAAGCCTCTAAACTGCTGGAGTTGATACATACGGACTTATGTGGACCAAGGTCTGAACCAAGTTGGGGAGGATCTAGATATGCGCTAATGATTACTGACGATTTTTCACGAAAAACATTTGGATATTTTTTACAACATAAATCAGAAATCTTCAACAAATTCAAAGAGTTTAAACAAATGGTAGAAACCTATACTGGTTTAAAAATTAAAAAGATAAGATCAGATAATAGTTCAGAGTTCTGTAACCTAAATTTTTATCGTTATTTAAACAATGTGGTATTGTTCAGGAACTAACTATACCTTACACTCCAAAACAACATGGTGTTCAAGAAAGATGTAATCGTCCAGTTATTGAAAAAGACAAAGCACTCAAATTTGATTCTGGTTTACCAAAACCATATTGAGCAGAAGCCGTATCAACAGCCATCTATCTTAAGAATAGAAGCCCTACAGGTGCAGTTAAAGGTGCAACTCCTGAAGAATTATGGACGGGTTCCAAAGTTAACCTTAGCAACCTTAGAATATTTGGTTGTCGTGCTTATGCACAAATCCCAAAACAGTTAAGAAAGAAATTTGACTCCAAATCTAAGGCAATGATAATGGTAGGATATTGTGAACACAGCAAGGGTTACAGATTAGCAGATCCTGATCTTCCAGGTAAAGTTCAAACCCTTAGAGATGTTATATTTCTCGAGAAAATAGTGCACCATACAGACAATTCAAGTGGTAAAATGAATTCAGGGACTAAAATTGAGGCTGAAGGTCCCAACATTGAGGGTGATCACGTCATTGACTATGGAATTGTTTCCATGCCAAGCAAAGATAAAGTCACTTTTGATGCTTCTAATTCTTCTGAACCGGAACAGGAAATACTGCCGACTACCTCTTCTGGTAGAGTATGACGTCCACCTGTTTGGATGAGAGACTATGTAGGCCAGGCTGATGGAGCATGTTTACAGCTTTCTGTCACTAAATCACCCAAAGAACCTGTGTCAGTGAATGAAGT
The DNA here is from genome assembly GCA_036346225.1 of Platerodrilus igneus. NCBI lineage: Eukaryota > Metazoa > Arthropoda > Insecta > Coleoptera > Lycidae > Platerodrilus > Platerodrilus igneus. The sequence continues at coordinate 107,847 of JARFIW010000791.1, forward strand.
ATTAGATTGTTATGATAAGGATAAATGGATTAAAGCTATGAAAACGGAATACGATTCTTTAATCAAAAATGATGTGTGGGTTCTAGTCGACCGTCCTAATGATGCAAACATAGTGGCTTGCAAATGGATATTTAAATTAAAGAAAAATAGCGAAAATAAAATTTGATATAAAGCTAGATTAGTAGTCAAAGGTTTTTCACAATCATATGGTATTGACTACCTTGAAACTTTTTCACCTGTAGCTCGTATATCTACCCTGAGAATGCTAATCGCATTATCACTGGAATTGGATTTGTTAAAAGAACATTTTAATGTGACTACAGCATTTTTACACGGTGAATTGGAGGAGCAGGTTGTTAAATTCCAAATTTGGAAATGTACATTGTTAGATATGTGAGTAAATTCCCGCCAATATTTTAAAATAAACTTGTTAATTTCTGCCATTCCGGACAGTTGCTTTTGCGCAGAGAATGCGCAGGCATGGTGTGAATGGCGCAAGTGTGCGGTGTGGAATACCACGTGATTAGCCACGAGACTTTGAAGCTGGTAACATCTACCTGTGTCGTGGTGTCTGCCTTTTCTCCTTTTTTTTAGGATGTAGGTTTCTCCTTACCTTGCCTTATAGTACCTCTACTTGGTTATCCTTGTCGTCACCCCTACAACCAAAAGAGGATGGACGGATAGAATCTGGAATCAACAATGGCGTAGCCGATCCACTCTGAAACAACAACAACGAGGGCCCTGAGATTTAACTGCAAGGCACGTTTTAAGTGAATACATTGCTTTGTTTATATTTTAAATTAAGAATCGTATCATTTTAAACGTGTTTGGTATTTGATACAATTTACCACGTAATCATGTCATAATATACAATTGCGCAATAATGTGAAACGCGGGAGTGTACCAAGGTATTCATGGAACAACCCGAGTATTTTGTAAAACTCGATGATGTATCTAAAGTATGCAATCCTCCAGAGCTTGGCACAAGAACGTACAAAAAGATTCTATAGTCATTGTTATTTTGTACGTAGACGATTTTTTTGTTTTTCACAATGATTTACAAGAGAAAACCAATCTATTTCAAATTTTTAAAATCATTTTGAGATCAAAGACCTAGGAAGAGCTAACAACATTTTAGGTATGCAAATTTCTAGGAATGAGTCAAATGATGCGATATACATTAATCAAAAGTCATATAATTGATATTCTGAATAAATTTGGTTTTTCTGAAGCAAATGAAGTTCATACTCCAATTGAACCAAATATGAAAATGAAAATATCTGAATGTGATGCGAATATGCCCTATCAAAATGCTATTGGCTGTCTTATATATTTGGCAATAACTTCACGTCCAGATATTGCTTACACAGTCAGTTTTCTAAGTTAGTTCAAGAATGGACATTCAATAGAACATTGGCAACTTGTAAAACGAGTGTTTTAATATCTTAAAGCCACTATTGATTTGAGTATCATGTATAGAAGATGTAACTCTACGAGTGTAGAAGGTTATGTTGATGCTACATGGGGAGATGATAATTTCGATAGGAGGTCCTGTTTGTTGGGAGACACGTATTCAACAGACTATTGCCCTATCATCATCTGAGGCAGAATACAAGGCGGCATCAGATGCATGTAAAGAAGCTATATATCTGCGACCGCTTATGGCAGAAATCCTAAACTCTCCAATGAAATCAATCAATCTATATATGGACAATCAAAGCGCCATAAAGATAGCAGAAAACCCGGTGTTTCATAACCGTACAAAGCACATTGATATTCGCTACCACTTTATACACGAGGCTGTTAGTACCGGAAAAGTAAAGTTAATTTTTAAACTTACCAGTGAAATGACCACGGATGTACTTACAAAAGGTTTGGGAAGAGTCAAACATGAAAAATTGGCGAGAACCATGGGTCTTATAAAAGTATAAACTTTTTTTTGAGTTTAGGCTTATGGGGGAGTATTGAAATTGTAAGCTTGAGTGAAGCTGTATGCTTTTTGGAATAATACGGTCAAGTAGGCACAGTTTACTTGTTTTTTGTCCTTCTTTTATTATTACTATCAAAAAATTATGATAGTTTTTGTAATGTTCCTGTCTTAGTAAATTAGATGAATACTGCTTATTGTTTTAACAGTTTTACCGAACACGTGGAAAATTTTGTGCAGGAGACTCACTAGTTTGATTATATTTGTGATTTTTCTCTAAAAATTTATGAACAGCAATACCATTTGGTCAAAATTTAGGACTAAGCACTTTTGTAGAATATTCTGAGTTATAGATAACTTAAAAGCACTGTTATTGTTAGTAAATTTGGAATTTAGTTTACTAATTGTGATAAGGGGAGCTATACTGTCAACGATGTAATTAGTCAGTTGAGAATTTGCATAATCAATAATTTTTTGTTGTTCAACTAGAGGGTTGACATGTGTAATGAAAGTAACGAACCGGTTTCTTTACAGCTATAAAAAATCATCCTCACAATCCTTTATTTCAGTATTAAAAAGTGCAGTTGCAATAATCAGACTGTTATAACTCAATTTAGGCTTTGTATGGATAACGGTGGTTAACTGCTTTTTTCCATCATGTGTAGTTAAAGCCCCCCTGTTGTAATTCATTCTAAGTGTTGTTTGAGTCCGTTTTAGTAAGACATCCCTTTAAGGCATCTTTTCCATTTCCCACATTAGGTTTGTTTACATGATTAGTAACCACATCAACATAGGTAGATACATGTGGTAAATTTGTTTTATAGTAACTGGTTTATTTAATCCAGATATTTATTGTGTATCAAGAATTTAGAGGTGACTATGTTCATTATTATGAACACTGGGCACCACAGTAAGTAATCTAACTAGGTCGATGTCAGAGTCTACTAAATTTTTAACTTCTAACTTTAATTCATTAAGCTCTTGAAGCAAACTTCTTGTTTCAGTTTCTGCAATATACTTAATTATTTTGTTCAATATGAAATCAATTATAATATCACCTACTGCTTGATCTGTATGCTTATTAGCTTTTATTCTATCATTATTATCTTCAGGTATAGAACTTAAACCATTTTTGATATCAACATGAACACAACTGTAACAAATATACTGCTTTGAACCATCAGGAATGGTTTGTGTACTGCCAATTCTACCACTACAGGAAGGTGAACCCTTCCTCACACTTAACACATTGAACAAATTTATTAATCACATTTGCTTTGCAATATAAACAAAATTTATCCACTATTGTTTTAATGATAACTGCATTAGTAGCCATCTTGCTTTTTGATTGCTTTATGATTAAATTGTTTTTATACTTGGTGGTACCTTAACTTAAGTGACTGTTGAAAACTTTCCTAATCCAAAGAAAACAATATTTTACAATATAATTTGTTAATAATTATGATAGCATGGTCATACAAAGTAAAAGGTGAAAACTTTCCTAATGAAGGTAAATCAGCATTTCAATATAAATTAACTTTTACTTAAATTATGATTTTATGCATATATAATTATATGCTTTAGATTTCATTTTCAGATAATTTTTTTAACAATAATTGGTTTAAGTATTATTTTCTTTTAAATGTCATAACCAGCAAGCATTCTATTCTTGCTAATATAGACATATATGATCCTTGTGATAATAATAAATGCTTGACTCATTCATATAATTGGAAAGCCCATTATTTGTGACTGTAGGTGTGGTCAACATTGTAGTGATGAGCATATGTGACAAAATTTTGTATTAATATTCAAAACGAATAATTTTATTTTGAACTGTATGAATTACCATAAACACAAATCACAACGTTAAGATTACCAGCTTCTAATTACATGATAATATTATCTCCATAAAAGTTCAAAACTATAACGCTTTAGATAACATTGTTTGGCATCTTACTTAAATTAACATAACATCAATTTCTTCTTCAATCTTTTTCTTTTTGAAGTCTGGTACTACGCAACAATGAAGAAGATAATCTGGATGGCACTTTACACTAAAAATATTAGTTACTTATTATCAAATATTAAAAATGAATCTTATTTACTTACTAGGGGTTTATTTCACATTTTGGATCAGCTGAACATTCACAAGGCTTTGTACCGATAATATATGAAAGAAAAGATGCTTGCTTATTTTTTAATTCATTCTGTGAGTTTATATTAACTTCAAATGAACTTCGAACATCAAGTACTAGTATGCCACAAGTGATAATAAAGCCAGTTACAACCTTCATTGCTGGAATTGTACTGTAGACTATGAAAACATTTAATTTATTTTATACTTATCATTTACTACAGGATGTTTATTCACCATGTATAGATAATGTACTCAATTCTTGTTAAGGTAGGAAGGAAATTGGTATGTCTGTCTGCATCCCATATTTATATATTAAATAGCTAAGATGTAATACAAACTTTTTACCTGAAGGCACATAGCTTAATGTAATCTTTACTTAAAATTTGACTTCTTTAATATTATTATTGTAGGTCAACTGGGGTCAAGGTAACATTTTTAACAAGTTTATTGTGTGTTCCTCCACCGTCTTACAAAATTTGGAATTTTAATATTTTAAAATTTTGACTAAAGTTTCATATAATTATATGTGTTATTACTTAAGGTATACAAAAGTGGTAAATACAAAGTCATTACCGAAAAAGTATGTTTTTAAAAACCGAGAGCAGCTAGTGTTGAACAAAAATTTAATTTTATTTACCAGTGTATTCTACAAACTATGCGATATAATAAATTCAATATGCAAAAATGATATTGAGGAGATGGAGCATGCCAGTATTTAGTATTTGCATATTGTATCTTCTGTACATTCTTGAGCATGCCGCTATTCATTATACCATTAGGTATAACAAGTATTAAAGACGTTTTCCTGAAAAGTCGATGAGTTCGGTTGTATATACTTCTTGAGAACATTACTGTACTTATTACTGCTGCACATTATTATTATTATTCATTCATTAAATGGGTTTAACCACCTATCTGCATTTCATTAATTAATAAAATCATCAACAGTCCACTATAATTAATTACTACGTGGTAAATCAATGACCAATACTTTTTCAACTCGGCTATCTGAAGTCCCTGCACGGCTTAATTCGTGCGGGGATTAGATTCGTCTATTGAATCAGAAAAGTTACTGTGCACTTGATTAGTTCGACAACACAATATTGTGCTGTCTGTTCGGTGATTAAGAAAATGCTACTTATGTGCTCTCACTTGGTCAAATACGAAGAAGAATGCACACACAAGACAAAGGAGACTGTAAGTCCGTTCCATTTATTACCTATCTTTACATGCATAATAACATCAATCATCCCCTTAGCCACGTGCAATAGAATCTTAACTTATAGTTGCACGATTTATTTTGTCAATTGCATTGATTTTTTTTAGTTGACATATTTCGTTGCAAATATAAAACATTTCCTTTCACAATTTGTATAGGTTTCAAAAGTCTACATTAAGAAACTTTTGTCCCTTAATTCGTACCCCCCGCTTTGGATCTGGCTCACCAAACTATCACTACTTGTCCAGAAGTATGTATTTATTTCCTTCTACGTCTTGTATAATAACATCGTAAATAAATATCTTACCCATTCTTCAAGAAAACGACAAACTTCAGCACATGTTGAAAAGTTGGTCCAATTAAATCAAAGGCTACCAGATTTTACAATTGGGTCGCATGTCATTTCGATTCTAAAAGTTTAGAGGAAGTGCAGTCGTGTCTGGAGGAGTTTGAACTGTGTTTGTCGAAATTTGAATCTATTCAACTGCAGATTTAACTAACCGATGGTTCAAATTTGGAGCAACATTTGGAGTATAGGGAAACATTTGAAAACTTATATCATGTGACCATTGTTAAGGCTTGCATAGTATTATCAAAAACTACACCCAGTATCACACGTAATCGTCCTCCATCAGGGAGCAATGATGAAGTAAATGTGTCCCACATAAATGTGCTATTGCCACAAATCAATTTGAAGTCATTCTCGGGTTTCTACGACACGCTTAATTTTCTTTGATTTATTCAAATAACTAGTCCATGACAACATTGCACTAACACATGTGCAAAAGTTCTATTTAAAAACTAGCTTGAAAGGGGAAGCTCTAAATTTAATAGCAAAGCGTGAAGTAACGGACTTGAATTATTCAATTGCTCTAAACACATTGAAGAAATTTAAGAAATTTATTTGAGAATACCGCCTATTTTTAGGGAGTGGCACGTGCAATTGCGAAAATTGAGTGATCCGTTTCAAGGTAATTTAAGGTGTGTAAGAACTCTGTCAACCAGTCGATTGCTGGGGCACAATTCTCATTTACCTGGTATCTAGTAAATTATATCATGTAATGCATAAAGAGAGGGAAATTTCTGTCGCAGGAAGCACACCACCTATGTCTCAGTTCTTAGATTTTGAAGCAATTGGATGTCAACTAATAGAAACATTGGATCATAAATACTCCCACGTCTCAACTAAAAATGAAATCAAGCAGATCTCTCATGTCACCACTAATTTCAACTCTACTTTTGTTATGTGCAGGGCAATCATTTCATTATAAAAAAATTCAGAGGCGGAAACTCCACGTGAGATACATAGAAGTCGAAAGGCTGCACTTATGCACCAACTGCTTAAAGTCGGGTAAATTCAGCTATACCTGCACATCATGTTCTTGCCGTTATTGCAACAAAATGCACAAGATGTCCTTACACATTAAAATGTAGTGCAAAACATGTTGGTAAGCGGTACAGCTATCAACAACATTGCTCATTACGCAAATAAAATTAATTGCAAATTTTGTAGCAAACAGCAATTATTTATATTTTGATTCCAACAATCAGTTAGCTGAAGCAAGATGCTTACAAGATTTAGGCAGTATGTTAAATTTCGTCACCCGTGATTTGGTAAGCAAACTGAATTTACAGGAAACGCCCATAAACATGACGATAAACAAAATTAAAAACCTGAATACCACCATAAATTCGAAAACTAATGTCACGATTCAATCCAAAATCAGTTCGCTCAAATCAACTGCTTCGTTTCTAATTATTGACATCATTACAGACAATATTCCAACTCATTTTGATCATAATCTAGACTTACCATACGGTATTATCTTGGCACCAATGTAGTACCTTTGGGTGGAGCATTGGAAAATCACATGTAAGGTATTATCTTGGCAAGCGGCTCCATGGCATAGTTGGTATGTGTGTGGCTAGTACGCCCAAGGTCCCGGGTTTGAATCCCGACACGATCCGCTTGAAAAATATTAGGCGAGCATTTTTCACAAAAAAACACCTTTGTTCGGATGAGAGGTAAAATGGAGGTACCATGTGTGAGTGTTGTCACACACGTTAAAGATCCTTACTTTGCTTGGAACAGCAAAGGTTCGGCAAAATTCCAAATTTTTCAGGTAAAAAAACTCGCTTCCTGGCCAATGTAGTACCTTCGGGTGGAGCATTGGAAAATCACATGTAAATTATTATCTTGGGAGATCCATATTTTATCAAATCCAGTAGAACCAATATTTTATTAGGTTCTGGAATGTTTTTAAATATGCTGTGTCAGACAGATAAAATTAGGTAAAAGTTAGCCTCTACTACAAAAATCGAAGTTTGGGTATCTCATATCAGGTCCAATTGTTTCACAACCCTTCACACATACTTATAATTGTAACAACTGTCTTCTTACCACTGCCAATGCACATTGATTAAACTCACAACTGCAAGGGTTCTATATGGTGGAACGATGCACTCAATCACATCACTTTGCAAAGGAAAAGCAACAATACGAAAACCATTTTAAGCAAAATCATTCTATTGATGATAACGGTAACTAGATAGTGAAATTTCCCTTAAGGGACAACTTTCAGAACATTGGTAATAACATTAAATGGTACTAAAAGTTATATTGGATTGAGCGGAAGTTGTCAAAGAACAAGGACTTAAAGAATATGTACCATGATTTCTTGAGGGAGTATGAAAATTTCTCAAGAAGTCGTCGATTCTGATCCCTAATTATTAGTGTATTATATTTTGCATTATTATCATGCTAAGGAATCAAGCATCACAACCAAGAGTTATCTTTGATGCCAGTTGCAAGCCCCAAGTCGGGTTATCCCTAAATGACACGTTCTAACATCAGGATGATGTATTTTCAATACTAGTTAGACTTAGAATTCACAATTACAGTATTACCGCCAATGTTCAAAAATTACATCAATGTGTTCTGGTACATTCATACCATTGAGATCTGCCACGAATTTCACAAAAGGTTAATTCTGTCCAAAATCTCAAAGCTTTTTGATCCCTTGCGACTTTAGGCCCTGTCATAATTAGTGCTAAGATTTTAATGTAACGGCTTTGGCAACTAGAAGTAGACTGGAATGAAATTTAGGGATCAGTTGATAAATCCAAACGATTTTCAGATTGCATGTCACTCTTGTCTTAAGGGTATACAGAGTTTAGAAATATATGGGTTCTGTGATGCACGCACTCTCATATACAGCATGGTTATCTATATCAAGTCGCACAATATTAGCGCCAATTCATGTAGTGTCCCCTTAAAAACAATCACCATACCCAAATTAGAACTTTACCGTCCACTTTTACTTTTACAGTTTGTAAATGGAGTCTCTACCACTAAGTGTTAAACTTTTAAATGTATTCTGCTGGTCAGACTGCACAATTGTGCTTGTGTGGATAAGATCTGAACCCAGCATTTCTAAAATATTTGTTGCTAATCGTGTGTCACAAATTCAGGATTAAATAAGTCAGGAACATTGGCGTCGAGTCTCATTAGAAAACAATGCTGGCGACATTATATCGTGGGGTCTTAGCATAAGCCAGTTGATTCAGTCACAATTTTGATGGCATGGTCTGCCATTCTTACATCTAGATATTGAACATTGGCTCAAAAATCTTCATTTGACTAATTTGACTAATTAGAAAAAAGCTGATGCTAAACTCGCATTTCACACTACATTGACGCTTACAATTAAATTTGATATTTTTGAAAGATTTTTGTCATTCAACTGGTTACAAAGGTCCACTGCATAGTGTCTAAGATTTGCAACCAATCTAATATTTAAAAGGTGTCTGGTGAGCTCAGCGCAGCTGCCAATGAGGAAACTTTACTGGTTCTCATTAACTTAGTACTTGTCAGCATTTCCTCGAGAAATATTCAGTTTAAAGGGAGGTAAACCAGTTCCACCCAAAAGCAAACTGCTATCACTACAGATAATTTTGGACGATGATGGTGTTATTTGTGTTGGTGGTAGATTAAAAATTCTTACTTAAGCTTTGAGCAGTATTATCAAATAGTCTTGCCCGACAAACATAACTTCACTCTGTTATTAATATGGCAAACCGATTTTGAGAACCTACATGCTAGGATGCAACTACTACTAACTAGCCATCACTCAATAAAAAATTTGGCCTTTAAATGGAAAAATGTCCATACATGGCGGTCTTCGTAAATCTGTAACGTTCTTTCGCATGCTCCACTTCAATCCATTCCAAAAATGGATAATCTGTCAGGGGCAAGATTGACCCCTGCTAGACTCTTTAGTGGCTGTGGTGTAGATAATTATGGTCCTATTCGTATCAAGGATGATAAATTAAGAAATCAAAAAATAATCAAGGCATACGTTCGCATTTTTATATGTATTAGCACAAAGACTGTTCACATAGAGTTGGTTAGCGACCTTGCAACAGATAGTTTTCTTAATGCATTTAAAAGATTTATATCTAGATATTATTTCACTCAGCACCTATTTTGTGTTAATGCCATCAATTTTGTTGGTTCCAAAAATCGGTTAGATCTAATTTATCATTTTATTATAGTCTCAATGATGAAAATTTTAAATCATAATCCATCAACCATATGATCACCTTACATTTGAACTCTCCCAGTAGCTTTTTTTTTGTAGGAATTTGCGAATGTATGGTGTGCTCATTCAAAACTTATACCTTCAGAGTGATTGGTAACACTGTTCTTATCTATGGATCTTTGAATACAGTCACTACCCAAATTGAAGCACTGCTTAATTCCTGTCCAAGTAATCGCTTGTGACATTATGAACAATTGCAACAGTTGGTGCAACATTTTTCGAATATTTTGATCAGCTTCAACAATGCTCAAAATGGAGATCAAGCAACAACCAATCTTCAGCGAAATGTGATTTGATTATATTGAATGAAGACATTGCTTGTATACAATGGAAACTAGGACGAATAACAGATTTACATTCTGGCCAATATGGAATAGTACGTGTTATGAATGTTAAAATCAGTGCAAGTGATTTCAAACGTGCTGTGGCAAAGGTTTCTGCTCTCCTTGTGGACAGATAACGTTTGTGATCGATATTATATTCTTTGTTACAGTTTAGTATACTTATATTACATTGTATTTGATGTTAAACACATAGCATTCAAGGCCGGCAGTTTGTTAGGATTTAGTATTTACGTATTGTATTTTTTGTACATTCCTGAGCATGCCATTATTCATAGTATCATAAAATATAACAAGTTAGCGTCCCTTCCTAAAAAGTCAACGAGTTCGGTTTTATATGCGAGAACAAAATTGCACATCTTATTCGTTTATTATATGTGTTAATCACTCATCTGCATTTCATTAATTAATCAAATCATCTACAGCTCACTATAATTAATGAAATTTATCGAACCAGCATGAGATTTTACTCCACCAAGCTATTTTCCTTAATGAACATAACTTTCAAAATGATTCTTGAAGTTTCCACTGTATTTTGCACATTTCTCTAGAAATGTCATTGATCGCTTTACGAACATCATACGTTGCAGTGTGGTGCATAAATTGTTAAAGTAGGTTCTGAATTTTCAATATCTCCAACAAAAAGTCTGGACTGTAAGTTCCTTTACTCAGAATTTGTGGATTTCTCTATATAATATCTAAATTTCTGTATGCTCATAAACCTGTATTTTCTGTTTGCTCACAAACTTGTTTAGATGAAAATAAGCTTAATCTCTCATGAGAGAAATACAATTTTCATTTTTATCCAAGATTTTCAGTCTGTGGAGAAAAATCTACATGTTGTTTGGTATCTGAAAGACATACTCATTAACATTCTACAGATTTATATGAATGAAAATCCTTAAATAAAACGTTTCTCACTGCGCATGTTAAGGGATTCTGCCAGCCTTTTTATTGAACAGTTGGGGCTCTGCGGCATTGCGATACTTTCTCTCTCTATATATTCTGGAGTACGAATTGTTTTTAGTGGCTTTGACATAACAAATTCACAGTTTGTGTAAAAGCACCTCATCAGGAGCATATAATGTTCTAGGCTCACGTCCTGCCAATTAGCCAAACTTGCTTACTCATCACTACACAGTGCCACCTTTCCAAACTTTCTCCACCCTAGTAACTGTGCATTAACTGAATTAAAAACATGTGATTTCCTGTAATAGCCCTGTGCAAAAAAAGATTTAAAGGGTTACAAAAACTAAAATTTCTTAATCAAATCAACTATTAATTGTTTAGAGACGATTATATGCACTTCATATGCACATAAAATGTAAAAGGTGCTGCACACTAGACAGGTGAGAAGTAATTTTAAAAATCTGCAAAAAGTCACAATCCCACATCAAAATGATTGATTGGTTTCTTTATGAAACCAGATATTAGTCTAACATAGGAGTAGAAATGAAAAAAGTGATTAATTCTTTGTATATATTCCTTAAGTACAAAAAAAAATATATATCAGGGAGAAATACAAAGTACTACTCAAACCTGTAATAAATTGCTGGCTTTATAAAACATGGAATTTTAGTGGAGGCATAGATCTGCAAACAAGGTATTGGGAACAGAGAAGCTGTGCAATGTATTAGGCGGGTGAAGCGGTACCTTAATGCAACATTCAGGCTGTATTTTTGGAATGCGAAAGCTTACTTTCAATGAACAAAATAATTATGTGTTTCTCCGTAATGCCTCTGCATACAAGTTTTAGCTTATTTTCAATGCAATGTAATAAATGAGTAATTCACAATACAAAATAGTATATTTTTACATTTGGAGCAAATTAAGCTTTACAAAAAATGTTCCATAACATAAGACAGTTCTTTTGTCGCTTTGAAGATATTTTATTGTTTATATTCAATTCATCATCATTAGGTTTTCAGTCCTAGAACTGGTTGGACAACATTTCCCTGAAATTCCCACAGCCTACATCTTTCACTATTTGCTTCTAATCTAGGTCTATCTCTAACTCCATTTTTTTCTTTCTGTGTTTTTATTATATCCCTCACTAATCTCTCTCGTACCTTAGAACGTGTCCTATCATTCAATATCTTTCCTTTTTTTTACTATTTTCCACATATTTCTTTCTTCTAGCATTTCTAGTTCTTTGGTGTCTTCATCATACATCTGTATAACAACATTTCAAAGGCTTCTATCTTTTTCCTGTCTCTTTCTCTCTGTACACGTTTCACAGTCGTATATTAATGTGCTCCACACATATGCTTTCAGCAATTTTTTTCTTTGTTTCCATGTTTGTTTTCTTTGAACATAGTAGTTGATTTTTCTTGTTAAATGCAGCACAGTCTTGTCTTAATCTTTGTTTTATATTTGCACCTTTCCAATCTTGTATGATTTGACTTCTTAGGCACAGAAATATTTAATCTCTCGTAATATCTCGTTTCCTATTTTCAGTCTGGTTTTTGACTTATTTTTCCCTCCTTTACATATTAGTACTTTAGTTTTATTTCTGTTGATTTTCATAAAATATCTATGTGTTAGTCCTCTTCCCATTTCATTAAGAACTGCTTCTAACTCGTCCTTGCTAGATGCTAATACCACTAAATCATCAGCAAATCTGAGCATATCAATCTTTACCCCTGCATAATAATTCCAAATGTCTTTCTCTATTTGATAGTATTCATTGCCTCTTTGATATACTAGTTAAAAATCAATGAGGATAGAGCACATTCCTGTCTCACCCCTTTCCAAATATGTACTTCTCTGTTTACGTGTTGTAATTCTATTACCGTTGTTTGCTCTTTGTATGTGCTAGGTACTATACGCCTATCCTTATAACTGATTCTCTATGTTTTGGGTACACGACCGGTGATATAAACCTACCAAAATTACCAGCAGATGTAGAATCTGTTGTGTATGAATGGCGGCAGAGACACGGGCGATGACAGTGACATGTATAGTGATGGGATAGCAGCATAAAAATTAATTTTGTATAGAATTGTGCATTTCTAAAGTCTGTAATTACACTCTATTTAAGTGAGAACTCAGCGTTTTATTTAGTAAAATACAACAATTGGCGACGAGGCTGTTGCTTATATTAGAGAGTGAATTTTGGAAGCCACATGGTGAAAAGTGAGGTTATCCAGGACTTGATTAAAACTTAGCATTTACAACAAGAGTATAGTATCGGCACTCTTGTACAGGTTTACTCAATTATAAGCATACTATGGCTTTGATCGGTAGTATTGAGCCTTTTAAGGGAGTTTTGGAAGAATTTGAAACGTACATGGAACGATTAGAACATTTGTTTGCAGTAAACATTGTACCTGAAGAAATGAAAATTTCGATGTTAATTACGTTGGCAGGAACAAATGTATATCAAACGCTAAAGAACATTGTAGCACCTCAGAAACCAAGTGAACTTACATTTATGCAAGTAAAAGGTAAGCTGATGAACTATTATTCACCACCACATCGGAAATTTATGAACGTTATGTATTTAATCGATGTGAACCAAAAACCAGATTAGTCTATATCTGAATACAGTGTGGAATTAAGGAAATTAGCAATGACTTGCAAATTTGGACAATTTTTAGAGGAAGCACTAAGGGATCGTTTTGTTTGTGGTATTAGGGAGGAAGGCATACAAAAAAAATTATTAGCCGAACCAAATTTAACATTTCAAAGTGCCTGTCAAATGGCCCTAACATCTGAGGTAGCTCAAAAACAAGTGAGGTCATTATCAGAAGTAGCAAATATTAATGCAGTACGAAACAGCGGTTATAAACAATCCATGCTAGGTTATAAGCAAAGTGGTGCTAAATGCCAGTTGAGTGGTAATAATCACCAAGCTATTAAGTGTGGTAATTGTGGTCGAAATCATGAAAAAAATAGCAAGTGTCCTGCAGAGCGATGGAAATGCTACAAGTGCTCGAAGTTTGGGCATGTTAAGTCGTTATGTCCAGTATACAAGAGTGTCATCATAGGTGCTGTAGATGATTCACAAGAGTCAAGTGTAGCATGCGATGAGGTAAATAGTGATTTATTTAGTCTCAATAAGGTGAGTGAACTTGCAAGTTTTCCTTTACGCTTAATATTAAATTTAAATAATAAAAATATGTGTTTTGAGGTTGATACAGGCGCATGTAGATCGGTTATGTCAATCAGTAGGTTTAAAAAAACCTTAAATATAAAACTTAAACCTGTTACATACACATTAAATGCTATTTCTGGACAAATCATCAAGGCTGTAGGAGAATGTTTGGTAAACATTCAGTTGGGCAATAACAAATATGATTTAATATTAACAGTTATTGAATCCAAGAAAGTTTTTGTCCCTTTGCTTGGTAGAAATTGGCTCAATGTTCTGTTTCCAGACTGGCAGAAATGATTTAATGCAAATAGTATCAGTTATTCCAGTAAGGTAATAAATCAAGTTCAGGAATACGTTGATGTAATAGCGAAAATTCAAAGTAGGTATACGTCTGTGTTCGATGGAAATCTGTGTAGTCCTATAAAGAATTTTGAAGTTAAATTTAACATAAAAGAAGGGGCTGTACCCATATTTAAAAAAGCATATTCTATGCCATATGCAATAAGACCATTGGTTGAGCGGAAATTAGATCAGATGGTGCAGGTAGGCATCTTAAAACCAGTAACTCATAGTGAATGGGCTTCACCCATTGTTGTGGTACCAAAAAAAAACTGAGGATGTTAGAATCTGTTCTGATTTTCAAGTTTCTGTAAATAAAGTACTAAACGTTGACCAATATCCGTTACCTACACCAGAGGATATATTTGCAAGCTTGTCAGGTGGGAAAATATTCCATAGCATTGATTTAACAAGGGCGTATCAGCAACTCAAGGTTAATGAAGAATTTCAAAAATACTTGACTATAAATACACATTTGGGTTTATTTCGATTTACTAGGCTGACCTATGGAATTGCGTGTGCACCAGCTATCTTCCAATCAATTATGGATCAGATTTTGGTAGGGATACCAAACGTACATTGTTATTTGGATGATATCCTAATAGCAGGTATGTCTGTAGAACATGCTAGAGAGCTGCTTGAAAAGCAGTCATTTAGCGTGTAATCGTTAATTAATTTAATGTACTATAAAGAAGAACAACTCTTTCCAGTGTAGCAATTTTATTTTCTACCTAATATATATATCTGTATAATCAATCCTTTTATTAAATATTAAATAATATAATACATTATAATGTTATCCAATCCACTTAATTTAATAACATCTATTGTCCAATAAAGAACTAGTATTTAGTTCATGTTAAAAGTTAAATCCTACGGAGACAATATAAAAGCTTTTGTGTGGTATCCTTCTTAAAGCCCCTCTACTCAATAACTGCGAGGTAATTTTGTTACTGGGCAGCAACAAGCTCCGGAGACTTCTAACACAGCTGGGGTTCAAGCAAATGAGTTGTTCTTAGGAGCGATGTCCGTCATTGATTTTTGCTGTTGGAAGCGTGCACGATGGAAGATTGCACTGTATGCTATCTTCATAAATTGTTTTGGATGGTCCATTTTGTGTTGAAACCAGTCGTGAAGAACGATGAAGTTTTTGTTAAAAGACCATTTAGAACATGTAACTTTGGGAATAATTTATTTTAAAATATATTGCAACGTAAATTATAAATAAGCAATTTTTCTGAATGGTATTCATGCGAAAATTAAATGAAAACAATTCTATTCTTGTATAATATGGAATCACATTTATAATTTATTCAAGTTAATTACAAACAACATTTGCTTTCTTGTGGTGTGAATTACGCCTGGAACATCTGTAAATTGAAACGCAGATAATGGAAGCCAAGTGACGTGTTTTCAGTATGCAGCGCAGCTGTTTGTTTGGAATGGAATTTTCCGTTGTTAATACATACGTCAGCTTTCAAGCAAGTATTTAGGTGCAATTTGGTTCTGGTATGTACAAAAATTATGTTCGTATGTTGTTTGAACTGTCGACGTAGTAACGAGATAAATTTTACATTAACCGACTTGTGTTAACTTTGAACAGGTCAAGGACAGACCTCAATTATATTTTACGTAGTCATACGATATGAATCTGTAATTTGTTCCTACAAATTCTTTTATTAACTCAATGAAACATCAGAAGATGTCACTACTAATTAGATAAAGTAAATTCTCATAACTTTGAACCTTTAGAAATTAAATTTTTACATTTGATATTTTATGAACAATTATCTGTAATTATCTACTGTGAAATTAAGGTAAATTTGCCATAATTAACTCTTTCTATAAATAAGCAATTTTATGCTTTGTCAATTTGTTATATAAACTTCATTAAATAGTAATTGGTACGGATATATTCAGTACCATTGTAATTAACTCTTTCTAATTTAAATTAACTTATAAAGGAAGACATATTTTTTGTAAAAAAAAATTACTTTATTGGATACCAAAAAGAATAGATTCTTATTTTCGGACTAAAGACTATCTTTTATTTAAGAGGAATGAAAATCGATTCTGATTGTATTTAATTATTTTTGAGTTTGAATGCACAAACAGTGCTTTTCTTTGTTTAATTTGTTCACAGGTGCAATGCAGGATTGCTAAGGTCAAGGTCGAGCCATAAGGTAAGATACTTTAAAGATTAGGAGGTCTTTAAAAATTATATAGCGGTTATAGAAAAAAGGTTTCCGCATTAGCCTTGTACAAGGGACTTGTATCAGGTCTTCTCAGTATAAAAAAATACGGTGGCGCCTTATTTTTATTATTAGTGGTTGCAATTACACCCCGACCCACAGCTCATTCTCTACCCAGAGCATATAGTTCGACTAGCCGCTTTGCCTTTGAGATTTCCTCAACTTAGAGCCACCTTCCATCTTAATTTGCCGTGGGCTCCTTTTTAATTATCGGAAATTCTCGTTAAACTAAATCGGAATTTAAAAGGCTACAAATAGCGCCCAGCGTGTAGGCCTCGATTGCTGTACCAATTGTATAAGCACATAAAGTATAGGCTTCGATTGACTTTGGTTGTTTACACTTGTGGTTTGTAATTCATTTACCCTCAGATTAATTTAGTCTATTGATGTTGTTTAATTGAGTTTAATTTGTAATTAGTTAGTTAGTCTATTCCATGATGGCTGAGACGTATCAAGTAGTTTATTTGCATAAAGATGAGTTGGATTATGAATTGAGAATTCGTGGAGTTGTTAGCAGCAGACCGATGCAGGATAAGAGGAAAATGTTAGGCCGATTATTAGCCAAAGAAACAACATTACCTGATTTTATTTGTCAATTAGCTCTAACGGAAATTGATAGTATGTCAACATTAATAAAGTTGTGTAAGAAATTAGAAGAAGCTTTCTTATATGGTAAAATTGTTTGGTAGGAATATTATTGTTCTTTTAGTCGCAGCTTGTAGTATTTCAGTGAATAATAATTCACATAGGTAGGGTGAGGTCAAAATATTAGTTAGATCTATCTTATGGTGGCCAGGTCTACAACAGGACATTGAAGCTGTAATTACAAAATGCCAGATGTGTCAGTTTAATGAAAGTAATCATGAACAAAACTTGATGTCTTAGCCAAAAACTGATAAGGCTTTTCAGAGAATTCATAAGATTTCTTTGTCATTAATGGTATAACTTGTTTACTAATAGTTGATAGTAATTCAAAATGGATTGATATTCATTTAATGTCAAAAGGGACTAATGTTGTCCAAACTATAGATAAGTTAAAATTAACATTGTCAGTTATGGGGTTACCCGATATAATAGTAAGTGATAATGGCCCTCCATTCAATTCTAAGGAATTTAGAATGTTTGGTCAGGCAAACGGAATTACCATGTTAAAATCGCCACCTTATCATCCACAATCTAATGGAAGTGCCGACAGACATGTACAAACTGCAAAACTAGCTATAAACAAGTTCTTGTTACAAAGGTCAAGTCTTACTATAGAACAGCTAATAGTAAATTTTTTATTTAGTTACAGGAATACACCCTGTGCCAGTACTGGTTTATGTCCAAATGAGATTGTATTCAAAATAAAACCGAAAACAGTGATTGACTTGCTTAAACCAAAAAAGGGTGGTAAATTAATTCTTAATAATACATTTTATGATGGTTTTAGGCTAAATAATTTTGTGGTGGGAGAACAGGTGTTAGTAGGAAGACTTGGTCCCTGTGTACAAGATAAATGGCAAAAAGGTGTGATATTTAAGCATGCAAGCGCTGTGACATATCTGGTAAAAATAGATGACAAAATTGTGTATAAACATGTATATAGTCTAAGAAAATATACGCCTACGAATGATGTGATGCCAGATCTTCCAGAGCTGTTAGTCGATAAAGATATTATAAGTAGACCAAATACTTCGGATTCAAATGCTAATCCTGTAGTTACAAATAATAGTTTCTTGAGAGATTCAAATAATAGTCAGGATTTAAGCACTGAAAATGAAGTGTCTCATCATATCAACAACCCAGATAATGTTCAAGCCGAAGAAATTATTACCTTACCACTGTAACAAAATTTTTGTTACATTTCATATCTCTGAAGGAAAAACTGTTCTAACTGTTATTATTTTGCGAATCTGTCATTTAGCGTGTAATCGTTAATTAATTTAATGTACTATAAAGAAGAACAACTCTTTCCAGTGTAGCAATTTTATTTTCTACCTAATATATATATCTGTATAATCAATCCTTTTATTAAATATTAAATAATATAATACATTATAATGTTATCCAATCCACTTAATTTAATAACATATATTGTCCAATAAAGAACTAGTATTTAGTTCATGTTAAAAGTTAAATCCTACGGAGACAATATAAAAGCTTTTGTGTGGTATCCTTCTTAAAGCCCCCTCTACTCAATAACTGCGAGGTAATTTTGTTACTGGGCAGCAACAAGCTCGGCCGGGACTTCTAACACAGCTGGGGTTCAAGCAGGTCGAAAGTTGTTCTTAGGAGCGATGTCCGTCATTGATTTTTGCTGTTGGAAGCGTGCACGATGGAAGATTGCACGTATGCTATCTTCATAAATTGTTTTGGATGGTCCATTTTTGTGTTGAAACCAGTCGTGAAGAACGATGAAGTTTTTGTTAAAAAGACCATTAGGAACATGTAACTTTGGGAATAATTTATTTTAAAATATATTGCAACGTAAATTATAAATAAGCAATTTTTCTGAATGGTATTCATGCGAAAATTAAATGAAAACAATTCTATTCTTGTATAATATGGAATCACATTTATAATTTATTCAAGTTAATTACAAACAACATTTGCTTTCTTGTGGTGTGAATTACGCCTGGAACATCTGTAAATTGAAACGCAGATAATGGAAGCCAAGTGACGTGTTTTTCAGTATGCAGCGCAGCTGTTTGTTTGGAATGGAATTTTCCGTTGTTAATACATACGTCAGCTTTCAAGCAAGTATTTAGGTGCAATTTGGAGTTCTGGTATGTACAAAAAATTATGTTCGTATGTTGTTTGAACTGTCGACGTAGTAACGAGATAAATTTTACATTAACCGACTTGTGTTAACTTTGAACAGGTCAAGGACAGACCTCAATTATATTTTACGTAGTCATACGATATGAATCTGTAATTTGTTCCTACAAATTCTTTTATTAACTCAATGAAACATCAGAAGATGTCACTACTAATTAGATAAAGTAAATTCTCATAACTTTGAACCTTTAGAAATTAAATTTTTACATTTGATATTTTATGAACAATTATCTGTAATTATCTACTGTGAAATTAAGGTAAATTTACCATAATTAACTCTTTCTATAAATAAGCAATTTTATGCTTTGTCAATTTGTTATATAAACTTCATTAAATAGTAATTGGTACGGATATATTCAGTACCATTGTAATTAACTCTTTCTAATTTAAATTAACTTATAAAGGAAGACATATTTTTTGTAAAAAAAAATTACTTTATTGGATACCAAAAAGAATAGATTCTTATTTTCGGACTAAAGACTATCTTTTATTTAAGAGGAATGAAAATCGATTCTGATTGTATTTAATTATTTTTGAGTTTGAATGCACAAACAGTGCTTTTCTTTGTTTAATTTGTTCACAGGTGCAATGCAGGATTGCTAAGGTCAAGGTCGAGCCATAAGGTAAGATACTTTAAAGATTAGGAGGTCTTTAAAATTATATAGCGGTTATAGAAAAAGGTTTCCGCATTAGCCTTGTACAAGGGACTTGTATCAGGTCTTCTCAGTATAAAAAAATACGGTGGCGCCTTATTTTTATTATTAGTGGTTGCAATTACACCCCGACCCACAGCTCATTCTCTACCCAGAGCATATAGTTCGACTAGCCGCTTTGCCTTTGAGATTTCCTCAACTTAGAGCCACCTTCCATCTTAATTTGCCGTGGGCTCCTTTTAATTATCGGAAATTCTCGTTAAACTAAATCGGAATTTAAAAGGCTACAAATAGCGCCCAGCGTGTAGGCCTCGATTGCTGTACCAATTGTATAAGCACATAAAGTATAGGCTTCGATTGACTTTGGTTGTTTACACTTGTGGTTTGTAATTCATTTACCCTCAGATTAATTTAGTCTATTGATGTTGTTTAATTGAGTTTAATTTGTAATTAGTTAGTTAGTCTATTCCATGATGGCTGAGACGTATCAAGTAGTTTATTTGCATAAAGATGAGTTGGATTATGAATTGAGAATTCGTGGAGTTGTTAGCAGCAGACCGATGCAGGATAAGAGGAAAATGTTAGGCCGATTATTAGCCAAAGAAACAACATTACCTGATTTTATTTGTCAATTAGCTCTAACGGAAATTGATAGTATGTCAACATTAATAAAGTTGTGTAAGAAATTAGAAGAAGCTTTCTTATATGGTAAAATTGTTTGGTAGGAATATTATTGTTCTTTAGTCGCAGCTTGTAGTATTTCAGTGAATAATAATTCACAGTGTAGTTGATAATAGTGATTTGTATTTAGGTTTTGTTCCATTTGTATTAGCTACAATGGTTGTTTGATAAATTTTTTATAGTAGAGATGATAGATGTTTATAATTTGGTACACTGGTTTTTACTGTCGGTAAACCGTTTCAAGATTGCTCTTGTGCATAGGCACGTTTTGTTTTGATATAATTTATTTTGATAGCAATTTTGATTTATTTATATCCGCATTGCAACGCAGTATGTTAATTGGTTGTAAGTCTAAGTGAAACTTGTCGTCGTGGTTGGTCGGATTAGCAGTATGTCAGTCTAGACGAGACTTAGGAAAAGTCGGTCGCTCAGCATTACATTAGTCTAAACGAGACTCGAGGTAAGTTGTCACTCTAGCAATTTTGGCATCACTATTTTTGAGATTGGTGATGAGGTTATAATTTTTGTTTATAAGTCTAGGTGAGACTCACAGAGGAGTTTGTCACCCTAGCAAGTTTATGCGTTGTGAAGTACTTTTGTCTATCTTGACAGTTTGATTTTGAGTAGTGTAAGAGTGTACTAGAACATTGATTTATTGTTATCCTAGATGGAAGGTTTAGAGTAATCTAAATTATAAATTTATTATGTTTAAAATTGTCATTGTCTGCGAATTTAAAAGAGAAGGTGTTCTTAAAGTTTGAAGTTCATTGGTTTAATGTTTGAAATCATGTTGATAATTTAGTTGAGATCAAGTTAGATAATGTGGATCCTTGGTATGTGTCTCTTCAAAAAATTTTAGCTTCACCTGATGATTACCCACAATGGAAGGTAGAAGATAATTATGTATTTAAATTTCTTTCATCAAATTTACCACTCTCGTCGAATGTAAGGAATGGAAATATTTAGTCCCTAGATCACAGAAGGAAGAGGTTATTCGGATAAATCATGACCCTTCAGTGGCCGGTCATTTTGGTTTTTTTAAAACATTGGCACGCATACAAGAGAATTTTTATTGGCCAAAAATGCGTATTGATGTGTTGAAATTTTGTAAAAATTGTTTAACGTGTGGTGCACAGAAGGCATCGAATAGAGGACCCCTTGGTTTAATGGGAAAGGAAAAAGAAGTGAAGTTCCCCTTTCAGATTATCGCTATAGACCTCATGGGCCCATTTCCACGGTCCAAGGTTGGACACAAATGGTTATTAGTTATTGGTGATTGGTTCTCAAAATTCACGTTAATGTTTCCGTTACGCAGTGCAAAAGCGCATTTAATAGAACGTGTATTGGAGGAAAAAGTTTTCTTAGTTTATGGTGTTCCCAAATATATTATTTGTGACAATGGCTCACAATTTAGTGGTAGAAATTTCAAGGCAGTATGTAAAAAATATGACGTTCAAAAAATTTGGTTTAATGCAGTTTACTCTCCCCAATGTAACTTTGTAGAGAGGATAAATAGAACAGTCGGAACAGCTATACGTTCGTATATTAAAGAACATGATACTTGGGACATAGAGTTACCCCAAATTCAGTATGCGATTAATTCTGCAAAACATCATGCCACTGGTTATTCGCCAAATTTCTTAGTTTTTGGTAGACATGTTCCTGTGTCTGGAAAATTTTATGGTCTTGATGTGGAACCCTCAGTTGATATTGATTTTATTTCTAGTGATAGACCTTCGTATGTGTCAGATCATCAAGGACTATTTGATATTTTTATAGACGTACAGAAAAGGTTACATTTAGCTTACATGCAGTCTAGTAATTCATATAATTTAAGGAGACGTAACATTTCTTTCAAGTAGGTGACAAAGTTTGGAGGTCAAATAAAGTTCTTTCGAAAGCAAGTGATAAGTTTACAGCTAAACTAGCGCCAAAATATGTTTTGAGCATTGTTAGAAAAAAGGTTTCGAATTTAATTTATGAATTGATTAATGAAAATGGTTCAAGGGCAGGCAGATGGCATGTTAAGGACTTAAAACCTTATTCAGAGTTCAGTGGTGATATTGAAAAGAGAACGTTTCTGAACATTAATTAGTGTTGTTGATATATTTAATGGTTGATAGTAGGAAATATTTCTGTCTTATCTTTTAGTTAAGGATTTAAATATTGTATTGGAATACTGTTTGGTAGTCTAAAAATTTTAGATGTTGGATAAGAAGTATAAAAGAATTTTGTAGTGCAGTAAGGTTGATACTAGACTGTGCTGATATTGTTAGTTGCAAGTTATTCATTTGAGTCAAGATAAAAGTTACATGTTTCCGTTTGTCAAACGATTTCATTTGTCGTATGATTCTTTAGTTCAAGGTTAAAAGGAATGTTTAGGTATCTTTATGATTAAAGTGTTTGATAAATAAAGTTGTATATAGTTGGTTATTATTTTCTTTCGGATTTAAGATTAAGGTGTTTGATAATTATAATGGGAATCAAGTAGTTTGAGTCCATATTAAATATTGGTTGGAGGTCAATATTGTTAGTAACTATGATAGTTATGTTTAGTATGAATATTGTGTAAGATGACAATGTTTTATGTTTAATTATGAATATTGCGTGAGATAGCAATGTTCTATGTTTAATTATGAATATTGCGTGAGATAGCAATGTTCTATGTTTGATTATGGATATTGCGTGAGATAGCAATGTTCTATGTTTAATATGAATATTGTGTGAGATAGCAATGTTCTATTTTGTTCATTCATGCGTGAGTGAGATTTTTGAGGAGTAAGACGTGGTGGCGTTTTACTTGTCTCTTCTGGGAAAGAGATATTTCTACATTTTGGTTGCATATACATGCGGTAGATTGTTGGACGTTAGTGATTTCAAGACTTGTTTGCTGTTTTGAAGTTATGTTTGTCGTGGATCTCAAAAGTAGTGAGAGTCCTTTTCTTCTTTTGTAAATATGTAAATTACGGTTAATATAGTAAAAATATGTTTGTCATGATAATTTGATATTTTCATTAAGGAATCATAATACGGCAGTATTATATATTTTGTTGTTTAAGTTTCGAGTATAAATGAGTGATATAATAACCCCGAATATGATTAAACGATAATGACACCCTACCGATTAAGACTTCCGAATTTGTCCCCTTGTGGCGTATAGTACGCGTAGTTACTCGTCACTCATTTTCAATTATGTTGTACCTTAAGTGGTAATTTTGTTTTATTTTGTAAAATTAATAATAATAAGTTGTGAATATGTAACAATAAATTCAAAAAAATTCTTCGCATTTATTCCAGAATTTTTCTCTTAGAAAGAGGCAGTGTAGCAATTTTATTTTCTACCTAATATATATATCTGTATAATCAATCCTTTTATTAAATATTAAATAATATAATACATTATAATGTTATCCAATCCACTTAATTTAATAACATATATTGTCCAATAAAGAACTAGTATTTAGTTCATGTTAAAAGTTAAATCCTACGGAGACAATATAAAAGCTTTTGTGTGGTATCCTTCTTAAAGCCCCCTCTACTCAATAACTGCGAGGTAATTTTGTTACTGGGCAGCAACAAGCTCGGCCGGGACTTCTAACACAGCTGGGGTTCAAGCAGGTCGAAAGTTGTTCTTAGGAGCGATGTCCGTCATTGATTTTTGCTGTTGGAAGCGTGCACGATGGAAGATTGCACGTGTATGCTATCTTCATAAATTGTTTTGGATGGTCCATTTTTGTGTTGAAACCAGTCGTGAAGAACGATGAAGTTTTTGTTAAAAGACCATTAGGAACATGTAACTTTGGGAATAATTTATTTTAAAATATATTGCAACGTAAATTATAAATAAGCAATTTTTCTGAATGGTATTCATGCGAAAATTAAATGAAAACAATTCTATTCTTGTATAATATGGAATCACATTTATAATTTATTCAAGTTAATTACAAACAACATTTGCTTTCTTGTGGTGTGAATTACGCCTGGAACATCTGTAAATTGAAACGCAGATAATGGAAGCCAAGTGACGTGTTTTTCAGTATGCAGCGCAGCTGTTTGTTTGGAATGGAATTTTCCGTTGTTAATACATACGTCAGCTTTCAAGCAAGTATTTAGGTGCAATTTGGAGTTCTGGTATGTACAAAAAATTATGTTCGTATGTTGTTTGAACTGTCGACGTAGTAACGAGATAAATTTTACATTAACCGACTTGTGTTAACTTTGAACAGGTCAAGGACAGACCTCAATTATATTTTACGTAGTCATACGATATGAATCTGTAATTTGTTCCTACAAATTCTTTTATTAACTCAATGAAACATCAGAAGATGTCACTACTAATTAGATAAAGTAAATTCTCATAACTTTGAACCTTTAGAAATTAAATTTTTACATTTGATATTTTATGAACAATTATCTGTAATTATCTACTGTGAAATTAAGGTAAATTTACCATAATTAACTCTTTCTATAAATAAGCAATTTTATGCTTTGTCAATTTGTTATATAAACTTCATTAAATAGTAATTGGTACGGATATATTCAGTACCATTGTAATTAACTCTTTCTAATTTAAATTAACTTATAAAGGAAGACATATTTTTTGTAAAAAAAAATTACTTTATTGGATACCAAAAAGAATAGATTCTTATTTTCGGACTAAAGACTATCTTTTATTTAAGAGGAATGAAAATCGATTCTGATTGTATTTAATTATTTTTGAGTTTGAATGCACAAACAGTGCTTTTCTTTGTTTAATTTGTTCACAGGTGCAATGCAGGATTGCTAAGGTCAAGGTCGAGCCATAAGGTAAGATACTTTAAAGATTAGGAGGTCTTTAAAATTATATAGCGGTTATAGAAAAAGGTTTCCGCATTAGCCTTGTACAAGGGACTTGTATTTGGTCTTCTCAGTATAAAAAAATACGGTGGCGCCTTATTTTTATTATTAGTGGTTGCAATTACACCCCGACCCACAGCTCATTCTCTACCCAGAGCATATAGTTCGACTAGCCGCTTTGCCTTTGAGATTTCCTCAACTTAGAGCCACCTTCCATCTTAATTTGCCGTGGGCTCCTTTTTAATTATCGGAAATTCTCGTTAAACTAAATCGGAATTTAAAAGGTAACAAATAGCGCCCAGCGTGTAGGCTTCTATTGCTGTACCAATTGTATAAGCACATAAAGTATAGGCTTCGATTGACTTTGGTTGTTTACACTTGTGGTTTGTAATTCATTTACCCTCAGATTAATTTAGTCTATTGATGTTGTTTAATTGAGTTTAATTTGTAATTAGTTAGTTAGTCTATTCCATGATGGCTGAGACGTATCAAGTAGTTTATTTGCATAAAGATGAGTTGGATTATGAATTGAGAATTCGTGGAGTTGTTAGCAGCAGACCGATGCAGGATAAGAGGAAAATGTTAGGCCGATTATTAGCCAAAGAAACAACATTACCTGATTTTATTTGTCAATTAGCTCTAACGGAAATTGATAGTATGTCAACATTAATAAAGTTGTGTAAGAAATTAGAAGAAGCTTTCTTATATGGTAAAATTGTTTGGTAGGAATATTATTGTTCTTTTAGTCGCAGCTTGTAGTATTTCAGTGAATAATAATTCACAGTGTAGTTGATAATAGTGATTTGTATTTAGGTTTTTGTTCCATTTGTATTAGCTACAATGGTTGTTTGATAAATTTTTTATAGTAGAGATGATAGATGTTTATAATTTGGTACACTGGTTTTTACTGTCGGTAAACCGTTTCAAGATTGCTCTTGTGCATAGGCACGTTTTGTTTTGATATAATTTATTTTGATAGCAATTTTTGATTTATTTATATCCGCATTGCAACGCAGTATGTTAATTGGTTGTAAGTCTAAGTGAAACTTGTCGTCGTGGTTGGTCGGATTAGCAGTATGTCAGTCTAGACGAGACTTAGGAAAAGTCGGTCGCTCAGCATTACATTAGTCTAAACGAGACTCGAGGTAAGTTGTCACTCTAGCAATTTTGGCATCACTATTTTTGAGATTGGTGATGAGGTTATAATTTTTTGTTTATAAGTCTAGGTGAGACTCACAGAGGAGTTTGTCACCCTAGCAAGTTTATGCGTTGTGAAGTACTTTTGTCTATCTTGACAGTTTGATTTTGAGCAGTGTAAGAGTGTACTAGAACATTGATTTATTGTTATCCTAGATGGAAGGTTTAGAGTAATCTAAATTATAAATTTATTATGTTTAAAATTGTCATTGTCTGCGAATTTAAAAGAGAAGGTGTTCTTAAAGTTTGAAGTTCATTGGTTTAATGTTTGAAATCATGTTGATAATTTAGTTGAGATCAAGTTAGATAATGTGGATCCTTGGTATGTGTCTCTTCAAAAAAATTTTAGCTTCACCTGATGATTACCCACAATGGAAGGTAGAAGATAATTATGTATTTAAATTTCTTTCATCAAATTTACCACTCTCGTCGAATGTAAGGGAATGGAAATATTTAGTCCCTAGATCACAGAAGGAAGAGGTTATTCGGATAAATCATGACCCTTCAGTGGCCGGTCATTTTGGTTTTTTTAAAACATTGGCACGCATACAAGAGAATTTTTATTGGCCAAAAATGCGTATTGATGTGTTGAAATTTTGTAAAAATTGTTTAACGTGTGGTGCACAGAAGGCATCGAATAGAGGACCCCTTGGTTTAATGGGAAAGGAAAAAGAAGTGAAGTTCCCCTTTCAGATTATCGCTATAGACCTCATGGGCCCATTTCCACGGTCCAAGGTTGGACACAAATGGTTATTAGTTATTGGTGATTGGTTCTCAAAATTCACGTTAATGTTTCCGTTACGCAGTGCAAAAGCGCATTTAATAGAACGTGTATTGGAGGAAAAAGTTTTCTTAGTTTATGGTGTTCCCAAATATATTATTTGTGACAATGGCTCACAATTTAGTGGTAGAAATTTCAAGGCAGTATGTAAAAATATGACGTTCAAAAATTTGGTTTAATGCAGTTTACTCTCCCCAATGTAACTTTGTAGAGAGGATAAATAGAACAGTCGGAACAGCTATACGTTCGTATATTAAAGAACATGATACTTGGGACATAGAGTTACCCCAAATTCAGTATGCGATTAATTCTGCAAAACATCATGCCACTGGTTATTCGCCAAATTTCTTAGTTTTTGGTAGACATGTTCCTGTGTCTGGAAAATTTTATGGTCTTGATGTGGAACCCTCAGTTGATATTGATTTTATTTCTAGTGATAGACCTTCGTATGTGTCAGATCATCAAGGACTATTTGATATTTTTATAGACGTACAGAAAAGGTTACATTTAGCTTACATGCAGTCTAGTAATTCATATAATTTAAGGAGACGTAACATTTCTTTCGAAGTAGGTGACAAAGTTTGGAGGTCAAATAAAGTTCTTTCGAAAGCAAGTGATAAGTTTACAGCTAAACTAGCGCCAAAATATGTTTTGAGCATTGTTAGAAAAAAGGTTTCGAATTTAATTTATGAATTGATTAATGAAAATGGTTCAAGGGCAGGCAGATGGCATGTTAAGGACTTAAAACCTTATTCAGAGTTCAGTGGTGATATTGAAAAAGAGAACGTTTCTGAACATTAATTAGTGTTGTTGATATATTTAATGGTTGATAGTAGGAAATATTTCTGTCTTATCTTTTAGTTAAGGATTTAAATATTGTATTGGAATACTGTTTGGTAGTCTAAAAATTTTAGATGTTGGATAAGAAGTATAAAAGAATTTTTGTAGTGCAGTAAGGTTGATACTAGACTGTGCTGATATTGTTAGTTGCAAGTTATTCATTTGAGTCAAGATAAAAAGTTACATGTTTCCGTTTGTCAAACGATTTCATTTGTCGTATGATTCTTTAGTTCAAGGTTAAAAAGGAATGTTTAGGTATCTTTATGATTAAAGTGTTTGATAAATAAAGTTGTATATAGTTGGTTATTATTTTCTTTCGGATTTAAGATTAAGGTGTTTGATAATTATAATGGGAATCAAGTAGTTTGAGTCCATATTAAATATTGGTTGGAGGTCAATATTGTTAGTAACTATGATAGTTATGTTTAGAATGAATATTGTGTAAGATGACAATGTTTTATGTTTAATTATGAATATTGCGTGAGATAGCAATGTTCTATGTTTAATTATGAATATTGCGTGAGATAGCAATGTTCTATGTTTGATTATGGATATTGCGTGAGATAGCAATGTTCTATGTTTAATATGAATATTGTGTGAGATAGCAATGTTCTATTTTGTTCATTCATGCGTGAGTGAGATTTTGAGGAGTAAGACGTGGTGGCGTTTTACTTGTCTCTTCTGGGAAAGAGATATTTCTACATTTTGGTTGCATATACATGCGGTAGATTGTTGGACGTTAGTGATTTCAAGACTTGTTTGCTGTTTTGAAGTTATGTTTGTCGTGGATCTCAAAAGTAGTGAGAGTCCTTTTCTTCTTTTGTAAATATGTAAATTACGGTTAATATAGTAAAATATGTTTGTCATGATAATTTGATATTTTCATTAAGGAATCATAATACGGCAGTATTATATATTTTGTTGTTTAAGTTTCGAGTATAAATGAGTGATATAATAACCCCGAATATGATTAAACGATAATGACACCCTACCGATTAAGACTTCCCGAATTTGTCCCCTTGTGGCGTATAGTACGCGTAGTTACTCGTCACTCATTTTCAATTATGTTGTACCTTAAGTGGTAATTTTTGTTTTATTTTGTAAAAATTAATAATAATAAGTTGTGAATATGTAACAATAAATTCAAAAAAAATTCTTCGCATTTATTCCAGAATTTTTTCTCTTAGAAAGAGGCAGTGTAGCAATTTTATTTTCTACCTAATATATATATATCTGTATAATCAATCCTTTTATTAAATATTAAATAATATAATACATTATAATGTTATCCAATCCACTTAATTTAATAACATCTATTGTCCAATAAAGAACTAGTATTTAGTTCATGTTAAA
Source organism: Platerodrilus igneus (assembly GCA_036346225.1). NCBI lineage: Eukaryota > Metazoa > Arthropoda > Insecta > Coleoptera > Lycidae > Platerodrilus > Platerodrilus igneus. The sequence goes on from JARFIW010000791.1 coordinate 137,923, forward strand.
AGTTAAATCCTACGGAGACAATATAAAAGCTTTTGTGTGGTATCTTTCTTAAAGCCCCCTCTACTCAATAACTGCGAGGTAATTTTGTTACTGGGCAGCAACAAGCTCGGCCGGGACTTCTAACACAGCTGGGGTTCAAGCAGGTCGAAAGTTGTTCTTAGGAGCGATGTCCGTCATTGATTTTTGCTGTTGGAAGCGTGCACGATGGAAGATTGCACGTGTATGCTATCTTCATAAATTGTTTTGGATGGTCCATTTTTGTGTTGAAACCAGTCGTGAAGAACGATGAAGTTTTTGTTAAAAAGACCATTAGGAACATGTAACTTTGGGAATAATTTATTTTAAAATATATTGCAACGTAAATTATAAATAAGCAATTTTTCTGAATGGTATTCATGCGAAAATTAAATGAAAACAATTCTATTCTTGTATAATATGGAATCACATTTATAATTTATTCAAGTTAATTACAAACAACATTTGCTTTCTTGTGGTGTGAATTACGCCTGGAACATCTGTAAATTGAAACGCAGATAATGGAAGCCAAGTGACGTGTTTTTCAGTATGCAGCGCAGCTGTTTGTTTGGAATGGAATTTTCCGTTGTTAATACATACGTCAGCTTTCAAGCAAGTATTTAGGTGCAATTTGGAGTTCTGGTATGTACAAAAAATTATGTTCGTATGTTGTTTGAACTGTCGACGTAGTAACGAGATAAATTTTACATTAACCGACTTGTGTTAACTTTGAACAGGTCAAGGACAGACCTCAATTATATTTTACGTAGTCATACGATATGAATCTGTAATTTGTTCCTACAAATTCTTTTATTAACTCAATGAAACATCAGAAGATGTCACTACTAATTAGATAAAGTAAATTCTCATAACTTTGAACCTTTAGAAATTAAATTTTACATTTGATATTTTATGAACAATTATCTGTAATTATCTACTGTGAAATTAAGGTAAATTTACCATAATTAACTCTTTCTATAAATAAGCAATTTTATGCTTTGTCAATTTGTTATATAAACTTCATTAAATAGTAATTGGTACGGATATATTCAGTACCATTGTAATTAACTCTTTCTAATTTAAATTAACTTATAAAGGAAGACATATTTTTTGTAAAAAAAAATTACTTTATTGGATACCAAAAAGAATAGATTCTTATTTTCGGACTAAAGACTATCTTTTATTTAAGAGGAATGAAAATCGATTCTGATTGTATTTAATTATTTTTGAGTTTGAATGCACAAACAGTGCTTTTCTTTGTTTAATTTGTTCACAGGTGCAATGCAGGATTGCTAAGGTCAAGGTCGAGCCATAAGGTAAGATACTTTAAAGATTAGGAGGTCTTTAAAATTATATAGCGGTTATAGAAAAAAGGTTTCCGCATTAGCCTTGTACAAGGGACTTGTATCAGGTCTTCTCAGTATAAAAAAATACGGTGGCGCCTTATTTTTATTATTAGTGGTTGCAATTACACCCCGACCCACAGCTCATTCTCTACCCAGAGCATATAGTTCGACTAGCCGCTTTGCCTTTGAGATTTCCTCAACTTAGAGCCACCTTCCATCTTAATTTGCCGTGGGCTCCTTTTTAATTATCGGAAATTCTCGTTAAACTAAATCGGAATTTAAAAGGCTACACCGTTTATATTATTTTTACCTATAAAGAGTATTTAATGGAGACTCCTATACTCTCGATATCGTGAATACCTTGAACGTAACTTGAGTTACATAAACTACAGGCGTTTTGACGTCCGCTAGAGCAATTGTTAAACATAACGCCTGCGCGAAAATGACGCGAGGACTAAGGGCGTTGGCAAGTAAGGAACACGGCCATCTTGCAAGCAACCGCGGGTACGTAGACTTCGCTTTTGAAAATGGTCAACTCCGCTTGTAAGTGGGAGCTAAGGATAGCTCTAAGAGAGTGGTAGGGCTTCTTGGTTGTCGCGCGGAGGCTTCACGAAGAGCTCTCGTGTAAGCCGCCCAGTCAACTTAAGGCAACAGCTACAACACGTTGTGAGGAAATCCATTAGTGGTAAGCACCGTGTAATTAATCAGCCGTGTTTAAAACTAATACTTGGTTCAATCTCTTTAGCAGGTTTGAGGAACACGCTAAACAATGGAATTAGATTTTGGTCGAGTATTGTGAAATTAGTTGTTTTAAAGCTGTCCGAGGAATTATGGTTAATGCCGGCATGTTTTGTACCTTTCGGAATATCAAGCAGATGGAATGCTATGCGTCTTAATTCATCTATTACGTTCGTCAACATCGCCGTTGTAGAACTAAAACACAATCTATCAGGTACTTATAAACTTTTTACTGAAAATCAGTTTCGTGTGCTAATTAAGGTTAAAGCTTTAATTTACTCTCTTCTAAATCATGGGAAACTTTCGTTAAATAAAGTAAATTTCAAGTTTGTTTGCAAAATGTGTTTATGCTCATATATTACGTAAAATTTAGTTTGAAAGTATAACCTAAAAATTTAATAAGTCAAATATTTTTCATTCGGAATTAGATTGTTTTATAAGAGAAATTTTTGAACCTTTAGATGATTTAAAAGTTGTTATTCAAAGTGCATTTAGGATGCACATGTTAAGTGATAAAATATGTATAAAGTCCACCTTTGGATGAAAGATGTTTTCTAGCAATTTGTTGTGATTAGTAGAATACCTAAGCTGCTTTTAACATATGTTGAACTGACTTTTATTAATTTCATGCTTAGACCATATGAACTGTTTATGTAACAAGTTCTTTAGATAAAAATCTTGTAAGCCAGAACAGATCTGTTTTATGGATGTTTTAGAACCTAAACTGTATTAAATAACTTATAAATGTTAATACCTCTCTATGTAGAGAAGCATATTCAGAAACTTCTATAACTTACTTAATGTTGATAATTTTGATTATAGAGGAACACTCTAAGAAAGTTTTAAAGCTTATTATAGATTGATTAATAAATTTTAGTTACAAGTAATTTTTGCAACAAAAGAGAATCATATTTCAATTAAACTTTGAATTGATACCTTTGTCTTTTTATTTCACTTATTGAACTTAACATTGCTCAAATTAGATCAGCAAAATTTTGAATGTGGAAAAAGTTGATACAGTACCAGGTAATAGAAACAGAATAAGTAATTTCCAGTAGAGTATTTTCTCATAGGTAAGGTGTTATTAAGGTTTTAAATTCAGGCCAATCGATCTATAAGGATCGAAATATTTTGTTATTGTGAGGCACAAACAGTGTCTTATATATTATTTTTTTGTGTGACATCTTCTTGCAGGTCTGACATCGCGGAAGCTGGAGCAGAGGTCCAAGAGGTTTCCAGAGGTATTGTTTATTGTGGTTTGTAAGTTTTTTTGATAATCATTATATCCTATAGGTTTCTGCGTCTTCCTGTAGGATACTTTAGTTTTGCTTATTGTCTATATAGATGCAGTGGCGTCCATTTACCTTTTTTTGTTCCCGTTTGTAGTCGAGCCTACCATATACCCACGCCCAAACTCATTGCTCACCCATGGGGGTTTCTATAAATTCTTTTATTAACTCAAAGAAACATCAGAAGATGTCACTACTAATTAGATAAATTAAATTCTCATAATTTTAAACCTTTAGAAATTGAATCTTTACATTTGATATTTTATGAACAATTAGCTGTAATTATCTACTGTGAAATTAAGGTAAATTTACCATAATTAACTCTTTCTTTAAATAAGCAATTTTATGCTTTGTCAATTTGTCATATAAACTTCATTAAATAGTAAGTGGTACGGATACTTTCAGTACCATTGTAATTAACTCTTTCTAATTTAAATTAACTTATAAAGGAAGACATATTTTTTTTGTAAACGAAAATTACTTTATTGGATACCAAAAGAATAGATTCTTATTTTCGGACTAAAGATTATCTTTTATTTAAGAGGAATGAAAGTCGATTCTGATAGTGTTTAATTATTTTGAATTTGAATGCACAAACAGTGCCTTTCTTTGTTTAATCTGTTCACAGGTGCAGTGCAAGATTGCTAAGGTCAAGGTCGAACCATAAGGTAAGATACTTCAAAGATTAGGAGGTCTTTAAAATTATATAGCGGTTATAGAAAATAGGTTTCCGCATTAGCCTTGTACAAGGGACTTGTTTCAGGTCTTCTCAGTATAAAAAAATACGGTGGCGCCTTATTCTTATTATTAGTGGTTGCAATTACACCCCGACCCACAGCTCATTCTCTACCCAGAGCATATAGTTCGACTAGCCGCTTGCCTTTGAGATTTCCTCAACTTAGAGCCACCTTCCATCTTAATTTGCCGTGGGCTTCATTTCTAATTATCGGAAATTCTCGTCAAACGAAAATCAGGAAGTAAAAGGCTACAAATAGCGCCCAGCGTGTAGGCCTCGATTGCTGTATCAATTGTATAAGCACATAAAGTATAGGCTTCGATTGACTTTGGTTGTTTACACTTGTGGTTTGTAATTCATTTACCCTCAGATTAATTTAGTCTATAGATGTTGTTGTTTAATTGAGTTTAATTTGTAATTAGTTAGTTAGTCTATTCCATGATGGCTGAGACGTATCAAGTAGTTTATTTGCATAAAGATGAGTTGGATTATGAATTGAGAATTCGTGGAGTTGTTAGCAGCAGACCGATGCAGGATAAGAGGAAAATGTTAGGCCGATTATTAGCCAAAGAAACAACATTACCTGGTCGTTTAATTGATCTTTCCACATATGTAGTAGATTATTCTGATGAACGAGATGAAATTGAGGCTTCGATAGAGTCAGTAAGAAATGTTTTATTAGAATTTGAAGGCGAATTAGCAGACCCCACATTTAAGAGGATACAGTCGAGATTGATACATCTTGATGGTCGAGTTAGAAGAATAAAAATCCCTTTAGATAATTCAGATGAAGTAACTTTATTTAAGAATGAATCATTGGCAACTATTCTTACCATGGAGGCAGAGCTACATGAAAAGCTTAAGAAGAATGAAGATGTAAACGCATATGGTGAATTTTCAATGAGAGAAACCATTCCAGCAGTTGTCAGTACTCCTATTCATACTGTTTCATATTTAGTACCCCCTATTCCAATTGGTTCGTGGTCAGTAAAATTTTCTGGAGATCCAAAACAGGTTCATCAATTTTAGATAGAGTAGCTGAGTTAGCACACTCGCGTAAAGTATCTGAAGAAGATTTATTTAATGCTTCTGTAGAATTGTTTACAGGTAACGGTTTAGAATGGTATCGTTGTGTTCGAAATTCGTTAACAAACTGGAATTCATTAGTTATTCGATTAAAGGAAGATTTCTTACCATCACACTCAGAGGACGAGATTTGGGAAAAGATTAGGTCGCGTCATCAACAAAAGGAGAATCCGTAGTCATTTATATAGCTCATATGGAGAATTTGTTTAGTAGGTTACCACAATCACCTGCGGAATGTACAAAAGTTAGAATGGTAAAAAAGAACCTATTACCTGATTTTATTTGTCAATTAGCTCTAACGGAAATTGATAGTATGTCTACATTGATAAGGTTGTGTAAGAAATTGGAAGAAGCATATGCATCCAAGCATAAATTAGTACAAGGTCCAATAAAATATGTTCCGAAAGCATTAGGAAATTCAAAATTTCAAGTTGAAAATAGGTGGGCAGCTCCTGTAAAAACTTTTCAGCGCGAACTGGTCGCAGTTTTATAATCAATCATTTCCCCCTCAAATACAATCTCTCGGCAACAGTAATAGTAATAATAATAATAATCCCTCTAGTAGAGTCTTTGTAAATAAATATAAATTAAATAAACTTACATGTTGGAATTGTTTGGATGAAGGTCATACTTTTGGAGGTGTAAGATTCCTCGTAAAATATTTTGTTATAGCTGCGGATATAGTGGATTTAAGTCAATAAATTGTCCGTCGTGTTCAAAAACGAGTAGATAGGCAGATGCAGAGTGGCCGGCATCATGCTTTCATGCAAAAGGCTACGGTTATGTTGTGTAAGCAGGAAAATTTTTTGATATAGATGATTGGTCAAAATGGCTAGGCATCGTTAAAGATTTCTGTCAAGGGAACGTCAAGCCAAAAGCTGACGCGTTATTTTTAAGGAAACCTCAGGACAATCGTCCGTACATTATGGTAAAATTGTTAGATAGAGACGTCACAGGTTTGTTTGACCCTGGTTGTACTACTACCGTTGTTGGTTCATTAGCGTTTTCTGTTCTTGAAGAATTAAATTTGAAGGTTTTAAAACTGAGAAGAGAATTGTTTCCACCGCTGATGGTGCTCTTCAAGAAGTTATTGGTTCAGTTGATTTACCTATTAGAATTGGTAGACAATATCGTATTGTTAACGCTTTGGTTGTACCATCTCTTCCTCACACATTTATTTTGGTAGCGATTTCAAAAATCCTTTGGTTTAATAGCAGATTTCAAAAACAATACGTGGCAAATTCAAGATTTTGATAATAATGGTATTTCGTATATTGGTCATTCGTCAGTACCCTTAAGTTGTAGTAATCAATTACTTAGTTTGGATGATTTGTTAGAAACACAACAAGAAAAAGCACGAATAGCAATAGAATCTTTCAAGGAAATTAGCAGTGAAGAGAGACTAGGGCGTACCGATAAAATTGTTTTAGATATTGATACTGGTGAAGCAAAACCATTTCGTAAAAAACCATATGTCATGTCCCCCTTTATGAGCAGGATGTTAGATAAAGAATTAGATGAGATGCTGAGATTGGGAGTAGTGGAAGAATGTCAGAGTCCATGGTCATCCCTGTATTGTTGGTTAAAAACAAGACAGTGAGTACAGATTTTGTTTTGACGGAAGGGCACTCAATGATATTACTAAACATGATAGCTACCCATTGCCAAATATCGATAGGATTATAAATTTACTTAGAGGTGCAAATTACATTTCTAGTTTAGACCTTAGAAAGAGTTTTTGGCATATCCCACTTTCCGAAACGTCAAAGGATAAAACAGCGTTTAGTGTTATTTTGAGAGGACAATATAGGTTTGTCACTATGCCATTCGGATTAAAGAATGCTGCTCAGACGCAACAGCGTTTGGTTGATTCAATTTTTGGACCGAAGTTTGAGCCACATGTTTTTTGTTATTTGGATGACATTATTTTATGTTCATCATCTTTTGAGGAACATCTGAAGTTATTAGAAACGGTGAAGGAACGTCTTAAGGAAGCAAACCTTACGATTAATTTGAAAAAGTGTGAATTCTTTAAGAAATCGTTAAAATTTCTTGGTTATATTGTTGGATCGAACTCTCTTCGTACAGACCCCGAAAAGGTTTCCGCGATGGTAAATTTCCCAGACCTAAGACAACTACTGAGGTCAAACGTTTTTAGGAATGTGTAGTTGGTATCGTCGTTTTATAAAAACTTTTCATCTTTAGTGTCACCGATCAGTGATTTGGTAAAGGAAGAAAAAGGGTCAATCTATTGTTTGGACATCTGAGGCTGAGAACTCATTTGTACAGATTAAACAGGCTTTAGTTTCCGCTCCATTGTTATCGCAACCGGACTATTCAGTTCCATTTATTGTCGAATGCGATGCTAGTGATACAGGACTCGGAGCAGTTTTAGTTCAAAAAATCGATGATGTAGAGCACGTTATCTCTTATGCTAGTAAATCACTTACCCGAACTGAGCGAAACTATTCAGTCACGGAGAAGGAATGTCTCGCTGTAATTTTCGCTATAGAAAAATTTCGACCTTGGGTAGAAGGCACCCGTTTTACTGTTATCACAGATCACTTTTCTCTGTTATGGCTTAATAATATACAAAACCCAACCGGAAAATTAGCTAGATGGGCTGTCCGTTTACGACAGCATACTTTTGAGTTGGTTCATCGAAAAGGAAGTTTAACGTAGTTCCAGATTGTCTTAGTCGTGCAGTTCCAGTCGTGAGTCATGTTGATAATTTAGTTGAGATCAAGTTAGATGATGTGGATCCCTGGTATGTGTCTCTTCGAGAGAAAATTTTAGCTTCACCTGATGATTACCCCAATGGAAGGTAGAAGATAATTATGTATTTAAATTTCTTTCATCAAATTTACCACTAATGTCGAATGTAAGGAATGGAAATATTTAGTCCCTAGATCACAGAAGGAACAGGTTATTCGGATAAATCATGACCCTTCAGTGGCCGGTCATTTTGGTTTTTAAAACATTGGCACGCATTCAAGAGAATTTTATTGGCCAAAATGCGTATTGATGTGTTGAAATTTTGTAAAATTGTTTAACTTGTGGTGCACAGAAGGCATCGAATAGAGGACCCCTTGGTTTAATGGGAAAGGAAAAGGAAGTGAAGTTCCCTTTCAGATTATTGCTATAGACCTCATGGGCCCATTTCCACGGTCTAAGGTTGGACACAAATGGTTGTTAGTTATAGGTGATTGGTTCTCAAAATTCACGTTGATGTTCCCGTTACGTAGTGCAAAAGCGCATTTAATAGAACGTGTGTTGGAGGAAAAGTTTTTAGTTTATGGTGTTCCCAAATATATTATTTGTGACAATGGCTCACAATTTAGTGGTAAAATTTCAAGGCCGTATGTAAAAATATGACGTTCAAAAATTTGGTTTAATGCAGTTTACTCTCCCAATGTAACTTTGTAGAGAGGATAAATGGAACAGTCGGAACAGCTATACGTTCGTATATTGGAGAACATGATACTTGGGACATAGAGTTACCCCAAATTCAGTATGCGATTAATTCTGCAAAACATCATGCCACTGGTTATTCGCCAAATTTCTTAGTTTTTGGTAGACATGTTCCTGTATCTGGAAGATTTTATGGTCTTGATGTGGAACCCTCAGTTGATATTGATTTTATTTCTAGAGATAGACCTTCGTATGTATCAGATCATCAAGGACTGTTTGATATTTTATAGACGTACAGAAAAGGTTACATTTAGCTTACATGCAGTCTAGTAATTCGTATAATTTAAGAAGACGTAACATTTCTTTCAAGTAGGTGACAAAGTTTGGAGGTCAAATAAAGTTCTTTCGAAAGCAAGTGATAAATTTACAGCTAAGCTTGCGCCAAAATATGTTTTGAGTATTGTTAAAAAGAAGGTTTCAAGTTTAATTTATGAATTGATTAATGAAAATGGTTCGAGAGCAGGCAGATGGCATGTTAAAGACTTAAAACCTTATTCAGAGTTCAGTGGTGATATTGAAAGAGAGAACGTTTCTGAACATTAATTAGTGTTGTTGACATATTTAATGGTTGATAGTAGGAATTATTTCTGTCTTATCTTTTAGTAAAGAGTTTAAATATTGTATTGTAATACTGTTTGGTAGTCTAAAATTTTTGGATGTTGGATAAGAAGTATAAAAAGAATTTTTTTGTAGTGCAGTAAGGCTGACACTAGACTGTGCTGATATTGTTAGTTGCAAGTTATTTATTTGAGTCAAGATAAAAAGTTACATGTTTCCGTTTGTCAAATGATTTCATTGGTCGTATAATTCTTTAGTTCAAGGTTATAAAGGAATGTTTAGGTATTTTTACGATTAAATTGTTTGATAAATAAAGTTGTATATATTTGTTTATTATTATTTTTTGGATTTGTGATTAAAGTATTTGATAATTATATTAGGAATCAGGTAGTTGAGTCCATATTAAATATTGGTTGGAGGTCAATATTGTTAGTAACTTTGATAGTTATGTTTAATTGTGAATATTGCGTGAGATAGCAATGTTCTATGTTTATAATGAATATTGTGTGAGATAGCAATGTTCTATTTTGTTCATTCATGCGTGAGTGAGATTTTTGAGGAGTAAGACGTGGAGACGTTTTACTTGTCTCTTCTGGGAAAGAGATATTTCTACACTTTAGTTGCATATACATGCGGTAGATTGTTGAACGTTAGTGATTTCAAGACATGTTTGCTGTTTTGAAGTTATGTTTGGAGTGGATCTCAAAGATAGTGAGAGTCCTTTTCTTCTTTTGTAAATATGTAAAATAAAGTTAATAAAGTAAAAATATGTTTGTCATGATAATTTGATATTTTCATTAAGGAATTATAATACAGCAGTATTATATGTTTTGTTGTTTAAGTTTCGAGTATAAATGAGTGATATAATAACCCCGAATGTGATTAAACGATAATGACACCCTACCGATTAAGACTTCCGAATTTGTCCCCTTGTGGCGTATAGTACGCGTAGTTACTCATCACTCATTTTCAACTATGTTGTATCATAAGTGGTAATTTTTGTTTTATTTTGTAAAATTAATAATAATAAGTCGTGAATATATAACTATAAATTCAAAAAAATTCTTAGTATTTATTCCAGAATTTTTCTCTTAGAAAGAGGCAGTGTAGCAATTTTATTTTCTACCTCATATATATATCTGTATAATCAATCCTTTTATTAAATATTAAATAATATAACACATTATAATGTAATCCAATCCACTTAATATAATTATATCTATTGTCCAATAAAGAACTAGTATTTAGTTCATGTTAAAAGTTGAATTCTACGGAGACAAGATAAAAGCTTTTGTTTGGTATCTTTCCTGGATCCCTTCCACTCAGGAATCGTAACGTAACTTTGTTACTGGGCAGCAACAAGCCGCCAGGTCACTTCCAACACAGCTGGGGTTCAAGCAGGTCGAAAAGTTGTTCTTAGGAGCGATGTCCGTGGTTGATTTTTGCTGTTGGAGGCGTGCACGATGGAAAATTGCCCGTGTATGCTATTAGGAACAGTAAGTGAATTTGTTTCTATAAAATATTAATTAAAATTTTCAGTGTAACTTTGGAAACTAATAAATTTAAAACATGTAACATTGGAGATTATTAAATTTGAATTTAAATTATATTGCAACGTAGATTGTGAATAAGCTCTTTTCTGAATGGTATTCATTCGAAGTTGATGGAAAACAATTGTATCTTTGTATAATATGGAATTACATATATAAAGTTGTTCGGATCAATTACAGACAACATTTGCTTTCTTGTGGTGTGAATTCTTGAAACGCAGTTAATGGAAGCCAAATGACGGTTTTTCAGTAAGCGGCGCAGCTGTTTGTTTAGAATGGAATTTTCCGTTGTTCAAACATATGTCAGCATTCACGCAAGTATATAGGTGCAAATTGGAACTCTGGTATGTACAAAAAATTATGTTCGTATGTTGTCTGAACTGTCGACGTAGTAACGAGATAAATTTTGCTGTAATCGACTTGTGTTAGCCTTAAAACAGGTCAAGGCCAACCCTCAGTTATATTTTTCGTAGTCATACGTTATGAATCTGTAATTTGTTTCTATAAATTCTTTTATTAACTCAAAGAAACATCAGAAGATGTCACTACTAATTAGATAAATTAAATTCTCATAATTTTAAACCTTTAGAAATTGAATCTTTACATTTGATATTTTATGAACAATTAGCTGTAATTATCTACTGTGAAATTAAGGTAAATTTACCATAATTAACTCTTTCTTTAAATAAGCAATTTTATGCTTTGTCAATTTGTCATATAAACTTCATTAAATAGTAAGTGGTACGGATACTTTCAGTACCATTGTAATTAACTCTTTCTAATTTAAATTAACTTATAAAGGAAGACATATTTTTTTGTAAACGAAAAATTACTTTATTGGATACCAAAAAAGAATAGATTCTTATTTTCGGACTAAAGATTATCTTTTATTTAAGAGGAATGAAAGTCGATTCTGATAGTGTTTAATTATTTTTGAATTTGAATGCACAAACAGTGCCTTTCTTTGTTTAATCTGTTCACAGGTGCAGTGCAAGATTGCTAAGGTCAAGGTCGAACCATAAGGTAAGATACTTCAAAGATTAGGAGGTCTTTAAAAATTATATAGCGGTTATAGAAAATAGGTTTCCGCATTAGCCTTGTACAAGGGACTTGTTTCAGGTCTTCTCAGTATAAAAAAATACGGTGGCGCCTTATTCTTATTATTAGTGGTTGCAATTACACCCCGACCCACAGCTCATTCTCTACCCAGAGCATATAGTTCGACTAGCCGCTTGCCTTTGAGATTTCCTCAACTTAGAGCCACCTTCCATCTTAATTTGCCGTGGGCTTCATTTCTAATTATCGGAAATTCTCGTCAAACGAAAATCAGGAAGTAAAAGGCTACATCGTGTCGAGTTAAACGTATGAGACTCCCGTCTGACAAACTGAAAGAAGCTGAACTATCTAAAAAGGAATTGTTAGCAACCATCCTTACTGTCGAAGCTGAATTGTACGAGAAGGTGAAGCCGAGCCCAGGGTCAAGCAGTGCAAGTGATGCAAGTCACACAACTTCGTTAGCAGTAGCTGCACCTATGTATACGTTCCCATATTTTACACCACCGATCCCTGTTGGCTCTTGGTCAGTTAAATTTTCAGGAGACCCCAAGCAGCTGTATTTCTTTTTGGATAGGATAAAGGAGTTGGAACATTCACGTAAGGTATCATATAAAGACTTGTTTGAGTCGTCTGTCGAATTGTTCGTCGGAAATGCTTTAGTGTGGTTTAGGAGTATTAGAGATTCCGTAAAAGATTGGGAAGCCCTTAAGAGTAGGTTGAAAGAAGATTTTTTACCCGCTCATGCAGAGGAATAGATCTGGGAGACAATAAAAAATCGTCGTCAAAAGAGGGATGAACCAATTGTTCTATTCGTTGCTCATGTAGAAAGTTTATTTAGTAGACTACCCCATACCCCAGCAGAGATTACAAAAGTGAGGATACTCAGGAAAAATTTATTACCAGAATTCATATCGCAACTTGCTCTTTCAGATATTGAGGATACAGCTACGTTAATAAAATTATGCAAAAAATTGGAAGAGGCCATGATGTTGAAACAAAAATCAGTTTTCAGTCAGTCGACTAGCTCCGCTAAATTTCATAATAGTGCTAATTCGTCAGTAAAGAGTAAATACCCTATTTATTTGAAAGATTCTTCTACATCAGAAGCTCGTGTTGATAATCAAAAAACGTGTGCTCCACAAGTTCAGACTATAAGTAATAATAAAACTTTTCCAGTACCTACCCATGCTAGTTCTTCAGGTCCAACGAAAATTATTTCAGGGTGTTGGAATTGTTCGCGACATGGTCATTCATTTCGGTATTGTAGATTCCCAAAAAGAATTTTTTGCTACGGTTGCGGTCATAAAGGAGTTACGCATGATAGGTGTCCAGCATGTTCAAAAAACGAGTGAGGAGATGGATGTTGCGCGGCCGGCATTCCATTCCTTCTCAAAAGGCGGCAGTTATGGTTTGTGAGCAGAAGAATTATTTTGTAGAAAAGAGTGGTCTGAATGGTTAAAAGTAGTAAAAATTTTGTCGTACTAACCCTCAGCCCAAAACTGATTCGTTATTTGTTGAAAAATCTGGTGATAATCGGCCATATGTGATGGTTAAATTATTTGATATAGATGTCACTGGTCTTTTAGATTCAGGATGTACTACATCGGTAGTTGGGTCTCTTGCTATTCCTTTAATCAATAGGTTAGAGTTAAAATTTTCAGGTCACAGAAACAAGGTATTTTACAGCGGATGGAGCTTTGAAACCAGTCGAAGGAATCGTAGATTTGCCCATTTCAGTAGGAAAACAATGTCGTGTTCTTAATGCTCTCGTAGTGCCATCTTTACCACACGCATTTATATTTGGTAGTGACTTTGCTAAGCTATTTGGATTGATAGCAAATTTTAAAAATAATTCGTGGCATGTGCAAGGCGATGCGGAAAGTAGTGTTCCGTATGTGGGTCCATCATCAGTTCCCCTAAAATATAGTGACTGTTTACTCAATTTGGATGATTTGTCGATTAATCAGAGGTCACAGGCGCAAACTACCAATCGATCTATAAGGATCGAAATATTTTGTTATTGTGAGGCACAAACAGTGTCTTATATATTATTTTTTTGTGTGACATCTTCTTGCAGGTCCGACATTGCGGAAGCTGGAGCAGAGGTCCAAGAGGTTTCCAGAGGTATTGTTTATTGTGGTTTGTAAGTTTTTTTGATAATCATTATATCCTATAGGTTTCTGCGTCTTCCTGTAGGATACTTTAGTTTTGCTTATTGTCTATATAGATGCAGTGGCGTCCATTTACCTTTTTTTGTTCCCGTTTGTAGTCGAGCCTACCATATACCCACGCCCAAACTCATTGCTCACCCATGGGGTAATTCCCAGACTAGACCGCGAATATAGTAAAGAAGGGCTTTACACCTTATGACTAACCAATTAGAAAAAAAACAAGTAACATTTCACTGGCGCCCAACCAACGTGGAGCGTGCAGTAGAGAAAAGCTTCATTTCCAATTTACATTTCACCACATAAGGATGTAGAGTCTGATCCTGCAGGATTAAGGCGTAGTAGTCGTATACGTAAGGTGCCTGAGCGTCTGGATTTATAACTGGTTCGATGATTACGTAAAGGAGGAGTGTTGTGTATGAACGGCGGCAGAGACAAGCGCGATGACAGTGACATGTGTAGTGATAGGATAGCAGCATAAAAACTAATTTTGTATAGAATTGTGCATTTCTAAAGTCTGTAATTACACTCTATTTAAGTGAGAACCCAGCGTTTTATTTAGTAAAATACAACAGAATCAATAATATCTAATGCTAATGCAGATCAGAAAAATATTTTACTTGCACGTGCCACCAATATTATAACCAACTTCACACACAAATCACCAAAATCATATACTGAATTTGGAAGGTTATTGATCAAATCATTAATTTCCGTGAATAATCATAAAGAATTAATGTTAACGATAAAGGAAACTTTTTGGAATTGTTATATAGAACCCAATATAATGAAATGACCCACGAAAATGTCAAAGACTGTAAATATTATATTCCTATTAATAGACTCAGCTAGTACCATTCAACAGAAATTGAATAAAATTATAAAAGAACTTAAGAAAAACAAGAACCTAAATCCAAACGAAGCTACACAATTAATGATTTACAATGCCATCTCACCTAAATTTTATGGACTACCAAAAATTCATAAGCCTATACTTTTCCTCTGGTCCATAATTTCATCCATATCTGCAGTTAATTCTAAAATATCTGAAATAGTCACTAGTGTCTTTACAGCGTCGTACAATACCTCAAATCCGTATTATGTCCAGGACTCTTTTCAATTTGCATTTTCATCAATAACCTGGAGATAACCCAAGGTTTTGTTAACATTGACATTTAGCGGGCAAAACAAACAGTAACCTTGTAAAAATCGGAAATCGGTTGCACTAACATTCGGAAATGAACTCAATCGGATTTATTATTTCCCTTCTGGTATCTTCAAGAAATTATACAGAATGGAAACTTTAACTGGAACAAATTCTGTAACTTAATAAATAATGGTTTGTCATAAAATTTCTGAAACATGTTAATTTTTATTTTCAATGGAGCTTATCATAAAGAGGTTTGTTTATTTTTTAATTATCTGGGGGTTGCAGCAACTACTAACTTTTTTTTTAAATGGATGGGTAGGTTGATTAATTTTTTTATCATAAAACTTTTTCAATTGCAAATACAATGACGTATTTTTTGTTAATTTTTATAAACTATGCGTCTGAAAAAATAAAATAAGGAAATATTTTCCGAATCAACTTTAATATACACATTTGTTTCTTACTTGATAAACTACAATAACGATTCCATGCCTTATCAAAAATAATATACAAACATATTTATTTTGTCCTATTTAATCAATGCTGTAGTAAACTAATTAACTAACGACACGTAAGCTAAATAATAGTTCAATATAGCAGATTAGTAAAACCGAAAGAGAGTATAAAAATTTATAAATACTACTAATTTATATTTTTATAGTGATTCAAAATAAAATGTAATCTCAGCGACACCAAGTATTATACTTTTCTTTCAATCAAACCCACGGCGGTTTGCTAACAAAGCAAAATACATCATAGTTTCGTCCAGTTGTATATTTAATGGGCGAGAAACTAAATAATAGTATATTATTCAACGAGCGAGTTATGTTAGCCATTACTCATTCGGAAGGTTTGTGCCGCGAGTCCGTTGGGGCGAGCAGTGTAATCCGATTTCGGAATGGCCATAACTCGCAAGCAGAATACTATAATTTTCCCACGACTACACAAATCTTTATTATCAGATATTTTCTAAACGTTTTATTATACTTCGTGTATTACTGATTGGTCAGAGGTGTTGGATTATGATCATAATCCATGACCTGGATGTTCCTGATTGGTTAAAGGTATTGGATTATGAATTCATATATACCTACAGAATAACAAGTACTATTATTGACCCATTCTTAAATGTGTAACAAATGCATTACTGGATAGTCGTGGGAAAATACTTTAACATATCAGGGATGCCAACTTGTAAACAATACAGGCGGAATTTAACACGAGGGTATTTACTACGTGGTTGAAACTGAGCAACAATTTTGGTTTTGAGCAGCATTAAAAACAAGTTTTAGAATCATTGTAGTACCTGTAGTTTAATACTGTTTAGTAAAACATCTTACGAAACTTTAACCGAGTGTTGAAAACAACATTTTCTCACTAAGGGTTAAAACTTAAGTTTGTAATGTTCAAATTAACGTCTTTTATATTTTAAATATTCAATTGTATTAGCCTTAGGTTTTATAACGCTTAGTATAGTATTAGAAATTTCCTGTTATTTAATTACGCGCGACCTTGCTCGTACGACTAGTTTTGTTATCTCGATTCCTCGTAGGACTGGCAGACGAACGTTGACTTACTTCGATAATGGCATTTTACGATTTGATACGCTAATTGTAGTTTTATATTCTGTTTTGAGTTGTTTAATTTAAGAATCGCCTAAATTGGCGGATTTGCATGCATTTAGTGTTGAAGTTATTTAACTCATTGTTAAAAAGGTGTTTCTTGTTTACACCTGATTTAGTCAATCTTATCATTTAATTATTAAGCCGAAGAACGTAAGTAGCCAATCCTACGATTATATTCATTTATCTTTTATATTTTTGCAGTGGCTTTTTTTCCTTTCCCCCCTTTTCTTCGGAATAGCGCTTAGCTCTTCCATATTGTTTTGTCGTCCCCCTTTTTGTGATTGCTGCGTTTTGTCGTGGAGCCTGATGGTTATGGGATGATCTTACGCTTTAACCATGTGGAACCTGTTGCAATTGATGTTATTGGATATACCCCTGCCGTGGCTGCTGACACTACTCGCCGTAGACATCAAATTCCCAGATGTGCTTGGACCCACCTCAACTTGGTTAAGGTACTATTAGACAGCCATATAGGGCGAGTTAGATCTTTCATTCATTCATCACCAGTATTTAAATAGGGTTGCACTCTTATTTTATTCATCTATTTATTCTTACGATTTATACCATCAATTCTGGGTGTTCTGAAATTTATATTTACAAAAGATTTACATATAAATTAAGCTATACAAATAAGTTAATTCAAGACGTAACAATTTTTAAGATCCCCATTGCCGTCACTTAATATTTGTGTGAATATTACCCATGTTAATTTAAGTGCTTATACTGAATCCCCTCTATGTAGTATTGTTTTAAAATTTATCTGTATATTTATCTGTATTTAATAGTCATACCCGTCGCTAGCTTTTGTAAATGCACAGTGTAGTTTACCTCGCCCACCGACTTTTTTTCTCTTTTTGGCTATATTCTCCTCAATACAGTCCGTATGTTATTGAACAGGTACGGAACCCCTGCCGATATGATTCCACGCAACCCCCTTCTATTATTATTATGGTATTTTAATTATTGAAATCAGGTCTGTGTTGGTATACCAAAACGACTATTACATACTCCCCTCTCTAATATTTAGCTTTCGCGCTACATGCAACGTGTAGTGCCCGATAGTGGGTCACTTCCAAATCAACACAAATTTTAGCGGATCGGGACTTGCCCTATGCAATAGTTTTACATACTTAAGACGTTTACTTATTCATGTTGTTTATTTTGGTAACCGTTTGTTCTATCAATTATTTTGCCTATTGCAAATAAATATATTTTTACAATTTATTATTTCATTGACTGCAAATATTTTATGTTTCAACATTATATTACTTTACAGGTTATTTTGTGATTATTTCAGCATTGTAATCCATGTAATTTTGTCGCTGGTATTAAATTGTGTATTTAATCCCTCTGAGTTTGGCTTTATGAGATTTGTTATTGTCGTAAGGAAATTGAGATTTTGGGACTCTGGGAGGCTATTGCTTTGCCTTGTGCTTGCTCGGAACCCTTGGGTCAAGGTTCTAAGTTTTTCGTAGCGGTTCCAACCCTGGTGCCCATTCCTGCTTCCGCTGAACCATAACCGTCCCCTTTCCGGAAGCTAGCCGCCCACTCCCTCCTGTGGCTGAGTCTAGTCTCATTTTATCGCAACACCCACGACCGTCACAAGTTTTTTGAGTGAGATGTTGCTAAGAAGTTGCAGTGAATTATGTAAGCGGTATGAACATAAAGCTTAAAATGGTCTACTTATTAATTTATTATTGTTTTATTTTATTGATGATAAGCATCAGTTTGTAATTAAAATGGATACAATTTAATCTCGGTAATTAAACATAATGGTTGAGAGTTAACCTATATCTATTCTATATGCGGTTATTGCCTTAGCAAAGAAAGCGCTATCCTGATTCATATGTAACCGCTGGTTCTGAATGACTCCTTTAAAAGAGTGGAACTGGCTCACAAAAAAGAGACGCCTGTACCCATTGCTAACTTGTAGGTTATTGGGAGAAGAGTACTTGATGTATATTTTTATTGCACAGTTTCAGTATTACGTTCTGTCGTTTAATGTTTTATTAGAATAATCCATATCATATTTTAATAAGCAGAAGGTTAATGTGATAATAGCAAGCAAGTTATCAGTTCGGTTAAATTTTTTAATTTTTATTAAGTGAAATAAATTACGATGTACTATTACAAGTGCTATATAGGTTATGAAAGTCACAATTCACCATAAGTAACTTTAATTACATACAAGTTTTTTATTAAAATGTTTGTTCTTCACTCGAATTATCGTAGTCAATAACTGGGCGATGCGGATTATTTTAATAACCACAGTGTCAGGTTATTTTTCACTTAAGTTACTCCAACCGTAATTAAGTGAATACTATTGCTCAGAATGCTAGATTGATACAACAATATGAACTTTTATAACTAGCTGTAAAATATAAACAATTTTTACAACCTATTTAAATATTTTTATTCCACAAGTAATAAAGACAAAATCATGGAAAGTAAGTTTAAATATGCATCTATAATTAAACGCTCAATAAATCTTGACACCAAAAAACTTATTCGATTGATGATCTAAATAACACAGCATACAAACAAATAGCTTGGAGAACATTGTACACTGAAATGGAAATAATTATCAAACTATTTTAATAGTAACACTTCATACATACTTAGGATTAATTTCTCCATCACAGTAATGGCCATTTTTACATACACATGGTTTTCCTTTTGGCGAAAGATATAGTTGACCCATTTGTACTATTTCTTTTTTATCCACTTGTTTAGACTCCACATTAGCTGTTATTAAACTAGTTTTGATAAATGCAGAAATTAGAATTACAATTACAGTTACTTTCTGCATTTCGATGTGAAACTATAGATTAAACTATATATCAAATTGTTTGTATAATACTATTCTAGTCAATAATTGTTGAAGCATTTTATATGCTCTCATTGAATTATTATCTTTCGTGTTAGTACTTGACCTAAAAATTATAAAAACCTTTACGCTGTCATGACTAAATAATTAATATTTTTATTGAATTACACTACAAAAGCTTTACTAAATACATTGCATTATTAAATTAAAAACGAATAATATGAATATCATTATCTTCATCATCAGCAATATTAAACTTAGGAGTTGGAATCACACAACAAACACTTTCCCTCGTGTATCCACATGAAATTCTGGAAATTAATTCAGTATGCTGATGAACTTTGTAATAGTGTTATGCTTACTTTGTGTTAGTTTCTCCAGGACATTCTCTCCATTGTATACATTTGCAAAGTTTTTCCTTTTCATTCGTCACTGCAAATTTTGAATTTTTATATATAGCATTTGGTGGTTTTATTACATGGCATTTGGATAGGGTAATCCACATTATCATTGTAATAAAAGTTGCAAATACGATAGCATTCATTGTATCCTGAAAAACTTACACTTAGAACTTTCATAAGGTTTGTAAAATAACAAGGCTATCTCTAAAGTCTAGAATAGGGTATATTAGTCGTTCATTAGGCAGTGACTTCAAATTTTGAACTTCTAGCAAATAGTTAGAACAAGTCACAGTATGATCTTATTAATAAAACTTCATATTTTCTTCTCTTAATAAATAATTTAGGTAAATACAATTCTTGTTAATAAAGTTGACCTTTTTTTTTAATCATTTGTTTTAAAATGAAGTGTTATGACATTGTTCTCAATTCAGACACTCTAAGATAATAATTACGTGCTTTATTTATTTATATATTAGCGTATATTGAAAGAAATTGAAAATAAAAGTATTATTATTTAAGGACTCGATGAGTTGTTCAAACTCAAAATATGTTAAACAAAATAAGGGACGAGTATAAAGCACAGAATGTAGGTGAAGTTAAAAATACTAGGGATACAATAGAAATACTTTAAAATAGAGAGGGGAAGTTTGAAAGACCGAGTTAATGGAAACGACTTTCAAAGTATAAAAACAAAGAAAGTTTTAACTCAAATTTTGAAAGAACTACGATATACAACCTGAAAAAAGTAATAGCAGTTTGGGAACCTAAAATGAAATATATTATATGATACAAGATAAGGAAAAATGGGCATTCAAGTCCAATAGAATATAGAAAACTAGATAAATGTAGTAAAATAGAGAAAAGAAAAATAATAATAATAACTATTTGCATTAATGAGGAAGGTGTTAGGTCTTTAATATGCCAATGGGCTTGAGGTTTATTAGAAAACAAATTAATACATGTTATTTTATATAAGATAAACTTAGAAACTAGTTTAATAACAAGTTTTTAGTAACATTACACAAAATATTATTTATCTTTCATCAATGTTCATCTAAATAAATTGCTCTTTTTTGGAGATTATAATAATATTTACTTTTTGACAGTAAAATGCATGGGTCAGGAAGAAATGGAAAAAATAAGGAAAGAAATATCCGCACGAGTTACTATGACATACAAAAGGCAAGACATTTTGTGCTAACAAAGTTAAAGATTATGGGTAGGGAGAACAGGAATACTCAAATCCACTTTGCTTCCCTGTAAGAGAAAGGACTAAGAAATATAGATTCATGAGAATAGGACATTAGCCTGATATTGTCAGAGGCTTTCACGGCCGAAGTTATTATAATTATTTGTGGTTTCGGGTTGGGACCGTGTCATTTTATAAATTAAGGTTGACGTTTCGCCCACTTTGTAAGGGGCCTCATTAGGACAAGAAAATAAATAATAAAATAAAAATATAAAAAATTAAAATATAAAAATAATAAAGATAAAAATGATAATATTAAGTAGACAAGTTAAAGTGTAAAGAGAAGAGTTGCTCCTGAACTAGCAGACTCACTAGCCCATTCAAAGCCAAAAGGTGTCTTGTGGCAAAGTAACTGGTGAAAGTAGCGAAAGTGAACAAGCCTATGTTCACAACAGCAGAACCATGACGTTCACTGATCCGCTATGACACTCCTCTCTATTCATGATCACTCATGCATCAAGATCTCGTCCTATATAAACTACCACTTTCGCTACTTTCACCAGTTACTTCGCCACAAAACACCTTTTGGCTTTGAATGGGCTAGTGAGTCTGCTAGTTCAAGAGTAACTCTTTTCTTTACACTTTAACTTGTCTACTTAATATTATCATTCTTATCTTTATTATTTTTATATT
The DNA here is from genome assembly GCA_036346225.1 of Platerodrilus igneus. Lineage (NCBI taxonomy): Eukaryota > Metazoa > Arthropoda > Insecta > Coleoptera > Lycidae > Platerodrilus > Platerodrilus igneus. The sequence goes on from JARFIW010000791.1 coordinate 159,821, forward strand.
TTTATAATATTTTATATTTTTATTTTCTTGTCCTGATGTAGCCCCTTACAAAAGTGGGTGAAACGTCGATCTTAATTTATAAAATGACACGGTCTCAACCCGGAACTATAAATAATTGTAAATACATTAGCCTGGCTAATAAACTAAAACAACTAAAAAAATAATCAAAGAAATAACACCAGAGCAGTAAATTAAAATTTAACCACAAGTTTTATATAGTTCCAGTAAATACCTGTGATTGATGGGCCTGTAGTGCAGTAGCCTTCTCTATATTTATTGGGTTGTGTTATCTTGTGATGCAATGGAACAATGAATGGTTTAATATAAATTCTACTAATATATAATAATGTAAATAATATTATTAAAATAACTGCTACAATGCTAAGCCCGAATATTACAAAAGTTTATGTTAAAACGGTATGAGAACAAGTATAAGATATGGTTTCTCCAAAGTTCTGCTTTATAATTGAGCGAATTAAATAATGAAAAAAAAAGTTAGCAAGTGCCAACATACTATTATCAGGATCGTAGTTAATAATTAAATTTAAATATATAACGGTAATAAAAACTTTCCAAAGCAGTATAATTCTTTTGTGGTAAGGAACTGTGTAATATCGAGAGTAGAACCACAAAATGGTAAGTATCTTCCCCAGAGGATGATCATAGAAACAAATTCACCAACAGGAACAGTGATTAGTGTAGAACAGCCAGTATCATATCGCTCTGGGCTTAGCCGAGACTGGACCAGATATAGATTGCATCACACGGCTGCATATTTAAGATAGCACACTAGGAGCAGTGGAACAGCAGTGCTTTGAACTGTACTTTAGGTATTTCTATCAGCAAAAATTCGTGAAATCATTTGTTCTCAGTATTACAGAATATACCGGCATTGAATGAACACCAAAACTATCATAAAAATCAGTCCCACTAAACGAACTAGAAATGACTTTAAATTAGAGTATTATCAATTTTAAACAGGTGTTAAAATGTTGTATACAGGAAGCAAAAGTTTTGAAAGCATTTGTGGAACTTATTCTTTTAAAATTTCAAAACCATTATAAATCAATAGTACCTCTAGTTATAATAACACCAGGTTTAAAGCACGACCCTATAATTAGTTTTGATAGCCCAGGTCAAAAAACGACCTTCCAAACCTTATATAAGAAAATACTCAAGGGAATTTCTAGAATGAATTATACTATCAAGCACATAGCCATATCATAAAAAACCAACTTTTTAAATTTAATTAATTTGGAGTAGGTTGCCTAACTGAACTATTGTAAATTTAGAATAATGAAAAATGTTGAAAACTGGATAGTTAATTCAACAAATGTCGAAATATGTTAGAAGTAGTAATCAGAACGTAACAACTTTTTTCGGGAATCTATAAAATGTTTTCTGACTTCAGAACAAGTTGAGATAATATTTGTTTATCTTTGTTTCAACATTTTTTCTTCAAATTCAACTACATCAACTTCGTCTACAGCATATCTATGTTTTCCAAAAACTAGAAATGAAAAGAAAAAATTGTGTCGTTCATGTTAAAGGTACATAATGTATGAGCAGGTTTAATATATTTTCATCTCACTTGTTATCGAAATTGATATAAGATGAGGTAGTGGTAAACATAGTATGCTTAACTTTTTTGGTTGATCTACATGTAGATGGTACTTACCATTAAACCAAACTGTTTGTACTTCACTAGTAGCAAAATTTTGAAACTCCTTTGAAATAAACTACGAACCATTGCCATAAAGAATAATCTTTTGAACAACAAAGATAGAAACACCTGTTGTTTTAAAAATAGAGACTGAAGGAGAATGAATTTAGAATACCAATCTGTTACCAGAAGTTAGTGGTAACGATATGTCTAAGAAACTAAGTGAAAAGGGTAAGGTATTCTTGAAGTGACCCGTCAAACGAACATGAGCTTCCTGAGAACTCTTGTGCACCATAAATTTTACTTTTATTATAACAACAGGCAGATTGTTTTAAGGTAGGCTAAAGTATAAGCCAGCTGTGTTAGCTAAGGTTTTAGATAATGGTTATGTGAGCTGATATAGGTTCATCATGGCACATTTGGAAAACAGTTACTATTAGCAGTAGGAACTATAAATTTTCAATCAGGAATAGTTGAATTTTTTGTGATATGGAGGTAACACATTTACCAGGTCTGTTTCCCATCGCATGAAAGGTAGGAAACTTTTCAGGGAGTTCGGAAACTTTATTTAACATTACAGTTTATCATATGTCTGGAGTTCAGTTAACAAAATTTGGCGAAGCAACATCATGAGATAAGGCATCCAGAATGATATTGAATTTGGTGGGTCCTATAATGAATATTAAAAGAGAATTGGGATATACATAAGTTTCAACAAGCCAAACGTCCAGTAGATTGTTTTACATTATTTGATCAGGTAGGAAAAGCAGAGTTTGTACAGGAAACTAGGTACCTTCTGCATTACCTCAATATTAGCTAGGCCAAATATAACCCCTAATAAATTTTGTTCAGCAGAATATTTTTGTTCAGCTGAAAACCAAGGCTTTTTGTAATTAGATTAAATGTTGAATGAATTACTGAGGAGTTAAGCTCAGTTCTGGTATAGCTATCGTTTAACTAAATTACGTTAGTCTTATCGTGTTTTATAATATTTTCTCTAAAACTTGTGTAACATATGTTAGTTGAGAACAACTGTAGTAGAACCTTCAGTTAAAATTCATTATAATTTATATACCATTGTGCACAGTGTGTACAGTGATGTGTGCCTGCATATGAAATAATAAAGAGATTCTCCTTTGTTATTTTTGAACCACAATTTTGTAACATTATGCCATCAAGAAATTTTATGGGAGGGGGGGGGAGAAAACAGTGCTGTTTATATATTCAACAACCAATGCCAACTACACAAATGTCACTATTACGAAACCACATGAAATACATAAGTTAAGAAATTTTTATAATCAAGTATGAAGAATTATATAAAAGCAGCTACAAATTGAAGACCCAGTTTTCTGAAAACAAAATAAGTTTTACATGCACGTGACAGAAACACATACACAAAAGTGAAAGACAGAACATATTACTGCATGGATATAAATGGAAACTATGTTACGGTAAAATGAACTACATTGATGTAAGAGTGGGTTCCAAGGGAAGAAAAATAATTAAAAATACATATTTGAAACGGCTAAAATATAAAACTCATTATAACCACTTACCCTGAAATTCATAATTAAAGGGAGCCAAATCGCCTTGTCTCAGCAATCCCTTGGATATTTTCCCTACATGGAAGATGGTTATTCCGAATAGGTTTCTTTTGCTTTTGGTTTCCTAAATTTGTCACATTATACTTTGCCTTTTCTACAATACTTTCTAAACACTCATTAAATTTTGTTATATCAAAAAGATATTTTTTTAATAAAGTAGCTCTCCCAAATACGACTCCATCACTGGATTCTTTCACAATTACTTAATTTTACCTAGTTAGGAATAAATGCAATAATATTCACCCTACATTTAACCTCTATTAATATTACATAATTTCAATATGGGTGCAAATATACTTTCCTTAAAAACCCTAATTCCCCAATATTAAACTGGCTAGTTACTACTAAAAAGGAAAGCCTTAAAAAACTCAATGCTACTATTATCAAATTGATTTTTCTACGAATATTGGTAGTTACATTTTGAATCCCATTTCTGGAAATGTCAACTTTGCAATAAACAAAAACATCAATCAATGCAGCATTTTTATACCTGCATTCCATAGTCCCTTAAAGATTATCGACTTATTGTTCACTTCCTACTGACAACTATACCCCCATATAAGACCCATCTTAAAAATTATCATGAACATTCTAATTAATCATTAAAAAATGTTCTAATTTCAACTTCATGCACTAGTAGACTTAAAATTAAACAAGCTCAAGTCTGCATATTTTATTACCCCATAACTATTCAAATTTAATTCAAATTCATTAGCATTATGCCAACTTCCCATAAATGAACAGATACCATATATAATTCGCATCTCAATTTAACATTAACTTAATTTTACATCATTTAAAAAGATTTATTTATGCACGGTTGATTTTATATCTCGTGAATAAGGACTTCCAGGAACATGAATGGTTCACATTTCTACTTAGGTCATCAACACACAGAACAATAACAAATTCCCATTTTTGGATGGGTAAACTCGTAAATTTCAACCCTTGCTTTAGTTATGATCCCATAATTAAATTATGGATTTTAACACACCAAGTCCACATGTGGTACACCTTTACTCTTGCATGATCTACATCTTTCCATGATTGCTTTTTAACTTCTCTTTTTTAACTTTACTTCCTACTTATCCAGCTTAGTGGTTATATCTCATTTTTCTCTTTCTATCAATTTTGTTCTCACAATGTAATGTATTTTATCTTTGCTAAATAAAAGTCACGTACTTTGTATTGTCGTTGCAGTTGTCCTTGAACGTCTAGTCATGTGTTTCTGCATTATAGCGGTTTCTGCGTTTCTCACGTATTAATTGTATAGTCCGTGGTTTTGTTTATTGCACGACATCCTGCATTTTATTTTAATCATAATTTTTGGCCTTGCTTATTTAGAATTCTTGTATTACAATATAACGGCGTATTTATTAATAAATAATACATTGTATGTTTAATGTGGTTTTAATTGTTGTGACGTTTATCCTACTTATTGACTAATGTGTTAGCTTGGTATTGTAATAAAATATACCCATTTAGTTTAAGAAAATTAATTTTTATTGCTTTAATTATCCTAACTGTACTAATTGTACTTATATTTTCTAAAAACAAAGGAATTAAAATACCATGCTTAATTAATATTCATTGTTAATAAAATCTTACTATACATCTTCATTCTGTCCATCAAAAATTAAATTTTTCCTTTCCTATTTGGCGTATATTTAAAGTAACACAAACACTTTATAATCAAAACTAAATTTTAAGTGCCAAAAGTTCCTTTGTAGGACTATTTACCAAAAGCAACATAAGTGAATGTCATCCACTTTTTTTAAAGGTTTATATAATGTTTAGAGTCATCCTTTAGGACTTACTTTATTATGAAGACTGTATTTGTAACAAATACCTTTCCGAATAAAAATGTTATGTCAAAGTTCACAAGTGTATCACCAATATCGACGGATGTGTCTGTAATTAAGTAAATAATGTGGGTGGAGAGCAAAACATGAGCCAAACTTGCATTAGTTTGATGCAATTAGAACTGTGTCAATATCTGCAACATATATCATACACTTTTTAAGTTGAAGAAGAGGTATGGCATTGCCTTCTGTGGAACTCAGCTGCAACACATATATTATATTTAATTATAAACAAAAGCTGTACAAATAATCTGTTGTGTAGACAAGGCTCGGTTTAGATAGCTTACACTACTTACGTTCTTTGGAATGTTCATTTATGAAACCTTAATATTATGTTACAAAAACAAGTGTAGCTTTTCTACTGCTAAACTATCCATCATCATGACACAAGATATGTTAAGGATATCTACCGTATTAACCCGAATTAATGCAATGTGTTTCTGACCAGTAATTATCCCCCATTAAAAATTGGCTTCTGCTAAATTGGAGTTCTATAGTGTGTTTAACGAACTGATTCAGTAATTAAAATAATAGGACGAGCCTTAGTGGCACAGTACAAACTGAGCACAAGCTTGATTCATGGCGAACAAATTAGCACATTGCAGTAACTACAAATATGAATGAGAAATTGACATTATTTGTAGGTTAGCTGTACAAAATATATTGAGTGATTGTATGAACTCAGCCAACAAACACAAAATTTCTATTTAAACTTGGCGGTCATTTATGAGAGGAGCACTTACTGAATCTGTTCGTTAAATGCACTATAGGTAATGGAATGTAACATTTCTTATTAATACACCTGTAATCTGTCCGACCTACATGTGATGAACTTACCAAGGCATAAAAACTCCAAGATAAGATAGATAATATGATTCTTCAATTATAAATAAAAAAGATCGTTTCTTACATAAAAAAGGAGTGTACTTTTAATACCCCTCCAATGATACGGTATATGTAATTTTTTACCTTACCTAATGTTAATTTTGTTTTACATTATTTAATTTTATTGATATGAATATAACTTGTATTATTTATTACCTATTATTAAATGAATACTTATCTGATTAAATTTTATATTCTTTGAACTCTTTTATGAAAAATGAATGGCGAATGCGGTGTAAATGATTATCTCATTATAACAGATTTCAAAAGTTATGTGCGTCCACCCTTAAATTAGATCATTAGCCATGCTTACACATTTCAAAACTACTTTGCATGTGCTCCTTACCAAGTGAACATACTATAGTATGGAAGAATTTTTAGACACTGATTTTGTCACTAGTAAATATGCAATTTTAATTATATTAGGTTTTCATTCTTGTGTTTGTACTGTTATTTATTGTGATATTATATTATATTCTAATGACATTGCTGAAACCAGGAGTATGTATTACTAACTCTTCGAATTATATATTTCATGAACTTTATTAAGACTTTTTCAATTCTTATTTGTTAACTCGTCAAGTCATAAACAGAATCCAGAAAAATCAATTTATTTAATTAATGAGGTATGAAGTTGATTGAATTTAATAGGCATGCAACAGTTGTAGAATAATTTAAAACTGACTTTGCAATAAGATAATGTTAGCCTTAAATTTAATATGAAGTCTTAAAGTACCAAATGCTTAAATGTTTAAAGTGTTAAAGGTATTACTCTTTGGTATAACTGAAGCGACCTAAATTTAAAATATTTAAAAATTTGAATCGTTATCAGAATTGTTAGTGATTAAAATTATAAATAAACCTTTAAATAGATCCCTAGAAATAGAACGATCAAGTCTAGTTAAGCGACCTGGATTTAAAATATTTTAAATTTTAGATCTTTATCAGAATTGTTAGTGTCTAATTAAGTATTAATATTGAGAATAGGAATATATATATATATATATATATATATATATATAATATGATTTGATAAATTACGAACTGCTTTAAATAAACAATACTTGTTGTTGAATAGAATTATTGGGAACTATTTAGTTCGATACGAAATGCTTGTAGTAGAATGTATTTATTTATACTCCTGACGTTTTGAATCCTTTTTTGATTCTTTTTCGAAGGCTACAATGGTGACAGTAAATACAATTAGGTACATAATAGAAAAACTTACATATAAATTTACATCAGTATTTAACTTTAATTCTAATCATTGTTACCAACATAAAATAAACACTATTTTAGCCATGAAGAATCGAGTTATAAAAATATGTGATCCCGAATATCTACACAAAAACCTTTTGGAACTTCAACGAACCTTTATTAACAACGGCTTTCCTAAATCCACAGTGAATAAAATTTTATTTGCAGACGTCAATACAACAGAAGTTAAATCGAAAAAAACTCAACTTGCTACCACTCATAAGACCATCCCTTACATTCACAAACTCTCTCCATCTTTAGCAAGAATTTTGAAACGCAATGATATTAAGATCACGTATACTTATAACAAGTCGATAAAAAATCTTTTTACTCGAGTCAAAGATAGGACAGACCGACAATGGTTGAGCAACGTTATATATCAAGTAAAGTGCTCATGTGGGAGCTTATACCTTGGACAAACGAAACAGTACCTTTGCAGAAGGTTAACTCAACATAAAAGTGATGCCAAACTTGGAAAGATGTCCTGCGCACTAGCGTCACATGTCCACACCACTCACCACAACCCTAATTTTGTTGATGTGAAAGTAGTAGAAGTTGAACGTGATTACAAAAAAGACTATTTTAGAATCTTACCATATTAACAGGACTAAAAACAATCTAAATTCTAAAAGTGATATAGACAATCTAAGTGCGGTTTATACTTCGCTTTATAAATTTAATAGTTAAAGAAATGCCAACCTCGTTTCGTCGACATTTTAATTTTGATACATTAGAAGGCGTATGCCTCAATTTAAATTTGACATTTATATTAATTTTTCGACAAGTTTCAATCAAAATTTTGTACATTAATTGTTAATATCTAGTTTTATTCTCTTTTTTATAGTTTTAATGTTGTTAAAGTTTAAATTATTTAAGATTTTGCTGGTTAAAGTTAAATGCTGATGTAAATTTATATGTAAGTTTTTCTATTATGTACCTAATTGTATTTACTGTCACCATTGTAGCCTTCGAAAAGAATCAAAAAGGATTCAAACGTCAGGAGTATAAATAAATACATTCTACTACAAGCATTTCGTATCGAACTAAATAGTTCTAATAATTCTATTCAACAACAAGTATTGTTTATATATATATATATATATATATATATATATATATATATATATACTAATTTACATTTTTATAATATTTTTATATGCAATTTTTCACTTGTCCACTACAATGACACGATGAAAACAGGTCTTGAAAACACTGTCAATATATAACTTGCCAATACATTTACAATTAAGTCTAATTTATTAAGAGATACAATCAATTTAAAACAATATAAAAACTTACAAGTTACTTTGTTTTCACTCTTTGAAGTACTGCTAAAAGTCGAACGCAGTTGATTGATTTAACAAGATGTTGATATTAATGTGTCTATTTAAAACAATAATTATGTAATATTTAGAGCAAACCCACAGTTGTATCTTCACTTCCTATAGAATCTGTTATCTTTATGATTTGCCATTAATTGAAGCTTCCTGCTTTCTGTATGAATAATTAACATATATTACTAAAGTATGTTAAGTACTTATACAAAGTGTTTTACAATTCGCCAAGTAGAAAAATTCCATTATTACTAGCTTATTAAACAAAATCTAGAAAATTGTATTTTCTAGCTTTGTATATCTATAAATAATTGTTCCAGATACCCATTGCATTCTTTGTTTCAAGTTGATAATTAAATTATTTCCATAACGTATATGATCCTCTTGAAATTATAATAAAGTGGTCTTAGTTTAGAAATAGTATCAAAATTTATTGTATGGTAGTATAAAGCAGTTTTTAAATATTTTTTAGTTGAACGTGTTAATTTTTAAAGATTTAAGATAGGATAGGATTTAGGATATTCCACTGTTATTCAACAGTAAATGTGAATAATGTTAAGTGGCATGATGAATTCAAGAATATAAATTTTATAGCTTCATACATAACTTAAAGGAACGTATAACAATTGTTGTGTCATAATATTTTTTGATATGCACTTTCTAATTGTTATACATATTTCTTAATATGTACATACTAACAGCTTTTTATTTATCTTTATTGGTTGAGTACCTGTGACGCTTTTCACTTAACATTTATGAAAATTGGTGTTGATAATTAGTGACTGACTCTTTCTTAAGCCTGTTACATACAATTTTGGCCCCAGAAAAATCTAGCCGGTAATCCACAGAAAAAATCGGTTATGTACTCTGCTAAAAATCGGTAAAATACCGAAAACTATGATTGTACTAACAAAAATGGTTGCCGACTAACTCAGTGGGACGGATGGTGTAAGTGTTTGAAGAGTGTTCCAGAATGTTATCGAGTATGAAATATGTATTAATCGGGAAGTATCTTGGACGCTACCTAATCTCACAGGATTCCTAGGGAAAAACCTTAAAAAGAATAAAAAGAGGACGCCAAAACATCAGATTGTGAGAGTGATTCTGGCTTCAAATTTACCTGAGAAATTTTTCGGTACACCATTACGTAAACATAAAACAAACCTTGACCATAAGAACACAAAAAGACCTATTTAAAACTGCTACCTGAAAGGAAGGTTTCTAAAATCAAAAGTTGACTTTCAATCGTGCTTTTAAGTCATTGCAAAATAATTTATTACAACGAAACTGTAACTATATCGTCACATTACAAAAACAAATATAAACATATTTTTACACTATTATACGCGATTGTGTTTTCAATGGTATTGCATACACATGTGCTACAATTACATGATAGACATTCTTAAGCAAATATTAAAAATCAGATATATCACAAATATACTTTAACTAAATTTTTAACCCAACCACACAGACGTACTGTAGGTATGTTTATCAGTTCATGCAATAAATTCAAAATGTTCAGTTACTTATACATTTTCTCCGATTTAGTTTCAGATGGTTTCCATAAATACTTGATGAGTGATTGTTGACCATAGATAAACCAGACACCATTAAATCTCTCTACATTGACTTCGAAACTCTCAACATGCTTATTTCCCCTAGGAACCAATGTGCCCCTAAAATTAAAAAATAACTAATTTGGTAGGATAATATCCGAACATGGTTGACTATTTTCAGTCTGTTCGATAACCTTTCTCAAAGGTAGCTAAGTTACTCTAGTTGCATGTTGAAGTGCTCTAAAAAAATGGATCTTCCCTTCATATAATAATTTGAGGCATATTTAGCATGCTTCGGACAAACGAATTAAGACTGCAGTTTGAAAAAATATTTGTGTCATTTTTTCTATCTAATAAATATGTACGATTAACTTACGGATAGGTTGACTAAATCAGAAAAGAGGACTTTTATTCACTTGAGTCAGCACAAATCTGCCTGTGAAGTTTTTATACTCAGACGATGAGATCATCGGCGCACCAGCATGATACATTATCAATCTGAACAAATGAATCATAAAACTGTAATAATCTAGAACGAAATTACGATGATGATATCATCTCTAAGATGTAAAAACCGCCATTAATGAATTTGAGAACCTTTGAGTATAAACAATATGATACAGAAATAATTGTACCTTAATGTTTTTCTTGATTTTCTTTTGGAATTAAACCACTCATAGTTGTTAAAATCGTTTTTATTTACGTTTCGATCCATGACCTAGGATCGTTGACAAAATAATAAAAATTTCAAGTTTGACATTTTTGACATAAATTGAAGGTGACTGATTTATTAGTGTTTGATATATTTGGTTTGAATACATTAGATGAAAATTTTAAAGTTTAGAAGAATGAGTGCCTTCAATTTGTGTTGTGCCCTGGGAGCGACTTTGAGTAGCCAATACGCTTAACGTCAAATCAGCTGATTAATTTTTATATAGTTAAATTTCATATAAATTCAATAACTTGAGCATTGAAAAACATTTTTTAACATGTTTCTATTTTTACGATTGAGATGATGGTTATTAAAGAAGTGTGCGAATACATTACCATAAGGCTTATCAGCCATTTTTTATATTTATCTTGAGAAGGAAAATTTATTATGATTTAGGCTACCTCTTTGGAATATTTTAACATGGCTGTGAGGCGTCCCTATGGCAGGTTTACACTTGTCAGATACCAATGCTGTTCAACAAAGATTGTATATGGTTCTGAAGTACCATCATTCGGGGTTACATATATCACTTTTCAGTTTCAGACATCAGCCAACCAAAAACTATTTGTTTGATAAGTTTACCTTTTAATGTAAAACTTGGGTCTGTAGATACACTTTATGTTTACATTGTAAAAACTATATAAAATCCTGTATTTAAAATAAATAAATAAATAAAACATTGTGACTTAAGTTACCCCTTGATATGTGGTAACTAAAGCCAGAGGTAAGAAATCAATATTAGGCTTAAATTAGATTATAGTAGAGTAACAATAATCACACATGGCGTCTGTGAACAACTATTAATTGTATTAAAAATAAAAAAACAGGTATTAAACACAATACTCAAGATGTTCAACAAAGTCTAGTTCGTTATTTTGATTGGGAAAGTATGATATCCTCTGATGATTTTAACTGGGTGCACAATTGTAACAACATCATAAATATTTATCTCCATCTTATCATCAATAACCGGGATGCACTGACTTGGAACTTTTCCGAAAGAATTTGATGCTGACTTTCTCTTCTTCAGGTTTAGTGTCAATCACAATAGCATAAAACTGTTTTAACACTTTCTTTTTGGTGTTTTCATTAAATAAGAGTTCTACAATTACATACACATTCGGTTTAAGATCTGGCATTTTCACAGTTGATTTTTTTGGCTTAACAGACATTTTTTCTGTGTCTAGTTCTTCCTCAAAGTTGTCATCAGTTAAATCACTTAAAACAAGTTCTGAATCTGAATCTTGTAATGAAAACTCTTCAACATCATCGTCACTTGAGTTCGAATTCTCATTTCAGGACCTTTTTGAAACCCTCTCTTGAGGATGTGTTGAAGAGCAAGGCTCTTTAGAAGCACTCTCTTGACGATCAATATTGCAAACATCTTCTTCCAAATCCTCAACGCCTCTTCCAGCTGGAACATTTAATTTTCTCTTCTTCTGTTGCCTTATGGGTTGGGTTTCTCTCTGTCTACTTTCTTTAAGATATGCTTCAAATGATACAACCCAGACTTTGCTGGAGTCAAGATTTTCACCTTCTCTCTTCTTACAGCCATCGGGTAGCCTTTTTTAAGACTTTTGTGCGTATCCAAAGGTGTAATCCCTGATACTGTAAAACCACTCTTCAAGTTTTTCTTGATGTTCTCTTTGCCTAATTCATCAATACACTTTTTCAAGAGTTGCGGGAACTTATCTTTAGGAACAGTGTCACGATTTTTCTCTTTCCACTGACTTAAAATCTCACACCACTAAAGAAAGCCACATCCAAGGGCTGAGTATAATGCGTGCTATTTGGTGGTAGCAGCATAAATTTAATGTTGTTGCTATTAGATTCACGAATAATATATGGTGAAATGTGACTTCAAAGATTGTCCCTTATCAGTACTTTAACAGTATCTTCATCGAACTTGTTGAAGTATGGTAAGGCTACCTTTCTAAACCAGTCCTCAAATATATCTAGGGTGAACCATCCACTCTTTGACGGATTGTAAACAGCTCCTGTAGGACCATTCTCAGTCTATGTGTCATAAAGATTTGTTGCCTTGTATGTAATGTATGGTGGTAGTAATGTTACATCTGAACACCCTGAAAACATTACGGATGTGCTTGCCTTGGAAAAATACTGCGCTCAGGGTGACGTGAATCTCATCTTACTATGATTTTATTCTTCCAGGATCATCTGTGATATTTGTCTTATCATAGTTAACTATCATACTTGCTTCTACCTTATTAAGTGTTACTGTGAGCTCGTCAAAATAACTGTTTACAGTTTCCTCATTTATAGCCGCTCTACTTCTTTTAATGTTTTGACACAGCCTATTAGAGATGGCCTCATTATGTCCCTTTATAAATGATACCACAAAATCAACACCAGGGATGTTGTTTTTAAACCTTGGTTCAGTTCGTCCACTTCGATCAAGAAATCCTTTCACGATTAATCCAATATCAAACATGGTTAACGGGAATCCCCACTCTCCGGTCAGAGTGACACAAATTGGGTTTGTTTTTCAATACTCAAAACATAAGGTTTTCCGACTTTTTTGGATTTTACTTTGACTGCTGTCGTAGTAGTACATCTAGAAATTCCATACTTTTCGGCAGCCTTGAGTAAAGAAAGGCTACTTTTCACTTCATCTACTGCTACTGTTATGCTTTCTTCTGTGTAGTCTTTATCTTTCCGAGCTCCAATGGGCCTTTGGTAAGTACGAGGCATATTAGTGTATCTTAAACTAAAGGAAAAAATGATAGTTATGTTTTTATTTTTATATAGTATAATATTTTTAGTGTGGGGTAACAAAAGCCACAAATTTTCCACGGCCTTTGTTACCCTATAATAAAAACAGCTATTAATTTTTTAACGTGCAAAAAAAAAACAAAATGGAAATGTAACTTATGAAACCAACCAAGTAAAAAGTGTTGTTTGAGGTTATGTGTGCAACTCATATAGTGGTTTTAACTTGAAAGTAGGTACAATTTTTATGAATGAAGTTATGAAGGGCATTAAAATACGATATAATTAACCACAAAATAAGTTTAAGTAATTCAACTTACCTTTAAAACGAATGACGTATTAAACAACACTGTCAAAAACATCATTAACTTCTGCATCTGAAAGCACCAAAAGATATTAAACTACGTAAAACAGTGTTGCCAACATCGCCGTTCAAGGTTTATGCTGCAGAATGGTTTTTGTTACCCAAGTGGCTTAAGTAACCTGAATGACGGTAACCCTATGGCGAGTTTACACTTGTCAGATTTCAATGCTTTTTGTAATGTAACTAGTTATTGTCTGTATAAATAGAAATCATGTATATAGGCTGTATTTCATGTTAATATCGCAAGGAAAACCCAGGAAAAACTTGCAATGCTATCTAGATACAGGAGGCATTTGATTTTCATTTGTTATTTCTTTTAGCAATAGAATCCATTGTTTACTGAGAGTCGCGAATTCGTTTGCTACGCAGTTATTTTTATGTATGGTTAGATAAGCAACTTCTTTGATTTTGCGTTTTTGGTGGTTGTCTTCTCTGCCAATAATTTTTGCGTCCTCTCATTTTATTTTATGACTGAAGTCCCATGTATGTTGGCAAATCTTTGATTTTTCAAATTTTCTATTTTTTATACATAATTTATGTTCTTTTATTTTAATTGAACTTCAAATGGTCTGGAACTTGGTTACATTTGCACGGTATTTTGTAGATGCAGTTTTTTGAACTTTGTATTGCATTTTTGGGTTTTGTTTTTATTAATTGTGTTCATAGTGTATCGTTAGCTCTAAATACCGTTTTGATTTTGAATTTGTTTCCTATTCTTTGTAATTTTTTGGAAAATCCTTTTATGTATGGTCATCATCATTTTGTTTTCGACCTTACTTAAGATAGGTTTGACGCAGCTCTAACTTCTTTTCCATTCTGTGCTAATCGAGAAAGTTCTACATACCCTTCACACCCTAAATTTCTAATAATTTGACTAATATAGCTTGGTCTAGGTCTTCCTATACTCGTCTATCTTTTTCTTATCTACCTGGCTCTACATAGATATTAGCAACCTGATGGTTGTTAAAGAACTCCAACATGTTTACATGATTCCCATTTATAAGGAAATGAAATATTACCTGGTTTTCCCCTCTAAAAAAGGAAAAGTGTTAAATTATATGTTATGGTTAGGTTTAAGCAGCGAATCGCTGCCAACATGCCAGACCACTAACTAATTGTGAGTTATGTCATGGTGACATTTATTAAATTATATGTTATGGTAAGGCTTAAGCAACGAATAGCTACCAACGTTCCAGACCGCTAACTAATTGTGAGTTATGTCATGGTGACATTTAGGTAACTGATTTTTATTTATTTATTTTTTTGTTTTGTTTTCGAATACTTAAGGTCGGTTTGACGCAGCTCTAAATTCTTTTCTCTTCTGAGCTAGTCTAAAAAGGTCTACATACCCTTCACAACCTAAATTTATAATAATTTGACTAATATAGCTTGGTCTAGGTCTTCCTATACTCGTCTATCTTTCTCTTATCTACCTGGCTCTACATAGATATTAGCAACCTGATGGTTGTTAAAGAACTCCAACATGTTTACATGATTACCATTTATAAGGAAATGAAATATTACCTGGTTATCCCCTCCAAAAAAGGAAAAGTGTTAAATTATATGTTATGGTTATGCTTAAGGAGCGAATCGCTGCCAACTTGCCAGACTGCTAACTAATTGTGAGTTATGTCATGGTGACATTTATTAAATTATATGTTATGGTAAGGCTTAAGCAACGAATCGCTGCCAACATGCTAGACCGCTAACTAATTGTGAGTTATGTCATGGTGACATTTAGTTAACTGATTTTTATTTATTTATTTTTTTTGTTTTGTTTTCGAACTTACTTAAGGTCAGTTTGATGCAGCTCTAAATTCTTTTCTATTCTGAGCTAGTCTATCCTTCTGTAAACGTTCTCATTTGTTACTCTATCAGTCTAACTAATCTTTAACATTCTCCTATAACACCAAGTTTCAAAAGCTTCTATCTTTTTCTTATCTACTTCTTTAATTATCCAAGTCTCACTACCGTATAATAGAATGCTCCATACGTACGACTTTAAGAAACTTTTTTACTATCTAAGTCTTTCTTTTTATAAACATTTTTCTAGCTTGAGCTATTCTAGCTACTATATCCCTTCAGCTACGTCCGTCCTTTGTAATTATACTACCTAAATAGCAAAATTCATCTACCTCCTCTAACTCGGTATTACCTATTTATAATTTTGGTTTAGAACTAGGCTGTAACTTACTTGTCATTATCTTTGTCTTTCCTTAGTTAATTCTCATACTATAGTTACTCTGTAGTATCTCATCTAAAATATTTAAAAACTCTCCTAACTCTTTTCTAGACTCTGCTATAATGGCTATATCATCTGCATGTCTATTTTCTGTCCCTGTACACTAATACCTATCCCTTTTCTATCTCCAGCTAAGTTTAAACCTTCCTCAATATAAACATTAAAAATCAAGGGAGATTATACAGCCCTGTCTAACACCATTTCTAATCTTAACTTCCTTTTCTATTTCATCAAATCTAATTACTACGCTTTGGTTTTTATATAGACCGTAAATAATTTTTCTATCCCTATGGGGGATTCCTATTTTTTGCAAAACCCTGAACATAACCATTCAATTAACCCTATCAAATGCTTTTTTAAATCTACAAACGCGAAATGAATCTTTTTATTTTTTGTAACTTTTTTTCGATAATTACCCTAATCATTACTATTGGTTCTCTAGTTCCTTTGTCTCTACGAAAACCATATTGGTCTTCGCCTAAATAATTCTCAGTCAAAGCTTCTACTCTATTTTCAATTATTATTGTTAGTATTTTGGAAGCATGGGAAGTTAAACTAACCGTTCTAAAATTCTCACACCTATCAGCTCCTGACTTTTTTGGGATTGGGATAATAATATTTTTTTCGAAATATATTGGGACTTACCATACCTAAATTACTTTGTAGGTTATTAATTGTGTACTTAAGTTGGCATTGTAGTAAATTGATATGTGATTAACAATATTGTTACTTGTAATAATATTGCACACATTTTACAATACAAAATGAATAATTAATGCAATTAATAAATCAAGCTTACTTTTATCCATCTAGATTCTAGATAGTTAAGGTAGATCCAATTACCGAATCCTTGTATTACGACAATTGTCACGTTGGAAATATTAATACATATTGCTTCTCTAACTACGTATGCTTGGGACTTATGGGTTTCTGCAGCCTCTATTCATCATATTGCAGTGGAGTTCGTTGATAACCTACAACATATAAACATGAAACATACAGGTATTATAGGTAAGGGATGACAAGGATTACACAGGTAACGTCACTGCACTACAATTCATTACTTGTCTCTCATCTTTTTGATACAGTAGCCCAGAGTATTCGGTCATCATGGCGGCTGGCTTGTTCACTTGTTCAAGCCAGCACACTTCTTTGTTATGCATTCTGATTGGTTGAAGACAATGACATACATTTTTTTGAAGCTTGGGGAACATCTTATTTAACATTCCATTCCCACAAAATACATAATAAAACCATTTGTGAAAGTCCCGAGCAATGCTGGAAACCCAAAATCGCATTTATTTAATAATAACAAGTAATTCTAAAAAGCCTTAATGTTAATTATACGACCTATTTCTGTTGAATTACACGTGTAATACTTCTTGATCCTATAACTATTTTATGTAACTAGTGTAATATACCTTAAATTAATGATTAGAAATCCCCTATGATTAATTATTAAAATAAAATTGTAGTGGAGCCAAATGATGCATAACAACATGGGTTCACTCAGAGAAGATTGAGAATGGGTTACAGGTTTATTTATATATATATATATATATATATATATATATATATTTATATATATTGCCGTGTAACTCCCCTAAAGCCCTCAGTAGATTCGAAAATGATTATTTACTAAAAATCGAAAATTTCACAAAAAGGAAAAATTTTCAAAAAAAATTTCTTACCCGGATTTTGCTTCCCTCAACTTTGATTTCTTCAACAGCTCCCTGGCTAGCTCAGCTATGTTTCCTCTTGAATACCTAGATTTACTATCATGCTCTGTACCGTTCACACACACACACCATTCAATAAAACCACAAAATAATACGACAATCATACAATATTTATTTACCACTATTTACAAATAATAATTCAAGATTATGTACATTTCGGTGCTCAAGTTACACCTCAATAAATTCTATCTTTGTAAAGTCCTGGATTTTAAATTGAAATATCAAACACATTTAATGTAACAGGAGTAAATGGGCCCTGAATAATACCTTATTTTTTTATTTATAATTATTTCTAATTAGTACACTCTGGAGTATGGTGAGCTCATGATAACCCAGTTTTTTTTTAATGTATGCTTTCTACTTTGCATACTCTTACTACAAACACAAAAAAACCCATGTACTCTTAACAATAAAAATTAACTTCATGAGGAACGTTAATAAGCTTTACGTACACCTTTAGATTTATATTCAAATACCATAATAAAAGTTACTTATACGTATTATTTTCAATATGCAAAATAACGAAAAATACCATCAAATTCACTCTCACACATCACAAATAATTTCCACAGTTTAAAAAAAACAGCAAATTCTAATGCGTCACCTGGAAAAACTTGAAGATTCCATCTCTGTTGACAATGTACTATGTTCCTGAACCCTCGGTTTCGTGGTTATGCGCTGCTTGCCGCCTCCAGCTATTTATAGATGAACACCATCTACGTTGCGCTGCATGCTACTCATTCAAGATCCATCCAATATCCAAATCCAAGTATATTACACGTTTTTATTATTGCATAATTTAACTTACGTTACGAGCTTGTTACAGTATACGTTGTACCTTAGTTAAATATAAATAAACTCGACACTATCCGCGTTCAAAGTATAAGGTCACAACCATCTAACACTGTACTATTTAATTTATAAATTTTAATACTTACAAGCTCGTTAGTAGATTTTTGTACGTCGTAAGCGATGCAAATTAAAGAAGTCAAAGAGAGACTTAATAACTCCCCTTTCATATTTATAGGATTCAAACTGTAACCTCTCCAAACCCTCTTAACGCGAAATATTTAATTGAACTAACTCTTTCTTCAAATTTTGTATAACCGTTTTCAAACTCCCCGAAATTTAGCTCGTCGCTACGCTATTTTCAGAAAAATTCGCATTCATCTGTCCCGTGCTCGTCTGTTGTACAACTTTACTATTTCGACCAATGATATATTTCAGTGACATCTTAAAACCCCGCCTGTATTAACTCTATTCCTCTCTTATGCATATTCGATGTTTCCTTGTAACCGTGCTTGAGTGGTAGAAAATCGATATTACTGTCCGCGTGCTATCTACCCCACGTGGAGTTGTATACGTGCTTTGCAATTGTCGGTTGACCAATATTCTTTGAAACTTGCTTGTTATTTACAAAAATAAGGGGAACATGACCTTTCTAAAACATGCAGGTGTTCAATTAACGATCGTTTAAAAATAACATTTCTAGGAGTTTGCGTTTCAAGGTATTTCATATATTCGATGTCTGTTTGTTTGTTAGTAAAGCGTTTTGCCTTGGAATTATCAATTTTTCATGCTTTGGGGCGTTTTTGGCGTTATAACCTTTGAATTAAACTGAATTAAATTAATTAATAATTTGCATTGGCTTATACAATTTATTTTCTTTACGAACCTACGAATTTTGAATTCCTAATTATCAAATTATGGTAATATTTGTTACTTTAAATTAAATACATGAAATAAATTTCGCACGTAAATTATGGTTGTTTCCTCTATACACGGTGTTGGAAATTGCATTGTTTATACCCAAATTTTAACCCTTTAAATCCACTACAATATATATATATATATATATATATACATATATATATTGCTGTGATCCACTCCTTTGAATGCGGGAACTGGGTCCTTTCAACAAAAAAATTCTAGTCCCACCGATTGGGCGTCATAAACTGCTGTGATCCTGGTTTCGCTTCAGCTGCTCACCTAATTTTATAAACCTCCTTATTCATAAAATTAAACAACACATTCCTACCACAAACATCAACGTTAACTCTATTTACATCAATATTCAGAATACATTAAATTTTCAAATTAAATTTCAGCATAAAATTCAGTTTTAAAAAGAATTTCAAGATTAATTTTATTATCACTTTAACGTGCATCCAGAATTAAAGTCCTTGTTGGATGCCTACTAATTAATATAACAATATAAGCAGACCGAGTCTGAGTATAAAGGAGCATCTACCACCCTTTACGTTAATTAACCAGGTTCGTCTAATTGAGCTCAAAGACATACCCAAAGTTTCATCATAATTCAGAACATCAATACTAAATACCCTTTCTACTTAAACAAGCAAATTTCATCTTAAAATTAAAATTTTATGGTTAGTACAATTTCACTAATGTCCATTTAAAGTAAATCAATTATAAAGTTATTCAACACACACAAAATGTCAAACAAAATAGTATAATTTACCTGAAGGTTACTGTCCTCGTAGCTTCAATGTACATCGTCCCTTTAGTTAATCACACCATTCCAACAGGATTATATTTACGGCTTCTAATTCTCAACGCTTTTAAAATTTTCTCCATCACCATTTATTTAAAGTTGTTTCTGGGCTTTTCCGGAACTCATCTGTGTATATCTGACCCTTGTTTCGTGGATCGAGACACGTATTTGAACCATTTACTTATTAACACCCCAAAAATAGCAAAAAATTCATGCGTCTTTCACCAATATACGCCAAAACTGCCTACTTTTGTGTATACATTTGTCGTTGTAAATTTTGCTAATTGGTACAGTGATACTAAATTTTATTACCTTGTATTTAAGTGCACTGAAGTACCTTCATGTTAGCACGTAAATAACAAACTATTTTGAATCACTAAAATATACGAGCAAAATTTTAAATTATTTTATCAAACTAAAATGCACTGTTTAACATCTTGAATCAAGTCGCGGATGTAAGAGCTTTTAACGCATCGAATAGTCAAAAGTCTAAGAGGCCGAAATTCATATTACCACCTCTATATTTAGCGAATAGCCGGCACGTCGCTTTTGTCCTCAAAACAGACAATTCTTAAGAATTTCTCATTCTATGTTCCCAGTCCGTCGCTCGCGCGTCGGTTTTACGAATTTTCACTCGCCCCATTTAAAAAATCAGAAATTCTCACACGGCACGCAAACATGTCCGAGAAAAACTAATTAATTTTGTACAGAAATTGTTGTTTCTACCTCTGATATTTGCATCCTATTTTCAACCAATTGTGACCCTCGTGACGTTGCTTAAATCACGCCTTTTACTATATATGTCTTTGCTTGACGCATTTTCTCTTTCCTTTTCTAACCTGTTCGTATTGGTGCAAATTGATATTCTTTATTATCGATTATATTTTAGTCCATGTGGACTATCTGGGTTTAATAACCCCGTATCGCACCTTCTCGTGAATATTAAGCCCCGGTTTCTCCAAGATTCTTTGTAAACATTAATTATCTGCAAAATTTTCGCTGAATGAGCTTTTTAAATAAACCCTGTTTTGTATTTGTGCTAAAGCATCTGACCGTTTCAATATCCTTAGAATCGACATGTTTATCTAAACAAATTAAACTGAAATTGCCTTTTAAAGTATAAGGTCACAACCATCTAACACTGTACTATTTAATTTATAAATTTTAATACTTACAAGCTCGTTAGTAGATTTTTGTACGTCGTAAGCGATGCAAATTAAAGAAGTCAAAGAGAGACTTAATAACTCCCCTTTCATATTTATAGGATTCAAACTGTAACCTCTCCAAACCCTCTTAACGCGAAATATTTAATTGAACTAACTCTTTCTTCAAATTTTGTATAACCGTTTTCAAACTCCCCGAAATTTAGCTCGTCGCTACGCTATTTTCAGAAAAATTCGCATTCATCTGTCCCGTGCTCGTCTGTTGTACAACTTTACTATTTCGACCAATGATATATTTCAGTGACATCTTAAAACCCCGCCTGTATTAACTCTATTCCTCTCTTATGCATATTCGATGTTTCCTTGTAACCGTGCTTGAGTGGTAGAAAATCGATATTACTGTCCGCGTGCTATCTACCCCACGTGGAGTTGTATACGTGCTTTGCAATTGTCGGTTGACCAATATTCTTTGAAACTTGCTTGTTATTTACAAAAATAAGGGGAACATGACCTTTCTAAAACATGCAGGTGTTCAATTAACGATCGTTTAAAAATAACATTTCTAGGAGTTTGCGTTTCAAGGTATTTCATATATTCAATGTCTGTTTGTTTGTTAGTAAAGCGTTTTGCCTTGGAATTATCAATTTTTCATGCTTTGGGGCGTTTTTGGCGTTATAACCTTTGAATTAAACTGAATTAAATTAATTAATAATTTGCATTGGCTTATACAATTTATTTTCTTTACGAACCTACGAATTTTGAATCCCTAATTATCAAATTATGGTAATATTTGTTACTTTAAATTAAATACATGAAATAAATTTCGCACGTAAATTATGGTTGTTTCCTCTATACACGGTGTTGGAAATTGCATTGTTTATACCCAAATTTTAACCCTTTAAATCCACTACAATATATATATATATATATATATATATATATATATATATATATATATATATATATATATATTGCTGTGATCCACTCCTTTGAATGCGGGAACTGGGTCCTTTCAACAAAAAATTCTAGTCCCACCGATTGGGCGTCATAAACTGCTGTGATCCTGGTTTCGCTTCAGCTGCTCACCTAATTTTATAAACCTCCTTATTCATAAAATTAAACAACACATTCCTATCACAAACATCAACGTTAACTCTATTTACATCAATATTCAGAATACATTAAATTTTCAAATTAAATTTCAGCATAAAATTCAGTTTTAAAAAGAATTTCAAGATTAATTTTATTATCACTTTAACGTGCATCCAGAATTAAAGTCCTTGTTGGATGCCTACTAATTAATATAACAATATAAGCAGACCGAGTCTGAGTATAAAGGAGCATCTACCACCCTTTACGTTAATTAACCAGGTTCGTCTAATTGAGCTCAAAGACATACCCAAAGTTTCATCATAATTCAGAACATCAATACTAAATACCCTTTCTACTTAAACAAGCAAATTTCATCTTAAAATTAAAATTTTATGGTTAGTACAATTTCACTAATGTCCATTTAAAGTAAATCAATTATAAAGTTATTCAACACACACAAAATGTCAAACAAAATAGTATAATTTACCTGAAGGTTACTGTCCTCGTAGCTTCAATGTACATCGTCCCTTTAGTTAATCACACCATTCCAACAGGATTATATTTACGGCTTCTAATTCTCAACGCTTTTAAAATTTTCTCCATCACCATTTATTTAAAGTTGTTTCTGGGCTTTTCCGGAACTCATCTGTGTATATCTGACCCTTGTTTCGTGGATCGAGACACGTATTTGAACCATTTACTTATTAACACCCCAAAAATAGCAAAAAATTCATGCGTCTTTCACCAATATACGCCAAAACTGCCTACTTTTGTGTATACATTTGTCGTTGTAAATTTTGCTAATTGGTACAGTGATACTAAATTTTATTACCTTGTATTTAAGTGCACTGAAGTACCTTCATGTTAGCACGTAAATAACAAACTATTTTGAATCACTAAAATATACGAGCAAAATTTTAAATTATTTTATCAAACTAAAATGCACTGTTTAACATCTTGAATCAAGTCGCGGATGTAAGAGCTTTTAACGCATCGAATAGTCAAAAGTCTAAGAGGCCGAAATTCATATTACCACCTCTATATTTAGCGAATAGCCGGCACGTCGCTTTTGTCCTCAAAACAGACAATTCTTAAGAATTTCTCATTCTATGTTCCCAGTCCGTCGCTCGCGCGTCGGTTTTACGAATTTTCACTCGCCCCATTTAAAAATCAGAAATTCTCACACGGCACGCAAACATGTCCGAGAAAAACTAATTAATTTTGTACAGAAATTGTTGTTTCTACCTCTGATATTTGCATCCTATTTTCAACCAATTGTGACCCTCGTGACGTTGCTTAAATCACGCCTTTTACTATATGTGTCTTTGCTTGACGCATTTTCTCTTTCCTTTTCTAACCTGTTCGTATTGGTGCAAATTGATATTCTTTATTATCGATTATATTTTAGTCCATGTGGACTATCTGGGTTTAATAACCCCGTATCGCACCTTCTCGTGAATATTAAGCCCCGGTTTCTCCAAGATTCTTTGTAAACATTAATTATCTGCAAAATTTTCGCTGAATGAGCTTTTTAAATAAACCCTGTTTTGTATTTTGTGCTAAAGCATCTGACCGTTTCAATATCCTTAGAATCGACATGTTTATCTAAACAAATTAAACTGAAATTGCCTTTTAAAATACGCAGGTGTGTTCAAACATCCTACTTCTAACTAACACTTCTAGGATTTGCATTTTATTGGGTTTTACAAGTTTCTGTAGATATTATCTGTACGTTTTGTTCAATACCGGTTACTTGAAATAGAGTTAATTAAGATAAATTTTGCACGTAATTTCCATTTGTTTAGGAATAATTACATTACACGCAGAGCTTTTAATACTGCTTCTTTTGATATAAAGCGTCTTGTACATGATTTAAATCTCTTATGTTTAATGAAACTAATAAATTTTTATGCTTCACGGTTTTAATAACGCGTATTATCTAATAATATTCATTATACACGGTGATTAAAATTATTTGATGTGATTATTTAATTTTCTACCCTGGTCTAAATATGAGTAATATATATATATATTTATATACATATATATATATATATATATATATATATATATATATATATATATATATATATATATATATTTTAAAGCTTTCGATAAAGTCAATCATTTCGTATATTAGGGACATTGAAAGCAATGTGATTTCCATATTACTTAATTGAATGGTTAAAAAGTATTTTCAGCACATATGGAAGTTTTATTGAGAGTGCTACAGGGATCACATTTAGGACCCATACTATATAGTTTATTTCTAAATGTTCTTTGCTTGTCTCTCTCCGATAGCGAGTTCTTATTATTTGCTGATGATTGTAAATTGTTTAGGGTGGTTGGAAGTGTAGCTGATTGTCTAGAGCTGCAGAAAGAACTTGATGTATTTTCTTTTTGGTGTGAGGCCAACGGTATGGTTCTAAATATTTCTAAATACTGCAGTATAACGTTTTCAATATTAAAAACCCCAATAAGTATGTTATGAATGGAGTACGTTAAACAAGTGTAGACACAGTGTGGGATCTAGGTATTTGTTTTGATAGAAACGTAGATTTTGTTCTTTACATTAATACTATCACAACAAAAGTTCTAAAAGGGGTAGAATTTATTTCTAGACATGGGTATGACCTTTCAATACCACAAAATTTTTTGATAGACTTGTTATGCAGCATAAGCATTATACTGAAGGTCATTCACCAAGAAATTTCAATTAAAGTGCGTGGTTAGTCCCTTTATTATTTTTATACATACCCAGTTGAATTTTAGTTTTTAAAAAGTAATTTTTTTGCCAAAATACCAATCTATGGTCTATTCTTAAGCATCAGTTAAAATATTTCTATGAAGTTATGAATCACCCTGTATATCTAGTTTGATATTAATTCTATTTATATAACATAGTATTTATTAAGTTCATTTACTATTATTATCCAATTCAATTCCTAAACTTGATACATGTGAGATACCTAAAACTATTATTATTAGGTAGAAGTTTTATTTAGTTTTCCACATTTTAGCATTAAGTATTTTCTTTTTTCCTGACACAACTTTCCAGATAATGTGACATACGATTTCTTTTCATTTTTTTAACATTGTTTTTTTGCTACTGTCTTACATCTAAGCGATTAAAATATTCAGATATACAAAAAACTCCACTTGCTAATGTTTTAGTTACATTGTCCAGTTTAGGAGAGCAGGTCAAATCTGCTACATCTCTATCATTTTAACAGTTTTTCCAAGTTTTATCAATATTAGTCACTGCTTCATTATCAGTTGATGTCTGCAAAGTCAGAAATGTGGAAATAAACTATTTGATTTTGCATTTTTCAAAAGAGAGCTTGAAGAAAATTTGAACTTTTTGCTATCAGCTCACACTCATACATAACTTAATTTAAAATAACAAGAATAGATGGAAATTAACATAAATATGCAATTGTTGTTGAATATTAAATTTCAAAAGCTTATCAGTTCAAACTTGATGGTTTGAAGTAATGCTAGTTTCAAAATAATTATACCTCGAAATGAGTTTTATGATGTACTAGCACTAATATATTTCAACATGACCATTACTCTACACTGAACGAACTGTCGACTAGTGCTACGAAATATTTTTTGTATTGTTATGAACATTTTAGCTTTTATGTAGAAACTTATTACTCATTCATAAAAAAATATAAATGACTAAATCATCTTGATGGTTTTAAATTAACCGCACTATATTAAAAGTAAAGGTTGCAGGAGGTGGGAAAATCTGCAAACAATAAACGTAATTTGTATGTTAATGCATCACTATGTAACTGCATTAGCAAAAGCGGTTAGATTTTGGTTGTTGTATTATGAATTATTTGCAATATGAGTATGTCGGAATAAACACTCCCCTTAAAAGTATATTGACTACAAATGCTTAATTGTTTGATATAAGACAGAAATCAACATCAATAACTGATTTATTCAACTTTGTTGTAGAACAAGAAGAGGATATAAATACTGGACCATCTGTAATAATATTAAGCTATCAAGCATATTGTCGTTATCGTGCTATAGTGCAACGGGTGAATCACAAAGAAAATGAATATGTCGAATCAGAAATGGCTCAAAGACTTGCGGGTATTAAAGCAACACATAAAATTACTAGAGTGTTGTTTTGTAGAGATACATTTGATTATCCAGAGTTAGAAGGTCATGAACTATTATGTAACCATTTGGCTCCAAAATTAAAAGGAAGACCTAGAGGAAGACGGAAAAAACGAGGTTTGTCGCCTGCTTCAGAAAGCAACGAGTCCGAATGTTCTGTTTCAAATTTGTATAACACAGTTCAAGTAAGTATACTCAAGCACTTTATATTAGCAACCTTATGTGGATTGCTAGTTAGCAAACTCCATATTGTGATTTTTTTACTTTGTTCGTTTTTGTAGGTTGAGTTTCTGTTCATTTAGGGTCCTACTGAATTAATTAATTGGCATATATTTTATGTAAAAAATTGCACCTTTTAAGTCTTTACAAAAAGTAGGAACGAAAAACCTTTTTTTTGTGGAACAAACTGTTTTGTTGCATTTAAGAATATTTCCTTAATCAAGATTTGTACACTTTTTTATGCATTTAAAAAAAAAGAAAAAGTTGCTTTATTTATGACCTCAAAGCAATGAGAAACACTGGTAACAGGGCCTAATAAATACAAAAAAAAAAGAACTAGTAATGAAGGCACAATCATTCAGTTAACTGTGTTACACTGCTAAAATAAGTACATGAAGACAATTTCTTATTTTTAAGTAATCAATTATGTTAATATACCTCTACATGACATTTAAAGCTTATCAAATATAATTCCAAACCAGTAATGTGTACGGAATATTTAAATTTAAATTGTAAGATAAATGTTATTTTAGTAACTGATTCCTGATGCATACATTTAAATCAATTCTTGCAACACTTTTTCCATTTGGAAATTAGAATCTCATAAGCATGCTTTCTGAAACCTTCAACAGCATTTTTGGGTAGTAAAAATTGCTGTCCACGAATTTTTGGCCGACCTTCTGGAACACAGAGACGTTTAGGCAGAATATAGTCAATAAGACATTGATTTGATTTTTTCTTCTCAAAAGATCAATTATTTGACATACGGTGTATGAGCTTGATAAAACTTTGCAAATCAACTTTCTAACGACGTTTCATTACCAAAAGTTGAACGAAGATATTATATTTATTGTTGTTGAATTAGGCCTTTATTAAAATCATAAAAGATCATCACGTGATATATATTTAGGCTTGCATAAAAGTAAACTTTGATGCAAGCCTAAATGGTCATTTCAAATCGAGCTAGTAATTGAAAGTTGGAAAATATGAGGTCCCAAACAGGATTCGAACCTATATATTTGGCTTTCACAGCCATTGCATTTACCAATTTCGCCACTTGTATTGGTGATGACAATTGGAAAATTACACAAATCTAAATCATGTAAGCAGCCATTCATTTTAAGCATCGCTTCCTGCCTATATCTGACATAAGTAAAAAAACCTGACACTGTCAGATATGATTGACAAAAATGCCTAATGTAATTGAAAGTTAGGTTGTTGTATGGCTGCGTGTGCATCACATACGGTTATCATTACATGTGATTTTCCAATGCTCCACCCGAAGGTACTACATTGGCCAGAAAGCGAGTTTTTTTTTACCTGGAAAATTTTGAATTTTGCCGAATCCTTGCTGTTCCAAGCAAGGTAGGGATCTTTAACGTGCGTGACAACACTCACACACGGGACCTCCATTTTTACCTCTCATCCGAACGAGGGTGTATTTTTGCGAAAAATGCTCGCCTAACATTTTTCAAGCGGACCGTGTCGGGATTCGAACCCGGGACCTAGGGCGTAATAGTCACACACATACCACTACGCCACGGAGCCGCCTACATACGGTTATCAGCTGGAATCTAGTAATTATAGCAGGGCTGGCAATTTTAACTATAATAATTTATAAAATTTAATGTTTTAACCTTTACTGTAATTGAGTGACAGTTATACTAATTTTGTTTACTTAATAATTAAAAGAAATAATTTTGTGTAAAATTGAAAATTGTACATAAAAAAATTTCATGCCCTGATTCTTAGAATTCCTAAAGTAGTTTAACAGAGAAACATCGCATCAATCAACTTTATTTGTTTTTTGGAGGTGAGAACAGTGTTTACAATTGGCGTGCAGATTCTAATGAGGACGCACCATTCTTACCGATCGTTTTTTGTAATTGTTTTCCATCAACATCTGTCATCTGTTATTACTACTAATATTAATGTAAGGATTACCTTTTAATAGTTTTCCCTTTATTAGGCTAGATTGACAGATGAAAACCCAAATAGTCTTCGTCCTACAAGAATGTGTACAAGACGTAGTAGTCGTTTAGTTACTGGTAACAGTGAAGGAAAAGAATTTATCAAAGAACTAACAGCATTTATGCAATTAAATGATACTCCAATGGGAAGAATACCATCTTTGGGATATAAAGAATGTATATTTATTAAACTTTAAAAATCCTTTTATTTTTATACAATTTTTTAGTGGATCTCTATGCATTTTTTACAAGGGTAGATAAATTAGGAGGGTATGAAGCTGTTACTACAAATCGTTTATGGAAATCAATTTTTGATGATCTCAGTGGTAATTATATTAGTACAAGTGCAGCTACTGTAATTAGAAGGCATTATGAGAGGTTAAAATACTACTAAACATTGAACAATTCTAGAAATTTGTTTTAGGTTTCTTTTACCCTACGAGCTTTATCTAAAAGGTGAAGAATTTCATCCATCCATGTTAAAATCTTCTATGAAAAGAACGAAAAGCAACTCAAGCAATTGCAGTGAGCTTGATATTAATGAGAATAGCAGCTCTGCTACTCTGGGTAGCATTTCAAATAGTACAATTCCAACTAGTGTATTACCTTCAACATCTTCACAGCTGGCTATAATTCCTCTTCCACCAAATACACCTAGTGAGGATACAAAGGTAGTGTTGCTATTTCTTTTAACATTGTTTTACAAATATTAAATTTTATAACAGATTAATGTGTTGTAGAGTGCTTTTAAGGAATTATTTACAAATCATCAGTGATAAAATACTCATACAAATACCAACCATTAAAAACAATAAATAAATATAAATTAATAGTCAAAATGCTATAATAATAAGTAGATATACATTAAAATATTAAAACTGTATTCTTGTATGCATAGTCATTAATAACTGTACATACAATAAAATAGTGCTTTACTCATATATTGTACGATTTTAAGTTTTAATTTATATTTATTTATTATTTTAATTCTACTTACAAAAAATTATCGTTTTCATGGTTAGATTAGAATCTAAGCATGTAAATACAGTAATAATACAAGTTTCTATGCTCACCTCTAGTTGCAGTGATGAAGAGATAGAAGCAATCTATAAAGATACCGAAGTCATACTAAGACTTGCTAAAGGACATGAAAATTGAATAATTATGGGAAATTTTAATGCAGTAGTAGGTGAGGGTAGGAAAGAAGAGGTAGTAGATATATTTGGTTTAGGCATGGCAAGCGACAGGAGAAATAGGTTGGTAGACTTTTGCAAAAACAACTTAAACATCACAAACACATTAATCCAACATCATGCTAGAAGACAATACACAAGGAAGATGCTAGGAGACATAGGAAGATATCAAATAGATTATATTCTTGTTAGGCAACAGTTTAGGAATCAAGCAAAAAGCTCTGTAGAAGCTACCCACAAGCAGATATAGACATAGACCACAACATAGTAATTAAGAAAACTGTGCTTAAATTTAAAAATTTGAAAAAAGGGAACGGAAAAAGGCACTTTGAGATTGACCAACTAAAAGATAAAGATATTCGCAAAAGATTTGAGAAAAAGTCTAACTAATTGTTGAAAGATGCCGGGAAGATTTTTGCTACTAAAGAAGTAGAAACAGAATGGAATTACATTAAATGCAGCTAAAACGTGGCTACCAGTGACATTCTGGGTGTAAACAAAAAGAAAATAACAAACCATGGGTGACTAAGCATATTCTGAATTTAACCCATTTGCACCTGAACCCCTTCACTGTTTTGAATTTCTGCTTTTATTGATATATTTACTCTTAGAAATGATTAACTACTAAAAAAGAATAAGAAATAAATATTATAACTCTAACAGTTTTAGAGATAAGCACAATTGTCATATGGCAATACTAGGTGTCTAAACTACCGCTAAATCTATCATTTAGTTAGTGGTTATCAGAACGTTTAACAAACACTACCTTTAGAAGCAATATATTTTACAAACTTCCGAATAGAAAAATTAACAAAATAAGTATTAAAAATAAAAATTACACAATATAAAACATTAACGGAACTGAAAAAGTATAAAGCAATCAATATATAAAGCCACATTGTATTTCCAACACATTGTCCTCACAACTAATTTGCAGGTATTTAGAGGACGCCTTCTTTCTTACTTTTCATCCGCATGCTATATTAAGTGATCAACTTTATTAAATCAAATCTCATTGGAAAATTGACTATCGGTGGATGATGCTGAACATGTCGATGATCTTCCGGCTCCTGTAGAAGAAACGCCAAATTTTGCTAAATATGTTTGGGCTACTTCTCTTTTGAAATCTAACTGAGATAATCTACTTTTATTTGCTTTGTTGTATAGGATCTAACTATTTTGTAGAGCAACATTGAACAACCAAGTTATAATTTGCAGTACCACTTTTTTCCCCATATTTAAATACAATAACATGCAATGTTCTTATTCAAAAGATTAATTCCAACCATGAAAATATTGTAATTTTTAATTAGTTTTGGCAGGATAATTTGTTTATTTTGTTTATGTTTTTGCGAAAGTCTTTTAACATTAGTGATGTCACTGGTACCACAGATGAATCCATGGTTACTACGGGGTTGTCTATCCATCGCACATACAACAGTCCATCATGCATCTGAATAGCACTTTCAAAATAACCACGCTCTTTTTGTGCAAATAATTTTTTTAGTACACAAACATGCTTTAGGGATACAATTTTTGAGGATAATTCCTATAGCGTTACAGCCCCTAAATATTAAAAAAAAATAAAGCAGCTTCCATAAACAAGTTTTCTATGTAAAGTTTATTTTTCAAATGCTTTTTTCGGGCAGGTAATTCTCTAAGAAAATCATAATGAGCTGGCAGCTTTTCTAAACAAATAATCAAAATCATCATTTGATTCAAAAATTTTTTCTTGATGTAGCT
This sequence comes from Platerodrilus igneus, assembly GCA_036346225.1. NCBI lineage: Eukaryota > Metazoa > Arthropoda > Insecta > Coleoptera > Lycidae > Platerodrilus > Platerodrilus igneus. The sequence goes on from JARFIW010000791.1 coordinate 191,807, forward strand.
CAAACTATACCAAATATCCACCCTTACTATACAAGCATCACGTATTGTAACCAAATCTGATTTTTTTTAATAATTGCTGCTTTCAAAATATTTTATTATACTTTCATCCTATAATAGCAAACTTTTCGTTACAACCAAGCAAGGTTTTTACCTGGAAACTTTTGAATATTGCCGAATCCTTGCTATTCCGAGCAAGGTAGGATCCCTCTCATCCGAACGAGGAAATTTTTTTTAAATGGTTTCATAACTTTTTCAAGCGGTCCATGTCGGGGTTCGAACCCGGGACCTTGGGCTTAGTAATCGCACGCATACCAACTATGCCACGGAGCCGCCAAGTAAGTTTGACAGCACACTTGTCGAAAGTATCGACTAGAATTGTACAAAAACAGATGGAAAAATGGACTGAAAAAATACTAGTGGAAGATCAATTTGGGTTTAGGCAAAATAGGGGAACACAAAGGTCATGATAGCTTTTAGGGTGATAATGGAGAAAACAATAGAAGCAGAAGAAAGAGTGTATATAGAGTTTGTACATCTCGAAAAAGTATTCAACAATATAAACTGGAAAAAAAAATGTTCAAAATACACAAAAAGGTAGGAATGAGTTATAGGAATGGATGTACAAAGCTAAAACAGCGGTAACAAAATTAGAGCAGTAAAGTACAGAAGTTAATTTTAGGAAAGGAGTGAGACAGGGATGTGCACTATCCCCATTAATTTTTAACTGGTACACTGAAGAGATAATATTTACTGTCAAATATAGAAAGGAATTTGAAATTATTATGCAGGGAGAAACAATTGATATTTTAGATTTGCAGATGATATAGTAGTATTAGCATCTAGTAAGGAAGAATTAGAGCAGATCTTAATGAAATGAAAACATTCATGTTAGAAGCAGAGATAGGTAAAAAGAGATGTAAAGATAGGTCTAGGTTAGACTATTACACACAGATAGTAAAAGATGTAGGCTGTGGGAGTTCCAGGGAAATATGTATGTTAGCTCAGAATAGGAAACAATAGTGGTACGTGTCCAACCAGTTCCAGAACTAAAAACCTGATTATGATGTTGATTTAATTTTAATTAGTGGTATTTATTTGTATGCACATTTTATCACCACTGATGATTGATAAATAATTCCCAAAAATGCTGTGTAATATAATAAATTTACATGTATTTGGTTTCAATTTTTTATAATATGCACATTACATTGTATGACATAAAAATTGAAACTATTTTTAATGAGATAATATAAACTTGAAATGTCATTGTATTGAGGGATTTATGACTATTTTTGATTCTATGTATTTTAGAACATTGGCATATTGTGCTTATTTCGTAAATAAAAACAACGGTGAGGCTTGTCATACTTGCTGTATGACTTTATGAAATTTGTGTAAATGTAAAAATGAGGAAACAGTTTAATTATAAAAGCCAGCAGGTATATCTTTGTTTGTATATGTCACATGCAATATTTTAAACTAAAAAAGAAGATGAAAAATTGTTAAAGACAGCACGTGTTGAACCATCATGGTGTTGAGTTCAAACCTTGACTTGGAATCATAAAGAAAATGCATCTTTTTCCTTTTATGTCTAGTAAATAAAAATTCTAACATGGTCAAATTCATTTCTCAAAATTCTAAATTCGAATAGGAAAGTACATTTAATATTTTACATGAATAATAACGATTATGAAGTTCGAGAAGATTTATTGACCAAATAAAACAATTTCATAAATGACGGGTTCAAATATAAGGTAAAATGAAATTATTGTCAACAAAAAAACTACTATAATTAGTATGAAAATTACTTATTTATCAACTGCATTGTTTCGTATATACATTTCAGCTCGTTGACTTTCTTTTGACTACAGTTGTTACTCAATTTCCAAATAAAAATACAATACAATACAAAGATGTTGCATTTTTTCCTATAGAGTATACTTTATAAATATATTAAACTAAAAAAAAAATACAAAAATCATTATATAAAATCCAATTTAAATAGTTATCAGTGGGAGAATTGCACAACTCGGTCATTTTTCTGCTTGTTTATTATTAATCTAAAAAAGGTTATCTAATATTCAATTGCAGTACATGGTTAAGCACGAATGATAGCTTTCCAATCTGGATTGTCATTTTCCTGGTGAATTTCTTCATATAATAGTACTTAATTAAAATTTAAAACAATCTTATAATAAATGAACGAAATAAAATTGCCTTACTAGCCACCATTAAACTATTACAACTAAGAATTCTTCTGGTCGCAATGCATACAATGAAGTTAAAAATGATACCAGTTATTATATTCGACTTGCAGGTGTTGATTGTTGTATATACATATTCTAGATTGGTATGTTATAATAAAGTTGGTTATAACAGTATACTATTGAAAATTTACTGAGATAGACCTATGTCGATCGACCATTATAGGTCGAATACATTTGCCCAATGTGTGTTAAATAAAACCTGAGAATTAATAGGTTGACATATTTAAATTTGTGAATTATTTGTACAGGAAATTAAAAGCATCCCTACATCTGTAAATGTTGTTGTTTTTTCTACTATTTAAATACTTCATAGTCTCCACTTACTTTAGTGCAGGTTTTAAGCACCAGTTTTTACTATTTTGGATTGAGATAAAATTTTATGATGAATCGGGTACTGAAAAAGATTTGTAAGTTCTTCTCTTGTTGGAAGAGGCCCTCTTCCTGGTTGGGTGGTGCCCACTTTCTTAGAACAATCCCCCCTCTAGCATCTGCAGACCAAACCCCTGCTAGCCAAATTCTCTCCAGGAGTTTTAAATTACCATGGCCATTATTTCCACCCCTATCTGACCAAGGAGCCGTTTTACCCGAAAAATCTCCTGTTTCATTTCAGTACTTTTGACAAACTCTATTTTGGAAACATTTTGTCTATCACTACCTTTGAAAAAAAGCCACCATAACTTAACAATCTTGTTAATTTTAAAGTGATTCAAACTAACACAAGAATATCGATGCCAATATAACACCGACATAACTAGCAATTAACCAACAGTCAGCCATTGCATACATGTTTGTTGTGGTTATTTTGCACCATGAATATATTATCTGTGATACAATATGTAATAAACAAATGTGGCAGTTACGACTTATTGGAAAATCCCAACACCTGTAAACCAGTCATAGCAATGATAATTTCGCAACCATGTGAATTTTATCTTGCCTGAGCAAACGTAAGTTCAAAAGTTTGTCGTATGCCTCTCTGCAAGAACATCTACATTATTTTTTTGTTGAAGCTGTATTTCATTCAATGTTTCTTTAAACTTAGTATTATATTCGTCACCAATCCCGTGGCCACGTCTGTCTTATCACCACTTGCTCATATGTATACATTTTCGATGTTTTCTTATTAACGACTCATGAATAATTCATCATAATTTCCGTCGGATGCAATTATTGTCATTTAATTTCCGTACTGCTTCTTATGTTGTAGGAGATATGTCAAATTGCTTTGCAGATTATTAATTAGTGTAAAATTTGGCAACTTTGCCGAATTTAAACATACCCTCTATCACCATTAATAAGCGAGATCTCATAGTGGCCCTCGAATTGAATCAGCCTGTACATCTGCATTCACTGAATTATGATACTCTATCAATATGCTGCTAGATTTAAAGCTCAAGCTAGTTACCGCTCAAATTATCTTCTGATTGGGCATATTTACAATAATATAAACAGGTTTTTCTTCTTTGTTTTGAACAATTTTAAGAATATTTCCAGACAACTATTAAAAATTTTCCATACAGTAAGTAAATCTATGACGCTTCCAAGAAAACAAGGTTTAAGAGGGTATACATATATTTCTTTTTCAATTCCTTCAATGAGTCTAGACTTGCTGTATTATTTATGGTTGCCTCGTAACTACCTTTGATTAACATTAGAACTTTGTTTCACTTCAATTTTATTTTTTATAGTCATCGAATACAGGTCTTTAACCTATACTCTATCAGGAGAATAAAAATGTGCAATCTCAGAATTTATCTTTCATTGCTAAATATACAACCCTGTAGTTTAATAAGCACTGTGCTGGGGAACAGGATTCTTTCTACATGCAATGACAGTAATACTCTTTCTAGCTACATAATTCTTATCTGTAGTAATTCTTAAAGCATTAAAAGCTATCTATGCTAAATGGTATTAGTTGATTACTACTATTATTATGAATTCTCAAATAGTGTGCAAACCACATTTGTCAGATTAAAGAAAATCTTTCTCTAATTAAGGGAACTTACAATGCAAGGTTAGTAATATAGATCACTTCAAAAAGTTTCCATTTGTGTTGCACAATATCAAAATTATAAAAAATTCGTATTACTTTGTTTTATATTTGTCAATAAGTGCAAGTACACATTTAAATATAAATGCAATCGAACATAAATTACCATTCAAATAGTAGAACTTATTTCTAAATCTTTAACGAAATTAGGTTATACAATTTTTTTCAAGATTTAAATATGAATGTTTCAGATAAAATTTTTAAATAAATCAATTTTCTATAATTAGTTATCTTTAGTATCTGATGTAAAATAAGATAAAATTTATGGTACTCATAAAAAATTAGAGTCCTTGTTAATAGTTATAGAACTATCGAAAATCAAACAGCTCAATATATTCTTTTAATTAAATGTGTTTTGTGTTTGGTGTTTTTTTTTAATATAATACAAATAACAAGAAAACTGTCTATAAACATAAGTTGTAATTAGTACTTAAAAATGTGGGTATTGAAAAAAGTAAGTACCTAAATCTTAATGTTTCAGTATTTATAATAAACTCCACTGCTTAAAGCAGTACCTAAATTACTTTTAATAAGTTTATTAGATAAGATAATCAACACTTTCAAGTGGCATATTGGCATTGTTACCATTGATTATATAGTGCATATCTGAAGGCACTCCTAATCTAATTGAAGGCATTTATGACAGTTTTACACTGGCAATGTTAATACACCTACATAAAATAACCTTCATTCATAATTCAATGGTGAACAGTGACGACAACAGTAAGGGATAAGCAAATTTATATTTGAATAAATGAGCAACAAACACCAGCAGGAATGCTAACCAAAAAATAGATACTTCTACACCTTTCTGAATGTTGATACTCAGTTTGATTTATTGTTCTACTGTATGCACACACACATGCGCACGCCCACGTGCAAACTATAACATATATTTGACGATACATTTGACGAAAGAGAGAACATCATTAATATCCTGAAAGGTGTGTAAATCATGAACAATATCAAATATTACAGATTAAAAAGTGGTATGTGCAAATTTAGATTAAGTTTATATTCTAATATTAATAAATGGTATAATCAGTTGTTATGCTATCAGTGAATGTTTTAAATAAGTTCTACATGAAAATTATATTAAAAACTGTTCTGTTGTTCGTTGAATTGCTGGTACATTAATATTAGAATGAATGCTGGTTATTTATTATGTAAAGAATTTCAAATGATAGCAACTTGTTTGTATCATGCAATGAAGAACTTTATGAAATCTTACTACAAGCCCAAATTTACATAGGGCATGTTGGACAAGACCAAATGATCAAAGAAATTAATTTAAAGTATGCTTTTATTACCAGAGAACCTGTTTCTATTTTCCCGTCATTATGTGAAGATTGTACTGTGAAAAAATCTCTTTCAACCAAAAAATTACTAGTACTGCCTTCCAATGACTTCATGTATAGGTGTTAGATCGATCTAATAGACTATGTCGCAATCAGATGGGAATTACAAATTTGTATTGGTTTTTTAAGATCACTTTACAAAATTTGGTCAGCTACGATTTTAAAATCAAAAGCGGAACTTTAAGTTTCTACATATTTGGAGCCCCAAGTATTTCACATACTGACAATGACAGGGAATTTGAAAATAAAATTATAAAAGAACTCGACATATTGGCCAGAATGCAAATTAGTCTATAAAAAAACCGTTCCACAGTCAATCACAGGGTAGCATTGACAGTGCAAATCAAGATGTTGGAAATGTTCTTAGTACTGTTATGGCTGATCATAAAACAAATAACTGCACAAAGCTCCTATCTTTTGTGCAAATCTCAGAAATAGAGCATTATATGCAGAAATTTGCTGTTCTCCTTACGAGAGTCTCTTTGGAACACCTTAGGAGTTGGTATTAAAGGACTGCCAATACCAAAAGATACGATTGACAAAATTAATACCAAAGAAGAATTAGAACAAGTTTACCTAGTACAAATATGAAAAGTCAAACCATAGTGATATATGCTGTCATTGTAAGAGAAGAACAGTGATACTGAGAACAATAATAGCACTGATACTAGTAACGGAGCAATGTGAAATTCAGTTGTTGTAGCTTCAGATTCAATCTTTACAGAAGGCATGGAGAATTTAACAGAAAATGCAACGAACATTCAAATAGAACAATTAGACGTAATAATGGATTTTGAGGATGATGATTTTAATATCTGTATCTGCACAGTTAGGGCAACTAATTCTGGAATAGTAATAATTTATGAAGGTTGTAAAAACATGGTTCATGAGGTGGATGTAGCCAAATTAACACAGATGCTGATGCATTTATGTATTTGAATTGTGTAAGCAAGGATATTGATGATGCAAGAAATAAGTCGAAAGTATGTCAAGATCTTTAGGCAACTAAAATTCTTAGAAATTTTGCAAAGAGACTAAAGAACTGTAGTGTGGATGATAATCTATTCATACCTATCCCATCAGTAGATCGCGATCAAACAGACCCCAGAAATATTGTAGGTGCCGTACTCGATGAAGAGAATGGTTTCTGTAAATAAGGATACGTAAGCAGTGCTATAGTAGAAATGAATTTGAGATAGTAGCACAGAAGTTTATGTAAGCGGCTGAAACTTCTAAATGTGAAACTAGTCGTCGATCGATGGTATCTATCAACTTTACCACTGGCGGTCAGAGAATGAAAAAATGCAATGGTACCAAAAAATGTTACAATAAATCATGCAAATGCCTTAAAAATAAAATGCTTTGCAATAGTCATTGTCACTTTTCTAATCCCTACAAAGATAAATTAACTATTGTTTGTAATAATATTAACCTATGTTTTTTAATTTAGCAAAGTATTTTTCATTTAGTATAGAAATATAATCTTAGGTTTTATATATTTCCACCAGCAATGTAGCAAATATTTTCTTTTTCAATCTATTACACGAATAAAATGTTTCTGTTTTGCTTCAAATTACATAGGCAACATAAGAAATAAACATCTTTTAACTCTGAGATTGAGTACTACATTAATCATTTTGCAAATTGGCTAAAACGGCACTGTAATTCCTCTGATTGGCCAAAGTCATAATAATTTTGCATACTGGGTGGCGAATTGACCAGTTGACAGAAATCTAGGTATTTCGCACATTGCTCGATTTCATACATTGTGTAAAATCAGCAATATGGGAAATATCTAGATAATCTGTAAACTGGCCAATTCACCATGCAGTATGCAAATTTACTACAACTTTGGCCAATCAGTGAAATTAGCATGACTGGATGTCCATGTGGTCTTATTAAGTCACTTGTCAAAAAATAATTTTTTGGCATATATATGATGAAAATTATAACTTAGGCTTTTGTGTAAAACCTATATGAATTATTTTAAATCGAGTAAATAATTGAAAAAAGGAACACAAAGTCACAGATACGATTTGAACCTGTAACCCTCCAATTTGGGCTTGAATGCATTAACCAATTAAACTTACTTCTTTCAATTACTAAGTTGATTTAAAATAACTATTTAGGCATTGCATAAATGTTCTCATTCAAACCTAAAGCCAACTATTAAATTGATATATCTAAGTAGTTGCATAAGTCCAATTGACTTTTAATTCTGTGAGATTATGTAACTAATAATAGCTTAAATTATAATTTCATCTTATTTTAATAATCAACTTGCTAGTGTAACTATGTATATATATTTGCATTCAATATATGACTTTGGTTACGAATTTGATCACTACTTCCTGTATATATCTGACAATGTCAAAAAAAACACTTGACACTGCTAGTTATAATTACCAAAAATTCCAAACATAAATGAAAATTAGGGTGATATGGTAGTGACTGTGCGATTTAAATTTGTCAATTTATGATTGACAAAAATATCAAACCTAATTAAAAGTTAGACTGATATAATAATGATATATGCACTTAAAATTTGTTCATTACCAGTCGCGGTAGCTCAGATGGTAGAGCACCTGAGGGTTAAAGTACTTGTTTTTGATAGGAATTGATCTGAGCATGTGAACAAATGGTAAATAAGTATAATTTTGTATATCTCGGAAGGATGCTTAGTAGGGATGAAAAATTGATTAAGGAGGGTGAATGCTTCATGTAAAGTAATTGAGAGTATATGATCTATTGTGAGGAATGAAGTGATGTTAAAAAATGCACAGACGGCAGTGTACAGACGTTTGCTAATCCTGACGTTTGTTACTGTAGTCAGTAAAAAAAATTGCGTACGCTGAATACCGCAACATAACAGGGAGAAGGGTAGAATAGAAATTAAAAAAATTAGATTTTGACCTAGCTCAAAAACATCGTAGAGGGGGTGGGTGATATAGAAAGGAAAATTGGAAACCTCAACAAATATTTAATTTATTAACCGTTAGTGAAACAAGCATGGTATTAAAAGGAATATTTACATGACATTACACCAAACATTTATGTAATCGTGTAATCGTCCTGTCAACATAATGTAAATAAAAGTGTCACTCGCATATAACACAACTTTCAGCAAATATAAAATTTTAGAATCTAAATAATATGTACATATATAATTAGTTAATGTTTCAAACCCCAGATATATATATATATATATATATATATATATATATATACACACACGTACTAACGTCCTTTACGAAGCCCTAAACAACATATTCCGTGGATTATATGAAGCCCTCTGCTGTTTTACGAAGCCCGAAACAGGCTTCCTAAAAATTTGTGTGTATTAAATTTTATTTCGATAGATATGGCCATAAAAGCGTTTCTACAAAATTTACCTGGGCTTCATAAGTCAGTATAGTAACGCAAATTATACACCTATAGTTGACTGCATTGTCTTTAAGATGGCGTGTTAGTTCTGTGGTATATACACCGTATATACTGCACAGTCCTTACGAGCCAAATATGTTTGATGCCATTTATTAATGTATATCTCCGGCAAATACTTACTTCTTAATTAACAGATTACATTTTATAGCCACAACCGGTGTTCAATCAAAATACAGCATTAAAAGTTTATATTCGAACATTTGTTCTAGCAGTAAAAATTCCATACACATTCTTGACTTTCAGATTTGTATTTGCAGCAATAAGCATTCTCTCCTGTTACGCAAAAGGACACATATCTCTAATAGTCCAAGAGGCAGCATCACTGAAACGTCGATCATTTCATTATTATTTATATTTTGTATACACTATCTGTAGGCTAAAACAAAAGATTGCTGTAAGTCTGCCAGTGTGGCAGTGGTGGACATGCGGGCTGACACCATGATTGTAGTAAAATCAGAATTTTTTTGCGCGATTTTATCATGTGAGAGACCATGTGCAAATGAAAATTTATCAACTATAATTAATGAAATAATGGTCTACCACCACCTCGATGGTGGATTATACCTCTGCCAAGGGTGGTTTTGATTTAATATAGAAATTTTTTCAAGTAATTTCATCGAATGTTAGACTAAATGCAAATGAAAGGTAATTATGCACGATTCATTACAAAGTCATCCTGCGACTCTTTAGTTAGTGGTTAAGGTCAAACCATACCGAAAATTAAACAAGGCACGGTCAGCTGATATTACTGTAGAAGCGCATTGACACGCTTTAGAATTCATACTTCATGAAATTTTATCATATACTGTAGTAATAATCAAAGGATTTGTGAGTTCAAATAAATTTTGCCCTACTTTAGGCATAATTAACGTTTGCATCACTAAAACGCACTTGTGTAAGTTAAATTTACTTGGATGGTTGTAAAGCAGAACGTAAATTTTTATTTACTTTGTTACGGTATTCCCGTGCAGACATGAAAGAAAGTAGTAAAATCAGTGATGAAAATCGCCCACACCGAATACCGCAACAAAACAGAAGGGTAGAATAAAAATCCAAAAGAATTGGATTTTGTGCTAGCTCACACAGAAAGAAAAAAATTTGAAAGCTCAGTAAGAAATTTATTTACAAACTGTTAGTTAACGTAGTACAGAAAGTAATATCTACAGAGACCAAATCGAGCATTTACGTAATCGTCATGTCAAAACATAATGGAAACAAGAGCGTCTACTTGTTATACAGGCTGACATTAGTTTTATGTCATTGAATTTAGGAGGTGAAAGAGCTTGGTTAGCTAAACAAAAACTTATAAGGCATTTTACTCTTGGACCGTTTTTAAAATGCCCGACCTAGGTCAATTTAAGTAAATGTTTTAGGACTGCTGTTTTGTCATTTTTTTAAAGAAATACTTGCATATACAAGTGCTATTATGAATTACAACATGCACATGAAATGATTTCACAATAAGTGTTCGAAATTTCCACTATCTGCAAGTTCGTTGTTCGTATAATTCTTGGGCTTTCGTATTTTCAAAAAACAACTCATGAATCTACTAACACGACAAAAAACTCCAATTACCTGTTTACAGTTACAGTTAAGTCCCAACACTTACACACAACTACAACATCTAACCTTGGTTATGAGCTATGTAATGAAAAAGTGCATTCAACTTGAAGTAGGATATCGTATTCTGAATAAATGCTGAATTGCAACAAACGCATCAGGAATGTCAGGAACCAAATACAGTCCACCACATCAGCATTATGGAATATTACTCTTTGTTGTGATTATTATCTAAACATGCGAATTGTAGAAACAATTTTAAACTTTTTTCAGTAGCAGCTAAAGTATATTGAGTTATTTCGTTTGGCAGCAAAAATGCACTCTATTTCACTAATTTAAGTTTGCTGAAGGTTACAACTTAATTGGTCGACTTTAAAGCATGATGTAATTGTATATCTTATTTGCAACCTAGGTAACATTACAGTGGTTTTAAAACAATTTTTATACTTTTTTCGTGTGTCTATGTGTAGCTAAACTGTTTGCTTTAGATCTCAGGTTTATTAACAATTTTTGTTTGTCTTATCGGTCTCTACCACCCCCTTTAAATTAATGACAAAACTAATGCCACCCTGTATAACAACAACATGGTAATACAGGGTGGCACTAGTTTTATCATTAAATTGAGGAGGTGGTAGAGATTGATAGGCTAAACAAAAACCTATAAGGCATTTTACTCTTGGACAGATGTTTAAATGCTTGACCTAGGTCTATCTCAGTAAAAATTTTAGTACTGCTGTTTTATTACATGTTCATCAAAAAATAATTTGCCTATGCTAGTGTTATCCTGAATCACATCATGCACATGAATTGATTTCAAAAGTGTTCAATCACGCATTTCACTAAGCTACATAGTATCTCTAATTACCTAAAACCTATAATTACAGTTATCTCAGAACACTACATTTAAGTATATTACCAAAGCAGGTGATGGAATTGTATCATCCGACACTTGTAACAAAAGCAAACAGGAAAAACAAGCTTGCAAAACATTTAATACGTTCAAAGAAAAAGTACAATCTACTTAAAGTGAATTTTTGCTGAATTGCTAGAATATTCAGAGTATGGGTTCAAAAACCTAATACAGTCGACCAACTCAGCATAAATAAATTTTATTTTTTGTGATTATCATCAGAACTTTAGTTTTAAATGACTTTGGTAGGAGCTATGGTGCATGGGTTATTTCGTTTTACAGCTCGCAGACACCATATTCCAATGAGTTATGTTTGCATAGTGTCACAACTTTGTTGGTCAAATCTAAAGATATTATTGTGTATTTGATTCATGGCATAGCCGACCATTGCAGAGATTCTATAAAATTTACACATTTTTTTTTGTATGTCCGTTTCTAGCTTAACCATTCATTTTAAGCTGCAAGTTGATTAACAATTTTTGTTTGTCTTACTGGGCTCTACGCCCTCTTTAAATTAATGGCAAAACTAATGCCATAATGTATACATTTAAGCCAATCTCGATTATAAAATCTAAATAATACATACAAGAATACTTACACAATGTTTCCAGTCCGAAATATATACAAGAAGAAAATTAGACATATTGTGTACAGTATTATTACCTGCTCTGTGAAGTCACTTCTAAAAGAAATAGCATAGCCCTAACTGATATAAACCAAGTCTTACCTTACTCTAGCTTATAATTTAGTAAACAGGTTGTTGACTTTAGTATTTCGTAATATTAATTTTAAAACAAGTGAAATCGTCCTAACATAAGCTTCAGTTTATATGAATGTGACTTGTAAAATAATTACGGAATCACTTGTGCACTGGGATGAGGAAGTTAATTTTAACACGCAGTCTGTAACTTATTGTGTCATAACCACGAGTACAAAAACTACATGACTTACGTGGTTATCAACCAACAAAGGACCGTAGCTTTCATAGCAGCATCAACAAGTAGAAAATAGAATAAAAAATCTAAGCCGCATGTACGGCTCACAACCAAACTTAGACATTAAGTTCAACAAATATTACTTACCTTTGTGTTAAATATTTGAAATTTAATTGTACGCGATATATAAAAAAATTAAATAATAAATAGTAATGTGTAAAAATTCGTATTTAAAGTCGAATATCTTGATTAATAATTGAAATATCGAAAAGTGAATAGCGTATTCGTATTCAGCGTAAAAAACTGGATAAGAATCATATATTATATGTCTTGTAACATCACTGGAACCGTGCAACGGACAGACAGACAGACAGACAGACCGACCGACAGACTAGACCATCTCATTAACCAAACGAAGTTTGGTTGAAATGTACCTTAAGAAGTGTAGTTGTCTACTTCTGATACTATTGTAGTGGACCCACTTGCCTACGGATTGGATACTATATGAAACAATTGCACTAGAATGTAACTCTAAGTAAAACAACTTAACAAGAAGGCATCTTAATTAGCAACATGACTTACAGGGCTCCTTCACAGTAAAAGGGCTCCGTATAGAATCAGACCGCCTTCAAAGCTCATTCTGTATTTATAAGAATTGAAAATGTGTTTTCGTTTCAAAAAGCAATTCCCATCGATAGAATGTCAAGTATTTCTACAAACAGCACCTGCAAGATATTTCAATAAAGCAGCTGCGAAGCATTCGTGGAACATTTATTGCGACCAAAGACATAATATAACGACTTCCAAAAATTGCTAACAAGGGGACAGTTTTATTGCCCGTACAACTGCACATCTGTGAAATAACAGAATACCGCTTGATAGAATTTCTTGGCATAGATAACAAACTCATTACAAGCGTTCATTTACTATGCATGTGGTTAACTTATTTCATAGAATTTGTAACCGCCGGACTTTTAATCTCTTAAGAAAACCATAAATACATTTAACTTATTTTAGGGAATTTATTTAATCATTGCAAAGCAAATGAGATTATTAGATAAGTTGGCTAGCAATACCTGAAACTATGAGTCCAATTAGGTTTTAAATTAATCCGCACCCTGTAGTGAAAAAACACATATTTACGATATTTGTTACTAGTGCTTCTACAATTTTATAATTTCTTACTAAACAGTCATTTCTAATTCGATTGCATGTATAAAGAGTAAAATAAGAAAAAAATACTTCCTATTTTGCTTTTATGATTAGAAAACATTGAATTACGTATTCAAATCTTTTAGGTGGTTTGGCATAAATTTGCTTGTTACTACATTTTAAACAAAGCTAAATAAAGTTGGTTGCCTTCTTTTCTGTTTTAATTTAGATAGATAATGTGAGATAATTTGAATTACTTGCTTTTCTTAGAAATATGTATTAGGAAAATGAAAAGTCATTGCTGCATTTCATCTTTCTATTTATAAGAACCTGCGAAGGTAGTTACATTATGCGAGATGTCTATTTTGTTATAATAAATATTTCCATTAACCCAAATTTTATTAAAATATGTTGAAACAATTTTTATACTATATTTATTGGTCTCTGAATGTACATTACATTTTAACGATAATTTTACTATTACTTTATTAAGATAAAAATCACAGTAATGTGTAAAATACAAAAAATATTAGTCCGTGAACACTTCAAAATGAACAGACTTAGATAGCAGTATTATTAGAGATAAGAGATAACGTTGTTTTTGTGCTTATGGAATTATCTATGATTAAAATTTATACTTCATCCACTATTTGTAACCAGTAATTCAGTTTAAAGATTAATTGATCGCAATTATTAGTAGATATGTCAGTATTGCACTTACAGTATACGTGGGCAATATGATACATTTTTAAGTACCCACATATTAGGCAATATAAAACCGATAAGCAATGCTGAAATTGAGTTTATACTGAATCCCTGAAATCATGGTTTTATGAATGCATAAAATTTACTCTTAAATTGTAGTTTTTGGAATTATCTTAATTAACTTCATTTAATCAAAAATACATGCCAACAAATCAGTGAAAAATTGTTTAACAAAACCATCATAAATATATAAATTGCATAAATTTATTTTTCGAAAATAAGTGTTTTCACTTTCTTTTTCATTGCTTTGCATATAATTATCTGAAAATTTAAATGTGAAATTGATTCAAAATTAAGAATATTCTCAACTTAGAATATTACATAATATAATATCTTTATATTTTTGTACATAAAATAAGGTAATTTTTGAAAAGCAGTCCACAGATTATACATACATGCAGACATACATACAATTAGTTAAATTTAAACGAAATCGTAATATATCAAGTAATAATATTTTTTAAACTTTTTAGTAAAAACTAGTTCACAGCTGTTGATGTTTCATTCCTAATATAGATTTACATTTTTATATAAAATTTGTATATAGATACAATGGGAATAAAATTCAGGAATTCATCACTACTTAAAATTTCAGTTTACAGGATGGCAACATTTAAAAAACTAAAATATTTAGAAATACTACCCCTAATTGGCCCAATATGTGTTTAGCTAAAAAACAATTTAATATTATCAATTTAATTTTTATGTACTATTTTGCCACTACAATAATGCATGTTTTTATATGAGAATTCTGCGTTTATGATACGCTTTAATTAAGCATGTACCAACGTGAATTGTCCTTAATAATAAGCTTTACACATTATTATTATCGTCACAGTTATTAAATACCAAGGAAACAAACAAACAATAAATAATTGTCATAACATGCATAACAAATATTTAAATGGCTTACAGTTATTTTTCTCACTTAAAATTCCATTGGCCTTCAGGGCAGGAATCGCTGGAGGTATAAAATCCAACTGTTGATTTTGATAAAAGCTCCCTCACACTGGCAGCTTTCACATTAACTACCGGTATGCATATCCGCGTTTTATTTTTGCGTTCTCAACTCCGTTCTTTTACTTACATGTTCGAGTATGATACCGTCACGTTAATTATCGTACCTTTTCCCATCGCACGATGCTTGCATTTTGATCGAAATTGGCAAGCCCTGGTCAAATGTTTAGTCATCAATAATCTGATCTGATCTGCCCATTCTTTTTCTATCTGTTGGTTTTATAAGTCTTACATCACAGGGTCATTGCATACTAATTCCGTTTTTCACTGTTTGTGGATATAAACTATTCTAATGCCGAGGTCTATGTTGTTCTGTCCATGTGAATCGTTCATTTTGTTCACGTTTTCATATTTAAAACCGAAAGTTGTGTTCGTTGTCTGCAAAGCATTAATTTAATGGCTGTATTTTAGGAGTATATGGTTGTTGGGGTGTATCGGTTCGATCCCATGGTTAATGCTTTCTTGGACCCGTGTGAATTTGAACAAATAACTTTAATTCGTCGGATACAGATACTTATGGTTTGTAAACTTGCAATTGTTCACTTACCTTCCTTCTAACTTTGCCTGGCTAGCTCAACGGAATTGACGGAGTTTTCTAAATGAAATCAAAAACAGCAATATCACAAAGCATTTATACAGTATGAAATATTTTCTCTCACACAAAAGCATTTACAACATCGTTTCTTTCAAACAAAATAATTTCTAAGATGTAATTATTATAAAAAATTCTTCCTTAGCTTATTTTAAATTTACAGAATTAAATTTCCTTTTTTATGGATGGTTTACCTGGTTCTGTTTATTGCCACGCTTGCAAGGTTTGTTTTACCAAAAAATCCTTGACAGATAATCTATTAAAGGGTCAGAGTGTTTTGAACTCAGATCACAAACTTTCCTGGTAAAAATCCTTCACAAAAAGTATTAAGACTATCTTAAACTACATACAAATACTCAAATATCAGTTAAAAATAAATCTAAAAGTAATACTTGCAGAATCCACAAAACGTTCCTCGTAATCAAATATCTTCTTATTTTAAATTGACATCAAATCAGCTTACAAGATTTTCCATATTTAAAATCTGCGTTTCAAAGAGCAGTTACCAAAGTACATTTTTGGTTAAATCTTCCTTTCAATTATTTAATAAAATTTTTAAAATAGCGTTATCTTAAAGAATTTTCCCTTTTTATTGTAATTAATAATTTTCATTTTTTATGTAACTTGCGTTTAAAGCATCACTTCTATATTCATTGCAACAATGCAATTATCAAATTAAGGTATGCTTACTGCATACTTCAAATATCATCTTCGCAAAGCAACAGCTCGCGACTTCTCTCAAAATAACACTTCGCGATCGAATTTATGAATCGAATCAATCTAATGAATGAATGAATAAATTATTTGATAAACGCTTCCTTATATATTATAATTTATCTGTTTCCAGAAGGGTGTAGAATGTGCAAGATTTCATTCTAAATAATAAACGCCTATCTTACGTAACTTTCTTGGATATTCTCATTAGTGTTCAAAATTGTTGAGTTTTATTACCTTGTCATCTGGTTCCAGTTATTCGTGACGCGGGCTGCTCATCTTGTTTAACACATATACGATTATTGTGGCATCGAATACTAGATGCAAAAGATAATCAATGTTATCGGAAATTTCTTGGATTTTGTGGGTTTTTCATTGATCGGGCCGCTTCTTGGAATAAAATGTTTCATTTATTAATTAGATATTTACATAGTTCTAAATACCGATTACTCATCTCGTTATATTCCTAATATTCTATAAAATTCTTTATTTAAAATAAGTTTCTGTAATCAACGGAGTAATTCATTTAAACTTTAATTGCTTTTTAATTCACAAGGGGTTGTATTTTATAAAAATATTTGCTTTCGTGTTTACGTACACAAAATTTATTAAAATTGGGGTTTAACATACACGTTGATTTTCTTAAGCTAAATGCGTAAAGCTAGTACTATTCTATGCTATTTACAGCAAATGAAAAGTATTTTTTTCAAAAATGTATTAATAATTAATAAGTGAAAATAAATGGCTTTGTATTTATCTTAAAATGATGCGTTCGCATTGAATGCGTTTTATGGTGTCTTACAATTAATTATTTTTACATATACAACTTACATTACTTGCTATGCATTTACAATATGCTTATATCATACAGGTTGATTATTTACACACGCAATTGAATTTTTTGCTTGTATATCAACGAATAAAAGTACGTTTGTATTGTACAGGGTGTAATCATGAATTTACAGAAATTTTTATTTTTCCGGATTATATTATATTTTTAGTGGGATTTATTTGTAGAATTTTCAATGACCTCTCGTGGCTTTGCGCTATCAATGCAGGCATTGAATTTTCTACAAATTTCCTGTCAAGATTCTTGTTAAATCGTTTCATTTCACACGTAGGCATTTATTTTGTATAGCATACTCCTCAGAAAATCCAAGTTTATATTCCATTCTGTCACGTTCTCATATTTGTGTTTGCTGTTATTCAAATTTTTATCGTGCTGCCGAACGTCTATTGTTTGTTATTTAAAAATTCAAATATGTGGGTTTACAAAGTTGCAGATCACATAGCCTCGTTTCTATTATGACGTATTTGAATGCCTTTATGCGTTAATATTTTTAATGAGATTATATTGTAGCTAGTATGCCAGGTTGTTTACCTTCACCGATTGCGTGTTTATTTTAATAAAACTCGTTGTGTTTAAAACGTTGTTTTTGCGTCTCTTTCTTTTCAATCTTAGACTTGTATATTTAATTTGAAACGCATTATTAGATGTACAGATTATTATTCTTGCTAAATTTGATCTGGTTATTAAAAAATGAGAGGTTCCTTTTATGAATTAAAATAAGTTATGATTTATATAGTGTGCTCGCTATTGATTTTATGCAAAATTGTCGATTTACTCCCATTTAATGATGAAATTATTTGGTTTTTTAAACGTTAATAATATTTACATGTATCTGACGACCCCTATGACTTAATATATCCTTAAATTACCTTCTTATCATAGCAACATATATATATATATATATATATATATATATATATATTGCTGTGAAACCTTCAAAATTCGTGAACTAAGGTTTTCGAATCGAGCCCCAGCGTTGGGCCGTCAAGAATTTGCTGTGAAACCTACAAAAAGCCTCACCAGAGTAAAAAAAAATATTCGAGCCTCTCAAACTGGGCACCAAGATTTGCTGTGATTCTCGCCCTGTTGAATCTCTTCTGATAATCGCTTCTTTACTCTTTCCGCCTTGGCTGCTCACCTTTATCCAGTGCCAAGAAATAGAAACTCCAATAAATCAATCGTTAGTCTCCAATCAAACTCTGTACTAAACATTTTAATATACATGTTTGCTAAGAAATTAGAATTTTAAATTTTAACTAAGAGTTTTAGCAACTCGCATCAAGGTGTACATAATTTATATATATATATATATATATATATATATATATATATATCAACAATATTTTTAGTACAATTGTATATTAAATAAATTAAAATGTAGTAACCGTACCACACCATTCAATGAATGACTCAATTTATACTACGTTATAATATATAAACCTCCGTTTATGGGTAAGCATATTTTAGATATTTATAAGAGATAATGTACATGTATCGTATTATAGGTAAAAAACATCATTGATAAAGACCATCTAGAGACGGTCGAAACGTCTGATTAACACGCATATAATGTAAAAAAAATATATTTTTAGTTATTTAGACCTTTTTCCCAAGAAACACAATTTCAAGTAATATTATATATATATATATAAATATATATATATATATATATATATTATATACATATATTTTAAAGATAATGACCTTCTAGTAATATTAAATGTTTTTAATGGGTTTGAGGTCAGCTGATAAAAATAAAACTCTTTTATAATGCCTAAATTTTCGGATTTATTTAATCCTTGATCACAGGCTTCTAAAAATGTTACAAACAACTAGGCTAAATTATACAAATATTAATTGCAACTTACAAGATGAGTTGTTTTAAAAATTAACATCGAAATTAATTATTAAACATAACTTTTTTAGTTTTTCACTTTTAAATGTAGGAAGGATATATAATTTGTATAAGAAGAAATGTAAAAATAAAAATTATGTCAGATTTTGAAATATTTCAAATTTTCTTTTTTAAGAGGATGCCCGATGCCTTTATTTAATATATATGTTATGTTGTATGTGATAGTTGTTGTTTGTTTGTATGTGTGTATATACCCATGTGTTAGGTTGTGTGGTTTGTATGTGTGTATGTATTTATAATGTTAAACATATTAACAAATATTACATTAGGTATGTAGCTGTGTTTTAAAATTAAGTAAATATGTGTAAATCGAGCTCAAACCACTAATATCATTTTTTTATTTATACTATCTTTTGCATTAAAAATGTGATACATTTCAAGAAATAGTATTTTTTATTTATCTTTCTCTAATTCTAAAATTTTTGGATTTTTGAAATCTATTTTATGATCTAAATTAGTTGAATGACTCGATAAAGCACAGGAATTTGGTTTAACTTTTATGTCACTTCTGTGTTGAATTATACGCTGATTTAAGGATTGACATGTTTGTCCAATATACAGGCCATTACAATCTAAACAATTAATTTGCTACACAATATTTTTTTGAAATAGTTCGGGTGTTTTATCTTTTAATTTTGAAAAGAGATTGTTGACTGTTAAAATATTTTTCTTTGCATACTTAAAATTATAATTTTTAAATACTTTAATTAGTTTATGAGTAAATTCATTGTCTATATTTGATATTGTTTTGTATATTTCTAAATTTTTGTTGTTGTTACTACTTGTGTTATTTTTGTTCATATTACTGTTACTGTTGTTTGTGTTTTTATATTCTTCAGAGGTATATAGTAATTTTGTTATTAAGAGGAGTGGGATAGTTGTTGTTTTTTAAAATGTTTGAAAGTTTTTTTATATTTTTATTGTAAAATGTTGGATAACATATTCTTTTAATTCTATTTTTTAATCCTAAAATAAAATTTATTTTTGTTTTGAAAGGGTGATATGACTTCATCCTGATGAGATCCAGTGAGATCGAAACTAGTCGATGAATGTTTATTCCCTTTATGAAACAAACAAATTCTTTCGTTTATGGCTATGCAAATTACTAGCTTGCTTTGGATAGTTAAAAACCCATTTTCGATTCTTCGTAAAGTGGGTGTTTATCTATACATCGTATATACTGTTTTATATATATATATATATATATATATATATATTGCTGTGGCAACGCCGCACGTTGAGGCGTCACTAGAAGAGTTCTGTGACAACGCCTCGTTTTGATGCGCCGCTAAAAGAGTGCTGTGATACAGATACAGCAAATTGTACAACTTGAAATTTTGGTCTTACCTTCCTTTCTAACTTTACTTTACCACACTAGCTCAATGGAATTGACGGAGTTTACAAAAAATCAAACGCAGCAATATCATAAAGTATGAAATATTTTCTCTCATACAAAAACAACATAGTTTCTTTTAAACATCAAATTATTTCTAACAAGCACCTATTTACTTAATTATCAAAATGGTTCTTACCTTATTTTTAATTTAGAACTAAATCTCTTCTCTTATGGATGGTTTACCTGACTTTTTATTCCCACACTTGTAAGGTTTGTTTGTTTGGCCAAAAAATCCTTGACAGATAGTCTATAAATAAATATCAGTGTTTCGAACTCTGGCCACTAACTTTCCTGGTGAATAAGCTTACAAAAAAATAAAATGATTAGGACTTTTTCTAGCTTAAATGTAAATGACAAATAGTAAAATATCAGTTATAATTAAAGTTTTTTAAAGTAGTACTTTTACAGTAATACTTCCTCCAATTCGAATCTTAGGCTTCATGGCTTTATTTTAAATTGACGTTCAAATCTTAGTTTACAAAATCTTACATATTATTTAAATTTTTATTTAGAAACCAAGGCGCATCCTCGAATCAATTATTCAATAAGCGTATTGCATACTTTACAACAATAACTTCAATATTCTTTTCTCAATGTGACATTTTCGCTATTGTATTTATGAATGAATTCTTTAATAAACGCTTCTGTTTATATACAAAAATTATCTATTTTCTAGAATATACTAGTGTTTATGTGATTCCATTCCAAATAATACACGCCTATTTGACGTAATTTTCTGGGAATTTCTCTTTATCGTACAAATTATCGCGTTTTATGACCTCATTAGCGCGTACTACTTATTAGTGACGTGCGCTGCTCGTCTTTGTTTAACATCCAAGAGTATTGCTATCTGTATTTATACTATTATTATTTAAATAACGCTTCTCTCAAATCAAGCCAACCAACGATAGTTTATCTGTATAGATATTGATCTCGCAATATTTATACAAACTATGAACCTTTTCCCATGTGTATTCGATAATCAATAAACATGTTAAACAATTAACATATTAAGTAACCCAACGTCTTACATATTATGCCATGGTAACACACTTGAAGAGGTTTATTTATGCCTTGATTAGTATTTTAGGTAGTTATGTTTACTCTTATAATTTAGCTTAAAGTTTTTATTCAAAGTTTAATACAGTTTTCTTTGTAGGATGTGAAAATGCCGGATAATGTAAAAGTGGAATCAAAAACTTCATCTCTTCGGAGTATACGTGTTAAAACAGACCGTCTCTTGAAAAATACATTACTACTGAAGGCACCTTTACTAGAAAATATTACAAGTAATTTAATGGTAATTGAAAATGAATCTCTCTTGCAAAATGTGACTGACGAAATTATTATAACACCACCTAGTAGTTTAACCGTAGAACTACTTACCTCAAAACCAGACAAATCAGAAGGTGTCATGCTTCCACCTCCAGCACCACGTCCTTTAATGTCTGTAATTGCATCAAAACCACCCGAAGAAAAAGAGAATATTGCTACTTGCAATACCGCTATTAGTCCCCTTCCTACATCTCCTAAAAACACTGATGTTGATAATATAGAAGAAATATACAGTTCACAAACACCAGAACCAGAAATTTCTTGTAATAGTGTTATAAAAACTAATTGCTTTAGTAATTCTCTATTAAATAGTGTTAGAAAACGTAAGTTGGACATTTTAAAAGAAGGTGGATTAGAAGTAACGCCGGTTAAACATAGCATAAGCGATGTTAGAAAAATCAAAGAAAATCGCTCTTTAGTTGTACATAGAAGTACTGGGAATAAGGCAACAATAGGGCAACTTTCAATAACCTTAACAACGGATAAACCTAGAGAAAATTTTAAACAAATGCCTGGCAATATAAATTCATTTTTGAACGAAAATGATCAATCGCCACCTAAAGTTGTACAGTCAAGCTCGATTTATTCTTATTCTGAACAAACTGTGTATGGTAACCCTAAGGAGTACTTTATGCCACCACTTCCACACACACCTCGTTTTGTTAACCATCCGATTAAACACACCGGGGGAGAAATTTTAGATTTAACAGTTAAAAGTCCACATAAACCAGTTCGGGAAATGACACGATTACCTAGTGAATTACCTAAAAAAGTTCCAAAACCTGTTTTGAATGTATCCCCAAGAGTTGGCTCTAATTTAGAAATTACTCTAGTAGGACCTCCTAATAAGCTTATTAATAGCAAACCTCAAAGTTATACAAGTAGACGTTCAAGTAGTAATAGTTCAAGTACACAATTTCGAAAGCAACACCAAAATGGCACTAAATTACCTTATGGTATCATACCAACACCACAACTACAAGCCTATGTACCTCAAGAACACCGTTTATCATCTAACCATAATTCAAAAATAGCTTCAAAACAACAAGTACCTCCTAATTCTAATTTAAAATCATATGCCAATACACCACCCAGAGTTGGCTCACATTTATACTCACAGTTGTCGCTAGCAAATAAAATGTTACCACCATACGTTCCTCCAATGGATCCACTATATTTTTCGGCTATGCAAAGTCTCTATTCTCATGGACAACAACCTTTTATGCCTATTCCTACACCTGAACAAATACAGTTTTATACTGAACTTATGGCACGTAGTGCTCAAATTCCAAGATTTCCTTTTCCGTATCCACAAGATAACAAAAATTCCCTACCAAATAGAGGTGTAACAAGTGATATGCTAAAAAAATAGTCTATATATTACATTTAATCATATTTCTAAATGTTGTTTTATTCAAATACTTTTGTTGTTATAGATATCGTTAAGTTTATCGAATAGAGAATGACTGGTAACGTTGATTTGTGGTTCCAGTGGATCCATTATATTTTTTGGCTGTGCAATTTTCCACAGTTCACATTCTTTTTTGCTTTTCTACACCTAACAAGAACAGTTATATACTTATCTTATGACATATTATTCTTGAATTCCAAGATTTACTTTTCTCAGCTATATATTAAGAAAAGCTTAATACAAAAACATTATAACTAGTAAAACATAAAAGCAATTCACATATCATGAATAGCTGCATTTCTAAATTTTAATTTCTTTAGATTTGGTTAAATTTATTAAATAAAAAATAACTAATAAAACTGTTTTAATTAACTTGACCTGCCAATTAATACATTATACTATAACACCTGTATTCTCACGGTACACAAAATTGTCCACCTATGTTACATGTGAATTTGGCACTAGTGACTCTGGAAACGTAACAGAGAAAATTGCACCAGTTAGCTTAGTGATAAGGGGATGGGTTCGGTGACAACAAAAGAAATTCTTTTAGGGGTGTACAACTCTAACACGTGCACCTACATGGAAAGGTTGTCTGAAGTTTCAATCCATTAATAAAATGTTCAGTGCCAACCTACCTGACACTGGTCTTTGGACCTTAAATAGTTGGTGAGTGATCTACAAGATGACTAATGGATTAATTCTTATCTCGATGTCTGATGGAACCTTGTTTACATTGACTTCCCCTGAACCTTTAATGTAAATACAAATAGTGAAAAGAAAATGGCAAGACTTTCACTTAACCTATATTAACAAACATGAAAATCACGAGTTTTAACAATCACCGCCAACACAGATAAACTAAACTCTAACCATAATTTTGGCCAAATTGTGTATCTCTAAAAAAGAACATCTTACATTTGTTTAATTGTCTAACAATTTTGACTGTTTATATAAATTTCTATGAACACTATTATCGTGCTTATTTCTAGTACATTTCACTTTGAAGTCAACGTGCACTACGTACAAGTCTGAATATTAATTAATTAGATGTGAATAATGCAATATACGTCAACAAAATATAAGCAGGTAGAAAGTTAAAGAGTTTATCACTTACAGCGTTCTGGTTAGAATGCAGAGTTTTTCAACCTAACACAAGTTGCTGGTATAAGTAATCTTTTAATCCAACTTAATATTGAGGAAAGCCGCCACTAAACTAGTCACTTTCATTTAGTTATGGTAAATTATTTATTTACGCGCTTTCGATGCGTTTCGAGAGATTTTCACCGGCAAACGCGAATTTAAAATACTGTACTTTCAACAATTGTCATTGGTCAATTTGGTTGAAATAAAATGAAATTTAGCCGCTAGAAAATCATGACAGCGATGGCACTTGAATGCTCAACACTATTATGATTTGATGGTATATATAAATTAAATGTCCCTGGGGGTTTTACGTTATGTTCTAATTCACAGCGTTCATGTGAGTTGCAGCAACCTTGCAGTTGCGTCGAGGGGTTCTCAGTACATGGGAAAATATACATAATGGTATTTTCACACAGTCTGTTTACTACCACAACTCCGTCATTGGGTTTAGTCTCTACATATTTCAATTATTTTATTTTATCAGCTTCTACCTGGTTGAGTAATTTGCAATGCGTGAGAATATTTTCGATTCCATGCTCGCACAATGATTCGTCATCAAAATATGTTGATGTTTGTCGAATTTGGTATGTTTATGGTGAGGTCCCGATTTTTAATTACTGGTTGTGAAAGAATGTATTACGTACTTTCCTACTTATTTCGGTGTTATACTGTACCAATATGATGCACTAGTTCTGTTGGTAAATTGTTCATATATTTTCTTTCTACAGTTTTTAAACTAGCTACGAGTCATGAATATTTTCGTATACACCAATGTATGTATAATTAATGTACTAGCGTTACACCTATTTGAATTATACTTGAACAAATATAACTCTACTCATCTTACAGTGCCTAATTCTCAAAATATATTTCTAATCCTTATCCACAAAATAAGTAAAAGCCCATATACCAGACAAAACAATAATGGTTCATATTGTGTATAATTGTATGTCTAAATAATTGTTTCACTTCATAATTTAATTAATGTGAAGAAGCACAATGCTTAACTTCTCATAAATTTGGCTAATTATGTTGAATCGAAAATGACACATAGTTAATTTAGTTGATGCAATTGTTTAAACCCCTTTTTATTACAGTGATTAATTGTAATGTGTTGGGAAAGTGGCATTTTAGTGGACGAGAAGGCAAATTTGAGGACGGTATACACTATATTTCTCAAAAGCAGTTCAATAGGAAAATAATTTATAATGTCATTACAAAAACAACAATAAGATATTATTAGTATTTATAGGATTATTATATGGAAATTTCTTGCTTTAAAAATAGTCCAATAGAATTTGAATATTATGGAGACCACACACTTGTTACTCTATCTGCCATTTATTAAAATGCCTTTAGTACTGTACAATAATTGCCACCGAACATCTCTCATGCATTAATACAAATAATTCTATCACATTACTTCAACATATTGCTTTCCGATAACAGCTCTTGAGCTACGTCCTTTGAAATATAATAGAATTATTTCGTAATCATCAATGCTCTTGTGATACTATATCAGAAAATGAAGTATTTACTTATAGTTACCAAAATAATCAATGAAAAGTCTCAATTTGGTATTTGAGAAGCATGATTTGTTGCTATAGATCTAATGCAATTTTATGAATCAAAATTATACAACAACAAAGTAGCTTACATCATTTTTGTGTGACCAGATGAGGAGGTTGTATGCAAAGCTGGTTATAAAATTATAAAAGAAGTTTATGGATCAAAGAAATAATCGAAGAATTCAATGTAGAGTTGTTAGACTTAAGGCTACGAATGCACAAACGTAAAAAACTTCAAGTTATTCACAAAACAAAATCTATACAATCAGTGTTGCAGTCAAATATAATACAGAGCAATATAAAGACCTATGTCTAATATTTAATATAACCTACAATTTAAAGTGAATTCTTGCTTTATTATTGTTTGTTTATACAGGTTTCAATTTATGGTAAATATAAACAGTTTTTCAAAACTAAAAGGATTGGTTAAACGCATGAAGTGGTAAATATATATCAATCTCCTCTGTCAACAATATCTACACGAACTAATCTCGAATGCTAAAAACATTCACTGTGTTTTAATTCGAACGATCTAGCGTGGTGAATTGTCAGTACGATAACTAAGAAAACTTTGTCTATATCATTTTTCGATTTATTGTCAAATATTGAAAAAACATTTTTTTAGTTAAAAAAAAAAGAAAACCCAAAATATACTATTACTTTAAGCCAAATTTACTTATATTATTTTATTTTAAATATTTATACACATTCCTGTAAGGGTGAAAGAATTATGGGATTGAAGTCCCCATAGATCCGACGGTTGCTGATTCCATAAACTAATTGCTTGCACAGCAAACAACCAAGAGTAAACGGAGGTGTAGTGGCGTGGAATACAAAGAAAAAGCAGATTTGCAGAGCGAGAGTTGTTTGTAGATAAAAGGCTCGATGTGGATCTATGCACAACATTGTGTAGCAATCAAGATAATGTTGATTTCTACGCTGTTGTAGTCGCAGGAGATCTAGTTTCGCTTATAGCAATATCTGCCAACCCCCAGCCTGTATGATACCTATATTCTGTTGATGTAATGATTGATATCTTGCAAGTATTTATTTACAGAAACTGTAAGATGAATAAGAATAGTTATGATCGTCACAGGAAATGATTTTAATTGGGAGTTTTAATATTAGGTTGTTTAGGGGAAAACCTATACAAGGATAGAAAGAGGAAGGAAGAGGAGGAGGGAAAGAGAAAATGCAAAGCTCTAGCACTACGACGATACCATAACTTTATTTATCTATCAACCCTGCAGCATAAAGGTTTCCAAATATGATTTTAACCTTTGTCTGAAAGAATTATGGGAATGAATTGCCTGTAGATCCGAGGGTTGCTGATTCCATAAACTAATTGCTTACACAGTAAACAACCAAGAGTAAAAGGAGGTGCAGTGCCGTGGAATACAAAGAAAAAGCGTGTTTGCAGAGTGAGAGTTGTTTGTAGATAAAAGCTTAAAATTATTCTTGAAATGCCTCGGTGTGAATCTATGCACAACATTGTGTAGCAATAATGTATTGATTTCTACGCTGCTGTAGTCACAGGAGATCTAGTTCATTTCTAGTCGCAGAGATGTGATATATTTTCTAAGATTGCATACAAATCGAATAAATCCATTTTGTAGCTGCTCTAATTTGCTACATGAAAGCATCAGTAATGTCGAGATACACAACATCCCCATAATCAATAACCAGTAAGAATAGTGTTAAAATGACAATGCGTTTCAAAGAAAAGGGAATCAAAAATTAGAGTTTATGCAGGAAATATAATTTAGAAAATATAAATTGACATTTTTGTCCCCAACTCAATGATTGATCAAACGTCACACCTAAATTTGTGACCATGACATCCCATGTTATAGTCTCACCGCCTAATATGATGGAGGGAAGAATGTCATTGTTCACATGGTCTAATAGACGTTTACTACCTAGAACCATATACATATTTGTTAGTATTAATTTTCAGCCCGTTAGTTTCACATCATTATCCTATTTTGATAGGATCATTATTTATGTTAGAAGCGCATTGTTGCATGCTATCAGTAAAAAAGTGAGAATAAATTTGTGTCATCTGCATAAATGTGGCAATTAGATTTTAAATCCTGCAATATGTTATTAATGAAAATGAAAAATAATAGAGACCCTAATACGGACCCTTGTGGAATGTTGTTTCACATACATTCACTACTTTGCTTAAGGACTATTTGCTTGCGATCTGCTAGATAGTCTTTAAACAAACATACAGCAGAGGAATAAAATTCAACTGCCAAAAGCTTAAAGAGAAGAATGTCGTAATCAACAGTAATGAAAGCATTACTGAAATCAAGAAGGACTAGAAAGGTTAGTTTATGTATGTTCATTACCCGTCGTGTATCATGAGTCACTTTAACTAGAGCAGTTATTGTACTATTCCGACCTAAATTCTCTCTGATGAGAATTAATGATGTTACGAGTTATCATGTAAGCGATAATCTGTTGGGCTATTGCCTATTCAAGTACTTTAGATAGTACGGGCAGGATTGAAGTCAGGCAAAAATCAGATGGGGCAATTGGATTTTTAATTTTCGGTATTAGTGATATAAATGCCTTATTTCCATTCACTCGGGAAGTTAATGACGTCATTGGTGACAAGATGATATCAAAAATAGGACTTATAAGCATACTTAGATCATCCTGACCTTTGGCTTTAGTTTTGATTTCCTAAAAATAACCTTTTAATATGAATTGACTTTTTCAAGCTTAAAGTGAGGTCGATTTTTTAGTTCAGTGGAAGCCAACCTGTCCATGTAATTTCTTTTTAACCATAGGATTTATTATTTCAGCCGAAACTGAAAAGTGTATGTTAGGTGTGTCTAAGTCAATGTCAAAAATAGACTTGCTTGAAGATTTACTAATTTCGAGTGTGTTCAAAATTTTCCAAGTTGTCTCAAGACTACTACTGGGAACGAATTTTAGATTGTATATATACTGATTTTGCATCGTGGCATTTAGTGATAGGCCTATGTCGTAACACCTTGTAGTGTTCCCAGTTTTCAGGTTTTGAATCTATTTTATATTTTTTAAATGCAATATCTCTCTTTTTCACTGAACCTCGAATTTCCTCAGTAATCTAGAGTAACGGTTTTTTGCATGCACATACTATCTGCTCAGGGGCATGTTAGTCAAACAACTGTTATCATTTTAGTCATCAGTGAGACTTTATCATCAATACTTGCTCAATCTAACAATGAAGCATAAGTATTGAGTTGCTCAATTGAAATGCCCCTGAATTCCTATATTAAGAGCATCTGAGACTTTCGTTTAGGGTGAAATTAGAAGAAATAAGCCAGAAAAATTAAATCTTGATGGGAAAATTCTACGGAAGGTTGGGACCCATAATGAAGTACTTGTTTAGGCTGAGACGTTTTTGTAAGATCAATAGGGATGACAATTGCCAACATGCTGCATAGGAGGCAATGGAAGCAGAGATAGGGTAAGCGATTGTAACAGGTTCAGAAGATGAACTTTGCGAACGGAATCCTTTAAAAGTATTAAAGTGCTCTAACATTAAGAAATGAGAATAATATGGGACATAATGGATTAGTAACGTTCCAGATAGTCTACACAGTTCTAAACTGGAGGATTATATATGACAGCAATGAGAATCTTGGATAGTCCAAAACCACATTCAATTAGCATGTATTCGGTTGAACCACTAGTCGAGGCAGTCGATTGTGCTATTAATTTTGAGATTATCATCCTTTACAACGACGCCACTCCTCCACCTCTCAGGTTCGGCCTATCATTTTTGATCAGATTGTATCCATGCACAGCAACCAATGCAGATGGCATAGAAAGTTTTGCCCATGTTTCCAAAACAAGCACAATGTAAAACGTAGATGAGGAGAACATGGCAACTACTCAGAGTGATGTTTATCAAGGCTTTGCGTGTTATATGACAGACCTGAAATGTGTTGGGGATACCTCCAAGTTTACATGCAATAATGTATGGTTAGAAAACTCATTAGTTGCATTAAAATATACCTGAGATTCCAAGCTTACATTAAGATAATCAGACAATTAAGAAATTGTGGATTGGTTTAATGAAGAGTTATTAGTAGTCGAAGTAGAGCCAACCAAGCAGATGGAAGACAAAGGACAAGGAATAAAACATGAATCGAAGGAGGAAATATCATTAGGATTAGTGAAAGATGTACGTACAATTATAATAAACAGACCGTGTACAAAGGAAGAAGAAAGAAAAAATATAAGTGAAAAAAGAAAAATATAAATTATTCTCAACTAACACAGCGAATTAATAATACGCTGATTCACCTCACACAACCGCTTGAGCATTTATGTTTCATAGTATATAAATTTGAGTTATAGCGGGTAGCGGCAGCTATCTTTATATAAGTCCGATAAGTGTTAAACCCTGCCCACACACAAACAATCGAGTAGTACAATAATAGCATAATATAAAATTATAATACATACATTAATTATAATTGTAGCTAAGTACTCAAGTAGTAACACAAAAAAAACCCTTCTACGCTCATCGTAAAGAGAAAAATTAACAATCAAAACAATCATCATTTCGATAAGTATTAAGCTAGCAGATATTACACATTAGACGCTCTAATAGTAAAAATTGCTAGTTTCTTGACTGACTCATAATGTTATTTAATACTAGAGATAAACGCTTTGGTCCTGTTAGGATACATGACTCCAATTTTTCCATCATGTGTTCATGTGTTTTTAATTCCAAAACTCTTTCCATGCTTTCTGCAGAATATACTAACGTGAACGTGAACGATTTAGAGATAACAAATGTTTGCCCTTTAAGTATGTTTTTTTATAGCGAAGATATGTTGTCGTATTCCATAAAATACAAACTTAACAATAATAGATCGCCTTCCCTCTGATACTACATCAGTGGTAGCACTTAATGTAGGTTTGCCCCAACCTGATGGCACCTATGTATTACAATATATTGAAAAAATATATCAAATATTTCTGGCTGTATGGTAATTTCTAAAACAAGAAGATACACATAGCGCCACATCGCAATCTGGCAAAATATCTTGATTCTCTTAGATTTTTCCAGATCATCTCTGACTCGAGAACTCAAGGCACCTATTTCATTGGATTATTCTTTTCATCTATGAGAGGAATGTGTTCTGAAAAATTGCATTCAATAAATCTTGCAGAATTGAAAGCTGTACTTGATCTTTCTTTTATTGGTGCATATTTAGCAGTCCCAAATGTTTCTGTAAGTGTTTTTATAACTTGCATTCTATAATCCAACGATGTTTTCACACCTCCACTTTTTTTATAAAGTATATACGAATTCCGTGGTATGAGATTCAGCAAGTGAAAAAATATTTTTTGTAGTAAATTTCCCATTATTTCTTGGCAATATGTAGCTTGCCAATTGTGATTGGCTCTGTGGATTCCTTCCATTTCGTCATTCTAGTCATGGACTACTTTGGTTTTTGATTTGCTCTTTTTTACCAAAACAGTTTCAAGGCAATACAATCCACCCTTGCCTACCTTTATATAACAATACACTTTTGTTAATTGTAATATTTTTATCAGGAATACACACATCAGGAAACTTTTACAAGATTGTCATAGATATGCTAAATTTTATTACAGAAGTGATTTTGAGGATCAAATGTCTCTTGTCTGAGAAATGCAAATATTTCTTTATTTGGTCAAATCCCTTAAGAGGCATTCACTGCTGAAAAATGGGGTGGCTATCAAAGGAGTTTTAGGCCAATAATTTTTCAAGTGCAGCATTCTAACAATACTTTGTTAAATTATGATGGTAAAAAATATTTGCAATTATCGCTAGATGTGGGTTTGCAAGAATTTCCCGCTGTCGAAGCATTTCGAAGACACTGATCGGCATATCTGTTTGTTTCTTTAGCTATCACAGCTGAATTGCAATAAAAAATTACTGACTTCATACTAAATACATGCTTGTACTAATGCAGCAATAATACAAATAAAATCTGTAGCGCACATAAATTGAGTTTTAACTTCCTTGAAAAATATCCTTCTGAGAAATAAACCACCACTAACAAGCTACAATATTGATGATAAGACACCTGCTGCAGCTGCAATATCAAGTTTTCCCATATGACTCCCTCTAAATTTATGTTGCTTCAGCATATGTAAACAAACTCGTTTATACACAAAAGAACATTTTGTAGTGTAGACAAGATAAAACGGCTTAAAGGATACGTGTCAGTAAAGTGAAAATGAAATAACTCGGGTTAAATCCTTTGGTTAAATATCAAAGAACAAGGTCAACAAAGACACCAATTGTGGTAATATTCATTTCCACTAACATGAACATCATGTAACAATACGTTAATAATATGACAAGTAACACCCATAAGTGTGATGTATAGATTGTAAATGTTGTATAAACAAAAAGTTTTGTTTATTTTCATACCGATTATATGTTAGTGGAAATTTTTCAAAGTAGTTTAATGTGTAGTAGACTCATTTGATGCACCTTTCCAAGGCTTCTTTTTCTGCATCAGTTGTTTTGTTTCACACCTGGACCTAAATCGTTCATAATTTGTATAAGATATTGAACTCGTCTGTATACGCAATCTTTCTTTTCTACCCTTCCTTCCATTATCGGTGATACAAAGTCTGGATAACACAAGTCATGCTTTATCAGTTAATTATTTCTATTTACCAACTTTTCTCAAATATACCGTTTTTGATTATTTTGTTTTAGTTTCTCACTTATTATGCAGTTTGTCAGGTTAATTTTCAACATTTTTATATAACACCTAAGTTCAAAAGCTTCAATCTTTCTCCTCCGTGTTTCTCCAATAGCCCATATTTAACAACTATACAAATGCTCGTGAAAATTCCTTATATTTAAATAGATGTTTACCGTTACCCATTATCAAAATATATGTTAAATTATGTTAAATTTTCATATTGTTCTAGCAAAACGTTTATTACATAAACTTTACATTTGTTATTAAGCAAATTATGTATACCACGTCACTACAGAATTCAAGGAGAAAAATTCATATGTGATGTATGTGGATAGCTTACTTATATTAGTAGAATCAGATAAGAAGTTTGAAATCGAAGTAAACAAAATGAAAGAATTTTAAATAAATATTTATGCATGTAATTTAACATAGATATAGGTATAGCAAGCCTGTAGTGGTGGTAAAACTAGTCGGAAAGATTAGAAGAATTAAAGGAACTTCACTACCTGGAAAGTTGGGTTACAAATGATAATAGAACTAAAAGGAATATAAAAAGTAGAATAACCCAAAATAAGTGATTCTAAAATCTAATATAGCTCTAGTTGTTAGGAACAGACAACTGAAAGGTCATGTTTAAAGTGTGGCACTATATGATTGCGAAACATGAACATTGGGCAAAGAAGAAGTTGAGGATTCGATACTTTTGAGGTACAGTGTTTAAGATCATCTGTACAAACAAAGTTAGTAAGGATAGAATTTTATAAATAGATCAGGCACATAGCACACATACATGTTCAATTAAAAAAGACGTTGCAGGATAATGTCATATTTCGGCCATAATTAGAGCAGTAATAGAAGGCAGAGGGTAAGGTAAAATATGTAGAGGAAAGCTAAAGTCCCAAGTATTGAGCCCGGATTAAGAAAAGTGTAGGTACAGATAGTTGCAAGACACTGAAAGAGTTAGCTCAAGCAAACCTGAAGTTCTGATCAAACAAAAAGATAATGTCGTTGCTAGTGTAATATACAATTTACACAAATAAAATATTTTTGATTCACTACACTGTACTATTAGCTATTTTGTTGAACATTATACTTTTATGTTCAGGGAATACAAATATAAATTTTCTTCGGGTAGTTTCAAGTTAAACACGAAATGTTATAGGATATATTCCAAAGTATAAACAGGATTCACGCAATTATTACATAAATCTATGGGGATTACTACAAGCTTAGCAAAACTAATTTACATAATATAATCTTAACTAAACCAGAATTCGTAAGCTCGACTCGCGTTGTACCATTTTTCATAGCCCCACTCAGGATGGAAGTGTAACTAACTACGAAATTCCTTTTCTAAAAGAGTTGTTAAAGGAAAGGCAGTCTTCCAACGTATCTAGGGGTCTATTCCTGGAGGGCGTCGCCGTGGATCAATGTAGTAGGCGTAAGACTACGGATCCCAAGGTCCTGGGTTCAAATCCCGACACGGCCGACTGCTTGAAAAATGACAGGTGAGCATTTTTCACAAATATTACGCCCTCGTTCGGATGAGAGGTTAAATGGAGGTCCCGTGTGTGAGTGTTGTCACGCACGTTAAAGATCCCTACCTTGCCTGGAACGGCAAGGGTTCGGCAAAATTCTAAATTTCCAAGCAACAAAAAACGCGCCTCCTGGCCAATGTAGTACCTTCTGGTGGAGCATTGGAAATATAAATGCATGGTCTATTCCTGGGTAGTATAATAAGATGTAGTCGTGGGTCTTCACAAGTCACATGTCATGCAACACTCGATAGAAACAAAAACTAGGACAACATAGAACAAAACTAAATAAGGCACCAACCAGTCCTAGACTCATAAAAAACAAGGCGTACTCTGAGAACTCAGGTAGCATCAGAGAAAAAAATATTGCATTCGTTGTGTAAACAGTTATCAAAAAGAGTGTATAGCACTTGTAATAAAAAACATAATTAGAGCAAAGATAGGACATAAGAGACGTACTCTTACTTCCTTGCTATTGCAAAAAAATATAAAATCACTTCCTATAATAAAAATGTCATCAAACCAGACTATTGGAATTACTTAGGGATTACTGTAGGACTAGACTGTAAAAGAGCTTGTCGTTTTAAACTATCACTAATATAAATAACAAGTGGTATTACTGACCAAACCCGATAGAAAACACTGTAAAATTGAGTACAAATAGGTCACCGTTAATATCTCACGTACTTAAGGATATAGTTTAAAGAATTCTATCTAATTTTTCCTATTTCTATCTTTAAAATGAACAGGTCGCGGATAATGTGTATAAAGCTAATCTCTTACCTTGAATTGTTAAACAAATGTTGGAAAGTCACAAAATAACACGACAGAGCCATGTTTCAAAATTGAACAACCAAACAAGCAAATTTCTTACAAAAATTTCTGGAAATACAAATTACTAAGATATTGGATAACCATACTGTATTCTTTTATTTGTGAAGGTAATTCCTTAATTAAATTTAATATTTGCCTTTCACAAACTATTAAACTAGAATAACGTAATGTAGAACGCTATATTTATCCATGAGGATTAGACCTTGTGGCTGTGTAATCTTAAGATTATCAGTCAGAGATCTGTAATTGAAATCAAATTAGAATGTTTAAAATACTTTTACCTGATTACCGTTAACGTAGAAACCAAACCTTATGAGACCTTCCCATTTAACCTGACAAACTTATATGTCTATGTGCATATCGCTCAATTGGTTTTTTACAAAACCCCTATTTGTTTTAAGAATAGAGAGCCAAATGCTTTTTGATTTGATGAACTACAAAACGACCTTATGTTGCTTGTCATAATCAGCAAGATTCAAATGACCATTCATTAAAACATGGGCCTATACTATTCATTTTAAATAATACTCGACTAATTGGATAATATTGTTAGCGGTTGAATAATCAATAGTAAAAAATAAATTATTGAATTAAATAATTTGTTCACTAAGTGTAGTAAACCAAAGAATCTACGTATTTATAAATCACGTCAAAAGAATATGTTGCACTATTATACTGCTTTCAGTACGAGAAAGTCTTTCAACCTTTTGCATGCTCAATTTTACTACACAGGAAAAAGTAATATATAAAATGATCTGGGATTTTAAGAATTTTCATCATGTTAATTCAGTTATCATTTGCAGAGCATTGGATGCGATGAAATTTATGATTTGAGTTATGCACATGCTAAAATTAGTTTTTTTAACTAGCAAAACTTTAAGCCATATGGCTTTATTTGAATCCATTGTTACTAGAGGGACGGAAATACGCACATGTTATTCGATAACGTTCATGATGCAATGCATCTAATAGTAAAGGCACTAAGATTTACATTTAGTCAAACTTTATTCATCATAATACAAGGTGTACATGTAAAATAACGAGACCAATGCTGTAGAACTTTTTATTTTAAATTTATACATATTTAATTATTATCCCGTTCAATATACCTCCATCCACAATCCGTTCATCGTTGCATGCAAATTTTCCTTAGTTCAAAACCACTGCCGCTTTTTCTCTTACAACTTCAACGTTCTGAAATCCTGCTCGTTTTAATGTAAATTTGACCTTGGAGAGCTGATAAAGGTGACCTGGTGCTAGTTAAAGCAAATAAGCCATATGGCTTAACACTGGGATGTTAAACTTGGCTAGAAACATGTTGACAGGCAATGTGGTATGCGCCGGTGGATTATTCCTGATAAGGAACTTATGATTTATTTGTCTACAATTAGGGTTTTTCTTATTTCTTCACGAAGTTGAGCAAGCACCTCAGGTAGTAATGTTGATATGCAGTTTGACCTTCGGCAATTCTGTGACTGTATGCAATTCCATGGAATGCTTTTGATTTGTTCATTCGAACTTTTTTAGCTCTTGGTGAACGTAGGCTCCTCCAAAGCATGTATTATCGCTTAGTTTCTGGATCATAAGTAAAAAGGAAGATTCATTACATGTTATCGCTCTTTCCAAAAAGTTTGGGTCAATTTCAATGGCATTGTCTGTATAAATATTTACACGAGCTTGTTTTTGTTGAATTGTGAGAATTTTCACACATATTAAAATTCTTACGTAAAATTGCTTTACACATTCTACATCAATTCCTACAGTTTCAACAATCATACAAATAGTTAGATGGTGGGATCGGATCAGATTAGTGATTTTTTTTCAATATTCGTCTGATTTCAATGTGAAAGGATGTGCAGGACGTGCATCATCTACAATGTCTTCTCAACCATCTTGGAAATGGCTAAACCGCTAAAAAACACATGCACGTTATTGATATTCATTGTCATATAATTTTTTTAATAAAAGATATGCAGTTGCGGTTTTTACCAAGAATCATATGAAATTTCACAACTGTTCGTTGCTCTATTAAAACACATCACTTTTCCAGCAAAACAAACGTAGGCTATGGTCAGATTAAGTTGTCTACAGACACGAAAGGGATGGCAATTAAAAGAGAAGGGTTTACACTACACAGCTGTCAGTCATATGACTTTGGCACATGCGTAGTTTGTCTGTAGTAGCATCAGACTAGTCATTTGATAGCCACACTTCATACTACTCACGAACTATAGAGCGTCGATTCTGGGGGTTTTGAAAGCGTGCAGTAAAATATGCAACAAAAATACTTATTGTAAACGAAATTTTATATACTGATTCTTCTTGCTTGCAAACTTTTCAATTACTTTTTTATTTAAAATTG
This sequence comes from Platerodrilus igneus, assembly GCA_036346225.1. Taxonomy (NCBI): domain Eukaryota; kingdom Metazoa; phylum Arthropoda; class Insecta; order Coleoptera; family Lycidae; genus Platerodrilus; species Platerodrilus igneus. Next base: position 229,639 of record JARFIW010000791.1, read on the forward strand.
GTAGTTATAAATTTATGATACAGACAGAACTGTTAAGTGATCTTGAGATGTGGTGTTATAAAGAAAAATGTTAATTTATTTTAATGTAAAAAAACGTCGTTTGGTTTCTGAAGAAATTATCGATATGGTTATTAAAATTTGAAGCAATTTTTGAACTCGTGAAAAAACCTCTTCTAAATTATTGCTAATTAAAAATTCCTGGAAACTGTCTGTATTCGTGTCTTGGCAATTTCGATTCTTAGCCGTTGTTTATTGAAATAGAATAAGTATCAACTATGTAATTCAGTATTTCCGGATATGGGCTGCAACCAGCATTTGGAAATTAGTTTCTGTTAACCAAAAGCTCAGAAAAAGAACATTTTCCAGACATTCTAACAAAAAAGTTTTCACTTTACATACGTTTAATGAGTACTACACCCACATACAATAATAAAATAGAACGATGCAGAGTTCAGGAATACACGTGTCAAGCAAACTTAGAATTATACTGAACAACTAACAACTGCAACATTTATAATAAGAATAACAACTAATTATAAACACATGATATAGCAGCATTTGTCTGTGTCAGCGCTAACACAACACGTTTCTTTCTGAATAATTTATTACATTATTGCCACTCAGCACTGAAAAACCAGGCTATACTACAACTTTAAAAACATGCCGTCTTTCAATAAACAAGAGACCTATACAAAAATAAATATAATATTTAAGAGATCATCGATAGTACTTTTATTTTGAGCTCCCACAAATTTATGATAATAAACTGAACGAGTTTTTAAAATCCAAAAAAATTATTACAGTAAAACATGAAGGTATCTTAAAATAACTTATAATTATCTCAAAGTTAATAGGAAACAGCAGATTTAGCATAGAATTTTGTTAAGAGCTAAGAAAATTTTACTAATTAAAATCTGACCAATGCAAGCTATATTTAAAAAAATCTTCTATATCCCTAAAAACTTTATGGAGTTGACAAAATATAAACGTACTAAAATTTAATGTACTAAATATAAGTCCCAAATTACATATATAATTAAAAAACTCAAAAAGTGAAGATTGAATTGATTTTGAAAAGGGTTTGTATGTGATGGCGTTATTGAAATGTTAGGCAAATCCGTTCCTTTGTAAGCGATGATCAGTACCCCAAACTTCTTTAAAACTTTTCAGACTTGGAATTCAGTTATGCTGTTTTACAATGCAATAGTTGTAAATCTGAATTTATTAATAAGCAGGAATTTAAAAATGGCTTAGGATGCACTTAGTTTTGTATATGGTGTTTACGAAAATTTATATTCGTAATTAAAAATTCATACTACATTATTGAATGACCATGTGCCCTGAAATAATTTTCTAATTAAGCAACTTTAACAGAACTTTTATTGGAAAATGAGATTGACATTTGTAATAGAAGCAAGTAAAAGTGTAAAATGAGATGATAGTCAAATTTCTTTTCTAAATTTTCCGATTGCATATTCTTGGCCATTAAGAAAGAAGAAAGCTAATAATATCTAAAAAAAATTCAATTTAACTATAACTTCTTTACAACGGTCGAGTTCAAATTTGTCTAGATCATAACACAAACGAACACATGTCCATGTAGGGCACTTGTGCCTTTTGATTTTTAACATCACTTTTTGTCTGATTTTATACTTCTCGGTGGTGAATAGAATTTATAGATAACTAGTTACAGATATAAGTCAAGCAGATGAATATGTAAAATCAAAAATTATTCTCCGTTATTCCAAATAAATTATTCAGTAATGCTTTCTGCAGGTCATGTATGCATACTGTTCTTGTTAGTATTAAGAATATATTCGCTTTTTCCAATAATTTGTGAATTTAGTCTAGTTGTATTTGAGCTAATTGTGATCCACTATATTCTACTTATAAATCAAAAGATTTAACTATGTGTGTGCATAGTAAGATTTTATTTTATGTATTTCTATTGAAATGTTTAATTGTAAGTAAATTACTGATGTACATACAATGGCCAGATAAATTTAGTATAATCTGTGATTTTATTATAATATTTGTATACCCTACCAAAATGTGTATATATAAATTGTCCATATAATTATCATTATAGCTTAAGTTTAAATTTTTTGTAAGTAATCCTAAATCTTTTACTTTTGTAAATGTGTTATTCTTAGTTTATGTAAAAATTTCTGTTATCCTGTACATAAATAAATGAATATAAATTTGTCAAACACTTTATTCCCTTTTGAACGGAAGTATTCATGAAACATTAAAAGAAAGCTTTGCCTTCTTATAGATTTTTCCACAAATAGATCAGAAATTTGGACATTTTTGATCAAATTTCTCGAAGAAAAGGTCTACATTTCCATATGTCTAGTCGTTCCCAACCAACAAAAATAACTGTAAGGAAATGTTCATTTCTGTACTGTAAGGAAATTATTTGTGCACTCGCATTTTTATTCTTTTGATAGTCCATAAAACAATTGTATTCGTATTTCTCTCTTGATCTTTTTGGTAGTAAATCTAATACGGTAGTATTTACTGCCTCTGCTAGTTCAGGAGGAGTTCTAAGAATGGATAATGCACCATCCCTAATCATTTCATACTGGTACTTTCAATACATTCGAAAATACCAGCAATCAAATTTCAGCATCAAGCTTGTCAATTATATATCATGATACATTTCCATAGTTTGTTGCGCTTTTTTTAAAAGCTTTGTTTAATTGTATTGGTTAAGTTCATGGTATTTTAAAATCCTGTACCAGGAAATTCCCAGTATTGTTATGATTTAGTGTAAGTGTTACGTGTAAACCACACAAAGATTTGGTTCTCACGAAAGTTCAGTCATTGACTTCATTCGTGGTCTGGGAAAATTCAAAAATCACCTGAAAAGCATTTGACACCCCGTGGAATTTAACCTCCGTGTAAATTTGAGTGTACGTAGCTTTATATGTAGTAAAATTAACATTTCAGAGTGTTTAAACGCGTTTTAATTCGTTTCAAGTTATGCAACCAATTTTGCAAAGAATTTAACGGCACCGTTTATTTAGAAATAAAATTATTAATTCTTTTTAAAATAAAATAATGTTTTAATTTCTGTCGTTCTTTAACGATTTGCGGAAAAATAGTATGTATACCACATAGGAAAAGCAATCTTTTCGGGTTCAAGTGTTGCTTGTCTCGGCTTGCGCCTCGACAAGCAATTTTCACCTCGTCGGGGAATGTTAAACTTTTCCTACTAGATATACAATACATTTATTGCTAGAGTACCTGTTAGTTATCTAAAATGTTTAATTAGTGCTTAGTTGTTTAATTGTATTGTTGATTTTTCCCATACACTTTATTGTTATGAGATTAATAAAAGAATTTGAATTTTATTTCAAATGTCATATAATGTACCACAAGCCTTACAGAAATTGTTCAACTTGGAGACATACTATCTCTACATGTAGACATTACTTTATTTACTTTTTTGCAAGTCCTGCCAATTCAGAACTATTTCAAGAAGTGAGACTAGATTCTTCAACTAGCAACAGTAAGACTACTTATTCTAAAACAACCAAAATTTACATTTTCTGGTGTTTAATAATATGACATGTTACGTTTTTTTCGTGGCGGCCACGTTGGGCGCCAAATCGATGTTACGTTGGCTCGTAGCCGTGCGTAACACAAAGAAAGTCAAAGAAATGACCCGGCTCAATCGGAGAGTAGGGGGGGTTGTAGAAAGCAGACTGACCTATGATGTATGCGGCGGTAAGGAGTTAGTAACAGGACCTGCAATAAAAGAAATTAGAATAGTAAACCTGCAATAAAAAAGATTAGTCCTGCAAACCTGAAATAAAGAAAAAGCATAGCAGCAATGAAAAGTCTAAATTATTCAGTACTTTGTAGAATGTAAAAAAAAGAAACTGTTTAGATAAACTATATAATATAATAACGGTAAAAGCAATACAAAAAAATTTTAGTACAAAGTGAGGTAATATTGGGGAGTAGCAGAAACGTTTCCTCACACACCAATTCAACATAAATCAGACAAAATGTTAAACAAAATAAATAGGTAAGACACAATTGATATGAGTAATTCAGAAAGTAAATAGGTAAGACACAATTGATATGAGTAATTCAGTAAATAAATAGGTAAGACACAATTGATATGAGTAATTCAGTAAATAAATAGGTAAGACACCATTGGTATGAGTAATTTAGTAGTATTGATCGTTTTTTTTCTCTCTTTTTTTTTTCTTAAAAGCAGGCAAATCTATTGTAAACAGTAGCAGAACGACGAAGACATGGCAAACAACGGATAGATATTTAAAGTACTAATAAGTAGGAAATAGTTCAACTTACAAAAGTCCTTCAGCGACGCTCCCTTGCAATGGAAGTGTGAGATTCAACGATGTCCAGCACTAACGAAGCACTTCACCCTTGACTGTGAGGGTGTTGATGGAACTTCTCACACGTTACACTAATCACACCTACGTATTTCACTGGGGTTAGCAGCAGACAATATCACGCGTCGTAACTAGGTAGTTGATAAATTTCTTGGGAATTCTATTTCCTAAGACAATAATTTCGCAATATTCTGAGACACTAGTTTGATTTCAACTGGGACCAGATGTATGTTATTTTCATAAACATCCCAATAAGCAGTGAGAAACTACCGCCAATACCTTAGTAAACCGGTAATCTATTATGCTTCGCAAATAACGAAATTTGCTCAAGCAATGATCTATTTTAGGTTCTTTGTTGTTAGAAAATTCAGAAACTATACTAGTACTGTATTTAAGTAATTCAAAGTATGCGCTACTTTGAAAAGAAAAAGGACCGCAAAACTAGATTGCACACACACCGTTTAAAAAAGAATCAAAAAGACAAAGCAACTTGGAAAACCACAATGAGTAAAGCACGTGTATGTATCACTAAAGTACGTCCGTCAAAATGTTCCGTAAAACACTTTTGTACAGTTAATATAAAATTTTTATTTCACAAGAAAACAACTAAAGAAAAATCGTGCCATGCTCGTACATGAACAATACGCAAAATTCAATCCCGCATTGATTTTCACTAGTCAAAGCAAAGAGGAAAACCAGAAGTTTTAACGTACTTCGTATATCGGAATAAAGAACAAAACACGACTCTTTGCCTGTTTATTCAACTCGTTCCATTACACTTCTTATTGTCTCTTATCTAGACTTGCTAATAACCACATAAGGAACAAAATTTATCTTTACGGCAAGACAAGAACGATGCACTCTATAATTAACTTCAGCATAATTAACTTTTACCTTACAAAATATCAAATATTTGATACACATATTCTGTGCTAAGTTTGTTATCTACTCCAAGGCATTAACACTTTGCGTTTCGCTTATCTACACTAATATTTTTCCCACATTTAAATATTATTTTATTATTACATTAATTAGACTAGAATTTGAAGTAAAACATTATTTACACTTAACTTAAAATGGCAAAATATACATGAGGAACTCCCAAAACGCGAATGCCGCAATCATATATAATAATTAATTACAGCGGTTTATAATTTTCAATTTATCTATCTTTAAATTACTACACGCGAGTTAATAAATATCAAATACCGAAACAGCAATTTGCAGAAATGCATTTATAACTTGGGAAACAGCGTAAAAGTTTAGAACTACAAAAATTGCACGTTACAGACAACATGTCTCGTTTGTAAAAACAGCGTCCATTATTTCAGTTCCTTGTTAAACCCAGTACAACGTTTTAACCCATTAAAGCCCAAAACTTTTTTGTTTTTAATACAAAACTTAAAATAATAACTCATCTTACTGCTTACCTCAAAAAAAAATTCACTATATATGTATTGCATATTTAAAAAAAACGATGTTGCAAAAATGCAACACTGGACACACGTTACCAATCAGGATTATATGACTTTGTATTAAACCTTTACATAATTATCATGTCTTTATTATTTTGTGTTTAAATGAAACGTAAAAGCATTTATCGTATACATTTTTTGTTGTTGTTGATCTGCAATGTGTACGAGCTCTTTTTTCTTGGGACGTTTTTAACAATCTTAGTTGATGTGAATGTACAAGGGCCTAAATTACACAACAAAAAATATAATTTCAAACGGTAGAACATTTACATACTTAGCCTTTTGTTCCAAGTGACGATAGACTTACAACTATCGATCTCTAGAATTGGAGCAAATCCAATTGTGTTTGGTCTTTCAATTGCTGGCACATTTTATGCAGTAAACATGCATTGTTAACAGCAACGTCAAGTCCCCAAATACCTATTGGCCAATACTATTTTTTTTATCTCACCGAGGTTCTGTAGTATACTATATTTTGATCCATGCAATCTGTTCCTCCCATATGCTTGCTCATTATGTTTAATTAAATTTAGTTGAACCATTGTTATTTATTTTTGTTTCTGCAAAGGAGTACCTTTTGGCCAAAGAAAAACGTAGTATAGTATTGCAGTTGAAAACCAAGGTTCCAGTATAATGTAAGTAAGAGCTGTCCCCATTGCTCCACGTGAAGATACATTGAGTTTAAATGCGAAAAATTTACGTACTTCAAATTAATTGGATTCCAAAATTAATTAAACGTAAATAAAATTTAGACTAAAACTAAGAATGGGTTTGAATAATGGTTCCCATAGCGTTGACTTTGGAGTGTGTCTAATCAACAAGATACTAACAAACAGTAAAAGTGGAGGGAACTGAAGCCCATGTGCGTCATACGATCTACATGATCTAGAGACGTAAAAAAATAATCTGCATATATTCTGTGTGGCAAATATTGTCCATTTGATGTGCATGGAAGCTTGTCACAAAATTGTAGAATTATACTTCTACCAAGTTCAAACGTTTCACGATATAAATTAACTGATCCTTGGTAAATGTCAAAATAATTTCTGTATCCATTTTTCAAATTTCAACACCAACCTTTATAACCAAATCGGATTGATTTGCCTTGAATGTGTTGTTTCACCCCACAACCTATTTCGTCTCATACGATTTGAAATTATCACATTTTTTTACTTCTTCGGTTTTTTCCTAATACAAACAACGTCCTGGGTTTACATTATATCCACTAATCAAAAGAATCCCAAAATTCTTTTTGTTGGGTATTTCGTGTCTTATTTAGTGTATGCCCAAAAAGTTGATCTGTAAAAAAAGAAGTGAAAAAATCTATAGGATTTGTTAGTTTTGAGTGAAATGACGGCATGCAGTCAGTTTGAGTGTATTTTAGAGAAGTGGATAAAAGACGATTTGTAATTGGCACGTCATCTTCATTCTACAACCTTCTTTCATTTTTGGAACTGGAGAATTGTCTGTTAAATTTGCTGTTTTCGGTAATCTAAATATATTGGTGTTTATGTAGTAAGTATTTCCTCAGTTTCATTGATATTACTTTCATCCGTTCATATGTCGTGAATTTATTCATGTAAAACAACTTCAGCTTCTGCTTCTAATTGATGAGAAATTAGATTGTCAATTGTGACTCCCACGTTTTCATCCCCCACTATCTTCATCCATCACTTTATGGCACTCAGGTGATTCAATGTATAAATCTATGGAAGTTGTGTTTTGTAAAATGTGCCTCTTAAAGCGGTTCTGAAAGAACCTGCACCTTGAAGAAATTCTAGATTACTAGAACTGATGAAACGGCTTGAGAGTTCCAGTGATCTAAAGAGCCGAACTATAGGTCCAACCAAATTAGTGGGGTCTTTAGTGAGAAACCGGACTAAGACAGGTTCCCGAAAAAGAGCAGCAGCTCTTTCAGTACAGAGTAGCAAAAGACCATAGAGGTCAGTATGGCATTCTAAGACACACTACTGTGATGTGGAAAGCAACAGGAAACCACCACATTACCTCCCAATTACACAGCGTACTTAAATTGTTACTTAAGATGATGGTATTCTCTGGAGTAAACAATTACGGAGTTAAAATGGCCCCCCTTTGGATCTCCCGGAGGGGACTACTTTGGAGGATGTGATCAGAAAGTTTACAAAAAGAGTTGGGAACATTCTGCGAGTCGGAGCGTGCAATGTCAGAAGTATGAAGCAAGTAGGTTAGCTAGAGAACTTGAAAATTAAAATGGATAGATTAGCATTAAACATAATAGGAAGCAGCAAAGTTCAGTGGCCAAAGACGTGGGATTTTAGAGTGGAGACTTTAGGGTAATTCACACAGGTTCAGAGGAAAGAAATTAGGGTGTGGGGATGGTTATGAGAAAAAAGATAGGACACTGTGTAGAAAACTACCTATAAAAGAACGAAAGAGTACTCATGGATAGATTAGAATCTAAACCGGTGAATACAATAATAATACAAGTATACATGCCCACTTCTAGCTACAGCGAAGAAGAGGTAGAAGCGATCTATAAATAATCGAAGACATCCTAAGATATGTAAAGGGAAATTTAATAATTACGGGAGATTTTAATGTAGTGGTAGGCGAGGATATGGGAGTATCGGTAGTAGGTTTATTTGGTTTAGGTACGAGAAACAATGGGGGAAATAGGTTGTTAGAATTTTGCGACAAAAACAATTTAACCATCACAAACACATCATTTCGACATCATGCCAGAAGACGATACACGTGGAAGACGCTAGAAGATATCAAAGAGATTACATTGTTGTTAGACAACGGTTTGGGAATCAAGTAAAAGACTGTAGAAGCTACCAAGAAGCAGATATAGGCAGCGACCACAACATTGTAATTATGAAGGCCACTCTTAAAATTAAAAATTTGAGAAAAAGGAACGGCAAAAGACACTGACTTTGAGAAACTAAAAGATAAAGATATCCACAAAAGATTTGAAAAGTCAAATGAATTGCTGAAAGATATGGGGAAAATTTCTGATACTAAAGACGTAGAAACAGAATGGTATAACATTAAATCCAGCTTAGACATGGCGGCTAGAGATATTCTGAGGTATAAACAAAAAGAAAATAAGAAACCATGGATAACAAAGGATATCCAGAATTTAGTAGAAGACAAAAATACAAAAACAGACCAGACGAAGCTAGAAAACAGAGATACAAAGCCATAAAATTGAAAATTATTTGCAAATGCAGGAAAGCTAAAGAGCAATGAATTGATGAAAAGTGCAGAGGTACAATGTAAGATGGAAATAAGAACGACAGACGAAGCATACAAACTAATTAGAACGAATTTAAGGGATATAAAGGGGATATATCATTATAGAAAATGTAGAGAAAGTGGTTAGATGGCAAATATATAGAGAATTTATATGCAGGAGAAGAACTAACAGCACTAGAACAAGAATCAGACATTGTAAACGATGACGAGATATCCTATACTTAGAGATGAGTTTGAATTCGCATTAAAAGGCCCGAAAAATGGTAAGGCACTGGGTATAGAAAAGGTGCTAGCAGAAACTCTAAAAGCCGCTGGACAAGCAGTAACGGTATGTCTCTTCCAACTTGTAAGCTATATGTATGAGACAGGTGGTACCCAAAGATTTCAAACATAACATCATAGTAACTACACCAAAAAAGAGAGTCGCAGATAGATGTAAAAATTTTTGAACAATAAGTTTGACAGCACACGTGTCAAAAATATTAATTAGAATTGTACAAAGACGAATGGAAAAACGGAATGCGAAATACTAAGAGAAGATCAATTTGGGTTTAGGCGAAACCAAGGAACACTGAAGGCTATTTTAGCTCGGAGGGTGATAATGAAGAAAACAATAGAAAAGGGGAAAGAGTGTATATAGGGTTTGTATATTTGGAAAAAACATTCGACAATGTAAAATGGAAAAAAATGTTTGAAATACTCAAAAGGATTGGAATGAGTTTTAGGGATAGACTGAAAATAAATAGCTTACACAAAGAGCAAACCGGTAATAGAATTAGAGCAAGAACATAGAGAAGTAAATATTACGAAAAAGGTGAGGCAGGAATGTGACCTATCCCCATTAATTTTTAAATTGTACATGAAAGAGGCAATGAATACTGTCAAATGCAGAAAGACTACAGTAGATTTTCAATAAAACAGCATAAATGCCAATCGTTTATGTTTTTTTTCCACCTATAAATATTGCAAGGATATAGTAATTACTCTCAAAATCTTAAATAACATAAACACCTCTATATTCATTAAACTATTGTATGAGACTGTCACGATATCTTCCAAGTGTATTACTAAGATTTGAAAATTAAAATCTTAAACATCGTAAGCTCCTTAGACTATGAAGAAATCGATGTATGCGTTTGTTGCTTATGATATTTCACATATCAGCCAGCATATTTATAATTATAGTAAGCAGTCTTAGTATAGCCGTATTATGAGTCCGTTAACATCCACTTCTAAAATTCGTTGCGTTAGGAAAACGCTTTATTTATTGTGTTGTGTTAAAACATTAAGTTCCTCCAAAACTGAGGAAACATTTACAACACAGTAAGAAGAGCCTACAGAAAATGGGGTTGTTGGAGAGAATTCACATTAGTGAAAGTAATAGCAAAGCTATACTTATCTAATTATTAAAGGTGTACTCTGTTTTAGTTCTCAACTATGGCCCAGTCTGATGAAAACGAAAACAATGATCTATTTTCAAGTGATCTGACAAATTCAGATGAATTAAATTTCATCTTTAAATTCCAGCAATCAGAAACTCGAGCAGCAGAAGAGGTGCATTCAGTAGAAGAACCAACAACCGTACTTTTGAGTAACCTAATGCAAAGTAGCAATGGCATATTGAATGAAAAAGTTGGGACGAGCAATGACATAATGATAGAAGATTCTATTTATCAGATACAGGTATGTCTACGTGCATGAATCAATCATAAACATTTATTAAAATATAAAATCATGCTAAAGGCTTTTCTTTTTTCAGGAATCGGACGAAACTCAAGAAGATGAATATGCAACAGTTCTTCCAACACAAAACGACACGTCTATCTAGATTGAAAATAAAAAACAAAACAATAGCCACGAAAAAAGAAACAAAGGGATTCCGACATTCATAAGAGAATGAAAATAAATCCTTGTTTAGACAAAAAATATCCAAATGGTTGCAATATATTGAGCGATAGTGACAGACAACATGTATTTGATAAGTACTATAAATTTAATTCCTGTGATGAAAAAAGAAATTGGCTATTGCATTGTATGAAAGAAAAGAAAATAGGCCGAAATAGAACAAAGCAAGCTATCTCTAAAAGAAATAAAACAATTGAATATGGACTGATAATACAAGGCAAATACAAAAAAATTTGTCAGCAGTTTCTTTTGAAGACCCTTAGTCAAATGATCTTGCTATAAACTTTAGATAATGTTTCTAAGTTGGGAAGAATTAAAAAATATTCTCGAGGTCGTTATCCACCAAAAAATAAAAAACTAGAAGATATATTATTGCAAGAGAATTTATTGAAAACATACCCGTTGTACCATCACACTATTACCGCCCCACATAAAAAACTATACATGCCCTCTAACATTAGAAATTTTTCAAATCTTTACAGGTTATACAAAAATTATTACTGCCCGTAGAATAACAACATTCTAAAAAGGACAACGTCTTTAAGAATCTTTAAGACCTATAATTTAGCGATCCATGTCCCTAAAAAGGATAAGTGCAGTCACTGTGAGAAAGTTAAAGGCATTGGCAAAAAAACCTAGAACCCCTGGATAAAAAAATATCAACTCCATAAAGAAGAAACTTTGAACAGCCGTATTCAATTCAAAAATGACAGAAAATTCTAGGAACATTTTTTTATGTGCTTTTTTTGACCTTCAAAAAGTTTTAATCACACCATACAGAGATAGCGCACTATTGTTTCATGCTCGCAAACTAGCCGTGTACAATTTTACAGTGTATGAATGCGGAACAAAAAATGGATTTTGTTACCTCTAGAATGAGACGAGAAAAAAGGGATCAAATGAAGTATGTACAGCTCTAAATATGTATCTTGAACTTTTGGATAAAAGAAAATGTCCTGAAATCCATGAACTGTCACTTTACTGTAATAACTGCCATATAACCCATATAAAGAAAATCTCGCTTAATTATTTAATAGCTGGCCATACATACATGCCCATCCATTCCATGCACACAACAAAAGTATCATTTATATTAAAGAAAATGATCTATGCACCATCCATGTGGACTGCAGCCATACGCCTTCCCAGGCATACTCCCCAAACCTTATTCTGTGTATTTATTAAATTACGATGATTTCCAGACTATTCAAAAATCGGAAAAAGCATAATAAACCTGTCAGTTCCTAGAAAGCAAGCAACAAAAGTAGCAGATGCAAAATATAATACAAAAGTAAGAGCAGTGTTAAGAAAAAACAAAAACCAAACATTAGTCGAACAAACCACATCCAAATTAAAAATCAAGTGGTCAAGGACAAGTCTCTTCAAATCTCGAAAGTGCAAACTATTTAAATGGAATAAGAAAACCCCAACATGACCATGAGGTATAGCTTCATCAGTGATTTTGCTGATCAAGAGTTTGCTCTCCATGACAATAATAAAAATCTATAGAAATGTTACACTTTATTGCTACCAATATCAGCTGCAAAATACAAAGATTTGATGAAGCTTTGTGCTTAGTCAGCAATTCCAAGCGAATGTTGAATTCAATAAACTGTTTTTGACAATCGGCTCTGCAACTTAAGTGTGCCATAACTCTAATCAATCGCTTTTGTAATTCGAAAATACGATTTGCAGCTGTACAATGTCCCCAAATTTCGATTGCATAACTTAAATGACTATGAAACATGGCAAAATAAACAGATTTTAATATATTTAAAGATAGAATCGCTGAAAGGACATGAAAGAAAGAGTTTTGCAAAGTTTAGAGCACTATCATGCCGAGTACACTACTCTGCTATGTTCCAAATCAGTTATTGATTAACTACCTAATGCGGATGAAGAAGATGAAGTTGAGCGGTGAAGTTTATTGATTCAAAGTTCTTTTAATTAAACTTTTACTTTCATAGAGTTGTGTTTTTGTTTAATAAATTGTTTTGTTTGGTACTGAATGCGTCTTTTGTATTACAATTTATATAGAATATGTTTGGTAAGGCATTGAGAAGCACATAAATAACATTGCAATTGTTATCCCAAAACTAACTCTGGGCAGGTACATAATATCGCACTACTTTATTCTATTATTTATAACAAATAATGTGGAGAACACAGTAAGTTGTGTTATTCGCACTTTTGGTGCTTACATTATTATAAAATTATAATTAAAATAGTTTTGAAGTATAAATCATCTGAAGTGACAAAAAATATTAAAAACCTCCAAAATAATCTTAAAAGGGAATTTTAAAATAACACAAACACCACTTATTTCGACTGATATCGAAAAATAATATGTAATTAGTATTGAAACTACATGTTAAGGCCTTTCAAAATATAAAACTTATAAAAATTATAATCGATTTGCCTAAACAAATACTAAGTTTTTTGTTCTCCTGAAAAGTTGTCATTGTCGCATACGTCATTCTGCCAGGACAGGGACGATATAACATATAACCTCCATTTAATTTATTCACACTTGCTTGGACAACTGCTCCATTATTAACTAAGATCCTTACTAATAGTATGTTGGCACTGGTTAACTATTCTTGTCTTTACTCAATTGACTTGATTATAAAGCTGAACTTTAAAGAATATATATTTTATATTCGTTCTCATACCATTTTATCATAAACCTTTATAAAGCCAGGCTTGTATGGAAACGTTTTACATGCGCTTGGTGATGCATCAGTTGTTTTAATAAACTATTAATTAAATTACTATGTATCAAAATTTATATTAAACGATTCATTCATTGTTCTGTTGCATCACAAATTAACGCAACCCAATAAAGAGGCTACTATAGAGTAGAATTATTATTGGTTGGTGGGTGACGTCATATGCACAATAGGTTCAAGATTCTGCATCTTATAGTACGACCTACAAACATAAATGTCCCATTTATTGCGTAAATTAAAATATTGTTAGAAGGTTCCCGTTTACACTGATTATATCTATAACTGTTTAATTATTCAGAGAAACATTATTTTCTATGCACATAACAAATGTAACCTGAACCCTTAAAAGTCTAAGTTAATTTTTTCTTTATCTTTGAAAAACATCGGTTTATCCCTTTTTTAAATGTCTTTTGTAAAAGTACTTCGACAATATTTGTTGTCCTTGTAGTTTCAAATTTTTCAAAAACAGACGTTACCATATGGTAATGCTAGGCTTTAGTGGTGTCAAATTTTACAAAATTATAAAATAGCATAACTTTATAATTAACTATAATACAAAAATTGCTAAAAGAAACTTAAAAAGGATTTCTTAGTATGAAAAATGCTAAAACATATGGAATACATCTTCAGGTCGCACCCTTGTCAAATTGTTCGTACACTTGAACAACAGCTTTCACCTGCACACCTTTTCTTTTTTGATTAGGTACTTCATCAACTAAATGATTGAGTTGATCATATTCAATATCATTCATTCATTCATCAACTAAATGATTGAGTTGATCATATTCAATATCATCTGACACACGATTATAAGGTATGCTGGTTTTTGCTGTGGAAGCTCTTCCAGATTTCACAGGAATTCCATAAGCAAGAAGATAATATTGCGTTATCTTCCATCTAAATTCCAGTTGTGTCATATTACGATAAGATTTTTTTATGTAGTTGTCATGCATTGCTGATAGAGCATCAATGTACCAAATAAAAATTGGCCATCACCATTTTTTGCTGCAAATGCTTATTCCGTATCTCCCCAAATTCTCATCCATCAGATCTGTTCCACCCATGTTAGCATTATATTGGCTTATAACAAGTGATCGTGAAACAAATAATTTTTTTCTACGACTGTTTTGGAACGAGCCTATTTTAGGTGTTTTTGATAGAGAAATCTACTACATTCTATACAGGTTTTTATTCCCGCATCGTTGCTAGGCAAGTTGCTAAGCAACCAGTGCGGGAATGTTCAATTTGCAAGGTTGCGCATATATGTCTATTAATCAAGTAGCCCTGCACTTGCATCTTATTTCCAATGACGGCCGAGTTTTCAAAGGTGGGCTATGAAACAAATAATAAACCAACAAATGTCAAATAAATAATTTCATACTGTGAAAGTGTTTAAAATCTTAAAGTAATTGCAAAGTCTTTAAAAAATGGCTAGTGATAGTGAAAGCGAACTAGAACCGACGCCTCCAAATATTGTGGAAGCTGCAAATGCAACTACATTAAATTTATTACCGGAAATTTCCAAAAAAAATATGACTGCTTATAAATCGTTTATGGATTGGCGAAGAGATCAAAAGACAACATCTTATTCTGAAAATGTTTTAATTGCGTACTTTAATGAATTATCTAATAAGTATAAATCTCCGACATTGTGGATGCATTATTCTATGTTGAGAACAAGTCTCACCATCCATCATAATGTAGATATATCAAAGTATGGAAAATTAAAGCGTTTCTCAAACGGAAGTAGTTTATTCAATGAGAAAATATAAAACGTCATCGTCAAAGAATTTTTCAATCAATTGAACAGGCGGAAAATGTTTTAAAAATCTGATAAATCACTAAAAACCCACGAAAAGAATTTTTTAACATTCTGTTTTGTTTTTAAAGACGCTGAAGCTGTTGATTCAGTAATATATTCATTATTTGAAAGTTTTACTTCAGCTTGTACTAGAAGCTGTGCTACCGCAAGATTATCAATTGTACCTCTGCCATTTTTCTCCAGAATCTTCATCGGTTAAAATATTTGAATTTCGAGGTTCAATAAAATAGCATTGACGTTTGTAATTTCAATATATACCTTATCTAGTGCTTTTTACGGCGTTAATGTATATGTATAAAACAAACACATTTACTTACTCAAACTTTATATCCATTACATTGACAACTAAACCAAAATACTGCAAATTAGTACCATCCTAGTTGATATGTAAATTCACAAATAAATATTCTGCACGTTTTAACCGGTACTGATATGTCATATATATAAACTGTTAGCACCATCTCGTTAAAATGTCATAAACTCACTACAGTAGTCAGTTTAGAAATCCTTATAAAGTGGTACCATATGGTAACACTAGGACTTTAAGTGTTAAACGAGTATTATCTAAATAGCACGCAAGCTAAAGAAAACCTACACAACATTAGATCACAAAATAAAAATCTATAAAATTAGTTTTACAGAAATTTGTGTAAACAATTGTTTTTAAATTTACATTGAATTTATATCTATGTAATGATAAAATAAATAATACTCAGTTTAATGAGGAAAAAAGACAACCATATTAGAAAGATTAAAATATATTCAAACAATCAATATTTATGTTCAGCAAGAACATACAACACTGCAGTATGAATTAGAGAAAACTATACGAACGAATATACTATGCAAAATTAAAAGAAAGCAGATTAGTGAGATATGTAAACACAAAACTAAAACATATAAGACAGTAAGAGAAAACAAACTAAAAGTAAAATTAATTATAAATAAAAGAATACAGAGAAATTAGTACACATGTTATTAATAGATATCAACCACTATTCTCCACGAGCACTCAATATCTCTTACATTAGTCAACTCCCATGGCACTTACCACAACTAGTTACAACATAAAATATCCATATGATGGTTACAGTTTTTAAAAATACATACCAATTTAAAGAATAACTAAGATTAGATAAATAAAACTAATAAATTTAAAAATTAGAGATAACATTTCTATAATTTCATTCAACATTAAGAAACCTATACAAATATGGAAAATATTTACAAATTTGCATGATTCAAACTTTTGAACCCACATTTTACGTACAAAAGAACATTTTAAAAATCATTCTAAATATTTTTTAAACAGCAAACTAGCATCAATATGAGAGTCTTACTGTAGAAGATTCATAGTATGCTATTTTTTACTTAATTTTGAAAAGAAGATATTTTTAACATTATCCAAAATGTTGAAAATAATAAAATGGCTCAGATAGTTGGAATATATCCGTTCCTTCACTAACATACTGAGCAATTAACACAAGAATCTAAAATTCTTCTACAAAATAGAAACTAATGACCAAAATTTAAAAACCTTAAATAGTAAAATATAATATAGAATAATACAGAGAAAACCTATTTCTACTGCCCTTACTATATATGCAAAAATATATATACACAATATTAAAAACCATAATTTTTAACAGACACAACTATTAAAAAAACATGAACACAAGACACACTGCATTAAACGAGTGAAAATGGCCTCATAAGCAAGAAACAGTTATATAATATATTAGACTAAAAAGGGGTGTATCACTTCAACCAAATCTGACCCAGAAAAATATTAATGAACACATTAATTAAAATAGTATTAAGAATAATCAACCTAAAAACCGAATAAATACAACTTGGCACTTGTATGACTGACGCACCTGCATCAAAATCTATATGAGACCATTTAGAGATTAAAATAAAAAACATCTAATTTCATACGAACATAAGGTGATTTTTCGCGACATAAACTAACATACTTAATTATGTGTGTATGTGTTAAACTTGCGTTTTGGCGATAAAATTTACTGGAGGCAAAATTGTACAGCACCATTCTATCAGATAAACGAACATACCCTGTTCTATACCAGGTTATGCTTGTGTATGTTAAACACACGACTTTTACCAAGTAATTATTCAAAGCGAGGTTAGGAAACTACAATACGTTTTTGTGGTGCCGCACAAGAAACGTTTCTTAAATAGTGGGGAGATTCTTCAACATACCATACGCAAACAGTTCGAGTATGTCGCGAAAAATCGCCTATAGTAAGATAGATTTAATTATATAAAACAGTTACTACAAGAAACATATGATCTTTCATCCATCAATAACACAAAAGGTTTATGCCCATATATTCTAAAAGCAAATGACAACGTAAAGTAAATTTTACAAAGAAAAATTTCTACGCCATTTAACGAATATACAGGCAAACAATTTATTGCTCACAGTATTCAAAATCTACTAACAACTGCACCTGCATGCACCTTCAACAACACAAAAACACATGCAGACAAAAATACTTATCCACACTTATACAGGGCAATTCAAAAGGACACCCCTTCAAAATAAAAAATTTGTTCAAGAACATAAAAGAAACAAAATTGTATAATAAACATATGGTCAAATGTCAATTGTTACCGAGATATTGTAAAAATAGTTTTTAAGAATTGCACAGCATTATAAATAGAGTGCTTATTTTATAACATAAAATACAAACAATTAACCGAGCTCTTAAAATTAGTATCTGTAATGTGTTCACATTATACACCAGATGGGAAAAAACGAATTTAATTTAGAATGGAACAGAATGAAAATGGTCGCATCCTGTATATGAAGATATGAACGTTAATTAAGTATGATATGTTAATTCTTTTGTTATTGGAAAATATAATTTCAATTGAGACAATTAGTATAATTAAACCAATAAAAATGCATAGTCTTCAAATAAATCGGTACATTTTAATACGAGACCAAGGTAACGCATTAGTCGTTAAACAGGATTAAAGTTGCGACAATTAAACCGCTTAAAACGTACAATATATTATTCATTCATAAACATGTGGTGATATTGTAATACAAGAATGCTAAA
Source organism: Platerodrilus igneus (assembly GCA_036346225.1). Classification (NCBI taxonomy): domain Eukaryota; kingdom Metazoa; phylum Arthropoda; class Insecta; order Coleoptera; family Lycidae; genus Platerodrilus; species Platerodrilus igneus. The sequence goes on from JARFIW010000791.1 coordinate 248,266, forward strand.
TATGAGAGACTGAAAATTATAATTAAAATAAAACATATAACACATTACTAGACATTCAAAGACAATTGCAACAACAATACAAAGTTTGTGACATGTATTTATTTATTCAACATAGACAAAATATGTTACACCGTGAGAACAAAATTTGTAGCAAGGGAAAATGGGCTACATCAATTAAGCTTGACAAGTTACAAGTTACCGAGGTACATGAAATCACATATACGAAACACCGATAGAAAGCGAAAAAGAATTAATAGTAAGAATTCAAATGGCGATAGAAATTATTTCTATCAAGGTTGGACTATTTTCACGCTTCTCAATGATGTGTAGCTGCAGAATATGTCAAAATGTCGAAAGAGAACATTTTGAACAACTGCTCCCTTAAATACTATTTATAATAAATTTGAATTTAAAAAGATCATAACATAAGCAACTTGTGTTGATTACAAATTATTAATTTTGATTAAGAAGTTTTCTAGTACTTATTTAAAAATGTTTATTTCTTTATTTGAATTTTACTTATAAACCAAAATCATCTTTATTGACTGCAATAATATTTGCAAAGTAGCAATACGTTTTTGGGTCATATCTTTGTACCAAATAATTTCAATCGAAATTCATGCACACTTACATTCAAGTCTAATTATCTCGAAAACCACTAATTTTTTGCATTCAAATGCATTTTTTCAATAAAACTTAAGGAATTGATAAAAAAAATTGAAAAATGGAAATTGAATCAGTGGCGTAGGAAAATAAAGGAATTTTTACAAGAAATTAAAGCACTTTAAACACAAAAACTGCTGACAAAATGTCATTGAAATATTTTGATAATTTTGGGCGTAGCGAGGAAAATCAATTTTTTAAATGTTAACTTTAACTCCGTGTATATCTGAAACACTGCATTTCCAGAAACTAGTTCCATACTTCGTTTTGTTACAAAGTTTAAATAATATTAAAAAGCGAGACTATTGTCTCCTGTAACTGATTTCTGTTAAACGTTGACTAAATTTTGTTAACACACATTTTACGATCCAGAATATATTGATATTATTTTCATTTATGAATTTTGTAACAATAACGCTAATCATGTGGTAGTTAAGTATCTACATCGTTTACCCAACAGAAGATTGTTGGACCAAGTCATATTCCAGATAGTCTTTGTTGATGCAAGTACAAGACATATTGCAGCCATAGCATGGAACTTGTTTTTGAAGTCATTACATACCTTCACGACATACAATTGCAATTTTACCATTAAGTGGAAACAAATTGTACATTTTACAAAAAATGATAAAAGATAGACAAGTTCACTCGTGATTGAGAAGCTACTTCCATGATAAACATTGCTGGTGAGATGAGAATCTGCACACAGCAAAAACAACTTTCAAGATTGATTTAGTGTTGACGTTTCGTGTCAGGCTTAATAATCAATTAATTGGATTCTTGTGCTCAGGGTCATCCTACAGAAGCCCAATACAACTTTCAGAAAATGTGTAACATAGGTACGTAACGCTAGTTATAGAATTAAATGGATAGAGAAAATTTAGTAAATTTGAATGGAAATACTAAATATGATACACCTTGTATAATAGATTTTACAAATAATCAATCTTAATTAAGAGCGACATTTTAATTGTTGTTTTAGAAAATACAGCTTCAAATAGGGCAGTTAGTATAATTAAATCAATACAATAAAAATTGGCACAATTTAATACAATACTGAAACGCAGTAGTTATTAAATAGGATAAATATTATGACAATAAAAACTGCTAACATAACAAATGTCATGAATCATACAATGTCATAAATATGTAATAAATGCAGGGTGTCATGCAATGAATATAAACCACAAGATTGGAGTTATTTATGGTAAAATACATATTAGGACAGAACTCGGGTTCATAAATTATTTTAAAACCACAAACAGGAAAAAATTATAGATATAGTTTACAATGTATCCACCCAAGATAAAAATAAGTTTACTGCAATGTTTTTGAATACAAAGAAATGGTTGATGAGTTAGTGAAATCCACAGATTTAGATTACAAACCAAATATCATCATAAAATGTTACAATGTATTCAATTAATATTGCTGAAGACAGAAGGAAACACAAACTTAACCTACGTAAACCACGTGATACCACAAGTATTTTACTGGGATTCATTCCATAAACCCGATAGGAAGAATGTACCATGACAAAAACCTCCAACTGAACATAAGAATGAGAGGAGAATTAAATAACAATCATTGCATCTGACAAAGAAGGGAATTAATTAACCATAGGCAGTTAATCAGTAGGAGGGTGTGGAAGTTGAAAAGAAAGTTTTAAGATGTGAATACAGATTCCTGCATGGAAAACATAACGTGCGACTAAATTTATTTAAACTTAACATTTACACATGCAAGGTAAAGGATTTCAATTCGTGAATTCATTGAATTATCGTCTTTGCGTCCAGCTAAAACGTAGAGTTTGCTCCTCGACTAATTTGGCATTTTGTGGTGTTCGAGTTAAGAAGGCTGTAATAGTTAGAAAGTGAGTCAAGAAAATGTGTAAGTTGAAAATGGACATACTAGTGGTTTCTGGTAATCCTTAAAATTATCGAATTTAAAACAGTAAGATTGAGCTTTTATGTATATACTTTGTGATGATGTACATGTGAATTTTAAATGTAAAATGGTTGGTATTCATGTAGTAGGAAATGAGTAAACGCGAGAGCTTCTTTATTTTGTTGAATGATGAATTCGCATATGAATTAGTGTTAGTTAAATTTAAGAATGACAGTATCATGTAAGGAAGTTGGTATAGTTTGGAACATTTTAAAATATTGAGGAGTATGTACGTATGGAAATTTAAATGTAACTTTGATTGGTAGAATTAGTATTACTAAAAGTATACCACATTAGTATTTGGAATGGACAATGAAATATATAATAAACAGCTGTTGTTTAGCAGTTTCTATGTTAGTTATTAAAAACATTCTCAGAAATTAAGATTTATAAATGTCATATAATTTAATATGGGAAACTGGAAAATTTGGAGCGATGATATGGTTATTGATGGATTAGATTTAATGTCTTAGAAATTCTTTTAGCAATACATAGCCAGAGTGAGGTTAAGAAACCAAAACTTTTAAGTATATTTGTGTGTACATTGCAATTATTTTGTTAATAAAGCTTAAGTTTAGGTTAAATTTTTTTACAAACTAGGTTGATGGACTCTTATTTGGAAGACGCATGTTATTTTGAACATTTCTTTCATTATGACCAAGAATTTAAATAAGTGTTTTACGATATTTTGGCAAAAGGTAAATATAATGTAATAAAATTTAGGAAATCAAAGTAAATGAGATCTATGTGGAATAATCATCTTCCGTATAGGGAATAATATCGCAGACAGTTTGGTGCCTTTCAATTATGACAGCTAAATGATAGTGTAACATAGTTTTGTATTTCAGCCTATTTATTATTTTTCATTTCTTTATTACTTTTATTTATTTTTCTATTTTCTTTTATAATTTCTTCAATAGGAACCAACCGCACCACTGCACTTAGCCGACGCATCCTTATATTGTTATGGAGTTCCGGCCCCTTCCGAGCAAATCAAAATTTGTTAACATAATGCTCATTTTATCTGTAACAAATTATTCAAATGATTTGTTAAATGACGCATCATTTTATGCTAGACAAAACATGTACTACCAAAACTTGTAATGTGATTAATCACTAAATAATTGTATATCTCAATGCTCTGGAGCAATGGAGGTATCAAAAATTAGTCACCAAGTCACCAGACTTCAATCCTTTAGAGTATTATCGTTGAGGAAAGTTGAAATCATTAGTTTATGTAACAAAAATAACACAAGAAACATTACTAGATCGAATAACCAACTGCAACAGTCTTCTTAAGAAAAATCACTGCGCATTTAATCAAGCCATCCAAGCAATTCAAAAATGAGGTAATGCACTCATTCAGACAAAATTGAATTAATTAGTTTATATTTTGTTATGAAATTTTGAATGTACTACAATTCAGTAAACACTATTTTTACATCTCAGCTATTATTGAAACTTGATCACATGTTTCTTATACCTTCTTTTTATTTATTTTAGCTCCCTAAATACATTTCCAAAAATAAGTGGTTTCTCCCAAATTACCCTGCATATATTCTTTCTAACAGCAGCCAGCAATGAAGATGCGGTTCTTCGAAATACATGGAAACAAATTAATCTGAATGGCCTTCAGAGGCACCATCTCTTAAGGGATTATTTAATTTAGACATATAAGTTTGCAGAATTTGTAACAGTGACTTCGGCAAAACTCTTAATTGAAGTTTTTACGGTAATGAAACCAAAATATTTTGCGTGGTAGGTTCGTTTAAAAAAAAACATGGCAGAGTTAAGATAAACCAGACTATCACTTTATTTGCACGAGCACTCTATTTCTGCAAAATTAGTTAACAATTTCTGTTTAAAATGCAATCAGGTACCTTGTAATCTGAAAAATGTTCTAATGCCACTTTTGTTTGAAAACAAGTGTACGGCGTTATTAAGAAAAAACAGTTTTGACAATTAGGAAATGGAATAATTAAAATATCATTGAACATTTAATCAGGAGAGATTCACAAGTGTAAACTATGTACATTAGGAAATATAGTAAAAATTAAAAATAAAATATTGACAATCATTCTTAGTCCCAGGGCACTATAAAAACGCCTCTGTTTGTCACTAAATGCAAAAACTACAAGTTAAAAATAAACAGTAAATATATACAAGTGGATCAAAAATAAAAGGCATTTAAGTTACAAATTAGTACCTCTCAAATACCGTACAAGTTCCATATCTTTAGGCATTAAAGTAATTCTACGAGAATGGGCAGCACAGCAATTGCTATCTTCAAGATACTGTGTTATATATGCCTCAGCTGCTTCTTGTAGACACTCCAATGCCTCACTTTGTATACGTGAATCAGGCAGATACTCTGTCATGATTTCTCTCACAACTTTAGCAAAAGGAGCTCTTGGTATTACATGACTAGTAAAATTCCTATATTCACGAATTTCACGTAATATATGCTTTGATACAAGAAAACATTTGTTTCCCATACGAATAATTTCACGAGGTTTTTTCCGTTGTTTTGATATCGGCAAAGAAACTGGTAACTTTTGCTTTTTATTTTTTGAAGTTCCTGATGCTCTCCTTTTTGCCTTTACAGGTGTTTTAGAACGTCTGTCACTTTCTGATGAAGAAGTAGGAGTTAATGGAGGAGTTGGTGATAATGGCGAAGGTGTATTCGGGTTTGAACTTGGCGTAGTAGTTTTGTAGAATCAGCTTTGCTTTTAACCATATTTATTGCCTAAACAAAAATGTTGAGTATTAAAACATATTTTAACATACCAATTTTTTTTAAATTAAAAACTAAGTATAGTGAATTTCAAATATCTGGCCTTCAGACACCTTTTAGCTTAATATGGACAAATTAGTCTACTCGTCTAGAAGTAATTTTCCTCAAAACCATTAGCTTGCAATAGTGACTTCTTAATATTTAATACAACACAGTCTAAACAGGAAACACGTACTATTAATTATATCTTAATCATGTTTAAATTAGTGATAAATCTATGCATTAGCTTCCTGATTCATTGTAAACCAATTGTTTCATTATCTAAAAATATGCATGGACCCCATGAATCTTTTACTTCAAGGCAATATATCAAAATGTCAATTTTTTTGTGCTTGGTATTAAATTATGCTACAGCGGAAAATATCCATATAGAGTTATATATGGTAATGTAAAACTACTATAAATTCTCATAAATAAATAATAAATTAAACACCATTACCTCAGTTTATTATTCTTGCTACAAGAAGGATGCACATCTTTACAGAAACCAAATTACAAAAAAAAAAATAGAAAGCTACACAAAATTTTTAGAATAGAATATATCAAACACGGAGTTTATAGCATTCAAACCCATACAATAGAAGTCTTCAAGCACTTCTATTACACATACTAATACTCTAATAAATAATTTAACTACTTGTTACATGTTAAGTGAATTAACTTATAACGTGACTTTTTCATTTATTGCATAACCAGTTTCCATTTTCTTATATCTAATAAATCTATTATTCCTTGATTAAAGTAAAATAATACCAGTTTCTTAGATCCAGCTTGAGTAGGTTATAAATTAGTAGTTACATTGTAGACTTAGAATGATTTAGTAAGTGTAAAAACTTAAATGCTTGGGGATTTTTATTGTTCTCAGGAATGTACTGTGAACACGCACTATCAAAGTGGCGAGGTTCTCTATTCAGCTTGGTTGTAGGACATCAGTCAATTTGAATGGGCCAATTCCGGCAGGGATAAATAAATGATGAAACGTTGGAGGTGATTTACACAAACCAGTATCAAGAATCACTGAAATGGTTGGTTTGTCGAGATGCCATCCTCACGCGTGTGTGTGTGTTTGTGCATGCGTGCATGTGTGTGTGTGGTGTGTGTGTGTGTGTAGTAGTGGTTTATCATTAGCCAGCATCATGTCAAAAATCTACAAAAAACTGGATTCCACTAAAACCCTTGAGATGAGTTCACCACCGACAACACAGTGAATTTTATAATTTTAAAATTTGTTACGGTAACTTTTTGAAATAGAGTGATTCTACATTAAAATGCAATGACCTTAATTGACAATGCTAATCTAAACCATTTTGTTATTCTCAAATAATCCAAAATTAACAAATACATATTAAAACCGTCCTGTAAAAATGTTCCTCGGTCCGTGGAATATATCCTATAACCATTTAGAAATTCGTTAAAACCAACAAGCATTTTCTAAACACTTTAATTCTTTGAAATGTTTGCTCCTCAAAGGACTTTAAATAACGTCTCGTTCCTTGAAATACGCGTTTGTTATTTCAAATAGTTATTCGTCGAAATGTTTGCTATCGTAAACCACTTCTAAAAACCTAGAAGCTGGTCTTAAGCAATTCCTTGGAAAACATTCAACAGTCAATTCGATAAAACAAGCAAACATTTTACTTCTGAAAATTTCTCGCTCATTAAATACCTTAAATGTAGTGTTATATGCTCGTTTTCTGTGAAATTCTATTTTATTATCTACATGTGTTGGGTCGCTCAAATTTTATGGGTAATAAAATCGGTCTGCTAATTGGGTTATTTTGTGGTATATTTGTAGCATAGATTGATAATTGTACAAACCTCTATTCTTTTCTAAAAGTCAAGCAACTTTATTTGCTTGATGGTAGTTCTGCATAAACTCGTAGGGATACTTTAAAATATATTTTGCTTCCCCAACGGACAACAAAATTCAATGGAATTAATTATCGCATTTTGCTTTCTTTATTGCTTGCATTCTAGGAAAGTTTCACCATTGCCTGGAGCACATTTCTGCTTGCTTTTGCAGAATAATTCTACACCAATGTCAGTGGAAATGGTTCTTCGTTTCGTACTCCAATCGTTTTCAAAGTTGTAGAAATAAACGTTCAACTTTTGAAACGTTCTCTTAGTTGTTCGTCGCTCTATTACTCCTTCGTTCTTTTATTGTTACACGTCCTTTGAGCGTTGTAAAGTCAGGGTTTGGAGCTATATATAAAAATAAAATTCCACGACTTTTCTAGATATTCCCTGACCATTTCATACAACTTCCGGACTCATATTTTATAATTACGCAATAAACAAATTTTCACTGTATATATTATTTTTAAGCAGATACAAGAAAATATTCATGCAAACATGTAGAAATTAAAGTTCATTCTTATACTTATGTGGTACCTAATTACCATACCACTGCAAAACAATTAAAACAAATTCAAAACTAAAGCTTTTGTTTCAGGTCATGTATTTCCGAAATAATTTCAACTTGAGATGATCTTGCCGAAATTTCTAACTTTTTCGTTTTTCTTTTAATTCCATTACCTTTACCAACATTTTTCTTTTTTCAGCTTGAGAATTAATTTTTCGCTATATACTGCTTTTTCGTCCATTGTTCTTTTGTAACGACTGTGGGCCAGTCTAGAGTATTTTACCATCTTTTGAGTGATATTCATGTTAAGTGTTCTGCAACATGAAAGCGATTTTTCATGGAGGTTTTTGATTAACAGTTGCTTGTTAATCGAAAAGCCACTTTCACCTGTGGCATTGCCATATGCAAAAATTAAAATAATTTTTACCATGTTCCAAAAATCAGCAGTCGGCATCGTGTCCTACTATATTATATTAAAAGTCATCTAAACATACATGATTGTTGAATTTTTTAAAAATATCTGGTTCTCGATAAATTAATTGTTTAAATTGCAGTTTTACTTTCTCAGCAATTTATGCATTTATTATATTTTTATTATACAGTTCTTGCAGCACGGTATTCATCTGACTGATTGCTGTTTCAGGTTTGAGCACAATTAAGTTTGGGTCAAGACGTTACTCCTTTGCACGTACAGTATTTTAGACAAGATCTTTCAAATAATTTTTTGTCGCTTTTAAAAATTGTTGAAAGTAAGAATTTCTTTCTCTGGGACTTTACAACTTCTAAGGTATTTTATTACTTATAGAAAATCCCAGATGCATTTTACTTAATGGAAGCATCACATTAGTATCATTATTTTCTATATATTACGAACACTAATTCACCATCACAGAATCACACGTGTTTAGTTACAACACTGCACAATTAATCGCAAATAAACAGATCACCTAAATTTTTACTTTTAATAATTATTAAAAAAGCACAATACAATGCTACGGGTTATGGAAAATCATCAGTGCCGTTATTAAATGATTAAATATAACTTCGTTTCAATTCGCTGTCAATTGCAGGAAATATTTGAACGGTTCCGAAATCATCATGGAGGAATTGTTCAATATTCATCATAAGCCCTTGAATCAGCTTTAAAAATATTTGAATTTCTTAGATAACGTAATACTTTTCAAGGCCCATGCACTCCATATCATATTTTAACACCGTTTATCGAGGTTATATTTTATTAAACATCGACAAATATCTTATAACCACACTATCTTTGGTGATGTTTATATCAGCCTCGTTTAGAAAAGTATTTTAAAGAAACAGCTCATTTTCTTAGTATTCTGACTATTTTAAATATTAACAGAAGGGGTAGGTTTAAACAAATCGATATAATAATCAAACTCATAGGTAAAGAGGGGTGTCGAATTCTTCTTTGATATAATAACCACATTTTTCTACATTGTAGGTTTGTACTCAAACACATTCACGTCATGCAATATATATCGAACTAATCCACAAATAAATAAACAACAGATCGCTGTAAATAAGGTGAAACAGACAGCACATCTCATTTCGCTGAACTACGGTTGTATGTAGGAAGCATTAAATTTAACACTCCCATCAATTACCACTGAAGGCAGATTGTATCTCAATGGTGGGGGATAAAATAAGGTAGAATGAAATTGTTGAAACCAGTATGCAAGTTAGGATTCTTTTTTAATAAAAATTAATATAGGGTAATTTACAGTACATAATTTAATGATAAAAGTAAACATTTCAAGATTTTTAAACATATTCCCTGACTTCCAGGTGTATTTTAGGCAAATTCCAGGAATTCCAGGTAGGAAAACATATTTCCCGACTTTTCCAGGTTTTCAAGGATTTCCAGGATCACTTTGAACCCTGAAAGTCACATTTTTAAAATGCGTTTGTGCTAGAACAGTTAAATTAAGTTGTTGCAGCACCCAGCCGAAGACGAATACTCATCCTAAGATGGTACCAAAAAGATAGCTCCTGGTACAATATATTTTTGTTTGTTTTATTTTGCATTGCTGTTTTGAACGATAGACACTTCTTTTGATTGATTCTGCAATAAATAGCAGACCGAAGTTAATGTACGCTCACAACACGAAGAATTATGTACTTATTTGTAAAACTTGCTATTTAAAATTTTAATGCGTTGGAACGCTTTTCTACTGTTAGCTTTTTACTGTATAAATCAATGCAAACGACAACAACAGACTGTTTAAAATTTTAATGTTACGAGATGTACTTCCTACAGCAAATTTTTATTTACCGTATTATTATTTTGTTATTTCTTGTACATATTTAGGGTTGGAACATATTGTAAGTATGCTTGTATTTAGATAATAAGATATAAATTGAAGGTTTAGGTTATACTGTATTATATATAAATTGACGCTTTGTGTACATCACGTTATAACGAACGATTACGTAAATGTATATCGACGTTTGTAAATATTGTTTTGAGACTGTATGTTTTCATACAAGTCCGTAATATAGTTCTTTGTTACTGAGGTTTCCAATTCTTTTCTTTCTGAGTCACATACCCCACTCTACAATGATTTTGAGCTAGCCCGAACTCTAATTCTTTTGGAGTTCGATTCTGTCCGTGTTTTGTTGCAGTATTTGGTGTGGGTGATTCTCTCTACTACTTTCTTTGTTGTGTTCTTTCTTTTCTGCGCGGAATACCGTAACAAATTTGTATGTAGAAATTTGCATTATTTGAACCTTAACATTTAATTAAGTAAACGCGTATGTAATAATTGACGCTTCAACTTATGGACTGATTTTCTGACAATATAGTTTACTAGTTAGAAAATATCAAAGGTTGGCTTCTTCCTACTCTGCATTAATCAAAAAAATTGCGGATTGCATCATGAACCAGCTACATTAATTTAAATTGTATGTAACCAATATTTGCTTTCTGTTGGTATTTGAGCTACTAATCTTAACTGAAAACATCAACTCAGCTATTGGGCCACAAAATAATTCTCCTAAGATTAAAATGAAAGTGGAAATTTTTTAGTTTCCTAAATTTTTTTAAAAGAATAAATTTCATGATAATTCAGTTCCTTATTATAAAGTTGGTAGGTTGTAATACTTTATAATACATTGGGTGCGATATCTAATGGGTTTGCTTTTGTATCAGTCCACGTAACTTATTACGTAATATTTTAAATTAATATCGGAAACGTATTTTTTCGGATTCAGATGGAAGTGAAAATTAATGTTTAAGCTTAATAATGACTTAAAATTGCGTTTTTAAGCGAATACCTAACGTAATTTACGTCAATCTAAAAATGAAAACTGTAAAATGTTTTCTTAATAACGCTTTCAGATCTCGTATTTTACACATAACCTATAAATAATTTATTTTCGTAATTAGTCCTGTATAAATTAACATATTTTGAAACATCATATTTATTATAACATTTTTAATAAATCACTTGAACTTATGTTTAATTTGCCTCTGCCGAAAATTTTTTTTTCGTATTATATTAAAGTATACATATTGGTTATGAAAATTTCCTAGGATAAAAACTTGTAATTTTTAATAAGTTTTAAAATATTTACATTGCAGTGATTTCTACTTTAAGCCATTTGAAAGGAAAAGTGTATGGCAATCATCCAAAAACAGCTCAAGCGCTAAAGAACAACATTCAACAAGTAATTGATCCACTTTTGTTGGGTAAAGTCATCGAAAATTTCGACATACAGGTGCAAGCCTGCAATGTGAATCGTGGTGGCCACATAAATGATATAGTTTTTTGTTAAGAAAAAAACCCTAACAGATGGTCCACCCTTTATTTGCTCTATCGTTGATAAAGATCACTATCCTCTGTGGATACCAACTATGGCAAACCAAACACCCCAGAATACTATTGGTTTTTGGGACAATTCGAAATAAATATTGAAATCAAAGTAAACATAACACCACAAAACAGATAAGCAAAATCATACAAACGCATGATAGATAAAATATATAGCGATATATTATGCACAAGATGTTATAATCCGTGAAATGTGAAGGATCGTCTATTATTAGCATCCTTCTCGCAAGTCATTTTAAGTAAAATACTACAGAACAATAGGGGCTACATAAGTAAAGTTCCATGGGAAGTGATATACACTACAAAATGCACATCAGTACAAGTCACACTATAATGTACTACGTTGTTATAATGAACTAATCGTTACCGTAAACAATAAATCTAAATTTGACACTAATTAGTCATCCTATAGTGAATTATGCTACCGAGTACCATGTGAACCAATTACTCCGTCACTTTATTTATATCAATGGAAAATGGATAGGTCTGAATCTTTAACCCATTCTAGTTAGCACCAGAAGAAGAAACCAAACTTAATTTTAAACTTATACAACTACTAGGTACTAGATCAATGTGGACTGTATACTCTGCAGGAATCAGAAAAAAATGTGACAAATAATGACAGTTGGTATGGAACAAGGAGCAATTCAAAATATTTTAACACTTCAAACGACAGGTCAAGAAACAGATAATTGAGGGTTTACTACATTACATATATTGACAACGAAATGCAAAAACTGGCAAAATCAACCCTATATGTATGGGGATGGTTTACCGGCATTGCAAAAAACGTAAACAGAATCACAATATATAAAACAATAGGATTTGGAATATCCATCCTGGCGACCATCTGGAATACACCCACCATGATCCTCATTGTTATATCTTGATTTTGCCTTTGGTAATATTTGTGTTTAAGTTTTATTAATTAAAGACATCAAGGATGGATATATAATTGGGCAGTGCAGAGGCGTATTAAAACTTAAAACATCAGGAATAGTTTACTTTATTGTTATTTAACTAATAATCATACTTTAACATGTAAATGTATACATTCAAATAAAGACGTGTTTATGTTATAACGGACCGAGTCAAGATAACATTTAAATAAAAATGTAACTAAAGAGGCGTTGTCATATCAAATAATTACAAGCAGACCTCACCAAAACCCACCGCAACCACTTCAATAACTACAACAATTGAAATCAGTTAGGTTCAAGAGCAATTCCAAATAAACAGTAACAGCTCCTATCAAGAAAATGCAAAAGATGATCAACAACCCCCACAATCACTATCCAAATCCATTACATCGGTCACAAGCACTCACTTGACATCTTTCCCAGAGATAACCAATTCCAACACTCCAAGTTCACTCTGTACTGCTATATCTAGTTGCGTTGTCAACTTTAGCACCTTCAACTTCAATTCAACTCTTCAGCTTATCATTCATTACCCATCTACCCATATCGCTTTTGCAACAATAATGGAAGTGCAAAAAAAGTAAAAAAATAGAACTGCTCAATACTAGTAGCACTGAGTAAAAGAGTTTTAGATGTTTTAGATAGTTTTAAAGCAGTTTTAAATTAGTTTTAAATAGTTAAAATGGTTTTGGATTATTTTAATCGAACCATTATAAAATACACGATACCTAAACATATATACATGTAAGAAAATTTTCTTATCTATTTGTAAAATAAAGTAAATTTCTTTCTTCCCATAATTAAGCAAGTTCAACTTAAAAGAATTTAATAATACCTATTGTCTGAGGCTTTCACAGCCGGAGTCATTATAAATATTTATGGTTCCGGGTTGGGACCGTGTCATCTTATAAACTAAGATCGAAGTCTCGCTCACTTTTGTAAGGAGCTTTTATCAGGACAAGAAAAAAATGGAAATATAAAAAAAAGAAATATAAATATAAAAAATAAAATAATGATAAAGATAAAATAACAAAATCTTAAGTAGGCAAGTTATAGTGTAAAAAATATGAAAAAGTTACATCTGAACTAGCAGACTCGCCAGCCCATTTAAGCCTAAAGGTGTCTTGGTGGCAAAGTTCAGAGGTAACTTTTTATATTTTTTACACTTTAACTTGTCTACTTAATATTTTATCATTCTTATATTTATTATTATTATTTTTTATATTTATACTTCATTTTTTTTATATTTTCTTTTCGTGTCCTGATGAAGCCCCTTACAGAAGTGGGCGAAACGTCAATCTTAGTTTATAAGATGACACGGTCCCAACCCGGAATCATGAATATTTTTAATAACACCTAGTTGATTAGTAAAAAGATTCTTGCAAAATAGCACTTGGTTTTTCGGGGAAAAGATCGTATGTTACAAAGGCATTGCCTGTGTAAGGTTAATTTTTATTAAATCGTCGACTGTCCAAACTCTATCAAACACGTGTATACCTGAGGAAAGTCAGTAATAAAGTCGGTTTGTTTCGACACATCACTTCCCACAAGCCATTGTCCCTCTCCAAAATAGGTTAATGTTCGGATGTAAATTGGTGGACTCAGCTGCATCTTAAGCATGAGAAATGCAATCCTTGGGGCTTCCCAAACCACAAATCATAAATCAATGTCCGTGCTTACATAAGAATCAAATTTTACTGTAGTTTTCACGTAACGCTTATATTAAACACAATAATACTGGCGAATTTCCCGTGCAGGGTTTAAAATCCCCCGAACCTAAATAACACAATAAAAGGTGGAACTTTTTTGAAGAAAGAAGCGCAACATCCGATGAAGAAATTATGAAATACATGACATGTAATTAATAAGACGTATTGCACTTGCTTAACTTAAGAATGTTAGAAATGCAAAGTATTGCAGCTGATTGGTAATAAGCAACACAGATTACCCTCTAAAGCGCCCACCAGGTTCACAACAGAATGAGCTCAAAGGTATTACAGAGCTCTCCACAGATTTAGAATCGTGGCTAGCAATCGGTCCATGATTAACATTTTCAGAGAGCAAGGCAGGTACTCTTCTCATTACAAAAACATGTTGAAAATGAAATACATTGTTTGGAGACAAGGAAATTTTATAAAAAAAAAAGTATTTCAGACTGAGCAACCCATGTGGTACCTGCAGTCAAACCAAATCAAATGCCTGTGTGCAGACTACAGTATCAAAGTTAATTAACAAATGCTTATGCTGCAACATTCCCCAGGATTCGAACACGTATTACTTAAATTAGATGATGCTTAAAGTTACACAATACTGAATGTACACACCACATTTTTATGTATTGCAGTTACCAAAAGATCATCAAAAATCCTTAAAATCATTATGTATTTAGGATTATACAACGTCAACAGATTAATGTACAGGATAAGTTCAGCCTCAGCTATATGGCATGATGATATTGTTATAGGAAAAAATGAAACCGAATATTTAACTTATTTAAAAATCCTCTTTACACGACTAGAGCGACACAAAATAAGTTGAAATACGGACAATTGCAAATATTTATAAGCAGAAGTAAACTACTTGGTTTCCTAGTAAATAAAAATAATATACAAAAGACAAGATGTTACATGCAGAGATGGCATAATTAGTTTACCCTGAGGGGTGAGAACACACAAACAGATGCATTAACTAGCTGCAGAATGCAGGAGAAGTTCCTATGAAAAAAAAAAAGAAAAATTGTAGGGATAGGCAAAAATACTTTATAATACAGAAAGAGATGATCCATTTGAATGTTATTTCACTTATTTACCTTGAAAGCTCAGAGTTCTAAGTTCACTGTTTTTAGGACGCCAAATCGCCAATTGTTCAGACAAACCCCCTGCAAGGCTGCTCCTTACTCAAAGGTAGCTTCAAATAGGTTGTTATGACTCATGTTTACCTAACTGCAGTCAATTAATAATTTACCCTTTTCCTCAAGTCGTTTTTCCTTTTCTTTCATTTTAATAAAAATTAGTTAAATATACCAAGTTTGTAATGAGCAATTGTGGAGGGCATTCTCAAAAGCTCTATACATATACCAGGTAACGAAAACAAGGTTACGATACACAGGGGCGAGTGGTAGAGCGGTTGTGAGAAAGATAAGTGCCCAGCTATACAGTTTAGCTGCTTGCGGAGAGTGGAGTGGGTAGAAAACCTCCAGTGGTGGAAGCCAGGTGAAGTTGACAAACGGTAAGAAAAAAATAGAAACTCGGAAGGCGTCAGGGATGCCATTGAAACAGAAGCCAACTTCGCGGTCCCACTGCGATGGGTAGGTACCCCGTCATACTACTAAGAGGGAAGGAAACACAAGAAATACAAAAATAGTGACTAACAAATGACACAAGGTGAAAGAAAAACAGGTTGATAATTAAAATAAGTAAACACTGGGATTCAAAATCATACAGTATATAATGAGGTACTGGCAAATAAACATTCGGTATAAAATGAATAATAACTAACTTGGGTTAAACATTTAAGATAAACTAAAGTAGCAGAATGCCCCAATTATTAGAAATCAAAATTAAACTATAAATCGCATAGGTCTCATATGCATCTTGTTCGGTCTCTTTGTCGCACGTTCGCGTGGTTAATTTTCAGTTATTTAAATTTGTAGTCGTAAATCTAGTAGTAAAACTGTCATCCCTTGTTCCCTTATATCCTGCCATAAAAATTCCTTATGCATTTGTGAATAAGGTGGACAGAGTAGTGAACAAACACTTTCTTATGGATATTGAAGCAGAACGGTCGTCGGTTTCTTCGTTCAGTACCGTAAGTTAGTCAATTGCGGCAGACTTTCGTTGTTAAACCTAAAAACCTCAGTGCAAGTGTAACGTAACATAGACTCAATTTGCATACAGTCCACTTGGTTGAAAGAATAGGAACTGCAGCTTAGAAAAACACAAAACACCGCGGAGGTAAGTCGATGTATAAATTTATAAGACCCCGCGTGAACAAAATTGGCCTTCATCGCGGATCTTTAATTAAATAATTAGTTCCTATCCTTTAAGCTCCTTATACTTAAATTTATAAAATTGTCGTAGTTTTTATTATGGTTAAACGTGTTACACAGAAAAGAACATCTTGCTTGCACATTTACTGTAGATTTTACAATACATTCCTTATCCTTTGTGGCAAAGATTAGGGTCGTCGTCGGTATCCTTTTATGTAAACTATTTATGAGGGTTATTGTATCCTAGATCTTTACCTTATTTGTCACTTCAAGTTGGAGCAACCATTCGGGTTCATGCAACTTGTATAACAAAGGGGTTATTGGTATTTATTTGAAACCTTAAAAGCTTTGTCAGGCAAGCACTGTAGTTAGTTGCATTTTCTATTAATAATTTAATTTCGTAGATGAATTAGTAATTTAGCGTATTCGAGTCACGCATTGTGTTTACATTAATTTTATTGTCGCTCATTAATCATTAATCAAATATGGTTATATCAATTGATAAAGCTATTCTTGAAGCTAAATTTGTAGTTAAAAGGTTGGATCACATTTACAGTAAGATCAACCAACCGGAAAACGTATCGATTGCTTTAATTAGAGCGTCGATTAAAAGTGTCGAACAGATTGAAACGCTTTTCAAATCCTTTTGCAAGGACATTTTCTTTGATGAAGAAAGTGAACAATTGGATGAATTTTCGGCTCTTAGGGTGAAAATCGATGATTATCTATTAGATATTCGTATTATCGCTGAACAATGCGAATTAGATCGGGTAGAAAATAAGCCAAAGGTGGAAAATATGAATAATTCCTTTTGTCAAACTGTGCAATTCGCTTGAAACATCTTTCAGTCCCCGCTTCTCCGGACGCATATCAGATTTTGAGAGTTACAATGCAATCTATAAGCGGTTGATTCATGATAATGTCAGTTTGTCACCCGTTGAAAAATTTTGCCATCTCGTTGATACATTAGATGAGTCGTCGCGTGCGTTGATAAAACACTTGCCATTAAATGATTATGCATACGTGAAGCCTATAAAATCATTACTAATCGTTTTCAGTCCAAGAGGTTATTACTTTCAACATATTTTAATGCTCTCGAAAATGCCCTAAGGTCAGTTCCTCAGATTCGCATGCGGAACTCCGGCAATTAATTAGTTGTTTTGATGAAAATATATTCGCGTTAAGGCAGATGGAAATAGATTTATTAGATTTCATGTTGTTTAATCTGTTATCGAAAAATTAGATACAAACATTTTAAAGCGTTTGAATTAGGAAATAATGACGAAATTCCTTCGTTTAAAGATTTAAGGTCGTACATTGAAAACAATGTAAAGTGTTGTAAATCAATGACATTGCTTCAGGAACATGCTTAAAGGCTCGAGATTCCGTTAAAGAAAAAGAAAAAGAAGGTTTGTTAGCACTTGGCTAAAACTTCTTTAGTTGGTACCACCAATGATGTTAAAATTGTAGTTTCTGTCAAGCTGTGCATCCTATTTATAGATGTAAGCAGTTCTCGATAAAACCCTCAAGAAAGATTTGAGGTGGTAAAGCTTAAAAATCTTTGCATTAAATGTTTAAATCCTTCACATTCGATGAAAATTGTACGTTAGATTGGTCGTGTCGAAAATGTCATCAGTCGCACAATTCGTTGCTTCACTTCGATAAACAAGAAAATCGGTGTCGCCACGCCGACAAACCCATCGTCAAAGGTCAGCGTCTCCTCGGAGAGCGGCGCCTAGACTTACTTCTACTAGTAGACCTAGTGAAGACAATCTGTCGTCGTCGGTTGTGCATGAACAACCTGTCACTAGCTCGTTGATTTCGACATCATTAGAACACACAACCACGCTGTTAGCTACGGCAATGGTGTCGGTGCTTGATTATACAGGAACATTGCAATCTGTTCGTGTAATATTAGATAACGGATCCATGGAAAGTTTTATGACTGAAAGGTGCCGTCAGAAATTAGGTTTAAGGAAACGGAGAGCCAATGTCACTGTTCAAGGACTTGGTTTGAATTCGTCGTTGGTGTCTGGTGCACTATCGTGTGTAGTCAGCCCCTCGGGAGCTCGGTCTCCAGCATATGGAATTGATTGTTATATTTTAACTAACATTTGTAATCAATTACCTTCGTCGTCGATAGGGGTCAAGGAGTGGTCGCATACTCGAGGTTTGGCCTTAGCTGATCCTAATTTTAATGTTCCTGATAAAATTGACATGCTACTCGGAGCGGAAATCTTTGCTCAGGTTTTGTTGAATGAGTCTCGTTGGGGTGTCGCTAACGAGCCAGTTGCTATTAAAACAACCTTTGGTTGGGTTTTATCGGGAAAGGTCGTTTCCCCGAATAGTTCTATTACGTCGTTGTGTGCTTTCATTGAGCCCTTAGACAGTGACATTCGTCGATTTTGGGAATTAGAAAATATTCCCTTCAAAAAACACATTTCTCCTGAAGAAGAAAGGTGTGAAAATCAATTTGTGGAAAGTTATAGACGTAACAAGGACGGTCGTTTTGTAGTGTCCTTGCCCTTTAAAATTTCGGAACCCTCATTCGTGGGTATGAGATCAATTTGCATTAAAAGATTTTTGTCGTTAGAACGTCGTTTGTTAAAAATCCTGAATTGTATTCAGATTATAAAAATTTATGGAGGATTATTTGACAAGCGGGCACATGGTTCAAGTGAAATCGCGTGAAAATTCGTCGGTCATGAGAAAATGTACTACATTCCCCATCATGCTGTACATAAGCGTGATAGCACTACCACCAAATTGCGTGTGGTTTTCGATGCTTCGTGTCAGGATCAATCTGGAAAGTCATTAAATGATAGCTTGGCTATTGGCCCTGCTTTGCAAAAGGACATTGCAGTTTTGTTATTGCACTTTCGTGTACATCCTATCGTAATTACAGCTGACATTAAACAAATGTATCGACAGATTTTGGTTAAAGATACTCATCGTAATTATCAACGTATCGCCTGGAGATTTTCTCCGTCAGATCCTATTATGGACTTTAAGTTAAATACTGTGACTTATGGAGTTTCGTCGTCGCCTTTTTGGCCTTGCGTACTGTTCAAGAATTGGCAAGGTTAGAATCAATTAATTTTCCTTTCGCGTCATCGGTATTGGCGGCGATACCTATGTTGATGACTTAGTCACTGGATGTAATTCGATTGAAGCTGCTAATCAATTAATTGGTGAATTGAATAGTATTTGCTCTAGTGGTGGTTTTCAATTAAGAACATGGAGAAGTAATTGCCCGGAAGTGATGTCCAACTTGAGGGAGTCCCTGTCCAGTTCGGACGCAATTACATTTCAAGATAAAGATAGTGGTTCAATAAAATTTTGGGCCTTTCGTGGCGTGCTCTTACAGATGCATTTTTATACAACTTAGACGTTGAAGAGCGCACTTGCACTAAGCGCAATATTTTGTCAGCTATCGCAAAAATTTTTGATCCTCTCGGTTTGATAGCACCTGTAGTACTGTTCGCTAAACGTTTAGTTCAAGATCTTTGGCTATTAGGTCTCGGTGGGACCAAGAGCCTCCATTGAAGTCATACAAAATGGAAACATTTTTGGGTGAATTGCCAGCGGTTTCGAATATTGAGATTCGCGTCGCATCGTATGTCATAATTTTAAAAGGGTGGGGTTGCATGGATTCTGTGATGCTTCTGAAGCCGGGTATGCAGCTGTCATCTATTTTCGTTCGTTCGATTTAGAAGATAATATTACCATATCATTAGTATGCGCAAAATCGAAGGTTGCTCCTACTAATCGCGTTTCATTGCCCGTCTCGAATTGTGTGCTGCCGTACTCTTGGCAGATTTAGTAGATTTTGTCAAAATACTTATACAGATATTTTATCATTTAGTAATATTTTCGCGTGGTCAGACTCTACTGTTGTTTTGTCTTGGATTCGGTCTTCCTCGCATAAGTGGAAGACATTCGTTAGCAATCGTATTTCGCATATTCAAGAACGTATTCCTCCATCTTCGTGGTTTCATGTTAAGTCCCAGGATAACCCTGCGGATTGTGCCTCACGTGGACTTTTGGCTTCAGAGTTGGTTCATCATCCATTATGGTGGACAGGACCTTCTTGGTTAGTGCGTCGTAATGAAGAATGGCCAGTAACATCGCTGCCAAAACTTATCGACTCATCTCAGATGGACGTCGAATATCGTACTCTGTCGTTAACAGTCGTTATGTCTGACAATTTCTTAGATATGTTGTTGGATAAATTTTCAAACCTGCAGAAAATTTGTAGGGTTATTACCTGTGTTCGTCATTTCATTCGTAATGTTCAATGTCCAGATTTGCGTTCAAAATATTCTGATAGTTTGTCTCTAGCTCAACAGCAAGAGGCTATACAGTTATTGATTAAAAGAGTTCAAACAAATGTTTTTTCCCAATACATTGCTAATATTAAAACTGGAAAACTTGTTAGTAAACAACTTCGTAGCCTTAGTCCGTTTCTAGATAGTCATGATTTGTTGAGGGTGGGCGGTCGCCTACGTAACTCAGAGTTGTCACATGATGCAAAATTTCCAATTTTGCTTCCTCGGTCGCATCGGTTGACTGAACTTATTATATTAGATTGTCATGAAAGACATTTACATCCTGGAAATCGAACAACTCAATTTTTACTAACTCAAAATTATTGGATCTTGTGCGCCAAGAGGGCTATTTGGCAATGTCTGAAATCCTGCATTCGTTGTTTTCGTGTAAACCCTGTGGCTTTATGCCCCCCTATGGGGGATTTACTAGCTTCTAGGTTAACTCCAGGTAAGGCGTTTTTACATACGAGAGTCGACTTTGGTGGACCTTTCTCTGTCACGATGAATCGATGTCGTGGCGCAAAATCATTGAAAGCGTACATTTGCTTATTTATTTGTTTCAGCACTAAAGCCATCCATTTGGAACTAGTGTCTAACTTGTCGACAGACGCTTTCTTGGGTGCTTTACGTCGATTTATTGCTCGAAGAGGCAAATGTATTCAAATCCATTGTGATAATGGTACTAATTTCGTTGGGGCCTCTCGTGAAATCTCTCAATTGATGCGCCATTCGGCAGGCGTTGAGGGAATCGAATTTGTGTTTAATCCTCCTGCTGCTCCTCATTTTGGTGGGTTGTGGGAGGCCGGGATTAAATCGGTAAAATCCCATTTAAAGAGAATTATCGGTGAACAAATTTTGTCGTTTGAAGAATTCTCGACGGTATTGATTCAAATCGAAGCGATTCTCAACTCACGTCCACTATGCGCACTGAGTTGCGAACCGCATGACTTCTCGTATTTGACCCCGGGTCATTTTCTTAATGTTGAACCAGTTTCGTGTTACCAGATCCAGATTTGTTGTCCATAAACCCTCTCGCTTTGAATCGCTGACAATTGTTGCAGCAAATGCAACAAGGGTTTTGGAAGAAATGGAGTGCTGAATACCTGCACACGTTGCAGCAGAAAGGTAAGTGGTTGAAGAATTGCGCTACTTTACCTATTGATTCGCTTGTCCTCTTAAAGGAAGAAAATAACCCCCCTCTACAGTGGCGTTTAGGAAGAGTAGTAGATGTTCACCCTGG
The DNA here is from genome assembly GCA_036346225.1 of Platerodrilus igneus. Classification (NCBI taxonomy): domain Eukaryota; kingdom Metazoa; phylum Arthropoda; class Insecta; order Coleoptera; family Lycidae; genus Platerodrilus; species Platerodrilus igneus. The sequence continues at coordinate 270,362 of JARFIW010000791.1, forward strand.
TAGAGACGGTATCGCTCGGGTAGTTACAGTCAAGACATCCCAAGGGTTAGTTAAACGCCCCTAGTGAAACTATGTTTACTGCCAGTTACTTGATATTTAATGGTATGTACACGTATATTCACTTATATAAGTTTGTCGGTTAGGTTTCTTAGTTAATAGCTCTAATTAGTTTTAAATATAAAATAACTTAGTTCATACTTATTTTGGTGGGCGGATGTTCGGTCTCTTTGTCGCACGCTGCGTGGTTAATTTTAAGTTATTTAAATTTGTAGTCGTAAATCTAGTAGTAAAACTGGCATCCCTTGTTCCCTTATATCCTGCCATAAAAATTCCTTATGCATTTGTGAATAAGGTGGACAGAGTAGTGAACAAACACTTTCTTATGGATATTGAAGCAGAACGGTCGTCGGTTTCTTCGTTCAGTACCGTAAGTTAGTCAAGTGCCGCAGACTTTCGTTGTTAAACCCTAAAAACCTCAGTGCAAGTGTAACGTAACATAGACTCAATTTGCATACAGTCCACTTGGTTGAAAGAATAGGAACTGCAGCTTAGAAAAACACAAAACACCGCGGAGGTAAGTCGATGTATAAATTTATAAGACCCCCCGCGCGTGAACACATCTCTTATGTTGATTATGTTTAATTCTTGCAATGCAAATGTGCAAATAATCTTACAATTTAAAAGTTCAAATTCTTACATTTTAAAATGCAATTCTTACATTTAAAACGTTCACAAATACATCTCCGCAAGCGCGGTATATTAGACACCACAGCAGTTGGTAGCGCTAATCTTTGTACAGATTTCGGCGCGCCCATCTGTCAATGACGTCACCAATGCACAAATTTAATACGCAATTAACGAAAAATATAAATTTAAGACAATAGTTGATAACAGCGAAATACTCACATGAATATGTCCCTGAGTTAAAGGTGGCTTCTGTTGAAGTCCATCAGGGCTACTGATGGCCCTTTTAAGGCAATTAACGGGAGGTACTCCCAACGCTCTTCCAAAGCGCTTGGACCAGCTCCGGCAGTCGCAGTTGCTACCAGGACTCGTTCATCTAGGGTCGTGGCCTCCGGTTCTCCCTAGGCTGCTTACTAATTTATCACCTACCTATGCAGGGAACGGATAAGGAAACAGGGTATAAGGGCGATAAACAGATAAGCAAGGCAAGGATCTACATAGATATAAGATAAAGGCACGATACGATACCTAACACGACCACACTTCTTGAAATCCCCAGGCAAAAAAGCCACGTTACCGAGTCTCCCGGAAACACTTCTCCCACTTTTTTTGTCCTTTCACGCGTCGGCGCGAAATTATTCGTCCAACCCACTTTTGACGTGACGGAAATACGCGCACCAGTCTTTTGAATTTATGGCGCGAAACTTCCGCACATCAAAATTAAGCTAAGACAATGTTTAGTGCCACTTTGGCACGTAACAATAATTGCTACAAAAACAACAGTTACTTAACTCTAGAACACATGTCCTGAGGGAACTGCTATTTACGGGTATATAATATATAAATATTACTAGAGGCGTAATTCAAGTACAACTCTTCACAATACGGTATATAAATATAGATATTTGGTAACCGCCAAGTACTCGTTTCATTTCGTCTGCACCTTACAACTAATGAGGTTTAGTAACTTAGTTACATGAAATAATCAAACAACCAACACATAGATAGTTTAGTGGAGGCCATGTTGATTCGTCTATGGTTAATCTTCAATATTTATGGAGAAGCCCCAAATGTTACAACTGTGGAATACCCAAACAATAAAATAATCTAATGTCCATTCTGATCTACCATAGGCTAGTTTAATTACAAAACAATCGGGCAACGGTAGTCCAGAGATAGTAGTAGAAATAAATTCTCAATCAAACAGCTGGTCCACAATAAGTTTAAAAAACAGGAAAACAAAAAGAAAAAGCAAGAAAAAATTGAAACAAAAATCATACTGAATTAAGTAATAAATAGCTTTACTATACATACCAACGATAATACCAATTAATATGCATACGGCGAATACAACAAAGTTGCTTTTAGTAAAGAATTAATTATTTCTGAACTCGAGAAAACCCATAAAAATGGGTTAGAATTAGCAAAACAAGTTCACTATTCAATGATACAGGCATAAATGTTATCAACTTTAGATAAGCATGTAATAACAATTGATTTGCAAGCATCGGATAAATACCAACAAACAATAAACAACGAATAGTCGACTTAACATGGTTACGAAATGAATTGTGAAGTGTAAAAAAGCCAAAGGATGGCATGACATGTCCCAAACAATAATAACATAATAGGGAAAATAAATTCAAACTGAACAGTGTGAAATTTGTCACAAATACAAGTTTGATGAAGAGCCTACCAAGACACTCGAGTTCCCAAATACCTGCTACTACTTTTACATTACAAGGGTAGCTAAATTTCCTCTCAGAATTAAGGTGCTTTTACCCTACTTGTAAATAAAACTCAAGAGACAGGCAGTATGGGAAGGGGTTTCAGTCACTAGAGAGAATTAATTTTTGTGTGGTAGTAACCTGGAGAAAACAAGTAAGTCCCACACTTCTAGTACATAATACCTTAGCACCAGCTGCCAGTGAACTACCAAACTGTTATACCGTTGTTATACAGCCAAGCAAGGGCCTGTGCAGCAATGATAAATATTGGAGGTTAGAGTTCTAGCAAGAATCGGAGCTCATGAATTTTTTTAAAGAGCCAGAACCGAAGCAGGAGTCTATAAATTTTGGAATGGGAAAGTTGAATTCGGAGCTCTGTAGAAATATCTACCTCCAGCTTCAGCTCCATTAATTTTTTATTCAATTGATTTTTATTTTAAAGTTATTGTTTTGTTTAATTCAATTTTAGTCCAATTTCATTTTATTTTTTTTAAAATTAATTATCAGATTTTCAAAATTTTTCATATTGTTTAACGTTGATGTTGTAGTGGTTTTAAAACGTGATATATTAAACAGACTATTTGAATTTAGCGGTGTGGTGCGTAGCCGGATATTAAATGATAGTTATTACCGAAGTTGGACGAATACCGCCGAAGCTTAGCATGTTTTTAGTTCTGAGGAGAAGAAAGCACACGAATACGAGGATACTCGAACTTCAACTGCGAAATATAACACCTGAGTATAAAAAGCTAACCGTATGCAAATCTGCAGATTATTCAAGTATATTCAACAATCTTCAATTACGAATATCGAAGAATTTCTTTAATGCTGAATTGATGTACCGAGACAAGCTGGCAATCATCACCTAACGAACTACAGGCGATTATTTTATTTTAGGGTTTACGTCGTCATTTTGGTAAATAAAGCATGTCTTGTATTGCTCATTAATGTATAATTTAGTGGATAACGTAACTTTTAGTGGTAAGTTTCATTGTATAAACCTCCATGAAATTTAGGGTACGTATATTTGGTTTAACAGTAAAATACAATTTGTGTAGTTGAGTATATTTTGTTTGGCTTTTCTTCAAATTTACATTAGAACCACCCCAAGGCTCAATTAAAACAATACAATGTCCCCAAAATCGCACGTCAACATTGTTAGCCTACTTTACTCAAACTCCAATGATGGAAATCAATATTTATCACAGTAACAGCAGGATTATGAAGGAATATACAATGCCTCCCTTAGCTCGGATTCAAAGACCCCATTTACTAAAATTAAAAAGATATCTTTAAAGATTCCATTTCAACATCTATATGAAATCGGTGACAGAAAGTGTAACTAAGAAACTACAACCATCCGTAAAGCAAGACTTCTTCTAACGAGTAACAAGCAACTACAACATGAACTTAAGAAGTTTATGATTAAGAGTGGTATGAGTATCAGTATTCCTAGAGATTAAATTCGTATTTCTAGTTCTAATTTTGTCCTTAAATGCAATACATTTATTTATAAAGTTATTATCTGGATTAACAGCCAATGCAGCGGGAACTGTAATGTTCCTCAAAGTCAAATTGGGCAAGAATGTACTGTAAGTTTCTGAAAATTTTGATTAGTAATAATTGAGTTAACAATTGATAAAAGTGATTTAACTAACTTAACTTTATCTGGATGCCAAACATGGACTCAATAAGTGGCAAATTGATTACATCTTATCACTGAATTTACAACTACTAAATAGAATTGATTAATTTTACAATAACTGTATAAATAAGTATTTAGCTTTAGAATTCTAAGATTTAAATTCTTGTTGTCGTACGTATATGGAATAGTAAAAATAACTACGATAGTTTCAATACAATTGGTTAACAAACTATCTAAATGTTTATATCAATTTGGGATTCCACATTGTTAACACCTGTATAAATGCCAACAAAATAATTTTTATTAAAATCCTTTAAATTACTAGGAAAGCTGTTAACAGCTTTTTAGCGGAGCACCTAGTTTGACAACACTCGAGCACTTCCATGTATAACTAATACTGTTAACTATCTTGCTAAATTCATTGCCACCGCTGTCGGAAAGTCATAATATTTTATTAAAAGTTTGGTAATCTGCAATTTGTTGATTAGAATGACTATGAGGTTAGACAGAAAATGTGACTTTGAAAGTATTTGACCTCTGTTAAACTGGCAGGCAGGACCAAATCGGCAGAATCGATTCAGACCTATTGCATTATTTAGTGCTTATTTTGTGCCATTAATAAAAATTGTGTGCCACGTGCCATTTTGAAAAACATCGTGGCGCTGCTAGCTTAATATTAAGCTAGCAGAACCACATGCAAAAAAAATAGAAAAAACAAAAAAAAAGGTATAAATACAATGGTCAGAATTTGTGCTAATTTGTGCCGTTCAAAACAAGCCGCTAAATAGATTCATTCTGCTTGAAACAACGGCAAATTACATTTACCACGATTAGGTTCAAAAGTAAAGTACCCGTTTGCACAAGCAGAATCAATCAGTACTGCTACATTCGAAGCACACTAATTTGTGCTTTTCAAATGTTCACTCTCAAAATTTGTACCCCACCCCTTTTCTGAAAAACCATCCGCAAAACCACCTCTGCAAAAGAATAAAGTATCCACTTTCAACAGCAGAATCAATCGGTACTGCTACACTCAAAGCATCATAATTTGTGCCTGTCAAATATTAATTCACAGATTTTGTATTCAACCCCTTCTCTGAAAAACCACCCACGAAACCTACTCGGCACAAGAGTAACGTATCCATTTCCACGAGCAGAGTCACTCGGTACTGCTACATTCAAAGCACACTAGTTTGTGCTTCTCAAATGTTCACTCACGAAATTTGTACCCCAGTATGTGAAAGGCATAAAGTGTATGTATGATATATATATATATATATATATATATATATATATATATATATATATATATATATATATATATATGTGTGTGTGTAACGGTTGTGCCGAGTAGGTTTCGACGGTGGTTTTTCAGAAAAGGGGTGAGGTACAAAATCCGTAAGCGAACATTTGAAAAGTACAAATTAGTGTGCTTCGAATGTAGCAGTACCGATTGATTTTGCTCTTGGAAACGAATACTTTACTCTTGTGCGGAATAGGTTTTGCAAGTGGCTTTTCAGAGAAGGAGTGGGGTACAAAATCCGTGAGTAAATATTTGAATAGCACAAATTAGTGTACTTCGAGTGTCGCAGTGCCGATTGATTCTGCTCGTGGAAACGGATATTTTACTCTTGTGTCGAAGTAGGTTTCGGAGGTAGTTTTTCAGAGAAGAGGTGGAGTACAAAATTCGTGAGTGAGCATTTGAAACGCACAAATTAGTGTGCTTCGTATGTAGCGGTACCGATTGATTTTGCTCGTGGAAATAGATACCTACTCTTCTCCCCAGTAGGTTTTGGAGGTGGTTTTTCAGAGAAGGGGTGAGGTACAAAATCCGTGAGTGAACATTTGAAAAGTACAAATTAGCGAGCTTAGAGTGTCGCAGTATCGATTGGTTCTGCTTGCGGAAACAGATTCTTTACTCGTGCCGAGTAGGTTTCAAAGGTGGTTTTTCAGAGAAGGGGTTGGGTACAAAATCTGTGAATTGATATTTGACAGGCACAAATTATGTTGCTTCGAGTGTCGCAGTACCGATTGATTCTGCTCGTGGAAACTGATAGTTTATTCTTGTGCCGAGTAGGTTTCGCGGGTGGTCTTTCAGAAAAGGGGTGGTGTACAAATTTCGAGAGTAAACATTTGAAAAGCACAAATTAGTGTGCTTCAAATGTAGCAGTACTGATTGATTCTGCTAGTGCAAACGGATACTTTACTCTTGAACCTAATCATGGTAAATGTAATTCGTCGTTGTTTCAAGCAGAATGAATCTATTTAGCGGATAGTTTTGAACGGCACAAATTAGCACAAATTCTGACCGTTGTATTTATACCTTTTTTTTTTGTTTTTTCCATTTTTTTTGCATGTGGTGCTGCTAACTTAATATTAAGCTAGCAGCACCACGATGTTTTTCAAAACGGCACGAAGCACAAAATTTTTATTAATGGCACAAATTAACACAAAATAAGCACTAAATAATGCAATAGGTCTGAATCGATTCTGCCGATTTGGTCCTGCCAGTTTAACAGAGGTCAAATACTTTCAAAGTCACATTCTGTCTAACCTCGAAGTCATTCAAATCAACAAATTGCAGGTTACCAACCTTCTAATAAAATATTATGACTTTCCGACAGCAGTGGCGATGAATTTAGCAAGATAGTTAACAGTATTAGTTAACAGTTAAGAGGTGAGTACTTGAAGTTTTTGATTAACTTTCCTAGTATAAACTGGAGAATGTCCACATAGAATTTTAAACCATTAGTCAGAAAATGTAATGCCTGTGAGATGCTTACTAGGGTTATTGTCATCAGCTACTTCTTGACAGATGTGTTTGCATATACTTCTCTGGAAATTTCATCAATGTTTAAGTGGCTGTTGTAAAAAAGTCAAAGTGGCCGGAGAGAAAACCATATCTTCTCAAACCCATTTTAAGCAATGAACTAATAAAATTCTTTTCAGTCACAAAACACTTTACTGTATAGAGTAACAAATGTGCTAAAAAAAATTAAAAACAATGCTTATATTTTTGTACGAGTTCTTAGTGGCATCATAATTGTTTGATAAAATCTATCACAAATTTATGACCATTGGTGACAGCTTTCCTTCTTACCTCTTATTAAAATTAATGTCTATTGATGACCTAAAATAAGCAGTGGTGTTTAGTATAACAATTACTTGGGAGTGATCACATAAACCGTAGAGCTAGCGACAATACCTGAATTGAGGAAGACTCTCAACAAATAATTAAAGCAGGACATGTGCGATAAGGTACACACGCAGATAAGATTTTTGTATTAATTTCAATGTTCTAAATAAATTATAACATAATATCTTCATTTACCTCAAAGATGAATAGTAAGTTAAATATCAACAGTAGTTTAGGGAATAATAGGGAATCAACAAGTAAAAATAGTAAAGTTTATCATTTAAGTAACTAATTACATCTATGATACTTACTAAAACTAATTCTCGATTTACTAAAACATAAAACTTGAGAAAGAATATATGTAGCACTTTAGTTAACGTTTCCCGCCCGCTTCGCCCGCTAACAAGCTGTCAATTTATTGAAAACTCAAAACATTTGTCGTTATAATTTAAAACTAAATGTACCTCGCATATCGCAATCGGTCGCTTCAAACATAAATAAAAGTTTTTGAACTTCTTGAAACAACAAATCAGAATAGCCTCATTTTAAGTGATTGGCTATTAGCCAAGAATACAATACCAGAAGCGACACTCTCATTCTTGAATTTTTGTGCGCATGTCCCATTTCGGCCATGTTCCTGGTGGTTATTTACTTTTGTTATGTCCAAGAATAATTTTAGGGTTATATCAAGTGTATCTTATTTACGAATATTAGAGAATGGTGTTTTGACAACTGCTTTTAATTAGGGTTGCTTGATACAAAATACTAACAACTAGAAGAATTAAAGTTTTAGGTTGAATGAGTCATTTGAATAACTCCATAAATCACAATATTTTTACTATGAGATTTAATTTATCTAATTAACAATATAGTATGTGATCCTCGTGCTCTATTTAATATTATTCAGTAAATATATAAATTAAATAAAGGAATTAGAAGAAAATTGAGGTCATGTTGACAAAGAATTAATTCAAACTTTGCGCCAAAATAACCACCAAGAACATGGCCGATTTCTGCCAAGGTTACCCAGTTATGAACATAAATATCAAAGGCGCCGACAGAGAGTGTCGCTTCTGGAATTGTATTCTGGGCTATTAGTTAAAATACTAAAACGGTAAAGTAGACCATTGATTAAGGGAATATACATAAATAAATAACCGTTATAGAATATCTATAACCCTACGGGACAACCGTGATGCATTTTGGAAACTACATCGACAAGGACCAATTCTAGTTGCGGGAAGGGGCGGGAGCTATTTCGAAACCCCCAGCGGAAAATTACTTTCTTCTAAAGCGCTGCCACCTCGTAATTGTGTTACCTATTAAAATGTTAAACGAACTTGAGAGGGTTTATATTCGCGTAAGGAAGGGTTAATAGATCTCCCTTTACAAATGACAGTGACACACGTAGGCCGGCCTTACATAGTCGCTTCTAGAAGCTGCTCCTTCGGAAAGAAGTGACGCTAGTTTTGTGTACCGCTTTACATAGCAGCAGCAAGAAGTGGCTTCTAATATTGGCATATGCGCATCTAATATAAATTTGTTCTTCACTTTAGTAACCAAACAGTGTTTAATAGTTATTTTTATGTACAAAATAGCTAAAATGGCAGTAATTCTAAATAAAAATGCATTGTTTTGGTTTATCAATTTCTAACCTTGACTGCAGGTCCACTGAATTTTCTAACCTAACCTAACAAATAATATGTCAAATTCTAAAAAGAAGCGAAGAAGTTAACATTGAACCAACTTCTTCGCTTCTTTTTACGGTCTTATATTTGGGAGTCACGTGTGCTTAGCAAACCAATCAGAATGCGTATAGAAAAAGAGGCAGCTTCTAGAAGCGACTATGTAAGGCCGGCCGTACACAGACAACGGCATCCGATTCGCATAGGATAAACTTCAGTTTAACTCCGATCACGTTATTGGTAAACTTTTACACAAAATGTTTATTAAAAATTAAACCCTTAAAATTATGGGTATTCAAAATTTCCTTGCTATATGAATGCATTGAATATATCAATATACAATGAAACGTATTTACAACATATAAAATACGTCAATTTTTGTTTATTGATTTAATATAATAGTGTTTTATGAATAGAGGAATACGACAGAAAAACTTTTATATAAGTAAATACTTCTAATATAGAAATAAGGAAAAACAAATTTAGATAGGCACAAGTTTATTGTTTAATATTTGTAAATTTTTACATTTTTTATCTTTTTTTTACAATTTATAATACTAATTTGTGTGTTTAGATCTCAAACTGATGTAAGCTCTAGCACTTTTAGGATTGTCAGTTATTACAGTATCATCGTTTGGGCCACAACATACAGGTTTAGAAGAAGCTTTTAACATTTCATTAACTTCATTTCGCCGATCTCTTGGAATACCAATCTGACCTTTTTTGCATTTTTCGTTTCTTTTATTGTTTGTCACAACTAATTGCAAATTTCAAAGTAGGTACTACATCAGGTTTTAAATGTAGGCTGTTTTTAAATGTATAATTTAGAAGTCGTCCCTTTAGAGATACCTCAAAGTTCGCAACATCAAAATGTTCAGAACAAATACATGCTAAAATAGCAATAATACACTAGAGATTTATTCATTTCTTAAGTTATACACAGAACATACCATTTTTCAAATTTATTTTAACAACACGAAGGCATGGAACAATCCATTTCTTTGACAGTTTATTGTCCTTGGAAAATCTAAAGTAATTAACTTCGATCCCTTTCGTCTTTCTGCTGTAATTTCCACACTTCGCCACGGCACAACTCGGCATTTTCGATAAACAGCACACAAGTACGACTCTAATTTGTAGAAAATATAAGCAACTTGTATACAACACAAACATCACCGCTCGATTTTTGCATCTCACGTGACGTCATGCGCAAAGTAAACGTGTTCGAGGCAAATAATTATCATACCGTTGTCTGTGTACTGTGCAGTGACATATACTTTTTCGTATTTTTTTAAAACGTGACAACGCTGCCATTATGGAATTTATTGGTTCAGTTTAAAATCAATTGTGTTAAATAAACTTTTCATAAATTTTGAAGCGTCCTCTGTGAGTCGCCAACTCAGTGTCAAAGCGCCATGTCTTAGTCGACAAATTATCGCAGACGAATATTGCCGTAAGGTAATTTATCTAGGATGTATATTTCCTTGCAGTATACAAGAAGTAACATGAAACTTAAAAGATTCATTCTAAACATACTCGATGGTTATAATTTTGTTAATAAATCGAATAACTCCCGTCCAAGGAAAAACCTCAAGTCAAGCTGTAAAGCAATTCATGGCAAAGGCAGCATTCCGTCGAAAATCAGAACGGTGCTATAAGCGTATGCCTGTGGAGCCAGGCGAGATTTTACATAGTAATTAGCCTGACATGGGCAAGGCGGCTCTGCTCAGGCGGACTATCACAACTGCGGTACTCATGATGGGAACGCGATGATGTTAAATAACAAAAAAGAAACAAAGGTCATACGACACCAAGATCAGGAATGTCGTATAGGAAATACACCTGACAAAAGAACACAACAACCGCAAGAAAAAAAATTGAAAACTCGAATATAGGTGTTTTGCATGCAACCACACTAGGACGAATGCAAAGAGAGCAAATGAATCGTCAAACTAAATCAACCGACACCTCATTTAATGTTATTATCAAACAACGTACTACAAAATAAATCTTACAAATTACAGAACTCTACTACACAAAATGTTCACAAACAAATACACACAACCAATTCATCACAAAACAAAGACTCTCAAACCATGTACGAGCAATAATCAGAAAGAACAGAATACCAAAACCAAAACTGGATCACATAAAAGAACAACTACAACAAAAAAATTCAATCTCATAACCAAATAGTAACATACACCAAAAATAAAATAAAAACAAAACATAGTAACACATAATAACTACCAAAAAAAAGGGAAAAACACAAATGCCACACGAAATAACACAAGATACAAAAAAGAAATAATAGAAATAGTAGAAAAATTTGAAATAACATATATAGAATTCAAAGACATTAAACCGTTTGTACACAAAATACCAGGTAACAGAAAGATAAATACAACAATTGCACACATTAACACAATCATAAAAAATAAAAAACAAAAGGACACGGCTGTAGAAGAACTACAACAACTAATCTAAACGGGAGCGCTCACGACTACAAGAAGCCACACGAAACAAAAACAATCAACAGATGATAAACATAAGAAACAAACAACACTACCATGACACCATGGTATACAAACAAAAATACTAAAACTAAGGAATAACATAGGACAACTAACACAATAAATAAAAAAAATCTCAGAAAAAACGAGAAGGAATAGAATAAATACCAAAAGAAAAAGCAATAGAACAACTAGACGAAAAGAAACAAAAACTACAAGCACTAGGCAAAAGGCTCATAAGATACCAAAATAGTAATAACAGGAAAGAATGAAACAAAACATTCGTTCAAAACCAAAGGAAATTCTACCAAACTGTAGACAAAATCAAAATCACAATGAACGATCCACCAAACATAATAAACGCCAAGCACTTTTGGAACACTCTATAGTCCAATCCAACACAATGGATCCAAACAGAAACAAACAAATACAACACAATAAAATAAATGGAAGAAATAACCATCACACACACGAGGAAATTAGGCAAACCATTAATAAATCACACAACTAGAAAACACTTGTTAACAACAAAATAGCACACTTCTCGCTAAAAAAAATTCACACACACGCACACACACACACACACACACACACACACACACACACACACACGCACAGACTTATCAAAATTATTCAATAAGTATATCACACAACAACACACAACACCATATACATTAACAGAAGGAATAACATATTTCAAACCAAAGGATGAGAAATACACAGAAACCCCATCAAAATACTGCCCAATAACATTTCTGCCAACAAAATACTAACATCATAAAAACATAAAAACTAGTCGTACATGAGACAGAAACCCACACAATACACGAACTACTGAAAGGATGCAACAAAGGAACACGAGGATATAAAGAGCAATTGATCATAGACACAGAAATAACATGCCAAGCTAAAATTAAAAAAGGAGCTTTACACTATGCATATATAGACTACCACAAGACATACGACAGCATACCACACTCTTGGCCTATACACATACTACAAATATACAAAACAAACACAATGCTAGTAAAATTACAAGATACAATAATAAAAAACAGGAACACAACAGTAGTCATAAAAACAAACACAAGTAACGTAAAAACAAAACCAATAGAGATCAGAAGAGACATATACCAAAGGGGCCCTGGGAGAGACTTTGAGGTAGCCAATATGCTTAACGTGAAATCAGCCGATTAATTTTTATATAGTTAAATTTTATACACATTCAATAACTTGAGGATTGGAAAACATCTTTTAACATGTTTGAGGGGATGGTTATTAAGAAGTGTGCGATTACGTTACCATAAGACTTAAGCAGCCGTGTTTTATATTTATCTTGAGGAGGAAACTATTCTATTTCCACGATATTTAGTTGTATGTGAAGGGGGTTAAGTAGCCTTGCGACTACCAAGATCCCCCAACATTCGAACATTGGCCGAACTAATATGCCTATTGCTATGTAATTATTTGTTGTATGTATAAATAGAAATCATGTATGCAGGATGTATTTCATGTTAATATCGCAAGGAAAGCCCAGTAAAAACTTGCAATGCTACCTAAATATTGGGGGCGTTTGATTTTTATTTATTACTTTTAGTAATCGAATCAGTTGTGTACTGAAAGTCACGGATTCGTTTGCTACGCAGTTATTTTTATGTAGGGTTATATAAGCAGCTTCTATGATTTTGCGTGAATTAAAATTAGAATATTAGATTTTGTTTCATTGCCGCGTGAAACTTCACAAATAATTTTTGATTCAATAAGTACTATTTAAAAAAGAATAATTTGAACAATAAAATTATTGCCTATTGTGTGGATAACACTAACGCAAATTTTAGTGAAAAAGCTAGAAGGGGCATCAATAAAGTTTCTACGAAACTTAACGAACATTTGAACCAAAAAATTATTGGAGTAGATTGTGCAGCGCACATGCTACATAATACTACATCTGACTTACTTCCAGTTGATGTTGAAAATATTATTGCAAAAATTTATTCGTATTTATATATATATATATATATATATATATATATATATATATCAAACAATGAAATTTAATGGCGAGTGACTCAATATTAGCCACAAGGGCATCCTGTCGACGCGTTTTGCCCTTGTTGGGGCTCATCAGGACAGGAGTAGCAAAGATGTGATATTTAACACAAACACATTATGGGAAGTACAGCATCACCTAGCTCGCAATTTGTGCCTTCGTGCTGTTTCACGCTAATCTATAATGTGGAAATTAGCGCGCCCATCTGTCAATGACGTCACACATTATGCAAATTATCACACGTAAATGACAAAATATGCAAAATTCATAAAATGTATTATAAAAAACCCCACACACGGGGAACTTACGTGAATATGTAAGCGTCTCACAGAATTACTTCCTTCAGGGTTGCTCGCGGCTCCCTTCCGGATTATTTAAAGATGGCGGCTGCGGGCGTCCTTCAGGACTGTTTAAAGATGGCAGCTGCGGCTTCCTTCAGGGTTGCTCCAACTAGCACCTGCGGGGCTCCCTTCGGGATTATTTAACGATGGTTCTCAGGGCGTGGACTGCTGTTAGGCCAGGTTGCTTCCAGATTTGTATCTTCTCTCTATGTAGGGATAACGACGGGAACGGGTGATAGGGAACGATAAACAAAAAGGCAAAAGGGAATCTACATAATAAAAGATAAGATACGATACGATACCAGACCCAACCACTCTTCTTGATGTTCAAAGGTAAAGTCCTAGTCCCAGCGTCTTGCGGAAACTCCCCACTTTTCTTCTCCCACACGCGTCGGCGCGATCTGGCGCAAACGCACTCTATAGTGACGGAAATACGCGCAACAAGTCTTTCAAATTTATGGCGCGAAATTCCCGCACTTATTTAAAAATGTCTAGTGCCGATTTTAGGCACCTATCAAATTATATGCCCTATTTCACCGAGATTCAGTGAAGGGAGTTAAGCAACCTGTGGCTACCAAGATCCCCCAACACTTAGATATTTGCTGAAGTAATGGTTTTCCAGTAAATCCTTTCACACACTTAACATTATTTGAGAATATTGCACCAATTCTTGTAGTTACTTATAATAATCATCATGTTTGAGCACAGTTATTTTTTCATTAGTTTATCCATCTTGGGATTGGTTGGATGCGTACCTCCATTGATTTCTATTCTGGGCTATCCTACGCATCTCCCTGAAACCCCTACAGCCTACATCTTTTACAATCTGTGTGCAATAGTCTAACCTAGGTCTGCCTCTTCTTCTCCTTTTTTATCTCTGCTTCTAATATATTTCGCACTATTCCCTCATGCCGTAGTATGTGGCCTATCATCCTATCTTTCCTCTTTTTTACTGTTTTTCACATATTTCTTTCTTCCCCTACCATTTTTAGTACCTCTTCGTTCTTAACTTTGTCTGTCCATGAAATCTTTATCATACGTCTGTAGCACCACATTTCAAAGGTTTCTACCTTTTTCTTGTCCGCTTCTTCTACTGTCCAGGCTTCACAGCCGTACAGTGCTGTGTTCCACACATATGTTTTAAGCAATCTTTTCCTTGTTTCTATGTTTGTGGTCTTTGAGCACAGTAGTTGCTTTTTCTTGTTAAATGTAGCACGACCTTGTGTTAATCTTTGTTTTATATCTTTTGTGCTTTTCCCATCTTGCGTTATTTGGTTTCCTAGGTAGCAGAAATCCTTAATCTCTTGTACGTTTGTGTTACATACTTGTATTCTTGTTTTTGATTTATTTTCCGCACCTTTGCATACTAGAACTTTAGTTTTAGTATTGTTAATTCTCATCCTGTATCTCTCTGTTAGAACCGTTTCCATTTTATTAAGAGCAGCTTCTAACTCTTCCTTGCTAGACGCTAGTGCCGCTATATCATCTGCAAATCTAAGCATATCAATTTTTTGTGCCTGCATAGTAATTCCAAATGTCTTCCTATATTTGACAGTATTCATTGCTTCTTCTATGTACAAGCTAAAATCAACGGGGATAGGGCACATCCTTGTCTCACTCCATTCCTAATGTTTACTTCTCTACGTTCTTGCTCTAATTCTGTTACTGCTGTTTTCTCTTTGTATAAGCTATGTACTATTCGTCTGTCCCTATAACTCATTCCAATCTTTTTAAGTATTTCAAACATTTTTTTCCATTTTACATTGTCGAATGCTTTTACCAGATCTACAAACCCTTTTTCTATTGTTTTCACCATTATCACTCTCAGAGCTAAAATAGCCTCCCGTGTTCCCCTGTTTTGCCTAAACCTAAATTGGTCTTCTCCTAGTATTTCTTCCGCCCGTTTTTCCATTCGTCTTTGCACAATTCTAGTTAATATTTTTGACACGTGTGCTGTCAAACTTATTGTTCGAAAATTTTCACATCTATTCGCGCCTTTCTTTTTTGGTATAGTAACTATGATGCTACGTTTGAAATCTTTGGGTATCTCGCCTGTCTCATACATATAGCTTACAAGTTGGAAGAGACGTTCTGTTACTGCTTGTCCAGCGGCTATTAAAGTTTCTGCTTGCACCTTATCTGTATTGGGAGCCTTACCATTTTTTAAACTTTTTAATGTTGATTCAAACTCATCTCTAAGTATAGGATATCCCAAGTCATCATTTTCAATGTCTGATTCCTGTTCTAATGCAGTTAGTTCCTCTCCTGCATATAAATTCCCTATATATTCTTGCCATCTACCCACTTTCTCTACGTTTTCTATGATGACGTTTCCTTGTGCGTCCCTTATAAAGCTATACGGTTTTATATCCCTAAAATTCATTCTAATTAATTTGTATGCTTTGTCTTTCCTATTTCCATCTTCGTTTGTACCTCTTTGCACTTTTCATCAATCCATTGTTCTTTAGCTTTCTTGCATTTTGGAATAATTTCCCATTTTATGGATTGGTATCTCTGTTTTCCTGTTTCGTCTGATTTATTTTTGTATTTTCGTCTTTCTTCTATTAAATTCAGGATATCCTTTGTTATCCATGGTTTCTTACTTTCTTTTTGTGTATACCCCAGAATATCTCTGGCCGCCATGTCTAGGCTGGATTTAATGTTATTCCATTCTGTTTCTACTTCCTTAGTATCATATATTTTCCGATATTTTTGAGCAATTCATTTGACTTTTTTCGAATCTTTCTTGAATATCTTTATCTTATAGTTTCTCTAAGTCCAAGTACCTTTTTCCGTTTCTTTTTTTCACATTCTTAAATTTAAGTGCGGCCTTTATAATTACGATGTTGTGGTCAGTATCTATATCTGCTTCTGGGTAGCTTCTACAGTCTTTTACTTGATTCCTAAACCGTTGTCTAACAAGAATGTAATCTATTTGATATCTTCCTATATCTCCTGGCATCTTCCACGTGTATCGTCTTCTAGCATGATGTTGAAATAATGTGTTTGTGATGATTAAATTGTTCTTGTCGCAAAATTCTACCAGCCTATTTCCCCTGTCATTTCTCGTGCCTAAACCAAATAAACCTACTACCGCTCCTTCCCTACCCTCACCTACCACTGCATTAAAATCCCCCGTAATTATTAAATTTTCATGTCCTTTTACGTATCTTAATATGTCTTTGATGTCTTTGTAGATGGCTTCTACCTCTTCGTCACTGTAGCTAGAGGTGGGCATGTATACTTGTATTATTACTGTGTTTATCGGTTTAGATTCTAATCTAACCATGAGTACTCTTTCGTTCTTTTGTAAGTAATTTTCTACACAGTATCCTATCTTTTTCCGCATAACTATCCCCACACCCAAATTTCCTTCCTCTGCTCCTGTATGAATTACCCTGAAGTCTCCACTCCAAAAAGCCCCCGCCTCTGGCCGACGAACTTCGCTGATCCCTACTATGTCTAGTGATAACCTATTCATTTCGATTTTTAGGTTCTCTAGCTTACCTACTTGCTTCATACTTCTAACATTCCACGCTCCGACTCGCAAAATGTTCCGACTGTTATTTTTAACTTTCCGATCGCATCCTCCGAAGTAGTCCCCTCCCGGAGATCCGAATGGGGGACTATTTTAACTCCGGAATCTTTTACCCCAGAGAATGCCGTCATGTTTGTTACAATTTAAGTACGCTGTGTACTTGGGAGATAATGTGGTGGTTTCCCGTTGCCTTCCACATCGCGGTAGTGTGTCTTAGACTGCCATACCGACCCCTAAGGACTCTGCTAATCTAAGTACCGAAAGAGCCGCTGCCCTCTTTCGGGGACCTGTCTTAGTCTGGTTCCTCACTAACGACCCTACTACTTTGGTTGGACCTGTAGTTTGGCTCTTTAGATCATTAGAACACGCAAGCCATTTTATATGTTCTACTAATTTAGAACTTCGGCAAGGTGCAGGTCCATTCGAAATGGGTGTTTTTCCTAGTAGCAATAAAATATGGACAACCGAAAAATGCAGTTGAACATTAAAACTTTAAAATCTATATTAAGTGTATTAAGTGTAATCATAATCTTCTTAAATAAAAAATTTAATTTGATTAAAAATCATGCAGTTCAAATTATTATTTTTTACAAGTATTTTTATAGTTACCAATAATTAATAATAAATACATTTTTATACAAGTATATGAATGTTTACAGTAAAATATATATAACTAAATTGTAATTCTCATTTCATCCCATTTGTCCTGCTGTGTCTCAATGAATATGTGGTTACTTTAGGCTAGTTACAAGCATCATGAACAATTTGGCTGGGATCTAATACTAAAATTGTATTATCCTTTGAAACAGCTTCTTAAGTAAATTTTTTCATGTACTATTTTATGTTTACCTGTATTTTTTGTCATAAAATATTTCCGTTCATCGATTAACCACCCCGAATTCACTTTCAAAATATTGCACATTTTCTATTTATATTCTAATTATACGCCTATTCTGAACCACCAGCTGTTATTGGAAATGAGAGAATCACCTCTCTGGTACCGGTAAAAGGAACTTGCTCAGAAGTGAGATGAGACAAGAATATCTGATCTGTGTGGTAAAAGGAACGCACTAATTATTTAACCACTACTTAATTTAATACCCCCAGCAGTCAGCAGTTAGCCCTCAAATCAAAAGCCGGTTTTATGAGTTGTAAAATTTTTATCTAATTTAATTATCTTAAATGATTTCTTTTGCTCAATGTTTTTTATGTTTATTATCTATATAGGTATTTATACCAAGTTGTGACAAATGTATAACTACCATTATTCTATATGGGTATAAATATTTAAATAAAAAATTAAATAAAATAAAAATATTGTTTTAAATATTTTAAAGTAATTGAAATTAGGTTTATTAATTTAATAATAAAAAAATTTAAATATTAAAATATAAAGTATAAGTTCAAAATACTTTAAGAACGAAACATTTTTTACTTAAAAGTTTTGTACATTCACACAACTTCCTCGGTAGTATAGTGGTCAGTATCCCCGCCTGTCACGCGGGAGACCGGGGTTCGATTCCCCGCCGGGGAGACTTTTTTAAAGTTCGCAATTACAATTATTGTAAAAAAGAAAGGACCGAGTTGTATAATGCATGCAGGGTAATTAGAATTTTAGCACGCAACAAACATTGTCTGGGATGACGAAAATATAGATATGAGCTAAAAAAAATATGCGAAATTTAATATATATTTTTGTAGAAATGAAGTTGAGGTTATGTAATCGTTCTTTTAGTTTTAATTATTTGAAATAAGTATCTATTTAGTAATTTAGTGCAATTGTTAAAAGTAATAAAAAGACGAATTTAACCTATATCTATAGTCGATTGGAATTCAAGTTAAGAATTTAATGTATTACGTGGTCCTGATCACCACTCTGTTGTAGTTTTAGAAGAATGTGTAAATAAATCATTTGTCATCATAGGTACAGTAAGTAGATGATGAAAATACTCTAGCTTTCTTGTGAGTAGTGCTAACAATACTTAACCCATTATTTGCTTAAGTTATATTGCTATAAATACTGATTAGTGCTGATGATATATGATATCACAATTAATTCCAATACAAAAACATTGCATATTACATTAGTTTCAAGTTGAGATGTTACAATATAACAAGAATAAATCATAGACACACAATCCGGTGTATGGTTCTTAGTAAATGGTCTGAACGAACTATTCACAATTATAGGTAAGTATTGTATTAGTTGCCTTAATAATGAACAATAGACACTTTCCTTTTACATTTAGGTGAAATATAATTGCTAAAGGATAAACGTAAGCCACTTACTTTACCTAACATGTACTGATTGAGTTAAAAGGAATGCAATTCATCTTTATCAAGCTCCTAACCCTCTGAAGAAGATATGAGGCCAAGATGTGTTGTGGAATGAACTGTGCTATTATATGATAAACAGAGTTTAATCAACATTTTAGATTACAGCATGTAATGTGTTTTATTGGTTGGTTGATTGATTGATAAAATCCAAACTATTAGGTCTATATTAACTATTAGATGTTTACTTGTTTTTTATTTTTAGAATTTAGAATGTGTGATCATGTGCTGTCCAAACATAAAATTACAGCTGAGAAAGCTTTTTTAATGACTGTGTGCTACTTGAGTAATTCAGAAACGTTCAGACAATTCGCTAATAGATTTAATGTAACCATGAGCTCGGCTATCGTACTATAATACAGTATTTGGTTGTAAACAGAATGAGTGAAGAATGGCTGTACACAATGGGTTTCGATGGAAGCAAGATATAAAGAACGTTATTATGTCAACTGATGGTTGCCATATAAATATAAAAAGTCCTTGGTTGATGCTAATGTATACCATAGCCGCATCGGATACAGCATACTTATGCAAGCAGTATGTGGTAATAAAAAAAATTTATCAATAGGGTACACCGGGGCAAATGGAACTCTACAAATCAATAATTGAAACCTTTGCGTTCGTAAAAGTAAAAAAAATTTGTCTAATTTGTAATAATTGTAGCATGTTATAGTATTAACCCTGCTTTTTAAAAGTACATTGGTACAAAAGTGCTTACTTAAAAATAACCAAAATTCTCTAATGGGGAATTGCAGTTGGTTGTAATAGTCTCCACTTTCCCCCTTTAAATGGGGTAAGTGGACAATATGCTGAATTTCATCATAAAACTATGTATATATGGCACGGGGATAGTGGCAACAAATAGTTTATCAAAGCTTTATTTTATTTATTTATTTATAAAAAATGTTAGCAGACATTATATTGATCTAAACCAACAGAAAATGAAAGATACAATTGCTGTCATTTTGTACACGACTGAGACAGCTGATTTCAACTTCTTGATCGAAACATTGTGGAACCTGTGCAACATAATCATGGTAATTATTAGGATTACTTGCAATTGGAATTTTTATAATGACAAAATCGTCTGGTAATGCATCTTGATGAATTTATTCTTCTATAGCAGGGGATGGAGAGTTATGCCATTCATTGTCTTTATCAGATTCAGTTTGAGCAAAGTTTTCTTCATCACCAGTGTCTAAAGTTGCTTGCACAGATTTTCTCTTAAGCTTCTTTTTTTGCTTTGTCTGTAGCAACTTTGTGTTTTCTACTACATGTTTGTCTCTGAGTTGCTGAACATAATCAGCAGAAGTGATAACTTCCGCTCCAGAACATATTTTGTACGCTTCTGTGGGGTCACTGAAGATTGCTTAACGTGCTCGAGTAGAATTGCCTCAAAAGATGTTCCGTCTATTGCAGTTGTTGGCTTCTGATATTCATCTTTCGAACTTCCAGGAGTAGAATTCACACTTATTGTTAATGAAGCTGATGTGGAAACGTTTTCCTTATTTTGATACAATTCAAATCTTTCAAATGCACAGGTTCGTATTTGTCTGTTGAAATTACTGTGTCAGAGAATGGATAAACACCCACCTTGCGAAACCCATTTTTAATAATCTCTTTATCCAATTCTTGCCACACTCGAGAAATTGTGGCAGTAAATACCGACTTTGGCATTTTTACTCCATAGTTTTTTTGTTGCCACTTTATTACGCATTCATCGTATGTAAGTTTTAAGGGCTTAAACACTGCCAGATCCCAGATCCATCGGCTGCAAAAGATGACTACTATGAGGAGGTAGCTTTAATATAATTATATTATCCTGCAAAGCTTTTTCTATCAATCCAATTGAAACGTGTGATGAATGTCCATCATAGATGAGAACAACTGCTTTATTCCTTGAAACAACATTCACAAAGGTACAGTGGAAATAATTACTAAATGTGTTGCTCTCCATCCATCCATTCGCTGTTACGGCATATGACATACCCGGGTTACCACTATCTTTAACTGCAAGTCAGCTACTCCAAAGATTTTTGCCCTTATAAATAACAAGCGGTGGCAATTTTTGACCTGCTGCATTGATGCCTAATAAAACAGAAATGTTTTCTTTGCCGGGCCCAGCCCTGTGTGCTGCTTTTCCTTTTTTGCCAACTACCGTCATCTTGCTCGGATCCATGCAGAAGCTCATTTCATCAACATTATAGATTTGCTAAAGTAATTAGCAATCACAAAGGGATCGATGCTTCTCTTTCTGGCAACCTCAACTGCAGACACCGAATCCATAAAAGGAGTTTTCAAATCGTTTTCTTTAACATACTGCCCGATTGCTAAAAGAAGTTGTTTAGGGGATAGCAGTAGGTCGTCCCATAGTACTGCTTTAACACCCCTTAAACCGTGAATCCTTTTATGTAAGGTTGGTTTTGGTATGCTATAATATTTTGATGCTCGATAGAGTGTCATTTTGGTGTTTCTCACGGCCACTATGGCAGCTTCCAACTGTTCCTTAGTATAGGATGGAGGAGGTTTTTTTGAATGTATTTTCGAACCATAACTATCTGCAACAAGTAAGAGAACATCAAAATAAAAACTCAAACGGATTACAGCTGAATAATTCCTACAACATTAAAGGGTTCTAATTCCATGCTACGGTAATAATTCAAAAGAGAAGTTATACAATTATACAATGAATAATCAATAAAGAAAGTTACAAACATAAAATGCCTACTGGGGCAAGTTATTAAATAACGTCCACTTGACCCTGTGTTAGAATTTCCACGCCCCAGTCTCGTTAAATTTTGGTGTTAGTGGAACCTATTAATTAAAATTAAAAGTTTTGTAAAAACTTAATTGATTTTATTAAGCATCACTTACAGCACATGCAATTATTTTACTTATCACTAAAAACACAAATACTATTTACGTCGATAAATGTTTTGGTTTATAGTTCAAAGTATAATAGAATTTAGTTAAATTGTTAGACAAATAGACGGTCACTTGCAAATCCCACAGTATGCAGGTGGCGAGATATATCCATGTTTACCTGACTGATTAAGGTCGTTGATGTAGTCGAATGTCAACCGTCGTCGTGCCCGGTTATGTTTGGTGTGACGAGTGCCATATTCTGATATTGATGCTAAAATAAGACGGATGCACATATTTACTCTCATACAATATTCATCGAGAATCGTGGATCTTCTATATCCCAGAATTATCCTTGCTTCCTTTCCTAACCTAATGTTCTGGTAAATGGATGGATGCATCGATTCAGGTAAGTGGTTATTTCATACTTGTTAATTAGATAATCTGTCTCCTATTTATGAACATTCTATCTCACCATACAGTTCACTACTCAATCATCCCCTATACGCCAGGGTGGTTGCCCAAACATTTGATCCTTTGAGTCTAGAATACCATTTGTATCTTATTGAAGCAAATTTCCAGAATATTGAATCAATTGTTCGTTGTTAATAGCCGATTCAATATTTCAAAGGAATGTTGACCCATACAGGTATTGATGGATATCAGAATGCAGTAGTTGTTCTATTTACCTTATGGTTGTAAACATACACATCTGTGTGATTTGCAAGTTAAAACCCAAGTCACTGAACTTGAACTATAAACAGTATTTTGTGATCACCCTAGTATTGTTTATTATTTCCAGGAATCAAATTAATTATTCCAAATTTTAGTTTTGGAATTACCAAGTAAGTTATTTACACTCACCCTAGTAGTTGTTACGAATTAAAATTATTAAAATTTACGAGGTGAAGTATTTTGCTGTTTAGTTACCTATACTAGATTAGGGAAAGAAAACATTTATTTTTGTTCTAACAATTTATATAAGTTCGTGGTAGTTTCAATTCCATAATGCCTAGAGCAGAGGTAGAATATAAACTTGATGTCACGTTAGCTAAGCGTGAAAATCTTTTTAGGCGAGTTCAGCTGTGC
Source organism: Platerodrilus igneus (assembly GCA_036346225.1). NCBI lineage: Eukaryota > Metazoa > Arthropoda > Insecta > Coleoptera > Lycidae > Platerodrilus > Platerodrilus igneus. Next base: position 293,966 of record JARFIW010000791.1, read on the forward strand.
TTCGATGCGGGACTAGCTTTAAAAAACGATCCCGTAAATGAGTTCAAATTAAAAAACTTTACCGTAAGGTACGGTACTTTAGAAAAAACTGTGGATACTTATCGTAGTGTTGTTCAGGAGATTGTTACTCTAAAACAAAAATTAGAACCGACGGTACCTCTCTCTTATGCCCTTTTAGAAGCGTTTGAAGATCTAAATGATCAGTAAATACCCCCTGTATGTTTGTTGTGGTTTGTTTAGCTTTCTTCTTAATCTTTTTTTGGGAATTAAACCACTCGTAGTTTTTTAAATCATCTTTATTTACGTTTAAATTCATGATCTAGGATCGTTTTCAAAATAATAAAAACTTCTTAAAATCATCTTTATTTACGTTTCGATCCAGGATCTAGGATCGTTGTCAAAATAAAGATGATTTTAAAAACTATGAGTGGTTTAATTCCCAAAGAAGATTAAGAAGAATTCTAAATGATTAGGTCCAATATTTCGCTAAGCGCTTTCTAAAAGATCCTTCTAGGCTAGCACAAAATTCCGAAAATAATCATGAAGAGAGATCGCGCGTAGGTATGCCAGCTTTAGAGTTTATGAAATTTAGTGACGAAGACCTTTCAGTATGGCCTGTTTGGTACGAAAATTACAAACAAGTTGTTCATTTAAAATCGGATTTTTCTAAAGCGGAAAAATTGCAGTATTTGTTAAGTAGTTTAAGCGGTCGAGCCTTAAAAACTTGTATATCAATTGATCCACTTCCAGATAATTATGATACAATATTTAAATTACTGGAAGACACATCAGGATAACAAATTTTTACCAAATATGTATTTAAATCGGGTAATTGCATTTCACCCTATTCAAAATTGTTCTCCAAACAATTTACCAGTATTTTTAGAAAAATTTAATACCCACGTGGACGCGTTGAAGCGACTCAATTTTCCTGAGTTAGATGATTACAACCTTACTTATTTGGCGATGTTCAAATTGCCTTCAGAATTAGTTCATTCGTTTGAATTAGTACGAACCAGCCAAGAACTTCCAAAATACGCAGAATTAGTTAATTTTGTTAAATGGCAAAGCAAAATTATTTGCAAGCCTGACTCTCAGCGCCCAATATATAGCAGCACCCCAAAAAAATACAAATCCGCCAAAACATTTGTGGTTAATCCTAAACCTAAACATACAGGAAATTGTCTATTTTGCGAAAAGGGGTGTCATTTGTTGAAAGATTGTTCAGTATTCAAATCTAGTGATCACGAATCCAAATATAAGTTCACTAGAAACCAAAATATGTGCCTAAATTGTGTTTCAAATAAACATAAGGTGCAAAATTGTTCTTCTAACTTTAGTTGTTTGAAATGTAAAGCTTGGAACCACACTCTATTACATAGAGACTCCGAAAATACAAGTGAACCTTGTATCTTTCAAGTTGCTGCGGCACCTGAGAACGCCATTCCTATCACGAAAGCAAATGTGAGTGCTAGAACTATGTGCTCCCAAACCAAAATTACTCCAAGTGATCATTCCAAAATTGTTTTGTTAAGCACAGCTCTAGTTACCATGTTTGACAAATGGGGAAAGGAACAAACTTTGCGTTTCCTTAATAACGCTTTGACAGCCAATTTATTAACTTTTGAAAATTGTCAAAAGTTAGGCCTATCTTATGCCAAAGCAGCTTCGTCCAATGTATTAGGTATTGGTGGTACAGTAAAACTCCTCGAAGGTCGAACGAGTATGAAAATATATTCTAAATAAGACCACAATGCAGCATTTTCTATAGAAGTTTTATTAATCGATCAAATAACCAATTTGATGCCAGATGTACCAGTGGAGCCGAAGGGTCTACAGCATCTAAAATCACTTCCTTTAGCTGCTCGGAAAAATTGATGGAATATTAGGTTCGGAAATATTTTCCGAAATTTTTATTCAATAACAGACATCCCCATAAAAATGTACATTTTGCAATTATTAGTAAAATAATGGAAAAATTCAGGAGAGATGGAAATGTCAATCATAAATTCAGAAAAAGACAGTCATGGATCGCGACTGAAGATATTCAAAACCAAATAATGCTCTCAGCAGAAGAAAATCCTAAAGATTCGATAAGGAAAAGGTCAGTCACATTTGGTGTAAGTAAAGATTTAGTTGCGAGGATATTAAAATCTAACAAATTTAAACCCTACAAACCCCAGTTCATTCAAACCCTAAAACCCGAAGATTTTAATAGAAGGTTTGGATTTTGTGCTTGGTTCCAAGGGGAGTTAGAAGATAATCATTACATGGAACGGTGCATACTTTTTTCGGATGAAGCAATGTTTACTTCTAATGGGACAGTTAGCTCACAACATTGCCGCTGGTGGAACGACACCAATTGGCATTTTACTGTCGAATGTCGTGGCCAATATTGTTTTAAAACAATTGTTTGGTTTGGAATGTTTAAGGATAGAATAATCGGACCCTTTTTTTTTAGGAATACTATGAATTCTGAACGTTACTTAGAATTTTTGAATGATAAAATTTCGATTTTATTGATAACCTACCAATAATAGAAAGACAACGCATATGGTACCAACATGTCATAGTACCAGAAATGTTGGAGAATATCTACTGCAAACTTTTAATGGACTAGTATTAGGAAGATTTATGGAATTTGCTTGGCCTGCAAGATCTCCAGCTCTGAACACATGAGGGGATACCTAAAACAAAAAGTGTACCTTAAAAGACCATTCGACAATATTGATCATTTGGAAAGAACAATTCAGGAAGCATGTGACGATATTACTCCGGCTGGTATTAGAAATGTAATAAAATCATTTTCTAAAAGAACAATTAAATGCTTAGAAAGAAACGGTGGACAAGTTGGGATGCTTAGTTAGTGATGAAAAAGTTAAAACGGATTTTTCATGTTGATGCACATAAAGTTTGATGTTACGTTTTCGAAATAAATAATTCTAATTACGTATTTGTCTACATATTTGAGATAATGCTCAACAGATAAAGTCAAAGTTTATCATGGGCTATGCAGAACTTTTTATAAAGAATAACTTTTTTTCGTGACATTACAAATAAAAAGTTTCCCATTTGTTGCCAACTTTTCAGACATACTGTATAAACAATTTTGCAAACAATTTCTTTATCAAATTCAACCCTAGAAGATTTTGGAATGCTATTGATAATTATACTTTAGAAAATTAAATTTCAGTTTAATGCCCACTAATTGAGATTTCCCTTATTTCTCCAGCACCACTTGTTTGAGACTCTAGTGTATGTAAATTGAAAAAAGAAATTATACTTTCACTGATGTTTCACCAGTCTTACCTAATGTAAGTAACGTATGCCTTAATAATATATTAAACAATTCTGGAAGTAGTAGAAGTTTTTTAATCTGAGAACTCTAATAAGTTGTATATGACATGAATTTACATAATATGACAAGCTTGTTTTTCAGGATATCTAGCAACATAAAAATCTTAGCTAACTATTTCATGAACACAAACATAATACTTCTCCCCCTTAAGCAACATAATCACAACCACACAGGTGGTTGTCTAATTCATTGCAGTCTCTCATATGTAGCTGGAATTGGAGCAACTTCATCCGGATCATCCGTTAACCATGGATTAGAAACGACCAGCATATACGGGTCACATAGAACATCCAAATGATTATGATGGCGGTGAGTAATTGAATTCTGTTTTTTACCCTCACCATTTAAAGTAACAGGAAATCTAAGTTTGATTTGATCTACATGCCTGTGCAAAATGCTTTCATCATGCAATTTAACTTTGTAAGAAACAGGCCCGTTAACTTCAGAGATTATCGCAGGAATCCATTTATCTCCACTACTATAATTCTTTATGAAGACGGTGTCGCTAACACTAAATGTTTGTACGTTTGGTGACTCTAAAGCACCGTCAAGAGATTCTTCCCTTTTAAGTTGCAACTCTGAAGACAAATTTGGATTTAGTTTATCCAACACAATTTGTAACTTCCGCCCATAAGAATCTCACTAGTACTCTGACAGTGGTTGAGCTAGGAGTGATGTGCTGGTATAATAAAAATTTAGCTAATTTAAATTTCCAATCTCCAGTAATATTTTTTTTTTTTAGAAAATCTTTAGTTGTTTGAATCATTCTTTCTGCCATTCCGTTTCCTTGTTGCCAATGAAGAGCGGTGGCTACTAAACGAATTCTAAGTATTTTCCCAAATTGTTTAAACCGTTCACTAGTAAATGCAGTTCCATTATCGGATAGCATTGTATCTGGCAACCCATGAGTAGCGATTAACCCATACAATGTTGATATAACTGCTTCAGGAGAAGTATTTGGAACGATTCGAACTTTAAGCCATTTACAAAATGAATCCACCACCATTAGAAAAACCTTTCCCAAGGAAATACTGGGCAAGCTGGAGGTGAGCGTGCATTTGTTTGACACTCTCTACAACCTTTATCATTTCCTATTTCAGCATCAATTCTTGGCCACCAAACGTAACTTCTTGCATTGCTTTCATCTTGCCGATGCCGGGATGATACGCATGCAATACTTCAAGAATTCCTACGGTAGCTACCTTTTGAATAACCATGCGACATCCGCGGAGAATACAACCTTTATGTGACGATAATTCGTTCCTGCAGACTCTTCCGATACCCGTTCTTCAAGCCATCCTTTTAATATCCAGTTTAACACACGTACCAGAATGGGATCCTTAGCTGTTAACAAAGAAATTTGAGTCGAATCTAAAGGCGGATCTTCCTTCGATTCCAATAATAGAACTTCTTTTGGGTTTTCAATAGTTTGTTCTATGATAGGCAAAGGCGGTCTACTTAACCCATCTGCATTAAAAATTTGCCTGCCAGGTTTGTAATTAATTTCGTAATCATAAGTACTTAGCGTAATTATCCAACGTTGCATTCTAGGAGAAATAATATTTGGAGTTGGCTCGTCTGGAGCAAAAACCCAGAATTGGTTTGTGGTCTGTAACAATTGTGAATTTCCTGCCATACAAGTAATTACGGAGTTTTTTTATTCCTGCAATAATGCTTAAAGCTTCCCGATCCAACTGTGAATAACTCCTTTCTGTAGAATTCATTGTTCTAGAGTAAAATGCAATTGAAGCTTCCACTTCGTTTGGTAAAACGTGGCTAAGAACAGCTCCAACGCCATATTGAGAAGCATCACAAGTAATTGTTATTGGTTTCATTGGATTGTAGTGTACCACCACTGCATTTGAAGTAATTAGTTTTTACATTCTTAAAAGCTTTGTCGTGGATAGCAGTCCAAACCCAATCACTTGAGCAATCCAGAGCATATATAAAGGTTCAGCAATTGTGGCTTTGCACTTTCAAAAAATGTGATAAAAATTAAGCATGCCCAACAATGCTTTATTATTTATTATTTATTTTTGGGAACTTGTGCATCGTGTATAGCCTTGTATTTTTCTTCGGTTGGCGGGATGCCTACAGAATCAACACGAAACCCAAACGTAACAGACGATGACAAAAGAATACATTTTTCTTTATTTAGTTTTAAGCCGTTATCTTTGAAAATCATAAAAACTTGTGTAATGCGATTTGAAAATTCCTCTTCAGTCTGAGCAGAGGTGAGAACATCATCAAAAAATGGCACAGCGCCTTCGACATTCCGCAATAGGTTTTCTATAAATTCTTGGAATATTCCAGGAGCCACTGAAATGCCAAATTGTAGATGCCTAACAGCGAACGCTCCCTTATGAGTAATAGTTGTCTGGGCAATTGCAGACTCTTCATCAACCACTAGTTGTTGATAAGCGTGGGATAAATCAATCTTCCCAAACAACTTTCCACAGGCCAAATTAGATAATAATTCGTTCACGGAAGGAATAAGCTATGGATGGTTGGACAATGTTTTGTTAAGCATACTTTTATAATCTCCGCATATTCTGATTTTGTTTGATTCTTTCTTATGCACTACCACAATGAGAGTAGCCCACTTTGAGAATGTAATTGGAACGAGAACACCTTGCTTAACTAGTCAATCAAGTTCCTCTTCAACAAATGACTTTAGAGCAAATGGTATTGGTCTTGCCTTCATGTAGATGGGTTTAAAATTTGCATTTATCCCAAGTGATACATGAACACCGCTAAAAGTTCCTATGCCTTCAGAAAGAACGTCCGCAAATTTATCGAATAGCGTTGCAAATTTTTGATTTGTACTTGGGTCATTTGTAATACTAAACAATATTAGTCTCAGTGCTATTCCATGCAACTTCCTTATTGTCACTTATTATTAGCTTGATACTCAATGCATTAAACCATTTCCATCCTAGCAAATATTTCGATCGCCAGCAACGATTACAATTGGTAATGTTGCACTCGTATTCTCATGATTAACATTAAAATTCCACCCGCCACACTTCCCCAACCCCCACCAGTGCAAGAGATCTTTTGTTGTAATCTATAAGATTAAGCTTCGAACAATCCAGTTTAGGAGTTATTTTAGTAATGTTTCTGCTGAACCAGTGTCAATTTCAAACAAACATGGTTGACCATCAATCAAAACTTCCATTGTATGAGGAGCAATACAGGAACCAGAAAGATGATTTATTTCTTGTTTAAATTCTTCTTCCTGACTATTTTTGTTATCCGATATTACATTGGTAGTAGGTGAATGGCTCTTCTTTGGAAAACAAACTTTTGCAGCGTGACCTTTATTATAATACACCTAGAATTTTATAACACACCTAGAATATCGGAGTTTGCATTTTGAACACGAATGATTACCACCGCAGCTGAAACATTGCTACATCATCCCTTATTCTTTTTTTTTTTATAGAAAAACACGAATCTGTAGTACTACAGCAATCATCCTTTATTTCAACTTTTGGTAGCAATTGCAACTTCGTAAGCAACTTTTAAAGTCAGATTTGTTTCAGCAAGTAAACGACATTGTAAAGATTCACTTCCTACCCCACAAACGATGCGGTCTCGTATGAAATTAACCAGAACTTCGCAACTATCGGCCATCGATCGCAATTCTTCAACAAAAGTAGCAATTGATTCGTTTTGTTTTTGAACCCTTTTATAAAACTTATAGCCCTATACTATTGTAGAAGGTTTTGGAGAAAAATGTTCAGTCAGGCTTGTAATTATTTCTTCATAAGAATTTTCCGTTATTCTTTTGGTAGCACAAATCGACTTAATCGTAGAATAGCATTTTAAACCACAAGCTGCTAATAAAGTTGCATGTTTAAGCTTGTCCTCTTTAATATTATTAGCCTCCATGAAGAACTCGAATCTTTCAGCATAGGATTTCCATACTTCAGGTTGAGTAGTATTAAATTTCTTAATTTTTCCAATATTAGCCATAACCTTATCCTCGTCACCAATTGTGTAACGTATGCCTTAATTATATATTAAACAATTTAATAGTTGTATATGATATGAATTTACATAATATGACAAGCTTGTTTTTCATGATATCTAGCAACATAAAAATCTTGGCTAACTATTTCATGAACACAAACATAACACCTAAATTTATTAGTATATTAAGGTTTTCATTATTTTGCCTATGCACAGTTTGTTGAGCATTATCCTCATTTGGAGATTTTGGTTTGACTTAGTACTGCAGGTATCGAATTTAGCCAAGCGTTCTATATATTTTAAGAAAGCACAATGAACAGCACCTACTGATATATGTATTTTGACTAGAAAATGAACGTTCTTAATCCTAGTTTATCGATCAATCACGTGAAAAAGATTTCTCCACTATTCAAATCGATCATTAATTTGAAAATGTAGCTATCAACAAATCCAACCCGGCTTATCATAATCTCACTTAACCTAACGTAAAAAAATTTTTTCCCTCGTGAATATCAGATAGCAAATTGGACCTCCATAAAACATAAACGGCTACCTTACTTGATATCACCAGGTCGAGAATTTGTTATTAATGAAGGAAGCCCAAGGTAAAGTTGGATGGAAAACGGCTTGAGGAAACGAAAAACTCTTTAGAGATAAACGGCTAGTAGAGTGTTAGCTTTGGGTAGATCATGAGCTTGGGTCATGGGTTGTCTGTTGACCAAAAATATAGATAAAGAGCGCCACCGTATTTTTCAATACAACCACATACGAAGATACATGTACTTTGCATTAGGGGAATGCGGAAACCTGAAATCTACACCGTTTATATAGGCACAAAACCTATATATCAACCTTGCAAAGCACTTACCAAAATATCAATTGTCAGATGTATTACAGATGTCTCGACTTAACCTGTGAACAAACAAATGCACAACATGGACACCGTTTGTGTCATTAAAAATATTCACCAAAAATAATATAATTGAATTTATGTTCCAAAAATATACACCCAGGGTACTTGTTATCACTAGACACAGTTAATCTTTTGCTTATTAAGTACCAATAAATTTCACTTGAATTTTTAATAATAAAAGAGTTAAGCAAAAATAAATTCTATTCAATTAAATTGTTTTAGTTTGTTTCAACATTAACTTTTTCAACAAAATTTTACATCAAAAGAAACTAGTATTGTTCTGTCTTCAAAAAAAACCACAAAGATCTCTAAATTGAATACTCCTACGTAAGTTTACTGTAAGGTATATGCTTTCTTAATAATTCATTTTTCAAATTTGAATTATAGTCATCAGTAGTACTACGGTCGACTTTACAAGTGAGAAATTAGATTATTTTACGTCTTATAAAAATGTATCATTCAAACACAGAGTAAGCTTTACTTTATATCTTACAAAAAAATTCATCATGTTCTTTAAAGTTAAATTACATGACCTCAAAATAACCAAAGATATTTTTAATGTAGCGCAAAATAACATGTGGTAATTATGTTGAATAACTAGATATTTTTGACAGCGTATGTCAATAACAATTTTTTTGTGAAGCCACCAACGGTCTACTTGTGCAACAAATGTGATAGGCAAACTACGTAGCCATCTTTAAAATTTTGTAAAGTTATAAGAATAGAACGGGATCTTTCTTTTCTAAATGAATTTTAGGATAACTAAATCAAAGTAACATTTTAACCTTCGATCATTCGTAAAACATTTAAATAAATATAACTGGAATTAAAGGTTAAATGTCACTCACGTGCTGAAGTACAGTTCAATCAAAAAAACTTGAGCTTTTATACTAGAAACAAATAACACCAGATGTGGACTATTCCATATACATCTGCGATGCACGCAACAGGAAGACATACCATTAAGATTGAATTTTACGCTGGAATTATAAAAGATCTTCCAAACAGAATATTATCTAACCACACCAAATCTCCATTAAGTATGTCCAATTATTTTCTTGTATTCTAAATTTAAACTAAATTTTGATTTCAGTGGTATTCTAAATTTCAACTAAATATTGATTTCCGTGGTATTGCACTACGAAGAAAGCATTAATAAAATTTATCTAAATAAAATTAAATAAAAACCCTTAACCACAAAAAATATTTAAATTACTAGATACGTATTTCGACCACTATGTGGTCATCATCAGTAGGAAACCTCAAAAAAAAAAATAATTAGCTGTTGTTCTGGAACACTTCTGAGGATATTTTTTTTTTAAGAGGTTTCCTACTGATGATGACCACATAGTGGTCGAAATACGTATCTAGTAATTTAAATATTTTTTGTGGTTAAGGGTTTTTATTTAATTTTATTTAAATCGTGCCACAGTGTTCCTATAGATTATTACAATTTATCTAATTAATCATACCAGCTGTTTTAATGATGGGGGCTTCTATCGTCTTCGGTCTGCAGGAATCAACTAACTTTGCTGAAGGTGGAATACAGAATAAAACCATCACCCAAAAGCTGTCAGGAACCACATTCAGACACGGAGGTTGAACTAATTAAACTTTCTTACAAACCTTATTGCGGGCCACGTGCCTGATCATATTGACCTTTCAACGCTCCGCAGAGCAGCTTACTTGTTCAAGCGCTAATCGAAAAGTGACACGAAATGACAGACAAACGATTTGTATTGTAGAAACTTAGACATCAAAAGCGAAGGAGCGTGTAATCTATTATATATTTTATGAATTATTTTAAGTGATCAGACATTTATAAATTATATTTTTATTTTATTGAAACATTATATTATATTAATAAGGAACGTGTAACTGAGTAAAAAAATACGTTCCACAGCCTCTTTCCGAGAGAAAAAATTCGAGTTACCTATAAAATCGAAGAATTTTTTCTACCAATACTTCAACATTACATGTGATTTTCCAATGCTCCACCCGAAGGTACTACATTGGCCAGGAAGTGAGTTTTTGTTACCTGGAAAATTTTGAATTTTGCCGAACCCTTGCTGTTCCAAGCAAGGTAGGGATCTTTAACGTGCGTGACAACACTCACACACGGGACCTCCATTTTACCTCTCATCCGAACGAGGGTGTATTTTTGTGAAAAATGCTCGCCTAACATTTTTCAAGCGGACCATGTCGGGATTTGAACCCGGGACCTTGGGCGTAGTAGTCACACACATACCACTACGCCACGGAGCCGCCCCAATACTTCAACAATAGGATAATCAAAATATTCTTATTAACTCTTAAAACACACAACTAATCAATACAAATCAGCACAATCGTTAAATTATAACAAACGACAAGTTTAACCAAAAAAATTAAGAATCATTCACTAAATGATATGGGGAAATATAAATGCATGGAAATGAGTGATTAGTAACTACACCTACTACACGCCTATAAAGGGACAAATTCGACAAGTCAATCAGTATTAATATTTAATCAGTTAAGAATTATTAGGGGAATCCAACACTCACTAGATGCATGTTATAATAAAAAAAAACTTCAGGTACTATAACCATACCAAAATCTTAAGCTTAACCAAAATCAAAAAAAAGTTCCAACTATAAATCAAAATAAAAATGAACAAGAGTGATAGTATGACAAAATCACTACTAAACAAGAGTTTGTACAACAAATACTTTTCCTAACACTATCCTACTTATTGTAAATACTTATGTACACAAATTTTTTAAATTGCTTACAAAATTTGCACGAATTGATGAATTATAAAGGTACTGATGCGTGTTGACTACCAAGTCTATTTACGAAACAAATCACTAATAATCGAGAAGTAGACAAAATATTAACACTACCTATCCATCAATAAAATATTTTTCGCTGTATTACTACTATCATACAGATGCAACTATTTCACTCAAAAATTCTATCACTTTAGTAGTTTAACACTAAAGAACTTCATAACCACCAATAAACTATGATTTGTGCTAACTGAAACATATCCACCTGCAACTCACCAAACACTTCTCACGAGCTACCATAGCTCATCAAAACACTCTAAACTAGAATAAGCACATCAAGCTTAATCTCAAATCACTAAACCAAAAAATTAAGCATTCATCAAATGCTCACTACACTATTACATATCTACTACATCGTTAAATACATATTACCTCATTAAATATTCACTATATCATCAAACACATACTTCATCATTAAGCGCATGCAACATCATTAAATGTTTACTATATCCTTAAACACATGCAACATCATTAAATACATGCAGCATCATTAAACACATGCAATACCAAAAATCATAAAACACCACCACTACCAAAGCTAAAAATCATTTCAAACAAATCAAGAATTTCAACTAATTTTAATCTCATCTCACTTAGGAATTCAAAACCTGAACAAAAAAAATCACTACTGACATCAACTAAAATCGGAAAATATTTAATGTTCTGAAACATTTTGATCATCTTCATCATCATTATCACTTAACGCAGAGCCATAAGTACTAAATATTTCCACTTACTTAGATTTGAAGATAAGAATAGGTTGGAGGGGAGGAATTTAAGTACAAATTTATTCACTACTTTTCATTGAGGGTAATTTTCTGGAGAAGACAAAATTTTATTCCTTAAAGAAACGTACCAAGAATCTAACTTTTCTAAATTAACTTCAATTAATTCAACAACAGGATTTTCCGTATGGGTTACACGACTAAGACAACCGGGCACAACATTAAATTTACCTTTACTTCAAATTCGCAGTCAATGATAATTTTAAACGTAATAAATTTATAGATTAGATTACTTTTAACCTTCCATTGAAAATAACAATAAATCAAAGTTCTGGTACACTCTTACACTACTCATAATCAAACTGTTAAGCCAAACAAAAGTGCTTCACAACGCATAAACTTGCTAGAATGACAAACTCTTCTATGAGCCTCACCTAGACTTATAACCAAAAAATTACATCATAACTAACCTCAAATAATCTCAAGTAATGATGATAAAACTGCTAGAGCTACAAACTTACCACGAGTCTCGTTTAGACTTATATAATGCAGAGCGACCAACTCTTCATGAGTCTCGTCTAGACTAACATACTGCTACGCGACCAACCACAATGACAAGTCTCGCTTAGACTAAATACAACTTAACATACTGCGTTGCAATGCAGATGTAAATAAAAAAATTGCTACCAAATCAAATCAAAACAAAAAGTGCCTATGCACAAGAGCAATTTTCAAACTATATACCAACAGTAAAAACTAGTGTACCAAATTATTAAAGCATAATTTCTTATACCAAGAAATTAATCAAACAACTATTGTAACTAATAGGAATGGAAGATGAACCTAAATACAAATCACCACCATCAACCTCACTCCGAATAAACCATTCACTGAAATAGCACAAACCGAGCCCAAAAAAACAGTAATATCCTTATCGAACAATTTTACCATGTAAGGAAGCTTCTTCTAACTTCTTACATAATTTATCTAAAGTACGAACATTTTCTATATCTACAAGAGCAAGATGTTAAATAAAATATGGCAGTAAATTTTTCTTGACCATTCTAACTTTAGTATGTTCTGCCGGAATGATAGGTAATCTGTTAAATAAACTTTCCATATTAGCAATAAATAAAACGACAGATTCACCACTTTTTTGAAATCTATTTTTAACTTTTTCCCAAACTTCGTCTTCAGGATGTGCTGGTAAAAAATCTTCTTTCAATCTACTAACCAATCTGTCAATGAACTACGAACGCAACGATACCATACCAATGCATCACCAGTAAACAATTCAACCGCAGAATTAAACAATTCCACATCAGATACTTTTCGTGACTGTGCAATGTCACTAATATTTTCTAAGAATTGATATGAGAGGGATGGGTTTCCAGAATATTTTATCGACCAAGATCCAATAGGAACTGTCTATGTAACATATGTGACCGTTGGAACGGGCACATTAGATGCAGCATTAGAATTTATACTTATATCATTCTGATTCGAACCTAAATCTTTATTTAATTTTTCGTGAAGATCTGCCTCCACAACAAGAATTGTAGCCAAACTCTCATTTTTAAATAGCACCACTTCCTCAAAATTTTCCTTATAGAGCCATAAACGTTTAATTCTACCTGTAAGATGTATTAATCTTGACCGTATCCTTTTAAAAATAGAATCGGCGGGATCATCAATAAATTCTAACAAAACATTTTTTACTGACTCTATACTAGACTCAATTTCTTTTTTTCGATATCAAAATCCACCTTATAACTTGAAAGATCAATTAAACAACCTGGTTTATCTGTTTCCTTGGCCAACAACCTAGCTAAAATTTTCCTTTTATCTGAAACTGGTCTTGAATTTTCAATGCCTCTAATGTTTAATTCATATTCTAATTCATTTTTAAGTAAATGAACGCTGCTATACATTTCTGCCATAATTAAATATTTATATGTCACTAAAATATCCTAATAATATAATCTTTGTCCTAAAAATTTAAATTGACACTACTCAATTTATAACCAAGCTAAATAAATTGAAGATAGATTCACAAACAAAAAGTTGTCCTAACAATATTGCGAACCCACATCAAACTGTAACAAAAATGAAACTACAAAATCATGTTAGTAAGATCGATTCAAACCTCAGTCGGTAAGTGCAAGTGTAATGAAAGTGCAATCAATCTAGCCCCAGTGTACAAATAATCTGGCTCCAGTGTACAAACATTCGAGACTCACGTTTCGGGCGCAAGTGTAAAAAAATTAATTTATTCCTTAAAGAAATACCAGATAGCAAATTGGACCTTAATAAAACATAAACGGCTACCTTACCTGATATCACAAGGTCGAGAATTTCTTATTAATGAAGGAAGCCCAAGGTAAAGTTGAATGGAAAACGGCTTGAGGAAAAGAAAAACTCTTAAAAGATAAACGTCTAGTAGAGTGTTAGCTCTAATAATAACTAAATCAAAGTAAAATTTCAACCTTCTATCATTCGTAAAACATTTGAATAAATATAACTTGAATTAAAGGTTAAATGTCACTCACGTGCCGAAGTACAGTTCAATCAAAAAAAACTTGAGCTTTTATACTAGAACCAAATAACACCAGATGTGGACTATTCCATATACATCTGTGATGAACGCAACAGGAAGACATACCATTATGATTGAATTTTACGCTGGAATTATAAAAGATCTTCCGAACAAAATATTATCTAACCAAACCAAATCTCCATTAAGTATGTCCAATTATTTTCTTGTATTCTAAACTCAAACTAAATTTTGATTTCAGTGGTATTCTAAATTTCAACTAAATATTGATTTCTGTGGTATTGCACTACGAAGAAAGCATTAATAAAATTTATCTAATTAATCATACCAACTGTTTCAATGATGGGGGCTTTTATCGTCTTCAGTCTGCAGGAATCAACTAACTTTGCTGAAGGTGGAATACAGAATAACACCATCACCCAAAAGCTGTCAGGAATCATATGCAGACACGAAGGTTGAACTAATTAAACTTTCTTACGAACCTTATTGCAGGCCACGTGCCTGATCATATTGACCTTTCAATGCTCCGCAGAGCAGCTTACTTGTTCAAGTGCTGATCGAAAAGTGACACGAAATGACAGACAAACGATTTGTATTGTAGAAACTTAGACATCAAAAGCGAAGAGGCGCGTAATCTATTATATATTTTATGAATTATTTTAAGGGATCAGACATTTATAAATTATATTTTTATTTTATTGAAACATTATATTATATTAATAAGGAACGTGTAACTGAGTAAAAAAATACGTTACAACGTTCTTCTTTTTGCCATACGAAATGGCCCACAACTTATAATTTCTATGGATTCGCATTCGAATCATGTACACTAACACAAGTGATTTCATCGGTTCAGGACTTTGAAATTCTTTTAAAGAAAAAGTCTTCTGATGTATATAGAATGTCAATGCAGCTTGGTTACGTTAATTATGAGCTGGAAGATTCTCGTGACAATAGAAAGAAACCTCTTGCCAAAAAAAGTAGTACGAAAGCTCAGAATCTTGCACGGTCGATTAGTAAGCTTAAAGCAACATGAATATTTAAACAATTCATTTCTGTCAATCTTTGTTTAAGGTTATGAACACCAATGTCGTACCTTCATTAAAAAGTGATGGTAGGAAAGATATAACCTGACATCAACTTTTTAATCAATTTTTTTTGTTTGCCTATTCTGTACTGCTCTGATACTACAATGGGTTAAAATAAAAGTCAACTATTATTATAAACATTTTATTGTTCAATGTAGTATATCATAGGAATCTGTTGAACTGTTACTAATTGCTAAGGTTTTTCTTTTTGTAATTTTAGGAGATTTAGGCGGAAGTGTTGGTCGTGGACGTAGTGGTGGTAATGGTGGTATTGCAGGTGCTGAACTTGGTATCGATATGTTTTGAAGTTCCAGTAAATGAAGTGCACAATCCATTTCCATTAATGTTTCTAACTCTTTATGATAATCATCACTTCTCAATGTCTTACCTACAATTAGATTGATATGTTTTGTGAAAAATCATAGACAAAATTTTCAAATTTTGTATGAACAATAGAACAAGTGCAATATTGTCTTACTAATTTTTGATATCTCAGTTAACTCCATCCTTGTTAGTTATTCTTTCTATATATTTAACCATATCTATACCCACCTTTAAGGAGACTTAAGCCATCTATCCAAATATTTGCCGTTTTCCTATCTTTTGCCAACAGGTTGATTACCATTTCGTTTTCTAAAATTATTGTAAAAGCACGTTCTGGTAGTTTTACGCTATGATCTTTAACATGTGGACAAGTTTTACCAACTAATAAGTGTTTCATATCTGCAATCTTAAAATTTTCTGTATGTAGGGAATCATTGCTGTCTACTCCATCTCCCCAGATCACCAGTTGTTTATTTTCTGAGAGTCTCATAAAAAAATATTGTGGTTTATTTT
The DNA here is from genome assembly GCA_036346225.1 of Platerodrilus igneus. Lineage (NCBI taxonomy): Eukaryota > Metazoa > Arthropoda > Insecta > Coleoptera > Lycidae > Platerodrilus > Platerodrilus igneus. The sequence continues at coordinate 310,247 of JARFIW010000791.1, forward strand.
TCTGAAAACATAATAGTATTTAATATTATTTAATTTTGCACAAATAAAATTTAATACAAAAATCAAGATCCATTATTCACAAGAATGAAGTTTACATTACGAACCGTGCTGTGACGAGTGATGTGGTAATTTCAGTGAACAGTGACTATATCATACGCAAGTGGCTTAATTTTGATCTTATTTTTAAAGAGTTTCTTTTGTTACATTAATTTTCTATATTTTTTCTTTTCTCATTTTTAAGTTTTTTGGTCTAGGAAAACACGTGTTTTCAGGGACGGCCATGTATATGCAGAATGACTACATAGTCAAATATTCCATTTATTCGGATTTATCCCTTTCTGCTTCACTACCCATTAATAACATTTCAGTGGAGGCCGCAGCATTTACCATCGTTAAGCATTCGTACTTTCAGAAAAGATCAAAAATTATTTCAATCATTTTACAAAATTTTTTATAATTTTATAGCAAAAACGCCAATTTGGCACGTATTCAACAATATCAATATCTCCTCTCATTTCTCGAGAGAGCCCGTTATAATTGCTTGCTAGTATTTCCATTTTCATATTGCCTACGAAAAATTGGTAAAAAGATACCATAACAAACGACTGTCAGAAGCGGAAGCTGTTAACAACATCGTGAAGTCCACTTTAATAGGCGATAATGCAAAAGATTTTCCTGCTCTTATAAACATATTTTCCGAATACATTTTGGCGCTAAAGGTTTTACAATTTGAAGCAGACTGGAATTTCCTATTGTTCCATATTCCTTTACAGAAACTCGACGTTTCCACTCTAATCAATTTCAAAGTCGAATACTCTGTATGTTCCCACAGTAGACAATTTACCGTCATCATGAAAATAAATGTAAAGCATTCGAATCTGTACAACTAACAGATACTTCTACACATAAAATAAGTTTACAGGCTTTGAAGGGTAACCACAATAATTTTTTTAAAAAGTATTCAAAAACAACATCTCCGTTCATCGCCTTGTGTAACGAAGGTGTCACACCTGTACAAAAACGCGAAAGCAATCCAGTTACGTGCCACTTGTGTGATCAGGGCCACATTCTTTCAAAATGCACCAAATATTTATGAAAAAGTGCAAATGAAAGATTAAGATTTATAAAAGGAATGTGTCAATTGTATACATCCTTCTTTGGTAAAAAATGTGCCTCCCTCATTCGATGCTGTTCTCGTAAAGCAAAGCATCATACAACTTTACTCTTCACTTTACCTGTTAACGTTTTGACTACCACAAACATCTTAATGTGCTGCTATAGCCAATAACTGTATTGCCAGTTCTATCAATATTTTTGAAGACCTTTCAGGTAGTCTATGCGATGTCGCAAACGCCGATCAGAGCACAATCTGTCTAGCCAATGATTTATCACCCTTTATTTCTGAATATTTTTTAAATCTGGTACCTTTAAACTGTTATTTTGAAAACCAGTTTGTTGGATTTAAAGCTTAATCGCCTTTCCAGGTGGCATCTTCTTCAAACATTGTGGCTTAATTTTTGGAAGCAGTATTCCGTGGAACATTTTAATACGCATCAACAAAAGCAAAAATGGACAAACCCTAATATAAATATATAGCTCAATACTCTAGTCCTTATACAAAATGATTTAAAATTGTTTCTTAAGTGGCCTATCGGCAGAGTGATAGAGTTACACCTGGGGAAGGATGGGCAAGTGCATGTAGTTATAGTTAAAACCGCCACGGGTGTTTATAGGCGACTAGTATTTAAACTATGCCCTATGACTTTAGCTTAATTTTGATCTTATTTTTAAAGAGTTTCTTTTGTTACATTAATTTTCTATATTTTTTCTTTTCTCATTTTTAAGTTTTTTGGTCTAGGAAAACACGTGTTTTCAGGGACGGCCATGTATATGCAGAATGACTACATAGTCAAATATTCCATTTATTCGGAATTACAACTTATTTAAATGGAGGTGTGAATGCACGCACGTAGAAACAAATCATACAACAGTCGCATGTATGAAAGACTTAATATTTGAACATAAACGAGTAAAAGCAGAACTCTCGAACCGAATTGGGCAAAAGTGCATTAGTGCAGGTTATTTCATTTTTCTTCTTTCCTACATATTCACTTTCTTAAGCGCCAAGTGTAACCGCTTACGACAGCAGTTGAATACTACAGTAAGTCCTTGTTATAAACTGTTTTACGTTACCTTCAAACTTACATTCGGATTTTGTTGTCGATCTACACACAGCTGGCCCGTTATTGTTGAAGGAAATATTTTACTTTCAAAATTTTTGCAGTGCATTATTGCTACAAAACCAGAGTATATCTTTAACAAATAAATAGATTTATACTTTTCCAAAAGTTTGTAAAATATGCCAAGGGAGTATTCTAATAAAATGAACTCGTACTTGTTACATGCCAAAATTGGCATTTTACAGTTTTAAATATGTGACTGAATTCGCGCCAATATTTTTAAAAATAAAATTGTTCAATTCCGCCATCCTGGACAGTTGCGTCGGCGCAAGAGAATGCGCAGACGTGGAGTAAGAAAGTAAGTGCGCGGTTTCCGACACGATGATTATTAGCGAACGAGACGTCGAACAGTGATGTGAGCTTGTGTCTTTTTTGTCTTTTCTCTTGGAATGTAGGTTCCTCTATCGTACCTCTACTTTCTATCGTTCCCTACCTTATTCCTTCGCTCTACCTACGAACGAAGAAGAGGAAAGACGTAAAATCTGGTTTTTACGAGGGCATAACCCAACCCACGCCCAACAACGTCCAACGAGATCCATGGGAAACAGCACGGCTCCGGCGCAAGGATGACCGCAAAATCGTGAAGAGCTCTACATTTTTAAGTGAGTACATTTTATCTTTTTAAGGTGTGCACTATAAACTATCTATAAACTATCACTATAAACATATTTGGCATGTGATACAATTTGGCAAATTATGACGTAATATCTTGTTGCGCAATATTGTGTACGTGGTTAGTATGTGTTGCCAACTGTCGTAGTGGTTTATAACAGTTGCGTGGGACTATGACATATTGTCAACATTTTGCTAATCCACAAAAGCCATGTGTATTGGATGTTATCATTGATTTTTTAGGCGATAGATAATTAATTGCTGCTCTTGCAGTTTCTGGAAGCATACATATTTCATCACTATCGCTTTCACTATTTTCAAAGTTCATTTTAACAAAATTATATTACGACAACAATAAATATTTATTTTGATGTTTCAAATTATGAAACGTCAAATTTGTTAGTTCCATTACTATGCAAGGCGTATCTCCAAGTCCATATAATTTCTTGAAGTACACGTGCATCCTGAAAATGTAAACGATTGATTCGCCAACAGACTGAATTCCAAACTGGAATTCACGGAGTGAGGAATTGATATCATTTTTCAATTAAATATTGAACAGGAATGCATATATTATTTGATAGTTGTAGAGAAAAAGATTTAGGTATAATGAAATAAAATACAAGCCACTGAAAAAAGCAGGTTATAAAAGTGCAATGGAGAACCAATTATGTGGTTCAGATCATGTGGGACAGGAATTTTAATAAAGTTTAACAAATTTGATAATGATCAGTGTTTACATACCTTCTCAGGTAATTTTGGAAATACGCTTCCCTGCTGTAATAAGTTGATTCTTTGCTGAAATATTAATTTCTCATTTTCCGGTTGAAACTTTTGTTTGAGTACTTGAACGCTCGGATTTTTTTCATACTGCAATTTCCATTCAGCTGCCTTTTCTTTCTACAAGCGTACATAAGACATTTTAGAGTTAATAATTTACAAACCTGCCACATTTGATCGACTTGTTCATAAGATATCATCATCATCTTAGCTGTAAGGGCATTGTAGTCCAAAGGCTTTTCTTCGAGTACCATACTAATCTGCTTTTCAACCACGATAAGCAACTACAACAAACAGTAACATTAGCTTAAATGAAATTAATAGGATATTAGATATACAATAATGTTTTAAGGGGTTATAGAAATGTGTTTAATAGATTAAATAAAAGCTACTGGTAAATCTTCTGTTGCTGATACGAAGAGGCGAACCCACAAACCCCTTTTTGAGCATATATTTTCTAAATATTAGATATTGATGCTAAAACTATCCAGAACATTATTAATACTAAAGAAACATATTTTCCCAACTTACAATTAAATCATGTTTCAGCCAGGTCCCTGGAATCCTTTTGAGCATTCTAAATATTAACTAATAAATACCTTTTCAAGTATTTATTTATCCTGTCTGTCAGGATTAGTAATATTGTTTTTTTGAGGGTTAGTTGAGAAATGAATTTTAGATTAAAGTTGATATCACTAGGGTTTCTGGGACAATAAAAAAGTTAAAGAAGAGTATTATGTTTTTATTGGCTAAGTGAAGAGACACCATAAAATTATTTGAACGTAGGACTACAAAAGTAATTACGGTAAATTTGCCAAGACCTAGTGTTTCAAAAGGCATATTTCATCACTTCTAAAGCGCATTAACAATCGTTGAAATTATCAAACACAAATATCAATAAAAATTATATGCATTTATTCTCTTAAACTAGGGTGGACTTAGCTTGTTTATCGTGCTGAATACGAGTCACCGTAACTGCATATTGGCATTGTTTACTATGGGATTGTTGATTTGTTACTGTGCTCTTTTGGTGATATGGTCATTTGTTTGTGTAAATCAATTGCATTATTTAGAAAAAAACTAATGCGAGTTGTTAATTAATTAAGTTTTAAGGATGGCAAGGGTGTGTTTATGTGATTCTGTACAAGTAAAAGAGGGTATAGCTTTCTCTTCTTTACAATTTAACCTTCGTTAATTAAATAGTATACATAATAGTATATACCTCCAATTCTAAAAAAAAAGTACATTATATACATTTGGGAGTAATACAATAATACAAGAATGCGACCACTTTTGCAGAAAATGAAAATATTGTAGGCATAGAAGTAGAATTTAGTGCATTCAAAAATATTATTTTTAATAACGTTGAAATGTTAAGAAGTTTAATTGAGAATGTGAATATAAGGATTGACAACATAGAACAGTATGAAAGATGTAATAAGCTATTTATTTATAATATACAAGAGGAGGATAATGGAAATCTTGAGCAAATCTTAATAAATATTTTTAATCAATCATTGGGTGTCAGTAAGTTTAAATCGGAAGCTATGGTCGATAAATGTCATAGGATCGGTAAATCGCCACAAAATAGACTTAAGTCAGTTATAGTAAAGTTTTGTTCACATTGCTATAGAAAATGTTATATGGCTACAAAAACATAAGTTGAAAGATAGACAACTATTTGTAACTGAGCCCTTTTACCAAAAGGAAGTTTTTACTATTAAAACATCTACAAACTGTATGTGTTAAAAAAGTATAGAGTTTAGATGAGAAAATCTTTTGTATTTTCTCCCACAATAAGAAGTTAGGTGTCAGGGGCATAGAGGATGTGAAGATAAATGACAAAGACTGTCCTGAAACTGTCATCAGCCCAGAAAAATGGTCTAGATGCCCAGGTGGTCCAAAGTAGGGCAACGTCGACAAAAAGTTACTGGGCACGCAGTGACAACAACATTGCTAGTCACAAAAATCGCAGGTGTAAAATTGTTTATTGGTACTCACTTGGTAATACAAATTATAATATGCTTTTAATGGTACTATATTTACTACGTTCAATAATTTCTGGGAAATCTTGTGTGACTTTATAGTAAGATATTGTTAATTTTGTGGAATACTTTGTACTTAACTTCATTTATATTTTATTGTTTGTTTGCAATCTTTTATTATTTTATTTTTCTCCTTCCTGTGCATTTGTTTTCGTTTTTCAAAACCAGGGCGTGGGCTCAATTGCATACATTACAAATTTTTGCATGTAACTTTAAAGGCAAATACGTTTTCACACTCATACACACACTCACACTACACCGTCACATACAAAAATAGTATATAGGTTGTTACGTACAGTTTTGGTCCAAGAAAATCTAGCCGATGATCCACACAAAACTACGTGAACTCTATTAAAAATCCTGTTTTAATAAAAAACCGAAAACCTTGACTGTACTATCAAAAATGGTTGCTGACTACCTCAGTGGGACGGGTGATGTAAGTGTTTGAAGAGGGTTCCAGAATGCTTTTGGGTATGAAATGTGTCTTAATCGAGAAGTATCTTGGACGTTATCTAATCTCACAGGATTTCTAAGGAAAAGCTCTAAAATGAATAACAAGAGGGTGTCACCTAATATCAAGAGCATGATTCTGGCTTGAAATTTATCTGAGAAATTGTTAAGTTCACTATTGCTTAAACATAAAACAAATCTTAATCATAAGAATACAAAAGAAACCTATTTAAAACTGTTAGATGAAAGGAAAGTTTTTAAAATGAAATATTAAATGACTTGAAATTTCAATCATGCCTCTAGATAATTGTAAAATAATTTATTACAACAAAACTGTAACTATACCTTCACATTAAAAAAACAAGTAAATACAAACACGTGTTTTCAACAGTATTACACACATATGTTTACAAATACATCATAAACATTCTTAAGCAAATATTAAAAATCATATATATCACAAATTTACTTAAACAAGTTCTTAATTTAAGCACACAGACGTACTATAAGTACGTTTTATCAGTTCATGCAATTAATGAAAAATGTTCAGTTATTTTACAAATTTTTGGGGATAGTTTCAGATGGTTTCATAAATACTCAATGAGTGATTGTTGACTGTAGTTAAGGCAAACACCATTAAATGCCTCTATTTAGGTTGACTTTGTAACTCTCAACATGCTTATGTCCAACATAAAGTTGTCGATCTAGGAACCAATGTGCCCCTAAAATTAAAAATAGTCAACTTGGTAGGGTATTATACGAATATTTTACTTTTAATCTGTTCGATAACCTTTCTCAAATGTAGCTAATCTACTCCAGCTGTATGTTGATTGTTTGAATGATAATTATTAAGTGCTCTAATAAATATGTACAATTAACTTGTGGATAGGTTGACTAAGAACAGTAACCGGAACTTTTTATTTATTTGAGTCAACACGGAACTGTCTGTGAAGTCTGTATATTTAGATGATGAGATTTTTGGCGTGCCAAAATAGTACATTATTAATCAATACAAATGAATCGTAAAACTTTAGCAATTTAGAACGAAATTACGATGATGATATAATTTCTAACCTTTAAAAACTGCCATAATGAATTTGACAACCTTTGAGTATGAACAATATATGAAACAGAATTAATTCTACCTGGAATCAAAGTGCATGTAACCTAAATATTATATTTCTTAAAAAAAGTTGCCTAACCCTATTGCTGGACTTCACTAATACAGAAACTTTTAAAATGAAATATGAGTATTAACTTTTCCAAAGGAACGTCACAAGGCATTAGTAAATGCACACATTTCATCTATAATACAAAGGTACTTAATGTCGTGTATTGATATTACGCGTTACATCAAAGGCTCTATAAGTAACCTATATATTTTAAGTAATGATCCAACAACTTATTAAATTGCTATAATGTATCAAAGGGATTGAAATTTATTATCACAATGTTAGGACTGCGAACTAAAACCCAGTTTTTATCTCTAAATGTTTTGAAGAATGACTTTGTTGTCATATGTCTCAGTGAAATGTGGTTGCATGCCAGAAAACTCAACTCAGAAATATTTGATGGTTGGTATATTGTGTATAGGTAAGATAGAGCATCTGTAAATAAGCAGTGGGCGGTGGAGTTATAGCGATCAATAAAACATATTTATCATTTTAGGTGAATGTTGAAACTCATTTGGACCTAGTTTAAGTCAGGATAACAATTGGAGAATCCAATTATTACATATGTGTAAATTATTTTTCACCAGGCTCAAAAACTGGTATATACCAGGAATCTATTAAAATACAGGTGGCATTAGATTTGTCGTTAATTTAGGGGGGGGGGGGCGTAAAGACCAATATGATAAACAAAAAGTGTTAACAGGTGGTCTAAAACAAATGGTTAAGCTACAAACAGATACACAAAAAAATTTACAAATTGTTTTAGAATCTCTGAAATGTAAGCTAGATCACGAATCTAATACATAATAACATCATCCTTTAGAGTTGATCAACAAATTCCTGACATTCTGCAATTATAAATTAGTGAAATAGAGTGTGTTTGAGTGGTGATACGAAGTAACCCAATGCATTTTGGAGCTACTAAAATCAGTTTAAGGTTTTTTAAACATACGGATGTTCTGATGGTAATCACAACAAACATTATTCAATAATGTTGGTTTGGTCGACTGTATTGGGTTCCTGATCCCATAACCTGAAGTTTGTTGCAATTCAGCTACTATGCGCATACGATAATCCACTTTAAGCTGATTGTATTTTTTACTAAAATAGTTCGCAACTGATATGATGTGTTGGATGTTTTAAAAACGAGTTTATCCTGTTTGATTTTATTACTTATGTCGGATAGGATACAGTTCCACTACCTGCTTTGGAAATGCACGTAAACGTAGTGTTACTTCACTGTACTTATACTAGGTTTTAGGTAATTAAAGATATTTTGCGTAGTTTAGTGAATTGCATAAAGGTGGTGGTCATTTTGAATAGTTGTGAAATCAATTCATGTGCGTGCTGTGATTCAGAATAGCACTAGTATAGGCGAATTATTTCTTATAAATATGTAACAAAACAGCAGTCCTGAAAGTTTTACTTAAGGTGACCTTGATTGGGCATTTAAAAACGGGCCCTAGGGTGAAATGCTTTATAGGTTTTTTGTTTAGCCAATCAGTCTCTATTACCTCCTCAATTTAATGACATAAAACTAATGTCAACCTGTATTAACCGATATCCATATATAACGTTTAGCACAGTTAATACTATTAGGGGATTTTAATTTGCCTTTTGGTTAGTGGTAAAAATTTAATTTTAGTATAAGTAATTCAGATTACAGAAATTTTGGGAACTTTTTCGACCTTTTGGCTTATCCTCATACAACAATATAGCGAATAAATCCACGAAAACATTAGATTTAGTGCTGTCAAATATTACTCTAAATGTTATTTTGCCTTACGAAAGTCTAATTTAAATAGATCCCTACTATTCTCTGTTGCTTATTAAATTGTACATTAGCAAATATGTTCATTTAATGAGCAATCCCGTTAATTAATTTAATTTTAGAAAGGAAGATTTTAGGGTGATGTACAATTTATGAAGTAATAACTTAATAACTACTAAGATATAAACAATACAGTTGATGCATTTGATGACACTATTTATGCTGTATTTAAAAAATGTGTACCATATTTCACAACACTACATCATCACTATTCGATTTGAATGACAAAGAACATCATTAAAGATAAAAAAACACAGAATCTTTCTCCACAGATCTAGAAGTACATCAGCTTACCACAATAAAAAGTTTTTGCAACTAAGGAAAAACCTAAAAAAAGATATTACAATGGCCTATCAAAATGCATTAGTTGAGTAGAGGAGGGAGTTTGACGCACCCTGGAGACTTTTGGACATATGTATCTAATAATAAAAGAAAGAATAATGAAGCTCAAAGTTTTCTGTATGAAGATAATAATCTCCATAGTTTAGGTTAGATTGTGAATTGCTGTGAATACTTTTCCTCTGTCTACAATGAAGATCAAGTTGCAACTTAAACGAGTTTGTACTAAGCATTTAGTATACTAGATATTTTTCATTTAAGAATAATAACAAAAGAGTATGTAGTAATTGCTGTAAAAGGGTTGAAAGCCAAGAGTTCCGCAGGACCAGATGAAATTCACTCTATACATTTAAAGGATGTTTGGAAATTTTTATGCAACTTCTTACTATTTTATTTAATTTGTCACTAAAAATGGACATATTTTGCAACTAAGGAAAAACCTAAAAAAAGACATTGCAATGGCCTTTTAAAAATACATTAGTTGAGTAGAGGAGGAAGTTATGTAGCACCTTTGAGACATTTTGGACATATGTATCTAATAATAAAAGAAACACTAATGAAGCTCAAAGATAATAATCTCAATGATTTAGGTTCGATTGTGAATTGATGTTCTGAATACTTTTCCTCTGTCTACAATAAAAAATCAAGTTACAACATAAATGGGCTTGTGTTAAGCATCATAGTATACCAGATATTTTTCATTTAAGAATAATAACAAAAGAGGATGTGGAAATAAATTGCTGTAAAACGGTTGAAAGCCAATAGGTCCGCAGGACCAGATGAAATTTACCCTATACATTTAAAGGATGTTTGGAAATTTTTATGCAACCTCTTACTATTTTATTTAATTTGTCACTAAAAACGGGTATATTTTGCAACTAAGGAAAAACCTGAAAAAAGATATTGCAATGGCCTATTAAAAATACATTAGTTGAGTAGAGGAAGTTATGTAGCACCCTTGAGACTTTTTGGACATATGTATCTAATAATAAAAGAATCACTAATGAAGCTCAAAGTTTTCTGTATGAGGATAATAATCTCAACAATTTAGGTACGATTGTAAATTGATGTTCTGAATACTATTCCTCTGTCTACAATGAAAAACCAAGTTACAACTTAAACGAGTTTGTATTAAGCATCATAGTATACCAGATATTTTTCATTTAAGAATAATAACAAAAGAAGATGTAGAAATTGCTGTAAAGGGGTTGAAAGCCAAGAGGTCCACAGGACTAGATGAAATTCACCTTATACATTTAAAAGATGTTTGGAAATTTGTATGCAACCTTTTACTATTTTATTTAATTTGTCACTAAAAACGGGTATATTTTGCAACTAAGGAAAAACCTAAAAAAAAGATATTGCAGTGGCCTATTAAAAATACATTATTTGAGTAGAGGAGGGAGTTATGTAGCACCCCCGAGACATCTTGGACACATATATTTAATAATAAAAGAAATAATTATGAAGCTCAAAATTTTCTGTATGAAGATAATAATCTCAATAATTTAGATTCGATTGTGAATTGATGTTCTGAATACTTTTCCTCCGTTTACAATGGAAAATCAAGTTACAACTTAAACAACGAGTTTCTATTAATCATTATATTACACCAGATATTTTTCATTGAAGAATAATAACCAAAGAGGATGTAGAAATTGCTCTAAAAGGGTCGAGAGCCAAGAGGTCCACACTACCAGATGAAATTATTCTACATATTTAAAGGATGTTCGGAAATTTTTATGGAACCTCTTACTATTCTATTTAATCGGTCACTGAAAACGGGTTATTTCCCACAAAGTGGAAATTTCAAAAGTGATCATATTCTGTACCTCAAGATTCTATCGATATTAAGCACAGGTCAACACGATTTTGTCCTCAAACAATCAATACAAACTAATTCAACTTTTTGTGGATTATGTGAGAGAGATTCTAAATGGCAGCAGACAGGTAGATGTTATTTAAACTAATTTTACAAAAGCATTTGACAAACTTTTCCATCCTGTCTTACTCGAAGAGTTAACATCGATTGGGCTTTCTATAACCATGCTACAATTTTTTAAGTCATATTTGCAAGAAAGACACGCGTATGTTTGTTATAAGAACACGACAGCGTAATAGTTTATTACGGCATCTGGAATACCACTCTTTTTGATATTCATTAATAATCTTTGCCATGTCCTAAATAATTGTTGGTATGTACCATATATAGATGACCTAAAACTGTTTAATGAAGTTGTTAACATAAACAGCTGTTATTCCTTGTAGGTTGAATTACATTAAGTTCAACAATGGTGTGAATGAAATAAAGTACAATTAAATGTCACCAAATGCTTTAAAATGAGTCATATGCTTAAAACCAAATATGATTACACCCTACTAAACCGTATTCTAATGGACGTGGATATTACTTTTACTAGTAACCTACATTTTAATAACCACACAGAACACTGGGATTTATTATCCATAATACATGGGTATTTCGGAATATAAAAAGTACTAAAGTTTTATTCGATACCTTACCAAAACTTGAGTTTACCATCACTGTTTGGGATCCGGGGTTCCTCAAACACTCACAAAAGATAAAAACAGTGCAAAATAAATTCATAAATTCATAAATAAATTCATAAATTCAAATAAATTTCATACTTATATTATAAAAGTATAAAATGTTAATTGGCTTCAATTTCAATGCTTTTGGAAGGTAACTGTTGAGTGTTGGTAAGTTAGATCAACGAAGGACAGTGAATAAGCTCACGATTTTGTATAAATTAATCAAGAACCTCATTGATTGTTCCATTATTTTCAATAAGGTTGCATTTTGTGTACCCTTCCATTCTGGTAGAGCAAAAAGCCTTTTCATATTCCAGTGTAGCACAGAGCTTAGGAAGAATTCGCCATTGTTAAAATGTCGTCCACATACAATAATATTCAACAGAGCTCGAATATATTATTATTTGTGAATTCATTTCACAATTTCAAAAATACAGAGTATGAGATTACCAAATAAATAATTCACTATTTTTGTAATACATTTGCAAAATACACACAACACACACATTCACTCCCTTATCCCCCCATGTAAGTAAATGCATTTTCAGTTATAAGATAATTTTGGTATATTTGGTTATAGGACAATCTTTAAAATTAAGTATAATCTTATGTTGATTAGTGGAGATGTGTAACTAGGCATAGCCTGTATGTTTTCAATAAATAAATAACTTGATAATTGGTAGCATATACTACAAAAAGGAACTTACATTTAAATAGTCTTGAACAGCGTAGGCTTTCATTTCTCGACGTGTCTTAGAAAGAAGCCACATTGTTCTTGAAAATAATTCCATTAGAAACGGGAGTTTTAACTCGCCATTGAATATTAAAGGATGATATAGCTGACAGATTCTTGTAGGTTCCTTTCCGATATGTAGCAATTTTGCGATTATGCGCACAATTCTACAAAATAAAAATATTAAATTTAAGCGAGTGTGGATAATAACTGTTTACCTTTGACTAGTAATGGCTATTCCTGGTTTATAAGTATTTTCTTCAATACGGGACTGACAAAAATTTTTGTGATGGTATTTTTTATAGTGCACTAAAAACAAAAAGAGCAATGGGAGTAAAAGTACATTAAATATTTTGATTACTATATATTAAATTGAAAATAGAAACCTCCTAGAACAATTTTAAAGTGACAAAAGTAAATAGATAGATTAACCTTTTTGCTCACCGCATCCACAATTGTGGTCATTTAGTTCCTAAATTGCTTTATTAAGGATTTGGTACATTTGAAACATTATTTCATGCTGTATTCAAATGTAGAATGTACAAGCTTTAATCAAATTAACTTGGTGCCACCTGTGTGATTTTTATCAAAAATTTACTACAGCTGATCTGTGGTTAGCTTTCAGTCTGTTGATGTATGTATTACGCAGTATTATCAAATATACGAAAAAGGCATTCTTTAAATTTTTTTTTGGTTTTAACAGTCGCAAATCACTACAAAAAGTGGTTACTATGTGGGCATTGTGCATAAAATGTATTTTTTGGAATTATTAAAATGAATACAAATAAAAGCAATAAACGGCATTTGAAAGACAAAGAACTTTTCCAAATCATTGAAAAGAGGTTGTCTGATAGAGAAGTCTTTACGGATAGTGGGGATGTCTGGGAAAATGAATCACAATATAGCTTTGGTTAGTTACTAAGCTTGTTTATTATTTACAGTGTATATATTTTACTTTGCTCTTCTGTAAACTTTTTCTAAAACATTTATATATTTTGGATGAAGGTCAGAATTCAGAAAGAAGATGACGAAGGATTTGAATGCACGAAGCCTAATATGTAGCAGCCAAGTCTCGAGAGGTTTTGCTAGAAATCATACTTACAGCAGTTACTCCTGAACAGGTATACGATCAATTCCCCATAACAGAAAAATTAACGTTCCTGAGTACCTAAAAAATAAAAATCTTACGTCAAAAAGAGATATCAAATGGCGCAGAGATTTGACATATATTTCTCCAATAAGAAATTTTGTTACCAAAAATTCTTAAAAACCATTGGAATTACTAAGTAATATATATTTTTTTCAAAATATTTTACAGAAGAGTTTTTGGAGAAAATGACACTATACAAATCTTTATGCCGTACACAACAATGTCAAATTCCAGCCTTAAAATTGCGAGGAAACGCTTGTTGGGATACATATACTAATGGGAAACTAACATATTCAAGAATAAAATTTTATTGGAACCTCAATTATGTATTCCCCAAATAAAAGCCAATATGCCAATAAATTGATTTTATAAATTACCGCAAAATCTACATTTTGTAGATGTTCAAAAGAACCAATATCAAAATGATTTTTAGGAGGATAAGACCTTTAAATCATGTAATTCGATTTTGATTATTTTCTTCACCTCTAGAAACTTGCATATCTCTAGACGAACGGATGGTTCTTTTAAGGGATAATTAAATGTGTAACAATATGTAGAAAATAAACCAAAATCATGGGGTGTAAAAATATTTGCCCTATGTGATACGAGGGACACTATTTATGCATTGAGAATAGAAAGAATAAACAAATGAATTTGATGAAAATTACTTTTATTGCTTTTCAAAATAATCGTCTGTAAGATCTATACACTTTTGTATGCGATTGAACCACCCTTCAAAGCACTTTGTCCAGAAATAAGATGGTAGCTGTAAAACATACATTTTGAAGGCCTCAACTGCTTCTTCGGGTGATAAAAATCGTTGTCCACACAGTTTATCTTTAATTACTGGAAACAATTGGGTGCCAAGTCCGGACTGTAAGGTGGATGACCCATCAATTTGATCTTTTGTGTGTCCAAATATTCGTTTATTGCATGTGATGTGTGTGAGCTCGCATTGTCATAATGCAAAATGGTTCGTCGTTTTGGGTTGGTTTCTCTCAATTTACTGAAAACTTCAGGCAAACAAATGATCATATACCACGCTGAATTAATGGTCTTTTGATTTTCGAGAGCCCCAGTTGCCATAGGACCGGTTTTCGTGAAGAAAAATGCTACCATTTGCTTCTTAACGCTTTGAGAACGAACAACTTTTGTTGGCTTTACTTCACATTGAAACACCCAAACTGGCGACTCGCCTTTTTTTTCTGGCTCATACACACAAATTCACGACTCGTCACCTGTGACGATGTTATATACTGCTTTGGATGCACTACAGTTGTATTCTGAAATCATTTTACGGCACCAATTGACACGAGCATTTTTTTGAGCATCCGCCAACAAATGTGGAATCAAACGCGCACACAGCTTCCGAACACACAAATGTTCATGCAAAATCTTATGTATTCTGGTCATACTAATGCTTAAACATCTCTCGATTTCTTGATATGTTGTAACATATTTTTTTACGTAGTTATACTTCGCTTATTAATCTAAAATAATACCGCAATAATATAAAAATATAATTTGTAAATTTCCATGCAATAAAAATAATTCATAAAATTTATAATAGCATATAGACTCCTTTGCTCTTGAGGTCTAAGTTTCGTTAATAAGCTTTGTCGAGTTGTCATTTCGTGTCACTTTTCTATCGGCGTCTGAACGGGTAAGCTGCTATCGGCGAGGCAGTAAAGTGAAGATGGTGGTATCCAGGCACGTGGCCTGTAACACTGAAAGTGGTCCCTAGCGGCTTTAGCGTGATGGTTTTTTTTTATGTTCCACCTAGAGCAGTGCAGTTGATTCCCGCAGGCCAAAGGAGATAGAAGCTCCCTTGCATCGTTAAAACAGTTGGTATAATCAAGTAAATAAATTTTATTAATATTTTCCTCTTAGTGCAAAATCTCGGAAGCAATATCTAGAAAATTTAGTTTGGGATTTGGAATACTAAATTCTATAGGATGCAATTAAGGAGGAATTGGTTTCGTTAAATAATGTTTGGTTCAGAAGAATTCTCATAGTTCCAGCAATAAATTCGTTCGTATTCATGTGTTTCCTGTTTGTGCATCGCAGAACGCAGATGTTAATGGAATATCCCACAGCTGAGGTCATAGTTCGATTTCTTTTGGTTGTACTGTACTTCCACACGTGAGTGATGTTTGGCATTTAATCACATTTATAATTATTTAATCGTAATACGAAAAATACAAGGTTGAAGCTTTACCTAGATTAAAGTAACTTAAAAATTATTTAGTGAAAGAAAGAATTCCGTAATAAATTTGTAACCTTGCATAAATTTTAAAGATGGCTATGTTGTTTGCTTATCATAATTATTTCACAAACACATAACGTTAACTAAACTGAAAGAGTTGTTAGTGACATATGATGTCAAATAAATATTCAGCTTTCCAAATTTAAATATCACATGTTATTTGACGCTAATCTAAAACTATATTTAATAATTTTGAGGTCATGTACTTTCTTTGTTAAACAACGCGATGAATTCTTTTTATACATATAAAGTAAAACTAACCATATGTTGAAAAATGCTATTTTATGAGACCCTAAATAATTAAATTAAATTGTGAAGTCAATGTAGTACTACGCCTGGCTGGGAATTAAAATGTGTAATATGAATTATTAAGTGAACTAAGACTTTTTAGAAAATTTATTATGAAATATTCCATTTAGAGATTTTTATGTTTTTTTTGAATACAAAACCTTATTGATTTTTATGTTCTATAAAATTAATAGTAGAAAAAGATTATATTAAAACAAATCAAGGAATTTAATCAAATAGAATCCATTTTTTTGCATAACTCTTCAAAATACAAGTAAAACTTATAGGTCATTCATGAGCAGACATTGTGTCTACTGATAACAAATACCCTGGGTGTATATTTTTGGAACTTAAATTTTATTATTTTTGGTAAATATTTTTAAGGACACAAACGGTGTCCATGTTGTGAATTTGTTTGTTCACAGGTTAAGTCGAAACATCTATAAGACATCTAGTAAATGAAATTTTGATAAGTGCTTTACGAAGGTGAAATTCAGGTTTTGTGGCTATATTAGTGGTGCTGATTTAAGGTTTCCGCATTGCCCTAATACAAGCACAGATAATTTTTGTAGGTTGTTGTATTGAAAAATACGGTGGCGCTCAATATTTATATTTTTGGTCATTTGACAACCCATGACCCAAGCTCATGATCTACCCAGAGCTAACACTCTACTAGCCGTTTATGTCTAAAGAGTTTTTCTTTTCCTCAAGCCGTTTTCCATCCAACTTTACCTTGGTCTTTCATTGTTAATAAGAAATTCTCGACCTTGTGATATCAGGTAAGGGTTTAGGATATATAAGGGTGCAATTTGTTATCTGATATTTACGAATGTAAAATTTTATTTTTGATTTCAATGTCACAAGACGATCTTCTTTAATTAGTTTTCGAACATCATCGATATTTTCCGGCACAACGACCGATTTTGGACGACCTTCTTTAACTTCGTCCGTGAGTGAACTACGTCCATGTTTGAATTCAGTGTACCAGCGATATGCAGTGGCTGTGGATGTCGCTTCATTGCCAAAAGTTGAATTCAGTTGATTGATGCATTGTTCTTGAGTTAGACCACGTCGAAAGTCATAATAAATCATAGCTCGAAAATGTTCGCGAGTTAATTCTATGTTTTGATAGAGATAAAATTTTAAACACTGCAAAAACACAAATAGTGCTCGCGCGTCAAAACATTCTAAGTACCTATAACCTCAAAAATGTCAAACTTTACAATGGCAATTTCAGATTACACCTGACAATACCAGTGTTGCCAGTTCTCAATACATAAATAGCGTTCCTCGTACTAGTTGTGAAATGTTTGATTTTGTCATTTATCACGGTGCTAAAACAGAACTGAATCCAACACATCTAGCTGTATTTGAACTAGGAGGAACTCACTGAATGAATCCTACAACCAAATATCAATTTAACCTTTGACTATTTTTTTTCTAATTACAATTTACTTCAATATTTACGATCAAAGCAAATATACGCAATATGTACTATAAACTGAATAAATTCAATAAACCACCATTTTCTTCCAACAAAGACACGAAACAGAAGGGTCATAGTTGTTTTGGGGAAATAATCAGTCAAGACAAAGAAGTAAATTTAACCAAGTGGTACAGTAATAAACCTGTTATTATGGCTTCAAATTACTTGCGAGTTGGCAATCAAAATTTATGCATAAAATGAAATAAGAAATTCAGCAGCCAGAGGCTACCAAGTCGTATAACACCCACATTGATGGAGTCGATAAAATGAATTTTTTAATCACCAATTATCAAATATTTATCAGATCACGGAAATTGATCCTCCGCATGCTTGCAAATGCCATTGATTTGGCATAGATAGAATACACCAAGTAGCCCAAAGCATTAGATGTGCAAAAAAGAAGATGCTAGATTTGGTTCACTTTGGTGCATCGGTCGCTTATTCACCAATTAATGCCAATGAAACAATACCTAAGAAACAAGGTAGAGCTTTTTCTATGCAGGATGTACAGGAAACATCACCAAAAGAAAGGCATACAAATGTTGAAATTCGACCACACTACAAGGTTAGACAATATTGGCCATTTACCAAGTTATTCAAAAAACGACTTTGGTACCTCATTACAAATATCCCAACTGCAAAGGAATGTTGCAAATGTGTTGAAAGTGTAAAATTCGCCTTTCTTACAAAAATAACTAACCGTTTTTATAATTATCGCCCCTCCTAACTAATTGTACCTAAGTTTTATTCGCTGTTTTTTATTTTGAAAAACGCTCATTCATAATGTCAACAAATGTGTGGACATCTTATATTTTTGTTATTATATCACTTAAAAATTTTTTGCTATTACCAAAAATCTTAAAAAAATAATTTTCAATGTACTTCGATTTCCTATTTTTAAGACACACTGAAAAGTCATAAGTGAAAGGGTTAAAGAAAGAATAGATATAGCATATGTTTAATGGTAATAGAGAGCAAACATAGCTATTGTGATTTTTTGAATTTACCTATGGCAAACATTGCATAGGCAGTAGGGGGCAGACTGCAGCAGCCAGGGATGGTGACCGGGTGGTGATGGCGACTATCCTGATTGCATTTGCGCAAGCCGCGATAAGTGTCATACACATAACTACTCTCAGATGAGGGACGATAAAAAATGACTAGAGTTGGCTTGAGACTTTTACAGAAATTAAAGTGAAAAAATCAGTACCTTTTAGCCTGTATGTGTAATGCCTTTTATAATAAGTACTACGTACAAATTTATCTAAGATTAAATTCTTCGTGTCATCAAACCTGCATAAACTGACGTAAAGTATTATGCCTCAAATTGAATTGCGTGGTTCACATTACGAGTAAATTACACAAATTATAATACAAAAATTTACCCAGTAAAAATCATAGGCTCGTGAATTCAGCGACGATGGTTTCCTCCATGGCATCCAGCAGTCCTCGTTGACGGAGCACAGATATTTTTTATTTAGGTAGAGGGGAGAAGGTAAAAAGGAAGGATCACTTCGTCGATTCAAATTTCGCCCATGCACGTCTGTATTAGATAATGGATAGTAGTAAAGTATTGTTCTTTTACAGGCTTAGTTCTCAGCATAATTTTCATGCCGCATGCTACAACCGCTAAATGTAGCTGCATTTTCATGGCCTGGTGATGCAACATTTGCGGTTTTTTACACTAGATATTTTCTTAAGCTAAACAGATTTCTTGCTGCTTTTTAACAGTATAAGATGAAATATGATGCAGTAGCCAAAACGTCAAGTTAACAAATTAGCCAGTGCTACTGCATTTACAATACATACTTCTTTTAACCCTATCGTATCAAATACAATGCTAAAACTCAAGTTAGCTTTTCATGTTTCAATAATAAATCTTACCTTTGGTCATAAATACCAAAGGTTCAGAACAAGACATACGTAAAACAGTTTTTTAAAAGCATTTTACAAAGAGAAAGATATGGATAATTTAATTACTTTAATGTAAAGGTATGATAGAATAATATCTCAGAGATAATTGCAGAGAGAAAGATAAATACTTAACCATTTATGGGTTAGAGAATTCTTTTGGTACAATAAAATCTCGAAGATATTTTTGACAAGGAAGATAGGTAACAAACCATTTGCGCTTCAGAACATTAATTAATTGAGATAAAATTTTCAAGATATTATTTGAGAGAAAGCTAAACACCAAACATTTACGATTTAACCTAATAGTAAAGATAAGATATCTTAAGAAAAATTTTTTAAAGGAAAGATAACGTAAAACCTAATTTTTTGTTTGGAGGCCTTATACTTGTCCTATAAATATAATAACAGAAAAAGGACTCCCAGGGTAATAGAGGGATCCTATAGGAACTTGAAATGAAATTTTTACTCATGCCCTTTAAGAGAAGAAGTTTCGTGTAGCAGTACTCGTTCATATGAACAGCGTGAGGGACCAAATAGAAAAGGATGCAATACCTGCATCCCAGCGCCGATTAAGGGAGAACCGGCACACAGACCAGATCAGATAACTAGTTCACTGTCGACGGCTTTAATTTACATCAGCCAAAGACAGTGACGATACACAGCTAGACGAAGGTTGAAAAAATGGAAAGGTAAGAAAAAGTAGAGTTTTAGGAATAAGCATCTTTAAGAAACAGTACAGTGTGGAGAATGTTCCTATTAAAACAGTTGATCTAAAGAACCACCTACAATGGTAACAATAAGATAAAACCAAAACCAACACGTCGGTACTTAAAAACAACTAGGCTCGTAATGAGACCCAGACAAATAATCTTTCTACCGAGCGCATCAACTACGATACAAAAATCAAATAAAGGTAACGTAATCAACTTAAATATACTCGCACAATAATTTAAAAACAAAACTACCATGGGCATAGCAATAATTATATAATAGACAGTTAATCGAACAAAAGGATAGAAATAGAAAAATTTTCAATACAACCACAATATAAGGAATGATATTTGAAGTGACAAAGGTGATAGCCCCTCACCAACACGTTCCTATGATATAAAAATGATTAATAATGGACATTGTAAGAAATGATTGAAATATATGCATAACACAACACATCAAACAGAAATTTCTTATATTTGCAACTGTTGAAACTGACTTTTTACTACAGACGCATAGCTTGCCAAGTGAAATCTAAAAATTTTAGCGATAAGTTAAAAAGACGACAGAAATCAACTCCTAAAAGAAAATAATTCGCTAGAGTAGGTACAGCTAAGAATGTAACTTCACGTTCAAGATATTTTATATGAATTTTTAATGCATCCAGTTACCTGAACTTGAGAAGAATCAGCAATAATCATAGAGGTGTTCTGAGGTATTATTTTAAAATTAATGTTTTATTTTCTTAATTGCTGTGAGCCTGTAGAATTAATTAAAGAGAAGTTAGAACCGGTGTCTAACAATACACCGACAGATCGACAGAGAGAGAAGCAATAGAGATAGGTAAATGTGGACGATTATCAAAAGGTTTAGTCTTGAGCTTTGCAGAAGCAGAATTAGGATGGTAAAAAGCATAAACAGTTTTTAACAAGTTTGACCATTCAAATGGGGTTGTACTACACATTTCAGTTAAAAGGAATAGAAACTTTTGTTGAAGATCGGTTAGTAGAGACAAAATCGGCATTTTTCTTAATGAAGGTGAAGGCATGGTAGGCTTTAAATTTAATTCGTGCGATGACTGTAATTTCATTGTTCATGGTGGGCGATTTTGTGAGGAAGGGACACGTATACTTTGGATAAAAGCACCCCTTTGGTAGTTTTCCGGAACATTGCAACATGGGCATTTATTTTTATGGACGTTGGGAGTTCCACAGCCATAGCAAAAAACATTTCAAGGTTCGTTACAATTCGCATAGGTGTGATCACCTTTTCAGCAATTCCAACAAGAAATGGAATTAGTTTTGTTAGTATTTGATATTGGGGACGAAAAATTATGTAAGTTTTGGAGTCACTGTGGTAAGATACATTTTGATGGGAAGGTTTTGGTTGGGATTTTACTGAACAATGACATTTTTGTAATCGAAATTTTATTTCTTGTAAGGAACGGCAAAGGTCTTTAAGTTGAGAGATAGAATCAAATTTTTAGAGAGCTAGGTGTTTAGAATAACTGGCACTCAAATTTCGAATTAATTGCATCAAGGGTTCGGTTTCATCAGGTTTGTTGTCTAAACAGTTAAGTAATGTCTGTACTTCGATAATATAAGACAATATGTTTACGTTAGGTGTTTGGAAACGAGCACGAATTTGAGATAGAATTTCATGATCGCTATCAAAGGTATCAAAGTCTTTCTTCAAAAGTTCTACTAATTCGGGCCAATTATGAATTTGGTGTTTAATATTGTGCAACCACGATAAGGCACTGTCAAAATATAATTCAACCGCACTTTTAAACAGTTTGTTTGTCAGTACAGTTTCTGGAGATTCTTAGATTGTTGGTAATTCGTTCTAGGAAAGAGATTAAGGAAATCTTTGAATTATAACCTGAAAAGGTTAAACTCAACTTGTAGACTGGTACTGATTTATAAATGTATATATTCTATGCAGATAACGATAAGTTATTTAAATTTGAAATAACTGTGAGAGTATCAGGCATAATATCTACGTTTTCTAACACAAATCCTTCGACAAGAAATAATTCGGACATAATCTTCTCTTAATTTTCTTTTAATTTCGTCAGAGCTGAAAAGAAAATAAATCGAGATCTTTTTTGAAATGGATTAAACGAGAATGAATTAGCAATAATTCTATCTTTGTGGGTACAGGATCGGTGGAATAAGCGATAGCTTTTACGTCGTCCATGGAGTCAGTGATTTCTTCTAGATATTTATCAGGGTCCATATTTATGCTACGATTAAGCGGTATATTACTTTGCTCCTGGGAAAGGACGGATTTCGGCTGAAATCTACATTGGTTCTAGTTTTACGCGGGTAGATTATTGCGCGACGAGAGTTCCCACAACACATGTTTTATTTTTAATTGCATGAAATTCATGTGGATGTGTTCTTAGTTTAAAACTGCAAGCGTTAATCCCAATCTACATTTGTTCTCTAAGTAAGTAAGAAATTAGGTTAAATTATAGATATTTTTGCAATTAATAGAGGAAGTTGTTTACGTTTATTTAGTAAACAGCAAAGTTAGAGCTATTGTTTTATATTATTAAGAGAGGTTGTTTTTAAAATATAGATGATTAACTCAAACAACATTTTAGGTAGAAACAATGAAATTTATATTGCAAAAACAACTTTAGGTAGGGAATAAATCACTTGAGATAAGAAAAGTTACGTTAATTTATGCGTACCTAGGCGGAGTATTTGACCGTTAATTAATTAACAACGTAATGATGAAATTTGACAAGTTTATTAAGAAACAGTTATTTTAAACCCACCCACGTTAGATATTTTAATGTAAAAAAGGAATGTCTTTCCTTTCAGCCCTGGATTGTACGTTAGATTTTTAATTGGTAGTCTTTGTATTATGAAAAATTAATAAAAGTTACGATAGGTAGGTATTTTAAAGGTTATAAATAATAATTTAATTTAGATATTGTAATATAAAAAGAAACTTTTTTCTTTTAGCGGCGTATTGGTACTGAAAAGTCTCCTATATAAAGAAAAATGTAATTGTAACAAGACATTTGGATACAACTTTATCCTAACTTGATTATCACAGGAAATCTGCACCTTTAATCAAACTAAAATGCATAACCAATAGGTTATATATACACATGGATTTAAGACAAAGGATTATGGGCAATATTTAATTCTGTTTCTACAGTATTATGAAGTAGAACACCAGGTAGTGTCTAGATATGTAACGCCGATGATATCTTAAAGTGTGAAAATTTTAGGGTCTCAGAACTAAAGTGTTTTTTTATGAATTTGCAGATGTTTTCAGGTTTGATCATAAGATTTTTTTATGTGTTCTAATTAGGTATTAGATAAAAAGCAAAGGTGAATATGTATGACGTAACCTGTAAAAATTGACTTAATATATGAAAAACCAGCTATTGAAACAACGAATTTTATAAAAAAATCTGCTTCATGGTTGAGGCGCCAAATGTAATGTTTTTTATAATAAGTAGTATGGACAAATTTATTTAAGATTAAATTCCTTGTGACGTCAAATCTGCATAACCTGACGTAGAGTATTACCCCTCAAATTAAGTTGCATGAATGACATTGCAGGTAAAATACACTAATTATAATACAAAAATTTACTCTGTGGAAATCATGAGCTCGTGAATTCTTCGGCAGTGGTTTCCTCGATGGCGTCCAGCGGTCCTCCTTGGAGGTGCACATGTATTTTTTATTTAGGTAGAAGGAGAAAGTAACAAAGGAAGAATCACTTCGTCAACTCGAACTTCACTCACACATGTCCGTAGTAGTAGTCGGTAGTAAAGTTCCGTTCTTTTAGAAGCGTAGTCCTCACCAACTATAGTTCCTCCGCATAATTTTCACGCTAAAACCGTTAAACGCAGCTGCATTTTTATAACAATGGCTCTGGGACGTAGTTGGTATGCGTGTAACTACTATGCCCAAGGTCCCGGGTTCAAATCCCGACACGGTCCACTTGAAAAATGTTAGGTAAGCATTTTTCACAAAAATACGTCCTTGTTCGGATGGGAGGTAAAATGGAGGTCCCGTGTTGTTACGCACGTTAAAGATCGCTACCTTGCTTGAAACAGCAAGAGTTTGTCAAAATTCAAAATTTTGCAGGTAAAAGGAACTCACTTCCTGGCCAATGTAGTACTTTTTGGTGGAGCATTGGAAATTAAATGTAGTGCATTTTTATAGCATGGGAACCCAATGTTTGCGGTTTTCTACACCACAAATTGTAGGACAATGTCTTGAAATGCACGAGAACCCAGTAGTCGTGGGATTTACACGTAAAGCTTAAATAAAAAATGAGAAAGGAAAACTTTCGCATGCAGGGTTTAAAAATCCCCTGAATTTGTCATGAAGTTGCCTATTGTTTTAAATTTGTTTAAGTTTTGTTATCGCTGTAAATCGTAGATTGCCGGCTTCTTTTGGAGTTAAGGCATTATGCTTCGAACTCCAACAGATGCAGAAGATAAGACATTCGGTGTATGGTTATTGAAGCAATCACATGTATAATATTGGGGTGTCTGATTTTTAAGTTATTTATCTGATATTTTGTTGATTATTTTGTATTCGGATCTATAAAACAACTATCATTAATCGATTATGCAACATCCCTAAAATTAAATAGTAAAATAAAACGTGAAACCTTATATTAAAAAAAGCGCAGCATATGAACCTAGACTGCAACTAAACAGTAAATACAAACAATACAATTAACAAAAAAGGCCACTAATCATTAAAAAGAAATCAAGGAGTTCGTGTTTTCTTATTTAGATTTATGAAGTTGTATAAGGTATTAGTCTTTTTGTTTATTGTTTATAGTTAATAAGTTGTTTTCTCTGTCAATTATGAATTTTACATTTGGAAAGTTTTGTATCGTTCCAAAGATCTACACACTTTTGCATATTATTAAACCAGTAACAGGAACAGGTTGCTTATGCAATCAAGCAGTCAGAGTAATTGAATTAATCAAAGTAACTAGCACAGAAGTGGCTACTATAATAGATATAATATAAACTTTTTTACATAGAACTCGTTACTTGTTAGGTAATGAGTACTGCTGTGGAGAGAACTTGCTACTTCACAACTTCTAATCTTAGTATCAAATACATGAATACAGCTTTTGATACTTGCACTTCCTTTTGTAGATGGGACAATCAATTAAGTACATCTTTAAAAGATGAATCTTTTTTTAACCGTTGGTAAGAATTCTTATATATAGCTATGGTATAGAACAAAATACAATCCAAATTGTATGAGAAACAGATTTTAAACACCTACCTAAACATTCATGGGTTAGCTGACAAATTTGTTGATCTAAGAATGGATAGGAATCTCGATCAGTAGAAAATTCTGAGATAGTGCTTCTTTCGCTCTCTAGACTTGCTAATGATATTCTAAAACATTTCTTTTTAGAGAAGAACAGTAAAAAAGACATTCACATTAGAAGTATTTGTTAAAATATTTATGCTTACCTCAGGTTCCCGTTTTCCTCCAAAATGGTGTTAATAGAGTTTGTTCTACTTCTAGAATATTCAAACTCCATTAATGTACTGCAGCGACTTATGGTATCCTCAGTATAATCAAGGTCTTTTAAGTTAGGGTTTGCCTTAGTATCAACGTAGATATTTAGTGCTTCTGAATAAATGCTAAAATTGAAAACTGATTTACTTTGTAGAAACATTTGAATACTTAAATACAATTTCATTCAAGTAGATTTGTTTTGTGGTAAATTTAAAAATCATTTTCTACAAATCATAAAGGTGAGTAGAACTTAAATATATGAACAAATGCTACTGATCATATAGTTAACCAAGATATGTAATAATTAGATATTCTGTGTAGTGCCCTTCTGCAACTGGCTAGAATGTTATAGTGATTACTTCACCTGTGGTAAGAGATAACTAACTGAGGCAACTCTCTTTTCCTCACCTCTAATATTTCCTGAGACAGCCATTTGCTACTCTTGGTACAAAGTAAAGGAAAAACCATCGTCAACTTATTTTCTCAGGAAACGCAGTTCAAAAAAGATTAATAAATAGAAACAACAAAAATAACATACACTTATACCTTCAGACGGGCTGAAAAAATTTAAGAAACCCACTCCACTTTTTGTTGTGGGACAAAAAGTCATTAGAGAAGATATGGAAGACTGGATATCACCAAGATGGAAGAATGCTTCACAAATCGTAGGATGGAACGATCAGAGTCTTTCAAAGGTAGGAGAGTTAAAAAATTTGATTTGATAAGGCTTAGTGAATTCAGGTGGCTGACAGAAGGTTAATTTTGGTCAGGTTCATCCACTTAAACTCAAGCAATAGTTATACAGGTGTGGGTTTTATTGTAAATAAGAAAACAGTAAGAAAATAGATTAGTGATTGGATAATAGCAGTCAAACTTGGTTACCAAACCACCAGACATAGTGGTAGTTATATATGCCCCTTCAGAGCATGAGAATAAGAGACTTGGAATAATATATCATCAAATTCAAGGGATTATTCAAGGTGCTAGAAAAGTAGAGAGGTTACTGGTTATAGAAGATTTTAATGCAGTTTTAGGTTAAGGTAGAGAGGAAAGTGATAAGTGAGTATGGTTAGGCAGTGAGAAATGAAAAAAGTGATGCACTAATTGAGTTTTGTATAAGAAACGAATAAATTGTAGTTCGAATAATTTTTAAATATAATAAATGCGTTATAGACGTAGAAAATGCCCGGTAATATAGGTTGGGCTATACAACAGTTACAGATAAATTCAAAAATCAGTTAAAAATTGTTAAAGTTACCCATGTGCACAATTTAATAGTAGCAAAATGCGATTTAAAGTAAAAAATAAGAAATATAAAATACTGTCCTAATTATATACAGATAAACTAAACAACGTCGAAATCAGGGAGAATATAAAATAAGGTAGATAGTAAAATGGTACGAGGTGACATAAACATAAAAGATAACTTGTAGTTCTTTAAGAAAGCAGTATTAGAGGATACACACATTATATTAAGAACAAAAAGTATAACGCTAGGAAAGAATGGATCACGTAGGAATTCTGACATTTAATAAAAGAAAGGAGAAAGAACAAAACTGTTGCAACAAAGAAACTAAGCAACAATATAGAAAACTTAGGAATAAAATGAATTGATCATGTAGGCTTGCTAATCAGCAATGGCATAGACTTAATGTTTTTTGTACAATTTCTATGGTAAGGGTGTACGGTTGCTTTTTCGTCTTTAAGGACACTTGCAAGAATCCTAATCATGATATGTTTGAAAATTTGTTTTTCCACAATTTGATACCATTTCAAATGACTTTATTTTCCAATAGAATGGAAATCATGATACTGCAACCCGCAAGTTTGAAAATTTTGGATTCAGATTCGACAGCAACGGTTCTATCATGTGGGACCTAACGATTTGACTCTATATCACTGGCCTTAAGGTCGTCGAACATCACTGTGCGTGATACTTTTCCGGGGGTTATAAAAGACTCGTGTGTCCCATCTTGTAGTAACAGTGCCGAATTACGTAACCACATAACAGCACCCATATGGCCAGTTCATTCATTATACAGCGATTTTTTTTAAACGCTCTTATAAATATTTGAAAGTTATCTAGTCGAGGCAAAAAATCATAATACTTGTATTCCATATTTGTATGTCTTAGTGCAAATTGCACAAATATGTTTTCTGAACTTACCTTAACACATATGTTTGATAAACATACAGTTCGTGTGCAAGTGCATCATTCACTTTGTTATGAAGTATGATATTATTAAATACACATTCCTTGTGTTTTCTTCTATTTAATTCCTTAACTAAAAAATGCCGTTTTTCACCTTTAACACATTTTACCATTGCGTTAATAAGCATCATTGTATTGAGCTGTAAATTTGAATGCTCTGTGTTTCGAATAAATGGAATTAAATCATCTACTGAAATTTGTGCAATTATCTAGAAATCCAAGGGTACACTTAATTTCTGATAAGTATTATTACGTACCAACTGCTTGTTAATATCATGACCTTTTAAATATAGTATTTGGCATAAAACGGCAAGAGCTGATTGGAGTTGTGGAGGAAGTGTTGGTGGATTATTGTTTTTAATGTTGTGGACTATGTTTTCAACAATTGAAGGCATGAGATCGTCAATATATCGTCTCTTCAGTAAATGCAACAATGTTAGTAAACATGCTGACAGTTCCCTTCCTGCCAAATATTTGTCGTTTAACCATTGAAGAACGTCCGTATGACGTTCCTTTCTAACTAAAAATTCAAGTAATTGATAAAACAAAAACTGTTAGGATAAGACTATTATAACATTTTGTATATAGTTTTTTTTTAAATCAATGCGTTAAAGTTGAAGAACTGGACAGCCCAGGCAAAAAATATTTCTCACCTAAAATACATATATAAAACAAGGAAATAATCTTTATGGCATTTTCAATTCAACTTTATATGGATTTTCATACAAGTGCAGGAAAGATAGACATATTATTTATACATCTGATTATATATATATATATATATATATATATATATATATATATATTGCTGTGATATACTCCTGTGAATGCGGGAACTGGGTCCTTTCAACAAAAAAATTCTAGTCCCACCGATTGGGCGTCATAAACTGCTGTGATCCTGTTTTCGCCTCGGCTGCTCACCTAATTTTATAAACCTCCTCATTCATAAAATTAAACAACACATTCCTACCACAAACATCAACGTCAACTCTATTTACATCAATATTCACAATACATTAAAATTTCAAAATTAATATTCAGCATAAATTTTTAATATCGGAAAATTTCAAAATTAAATTTATTATCATTTTAATGTGCATCCAGAATTAAAGTCCTTGTTGGATGCCTACTAATTAATATAACAATATAAGCAGACCGGAGTCTGAGTATAAAGGGAGCATCTACCACCCCTTTACGTTAATTAACCAGGTTCGTCTAATTGAGCTCAAAGACATACCCATATTTTTATCATAATCCAGAACATCAATACTAAATACCCCTTTCTACTTAAACAAGCAAATTTCATCTTAAAATTAAAATTTTATGGTTAGTACAATTTCACTAATGTCCATTTAAAGTAAATCAATTATAAAGTTATTCAACACACACCAAAATGTCAAACAAAATAGTATAATTTACCTGAAGGTTCCTGCCCTCGTAGCTTCAATGTACATCGTCCCTTTAGTTAATCACACCATTCCAACAGGATTATGTTTACGGCTTCTAATTCTCAACGCTTTTAAAATTTTCTCCATCACCATTTATTTAAAGTTGTTTCTGGGCTTTTCCGGAACTCATCTGTGTATATCTGACCCTTGTTTTGTGGATCCAGACCCGTTTTTGAACCATTTAATTATTAACACCCCCGAAAAATAACAAAGAAATTCATACTTCTTTCACCAATATACGCCAAAACTGCCTACTTTTGTGTATACATTTGTCGTTGTAAATTTTGCTAATTGGTACAGTGATACTAAATTTTATTACCTTGTATCTAAGTGCACTGAAGTACATTCATGTTAGCACGTAAATAACAAACTATTTTGAATCACTAAAATATACGAGCAAAATTTTAAATTATTTTATCAAACTAAAATGCACTGTTTAACATCTTGAATCAAGTCGCGGATGTAAGAGCTTTTAACGCATCGAATAGTCAAAAGTCTAAGAGAGCCTGTTTATATTCACCTCGGTATATATAGCAAAAAGCCTGTCTGTCGGTCTGTTCCCCAAAACGGGTAATTCTAAGAATTTCTCATGCTATGTTCCCATTCCGTCGCTCGCGCGTCGGTTTTTACGAATTTTTCACTCGCCCCATTTAAAAAATCAGAAATTCTCACACGGCACGCAAACATGTCCGAGAAAAGCTAATTAATTTTGTACAGAAATCGTTGTTTCTACCTCTGATATTTGCATCCTATTTTCAACCAATTGTGACCCTCGTGACGTTGCTTAAATCACGCCTTTTACTATATGTGTCTTTGCTTGACGCATTTTCTCTTTCCTTTTCTAACCTGTTCGTATTGGTGCAAATTGATATTCTTTATTATCGATTATATTTTAGTCCATGTGGACTATCTGGGTTTAATAACCCGTATCGCACCTTCTCGTGAATATTAAGCCCCGGTTTCTCCAAGATTCTTTGAAACCATTTGTTATCTACACAATTTTCGCCGTACGTGATATTTAAACTACGCAGGTGTTCAAAATAATATTAATTCTCAGAGCTTTATTTTCTGGTATTATAATCTTGGATTTTCACACTTTTATGCTTATTATTAATAATGGTTTAATTAACTCCAATTAAAATTGACTTCTATCCTTTCATTTTTAGCGAATACAAGTTAACTATTAATTATTATGTGTACACTTTGTTTTACTACCGGTTACTTAAAATAGGGTTAATTAATATAAATTTTGCACGTAATTTCCATTTGTTTAGGAATAATTACATTACCCGTAGAGCTTGTTAATACTGTTTCTTTTGATATAAAGCGTCTTTTACATGATTTTAAATTTCTTATTTTTACTGAAACGACCGAATTTATTTATGCTTCATGGTTTTAATAAAGCGTATTATTTCCCAAAGCTTCTACACGGTGATTAAAATTATTTGATGTGACTACATAATTTTCTACCCTGGTCTAAATATGAGTATTTTCCCCCTATTTGAATACAAATAATCCCACTTATTTGAATGCAAATATAAAGCATTTAGACTGTCACAAAAAAAACTTACAAAAAAAATTGCCTATCTCTCTCTATCCTTATCTATCTAACTTACCTACTTTATCTCCAATTCAAAAAATATTTACACCTATCCTATATCCCTATCCTATTCCTAACTCTCACTTAATTTTATAAACTGAAATTATCCCTAACTTCATCCTACTTATCCATCTAATCCTATATACATCCTATATACCTATCCTATTCCTAACTTTTAACTAATCTTCACTATACTTTACTTCCCCCTACCTAATCCTATATACCTATCCTACTCTTACTCTATTCCTAATTCTCCACTAATCTTCTATGAAATATCTACACTTAACCTATCTTATTTTCTTCCTACATTTACTCTTTATTCTCTTCCTAAACCTATTCCTAATTATCTCCCATATTTATCCTATACCTAGCTTTATTTTCTATAAACACTTACTTCTACTCTTCTATCTACACCTATTCTATCCCTATCCTATTTAAATCTAACTCTCTTCTTCACCCTCCAAGTCTTTCTTCTCACCATCCTAATACTCTTCATCCCTATCTCTCCCCCTTCTATATCTATACTTAACATCCCTGTTATCTCACATACAATAAACTTATTATCCTTACTCTTAAATATTACTTCTTCTTCAGTCCCTAAACTTGTCTGTTTCTTATTTATTGTTATTTTCTTTTCTCTCGACAAACCAAACGATACTACTTTACAATTATCGACTTTTCCCTCTATGGAAAATCCTATGTACCTTCTAGAATTCTTATGTAATGGAATCCGCCAGAATGAATTCCTTAAATCTACTTTATTAAAAACAAACTTGCTACTTAACCTCGTCAAAAATAATTCTGCCTTCACCTGCTCCCGATATGCTGCTGGAATTGGATAAACCTTTGCGTTGAACGGTTCTGAATTATCCACTTCCAATTTGTGCTCATAGCCTAACGCTGTGCTTGCTTCTACCCCCACTAATTCTGCATGTTTTTGTAATAAAGCTTGAACCTCTACTCTCCTATCCTCTGGACATCTTATTGTGTTGATCTGTTTACCTTCATCATCCTCTACCTCTACTACATTAATACTAAACCCCGTGTCATCCTCTGTGACTTCATAACTGCCCTTCCATGGCACTACCCTATCTTTAATCCTTACTACCTTCCTTTCCATATCTATCAAAACCCCTAACTTCATCATACAGTCAACACCTAAAATGCTCTGAAACTTCAGTCCAGGTACAATTACAAACTCCTGTTCACAGCTTAAACCTCCTATATCTATCCTAAGCACCACAACACTATTTACTACAGCAAACTTCTTTTATTTGGAGCTACTAAATGGCTACGCTTTATAGGCATAATTCTATCACAAACCTTATCCCTAATTTTGCTGACGAATTCCTCCGATATTAAACTCGCCTCTGCCCCTGTATCAAGTAATACTTCTACATTATTCTCAAAAATTTCTATATTAACAATTGGCAAACATAATTTTTCCTCAGTTTCTGGCTCTACTTCCTCCTCAATTTTGAAAAATTCACGTGGATGTTCATATACATTTACACTGAAATCTAGTGGTCTGTCGCGTTCTAAAAATCCTGTCCAGGTCTGTTTTCCCTACTCGGTCCTGGTCTAGCCGTCACCTCAGCGTATGTCCTAGGTGTTTCCACTCGTTCCGTGTCTGTATTAGCAGTCCCGCTCATGTCTGGTGAACTATTCATTCTGGTAGGTCCCGGTCTCGGTGCAGGTCCCCTTCCTAAACTATTACTCCTAACGTATGGTCGTCTCTGTTCCCAATTCTGTCGCTGGTATCCGTAACTATTCCCCCGTCTAGCGTAGTTGTCCCGTCTATTGTCAAACCTAACTGTATTGATCTGTCTTTCCCTATTATCCCGAGGTCCTCCACTACTTACGTCGTCGTATCTCTGCAGGTATTCTAAAAATATTTCTCTGTCCACTATGTTCTGTAGTGCTACTTGCTGTCTTATGTCTACCTCGAAGTGTCGTGATAAATACTTAATAATTTGTCGGTCCGTCAGTGGTGGGTTCAGTTGCTTTGCTATGCTATACTTGCGTATAGCATATTGCTCCCTACTTCCTGAAAATTCTCCCTTAAATTTCCCTGTGATTAAGTCGTCTCGTACCTGATCTTGTCTGTGGTCACTCCAGTAGTGCTTTAAAAATCTGTCCTCAAAGTCCGTGTAAGTGTCTATGTCCTGTCCTACTAAATTGTACCATGCTTCCGCGTTGTCCTTTAATAAAGCCTTTATCGTATTCAGTTTAGTCTGTTCGTCAAATAAATTTCCCACTAGATTTCTTACACTATTAATAAAAATTTGTGGATTTACCCTGTTATCGCCATAAAACTTCATGTGTTGGTCCAATGATACTCCACCTGTAGAAAATCTGGGACCATCCCCCGTTAAATTTGACATGTTGTATTTGATACTACTAACTTCGCGTTCTACCCTGCCTAACTGATCCCTACATGAGTCCGTCACTTCAGTCATTTTTACATTAATCTCTTCTTCACAGAAAATGCGTACTTCGGACTTTAAATGTCCCATTTCCTGTCGAAGACCTGTAATGTCACGCTCATTTTTATCAACCCTATTTTCTACTTCCCCCATCTTTACGGTAAGACTATTTTTAAATTCTGAAAATTCTCTCGTCGATTTTTCTATTTTATCCCTAATTCCTGATTTAATTGGTCAAATTTCCGATTTGAGTCCTCTCTCGCTCTATTCGATTCATCGCTTAGCTGTTCTAATTTTCTATTGGATTCCTCCCTAGCTAGTCGCATTTCCTCTAACATTCTCATCATTAACTCATTTCCTTGATCCCCTGATTCCGTCCTCGACTGATCTCTACTGCCTCCCGCTTCTTCCATTTTCGAATTTTTCCCACACAATGCACTATCGTCACTTCCAACTTCCACTCCTTGACTCCTTAACCACTCCTTTCTCTGCATACGTTCTAATCACTCTCACACACTCTAAAATACTCTTAAATTTATACATACACAGAAACTCTCTCTCTCAGATCGCCAGTTTCCTGGAATAAAATCACAAAAATTTTATTTGGAACTCGAGCCCTCATGTTGTGGTCGCCATATACTGCTGTGATATACTCCTGTGAATGCGGGAACTGGGTCCTTTCAACAAAAAAATTCTAGTCCCACCGATTGGGCGTCATAAACTGTTGTGATCCTGTTTTCGCCTCGGCTGCTCACCTAATTTTATAAACCTCCTCATTCATAAAATTAAACAACACATTCCTACCACAAACATCAACGTCAACTCTATTTACATCAATATTCACAATACATTAAAATTTCAAAATTAATATTCAGCATAAATTTTTAATATCGGAAAATTTCAAAATTAAATTTATTATCATTTTAATGTGCATCCAGAATTAAAGTCCTTGTTGGATGCCTACTAATTAATATAACAATATAAGCAGACCGGAGTCTGAGTATAAAGGAGCATCTACCACCCTTTACGTTAATTAACCAGGTTCGTCTAATTGAGCTCAAAGACATACCCATATTTTATCATAATCCAGAACATCAATACTAAATACCCTTTCTACTTAAACAAGCAAATTTCATCTTAAAATTAAAATTT
This sequence comes from Platerodrilus igneus, assembly GCA_036346225.1. Lineage (NCBI taxonomy): Eukaryota > Metazoa > Arthropoda > Insecta > Coleoptera > Lycidae > Platerodrilus > Platerodrilus igneus. Next base: position 345,180 of record JARFIW010000791.1, read on the forward strand.
TATGGTTAGTACAATTTCACTAATGTCCATTTAAAGTAAATCAATTATAAAGTTATTCAAACACACCAAAATGTCAAACAAAATAGTATAATTTACCTGAAGGTTCCTGCCCTCGTAGCTTCAATGTACATCGTCCCTTTAGTTAATCACACCATTCCATCAGGATTATGTTTACGGCTTCTAATTCTCAACGCTTTTAAAATGTTCTCCATCACCATTTATTTAAAGTTGTTTCTGGGCTTTTCCGGAACTCATCTGTGTATATCTGACCCTGGTTTTGTGGATCCAGACTCGTTTTTGAACCATTTAATTATTAACACCCTCGAAAAATAACAAAGAAATTCATACTTCTTTCACCAATATACGCCAAAACTGCCTACTTTTGTGTATACATTTGTCGCTGTAAATTTTGCTAATTGGTACAGTGATACTAAATTTTATTATCTTGTATCTAAGTGCACTGAAGTACATTCATGTTAGCACGTAAATAACAAACTATTTTGAATCACTAAAATATACGAGCAAAATTTTAAATTATTTTATCAAACTAAAATGCACTGTTTAACATCTTGAATCAAGTCGCGGATGTAAGAGCTTTTAACGCATCGAATAGTCAAAAGTCTAAGAGAGCCTGTTTATATTCACCTCGGTATATATAGCAAAAAGCCTGTCTGTCGGTCTGTTCCCCAAAACGGGTAATTCTAAAGAATTTCTCATGCCATGTTCCCAGTCCGTCGCTCGCGCGTCGGTTTTTACGAATTTTTCACTCGCCCCATTTAAAAAATCAGAAATTCTCACACGGCACGCAAACATGTCCGAGAAAAGCTAATTAATTTTGTACAGAAATCGTTGTTTCTACCTCTGATATTTGCATCCTATTTTCAACCAATTGCGACCCTCGTGACGTTGCTTAAATCACGCCTTTTACTATATGTGTCTTTGCTTGACGCATTTTCTCTTTCCTTTTCTAACCTGTTCGTATTGGTGCAAATTGATATTCTTTATTATCGATTATATTTTAGTCCATGTGGACTATCTGGGTTTAATAACCCCGTATCGCACCTTCTCGTGAATATTAAGCCCCGGTTTCTCCAAGATTCTTTGAAACCATTTGTTATCTACACAATTTTCGCCGTACGTGATATTTAAACTACGCAGGTGTTCAAAATAATATTAATTCTCAGAGCTTTATTTTCTGGTATTATAATCTTGGATTTTCACACTTTTATGCTTATTATTAATAATGGTTTAATTAACTCCAATTAAAATTGACTTCTATCCTTTCATTTTTAGCGAATACAAGTTAACTATTAATTATTATGTGTACACTTTGTTTTACTACCGGTTACTTAAAATAGGGTTAATTAATATAAATTTTGCACGTAATTTCCATTTGTTTAGGAATAATTACATTACCCGTAGAGCTTGTTAATACTGTTTCTTTTGATATAAAGCGTCTTGTACATGATTTTAAATTTCTTATTTTTACTGAAACGACCGAATTTATTTATGCTTCATGGTTTTAATAAAGCGTATTATTTCCCAAAGCTTCTACACGGTGATTAAAATTATTTGATGTGACTATATAATTTTCTACCCTGGTCTAAATATGAGTAATATATATATATATATATATATATATATATAAAAGACAAGTTATTTGAACAATATATAAAATAAGATGTATCTGTAAATAAACTCTATGAAAATAATAGAGCCTATTGACAAATACAAATCGGTTGTTTAGGGGTATATTGGGTCAGGATGGTCACACCATACATATAAATAGTACTAGAAGTTAGAAACTACATTTATTTAGCGTAAAAAATACGTAATTTGCATATTATTCAAAGAACAAACATTTAACACCTTGTATAAGGATCGCAATTGACTTTATGTAATGCCGGGAAGCATATCCTTTAACGATAGACACACATTCAGCAAAAGAAATTACTCTTCATGCAATCAAACTTGTCTTAAACCAAAAAACATTCATAAATCGTAAATAGATACGCGTTAAATGCAGTAAAAACTAGAAAATTATGATAGAACTTCCATCAAAATTAAACATACGATAGTGAAAGGAGATAGTATAGCGTTCTGATAATAAACGCATCTTTCGAAATAAATACGTTTTGGAAACGCAGGATGTAAACAGAAATATGTTAATTTACGTCATTTCATCTACGTGATTCTCTGCATGGAGTTAATACAAAACCCAAAGTATTATCTAGACAAACAAAACCCATAAGTTAAATTACGTGCCAAGGCGAATTAGAAATTCCTGTAACAACACCAAAACAGACGAGTAGAAATGCACATATTTTTCGAAATTCAATGCTAAAACTTGTATTATACACCAAGAACATTGTTCCGGCGGGTTATTATCAAATAATACCTGTAAAAGCCCAGGGTATTCAAAACATTCTATGTCTGGTCGTAAACTGTGAACAAACAACGCTGATAACCAATGAATTTTAGATGGGGCGTTGCTTATATAACACGCAAATTTGATAAGCAGGCAGTCTTAATTCAAACTGAGCACAATTCACATCACTTTAGTCAAGAATTTACACAACGAGTGAATATTAAAATTAAAATAATTAAATATTTGTGAAAATGGTGTTAGAGAATTTTAAAGTAAATAATAGTGAGAAATAAATGAGACAAGTTTCGCCGTTTGCTGGAAATCGTGAGTAAAAGTTTGTTAATTAATTAATTTTAAATATTTATAATTTAGGGCTCTAAGTAAGGCTAAGAAAAGACGGGGTAAATCTAAGTATGACTAAGAAAAGACGGGTTAAATTCAAGTAATACTAAGAAAAGATTAGAAATCTAAGTAATGCTACGAAATATTTGGTAAAAATTAAGAAGTATTTAATTATTGATTAAACGGGGTAAAATTTGTAAACTAAATAAATTGATAATATTGGGAAGACATCCGAATAAAAATATTGGTTTAAATCTATGCAAAGGTGCACACAACAGAAGATTGTTAAGCATTGAACAAAGCAACTCAACTGAAAGTAATCTGGGGTACTGATCCACAGCACGCAGTAGCAGATCCAGGGGGAACAAAGAAAGACGCACGGGGAAAACTACAGTGTCATTTTTGCTGGCTTTAAAATAAGGAAAGGGAGCTAGAATTTTGGGGATAAAACAATTTAAAAATTATTATTATTTGATTCAGGGGTTTATTTTGTCATACGGTAAAACATATTAAGCTGTGAAGTGTATATGATTTTCTTTCTTTCTCATTATACATATATTAGTCGATTTCGTTTTTCTCATTCAAAGGCGTATGGGATAGACCAAAAAGGATTTATTGATATGCTAATATTTGTTTTAGATAACAATAGTTTTACGTACAACAGGAAATTATACCGACAAAAGTATGGATGTGCTATGGGTTTCAAACTAAGTCCGTTACTAGTCCAATATGTTATGGACACATTATTAGATACATTTATACCAAAATTAACATTCAAATTAGGTTTCATTAAAAAAATGGACGATTTAATACTTACACTTCCAACAAATGCTATTAGTGAATTTATAGAAGTTTTTAACGATGATGACAAACATTAGAAATTTACAGTTGAAGAAGCTTAAAAGTCACACGAGAAATAATTGAGTACCCTAAATTTAGAATAAAACTAAAATAAACATACTGATAAGGAAACTAATATAACATATAAAACTGCTAGTTGAATGAAAAAGGATGACCAAAATCAAACGCTAAATTACCTGTATATTAATTACGCCTCTAGAGACTGTTACCCTTACATTAGTTGTGAAAAACCAGTGTATGAATTTCTTTACTCTATTGCACAATTACGTTTTAAGCACAAGTACATACAAACATTCTTGAATAAAAGCCAAATACATTAAAAATTCCTTAGCAAAACGCTTTTGGTGAACAAAATTACTTTCTAACTTCTTAAAACTAATAACAAGAACGTACTTTTATAACTTTATAATTTAAAGGAATGTTCATTAATATACGGTTACAGTAGGTGATAGTTTTAAAAGATTTATTAGAAATACCTGAATCATTTGACTGTTGATATCTTTTTGAAACAACTAGACAACCTTCTAGACTCGATTCGTTTTAATCAGATCCTACTGGTATATTGAAAAGAAAACTAGATGTTCTTATCTTATATGCCTCTCCAACTTGAAGTTGTCTACTGAAGGAAAAAATTATCTTAAAAGTGAAATTTACCAACCTGGTAGGCTATAATTTTAAACGCTATTGATTAATCATATTATCAGTTCGATACCTTATTATTCAAAGGTTAACTGTACCAATTCAAGTTTACAGGCAATGTCTTTCAATAGTCTTGACAAAGTGCACCACAAAAGTTACCTTTCCTCCATAAAACAATTCAAATTCGTCTTCTTCAGCAGAATTCGAAAATGAATTACGATTATAAATTGAAATTACTGTTGTTGCTTTTCTCTATTTAACATATATAAACTTGTCTTACTGAAACATTAACTTGAACCAGAGAGAGCTTTCCATTTCGTGCATTAGTATAATTTAGTATGTGAACATTCTGTCCCAAGATGGCGCCCATAGGCGCAACAGTATGCATAATTACTCAAAACAAATGAATCATAAAACTGCAATAATTTAGAGTACTAAGTAACTATGATATCATTTCCAGCCTTACCACCGCCATAACGAATTGACAACCTTTGAGTATGAACAATTTAAGATTACAAAATAATCACTGTTTTGATCAAGAATGCACGTAAACCACAAACTATGTTTTTAAAGAAAATAGGCCTAACCCTATCGGTGGGATTTATCACTACAGAAACTATTAAGATGAAATGTGGTTATAAAAATTTCGAAGGATTGTTACAAGTACTAATAAAGTACCAATATTGAATATGTAATAAATTTGTTTTGCACTGCCGTTACTACATCATTACAAGTTTAAGTTTCAAGTAAGTCGCGCCGTAAAAATCTGCATAGATCGTTTGTATAGCGGTAACTGCGGTGACTTTCATAAGAAACACTGAACCATCGCGAATATACTATGTTGCTCCTTTTGGCTGCATCAAATTTCATTTTAAAATTAGGTTTAGAGGATTTTTGAATTCAGTACGGGAATCCTTGTTTCCCATTTTAAACGTAATTAAGCTACTATGTATAAAGTTTCTCGATTCTAATTTCCCACGAACCAGATAACAATAACCCCATAATTTATTGCCTATATTCCATATTAGCACGTATTTCTTAGGGATAGTACTGTGGTGTGGTTAGCACGGCTAGCTATGAGACACGTGGTTTTAAGGGGATACAAACAGGCTTGTAGGAACGAGGCATTTTAAAATAAGGGATTTGACTCTACATCATTGATTGCACAGTATCAAGCGCGGTGTTAGTTCTGGCAAAGTAATCCCTTCCTATCTTCGTATCTTTCCTTTAAAAAAAATCTCGTGTTCCGGAAAAGTGTAGGTACACTCACTTTGCCTTTAGAATTTGGAAACATAGAACTACCAACATGCGATTCTGAGCTCTAGAAGACGAGTGGAGGCGGCCTTAGCTCCAGCGAACAAACAGGTAAGTTCCTGGCATATTTTTACTTTGTTAGCTTTATCCGGCACGGCAATAATTACAACCAAATTTGGGGGTTTAATTAAATTACGCCGAAGGTTATGCAGTGATTGACGGCACAGATAAAAGATAACAAATAGAATGTGTTAGCGTTGCTCCATTAATATAAACGAGGCATTGCATAATATTTTCTAGACTACACTTTTGAGTGAACATTGCTAACGTATTGTGATTTATGTAGCTGTGTATATGATATATGCAGGGAGAAGGTACAGTGGTGCGGTAACTGTGCCGAAGTCGGACACGAGTTCAAGAATTGCCGGAGGGCAATCCCCTGCTCTGTGGTTTGCGCTAGGGCAAACGACAGAACTGGCGGTGGTGCGAAGGTCGATACGCGCCACGACGCCAAGTCGAGTAGATGCCCCACGATGCTGAGATTGAAGAACGCAATCACACGGAACATCGATTATGAACCGTGAAGAAAAAGAAAGATTTAAAAGAAGCAAGAAAACAAAATTCGCGCAATTAAATCTCGGGAAAGGAAAAGGGGCTACAAATAACTTCGTAAAGTTATTCAGCGAAAATAATATCGACATCGGGCTTATACAGGAACCGCACCTGTAAGCCACAAAATAACAGGATTTGGGAAGGGGGTTACCGTTTTAAACGCAAACAGCGAACGACCGCGTAGTGGGATAATAATAAATAACAGGACGTGCGCCGGAATAATTTTAAATAATTTATCAGGCGATTTTATAACGACGGCCGAAATAAAAACGGGGTTAAATACGTTTTACGTTATTAGCGCGTATTTTCCGCCGGTCGATTCCCGACGGGAAAAACCGAGGACCTAATAAACCAAATCGAAGGCATTTTTCGTAAAATTGGAAGGAAAAAAAAAACTAATAATCGGGGGAGACTTTAATGCCAAGTCGCCACTATGGGGTAGCCTTATCGAAGGCGATAGAGGCTCGCAGGTTGCCAATCTTTTGACGGAATGGGATCTTAGTGTGATAAACACTAATGATTCACCTACGTTTGAGGAGCATAGAGGCAGCAGTTTTATAGATATTACTGCAGCCTCGCACGAGATGTTAGGGAAAATTCATAATTGGGAACTTAGGTCGGACGAAGTAACGCTCTCTGAGCACAAATTAATTACGTGGGATATTGATGCCGAGGAAAGCCAAAACGAGCAACTAACTATCTTTCCGCGGTTCTGCAATAAAAAAGCAAATTGGGAGCGGTTTAAACAAAAATTCGGCGAAAGCATCCCAGCGCTCGAGAATGATCTATTAAACTGCCGAGAGGCAGACGAAATAGAAACACTTGCGGTAAAATTAAACGACGCGGTGGTAGACGCGTCGTCGTACTCCATGCCGCCAAAGAAAGCATTTAAAGATAGCGTACCCTGGTGGACACGAGAACTAACCACTAAGCGGGCAGAAACGCGTAACCTAAGGCGCCGCTATCATCGCGCCTCGGGAGATATAAGAGAACATCGGCGACTTGAATATAATCAAAGTTACCGCGAATATAAAATATTAATAGAAGAAACGCGAACGAATAAATTTAAAGAATTTTGCACACGAAACTCGGAGAAAGAACCTTGGGGAACCGCATATCGCGTAATTAGAGGAAAGCAACAAAAAATCGCGCTCGGTTAATATAAAGAAAACAAATGGCGAATACACGGACGGTTTCAAACCACGGCGGAATATTTATTAGAAAAATTCTCTGAAGGATCGCATGATTTAGTTCGTCGGGAAGCTGCAGAGGCGCAAGGAACAGGTGCCGATAAGGCAATCCTAGTTCACGAGGTTGTCAGGGCTCTTAGGAGGATGAACCCTAAGAAGGCACCGGGGCATGACAGAATCACCTCAGACGCAGCTATGGAGACGTGCCTGTTAGCCCCGTGTGTCTTTGCCGGGTTGTTTAATCTTTGTTTAAAGAGGGGCGTATTTCCGCGTTGCTGGAAAATCCAGAACGTGAAATTTATCCCGAAACCCAAAAAGGCGGATGCGTCAGACCCAGGCAGCTATCGTCCAATTAGCTTGCTACCAGTGCTGCGGAAAGTTTTAGACCGCGTCATGACTACGCGAGTTGAGCACTTAGTGCGACACAGCGGCGGTTTTAATAAACGACAGTTCGTTTTTATGGAGGGTAAGTCGACTATCGACGCGTTGGAGTTTGTTGTCGGAGAAATTAAACAGGCAAGAGATGCTAAAGAGCACTGTGTTGTTGTTGCTTTGGACATTTCAGGAGCATTTGATGCTGCCTGGTGGCCATTAATCGTATGCGAGTTAGAACGTAGGGGTTGTCCGCGGAACTAGATGTCTTTAGTCAAGAGTTATTTCTCGGGGCGACTGGCACAGGTTGAAATTCCGGTTGAAGTTTTGTCGCGCGAGGTGGAAAGAGGATGCCCGCAGGGGTCTTGCTCTTGTCCCACATTTTGGAAGTTGTTGTACGAAAGCATCTTTAGGGTCAAATTGCCCGCAGGATGCTCAATCGTTGGATTTGCGGATGACACGCTTTTAATTATCAGATAGCGATTATTAATGGACATGCGAACCAAACCAAACGAGGCGCTAAATAAATTGTACGAATGGTCGCGGAAAGTAAAATTACAATTCAATACACCTAAATCGGAGGCGCTTTATTTCGGGACGAAGTCGGGACAACGATCCCCCAGGCTAGAGCTAGGGGGGGGGGGAGAAAATCCCGTTCAAAGAAGCCATCACGTACCTCGGCGTTAAAATAGACAATAAATTAAATTGGAAAGCGCACGTACAGTATGTAAAAAGTAAGGGCGGAGAAATATCAAATAGAATGATGGCGGTCTATGCCGGAGCAATTGAACCGGCAATGCTGTACGCAGCATCCGTATGGGCGGAAGGTTGTAAAGTCCGGGAGATGCGTCAATTAACGAGCGTGCAACGTATAACCGCGGTAAAGGCGGCGAGGGCATACAGGACCACCTCCACGGAGAATGTCCTGGTGATCAGTAGGACTCTCCCTATCGAATATGTCGTTAGGGAGATTAGAGATAGGAAACTTATAGATATAGGGAAAGGGTGCGAAATTATCGAAGATATTAATCTTGGTAATAGGGACGTAGCAAGAAAGATCGTGGTATCAGAGTTGGGGCACCCGGCCGATATTAGAGGAATCGAGTTTGTCGAAGGTGATTGGGACGCAACAGGTATCAGAATTTACACGGACGGTTTACGTATAGATGACGGACAAGCAGGCGCGGCGTTTGTCGTGTTTAAACAAGAAAGGGAGGTGTTTCGGTTTCAAACCAAACTCGCGAACTGGAGCACTATCTTCCAGTGCGAATTGGTAGCCATACGAAAGGCTATCGATTACGTAATAAATCACACGGGCAGAGACGATTATTATATAATCAGCGACAGTAAATCAGCGCTGACGGCATTAACTAACATGAACACCTCGACAGACCTCCAGGCGGACGTCTGGAGCATAGCGCATACAGCGCTCGAGTTTCGACGTTTAAGGTTCTGTTGGGTTAGGTCGCACGATGGTAACGTAGGAAATGATAGGGCTGACGAATTAGCTAAAGAGGCCGCGACGGGCGACTTTCGGATAGCACATTCGTCGATACCGAGGTCTTTAATCAAAAGAAAGCTGCGCGAAAAATCAATTCGACAATGGGAAGAGATGTGGAACAACGCTGCCACGGGCAGGTTGACCCACAAATTCATACCGAGCATAGAAGCTAGAGGTAGGATCGAGGTTAAGCTCGATCACAAAATGGTGCAGTTGATAACAGGGCACGGCGCCCTAAAGGCGTATTTACAAAGGTTCGGTCTAACCAACAGCGACCGCTGCGAATGCGGTGAGGGCGCGGAAAGCGCAGAGCACGTGCTCTTCGACTGCCCGCTTGAGGCGGGAAATCGAGGGTTGGCTGATAGCAAACTAGCTATCCTAGGTCTGGCATGGCCAAAGAGCCTAGAGGAAGTCGGGGAAGTGGTTAACCAGAAGGCGTTCTGGACAGCCTTAAAAGAATTCGCGGGAAGGGTCGCGAGATTAGACAATGGCAACCGCGTGTAAAATTCGGTGGGGTTGGTGGGAGGATTGGAAAATAATTTTAGATTGACTTGGCGTGAGTAAGGATAAGAGCATAGATATAACCAAAACCTGATATTTAAAAAAAACAACATGGTAATTATCCCAAATGTCCAATATGCACGAGAAAACCCCTCACCATTAATACAGTCACTACCTATCTTCATAATTATGTGCGGAAAATCGGGAAATCGGAAATAAATAATAACAAATAAACAATAACAAATAAATCAGAAACCCTCATTAAATTAAACCAATAAAATAAACAAACATAATAAAATAGAGTGAGACCGCGCATCCACCCAGGACTTGAAAGTGAATTGATAGTGATAGTGATTGTGATCCCCCCCAAGAACATTTAGTGCATACCCACCAGGACTTTAGCAGTGCACCCCATCTTCCCCTTCATCATCGAGGTAAGACTTAAATTGTGGCGGCTGTACTCGCACAAGCATTGATTTACATTAATTAGTAGTTTTTGAAATAATTTAACAAGCACGTTTTGTGTGTAATGGCGCTAGCCGACATATGCTTGTGGGAGTGCACCTGATAAATAGGGTGATGCTTTTGCTATTTTGTGCACTGCTATATGCTTAACGCTTATTAGACATTTATTTATATATTTATATAATTATATTTATTTATATTTTATATTTACACTTTATATTTATTTATTTATTTATTTATTAGCATGTATTGTAGTATTATGTGGCTTATTTGTTTTGTTTGACGTTCTGTCGCCATTTTGGTTGCAGTATATATTTGGGAGGGAAGAGTTAAATTGCGAAGATTGTGATCATAATATAAATCAGTTAGGGAATGATAGGGAAAGCTAGGGATAAATTTAAATTAGTTAGCTAGATTTGGATAATTTTAAGACAACCCTTCAGGTCGCACTGGTAAGCAGAGCCGGCGTCTGCTATCCGGTATTACGGATCCCTCCCCCTCTTATTTTTGCTTGTGTCTCGTTGATCGGGTACACTCCAAGGTCAGCGCTAGGGATACCATTATTCACAACCCTGTTTTTAGTTTTTGTTTTTAGTTTTTGCTTCAGTTTGTCAGATTTTAATGTTTGTTAGATTGTTAGAGTTTGTTAGGTTTGTTAGATTTTGAGGTTTGTTAGATTTTTATTTAGTTTTTTATTTAGGGTGGATTAGCTATGAAGTTAGAATGAATTAGAAGCACGATTATTTTCGCGTTTAAACCCAATGTAGTACCTCCGGGTGGAGCATTGGGGACGTGGCCGCAAGTATAGCGGCCCTTATTCAAATTATAATGTGTATATGATATAACAACTTACTTCTTCTAGTGTAAAATCATGAACAATGTTTAATAGGATTCAAACGAGTATTCGATGATTGTGAAGTATCAATAAGTGCCCAGAAAGAGTCAGTTTCAAAATCAAAATCAAGGAAATATTCTGAGGAATATTTAAATTTTGGATTCATGTGGACTCAGACAAATGACAATGAATGGCTTCATGTATATCTATGCAAAAACTCGCGAATGGTTTGTTGATAAATTAAAAATATGAAAAACAAAAATGTTTTTAAAAAAATTTATATTCAAATGAGAAAGCTCTCCTGGCTTCTTACAAAGTTGCATATCAAAAAGCCACATATAAGAAGTCACATACCATAGGGGAAAAACTTGTACTGCCGGTTGTAGTTCAAATGATAGTAATAATGCTGGGAAACGATTTTTTCAAGCAACTTTAATGTATTCCTCTGTTAGATTTTATTGCTATGATATTTTGACTGCCTGCACAATTGCTGCATGGGTTACCTTCCTCATTTAAAATGCCGGTCCATGTCTGTGCCCTTGTATAAAATACGTAAAAAAAAGCCTACCACAACAAAAAACCATATCATCTTCAATATGACCTAAAGAGCCAAACTACAGGTTCAACCAAATTTGTATTCTTTAGTGAGGAACCAGACTAAGACAGATCCCAGAAAGAGGGCAGCGGCTGTGATGGTACATAGATTGGCAGAGACCATAGGGGTCGGTATGGCATTCTAAGACACACTACCACGATGTTGAAAGCAATGGGAAACCACCACATTACCTCCCAAGTACAAAACGAACTTAAATTGTTTTTAAAATGATGGCATTCTCTGAGGTAAAAGATTCCATACGTAAAATAATCCCCCATTCGGATCTCCGGAAGGAGACTATTTAGGAGGATATGATCGGAAAATTTAGAAAAAGAGTCGGGAACATTTTGCGAGTTGGAACGTGGTATGTCAAAAGTATGAAGCAAGTAGGTAAGCTAGAGAACTTAAAAATTGAAATTGGATATGTTAGCACCAGACATAGTAAGGACCAGCGAAGTTCGGTGGTCAGCGGCAGGGGATTTTTGGAGTGGGGACTTTAGGATAATTCATACAGGATCAGAGGAAGGAAATTCGGCTGTGGGGTTAGTTATGCGAAAACTACTTCCAAAGGGTACTCATGGTTAGATTAGAATCTAAACAGGTAAATACAGTAATTATAGAAGTATACATGCCAATCACTAGCTACAGTAAGGAAGAGGTAGAATCGATCTACAGAGATTGAAGACATACTAAGATTCGTAAAAGGACATGAAAATTTAATAATTACGGGAAATTATAATGTAGAGGTAGGCCAGGCCAAGGAAGGAGCGGTAGCAGGTTTATCTCATTTAAGCACGGGAAATACCAAGGGAAGTAGGTTGGTAGAATTTTGCAACAAAATCAATTTAACCATCACAAACACATTATTTCAACATGATGCTAGAAGAAGAACGTGGAAGATGCCAGGAGATATAGGAAGATATCAAATAGATTACATTCTTGTTAGACAATGGTTTAGGACTCAAGTAAAAGACTGTAGAAGCTACCCAGGGGCAGATATATACACCGACTACAACATCGTAATTATGAAGGCCAAAAATAACGGAAAAAGGCACTTTGACTTTGAGAAACTGAAAGATAAGGATATCCACGAAACATTTGAAAAAAGTCAAATGACTTGCTGAAAGGTATCGGAAAAATTTCCGATACTAAGTAGAAACAAAATGAAATAACATTAAATCCAGCTTTAGGCATGGCGACCAGAGATATTCTGGGGTATACACAAAAAGAAAATAAGTAACCATGGATAACAAAGGCTAACCTGAATTTAATAGATAATAGACGAAAATACGAAAATAGATCAGACGAAAGAGAGAAAATTGGAAATCATTCGCAAATGTAGGAAAGCTAAAGAACAATAGATTGATGAAAAGTGCAAACTAAGATGGAATTACGAAAGACACGAAGCATATAAAGTAATTAGAAGGAATTTTAGAGATATAAAACTGTATCATCATCATCATTAGGTCTTCAGTCCTGGAACTGGTTAGATGCGTTTCCTATTCTGTGCTAACCTACACATTTCCTTGAAAATTTCACAGTCTGCATCTTTGACTATCTGTGTGCAATAGTCTGACCTAGATCTACCTCTACCTCCTTTTTTCCTATATCTGCTTCTAATATATTCGTATCCTGCCCTTCTATTTCTCTTATTTTTCCACAGATATTTTTATTCCCCTACTGTTTCTATAACCTATTTGTTATTAGCTTTATCTGTCCATGCTGTCATCCTTATACATCTGAAGCACAACATTCCAAAAGGATGCTACCGTTTTTTTGTCTGATTTTTCTACTGCCCGTATTTCATAGGAATACTGTGATGTGCTCCACACATATGCTTTCAAAAATTTTCTTCTTGCTTCTATGTTTGTTGTCTTTGATCATAGGTGCTGTTATTTCTTGTTAAATGCAGTTCAGTCTCTTTCTATTGTTTTACAGTTATATACCCTATTTCTCCGACATTCAGTGGTTGTGAAGGGGGGTAAGCAGCATGTGGCTGCCAAGTTCCCTAGCACTTGAACATTTGCCGATTTAATATATTTTCCAATATAACTTTTCGCACAGTCAACATTAGTTGCAGATATTTCACAACCAACACATGTAGTGTTTATAATAATCATAAGATTTATCTGCGTTTATTTTTTCGTGATTAGGTTTTCCGTCTCAAAACTGCTTGGACACGTACCTCCACTTATTTATATTCTAAGCTAGCCTACACAGTTCCCTGAAATTCTCACACAGCCTATATACAGCTCAGTTCCCCTTCTATTGTTTTCTAATTATATGCAATTAACATTATTCGAGAATATTGCACAACCAATACCTGTAGTTGCTTATAATAATCATCATGTTTAAGTATAGTTATTTTTTTCGTCATTAGTTTATCCATCTTGAGACTGGTTGGATGCGTACCTCCATTGATTTCTATTCTGAGCTAGCTTACACATTTTCCTGTAAAAGGTATTGTATTGCTTTAGTACACCAACCCTAACTGCCTACCAAGTTTCAAGAGCGCAGGTTATATACAAACTAAGAAAAGAATTTTTTAATTTTCTTATGGTGTCCTTACGCAAATTCCTAAAAATTTGTGAACGGGGGCGAACACGTCTCTGTAAAACAGCCTACATCTTTCACTGTCTGTGTGCAATAGTCTAACCTAGATCTACCTCTACTTCTCTTTTTTCCTATCTCTGCTTCTAATATATTCCGCACTATTCCCTCATGCCGTAGTATGTGGCCCATCATCCTATCTCACCTATTTTTTAAATCGTTTTTCACATATTTCTTTCTTCCTCTGCCATTTTTAGTACACCTTTGTTTTTAACTTTGTCTGTCCACGATATCTACATCATACGTCTGTAGCACCTTTTTCTTGTCTGCTTCTCCTACTGTCCAGGCTTCACAGCCGTACAGTGTTGTGCTCCACACATATGTTTTAAGCAATCTTTTCTTTGTTTCTATGTTTGTTGTCTTTGAACACAATAGTTGCGTTTTCTTGTTAAATGTCACACGACCTTGTGCTAATCTTTTCCATCTTGCAGCTTCTAACTCTTACTGGCAAATCTAAGTATATCAATTTTTTGTCCCTGCATAGTAATACCAAATGTCTTCCTGCATTTGACAGTATTCATTGCCTCTTCAATGTACAAGTTAAAAATTAATGGGGATAGGGCACATCCTTGTCTCACCCCTTTCCTAAGGTTTACTTCTCTACGTTCCTCCTCTAATTCTATTACTGCTGTTTACTTTTTGTATAAGCTATGTACTATTCGTCTAACCCTATAACTCATTCCAATTTTTTTGAGTATTTCGAGCATTTTTTTCCATTTTACATTGTCGAATACTTTTATCAGATCTACAAACCCTATATACACGCTTCCCCTTTTCTATTGTTTTCTCCATTATCACTCTCAGGGCTAAATTAGCCTTCCGTGTTCCCCTGCTTCGCCTAAACCCAAATTGATCTTCTTCTAGTATTTCTTCAGCTTGCTGTTCCATTCGTCTTTGTACAATTCTAGTCAATATTTTTGACACGTGTGCTGTCAATCTTATTGTTTGAAAATTTTCACATCTATCCACGCTCTCGTTTTTGGTACAGTTACTATGATGTTACGTTTGAAATCTTTGGGTATCTCGCCTGTCTCATACATATAACTTACAAGTTGGAAGAGACGTTCTGTTACTGTTTGTCCAGCGGCTTTTAGAGTTTCTGCCTGCACATTATCTGTACCCGGCGCCTTACCATTTTTCAGACCATTTAATGCTAATTCAAACTCATCTCTAAGTATAGGATATCCCAAATCATCATTTTCAATGTCTGATTCCTGTTCTAATGCTGTTAGTTTCTCTCCTGCGTATAAATTCCTTATATATTCTTGCCATCTACCCACTTTCTTTACATTTTCTATAATGACGTTTCGTCACGCGTCCTTTATATTTCTGCTATTTTATTGCCCTAAAATTGATTCTAATTAGTTTGTATGCTTTATCTGTCTCTCCTATTTCCAACCTTAGTTTGTATCTCTTTGCACTTTTCATCAATCCATTATTTTTTAGCTTTCTTGCATTTGCGAATAATTTCTCACTTTATGGCTCTGTTATCCTGTTTCGTCCGATTTATTTTCGTATTTTCGTCTTTATTCTATTAAATTCAGGATATCCTTTGTTATCCATGGTTTCTTATTTTCTTTTTGTGCACACCCCAGAATATCTCTGGCCCCCATGTCTAAGCTGGATTAAATATTATTCCATTCTGTTTCTACTTCCTTAGTATCAGATATTTTCCTGATATCTCTCAGCAATTCATTTGACTTTTTTCGGATCTTTCTTGAATATCTTTATCCTATCTTTTTCCGCATAACTATCCCCAAACTCAAATTTTCTTCCTCTGCTCCTGTATGAATTACCCTAAAGCCTCCACTCCAAAAATCCCCCGTCTCTGGCACCGAATTTTGCTGATCCCTGCTATGTCTAGGGATAACCTATTCATTTCAATTTTTAGGTTCTCTAGCTTACCTACCTGCTTCATACTTTTAACATTCCACGCTCCGACTCGCAAAATGTTCCCGACTCTTATTCTGAACTTTCCGATTGCATCCTCCGAAGTAGTCCCCTCCCGGAGATCCGAATGGGGGATTATTTTAACTCCGGAATCTTTTACCCCAGGAAAGCCATCATGTTTATTACAACTGTGTATTTGGGAGGTAATGTGGTGGTTTCCCGTTGCCTTCCACATCGCGGTAGTGTGTCTTAGACTGTCATACCAAGCTCATGAGAACACTCAAGCCATTTCATCTGTTCTAGTAATCTAGGACTTTGGCAAGGTGCATGTCCATTTGAAACGGCGACACCTAAAAAAACGAATGTACGTAAGTCGAAGTTAAACCCATACTTCTGACATTCCACGCTGCGACTCGTAAAATATTTACGGCTCTTCCAAACTTTCCGGTCACATCCTCTGAAGTAATTTCTACCCGGAGATCTGAATGAGGGGCTATTTTAATTCCGGAGTCTTTTACCCCAGAGGATGCTATTATCTTAATTACAATTTAAGTACGCTGTGTACTTGGGAAGTGGTTTCCCGTTGCCTTCCACATCGTAGTAGTGTGTCTTAGAATTCCATACCAACCCCTATGGTCTATGCAATTCTATGTACTGATAGAGCTGTTGTCCTCTTTCGGGGACTTGTCTTAGTTTAGTTCCTCACTAAAACCCCAATAATTTGATTAAACCAATATTTCGGCTTGTTAGATCACTGGTACACACAAGCCATTCTGCCTGTTCCAGTAATCTAGAATTCTTTAAGGTCTAGGTCAATTTAAACAGTGGAAACTGTCTCTGCCCCTGCCATAAGCCTCTGGTGATAACTAGAAACTATATTTTAACACATTTTAATTGTTCTAAAGTATCTTAGCTGTTCACAAGTTTTAAATAGTTTTACAATAATGGCCAAAGATGTTTTTAAATTTTTTTATAGAGCACTCTATATTTCTGTAACGAGCAATATTTTATATAAGTGGTTTATATTTTGGAACAAGGATTCTTCAGTAAATGTCATCATCATTAGGTCTTCAGTTCTGGAACTGGTTAGACGTGTACCCTTATTGTTTCCTATTCTGAACTAACCTACACATTTCCCTGAAATATGCAGTCTGCATCTATCCCTATCTGATCTAGGTCTACATCTACCTCCTTTTTCCTATCTCTGCTTGTAATATATCCCATACTATTCCCCAAAAATGCCTTAGAACGTATTCTGCCCTTCTATTTCTCCTATTTTTTTTCCACATACATCTTTATTGCTCTACTATTTCTATAACCTATTTGTTATTAACTTTGTCTGTCCATGCCAGTAAATATATGATCCTATTATTCATTAAACACATTGTATACGTTTATTTTCTTTTTTATAGCATTTAGGCGATATTTTTTGCTTTTTATAAAAACAAATTTAATTAGAAGTTTTCACAATGTAGTACAATTTTAAATTTTACTTAAGCACCACCGTTTAAAATTCCTGGATACTGCCCTGATTATACTTCAAGAATTAAGTTGTTCAAGTTGAAATAAATCTGTGTTGTTTTAATACCAAAAGTTCCTTGTATCTTATGGTTTTTGTAGGGAAGAATAGAAGATCCTACAAACTACACGGAATTGAACTTATCACAATTATTTTTGCAACACATAAAATAAATTTCCGTAATTCTCATAATCTGTACTGACCTTGAACTATATTTTATAATACAAACCTATTGCTTTGATAAATCCAGGATCTGTACTTAAACGATATAAATCATCAAAACAGCGCTGTCTATCTTCAAGCATTTTATTAAAAATTCGATCAATCACAAGATCCAAATTTGGAACTAGCTTTAAAGTATATCCATCTTGAATGTCTACAAAATTGTCTTCAGTAACGTAGTTTTCAGAGTTAGCTCCCTTTGTGCTTCGTGTATAATTAAATTTCAAAGCATAAGATTCACTAGGCGTCTAAAAAATATATGCACTTATAAATATTCAAAACGGCAGTTCTTACCAAAGAAATTTGTTCACAAATTGCATCGATGTTTTCCTGTAACGATTTAGCTTTGTTTATTTTAAACAAAACGTTGTTTTCTTCAAACTCAATCCCAACGCGCGCCTCCATTTTGACACCGACTAATTCTGTTTAGAGCTCAGGAAACCTCATTCTATTTATCAATCTTATCAAAAAATGTGTAACTTGTATTTGTTATTCTTACGTTATGATTAAACGTATACGTAATAAAACGAATTAATAGGATGGGAGAGGAACTAGATAACTCGGGTATCTTATTTGCACAATGTTACATTGAAAGCGATAATGTGTACTGTATAATAGTACCGTATTGTATTCACTACGAAGGTTACTGTTAAATTTCCGGAAAATGTAAAAAAGACAGGTTCTATTCTAAAGAAAATAATGTAAAGCATCAAATGATAATTTGAGGTTTCAAGGAGCACTTTTGTTATGCATACCTACTCTCATTTATAATGCAATAAATGAGGATAAGTACATTGTTTAACAAGGTGTGATGGCACTTAGCGTTGCTGTTGAAGCAGGAAGAAGTATCAGTTCTCGCGCGTCTACCGTCGCTGCGCTTTCGGCACTCGCTCAGTAAAATGACGCACACCTTTAGCCCATCCGGCACTGTTGCAAAGCGCACATAATACACTTAAAAGTTATGAATAAGGTTTGGCACCTTGCATAGATGCGAGTTATGTATCCCCCAATTGATATATGTATAAAGAAATAGAATAATTAGGAAATTATTAGAAAGTGTAAGAATACGCCAAGTGAAGTGCAACATTGTAACACAAGGACAATTTGTAAAGTTTATTAACAGTTCCTGAGAACGGATGCGATACTTTGCATCCGAGACGATAGTGACACTGCAGATGCCAGGTCACAGACGGTCAGGTACCGTGATTACTTAGAAATTAAGATCACAACATTGTATTTATGAATAGTATTAGGAATAAGCAGACATGAGATCTGCAAGTTACCACAGCCATGTGAGGGGGTAGGAACATTATAAGAAGCCCGGGAGCTCAAGTACCCGGCAGTCAGTCAAAGTATTCAGCTTTAACATTGCAGTTGCTTAGGCTACTCACAATAGTACATTTATTAGTGTAATTTTGACGTAGAGTAATTTTAAATCAACTTGTCAAAATTCCATAAGTAAATTCTGTATTAATAAATAAATTTGTTAAGAAGTTTTGGAACTACTTTTTAAAAAGGCAGCTCCCAAGGCCCGAACCTTAACTGGCGCAGCCGGTAGGATGTCAAAAGGTCACTAGGACACCCAAATTCGAAGAACTGGTGGTCTGGAATTTCAATTCCAAATTTGACCTAACCCGAACAGAAGTTGGAGGCGAAACAAAACGAAACAAACCAAACAGAAACTTGGAGGAGATACAAGAATAGATCAAATCCAAAAAACGACGTGGAGGAGGTACAAAAATCGACAGAATCCATGAAATCAACGAAGCAATTAGTGTTAGTCCATTTCCTTAAACCAATTAATTTTTTTTTACAAATATTTGATATTGCTAGTATAAGAGAATTTTTATATGATTTTACTATTTATGTATGTACAAATATTGACTATTATTACTATTATTTTATGCTATTTAATGAAAATAATTGACTTATACATTAAGGAAATTATTTTCAAATTTATTGTTGTTTAAAAGAGACCTTTAAAGCTAGAGAACTGAAAAGACGCATTACATGCGCAACTGAGACAAATTATTACGAAATTAACTGGCGCACGAACGATAGAAAAAAAAACAAAAACGAATTTTTAATTACCAATACGAAAATTAACTAACGCACGAAAAATACCAAAAATAGAACGTAAATTATTACAATTTAATACCGAAATCTTTGTATATAACGCAACTAAATATAAAAACGAATTATTCAAACGTAACACTATCGCATCCTATAAATAATAGAAACACCTTAGAATTATTAATAGAATTAACAAAACGCAATCTATTGTTAACTTAAATTATTATTACGAGTTAAATCCAAACCCGCGAGTCTCATTATCGAATAAAAACTCGACCTTCAACGCAAGGAATACAAAGCTACCTCAATATGGGTGTACATCACATGCTATGTTATTCTTATTATACTAGGCCCCATGATTGGGCATGTCATAAAATTTTGTTGTAAAATTTACCTCTAATAATCTAGCACCTATGATGTGGAATGTTTAGTGATGGTTTTTGCCCCAACTAGCTTATTCAATTAAATAAAGCAATTCTACAATACACAATATAATGATTAAATATTTACAACCTTGAAATTTTTCCTTTTTCAGAATATTTACAGATGCCAGGTTTATGAAATTTAAAGCCAGAAAAACTATGCTTTTGCATATATTTAGGGACCTTTGAAACTTTCCAAGATGCCTCTTACCCTTGTCATAAATTGATCAATGAACCTACTTTGTTTTGTTGACCCTTACAGATACGAAATGATAAATATTGAATTAAAACAGTTTTCAATAATAAATTATATCAAGATCGCTAACCTGAAATGGTTCTGTAGTTCCTTCCTAGCTATGTAATCTGCATCGTCCAAGAGTTTTCGTGCCAAGTCTGAATATTGAGAGTCGAATTTGGAAGTCGACATCAAAACCAAAATACAATCCAAATCGTTATTAGAA
This sequence comes from Platerodrilus igneus, assembly GCA_036346225.1. Classification (NCBI taxonomy): domain Eukaryota; kingdom Metazoa; phylum Arthropoda; class Insecta; order Coleoptera; family Lycidae; genus Platerodrilus; species Platerodrilus igneus. The sequence goes on from JARFIW010000791.1 coordinate 365,912, forward strand.
TCCAATTCAATAAACTAAAATCCCATTTAAATTTCAGTGTTAAAACCAGTATGATACCAGTAATAAATTAATCCAGTTTAAACTACTATTATTAAGATCCAATTTAAATATCAGTAATAGAATATTTTCATGTCGGTATTAAAAGCCCTGTTTTATTAATTTTAGAAATGTATTTTTAATTAAGTCGTTATTTACTTACGTTTATAATAGATCGGCTTATGCGTTGTACAATTTGTACACTTTTCAAAATGTTTTTACTTTAATTTTTGTTTCACTGGTTACGTAAAATAATTAGCAGTTCAGAATATAGTCGTAGCCCAGTTTAAATGTATACTAAACTCGTCGCTTCATTCTTATCGTATTTAAAGCCGTACCTCTACCTGTTTTTCATTCGTTCATTCACGTGTTAGGACGACACCTTTTACCTTTATCTTTGTGTACTTCGGGATTTTCACCAATTATCTAGTCCAAATATTCGAATGGATGCCTGGCTCGTCACGTAATCCACTTACATATCATGGTATTATTTGAGAAATCCCAAGAATTTCCTTTTATTAAATCACGTATTCAGTGTTTGTTATTTATTATAATCTAAACCAAAATAATCTGGTGCTTGTTTATTTCCTAACTAATATTGGATTTTTGAACAAATGTGATTCTTCATATTACGTACGATTTTCTAATAATTTAGATTGCGTGTACGATAATATTTTTATCGCAATTGTTAAATATTTGTAAAGTCAATTTATATAGGTTTCCCGATGATTTAATTTTGATGCATTTTGTTGCATTTTCAAATCTTATTTTAACTTGTAAACTACTTTTGGATATTTCTATGTTCTTATGCATTTAATCTCGTGTATTTTTATATACAGTGTGCTCTCAATTAACAATATGTATAGTGACCTATTTACTCTTATAATATTTGGAATTATGTCCTTTTGTTAACTGAAAGTTGATTTTATTTGTTCTACGACCCCTGTGATTTAACCTACCCATAAACTACCCTATAATTATAACATTAAATATCTAATTATAATTACTGAACAATACCATTCAAGAACGTACATCAGAAACTCTACAAAAGCTATCAAAAACGCATTGCGAAACTCTATCCACACCACCGCAACATTATAAGAAGTTATTTTAGTACAAAATCTAACTATAGCAAAACAGTTACTGAAAGATTCATTCCAAAAATAAAACGCGCATTGCAACTTTATAAAAGGTATAATCACATTCGTTCAATCGTGACATTTTATAATTAAAACACTTCAGTAATTAACGAAGTAAAGAGCAAAATTCATTCCCATACCAACCGATAACAAACATCTTTCAGGAAAGTATTCACAAATTGTATATTAAATTATACAAAAGCATTGACGCAATTAAATTACCGCATACTGAATAAGATCAAATAAAGTATAATTGCATAATTAATTATACCAAAGCATTCACAAAGACTGGAATTACACATACAGTAGACTAAAAACTTTGTAATTAAAATACAAAGGCAATACTGTAACAAAACGGTAAACTGAAATCTTGCAAACTTTATATTTAACACCTAAGCTGACGAAACAGGAAACATCTTAGACACTTATAAAGTATAAACACCCAGGAGAAGAGATAATTACAACAGACAGAATTAAATCGGCAGAATTACAATCAAAAAGTCTTAACTGGCGCAAACAAATTAAACTAAATTACCACGAGAAATTATGCAGTCATATCGAAATTTTCAGAAATCAAACCTACAATAAAATTAACATCCGCGAAGTAAAAATAAACGTATTGAAGGCTACAGCAAGCAACCAGATAGTACCAAGCATAAACCCCATAAATTAATTACAGCACCGTACAACTAAGTACAAAAAGAAGCAACTCAATTCTTTAAATAACCTAAAACGACTCAAGCTAAAAATAACAAATAACCCGACGCAATCTAAACGGAAAATTAATAAACCCACGCGAGAAATAACGTTACAAACCGCGAAATAAATACCAACTTTTACAAAAATTTGAAATTAATTAAAATCAAGACTAAATATTAATTATTAGAACAACCCTCAGCCATAATGAGTTCAGATATGAAAATCTAAATTAAGACAATTTCTATGTTTAATGGAGATAAGCTCTATTAGTGAATTTTATCACCGCGTGTGAAAGATTTTTGAAAATCATTTACAAACCCGGAGACAACGATAGAAACATATTACTTTTACGTCTAATTATTAGTAAACTAACCGGGCGGGCACTAACACTAATAGCCAGTCGGGATGACTTAGAACAATGGGAAGACTTCAAACGCATACTGATAACATATTTTGGCGATCAACGTAACCTAAAATTCCTAGTACGCGACTTAATAAACCTTAGAATGGAAAATAACCAATCCCCGTTCCAATTCGGAATGAAATGCCATGATGCAAAAGCTTAATCTTAACGAAACTAAAAATTGAAGATCCCGATTAAAATATCAGACTTTTAAAAACAAAGATGTATGATGAAATGGCATTAGACACAAACCTAAATGCACTACCAGAACAACTATCAGACAAAGTCAGATTGCAACGTCCCCAAAACTTAGAGGAAGCCATGAATATGATAATAGACGAGGAGAACGTAATGTATTACAGAAACAGATTATAGAACCCCAACGCGAATAAAAATTATTTACCAATAAAAACTATACAAGCCGCGAGACAAACAATTCCCCAACAAAAATTCACATTATTCAATACACAAACAAACCAATCGCGAATCAATAATCCACATTTTAATAACGCAAATTTTAATAATCAATATAAACCATTTTCAAACCAACGTTAAACCCAAATTTTGCGAAACCAGCATTCAACCAAAATGTAAACCAACAAAAACCAGCATTCAACACGAACCCTATCAGGAATTCACCAATGACAAACAACAATAACAATCCTAATAACTATTATAAATCCACACCTATGGATACCTCATCTGGTAACACAAGACAAAATTCAAAAGTAACACACATTCGACCAAGTAGTAATCAAAAACGCAACTTTACATCGGAAAAACTATTTCATCAAGAAGTAGAGGAATTTGATAATGACCAGAATAATTACATTCACCCAAGTACAAACAATGAACCAAATCATTCAAACAATTATGAACGCGAAGAAACATGCGACACTTACGATGAGGACGGCGAAGAAAAAGCGTGCTTAAATTTTCAGATAAACCGTTTTATAAACGACCAAAGTTAATAAATTTAAATAACATAAATCACCTAGTACTACCCTATATAGAAATGCCCCATGCCGAATTTAAACTATTAATCGGTACCGAATCCTCAAAAACATTAATTAGCCCCTGAACAGTAAAGAAACACTATTTAGACTACGTAGAAAGAAAACCATTTAAAATTAAAACAGCCTATCAAACAACCCTATACCAATTCGTAGCTAATATACCCTTACCGAGAACATTCAATGTAAAAATGAAGCATACATTTTGTATTTTCGAATTCAATGACAAATATGACGGACTGATAGAAATGGACCTTCTAAGAAAATTAGGAGCCAACATTGACATAAAAAACTGTTTATTAAGAACGAGATATGGACGAATCTCCATTGAATTTCAAAATACTCAAGTCGAACAAAAATACACAAAGAACCCCGAAGAGAGAAAAAATAAAAATCCCAGTAAACTCAAATAACAAATTAGGAATAATAAATTATATAACATTTCAACAAGGAGTAGAGACCCCAACCGCATTAGTACAAATAAAGGATAATTATGCCACTACAACGATCTTAAATTCAAATGACCACCCCGTAGAACCATCATTAACCAACCCAATTAATGTAGAAGAATTAAATTTTAACGAAATGGAGACAGATGAAAATTTACACAATTACAACCCCGTAGAAAACGACGAATTGTTAAGAGAAAATTTTAGTAACATTTGCTTTAATGCCGACATTAACCAAGAAGAGCAAAGAGCAATTAAAAATTTATGTCAAACATAATATCGAACTAACGGATAACAAACCAATATTCACAAAAGCATACAGATTACCTCAGGCAAGCGAAGAAGAAGTCGATAGACAAGTATCAGACCTCTAGACCAAGATATCATACAACACTCCAATTCACCATGGAGCAGTCCCGTATTAATAGTACCCAAGAAGTTAAACGCATCAGGAAAGAGAAAAATAGAATGGTAATAGACTATAGGAAGCTAAATGAAAAAACGGTAGACGACAAGTACCCACTACCCAATATAACCGAATTTTTAGATAAATTAGACAAGTGCTAATACTTTTCAACATTAGACCTCACCTCAGGATACTATCAAGTAGAAATGGATGAAAAGGATACACCGAAAACAGCCTTCGGCATACCGAGAGGACATTATGAATATAAATAAATGCCATTTGGATTAAAGAACGCACCCGCAACTTTTCAACGAGTTATGGACAAAGTACTACGTGGGATACACGACGAAAGATGTCTTGTGTACCTAGACGACATCATAGTTTACTCAACATCATTAGTGGAACACATAGAAAGATTAAGAGAAGTATTTGAAAGACTAAGGAAAGCACATTTTAAAGTACAATTAGACAAGAGCTAATTTTTACAGAAAGAAGTAGCATTCTTAGGACATATATTAACACCCCAATGAGTCATGCCAGACCCCGATAAAACAAATGCAGTATTAAATTACCCCATACCAAAAACGAACTAGGAAATTAAAGGATTTTTAGGCGTTAGTGGTTACTACCGCAAATTTATTAAAAGTTATGCTCAAATAACCAAGTCCCTTACAAATTGTTTAAAGAAAGGAAATAAAATCGAACACACCCCCAGAATTTATTAAAGACGTAGATAAAATTAAAAGTATATTAATAAATCACCCTGTATTAGAACACCCTGACTTTTCGAAGCCATTCATATTAACGATAGACGCATCAAATGTAGCATTAGACGCAGTATTGAGCCAAGGAAAAGTAGGTAGCGATAAACCCATCAGCTACGCATCCAAAGCCCTAAATGAAACCGAACGGAAATATAGCACGATAGAGAAAGAATTGTTAGGCATAATTTGGGCAACAAAGTATTTTAGACCATACTTCTACGGACGAAAATTTTACATACACATCGATTATAGACCATTAGTAGGGCTATGCAAGCTTAAAGAACCTAATTCAAAATTACAACGTTGGAGAATCAGAGTAGAAGAATATGACTACGAGATCATATACAAAAAAGGAATTTATAATAATAACACAGACGCCCTAAGTAGAATACAACTCAACGCACTTGAAACGGAATCAATTATAGGAAACGTAGACGAAACGGAAATAAGAGAAGATTTAGACGATATGGACACCATACATTCAGCACAAAATGAAGAACCAAAAACCGCGATTAAAATTTTAAACAAAGCAATCGACATGAAACCCAATCAATTTATAATCACCGAAGTTTTGAATAACCCTAATCCCGTAAAATATACTAAAGTAGATAACAAAAAAATATATCAAGTTCAAATAACCAAGGACGACAATGAGGAACAAATAATTAAAATTCTAAAAGAATACACCGCTGAGAAAAAACGATTTTACTTTTACTTTAACATCGAAAACTTGAATAAACGATTTTCAGAATTATATGTTAAATTATTCAATAACTCTGGCCTTGAACTTATCAGATGCACAAGAAAATTAATAACACTAAATCACCCTGACGTAATAAATGATGTAATCTGAAATCAACATGAAGGAAAAACTAACCACCGTGAAATTAATGAAACCATAAAGCAACTCATGAGACGATATTATTTCAAGGACATGAAAGAACTAACTACAGACTTTATTAATCAATGTGAACTATACGAAATACGACAGGAAACTCCAAAGATACCCTTAATGTTAACTAAAATACCTGACAAACCCTTTCAAAAATTACATGCCGATACTCTAGTAGTAGAAGCGCAAAGCTATTTGACAATTGTAGACGCATTCACGAAAATAGGCCAAGCAATACCAATCACCTCTAAAAATACCATTGACGTAACCCAAGGATTTTTACAGTATTTTACATGGAACACCCGAAACAATAACGTTAGATAACGGCAGCGAATTTAAAAATGAAACTATACAAAGCACTTTAGAACTTCACAAAATAAAAAATCATTTTATAACTGAAAACCACCCTGAATCAAATGGACTGATTGAACGACTACATTCAACCCTGTTAGAACAAATCCGATTACTAAAAATAAATTATAAGAAAGAACACATTACTAATTTAATGTCATACGCACTAATCGCCTATAATAATACAATCCATTCATCAACTAATTTTCGCCATTAGAATTAACTTTAGGACATTCAGGGTCACGCAACCCTTATGACATACATTATAACAAGGAAGTATATTAGCAATATGCAAATCATTATAACGAGAAACTAAAAATAACTTATGATAAAGTAAAGAATAAATTATAATGATAAGGAACGTATTACCACAACCCGTAATAAAAGTACCGACGCAAATAAATTTTCAATAGACAAACCGTGTACGAGAAAAAATTTCCAAAGCAAACGACACAAAACGACACCCAGAAATTTAGACCCATTTAAAATTAAAAGAATATCGGACAAAAACATGGCCGTAGTAGATAATGGCAAAATAACAAAATATATCCACTTGAAAAACTTAAGACACCCTATACTTTCAGATGGACAATCATCACCCTTACCGTCACCTCCGCCCAGGTAGAACGGACACCGAAATAATAATTGAAGATATAAAAACAACCCCGGTATACTACCAATAAAAATAGGCAGTATGCAAAATACCATAGACTATTGGACCTTTGCACAAAAATTCGATTTAACAGAATTAAAACAAGAACTTCAAATAATCAAAAACAATTATTACCGATAAAAACAGTAAATGGACACAACAAAATTTGGAAAAGAATACGCCATAGAAATGATGAATTATGACAGCACAATAGAAAGTATTTTAAGAAACATAGAAGATAAATTTAACCGACTAATACCCACGGAACAAACGACAAGAAGAAAAAGAGGAATAATCAACGGATTAGGAAAAATACTAAAAGCAATCATAGGCAATTTAGATAATCAAGACACAGAACGTTATGATAACGCAATACAACAATTAATTGAAAACCAAAACGATATAAAAACCATAATTAGTAACCAAATATCATTAACTCAATCAACAATCATAAAATTCAACGAAACGCTAAGAAAGCTAGTAAGAAACCAAGACAGTATAGCCAACCGAATACAAACCCTTGAAACTAACATGCAAACTACCATGTTAGGCATGCAAGACTTAATTATATTCAATACAATATCCACCCAAATAATATCAAACCTTACCTTAATTCAACAAATTTTAGCCACGTTAGAAAACGCAGTAACATTTGCAAAATTAAATACCCTACATTCCAGTATCATAGAACCAATGGATTTATTAAAGGAATTATTAAGAATTAGATCATTTATAACCAACAGTAAATTACCCTTTGATGTAGTACAATCAAACATTCTAATATTTGGAAAAATAGCTATAGTTAAAGGCTATGTAAAAAATAACGACATAACATTTTTAATAAAGATCCCGATAGTAGAAAATAACATTTATAATTATTATCATTTATTTGCTTTTCGCGGTAGAGTATAATCTCGCACGATGGAATATACCGTCTAAGAAATTCAATGAATTTAAGAAAGTAAGGGATTAAAGAAACTGACGCAAGCACGATAAATAAGGAAGGGTCATAAAGGCGGCGATATAGAGATTATCAACATAAGGCAAAGGGCGCAGTTTAATCATGGGCCGTTGAAAAGCACCATTATAGGTTCGAATACCTTCAACCCGGATAATACCATGCGAATGAGATATAAACGGGTGATATGGCCGAGCTTGCAATAGTTGTAACTTGTTTAATATTTACTCGAAACATTAAATAGTAAACTTCTTTTTTTTTAAATACAAGAGAAACTATTTAAAATAATTTAACAAGGACACCGCAATGAGACCTTAGCGCTGGAGCACCTAATGGGTTCTTTCTTTTTAGCTGCAGGAGCTATCAAAAAGTAAATACTTTAATAACACCGTAAAAATTAATACAGCATCTCCTTAAGTGAAGGTTGTTAAATAAAACAGCTGAGTGGCCATTAGCAGGTTCATTTCCGCTAAATAAAAATTAAAGCAATAATTACAGTTTTAAAAGTTTGACATCAGGAATAGAATAGCAAGTATTAACAGTCAATGCGAAATAAGACCGTTCCTTAAAAATAAAATAATAATAAAAATAACTTGACAACCAAAAGTTAAGAATCACTTACCAACACCTTGAGCTCAAGCTATGGCAACAGCATTACAGTCAATAACAAGCCATAAATTAAAAAACTGGTTTGTTAAATTTTTTTAATTATTCATTAAACCAATTTAAATGTACTGAGAAACAAACCGTTATATTGTGTAACGTGTTAAAATTCTTGAGGTAGTGAAAACGTAAACAAATTTAGTTTTAGACACGACACACTTTGTAATATGTTTGTTGCTTTATATCAAACCGAAATTATAAGCTAATGCATATTGTGAAAGAAATGTTTGGTTTTCATCGTAACGAACTCGATGTATTTTCAGCTATATTTATTCGCTTTCGTTTCATTATTCTCTGATAAAATTGGATAAACAACATGCTACGTGCATTGACGTAGCCTAGAAAAAAACCAAAACAAAAGACATGGACCGAGCTCAATCGGCGAGTGGGCGGGGCATTACACCTACAACAAAAATTAAGGGAGGCCTGAAATAAAGAAAGAAAATTAGACACACTCATTCATACTCAAAACACAACACATCAACAAAAGAAATCTATAATTAAACACAATATGTACGCGCAATAAATAATTACACACTAAAAAAAACGATGACAGCAACAAGCATCACAGTTACGGGTTCCCTAACTTCAACAGGGCCTTCTCTATCCGTATTAGAAATTATCTTTACTTCAGCTACGGCTGTGATTGCCGGCACAACAGGAACGGGTAGAATTTTGACAAAAACGGGAAGAGGCATTAAAGATACAGATTCGTGGACTTCAACAGGACCTTCGCAGACGGAATTAGAAGTTATCGTCACTTCCGCGACCTTTGTGTTTGCAGCCACGACAGAAATTTCTTGGGTAGAATCGTTTAAGAAAGCGAGAACAAACTCTTGAGAAGCTAGCTGCAAGTCACCAATTTGAAGCATGGGCTGTAAGGGTGGTGGAGGCACAGTTTGGGGGTGAGAGCGAATAAGTAGGACGATCAGAAGGAATAGAATAGAATGTAGAACTAGAGATGGAAGAAATTTTGTTCAAAGTTATATTGGCCGAAGAAGGGAATGTTTTGATAGTGATAGCGGGAGGACCTTGATGAAGTATCGAAGAGAACGTAGAATGAGAAGTAAAAGAAGTTAGGCAACTAGAGGTGAGGGCAGAATTTGAAGGATTATTCGAAGACTTACTAGTAGTAGGATGACAGTTGGGACAGTTGTGGCGAGTAACTCCCTTATGTCCGCAACCATAACAATGGACTACTTTAGGACGAGTACAACGGGTCGAAACATGACCAGGTTTGTCGCAATTAAAGCATTCGACCTGACGAGTATGAGTAGAAATAGGAGGAAGAACAGTAGAACGTACGGAAGAAGTATCGGATATACCCGTAGGCGTAGGAGAAACCTTAACAACTCGGTCATGTGAAGTAAAAGTATTTTTCTCAATAGTAGTAGCCTTATAAACAAACTCCATGGGTTCAAAATGATGAATCAGTAAATTAGACGACTTCCAGTCAGAAAACCTATGCCGAAAACCACGATACCAAAGTAAAGCTTTAGCCTCAAACAACTCTGCTGCAGACTCAAATAACTGCAATTCTGACACATGGTGAGCTCGTCGGAGTGTTTCGACTCGTTCCAAAAAATCATGTATGGTAAGAGTGTTTGGATTACCAGAAAATTTCAAATTCCACTTTCATACTGGAAGGCCTTGGTAGGAGGCCGAAAAATAAGTCATTTTAAATATGAACAAGAACGAAATTAGTAGAAAGTAACTAAATAAAGGCTAACCCTAACTCGATAGAAGCCAAAAGAAAGTTATTGCAAATACAGGGTAATCTAAAACATAGCCTATGGATAAACTTCGGGAACACTAATAGGAGCGAAACAACAAAATAGAATAGGGCTGTAAAATAAAAGAAAAAATCGGAGGAAAAAACTAACTTTAGACGTGACGGCGAGAACAAAATGTACAGAGATGGAAAGAAGAAAAAAGCGTTTTCAATGGACTAGGATTATTGGCGAAAACACAAGTCCAATAATCTGAAATTAATCACACGATAATATTGAGCGATTAAGAAAGAACACAAAATCGAAATTCAAGAAGATCGAACCCACACAGTAAATAAAAAAAAAATAAATACAAGTTCGAGCGTACGGGACGAAAACATAAGTATTATCAGGCCGAGAAAAGGATACTGTAGTAACTTGGGCCGCAAACAAAAATCAGGCCAGATGTAAAACAGAAATTGGGCCAGAAATTAGGCGGAACTAAATTGCAGCACCAATTAACGAAAACCAAAATCGAAGCAGGAGAAAAATTAACTACAACAAAATCGGGACACAAAAAAAGAAAATTAATTAAAGCTAACTCGCAACCCCACGCCAGGGCGTCAGTAATTTATGCTACGTGCATTGAAGTAGCCTAGAGAAAAAACAAAAAAAAAGAAATAGACCGGGCGCAATCAGCGAGTAGGCGGGGTATTATACCTACAACAAAAATTAAGGGAGGCCTGAAATAAAGAAAGAAAAATTACACACATCTATTCATACTCAAAACACAACATATTGTTACGTTAATTCGTGGCAGCCACGTTGGGCGCCAAATTTATGCTACGTTAGCTCGTAGCCGTGCGTAACACAAAGAAAATCAAAGAAATGACCGGGCTCAATCGGAGAGTAGGGAGGGGGTTGTAGAAAGCAGACTGACATATAATGTATGCGGCGGTAAGGAGTTAGTGACAATACCTGCAAAGAAATTAGTTAAGCAAACCTGAAAAAAAAAGAATAAGCATAGCAGCAATGAAACGTCTAAGTTATTCAGTACTTTGTAGAATGTAAATAGAACTGTTTAGATAAACTATATAATATAATCACGATAAAAGCATTACAAAAATTTTTATCACAAAGTGAGGTAATATTGGGGAGTAGCAGAAACGTTTCCTCACACACCAATTAAACATAAAGCAGACAAAAAGTTAACAAAAGATAAATAGGTAAGTCACAATTGATATGAGTAATTCAGTAGTATTGATTGTTTTTTTTCTTTCTTTTTTTCTTCTTAATAGCAGGCAAGTTTATTGTAAAAGGTATCAGAACGACGAAGACATGGCAAAACAACGGATAGATATTTAAAGTAATAACAAGTAAGAAATAGTTCAACTTACAAAAAGTCCTTCAGTAACGCTTCCTTGCAATTGAAGTGTGGGATTCACGATGTCCTGCACTAACGAAGCACTTCACCCTTGACTGTGGGGGTATTGATGGAATTTCTTACACTTTACACTAATCACACCTACGCATTTCACTAGTGTTAGCAGCAGACATTATCATGCTGATGGAACTATGTAGCATAAATTTCTTGTTCATTCTATTTCCTGAGACAATAATTTCGAAATATTTTGTAACACAAATCGAAAAAAAATGGTAATAAAAATTTAGAATCACGGGCCTTCAAGGCACGATGTAATGCATTAAACTAACAGTAACGTGAGGTGTTCTATTTGCTACCTATGGTAACAAAGAAAAATCTAATGCTTTTGAATAACGAAATTTGCGCAAACAATGATCTATTTTAGATTCTTTGGGGTTAAAAAATTCAGAAACTACCGTATCAACTGTCTTTACATGTAAATGAAATACATGTTTATAAGAAGCAACCTTTTTTCCTACTAAACCTGCTACAACTGTATCATCGTTGTTTTTTTTTAGAAACACTCAAGCTTAAAACTGTATTTGGATTATCCAAAGTATGCACTACTCTGATAAAAAGGACCACGAAGACTAGATCGCACACACAGTTCAAATATAAAAGGACAAATCAACTAAAAAAACACAATTAATAAAGCAACGCGCATCACTAAGTCAATGTTCCGTAAAACGCACGCAAGTTCTACTACTTTTATTTCCAACAGAAAAGCAACAAAAAAACAATTAGTAAAGCAACGCGCATCACTAAAACCGTCCGTCAATGACCTTACAACCGCACTTGTAGTCAATCAAACACGTTCACTATAAAGCATACTTCCTTCAAATGTGTCACCAGAACTACACTCTCATCTGTTTATATAAACTAGTTGTTACCATAAACTCTTGTTGACTATTATCTCCTTCGCTAATAACATAAAGAACATCCAAAACGCGAATGCCGCAATCATATCTAATAATTAATTACAGTGGTTTATCATTTCCGATAAGTTGGAAAGTAATTTACAAATAATCTAATTTACAATTCATTCCTTGCAATTTATTTATTAATGAAAATCAATCTTCAAATTATCTACTTTTAAAGTAATACCCACGAGTTAAATTGCATACAAATCTGAATTATTTTGAAGTATTTCCTTTATACAAACAGCGATTCCAAAGAAACGATGTATTTTTAAGTACGTTAACACAAAGGAAGCGTAAAATGTTAAACTACAAAAATGCACGTTACAATATCAATAAAAGAAACCTATAATTAAACACAATATGTACACGCAATCAATAATTACACACTAAATCTAAAAAAAATATCAACCGAAAGAACAAATACTTTTTTTTAAATGGTGAGCTGCCGGTTTTAGGTTCCTCCCTAGATTGAGTTTCAACAAAAAAAAGACATTAAGCGAAATTACCCTTCTAAAACCAACAGCTCTAAATTAGCATGGTAAATCTAAAACTAAGTATATACATCTAATGGCAACAACATTTTCAAACATGTCAGCAAGTCTTTAGATCATTTTTACTTTAATAAGTTGTACACTCTTAGTTATTTAAAGCAAATGGTAATGCATTCATATAGTGTCAATAAATTTCAAACTAATTCACTAATTGTCGTCTAAACGGATTAAATTTAGGAATGCATAAGCTTAAACCGGAAATCCCAACCGATATGGGCGCTATCGTAAATGACGGAGAAAGAAAACACTCACCCTCGAAGTTGACGACGTCGGGGTTGAGTCACTAGCTGGTCCACGGCAACGAGTAGGTGGGCTTACACCCAGAAAGAACGCACTAGGTCTCCCATTACAGCAAGGGACGACCATTTATCGTGGCTTTAAGGCTACCGGAAGAAGCTAGAGCAATTACCAGTAAAAATTAATTCAATTTCGACGAAAAATTACAATTTTATAAAAACCCTAAATATTGCGTGCGCGAAATTTTCATAACGAGAAACGGAAACAACCAAACATTCCTACAAGTGTCTCCGTTGTGTAGATAGGAAAGCAAATAAAATCAATTTCATTCAGTCAGTGACCAGAGTTCAAAGTAATATTTCTATTCAGAATTAACTTGGAAAAACACAGTTTATATTGGGATAATACGCAGCTCTAATTCAACGAATTCTTCCGACGGAAAACACATAAGAAGCAATTATTGGATACTTGGAACACGTTATAGACTATCTGAGTATAGCGTAAACCTTACGTTGGGAATTCTGGGAAATAGAATTTATTCTTAATTAGCGGAAGTATTTGCCAAGTAAAATATACAGGATATTTAATTTATCAAATAAAGTTTCGTTTTAGAATCCCATTCGTATTAAGTTCAAGAAAAATTACAGATAGACACCCTGGAAATTACCGTCATATTAAAGTTATTTGTACAAATACGAGTTCAAGAACCATCAACCACGGGAAATACACCACAATAAACGCATATTCATAGATTTCAGTCATAAAATTAATATGTTGCAGACGACTATTGATGTAGCTTTCTGTTTAATATGTCAAAACGTGGGAACAAAATGACGTTCACACGAACAGAATGACATTGAACTCGAAATTAGAGTAGTAGTTTAAACGTACAATCCGTGCTAACAAAAAATCACCTGCTATGACCTTATAACGTAAAACTTATAAAAACCCACATATAGTAAAATAGGATCAAGATAATTATTAAACAACAGACAGCAAACTCTCGAACTTGTTCGCGGTGCGGAACGACATTGGAAAAGCAGGTACGTGATGTTCATGTGACGGGATCCAAACATTGAGGCTGTTAGTACAGAAACGGACTTTCAAACACGAGGAATGCGGATGTGATTACGAGTATCGTTTGAAAGTGATCAATGTTGAGAAGATTTATCAACCATAACAGGTTGGATTTTTACCTGTGACGAGTTCTACCCGGAATACCGATGGAGTTTCTGAGAAAATAAAAACAAAACTGTAAGTCAATGTGTTACTGTATTCCGTGCAGACAAGAAAAAGCAAGTAGGTAAAGAAAATCGCCCATACCGAATACCGCAACAAAACAGGGAGAAAGGTAGAATAAAAATTAAAAAAATTAGATTTTGGGCTAGCTCAAAGTATCGTAGCGTGGAGTGAGTCATACAGAAAAATAATTGGAAACCTCAGTAAGGGATTTATTACAAACTATTAGTTAAAATGGAGTCCCAAAAGGAATATTTACAAAAGTCAAAACACACCTTTACGTAATCGTCCTGTTAGAACGTGATATAAACAAAGCGTCAATTTGCATATAATTCAATATAAACATAAACTCTTAAGCAGATATCGAGAATAAAATCTTATAATCTAAATACATGCATACATACAAGTATACTTACACAATGTTTCCAGCTCTAATTATATAGAAGAAAAGAAGTAGACATAATATATACAGTAATTTCTATCTGCTTTGTGAAGTGCATTTCGTAAATTAAGAACGTAACGATAAATTTAAATAACGTAACCCTAACTTAAATGAAATAGGTGTTCACTTACTCTAATTTAAAATTTGGGAAGCAAGTTGTTGACACTAACATTAACGTACAAAAGAAGGAAACAGTAAAAAGTGCTCTAACGCAAGCTTTGGTTTAATTAAATGCGGTTTGGAGAATAATTACATAATTACTCGCGCACTTTGAACGTAACTTTGTAACGTGCAATCTGTAATTTATTGGAGAATCATGAGTACGAAACTACAGGACCAGCAAAAGAAGTGTCTCCCTTTTACAAAGGCATCAAAAGAAAAGTAAACAGAGTAACTGTACCGTGTTAGAACCAGCTTCTACCTCTTGGTACCTTCTTAAAGAAATTATAAATGTGGGCTACACTCGTGGATGGATTGGACACTGGATCAACCAATTTAACTAGGTTAGAACTCTAAGTACCACAAATCATCTTCAAATTCGACTCAACATTTTTTTCATTAAAAGAATGTTGTATAGAATAGCACGTTGTATGGAATAGAAATGAATAGACTTCTTTTAAAAGCTCAGCCTGTACACGGAGAGAAGTAACGTAGAACAATCCCCAATGACAATGTGTGAAATATTCTGCGAATAATTGTAAAAGTATATTTCCCGGACAGAAGCTGCGAAATATTTCTAGAGCAACAGTCAATTAACGCAAGCAAAATACAATATGATGATTTCCATTGAATTTTGTGTTGTCCGCATGAGAAAACAATGTCTATTTTAAATGATCTGGTAGGTCAGCAACCCGGCTTGCAGCAATGCGGCGCGAAATGTATAACAGGTTGCCTAACCGTTATTATAGCAAGGAATGTGATTTGTATATTATCGACCTACGATACGGAAAATGAATTAACTAGGGAACGATTTTACTAACCATGAACTTGAGCTAGTTTGAACATCTGGATTGATAGCGAATTATCGCGTTGATTATTTCTTAGTACCATAAAAGCTTCTATATTTGTACAATGCAGCTGACTTAGAACGCGTTTCAAAGAATAAACTATTGGAAATAATAGCAGCTGCTTGCTTATTTTCATAAATTTATACGAAGTTGTTTAATGATAAGCAAATATTTCAAAGAATTTACAAACGCGAATATGGAATATATTCCAAGTGGATAAGGAAATTTTTATATAGGACTATTTTAATACGTTTTTTGGTTGGAAGGTAATTAACTGGTTAAATCAAAGCGCGTATAATTTGGAATAACATAAAAAGCGTGCAATCGCTTAGACATTTTAGGAGGTACTTAATTAAGATAGTTGGAAATTATTGCAGAAGTCAGTCGATTTCAGAAACTTATCCTAACAAATTATATATTTTGTTATGCAGATTGTAACCGCCACATGTTGTCTATTGTAGTAATTAACTGGAATTTATTGTTAACAAATGTAAATGTGTGTTAATAGTAAGGACTATTCACGTTCGTGCACGTTTATTATTATAGAAGGAAAGTAGCAAGCAAAATTTGCATTAGTTAATTCTCGACGAAGTTGTACCATTGTTAATATAAATCCATTTTTTAGCTAAACGCGTGTGTGGCCAAATTTTATTTTTATTTACTGTTTTGAAAATCATGTTTTACAATATAGGTTAGGGACACATGAAGTGGCGTTTCTTTCTCTGTTTATTTTAAGTTTAATAGGAGGTGAGAAAGGTGGAATTGATGCTTCATCAACATCTAACTGCAAATAGTTATCCGGATACCTAATCTTCCGAGTAGTCTTGATTTATGTTGATTCATTTCACGTGGCTTGGTGCTCAAAGGTTGTACATACAAAAAATCTTTCAAAGTAAACGAAAAAGTACGTAGTAAAAGTGTCAGGATTTGTATATCCTTAAAAGTTCTGCTTTTATATAAAACACCCCGCACCACTGATAGCTAGCCGGTGCACTAATTTTAATCTACAGGGGGCGGAGTGCAACAACAGTAAATTAGTGCACCAACTAGCTTTCAGTGGTGCGGGGTGGGTTCTATGAAAGCAAATACACTTTCTTTAGGGGTATACAAATTCTGACACTTCTACTAAATACTTTTACGATTACCTTGAATAGTGTTCAAACTCCGTGTATGCATAGCCTTGGAGTGCCAACTCATTACACACTAAATCTAAAAAAATATCAACCGAAAGAACAAATACTTTTTTAAATGGTGAGCTGCCGGTTTTAGGTTCCTCCCTAGATTGAGTTTCAACAAAAAAAAGACATTAAGCGAAATTACCCTTCTAAAACCAACAGCTCTAAATTAGCATGGTAAATCTAAAACTAAGTATATACATCTAATGGCAACAACATTTTCAAACATGTCAGCAAGTCTTTAGATCATTTTTACTTTAATAAGTTGTACACTCTTAGTTATTTAAAGCAAATGGTAATGCATTCATATAGTGTCAATAAATTTCAAACTAATTCACTAATTGTCGTCTAAACGGATTAAATTTAGGAATGCATAAGCTTAAACCGGAAATCCCAACCGATATGGGCGCAATCGTAAATGACGGAGAAAGAAAACACTCACCCTCGAAGTTGACGACGTCGGGGTTGAGTCACTAGCTGGTCCACGGCAACGAGTAGGTGGGCTTACACCCAGAAAGAACGCACTAGGTCTCCCATTACAGCAAGGGACGACCATTTATCGTGGCTTTAAGGCTACCGGAAGAAGCTAGAGCAATTACCAGTAAAAATTAATTTAATTTCGACGAAAAATACAATTTTATAAAAACCCTAAATATTGCGTGCGCGAAATTTTCATAACGAGAAACGGAAACAACCAAACATTCCTACAAGTGTCTCCGTTGTGTAGATAGGAAAGCAAATAAAATCAATTTCATTCAGTCAGTGACCAGAGTTCAAAGTAATATTTCTATTCAGAATTAACTTGGAAAAACACAGTTTATATTGGGATAATACGCAGCTCTAATTCAACGAATTCTTCCGACGGAAAACACATAAGAAGCAATTATTGGATACTTGGAACACGTTATAGACTATCTGAGTATAGCGTAAACCTTACGTTGGGAATTCTGGGAAATAGAATTTATTCTTAATTAGCGGAAGTATTTGCCAAGTAAAATATACAGGATATTTAATTTATCAAATAAAGTTTCGTTTTAGAATCCCATTCGTATTAAGTTCAAGAAAAATTACAGATAGACACCCTGGAAATTACCGTCATATTAAAGTTATTTGTACAAATACGAGTTCAAGAACCATCAACCACGGGAAATACACCACAATAAACGCATATTCATAGATTTCAGTCATAAAATTAATATGTTGCAGACGACTATTGATGTAGCTTTCTGTTTAATATGTCAAAACGTGGGAACAAAATGACGTTCACACGAACAGAATGACATTGAACTCGAAATTAGAGTAGTAGTTTAAACGTACAATCGTGCTAACAAAAATCACCTGCTATGACCTTATAACGTAAAACTTATAAAAACCCACATATAGTAAAATAGGATCAAGATAATTATTAAACAACAGACAGCAAACTCTCGAACTTGTTCGCGGTGCGGAACGACATTGGAAAAGCAGGTACGTGATGTTCATGTGACGGGATCCAAACATTGAGGCTGTTAGTACAGAAACGGACTTTCAAACACGAGGAATGCGGATGTGATTACGAGTATCGTTTGAAAGTGATCAATGTTGAGAAGATTTATCAACCATAACAGGTTGGATTTTTACCTGTGACGAGTTCTACCCGGAATACCGATGGAGTTTCTGAGAAAATAAAAACAAAAACTGTAAGTCAATGTGTTACTGTATTCCGTGCAGACAAGAAAAAAAGCAAGTAGGTAAAGAAAATCGCCCATACCGAATACCGCAACAAAACAGGGAGAAAGGTAGAATAAAAATTAAAAAAATTAGATTTTGGGCTAGCTCAAAGTATCGTAGCGTGGAGTGAGTCATACAGAAAAATAATTGGAAACCTTAGTAAGGGATTTATTACAAACTATTAGTTAAAATGGAGTCCCAAAAAGGAATATTTACAAAAGTCAAAAACACACCTTTACGTAATCGTCCTGTTAGAACGTGATATAAACAAAGCGTCAATTTGCATATAATTCAATATAAACATAAACTCTTAAGCAGATATCAAGAATAAAATCTTATAATCTAAATACATGCATACATACAAGTATACTTACACAATGTTTCCAGCTCTAATTATATAGAAGAAAAGAAGTAGACATAATATATACAGTAATTTCTATCTGCTTTGTGAAGTGCATTTCGTAAATTAAGAACGTAACGATAAATTTAAATAACGTAACCCTAACTTAAATGAAATAGGTGTTCACTTACTCTAATTTAAAATTTGGGAAGCAAGTTGTTGACACTAACATTAACGTACAAAAGAAGGAAACAGTAAAAGTGCTCTAACGCAAGCTTTGGTTTAATTAAATGCGGTTTGGAGAATAATTACCTTGAATAGTGTTCAAACTCCGTGTATGCATAGCCTTGGAGTGCCAACTCATCTGAAAAGAATCGACACAGATAAAGCTTACCCGGGGTAAAGATGTAAGCGATTCCCTTACTATTAGAGGTTGATGGAGTCTAGACTACACATTTTTCACCATCTACTAATTTTAAATAAGCTTTGTGTACCCCTAAACTACATAAACACGATTTTCAAAACAGTAAATAATAGGGATGAACACGGGCCGGGCCGGGCCGGGCTTTTAATAAGCCCGGCCCGGCCCGACGCAGAAAGGTAACCGGCCCGGCCCAAGGCCCGACCCGAAATTAAAATTGACGGCCCGTCCCGAAATTTCGGGCCGGCCCGACTTTCATTCAGCGAATAAGAAGATATTTTTCTGTTGTGTTTAACAAGTAACTATCACTCTTTTGTTTGATTTAAGAGTATAATGATTTTCAATTACAATCAAGATACTTGTGGAACATATCGTAGTATATCATTTGATTTTTGATTCTGTTCCGTACCTAGACGTAACTGGAAGAAAAGTAAGTACCAGGCTAACTGGTACCACGCCAGGGCGTCAGAAATTATGCTACGTACCTAGACATAGCCGGAAGAAAAGTAAATACCAGGCGAACTATCAAACGCGGAGAGTGAAGGGATTCGCCTACATACCAAAAAGAAACAAAAAACACGTCGCCAACGATTATCTATTAACAAATAAAAATAAATAACGGATTCTGTACAAACAAGCAAGAGCAATAAATTAAGCGTTACTATTTCAAAACAAACAGTTAGGTGATATGAACAATTTAGTACATTAGATACGAAGTGTGCATCTCGTATTTACACAAAATAAAATTAATCAGTAGTAAATAGACCTGTGAGAGCTTTTGTCAAGCGTTTTTAAAGTTTCACCTAATACTTTTTGTAAAATAACTAATTAGCAGGAAAGAATTAACGTGTAGAAGCTTTTGTCAGATATCTTTTAAATCGCACATAGTACCGTTTGTAAAATAAACTAATCAGTACAAAGGAATAAGCGCGTCTGTCCAATATTTTTTAACACAGGTACATCACATATGTAGAGCGATAATATCGATTAGCAGCAACGAACAATAGTTCTACAATGTGACGTTTCTTGTCACATAACTACACCAAACGTTGATACGGAATATCCTATTGACACACACAAAAGAAAACGAGTTGCATACCTGTAGGTGTCCGGATACTTAGCTTGAAAACCGTCGGGGGTGAGTCAACACAGAAACGCCGCGGTATTTAGGATCTATTCACCTTGGCATCGTAACTACAGCAACGACCTACGGACAAAAGCAGTTGGTCTACAGAAAGAAAGAACCCATTTGGCCTCCAGCTAAAAAAAGCAATCTACGCAAGACACCTCTTAGTTGTCAAACAGAAAATAAACAGACGTGCATTGCTTTTGAAATACGGTGACGAATAATGTAGAAAACATGTCGACGCACAAGCTGTAGGAGCAAATTTCACAATGGTTGAAATAACACGAATTCCAAACTGCAAATCCTCGCTTATCGAAGCGCGATTAAAACTGGAAAACACGGGTTTTATCAAATAGTGTGCGACCTTATTTCAACAAGTCTTTACATTGAAACAATAGATAAAATCATTATATGCGGTTGTAATGTATACCTATATGTATAGCTATTTAGTTGTTGCATAAATTTGTCGTTTTAAAGCAACTAGATTTAAGTTAAGGAATTTATTCGAGAGCGTGTTTATTATTAATTATGTTGAAGTATTTAACAGTAAAAACAGAATTTATTCGAGCGGGTATTGAATTAATAAGGGAGAAAAATAGGGCAATTAATTTATGCTGAAAATAAACGTAACAATTCTTTAAAAAATCCTAGAAATAGGTAACAAAGGTACAAAATCTTTAGCAATTTTTAATGTTTATGAAATTGTACGCTTAACGTACCTTATATACTTTATAAAAAATTATCGTCCGCTTTATTTTGTCGTTCCTACTTCAAAGAATTTTACTAAAATTACCTACTTGAAATTAGAGAGTTGTTGCAAACTCATTCCAAACAGACTTTATTAAAAGAATCTTCAAATAAAGTATCCTTTTTTAAAAGTTTGCATCCAATCTAAAGGAGTGTTAGTGCAAGTGTTTTTTCCCTTACTCTTTATTCTGACATATGTTTAGTATTCTATATCTATAGGTTATGTTTTAAAAATGAATAAAGAATTAATCTCTTTTGTGATAAGGTGACCTATAATACATGTTTAACTATATTGGAAGAAATCAAAAAAATTGTATTCACACAAAAATGAACCTTTTTTTTATTATTTGAGTCTTTTATTTCCCACTGATTCGATAACATCTGTACGTGTTGTCAAAGTGTTTTCACGGAATACTTTTCGAGTTTACTTCAAGACGTTTTTACTTCTTTCCAAGCATATAGCATATCTGTTTTCAAAAGGATTTTTACAGTTTACTTTTAGAAAAAGCATTACAAAACAGCATCCTCGTATTTAGAGCGTTTACGTTTTATATCTTTTTCGTGTTATAAACTTGGACAGTATATTTCTAAATTTAATTACGGAAACAACACTACAAAAAACCATTTATTTCGCTATATTTATACAAAAAGCAGACAATTAAATGTAAGTTTGTACGTTGAGCATTTGGCATATGTCAAAATTAAGGCGCCTTAAATAAAAGCGTTCCCTGCCTGTATTTAAATTAAATAAAAGTGTCCTGTATTTTAATAAAGTACAAACATTAAAGGTGTAATTGCGCATGTGTAAATGTCAAATAAGGGAAAACTTTATTAAAAAATTGATAAAATGAACGTTGCAATAACTCTTTAGTGTTTTAGGCGGTAGACATAAATTATACACGCGATTGATAATATCCACGTTCGCCGTATGATTGAAATTTGAAGTATATACATATACATAATATAAATCGTGCAAACTTTTGAATTATGAATAAATCACCTAGTTTGATGTTCCTGTGCATTTTTAGCTTGCCCAAAGTACAACTAGGACTTGAAAAAAATATTCGGAATAAGAAGTGACTTATAATATCACGTCTCCTTTACACTAAACAAGACGAAAAACCGATTATTAATGGGTTCATGAAGACACTACGTGAAAATATAATTAAGAACGTTTACTTACTCAATGTGAGATAGAAGTGAAGGGACGATGGAGTATCTACTCGTGCGTTTTTCGGCCCGAAAAGTTCTGGTCGGCCCGAGTCGTTTGGCCCGGCCCGGCCCGAAAAAAGATAGGCCCGGCCCGAATAAAGTAGTCAACGTTCCGTGCCCGGATTCGAGCCCGAAATCGGGCCCGGCTCGGGCCGGGCCGGCCCGAAAGCCCGAACTCGAGTCCATCCCTAGTAAATAACAACAAAAAAAACAAGAATTATGATTTATTCCTAATTTGGTCAATAGGCGTTCCGCTAAAAAACACTTTAACAATGATACAACTTGCCACTCTCCTTCTATAATAATGAACCTTGGTATATAACAATTCGATACAATACGCTTTAAATTTACATAAGCGTGTACGAACGTGAATGGTCCTTCTTACTATTCAGCTCTACCCATTTGCATATATTAACAATCAATCCCAGTTACTTAATACAACAAACAGCATGGTACTTACAATATGGATAACGAGAAATTCAATTGGCATACAGTTTTTGTTTTTATTCGCTCAGAGATTCCATCGACATTCTGGCAGGACTCGTTGTAGATAGAAATCCAACGCATTATGGTTGATAAAAACTTCCAACACTGGCCACTTTCCTATGACTCCGGTAATCACATCCGCGTTCTTCGCTTCCGAAAGCTTGTTTCTCCACGAACAGCTTCGGAGTTTGATACCGTCACGTTAACTTCGCGTACCTGCTTTTTCAACGTCGTTCCGCACTGCGATCGAGTTTGCTGTCTGATCCCTCTTTTATTATTTGTTGGGCTTTTATAAGTTCTTCGTCCCAGGATCATTGCATGCTATTTTTCGTTCTCAGGGGTTGTGTGTATAAACCATTCTAATTTTGAAATAGATGTCATTCTGTCCGTGTGAATCGTGATATTGTTCCCATGGTTTTATGTTTAAAATCGTCTGCAACGCGTTAGTTTTATGGTTATATTTTACTAAGGTTATTAGGATGTATCTCCTATGATTATGATTCCTGAACTGGTATTTGTACAAATAGCTTTAACTTGCCGATTATTTTCCTAGTGTCGACCTGGAATTTTCCTGAATTTAATATGAAGGGGTGTAAAGTCCCGATATTTATTGCTGTTTGTATTTAATGTATTGAGTGCTTTTCTATTTAAATTTTTTCGTCCTAAATGAATACCATATTGGAATAGTAATGCTATTAAATGAAAATTACTAAGCCTCTAAATTTTACAGTTTGTTTTCGTACTAAAAGCTCCTTTAATTAACTTAAATTATTAAGTAACGCGCTAGCGTTATAAACTAGACTCCCTTCCTCTTCCTTTAAGTCTTTATATTCTTCAGGGTGAAGCCTGTCCTGGCCTACAGTTTGTTTTAGGCTAGTTACATTTTTCGACTATTCAACACCTCTCTTTAGATCAAATCTTTGGTCATCGATTGTGCTGGAACTCAAAATATGGGGAACCAACTAGTAGAGTAAAAAGGTTGAAATAACGCATTGAGAATTTTTAAATTAAAGTAGTACACAGTCTTTACTAGTGTTTCAAAAAAACTTTAGTTAGTTGTTTAGTGTTAGCGTTTTCGAAAACTTGGAAATGGCCTTTTTTACAAAATCAATCTTACTCTCAACGGAAATTAGACAAACAATTCATTGATCTTTAATGCAGTGTACATTATTTTACACGTTAATTAGGCATACAATTATTGTGTCGTGAATGTAACTTTGATCAACAGAAATCAGTTGTTCTTTCTAATAGGATGAAACGGATGATCCAAATGTGAAAGATCTGGTGGATTTTTCATAAATTCGATAAATTCATTCATTCCTTCTTCAGCAATAGACCAAAGCTCCGGATATTCCTTTTTAAAGGTTGCGTACCACGTTACAATGTAGGGATATTCACTTATGTCAAATTTAACAGCCTCTAAGCCCATAGTTGCAACTATTAATTGAAAATCGGCGATTGTCAAATGATCTATAAAAAAATATAATTTATTGTAAATGCATTTTGTTGGTAAAAGTTACTTACCAGCAGCTGCATATTTAGTTCCGAGGCGTTTCAAATATGTGTTGAAAAATCCCAAGCCCATGTGAGTTTTCTTAAGGCTTAATGCGGTCCTTTGGTAGTCGAAAAATATTGGTGCCAGCTATAAAAAATTAAGCTATAGAATGGACATAAACAATTAAAAATCAAAGAATTTATTAAATGGCGAAGAACGCAAAACAAATTAAATAGATCTTGTAAACGAAACCATAATTGCTGAACTAGAAAACTAATGATGAAATAAATTCGTATTACGTTAAAATGGAATAGTTTTGCAGCAATGCGCGTTTCATTACTTATTCTTCTATGTTTTCTTTTCTCATTTTACGTTGGCTGTATTGTTACGGCTAATCCCGATACCAAACTGGTAATTTGGAATTTGTCAGAAGCATTCAACCAAAGTTACGTGTTAAGTGATTTAGTATGTAACATGCCTTTCCAATTATTGGATAACAAGTTTCCATCTTTTTATATTTAATAAATCTTATTTTCTGTGTTAAAAGTAAAAGTAATGCCCTTTATGTCTTGGATCTGACCTTGAGTAGGTTGTAAATTATTTGTTACATTATAGATTTAGAATGATCTAATTAAATATGCTAAGTTAATTTCGGAGATTATTTTATCGCGCTCAGGAAAATAATATATAACTATACTGTACCTGCCGAAGTACAGACATTTCCGTACCGTGGATCAACCAAGATCGGAGTGTCGTTATCGTGAGTGCGTCGATGCAGCGACCTAATTATCATCCTCATATTTCTTTATCTTATCCTTTTAGGGCACCACTAGAATTGGAAGATCCATGTGACAAAAATTCAATGAGAACCCGAACCACGGCCACCTAAAAATTCGACTTTGTTGCCGAAGAACGAAAGTGTAAGTAAACACCTGTTATAACTTTGGCATAGAAATTTGCATGCCTAAATCATAAACTCTATTACGTAAGAGTTAAGGTGGTGTTTAACCTGTAGAAATTAATGCTCTAACATGGACGTGGAATCTTTAAGGTGTACGTTAGCACTTGTACTACGACTTTACTTTAGAACAAAGAGTAGACCCAGGCAACATAGCAATTAGACGAAGATGTCAAAGAGAACTCGACTAGGCCAGTTGAAACGAAAAGAGATACCGTAAAATGGGGCCATTTGATAAAACATTTTGAAATTTTCATTCGGCCAGGGCCAAATCTGTAAGTTCTTTCGCCCTCCACATGTTCCTGCCTTTCTAAATCTAGCTTCTTAAAACATTTCTTGCATAGTCTTTCCCAATATATTTTGTGCTTCTACTGATGCTGTAAAAGGTTCTACTTTCGGAAGTTTACAGATAATTCTTTGACGGTTAAGTGGTATCATGCCAGTTGCTTCGAATCCAGATTTAACGGTACCCTCAATATGTGCACCAATCTTTTTCAAATACTGCTTTAACAGTGTACGAAAGCAGTCCTTTCTTAGAGCTCGCTTATTTTTTGTTTTCCAATTTCTGAGAACTTGTCATTTTATTTTAATGGGTCTGAAAACGCTGATGTTAAAAAGTTGCGTCATGTGAGCGCTGTTAGGCAGTAACAAGAAGAAGCTGATATTGTTCTCTTCACAAATTCTAATACCCTCCAAGAAAATGTGACTGGACAAATTGTATATTACATATATTTTTCGGCCAGGCTCTAAAGATCTAAAGTAGACAGTGCAATTTTTTGAACCAATTTTTAAAAATATTGGCATTGAACCACCCACACCGATTTCTATTATATTTAGTATTGTGAGACCCACCCTCTGTCCACATACTCCACAGGTTCTCTGACTAGTAGACGATGTATGGTGGTAGCATACAACCTGATGCAGAGCAGGACAATGTTACCGAAGTTGATGACTTTAAAGTGTCCATTATTTTTTCTCCACGTTTGGACTGCTATCGGCCAATAACTTTAAAGCGACCAGTGTCGTCTGTAAAGTTTGTCTCCTCGTAGTTGACAACAGCTTTGAGTCGTACATTCTCTATGACGTGAGAAAGTGTCGAAGTAATTGTTAATCGTCTAATGGTCAATTTTTGCTCAGCTTTGTTTAATTGATTGAGTCATTCTTTTTGACAGGTCTTCTTTACGGCGATTTAAAAACTTTTGCATCCAATCTTCTTCAGGTTCCTTATTCCAAATTGTTTTATTTCCATATCTTTTCCATTTAAATAGTTTTGAATTAGAACTTTCACATCTTCAAATTCAAAAAGCTAACCCCATTCTGAAGCTGTATAAATTGTCTTAACAATATCTCATGAGTATCTGAAAACGCAGTACTACGACCAGGATTCTGGGTGTGTAGGTTCTTTATTTTTATGTATAAGGTGACATCGAGGATGTTGTGTTCTTCACTCGGTTGCATTAAATGACCTTTTTCGTATCTTTGCATAGCTAAAACCAGAGTCTCCTTACGGTAGTTCTGATATGAGCTGCTCTGCACCTTCCTTTTGTAAGTTTAAACTATTTTCAAGAAGACCCTGAAACAACATAAAAAATAACAGCGACGCCAACTGGTTTTAAAAAATACAACCGGTGCGAATTGAGGTTATGTGTGTGTTTAGAGATATCAATAGCCTTAGAAAAAAATATACCGGCTTTCAGGTAGTTACTCCAATTACTGATGAATATGAAGTAGTTAGCTAATAAAATACTTAAATTTTGTACCTGATTTTCTTTGAATTTTCTTCACACAAGTAATTGCAAAACATAAACTTGACATTTGATTAATAAATCACTGGTGGCGTTCTCTATTTAATTCCTACAAATTTGGAAAACTTCTGAGTATGGTTACGATGGTAAAGCATCAACGGAACAAAATGTTTTACTACAAGTTGGAAAAAGTGTAACTACCAGCTCTGAACTTCTCTACAGCTTTAGAGCGATAAGCAGGAGGTTCTTTGTGAAACTAGGATGTGAAAGAATTAAAGTTAGGCACCAATACCTTGTTTAAATACTTAATGTTATGTGATCCTAGGGATTGTGGAGGAACCTTAAGATAAGTATATCTAATAACAAAAAGATTGAGTACGACAGGGTATGCCTGAAATAGAAACAAGTGATTAAAATACAACAGGACGTACTCTGTGACAGGAAAAAAATTAGATAGGTTGAGGAC
This sequence comes from Platerodrilus igneus, assembly GCA_036346225.1. Lineage (NCBI taxonomy): Eukaryota > Metazoa > Arthropoda > Insecta > Coleoptera > Lycidae > Platerodrilus > Platerodrilus igneus. Next base: position 393,746 of record JARFIW010000791.1, read on the forward strand.
GGTATAAGGACGTCGACAGTGGGCACAGCCAACCTTATATCGGGGTTATGGGGCGTTGGCAATGGGCACGACGCCGGACGATTCTGAACGCCGGCTATGGGCACGGAAGTGGTAATAGCTGGCTTTAGACACAGCAAGAAAAGAGAAAGTAGACGTCGGTTATGGGCGCGACGTCTATGGGTTCGGAACATCGGCTATGGGCACGGTGCGAATTGAGGTTATGTGTGTGTTTAGAGATATCAATAGCCTTAGAAAAAAATATACCGGCTTTCAGGTAGTTACTCCAATTACTGATGAATATGAAGTAGTTAGCTAATAAAATACTTAAATTTTGTACCTGATTTTCTTTGAATTTTCTTCACACAAGTAATTGCAAAACATAAACTTGACATTTGATTAATAAATCACTGGTGGCGTTCTCTATTTAATTCCTACAAATTTGGAAAACTTCTGAGTATGGTTACGATGGTAAAGCATCAACGGAACAAAATGTTTTACTACAAGTTGGAAAAAGTGTAACTACCAGCTCTGAACTTCTCTACAGCTTTAGAGCGATTAGCAGGAGGTTCTTTGTGAAACTAGGATGTGAAAGAATTAAAGTTAGGCACCAATACCTTGTTTAAATACTTAATGTTATGTGATCCTAGGGATTGTGGAGGAACCTTAAGATAAGTATATCTAATAACAAAAAGATTGAGTACGACAGGGTATGCCTGAAATAGAAACAAGTGATTAAAATACAACAGGACGTACTCTGTGACAGGAAAAAAATTAGATAGGTTGAGGACGGTATAAGGACGTCGACAGTGGGCACAGCCAACCTTATATCGGGGTTATGGGTCGTTGGCAATGGTGACTTCGGTTATGTGACCTACTTGGCTATGGGTACAGTAGTAAAAGAGCCTATATAGCGAGTCGGCAAAGTAGACTGGTCTCTCTCGCAAAAGCGCGCTGATTTATACCGTTCCTTGGCCGACTCGATTTGTGTATTTATTAACCAAAATGCGGTGTAACATGTAGTAGGCATATACAATTAACTGACAACTACTTGAAACGTCACGTTGACGTCGGTAAATTGTAATTACAATACCCCCATTTGTTTGCCTACTAAAGGCTGGCCTGGTGTCCTTATTTGCCGTTTGCGGTCTTTTATTGCCGAATAGTGGGCGTACGTTTGTCGTTGTAGCTCTGACACTTCTTGCTCTTTGGATTGTAACTCTGTGTCTTTCCTGAACACGGTGATCTACAGCGCTTAGCCTTGTCTCCGAAGCGAGAGTGGTAATAGTACGTTGACACTACTAACAATCGATATCGTGTTTGTTCGGATCGTATACCGTGAGCTGCGAATGAAGCTTCCGTTCGTAGAAATCATAGCTTCGGCGTTGCCCTCCAGAACTCCGTTAATCCAATTTGACTCTTGACTGCTTCGACGGAGGTTGATGCGCGTGCTGTTCGTTAGTTTCCATGTTCGTCGGTTTATCAATATAGTGACTGTTATTTTTGTGTCGGGTCTGTAGTTACTAATGTATAGTAATTTCGTGTATTTCTTAGTCGGAGTGATCGATGTGTTGACCGAGTTTAAATAGTGTTTGTTAACCTTTGTCGTAGTCGTTGAGGTAGTGACTGTGGTGACTTCGGTTATGTGACCTACTTGGTGGTGATCACCAATGTGATGGCGTGTTCCTTTCCGTCGTGGTCACCAGTGTAATGTAGTAACCGTCAAGGTGCACGTTCTTCTTCGTCGGGATCACCATTGTAAAGACCCGTTGGTTGCGTGGTCTAATTTGTCGGGGTCATCAATCTAATGACCCTCTTCGGTTGTCGGTGTCGGGGTCACCAATGTAACGTGTAGTGTCCTTCTGGGTGCGTGTTCTTCTTCGCCGGGGTCACCAATGTAATTCTTTGTCGGGGTCACCAATGCAATGACCCTGTCTTAAGTCACCGGCGTGGCAGTGGACAGTGGCCACTAACTAGTATCTGGTAGGATACTACAGTGGTCTAGCCGTTGCTAGACCTACCTACCCCGTTGCGTGAGTCTAGGACTACCGACGTGCTCTCTGACAGGATAAATATGATAGGTTGAGGACGGTATAAGAACGCCGACAGTGGGCACAGTGAACCTTATACCGGGGTAGAAAGTAGACGTAGGCTATGGGCACGACGTCTATGTGTTTGGTATACCGGTTATGGGCACGGTGCGATAGGTACTAACTATTTAAACTGGCATATGAGAACGGTAGTAAAAAGAGTCTATAACCTTTCAGAGCGAGTCGGCAAAGCAAACTGGTCTCTCTCGTAAAAGTGCGCTGATTTATACCGCTGCTTGGTCGACTTGATTTGTGTTTTATTAACCAAAAAGCAGTATAACATGTAGTAGGCATAAATTAACTTATAACTACTTGAAACATCACGTTGACGTCGGTAAATTGTCATTAGAACAGTCACAGTGACAGTGAATAAGACATTCCAACATTAAATTGTCAAAATAGATAGCCCAGGATAGTAAAATGCTTTGAGACTCAACAAGATGGAAAAGAAACAATTTTCAGAAAGAAACCGGACAACCTACAATAAAGTCAAGTATCTACAAAAAAAACAACTAACAGATAAGTATGAAAGGATAAGTAACCTACTCAAATGCAAATTCTGTAACCTAATCTACAAAGGATTGAAGGTCCTCCAACTACATATTTCTAATACACACAAAGATGAATTTAATAGTATGATGTCTCAGATATAATTTCACCCAGACTGCTCGTATAAACATGGAACTTACACTCCAACTATAAACATCACACGATGAAGTATTCGTTTATCCAAGTTCAAAACTCTCAAGTACTAATAATACATATACCAAAATCTATACGATCCCAATGCGCCCTTTCCTTAAGTGAAAACAAACAATTGTTTTAAATTAAATTACCCCACCGCACAGGAATCACTTCTATATTTTATTTTGAAAACCTTCTCAATATCCGTTTCCAAATCTACAAGCTGCACTTCAATACCTTCTCAAATTTCACAAAACCTAAAAACGCCCTTAGAGCATTTTTTTTTTAAATCCGAAAATGAAAACCAAAACCAATAAGCACATCACGAATACAAAAAGAATAGTTTCAAGTGTTGCGGATGGAGATGTATCATCGGCTATTAATATTCTATGTTTTAATGATGTTTTCACCCCTTACATCAAAAAAGTTTTTAAGGAACTTTTTATTAAAACACTCCAAAGCCAATCCCAAAATCTTGTTCCGTCTTTATGTAAATAATTAAAACTAAAATTTATTATTACATTGAGTTTGTTGGTTATTTTAAATTCGCCGCGGTATATTTGGATTTGTTAGTGCAAAATTCCCATGTGTTTACTTAAGCACGCTAACCAGTGCCGTGAGTGATAAACGACTACTCCGCATGTGCGAACAGTATCGATTGAAATATCCACGAAGCCAGCAGAGTAGAAACTCGTCCTAGTAGCCGCATATACCGCATCGATCGTACAAGTTCTCCATGAAGAGAATCGATTTGTTTTTCGACTGTTTGCCCCGCTATTGTGTATGAACCGCTGTGTTACGAGTCTCGTCTCGCTTCGGGAGTCGAATACACCGCGTCGAGTTTGCACGTGCTGCATGAAGTTAATTGGATGAACCGCTTTGTTGCCCGCCACCGCTATTATAATAATTCTACGCTTATGAACCGCTTTGATAAACCGCTGTCGTAAAATTGTGCTGCGCTCCATCCGTCAAAGGAAGAGCTGTACTGGTGCCAACGTTTTTCATCTGCATGCCGCATCATCAACAGGTGAGTGCTATAGTAAACGCTTTTGTTTTGATTTGATTAAGAACATTTAATTACCTGTTGCTTGTTAAAATATCCTTTAAATTATATACAGTCCATTCTCTTTTCCAAATCAGTTATCGAAATTTACACCGCAATTAATTTTACAAACCTTAATTTCAAAATTTAGCAATCAAGCGTTAACCATTACACAAGAAGACTTTTGCCTAACCATAAATTCATTTAAAACTAGTTCAGCTGGTGAAGTAGACGGTGTTCGACCAACACACTTACAAAATATGTTATACTTCTCTTGTGGCACAAATGCACAAAAACTTCCGAGTTCTTTGACTGCCTTATGCAATTACATGCTAGCCGGTTTAGTCAATCCGGACATATGTCCCATTTTATACGACGTCTCCGTATGCGCCTTTAAAAAAAAGATGGCGGGATCCGCTCAATCTCTATCGGCACACTCTATCGAAACTAGTTGCCAAAATATGCTGCCGGGAAATTCTCAAGTACTAGGGGAACTTCTCAGACCAACGCAGTTCGGTTTCATAACTCCAAGCGGATGTGAACTAATCTCACAATGCACGCATGCCTTCATTAATTCCAATCAATCTTGTCCAAACAAAGTCCTCCTCAAATTGACTTCCGCAATGCCTTCAATTGCATACACATGGATACAATTTTGTTCGCAAACATATTCCACACCTATACCCATTTCTTTCTCAATGCTACATGTCCCCATCAAACCTGAACTTTGGCCCTAAAATAATTCTATCTGAACGGAGAGTTCAACAAGGGGATCCGCTATGTCCGCTTCTTTTTTTTTTTGTCTAGCCATTGATTCTTTAACAAAAAGCATCGGTTCAGAATTCAACCGCTGGTACTTAGACGATGGTTGTCTATGAGGCAACATCAGAAAAAATCAACTTCAACAAATGCGAGTTATTATTTCTTATTCCACCTAATGACTATACAGTCCTTCTATTTCAAGCCATAGCACCAAACATCAATATTCCTTCTAAACCCGAATGGACCTTACTCGGAGCTCCCGTTTGCATCAAAGCACTGAGTTTTGTTTCCAAAATAAAATTAAGACCCTCCAATTAATCTCGGATAAGTTTCGTGAACTAAATTTACTATCTCACATTTCATTTCTTCTACTAAAAAATTGCCTAACAATCTCAAAATTGCTATATACCCTAAGATGTTACCCCACTTGACTAAGAGATATCTTACTAGAATCTTTTGTTTGCCTCTTATGGACGAATTTAGAAGAAATTATCAATGTTCAATTAAAAGATATAGAATAAACTCAAGCAACACTTCCCGTAAATAAGAACGGGCTCGGAATATGCCTATCAAAATTCCTTTCTCTATCTTCATTTTTGTCATCGGTCAACTCAACATTACCATTAATAACTAGGTTCTGCCAAAATCTAATTCCTATTCTAATAACCAAATCCATTTAACAGGAGAAAAATTGTGGCTCTTACGAACCAAAAAATCTATAGTAGAACACACAAAGTGTATCCAAAGGAACTGGGATCCATCTTTATCGGACATAGTTTCGAGAAATCTGCTTGAATCAGCTACTACCCAATCCAATAAAGTCCGTATTTAAGCAGTTTCCTCAAAATATGCCCGAGCATGATTGAATATCCTACCAGCGTCATCTTTGGATACACTTCTAGACAACTATTCCTTCAGAATTGCCATTCGTTCACGGCAAGTATTCTACACAATTACATTTGCGGAGCATCTGTGAATGAATCAGGAACACATGGATCGAGTTGCCATTTTAACGCCGGACGACAATCCAGGCACAGTGCAGTCAATGACCTAATTCGCCGTGCTTTGGTTTCTGCTAAAGTTTCAGCAATCTTAGAGCCAAATTACTTACATAGAAATGATGGAATGCGCCCAGACGGAATCACACTCATCCCGTGGAAAAATGGTAAAGCAGCGGTTTGGGATTTTACTTGCTGTGATACTCTTGCCCCATCACATATTGCAGAATGTTCAAATAATGCAGGTGCGGCGGCAAAAAGGGAAATTTTAAAAACAAAAAAATATTAAAATTTAACAGATCCGTTCCTATTTTACCCAATTGCAATAAAAACCTTTGGAGTAATTGGAGCTCTGGGAAAAAAAATTATAAAAGAAATCTGCAAACTTATAACTGAAAATACACTAGAACACAGAGCCACAAGCTTCATATTTCAAAGATTAAGCATATCCATTCAACACGGAATCACTGCCTCAGTAACAGGTACAATACCTCCATCAAAATCCTTTGAAGAACTATATCTTATACCTCGATACAATCACCAAAACTTTGGAAAAAGAAATTTTAATCAAATATTTCCATAAAATAATACTTCAATTACGCTCTATACAACTGATTCACCATCTGGCGCGCAATCATTACAGATCACCAGGACGGTATTTAAAAAAAGTTGAAGATGGTTCCGCAAAGACGAAACGTCAGGTGAAAAAACTGACAATGCCATGTTAAGGGACATTAAAAGTTGCTGTGGAGAAGTAAAATAAAAAAATCCAATTTTGTCGAAATATTTCAAAAACCAAAAACTGTTTTAGGGATTTCTAAATGCCATTTTTTAGGCCTTTGATTACACAACTTTTCTCCCATTTAACCAAATCTGTATCTCATACCGTTTTCAGGATCCCCATAGTGGCCCTCCTTATCTCCGGACACAGTTTAGGTAAGAAAAGAGTAGCAGCGTGAAAACCCTGGGTAACAAAGGAGATATTAGATTTAATAGAGAATAGAAGAAAGCTTAAACCTTTCAGAGAATTGGATAGTGAAAGTAAGCAAAAATATAAAAGAGTTAGAAATAAGATAATACATGAGTGTAGAAAAGCTAGAAATAAACGGATGGAAGAGAATTGTAAGGGAATATAAGAGATTTCAGAGTAGGTAAGACAGACAGGGCTTACTTACAGGGCAGTTAAAAAGTTTTTCGAAGAAGGTAGGAAAACATATAGTGGTATTAAAGATAAGAATAATGCGCTTCTAATAAATAAAGTTGAGGTAGCAGATAGATGGAAAAGATATTTAGAAGATTTATATAAGGGAGACGATATGGATGAGTTAGAAAACGACTAAGAAGAGGATGTAGAAATAGGGTTCTCTTTATTAAGAGAGGAATTGATAGAGCTGTTAGGGATCTTAAACTAAATAAAGCGCCGGGGATAGAAGATAAACCCGCAGAATTAATAAAATATGCAAGTCAGAAAACTTTTAGACAGATAATATGAACTAGAAAAGTAATATATGACACGGGTGAGGTCCCAATAAATTTCGAAAAACTATTATTATTCCAATCTCAAAAAAGTCAGAAGCTGGTAGGTGTGAGAATTTTAGAACGGTTAGTTTAACTCCCCATGCTTCCAAAACCAACAATAATAATTAAAAATAGAGTAGAAGCTTTGACTGAGAATTATTTAGGCAAAGACCAATATGGTTTTCTAAAAGACAGAGGGAGTAGAGAACCGATACTAATGATTAGGGTAATTATCGAAAAAAGGTTACAAAAAATAAAAAGACTGATTTTGCGTTTGTGGATTTAGAAAAAGCATTTGATAGGGTTAATTGCATTGTTATGTTCAGGGTTTTTCAAAAAATAGGAATCTCTCATAGGAATAGAAAAGTTATTTACAATCTATATAAAAACCAAAGCATAGTAATTAGATTTGATGAAATAGAAAAGGAAACTAAGATTAGAAATGGTGTTTGACAGGGTTGTATACTATCTCACTTAATTTTTAATGTTTATATTGAGGAAGCTTTGAACTTAGTTAGAGAGGGGAAAGAGATAGGTATTATTGTGCAGGAACAGAAAATAGACATGTTACGTTTTGCAGATGATATAGGCATTATAGCAATGTCTAGAAAAGAGTTAGGAGAGTTTTTAAATATTTTAGATGAGATACTACAGAGTAACTATAGTATGAGAACACAAGTGAGTTACAGCCTAGTACTAAACCAATATTAAAAATAGGTAATACCGAGTTAGAGGAGGTAGATGAATTTTGCTATTTAGGTAGTATAAGTACAAAGGACAGGCGTAGCAGAAGGGATATAGCAGCTAGAATAGCTCAAGCTAGAAAAATGTTTTTAAAAAAGAAAGACTTACATTAGTAGCTAATAGTATTAGTCTAGATAATAGGTAAAGTTTCTTAAAGTCGTACGTATGGAGCGTTCTATTATACGGTGGTGAAACTTAGACAATTAAAAAGGTAGATAAGAAAAAGATAGAAGCTTTTGAAACTTGGTGTTATAAAAGAATGTTAAAGATTAGTTGGACAGATAGAGTAACAAATGAGGAAGTTTATAGAAGGATAGGTGACGTACCCTGTATGTGGAAACAAGTAAAGGTCAGGAGAGATAGAATGATAAGGCACCAGTTAAGACATGAGGGATTATTTAGTAAGGTATTAGATTACAGACTACCACATACAAATAGAGTAGGAAGACCTAGACAAAGCTATATTAGTCAAATTATTACAGATTTAGGTTGTGAAGGGTATGTACACCTTTTTAGACTGACCTTAAGTAAGTTCGAGAACAAAACAAAAAGATAAATAAAAATCAGTTAACTAAATGTCACCATGACAAAACTCACAATTAGTTAGCGGTCTGGCATGTTGGCAGCAATTTGCTGCTTACGTCTTACCATAACATATAATTTAACATTTTTCCTTTTTGGAGGGAATAACCAGGCAATATTTCATTTCCGTATAAATGGGAATCATGTAAACATGCTGGAGTTCTTTAACAACCATCAGGTTGTTAATACCTATGTAGAGCCAGGTAGATAAGAAAAAGATAGAAGAGTATAGGAACACCTAGACCAAGCTATATTAGTCAAATATTAGAAATTTAGTTTGTGAAGGGTATGTAGAACTTCTTAGATTAGCACAGAATAAAAAAGAAGTTAGAGCTGCATCAAATCGACCTTAAGTAAGGTCGAAAACAAAATGATGATGATGACACAAAAAATGCCGCAGTTTACAAGGGTTAGTAACATGACCCATACGAATTTTTACGACAGTTGTTAGAAACAGTGCACAAAGAAGATTTTAAAAGGTATCAAACAATCATAAAAAAATTAGGATTCGTCACAAAACATATATATCTCCAGTTGAAGCTGATATAAAGAAAATAATAAAATTCTACGAAGAACAGGCTTCTGAATTACTATTAACCATTGAACAAGTTTTTCGCGGTACCTCAGTTAGTACGTTGCAGTCTTAAGATTGCACGTATACTTCAAATCAAGACGAATTCTTCCTCAATGTGAATCTACTGATATACGAAAGACATATTCCACAAGTTTCACGTTACCAAACAGAAGAACTAGATGAAAATAAATCCTCAAACATCAAGTAAACAGAAAAAATCATACGATTAAAAAGTGAACATAACATTATAATCCCATAATAGTAGAATTTAATAATACTAGATCCTGTACAATAAACAAAATTGAAGAAATTAAAAAAAGTTCAAAATAAAAATCAAACTCAAACAATAGTCCACCATCCAACTAAACCAAAACTGAAAAGCATAGTTCACTTCGCTCGCACACTAGTTCCAATGACGATACGGAAACGAACATAAGTCAATGGAAGCTTAGAGACACGTCAAAATGGAGACTGCAAAGCAAATGTTACACGAGATAACACAAAGTAAAGACACGAATTTGGAAAAAGTGAAAGTTCCGTGCAATCCTTTTTAAACCATTTCTCGGCATGTGAGCTACTTACTGGAAATAATAAAGTAAAATGTGACATATGCATAAAGAGAAATCACGAACTTAGTAAAAGAACTGTTTGTACAAATACTATTAAATAACTTCTCATCTGTAATTAATTCACCCGCTATTTTGATTTTACATTTAAAACGAATTAAGGTTTTGAAATCCCAAACAGCAAAGCTGAATAACCATGTTTCTTTTCCAACTCTCGTAGACTTAATGCCATTTTGCTCATAACGATGCCCAAACCTCTCATCTTTTATTTGAAATCAAACTAAAGTTTCATACACACTATATAGCGTTGTAGAACATATAGGTTCAATTCCTGGTGGACATTATGTCTCATACATAAAAGTAAGAACTCCGTTAGAAAAGGATAGTTACCGTTGGCAATTTGTACTCAAAAACCAAAAATACTCCTTGCCTTTGCCATGTATGAGTGTCGAAGCCAACATTGAAACTTCTCCGAGAAAATAGTACTACGTTAGTGATCTCTACGTCTCAGAAATGCCGGAAAAAAAAGTCCTCAATACACAGGAATTTCCATTATTCTACGAAGGAATCTTTTAATAAGACTTTTATTTAATTAAGTATCCTAATTTTTATTTTTAATTACCTACTACTTGCTTCTAGCTGCAAAAATTACGTTTTTTGAATATAAATAAACGTATTTTATTAATACCTAAAAGTAACTACTGTCTAAAATTACTGAACTACTTAAATTCTAGTTTCACTTTATGCTTAACAAACAATTACTAAGATTAAATTATGTAAGCCTGAGGTGTTAAAAATTTAGTCTTACAAACATGAGTTATTTTTTACATTTCTTGATTAAGAACAAAATATTTAATAATCACTTTTGAACCACGACCACATCTTAGGTCTTTAAGTTATTAACCGAAGTTACAGCAATTTAAATATATAAGTCAGATCTACCTTTCATACATGTTCACATGCGAGTTTTTAGAACAAAGTTCTTATTTCGTATTTTATTTACGGAGATACTTTTTTGTGTAGAAATATACCTAACTTATATGAATTGTTGAATTGTCTTTAACAATTATAGCCAAACATTCAAATATTTATATCTCAGAATCAAATTTGCAACATAAGAAAATAAAAGTTACTAAGTGACATATAGTTACTCTTCAGAAACAAGTACTAAAAGCTCATTACATTTAATATAACTTTTGGAACGTTCCGGTTCTAGAACACTCTAGATAAATGTGTAATGAGAATGTTTATAAGATTCTTGAGAACAAATGTCTAATCAGAAAACTTCTAGTCATTACCAAACGCCATGCAAATGTTTTCAATTATACAAACAAATGAAGTCTAACAAATTTGATTTACCTGTCAATTGAAGACTCTTTTTAACAAACCAGAAAGAAAGCCGAGATTCGTGTGTGTCATAAACATCAGAGTGCTGAGGTGAATTTCGTTAGAAAAGACAGGATTTTAAATATTGTAATTGATGGTTTCGCATAAAATGACACAAAGTACCAGAATAAAATGCATACAATACTTTTCTATTATATCCAGATTAAAAACAAATAGCTGTTGCTACACAAAATAACAATTGAAATTACGACGGATTGTATGATGCTCACGTAGATAAATCTATTGTTTAGTTAATTTTTAAATTATCCAAAACTTTAGTAATGCAAATTCATGATTATTTTATTTCTAATTACGTCAGTTCTTAATTGCGCTGTATCCTTAACATATTCAAAACAATACGAAGTCGTGCTTCAAGGTTAACAATTCTATCTTTTCTGCTACGGTATCTGAACATGACTAAATTCGATACATATTGCCTGGCTCAACCAATCACAAAAAACGTACAGTAAAGTGGGTGTTTAAGGGTCGCAAGAGCTATCGCTCACAATGTTGAAGCGTGATATAGTGGGTAATATCAAGCCCTAGATGTATTTGTTCTATAAACACATGTCAATACTAATATAGGGTGTAGATAGACCGTAATATTGCATAATAAAAATAAGAGTTTCTTGAAAACGCTTTAAATTAATAGTTCTAAAATATACCGTTAAGTAGAAGCACCTCTTTATAAAAGCAGCGCATCCACTTTCAAATAAACCTGGTAATTTTCAATGAGCCCCGTTTGAATGTATAAAAACAGTTTATATGTTTTTTCCTAAGTGTCTAGAGAAACCACAGTTACGTTTGAAGTGTTTTAACGCCATACACAGACGTAAACATCTGAGCATTTTGTGCTCAAAAATTTGAATTAATTTTGTATCAAGTTTTTCAAAAATATTTCTTTCTTACGTTATTATGAACACTATTTTTTCAAACGATAATTTTCTGTTTTTTTTTTAAATTGCGGTATCGATATCATGGATCGCTGCATAACATTAATAATACCTTTGGCAGATTACATTTTTCTATGAATTCATAAAAATGTTATTTTCTGTCTAGGCCCCTATTTTACTTACGGTCAGATCATGAATAGCGTTATACACTGCACTGGCTTACCTTTAAAACCTGCTTAAGAATTACACAGTAGTGTCACGCACCAGTGGATGACATAGTCTCAATGGAAATAACTGCTGTCACGTTATTTATGGGCGATCGGGCGGAACAGAAGTATGACCGTCACCCAAATATGAGTGACGCAAATAACAAAATTTTTCCCAATGTAGGAAATGATGTATCACTTGATACGTTTATGACTCTTGTCAAAAAACTATGCTTGCAAAACTTTCAGAAAGATCAGTTTCATCTTTTATGAGTTTAGAATCCTTGGTGCCGTTTACTTTACATGTGTTACTGGCTATTCAAACAATGTTACCAAAAGAGGTCGCCAAAGTTAATCTTCTTTAAACTAACAGACTTACTGAAAAAACCATCTTGGTCCTGTATCGGTATCACATCAAGAACTAATCAAGTTGGTTGTTGGACGTAATGTGTGGAAAATAGAGGAACGTGTAAACTTCCAAAGTGCACTGGATTCGCTCAAACAGTCTGCGATGTGTGGTACATTTATATTGCAATAAAACACAACATTCAAAATATTGTAACTTCTTGGTGTTACGTTAAATGGAAACCGGATGCAAAAAGAAGAAAACCAATCTTAAACGGATAAATTAATATTGATATAGCCTGTATATTTCGACTTGCTGAATAGTAGTGTTCATTAAGCACGACATTTCAATAAAATTTTAGTTTTATTAAGGATAATAAATCCAAGAACTACAAAAGCCTTGTTTTAGTTTTGTTGAATACATATTGGAATGGAACTTAGGTCCATAAATTAATTTAAAACAACAAACAGGATAATCATAATAATTATAACAGTAAATTTTCATAGCATGGTCATGTCATTTTAAGAGAGTTTTAGAATTATGAAGTAAATAATGGTGAAAGGACTAATAGGCACGTGGATTACATATCATAATTATCCCAATAACAGAAGAACTTTTTACAAATTTTAGTTAAATGAAGCAGACGCTTAGTAACGAAACTCGCGAGTATCAGACTACAGCTAACTAATTATATCATTTAATGTAAAGTAAAAAGGTTTCAATGTATCTATTCAAACTGACAGAATAATAAAATATCCGCAGGCACGTGCGAATTGAGTTCACACCTGATTCATGTGGAATAGGAATGATATACAATGACATAATCTCCGAAACGTATGAAGAGTAGGGAAAAACGCACAAATGGTAGACATTGGACAGAGAACAAGTTGAAATTAATTATTCGCGAGTCATTCATAAGACCCACAAGTGCGGATGATCGTGAAAGAGTAGTCGAATATGTTAAAAATACTTCGTTAGCGTTAACGTTAGAATTACTCTAACAAGAAACGTTCATCCATCCAACTCATAAACAAGTGATCTTTATTGTTAGTGCTTTAAAAGTGCGAAAAGCAAAAGTATTAATATAATATAGTAAAACATATAGAATGACTATTAATTAATTGACAGCCAGTCCACTACTTCATTTTTATGTAACTACAAAAATGAATGTAGAACTGCACATTCACAGATCGTCCGTTATAGTTTTAACAGAATATACCCCATAGACTATGAAGTAACAATCGGACGTAACGTTGTTTGAGTCCGCGAATTTCTGACAGGCTCACAACAGTAATCATATTGGAACGAATTAGTTCCCAGCAAAAAATTGGAAATAAGCTACATTAAAAATGAACTTACTCATGGTTCAAAAGGAATTCTTTGTTTACCTGAAAGCGTATACTGTAAGTTATAAGCCCGTTAGAAATTGTTGTTTTTCTTGTATTGGTTTCATAAAATATTGATAAACTACAACTCCACTTTAATAAAGTGTTAAATAATTAGATTTAATATTTTATAATAATTTGTAATAATTATATGCAATTTGTAATAATTTAGATGTATTTGATGATTAGACCTGGGCATAGCAAGTATTAATTGCAAATAGAGATGTGTTGCAAATTATTATTATAATTAATTATCATGGTTATAATTAATTGAGGATGAACTTATTCTGAAATTTGCAATTCTGTGTGTGTGTGTGTGTGTGCGTGTGGTGTTTGCGTGCGTGAACGTGTGCATGTGCGTGCGTGTGTGTGTGTGTGTAAGTTTAAAATTGTTGTATGAATACCTGTTTACAGGAGTGATAGAGTAATGTTATCGTAAAATAGATTTAGGTTACGTAGTGAGTTGAAATTTGTTGTTTTATTTACCTAAACACATAAGTGGTTATAAAAAGAACTCCATTTCACCAAAAGGGTAAAGTAATTAAAATCCCCCAGAAGTAATCGTCATCTAAAGGATACCTCACTAGACTAGACTAGACGAGTTGGCGCCCATAAATTTGACAGTGTTGAAAGCTTTTCAAGGTATGTGTTATTTGTAACGTATTTGTTCTATTTTCTTTACTTATTTGCATAGAGACTCACTCGCGCCCCACTGTAGTTAGCTAGAACACCCAAGTTTGTTACGGGATTCACGCACCTTTGGGGCAATTCCAAATAAAAAAATTTAACACTTCATTCAGCGCAACAATATACCATACCATTAATTGAAAGTGGCTTGTTTTAAATGTATCCAATGTATGCTGTTGCTGTCTGCAATGCGTATTTTTCCCGATTTTGTGAAAAACTATTGTTGGTTGTATTTTCCTACGTTATTTGTCAATAAAAATTGTGAAAACCGTTTAATAATTTTTTTTATCGCTAAGAAAAACTCATGCGTTTAACCGTTAACTTCTCTTTACTTTTTTATTTTTAACACTAGAGATTGAGTATCTGAACGCATTGGGCGTTTCTTGGGTAAAAAAAAACGGTAAAAAGAGATTTTTGAAAAACAATACTTCAATTAGTTGGTCCTGAACCTAAAATTCGAACCGATCAACTTGATTTGTTTAAAGTATTAGACAAACTATTTCTACGACCCAGGAGGGTTTATTTTGGGCGTAACAATACACAACCAGAATTTCCACCTCTATGTACTCTATTCACCCTAGGTATAGATGCGACCAGATGTTTAATAATTGAGAGAATTAAAATTAGACTAAAGAAAACTGAAATCAAGTCAATTATACTTACAGCATGTTCGGAAATGTATCTGTAGTAGATCGATAAATTGAAGCATAATCGGTGATTTACTATAGCTCTGGTCTGTGGATCCTTCGGATATATTTTATTGTCGGGTGCATATTTATCCGCTAAGTATTGTAGGATTGCATTACTACAAAAATGGGTTATTAATACATATTATATCGTGTGTAGTTGATACGGAGTTTGCAACATCAGGGTCGGAGATTAAATTACATAATCGAGCTTGTAGATACCCACCTTTCACCCAAGAAAAATCCGTCGTCATCTAAGACGGGAATTTCAAGTTGAGGATTTTTCTGGAAATAATTTCGTGAATAATTAGAATTAAATTACATTTAAAAAAACCTCTGCATATTCGGGCGTCAAATGTTCTCCTAATCCGTAGTTAATTGGTATGTGAGTGTAATCTAAACCTAAAAATTTCAGGCCCATTCGAACAGCTAGAGAAGGTGGTCCATCGGATACCGCGTAGAGCGTTAGAGGCATCGTGACCTATCCAACAGTCAACTAGAATAATATTGATAAGTATAATTCTTACGCTTAATATTTGTAAGTCACAGGCGTGGCACTTGAATAAACACGTACGTAACACAACGGTTACAGTGAATGTGTGAATGTTCACCATAAGATATAATGCTGTATATTTATTAGCTCTGCGTTATAAGGTCAAATTTAGTACTACTTTTACTCAGTAATTTCCCTGAAGTATAGGCAACTTAAAAATCAGTGTTTTGAATATGTGTTGCATATAATTTTTGCACGTTGGTCTGGAATTTAGATCTTAATTTATAAAACAAATTAATGTAATACGCTTGTTATCAGGGTAGACTTAAGTCTAAACGAAGTTATCAGAAATCTTAGCATATGTAAGCTGTATTAAAAAATTCGATAGGGTATCCCAAACATTATTGTCTTTGTCAAACTAGCTATTCTAGAATCTAGTGGTATACACTATGATGAGTTGTATTGTGTATTGTAGAATTGCTTTATTAATTGAATCAGCTAGTTGAGGCAAAAAAAATCCATAACTTAACATTTCACATCATAGGTGCTTGATTAATAAAGGGGCTGAATTACCACAGCATTTTATGACATGTTCCATCGTAGGGGCTAAATAATAAGGAAATATCACAGCATTTTATAACATGCTCAAACGTGGGGCTAAAGATGATGTTTTCACCGTAGGCGCTGGAGTAATATCACAGCATTTTACTGCACCCAATTCGTGGGGCGAAAATAATAAGGGTTTTTTCTACAGAAAGATAACACAGCATTTTATGTACGCTTAAATCGCGGGGCATAATGTAAAGGGGATAACACAGCACTTTATGACGTTCATCGTGGGGGCTTCTTAATTATAATAGGAGTAACACAGTATTTTATGGGTAGTTTAGGGGTAGGTTAAGTCACACGGGTCGTAGAATAAATAAAAGAAACTTCCAGTTAACAAAAGCACATAATTACAGATATTATAAAAGTAAATAAGTCACTATACATATTGTTAGTTGAGAGCACACTGTATATAAAAGTACATGAGATTAAACGCATAAGAAATAGAAATATCCAAGAGTAGTTACAAGTTAAAATAAGATTTGAAAACGTAACAAAATGCATCAAAATTAAATCAACGGAAAACCTATATGAATTGGCTTGATAAATATTTAACAAGTGCGTTAAATATATCATCGTATACGCAGGCTAAAATTATGCATTATTTGAATAAATCGTACGTGACATAAAGTATTACATTTGTTCAAAAATCCAATTTAACTAGGAAATTAACAACACCAAATTTATTTCGGTTTAGATTAGAATAAGCAATCAACAATGAATACGCGACTTAATAAACGGAAATTCGTGGGATTTCTCAATTAAATATCATGGTATGTAAATGAATACGTGACAATTTAAGCATTCATCCAAGTATTTAAACTATACAATTAATAAAATTTTCCGGAATACACAAAAGATAAATGCAAAAGCTGACGCCCCAACACGTGAATAAACGAATAGAAAACAAGAGGTACGGCCTATAAATACGATAACAATTGAGCGACGAGTTTAGTATACATTTTAAAATGGGCTACGACAATACCCAGAAGTGCTGAATTATTTACGTAACCAGTGATATGAAAATAAATGAAAATCATTTTGAAAAGTGTAAAAATTGTGCAAGTGTGAGCCGATCTATTATAGACGTAAGTAAACAACAACTTAGTAAAAATACAATTTCTAACATAAATAAAACAGGGCTCTGGTAAATTCTCTGGTAAATTCTCTGGTGAATTCTCTGGTAAATTCTGTGGTAAATTCTCTGGTGAATTCTCTGAAAAATTCTCTGGTTAATTCTCTGGTTAATCGCCTCCTGTTGAATTACTTTGGTAATTACTTACATGGTAAATGTTCTATTACTGTCTTGTTAATTACGGAGATGGAAAACCTTTTATTTACTGATATACAAATTGAATCTTAAATTAGATTAACTTATGGGATTTTGAATAACGTTTTGGATAGTATTTTAGTTTTGACGTCGACTTCCAAATTCGACTCTAAATATTCAGACTGGGCACGAAAACTCTTGGGGGATGCAGAGGAACTATAGGACCATTCCAGGTTAGACATATTGATATAATTTATTACTGAGAACTGTTTTAATTCAATATTTTTGGTATATGTAAAAGTCAACAAAACTGTGGTTTCACTGATCTATTTATGAAAAAGGTAATAGGCACCTTGAAACGTTTCAAAAGGTCTCTAAATGTAAGCAAAAAGGCTAGTTTTGCTGGCTTCAATTTCTTAAATCTGGTATATGTAAATATTCTGAAAAGGAAAAGATTTTAAAGGTTGTAAATATTTAATCATTATATTGTGTATTGTAGAATTGCTTTATTTAATTGAATCAGCTAGTTGAGGCAAAGAAAATCCATAACTTAACATTTCACATCATAAGTGCTTGGTTAATGTAAAGAGGATAACACAGCATTTTATTACACCCAATCATAGGGGCTAAAGAAATATCACAGCATTTTATGATAGACAAATCGTGAGGCAGAAATATCACAGCATTTTATGACATGCTCAAACGTGAGGCTAAAAATTAATAAACCATCGTAGGGGCTGGAGAAATATCACAGCATTTTATGGTATGCCCAATCGTGAGGCCTAATATAAAGGAATAACACAGCATTTTATGGCAACCCAAAGCGTAGGGGCGAGAACACCACAAAATTAAATTTAAAAAGGAAAATTAAAAAAAATTAAATATTGTAGGAGCGAAAAATTTAAAAATTAAAATTTGTAAAAGCACGAATAAAAATTCAATTTAAAAAGGGTTAGGAATTTAAAAATCTGAAGGAATTTGAAATATTAATATTAATAAAAATTAAAAAAAGAAATAAACGAATAAAGGAGACCAGAGAGGCATTAAGGAACCAAGGGGTCGAAATAGTGTCACAAGAAAGCGTAATTTTACAAGCTGTATCTATGGAAATGCAAGTACCACAATTGATGAGAAGTCAAAGTGAAGAACAACCGATTTCACAACTATCTGAAATCATGTCTATTCTATTAGCCTTAAACAAAAAAATGGACAAAAGCGAAGAGACCATGAAAAATATTAAGGAAAATGGAGAAAAGCTCGGGGTCGAAATGAAAATAATAAGCGACGGATTAAAAGAAAGTAATCGAACGATCGCGGAAATGCAGGTACACTTTGGAAATAAATTCATTAGAATGATGGACGATGTAGATAAAGTTAGAAACGAGGTTTGGAAAGTGAAATTAGATCAGGAAACATGTGAAAAAGAAACAAATGACCGGATTACAGATTTAGGTAAAAAGATGCGGGAAATTCAGGGAAACTGTGAATTAGGACTTAATGATGTAAATAGAGAGTTAGGTAATTTAAAATCAGAATTTGAAAATGCGGGTAGGAATCAGGGATTGCAACACACTAGGATAAATAGACCGGAAATTTCAGTTGAACAGTATTCCAAATTTTATGGAGACAACAAGGTGAATCCAAAAGTATTTCTAAATAATATAAGAAAATTAATACAGGGATCAACGGATGAGAAGTACAATTTAAATTTCGTTAGATCAATGTTGAAAGGAAGCGCGGAGATATGGTTTGACTTAATAGAAAATGAGATAGGGACATTTCAGGAGTTTGAAAGTAGATTTTTGAGAAAATTTTGGGCGGATAATCAACAGTACAAGGCGCGAGATAATTTAATTACAGGAAAATATAATCAGAGTTTAGGGATGACACCAGAACTATACGCCATACAAAAATTCAGTATAGCGAAGCAATTAGATCTGCCGATGGAAGAAACACAAACCATAAAGTACTTAGCGGTACATTTTGGCGAAGAGATAAAACATTATGTGATGATTCGAAACATAGTAAATAGGAAGATCTTCTTGGAATATTTACAACGTTGTGATGAGTTGGGACAAAGTCGTGTAACGGAAGGTAGGATGGTACCAAGATAGCGAGAAAATTTAGGTAGAATGCAAAGACGCACAGAAAACAATAGATCGAACAATATGGGAAATTATAGGGGAAATTTTTATAGAAACAATTACAATACTACAATGATAATAATTTTAGAAGAAACTGGAACACAAGAGACACGCTAAGAAGCGAAGCAGAGCGAATGACTCACGACAGAAATATAAATCAGTGTACGCTACAAGCACAACATCGGTAACAATCAGCACAACCTACAAGAACGAATGGTACCTATGCAGAAGTTACGAGTCAGGCAAGACCATCTACGTCGAATCAGGATTTTTGAAAGAAGACAAACCAAGTAAGCACTTTAAAATAAATGGATACGAACACCAGCGTGAATATATAAAATGTGAAATGAAAAAGGAAGTGAATAAAAGCTTATTACCGATAATTAAATTGAGAATTGGAAATAGTCGAGGTGGAACACTTGAAACCAATTTTTTGCAGCACTAGCCCCATGTTGTGTGCCAGTGAAGCAAATTTTTCGCATGGGCGCCAGTGAAGCGTATTTTTCTAATCTATATCTGACTCTAGACGTTGGGCGCTAGTGAAACGAAGTCTTCCGACATAACTAGGGGTCTATTCCTTGGGTAGAGCTATGAGAAATGGGGGGGTAAGTCGAAATCTGTTTGTAGTTCAAACTCAAACTAAAACAAATAGGCGCCACCAAGTCCGGACTTATTCACGATAATGGCATGTCATATTTCTAAGGGCGGACGTGGAGACCCAAAGAAAGAAAGATCGCCTTCGATGACAAAAACCTGTCTTAATAAAATAAGACGCTGTTCCTGTAAGAAATTATAATGGTTAGGTTAATAAAAAAAGGTGGAACACTATTTGTGTCCCGCAAATATGCATAAAGAAGTATTAAAAAGATATTTTCTAAATAAAGTTGGCATCAAAAATTTACTCTTAAAGGTGTTAGCTTTCTGTGGTTAGGTTTGATCATATTTGATCAAAATAAAAAACTTTAATCTTGAACCAATAATTTACTAAAAAGAATCTCTTTTAAAATAAAATGCAATGCAACAAAATTTAATAAATAATTGAATTACTTCGTGAATTTTAAATTAATGCTCATCAAAATTATTCATAATCAAATATTTTACAGCATAGTGTAAACTTGTTACACAAAGATACTCTAACCCGCGCAGATCTGTTCAGACCGATTACATTAAAAATGTTACTAAGCAAGTTTTCCTCTTTAAGTTAAAAGTACTAGTTTTAGTTTCCAATAAAAATGATCACAAAAATATTCTTGTTTACAAAAGTTGTGCTAACGCTGTTCTAAGCATTTACTTTCAAGGATACATCTGTCAGTAGTATACTACAGAAAAATAAGTGACGTCAGTAACACCTGTTGTTGTAACTAACAATTTATACTGAAGCAACGTGTTGTTTCTTAAAACATCAAATTAGTGAATTTTAATTTCGACACTGGAAATTCCAGCTCAGCAATAGTTGAAACAAATATGATATTCGTGCTTTTACACATAAGAACAAATTAGCGTGTTTCTAATTTGAAACACTAAAAATTACTTAAAGCTAACTACGAACCAAAACTGCTTTTCCCGCCTAGATGAGGTACTTGTTACATCATGCGATGTTTTCTGCATGTAGTATGAACTCAGCTCATCCTAGACAGCTTCTACCACATTCATCAGCTGCTGCAATATGTTTAAATTTTCCATCTTCTAAGTTGCATTTTACACGTCGTAAAACAAAGTGGTTTTAACAAAAGGGATTGAATTTCCTATCTTCTAAGTTGCATTGTTCACGTCGTAAAACAAAGTGGTTTTCTTAAAATCGATTAAATTTTCTAATTTCAAAGTGCATGGTTAATTATAGCAATGTGCCTCGTCGCGCTAAACAAATTATTTCAAATTAAACAAGATAACAACTTTTATACGTTACCAACCGCTATTCAAGAATGTCCTCACTCATCAAAATTGATACGCAAATTACCGGCCTGCGTTCTTTCATACATCTTGTCTCTTCTTCCACGTATGGCTGAGTGATTATCAAACTCGCTTGGGCGACCGGAGGGTCCAAGGAGGAGGTTGTCAAACCTAAACGCGCCTGCGAATGGCTGTAGAAGACACAGATATTCAACCACAAATAGAATTCCAAATAAAGATGCTGCTCTAACGTATTACCTTACTTGTTAAATGTATTTTAACATTATTTTAATAAAAGTGTTTTATTATTCTTGCTCTTTGATGGAGGGATTTATTAACCAAAAAATAAAATTATTAAAAGTGTCTTATTATTCTCGCACTTTGATGAAGGGATTTATTAACTAAAAATAAAATTGTTACACACTCATTTATACGGGAGCAGAAGCGTCGTTAGTGTCTGAGGATTTTGTTAAACTGGAAAAATTAATAGGGAATATGATGCCCATTAGGAAGTTTAATTTAATAGCATCAAATAGCAATAGATTTGCAAGTGTGAGTAAAATAGTAATTCTGGAATGTGAAATGGGTAAGATAAAGTTTGAGAATGAATTTATAATAGTGCCGGGGTTAAGAGTAGATGCAATATTTGGTATGGACTTAATTGACAAGTTGGGATTAAAAATAAATGCCGAAAGAAAGGCAATAGATGTAAAGGGGGAATATATAAAATGGGATAATGAGGAGAGCATTAAAGTCGAAGGAGACTGCTTGAATATTAATAAATTTGAGGGTGAAGTTGATATAAAAGGGGATATTAATGATGAAACAAAATGTCCAGAAGAAGTAAAAGATAGGGTGAAGGCATTGTTAAAGAAAAATTCAAAATGAATAGGATCAGAATCCAAAATAATAGCAACGGGATATGTGAAGAAATCAGAAGTTGCAGACACAGAGACATTTAAAGAAATTCCACCTGCAAGAAATCAGCTAGTTGAGGCAAAGATTGATGTAAAATTAATGTAAAGGGGACGACACAGCATTTTATTACATCCAATCATAGGGGCTAAAGAAATATCACAGCATTTTATGATAGACAAATCGTGGGGCCAAAATATCACAGCATTTTATGACATGCTCAAACGTGGGGCTAAAAATTAATATACCATCGTAGGGGCTGGCGAAATATCACAGCATTTTATGGTATGCCCAATCGTGGGGCCTAATATAAGAGAATAACACAGCAATATATATATATATATATATATATATATATATATACAAAGTAAAAAAGAAATTATTGGCAAGTGACTCAAATTCAGCCACGAGAGCATCCTGTCGACGCGTTTCGCTCTAATTAAGGCTTATCAGGACAGGAGTAGCAAAGTTGTAATATTTTATACAGACACCTTATGGGAAGTACAGGATCACCTTGCTCACAATTTGTGTCTTCGTCTCGTTTAACCTGGCATCGCAGGTTTTTAGCAACAGTCGGCACGGAGAAGATCCGGCCAACTGCCTTTTTCCATAGCCAAAAGTTATAATTTAAAAGAAAAGTAGGTTTAATGAATCTTAAATTAATACAAGGCAAAAAGAAATTATTTGCAAATGACTCTCCTTCGTGCCCTGCGATGCCAGGTAAAACGACACGAAGACACAAATTATGAGCTAGGTGATTCTGTACTTACTATAAGGTGTCTGTATAAAATATTACAACTTTGCTACTTTTGTCCTGATGAGTCCCAATTAGGGCGAAACGCGTCGACAGGATGCTCATGTGGCTGAATTTGAGTCACTTGCCAATAATATCTTCTCTCTATATATATAATACTGTGATAAGGGGTTTTTTAAGGGTGTATTCAGTAGTAAGGGTCGCGTAGTAACTGTAAATAGCAATGGGAATCAGAAAACTGCATTTATTTAGCAGAAAAATAAGTAATTCGTACATTATGTAAATAGTAAGCATTTAACACCCTGTATATAGACTGTTATCAACTTTAAACAATGCCAGCATGCACATCTTTTGATAATAGAACGCGCATTCAGGTGAGAAATAATCGTACATGTAATTAAAACTACGTTGAGAATGTTTAACAAGTTTCTAAAATAAAGACGCAGAAGATAAGACAAAACCCAATAAATCCTCATGCAATTACGTTTGTAATAAAAAAGGAACAATATGCGCTTTGATAAGAAAACGCACTTTCAAAGATCAGTCTAAATAAATACATGAACGAAAACAGTACTAGAGTTACATCATTTATTTTTGTACAATTATCCAAGAGCACTATCTATACAAAACAACAGACGTAAGTTAAAAGTATGGCCACGATAACAAATAATAAGACAATTAAAGATCGCAAATAAACACCATGACACGGAAATTTGAAAGAGTTTCATCAGAAAACAGCTTAAAAATACAGGGAATATTAAAGACAAACCTGGTTAGTTAAAACAATATGTAAAAATGCTTGGAAACCCAATCCAAAGGTAATGGGAAAAGCTATTTAACACCCACCGGTGATAAGGCAGCTTGGTTTCCACTTGAAGCACGTTGAATCCACGTCACTTTTAACCAGAAATCTACGCGTCAGCTAAATAAAATTTATAATATAGTGAAAATAGTGCTGTATAAAAATTGTGTTAAGAATATATGAAAAGTTTTTGCCGTTTTTTTTTTAGAAAACGTAAGTAGAAATTGGGTAATTAATTTAAATTAAATATTTATAATGATATAGGGCTTCTAATCGGCTTCCAGTCAAATTCTGCTTCACTTATAAAACAATTCTAATCTACGTCGAAAACCATAATTCTGGTATGTTTCTGGACTATTCTAATCTGCGTCGAAGACATTTCTTCTGGTATACTTTTGGTATACTTCTGGTATAATACTAAGTAACCCACGAATTCAAGTGGTATTTAAGGGAAGAGATTCAAAGCATAGACAGAGAAATATCGAATAAAGCAAGAGGTGATTTATCTCGCTAAAAACATTTCAAGAAAGTAACGTAAAGTAATCCATAGGTTTTCAATTATAATCCTAATCAACATACACGTTGTAAATTCAAGAAAACTTACTGTATACAAAGGCTGTTTCTTCAGGAGTTATCTGTCACTGGCCAGCGGTTTGGTGCATCAGAAATGTATAGCACTTACACTCTGAAACCAACATGTTTCCAGAAAAATATAAAAGTATTGTTAAATAGCAGAATGGCACGTCTTTACTCTATGAATAGTAATTAACGACTCTTGTCTTTATCGCGTTGCTTGAGTTATCTCTCCAAAACAACGTGCATTTATATGTTTGAAATTAAAAGTAAATCGAACATTTTAATAATAAATATAGGCAACCAAATTGCGTTAACATCAGCCGGTCACCAAAACATCTTGTGTTTTAAGTACACGATAAAAACAAAATAAAGAAAAGGAAGTTGAACAAAAATTCTTAAATTGAACTTAACTTTGTGAAATAAAAGTAAGAGAAATAAGAAAAAAAAGAAAATGTTTCTTGTATAAAATAAAATAAAGTAGCTTTAAGAAGTTACAGCACCTCTTCTAGCTAGAAATCGGCGGAAAGCAGAATAAAACTATCCGCTGAAAGTTCTTGCGTAAGCTTTAAGTGTATGGCGTTCGTAGCCAAGCACACGAAAACACACGCGTAAAATTTAAAAACCTTTGTGCCCCGAGATCTGTATATTGCAACCGAAATCACCGAAATCGATAGTGACGTGGGTAAAAGGTTTTAATTGAGAAATTCTGGATGTAGGTAGATCTCCCATGGTGGTTTTTGAATAGCGTTGCGAGCTGACAGAATCCAGATTCAATGTAGTACCTTCGGGTGGAGCATTGGGGACGTGGCCGCAAGCATAGCGGCCCTTAATTAAATTATAATGACAGAATCCAGAACTGTTCTAATAGTAAATTATGTAATGTTTTCAACCTCGGATGCGAGTATTGGTTGTGGGTATGTTCTATAAGAAGAATAGTTAACCGATGCGAACTCGGTAACAGTAAGGGATGTTTTGCAGAAAAATGTAAAACTGAATTCTGAGCAACTCAGCTGAATCCAAAAAGAATGCAAGTTTTCGAAATGGTTTGGGTAGCAATTTGATTGTGAATGATCTTCAGAATAATGTCCGTAAAAACCAACGACTGCACATGCTTTATCAGGCACATTAAACATTTATGTAATTCTTCAAGACAATCACTTTCAAATTGTTTTCTAGGACCGTGTTTAAAATTAATCAAAACGCTAAAACAATAGGACAGAATTCTTTGAATTTTTGGAAATGACGAATGCCGCTCAAGAGGTGGAAAATATTGTTGTCTATAAGTAAATTAAAAACGGTTCGCTTTTTTTCTATAGCCATTTTTTCTACGTTAGCCGACGGCACTGTAAAAGAATCAACGTGCCACCATTCATTACGAGGCAAAGAAAAAAATAATTTCATTGCGTAATAATTCCAGGGGAAGCATTCTTTTAGAAGCACCATTTGATAAATTTAAAACTGAAGGAATATATCGTCAAGTAGCAGTGGAAACTATTTCCTTAATATAACTCATCCTGCTGGCCAAAAAAGTTTTCCACCGGCTAGGGACGACTTCAACCATGAAAGAACGACTTGTGAGTCAGACCACGCAGTAACGTCATCGAAAATAATTCGTTGTGAATAAGTATCTTATACGAAAGAAATAAGATCGGCCAGAAGTTTGGCAGCAGTAAGCTCAATTTTGGGAGTAGACAAAGATTTTAGTGGTGCCACTTTCCCGTTGGCATATACCAGAAAAACAGAGACATTGTTGATAGTTTCAACTCGAAAATAAACCACTGCGCGGTAACCGATTGTTGAGACGTCGCAGAAACCATATAGTACGCATCCTTCAAAATTATCTAATAAAACACGACGAAGAAGGTTGACGCTAGAAAGTGGTGAAAGTTCAGCTTTGAGTTGACCCCACAAATCCATAATCTTCGGTTCAGGAGTATCATCCCAACCTATTTTGGAAGCCCATATATTTTGCAGAAAGAAGGATCGGGCACAAAAACCCTAATGGAGCAAGAATTCTCCATATGTCTGAAAGAATAGTACGTTTGGTAAAAAGGTCTATTACTAATTTGGCACTCGTAGGAAAATGAATCCGAATTCGGTTGCCATTGAAGATCTAGAACATTTAAGTAATGGGGTTCTTCTTTGTCGAAAGTTAAAGGCACTTGTAGATCCGGATTTGGGACGATAGCCAGTAATTCAGGTGAATTACTAGCTCATTTTGGAAGTTCAAATTCTACTAATTTTAGAAGATCGATCAACTTTTATTCCAACGAAAAAGCAGCTGCTACTGAAGAGGTAGTTCCAATGATATCATCAACGTAGGTTTGTGTTTTAATTAACTTACTACCTTGTGGAAAAGAAGTTTGCTCTAAATCAGCAAGCTCGTTTAAGGTGCGCATAGCCAAATATGGACTGCAGTTCAAGTCGAAGGTAACATCTGGGGAATTTTCTATTAAGTGCATTAATTAAGATAATATTGGAAATTGGTATCCTGGAATTGCAAGGACCAGCAAATGCTGCCGCAAGATTAAACGTTGCGTTATCAGTGGACTGTGGGTGATATCTATTTATCTCGCTAAAAACATTTCAAGAAAGTAACGTAAAGTAATCCACAGGTTTTTAATTATAATCCTTATCAACATGCACTTTGTAAATTTTCAAAAATTCACCGTATTCAAAGACTGCTTCTTCAGGAGTTGACTGTCACTGGCCAGTGGTCTCGTATATCAGAAAATGTATAGCACTTGCACTCTAAAACTAACGCGTTCCCGGAAAAATTGTTAAATAGCAGAGTGGCACGTTTTTACTCTATGATTAGTAATTAACGACTCTTGTCTTAATCGCGTTGCTTGAGTTATCTTTCCAAAACAATGTGCATTTATATATTCGAATTTAAAAGTAAATTGTATATTTTAATAATAAATATAGGCAATTAACTTGCGTTAACAGTAACAAATATATTTTTACTAACAATAAATTACACATTTAATAAAGTTATAGAAATTTAAAAATAATCTAAATCTTATTTTATGTACAAGTAAAAATAAATTTAAAAATATTTAGGGTGAGTAAATAAATGGCATTTTTCTTTCAACACCATTAGTTTTCACTTCACAATTAGTAATAGAGACTTGGTTGGAAAAAGCTAAAATAACCATCTCCTCCTGTAAAAAATTGAAAATTAGAAATAACAATGGCGACGTCCTGCAAAGTGTTATTGTCAGTACCTACGGTATTATCATTGGTCCATGTAGTACCCTTAGCGTGTGGGACCTACTAGGATAATTGCTCTGAAGTCGTTTAAGCCTGGAGAATGATTTTGTGCTAGATGGTTTTGTCCTAAGATTATTGTATTTGTTTAATAAATTTTTAGTGATTGTGTATGCAGGTGCAGGAAGCACCGCCTTATTGTGCAAGCTAGAGTGAGATCCAGCACTATCAGAATAATTAATAAGATCGTGCTGTGCTTGAGGATTTTCAGGTGAAAAATACGATTGAAAATTATTATTTAAATCAAGATTGGTAGCGGGATTAAGAGTATTTGCGTCAAATGGTGCACCATAGTTAGTGGATGGAAGATTGCCATTAGAAGAAGTTCCGAAATTGTGCAGTGCTGAGTTAGCGTCTACTGAAGATTGAGAATGCTGTTGTTGTAAAAGGTGAGATAGATCTTGTATAGGAAGTGATTGGTGATCTTGCACAGAAAGTGATTGGTGTTCTTGTTGTTGGTGAGGCGTAGGTTGTAAATACTGAAAATCTGGTACAATAGGCTGTTCTGGGTGCTTGAAATCAGAAATATGTGCGTGATCATTACTAGCACCGTTGTTACCATTATGTCCTTTCGGTATTTTCTTCAAAATTAGAATTCCATGTTGTGATCCGTTGGGTACTTCGTCTTTATAAGCTACGTCAAAGTCATGTCATCTTAAATTTACCTATTGTTAAGTTTTTGCAATCAATGAACACACAAATTACTGCTATAAGAATGTAATATATCATTAATGTAAGAAATAGAGCCTAATATTGAGGTATACTGGATATACAAAACCAATTCAACATAAATAAATGAAAGTAAGACTGTAGGCTCATCTATGATTCATATAATTTACTATGAAAGTTTGTCAGTCAGAAACCAAATGTAGCTTAAAAAGTTGTTAAATATTAAAAGATACAACTGTTTGCAGTGACAATATTTTGCTAAGAGAAAGTGTTTGCGCTTCACTGCTCTTGACATTGAATCTGAACTTGAATTACATAGTTGATGAACGTAATAATAGCGTTGTATGTAAGATTTACATTTTATACAAAAGTCTGCTGATGTATAGTTGTTGAGAAATCAGTTTAGTGATTAATGGATCAAGTAGGATAGGTAGAGTTCTGTCAGATTTCAGTTAATGTGCTTTTAAAATGTGTTTTACTTTTACTGTTATATTTATATAATTTAAATAAAGTATTAATGTTGAACATGCCAAATGATTATAAAGGTAAATTAGAATGCAGGATACAACACTTGCCCACCATTATTTTATTTTATTCATTTACGGCAATGCCATTTTACAACGATCGGTTAAAAAATGTGAAATCTCCTATAAGAATAATTAAATACTTATGTTTATTATTTTATAAATTTTTAATGAGTTTTTAAAAGATTGAATGGAAGAATCAAACAACTCCAACCTAAATTCGTAGGTGTTTGCTAACTTCATTATACGAGTGATAGGTTCATTTTGACCATAATTTGTACAATGAAAAGTTATGATAAAAACTTCGGAGTTCCTAGTTCTTTTTCCTGCAACATGTAGTTTAACTAACTGCACTAATGTGGAATCATTGACTCTGCCATTCAAAATCTTATGTAAAAAGCACAAATCTGCATTCACTCTACGACTTTCTAAAGAAATCAAATTAAGAATTTTCAAAGTCTCACAATAATTATGTGTATCGTAATTAAAACCTAGCTGATATCCACAATCGCGTACAAATTTACGTTGAACGGATTCTATCAATTCTATATATAAACTATATCTAGGGCACCAGATAATAGAATTGCATTCTAAAATAGATCTTACTAGCGAGCAATATAGCAGTTTAACTGAGAATACAGAAAAGAATTTGGTAGTTCTTCTAATAAAACCCAAAGTTTTTAAAGATTTTGAAGTAATTTCATTAATATGAGTATTAAAGTTAGTTTTGAATCTAGTAATACACCTAAATCCTTAATACTAGGTTTCCTTACTAAAGATACATAATTAATTTTATATGGGAAAATGATAACACTATAGTTTCTCGAAAAAGTAATTTCACTATATTTGTTAATATTTAGGCTTAAACAATATTTGTTGCACCGTTGAGTTAAACATTGTATGCCCATTTATAATGTTTCTGCATCTTTGATATTACTAATAGTTCTAAACATTTTTAAATTATCCGTAAAAAGTAATATTTCACAATATTTAATCACTTCTTTTAATATGTCATTGACAAAAAGGTTAAATAATAGAGGACCAATATGAGAGTCCTCCGGTACCCCCAAGGTCACTGTTATTGGATTCGAAATTGAATTACCACATATCACATATTGGGTTCTTTCAATAAGGTAGCTGTTTATCCATTTCAAAATATTGCCTTGCAATTCCAGTGGTTGCAATTTAGCTAATAGCAGAGTGATTAACCCTATCAAAGGCTTTAGCAAAATCTGTATATATGGAGTTCACTTGTACTCGATTCTCCAAAGCCATAAAGATATAATGTGTGTACAAAATAAGATTAGTACAAGTAGATTTGCCTTGTGAAAAACCATGTTGCTCTTCAATAATTACATTTCTACAATCCCATGTAAGCTTCTTATTAACCAAGGAATCCAATAATTTAGGAAGTTCCGACTGATTACACACAGCTCCATAATTTGTTACATCCTCACGAGAACCTGTTTTGTAAATTGGTTTCAAATAACTATTTTTCCAATAATCTGGAAAAACTCCTGCATCTAAGGATTTATTGAACAAGTATTTTATTGGGTATATTAACGTATACAAGCAGTTTTTAGAACAACCAGTGGAATTCCAACTTGTCCGTGTGTTACTTTATTTGGCAGCTTCATAACACGATCTATTATTTTTGATGCTTTAATGTAATAATTGCTAACGTCTATAGTGTCTGTAAAAAAATGCCGGTACTCTATTAACCTTTGTATTATTGTATACTGTTCAAAAATATGACCCAAACAAATTTACTATCTCCTCATTATCACTACCTTTCATGTTGTTATAGACAAGTTGTGATGGCAGATTAAATACTTTTCGTTTGTTATTCACAAACTTTCAGAATGAATTTGGTTGTAATTTAATATCTGCCTGAATTTTACCTATATAAGATTTATAAAATAAATTATTTAAAGATCTACATGTTTTCCTAAGAAAGGCAAACTGATCATAATGATTCTTTTTACCACTTACTTTATATTTGCTATGTGCTGCCTTCTTCTATTTTATAGCATTTCTTAGCTCGGTACTGAACCATGTTGGAAAACTTGACATTTTAAATCTTTTCAATGGTACAAATCTTTCAATGGCGCTGTCCAATATGTTATAAAATTCTGATATATCCATATTGATGTTTGTGCCTTTAAGCATAATGGAATTCCAATCAGTTACCAGCAAAACAGTCATTCATAGCTTCAAAATTAGCATTCTTAAAATCGTATTATAGTTCTTCAAATTGTATTTGTTTGCACTGACTGACACTAGCATCAAGAGAGGTTGCAGTGTGATATATACTATTAGGAAACAATTTATCAATAGCTTTTGTAACATGTGTTTCATTTATAGTACCAAATATTAAATCTAAAAATGTATTCCTACTATTTGGGATAGTATTAATTTGAAATAAGTTATGGTAACTAAAACAACGCAATAAAGATAAACGCTGGATAATTATCAGGACAGTAAACTTTTAGCCCGAATTCATCATTGTACCATTCTGCTCGAGGAAGATTATAATCTCCACATAAATACATTCGGCAGCTAGGATGGGCTTCAAACATATAATCCACTGTATTTACATAGTTATCATATAAAGCAGTGTCAGATAGGGGAGGTATATATACTCCACCTATAATTAGATTATAACTTTTGCAAGGTATTTTAACAAAAAGTTACTCAATATTGTTATTAATGTGATTGATTATAATAAGAGATAAACTTCTTCTAATTGCAATTAGTATTCCACCACCTTCAACTTTATTTGAATCCGTCAAATCCCGATCAAATCTGAACACATCATATTCTTTCAAGCCAAGTAGATTATTTTCTATAGTAGCATTCAACCAAGTTTCCACTAACACTATAATGTCATAATTTGAATACAATATTGATTGCTACAGTAGTAATAATTTTGTTTTGAGCTCTCCCACATTTTGGAAATAAACATAAATAGGTATTTGTGTATTGTTGATTGTATAATTTTTGCTTAGTTTTTTGAAGCATGAATGTAAGGTAACCATTTAATATATTTTATAAATAAACCTTCCTCACCCTTTCCTTTTCTTATTTTCCATTTCATTACGTAAATTCTTCAAATGCTGAACCTGTTGTGGTGTGAGATCTGCACTAACAAAAATATTTTCCTTTTTTAAAATGCGTCTTGGTCTCCTTATTACCTTGGTGGCATCCCCATAATTAGAAAATGTAACCCTTAATGCTCTGGATCCATTTTTATTCTACTTTCCCATTCTATATATACCAGTTATCTTTAAATCTTTCTTAACCACTGATTTAATTAAGGCCCATTTTGATAATCTTCCGAAAAATTATAAATCATTATATTACTCATTCTCTTCTACCTTTCAAAAATCTCGTTGAGTACTTTTTCTTCACAACTTTGTTTTGGTACAGCAATGGAGTTTTCAACTTATTAAATTCACCACACATTTCATCATTTTCTTAATAAGCTTGGGAACTAATCTTACTCCTTCATTGCAATCCTCACAGTAAAATTTTAGAGAGCGCTTTCCTTTCAGCTCCATTACTTTTATTTTTGAGAATGTAAGATCTGAACATACTTTATGTACTGGTCTTTCACATCTCAATGTTGTAGCTTTGGGTGGAGCATTGGAAAATCACATGTAGGGTCTTTCACATCTATCACAAAAAATAACTGCTTGAGAATTACTGCTGCTGCATTTAATGCATTCCATAATATTCCTTATTATCCACAATTTAGAAATAAGGCAGAAACAATTTCATATAACTATTATATAATAATCATCTGCATATATCTATATAGTTTTATTTTGGTACCAAACACTATTAATAAATCACAATTTTACTACTTATAAAACCACTTTTTGAGGAGTAAACAACCAACAATTCTTTTCATACTGCAAACAATAAAGTTTTGTAGGATAGATAATTATGAAACTCTGCAAGCTTTAATATACTTCGAATTACAAGTTCTGAACATATTCAATCGATGCTACTTGCTATTTAAATTTATTAAGAAATATTTGAGTGTGAAAGTTGGTTTGCTTAAAGCGATCATCAAGAGCAAGTTACGCTTGCATAATTTGACAACAGGATTTAAAAACGAAATCAGTGCTTCTCTAAAATATTTAAATATCAGGTACCCTCCGCTACTACTCCCAATATTTTATATAAAATCTGTGAAAATTGTAGTCTTTACTTTAAAAGCTTAGAAGCTGCATATCGACATAATCCGCAAATAAACAAACTCCACTTTTAACCTAAAATGAGATTTTTATTGCATCAAAATGCCTTGTTTCGATACTCATATTTTAGCAAACGAGCTACCTCGCGAACCGTTGCAAAGGAGTGTAAAAACACCGCACAAAAACAAGCCAACTCCGTCCATAGACTACGCAATTTGAAATTAGCGCCAATTCCAGCTCAGTTGGCTATTTTCTACTGAATGTTTAGAGTGCAAGGTTCACGTTTTACAGTGGCTCGTGAATATTTTGTAATAAAATACAACAAAGTGTAGTTGTTGCACAGAAATTAAAAGAAGTATTTGTAGGGTAAGTTGGATTTGTTTTTACAATGTTTATGTTTAAAATAGATTGTGAATTGCCTAAAATTTACATTGCGTTGTAGTCGAGGAGTTAGCTTATTTACACATTAAGTTATCTTACAAATTGGTTCTGTGGGATGGAGTTGTCTGCTTTACCTAAGAAAGTATTCATATGCGTTTTAACACGTCCTACAATTAATGTATACCTATACCTATTCATAATTTTTAGGGAACTTTATTGTGATTTAATTAACAAGGTGGAAGTGGAATAATAAAGTGCCAACAGACTCAAGAAAAATGAAACCGTGTTGTAGATGTTGTGATGTATTTTATTAATTTAGTAGAATCAAGGAGCCAGTGAATGGATAGTCGGTTTAAAAATCAAAATTCCTTTGGAATAAACATGGACATTAGGATTAAGAAATTTTAGTTGTAAATAGAGCAGGTAGGTTACATATTCTGTCAAAAAATAAAAAAGAATAGGGAGATCAGTATGTAACCAAGGAAACGAGGACAGTCAATAAATAAAATTTGAATGGTGAAGTACATATAAGAACAAGTCCGGTCAATTAATTTTATAAAAGCGAAGTTTAAGTAATGAATTGTATTAGAATTTAATTGGAGTATAATTATAGAGGAATATGTGTTATCCATAACTAGAGACAATAAGATTTATAAACCAGGACCCTTCTATAAGAGAACTGTCAAGCGAGATTGTGAATTGTGAAACCAATGTATAATACCACCGAGTTGTATTACCAGTGTGCCGTTTTCTGTATTTAAGAAGAAATAGAGGAGACATACAGAAAGCTAATTTTATTTATAAAATAAGTGTGGATGTTAAGGAATATAGGTTTGCTTAAGAAAGGAACCAAATAAATTCAAAAATGAACATTAGACGAAAATACCAAGGCGTGAAGAAACACCACTATCAAACCCATAATACCAAAACGATCGAGGACTAAAGGAGATTCAAGAACAAATTACCAGACTGTCATCAAGGAAAGTAAATTATCTTTTATTAGAGCGCTTGTAGAAATTAAAGTAGTATTAGAATTATCAATTTTGACACTTATAGTACATTTTATGATCGAGTATTTATTCACAGTTTTCTCGACAAAATTAAGTAAAGTAATAGTTGAAATATCAGGGAACGTAATCTTCAAAATTAGTGGTTCGCCGAGTATTTCAACACAAGGCTTTACATCTCCCATATTAGAATTTAATGCCTTTTGAATATTTCAGAGAGAACTGCTGACATCGGGTGTTATGACAGTATTCGAAATTTAAGACCTAAAGAAATAGGAACAAACGGATAGAAAATTTAATTAAGACTCAGAGGATACAGGACCACAAGTAGTGAGTACGTTAGTAAGATAGCATTAGCAGCTATATCACTAGAATATTTAAAATCAAAATTATAATAAATAACCTAAATTTGAAAACTGTCATTTTGACATTTGAATTTATAGATAGAATTTTATCCTGATCGCCTTTAGTTAGAACATTTTACCATACTAAATTTGCATAATAAACATAAAATTGTGAACCCAACCTGAGATAAGAGTAGATAAAAAAAAGGAAGATAGCTAGCCGAGGTAGATTAAGGGTTTTGAAAGGAATAGAGATCGACATTCTAATATTTTGGTTGATACAAGGTGTACGGGTAGAGATACACCATAAAATAAAAGTATCAGCACAATGTATAGCAGCAAACAAAAAGTAAGAGAGAAGCGTAATTAAATGTTTAGAAATAACTGACAATGACAGGAAAAAGGTATTGATGCTTTCTGGTTGATAAGTTGGAGAGAAAAAAATGTGTGTATTGACAGTTTTGTTAAAATACAGCGAACAATTAGACCAAGAGACAGAAAGAAGCGGGCTACTTCAAAAAGATCGCAAACTATGTTATACCATCTAAAAGTAAATGAAAAATTGTCCGTGGGTGTAAAGCGATCTTTTTAAACACATTGAATATTGGAAAGACTGCGGCATGGCTCTGAAAAAACGATTCAAAGGAAAATTTTGCAGTAGTGAGAGATTGCAATCAGTCAGTTAGTGAAATAGTGTACAGGAGCAAACGTCGGAAGAATCCTATGACTTGCCTTGGTGGCAAAACAGACAAAAATGCAAATATAGGCATTAAGAATTTGCGCTTTTCTGTGACGGCTAACACTGATTAAAATAGGACTAGCGTAATTCACTTCAACAATACTAAAAGGTTTGATTTAATTGATCGGTGTCGCAGTTAAATCACCTATAAAGGACACTACTGAAACTGGTTTGGTGCAAAAACTCCTATAATTTGATAACTAATATCAGATTAAGGCCTTGGTAGACAATCTCGAAGTTCTGTTGAAAGAGATAAAGCTGTCGTACTGACATCAGAACGAAAATATCTTTTAAGGGTAAGACGAACAATGAGTTCGGTTAGCCTAAAGCCGAAAAATTTTTAGGATATGGAAGCGATAATTGTTTCAATAAATAAAAAAAGCTTTTGGCAGGCCTTTGATAATTTAACATTGGCCTTGACCGCGTCGACAGTTTGTTGACAGTTTGGATGTGTCCAACAATTACCATTAAGTCATTGTGTTGCTCAGGATCTATGAATGGTCCGATACGACGCTGCGCTTGAAGTTTAAAAAATCGATAAATATAGCTAACCATTTTTAAAATTTTGTTAACAGATGAAAGGGGAGTTAATAGAAATCGATTACGTAGGGTTCTGTTTGGGCAACAAAGGCCGATATTTTCTTTTCTGAAGTTGCGTTCGCTGCGAAGACTAGTTGAGACGGCCATGATAAATTGAGATACCAAATGTCAGGTCCCATCCACCAAAACGAACATGAGGGACCCGCGCTTGACAATAATCCTCTAGAACCAGAATTTGCCGGACTGTTTGAGGAATTGACAAAATTATCGGCTACCTGCAATAATTTCTTGAATGCGACTAACACGGATTACCACAAATGTTTTCCAGCGAAAGGGATGAGAACGTATCTAAATGAGAGTGACAGTGGAGTGCTCCGTGTTAAAGCTTCAGTGATATCAATCAAATTGTGATAAGATTCGCAAACAAAGAAAATTAAATTTCATAATAAAACGGCAGCATATAATTCCTGCGGCTTCGTGGCGTAGTTGATATGCGTGTGACAACTATGCCCAAGGTCCCGAGTTCAAATCTCGACACGGCACGCTTGAAAAATGTTAGGTGAGCATTTTTCGCAAAAAATACGCCCTCGTCCGGATGAGAAGTAAAATGTATTTGTGTGTGAATGCTGTCACGCACGCTACAGATCCCTACCTTGCTTGGATCAGCAAGGATTCGACAAAATTCAAAATTTTTCAGGTAAAAAAACCTCGCTTCCTGGTCAATATAGTATCTTCGGGCGGTGCATTGGAAAATCAAATGTAAGACACAATTCCAGATGTGGAATTGAAATGCACTTAATCGGAGCAACTATAGCATTGGCTGCTATAAACTAGTCACCTCAGGTGGATAGAGAGTGAAAGCGAAAATTAACAGCTGTTGCATACCTCACCTAACTAGCATCGTAAAAACCATGAAGTTGGCAAACGTAACGACTGGAAGAGGGCAAACAACGAGGTATTTTTAGAGACAATTAAAGAGGTTGTTCTTCTTGATATTGTTGCCATTGAGTTGAAACATCAGCTGGCGCATATTCGTCCCAATCCAATTCAAACCTCCATAAATATTGGAAAAAGAGTCAATAAACTAGGAACCCTAAAGTATCATAAATTCTTGCCATTTGTGAACGTATGTTGCATTTTGTACAAATTGGGTTTGACCCGATATGAAAAAAACGCCTTTTACAGTAAACCACCGAAGGCCTAGTATTTTGATAGACGCGTCAGAATTAAAATCGGAAGAATAAGACTAGCAAAAATGGGCAGAAATACCTTCCAAGATGAAAACGGGATTTGAACTCAATTTACAAATCCCAAACCCGGTAGATTTCAGAAGTTCAGCAAGTTTATTGCGAATAGTGAGGGTGGTTGATACTGTTTCAGCGCTAGACGCAAAATCATCTATATATGGATTTGACCAGATAGCTTCAATTGCTATTAGAAACTTGTTACCTTCGTGACTAGCTAATTGTTAAAGGATGATGATTGGACATCATAAGTAACCGTATTTTATTGAAATGTTTGAACGGGTTCCTCAGATGAGAAACACCAAAAATTAATTGAAACCTGCGATGTTCCTCGATAATAAAAATTTTACGACACATTTGACGTATGTTACAAATAAAAACAAAAGGTTGAACTCGAAATTTCATTAAAATTACCGAAATGTTGATTTAGAGACTAGGTACAGCAAATCGAGCGTCATTGAGTGAAGTTACATTTTTGGTCTTAGCTGGGGTGTCAAGAACAACATGATTTTTGTTGTATTACCTTCATCCTTAAAAATTGTATTGTGAGGAACAAAATAAAGGTCATTTCCAACAAGCGTAGATTTTTACAATGTCATGTGACCAAAATCTAAATCATTCTGCATAAAGTTGTCGTACTGAGTACGCAGAAATGTGTTACGTTCTATTTTATATTAAAAAATCCCTGGCTCCTTAATTTAATTTAAAAACCATTTCAGTTCTTACTTATTGTAATTTACGTTTGATATAATTTCAAGTTGAGTAGATAGGCAACCAACTATACACGTCCTTCATTAAACCCAAGAATTCGATTGTACATTCTTCTCTTACCTATACAAGTCCACCCGTTTATACTCTGGTTCCTTATCTAACACGAATAACAGATTACGTGTGTTTCAAGAGTGGAATGAATTTTCTTAACTTTCATACAGTGTTGAATTTTAAAAACAGTTCGTGGCATGGAATATAATTCGGTTTTAGATGTAATTTAAAAATGTACTCGTTTAGTGTTGTAAGAAGTTGATTGGGCGAGATAGTATTCGGGCATTTTAA
The DNA here is from genome assembly GCA_036346225.1 of Platerodrilus igneus. Lineage (NCBI taxonomy): Eukaryota > Metazoa > Arthropoda > Insecta > Coleoptera > Lycidae > Platerodrilus > Platerodrilus igneus. The sequence continues at coordinate 432,315 of JARFIW010000791.1, forward strand.
TTTAAAAAGTTGTCGTTCACTGTGAGAAACAGAAGTTGTATTGTTCTCCATCGCTTGTTTTGTCTTATGCAACACCGACAATAGTAGAGGTTTTTCTATAAAAAGGTGTTTGTGTGCGAAATCCATCGTTGAGGAAATATTCTAATAAGATGATTTCTAACTACTACTGTGAAACGAGGTGAATCTCCATCCTGCATAAACCATCAAAGACATCACGTAGAGTATTTTGTGAAAAAATAAATAAGATTTTCCATTTAAATTTACAGGAAAATCATATGGTCCTCGTAGTTGGCGGCCTATAAAGCCAAACCAAATATTTAAAATGCTGAAAATGTCTTTCTTTAATAGCGTGCGGATTTTCTACTTGCCTGTAATGACCATTTCTCCAATCAAAAACCCTTCGTTCGTTGCTTCATGAGTGAACAAAATATTCTTAATAAAATTTTTCATTATTGTAGTTGTTAAAAATACGTTGGCAGAACTGTAAACGTCTTGGAAAACCTCTTGTGATAAAAACGGAGGTTCCCTTTTTTAGAATTCTAATATTAAACGACTGAATTATTCCTGTTGATGCCGACAGACGGCGTGAACTTATTTCAGGTTTTTTTCTACTCAAACCAAAATCTCATCTCCTTTATTAGCTATTATTTGTTTCGGTTTATTTCCCTAGTTTTTAGTGCGAAATGATCCCGTTTCACCGAAATGTTGTAGGATTGTTAAGAGTTTTATAATTATGTTGCCTTCTAGTTGCATACAACAATTGTAACGCTACCGCATTATTTAAGCAAAAACTAGGTAATAAAAAAGTATTCATCAATTTCAGTTACTTAAATGAGCTATACGCGAAAATACCCTGAAAATTTTATAGATGGTTGGGTCGTTTACATTTAATAATGTGGTTCTTTATTATAATATTATAGTAGGACACAGAAATAAATGGTAAAGCACACAGTTGTTACGTGCCGTTCCTGCATATGAACATTTTATTAACGATTTTGACTGCCGTTTTACTTTAAATGCTTGCTATTTAAATACTTCAAATTATAATTTAAAACACTTAAACCTATCCTAATTTGATATAGTGCCAAAAATGTGGTGTTCTGTTATCAGAAACGTTCGATTTCCTAAATACTACAATGAGTTTATGTACGAATTTTATCAAGGTCATTTTCAATCACGAATTCTGATCTATTAAATTGTTTGATTCGCTTATCTACACACTTTACTTAATATATATTATTAATTGGTTTATGTTACGTTTCTATAATTTTCATGCGAGAATTTAGGCAACTCATCTTACGCGTCCTTCATATTTAAAGTTGGTCGTATACATTTCCTTATCACGTATCTAAATACGTTGCGGTATATTCATTGTAATTGAGAACTCTAGAACTGGTTTTCCATTGGTTAGTCGTAGTCTTGCTTGTTGAAAAGTAATAAAATTTGTGTTAATGTACGAATTTACCAAGGTATTTTCACAAACGCGTTTTATTCAATTACTTTTTTGTTACCATATGGACAGATGAATGTTTTGGAGATATCCGTCCTCCAACAACTTTTACATTGCTAGACCATTCCATCTTTGCTCTCGTTGATTGCTACCATATCCTTTTCCTTGTTCTATAATCCTCTACCTTTTCCTTGGCTGGTTTTCTTACTGTTAGTCATCATACTGATTTGATTAAAAAGCCTGCAATAGATTTGCATACCTACCATAATAACTCGAATCAAAACATTAAAAAAACCCAAAACGAACTACAATACTATATCGCGTACAAACTTTGAAACAAAACGTATTTTTATTTTTATAACGGAGATCGGTTCTGTTCTGTTGAAGTAAGAACAGCAGGTAAAAATCATAATAATAATAATAGTTTACATCGTAATTTTCCTTGAAAATATCTATTTGTAAATAATAAAATTATATCAATTGCATTTTTCTCCAAAATATCCACCTGTGTATATATATGATAACCAGACAACCAATTAAATAAAATGCGTTTGTAGAAATACCTTCGTAAACTCGTACATCTACACGTATTTTATTACCTTTCAACAAGCAATATTACGATCAACCACTGGAAAACCGGTTTTAACGTTCTCATCTATAACGGATATACCTCAAGGTATCTAGATACATAATGAGGAAATATATATAACCAACCTTGTGTAATTATGAAGGATGCGCAAAATGAGTTGCCTAACTTCTCGCATTGAAACTATAGAAACATAACATAAACCAATTAATAATTTATATTAAGCATGGTGTAGAGATAAGCTGACCAGACATTTTAATGGATTAGAATTCGAGATTGAAAATAACCTTGATGAAACAAGTACACAAACTCATTGTAATATTAGGAAAGCAAACGCTGCTGATAACAGAACACCACATATTTAACGCTGTCTAAATAGGATAGATTTAAGTGTTTTAAATTATAATATAAAGTATTTAAATAGCAACCGTTTAAATTAAAACGGCTGTCGAAATCGTTAATAAAATATTCAAATGCAGGAACTGAACGTAACACTGTACAATCCTATACAACCAGCAAAAAGAACCGGGACTTTGTACTATGCATATTAAATTAGAAAAACACACACTTCCGGTAGATAACCAGCCTATGAAAACGTATTCGTAAACATTTACACGTTTTTAAAGAAACGGAAACCATAATAAGTTACCCAATGGTCATACGCTCATAAACCAACATAAAATTTAACACGTAGCGATCGACAAATGGCGTAACTGTCTATCATATAGAAAATATGGGAACACATATAACCGCACTTATGCACTGAAATAACCTCGACCTCAACCTTAGGACACTTTAAGTCGTACAATCTCTGGGAACGAAAAAACCGGAGAAATACCCATAAAACATTTTAATATACAACTTCCAGATAATAATAAGAGGGAGGAAATCACATTACAACACGTCGGAGCTTCTTCAGCAGAGTCGAATAACACGCAATCATTACCGTACGGGATGAAGTTGTCACGCGGGTATATGAATGGACGATATTATAAGTTGAAGTCGTGTAAACAGATGTCTAAACGCGTATTATAGAGCGGATATAAAAATACCGATAAAAAAACGTGAAAAGAACCTATGGGGGAGCATCCATTCCAAATTACGTTTGAGAAATTAATTTTGACAATCATTTGCTATACTGAAAGTAGACAGATAATTTGCAGAGGATAAATAAACATTACTGTAAGCTATTGAATTTGTTTTCCATTTTATAAACATTACATGCTGATGTTTAATAGTTGTGATTGATAGTAATGAGAAGAATACACAGAATTTATTATTTAAAAGGACGATTACGTTGGTTTACGCTTATTAATGAGCTTGCGTCGCTTGGATAGTTTGGAGATATTGCTGAAACATTTTCTCAGAGCTGCTTATGGTCTAAATATTCACTGTCAAAGAAGATTTTAATAGTAAATAAGAATATTAAAAGTGCCAATTACTATAAGCTAAATGAATATTTGAAGCATGTGTCCAAAGGGTGCCAGCCAAAAGAGTCTATAGTTCTGTTCAGAGAAGATACTTTAAAATTTATTCATGAGGCATTGAATGAGACATTCTTGATGATCAAAGTCCATTATTACTGAGCGCATTTAGTGGACGTCGATAACAAGAACTTGTGAATTTGCTAGTTACTCACATAGAAAGTCGAAAATCAGTTTTCGTGGTGAATGTATCGGAGAAAAAAGCTGATAAAATGCGCGTTTTTACTATTATTGACGAGGACGAAACAAAGTGTTTGAAACTCGTAAAAGATTACAGGTCTTTCCGGCCACAGTTGTTCAGAAAAGGGTTATTATCAGGACAGGGTCGTTGTACTGTACAACCAGTGGGAAGAAACACATTTGGAAAAATACAGTCCATAATTGCAAAGTATTTGGGTTTGAGGGATTCGGAAAAGTACACAGGTCACTATTTGCGACGAACATTAGCAACTTTTTTTGGTAGATGCATGCAGTATTACCACGTTGAAACGTCATTGTGGATGGAAGAGTACATAGGTTGCTGAAGAATATTCAGACGGTTTATTTTCAAAAAAGGACGTTTCAAGGATGTTGGTAGGCACATCTGCTGGATCTGATCCTACCCTGCAAAATTTTGATAACGAGGTAATAAAAAATAAATAAGCGTTTGTTGCAAGAAATATAACTATCACCGGATCGTTCCAAAATTGTTACTTTAATGTGAATTCGAACAAGTATTGTTAATTAGACAATTACACAATAATTTTCTTTTATATTTTGTAATTTATTAAAAAAGGTTATTAATAAATTAACCAAAAACTCTTTCTTTTGAGTCTTTATGTTCGTGCGGTACATAAAGTACACTAACATGTAGTTAGTAACTAACCAGTAAGAAACACAATAATGAAGGGCATCAAATAATATTCCTTATCTAAAGCTATGTCTCTATGTCAATTTTGATAACAATTTATGGATACCACGTGAAATTATTACCAAAAAATAAAAAATTAAATTCAAATTTAACGCGTACCTTTTTCCACAGCAACATTTTAGTAAAACATATTTGGTCCAAACCCATATTTTGGTCTAAATAGTCTGTGCTTACTTGATGTTCCTATAGTTATGACACACCCTGTATATATGCGAACATACGATGGTAGTCCTAGAAGTACCCGATCTAACAGAAAAAAAAATAATTTGGGAAAATCGCATATTATATACCAGCCGTAGAAATCATATATTATAACCAAGCTCAAAGTTCACGGCCGAGGCGCTACTGGAGGTCTTAGAACTGAGCGATGCAATTAATCCTCGCAGGATAAAATGGGTTGTGAGCCACCCCATAGAGATTTCAAAAGAAGCCAGAACATAGCATGTTACATTCTGTCCGTTCTTGTTGACTAGTCTCCTTCCTCCCTGAGGTCATTCTATTGCTAGTATATTCACTTCTCTCCTACAAGTTGTTCACCCGTTTATCCGCACCCTAGGATTATCAGTTTCCCCAGTTATCTTTCAAGTTGATTTCTTCTGTCCATTATTTTTTGTTGTTTGTTAGTATTGCTGAGAGTTATGGATCACTTCTGCAACGTAAATGATCAAAAATTTAGTGTCTTTGTAAGAAGTGTTTTGGATGATGAAGGGGCATCTGAAATGTATGACGGGGCGTCCGAAACTGAGGATAATATCGAACATCATTCAGACACAGTAAGAGCAAGAGCACTGGCAGACGAAGAAGGAAACGACGAAGTGACACCATTTGCTAGGTCTATAAAAAATAAGAATGGACATATATGGTCGTGGCCATTAGAAGCTCCACAGCGGTTTAGAACACGCCAAAGAAATATAATGAAGGTACTGTATGCTAAAAAAAACACTAAAAATATTTTGACTGAAATAAATGCTCTTCATTCATTGGCTTCACATTATTTAATTGGTAGTAGAGTGAATTAAGATATTGATATCAGAAAAGTGAACTACACAGACCAAAGATACACAAAAAAACCGATGCTTTAGTCGGTTTACTATATTAGTCAGTAAGAAGAAAAGAGTCACTTTTCGGTTGAGGAAATGTTTACGGGATCGTCGGAATATAAATGTATTATGAGTGAGAAGCAACTAAAATTTCTCCCCAATGACATTAGATTTGATAATAAAATAATTCGTGATCGCAGTGACAAATTTGCACCCTTTCGTGAGATATGTGATATTTTTATATCTAACTGTTGCAGAAATTACAGTTCACATATGTATGTTACGATCGTTTAGCAATATTTAGAGTTTAGAGGAAAATATCTTTCAGGGTATACTGTAACAATTTTATTTTTGCAGTAGGAGAATCCATTCATTAAACGTACACTGAATATTAAAATACCTCTATTAATTAAAATAAATATTCGAGTAACAATCAAACTTTTATAGTGTTATAATATCAAGGATTATTAGTTGAGTTGTTTCCGAGTTCGGTGTAATTTCACAGCCACTGGCGCGCGCGTGAGAGGTCCGAGAACTAAAATCCGGAACCTCCCACCATGTAAGAAAGCAGCGAGCGCACTCGTCGATAGTTAAAAGCAGCGTAAACATGCATTCTAAGAGAATGACGAGTGACCTCCGAGTCGCTCTATGTTTGTGAAACACTTCCTGAGTAACGGTTAGTACCTAATCCACATTTTGTATATTCGTTATCATATTAGCTAATTTACAAAATTTATTTAGCGCAACGACCCATTTGAACTCGCAACGACCCATTTGAACTCGCAACGACCTATTTGAACTCGCAACGACACATTTGAAATCCCAACGAGAGATTAGAAAACTGCATGGATAACGTATATATCGCACACCACGTCGAAAATCGCAACTGTAAAATTTGAGACAACATGATCCCTTTGAAGTTACAATTTAGAAAGCTTAATTTGTTGGCTACGCAATGAAAAATTATTTTAGTAAATAAATTTAGACAACGGAAGATTACGTTACAAAGTAATGCTGCCGTGATCCAAGTAAGGAACCCGCTTTGCTCCTACACCTGTGTTAAAGCATGGAAAGCAAGTATAATTAGTTGCTGTTCCGCGCTGCGAGGTAATTTCCATTACATCAAGGGACAACTGCTGCTCTTGGGTTCGTAATAGAATTATGATTTCCTGAGTACTTTCCTTCTGAAAGTACATTATTTCATTTTGTTTGTTAGACGTACAAAATTATTATTCAGTTTACCTGTAAATAAGCTGGTTTTCCCCAGTATCAAAATTTGATTTCACTTAGTTTTGTAAAGAAGTGACTACATATGGCTGCAACGTAAATTAACAGCTGCTATTACGTCACCTGTTTATTTGAACAATGCCGTCAACAATTGCCCAATGGCTAACACATGTTTAGCATTTTAGTACAACCACTATTGATAACATTAGAGAATATCTTGGTGATTATTTTGACTTCAAACTAATTTTAAATTTGTTAAATTAATGAGAAAATTTCGTATATTCATTTGTAAATGACTCACACAGATCTGATTGGGTTATAAAGAAACTCTAGCATTTTTAGTTACATAGAATTATAAAATATTTGAGTAAGGATTAGTTGATAACCTTTACTACCAGTTTTGCAAGTACTTCAAATTTTTATTTTATTTAATTACAATGATACTTTATTTACTGAAACCAAGAAAATTCTTATTAGTAAATTAATATTCTTCATTTAAAGTTTTTATTCTGATCTAGTCTGATCAGACTTGGTAAACAAAAGTAATAAGAACTAAAATTTTATGATCCCATTATGCAGAAAATATTCTCTATACTTTTAGGTATACTTGAGGGACGCAAATAGTGTTCCCATTTTTATGTGACTTAATTATTATTCTTTCTTACAGGAACAGCGTCTTATTCTGTTAAGACAAGTTTGTGTATCAACGAAGGCGATCTCTTTTTTTTGGGTCTCCAAGTCCGCCCTTAAAAAAATAGCTATGCCCCTAAAATAAATCAATTTGGACTTGGTGGCGCCTGTTTGTTTTTTGTTAAGTGTAACTCTCCATAGATTTCGACTTACCCCCCCATTGCTCATAGCTCTACCCAAGGAATAGACCCCTAGTTACGTCGGAAGACTTTGTTTTGCTGACCCCCAACTTCTAGAGTCAGATGTATGTATTAAGAAGAGAGCATTAGTTAAGCTCAATTTAGGAAAGAATGTGACCGTTTGGGGTTAGCGATCAAGAAAATATAATACGCTTCAATACATTGGTTCAAATTTGATAAATACGGCATAAAAATAGTTACGATGTGCGATGAACTGTCCTACTACATGATAGATGCGATACCATATGTGGGCAAAGAAAATAGAGATACCGCAGAGCTACTTGCCACATATTACGTGATGTCTCTATTATCATCAGTTCAAGGCACTAATAGAAACATAGCGATGGTTCACGTCCGTTCGTCTTGCTGATTTATTACTAAAAAAGCATAAGCTCACGATGGTAGACACTATGCGCGAGAATAAAAGAAAAATCCCTTCGACCTTTTTGCCTACTAGAAGAAAAAAGTACTTTCTTCACAATTTAAATTTGACAGTGAAAAAATAATTTTATTATTTTCACAAGAAAAAGGGAAATCTGTAGTTCCTCTGTCGACTATGCACAGAGGATCAGATGTGAACCAGGTTACAAAAAAAGCAGCTATAGATTTATATAACTCCACAAAAGGCGAAGTCCATGCATTTGATAAAATGGTTCATAACTATTCGACAGCCAAGGCAACTCAGCGATGGCCTTTGCGATTTTTCTTCGGAATGTTAGACCAAGCAGGCATCATTGCTTTAGGAGTGTATTCCAATGTAGCAAAAAGTCAGGTGAGAAGAATACGTTTCCTAAAAATCTTGGTACGCAGTTTGTGAAACCTCATGTCAAGTGCCGACTGTAAGGAAACCTACATCGACAGCTAAGAGAAAGTATCCGAAAGTTCTTCGGCCTTAAAGAGCCACAAGAAGTTCCAGAACCACCGACGAAGCTAGTAAAGCAGCCCAGGTGTGTTCTATGTTCTAAAGAAAATGACAGGAAAGTGAAAACGTTTTGTGCAAAGTGCAGAAGTGCAGTGTGTGCTGAATATCTACGTGACATTTGTAACTCTTGTATATAATATTCTTTTAATTTAAATTGATTGTATATTAACGTTCCTTTAATTGTACTTAATAAAATATACTATTCGATTTTGATATTACAAGATTTTTTATTTAATTGGCTAATCCGTTCTGAATGGACCTGCACCTTGAAGAATTTCTAGATTACCAGAACGGGTAGAACGACTTCAGAGTTTCAGTGATCTAAAGAGCCGAACTATAGGTTTAACCAAATTAATGGGGGCTTTAGTGAGGAACCAGAATAAGACAGGTCCCCGAAAGAGGGCAGCAACTTTTTGGTACTTAGAGTGGCAGAGACCATAGGGATGGCATTTTAAGACTCACTACTGCGATGTGGAAGCCAACGGGAAACCACCACATTACTTCCCAAGGGCACAGCGTACTTAAATTGATATTTAAGATGATGGCATCCTCTGGGGTAAAAAATTCCTGAGTTAAATAGTCCCTTATTCAGATCTCCGGAAGGGGACTACTTCGGAGGATGTGAACATTCTGCGAGTCGGAGCGTGGAATGTCAGAAGTATGAAGCAAGTAGGTAAGCTAGAGAACTTGAAAATTGAAATAGATATGTTAGCATTAGACATAGTAGGTATTACCGAATTTCGGTGGCCAGAGACGGGGGATTTCACGGTGTTGTTCACCGAAAATGATAAGGCAATGAGATCGTTCACATTGAGATTTAAAATTCTATATGCGGCGTCTGTTTTGATTCAAAGCAACCCTTATTGGGTGCTAAAGATTCTTGCGTTAAACCTAGGTATGCCTTAGTCACTGACAATATACTTATTATTTCATTTCATGTTAGTTGTTCAACGTTATGAATCACAATCACAACCTTTTTCTAATTTGTGTGTTCATTATGATTACTACGTAACAGCTAGTGAATATACCTTCAAATCCAGGCGGAAATTTGTGGTCGTAAAAGTCACCTTGCGGTTCGTGTGGAGGTGGATGGTATACAGCTTCATGCCCACTTGGAGCACCGTAATAACCACCAATTGGAGGTCCACCATAATGTATTCCTGGCCCAGAATGACCTAGAACCACATAGTTATTTAAAACATTTTAGAATAAATAAATTTGGTTTAGGTTAAAAAAGAGTATAATTACAAATATAAAGCAGCTAACGGGCGTTTCATAAAGAACACAACCCTTATTTTGAAGTGCGTGAATGTTTTACAACAATACGATATTCATTCATAAAAATTAAAATTACAATGGAAATAACATTATAGCAGATATTTAAATTGATTTCCGATGGTTCAAATGCAGATTCGTTCACGTTTTACTATACTGTAACAATTTTTTTGACGATTATAAAAGCTTATAATTTTAATTATAAAATACACTGCATTGCATATTCAAATAAACAATTAATTTCACGAAGTTAATAATTGTTCAGATTAGTACCGTATAGTCCGAACACGAGTCATATATTAATTAAAAATAATAATATCGGCTCTACTCGTAAACGTTGGTTATTTGAACTGCATTTCTAATGTCAGACGATTTTTGTGTCTTATGTGTATCCCTTCGACAGAAGGATCAGTCTAGCTCGACCACTCGCTGCAATGTGAAGCATTATGGGTCTAATTAAGGTCCGAGCTAGCGATCCACGCGTCGCCATAGACGTGGCAGCGTAATAAAATGCAGAATGCACTTGACTTTTGTTTGTTTTTGATAATGCGCTCGCCGATAACGATAACTCACTGATTGATCTTTGATCTCAATAACTCATATGTTTACTAATTTTTAATTTCACTAATTCACAATTTATAAAGTTACGAATTTATTAATACCGATATCACGTTTTAATTTCTCAATTTACCGTTAAATAATCTCGCCATAAGATAAGTTTAAGTAGAGTTGAAAATAATGCACATTGAATAGCTCGTTTTATGGATTGATTTTATGTTTCGATTTACTTCAATGGATTGCACAGCAAGTTGATGAAAATGGTTCCCTATAATGGTCTAGTATAACACGCTGTAATGCATTTAATTCGTCATTAGTTCAAAAGAAGAAACTCAAGCTTACGCTTTGTAAAGTGCAGATGTGGAAAGTTCGCTGACGTCACTTGTTTTTCCAAGAATCGCAGGCTAACACATGTGGTCTCAACAAGGTATTTGCTGCAATGAAGTTCAAAGTACAACCAGTTGCTAAGGTAAGCGTTAGCCTAAGAACTTGACCTGACAACAGCTGTTCTGAATAACTTGACAACGAGGCGAATATTTGAAACTAAAACGGTAGCGTTTTTTAATTTGTTTTACGAGGAAGTCGAAAGATCTTTTATCGTTTGGATTTTATTATAGTATAAATTATTGTTACATTTGACATTACTGCAAATAATTAAGATTATTAATTTCTTTATTTAATCTGGAAAAGTATTTCATTTAAGTTCAGTAATACATAAAGTAATTATGAGAACTAATTTTATTTAGCTTTGAATATATAACAAATATTTATAAACCAAGGTAAACAGATCTGTGTATTTTGGGTATTTAAAAACTTTAAGGTCATATTTAATTCATTATTGACATTTTGATTCCTAGTAGAAATTATCAAAATTCTCACATTTAACTATCTGAGTCTAAAAGATTAGACCACGTTTTTCATTGCACATTTTGTATATAAATTTTAAAACAGAAAAAGGCAAATTTAATTAAAGAACCATCATTTGATTTAATTGAACAACTGTTTTATTTTGGACAAGTGCGTCTAAAGGTAGAAATAAATAAGTTAAAAGAATATATCTCCTTTTATAAACAACAAGGTTGTTGGTTGTGATACAATGAAAAAGCACTAAACAATGCTTCCAAGAAGCTTGATACTTAAATTTCCTTTTGCTACTTATTTTTAAATTATAGGTATTAATAACTACTCTTTTTCTTTATTGTATAAGGTAGCAAGAGTGCATCTCTTGCGTCCTTCGTTATTATAATAACTTTGTTTTCTTTCAGATCCTGCGTGTTCGCAGTAAAAGCGATTATTTTTCTCATGAGGATTTTCAAGTTTACCCTTAGGGTAACCCGTGCTTTATCAATTCTAGGACTTGGTGGCGCCCCTTTTGCACCCCTACTTTTATTTGAGAGTCAGTATAAAAAACAGTATTTTTTGTTGCAGAACCCACGACCACTCCTCATAAGCTCTACCCGAGGAATAGACCCCTAGCTTAGTCGGAAGATTGTCGATTCCCCTTTCACTATAAGGGCAAAATGTTACAATACTTACAGTCACTTTTCGTGATGTTTGCTCAGTAATGCTCGAAATTTCACGTTCAATTAATCAACTATCTAAAGAGTGTTTTTAAAACTAAATGTTTTAAATGCTCACAAAGGAGAAAGTCTGATGGCGTTAGATCTGATAATCTTGGAGGTCGGAACCTTTTCAATTTTAAACGATGGCCAAAAAGCTCTCGAAGCATATTTAGCATTTCATTAGCAGTATAACCCTGTGATTTATTCTTCTGCATTGGAATAAACTGATGGATTATGTCGTGGTAAACCACACCATCCCCAGATTAGATAAAAAATAAACATCTTATTACACAACGTTGGGAGTTTGCACACCAAACATCAAAGATCGTTTATGAAACGCCTGAGAATTTTCAGCGCTTCATATTTAAAGTTTTGACTCTTAATCTAGCCATTCAACTGTAACCACCCCTCGCCGCTAAAAAAACACAATCTAACATTTTAATATCGTTTTTACAACTAAAAAAATGAAAACAACGTGTTGCAAAGGCTAATAATACTGTTTTGTCAAAATCTCCCTTATCATTATTATTTGAAGCCCCATGAACATTTAGTAAACTTCTTTCATTACTTACGTAATTTATAAGGTGTATTAATAATGATCTTTGTTGACCTTAACATAAAGTTTCCATGAAAGCAAATTTTTAAAATATTCAAAAAAATAAAAATACAACGAAGTATTCCCAAACAAATTACAAAAAATATTTATATTGGCTAACCTGCTATCTCCAGTTTGAGCTCGTTCCTGCTCCAACCGTTTCCGTATTAATGATTTTTATACAGTCCCAACGTCTGCATTTTTTTAGTACTGCTTCTCCTTCATGAATTATTTTAGCGTCTTTATCAAACTTCTTGTTCGAATTCAGTGATAAATAATTGAGTAAAATATTTCTTAATTTTCCACATCAAATCCAGTAGTTAATTACAGTTCCCTTTTCAAATCCTGTTACGTGCAAACCGAATTTGCACTTTAACATTGTTAGTAGTTTAGTTTTTTGATATACGGAAGTTTCCCGTCATAATTTTCAAATACGCGGTACGCGGGAACTTTTAAATGAACTGGGCGGTACTTCCGTATGTCCTAGTAGTGAGTCTGCGTAGTGCGCTTATCCCTAGAGGGTTAGGACTATACTAGACAATGGGGTGGGGAGAGTTCTCCGCTTCTCGCGCAACAACGTGGCTTTTTTGCCTTGGATCGTGAAGTGATGTGCACGTGATTGTCTGGTAACGTATCTTAGGATTTACCTATGTAGAAATCCCTTCCTAATTATCTCTTGTTTGTCTGCCTCTACCTTCTTCCTGTCCAAACCTTACATAGGTAAGAATTGCTGCCACCTGGGATTACCGAACTTCACGCCTGAGGAGGACTCATGTCTACCGTTAGCTAGCCGAAGCTGTTCCTTGACGCATTTGATAGAGTCGACGTTCATCTCTAATTCTTCCGGGAGGAGCCCGAAAGTAGTGGTTAGAAGCCTACCGGAGCGCGATTTCAGGCGACAACAGGATACCTGATGTAAGTAAATCGTTACTTAATTTGCATGCGCTTATTTCCTTGTTTTTGAATTATTTAAATTTGCGTAGTATTACAAAATATTGATGACATCATCAGTAGTTGAACCGCGCCTAAAGCCGTATAAGATTTGGTGCTGCCAACTGTGATAGTGCCTATCATACCACGCCACCGGTGTAGTAATTATCGAACTTTAAATTTTAACTACCGTTTTCGCGTAAGAATCCAGTAATTATTTAGAGTTCCCACATCGGATCCAGTAATTACTCAGAGTCTTTTTTTACTGGATCAAAACGACAAAACCTCTTTTAATGTTTCACTATCATATAATTTATTACTTTAATCACTTCAAATTCATTCACGTAAATACTTTGTTCTGGATGAGGTGTACTATACTTCAATTCATGGTAAAACTGATTTGTTTACAAATCCAGTCGTATTTATAAGCGTCGCCAATCTGTTGATAAGCTCATAGTTCCACGATTGCGTTGCGTTATACGTGATTCTTGCATACCAAGTCTTGTACATTCTTATGAAATTTTGCTGTATATTGAAATTGACGCGCTAATTTCGGCACGTAGCATTTCGAGTTATTGCATTTATTTTCTTGGATTTTCACATTTTTAGATCACGTTTATTGACCATTGTTTGTACAATAAATTTAATGAGCTTTGGTTTTAACACCATGCCGTGTTTGTTTCCAATTTCTCAGGTGTTTGATTTTAGCCTTCTAATCACGTAGACTTAATACAATTTATGTATTAAATTATATGCATTTTCTATCTTACGCATTTTTAAACCTGCTTGTTTTATTTGGGATTCATAGCGGAATGATGATGCATTATTCATGTGTGTCGTGTTTGAGCTTCCGTTTACGTTGTTTTACGACTTGCAAATTTGTTTATTTAATTAAATCTTCTAAAATATTTTTCATTAACTAAATTAATCATGATTATGGTTTATATACAGGGCGTTGTCATTTACTTTCCAGCCTAATCGTCGTATTTCTTGTTTTCTTTAGAAAACTCTCGTTTTCTGAGCCCTCATGGAATTTTTATGAAGTGCATTATACTATTGGTCCTAACTACCCCTAAATAATCTTATTAACATAGCAATATATATATATATATATATATATATATATATATATAATTCGTCAATTTTCCAGCTATTATTCCGCATAGCTGGTTGATTATGAAATGAACCGTTGTAATTTGGCGAGGTTTCGGTTAAATCATATCTGGCATCTTCAGGCTCTGTAGGTTGAGCAGTGAATGAAGGAGCGTTTTTTGTCCTGCTTTATATATATAATATATATACACACACACACACACACACACACTAGTTAGAAATCATGCTCCGTTGTATTCGCTTGATTTCTGGTGTGGCCCCGTGTAATTGGTCCTGGTATGTGGTCTTTAGTTGTTCTGCGTGACTGATTTAACAAAATGCTCCTTTCTGATTGTTTAACGATCGATTGTGCTACGACTATGTGGGCGTTTCTCTATTTCAAATGTTTCTCGGATTATTCTCCAGGTGTAGTGCTCAATCATAGCTAGCGTTTTAGTATTCTTGAAGTCGATGTTGTGACCTGTAGTGCTGAGCTAGCGATGAGGTTTTTTCCTTCTTCTTTATTGCGTTTTTATGTTCTTCGTTCCTAACGCTAATTCTTCTGTTTGTTTGCCCAATGTAAGATTTGTTGCAGTCTGAGAACGGTATTTCGTAGACTCTTTGGTCTTCTAATGGGATCTGATCTTCGGGATTCTTTAGGATTGCAACGATTTTTCTATGAGTGTTGAATGTGGTAGCTATTTTGTATTTTCGTAGTACTCTACTGCTTCTGTCTGTTGTTCCTTTCATGAATGATAAGTATGCTGTAGTTAGTGATGACTCTGCCTCTAGTTTGACTTCTGAATGGTGTGGTGTGACTATCCATTCTTCTAGAGTGCTTTTCGTAACTTTCGTATTTTCTCTTGTTTATTTGTGTCGCCAAATTGACAGTGGTTCACTTCAGAACCAGCCAATTATGCGAAATAATACCTGGAAAATTGGCAAAGCAGACTACGTCCGCAAAAACCTCAAGATTTCTCTTATTATCATAAAAAGATAAACATAATTGAAACGGAAAAGTTTAAAAAATCCTAATGCTATAAATTATAAAATAGACAAAGACGATTTTGTTCATGTATACCATAATTTAATACATTGTGAACAAATTTGCTGTTGACTTTAATAAAACGAATTAATTATTTGTAGACCAGTAATAAGAAAACATCAAGATGCAGTTATACGAGGAAGTAGTACCGCGGAGGGGTTTGCGGTTGAGGGAGGTGAGAACCAGTTAAAAGTTAAGATAGAAAACTCTAAGTTTGAGAAGTAGCTCAGAAAGTCAACTTGAAAAGGTAAAGAAATGTACGATACAAGTGAAAATGAAAACTTGAACAAAACCAGCTTCAGGAGCTAATATTTTAGTACGAGAGGACCAAATATATATTAAAAAATAATTATTATTTTGGCAGATTAGTGTGAAGGGAAATATTAAAACAGTGCGTGAGTTTTTGTAAGACTTTGCTTCTAGATATGGCAAGAAGGTTAACTATGCGTAGAATTTTGCAAATTCGTATAGATGATGAATTATTTGCGGGTATGTCCAATATAAGGATAGTTTTGTCATAGAAACGCAGTTTTAGAAGGGAGTTGTGTTAGCTGAAATAGAAACTCTGTAAGTCTCTGGACATTCTCAGATTTAAGAAATTGAAATAAAACTGAGTAATTATGAATTTTTAAGTTGCGTTGTTTATTTGTATGTTTATTTTGAATGTAAACGTGGTTGGTATTTTATTACAGAGGATATTAATCGAACATAAAAGTCAATATTTTATTGGACTAATTAAAAATGGAATTAGTGCATAATGATATCAAAAAGATGCTATTTAACGGTTTGCTATGTTTATTTCCTAAATGTCAGGTAATCTAATACAGGAAACGGAAAACTGTAAAGTGATAGGATTATTGAGAGGGTACATTTAAGGCTTTTTAATTTTTTATAGCAATATCTGGCCAAAGGGAGTTAAGAAACTAAGTATTAAGTGTATTTGTATGTAAATCGCAATTATTTTATGTTAATAGATGTTATGTGTAGGTTGACTTTTATTTGCATTTATTTAAGAACTAGGTTATTGTAAAGGAAAATCCAGCTACGCTAGTAATGGAATCGTATTTGAAAAGCATTTCGTTTTTTTTTATTTAAGCAAAATTTAAGACGTGTTTAAAGATATTTTAGCGAAAGGTAAGTATACGGTTATAAAATTTAAGAAACCTAAGCAAAGGGAGATCTATGCGGAATAACTGTTCTCGGTATAGGAATAATATCAAAGAGATCTCTGTGATGACGCTTTGGCGTCCCTTAATTATGACAAAGAAAAGTCTTTTACGGTAAGTGATAGTGTAACGTAGTTTTTTTTGTATTTCAGCCATTTTATTTATTACCGTTATTTCTTTATTATTTTTATTTCTTTATTTTTCTATTTTGGTAGAGAGTATCTTCCATCCAAGCTCGGAATTTCTCATTGGCAGAAATGACAGCCAAACACTCTTTTTTGTTGACTGAATAATTGCGCTCGAAACGGGTGTGGGCTGAGGGATGTACTTGCATAGACGTGTTCGATACTGTCTATATTGAGAACTAAAACAGCTTCTAATCCTTTATTACTTGTATCGTATTCAATTATAAATGACACGGAATAATCAAGCTGCGAAAGAAGAGGGGCAGAAACTAACGCCGGTACCAGCTGCACATACTGATGAAACATTTCACACCAGTCGTAGCACTATTACGAGGAGAGTTTACTATCGCTGGAACTTTTTCAAGATATGCTTGAAAGGAGTTTAAACCTACAATGTAACCTAGGAATTTCAGTGACTTTTTACACTTTTTTAAAAATAATTCGCACGTTTTATGATGGATATTTAAGTTGAATTCTTTTAAGTGCCCTTTTACTTCACCCAAAAGTTTTAAATGATCCTCAAATGTCGGAGAACACAGAATTATGTCGCAGTAACAAAAAACGTGAGGTTCAAAGAGTGGTCGAAAACATACATCGAATAAACATTGATGTGTCTGCGCAGCGTTCTTCAAACCAAAAGTCATTGCTACAAACCTAAACTGCCCTCGCGAAATCACACTAAAAGCCGCCTTATCTTAAAATGCCTCACTAATGCACCATCAGCAATAGCTTTCTTTCCGATTAAATAAGTTCCAATATCAATTTTTCTAATAACGGAATGGCTGAGGGTCCAACAACTGAGGTTGTGCATCCAGAATCCAACAAACCAGGATATGTCTTTCGAATAATTTGACCATTATGTATGGATGGCTATCACTAAATTTATCGACTAAGTACACAATTAAACAAAACAAACCAGGAACTTACTGGGTTTATTACTAAACGCCACGGTTGCTTCCTGTTTCTCAGGTGTGGTTCGTCTGCTGGTGTTTTTCGATGTTTTCAGAAAATCATCTCAAACATAGTTTGTAGATATAGGTAGAGAAAAAAGGTACAGATAGGAAAGGAATCACTTCGTCGAACTGAAACTTCACATAAGTCCGTCCACGTCAAACGTCAATAGTAAAGTTTCCTCCTTTAAGAGGCTTATTTTTCACAAGCTGTAGACACCCACCATTTTTTACGCTCCCTGGTTAAACTGTTAACCACAGCTGCAATCTTATCGCTTGAGAGCGCAAATGTATGCCGTTTACATACTGCAACTAATAGGTCAATGTCCTGAGATGCGCAGGAAACTATAAGCGTGCAGCTTGCAAGTAAAAACTTAAATTAAGGATGAGAAAGGAAAACTCTCACATACTGGGTTTAAAAATTCCCGAAACTTAAATGTTAAAATAAAATGTAAAATCAAAAAAGGTGCAACAATCGCCTTAAAGCTCCAAAAAGAAAAATATAAGAAAAATTCTCTTTGTGCAAGAGCTGACATGCACGGAAAACTTAAATTAGATGTTTATAGGCACCATCTGGTTTTTCAATCGTAGCAGGACTTGCGATACCTGGAAATGGAAATGAGCAGCCACCGATATTAAGGCTAACTTATGTAAGCGCGCAAAGATCTTGTTTGCCGCCTTACCGGGCATACAAATTTAGTTGGAAGTATTTGACTAAAATACTTAAAGCTAGCACTTAAGTTTATATAAAACTGAGTACATAGTTCATTTTCATATTTGCATATAAATGCATACAAATTTAAGTTAATACCTTGTAAGATATTCTCTTAAGCCAAACAGATTTCTTGCTGGCTTTTAACTGGATAAGACAAAATATGATGCAGCAAAACGTTTAGTTAATAAATTACCCAGTGCTACTGCATTAATGATACATAATCCTCTTGATCTTATCATATCAGTTACAATGTTAACCAATAAGTTAGCTTTTTAATCTTTCAATAATAAATCCTACCTTTGGTCATAAATAGCAAAGGTCCGAAACCGCAAATACATAAGACAATTTCTTAAAGGCATTTCACAAAGGGAAATATGTAGATAATTTATTTGGTTTAAGGTGAAGGTAAAATGAAGTAACATCCTAGAGATAATTGCAGAGAGAAAGGTAAATATCTAACCATTTATGGCATAGAGTATTATTTAGGTAGGTACGATAAAATTGCAACGACATTTTCAACGGGAAAGATAGATAACAAATCATTTGCGGTTCGAAATGTTAACCAAGTAAGATAAAATCTGAGATATTTTAAGGAAAATATACCTAACCAATCTATGGTCATGTCCTAGTTAGATAAGATAATGCTTTCAAAATAACTTTGAAGAGAAGGATAAATAATAAACTCTTTATAGTTCGAAATATTAATTAGTTGAGACAAAATCTATAAGATATTATCAAACAGAAAGATAAACATTACAGAAAAAATCTAAGAAAGATAACGTAAAACTTAATTTTTCGTTCCGAGACCTTATACTTCTCAAGGCACACCGCTCTTACTACAAATATAATAATATAAAGCCGACTCTTGGTGGGAGTAGAGTGATCCCCCAGGAGCTTGAAAAGGGGTTTTTACTCATGCTCTTCAAAAGGAGAAGTATTCTAAAGCGATACACGTTCATACAAACAGCATGAGGGACCAGATAAAAACGGGAATGCAATCCCTGCATCCCGACGTCGTTTAAGAGGCCAAATCAGATAAAAAACTAACTGTCGACGGCTTTAACATAAATCAGCGAAACACAGTGACAATACACATCTAGAGGTGGTTCCCCACGCCCAAGGCCCAATGTTGCGAGGTCTAGAACCTATAACTATGCAGCGACTTAGCAAGTGAAAAGAAAAGTAGAAGACAGAGAAAAGATAAAAGAGGGAGGTGAAACGTTTGTAGCTATAGCAACCAGGTGGAAGAGAGAAGAGGAAGGGCTCGCATTGAGCAATAGCGAAAGAAAAAGCACTACTCGACCAGCCAAAGTATAATCAGCAGCCCGAAGTGGAGAAGTACCACTTTTATATGATGAACGGATGTCTCGGTACTAAGACATGTCGACCAAAAGAAAAAATAAGGTTGAAAGCGGAAATAGAAGGATAAGAAAAAGCAGTTTTAGGATAAGCATCCTAGAAAAAGAGTAGAGAGTAGAAAATGTCCCTAATAAAACAGATTGTCTAAAGGACCATCTGCTGCGTTAACGATAAGATATATCCCATATCACCACGTAGATACTTAAAAACAACTAGGCTCCAAATGAGACCCTGACAAATCATGTTCTTACCGAGCACACACGCCGCGGTAAGAAAATCAAATAAAGGTAACACAATCAACTTAAATATACCCCTACAATGATTTCCAAGACAACTATCATGGACACAGCAATATTTGTGCTGTAGATAGTTAATCCAGGATAAAAATAGAAAATATTTCAATACAATAACTCAGTAAGG
Organism: Platerodrilus igneus; assembly: GCA_036346225.1. Lineage (NCBI taxonomy): Eukaryota > Metazoa > Arthropoda > Insecta > Coleoptera > Lycidae > Platerodrilus > Platerodrilus igneus. The sequence goes on from JARFIW010000791.1 coordinate 452,655, forward strand.
AACAATATTTAAAACAAGGACGATAGCCCCTCGCCAATACGTGAAGGAAAATTAGAAAAAATGGATTAACTTTCCTATGATATAAAAACGATTGATAACGGAAATCGTAAGAAATAATTAAAATACATGCGTAAGAAAACATCAAATAGATTGTTTTTGTATTTGCAACTGTGGAAACCGACTTTTTACTATATAAACATAGATTACGATCCGATGGGTATCCAAAAGATTCAAGCACAACTCCATATCAGCTAGTACAAGTCATAAAGATTCGCTGGTTTATATCAGACGAAAAACATGCCAACCACCATCAACGACTGTGTTAGATTGTGGAGTAATAACAAGATAGAAGATGAATATTTATAAGGCAATAGAAATATTTGCATCTAATGATCAATAGAAAAGAATTTTATAACTATGATTGAAAGGTCTATCTTTTAAAACTAAGAAACTATTTATGACAGAGAATGTATAAAACGCTTGTAGATTAAAAAGTAATGTCCATTTAAATGTACGATAGAATAAGTTAAAGATTATAAAATAAATTTACGAATAAATGGTATAAAAAATCAATGCAAGGTATATTCGTGTAGTGGAGGTAACATCACAAGAAAAAAATTTAATTCAATTAAAAACAGAGAAGGTAAGGTATATTTACATAGTTAAAAGTAAGACGATAGGCAGGACTTACTAGTTTAATCGTTAAAGGTAAAATTTACAATTAAAATCGCGTAATCTATAAGTTAATGATGTTACCATTAGGTATAACTTATGTAAGATATCATTAGCAGTTAATTTTCGAGAAAAACTCTTAATTATATTGAACAGGAAATGGTTTAGTAGCGTCCTCAGTTTTAAAATAGCAAAGGTAATTTCTAACTAAGGTTTTATGAACCTAATTTATATTCATATCATAGATAAGAAAGGAAATCAAGTTAAGAACAGATATTTCAATTTATGATGGCAGCTACGTATATTTATTTATGGGCTAGTACGAAATCAGAGTCCTTGCTTTTCGTTTATAATAAACGTTTTTTTCAAATTTATGTACTTAACGCAAAACGATACTTTGAGTACAAAAATTGGATTGTATATTGCAAAAACGACTTTAAGTAAAGAGTAAATTATTTAAAACACTTAGATTAGTTATTATTTCTTTTAAAGAAACTTATATTTAATAAAACAGCAACGAAGTTTTATATAAACAAACACTCCCTGTGCGGCGAATTGAAGGTTAGGTTTTAATTTTATAAAAAGGGTAGTCTATCACGAATAATGAGCAAATATTACTACGGGTAAATGTTTTAAAAGTTAAATATAAATATTGATTAAAACTGATGTGTGGTTAGAAGATAGCTATTGGTCTGGTAACACACACTAAATGCTAGTCCTTCACATAAAACTTTGTGAAAATCTAATTAACACAAAAAAACTGCACAGTTGAATAAACAAAACCTTAAATTTTAGGGCATTATTAATTAAAATACACATGTCACATCGCGGAACTGGAACTCCAGATGTCCGACCTTGTCAAACGTCGATAGTAAAGTCTCCTTCTTTAAGAGGCTTATTACTCAAGAGCTGTAATTACCCACCACTGTTTTACGCTCCCACAGTTAAACCTCTAACTACAGCTGTATTCTTATAGCTTGAAATGCAAACGCATGCCGTTTAAATCCTACAAATCAGAGATTAATGTCTTATTATGCATGGGAAACTATAATCGTGAAACTCACACGCAAAATCTTAAATTAAGTATGAGAAAGGAAAACTTTCCCACACTGGGTTTAAAAAGCCCCTAAATTTAAATAATCAAAAAAATGTAAAGCCAAAAAGCGCAACAGACTATACGACCTATCCATTTCACTCACTTTATCAAACAATTCAACCTCTATAATAAGTATATTTGCTAAAGTTTTCTTTTTAAATTAGACAACTTCCTCTACATTCTTTTCCGGAGGTTTCTTTTTTTTGACACGACCAGTAATGTGTACTAACTTTGATTACATATTTTTAATTATTGAGTCTCACGTATTGCCTTCAAATCCTGACGTAGTATTTGGAATTAATTGAATCTAAAGTAACATTAAATGCTCCACTCTCTACCGAAAATTCAAAATTAAAATTAGAAAGTTTAGTTGGACAAACTGCCTTAACTGCCTCCTTCACAAACAAACGAACCAACATATTCCTTATATCTGCAGCCGGTCTACTGCTCTCAACTCCACATATCTGAAGCTTATAATTAGCATTTTCCAAAAGTAAATACAATACCTGAAATGTTTCGGACATATTTCTGTCTTATACTAACTCAAAAGATACCAAAATATATCAAAAAATTTGGGAATATTTTTTGCATATAGGAGGGCGGTTCGATAAGTACTTAGACTCACCGTCTGATGGCGCCACTATCGCCAGGGGAATTTACTATCGTGTAGTACATTCTCGTAGACGGCTGCTGTCGAAATTTCAGCCGAATTGGACTTGTACTTTTGTTTTGACCGCATGTGGAAGTGGGCGTGTCCGCGAATTTTAGAAAAATGGAAAAAGAGCAATTTCGGTCGATGATCTGATTCTTGTTTTTGGAAGGGAAATCGAGCAGCGAAATGAAAAAGCGTTTAGATGTTGTGTATGGTGACTCTTCTGCTTCGAGGACGACCGTCAAAAATTGGTTTAACGTGTTTCAACGTAGAAACATGGCGGTTTTTGATGAGCCACGTCCTGATGCCTCGAAAACGGATACTATGAAGGGGATAACATGGCAAAAATCCACGTTCTTGTAATGACAGACCGCCGACTGAAGGTGCACGGGATAGCTGAGACAGTAGGCATCTCAAAAGACCACGTGGGTCATATCCTACATGAAATTTTGGGCATGAGAAAGCTGTCGGCGCGATGCGTGCCGCGTTTGCTCACTCCAGACAACAAATTGGTCGAATTGGGCTACAAACTGCTATCCCGTCCACCGTATTCTTCAGATTTGGCCCCGTGTGACTTCTTTTTGTTTCCAACTTGAAAAATTCACTCGCCGGGCAGAAATTTGAGTAGAATGAGGAGGTCATCGCCGCCACGGAGGCTTACTTTGCAGACCCCGAGAAAACGTATTTTTTAGACGGGTTAAAGAAGTTGAAGCATCGCTGGGTCAAGTGTATCGAGCTAAAAGGAGACTATGTTGAGAAATAAATCGCCACTGTTCCAAAATATTCGTTTTTCTTTTGTAGGCTAACTAGCTCTCGGACCAACCTCGTATATTTTGGCTAAAGACTCAAATTATTCAATCCAGTTTCTGATCAAAAAATGTATACCATACCAACATGAAATTTAAATTCACTACTTTGAACTGCATTGTATTCTTCATCAAATTACTAAAACAAATAAAAGTGCTGCAATTCCAAAATACTAAACCATAAAATCAGTCGTGTATCTATTGGAACACCATTTCACAAATATAACCAATAAATTCAAGTCTTTGTGCATAAAAGGCCAAAAAAAAAATATTTCAGCAAAACCAAATCGAGGCTAACCAAAATCAAGCTGAAACAAGTCGAGACCCTCACGTTGGGCGCAAGTGTAACGTTAATTTATCTGAAAGTAATCAAACTAACAAAGTCACGTACTATACATTTTAAGTGGACGCTTATGAATGTATGGGGCATTTAAATGAGCAGAAAATTATACATGTTACAATGTAAATTAAAATTCGTGATTGCTATACCTTAAATTACTAACCAATAATGTAATTTGTACTGCACACCAAAGTTATTTACAAACTCAGTATGCCAATACGGTTAGACATTAGTCGAAGTGAATTGTAAATCGACGTGGTTTTTCGAACCAATATTTGCAATCATATAAATGTCAAATGTAATGTAAAAAAATATTTTATTCTGTGATTGTATATTAACCATTTAACTTTTGTTTACTTTGTGTGGGGAACTACTTAAGTATCCATGTGATTAGCGAATTGTATGCCGGAACAAAGTACTTTCTATACGAGAAGTAATATGAGTAATGTAAGTGTCCGATTAATATTTCAACAGATGCATAAATTAACCAAATTATGTTTTTTTCTGTCTCGATTGTTATTACTAAAAGTTGATTTATAGAAAGTATAATTGTTGACTTTAGACACAGTGTCTTCTGCATTTAAAATATGATCAGCAGCAATAAAACAAGCTGTTTTAAAAAATGCGGTGTCATTGGAAGTTTGCTTTAGAAGCAAGGTTGTGGCATTCCTTTGACATGTCTATAATCATATTTCATTTTAATAGTTTCTAAATTGGTAAATCCCACCAATAGGGTTAGGGATATTTTCCTTAGGTAATATAATTTTGGGTTACATGCATTCTTGATCTAAAAAGGATTATTTTTGTATCTTACATTGTACATACTCAAAGACTGTCAAATTTATTATGACGGCTTTTAAGGTTAAGAATGGCATTATCGTTTTTATATTCTAAAGTAGTACAGTTTTATAATTCATTTGTTTTGATTAATAATGTATAATGCTGGCGCCTATGACTTCATTGTTTTGGAACGAAGAAAGTTCACACACTAAATAATTCTGATTCAGAAAATGCAAAATTTTCTTTTTTTGGCTCAAGTTAATATTTCAGTAAGATAATGTTACATATGCTACATAGAAAAAAACGTAAAAGTAATTTTAATTTGCAGTCTTAATTCATTTGACCGAATTCTACCATTAAAACGGATAACATTCAAACTTGAGTAGGTACAGTTAACCTTTGAATAATAAGGTATCGAAATAATTAATGTGATTAGTCAATGAAGTTTGGAATTATACCCTAGCAGGTTGTTACTTTTAATTTTAGAAACAATTGGTTCTCATAGACGTTATGTTAAAAAAAGGCATGTTAATTAAGAAAATTAAACTTTTTAACGAAGTCTCAGAAGTTCCGTATGATCTGGTGTAATGTATTTCATTATCGGTGAAATTAATTCGTCTAAATTTTACATTCTTTAAATTTTACTTTTTTAAATCGTATTTAAATGTAGCTGCCTCATTTGTTTGTTATGGCCATATGAACCCAAAGCCTATTTCTTTTAAATCTAATTAGAAAATTATTCTGTGTTACTTAAAGTATAATAAGTCTATCAAAGGCTCTGTTAGTTGAAATTGAGTATAACGTGTAGATACGCGCATAGAGAAAACACTTGCGCACTGATAGAGAAAGCAATGTTAAACCGTGCACCAATATTTGTAGCAATTTTTGTTGAAAGCGTGCTGGAAATTACCAGTTAAAGATGTTTGGTAAAACTGCTGCATATACGCAGCTGTTCGCCATTAAATATATATTCTAAAGGTGCTTCCAGATATGGAATACACGCCTGTTTTCGTTTGTACGCAAACAACATAAATTCTTGTTTGTAGAAAACTACATTCATTTTTGTTGGAGAGAACTATATTCATTCTTATTTGGAGAAATAACATACATTCTTGTTTTGAGAAAACTACATTAACTCGTATTTGGAGAAAACTACATTAATGTTTGGTTGGAGAAAACTACACTAATTTTTATTTGGAGAAAACAATAGAAATTCTTGTTAGTGGAAAACAATATTAATTCTTGTTTGGAGAAACAACGTTAACTCTTATTTGGAGAAAACAGCAATAATCCTTATTTGATGCAAAATTAACTTAGTAATGGAGATTTGGTTTTGACGTGGTTAATCGTAATGTTAAAAATTGGTTAAGTTTGATATACAAAGATGAAACAAGTTCTACAACGCTAGACGCTATTATAAAATTTTGTAGTGCATTTTATTTGAAGATAGGTATTTAAACTTTTGTTGTTCATGAAATAAACTTTTCAAGGTGAGTCATAAAACTGAAATTTAATGAGCCCCTTTTGAAAGTTATGATCGTTAGAAATGATGAAAAATGAATAGTTTTAAATATAATGAATCGTTATTCTTGTAATTTAATTGCAAAGTTGAACATTTTTAACCTTGCTTTTAATACAAATCCTTTTGTACTTAAAGATAATACAAACACATGACATATTTAGAATTGTCATAAGTGAAAACAAAAACACATGTTATTTGTTCAAAAAACACTTACATTCCAAGTAAAAATTTTAACGTATGTTACTTTTTAAAATATAAATTGTTTATTATAAATCTTTAAATCAAAAACTCTATATAAAGTATTTGTTTTTTGGTTAACACATTTTTGAGAAAGTGAACAGATGTGAATAAGTACCAGTTCTGATATTTGGCCTTTTATTCAAATATGATTATAATTTTGCAATTGTTTTTAAGTGAAAGTAAATTTTTCATTAAACTTGCATCTAAGACTCAAGAAGTGAACCTGATTAATTAAACTGTTAGGTTGTGAATAAGTACCCTCACTTTATCATTATAATGTTTAATTGAATTGATCTTTTATTTATATCTGAAATGGTTCATTATTCCGTTAAAAAATTAACATTTGCAGTGATAAAACGAGATATCTGCATAAATCTTTATTTATGTATAACATTTGGACAGGTTAGTTATTTGTCGGATTTTACATTTGATAAAAAAGTCAATTTTGCGTTATTGAAAGCACTAAAACAATCAGACACTTTATTGTGAATTAAAACTGTTATTATTGGTGCTGAATACGTGATTTTTAGTAAGTCTAATACTTGCATAGAATAGAAAATTTACCTGAACAATGCTGTTATACGAAATTTGGATCTTAGGTTATAAATACAAGTGCAAATTTTAAAAGGTTTATTCCTGTTATTCTGCTGACAAATGAAGTGATTTAAAAATAATACTGTTTAATAAAAATTAGTGCAACTAAAGTATTCGTAGTTATTATAAATCGTTTGACACTAGTTGATTTTGCCAATTGTTAAAAATTGTAAACAGCCCTACATATTTTAAATTACTTTAAAAGTAATGAGGGGTTATTTTAGGGTTTTAATTCTAATTCGAATCAATTCAATTCATTTCTGATTCGATTAAATTTAATTCAATTCTATTCAATTTAAATCTATTTGATTTTATTTTATTCCTTGGTTAGTTTTCTTGACTTAGTGCTATTGAAAGTCTTGTATATTTGAATTAAAGTTAAAGCAATATCGACACTAAGAATGTTTTATGGTAATTTGTATGTGGAGGAGACCCTTCTTGTTACAGCATTAATACTTGGATTGTATGGAATTTTTGGAGGCCTAATAAATTTGGAATTATTTCAAGGCACCTATAAAGAAAGGTTAGAATAGTTTTTAAGATTTATGATTTTTCTTTATTAAAGACACGATGACGGTATTTAACTCAACAATTTGTATACCGTTTTGTAATTTGATAATTTTATTTTAAAAGGATGTAACTTTTAGGATTATTCCCTTTTGTTCAAGTAGGAAATTTATTATTTGAGAACAAAGGGCAATTTAAACGTAATGTGGGAAAAAGGTAAACTTTAAGGGGGTAAAATCGGTAGTGTGAGTATACTCAGAACGATGCAAATGCAACGTAATATTAATTTTGGTATAAGTTAAAACTTTGACCATATTTATCTTTTTATGTGATTTAATAGTATTATCTTATTGTCAAAATTCATCGCTGTCATTCGTCTTTTTTTTACGACCTTTATCTCTTGAGTTATGTTTTCATTAATTATTTGTACTTGCTAATTTAAATGTCTATTCACCTTTCCAATTAAATATTATATATCCGCTTTTCGACACAAATACAACCGTATGTTTAGCGATATTATTAACGTGCCTTCTGGCAAAATGAATACATTTCCGTACTATCAAATACTTTATAGACTACTTTACACATGAAAATGTTTTATTACCCGCAAACTGAAATTCTTTTACAACGTTTGTTTTTACTGCTAAAAATTCTAATGCTTCTTTGTATGTAAATACAATCAAATGGAACCTTTTATGATGATCACGCATTTACTCGTAATCGGTACCAATTTAATACCTTTTACTATGAAGCTCTTTGAAAGATAATTCCCTTCTACACGCGGAATCTCTTAACACTTATCTAAAAGCAATTTCCTTCGTGATTAAGAATAAAAATTCTTTAAAGAAGCTCTGGTATATGCCCTTATATTATAATATACTGTATGCTTCCACAAAAACGCTGCTATGAAAATGAGTATTTACAAAGTTTTAGCTTCTTCTAAAATTTTCTTTATTTTGATTAGGTTTGCGTCGATTTACGTTTACAAAATGATGCTATTTGACTTTTTAAATGACTGCTAATATATATATATATATATATATATATATATATATATATATATATATACACACATATATAGAAATAATAACTTAGAATTTTGAAAAGCCCAAATGATCATTTTAAATCGAGCTAGTAATTGTATGATGAAAAATATAAGGACTTGGACAGAACTCAAAACTGTATGATGGTCTTTCGCGGACCATGCGTTTTCCAATTACGCCACCAGGACTGATGACGATAATTGGAAAATTTACAAATCTAAATATTGTACACAACCATACATCAACCTAACTTTCAATTACGTTTGGCGTTTCTGTCAATCATATCCGACAGTGTCAAGTATATGACTTGTATAATAACTACCTAATATATTTGTATATATATATATATATGTGTGTGTGTGTGTGCGCGTATGTGTGCGTGTGTGTGGGTGTGTGTGTTGTGTGTGTGCGTACCTGTGGGTGTGTGCTTGCGTGTGTGTGTGTGTGTGATAATGAAGTCGAGAGTTGATTGAACACCAAATTCTGTGAAAAAACCTACCCAAAATGAAAAATAGTAAAGTTTTACAATATTTAAATTTTACCCTTTAGAAACTTATACGCGTATTCCCTTTGCACATAAAATAAAGACTTCCATGTAAAACAGTACGCTTTAGGTACATATAGTGTTGTGATACCATTTAAGAACGAAGCTCAATTTAAAAAATGTAAATACAAAAGCACTCATTCTCGTTAAAAATACCAAGTTTACGAGTTACTAAATTCTTTTCAAACAAGCCCAACTTTAAAATCTGTGTGTAGACGATTATTCTAGAAAAACACCCTCTAAAACAAATTTTAGTGTCTTTATATAAAGCGTCAAACGAGTCTAAAATGTAAATTCAATCTTTAGAATATCAAATGACTTCTACAAGACCTGACATTAATTAGATTTCGAATTATTTCTAGAATTTTATTGCTTCATTATATATATATATATATATATATATATATATATATATTTATGTATATTGCTCTCAATCCTGTATTGTGTTATATTCCAATTTAATGAAACCAATGTGACAAATACAAATATAATGATTTAACAATAATCCTCTTACAAATAACTTTTTAAAAACAAATATAATAAATCTTCAACGTCTCCTTCTCACAAAGAATATTCTAAATGCAAATCTAATCAGTCCAACATCACCTTCTCATATACATATATTTCAATTATTCATTCTCTTACAACAAATACTACCATAATAAACACATTTTTAAACATATGATAATCATTTATTAACAAACCCTTAATTAGATTTTTATTATAATTGATATATACATAAATTATTTTTAGAAGTCATCTAATCTAACATCCGTTCCCTTAAACTCCGTGTTATACATCACCGAATTCAGTACGTTTATTATAAGTTTTACAACCACAAATTCTGTACGTGAATTTGCCAACCACAACAATTTAAATTATTTGACTTGCACACAAATCTATTATAAACATTTTAATTCTTAAGAACCGGGAATCGTGGCGACGTCTGTGGAAGAGAGGCTAAACATGCCAACACTGAAAATAAGGTGTCGTTACCATTAGTAGGGAAAGCTACAACGGCACGATTGCATTCTAGACTGGTTCGACCTAATTAAAAATTACTAACAAAACCTTTGAAAAAGCTGTGTGATATCTCCATGGCTGTTTAATGTATTTATAGATAAATGAATCAGGCAAGCTTGTAAAGGAATGGAAGGAGTGAAAATTGGTGAAACAAATGCCAGTGTGCTATTGCATGCGGATGACGCAGTATTATTGGCTGAATCGTCACAAGATTTGCAACGAATGCTTGACAGGCTGTCGGAAGCATGTGAAAATATGCAATTGGAAGTGAATGTAAATAAGACAAAAGTAATAATTTTTGCCAGAGATGGCAGAATTGATGACTTTGTATTTAGAATAGGTAATGGCACGTTAGAGAAAGTGAATGACTTCGTGTACCTTGCTAAAAAGTTTTTAGTAATAAAAAGCTGGATGGTGAAATAGAAAGAAGGGCAAATACTGGAAGAAAAGTGTCTGGAAGTATGTGAGCAGTGAACAGGAATGAAGTATTGAGTACAAATGCAAAGCTGACCATTTACAACAGTGTGTTTGTGCCAACCGTTCTGTTGGACTGACTGATATAAGAACCACGTTCGTCGCGTAACTGTTGCAGAAATGAGGTTCTTAAGAAGTGTGTGCGGAAAAACACTGAGAGGTAAGGTGTCAAATGAATGGGTCAGAGCAGAGTGTGGGGTGCAAGTGACCCTTAAGGAGTTGAGTGAATTAAACACACTGAGATGGTTTAGACATGTGAAAAGAATGAAGGAGGATAGACTTACCAAACACAAATATGCAAGTATGATGACTGGTAGAGCTGCAAGGGGCAGACCGCGTAAAGGATGATTGGATATAGTAGAGCATGCCGAAAGTAATATATATGAATGTAACAGAGGCAAAGGAAGTGTGTAGGGACCGAGCGATGTAGATAAAGATTGTGAATGATGTTGGGAGTAGAAGTAGTGTAGTAGTCTAGAGCTGTACTCTGCATATCCTTCCAGGAAGAGATGCTAGATTTGGTTACCCCGAAAGGGAATACCGTGATTGGTGTTGTTTTTTTTGTTGTTGTTAAATTCTTAATCTAAAAATTAGTCATTTATGAAATCACTTAATTGAAAAAAAATTATTTTTACCGTTAAGCGTCCTCTGGTTGTATGTTTTCAATTCACCAGAGCACACAAATGCAACAACTACCAGTTCATAAGGATAATATCAATGCTTCATACTCTTTGAAAATCGTTTTAAGATATTCAACTTTCATGCAAATTGATCTATCCCTCTTATAAATACCAAACCATGTAAGTGATATACATCCATTACAATTAATCTTCTATGTTTAATTAAGTACAATCTTGAAATAGTTTTAATTTGTGTTAAAATGTCGATTTCACATTTTAATATATTTTAAACAAGCATTTGCGACCGAATAGTTTCCATCTTGTGTACGAATTTAATTACATAACGTGTATTATAGTTACATTTATAGCAAGTTCGCCGTCCGCAAAAATTTTTTTCTTAGCCATCCTCCAGTCTTTTCGCTCGAACGAGTCCTGCGATAGGTTTTTTGAGGTTAGGTTACTGTTAAAAATAGATGTTATTATTAAAAAACACAAATCACTTAACACGTATATCAGAAAAGTCTTGTTTTTTTGTTGCTAAAACTATTGCAGACTGTTCTTATATGCGTGTTAAGTGATTTGTGTTTTTTAATAATAATATTTATTTCTAACTGTAACCTACATAACGACTCGTTAGAGCGTAAAGACTCGGGAGGATGGTTAAGAAAAAAATTACTGCCGTCAAAGCTTCAACCGGTAGAAAATGATCACCGAGACGTGAATTGGTTTTTAAATAGACTAAGCCCTCTCTGGAATGATTCTTTCGTGTGTTCATATTCATTTTAGAACCTACTCATCATTTTACAATACAATTTTGTATGAACATACGCTTCTTACATCATAATTGATATATATTATATACTATTTTGACTTGGCTTAATGTACTAATCTGATAAGCGATAATAAATAAACAAATAAATAAAATAAATAAATAAATAATTCTGAAAATTCAAAGAGAACTTAGATGAGGGGTAGGGGGTGGAATACAAAGTTAGTACAGTATTGTTTTTTGTTCAAATTAAAAACTACAAAACCTTGAGTTATTAAGGGTGGCTGGTTTTGAAATGAAAACCTTGTATGCAACTTATTAGTTTTGCATCTTAAACATCTTTGTCACATAACTATAGCGAATAAACATCTTGATCACGTTACAATAACTATAGCGAAAGTGAGAAAATATTGTAATATTGTTATTTCAATAAACATGATATCAAAGTCAAAAAGCTTGAGATTGCATACTTCAAAGTAGCTGCATCGAGGGCCTCGCCATACGTATGCGCTGTATAGATTAGGACCTGCAGCCTCTTAAAGGGTGGTTTAATTTGTAGTCAATCATATTTAAAAGAGTTAAAGGGTTAATCAGGAAGTTGTACTTTATCGGTCGTGTAGCTACCCTAAAAGGGAGTTACTTGAAAATATCGGGTTTACTTGCTTTTTATAAAGAGGTGCTGTCATTAAACGGCTTACTTTCAGAACTATTAATTTATAGGAAGTAAATAAAGGACACCACTAAAATAATTTCTTATAAAAAATGCTATTATGTACATGTTTAAGGTCAGGTGAAAAGGTAAAAATAGCTATACATATACAGTTGTTGAAGATATCGACCTTGTTGAAAGAAATGAGATTATAAAGAAGTTATAACTATCCTGGAAACCTTTAGACGATGTCAGATAAAATTTAATGAACGTTCTGAACAAATTCTTGTTAATTCGTTAGGTACCTAGTTTACTTAAGAGTTAAGATTTGTTTATGTTAAAACCGGTTTGGTTGAGTTTTCTGACTAAGTTTATGAATAAATACCTATTACTTTATAAGATTAATGTGATTTAAATAATGATTTCCATTTTTTACTATAAAAATCAGTTTTTATTCAATTCTAACCAACCAATAAGCAAAAACGATAGTTCCTTTTCAAATGGTTACTTTCATTTAGCCTCTATACGACGTTTCCCTGAAAATCATCACATAAACTACCAAATTTTCAATTAACCACATCGCAGTAATACTTGAAAATTGTATTTGATTTTTTTTGGAAAGTGTTGGTAGTTGAATTTTTTTCTATTGGCGTAAGGCCTTGGTTAGACCCAAAATTTGAACACAGTTATTTTGATTTTTGAAAACTTACAGATTTGGCACTGACTGAATGAAGATTCTAAAAAGGTTTATCAAGTAGCCGCGTTTTACGGTACCATTAAGAAGTGATATTTGGAGACCATCTTGCTCCAAAATAAGTATTTTAAAAATAAACCTTTGTAACTTCGATTTATGAAAAATAAAAAATGGTTTCTTAAACAAAGAAAATTGAATTTAACATACTTTTCCAACTAATAATTGCCTCAAATTAATAAAGTTATAGTAATAAGTTTTTAATTATAATTTTGTTCACAGAATACTGATGCTTGACATTACAAATAGACCACAACATATACATCAACATTATCCACACTAGTGTAATAGTAGCGTTAGTAAATGCTGTCATCCGTGAGTGAGTGACCTGTTTATTTACTTTATTACTTCACATGCAAATTTCTTTAAAGCTGAAAACAGTTGCACCCACTTCCTATTAGTGACACCCAATAGTCCATTATGTGAAATTGTGCAAGGATTATATCCGGTATGCTACAAAAATGCAAAATATGTCGAAAAATATTAGCATACATGATTTCTCTAGAAAGTTTAATGAAAAGAATTAATGCTATAATTTATGCTTTAAATAAATACTTGCATATCTTTAATTAGAGGAGACTGGAGGCACTTGTTACTTTATCGACTAATATTTTTTTAATTCATTCTCGTTGCAATTGAATAAATTCCAGTGAATCTATGAAACTTTTAATTAATGCAATTTCTTGGCATGCAATTTCTACAAGAAACTCCTCGTTGGGATATGTTGTCACAGTTCATTAGCCCAGTAAAATGACTCGAAATTTGTCGATTTGGAGGAAATAATACCGACTGGGCTGAAACTTTGTAAACAGGCTTGTTTTAAGGGTACTATTCCACATATTAAAAGTCCCCACGTGTAGACGCTACGTTGCAGGCAGGGGAGGCTCCAAAAGGTCAAAAAAATTAGTTTTTCGCAAATAACTCGGAAAATATCAACTTAATGAAAATTTATGAACATATCAAAATTGTAGCTTATAAAATTCCGCACAATTTCATTTTTTATTTAAGTCTGTACGACCAAATGGAGCAGAGATATAATTTTTTTAAATAACGGTTCTAAAAATATCTGCCTAGTACCAAACGATTCAAAAATACCCCAAGAATAACTTCTGACACTTCAATAAGTACATAAAAATAGTTAAGGACACGTTTTTTCATCATTTCAGGCAATTCATAGTGATGATCTGCTACATATATAAACTTACCTGTTTTTTGATCACAATGCATTTAAAATTAAATACCATAAACTATATTTTATAGGAAATTTTATCAGCTTTAATTTCAGTCTCTAGAAGTTTTTTCGTAAAGTTAATAAAAACCAAGATATTTACAAAAAAATGAATGCTAACGCAATTTTACATAATTTATCAAAAATACAACAATATTCATCAAGTTTTTTTTAAATAAAGCGTACTTTGCGAAGGACTTATACTACCCCAGCACTTTATATATATATATATATATATATATATATATATATATATATATATATATACTCAAGGGAAGTCACGGTTGTAACTTTGTTAGTACTTAAAATAAGGGGTATCGACCTAATTATTGAATGAAAACAATTCTTTATAACATTCTTTTTATTAAAGTTCTGTTAATGTTATCCAAGCTTTCGTTGTCAATTGGACAACTTCATCAGGGATATTAATCAATTCGTTTCATCTCAACTATAACAAATATAACAATACTTAACATTAAATGTCAAATCAACCCAGCACGAGGTGAACAACAACCTGATACATAAATAATGTAAGAATAATGTTTTTGAGAGTGATATTTACTGTGATATTTGACATTTAATGTTAAGTATTGTTATATTTGTATGGTTGAGATGAAACGAATTGATTAATATCCCTGATGAAGTTGTCCAATTGACAACGAAAGCTTGGATAACATTAACAGAGCTTTAATAAAAAGAATGTTATAAAGAATTGTTTTCATTCAATAATTAGGTCGATACCCCTTATTTTAAGTACTACTATATACATATATATATATATATATATATATATATATATATATATATAAATATTATAAGTAGTTTTTTACACAAGGTAAGTTGATAAATACTAACGTATTGCAATTAATAAGATGAAATACTAACCTAGACTTTTTAAGTAAAGCCCAAATGATCATTTCAAATCGAGCTAGTAATTGAAAGATATGATTGACAAAAATGCTAAACGTAATTGAAAGTTAGGTTTATATATGGTACTGTACACGATTTAGATTTGTAAATTTTCCAATTATAGCCATCGGCCTCGGTAGCGTAATTGGATAACGCACAGTTCCGGCAAAACTGAGATGCAGGTTCAAATCCTGTCCAAGGCCTTATATTTTCCTTCTTTCAATTACTAGCTCGATTTGAAATGATCATATATATATATATATATATATATATATATATATATATATATAGAGTGTGTCTACTTAAGTTGGTGGCATATGGAAAACTTTTTTATTTGTAGTTTTAGGAAAAAAATTACTATTTATAAAAAGTTCTGCTTGGTATGAAACCCAATATAAAACATTCAAATAGCTAAATTTATCAGTCATATACGAGGTTTATCAATAAATATGAATTTGGTATGAGTAAAGTACCTTTATTTTTGAGAATTTTTAAAATCGTTATTACAAAAAGTTATTTAGAATTAAAAACTACGGTAAAATATGCAATTATATCTATCTATCGTAAAAAACTTTTTTCTTACTTTTTTCAAACATAATAAATAAGTATACGCATTAAAATATACATTTAATCTAGGATGCACTGACTAAAATTGTTTGACAGTAAACGTCAAGACTTCAGTTTGTAAATATATTTGTAAGAAATTCCAATAACATTGAATTTGCAAGAAAAAATTGAAATTGTTTAATTGTGGGTGAAAATTATAAAACATTTTGTGAAGCTGCCAGCATTTTCAATAACCGACATCCAGAAGAAAGGGTTCACATTGAAACAGTAAGAAAACTATTAATGAAATTTGAGTTTTGGAGATGTAAAAAATAGATATACCAACAAACGTCAAAAACTGGTTGCTAATGATGAGATGGAGTTTGAAGTAATGCTCTCAACAACTGAACATCCGAAACATTCTTTGCGAAAAAAGGCATCTTTGATGCTAAACATTGTAAGTAAAGACAAGTTTTAAAAATTTTGATAAAGAACAAATTGCACCCATACAAGCCGCAATTTATTCATACGTTAAGGCCAGGAGATCATGATAGACGCTTTGAATTCTGTTGTGATGTCCAAGGAAAGTTGGAAGATAATCCATTTATGGCAAGACATTTTTTTTTCGGATGAAGCAACATTTTCATCCAATGGAACAGTTTCTTCACAAAACTGCTGTTGGTAGAGTGAGACTAATCCATATTTAACAATCAAAACTCGTGACCAGTATGCTTTCAAAACTAGTGTGTGGTATGGAATTTTTAAAAATCAAATAATTGAATCTTTCTATTTTCGAGAATCTTTGAATGCAGACTGTTATTTACTCTTTCTACAAAAAGAACTAGATGATTTTCTTGATGATCTACCCCTACTTGAACGTCAACAGATATGGTTCCAGCAGAATGGTGCTCTATGCCATAGCAGGTTAGATGTAAAGCAATACCTTGAAAATTGTATTAATGGAAGAGTTGTGCATTGGTTTTCAGAAATTTGTTGGCCACCTCGCTCTCTAGATTTGGTCTCACTCGACTTTTCTTGCGGGACTATTTGAAAGAGAAGGTGTACCTCCAAGGGCCATTCACAGACGTTGTAGATTTAGAACGAACTATTAAAGAAACCGTTCAGAGTATAACACGGACTATGATTAGAAAAGTGTTGACAGTTTCGAGATAGAACGATTACCTGTATTTACAGAGAAGACGGATATGTTGAAGCGGTAGTTGATTTAGGGACGGAGTAATAAGATCCGTACGTGCAACAAAAACTATTACATATTATTAGACTATTGTTATTATTAAAAAAAGTCTATCGAAATGCTGAGAAATTATATTTCATGGACAGTTCTTGTCAGTGCATCTTAGATTACATCAAATATAACGCGTAAGCTTAAATAAAATTTAATTTTAGAAAAGTTTGAAAAAAAAATTTATGATTGATGGATATTTTGCATATTTGAACGTGGTTTTTGATTCTGAATAACATTTCATAATAACAATTTTCAAAATTGTCAAAAATAAAAGTACTTTACTTTTGCACCAAATTCATATCCAGTGATAAACCTCGTATATGACTAATAAATTTTAAAATTTGAAGGTTTTACTTTAGTTTTCATACCAAGCAGAACTTTTTATAAAGAGTAACATTTTTTCCTTAAATAAAAAATAAAAAAGTTTTCCATATGCCCCGCCAATTTAATATATATATATATATATATATATATATATATATATATATATATATGAAGTAATGAAAACAAGATAAAATAAATTTTTGAAAAATTTTATCCACATTATTATCCAAATTGAATTTTTCTTAAATATTTAAACGCCTGTAATTCGTCAACGTTTCAATACAAAAAGCTCTACGACATCTCATTTTAAAGATAATTAAAATATCTTCAAGAAAAATACATAACATTACTGCTTTCAACTAAGAAAAAGTTATTTTTCAAAATGCACTCAAAAATGAAATTTTTTCATGCTTTGTGCTCTTAACTTCAAGCTATTTTTACCAAAATGGATTCATGCATACATCAGCATGTTCAAAATTTTATTCTCTTCTACTTTCATTATACATACTATATGTGTATGACCTATACTTTCAGAATTAATACTGAATTTTACATACAAAACATCCACTATCAACATAAAAAAATTGTCTTTTAATTAATAACTCGGCGAATTTGGTCTGTACAGAAATGAATAAAAACAAAATTATTTGTAATTAGATTCTCTACAACATTTATTTAAAACATTTTTCGATCCAAGAGTCCATTTTCGAGATATTAGTGAAAAATGTGCGACACGCGTACGTGTTGTCGTTGCGTCGCAAAACTACCAAAGCTTAAAAAAATTATATCTCTGCTCCATTTGGTCGTACAGACTTAAATAAAAATAAAATTATGCGGAATTTTGTAAGCAACAATTTTGATATTAACATAAATTTCTGTAAAGTTGATATTTTCCGAGTTATTTGCGAAAAACTGATTTTTTGGACCTTTTGGACCCTCTCCTGCCCGCAACGTAGCGTCTAGACATGGGGACTTTTAATAAGTTAAATAGTACCCTAAAACAAGCCTGTTTACAAAGTTTCAGCCCAGTCAGTTTTATTTCTTCCAAATTTTGTCCTTTTACTGGGCTATCATGGGGTATATTGTCACATAAGGAAGGTGTCCTATAGAGAAAGAGACAAAGTTGTGTATTGTTTATGTAAGAACAAGGAAAAAATAAATTAATATCAACCACAGTTTATACGGACGAAAATATTAATAATGAATATATAGGTACCGTCTGCAGAAGCCGACTTCGTCAACAACTTTTTATGATTCTTTTTGTTCTGATTCTATTTGTATCATATTTCTGAATGTGTGCGGGTGATAACGGACATGGCCGAGTTTTTAAAAGTGCCACCTTGGCAACCAAAATACTGTTTTGCACAGAAGGAAGTATTCCTAAAAAACAACAAAAAGACAATATTTTGGCTGCAAAAGGCATTTTCAAAAATTCAGTCTATCCATTCTCATCTACACTTAAATATACATGATGCAAAAGAATTAGAACAATAAACCTTACAGAAAAAAGTTAGAACGCCCGCCTGAAATAAAACAATCCTCAAAAACTTGCCCAATATGCATAAATACAGGTAGACACCAAAATATAACATGTTTTAAAAATATAGCCAGTCTATTTTCATCTACACACATTCAAGAACACAATGCAAAAAGTATTAGAACAAATAACAATACAAAAAGGGTTTCAGCGCCTGCACGAAAGAAATCGGTCTTATAAAGAATATTTTTTCCTTTGCGGGCGCTGTAACTTTTTTGTGTTTTGCTTATTGTCGTAATTTTTCCGTTATCGTATTCCTGGGAGCATGTGGATGAAAACGTAGAGGCTAACTTTTGAAAATGCCCTCTTGGTTGATATAATTCTGTTCCCCACGGAAGAAAACATTCTTAAAAATAATAAAAGGATACTATTTTGTCCGCCAAGGAAATTTTCAAAAATTCAAACTGTCCATTCTTATGTACAGACGCACAGGAACACAATACAAAAAGAATTAGAACAATAAACAATACGGAAACAAGTTACAGCGACCGCACAAAAAATATTCCTCAAAAACTTGCCCAACATGCAAAAATACAGACACCAAAATAAAAGATTTTTCAAAAATTCACCTTGCCCACTTTCATCTACACACACCTAGGAACACAATGCAAAATAAAATATTTTTCAAACATTTAGACGGTGCATTTTCATCTACACGTACAAGAATACATTGCAAAACAAAAATTCACCCTGCACATTTTTATCTACACACATCCACGAAACACATACAAAATACAACATTTTCCAAAAATTGAGACTGCCATTTGCATTTACACACGCCCACGAATACAATACAAAAAGCATCAGGACAAATAGCAGTAAACAAAAAGTTAATGCGGCAGCACGAAAGAAATGTCTTATAAATAATGTTTTTTCCTTTGCGGGTGTTATAACTTTTTTTGTGTTTGTTCTAATTCTTTTTGTATCGTATTCCTGTGTGTATGTAGATGAAAATAGACAGTTCAAATTATAAAAATGCCCTCTTCGCAGTTAGGGTATTGTTCTCCTACAGAAGAAAGCATTTTAAAAAAAATAATAAAGGGACAATATTTTGGTTGCCAAGGCAGTTAAAAATTCAGTCTGTGCATTCTTATTTACACAGAAAGCGGAACACGATACAAAAAGAATTAAAACAATAAACAATACAGAAAAAGTTTACAGCATCCGTACGAAAAAAATATTCCTCAAAAACTGGTCTACACTCAGGAACACAATGCAAAAAGTATCAGAGTAAAGAACAAGATACAAAAAATGTTACAGCGGCCGCACTAAAGAAATTAGTCTAATAAAGAATGTTTTATCCTTTCCGGGACCTGTAACTTTTTTGTGTTTTGATTCTTGTTTTAGTTTTTCTTTATTGTATTCCTGGGAGTATGTGGATGAAATTGGAAAGGCTAAATTTTTGAAAATGCCCGTTTGCTATCACTGTTCTGCACAGAAGAAGGCATTCTTAAAAAATTACAATACCGCAATATTTTGACGGTCAAGAACATTTTCAAAAATTCAACCTTTCCATTCTCATCTACACACAGGAGTACGATACAAAACTAAATACAACAGAAAACAAAACACAAAAAAGTTGTAGCGCCTGCAAAGGAAAAACATTCTTGTGAGACTCGTTTCTTCCGCGTGGCTGTTGTAATTGTACTGATACTTTTTGTATTGTGTTCGGGGGTGTATATAGATGCAAATGGACCCGCTAATTTTCTGAAAAATATTTTATTTTGTATTGTGTTCCTGGGTGTATGTACATGAAAGTGGACAGACGCAATTTTGAAAAATTGTTTTATTTTGGTGTCTGCGTGAATGAATTTGCATGTTGGAGAAGTTTTTGAAGAATATTGGCCCCCGTACGGGTCTCGTATCTGTTTTCTACATTTTTATAGTTCTATTTTTTACTGTATCGCATTCTTGTGGGTATATAGATGAAAATAGACAGACTGAATGTTTGAAAATGCCCTTGGAAACCAAAAGATTGTCCTTTTATTATTTTTGAAGAATGCTTTCTTCTGGGCGGAAGAGTAATTTGGCTGCTAAAGATGTATTTTCAGAAATTCAGCCTGTCCGTGTTCATCCGGACACACAGGAATACGATACAGAAAGAATTAGAACAAAAAACAAAATACAAAAAAAGATGTCAGCGAAGGCGACTTTAGCCGCTAGTTATATTATAGGCTGATTTCAACTGTGCTGTTAAAACTCTTATAAGAAAGTGTTAGTAACTACTTCTTGGCGCTGTTCACTACTTTTTTACAGATTTTCTGGTCGCTTCTTATGTGATATTTGACCAAATTTATCTAAAACCAATCACATTTTTTGGTTATTGCAGGTGTGTCAAGTTCGATTAAAACACGGGCTTAACATGGGCAACTGGTAAGATTCATGCGGGTCGCAGCACATTTACAAATTTTCTTAATATATTTTAAAGTGAGAATTTAGGATAGGATAATTGAAACACATTATGTAATTAAGTGAATTTGTATAATTGCTATATTTAAATATTTATTTAGCTTAATTATTTATTAAATTAAGATTAAGTTTTTTATCGGAAACTTGCTAACGTTTTTCTCCTACTAGTTTTCTATACCTGAATTCAAAGACTGAGAACGGACAATCTTCATCATGGTAGATAGATGTTTATAAGATAATTTGGACATGTAAGCCATTTTATTTAATTTCTGGATGAAAATAGTTGCTCACATAAGCAGGTACCTCCAAAATACCATAAAATGTGTGCCAAAAACTGTAACACGCGCTTTACTTCAGGAAACATTAAGTAGTAGAAAAGAATTTATTAATATCAGTTATCTAAACCAACTTTCAGCAAGAAAGCAATTTCTTTAAAATTTATAAGCTTTGGAATTTTACATTTAAGAACGTTGCTATTTTAATATGGTATCAAATTAGGATGAAGAATTAAAATAGATAAGCTCCTAGTACATTACATGCAAATGGTAATAAAGATCAGTACTTTACACCACTTCTTATTAAATTTAGAAAATTTAGATATTGATAGCAGGAAATACCCATTATAATAAAGTTATTTGAACAAATTCACACGGGTTTAAGAAACAGTAACCATTGAACCATACACCCTAATAATTATATACTTATAAAACAGAATGACAGTTCACATTGAAAAAACTGAAGTCGAAATTAGGATATTTTAGACGTACAAATTGTCAGAACGAAATTTGAAGGAAGGAGAATGTATTTAACGACCAAGTTCGAAAAAGTTGAAAAGTTAAGAAATTAAAGATGGTTAAGTGACAGCGGAGCCGTGTAGAGGGTAAATTGTAGATCCCGCAGTGTTGGTGGCCGGCGATGAATTGTTATTCAACTTTGCTCAAACACGAGTGTATCGTGGAATATTCGTGTCGGTAGGGCATGGGATAATAAAATTATTCAATGGAAGGGCAGTAACTTATTTCACATTTAAACCAAAGTTGGAATTTAGATGAAATGAGGTGAGCTGTTGTGTCGATTTAGAAAAAGGCAAATCATTCAGCTTCCTAGAAGTACTTAATTCTGAAGATGAAGTGGAAAATAACTGTAAGCAAAGTTTGAGTTTTTTTTTCGTTTATGATTTATCAGCATGTAAGTGTGAAATTGTAAGTGCAAGTTGTAAATGGTTTGTAGTTATTTGGTAGGAATTTGTGATTTCGTTAAATAATTATATTGTTGGACTACGAAACTGCGGTGAAACTAATTTTGTTTAAATTTAAGCATAATATTATCAGGAAAGAAAGATTGAACATTATAAAGGTTAAGGAATATGCAAATATAAGCTTATTTGTGGGGTTATTGTTAGTTAAAGAGAAAAAATTAATATTTGCAATGGACATTGAAACGGTGAAAGAGAAAAATTGGTATTCACTAGGTTTTTTACGTATTGTTATCAAGGGAATTTCCAAAAATGTCGCACACATCAATATTGGAAACTGGAACAATGGAGAGATATTATTAATCATAGATTAACGTTTCTTTAAGGATATCTTTTATTAATACTTGGTTAGTGGGATGTTATATTAGTTTTTGTTTTTTAAGGTCATGTACGTGTATCTATATTTCCATAATAGAGTATCAGCTCAAAGGAATTTAACTTGGAAGTATTTATATTATAGGTAAATATAGATAAATTCGTGAAAGATTATCCAGCCATCCCAGTAATGAAATCGTATTCGAGAGAGGCCCTTTATTTAAAAAATTTCTTCAATTTGACACAAAGTCTATCGAGTGTTTTTAAGGTATTG
This sequence comes from Platerodrilus igneus, assembly GCA_036346225.1. Lineage (NCBI taxonomy): Eukaryota > Metazoa > Arthropoda > Insecta > Coleoptera > Lycidae > Platerodrilus > Platerodrilus igneus. The sequence continues at coordinate 475,780 of JARFIW010000791.1, forward strand.
TGGAGAAAGGTAAAGTATGAGATAATAAATTTTAGAAAATCGAAAGCTAAGAGAAGTAAATGTAAGAAATAGAAACCTTAACCAAAATATTACTGTAATAAAGGCGCCGAAGAGTCTATAATTAAAAGAGACAAAGTCATTCAAACAATAATGGATTGATCGACTGTTATAGGGTGCATCTAAAGAATCAATATAAAGTAAACAAAAGAAGTGATCGAATCACGATCTGGTAAAATTTAGAAAGTTCGAAAAAATTCTAATAGGCATATTGCACAATCCCCTGTGAGTAACAGTGAAAGAAAGTTTAGAAAACTGAAAGTGTTGCTGATATTCTAAAATCAGGTAAACGTCCAAAAATTAATAAAGAGGTATCATTAGACGCAAATGTACATAACAAACCTCACAATGGAACGAAACAAATTGCATTGGAAAATGATATCAGTCATAGATCAGTTCGTCGAATATTGAAGGCTGAAAAATTTCATTCGTATGAAGTACAGTTGGTACAGGACCTCAACGAAGGTGACCCCGATAGATGTCTACGGTTTTGCAAAGAAGTATCTAGGAAGCAATTTGATAAATTAATTCTTTTTCTGGTGAAGCTACTTTTTGTTTATATGGAAGTATCAGCAAACAAAATTGTAGATATTGGGCTCAAGAAAATCTTTATTGGATTATGAAAATACACACTCAGTATTCACAAAAAGTCTCGGTATGGGCAGGTATTATTAATAATTTAATAATATTTTAAAGGAACAGTATCAACTCACAGCTATCTTCATATGTTACAAACATTTGTAATTCCACAATTACTATACATATTTACAAATGATCACGAACGTGTCAAAATTTGGTTTCAGCAAGATGGGGCGAGACCTCATTATGCCAGAATCGTCAAAGATTATTATTTCTTAACCGATGGATTGGCCGAAGGGGCTGTATAGAATGGCCTGCAAGATCGCCAGATTCTACACCCCTTGACTATCTTCTGTGGAGGTTTTAAAATAAAAAGTTTATGTAAACATATTACAAGTCTTACAGGATTTAAAAAACATGGTAGCTCAAAAATTCGGCCTATTAGTGATATGATAAGGAATTCAGTTAACAACTTTAATATTCGTTTACGTTATTGCCAAGAAATGCGAGGATGTCACTTCGAACATTTATTGTAATAATTGTTATTTTTCCTCGTATTCCCCTTTTTTTAGAACTCTTTTAGAAAAATACTATTTTGATAAATATCCAAATAAATTTTCTTTTAAACAAACTATCGCAAGCGGCCTTTTCTATTTAAAAATATTAAAAGGGTACCTACCACTTTGACAGAGTTTGCACTAGAGCTGTAATTTTCGTGTTAAAATGTTTAATATTAAAAACAAAGATCGACGTGTTTTGTTATTTTTCTTAAAAACGACTAATAACGTGAAAAATGAATTTATTCGTTACTTATGCCGCTAGCTATATATATTGTTATGATAATAGGGTTATTTAGTGGTATATAGAGTCATAAGGGTTGCACACTCCATGTACAAGACACCAAAGTCTAGAAAACTAAACAATTTTATCATAAAAGTTACCCGATTCACCAATCAAGCAAAAAGCTAACATTAAACACACTGTATATAAATCACAACTAACTTTAATTACTTACTGAAAGGAAGCTTAATCTTCAAAAATTAAATCACATTTAGTAAGATAACTTGTACGCCATACGATTCATTTTAAAACAACAATGCAAGTATAAAACCGAAAATAAGTACGCATGAATAACATTTTAAACGCAACGAGTTTTATTAAAATAAATCCCATTAGTGTAAGGAAATAACCATGCATACTCGCAATAAAAGAACCCCATTCAAAACAAATATGTTTCATAAACGCATTCAATTTACGTCATCATAAAAAATTTAACTACGTGATCTTTTAATTGTAAATATGACAAAATTCAAATAAAAATCCAACAGATTAGGAAAACAAAACCAGAAACAGACGTTTGGCTACGTGATAAATTAAACGGAAAGTTTGAATAAATTGCTATACAAACAAGCGGACGTGACTTGAGAAAAGTTCAAAGGTATCATATTCAGAGGAATACACTATACAAAACTAGATGTCTACGTGATGTACTGAGCATATCAACGAGAATTTGGATGGTAACTTTATAGAAGGTCCGAAGGCCTGGATGATAAGGCACAGTGCAACGCCTCAATCAACAAGATAGACTCGGTAACCAATTATACAAGTGAAGAGGAGAGGATTCGAATTTGATAAACAATCAGTCTTTCTTCAACCAAGGCACGCTCGCTACTAGTTCAAATTAGTATATCACGCTAAGTGAAAATAATAAATTAAATAATTATAATTTTAGTGAAAGTCGTGATAGACAAATTTTGAAATAATAATACTAGTGCAAGTATACGATAGAAGTTTGCCGTTGACTTTGAAACGTAAATTAAAAATTTTAATTAAACATATTTTTAATATTTAATAACTTAGAGCTCTAAATATTTGACCAGATAATCAACTAAATAAATCACTACATAACCGACTAAATAATCGTTTAAGTATTCGTCTAAACAACCATCTAAATATTGCTCTACATAAGCATCTGAGCATTGAACGGAGAAATTAATTAAGAAAATCAACTAAGGGCTAAACTGGGCGTTTGGCCGAGCTGTACTACGCAATAAACAAGAGAGTTTAACTGAAAACAATTCAAGGGTACTGGTAAATCGCATGCAGCAGCAGTTGTAAGAATTGGAAACACGCAAGGAAAACACAGGTCAGAAATAAGAAGATTTTTTAATAGCATAAAGCATTATTTTCATTTTAAAGATTCACATTTTTGCATATATTGAAATATTTATGTAAAGGGTCGTCAAAAATCTTTTAAAAATTACGTAGAGAGAAAGAAGGTTGTTTGAACGTTCAAAAGGTACTTCCAGTAGTATACAGTGTTATTGTTGCTGACTTTAACTAATTTAATGAAGTTATAATTTAGGGACAAACATATTTATATTGTTACTTTGATTCAGGTGTTTATTTTTGAATAGCGAATCACATTATAAAAGTTGTAAAGCTGTAAAGTGTATATATTTTTTTTCATTATACAAATTTTGGTAAGTTCGTTTATCTCATTCAAGTAATCACAGCGTTAGAGAACCGGAGGTGGGGGCGGATAAACTTCTTTGCTATCGTACCGTCGTGCTCGGATTGAACTGAGTTAGTCGAGGCATATAAAACGAATTGTGTTTAAAATTTAAATTTGAGGGTATTAAGAAACACATAGCGGTGGCGGGCAGCAGGAAACTGAACATTAATTACATCGGCGCAGTGGCGATATAGCAATATATATATATATATATATATATATATATATATATATATATATATATATTAATATATTGCTGAGAAAATGACGCCATTTTAGCCAATATGGGCTGAATGCCAACTCCGGTTTAGTAATATGAAAGAAATAACCCCTTTATTAAAACGTTTTATATAGAAAATGAGCTCTATATGAACAAAATTGGAGAAGATCTTATGCATCATTTCATTTATTCAGCATGGAAAAACTATTTACAAGTATGAAGGGTCGAAACTCTTAAAAAAACGCGTTTTTTTTTAGAAATTGAGTGACATTTTATACATCATTTCATTCATGAGCATGAAGAGTTATTATCGGAACAAAAGTATTACTTTAAATTGAAAACTGCATTTATTTTGAAAACTCATGCAAATATTAATAATTGCCTCAATGTTAAATTAGAAACTTCGAATTCTTATTACATTCCATCAGTCACATAGCATAGCAGATATTAATTATGCAAACCTACACTTGCAGGTGAAACGACGCTTTCAAAACAAATCTGTTATTTACATCTCTAGATTACAGGGTTAATTTCATATAAACATTTTTGAAATTTACCTATGAGAATGATGTCGTGCTTGCGATATTTGAAGTATTCAAGGAACAGAATTCGGTAGATTTAAAATGCAAGTAACTTACTCAACACAGTATGCGTACAATTCATCAAGTCAAACAATAGAAAATTTAAGATAATACTACAAGTCGTTTCTTCGAGAATTAATGCGTTTGCTAAAAGTAATTGTTTTAATCTAATTGGTTTGGCACTGCTGAAATAAGAGTTGTGTCAATTGTTTTTGATTTAAACTGGATGTCAATTTATGTAACTTTGTTTGCACTCCAATTCTTGAGAAAAATGTCTATTTGAAAAAACTGTTTATCTGGATATAATATAAGACTACTGTAATCAAAGTCAGATTAGTTTGTAAGTTCTGTGCATTGTATATTGAAAATTATATGGTAATATTTTGTAGTTGTATGATTTCATTAATTCTGTATCTATTTGGGGAATAATTTATAACAAAGATCAATTTTGACGAGTTTTGGGTTTCAAAGGCATTTTTTATGCATTTATGCATTTTTATGTCGGAAGTCGGAAGTAGAGTACTCTAACTTGTGAAGTAATTATCTGTACATACGGCAGTGTAAATTGATATTTTGGTAAATTTTGAATATTTTATGTGATTTGCTTTACCCTGCTTACTTATTTTGTTTTATTATTGGTATTTATTGTGAAGATTTGTATTTCTAAAATTTTTGTGAGATTTAAGATAGCAATTGAGTTGAAGAAAGTTTACGTTCTACTCAGTAAATAGCCATGATAGTGGTTTGTTTTATTTATGTAGGGGATTTTGCGACTGTTGGATAGAGGAGGTGACTACGACAAACGCTTGTATTTGAACTCTGGTCTGTATCAAATCATATAATACAGCATTTAATGTTGTGTTATATCAGTATACTTAAATTCCACCATCCTAAAAATATACTATAAACTAATCGTATAGATAAAATTTTATATAAACATACACAACATATTAAAAATGATATGTTTTGTTTTTAAAAACCATGGCCAATTCGATTGTGAGAGCAAAATACAACGCAGCGATCATTATTTTTAGAGTGTTGTATGTCAATAGAATTTAATTAAATTGATATTTTTTACATATTGCGCATATTTACATAAAATGTTATCTATACCATTAATTTACGATGTTTTCAGATTTTGAGTTTTTTGTTACGTAATTGTCCAATATATTGCGTTTTCAACGTTTTGGATCTAGTTACATTTGAAAAGGCAGGATGTGCGAAACGTCTTGTGGAATTAGTGCATGGTGATATGATGCGACATTGGATGTTATAAAAATAAACTATTTTATTTTATACATACCAGACACCTTCAAGAAGGAGATATATAGATATATATATATATATATATATATATATATATATATATATATATATATATATATATATATATATATATATATATATATATATATATATATATATATATATATATAGATATATCATCATCATTTTGTTTTCGACCTTATTTAAGGTCGGTTTGACGCAGCTCTAACTTCTTTTCTATTCTGTGCTAATCTAAAAAGCTCTACATACCCTTCACAACCTAAATTTCTAATAATTTGACTAATATAGCTTGGTCTAGGTTTTCCTATATCCTTCTATCTTTTTCATATCCACCTGGCACTACATAGATATTAGCAACCTGATGGTTGTTAAAAACTCTAACATGTTTACATGATTACCATTTATAAGGAAATGAAATATAACCTGGTTATCTGCTTCAAAAAGGAAAAGTGTTAAATTATATGTTATGGTAAGGCTTAAGTAACGAATCGCTGCCAACATGCCAGACCGCTACCTAATTGTGAGTTATGTCATGGTGACGTTTATTAAATTATATGTTATGGTAAGGCTTAAGCAACGAATCGCTACCAACATGCCAGACCGCTAACTAATTGTGCGTTATGTCATGGTGACATTTAGTTAACTGATTTGTATTTATTTTTTTTTGTTTTGTTTTCGAACTTACTTAAAGTCGGTTTGACGCAGCTCTAAATTCTTTTCTATAATGAGCTAGTCTAAAAAGGTCTACATACCCTTCACAACCTAAATCTCTAATAATTTGACTAACATAGCTTTGTCTAGGTCTTCCTACTCTATTTTTATTTGGTAGTCTATAATCTAAGACTTTACTAAATAGTCCCTCATGTCTTAACTGGTGCCCTATCATTCTATCTCTCCTGACCTTTAATTGTTTTCACATACAGGGTTCCTCACCTATTCTTCTATATATATATATATATATATATATATATATATATATATATATATATTACCATGTAGTTCTCACCCTTCGTTGTTGCGTCAGATTTATATTGTTGTAGTACTCCTCCACGCTTGAGCAGCCGGATGTAATGAACGTCCAGTTTTCTGCTGAACGCCACCGCTCTGTATTTTTCTCTAATCTTCTAATTTAATTATGCCACCACTAGCCCAGTTTGCACAGAGTGTACAACGTTACGATGATCAATTTAATTTACCCCTTTAACTTTTTCTTGTTTGAATTGATAAGACGAAGTCAATCAATATTCGTATAATAAAAGGAAATAATATTTACGCTTCACAATTTTTGTAATCCTTTAAATACATCCTTCAATCAATTAATTATTATATGGATCATTTATCTTAAAAATTATATCCTTTTAATTTAATTTTAAAGTCACTAAAAACGACACCTTTACTGGAAAAAAATCTGGAACGTTTAAGACCTTTCATGCTTGTTACGTAAATTTCAACGTATCAAATAGTTTGGTTGACTCCTTACAAATTTGAGAGAAAATTAATATATTCAGTGTTTAAATTTAAATTTGAAAAGATTTCCTATACTAGTTAGTCCTGACCTGTGAAATTCTGATGAGCTGTTGCGTGTTGTGGATGAACACCCCCTTATTATCTTCAATCGAAACCCAATGCTCTGCTTTGTACTCCTTCACGTGCTTTGAACCAATAGTTTTGTTACTCCTTATTTCCTAAATTCACCTCGTGTTTTATTTATATTTCTCTGGATATGCTTTGCACCTCTTCACTTAATTAAAACTTAGATTTCTTATCTTCGTGAAAATTAGAATTATCCCACTTAGAATTCGTAGGTTTCCTAGGATCGTGAATTAGAATTGTTTTTCTTCAAATCGTGAATTAGAATTGGATTTCATTTGCAAAACGGCAAAAGCTTTTTCATATATTTTCAACGTAATTCGTCTTCAACTGTTATTACACAACACTACTTTTCACAATAATATAATAAATAAAACTTATTTATTTGACGCGTAAATATTTGTCAGAGTGTTGCAAGTTCGACATGCTTCAAATTGAGACTGCCCTTTCTTATCAACTCTGGGCGCTATATAGCTTTTGCTATCTACATTTGGATTGGTTTTCCAAACAGCCTTACAAAGTGTTGCGACCAACCATGTTTGTTTTGGACATTTCTAGGCTTTTCAAGCTGATTTCTGACGAAACTATTCTGTAATTCCGTATCATGCTGTTATTTGCTACTGTTTTACGATCTTTGACCGTCTGTTTTGGTTGTTATTGTTGAACTTTAATTTAGCTTATGTCTGTTGTTTTGTGTAGATAAAGCTTTTGGAGAATTTAACAAAATAACTGATGTAGTATGAGTGATGTTTTCGTTTATGTATCTATTTAAAATGTATCTTTGAAGTGCGTTTTCTTATCAAAGCGCTTTGTTGTTCCTTCTTTAATACAAGCATAATTGCATAAAGATTTGCTAAATTTTATCTTATCTTATGCTTATCTATTTTATAAACTTGTTGAACGCTTCTCGACGTAGTTTAATCACATGTATAATTATTTCTCTGCTGAATACTCGTTCTATTATTGGAAGATATGCTTACTGGCATTGATTAAAGTTAGTTGCGGTCCATATACAGAGTGTTAAATGCTTGCTATTTACCTAATGTGCGAATTATTTATTTTCTTGCTAAAATAAATGAAGTTTTCTGATTCCTATAGCTATTTACAGTTACTACGCGACCCTTACGACTCAATACACCCCTAAACAACCCCTTATCACAGAAATATATATATATATATATATGTACATAATATATATATATATATATATATTGCTGTGAATGGTATGTAGCTATTGTAAATGCGCCCCTTTATGCTGAGCTTCAATAAAAGGAAACAAAATTGGTGTGATATGATTTATTACTTGAAGATGCCCGTACCAGCTAGAGATGAGACGAAACAACGAAATTTCAACTTCACAATTATAATGAAATATTTATAAACAACCCTTCAAATTATTGTAGTCGCTACATTCACTAACATCTTTCATCAACACATATTATCCATAAAAATTACTTATACACAAGAATTAAACCCACAAATGCAATGTACAACTTGAGTCTAAACACAACATTCTATAACTACTAAACATTAATATAGAGTTTGCCAGTCCCAGTTTATACTCAGTAATTGCAAATGTAAGTCACAAAAATTTTCTTTTCAAAAGGGGTATGGATAATTTGTATACTCTTGGATTAATCCGTCTATGTGTTGTTGATCAGTGATCCTTAAGAAAACCTTTGTAAAGATCCAATTAACTCGAGATTTGACTTCAATTACATCAGGAAATTATACATTCACAAATAACATCTACACACTAAAACCTTATACAAGTTTAATCTATTTAAAAGAAAACTATATCACGTAAATGACTTTTTAAAGTTTTAAACAAAGATGTAATTGGCTATTTGACAATTAAGTTATGCAGGGTTCGTAATTCGTCAAAGCAAGTCGTTAATCAAATTTACCTCTTCATTTTGTACCATAATCGGAAAATCACTTTTCAATTCCTTCGTTTGTCTTCATTAATACGTTAATTAACTCTATAATTCTGCGTGCCATTTAAATCGTCCATATTTCAATAGAATTTACGTTTATTGATTGAATTTTACTTCATACATTTCAGCCAATATTTAAATGGCGAGCATGATCTTGCATGTAATTTAAATAACAACCCTTTCAATTTGTAGTTACCAACAAAAGCATTGTCGGCAAGTAAAATCTTCAATACGTCACACGTTCTAGCGAATATCCATACGATCTAGTTGATCTGACTCATCAGGATCATGCTACTTATACGTTTTTTAGGTCGTAAAATTTTTATTTATTTTTATTAATTGGTGTGGTTACAATGATCAATGGAAATGCTTGTTCGTTATCGCGCTCAATTATAATTTATGGGCTATTAAAAAGTTTTATCGCACTCTAGCAATTGGACCGTTTATTCATATTACTTGTTATCGTATGAAATAATTACCTGTGATTTGTGATTTATAGATTCTCTCTACTGAATTGTATTTTCAACATTAGAACAATTTAGATGGATTTAGAAAGATTGAGGTAGCTTCTTCCAAAGAAAACAAGATTTCACGGTACGTATTAAAATGTTTTTCCTTTAATAGAAAGAAATAATGTTTTCAGTAAAAGTGCTTTCGATACAACGCGTTTGGAACTGTACTCTAATTGTTAGTTTTCAGTGGGGAATGAATATTTACTTTTTAGAATTTGTTGGAAAAATATGGATTTATTATCAAAAAATGATTTTTATTTATTACTTGCGTACTAAAAGAAAATTATACTAAGGCTACTGTATTACTTACCGTTTTATTTACATAATATGTGTTTATTGACCTCTTATGACCTCCTTATCACATCAATATATATATATATATATATTATATATCGATTATTCATTGTAGTACATCATTCACATGACAGCTACATAAAAAACCAGTATTTGCAAAAATTTTGTTTGTAAAACAATCTTTTGAATTTTTTAATTCTTTTATATAACTAAAATGTTCAGATGTATTTATAACTTACAAGTTATAAAAAAACAATTCTTTGAATTGTTGAAGACGACAGACAAAAATAACATATAAATGATTTTTTACTTTTTCTTAGCGCCTACTACAATTTGTTTTGTTTGTTATAGTAAAAATTTTTAATCCTGGAGTTTTTTGTTTTAAGATTTTTTAGATAACGCATTTTATTTTCAGATATGACAAAGCTAAATTATTTAATTTTAATATGTATTTATATATATATATATATATATATATATATATATATATAAACGAATTTAAAGCTGATAAGATACTTTGTGTTTTGTAGAATAACCAATTCTTCTCTTAAACGTCTAACATTTAATCTTTAGAGCTAAGTGTATAAAGTCCCAACTGATAATTTGAATAAAAAGAGCTTGGGTCTATACAAAACACGCACTTGCAGAAAAATTATCCAGTGTATTATCTATTCTGAGAGCATTTAACTGTTAGTAACTGAAAATGCATGCCATTTTTAAATTTTGCGAAGCATATCATTTCCAGTCCGTTTCTATATTTTACTTTGTTAACACGTTAGAGTCAGAGTTTGAAAAAAATTTGTGAACTGCTACGGCCAGCAAAACTAAATAGAAAAATGCATTTACATTTTTGTGCAGGTGACCCTACAAATTGATGACTTTCCTAATAGTTTATAATTGCCTATTTAAACTATAACCTTTACTATAAATGGGTCCTTAAAGAATTTATAAAATTTACCTCCTTCAAAATTATTTTCTACTTTAGCAGAATTAAACCCAGGTCTGCTTTATGAGTATCATAAGCTTGTTAATTAAGGCTAATATTTCGCTGCAGTCTACGATTCTCATCTATTGACAACAATGCATCTGGTAACAGATACCTCAAACTCATGACAGCTTCATATTTAGCATTACCTTTCAGTTATTTGACAAACTTAACTAAACAACCTTAAAACTAGCTTTAGAAGTTTTCTTTAAGTCATTCCCTGATCATCGCGGACCATTGTTTTCCTGCTATCCTTGACTCAAGCAGTCAGTCATTTGTCGATATTTTATTTAATTGATTAAAAAAGTTGTATAACTATAATTGAATAAATTTAAGATGTTCCTTTTCTTTTAGATACACACACACACACACACACACTTGGCCAAGTAGGGATAAAGTTTAGTTCAATTGTGTTGGTTGTGGTTATTAAATGCTGTGATATTTATGTTTTAACATAGGTTAAGTGAATGTCTTGCAGTTTTATTGTTTGTGCCTAGTTTGAATTAGTAAGTGAGGTAAAAGAGTACACAAGGCTCCATCTACTTATATGGCAGAAAGGAATAACCACTTTAGTCGTCTCTTAGACCAACCATCGTTTAGCGAGACTGAAAAATTAGGTGGGTTGGCGCATAACAACTTGCATTGGACAGAAAGTTCAGTTTGCATACCACTAAAAAATTTCACATTTACTTACAGAATCCTCCTTTCACCCCTGAAAGATAGTTGGTGCATAGTTCTACTGTTACGTCAACTTGGTAGTGTAAGTTTCGTTCAGGTAACTAGCGCCAATTTAGCACGAACATGCTCATGAATTCTAGTTTAAGGATCTAGATGAAATTTTGCACGAAAATAGATTTAAAGTGGATCAAGCTAACGGTTTTTGTTTGGACAAGATTGGTGAACTAGGACTTCACAACTATTTGATTTAAAAAAACTATTTTATATTTGGTGGTTTGAAGTCGGTTCCTTTTGGGAATTTTAGGTGTTACACAATCAGTTAGTGACGTCAGTTTTATATAAAGATGATTGAATAATAAAATATCGATTCTAAAATGTGTTCAAAATATTGAAAGTTTGTTTTTGAATTACAGACGGGGAATTGATTGAAACATTGATTAGTTGAAAATGTAACTTTCATGGGTTTTGAGTTCTGGAATTGTATTTGACCAGTGAAATTCAGCGTTTTGTACTAATAACGGATATCGATTAGCAATAACTATTAAAAGATTTGTACAGTGACTTTTGATAGATTTTGTTAGTCGGATAATCGAATTTTAACTCTGCTTTGACCAATAATCCATGATTGAAAAAATAGGATTCATGGTCAACCTTGTTACGTTACATCCTTGTACCTAAGTAATGTGGCTCATGTTTATTATAAAATTTCATATTTCTTATGGTATCCACGGTTATTTTGTATGTTATTAGCGAGTTCGACAGGCTTTGTCAATTTTAAACGATTGTTTGTCCCACATCCTGTAGAATTTCTACTAAATATTCAGTGACAAAGTTAAATATTTTAAATCTGTTCTATTATGATAACGTGCAAAGCCTTGGGTTTTATTATTATAAAGTATGGACATTTGTATAGCGGAAACTGGTCAAAACATTTGTTTTAGAAACATTCTAACAAGTTGGAAATTTATTTTAACAACATGCATCTATTAACTAAGTTATGAATATATTTAGTTATCAAAATGTTTGCATATAAAATACTTTTATTTTGATAGCACAAACGTGGTTTATACTTATTAAAGGTTATAAGGCTGCCAATATGTGTTTGTTTTAATAAATAAGAAAGTGTTGTTTTGGTTGTCAAAACATTTGTTTTTAAAGGTGTTAGGTATGTTCTTATCGAGGTTATCTGTGGGCTCTAGCTAATATCACGCTTTTAATTTGCCATATTGTACAATCTATGCTATCTATATGAAATATAAACCACCAACCCTACAACTAACTCTGTAATTATGTAAGATTGGTTGTAGATATTCCTAGCTGATGAACAGGCGTTGTTATGAAAAGGCCACGACTGATTTACAATCAGACGTTTTGTTTTGTTTTGAAAATACCTTCCACGTGGCTGTCCGGTCAATTCGAATCAATAGTTGTAAGTGAAAGAATTTAGCTTTCTATCTGCTTCATATCTTCTTCACGTATATTCTAATATTTACAAACAATTTATTAGGATCTAAACTGTACCGTTGGTGCACGCTTAATGAAAGCGTAATGTAATAGACGTATGCACTGCAATTGTATTCGTAAAAATTTACATATACTGGTCAACTCTGGTGAATAAGTAGACTTGAATAAATTCAAGATGTTGCTTTTTTAGATACACGTAAGAGGGTCAATTAGGGTAGAGTTTGGTTTGTCTGTGAATGATTGGGTTTGTTTAGTGTTAAGATATTTATGTTTAATGCAGGTTAAATGAACAGCGTGGAGTTTTATTATATTTGTGCTTAGTTTAATTTAGTAGATAGAAAAGCAAGCTGTACACAGAGTTCCATCAACATGCGTGGCAGAAATAACCATTTAGTCGTTTTGTAAACCACCCACCGTTTATCAAAACCACATTCCAGGTGGGCTAGTGCTCAACATTTGACTGGATTAAAAGTCCAGAAACATATTTTTTCTGGTACGTCTCCGTGGTAAAGTAAATGTGAATCGTCGTTCGTGTAATTTCGTATGTAACGTTAATTCGTTGCTATAAAGATATTAAATACCTTTTTTCAAACTTTTGGATTTGAAAAGAACCTTAAAACAAAAATGTACCAACATCCTTATTGATTATAACTATAAAAGCACCAATGTTCTGGAAGTACTGTAAGTAAGAAATTAATTATAAAAATGATATTCAATACAAAATTAGCGAAAAAATCAGCTCAATTTAAAAAGTTTGGTTAGGTTATGCCTGTACTCTAAACAAAAGTGCAATTATTCATAAAATTTGAAGTGCATGAAATATCAAGCAAAATATATTTATTACCAAAATCTCAGAACTTTTGCAAACTTACCCGATGGTCCTGGGTGAGGATAATGATGATAATAATCATCGGAATGAGGACTTAAAATAGCCGTTGACGCAATATGTTTTCCAATTCCAGTTAATGCTTCACCTTTTGCAGTTAACATTTTTCCCTTAGCCGATACAATATAACCACTACCTTTTATAAGTTGTCCTTTCACAGCCAGTAAGCCACCTTTGAGAGCTTTTGCGGCTTGTAAGAGCGTACGAAGTATCGATTTTTGCAGTTCCCACCAACTAAATGCTTTTTCATCGTACGCCTAAAAGCGGTTATAAACAATCAACAATATTTTGGTTATACTTTACCTCAGGATACGATTCGTAATAGTGAGGTTGTCCCTTGCCAGCACTTAGATGAGCACTTGCAGATGCTATTCCGCTAAGTTTCGATTTAAGTCCGCTTGCTACTTTGTGTTTGATAATATCTAAAATATCTCCAGATCCAGATCGTTTCTCTCGATCTTTCTGTTCCAAACATCTAAGAGCTTCTAGTTCTGATTCTGAAAGGCCATGCAATCCAACTAAGCCTGAAGGAATTCCTATAGCTGCCCCTTGTGCGCTTGTTGCGAATGCTACAACCGCCAACGTGAAGGATAGCACCAAGAGCTTCTGCAAAAATTACATCTTCAGTTTTATATCTAAACAAAGTTTGGCAAATAATTAAATACAAGCCCAAATCAATAAGAAAATACCTTATAATAACGTTATGGTTGATTTGAAATAGATATTAAATCATATATATATATATATATATATATATATATATATATATATATATATTACTCATATTTAGACCAGGGTAGAAAATTAAATAATCACATCAAATAATTTTAATCACCGTGTATAAGGAATTTCATTAAATAATACGCGTTATTAAAACCATGAAGCATAAATAAACTCGGTTGTTTCAGTAAAATAAGAAATTTAAATTATTTATAAGACGCTTTATATCAAAAGAAGCAGTATTGAAAAGCTCTGCGTGTAATGTAATTATTCCTAAACAAAGAGAAATTACGTGCAAAGTTTATATTAATTAACCCTATTTTAAGTAACCGGTAGTAAAACAAAGTGTACATATAATAATTAATATTTAAGTTGTATTCGCTAAAATGAAAAGGATAGAAATCAATTTTAATTGGAGTTAATTAAACCGTTAATAACATATAATACCTATAGAAACTTGTAAAACCCAAGATTAAAATACCACGGAATAAAGCTCTGAGAATTAATATTATTTTGAACACCTGCGTAGTTTAAATATCACATTCGGCGTAAATTTTGCAGATAATTAATGTTTCAAAGAATCTTGGGAAAACGTCGCATAATAGTTACGAGAATTGCTAAAGCTGGGTATTTCACACTCCATGTGGACTAAAATAATCGATAATAAAGAATATCAAGTTGCACCAATAAGAACACGGTAGAGAAGGAAAGAGAAAATGCGTCAAGCAAAGACACATATTGTAAAAGGCGGGATTTAAGCAACGTCACGGGGTCACAATTGGTTAAAAATAGGATGCAAATATCAGAGGTAGAACAACGATTTCTGTACAAAATTAATTAGTTTTTCTCGGACATGCTTGCGTGCCGTGTGGAAATTTTCTGAGATTTAAATGGGGCGAGTGAAAATTCGTAAAAATCGACGCGTGAGCGACGGACTGGGAACAGAGCATGAGAAATTCTAGAAACTGGCCGTTTTAGAGACTCGACCGACAGACAGGCTTTTGCTATATATACCGGTGGTAATATGAATTTCGGCCTCTTAGACTCTTAGACTTTTGACGATTCGATGCGTTAAAAGCTCGTACATACGCGACTTGATTGAAGATGTTAAACCGTGCATTTTAGTTGATTAAATAATTTAAAGTTTGCTAGTATATTTTAGTGATTCAAAATAGCTTATTATTTACGTGCTAACATGAA
This sequence comes from Platerodrilus igneus, assembly GCA_036346225.1. Taxonomy (NCBI): domain Eukaryota; kingdom Metazoa; phylum Arthropoda; class Insecta; order Coleoptera; family Lycidae; genus Platerodrilus; species Platerodrilus igneus. Next base: position 491,285 of record JARFIW010000791.1, read on the forward strand.
TGTACTTCAGTGCACTTAGATACAAGGTAATAAAATTTAGTTTCACTGTACCAATTAGCAAAATTTACAACGACGAAGGTATACACAAAAGTAGGCAGTTTTGGCGTATAGTGGTGACAGAAGCATGAATTTCTTTGCTATTTTTCGGGGGTGTTAATAATTAAATGGTTCAAATACGTGTCTGGATCCATGAAACAAGGGTCAGATAAACACAGAGGAGTTCCGGAAAGGCCCAGAAATGACTTTGAATGGATGGTGATGGAGAAAATTTTAAAAGCGTAGAGAATCAGAAGCCGTAAATATAATCCTGTTGAATGGTGTGATTAACTAAAGAAACGATACTTTGAAGCTACGAGGACAGTAACCTTCAGGTAAATTATACTATTTTGTTTGACATTTTTGTGTGTATTGAATGACTTTATAATTGATTTACTTTAAATGGACATTAGTGAAATTGTTCTAACCATAAACGTTTAATTTTAAGATGAAATTTGCTTGTTTAAGTAAAAAGGGGTATTTTGTTTTGATGTTCGGGAATATGATGAAAATTTGGGTATGTCTTTGAGCTCAATTAAACGAACCTGGTTAATTAACGTAAAGAGGTGGTAGATGCTCCCTTTATACTCAGACTCCGGTCTGCTTATAGTGTTATATTAAATTAGTAGGCATCCAACAAGGACTTTAATTTTGAATGCACAGTAAAATGATAATAAAATTAATCTTGAAATTCTTTTTAAAACTGAAATTTATGCTGAGTTTTAATTTTGAAATTTTAATGTATTCTGAATATTGATGTAAATAGAGTTAACGTTGATGTTTTTGGTAGGAATGTGTTGCTTTTTTTTTATGAATGAGGAGGTTTATAACATTAGGTGAGCAGCCGAGGCGAAAAGCGTAGTTCACGGATTTTAAAGGTATCACAGCATTCTTAACGCCCAAACTGTGGGGCTCGAATGTTTTTTTTGAAAGGGCCAGTACCTGAAGATATGAGAAGATTCACAGCATTCTTGGCGACCCAAAAGTGAGGCTCGAGTTCCAAATAAAATTTTTGTGATTTTATTCCAGGAAACTGGCGATCTGAGAGAGAGAGTTTCTGTGTGTGTATAAATTTAAGAGTATTTTAGAGTGTGTGTGAGTGATTAGAACGTATGCAGAGAAAAGAGTGGTTAAGGAGTCAAGGAGTGGAAATTGGAAGTGACGATAGTGCATTGTGTGAGAAAATTTCGAAAATGGAAGAAGCTGGAGGCAGTAGAGATCAGTCGAGGACGGAATCAGGAGATCAAGGAAACGAGATGATAATGAGAATGCTAGAGAGGATGAACGAAGAATCGAATAGAGCGAGGGAGGAGTCTAACAGAAAATTAGAACAGCTAAGCGATGAATCGAATAGAGCGAGAGAGGACTCAAATCGGAAATTTGACCACTTAAATCAGGAATTAGGGAATAAAATAGAAAAATCGACGAGAGAATTTACAGAATTTAAAACAGTCTTACCGTAAAAATGAGGGAAGTTGAAAATAGGGTTGATAAAATGAGCGTGATATTACAGGTCTTCGACAGGAAATGGGACATTTAAGGTCCGAAGTACGCATTTTTGTGAAGAAGAGATTAATGTAAAATGACTGAAGTAACGGACTCATGTAGGGATCAGTTAGGCCGGGTAGAACGCGAAGTTAGTAGTATTAAATACAACATATCAAATTTAACGGGGATGGTCCCAGATTTTCTACAGGTGGAGTATCATTGGACCAACACATGAAGTTTTATGGCGATAACAGGGTAAATCCACAAATTTTTATTAATAGTGTAAGAAATCTAGTGGGTAATTTATTTGACGAACAGACTAAACTGAATACGATAAAGGCTTTATTAAAGGACAACGCGGAAGCATGGTACAATCTAGTAGGACAGGACATAGACACGTATCAGGACTTTGAAGACAAATTTTACAACATTACTGGAGTGATCACAAACAGGATCAGATTAGGGACGACTTGATTACAGGAAAATTTAAGGGAGAGTTTGCAGGTTCTAGGAGCAGTATGCCATCCGCAAGTACAGTGTGGCCAAACAACTGAATCCACCATTGACGGACAGACAGATTATCAAGTACCTATCACGACATTTTGAACTGGAAATTAGACAACACGTGGCCTTACAAAACATCACAGAACGGGAGACATTTTTAGAGTATTTGCAGAGATATGACGATGTATGTGTAGGACGGACAAGAGAGATACGAGAACGAAACGTTAACACAGTTAGGTTTGACAACAGGACACCGAATTATCCGAGACGGCCTGACTACAACAGAAATTTTCGACCGAATTGGGAACGACGAGGACAGGAATACAGGAGCAATAGTGCGACTAGGGGACCGACGCCAAGACCTAGTTACACGCGACAGAACAGTTTACCGGAAGTAAACAGGACTGTGACCAGCACGCCGAATAGAGACAGGGACACGGATATTAACACGAGGAGGACGTACGCACAGGTTGTAGAAGGACAACCAGGACCAAGCACGGAAAACAGGATGAGACAGGATTTTAGAACGTGACAGACCACTAGATTTCTGTGTAAATGTATACGAACATCCACGTGAATTTTTCAAAATTGAGGAGGAAGTAGAGCCAGAAACTGAGGAAAAATTATGTTTGCCAATTGTTAATTTAGAAATTTTTGAAAATAATGTAGAAGTATTACTTGATACAGGGGCAGAGGCGAGTTTAATATCGGAGGAATTCGTCAGCAAAATTAGGGATAAGGTTTGTGATAGAATTATGCCTATAAAGCGTAGCCATTTAGTAGCTCCAAATAAAAAGAAGTTTGCTGTAGTAAATAGTGTTGTGGTGCTTAGGATAGATATAGGAGGTTTAAGCTGTGAACAGGAGTTTGTAATTGTACCTGGACTGAAGTTTCAGAGCATTTTAGGTGTTGACTGTATGATGAAGTTAGGGGTTTTGATAGATATGGAAAGGAAGGTAATAAGGATTAAAGATAGGGTAGTGCCATGGAAGGGCAGTTATGAAGTCACAGAGGATGACACAGGGTTTAGTATTAATGTAATAGAGGTAGAGGATGATGAAGGTAAACAGATCAACACAATAAGATGTCCAGAGGATAGGAGAGTAGAGGTTCAAGCTTTATTACAAAAACATGCAGAATTAGTGGGGGTAGAAGCAGCATATCAGGAGCAGGGGAAGGCGAAATTAAGTAAAGATGGCAAGTTTGTTTTTAATCAAGTAGATTTAAGGGATTCATTCTGGCGGATTCCATTACACAAAAATTCTAGAAGGTACGTAGGATTTTCCGTAGAGGGAAAATGTGATAATTGTAAAGTAGTATCGTTTGGTTTGTCGGCAGAAAGAAAAAAAATAGTAAATGAGAGACAGACAAGTGTAGGGACTGAAGAAGAAGTAATATTTAAGAGTCAGGATAATAGGGATGATAAGTTTATTGTATGTGAGATAATAAGGAATTTAAGTATAGATATAGAAGGGGGAGAGATAGGGATGAAGAGTATTAGGATGGTGAGAAGAAAGACTTGGAGGGTCAAGAAGAGAGTTAGATTTAAATAGGATAAGAATAGAGATAGGTGTATATAGAAAAGTAGAAGTAAGTGTTTATAGAAAATAAAGCTAGGTATAGGATAAATATGGGAGATAATTAGGAATAGGTTTAGGATGAGAATAAAGAGTAAATGTAGGAAGAAAATAAGATAGGTTAAGTGTAGATATTTCATAGAAGATTAGTGGAGAGTTAGGAATAGAGTAAGAGTAGGATAGGCATATAGGATTAGGTAGGGGGAAGTAAAGTATAGTGAAGATTAGTTAAAAGTTAGGAATAGGACAGGTATATAGGATGTATATAGGATTAGATGGATAAGTAGGATGAAGTTAGGGATAATTTCAGTTTATAGAAGTAGGTGAGAGTTAGGAATAGGATAGGGATATAGGATAGATGTAAATATTTTTTAGATTGGAGACAAAGTAGGTAAGTTAGATAGATAAGGGTAGAGAGTGATAGGCAATTTTTTTTGTAATTTTTTTTTGTCTAAATGTTTTATATTTGAAGTCAAATAAGTGGGATTATTTGTATTCAAATAGGGGAAAATACTCATATTTAGACCAGGGTAGAAAATTAAATAATCACATCAAATAATTTTAATCACCGTGTATAAGGAATTTCATTAAATAATACGCGTTATTAAAACCATGAAGCATAAATAAACTCGGTTGTTTCAGTAAAATAAGAAATTTAAATTATTTATAAGACGCTTTATATCAAAAGAAGCAGTATTGAAAAGCTCTGCGTGTAATGTAATTATTCCTAAACAAAGAGAAATTACGTGCAAAGTTTATATTAATTAACCCTATTTTAAGTAACCGGTAGTAAAACAAAGTGTACATATAATAATTAATATTTAAGTTGTATTCGCTAAAATGAAAAGGATAGAAATCAATTTTAATTGGAGTTAATTAAACCGTTAATAACATATAATACCTATAGAAACTTGTAAAACCCAAGATTAAAATACCACGGAATAAAGCTCTGAGAATTAATATTATTTTGAACACCTGCGTAGTTTAAATATCACATTCGGCGTAAATTTTGCAGATAATTAATGTTTCAAAGAATCTTGGGAAAACGTCGCATAATAGTTACGAGAATTGCTAAAGCTGGGTATTTCACACTCCATGTGGACTAAAATAATCGATAATAAAGAATATCAAGTTGCACCAATAAGAACACGGTAGAGAAGGAAAGAGAAAATGCGTCAAGCAAAGACACATATTGTAAAAGGCGGGATTTAAGCAACGTCACGGGGGTCACAATTGGTTAAAAATAGGATGCAAATATCAGAGGTAGAACAACGATTTCTGTACAAAATTAATTAGTTTTTCTCGGACATGTTTGCGTGCCGTGTGAAATTTTCTGAGATTTAAATGGGGCGAGTGAAAATTCGTAAAAATCGACGCGTGAGCGACGGACTGGGAACAGAGCATGAGAAATTCTAGAAACTGGCCGTTTTAGAGACTCGACCGACAGACAGGCTTTTTGCTATATATACCGGTGGTAATATGAATTTCGGCCTCTTAGACTCTTAGACTTTTGACGATTCGATGCGTTAAAAGCTCGTACATACGCGACTTGATTGAAGATGTTAAACCGTGCATTTTAGTTGATTAAATAATTTAAAGTTTGCTAGTATATTTTAGTGATTCAAAATAGCTTATTATTTACGTGCTAACATGAATGTACTTCAGTGCACTTAGATACAAGGTAATAAAATTTAGTTTCACTGTACCAATTAGCAAAATTTACAACGACGAAGGTATACACAAAAGTAGGCAGTTTTGGCGTATAGTGGTGACAGAAGCATGAATTTCTTTGCTATTTTTCGGGGGTGTTAATAATTAAATGGTTCAAATACGTGTCTGGATCCATGAAACAAGGGTCAGATAAACACAGAGGAGTTCCGGAAAGGCCCAGAAACGACTTTGAATGGATGGTGATGGAGAAAATTTTAAAAGCGTAGAGAATCAGAAGCCGTAAATATAATCCTGTTGAATGGTGTGATTAACTAAAGAAACGATACTTTGAAGCTACGAGGACAGTAACCTTCAGGTAAATTATACTATTTTGTTTGACATTTTGTGTGTATTGAATGACTTTATAATTGATTTACTTTAAATGGACATTAGTAAAATTGTTCTAACCATAAACGTTTAATTTTAAGATGAAATTTGCTTGTTTAAGTAAAAAGGGGTATTTTGTTTTGATGTTCGGGAATATGATGAAAATTTGGGTATGTCTTTGAGCTCAATTAGACGAACCTGGTTAATTAACGTAAAGAGGTGGTAGATGCTCCCTTTATACTCAGACTCCGGTCTGCTTATAGTGTTATATTAAATTAGTAGGCATCCAACAAGGACTTTAATTTTGAATGCACAGTAAAATGATAATAAAATTAATCTTGAAATTCTTTTTAAAACTGAAATTTATGCTGAGTTTTAATTTTGAAATTTTAATGTATTCTGAATATTGATGTAAATAGAGTTAACGTTGATGTTTTTGGTAGGAATGTGTTGTTTTTTTTTTATGAATGAGGAGGTTTATAACATTAGGTGAGCAGCCGAGGCGAAAAGCGTAGTTCACGGATTTTAAAGGTATCACAGCATTCTTGACGCCCAAACTGTGGGGCTCGAATGTTTTTTTTGAAAGGGCCAGTACCTGCAGATATGAGAAGATTCACAGCATTCTATATATATATATATATATATATATATATATATATATTAACGTGATAAGGGGACACGAGAGGTCATTAAAATTCTAATTCTAAACATAAATCCCACTAAAATATAATAGAATACGGAAAAAATGAAATTTTCCTTAAATTCATGGTTACGCCTGTATAATACAAGCATACCTTTATTTATTGGTGTACAATGCAAAAACACAATTTGCGCGTGTATGATATAAGCATATTGTTGATAAATAGCAGGTAACGTAAATTGGATATGTAAATTGTAAGATACTGCAGAACGCAATTCCATGCGAATGCAAATCGATATATTTTTGATAAAATTTGCTGTAAATAGCTTGAAGCATTTAGCATAAATATAGATAATTTCGTATATTTACTATAAAACACAAACCCTTTTGCATTAATAAGCAATCAAAGTAAATTAATTAACACGTGAATTGTAGCAACTGATTTTAAATAAAGAACTTTCTAGAATATGAGTCATCGGTATTTAAAACTACGTATAAACTCATTGAATAAACATTTTTATTCCAAGAAACAGTTTGAACATCGACAAGAAACCTGCAAAATCCATGGAATAATCGATTATCTTTTGCATTAGTATGCGACGCCGCAATAATAGTATATGAGAAACAAGGACAAAGAACGTGTCACGGATACCTACAACAGATAAGAAGGTACTAAAATGACGAAATTTTATACGCTAATTGGGTATTCCAGGAAACCATACATCATGATGTTTGAGATTATTTTTGTAAAATTCTAGAAAATAGACAATTGGTGTATAAAGGAGCGCTCATCGTTTCGGGAGGAATTCATTCATTAAATTCGATCCGATGCAGTTGACGCTTAAAGCAGATCAAAAAATGCTATTTTAAAACGCTAGCCGTTGCATTATAGAAGTATGCAGTAAAACATAGTTGCGAGGTTGCAATGAATATTGAAGTGATGTTTTTAAACCCAACAACACACAAAAATGAAATTATTATTTACGAAGAAACGGCAAAAATTCTTCAATATAAAGCTATTTTAAAAAATGTATTAAATAATTGAAAAGAAGATTTAACCCAAAAAGGTACTTTGATAATTGCTGTTGAAAATCTGGAATTTTAATTTGGAAAAACTTGTAAGCCGATTTGCAGATCAATTTAAAATAAGAAGATTTTTAATTACGAGAAGCGTTTTGTGGATTTTGCAAGTATCACTGTTAGATTTATTTTTAACTGATATTAGAGTATTTGGATCTAGTTTACGATACTCCTAATAATTTTTTGTGAGAAATTTTTTTTACCAGGAGTTTGTGTTCAGAGTTCGATATACTCTGACCTTTAATAGATTATATGTCAAGGATTTTTTCTGGCCAAAACAAATCTTACCAGCGTGGAAATAATTTATAACCAGGTGAAAGATCCTCAAAAGAATAAGTTTAATTCTGTAAATGTAAAATAAGGTAAGCAACAATAATTTTGTTTGTAACAAAGACTTTTTAGAAATTATTTTGTTTGAAAGAAACGATGTTGTAAATGCTTTTGTATGAAAAAAGATATTTCATATTGTATAAATGTTTTGTGATATTGCTGCGTTTTATTTCATTTTAAAAACTCCGTAAATTTCGCTGGGCTAGCCAATCAAAGTGAAAAACAAAGGTAAGTGAACAATTTCAAGTTTACAAACCAGAAGTATCTTGTCACAGCACTCTTTTAATGGCACCTCAACGTGCGGCTTTTTTCATATCACCCTTTTAGTAACCCTCTCAATGTGGCCTTGCCAACCTCACTCTTTTAGTGGCATCACAATGTGCGGCCGTGTCACAGGAATATATATATATATATATATATATATATATATATATTGCTGTGATAAGGGGTTGCTTAAGGGTGCACGTTATAGTAAAGGTCGTTCGGGAATGAGTAATTAGAATAGTCAGCAGAAAACTACACTTATTTAAGGAGATAATTAAGAAATAGACATAGTTTGTAGATAGTAAGTAGTCAACACCCTGTATATAGAGTAGAGATAGTTTTTGGGCGACGCAGGTGAACATAGGAAGACGCATAGTTGGCGTAGGAATGAGAAGTACATGTATTAAGTAGATAGTAAATAATAAATACCCTGTACATAAAGTTTAGTTAATTTAGGTAAAACAAATAAGGATATTTTTCAGTGGAGGCGCGCGTATATTGGGAAATGAATGATAAAGTGTAATTAGACACGCATTAAGAAGAAGAGTTCCAGACGATTAAATTAATACGGATATAGAAATAGAGTTTCAGGTAGTTAATATAAATGCGTACAAAGATCTAACCATTTTGATAAGAGAAATGATTAAAAATTGCGTGAATCGCATGTAAACATGGAAATTTAAAGTCGGGTTGCATCAGTTGTTTATAGAAAAGCAAGTAATCTATCAAAATACAGCATGTTGATAATAAAAGACAGCTGAAGGGCAGGTTGTGATTATGGGAATAAGTGAAGCATTACATCAGAAACTGATCCAAATAAAATTATTTGATTGGTCAGAGACAAGCGACGAGTTCTAGACCAAACCCACGGAAAGAGTGGGAATTCGAGATTATATTAGCAAGCACCTTGATAAGAAAGTCAGTTTTGAACTCAATGAAGGCCGAAGTGCATTGCCATTAGACAAAGTATTACGTAATAAGTATAAAAGTGAAAAATAAAATGAGTGCGAATATGAAGATTACAATTACCGTTTAAACGTAAGTACGTTTTTAATGAATTTATTGTAAACTAAGACATAAAAATAATAGGGTTTCGAGGTCTGAGGGAAATAGACTAGGATTCTGATGTTAAGAAAAAAATACAGTAATGCAATTTAAATGTCAAGGAGAAAAGGAGAATAATACAATCTTGAAGTACAGGGGTGAAACAAACTACAATTTTAAGTCTGGGGCAAGAATGATAAAAGTCTAAGTTTGAAGAATTGAAATAAATTGGGGTATATAATTTAATGGTGGTGGTCCATAGTGTAATAATTTGAATGGAATCCAGAATTGGAGAAGATCATTTTTATTGGAAGCGTCGATGTGAAAAAGATAAAACCAGGTCAGATTTTTAGTTATAAGACATTTGTTTTTCTATATGAATTTTTATTTTATTTTTAATATTGAATTTGCTAAATATGATATGCTTGTGAAGAAGTCAACAAAAGAGGTTGCATACGCATTGAATGAGTAATATGAAAACAGGTTTAGAATATTCTACACTTTGTTGGTAAAGGTAATAAATTTTCTTTGGTGACTTTGGGTTTTTAAGTACATACTAAATGGTTGTTAATAAATGAAATTTATAAGAAATGTATTACAAATAATTTCAAAAGCTGTACATAACATATTGGTTTCATTATATAGAATCTAAATTTACTGAATTTTATAATTGCAAATAAATGCTAGCCGAGGTCATAAGATTTAAATAGTACAAAGGCGGAGCCACAAGTTGAATAGGAAAGTGATAACCCGCAAGGCGGTAACGTATCGAATTTTGCCATTGGTAGATAGAGTTGTTTAAAGATAAAGTCCAGTTGATAGCAACATTAAGAAAACAGCTGGAGGAGGAGATAATTACACTTAATCGTGAATATTAAAATGGTGGTCCAATAATTTAGAATTCATAGCAAAATAAATACTAACAGCTCAACGTAGGGGCTCGATAATCCGCCAGTAGCATAGCAATATATACATATATGTTATTTAGCAGCTCGATTATTTAGCAAGAAATTCGCAAACAATATTTACCAGGCATTTTCAATAATGCTTGGATAAGCCAAATATTCTTCAACTACTATTTTTACTTATAGTTCAACACCCATAATTATCGCCCTTCGCATATAAATATCAAAAATGCGTTATCAGGCGTTTCGCACAGAATTTTTATTCGGGTCTTCTGAACCGGCTCGACTCAAAAATAGTAGAATTCACAAACTCAAACGATTCTACTAGTTAGCTATTAACCAAGATCGTTTAAACCTGTTTTAGTTATTGTATCATTGTCGCCGGACTGCCTAAAAATGAAAAGGATTAAGCCAACAAGCGAACAATGGTATTATTGACGCTACAAAGGTTTATTTAAAGAATTGATATATAGCCAACAAAAGAAAACCTGAGTATTTTCTATCTCATTTTGGAAGACTATAGAATAAACCGTGCGACCAGATGAGGGTGCAATCGGGATGAAATAAATTGTTTGATAAAGTAGTTAAAATAAGTACGTCTAGTGTTTATGTAAAAAGTGATATAAATATTAAGTGATTAGAGCTTGCGTAAATAAATTAATAGTGCATCAATCCAATACAACGCACATAGTTAAATAAGCAATAAATTTCTGTTCCGCCGCTTTAAGGACGAGATAAGTGTAGCAATTATTGTTTGTAGTTATATCAGTGATTTCTGTAGCGGCTTTTTAGTAGATTCAATATTCTCTGTTATTATTTGTGAACAATTACACCTATATTGAACCGAATAAAAAAATGTAGAGTGAAATACGTTATAGTGACGTTAAGATAAAATTATTATCACATCCAGTATAGCATAGATTGAAAATTGTCTGCTTCTTCGTTGTCAACAAAAAGATAGGCGTTTTCTGTTTAGTGTTCAAGCAAGGATCATCTGGTTCAGAAGATATTAAATAGAAATTGAAAAAATGATTTTATAAACTTCATGTTTTTTTCTAAAACGTATGATTCGAAGAAGGAAGTATGGCGTGATACATAAATAATGAAGGACAAGCGTGTGTTACGCACCAAAGGGAGTTTTACAAAATATTTTGGAATATAGTTAATTGTAGGGGACCTTATGTATAATTAATTTAGGTGTATTAGATATGTTTCTGTAATATAGTTAAAAAAAGGTTGTGTTTTTTATAATAGATTTTTTATTGTATAATACCGTGGGAAGGAATGTTAAATATAATTTCCTACGGTTCGTAATAGACATGTGTCGCCTTCCCAGTCAATCAGAGCGGCAAACGAAAAAGAGCGGTAGTGTTGCTAGTTGAAAAGCAGCTGCCATGATTTATTCTTGTCGTAACTACCTTATCTTGGACTGCTTGTGCGGGAGTTGTACACTATAGACCATGTAGTATAGCTTTACTTGTTCTTCTCGATACCACTTCCTTCCTGTATATTATCTTGTGTTTCCATTTACAATCAGCGAGCTCCACTAAAAGAATGCAAACTAAATCGGTAGTCCACATCAACGACGTACAATCCTGCGATAAAAAAGCAATTATCTGTTAATCAGCTTGATAATATGCATTAATTTAGTAGGCATGCACAGCTATTAATTAAATTACATTGTTAATTTGAAACGTAAATTATGCTATCTTATTTCTAAATTCTGTGTTACCTACTACACCCTCTGTGCAAATACGCAATTAACCACTATACATTTAACTTTGTATAACAAATATACTGACTGTATTTCTGAGTCTTTCATACAAAATAGGACCTTTTCACTTAAAAGATATAAAACAGAGTTGTATGTTTAGATTTGTTTGGGCTCGAATTCGAGACTAAATAAGTTTACTTTGTGCCATCTTTCTTTTCTTTAGGTGTAGTATCGTAATCAGGGGTGAGATTAACACAAAAAAATAGTTTTTTCCTATATCTTTTCAAAAATGAAGTATAAAAATGATGCATTAAGCAAGGAAAATTAATTTGGACATTTGCACCAAATATAGCGAACTAAACTTCGTAAATAGAAGTTTCATAGACCAAAAAGGTCGTAAACAATCTCATGCTGGTTTAGGTGTGAGACTATTCACAACCGTTTATTCCATAAGGTTCAAGCAGATAAACATTTGAATGATCAATCTCATCCGCACTGTTCTGATACAATACTTTTCAAGTTATATGACATTATATTTGTTGCGGTGGGATTGTTCTGTAGGGGCGAGATTGATAGATGCTCTAAATATTGTAAAATATTCATAAACTTTATTAAAAATACATAACTAGAACTTTATCTAGAAATAATTTTAAGCCAGAAAGGCAAATGTCTATTTCATTTCAAAGACATCAATCACTTTTTCAAATTAATAGTAAACAGAACCATATATTTCTATTACTTTCGGATCTGACTAAAATGCTACTACATCCGATATATCCACCCTACATGTGATTTCCCAATGCTCCACCCGAAGGTACTACATTCGCCAGGAAGCGAGTTTTTTACCCGAAAAATTATGAATTTTGCTGAACCCTTGCTGTTCCAAGCAAGGTAATGATCTTTAACGTGCGTGACAACACTCACACGCGGGACCTCTATTTTACCTCTCATCCGAACGAGGGTGTATTTTTGTGAAAAATGCTCGCCTAACATTTTTCAAGCGGACCGTGTTGGGATTCAAACCCGGGACCTTGGGTGTAGTAGTCACACGCATACCAACTATGTCACGGAGCCGTCTCGATATATCCACCGCAAATTCGTGACCTGTTTCAATTGTAAACACGTTCTTGCTTTTATCCATTAATTTCAGATCTAATAGTTTAATTTCAAGCTGTTTATCATTTCCCTTTTTCACGCTTTGTATTATAGCTGCATACCGATACACAGTTTTCTTCTAGATACTCCATAAACTTTAACTAAAAGGAATTTTCCAGGTGTTAAGGTATCATCTTTCGGTTCAAAGTATTCGATTTCGGCTTTATCATTTTCTTTTTCGACAGTACCAGCGTCTGAATTATCGTTAGTCATGGGCTTATTTATATCTGAACCATTAGACTCTGAGGTTATCTGATTAGCAAGCACAATACTTTGGTTTGGTGTTGCAGATAATTTTTGTCTTTTAATATTCTGTCTAGATGAACCGGCTGTAATACGTTGTTGCTTAAGGTAATCTACTAAAGCGGTGTTTACAGAATTGCCAACTTCAGTGGGAATATTTTCATTTGGAATTTTCAGAATCAAAGGACGCACTTCTTGTAACTTTGAATGAACTTACTAAATCTTTAACATTTTCGGACTTGTTGTCCATTTCAGTTAGCGACGAAGCTAAAACATGAGCAAAATCTCCTTTGTCAATGGACGTCTGTTGTGGATGTGTTTCCTTCCAACTTGTTAAAACTGATTTCCACGCAATTTTAAATGGCCGAGAGAACTCAACGTCAAATGGTTAAATTAGGTGAGTTGAGTTCTTTGGTACACAAATTAAATTAATGTCATTTTCTTGGCATTTCGTAAGAAATCTTCTGTGAAGTGGGTAACAGGTTATCACAAATTAATACCTTTCGATCAGGTAAACGTTTAACATGGGGAAAATGCTTGACTCGAACTAGTCCGAAAATGTTTGGGCATCTATCTAGCTATGATGTTTTCTATTATACTGAGAGCCAGCACTGCAGCATCTTTCATTGCAACCAGGCTCACCTTTTGGGCCCAATTCAATCCATTGCTGCCACATTTTCCGTGCTTTATATATTACATCTGGTAGTAATAAAACATCAGAAGTAGAACCGCACATCATTATGTAAACAGCTATTTTTGTAAAATTACAGATTCCTTTCGGATATTTTGTACCACGACGAAACAACATCCTTTGCTTGCTAGGATTATGTTGCATATCTGTTTCGTTATAATTGAATAGATTCGAGATAGGAACGTTTTCAATGGTCTCGTCAAATCGTGAAAATAATTAACAATAATTTTGCTTGAGACACTTGCACGACTTTTCTTGATATTACGGGAAACCTTTTGGCCTATTTTATTCTTATGTGTCTCCAGAAACGAGAAAACCCAATCCATACGTAGCATATTTGATTTGAACTTTGTGATATTTGGACCTTGGTTGTTTAAGCAACTTTTTGCTAAGTATCGTAAATCAGTAATTGTTAAAGGGAAGCCCAATTCCTCACGTAGATTGGCAGCCTTTGTAAACGCAGTCTCTTCATCGTTTGAAAAAACTGTTTGAACGTCGGTTTTCCTCATTCGTAGATCATGGTATTTATTTCTTAAAGTGCCGAATGGGATTTTGTATTGTGAAGATGCTCGTTGAATGGACAATTCCTCCTCAGTTATTTTTGAAGAAACTCATCAGTAATGGACTGAGGATAGTCCATATATGAACGTGCCCCTAACTTTCTTTGAAATTTAGTACCTAATAAATTAAGTTACGATTAGGAGAATGGAAAAGTACGGGTTGTATAAGTGGGGCGGGATTGATCAAGATTAACTGAACAGTCTGACCTCATATACATGAGTAATCTCATCCCACGCTTTGGAATTATAAAATATTATGAAGAAAACTGTACTATACGTCTACATGCATATAGATGGTTATCAGAAAAGATTACCTTAAATGTCATTTTACCTAAAATATTATAATAGTGTATAGTTTTATACTTATCAGAGAAAGTTATGAAGATTTAGTTTCACCACAAAAAATGGCACAGCTGTAAATTGGAGTTTTTGTCAACAAAGGCGATTCTTTTGTATTTACGCTTCATACACTTTCGTTTCTGGACTCTACGCTAACCATAGTAGACGTTGCGCCTTGACGTGTAGCTTCGGCGCTAAACTTAAATTTGTAGTTAACGAATTTAGTGACTAATCTCGTCCCTAAGGATCAATCTCACCCTCGATGAAGGTACTGCCTAATAAGACTTAGCAAACACGATTTGTATCGGGTGACGTCTCTTACCACCGATTTTATACACATGTACAAAATCTACGCGACAGTATTTCTAGCTCGATTCTTAACCCCTATATCCTCATCTCTTTTCAAAGTCGAAACAAGGTGAAACCATAATATGACGGTTAACCTTGATAATCATCAAGTAGGTTAACCGTAGCTTTAAGGTCAGATCGGTGTCTAAAAAAGTTACTATTCTCTAGCATGTAAAATTTAAATCAGTGTTCATTCCAAAGATTTGTTGGTCACAGGGAAAGGGCTCCTACAAGGTCCACCACTGCTTCAGATTACTAGTTTTATATAGATTCAGATTAAGCGAGAACGACTAGTACGAATATAGAGAAGTCGCAGCAAGCATTACACATATATTATTTACTGCCTGAGAGAAACGGTTAAAACAAGTCTTGCAGAAAGAAAGTTAATAATGGATGGATTAGAATGGCCTAAAAACACAGAGGCACTTGAAAAAATAGTTAATATCTAGACCTTTGGAAAAAGGTAAGAAAATTGTGTGACTGGTTACGTGTTTAGATGAGATGTTACTGGTGTAACTGAGAAATGTAAGGGCAAACGGGAACGGTGGACAGAAGTGATAGATCGTTCGCTTGTTTTATATAGCATACACCAGCAGCAAGCACTGATAGTAGGAAGTTAAGGTGCTCAAACTAGAGAGATCGCCCTTTTTCGCTTACATCCATCTCGGAGATGAATTAGTAGTCGGGGCAATTTAGTGTTGATTGCTATACAAAATTATTTCTTTAACAATTTAAATTATTAAAGCATACACGTGCTCATATCCTAGCGTTGTGATCGCCTCTATCCCTACTAACTCAGAATGTTTCTTCAACAGTAATCGAACTTCCTCTAATTTCTCCTCTGGACATTTAACGGTATCTAATTCACTTACTTCCACATCATCTAACTCCATTAAATTCACACTTAATCCCACGCCATCTTCTGTGACATTATAACAATCCTTCCAGAGCAATGCAATATCCCTGACCTTCACTAATCTCTTCTCCATGTCTATAATCAGACCTAACTTCATCATTCAATCCATCCCCAAGATATTTTTTAATTTAAGTCCAGGAACAATTACAAATTCCTGTTCACAGCTTAGCGAACCTAACTCTACCTTTAATACAACAACGCTAGTTACTACAGCAAACCTTTTTTTATTCGGAACTACTAAATGACTCCTCTTAATTGGCATAATTCTATCACAAATTTCCTTCTTAATTTCACTAATAAATTCCTCAGATACTAAACTCGCCCCTGTTCCTGAATCGAGCATCGAACCTACATTATAATTTAATATTTTCACCTCTACTATCGGCAAACAAACTTTCTCCACTAATTCTGGTCCACTTCCTCCTCAATTGTCATAAATTCCCGCGGATGTTTATATTTACATATCTTAACTTCTAGTGGTTTGTCTCTTATAGAAAATCCTGTTTTCCCCGTGTCACACTACTAGGTCCTACTTGTCCCTCTACTATCTCGGCATACATCCTCCTAACTTCCGGCTTATCTCTAACTTCATTGTCTCTAGCACCTGCACTTGTGTGTGCTTTTGTAATCTCTGGTGAGCTGTTCTGACGTTGCACACCCGGTCTCTGACTCGTGCTTCTCGTACCGCTGCTATTTCGATAAAAATTACCTCTTTGTTCCCAGTTATTCCTGATAGATCTATTAAAATTCATCCCTCGTCTATTATTAAAATTTTCCCCACTATTCTCAAATCTAACCTGATTTACATTTCTGTCCCTATGCTCACTCGGTCTTCTCGTACTTACGTCATAGTACTTCTGTAGATATTCCAGAAATGTCTCCCGTTTAGTAATATTCAGTAGTACCACATGTCTAATCTCTACTTCAAAGTGCCTCGATAGATATTTAGTGATTTGCCTATCCGTTAACAGCGGACTTAACTATTTCGCTGTGCTATACTTCCTAATTGCATACTGCTCCCTAGATCCAGCAAATTCCCCCTTATACTTTCCTGTAATCAAGTCATCCCTCACCTGGTCTTGTATATGATCACTTCAATAATGTTTTAAAAACTTCTCCTCAAATTCTAAATATGACTCGATGTCTTGTCTTACCAAATTATAACATGCCTCTGCATTGTCTTTTAATAATGCCTTCACAATATTTAATTTTGCCTGTTGATCATATAAGTTATTTACTAATGTTCGTACATTATTAATAAATATTTGTGGGTTCACCTAATTATCGCCAAAAAGTTTCATATGTAGATCTAGAAATAAATTATTTGTAAAATATCTAGGTCCATCCCCCGTTAAAACGTTCACATTTTGTTTGATTCCACATATTTCTCTTTCAAATTTCCCTAACTGATACCTATATTTTATTGTTAATTTCTTCCTCACAAAAAACTCTCACTTTTGTTTTTAATTGACCCATTTCCTGTCTAATTCCTGCTATAATATTTCAGCTTTGAGCGTTTGATTAAATTTTCAAGCTCTTTTTCTACTAAACCGACAAAATAGCCCCACTCAAAATATGTCTATATTAACACATTGTATTTCTTTCCCACTCTTATCCATACTAACCCAAATAACTTCCTTGTTGCGCATGTAGTCCACCTGCAGAAGTAACCAAACATTATCCTCTCTAAACAATATTCAAAACTATGCTTGTCTCAGTCCTTTATCTATTCTGTCTGATAGTCTTTCTTTGTTCCACTGTTAGCAAGTTTCATCTGTTCTTGATAAAATACCTACTCTAAATAACATTCAAATAAGCTCATCTTCCTCCTATACATATGCATTAATATCTACTATCTTTATTTAGTTTTCCCCCATGTTAAACTAACATCTGATACGTGACATATCTATCCTATTCCACAAACATAATAAATTGATATTGTATTTTTACGATAAATAAAGCTAATATTTTACGCACGGAAGATATATTTTTATAATAAATCAAACAGAATGGTTTTATATCTTAAAGATTGAAACTCGCTTTTACTAAGTATAAAATAATTTTACTTACACAAGGTTTTTCTCAAGAAGACTTATTTATGCATGTGGCTGAAAGATTGGGATATGAAAATGACCGCACGTTGAGGCGCCGCTGAAAGAGTAATGTGATAAAGGCTCCACGTTGGGTGCTACTAAAAGAGTGCTGTGACAAGAGCCGCACGTTGGTGCGTCGCTAAAAGAGTACTGTGGTAAGGTTGCACTGAGAGTGTCACTAAAAAAGTGCTGTGATTTGTAAAACTAGAAATTGTTCACTTACCTTCTTTTCTAATTTAACCTGCTAGCTCAATGGAATTGACGGAGTTTTTAAAATGAAATAAAACAGCAATATCACAAATCATTCATACAGTATTTAATATTTTCTCTTATACAAAAGCATTTACAACATCGTTTCTTTCAAACATAAAATAATTCTAAGAAGTTCTTATTATATAAAAAAAATTGTTCCTTACCTTTTTTTAAATTTACAGAACTAGATTTTTATTTTATGGGCGGTTTACCTGGATATGTTTACTGCCACGCTTGTAAGGTTTGTTTGGCCAAAAAATTCTTGACAGATAATCTATTAAAAGGTCAGAGTGTTTCGAATTCCGATCACAAATTTTCTTGGTAAAATCCCTTACAAAAAAAATTAATATATGAATAACATTCTACCTTAAGTTAAATACAGATATTCCAATATTAGTTAAAAATAAATCTACAAGTAATACTAACAGAATCCACAAAAACGCTCCTTGTAATAAAATATTTTTTTATTTTAAATTGATGTCTAAATCAGCTTACAAGATTTTCCATATTTAAAATCCTGAATTTCAAACAGAAGTTACCGAAGAACATTTTTGGTTAGATTTTCGATTCGATTATTTAATAAAATTTTTAAAATAGTGTTATTTTAAAGAATTTTCCCTCTTTATTGTAAATAATATATTTTATTTTTTCTTTATGTAATTTGCATTTAGAACACCACTTCTATATTCATTGTACCAATTTAATAATTATTAAATTAAGGTATGTTTACTGCATACTTCAAATATCGTCTTCTCAAGGCAACAGCTAGCGACTTCTCTCAAAATAACATATCGCTATCGAATTTATAAATCGAATGAATTTAATGAATGAATGCCTGTTTTAATAAATGCTTCCTTATATATTAAAATTATCTATGTCCAGAAGTTACTAGAATGGTATAGAACATTATGATGCAAGGTACTCAAGAAAACTCATTAGCGTCTAAAATCTCGGCGTAATTATCTCGTACTTTTTCCAGTTTTAGTGACGCGCTCTGTTTGTCCTTGTTTCACATATATACGATTCTTTTGGCGTCGCATACTAATGCTAAAGATAATCGATTTTTATCGGATACTTCTTGAATTTTTTGGGTTTTTCAATGATCGGGTCGCTTCTTTGAATAAAATGTTTCATTTATTAATTGGATATTTACGTAGTTCTAAATACCGATGACTCATCTCTTTATATCCTAATATTCTAGAAAATTCTTTGTTTAAAATAAGTTTCTGTAATTAATTTAATTAATAAAGGGGTTGCATTTTATAGAAAATATATACTTACATGTTTCAGTAAACAAAACTAAGACTAGAATTAATTTTTTTAATACACAAAATTATTTATTTTTATGCTAAATGCGTAAAGCTAGTACTATTCTACGCTATTTCCAATAAATTAAAACGCATTTTTATCAAAAATGTATTGATAATTATG
The DNA here is from genome assembly GCA_036346225.1 of Platerodrilus igneus. Taxonomy (NCBI): domain Eukaryota; kingdom Metazoa; phylum Arthropoda; class Insecta; order Coleoptera; family Lycidae; genus Platerodrilus; species Platerodrilus igneus. The sequence continues at coordinate 510,932 of JARFIW010000791.1, forward strand.
AGTGAAAATAAATGGCTTTGTATTGATCTTAAAACGATCGATTTGCGTTCGCCATGAATGCGGTTTACGGTATCTTACATTTAATTATTTTTACAGACACAACTTACATTACTTGCTATTTATTTACAGTACATCTATATCAATACAGGGTGATTATTTATACACGCGCAATTTGCATTTTTCGTTTATACATCAATGAATAAAAGTACGCTTGTATTGTAGAGGGCGTAATCATGAATTTACGGTAATTTTTATTTTTTCCGATTATATTATATTGTAGTGTGATTTATTTGTAGAATTTGGGTTTCAATGACCTCTCGTGACCCCTTTTTCACTTCAATATATATATATATATATATATATATATATATATATTGATATAATATTTGCCCCACGATTGGGCGTGTCATTAAATTGCTGTGATATCGCCTTTGGGATTTTATGCCCCTACGATGGGTGTCATAAAATTGCTGTGATATGCCCCTCAATTGGGCGTTATTAATTGATATTTATTTTATATTTTTACCCCGACTAGCTCACCGAATAAATTTTATTTTAACCTTTAAATGGATTTAAATAAAGCAGTTCTAGAACACACAATATAATAATTGATAATATGTACAATGCTGTGTAAACTCAAAATTTTTTCTTGGATAAAATATTTACATTTACCTTTTAATTACTCTCAAGTACCTTCGAACGTTCCAAGATGCTTTTCTCTGTTTTCATATTTTTTAAATGACCTTTTGATAACTCTTACAAATACACAATGTATAGCAAATATTAAATTTAAAACAGTCTTTCCATAATAAAATGTTTAAAAATCGCTAACCTGGAATGGTTATTGGAGTTCCATTATAGTCTGTGGTCTGCATCCCTTGTTGTGTACGCTCTACTTATTGACCAAAATTATCCACTTTTGATTTCTGGTATTTTTAGATTTGCGTTAAGGCTTCGATCTCGACATGAACATCGAGTCGTATCAACAAAATTGTCTCCACACAATGGCATCAACAAAATGCCGGCCCAATAAAAGACTCGCCTCCAAAAAGCCGTCCCAATATAAGAAGGCTCAACAAAAACCGTCCCAATATAGGAATCGCTTCCATAAAGCGGTCCCAATATAAGAAGCCCTGCTTTGTTAAATATTAGAAACAAGTTTAATTAATTGTTTAACTTACTTTTATTTGTAGATCGGCTTATTTTTCGTCGCACAAATTTTTGCACTTTCTAATTTCATTTATATTGAATTTTATTTCACTAATTAATTACGTAAGTTTTTACGGCATTCTAGCATAGTTGGTGCTCGGTTGAATAGGTAGTCAATGTTATTCATTTTCTATTGTATTTATAAGCCCTACCCATCAATAGTTTTTATTGGCGTATTTACAATCAAGGCTTGTACTTTGCCTTATCTGGCAGATCTCGGAATTTTCACAAATTCCCTAGTTTAATTTTTCGACGAAATGTTCCATCAATCACGTACGCGATCAGTATATTACAGTATTATAATAAGATTTTTAATTTTTGGCTTTTATCAAGTCACGTATTCAATGTTTGTCAATTGAAAGTCCACGATTTATCATATAATTGAACCGCTTGGTGTTTATTTGTTTGTTACAGAATGTTGGTTTTCTGAACAAATGTGTTCTTTCTAGTCACGTAACGATTTTCTAATAATGGCGTATTAAGATGCGTTTGCATAATGATTACGTTGATATTTTCAACGCAATTATTAAATATTTGGAGTGCCAATTTATCTATGTTTCCAGGTAGTTTATTTTGATGCAATTAGTTGCTTGTAAAATCTTATCTTTCCTTGTAAACTATACTTAAACATATTTATACGACGCACACATTACTATCCTAATTAAATGTTATCGGATTATTACTAAAGGAGCTTCTTTCTCATGCATTTAATCACATATCTTTTATATACAGTGTCCTCGCAATTGACTTTTTGTAGAAAAGTCGATTTACTCTTATAATTGCTGGAATTATTTGATTATCTCAAAGTTAAAGTTATTTATATCTATCCTACGACCCCTATGATTTAATCCACCGTTAAACTACCCTATTATTATAGCAACATATATATATATATATATATATATATATATATATATATATATATATGTATTACTGTGATATTTAGGGGTTAGAATAGTATTGGTATTTATTTGTACGGTTTCTTTCGTTATTTTAGCTTATAAAACAACAGAGTACGCTTTGAAAACGCTTTTTAAATAGGTAGTGTAAAAGTCAATAATTCGACTCGAATACTTAGGAAGCTAAAAGTTTAGTTTTATAATCTTGCAGGTGTAAATATTCGTAAGGATAGTGTATATAAGATAACATTTCAAATTTGTGTATAGGAATATGTAGGGGAGAAGCGAACATCTAAATTTCTTAACACTTTAAGCTTTATATTTAATTATAACAAAGGGGATGTGTAATTTCAAAAGCGTTAGTATTTGAAACCGTTTTAGTTTAGTTATAGGTGTTGAAAGTTTTAAAACTGTTTGTCGAAGCTTTTTTAATAGCATGTAAATAAGAAATGAATTTAACCGTTTTTATTTTTCGGTATATTTTAAGATAACATTAAACAAACAACTGCAAATTCCAATTAGGGTTGGCTATCGCTAATTATATTAGATTTATAGCTCAGGTGTGGAGATAACTGTGGCCGTTACAAGTTCAACTTGGCAACGAGAAACAAAGAGGGCGTAGGGGATGAAATGAGTACAAGTGAAATGAGGATAACACGTATTAGGGTAATGGAATTGCAACAGAGAGGTGGCAATACAAACTGGAGTAAGTGCAAAGCAAAAGAGAGGGGATGTTGGAAGCGCATGTTGGAGAGAGATAAATGTTACCCTTGTTGCAATACGGAAGTACTGAATGTTAACTTTGTCAAGTTGGAATTTAAGATACGCAATGTGATTGATGACAGATGTTTTAAATATGGGGATAAAAGTCAAGTAAGGATGGGTGGCGAACGTTAGTTAGCGTTTCAAGGAGATATTTTCGAAAAATCGTGGCGGTTGGAAGATATCACTAAGAATTTTGAGCGCACGTTACAAAATTACGGGAAAACACTGGCCGTTAGGTGTTTTTTTGTATTGTGAAATTGTGAGAAGTAAAGACCGTTGAGAATTTAATGCGGAAGGGTATGTTTGTATTGACAGGCTTTTGTGGGGTAATAAATTATATATAAACTCCAGCAGGTTGTTGTGGGTCTCTCTTAAAATTCTCTCTCTTAAAATTTCGCTCTCTTGAAATTTGATCTCTTAAAATTTCGGTCTTTTAAGTTCTCTTAGAGTTCGCTCTTAGTCCTTCCATTAGAGTTTGATGATAGTCTACAAGTTTTAATAGCATAAAGCTTATCAACCAGCTGATGGCTACAAAATTAATATATTTGAACTAAGTTGAGTAAGTAAAATTTGTTTTAAATTTGAATTTGCAATAAGTATGCAAATAGAGAGACATATGGAGCTGGAATAGATATCGGTAATTGTTAACATTGGATGTGCATCAACATTTTAAGTTAGTTGTCGAGGAGCTTAGGGAAAGTGGATGCATTGTAGATGAGTGCTGTTATGGTTAAATGGTTATTGCTGGTGAATATGGTTATGGCAAGGCAAGATGGTGTTCCTGTATGCCGCAGTCGAAGTGGGAATGATGGCAGCCGTATGCTGAACTAGTATCCAAGTAACTGTTGCTTTAAGTGTTGGTTTTGGTTTTTCTTATTTTGTACGTATATGAACTAGTGTTCAATGACCATTTGTGCATTGTGTATATAAGTTACGACTAAAAAGGGACAAATTTGAAAGGAGACTGATAAAATTTTTATATTGCATTATTGTATTGTATTTTTATTTGGAAATTTTGATTTAAAATGATTGATATTAACAAATTTCGGAGGGTTGATGTGCTATCTTTGCACAAAAGTTTAAGGGTTATTATGAGCTTGCACTAAACCTGAGGTAAAGTTAATACGGGAGGAAAGCCCTATTACTTTATAAAGTAATATCAGTTGTAAATATTGATTGGAGTAATTATTGATGCCAAAATAAATTATGACGTGTATTATTTCTAAAGGCATTGTATATAATGGATTAATAATGTGTGAACGTAGATTTTTAATTGTGATTTGGCGTGTATAATTTTTATTATGAGTATGTAATAATTATATGTGATTTTTGTAGCAGATATTTTTTTTTTGGTGTTAGATAAATTGTAGAAAGAAGCTGAGCAGCCGTTGCATGTATTTTTTTTAATCATTCCTGGCACTACTTATCAACACTTTATCAGCTCCAGAGTTTGCAGCAATTAGTGGCACCCAGTAAGTAATTTAAAGGTTGTTGTTTAAGCTGTCTTCCAGAGAGCCAAAATTCGCAGCTATTAATGTCGACCCAAGCTGTGGGGCTTAGATTAACAGCAATTATGGCCACCCACTCGTGAGGCACGAGTCATAGGACACGGACGTCGTTGATTACAGAGCAATATATATGCATACATATTAATAAATAATATCTGTTGCAAGATATCATAGTCACATTTCTTGAATGGCGCAAAAACTGGTTATCCAACTTAACCATTTCCGCACATACAAATTTCATTTATAATTAAGTCTTAGTATGAAACTCGAATATGTATTCCATTTTTCTAAATTTTAATCTTGGAAACATACGACATAAATATGTAAATACAAAATAGTCCTTTATTAAGTTAATGCTGACACTAGAAATTATAGCGAAGATGGTAAATATTCTCATTAATTAAATTGTATAATTTATATTGCGTTTACTAAAATGCTGTGAAAAAATTTACGTTACTGGCCCACTATCCGAGATCTGAACAATTATTTCATATTAAAATTCAAAACAGCAGCAGTCATTTTTATAGAAATGCATTTGTAAAAAGTGTACTGAAAGTAGCAGAAGTAGCATGATTGATGGACAAGTCATATGAATAAGGTTACTTGGTTAGATACGATTTTAATTCCTAACTTTAAACTTTGTGCTTGAATAAATAATTCTCAAATCCTTTTAAAAACTGCCAAAGTATTTAGTTCAAAAGTTATAATTAATTAGGAGTAAACTAATTGTTTTTTAAAGTAATTTCTTCTACCATACTCGTGTTTCAAGTCTTCAAATTATAACAGTTATGTTCCTTAAGTATAGGTCATCATTACTTCTAAATAAATATTACAGTACTAAATTACACATAAAACGTGTTAAAGACACCAATGTGAAAGTATACAAGTGAAAATAAAAGTGTAAACTTGGTAAATAAAATTACAGAAAGGGGGTAATGACCCGGCCTCGGTCAAGGTTGTTAGGCAAGATGATAAATGTACCTAAAGTTCTAATATTTAAAAAAAACTGTCCATCGTTTCTAAAATATACATATTTATAAGTTATGAAATAAAGGATATATTCTTTCGTTTGAAACAACTTAGTAAAAATCATGAGGTTTAGTAGTAGCCGTTTTTAAACGGATTTGTTTTTTACTATATCGTTATAACTAATAACAGTGACCCAAATATTATGCTCAGTCGAAAATCACATAAGACGTCAAAACTCTTGAAAGTTTTAAACTTTTTTTTTTCATAGATTAGATCAGGATACAGGAAGTTCATCATCATTAGGTCTTCAGTCCTGGAACTGGTTAGACGCGTACCATCATTGTTTGCTATTCTGAACTAACCAACAGATTTCCCTGAAATTTCCACAGTCTGCATCTATAACTATCTGATCTAGGTCTACGTCTACCTTTTTTTTCCTATCTCTGCTTGTAATATATCCTATACTATTCCCCAAAAATGCCTTAGAACGTATTCTGCCCTTCTATTTCTCCTATTTTTTTCCACAGATATCCTTGTTCCCCTACTATTTCTATATCCTATTTGTCTGTCCATGCTATCATCCTCATACATTTGAAGCACCATTTCAAAAGTGTGCTACCGTTTCTCTGTCTGCTTTTTTGACTACCCGTATTTCATAAGCATACTGTGCTGTGCTCCACACATATGCTTTTAACAATTTTCTTCTTGTTCTATGTTTGTTGTCATTCATCATAGGCGCTGTTCTTTCTTCTTAGATGAAGTTGGGTCCCCTTCTATTGTTTTACAATCCTATTTCTTCGACATTCAGTGGTTGTGATGGAGGGTAAGCAGCCTGTGGCTGCCAAGTTCCCCCAGTACTTAAGCATTTACCGATTAAATATTTTTTCCAATATATCTTTTAGCACTGCGCTTATTTTTTTGTGATTAGATTTTCCGTCTCAAAACTGGTTGGACACGTACCTGCACTTATTTATATTCTGAGCTAGCCTACACAGTTCCCTAAAATTCTCACACAGCATGTATACAGCTTGGTTCCCATTCTATTGTTTCCTATTTCACCCAGATTTAGTGAAGGGGGTTAAGCAGCCTGTGCCTGCCAAGATCTCCCAACACTTAGACATTTGCCGAAATAATAGTTTTCCAGTAAATCCTTTCACACAATTAACATTATTCGAGAATATTGCCCAACCAGCTTATAATAATCATCATGCTTAAGTACAGTTACTTTCTTGGTCATTAATTTATCCATCTTGAGACTGGTTGGATGCGTACCTCAATTGATTTCTATTCTGAGCTAGCCTACACATCTCCCTGAAACTCCTACAGTCTACATCTTTCACTATCTGTGTGCAGTAGTCTAACCTAAGTCTACCTGTTCTTCTCTTTTTTCCTATCACTGCTTGTAATATATTCCGCACCATACCCTCATGCCGTAGTATGTGGCCTATCATCCTATCTCTTCTTTTTTTACCGTTTTCCACATATTTCTTTCTTCCTCTACCATTTTTAGTACCTCTTTGTTCTTAACTTTGTCTGTCAATGATATTTTTATCATTCGTCGGTATGAACCACATTTCAAAAGCTTCTACCTTTTTATTGTTCGCTTCTCCTACTGTCCAGGTTTCAAAGCTGTGTCTTTGAACACAGTAGTTGCTTCTTCTTATTAAATGTAGCACGACCTTGTGCTAATCTTTGTTTTATATCTTTTGTGCTTTTCCCATCTTGCGTTATTTGGCTTCCTAGGTAGCAGAAATCCTTAACCTCTTGTAAGTTCGTGTTACATATTTGTATTCTTGTTTTTGATTTATTTTCCCCTCCTTTGCATACTATTGCTTTAGATTTAGTTTTGTTAATTTTCATACCGTATGTCTCTGTTAGAACCGTTTCCATTTCATTAAGAGCAGCTTCTAACTCTTCCTTGCTAGACGCTAATACCGCTATATCATCTGAAAATCTAAGCATATCAATTTTTTGTCCTTGCATAGTAACTCTAAATGTCTTCCTGCATTTGACAATATTCATTGCCTCTTCAATGTACAAGTTAAAAATTAAAGAAGATAGGGCACATCCCTGTCTCACCTCTTTCCTAATGTCTATTTCTCTACGTTCCTGCTCTAATTCTATTGCTGTTGTTTGCTCTTTATATAAGCTATGTACTATTTTTCTATCCCAATAACTCATTTCAATCTTTTTGAATATTTCTAACGTTTTTTCCATTTTACATTGTCAAATGCTTTTTCCTTTTTTTATTGTTTTCTCCATTATCACTCTCAAAGCTAAGATAGCCTTCCGTGTTCCCCTGTTTTACCTACACCCAAATTGGTCTTCTCCTAGTATTACTTCAGATCGTTTTTCCGTTTGTTTTTGTACAATTCTAGTTAATATTTTTGAGACGTGTGCTGTCAAACTTAGTGTTCGAAAATTTTCACATCTATCCGCGCCTTTCTTTTTTGATATAGTTACTATAATGTTAGGTTTGAAATCTTTGGGTATCTCGCCTGTCTCATACATATAGTTTACAAGTCGGAAGAGACGTTCTGTTACTGCTTGTCCAGCGGCTTTTAAAGTTTCTGCTTGCACCTTATCTGTACCCGGCGCCTTACCATTGTTCAGACCCTTTAATGCTAATTCAAACTCATCTATAAGTATAGGATATATCATTTTCAATGTCTGATTCCTGTTCTAATGCAGTTAGTTCCTCTCCTGCATATACATTCCCTATATATTCTTGCCATTTACTCACTTTCTCTACATTTTCTATAATGACATTTCCTCCCGCAACCCTTATATTTTCGCTATACGGTTTATATCCTTAAAATTGGTTCTAATTAGTTTGTATGCTTCATCTGTCTTTCCTACTTCCATCTTAGTTTGTATCTCTGCACTTTTCATCAATCCGTTGTTCTTTAGCTTTCATGCATTTGCGAATAATATCCCATTTTATGGCTTTGTACCTCTCTTTTCCTGTTTCGTGTCTTTATTTTTGTATTTTCGCCTTTCTTATTCAGGATATCCTTTGTTATCCATGGTTTCTTATTTTATTTTTGTGTATACCCCAGGATATTTCTGGCCGCCATGTTCAGGCTGGATTTAATGTTATTCCATCCGGTTTCTACTTCCTTAGTATCAGATATTTTCCCGATATCTTTGAGCAATTCATTTGACTTTTTTTTGAAACTTTCTTGAATATCTTTATCTTTTAGTTTCTATAAGTCCGAGTGACTTTTTCCGTTTCTTTTTTTCAAATTTTTAAATTTAAGTGCGGCCTTCATAATTACCATGTTGTGGTCAGTGTTTATATCTGCTTCTGGGTAGCTTCTAAAGTCTTTTACTTGATTCCTAAACCGTTGTCGAACAAAAATGTGATCTATTTAATATCTTTTTATATCTCCTGGCATCTTCCACGTATATCGTCTTCTAGCATGATGTTGAAATAATGTGTTTGTGATGATTAAATTGTTCTTGTCACAAAATTCTACCAGCCTATTTCCCCTGTCGTTTCCCGTGCCTAAGCCAAATTAACCTACTACCGCTCCTTCCCTACCCTCACCTACCCCGTAAATATCAAATTTTCATGTCCTTTTACATATTCTAATATGTCTTCGATATCTTTGTAGATTGCTTCTACCTCTTCGTCACTGTAGCTAGAGGTGGGCATGTATACTTGTATTATTACTGTGTTTACCGGTTTAGATTCTAATCTAACCATGAGTACTCTTTCGTTCTTTTGTAAGTAATTTTCTACACAGTATCCTATCTTTTTCCGCATAACTATCCCGTCACCCAAATTTCCTTCTTCTGGTACTGTATGAATTACCATGAAGTCTCCAATCCAAAAATCCTCCGCCTCTGGCCACCGAACTTCGCTGATCTCTACTAGCCTAATGATAACCTATTCATTTCGATTTTTAGGTTCTTTAGCTTACCTACTTGCTTCATACTTCTAACATTCCACACTTCGACTCGCAAAATGTTCCCGACTCTTATTCTGAACTTTTCGATCGCATCCTCCGAAGTAGTCCCCTCTCGGAGATCCAAATGAGGGACTATTTTAACTCCGGAATCTTTTACCCAGAGAATGCCATCATTTTATTATAATTTAGGTACGCTGTGTACTTGGGAGGTAATGTGGTGGTTTTCTGTTGCCTTCCATATCGCGGTAGTGTGTCTTAGACTGCCATACCGACCCCTATAGTCTCTGCCAATCTATGTACCGAAAGAGCCGCTGCCCTCTTTCGGGGACCTGTCTTAGTCTGGTTCCTCACTAACGACCCTACTACTTTGGTTGGACCTGTAGTTTGGCTCTTTAGCAAATTAGAATACGCAAGCCATTTCACCTATTCTAGTAATCTAAAACTTTCGCAAGGTGCAGGTCCATTTGAAATGGACAGGAAGTTATTGCATCAAAAATGTGACGAATGAGCATCACTGTATAAATTCTTGGAAAATATAGAGATCTATGTAATGTTAAGTTAATCGGGCTACGGCAAGGAAAACCGGGTTGCGAGTAGAAAGAAGCTTCAAACGATTCGTAACGATATAAAAAATAATTAATTGAAAAAATGCAGATTTTTACGTTTTCTAATATTTATTTATGATTTTCTGAGTTTGACACATAACTTCACAAATGAAAATGATTTTGCATTAGGTTGCGTTCCTGTAGCGGAACATACGACACTGTTGAAAAGGAATTATATAATTGTCACAACTTATTTTGGGTTGGTCGGTGTTTAAATTAAACAGTTTGGAGTGACCACAGAACTCCTACTTAGTGGTAAACGCATTGGAGTATGTCCAAAAGAAATCTATAAAATGAAAAATTGAGGCGTTTTATAGATTCAGTGTAAAAACATAATTTTTTACCCAATTTTAAGGTTATATTTTTATTTAATTTTTGGAATATTTATTGTCAGATTAAATGGATAAAATTAATTGAATGAGTATTTTTTTGTGTTCTGCTTTTAACACGCCTAAATCAGGGCTGTTGTAGTTTACAAACAAAGTACTTTCAAGAATTAGCTCTCTGTAGTGAACTATAGATACTATTTTGTTACAAGTTTAGGAAAAAGTTGCACGATACGTGTGCGTACGTCCGTACGTGCTTATCTAAATTCTAGAACTAGTTTTGGTAGCACTTGTGTTAATAAATTCTTGGTCTTTCACCCCAGAAATGGTAGTTGTGAGATATACATTGACACATTGACAATTTTAATTTACCGGACCATTTTAGAATTAAAAATTCGCTATGGCTAGAGTATTGTGCTGAACTCAACTACAAGAAATTAATTAGTTTTAGGTCCCGCATCGAGAAGCAACGTACGTCGTCAGTCAGTTCGAGCGAATCCGGCTCTCTCTGTTCGCAAAAGGGCAAGTGTCATAAATATTCTTAAAAGTTACCTACATTGTATAATGCGTAAAGACTTGTGTCTCCATCCCTACAAGATAAGTTGGCTCAAGAGTTACAGTCCACACATGGCACTGTGAGGCTTAACTTCGCTAACCAAATGCTTGATCGATTTTTATCCATTAACAACATTTTGTTCTCGGATGAGACATTTTTACCTTAACGGCAACGTTAATAAGCAAAATTGCCGTTATTGGAGTTCAATGACTCCAAGACATAAACATGAAAGACCATTTCATTCACCAAAAGTCACTGTTTGGGCCGCAATGTCGGCACGAGGATTATTTGGCCCATACTTTATCACTGATCAAAGATGTCGCACAGTAACAGTTAATTCAGAGAGATATGTGAAGATGATTAATAACTTCTTCACTCCAACTTTATAAGACTTTGTTGGTTTTAATCGAAACGCATGGTTCCAGCAGGATGGAGCAACATCTCACACGTCCAAGGTGTCTGTACTGGTTGTTCGTGAATTTTTTCCTGAAGAGTTGATATGCAGACGAGGTGACATAAACTGGCTTCCACGTAGCCCCGATTCGACACCAATTAATACTTTCCTGTAGGACCACCTTAAATCAAAGGTATACAACAACAATCCTACCTCTGCGGATCATTTTAAACAAAATATCCGAGAAGAAATGTCAGCGATCATGGAGAACACGTGCCGAGCAGTTCTTCGAAACTTTGCTTCCCATTTAGAAGTGTACCAGCAAAATAACGGGGCACCTTTAGACAACAGTATTTTTAAGAAATAAATTCCCAGGAACTGCACTTTAATCTAAAAGGTTTATTTTTTTATTAAATTAATACGTTATTTAAATATAGACTTTTAATTTTGAGAAAGACTTTTGGGACACTGTATAATGTTGACGTTATGTTATCGATATGTATGTTTTTCTACTAAGACAAAGTATTCAAACTCGTGCATGGGCGAAAATAGTGTTAAAGATAGGCCACCGTTAGAAATGTTTTACTACTAAGAAAAAATATCGAAACGTCTGCATGGGCGAAAATGGCGTTGAGGTTAGGTTACAGTTAGGAATGTTTTACTACTAAGAAAACATACCCAAATGGGCACGTGTGCGAAAATGATGTTGCGGTAAAGTTACTTCTAGGAATGTTTTATTACTACGAAACGATACTCATACAGATTCAAGTGCGAAAATAGTGTTGGGGTAAGGTTTCTAAAATTTTCACTAAGGTCCTTGGGTGAAAATAGCGTTTATGCTAGGTTATCGTTAGAAATGTTTTACCACCAAGACAAAATATGGAAATGTCTGCATGGGCATAAATTATATTGAGGTTGCGTTACTGTTACGAAAGTTTTACTACTAAGAAAAAATGCCCAAACGGGCACATGTACGAGAAAAGCGTTGAAGCAATGTTACTGTTAGTAATATTATACTACCAACAAACTATTCTCAAACGGGTACATGTGCAACCATAGTGGTGAGACTGTATTCGTTAGAAATCTTTTATTTCTCAGACAAATATCAACTAAGGTACACGGGCGAAGATATTGGAGAGGTTGGACTATCGTCAGAAATATTTTACTACCGAGACAAAATATCAAAACGCCTGCATGGTTAAAAATTGTACTTAGGCTAGGTTACTGTTAGAAATTTACTACTCAGAAACTATACTCGGGTACATGTGCGAAAAAAATATCGAGCCTAGGTTATTGTTATGAATGTTTTATTATTAAGGCAAAATATCCACCAAGGTCCATGGCCGAAAATAGTGTTGAGGCTAGGTTACCCTTAGTAATGCTTTACTACTTGGATAAAATATCCACTAAGGTGCATTGACGCAAATAGTGTTTAGGTTTAGTTACTGTTAGAAATATTTTACTACTGAAACAACATATTAAAACGTCTGCATGGGCGAAAATTGTGTTTAGGATAGGTTACTTTAAGGAATATTTTACTACTCAGAAACTAAATTCTAACAGATAAATGTGCGAAAATAGTGTTGGGGTAAGGTTGTTACGTTTATTTTCAGCATAAATTAATTACCCCTTTTTTTTACTTGTTAATTCATAAGCCCGCTTTACCATAATTTTGTTAAATCGATTCCGTTTCGATTCTTAAATTCTTCAACAACATCCTGTTTGCAATAAATACGCTTTATACAAATTTTCATTTTGAACTTATTTATTTCGAAACGTAAAGTTTATGCTATAGTTAAATAGTTTATATCCTGTTTTAGGTATCCGTGAGCTTGTTATACATTACGACCGCGTACAATGGTTTTCTCTATTGTTCCAATGTAAAGACTTGTTAAAATAAGATCGCGCACTATCCCATAAAACCGTGTTTTTCAGTTGTAATCGCGCTTCGATAACGCGAGGATTTTGCAGTTCGAATTCGTGTTATTTGAACCATTTTTGAATTTGATTCTGCAACTTGTGCGTCGGAATATTTTCTACATCATTCGTCACAGTACTTCAAATGCAATGCACGTTTTTTTTTGTTAGGCAAGTAGGAGGTGTCTTACGTGTATTGGTGAGTTATCCCGCGCTTACCCATCTTATAATAAGATTCTCTTTTTAGCTTTTAGCTAGAGGCCAAATTGGTTCTTTCTTTATGTAGGCCCAACTGTTCGTTGACGTAGACCAACTGCTTTTGTCTGTAGACCAACTGATTTTGTCCGTAGACTGCTAGCGCCGTTATGGTAACAGGGTGAATGGATCCTGACGACCATGGCGTGATAAGAAACATTGACGCTGTAGAACTATTGTTTGTTGCTGCGAAGCGATATTATCGCTCTACAGGGTGATGTGCCATTGTTAAAAATCTTTAACAGACACACGCTGATTCTTTCCTACTGATTAGTTTATTTTCCAAAAAATATTAGGTGCAATTTTAAAAAACGCTTGACAAAAGCTCACATGTTTATTTACTGCTGATTAATTTTATTTTGTGTAAAATACGAGATGCGCACTTTGTATTTAAAGTACTAAATTGGTCGTTTCACATAATTGTTTTCTTTGAAATAGTAATGCTTAATTTATTTTTTTTGCTTGTTTGTACAGAATCCTTTATTTATTTTTATTTGTTAATAGATAATCGTGGTCGATGTGTTTTTTGTTTCTTTTTGGTATGTAGGTTAATCCCCCCACTCTCCGCGGTTGGTAGTTAGCCTGGTATTTACTTTTCTTCCGGCTACGTCTAGGTACGTAGCAAGGTTATCCTTACGAATGTTCATTAACTAAGACAAAATATCCACTAAGGTACTTGGGCGAAAATAGTGTTGAGGATAGGTTAACGTTAGAAATGTTTTACTACTACAACAAAATATTGAAACTTTTAAATGAGCAAAAATCGTCTTGAGTTTAGGTTACTGTTAGGAATGTTTTATTACTAAGAAAAAATATTCAAACGGGCACATATGCGAAAATAGTGTTGAGGTTAGGTTACCGTTAGTAATGTTTTACTACTCAGACAAAATATGCACTAAGGTGGACGGACGCAAATAGTGTTTTGGTTAAACTACCATTAGAAATGTTTTACTACCGAGACAATATATCAAAACGTCTGCATAGGCGAAATTGTGTTTAGGTTAGGTTACTTTTAAGAACGTTTTATTATTCAATTATTCAGAAACTGTATTCGAATAGATAAATGCGCGAAAATAGTGTTGTGGTTAGGTCACTGTTAGGAATGTTTTATTATTAAGACAAAATATCCACTAAGCTGTTTAGACGGACATGGTGTTGAGGTTAGGCTACCAATAGAAATGTTTTACTACTACTGCAAAATATCGAAAGTTCTGATAGATCGAAAATCGTCTTGAGGTTAGGTTACTGTTATGAATGATTTATTACTAAGAAAAAATGTCCAAATGGGCACATGTGCGAAAACAGTGTTGAGGTAAGGTTATTGTTAGGAATGCTCTACTATTTATTAAGAAACTATACCCGAACGGGTACATGTGCGAAAACAGTGTTGAGGGTAAGTTTTCGTTAGGAATGTTTTATTACTCAGACTAAATATCCTCTAAGATACACGGGCGAACATAGTGTTTAGGTTAGACTATCGTTAGAAATGTTTCACTACTGAAACAAAATATCAAAACATTGTACCGGCAAAAATCGTGTTTTGGTTAGGTTGCCTTTACTATCTGGAAACTATACTGGAACGGGTATGTGTTAAAATAGGCTTGAGGTTAAGTTGCCGTTAGGAATAGTTTATTGCTGAAGCAAAATATCCACTAAGGTGCTTGGGCGAGAGTAGTGTTGAGGTTTGGTTGCTGTCAAAAGTGTTTTACTGCTAAGACAAAATTCTGAAACGTCTGCAAGGGCGAAAAACATGTTGAGGATAGGTTACTATTAGAAATGTTTTATTACTAAGAAACAAATACCCAAACGGGCACATGTACGAAAATAGTGTTGAGATTAGGTTATTGCTCTTGTTTTATTACTAAGACAAAATATCAACTAAGGTCTGTCGATGAAAATAGTATTGAGGTTAGGTTACCGTTGGTAATGATTTATTACTAAGACACTATACTTCCGTTAGAAATGTTTTATTACCAAAATATCTGCATGGGCGAAAATTATGTTTAAGTTAGGTTATCGTTATGAATGTTTTACTACTCAGAAACTATACTTGAATGCGTGCATGAACGAAATTAGTGTTGAGGTTAGATTACCGTTAGGAATATTATATTACTAAGGTAAAACATCGACTAAGGCGCATGGGCGAAAATAGTGTTGAAATTAAGTTACCGCTAGAAATGCTTTACTACTAACAGAAATACCCAGTAGGTTACAAGTGTGAAAAAAGTATTGAGGTTAGGTTAGCTTAGTTTAAGTTGTGTTAGGCTAGGTGGATGTATTCTCAGGTATATTTACACAAGATAATGTTCTTTTTCATGACTTAAGAACGTGAGAAACACATTTTCCTGTGGACATTTTTCAAAGTGTTGCCGCCGTATAAACTCGTCGATGTCATCTGGGAGCATTGGTGAATTTAATACGGAAAGACAGATAGACGCCTGCAAAATCCGTTAAATTTACTCCAATACCTTTCTATTTGACGGCAATTCCAATAGCTACAACAATCATAAGACCACCACAAATTTGCAATGACTGAAGCATTTTCGCATTGGGAGAATGCATTCAGTTCTATGTCACTTATTAAGAAATTCACATCTATAAATGAAGAAAATAAACGAAATAAATGTAATGCAACGTACATGAAGGTATAATTTAGTTGATCTTGTAAAAAATGCTACAGACGTTAGGGATCTCCATATGCAATAAATAGCCTAAAGGAGTTGTGCTATGTTTAATACAACAGATTTGACGAATGGCAATAAAAGGAAACAACTATAATGTTTATAGTAGTTAAGTAACGTACACGAACCCATATTATGTTGTATAATTATAGTATAATCATAATATTTTAGTGCGTGCTAACATGGGCCGGTGGACTTTGTTTATGCAGTTCGTAAATGCGTGGATCGTACGAATTAAAGCATAACCAACTTATAGTGCGTGATTCACTGGACTGTTCATTTCGTTGATTCGGTGCGTACGTTAATTTCTTATTTAATTCTTAAAATCTAAATAATCCGCTTTTTTATTAAATAGTATTATAAAAGAGTACATCATTTTTGACCTATTCAACTAATTTATTTTCTTTTCTGACTGTCTCAGTTTCTGCCGGCTCGTTAATTGCTTCTCAAAACATTCCATTTCATGACTATACACTTTTGCATTCAATTAGACCAATCTTCAAAACAGTTCTTCCAGTTTGAACGAGGTCCTCCGAAACAAACGGCTTTTCAGGCGAAGGAAAACGCTCTTAACGCATTTTATTTTTGATACATCAGAATCAAAAACCAATCATTTGACGATAATTACGGCGAATATGGGCATTGAGTAATAATTTCGATGTTGTCACGGGCCAAAAACTCGACACCCATACAGTTGATTGGTGTTTAGTTTTGGATTAATATGAATAAATCCATAATTCGTTACAGTTATTATGATATATATATATATATATATATATATATATATATATATATATATCATAATAACTGTAACGGGTTTTTTAAATTGTAAGTAATCCATCCTGTAAAGTTTCCCGTAAGCAATTTGCATATCAGGAAGGATTGTGCAAAATCTTAGGTATTTGTTTCGCCGCAATGTCTCTATCTACCTGCATGTGATATGTCGGTCTGCTAAAATCATGTTACGCACTACTGCATGCGTATTTTTTTCCGACAACAGAGGTACATGGACGACCTTCGCAAAGATCGTTATCAAGCGTTGGTCTTTCACGCTTGAATTATGCAGACCCTTTGAAACTATGGTTTTGGATGGCGCTTCATCCCCAAATAACAGACTTTGATGTTAAACGATATCGAAAATCACCATCTGAATCACGAGTTGAAATTTCAATTTTTAGAGACAAATATTACTCTTTTAAATTTTGTTGAAACGAAGCTGATAGCTTTAAAATCATATTGTCAACTGATTTATAGGTTGAAGATGTCAAATTTGATGAATACGTCTGGCAATACAAGGTGTACTATACTCCGCGAATTTTGGCAGTGATCCTCGCATCATCAAAAGTATGTTGTTTTGTAAAGTGCGTGAAGATAACAAAATTACATCAGGAGCCAAATAAAACGCCAACTATTCCTTATTTGAAATGCAACATCAGTAATAAATATTTCCATGTGAAATGTCTTAAATTAACGGATTCGGAATCACTTATTGCCTTACAATATAAACATGCTTGGAATTGTTCTAATTGTAAAACTGTTTCTTTAACTCTAACAATTCGATCGCTTTAAAAATGAGATTATTTCAAGTATAAATGAAAAATTTGATCTACTTAATAACAGAATTCTAACAATAGAAAACAGCTTCCAACAAATTAGGAGGGAATGGGCTTCTGTTAAAATTTCTTTTACAAATAATAGCAGAACTCAGAATATGGTTGAAATTCTAGCTGAAATGGAGGATCGGTATCAACGTGTTAACAATTTATTACTGTTTGTTTAATATACCGAAGTCGAGAGCAGTTTCAACTGAAGATAAAATTAATGATGATTTTAAGCACGTATCCTCCATTCTTGCTACACTTGGTAAATTTCAAGCACAAAAAAAATATTAAGGGTTGGTGTCTGTACTAGCAGTATTGTTCGCCCGTTAAAGTTAACATATGGCAATATAGATGATGTCCATAGAGTCCTAAGATCTAATAAGAAGAATCCCAATCGGAAGTTACACTTTCGGCCCGACCTAACTTTATCTCAAAGAAATTGGATCTTAACAAAAGAATCTCTGAAGGAGAGACGGATTTAATCTTAAAGTATAAAAATAATATACCATCCATATCCAAAAAGTCAACAACTGCATCTGCCTCGTCAAACTAACCAACCCCAATTACAATAATCCTATCAAAATTGTCGTGGACTTAGGTCCAAAGTAATTGAGTTCTACAATTCGGTCAATTCGTGTCAATTTAATTTAACCGCTCTGTCCGAGACTAGGTTCTCTCAGGATATTCTTAATACAGAGTTCTTCCCTCATAACTACGTAGTATTTAGAAAAGACAGAGACTATTTAACACTAAGTCAATCAAGGGGAGGTGGAGTGTTATTGATTGTTGACGATGCCTTAGTTATTTCTAAGACATTTGACTTCTCAGGAATAAATGATTATGTTCTTGCTGTTGACATTGTTGGTATACAGATATCGTTAAAAATAAATATTAACATTGCGATTCTTTATATCTATATCCCCCCCTCATTGCCTATTGCTGACTATGAGTTATTTTTTGAGATGCTGGACACATTGAGCGTACTGAGCAGTGATAAAGTGCTATTCCTAGGTGATTTTAATACTCCTATATACGAGGATGACAATTCGAATCGATCTGCAGCATTAATTAATTTTATAAACCTTCATAACTTAACACAAAATAATAACGTACCAAATGTGTATGGCCGTTTTCTTGATTTAGTATTAAGTAACATGGAGTGTATTGTCACTAGAGGAGATCCTCTAGTACTTGTGGATTTGTATCATCCAGCTCTCAACCTAGAACTTTATGTGATGCAACGAACGCATAATCAATTCCAAATTAATTATGATTCTGACACTTTTAATTTCAAAAGAGTGAACTACCCACTGCTACACCAACTGCTTTACTTAGCCGATTGGTCTTCATTGATGACTGTAAAAGATGTTGATGCAGCTTGTTACGTTCTTTATAATACACTTCAAAATATTTTCCTGAAAGCAGTACCTAGAATGAAATCGTGTTTTGCGAAGCACAAATATCCACCGTGGTTTACTCATGATGTAATTACGTCACTAAGACATTAACACTATTCATAAAAGACGTACAAAAAGTTTCAATCCTGGTACTGGTATCAACTATTTACTAATCAAATAACCGTCTTAAAGCAGATTAATAATAATGCTTAAAAGGAGTACCTGGCCGAAGCGGAAAATATGATTATTATTGAACCCTAACGTATATGGTCATATATTCATCAGAAGAAAAAAACTTCACACATTCCTGGAAATATGCGATACAAAGAAATGGATCTCTCCTCGCCGCAGGCGATTGTGGATTCTTTTACTAATTATTTTCAGAGTGTTTATGTGGCTTCAAACCCGAATCACTATAACTCTTTTATTACATCTTTAAAGTTTCTTCGCCTATTGTTAATACCATCCATTTTACTTATGATGAAGTGTTAAGTGTACTTAAGTACTGCAAACCCAAAGCTACAAGTGGTCCTGATAGCATCCCTAGTTCTTGTAAAATTTTGTGCGCATGTGCTTGTTGAACCTCTATGCAATATCTACAATCTAATTATCACTAAATCAAAATTTCCTCTTATTTGGAAAATATCTAGTGTAACACCAGTCTATAAAAAAGGGGATTTATCTGATATTCGAAATTATTGACCCATATGTCTTCTAAATAATTTCGCTAAAGTTTTAAAATGTCTGATATATAGTCAGATCTACGCTTCTATTAGACATCACATTTCACCCTTCCAGCACGCATTTATTAAAGGCAGATCAACAATTACTGGTTAGGTATTTTTAAACAATTCCTATATGAAAGTATGGATAATAGAGGTCAAGCGGATGTAGTGTACACGGATTTCTGCAAGCATTCGACCAAATCGACATATATATTTTTATATCCAAATTTAGTAGCATTAATTTTCATGAATCATTAGTAAATTTATTGCTCTCGTACTTGACTGGACATCAACAGGTAGTCAAGTATAATAATTTTCACTCCCGTATGTTTAATTCGACTTCAGCAGTTCCACAGGGATCCAATCTTGGACCCCTTTGATTTTTGATTTTTATCAATGACATAACTGATACTATTGATACTAATAGCATATTATTTACTGATGATCTAAAAATCTACTTTAAATTCAGTCGCTTAACGATAAAATGTATCTTCAAGAATGTTTGAATTCCCTCAATCGCTGGTGTATAAAGAATAAACTTTACCCAAATCTCAACAAATGCTTAATTGCCTCTTTCCCTAAAAAAAATCACGTTATATCATATCCATATCGAGTAGACGATATGGTACTCAAGCGTAGGAAAATAGTTATGGATTTGGGTGTTACTTTCAAGTATAACCTTGATTTCTCGTATCATATAGTGATATCTGAAATATGGCATGTAATTAGAAAACAATAGAAGGGAATCGAGCTGTATATAGGCTGTTGTGAGAATTGCAGGGGACTGTGTAGGCTAGCTCAGAACATAAATAAGCTGAGGTACTAGTCCAACCAGTCTCAAGACGTAAAACCCAATAACGAAAAAATAAGTGCTCTTAAATCTGATGATTATTATAAACAACTACAGGTGTTGGTCCTGAAATATTTTCAACTGGTGTTGATTATGCGAAAGGATAAGTTGTAAAACTATTAATTAGACAAAGGTTCAAGTGCTGGAGAAACTTAGCAGCCAAAGGCTGCTTCACATACCAGTGAATAGCGGGGAAATAGGGTGTATAACTGTAAAACAATAGAAGGTGACCAAACTGCAGCAAACAAGAAAGAGCAGCAGCTATGTTCAAAGACAACGAACATAGATACAAGAAGAAAACTGTTCAAAGCATAGTGTGGAGCACAGCACACTATATCTATGAAATAGGGGCAGTAGGAAAAGCAGACAGAAAGAGATAGAAGCCTTTTGGAATGTTGTGCTCCAGATGTATGAGGATGGTAGCATGAACAGACAAAGTTAATAACACATAGGTTGTAGATATAGTAGAGGAATAAAGATATATGTGAAAAACGAAAAGAATGGGAGAAATTGAAGGACAGGATACGTTCTAAGGCATTTCTGGGGAATAGTACGGGCTATATTACAAGCAGAGATAGGAAAAGAGAGATAGATGTAGACCGAGATCAGACTTTTGCCACAGATAGTGATAGATGCAGACTGCAAATTTCAGGGAAATGTGTAGGTTGGTTCAGACTAGGAAACAATAAGGGTACGCGTCCAACCTGAAGACATAATGATGACGATGATGATGATGGTGATATCTAAAGCCATTAAAACATATGACTTTATGTATAGGAATTGTAGAGATTTTAGTCCGTCATCGCTTTTATTTCTATACTGTTCTTTAGCTCTCTCTTACCTAGAATACGGTTCAATTATTTGGTATCCATTGTGCAGTGTTCATATACAATCTGTGAAAAAACTTTAAAGAAGATTCTTAAAATTTATATATTTTATATCTGAGGGCATGTATCCATGTAGGAATTTCAATCACGTACAGTTACTTAATAGATTTATTTAATTTAACATCGTTGCATTCTTGTAGAGTACTGGCTGCAACTAAATTTTTGTTTAATATTTTGCGCAATTAGTTAGACTGTCGTTCCCTTCAGATGAAGCTTCAATTTTTAGTTCCACGACTAAACTTCAGGCAGCATATTACTTTTTATACACCACCACATAAAACTAATATATTATTAAATTGCCCATTATCAGTTATGTGCAGTGAATTTAATAATATTGATAGTCAATGTAATATCCATGCTAACACTTTTGGGCAAATATCTAAGATTCTTTTCGAAAATGCATTTAATTAATTATTGTTTATAATTTTTATACAAACATGTGCACTTACATAATTGTATGGTTTTGATTTGTGTATCTACGTAACTTGATATATTTTTATTTGAATCTAAATTTATGTAAATTACCTGTAATTGGGCTAACCCGTTGGTAATGATTGTAAAATAAATAAATAAATAAAAATAAAATAAAAAAAAGTAAAACTGTATGATATTATGAACAAAAAAATCATAAACGAACAAATTGATCGGTCTCTATTTCATCCCCAGCACTAAATTTGACACATTTGCTGTGTTCAAGTGTGTTTTAGAATTCGAAGTCATATTATCAAAAACCAAAAAGCTATTACCTATTTAATATGACTCATGACAATTATACGGTCTGTTAGCAACAAACATTGACATAGAGTTTTTAAAGTGTATTTGTTGCACTTAAGATGCACTCAAAGTGACAAGATATAAAATCACTGGGAACCAAAAAATTAAGTTAAAATTAAATCAGTTGATGCCACTTTAACACTTTACTCTTTACTACTTAAAACATTAGGTATTTTCAAAATTGTTTTGTTACGCCCAAAAGTCGGTTGGTGTCACCCTCGCGCTTACATCATACTACTTGAAACAACGTTTTTAAAAAAACTATCATTGTTTTCACATTAAGCCCAACGCATTACCGCTGTTTACAAACGCTAAGCTTCTGATTATTGTATATCCTCATTAGAACTTAAGCTTCGAGTGTTGTTGGTTGTGGTTATAGGTCTTTGTCTTTACGGTTGTTTGTGTGTGAGATAATATTTCGCGTTGTGCGATTATCAACGCGACGCTGTTCATAGAGGTTAGGTCAGTTCGAAACCTCCCAATGACTGTCTGCTGGGGAGTGAATTTAAAAACCGCTTGGAGGTAGTTAATAGTTATTTCATTCTTAACAATGGTGAGATACATCGTCTAGGTAATTCGTACCACTCATTCATTGTTTCCAGCGCGACTATTGATTTAACATAACCGTTTATTGCAGGGGCATGAACGATTCAAACAAACTTTTTGGTTAACACATTACTGCGGTATCTATTTATTTGGTACTAGCGTGCTTTGTTCTTCATTAAATTTGGATACTTTATACAAAGAACAAAATGAATTAATGAAGCATCTCTAAGAGTTGAGATCTCCGTTGGTCAATGGATTGTATACGAGTTGGTCTGTAGGTTACTTTTATATCGCGTTTAAAGTACATCTAGAAAGCAGTAGGTAATATTTCAATCTTCGATTCGTATTTATTGCGGCGTCAACATATGGAAAACGAAGTTTAGCAAAATCCACTCAAAACTATCGTGGCTTGTTTACATTTTGGTTAACATTGACAAGTTGAGAGATATGAACGGCTCAAGTTATAGTGATGGTTTTGTTGATATCGATTTTATTAGAAAATTCCAAGTTATTGCAGAAGTTGAATTTACGAAAACAATAGTTCTATAATTTAAATTAGTATTCAGTTTTGTTAGTGTTATTAAAGTTTTTAGTCATTATCGAGAAAGGAAAAATTATTTGGATGTAAGCTACCCTTGATTTAGTTCCGGATAAAATGTTACCTGGTGCAAGTTACAGTATCGGATAATAATTATTCTCACTGTCGTTTAATTGAAGTAGACAACAATTGCCGCCACAGCTCTTAGCGATTGTAGAAGGTTTAGGTAAAGATTGATCGCTTTCACACCACGGTAACTAAGACGTAACTTCATAAACATATATTTTTCTGAAAATTGTAGTTCATATCGTTTGTTAAACTGAATCAGTTTTAACGTATATAAAATATTGAAATTTTTTTGTAATTGTTTATGGAATAACCGGTTTAAATTCATGTTTCAACCCCTGCTTAAAAGTTTCTTTGTGGGTTAAATAAATTTTACTTTCTATAAAATTACACATTTAAGAACACATTGTTTTAATTAATTGAAGTACAAATTTTGTTGTACACCTGTTGTTAAGTAAGCTCATGTGTTAAATTTATAACGCTTATATTCAAAGAAACTTTGTTAAAATCTTTTTTGTAGCGATTTAAACAGAAAATAAATTGTACTCAAGACAAAGTAATTTTTGCACTTGTTCTTGAATTGCAAAAGTGAATTTGTAATAAAATTTAAAATTTAAACTAATTGAAGCTGATTTGTAGACATGTAGATCTACCAAATGTGTTTTGGTTTCTTTGAGATAATGTGTAAATTCTAATTTTTTTGACAGAACTAGTGATGTGCATAAGCAACAATTACTAAGGCATTTATATAGTCTTTGGGTATTAACATATTCCAATGTGAAACAAAAAGTATTATTTTAAAAAAGTTGAACTAAAATGTTATTTTAGATAAACTGAATTGAAATATGATTTATTTAACAAAAGGGCATGTTAATGTTTTTGCTTTACGCATTCTTTTAGTTTTCTAATGTTTATATACCTTGATTTTCACGTAAATTTAAATTAAATTTTGAAATTGAAAAAATAATAGAGAATTTGTTTAGTTAAGGTAACTCAAGCCATAATAATATTTATTTTAGATATGCTAAAGTAAAATTTATGAGAAATTAGCATAAACAAAAGTTGTTTATATTGCTTAGTATCAGGATTTAGATACTCTGTTAAAACCTATACTTTTTATGCTGAGGCACAAAAATTGTCTTCAATTTAAGTAGTGTTATGTGATGAACTTATGTTTTCAGGTGCACTTCAATAAAGCAGTTTTAGAAGTGAGGTTCCATGGGCCCAAAGTAATTTAAGTATGGTAAAGTGACTTGTGTATGGATTATCTCGTTGATATTGTTGCGTTTCAGGGGTTTCCGCATCATCACTTTGGATAATTTCCTATGTTCAGTTATTTAATTAGATGCGGTGGAGCTATCCTTTTGTTTTTTAGGTTCATAACTGTCTCATACTCCTGCAGAGTTTAATCATTCAGCTGGCAGCCGCATCTCGAAAATTTTCTTTTTTCTATAACTTTTGGTCAGCATTCTTTTACCCTGGGTTCATTTGTATCAGCAGGAAATCCTCACAAAACCTTGAATTAATTTTTTAGCAGTTTTGCATTATTTTTTTTATCGTGAACAAGTTTTCTATTTAACCACTAGTAATTTGGCGGGACGACATTTTTTTCTTCATCTTGTTAAGCCGTTGCAAAACTGCTTATGTTTTTTGCGTAACCTAAGAGTTTTTCTGGTCAGTAAAACTTTTTCATTACAGGTTTACCTCAAAAATAAAGAAACTCACAACGTTGTGTAATGTGTTTTGATGCAACAGGCCCTTAATTAAATTTAGATCAATTACTTAATCGCCATCATTAGGTTTTCTGGAACTGGTTAGACGTATACCTGCATTGTTCCTTATTTTGAGATAATTTAAACATTTCCCTCAAATTCACACAGCCTACATCTTTCACTAACTGTGTGCATTGGTTTCATCTAGGTATACATCTATCTCTCTTATTTCATTTCTCTGTTCCCAATATATCCAGCTCAATTACTTCATGCTTTAAAGTGTGTTCTAACATTCTACTTATCGTATTTTCTTTTACCGTTTTCCACATACGAACTTCTTCCCCTACTATTTCTAGAACCTCTGTTCTTAACTTTGTCTGTTACATAATATCTTTATTATACATCTGTAGCACCAAATTTCAAGGACCCCTATCTTTTGTCTGTCTGCTTCTCATATTGTCAACGTTTTACAGCCGTGCAGTGCGGTACTCTACACATATAATACCAACAATTTTTCTCTTGCTTCTGTGTTTGTTGTCCACAAACATAGCAGCTACCTTTTCTTGTAAAATGCAGCACGGCCTCGTGCAAATCTATTTATGTTTTTTGCATTTTTTCTATCTTGCATTATTTGGCTTCGTAGGTAGCAGAAATCCTTCATTTCCAATAAATTCTTGTTTCCTATTTTTTTATTATGGTTTTTGATTTACTTTCCCCTTCTTTACATACTGGTATTTTAATTTTATTTTTGTTGATTCTCATACTGTATCTATCTGTTAGTACTGTTTCCATTTGATTAAGAGCTGCTTATAGCTCTTCCTTGCCAGATGCTATTACCGCATATCACCTGCAATTTTAAGCATATCAATCGTTTGTACCTGCATAATAATTCCAAATGTCTTCTAGCATTTGACAGTGTTCATCGTCTCTTCGATATGCACATTAAAATTTTTGTATTGTTTTTCACATATTTTTTCCTTCCCCTACCATTTTAGTACCTCTTTGTTCTTGACTTTGTTCATAATATTTTCATCAGACATCGGTTGCACTACATTTCAAAGGTTTCGATCTTTTTCCTATGCACGTTTACTACTGTCCACGTTTCGCAGCGGTAGTGTTGAATTCCACTCAAGTGCTTTCAGCAGTCTTTTCCTTGCTTCCGTGTTTGCTGTCTTAGAACATAGTAGTTGTTTCTTAAACGCAACACGACCTTGTGATAATTTTTGTTATATATTCTTTGTACTTTTCCCATCTAGCGTTACTCGACTTCCCAGGTAACAGAAATTCTTAACTTCTTGTAAATTTTCGTTTTCTATTTTTTGTTCTGGTTTTTGATTTATTTTTCCCATCTTTACATACTATAACTTTAGTTTTATTTTTGTTGATTTTGCATATTGTATCTCTTTGTTAGAACCGTTTTTATTTCATTAACAATTTCTAACTTTTCCTTGCTAGATGCTAAAACCGCTCTATCGTCTGCAAATCTCAGCATATCAATCGTTTCTCCCTGCAACATAATTCCAAATTCCAAATTCCAAATTCCAAATTCCAAATGCATTTAACAGTATTCATTGGCTCTTCTATATACAAGCTAAAAATTAACAAGAATAGCGCACACCTCTGCCCCACACCTTTCTAATATTTACTTCCCAACCTACCTGCTTTAATTGTATTACTGCTGTTTACTTTTTGTATAAGTTATGTACTATCCTTCTATTCCTACAGCTCATTCAGCTGTAAATTTCTTAAAATTTTCATTAATTTGTTTCAGATGTTTAGCAATTTAAAATCTTATTGGATTAATAGGTAGAAAGTTCTTCGGTTCTTGATTCTTATTGGTCGAAGCAAAACGTCAATTATTTTAAATATTTTGCATGTTATAAGTTACCACGCTGCCAGGTAAATTGTTTTCAGAGTTTGACCTAGCAAGGTTAAATTAAATGCGCAATTTAAATAATCTGTAAGTGATCAATAAATTTGTTGACTTGGCGTCTTTGGTCTCTCCAACAGTAACTTCCTTAAAGATAATAAAATTAATTTCATTAACTCTTCCAGCTACCATAAATTTACCATGTTATAATATTGTGGCAATTGGCACGTGTGTATAATAAGGGCGTAAAGTACTCGTAGCTCAAAAATTTCCGACTAAAAACATCCTTGGGATCGCAGTAATTTAGTTCGGTACCCTGGGGTAAATAAAAAAAAAGGCTGATCTAACTATCTGCAATGGGAACCATAATTAGACACTTTTAGAATGGAAAAGAATTGAAGGAGTTGCAGAGATTATAGTAGTGAATTAATCAATGCATTTAAGTGGTGTAGTCACCTGGATATTACTTAGTGGAAGAATCCGATTGTTGAAACAAGTTGCAATAAAGTAAGGGATGCGTTTATATAAATTTTGGATTTGTAGAGTTTAAAGAAAAATTGTATGCGATAATATAAAATAACTGTATAAATTATTTATACCTTTTAGCAGGGATTATAGCCATTTATTCGTGATTAGTCAATTATCAGGAATGCGGATTCAAGTTTGTGGTTAAGATAGTTGTAGATCGCGAGAAGTATATTAGCTCAGGTGAATGAATACCCGGAAAAAAGCAAAAGAACAATTTTAAGGGCCCAGAAAATAAATGCTAAACCTTTTAAACCTCCATGCAGGATCAAGTGCTATATAACTTAAAACAACCGCCAAGAGACGGTACCTAATGGATAACAGCGGAAGTCCCTCTATGGCGTAACTGCTGCGATCGATACTCCGATAAACTGACGGCCAATTGATTTAGTCTATATCCTAACGTTTTAGTTAAATATTATCTAGAACCTTACAGAAGAAAGTCAAATAAAAATACTTTTCTGGTGATTCCGCTTGAATATCGCTGGTAATTCTGAAATTGGTTGGGATAATCTTAGTTGCTCATATACAACTTTTCTTCGAACCTGGTTCTTTCAATTTTAAAAACCACTATAGTTTTTCTTGGTCGCAGGTAGTAAAATGTAAAGCTTTAAACTAGAACTCATATTAGAATCAAAGTTTCAATTACAACTGAATCAACTAACCGTCACCACGGCAATTGATATTTTATCTAATTATATCAAGAACATATCAAAATATGCAACTAACATCTCGAATGTACCTATTGTAAGCTTAGTAAAGCTTTTAAGTGCAAACTCTTGTATCTGTCAATCAAGTTCAACGCCCGTAGGGATCAATTAATCATCTTTTGTGTACAAACGACTTGCTTATATTCTAATGTAACTATTGTATTTAGAGGTATACTAAACGGCGGTATGCTGACCCATCTTAAAGCTGTTCTGTCCCAAAACACTCTCTGACCCGGACGTTGAAAGTACCTGTGACTGTAAGGACAGTTGAAGCCATTTCTGCAGTCTCCGTATTGATAGATGAAACAATTAACACTCTTCGTAGCAGTCACCGTACCGTTTAAATTGCAACCTCACACCAACATCTGAATCATAGTTTTCTGGAACAGTACCTCTAGTATATTTCGTACCGCCCTCCTGTTCAACCAATCGATCCGCAATCGATTTTGGGTATTGCCAACTTCTTGTCTTGAAATTTGATCATCTGCCCTTGAGGTCTACTAACGCTTTCCACAGATCCTGGTAATTCGGTTTAACAGACGGCTGTTGCTTAGTCATCAGGTAGTAGATGCCACGATGTGGGTTCTTTAACCGTATGGTCTCTCCGACCTCTGGTTGTTGTCGACGAGGATGATGCAGACTATGAAATTTATTTTTAAACACATGCGCAAGTCTTCGTAACAAGGACCGCGGCTAGGCAATGCGACAGGCAATATTCCGATAGTGTATCGAATAGTTTATCTTAAATCTCTTCCGTGATCCCAAATCTCGCTTCACCTTTACCGCTATACAGAGACATGAACCAATCATAGCTCAGTTCAGACTTTTGTTCACCTTCACGAGCGTAACTGTTTATTTGTCTCACTGTGTGCAATTCTTACGCCTTACCGACGTAATCACTACCGTAGGGTGGTTACCGACTGACATGCACCACTATCATTCTTCCTTTAGGAGCTTACGAATCCGATGTCTCTGTAGCTTTCGCCATAGTTCACTCTTCTGTCTGGAATTGTATAGGCAGACGTGGTCGCTCTATTGAAAACTAGAATATAATGCACCTTGATGTTATATTTGGTCTTCATCCCATCGCTAGCGATCTGGGTATTTTTCCTAACGTCAACATGGATGTCATCCACCTTGCGCTTGAGCTTCCGTACGTAGCTATCGCCCACGATGTCATCTCCGGGCTTACACTCAAACTCGAGGTAGCATGGTAGACGTATCTTACGTCCCATCTTAGTACGTACAAGTGTCCGTCCAGTGCTCTCATGAACTGAAGTCAGATTGGCCAATAAAATATATGCAAATATTGATCCAGTCTCTATGGCATTTGAAGACTACCTTCGGAATGTACTTGCTTAAGGTGCGGTTCATACACTCTACGATACCATCCGATTACGTGTACAATTTTGTTGTTTGGATCTTTCTCATCCCCAACAATTGACACACTTTTTTGAAGGACGCTGACTCAAAAGTTCTATCCTGATCGGCGTACAACTCCGTAGGAACTCCAAAACAGCAGAATACAAGCACGTCAACGACGATTGCCACTTCTTGGTTTGGTATAGCATACTCTTCGTTCCACTTTGTAAAATAGTCCATTGCTACTAAGAAGTACCTATTTCTAGAGTTGGCTTCTAGGAAAAGACGGTAAATATCTCAAAGGGGCTTCCTACGTATTATTGCCCCTTTAGAGTTACGGTTTGCTAATGGTACACACAGCTGACACTTGCGACACCACTCTTTAACATCATCCTTGTAGCTTACACAGTAAAATCTTGCTCCAACAATCTCTAGAATTTTCTTAACGCCAAAACCTCTTCCCGGAGTTAATAATGTAGATGTCTTAAGACCTTCTAAATCCAGCTTTTAGGCACTACTACCTAAAGCGTACTGACGGATTCGCACCAAGATCTCATATTCCACCTTCTTGGAATCCAATTCTGCAAAGTACGGTTTCAGGGTGCTAGTCAACGGACTAATATCCTGTTAGGATGCATGTTCTCTTATGGCTTTGCAAGTTAGAGTAACACCTAGGGTCTTGCTACTTTTCTGTTCGGTTCGCAACTGTACTAGCTGCTAATTATCTTTATTCACTGTATGCCAACCAACAGAGGATTCTAATACACCTGCGCGGCGCGAAAAATCATTTTTGCGGTAGAATCTGTGTTGGTTGATTTTCACCCCGTTTATAAATTTTAGCTCTTCATGTTCTTTATTGAACCACTTATAACGGTTCTATCTGTACCTAAATCCACGGTTCTGGCGTCCTGGTCTTTTTTCTCCGACTGTTGGGCATGCAGTACCCGTTGAGTCACTTCCTCAACGTTTCCTTGGTTTCGCTCTTCTCCAGAATGTTCTACCTTGCGACAGGTAAAATGCGTAGCCTGCTTTACCGCCTCAAACTTTATTGAATGATCCAAGTTTTTGACCGGGCCAGCCATAATGTATGATCGATCTGCTCGTCGAGTTTTCCATCAATGAAGATACACACTACCATTATGTGATTTTCCAATGCTCCACTCGAAGGTACTACATTGGCCAGGAAGCGAGTTTTTTTTACCTGGAAAATTTGGAATTTTGCCGAACCCTTGCTGTTCCAAGCAAGATAGGGATCTTTAACGTGCGTGACAACACTCACACACGAGACCTCCATTTTACCTCTCATCCGAACGAAGGTGTTTTTTTTGTAAAAAATGCTCGCCTAACATTTTTCAAGCGGACCGTGTCGGGATACACACTACCATCAGCTCTAGAAAGCTATCCTCTGCTGTTCGATAGGCTAGACTTACCAAGCGAGCAATATCTCATTCAAAGCTTTGGGTATCTTTGTTGGCCTCGTGGCAGCCTCTAATTGTTTGAAGTATGTCTGCCACTGTGACTTTCCATCAAATGTGGGTGATTTTACTCTAAGCTTTGACGTCAGTTGACATTCCCGACATTCTTAAATTCTGGAGCGTGCTGTCGTATCAGCGGCACTGAGGGCTCATATGCTTGTACTATTAGGAAATTAACCCGTTCCTCCATGCTCAATACCCCTTTTTTATTTTACGCGAATTTTGTAACAATTTTTCGGAAGATCTCGCTTCCGTAACTGCTGTGAAAAGTTAGCTCCTTTACACTAGATTAAGAAATCTGGCTTGAGATATTAAAAATAAAACAAATGTTGTTGTCTCTAGTTGTCAAATTGAAACTCGAGAAATGAATACTATTTGCATAACAATGTGGTTGAAAAATCATAGTTCAATATCCATAGTACGCAAACTAAATTTACAATTTAGGGAACAATTGGACACCCGTGGAAAGAAGTATAAATATAGAAATATGTTCCCAAAACATAATTCTACAAGGCATGACTTAGATATTATAATTTAGAACTTATAAATACTTACAAATAATTTACTAATTTTTAGTTCAAGAAAAATATGAATAATAGGAAGGTACGAGCTTAATCAATTAGGCCTCAAAATAATTGTTCGATAATTAGTTAAAGGTTGAATTACAATTTCTAGTTTAGGCCTTACGAATACTTACAAATTACCTACTAATTTATTATGTAAGAAAATATCAAAAAATTAACAGTTGGTAAAGTACCGGGAAATTAGCCTTCATTACAAATAGTTTATTGAGAGCTGAATTTCAAATTCCAATTTTGATCTTACAAATACTTACAAATTACTAATTTTTGATTTACGAGAATATTAAAAAATTGACAGCTGTTAGACTGCCGAAAAGTTAGCCTCCCAAAATAGGATGACGAATAATCTGATAAGGGGTAAGCTACAAATTTTACTTGGGCTTACAAATACTTAGAAATTACTTACAAATTTTTTAATTAAAAAATATCCAAAAATTAACAGATAGAAGGCTGTCCAAAAGTTGTCTTCAAAAATAAGATTTCGAATAATTTGATAAGAGATTGCTTTACTTTTGGACCTACAAATACTTACAAATTACTTACTAATTTTTGGTAAAAACTTATTTCGATAGCCCAAAGTAGAGGGGCTAATTTCACGAATAAATCGACTACCAGGTTGTCAGTTTATTGAAAAATAGTGAGAAGTTTAAGTAAAGTTAGCTTGATATTCCTGTAAAAAGTTGAATAAAATTGAAGAAAGTATACTTATCAGCAAACGAAAGTAATATCTTCACATTTTCTTCGTTTTATGCAATCGAATACTTAGTAAAAAGTTTCTCATTTTTGAAACGTCCTTGTAGCTGTATAAGAACGTTCCCTCAAGAGATGCTCATAAATTTTCTTGTATACTATTGGCTTTCACTAACATAGAATGCTAGATAACAAAATTTCTCAGTCGTATTAAGACTTCTCTCGTACAGAATGAAATTAGTCATTATAAAAATGCATAAATCAAGATACTTTTTATAAAAATAGTTCTTGATAGCAGGTTTGCAATGAAAGTCTAATCAAGCATGTGCAATGAATTAATGTTTGCAGTTACCTACTTAAATGGAGAGAAAGGTTGTTCACATAATATGGTAATTGAAGCAAGCTCTACTGCAGATTTTATTTAAATATTTATTTGTAAATAACGAATCTAGGAAACCTAAATTAGGGGCTTTGTGTGGATATGTCCGAATAAATTCTAATATTAATAATAAACCAAACGCATAATAAATTTTAAGATATTTGGTTGGCGTAATCGGTGAATGCATTCTGTTTAGGGAAATAGAAGAACAAAATGGACTAAATTATACGCGTTCCACATTCAAAAACGATAATGTTGAAATAAGACAATTCTTGAAGTCTATAAAGCGATGTCTATCTACAAAACCTAAAGAAAAAGGTAAAAATTTACTAGAAAAAGTAGAATTCATTTTGAATAAAAATTAATTTCTTATGTAAATGCGTTTCAGGCCTTTTTAAGAATTAATTTGTACGGAAGTTATATAACGCCAAAGTTCAGATCGAGGAATGCAAATTTATTAGACTGTCGAGACGGTGCAATAACCGGTAAAAAAGTAACAGCCGCTGCCAAGTGTTAAAGTGGAGAAGGCACACGTAGCTTACTATTAGCAGAATTTTTCAATTAGGTATGTTAGTAAAATTTTCGAGTTTTCAACCTTGATAGGTTATTACTCGCGCCGTCATATTAAAAAATAGCGTTAGAGATGCACTTTTTCCAAATATGTAATTACGAGAGCGAGGTGCGTGTTTGGTATTACAAAGAAAGTACAACGCGATTTTCTCTAAATTTTGCGTTCGACACCTTTTCGCAAAAATGTGAGTTTTTTGTATCTCATAGAAAATTCATTGTTTAATAGAATTTTTAGCTGTTGTTTAAATCCTTTTTCTGCTTTTACGCCCCGGTAGTCATAGTTTGCAATGCATTTTTGATGCAGTAAAGTCGTATTAGTGTTGTAACATCCTTTTAAAATATTTATAGTCATGTTTCGTTTTGGTAGTTTCTATAATGGCAAATCTCGCCAATAAAGTTAGGATTATTTCCTTAAGAAATATAAGTTTTTCCTTACATGCATTCTTAACCTAAGGCAGGATTATTTTTGTATCTTATACTGTTCACACTCAAAGGTTGTCAAATTCATTATGGCGGTTGTGAGGTTAGAAATGAGTAGATTATTTTGTACTCTAAATTATTACAGTTTTACGATTTATTTGTTTTGATTAATAATGTATTACGCGCTTATGACCTCATCGTTTTGGAACCAAGAAGTTTACATGCTAAATTATGCAGATTCAAAAATGAAAGATCTCCTTTTTCTAGTATCAGCTGGGTTATTTTTAATTTTAGGAAGAAATGGGTTACCATAAATTGACAATTTCAAGTTCGAAAAAGGAATGCTAAATAAGAACATCCAGTGTTATTTTTGAAGTTCCATAAGTCCCAGTAGGATCTGGTTAAAACGAATTGAGTGCAGCAGATAATAAGTTTTAGTTGTTTCCAATGCATTTACAGTCAAAAATCACTTATTGGATATTTAGAGTATTTAGAATAAACTTTCTGAAGCTGTAAACTACAGTAGTCACAAATAAACAAATATTTTTTTTTATTTAATCGCATAAATTTTTAAATGTATCTTCTTCTTATTAGTTTAAGAACTTAGAAAGTGTTTTGTTCGCCGAAAACGTTTTCGATTAAGCTAAATAAATCTTAATATATTTGTTTTTTTGTTCAAGAATGCTTATATGTACTTGTATGCGTTTTTTACAAGTAATGTAATAAAATATATTGCAAATACCTAAGGCGTTATTTACATACAGGTAATTTACCATTTGATTTTGGAAATCTTCTTCTGGCAGTTTTTAAACATATATTGGCGTACTTACCATAACGTTTATTTTAGGTTGGTTTTAGCATTAGCGTACTGGATTATTTCTTGTGTGAATTTTGAACCAGAATCACTTTCTTGATCTTAGATTTTGGCATTCTTTCTAAGGCTTTTCTCGAGATCTCCATGTACTTCGAGATTAGATGGCGTCCAAGATACTTTCCTATTAAGGCGTATTTCACATACGATAGCATTCCGGGATCCTTTTCAAACACTTAGACCACCCTTCCCACTAAGTTAGTCGGCAACCATGCTTGTTAGTTCTGTCAAGGTTTGCGGTATTCTATCGAAGCAGAATTTTTAGCAGGGTATTTTACCCAGTTTCTCTGTGGATCACTGGCTGGATTTTCTAGAATCAAAACTGCACGTAACAGTGTTCTAACCTCTTCGATCGTTTTGTATAAAAGAGTTTTGTTTGTCAAAAATTATGAATTCTCCAGAGAATTTTATTTTCGTTCTTTAGGGTCTTCATCGTCATTATCGAATGGCATTTGCAAACAGAAAATTGTTTAATTTCTGGTAGTCCATGGTCTTCATTTTAAAAGTAAGTAAAATTGTTTGATGAAAATCTAATAGAAGTTGTGCATATGACAGTACATTTTTTGCTCGGTTTCCTACAAGCGCGTACTTTATAGGACATTTTAAGTTGAAATTGTTACGCATTGAAAAGCGCTCCACAAATTATTTTTAGTAAAATTTTAGAAAATAATTACGTTTTAGGGAATTTTTGTATAATTAATTTAGGACATACTTGTGTAATACAATTAGGGTAATAGGATTGTGTGAATTATTTTCGTCTTCCTTAGTAATAGTTTTTATACCGTCAGAAAAGAATGCTAAATATAATTCCCGCGCTTTACAATAGATATACATCGTTTTTCCGACAAATCAGGACGGCGGACGAACAAGCTGTTGTGATTGTACAAGTTGGAAAAGCCAGCCGTCATGTTTATTTGGGTCGCGACCCGCTTATCTTTAACTACTTGTGAAGTAATCCATATTGACATTGTAGTGAAGTTTTACACATCTATACTCTTATTTGATTTCTTTGCCTTTATTTTTGTCTTGTTTGTTCCCGTTTAAGGTTTCAGGAAAGAAAGAAAACCAGCGAGCTGCACTAAGGAAGTTTGAGCTAGAAGCGGAAACCTATATCCACGCTGAACACTGAGACATATTGCATTCGTTACCTACCTGTGAATATGCATTAATTTAGCAGGTAATCAGAGTTATAATTAATTTACATTGTTTATCTGAAACGTAAATTATATTATTTTATTTCTAAATTCTGTACAATATATCACGCTCCGTGTGCAAGCAAGCATTAACTAATACGTTTACCTGTTACCGGTGAGTAATAAAATGAAATTCACTTTTATAGTACTTTCGGTGTAGCATTCTTTATAGTCTTCGGTAAGGTCATATTTACTGTTCTCCGTTTCCAATTAACTGCATTTTTAGATTTTTTATACTATAATTAAACTTGATGATATCTCCGCATAGATTGATGCCCAGCGGCATTGCTTGTAGTAGATAAGGTGTAAAACTCAATTTGATTTTTGTAATAGACTTTTCAAAATGTCGGTGGCACAGAACATACAAGGTGATTATATTATTATAGAAAAGTTAAAGTGAAACCAAGAATTGTTCTCTTGCAGATGTGATACCTTCACTATCAACATCTTCATCCTTTAATATTTGAATCAAGTCACTCATAGTGACTTATATCTTTGCTTAGGCTAAAAAGTTTAATTTTATCTTTGGTAAGGAGACAACATGCGATATAACAATCACTGAATGCTTGTAAAAATAAGATGTTGTATATTGTAAGTTTCTTCAACTCTTTTTCCTTTACCGGGTTTGTGAAAATACAGATTTGTAGAAGTTTTGGCAGTGAATTTAAAAGGGCAAAAAGATCTATGTTTTCAGTTACCACAAAAACGAATAATACAAATTGCTGTTTAGATTACTATTAAATCAACATTTTAAACTGTGCTAGACACATTAATTTTTTTTTTACCAACAATCCGGAGAAATGTATGTGGTTTGTGTTAGATAAAAACCAAGGTAGAGTAATCTTAGCTTCACTGGATCATACAATTTATTCCATGCATTTTTTTTTCTTGATCGGTAAGTCTTTTCTATAGTCTTGGTACTACCATGAGCAGTCGATAACAACAAGAGCATGTGTGTTATAATTCTTTACATAGATTTGATATTATTGGCGCAGTCAGTGATTGATTGATTTTTCCTGTTATCACAAAGCATCTATAACGTTCAACGTTAAGAAAGATATGTGATGAAACTATAAAAAGAAACGGTTTAGTGCCTTTACGCATTCTTTTTCTAAAAAAAGTGACACAATACGAAGAAAGCTTCCATTGAAAGTATTTTGGCAATTCTTTGTCTGATTGTCTAATAATACCCATTTTCTAAAATAAAGTTTCTGGATTATTGAGAAGCACATTTTCATGAACCTTAACACTGCCGTTTGCTATTGCAAGTGTAATTGATGCAATACGTTACATGGAGGCAAAAAGAGAAAAATTATTTTTAAACGAACAAAATCAATACTGATGCGCTCTGTATCATTCTGATCTCGTGAATAATATTGCTCAGTAGGCATAAAATTTTAATAAATTGCTAGTTATATAAAAATCATAGACTCGAACAACACAAAAGCACTGTTTTATTTCTACTAGAAACATATTGGAAAGTAACTTAGATTTATAAATTACTTTAAGACAACAAAAAAAAATAAACAAAATATTTATTAGAGTAAAGTTTTTATAGCAAGGTTATGTTATTTTAAGAAAGCATTTAAAGTAAAAAGTAAATAACCGCGGAATTATTAATAGACACGTTCCATACTATAATCATCCCAAATATAAGAGAAGTTTTTACAAATTTTAGTCAGATAAAGTAGAATTAATGTTATAGTTACAATACAAAGTAAACTCCAGATATCATAAACATATTCTTACAATGTATTAATTATTTCAAAATATACAGACATTTCATATGTATAATTCACGAATATCAGGTTGCAGATAATTTAATCATTTTATACAAAACACTGTATTTATTGCTAAAGACATTTACACGTGACCCTACCTTAAGTAAAGCATAAGAATTCATGCTTGATTCACGTTTTAGGGAAAACCAGACGATGGCATAACTCTCACTGAACACAAGAAGGAGTGGGAAGTAAATGACAGTAGTTACATACGACGGAAAGAAGGGATTATTCGCGAACAGTAAATTAGAAAGGACGAAATGTAGTTATTTGGGAAAGTAATAAGGCGGTACAGCCGCGCTGTACTAGGTCTGTATGAAGAGAGTAAAACTGGAAAGGAAGTGCAGTTTCAAGCAGACAGAAAAGTCTTAAAAGATATCAAATACAATCAAGTTACATTTTTCGTATTAAATTTAGAAAACAATCGGTAGACATTGGGGAAATAACCGTTCATAATAAAATTTATATTAAGTCACAAAAATTCAAAGAAAACACAATAACCATATAATCATAATGCAACTATATAACTAATGCGTTGACACGCTTAGAATGGTATTGACTTGAAAATCGAGCAGTTTATACGCACAAAGTGCGGAACGAAATTTTCAAGACAGGGAAATTGAAATATAGGACTTTAGTTAGAAAAAGTTGGAAGTTAAGTGAGGAAAGAAACGATGGTTGAGTAACGGCTAACGGCGGAAGGGTATACAGGCCGTAGGACGGCGTCTTTACGAAGTGGTCGATGTCAAACTGTTTTAACTTTTCTGGATAAGTTGGTCAGGAAGTTCATGCACGTAGTATCGTGGAATTTGTATTCGTGTCGGTGAGCATCAGAAACTGGCACTAGTAAATAAAAGGGTGACGACCGAATTTCACTCTTTTAGCAAAAGCTGGAATTTAACTAGATAAAAAGAAACGACCCACCGTGACGATAGTTAATAAAGAGGTGCATTATTGGCGTTTGTGGATGTGCTTCATTATTTAAAAAAGAAGTGGAATTTAACTTGAGCACCGTTTGAGCTTTTTTGTGTCTACGCTTGATCAAATAAGTACATGTAAACTTGTAAATACAAGTTTTACTTGGATCGTAGAGCGACGGCATCAGTTTTGTTTAAATTTAATCAAAACATTATTGCAAGGGTTTGAAATCGTTGAAATCTAAAGAAAAATGTATGTATTTATTTAAAGGCAGGCTTAATCTGAAAGATATATTGCTAGTTAATTTCTTTGTGAAAATTTAGTACCTTTAATGGAGACTGAAATAGTTCAAAGCAAAAGTTAGCATTGAGCTATGTATTTGTATGTATTGTTGTTAAAAGCATATTCAGAACAATGGAATTTAAAATGTTGTAAAGATCAATCTTGTAAACTAGAAAAATACAATGGTAGAACTATTTACCGATTAATGTACTTTTTAAAAGAGTTTTGTAAAGAATACCTGGCCAGTTGGATGTTACATTAGGTCTTTTTTTTGGGCTAATGTAGGTATACGTATATTTCCAGAATTTACTCCTAATAAATATAATTTTAAATGGAATTATTAATAAAATAGGAAAGGGCAATCATTGTGAACGGATAAATAATTACTCCAGCGTTGAAGTCATATTTGCGAGAGGCCTTTTTTTGAAAATTGCTTTAATTTGACCAAAAGTTAATGAGTGTTTTTAAGATATGGTTCAAAAATAAAAGTGGATGTAACGAGATTTCAGAACAACGAAAGCAAAAAAGCCTATCAGGATTAATTGACCTCTGTTTATCAAAACATCAAAGAAATTGCTGGGACAAAGCAGTGTGCCCTCCCCCCCACTTTTGAGAACTAGTAAAACCTTTCAAAGTAAGTGGTATTTGTAAAAGTAGTTTTGTCGTTCGGCAATTTTGCATGTTTGTATTTTTATTATTTTTATTACGTTTTCCGTAGGATCCCACTCCCGCACCATTGTAATTAGCCGATGCACCATTAAAATTATTACGGGGTTCCCGCCTATTCTGCGCAAATTGAAATTTATAAACGCAAAAGATGTAATTCTGTTCTTTAATTGATTCCTAAACTTTCCCTTCTATATCAGACGAGAATATTTATTTCTAAAAAATCCGCTCACTTTTAAATCAATTAACAATCTTTAGTGATAGTTTATAAGCGCAGTTAATTAATTATTACATTGTTTATCAAGCAAGATATAGAACGAAGAAAAGTGTTTTTGAATAAGTGAGTTTTTTTTACAATGGATAAAAAGTGCAACTTGATTCTGTTCTTGCGGAATGGAGCGTCTTTTAATAATATAAGCAACGCCAAGACTCGAGATAGGTAAGCGATTTGGTGGAATTCAGTACAGACTCGAACAAAAGTTAAATATAAATTTCCAGATTTTATTGATTGGTGTCTTCGTATAAAGACTAGAGGATTGGTGTGATTCAAAACAAATAATTGATTCATAAGTAGAATGCGTGATTTGTCCTCGGATTTGCAAATTGTGTAAAGAATTTTATTTTAAACTATTTATAAGGTTTTTATTTACTTCTGCGCTGATTAGGTATTTTTACCCGATCATAATCTACTTTGCAGAAATTAAAGGTTTGTTATGGGTAAAAATGACGTTACGTTACGAATGTCGACTTGCCCAGAAGTGGCGGGAACCCCGTAACAATTTTGAGGGTGCACCGACTAAATACACTGGTGCGGCAGTGGGTTACTATGAAAAATCTGAGAAAACTAATAAAAAT
The DNA here is from genome assembly GCA_036346225.1 of Platerodrilus igneus. Classification (NCBI taxonomy): domain Eukaryota; kingdom Metazoa; phylum Arthropoda; class Insecta; order Coleoptera; family Lycidae; genus Platerodrilus; species Platerodrilus igneus. The sequence continues at coordinate 551,174 of JARFIW010000791.1, forward strand.
AAACATGTAAAATGGCCGAAATGCAAAACTGCTTCACAAGTATCAGTTATCTTAAAACGCTTTACTTGTTGTCAAAAGTAAGGGACCTCAAAACGTCTAGTCCAAGAAATGTCTTTGATATTTTCACTACCAGGAAGATGAACGGCTCCGATATCCTTTCGCAATGATCAGCTTTATCTATCTTGTAAATAATTCCAAATAAGATTCCAATTAAATTTAAACTTTATTAACATTAGTTCCAGAAATATAAATGCATGTACATTAACCTAAAATAACACAAATCTAATGTAATATTCGCAGGTTAGGTATTATTAACGGAACTTCCTTAAAAAAATATTTATCCGTAAATAATACTTCCATTCCATTGTTTTATGTTTTTCGTTTGATCTATACGACATGTTAAATCTTATTGCTGGAAATACCCTTATCAACAATACATAGAAAATAGCGAAATACCAACTTTTCTTTAACCATTCCAAGGTCCATTGAAAACACTGAATTTTCACTTTTTAACTAAAAAATTCTGCATATAAGCTCACTTTCACATATTTCTTACTCTCGTAAAATGTTCAGCTTTCTCTCCCGATAATAGTACGCTTAGATGTAAACAAAGCTATTTCCGTAGCTATTTGGTAGTTCAACAGGATATAATTTTAATTTCTCACTACATAGATACAAGTCATTACGTTTATAATCCACATGTACATAATTATAAATTATTACCAACAAAATGCTCACGGTTTTTAAATCCAAGGAAGCCCAGGTAACTTCACCAATTCACCATTTTGCTTTTTTATCACCTCAGATCCCGATTTCAGCTATTTAAATTGCAACTTATAGTTGTAGAGTGAAACCCACTTATCACCCTTTCATTATGTAGTTTCTTTATTTGATACACCACCGACGCGATTTAAATTACATGCTTAAACTTTCTGGTATAATTATTTCTCAAAGCTCAAAACAATTTGTTATCGGACTATCAAGGGCCCTACTATCTACACGTCCACTGTCACTAAACCATCATTTACTTCTTCTTTAAAATTTCGTTCTCAAATTTTGTGCGGCTAAAGCTGTCCTATGGTCAAGTTCAATGTTATTCATTCGTGCGAACGGTCATTGTTCCCACGCTTTATAGTTAATACTGAAAGCTGGTCATTCCTTGTTCGCAATGTATTAAATTTTATGCTGTTTTACGAGGCTGTGGTTATAAGGTGTGTGTTTTTATGGTTTTTATTTTTGAACCCGCAAGGATATGTAGAAATAAACGGAATATATACGATTATTTCCCAAGTGTTTATTCTGTAATTGTTCTGAATGTAATACGAGGAGTGTTAAGCTCTGATTTTTATTAACGTTTGTATTTAATATACTAGGTACTTTACTATTTTAATTCTTTTATCGTAATTTAATCTCATATTGGAATAGCAACGTTATGATATGTAAACTGCTAAAATTTCTATATTTTTTAAGGTGATTTCATAGATAAAATTCGTTTAACTAATTGCAATTAATAAATGCTGATGTACCTAACGCGCTAAAATTATAGTTTGAAATCTTTCCCTTTTCCGAACCACTTTATCTGTACAAGAAAACATCTAAACGTTTCTTTGGATAATATTTCAGCCAATTAATTCCAAAAGAAATACCAGCATTTCAAACTCTTACAAGTAGTTTCGGAAAATAATCTTTCACATTTCTTATAACTAAACCTAAGGAATTAAAAATATGTTTTGCAAAGCAACGACTTTCTTTTGATACAACGAAATTACTTTCTATCCAGTTTAAAAGAATCATAAATCTTAAATGTAAAATAGCAAAAATACAACCGACTTTTTTGTAACGTAGTAAAAAATTTGGAAGGAGTCGCTTTCATCTTAAACTAATTAGAAAGAAATACATCTTGCCAATTTATTTTCTCATCTGTTATCAGCGGCGTTTAAAAATCATCTTGTGAATCAATACAGCAGATTTTTTCTTTCTAGTAAATTCGACTTAAAGCGGTGCAATGACACGCAGATTTGACAATTTTTCGACTAGTTATTGCTATTGCATATTCCACATTAATTTGTGCTCAGCAACTCATTAATAAATTATCACAGAGATTTTATTTAATTCTTTAAATAAAAAGAATATCAAATAAAGCACCCTTTTTTATACAGCCTGTCGCGCTTTTAGTTAGTTAAAACAAAGCTAAAAATAAATTTGCAGATTTTATCGATTGGTGTCTTTATGTTGAAGACTAAGCGGGTTGGCAAAGTAGGCAAAGAATTCGATTTTTAACTTTCTATAGGGCTTTTATTTATGCATACGATGCGACTGTCAATCCTGAGCTGCGGCGCAACGATATAGAGATTACAGAGTGAAGTTTAAAATTTGGCGTCTCGTTACGTTGGATTGCAAGTGACAAGACTTTTGGGCTATCGAAGGTCTTCTTGAGGGTTACCATAAGAAAGGTTCTTAAAAGTATCATCGCTAAACTAGAATTTGAATAGGAAATGCACCTGATCTATAATTATCATTTCAATTCAGCGTAAACCCTATCGACAATAACCTATCATTTAATCTCGTGTAGAAAGTACGAATAATATAATTTTCACCAATTACTACATAGTTTATTTCTTGCATTACTAAACAAAACAAACCACAAAATTTAAGAACCACGAAGATCGCAGGTAATTATAAAACAAGCACTTTCTCCGTGGTTTTAGTTAGTGTTAGAAAAATGTGGGTGCATTGAAAGCATTCAATATTTGATAATTGCGGCCGATTCTCTTTACTCTTACCCACATCTTGCCATATCTACATCCTCTACAAAAATATTTTTAACAAACTAATGACTTACCTTCATTATAATAATATTAATGTATGATCCAAAACACACTTTCTTATTAAACTTTCAAAGACACCAGAACCGAAGAGTTCACTGCAGCGACTACTTTTTACTCTCACTAAGAGTGTCTTCGATAAAGTGAGTGACCCAGTTTTGGTATATTTTTATATTATATCCCCACTAGTACCTTATCAATCCACCCTAAAAATTAATTTAAAGTAATTAATTTAATCCGTGTGTAGATTTATATGCGCTATTCATCCACGCTTAGGTTTCACTAATTGTTAATAAATACGCGTAAGCTGTTACAGTAGCAAAATTTTAAATAGAAGAACGAATTTAATGAATATTATTTAAAATTTATTAGTGAACGTACATGTGCATATGTAGAATTAAATAGAAGACACGATGAATGTTAATAAAACGAAACTACCGGAGAGCTACATCTTTGATTTACGCATAATTAACGGTATAACTTTTTTCCTTTTCCTTTCGTGCTCGTTAAAATATGTAATGTTAAATTTTGGGAGGTTAATAGTGATTACTAAGCAGTTTTATAACTATTAGTTCTGGTTAGTTTAACAGTTTTCTGAAGCAGTTTGGATGCGGAAGTGTGGAGAACGATGTCAAAAGTAATGTCTGCATTTGTTCTTCAGGGTGCCATTGGCAAGGCCGGACCAAAGTAAAATGTGTTCCGATGCACAAACTAAAATTGGGCTCTTCTAGCTAAATAAATATATAGCATTAAAAATTGTAACCTTTCTAATTATTTATCTTTCTAAAAAAAATTAATGTGGTTAAAATAATCCTGCTAAACTAGACATGAACTGCACTCTTATCTCAAGGCCTGCAGTGGGTTCGTTGAATTGTTATTCCTACTAGTAAAACCATACATTTGATTCAATCCAAGTTCAATAAACACTAACACATTGCCACTATTTTAGTGAGTAATAAAATATATTATTAATAATTCTGTAACCAATGTTATTTACAACCAAATTTATACAAAAATAAGTATTTTGTTTTTACAATATGTACAAAGGGAAATGTTGCCAACTGAACATAAAAATTAAAAAAATTGCTGCAATGCAAACAGCATAAACAAATTGCTAAATATTTTAGTTTGGAATGAAGTCGTCATGTATTTAAAGCGAGCTCGTTTTAATTGTTTGACGTGTACAAACTTGAAATCTCTAGGTTAGTTTTAATTCAGCAAAAAATTAGGTTAATGAAATTTCATGTGCTATTTTAAAAATTTTACAGTCACTTTTAACTACGCATAATATTAAAATTTTGCTGTTATAAGAAGAATAAAATTGGCAATACCTGTTTGCATGTGTGGTAAGTAGATAATTGTTGTCACCTGACAAATAAGTTGAATACCTATGTGGGCCTCAACCAAAACTCCTTATTATTGATCGACCCAGAACAACACCTATGCAGATAAAAGCTTCAAAAACACCATTGAACAGTGTGCTCGATTAACGGCTTTCAATAATTTGTGATTCCATCAAGCTGCTAACAATAAACTTAAGAAATGATGGCAGGATGTGTTCAGAATGGTAACGTTGTGGTTAGAATCTATCATGTGCATATTCTATTAAGAAAATACACATTTTTGGATACCATAGTAAATAAAAAAATGATCGAAATTATTTCCATGTGCTTCAGGGAAAAATTTTGCATTGTGTGCTTCTCGCAATTATTTAATGTCACGTGAGTCCGCAAATAAATTCCACTTTCGTTAATCCGCAATTAAGTGCCACTTTCGTGGATCCCTAATTAAGTGCAACTTTCGGCTTTGCACATTATAACAACGTGAAGAAACTACTTATGAGCACCAAAGTACTTGATGCCTTTTTAGGCCCAGCTCAACTTTACAAGCTGAAGACCCATTTTCGTGCAGTGCTTAAATCAAGAAAGGAAGACAAAATTCGCGTATCTAACCAAGTAAATAATATCCTTCCTAAGCACAGATGGTTTCCAAAATGTTGTTTTCAACCAAACACGTTCCTACGACGTCTGTATGTATGCATGGTTGTCTATATATCAGAATTAAGTAGAATACATTGCCTAACCAACAGTATTGTTAACAGAAAAATTATACTGTTACAAAATAAAACAATCAGTTTCACATATTAAAAAATATATTATTTATTTATATGAATTACAATATCATAATATGAATACAAGTTAATATAAGAATAACTGTTTAAAAATACACACTATACATCAAACAAAAGTAAAATAAATTTCAGATAACAAAAATTGTTTTTTAGAAATATCCTCGTCTGGTATCGAAGAGAAATTTTAGGAATTAAGTAAAGAAAAGAATTCCAACTTTTGCGTGTTGTTTTGTAACCATATTCAGGAAAAGACTGAAAGCACACTCTTGAGTGTTTTTAAAGAATGTTATGCTATAGGAGTTTAGACGAATTTCTCAATGTGCCTGGTTGACTTCCATACCTTTGACAAATTAAAAACCACATTTTTTTGCAACTAACTATTCTTTGTCATGAAAAATCAATGCAAAAGTACTACTCGGACTGCAGCTGTTGAGAGAGTAAGTTTATATTTTCTGTATCTTTATTCTGCAATTTTAACATAAATACAAAACAATGGCCTTCCTCGTTTGAAATATAGGGTGTACGATGGCGATGTTATCATGTGAGATCCCAGAAGCAACTACTCTTTTTTTAATATTACACAGAAAGCATAGATTTTAACTAGATGGTACGCGGATTTTAGAAAACTTTTAGGACACAAAATACATATATTTTACTATTCAAGATCGCGCAATTTACCAATACTGGAAAGATAGACTGCAGATTATTATACCACTTAGAGTAACGCATATTCAATAATTTGTTTTGGAATAAACATGCCTAAACTGCTGCCTATTTGTTCCTCTTCAAAAAAATCGTACTTTCTTTACTAATAAAAATGATGCAGATGTGTTGTTACGTTATGCAGCGTACGGGTCACATAGAAATAGACAGGATATTGAAAGTGCGAACCCGCACGAATCACGATGACGAAACAGAACACAAGAAACGTAGAAATACCGGGCTAGCTTCCAATGCGGAGAGGGGGTGGGCTCCTAGCAACACAAAAAATACATCGTCATCGAGTTTCTATTTACAGTAAACAAAATAAAAATTTCTATTTAAACAGCAAAAAAAAAATAAATAAAGTTACTATTTAAAAAAAGCAATTTTACTCTATAGACAAATTCAATAATTGTTCCACGAAGTGCGCATTTCGTAGCTAACATGTAATAAATCTAACCAGTAAAAAAAGAATAATGCTGAAACTTTCGTATAAGCAGATGGGCTAAGTAAAAAAAGCAATAAATTTAGAAACCTTTCTAGTAAGGATTTTACCATAAGAAACATTAGCGTATCTATTTTCAAAGTGAATTTTTAAAAAAACGTGTTTTGTTCGTCAGCACGAAGCGAATTGGGTTTATCCCTTGGTATGTTAAAAAAGAAAACAAGTCACATACATGTGTCGGGATACTTATCTGGTAATCCATCGGAAGCGGATCAGCACAGCATCGCAGCGATAGTCAGCAACAACCATGCTGCTATTGTAATTCCAACAACGGTCTGCACACAAGAGCAGTTGATTTACGTCAAAGAATAATCGGGCCTATATAACAAGCAATTTGACCTCCAGCTAAGAGCGATACACCTAAGATCTACACTTCTTATAAAAAAATTAACGTGCATTGCTCTTGAAGTAATGGAACGAGTAGTTTACAAAAATATTTACGAGGACGAACGGCAGAATCAAATTGAAATTGTTTTAAACAACAAGAATTCGAGCTTCGATCCTCGCGTTATCAACATACCAAAAAAGAGATTAAAAAACTCGACCCAAGCTTTATCAAATAATACAAAACACTATTTCAACGAGTCTTTAGCTGGAAATCACTTAAGAATCAATTATACGCGGTCGTAATGTATAACAAGTTAACGGATACCTAAAACAAGGTATTGACTATTTAATTTTAGCATAAACTTTACACTTCGAAATAAATAAGTTGAAAATGAAAATTAGTAGAAAGTGTACTTATTGTAAACAGCATGTTGTCGACGTATGAAAGAGTAGAAACGGAACCGATGTAAATGAATAACCAAATAACGGATACGGTTTTACTGCTGGAAATGAACGTAACAGTGTCTACAGTTTTATCAGCGACAGCTATAAGAACTGATTTTGAAATACTCAAACTTTGCTCCTGACGTTTGGGAAGAAAGTCTGTTTCCATTTTCAACGTCGCAGCTTTTTGTTATAGAAATTTTATAAGACTCTTCCATTAACACAACTATATTTTGGTTATGTTGTTTATATAATCGATTAGACAATTCAATTAAGTTATTTTGATTTAATTTATTTATTTAGCTAATTACTCTTTATTTTGAATTTTTCTTTATATTAATTTTTATTTCCTATGCTCGAATTGCTTTCCTAATGTTATACAAAATTATTCATTATTATGTTAAATTTACATCCTATCTTTGCAAGCACGGCAGATTATGAATACTTGTTTTGCTAAGATTAACGTTATTCTGTGAACGGAAAACATCAACCTTACAACCAAACTAGAATACATCTTTGAACTTGGTAACTAAATAATTTTCTTAAGTATTAAAGTAGCACCAAAAATATAACTTTTTCGTATTTAGACCGGTTTTTGTAAACAATAATATTAATGCTTGAGCTTTTAATAAGGCGAATGAGTCAAATTGCTGTTATTTTGCAAACAAGTTAACGTAATTGATGGCTATTTAAATGTAAAGCTTTAAAATTTTGTACTCAATAACACTTTCCAGTTCTCGTGTTTAATACGTGTCCTACAAATAATTTACTTGCGTAATAAGTCTTGTATAGGTTAACTTATTTTGAAATACTAGTATGTTTACCTTAACATTTTTTAACGAATGACTTTAACTCATCTGCTATTTGCCTTTGTCAAATAAAAATGTTCAATTTTTTATATTAAAGTATACTTATTGTTTTGTGTAAATTTCCGAAAAATTATTACTCGTAATTTTTCTTTAAAATATTTAACTTACAGTGATTTTTACTTATGCATTTAAGATTTCGATATTAAATAACCATTCTATTTCCGTTTGAATGTTAAATTTTTTATTTAAATAGACGTTTGCAAAAATTTTCTCTTCAACATTTTGTTTGCTCTCTTAGGGACTTAGCCTATCCTTTAATAATTTGTATTTGCTCAGTTACTAATAAAAACCTTTTAATTCACTTTTGTAGAAATGTTTCTTCGAAAATTAAATTTAAACTTTTAAAATGAATTATCTACATTTAAAAAAGAAAGAAGTTTGTTATGAACTAGAAAATTTTCTGCTAAATTAGTTATGCAAAATAACTTATATAAAGTGACACGAGTTGTTAGTTCAGTTGTTTATAAACTGAAACACCTCTATGGCAAACTACAAGGAAAAAGGCGTATAAAGGACTTAAAACATTTTCCCCATAATGCTCCACCACAATAATTAATTTTCACCTACCTTTTTTAATAATTTTTGCAGTATAAAATATTTTATATCTCATAGTGTCTGTTATCGTTTTCCTTAGCTTGTCGTTTCTTATTACCTTACGCTGAAAACATATTCTACTTTAGTTTTTCTAAATTACTTTATTTTTCTGATGAATTGCTCAAACGGTTTTCATTCTTATGACCTTGATTTCCTATATGTACAATTTACTTTTAATTTTTTTTTTACTTTTTACGTACTTCAAATATTCAAAGTACTTTCACAAATCCCCCCAATTTATTATTGATATATCTTTGGCGTAAATAGCGCAATACATTTTTAGGACTTGTCAGAGATGATGTTGATTGATGCTTTTCAAATTGAGTAAACATAGTAGTCGACAACCCCCCTATTTTGGAAAAAATCAATATTCGCCGTTGCAAAGATAGAAAGTCTTCATTTTTTGTGTTTTCATTCTGTAATTTTCACTCATTATTTCATTCTGATGTCTTTTCCTTTTCCTTTTATTGAAGGCCTTGAAATTCTATTGCACTTTTTTAACTAACATATGGTGAAGGCTGCCGCGTTTCACATAAGAATGGTTGCATTCCTGTTCCAGGTTACTGACTCCCATACGGCAAGTTGAATAGCGCTTTTTATTCACCTAGTCTACCATCTTTTGCTCAATGCGAGCACTTTTTAAGGGTAATAAAAAGAGTGGCTTAATAACTTCGATGTTGAATTGAAATTCGCATGTCGGTTATATTTTAAATCGGGTGAATACTCGTACTCGCACTACATGATTTAAGATTCATTTATAACTGCATTAAACACTACTGTCCGTTCAATTGATATATATTTTCAAATATGAAAGTTCAAGTAGTAAGAACGTAATAACTTAGAGAGAAGCAAGAAGAAAGAGCCGTGTTTTGTCGCATGGTGGAGTTTTTATTTCTTGATCATTTCCACCTCCTCTTTTAAAGGTGACGCCTTAGGGTGTGAAGAATGTTTCTGTTGGAAGGTAGGAAACCCCGAACAAAGATGTTGACGGCGGTCGTATGATAAAATCTTAGCTAGTAACTTTGATATAATTATTTTTGTAGAAATTTGATTATCCGAAAACCATTATGATAGTGCAATATTTGATGACAAATATGTAGCTTTTGGAAGGGACAGGGTCTATAAGTTGATGGAACGCAAACGAGGACGTGGCATAGTAGTCGCTTTAAAACGATAATTCTTGGCTTATGAATACACTATTAACAGTGAAATCGAATTTAGGCTACAAAAATACTTTCCTTCTCTTAGTGTAGTCTGCGTAGATGTGAACTCGTCGTTAACTACTTATGTAGATTAAGTATTTTGGTTCGATAACCTTGGCGATGTTTTCTCGAAGCATTACGTCAATAGTATTGAGGATTTTAATATCCCAGCAGTGAATGATATATACTACCTTTTAATAGTGGGAATAGCATGTATAAAGTGATAGTCAAAATTATGTCAAGCCATAACCTTACCTCACATAATAATGTCACTAATTTGAATAATTAACTCAATATTAAGATTATAATGTTATGACATACCCCTCGAAATGACGAATGGGAGAAAAAGATGTAAACTAGACGGTTGACGAAAACAATTAAAAATTACTCGCCAACCGGTAACGAGAAAACATGTGATAGGTGTATTATCCCACCCCTGTAAGGTGTATATTGTTTTGCATTATTCTCTTAGGTATAAGTCAGTCGCGCTAAGCATGCAAGATACTGCAGTCGTGTTATTAAGACACGGGTTTTTGTTGCGGTATAATTAAGTTAACTTTAGTAACGCTGTGTGTAGTGGAATACCAGCATAGTATTAACAGTGAGTGCAACTATTGGAATTTAATCTCATTGGATTAATAGTACAGATAAGTCCGTAGTTATAGTATTGTTTTTTTGTATCTGTAACGATGTATGTCTGTAGGGGCTGTTTAAGCTTATAAGAAGCTTATAAGAATTCACAAATCTAGGGGTTGGCGCTAGCCAGGGCAATATCTCAAAGACAACCATTCTTCGTCGAGATTTTATAGCTCGCACGTGTTACAGAGGATACTATCGATTTTTAAAAAGTTGTATTCAGGAAGTAATTAAAACGGTCAAAATGTAGTAATACGAGCATGTAATATACAGGAAGGAGACTGCGTTGCTTTACAATGGACCTTTGTTGTGATCAAGGGCAGAAAACAATTTCTCACAAGTCGTGGATTTTGAAATGTATCCGCATTGGTATGAAGACCTGTTAGTAGTTAATGGACGGAACACCGTTTTAAGATGTAAAGTAGACTTCTTCGAAAGGATAATTAAATGGTGCGCGAGTATTTCTATAACTTTGCTTGCACATTTGGCAAGAATTTTAATCGTTCGTGGAATTAGAATACTCCGTGTGCGTCGTAAAAAAAGACCATCTGCGGATATAGCTTAAGAAAGTGATTATTGCTTGTGTTAAGGAAGCTGTGTTTGAAGGAAAAAGGCTGCTGTTTCTGTTTATCCTTGGAATTTAAAAAGTGAGTAAAATATTAGCTTTATGTATATAATTTATTATTATCTACGTGAGGATTTTGACAGTGAACGGATTTGTATTCATGTAATAGGAAATTAATCGAACGTGAAAGTAATTATTCTGTTGGACGCTGAATTAGCGACGGAACTAGTGTTTGTTCAATTTAAGCAGATATTATGGCGAAAGGAAGTTGGAACATTTGAAATTAGTAAGAATTATGTGGATATTGATTTTAAATGTAAGCTTTATTGGTGTAATTTAGTGTTAGGCAAAGAATGGAAATTTAGTATTTTGAATGACAGCGGAATGATAAACGAAAAATTAGTATTTAACTGTTTTCTACGTATTGCTACTAAGGCATTCATAGAAATAAGATTTAGAATGCCATGTACATCAATATTAAAAACAGGAACAATGTTTTCTACTTTTATGGATTGATTTTACATTTTTTCTATAGGATCTATTTTAATTATACTTGGTCAGTTTGATGTTAGGAAATTGGATTTTTTAAGAAAAATATATTTGTATTCATATTGTAATTATTTAATGTCAATAAAGGTTACGTACAGGTTAAATTTTATTTGAATTTATTTATAGACTAGATAAACCCACACGAATTGTGAAAGGATATCTAGTCGTAGTAGAAAAGGCACTTTATTTTAGAAACTTCTTTGATATACCAAAATTTAAGGGGAGTCGTTAGGATGCTGTAGAAAAAAAGGTAACGTATAATGTGATAAAATTAGAAAATAAGAAGCAAAGGAGACCTATTTGTAACAAACGTCTTCCGTATAGGAAAAATATCAAAGGGATTGCTGAGACAAGATGGTTTGAGACTCCTGAATTATGACTGTAGAAAAATAATTGTAATGTATTTTAGCCATTTTAATGTATATTAATTTTACTATTTTATTATTTTTCCTTAAAGATCCACTTCCATACCACTGTAGTTAACAGGCGCACCCTTAAAATTGTTACGGGGTTTTCGCCTCTTAAAGCAAATCTAAATTTATAACGTACCGCTCATGTACCCTTAACAGCTCTTAGAATCAGACCCTTCAAAAGGACAAATTACTTGTTTGTAAAGCAAGTGTAACGAAAAATTATCAATAGCAAATAGTAGTATAGTGATCTTTCATTATTGAACGTGATTATTCACCCTCTATGATAATATGCCCCCCGAAATGCGGGCGCTGCAGTCCAGTTGCTCAGCTTCTAGTCGTTCTACTTTCCGTTTATTAATTAAAAAAAACAAACAGAACTTTTCTAACGAAACTACTTTTTAACTTTTAGTATTTGGTTGCTTTTTTGCTTCTTTGTAATAAGAAACGGTAGAGTAATGAATACGACTCACCATTTTGAAATAATTTCACTGTTAGACGTATTAACCTTTAATTTTCTAAATGACACTTGTATAAAATGATGTTGAATATTTTAATATTTTTTGCTGTGAAATTTCGAAAAAAAAAATGTCCTTGCTCTTCGAAACCTTCACTAAATTTCACACTTTTTATAATAGTAATTTTATAAAAGCTAATCTAGAGACAGAGTTATATTTCCGTAATTTTATATATTTAATTTGACGATTCTATCAACTTGATCTATATAATTTATCTTTCTCTGCTTTCTTATATGTTAATTTTTTAAGATTTAGGAAAGACATAAATAATAGTATTCGCAACAGATACTACCAAAGATACCTTATCATCTTCATTTGATCTGCAATATTGCAACTAACTTAAATTTAGAAAAGATTTAATACGTAATACGAATAAGGTGTAAACGGCCTGAGGCCATCAACAAACGCTATAACGAGATCTCGATTATGCACCATCTAATTAGCTAACTTTCATTAATTAAGAGAATATAAGGTATAAAGTGTAAACAGCTAGTTATCAATGATATTTTTCATGTTTACAACATAACATAGATAATCGGTGGTAACTAGTAAAATTTTCCTGCCGCTTACTACTGATATGTACTTAATTGTAAAAGAACTTATTAAAATTACCTTTAAACAGATGTCTCTAGTTTGTAACAAATTTTATTACGTACACACATTTTTGCATTAATTTATGCAGTTATTTTAATTATAAATTATTTCAAGAATTTTCTTTAATATTTTTCTTGATAAAATAGCAAAGGACTATTGAAGACACGGGTGGATAAAGGATTCAAGTCACACCGAATTGGTTTTGAGAAAATTAGGTTTAAAGTAATTTTTTGGTAACTTTTTTCTATTTGGAAAGTAATAACTAAATGTGTGGCGTTGTGTAGCCCTTTACTGCGGAATTATAGCTACATATTTAAAATAACAATTACACTATTATTCTTAAGCAGAAGTTAGAACAAAGTCACATAGATCGTTCATCAATTAGAAAGTTTAAAATAAACTAACTATTCTTAAATGAAGTAAGGGCGTATGTGGTCTCAATATTTGGAATATCAAGTATTACTTCTCTTTGTCACTTTTGAATTTTCATTTATAACTTGGTTATAGAAGTATCGAAATTCTTCGTCAACAAAAACTAGTTCTTTTAAATTTGCAAGTTTTTCGTCAGATATTTGGTTCTTTTTGTTGTGGTTGAAACTTAATGTGTAACTTTCTGATCAACTTTTTTGATACCTTTTTTTAAAATGTTTACTTTTAGAAAAGGCACGTTCTCATCTAATGTATTCTTGTATAGATAACTCCCATATTCTTCAACTCGTATCCATTTAATGCCATCTCTAAAAGGCACCTTCTCATTCAAACAATTCTCTTTTTTCGATTGATGAGATGCATTTTTTCAGATATTTCACCCATATTCTTGAAATGATGTTCCATGTTGAAAATAGTCGATTGTTTTATCACTTGCAGACTTTATAATAAATCGATACTGATCAGGAGTATAAACAGTTGAGTGTTTTCGCAACTTCTCAATTCTTCCAAAGTCTCTATCCGAGTCCATGTAAGAATGTCCAACTACTGGAAATTTGTGGTCAATCGTTTTAAAATAACCTTTCAAAATAAAGTATTGATAAAGTGTGATGATATTGAAATTTTTATTTTGTCCAGAGCATGAGTCTGACCATATAATAATATGTTTACTTTTGTGCTATCGAGCAGCCATAAATAGTTCAACATACATATAAGGGCAGCTGCCTATCTTCAAACTTTCTTTTGTTGAAGTGTTTTCGGACCAAGTAAAAAAGAAGGGTTCTTCTCCAGACGTTGACACTGCGTGTATACTAAAGTTATAGAACCACAACTGCCTTGAATAAAAAGCTTTTGATGATGTTAGTTTAGGAAGTGGCATTGTTTGTTGCAAGTCCATCGTCACATATATTGTATCATTGTTTGATTTAGCCAATTCTCTGTCTCTTTTTTGTTGTTCAAAGGCATACCTGTAGCTTTCTTATGCTCCTAATTGTCCATGCCAGCGTCACATGTATCACAAGTATCGCTTTTAGGTTGACCGAACGAATAATTAAAACGCTTCGAAAAATGTTACTATAGCTGCATTTCTTAATAAAAAACGTTTCAGTATACTTGTTTTCCTTTTAAAATTTAAGATAAAGTTCATACATTTTTTGAATATTTAACAAGGACAAAAGGAACTTTTTATGTATGTTCTTATTTCGGGAGTAGTCAGACTGCTCTTCGGGGAATTGCTTATTATGAGTCATAACACATAACACATTCATCTGCAAGCTTATGTGGTCTGTTACGTATGGTGCACTCCTCGCCTATCTGGTAATGGTGCAGATTGACCAGCTTTAAGCTTGTTTTGCATCACTTGCATTTTTTTTAGACAAAACATGATACTGTGAGCAAATGGCTGATTTACACACTTGAATTACCTTTTGTTTATAAGTAGCATTATATTTGAATGAGAACGACTTGGCTCTTGTTATGTTTTTTGTGACGCTTAACAGGTCTAATCAAAAGGCTTTTAAATAGTAGAGCATTTTTTGAATTAATATTCAAATTGTAAAAGTGTTTCAATATTTTTGATCTTGCTTCATGGTCAAAATGTCTGTCACACGCCAACTTGCAATTTTCTTTTTGACATAGGCAACCCACCTCAACTTCTTTGCTAAAAATCAATTTTCCTTTTTGTGACATATAACTTTCACCTTTTTGTCTTGATATTGCCGCTCTTTTTCTCTTCCAGTCCTTTTCATTTCTTTTCCGCTTTTTAGAAGTTTTTTCTTCCAATTGAAATATCTTTAGTTTCACTTTTTTAACAGACATCTCACGTCTTTTAAGACTTACTGTTGCCATTTCACCGATTGTTTTCTTAACAAGATCTTCTTGCTCATTTCCTCCTTTATATTTTTGTGCAGAATTCGACTTTTCAGCAATAAGATCTTTTTTGCTTTTCACATCTTCAGATTCACTACTATCTTCTGAATGGTTTGGCACATACTCATTAGAAGAGAAATTATTGAAATAATCTACGAAAAGTATTATATAATAAAAATATGAGTGATCTGGAAATTAATAAAATATACCATAAAAAATTTCTTTAACAGGCGAGCTGTGATCATAAAAATTTCTTTCTACATCTTCAGCAGCAATGGGCAATTTTGATGTCGAAGGAATGTTATTTCTATAGTTTACTTCATCTGCTGTGAAATGAGTATAATAGTATAATTTTTAAATAATACATTTGGGGTGGAAATAATTGAGGTAACACAATTCAAAATTGATAGTGTATTTTTGTCGCCTATTATCTCTTCAAAATTTTATAAATTAGATTATTTACTTATTACTAGTATGCTCTTAAAGCAGAGTATTCATAAATCAATATGATACTAAATTTTGGCACTTCAGTGACAATTGAAACACTATAGAAAATTACCCACTATAGGTATTTTTAAATGTAGCTGTTCATTACTTAACATTTTTTATCTTTATTTAAATGTATAATACTTACCATTAACCGCAATAGCAAGGTCTACGAGTAACCTGCTTCTTGCAGACATTGTAGTAATTTGCACTCCACAAAATACGAGTTACAAATATAAAATTGGTCTTGAGTTTAATTATTTGCACTATTTACAGTACTATTTAATATAATTCGCTAGTATACATGAATTTGAATAACCATGATCAACGTGTCTTTAACCTCACTTTTTAGGTACTATGTCAGTTGTCAATATTATTAAGTCAAATAGACGACGTTTTAAAACGGATAAAGGGTTGAAGTATCAAAAAATCAGAATGATAGTGGATGAAGGATTCATGTCCAGGGAAATAGAGTACATATATCCTTTATCTAATGATATTTCTTAAAATGATGTGTACTTACGCGCTTTATCAACTCATAACTTCTGTATTTTTGACAATAGATCGATAAGACTTGGAGCAAAAGAATACTAGTCGCTTACAACCTTTAGCCATTAGGAAACTTAAGTTTTTAAGGAAAATGTCACATAGATCCTTGATCCACTTATGTCTTCAATTATACTTAATAGCTGGTTTTATATCAACACCTGCCTATTTAAAATAATTGATATATGCTAGTATTCCACATGCTTTCAAACGTAAATAGTGAATCGAACTTGTATATAGGCAATACTATTTACCCGTGTCTAGTTCAGATGTAATTCATCTCCAAAATACATGTTTGTTCCCAATTAAAGTCGTATTCACGGAGGACTATAGCACCAATTGAAAATTAACTTGAAATGTAACGTAGTGTGGAGTTTCAGCTTTTAATCTAACAATGGAAGGAACCTTGGTCCATTCTTGACTTTTAACACTAGCACTGAGAATTAGATAGTTAGGCAGTCCAGTGGACCTGGCTAAGGGAATTTCATTTCCACTTTTAAGAATTAATCAGTGAACGCGACAGTGCTAGTGTTATTAAACTTTTTAGTTATTAACGGTCTGTACTTATTATCACGTATCCACGAGCTTTCTTGTAGAGCAAACAAAAATTACTTGGATGTAAGCCACCCTTAATTTAGTTTCGAATAATGTGTTAGCTAGTGCAAGTTACAGAACTAGATAGTAATTATTTCTGTCATAGTTTGATTGAACTAGACAATAATGGCCGCCGTGGCTGTAAGCGTTTGTAGAAGTTTTAGAGAAAGATTGGTCCTTTTATGGATTTGTATATGCTGGAGTACTTGTTCTGTAAAACGTGGTAAATTTATCTAAATATAAGTGGTCCGACAATTGTGCATCATGCGTTTTGTTAAACTAAATCATTTATAATGCGTATAAAATAACGAAAATAAACTCATGTGTTGAACTTATAATGCATGTTTTCAAAATAACCCTGTTAAAAGTTTTTTGGTAGTGATACAAATAAAGAAAACAAATTATATTTAAGTCAAGATAATTCTTGCACTTGTTTTTAAATTGCAAGAGTGAAATTCTGATAAAATTTACAGTTTAAAATAATTGTTACTGATTTGTAAACATGGCGTAAATCTACTAAATATGGTTGGTTCTGTTTGAGATAGTTCGTAAATCCTAAAATTTTTTTGATTGCATTTGTGAAGTAACATACATTATTTATATGACCTTTGGATATATATATATATATATATATATCAGATATATCAAATATATCAGATATATCAGATATATCAGATATATCAGATATATCAGATATATCAGATATATCAGATATATCAGACATATCAGATATATCAGATATATCAGATATATGTGATATATTAGATATATTGATATATTAGATATATTAGATATATTAAATATATTAGATATATTAGATATATTAGATATATTAGATATATTAGATATATTAGATATATTAGATATATTAGATATATTAGATATATTAGATATATTAGATATATTAGATATATTAGATATATTAGATATATTAGATATATTAGATATATTAGATATATTAGATATATTAGATATATTAGATATATTAGATATATTAGATATATTAGATATATTAGATATATTAGATATATTAGATATATTAGATATATTAGATATATTAGATATATTAGATATATTAGATATATTAGATATATTAGATATATTAGATATATTAGATATATTAGATATATTAGATATATTAGATATATTAGATATATTAGATATATTAGATATATTAGATATATTAGATATATTAGATATATTAGATATATTAGATATATTAGATATATTAGATATATTAGATATATTAGATATATTAGATATATTAGATATATTAGATATATTAGATATATTAGATATATTAGATATATTAGATATATTAGATATATTAGATATATTAGATATATTAGATATATTAGATATATTAGATATATTAGATATATCAGATATATCAGATATATCAGATATATTAGATATATCAGATATATCAGATATATCAGATATCTCAGATATCTCAGATATATTATATATATTAGATATACTAGATATATTAAATATATTAGAAAAATATATTAGAAAAATGCTCGCGTTTTTCAAACGGATCGCGTCGGGACTTAAACTCTGAACTTTGGGCTTAGTATTCACACCTGAACCAAATAAGTCACGAGGCCGGTTGGTGGACACACGACTCGAGAACAAAATCGAGCAAGACAACAAGATACGTTTGCAGGATCTACTTGGAAAGCCACGACTAAAAAATTGTCACAGCTGCAAGAACTACACAAAGGAATGATTCTGGTTGTTTATGGAATCAAAGACTTTATGAATAGAAACAAACTGTGGAACATTTTGCAATTCTAAAATCTCGATGGTCTTTATGCATCTTATTATTAGTTAGAACAAGAGATAGAAGACTTGGGCATCGATGTTAAGTATAAACTACTTCGAACAAACATAAAGAAAGGGCAGTTCTCTGTGTATAACTCGGTACCAAAATCAACTTTTATTGGGCCCGGGCGTGGCTAGTTAAATATTTTTAAATTATGTTACTTGACTCATATTAAAATACAGCATTAGAATAACATCGCCTTATTTTTTAATTTTAGAAGACTGTGACGTTATGGTGATCTTGAAAAAGTAGTTGAAACTAGGTGGCCAAGAGCATTGCATTGTGGGTTTTTAACTATATGATGTTGAAGTATTTAATTTTGTTAATGTAATTAAGCAGTTTAAAAAAACATCAAATTTGATGATTGTTAGTAAACCATTATGTAAATGCAATTGCTGGAGTTTAATTGTTAAAAACAAATTTTATTTGCATGTCCAAATGTTTTTTATTTAACATTCGTTAGTCTTTTTCCTTAGATTGGTACAAGCAATAAAAAGTCACCTTGAATATTATTTATTGAAATAGAAAACGTTATTTAGCAAAAATACACGTCTACATAGCTGGTTATTTCTGGTATAATCAAGCAGCACGTCCACTGTTGAACGTTCGTTGTAGTGATAGACAGTTTTCCTGTAAACAGCCAGTCGTATTGCAACTATCAAGTGAGAAACATGTTTGCTCTATTTAACATGTTGAATTGCGACCTCCGCATAACCTTTTAAAGATAGTCTTTTTGGAGTCCTCGTCAACGATGTTATAAATTGGACGATATGGTTTGTGAAATCTATCAGTTTTAATATATATTTAATTGATTTTAAATATTATAGTACAACTTCCTTGATATCATCTTTGCTATTATTTAATTTACGTTAATTTTTGCTGTAATTAATTCTATGGACGACCTTTAACACTACGCAAATTAAAAATTTGTTTCGAAGCGACTACTGTAAAACTGAGTGATACTACAATATAATGGATTCAACAGTCTTTGATTGAAAACTCGGGTGTTGATGGTTTGATGTAATTTCTATTTTGATTGTTGTCAGCACAACAGCTGTTCTAGTAGATGCCATGTTGTTGAAATATTTTGATCACAAGAGGACGCTGTTAATCAAGATAAATCGTATAGTTTGTGTAACATGTTTCTTTTGTTGTTATTTCGACTTAATGTCGTAATCCTCAGTAAGTCAAACTATTTAATTATTTATATGAAGTATTTTATTCTGCAAATTAATGTTATTAAACCTCCACAATAGTTAAAACTTGGTTAATTACAAAAACATTCATGTACGCTTTATTACTCTAAATTAAGTCAATATTTATTTTCTACAAGAAATATAAGCGACAATCAGTTCCCCACCTGATTAAAAAGTAAATTTACAATAATTTATCTGAAGTCCACCTTAAGATCTCATGTGCTTATTTAAAAATTTTATGCTATAAGGAATAATTAACATTTTTAAAGATCCACTAATGATTATGTGTACATCGTACTCAGATTTGAATATGTTAAAAAAATTTTTATTGAATACATCAATTAACATTTTTATGCAACATTATAACTCGACATAAATTCGATCTTCAGCTAAGGCTACTTGAGAAAATTTAAATTAGAATTGTAAATATCTATAACAACAAGAGAATAAGTCTTTAATTTAATAGATATACATATATTTCCTTCTTCAGGATTTTTTTAAATTACTAACGTAACAATTCATTAAGAAGGTAGCTCTACGATTAAATTTGATATAAATGCATATTTCTCATTCAGATGCAATCTACGATCCGTTTGATATTTAATGTATAACTATTTCTTTTTGTGGGATAATATTGCATAACTTAACAATCCTAGTCTGTGTGCTTTACGTGCGTATAATCGTTACTAAAGTTCCTACACTCTCTTTAGTGACGCTGTCTCGCTTATGTTAAATCTTTGAGTCTAGTGGCGCCTGACATATTCGTATTTATAAAAAACCCCCCTGTTAGTATCGTCCCGCTGAAGTTAGAGTTCAGAGTTGGTTCGGAACTCTCCAGAAGTATTTATTTTTAATACGGATAAACTACATCTATGGTTAACTTCTGAGAGAAATTAAGGTGGTTCTGTACTTATCTCGTAACACCCTAATCAACAACTTTATATAAGTTACTCCACCCTATAACATCTATAGAAAGTGAAACAAAGAAACGAAGTAAAAATAAAGTTAGATTACAATGTGTGGAGGTGGAGGTATAGGTGGAGCTGTAGTGTGGAGGTAAAAGTTGTGTGTGTTGGTGGAGGCGATGTGTGGAAGTGGAGGTAGACCTAATGTGTGGTGATGTGCGGAGGTGAAGGTTGTGTGTAGAGGTGTAGATAGTAGTGGAGGTAGTGATGTGTGGCGGTTATATGTGGAGGTGGAGTCGGAGGTGATGTGTAGAGATTAAATGTGGAGGTTGAAGTGATGTGTGGAGATGGAGGTGGAGCTGATATGTGAAGGTGGAGGTGGAGCTGTAGGTGAAACTGGAGGCGAAGATGATGTTTGGAGATGGAAGTGTAGGTGGAGTTGGAAGTGAATGTGGAGGTTGAGGCGTGTGAGGGCGCGCGGCGGAGACGCGCGGCACGTGCTGACTCATCCATTTGACCCTACTCTTCTCATTTTATAATCCAACTATTATGCTCAGCTGTTTAGTATGCTATAACTATTTTTTAACATATGCGTTTTCTATCTTATAAGAGCTTATATCATCACACAGCCTATGTTTTTATTCTTGCCGTCCGAAGAAAATTCTTCATCGCTATCATCGGGAATATAATCACGCTCCTGATTGGAATCGTCACTTGGTTACTGGAGTCTAAATTCATACAAATCCGTAAAGTTTTTTTCCATAACTTGGCGACTTGTAGGCGACTGTAGACATTAATACTTTTTAATCGCATTTTAATATTCGATTTCGTTGCAATAGTTTTCCGTCGACCGAACTTCAATAAAATCAAATACTATAAACTTGATTGACAGTGACATATATGGATTGCGGATAGTTTATTTTGTAGTAGTGACAGACAAACGCTGCGCCATCTTGATTTCTAGCTTCAGGTATGTATGTTTGACTACTAATACTCAAAGAGTTTATGAACAGAAAATAATTGAAAAATCATCCATTAATAGGGGTCATTAACGAACGTTTTTCTATACATAATAATATAAAATACACGGTCGACGAAAAAGTATAGTAAAACAAGAACAAATAATGACTATATAAAAATTGAATCAAACTGACATCGATATTTCCTTCTCCATTAAATCTCTATTCAATTCACCAATAAAAGTTTTCGTGTTATGTACAAAATATTATGTCTTGGGAGTTTCGACTATAAGATATTTTGAGTGGATGAAAATCTGTTATGTGATATTGATTTACTTGTAACTGTTATGTTGCCAAGATAGCCATTTTCCAAATTAGTTTTACGTTCCTTGTTAATATAATTGTAATCAACCTCTTTAGCTAATACAAGTCAGCAGTTTTATCACGTAAATGTCGTGTTTTCAAATCATGCATAAAATTAATATTAAGCTGTTCCTCGTGTTTTGTTTTGATCCTCATGTTAAAACAATAATGCTTAGGGACGGCTCATTGCGTTTAACATGTTAATAAAATATTTTGTTTTAAAACGTTGAAATTCTTTTATCGTCTCCCTATATAACAATAAAAAGTTTACATGATTCTACAAAAAAACTTTAAACTACGCAATTATGACTTTGCGTTATTCTACACACTGTTTTAAATTTTGTAGGAAAAGTTGTGTAACTCTTTTATCATTTACAATTACCAACTGCTGATAAGTCAATCCGTATTCCAAGTTTTCCAACTTTTTAGTTAGAATTTGTAAGTGGGTAACAGCTATTTCCATGAAATATACTACATATGAATCAAATCGTACTTTGATCCTTGCGCACATTTCAGCTAGGGTTTTATAGGTGAACATTAGTTCTCAGTAGTTGCCTACGTGATACGGAAATGGGAAAGGCAATGGGTTTTATCTATAAATGAAGTTGCTAAAATGAAAACCATACTCAAAAGCGTTATAAACATTATCAATAACAATTAGATACCTTATTTTCTAACCATTATACAAGGTGTTCGTGCGAAGACCTTCGGATGAGTTTTTCTCGAACGTCTTTAACCTTAAAAAAGTGAAAAAAAAATATTTTTAAGTAGTTATTTGGCGGAGATATGTCAGTGCACTTTATTTGGCATTACATCGCCTCCAGTCACGCCCAGCCACTCTCACTTAAAAATTTTAAATTGCACCTTATACCTTTATCGACGGATTATTAAAGAACATATTATTTTACTTCCATTCAAGTAAAAAAGTAATAGATAGCATTAAAAAGTCTTTGAGGTATATCATGTTGAAGTTGTAGAGAATATATCGCCAGTGTAATTAATTTGACGGGTTCGATTCAATATATTTATCATCATCATTAAGTCTTCAGTCCTGGAAATGGTTAGACGCGTACCTCCATTGTTTCCAATTCTGAGCCAACCCACACATTTCCCTGAAACTCCTGCAATCTGCATCTTTCACTATCTGCGTGCAATAGTCTGATCTAGGTCTACATTTAGCTCTCTTTTTTCATATATCTGCCTATAATAAAAATGCGTTAGTACGTATCCTGCCCTTCTATTTTTAATATTTTCTTCTGTTATCCACAGTTATCTTTGCTCGCCTACTATTTCTATAATCTCTTTATTATTAACTTTGCCTGTCCATGCTATCATCATACATCTGAAACATAACATTCCAAAAGATTTTCTTCTTTTTCCTGTCTGTTTATTCTACTGTCTCTCCACACATATGTTCCCAACAATTTTTTCTTTGTTTCTGTTTGCTGTCTTCGTTCATAGTCGCTGTTGTTTTTTGTTAGACAGTTCAGTTCCCCTTCTATTGTTTTGTAAATATAAACCCTATTTCACCGATTTTCAGTGGTATATGAAAGAGGAGCGGCTCCGTGGCGTAGTGGTATGCGTGTGACTACTATGCCCAGGGTTCCGGTTTTGATCCCGACACCGTCCGCTTGAAAAACGTTAGGCGAGCATTTTTCACAAAATTACACCCTCGTTCGGATGAGAGGTAAAATGGAGGTCCCGTGTGTGAGTGTTGTCATGCACGTTTCCAGATAAAAAAGAACTCGCTTCCTGGCCACTGTAGTACCTTCGGGTGGAGCATTGGAAAATCACATGTAAGGTATATGAAGGGGGGGTGGCTTCGTGGCGTAGTAGTATGTGTGTGACTACTACGCCCAAGGTCCCGGGTTCGAAACCCGACACGGTCCGCTTGAAAAATGTTAGGCGAGCATTTTTCACAAAAATACCCCCTCGTTCGGATGAGAGGTAAAATGGAGGTCCCGTATGTGAGTATTGTCACGCAGGTTAAAGAACCCTACCTTGCTTGGAACAGCAAGGGTTTGGCCAAATTCCAAATTTTCCGAGTAAAAAATACTCGCTTCCTGGCCAATGTAGTAACCTTCGAGTGGAGCATTGGAAAATCACATGCAAGGTATATGAAGAGGGAGGGGGGGTTCCGTGGCGTAGTGGTATGTGTGTGACTATTATGCCCAAGGTCCCGGATTCAAATCCCGACACGGTCCGCTTGAAAAATGTTAGGCGAGCATTGTTCACACCCTCCTTCGGATGAGAGCTAAAATGGAGGTCCCGTGTGTAAGTGTTGTTACGTAAGTTAAAGATCTCTACCTTGCTTGCAACATCAAGGGTTTGGCAAAATTCCAAATTTTTCAGGTAAAAAAAAAACTTGCTTCCTGGCCAATGTACTACCTTCGGGTGGATCATTGGAAAATCACATGTAAGGTATATGAAGGCGGGAGGCGGCTCCGTGGCGTAGTTAGTATGTATGTGACTACTACGCCCAAGGACCCGGGTTCGAATCCTGACACGGTCCGCTTGAAAAATGTTAGGCGAGCATTTTTCACAAAAATACACCCTCGTTCGGATGAGAGGTAAAATGGAGGTCCAGTGTGTGAGTGTTGTCACACACGTTAAAGATCCCTACCTTGCTTGGAACAGCCAGGGTTCGGCAAAATTCCAAAATTTTTCAGGTAAAGAACAACTCGCTTCCTGGCCAATGTAGTACTTTCGGGTGGAGCATTGGAAAATCACATGTAAGGTATATGAAGGGGGTTAAACAGCCTGTGGCTACCAATATTCCCCTATACAGACATTTGCTAAATTAATAGTTTTCCAGGAAATCCTTTCACACACTTAACGTTAGTCGAGAATATTGCAAAACCAACATCTGTAGTTGCTTATAAAAGTTATCAGGTTTAAGTACGAGTATTTTTTCGTCATACGGATTTCCGTCTTAGAACTAGCTAGCCTACACATTTTCCTGAAATTACCACAGGCAAACAAAAACACATAAATCTAAGAAAGTAGTGGGGTAGGGCCGGTCCTAATTCAAAACGTGTTCAGGCGTATTTTCCATATGTAAAATACACGTGTACCGTTTTGAATTAGGATCGGCCTTATATAATTTCAATGTAAAATAGTTGAAAAAACATTTCAATGTAAAATAGTTGTGAAAACATGAATTCTTATATACTTTCAATGTAAAATACTCGTGGGCACGTTTTGAATTAGGATCCGCTTTATATTACTTTCAATGAAACATGCTTCAAAACACACGTATGTTGAAAAATGTAAGTGCAGAGAAAAATGTGTGTAGCTGTTTTGAATTCGGTTTTCTAGCGAGAAGTTACACGTGCACCGTTTTGAAATAGGATCGGCGTTATATACTTTTAATGTAAAATGTGAAAACCTGAATTCTTATATACTTTCAAATGTAAAATACTTGTGGGCACGTTTTGAATTAGGATCGGCTTTATATTACTTTCAATGGAACATACATACTTCAAAACACACGTATGTTGAAAATGTAAGTGCAGAGAAAATGTGTAGATGTTTTGAATTTGGTTTTCTAGCGAGAAGTTATAAAGTATGACAGATGCAAAATATCGCATTCAAGTCATTTGTGTTTAATTAAAGTGGATTCTGATTTATGTTTTTTATTTATGTTTAGAGGCTGCAAATACACATGGGCCGGTTTCAATTCAAAATGTGTTCACTCTTGTGATAGGTTGAAAAGTGGGTTGGCAAAGTACGCAGATGGTGGTAATCTGCTATATAAGGAGATTGCTCCTAATATTAATTTAATTAGTAGAAGTTTACTGCATATATTTACATACAAACATGTATATAATTGATATTCAGGGATTTAAATACAAGAAAAACGAGTTTGTGTGTAAAGAAATTGCGGTTTTGGACTTGTTGAAAGGTGTTGTTTGGCATCAAATTTTTAAACTGCCAATGCAGTCCAGTTGTTTGAGCCAAGATCATATAAAACATAACGACTGGGTGACAAAGAATATTCATGGTCTTTCTTGGGATGAATCTTCAACGGCTGGAATGGTGTTATCATATATAGCGCTTTATTTGAAGCAAATTATCCTACCCGGTGAAGAAGTATTTGTGAAGGGTCTAGAAAAGAAGAAATTGATTGAAACCTATCTAATGCAAAACGTTGTAACTGATATGCTTGCACTAGGTTGTCCTAAGATATCGGAGTTAAAAATCAACAACCGTTTAAAATATAACATCCATTGTTGTAGACACAGCAATAATAATCTGCAATGTGCAAAACAAAATACCTTGTTATTAAAAGAACGGCTTGATAATAATAAAAAACAATAGAAAGATTGTGTCTGTATTATTTATTTTAATATAATTTTACAATGTTAGCCGAAACAAATTATCCGACCCGGTGAAGAAGTATGCGTGAAGGGTCTAGAAAAGAATACGAAATAGATGGAAACCTATCTATTGCAAAATAAAATACTTTGTTATTAAAGAATGGTTTGATAATAATAAAAAACAATAGAAAAGATTGTGTCGGTATTATTATTGTAGTCAGTAAGAAATCTTTAATGTTGATGTCTGCAGAAAAAAACAATTAAACTCAGACAGCACGAATGGGACTCTCAATCCTGAAAGCAATTATAATTGATCAATGCAATAGCTCTTTACTGGTTTTACACCATTTAACAAATTGTTCAGATATCTCGAAAATTTTGCCAAAGACAGACAGACAAATAGACAAGCAGACAGACTGACTGCACCAATTTTCTCATTCTCGCTTTTAAAAAATAACAAGTCGTAGTTATTAAATCGCGAACTCAGTTTATCTGCAAGAAATATATAAACGAGGAAATTTATGAAATGCTCCAACTTCAAAAAAACTAGAAATAAATCTATTGAAATATATGCTAACGTTGCAATTGGTGGATATGCTCTACAAACTCTAGCATGGTGTCATCTAAAAAATTCTAATTAGATATTCAGACATTGCAGCCCCATATAAATTATTAACATTAAAATACATTAAATATTTAGAATTAATATCCTGTCTTTTAATGCAATTGGAATTGTATCGTGATACAGAATCAAAATGTGAATAGCTATAAAGTCCGAATCGGGAACAAAAGTTGAACACACTCTTTAAGCAGATCATGATTGTTTATATTTACCTTCGAGTGTAACACTTCACTGTTTAATTTAAAATACCACTACTAACTTCAGCCACTAGCTAAATTACTTTATATATAAATATGTTCTGATGTAAGCAAAATAGCTATAAAATTAGACATTTACAATTTTTCAGAAAAATAAAGCAAATTCGAAATCTTGCCTTAACAAAGCACGTTCATCAGCAGAAAAATTAATACTGAATTTTAATTTCCAATAACAACAATCTCACATCATTTTTCATTCAGCTGCGTTAAGGAAAAAATTTGCTTGCTCGCGCCAAAGCAATTTGCATGCAAGCATTTTTTCATATTTACATACTGAAGGTAACTCTGAAAACATACTGCAGTTTTATCATAATATAATTACGTCGTGCAATTTTTAATTTATTGGAAGAGATAGATTTAATCTCAGTAAATTTTAATAATGATACAATTTTCCCAAAATGTTGCTTCAATTAAAAAATTCCTAAAGATTTGAGTATCCCAGAAAAAATCTGCATCAAACTCATGCGTTTTGTTTGTATAACTAAAAATTTAGGGAAAAAATAACTTTAATTTATACAAAAATATCAATGTGAAATATTTTCTTTTCAGTAAAACTGAATGTGATTTTGTATTAAAGTTTATTTTATTATAAAAAAATGTTGCCAAGCGTTTTTCTTGTTTCATGTTGTCCTGTAAATAGAATATGCAATGTGCAACGCATGACATTTTCCATAAAACTTTGTTAAAGCAATTCATTTCTTCATCAGTTAAAGGATTAATTATAGCACGTAGTAAAACTAACTCATGATGGAGGTATAAAATAATTTTTTTAAATTCAACGAATGCTACGTAATGAAATTTAAATTACACAACGTTATTTATATGATAAAACTTTTGGTCTTTTATATGACCTTAATAAATACTTGTTTGAAATGAATGTCAATCGCTTTAAGTGAAAAAATCAGTTAGACAAACCTCTCATTTGGCGCTTTGTGAGTTTATTCACACAGATATATAAAAATATTATAACACCGTTTAGTTAGAAATCTCCTCCGATTTATTTTTCAGTAAAACTGAATGTGATTTTGTATCAAGGTTTATTTTATTATAAAAAAATGTTGCCAATTCAAACTTCTTCTCTGCATTGCCCTAAGCGAATAAAAAGAAACGTAGTAAAAAATTAACTCATGCCTTAATCGACTAATACAGTAATATTGACGGGTATTGATGTTACTTTCTGCAACGAAAACAATTTTTAACACAGTACTCGCTGTCGTATGTAATTTTTGTAATCAATACTACAAAAATAGGCAATAGTTAGTATCAGTGGTTGAGGTACTAAGAATTCTTTTATCATCACTTGGATTAAGAACAATTTTGTTTTTGTTTAATAGTAAACACATCATGTTTGACTGATCTAATTAAACATAGCTGTTTCTGTACAGTCTGATATCGATTAAAAAAATGTATAAAAGTCAAGTTCTTTCAGTTGTACTGAAAAAAGTATGCAATTTTTTTTCAGAAAACAATGCAAATTTTTAATTTTTTCTAACAGGTCAGTTTATTATTTAATATAAATACTTCACGTATATTTTACCAACAGTATAGAAAAAAAAGTCTATGATATCGATAAAAAAAATGTATAAAAGTCAAGTTTTTTTAGTTGTACTGAAAAAAAGTAAATATTTCAAATGATTTCTAGGTAAAATTTAAATTTTTTTGTTTTGCAATTGACAACTTTAATTTTAAAATATGGTATATACGCGTGCACCGTTTCGAAACCAGACCGGTCTTCCATTAATGCTGACTAAGTGGATTTATTTATTATTCTGCTGATGTTAGCATTAAATTTCTCGCTTTTTATTTTTCTGTAGATGTCAGCATTAAAAAAATTTATACATGACTGGCTTTATTAAATTTTCTATAGATTTCATATTTCTACAATTGCTATCTAGACAATACCTTAGCATTAAATTCTTGCTTACATGAGTTGAATTTTCTGCTGTTCTTGTTGTTTAATATCCTTATATACTCAAGATATGTGTGTGTGTGATAATCGTTCAATCTTTATTGCTAAGTTGTAGTTGTGTGTTCTATAGAACAAATCAAAAAATGAAAACTTTTTTTTTTTAAATTATCCTTGTCAGGAAAGAATAATGATAGTGATTGGGTTAAAATTATTGAGTAGTTTATAGTCAATCCAAATTAAGTACTGGAGAAAAAAATCGTTGACGCCGTGAGCAGATCAACCAATTGCAACGTACGACCTGATGACACCAATACAGAGTATGTATTCGTTAGCTTAATATATAGATTTAATTTTCTTAATGCATTTACTTGGTCTAATATTCATTTGAATCTTTTTTTAGTGAACACGAAGAAGAAGAACAACCAGAAACGACCGCGCGTCAAAGATGAAGAAGACAGCCCTCATAGAACTGATAATGCAATATTTTTTTACCGTTCAGAGTTGGAGTGAGTTAGAACTGTTCTTTATATTTGGGAACTTGAGTGAATTATAGTATGTTTATTCTAGAGTACATAACATTATATATATATATATATATATATATATATATATATATATTTTATAAATTACAATAAAGAAAAATACATTGTGTGTTTCATTTCACATTACTCCCGATTTAATAACTACGTAATCTCAGTTTACAGAACGGTGTAAAACAATTTTGACTTTTAATCTGAGTGCATATTTCGAATAGATGCTCTCATTTTTTTGCGATTAAAGTTAGAAATGCATTTCAAATAGATGCTTTTATATTTTTTGCAATTGAAATTAGAAATGCATGTGATCTAAAATTGCAGAGTTGCCTTCAGTACGTAACAATGGAAATGCAAATGCAAATGCTGAAGAAGCATTAGACTAGACTATCGTTGACAAGAAAAAAGCTGTCTGACATGGGTTGAATTTTCTGCTGTTCTTGTTGTTTAATATCTTTATACATACTCAAGATATGTGTGTGATAATCGCTCAATCTTTATTGTCAAGTTGTAGTTGTGTTCTATAGAACAAATCAAAAATGAAAACTTTTTTTAAATTTCCTTTGTCAGGAAAGAATAATGATAGTGGTTAGGTTAAAAATTATTGAGTAGTTTATAGTCAATCCAAATGAAGTGCTTGAAAAAATTGTTTACTCCGTGAGCATATCCACCAATTGCAACGTTAGCATATATTTCAATAGATTTATTTCTAGTTTTTTTGAAGTTGGAGCATTTCATAAATTTCCTCGTTTATATATTTCTTGCAGATAAACTGAGTTCGCGATTTAATAACTACGACTTGTTATTTTTTAAAAGCGAGAATGAGAAAATTGGTGCAGTCAGTCTGTCTGCTTGTCTATTTGTCTGTCTGTCTTTGGCAAAATTTTCGAGATATCTGAACAATTTGTTAAATGGTGTAAAACCAGTAAAGAGCTATTGCATTGATCAATTATAATTGCTTTCAGGATTGAGAGTCCCATTCGTGCTGTCTGAGTTTAATTGTTTTTTTTCTGCAGACATCAACATTAAAGATTTCTTACTGACTACAATAATAATACCGACACAATCTTTTCTATTGTTTTTTATTATTATCAAACCATTCTTTAATAACAAAGTATTTTATTTTGCAATAGATAGGTTTCCATCTATTTCGTATTCTTTTCTAGACCCTTCACGCATACTTCTTCACCGGGTCGGATAATTTGTTTCGGCTAACATTGTAAAATTATATTAAAATAAATAATACAGACACAATCTTTCTATTGTTTTTTATTATTATCAAGCCGTTCTTTTAATAACAAGGTATTTTGTTTTGCACATTGCAGATTATTATTGCTGTGTCTACAACAATGGATGTTATATTTTAAACGGTTGTTGATTTTTTAACTCCGATATCTTAGGACAACCTAGTGCAAGCATATCAGTTACAACGTTTTGCATTAGATAGGTTTCAATCAATTTCTTCTTTTCTAGACCCTTCACAAATACTTCTTCACCGGGTAGGATAATTTGCTTCAAATAAAGCGCTATATATGATAACACCATTCCAGCCGTTGAAGATTCATCCCAAGAAAGACCATGAATATTCTTTGTCACCCAGTCGTTATGTTTTATATGATCTTGGCTCAAACAACTGGACTGCATTGGCAGTTTAAAAATTTGATGCCAAACAACACCTTTCAACAAGTCCAAAACCGCAATTTCTTTACACACAAACTCGTTTTTCTTGTATTTAAATCCCTGAATATCAATTATATACATGTTTGTATGTAAATATATGCAGTAAACTTCTACTAATTAAATTAATATTAGGAGCAATCTCCTTATATAGCAGATTACCACCATCTGCGTACTTTGCCAACCCACTTTTCAACCTATCACAAGAGTGAACACATTTTGAATTGAAACCGGCCCATGTGTATTTGCAGCATTTAAACATAAATAAAAAACATAAATCAGAATCCACTTTAATTAAACACAAATGACTTGAATGCGATATTTTGCATCTGTCATACTTTATAACTTCTCGCTAGAAAACCAAATTCAAAACATCTACACACATTTTCTCTGCACTTACATTTTTCAACATACGTGTGTTTTGAAGTATGTATGTTCCATTGAAAGTAATATAAAGCCGATCCTAATTCAAAACGTGCCCACAAGTATTTTACATTTGAAAGTATATAAGAATTCAGGTTTTCACATTTTACATTAAAAGTATATAACGCCGATCCTAATTCAAAACGGTGCACGTGTAACTTCTCGCTAGAAAACCTCAAAACAGCTACACACATTTTTCTCTGCACTTACATTTTTCAACATACGTGTGTTTTGAAGTATGTTTCATTGAAAGTAATATAAAACGGATCGTAATTCAAAACGTGCCCACAAGTATTTTACATTGAAAGTATATAGGAATTCATGTTTTCACAACTATTTTACATTGAAATGTTTTCACAACTATTTTACATTGAATATATAGGCGATCCTAATTCAAAACGGTGCACGTGTATTTTACATATGGAAAATACGTCTGAACACGTTTTGAATTAGGACCGGCCCTACCCCACTACTTAAGAAGTATAGTGTATTTCTATGTTTTGAAAAAACCCCATATTAATATATAATCTTCAAGTTTTATTTGCTGATGAATATTAATTTAAAATTATATTAACAAATATAAGCATACCAGATACCGTACGTACATTCTTATCACTTGGACCAAAATTTTGCATCCAACCGTTTATTCAAGATATATCGATTCCAAAATTATTAGCAGAAGTAGAAATAATTAACGAATTACTTCCCGAAAAAGAAAAACTTTTAACAAGAACTAAAATCACTAACATAATTACAAACTTTTTTCATAAGAATCAAAACAAAAATGATTTCTTTGTGTCTCTATACAAAAAATGTAAACTATATCTTAGAGAACATCCAGAGCTTATCCTTATTCAATCCGACAAAGGTAATGTTAGTGTTCTAATGCCAAAAGCTCAGTATGTTGAACTCGCTATTGATTTACTTTCTAACGAAGAACATTATAAAACCATTCCCAGAAATCCAACAAGTACCATCCAACACAAAACAAACAAAATAATCAGCAACTTACTAAACGCAGGATATTTAGAAAAACTTGAAGCCAAACAACTTATGATATATAATGGGACATGTCCAAAGTTTTATGGCTTACCCAAAATCCATAAACCTCAACTTGCACTAAGACCAATAATTTCTTCAATTGACTCTCCAAGTAGTAAACTCACCCAATTCATAAAAGACATTTTAACTTCTGCTTATCAAGTTCAAAATCCATATTACATCAAAGATTCTTTTGAAGTTGCACAATACATCAACAACTTTAATATTCCAAATGGGTACATTCTAATTAGTCTGGACATTGTATCACTATTCACGAATATAACATCAAATTGTGCTATTTCAAGCATAAGTAAAAAATGGAACATTATTCAAAACCACTGTAAAATACCACTTCAAAAATTCATAGAACTCATTCAATTTATTTTCGATTCAAATTATTTTTCATTTCAAGACAGATTTTAGAAACAAACTACAGGCACACCTATGGGATCTATTATATCACCCATAATAGGACAGTATGTCATTGATGAATTATTAGATACATGTTTACCCAAACTACTCTCCACCGTACCATTTTGTAAGAAATTTGATGACGATTTAATTTGCGCCGTACCAAACAACACACAAGGACATCATACTAAAAACTTTCAACGCCTATGATGAACATATACAATTCACCGTTGAAAGTGAAACAAACAATTCTGTATCCTTTCTAGATATGAAATTAATAAGAAACAATACAACCATCGTAACAGACTGGTACAAAAAATCAATTTCCTCTAGAAGATACCTGAACTATATGTCATACCATCCCATGTTTATGAAGATCAATACCATTTTAAATTTAAAAACAAGAATAGTGAAATTATCAAATCAATCCTTTATCGATAAAAATTTAAAAATCCTTTATGAAATACTTCAAAAAACGGTTATCCTAAGAGATTTATAACAAAACTCATATATAATACACCTATCAAAAAGCATCCAACACCACATACACAACAAGAAGAAACCAACAACCTAACACAAGGTTATAGTCTTTCAAAATACGTAAGCTTACCCTATATCAGAGATCTAACTAAACGGATAACATCTGTGATCAAAAACCCTACAATTAAAATATCATTAAAAAATGTCAAATTAAGCAGAAGCCTTTACACTAAAATCAAAGATGCAACTTCCAAAGAACTAAAATCTAACATAGTATACAAAATTCCTTGCTGTAATTGTATTCAAAACTATATTGGCCAAACATCAAGAACGCCCCATCAACGAATTACTTCACATAAAAGTGACACGAGAAGAAATGTTAATTTTTCAGCACTGTCAACGCATTGTATAGAAACAGGCCACAAAATGAATTATACTGATGCAGTAATTATAGATGTGTGTGTGTGTGTGTGTGTGTGTGTGTGTGTGTGTGTGTGTTTGTGTGTGTGTGTGTGCGCGCATGTGTGTGTGTGTTTGTGTATATGTGTGTGTGGTTATATGTTTGTGTGTGTATGTATGTATGTGTAGGTGGGTTGTTTGTATATAGGTGTGTTTGTTTGTGTGTTTTTAGGTGTTTATGTTTGTAAATGTAAACATTCGTTCTTTTGTCCCCTTTTTCTTTTGTTTGATATTTATGTATTCTTTATATGAATGTATTTACATGCGTGCGTACGCACACACATACGTATGTTTATATATTTGTGTATGTATATACAATGTAAATGAATGTAACTTTCTTACTACTACATCTTCCTACTAATTTTTCAAATGATCTAATTTAGACTAGCATACACTTGCGATTAACTTATACCTGTTAGTTAGTTAATTATTTAAATAATTGTTATATGTTTAAAATTAATTCACGAAATTAGTGTTTTTATATGAGTAAAATCTATATCTTGTAGTACGCATTGACATTGACATTTATACCTTCAAAATTTGAAAACCAATTTTTTATAATTTAGAATTGATATTTTTAATTTAAGTCAAACCTCGCATTTGTAAATATTTAACTTCCAAAACTTATTCATTTGTTTTGCCATTATATGTATTTAGTTACTCCTGAAGAAGGAAAAATAAATTCTCGAAAGCTCGAGTTATAGAACAAAGAGTAGACTTCCATAATTGCTGCAATCCTCAATAAATTATATAATTTTAAATATATATATAAGATATAAATATATATATATATATATATATATATATATATATATTGTTGTGGATTTAAAGGGTAAATCAGTGAGAAACAATAAAATTTCCACAACTCTGTATATAGAACAGAGCAAATTATTTACGCGCAAAATTAATTTAAGTCATTTAGTGAAAAAGGACGAATATTAGAGTATTTTTATATTTAATAATTAAAATGTTAGTATCACAGGTAGGAAGAAAGCTTCAAAGCAAATAGAAGTTTAAGGATACGCATAATTAACCATAAGTTATTTTAATTCAACACATATAAGCAAAAGGGAACGTGCTGTGTAAAAAAATTAATAATCCCAAGGCAATTGTATTCGTTGTAAAAGCCAACGTCAGTTTTATTAGATACGAAGAAGTAGAAAGTCCAGGAATTGTTATGTTCAAAACGGTCGATAATTAACAGAAACACCTGCTTTCTAATGGTTACGTTCAACGAAGTCGAGCGTATGTTAAGATAGGATTTCATAGAAATTATTTTCAACCGTCAGTTTGGTATAAACAACTAGGGTAACAAACATCTTAAGGAGCGAGGGAAATGCACAGTCGGTTATATACATAAGATAGAGACAGATATAAAGCAAGCAAGGAATTGAAATGCACGTACAATATACACGTGGAGTTGAGATAGGATGTCAACAATATCGATTTTCTGTAACTCAAGTGGGGTTTTGAACGAGACAACAAACATGCTTAGAACAGAGATAAATAGAGCTTAGGCGGAGTTTGTGACGGCAGAGAATTTTGTCATTGGTTGAAAGCGGACAGTTTTCCAAACGTACGCACACGCGAAGGTTGAAAGCGAATTCGGGGTATACAGCACGTAGGACGGAGCAAATTTTACGAATTTAGAGACGGTTATATTTGAAATTTGTACAATTCGTTTTGAAAATAAGCTTTTCGAAGGAAGCGCGTCCACTAGGAGGGTTTAAAAAGAATATAAATACGCAACCTAGATTATTAAGGGTCTTTTCTCTTTTCCATTACTTCGATAAAGTGCTGAATGCCAATTCAGACCACCATAACAGTATAGCTTTCTGTTTGTATTTTATGTATGTGATTATGTTACTGTAAATATAGTGGTTGCAAGTATAAAACAGTAGTAACGGACCTCTAATTATTGACGTGAAGTACGAGTAGTGCGTATTAAATTAATAAATGTCCGGCTACTACAACACAAAAATCATTAAATGGAAGCATGTTACATGGGGGTAAGCACCACAAGTAATCGAGTTTGTATGCATGATATATGGAATGGTACTGTGAGACGAGGCGCATAGTTGGAAGAGGTAGCAGATGGTAGAGGCCTGTGGATCCGCTGAGCAGCACAGTAAATCGAAACAACGCCGAGGGATTTTCTGGCACTCATCTCCGACGGGAAGGAAGCCTGAAGAATTATCCAGGTAATTTATTTGAAATTTCTGTTGTTTTATAAACATTTGTGAAATTTTGTGCTGTGTGGTTGACTTTTTTTTTTTGGTGGCATATTTATGGTTGTAGAAACTTATTGTAAAAGATACATGTACTGGACAATTTATTGATGTTGAATATTGAAAAAGGGTATATTTAGAACATCCAAAATTTTATTCAGGATAAAAATTGAATTGTAAAGGGTAAACGGGTCTGTAAAATTTTGTTTTAGTTTATGCAAGGTTTAAAAGGCATATACAAACTGAACTGGATTATAATGAGCTCACCATACTCCAGTGTGAAGTCAATTTAGGGTAACATGTGAGGCCCATCTACTCATATCTCATTGAGTTTGTTTAAAAATCATTAGAAAAATCAAGGACTTTAAAAAAATACCATAATTTAAGTTTTGTAATTATTGTATCAAACTATTTTAACACATGTGAATATAATTTATCTGTTAATAGGTATAAATAAAAGGTTGTGTGGTTGTGATATTATTTGGTAGTTTTATTAAACTGTGTGCTAGTGTGAAAGAGATATGTCTGTAAATTTAGGTATTTGAGAAGAGGCACAGCCGAGCTAGCCAGGGAAGCTGAAGGAATTCGAAGGCGATTTCATTAAGAGGGGTAAGAAAATTTTACAATTTTTATTGCATTTTTGAAAATTTTATGTTGCCCAGGTGGGGCACGAATTTTACTAGAGAATCCCGAGACCGTCCCCAGCTCCCATGGCAATATATATATGCGTACATGCATGCGTGTTTGTGTGGTAAATATATATATATATATATATATATATATATATATATACAGGGTGGTCCGGTTTTCATTAGCCAGCGCATATCTTCTGAACTATGCAATATATAGAAAAATTTCATGGGAAAAAGTTTTTTGAATATATTTTCTCTACAAATATAAGGCATTAAGTATTTTTCATGGCCTAATATATTTGAGCAATAATATGTCACCTTGGTTTTTTAAATAGAACACCTTGAATATTTTTTTGAAAACATATTCTACTTGAAATTGTCTTTACGGCAATATGCCACAATCAATGATTTCTATTCAAAGTGCGCTAAATAACCTAAATAATAGAATTTCAATCTGATTATTTCTGTTAACAAATGCCATTGTAGTATTTCAGTTGTTTATTCACAATTATTTGTCACATAAATAAGTAAAAGTATTATTGTGTTCTTAATAGTTGTTTCGCGCAAAATAATGGAAATGAATTATTCAAACAATGAAAAAGTTGATATGTTATGCTGTCTTCATAGGTCAAACAACAATAAACGTCAAGCTGCAGTTTTATATCGAAAGTTATATCCTGACCGTAGACAACCAAATATAAATACATTTAAGAATTTAGAAAATTCTTTAAGGTCCAATGGTAGCTTTTCAACTATCACCAGAAATTAAGTACAACATAAATTGATTATTTTGGCCTACTTTAGACCTTATCCTAAAGTTTCTCGAGACAAGCTGAAGCTGAACTAAACGTTTCGACAGATTTTTAATGTTTTGAGAGGACATTCAATGAAAGCATTTAAGATGCATTTGGTTCAAACATTACATCCCAATTATGCCAACAGCCGAGTTGGTTTTTGTATATGGATATTGAATGTATAGGAAGAGAATTTTTGGACAGTATAATTTGGACTGATGAATCTAACTTTCATACAAATGGTATTTTTAACAGAAAAAATACACATTATTGGAATGATAGAAATCCTTTGCAATCTGTTGAAACCCGTTCAGAAGTACGATTTTCAGTGAATGTGTGGATAGGTGTAGTAGGTGACTGCATAACGGGTCCATATTTCTTTAATAGTATAGTTTAACCCAAAATAGATATTTTGTAAACTTCGTTTCAAGATTTCTTAGATGATATTTTCAGAGTTATCAGGCGAAACTTATGGTTTCAACACGAGAGCGCTGCACCACATAATGAAATCAATGTTACGAATTATTTAAATAATGAGTTTGGTCAGAACTGGATCTGGAATAGGGGACCGACTTTGTGGCCTCCCCGATCACCTGATTTGTCAGTTCTTGATTTCTTTGTTTGGGGGGTTTTTAAAAGACTGAGTGTAATTCTAATTCTACCCCTTTTCAAAATCTTGAAGAGTTAATCGCAAAAATAAGAGCAGCTTGCTTGCTAACTACCCCGGTCATGCTACAAGATGCTAGAAAAAATTTAATTATTCGAGTTAATAAATGTTTAGAATGTAATGGTAAACAATTTGAACATTTACTAAGATAATTAGTTTGCTTGTTAGCTATTATTTTCAGATGTATGTGTAAAAAAAATTTCAATTTATTAATTTATACAGTAAATAACCAAGAATCACAGTTTCCTATTGGAATTCTATTATTTGAGTTATTTAGTGTAATCTGACAAGAACTCATTGGTTGTGGTATATTGCCGTAAAGACAATTTTAAGTAGAGTATTTTTTCAAAAAAATATACAGGGTGTTTTATTTAAAAAACAAAAGTGACATATTATTGCTCAAATATAGTAGGCTATGAAAAATACTTAATGCCTTATATTTGTAGAGAAAATATATTCAAACAACTTTTTCTTATGAAATTTTTCTATATCTTGCATATTTCAGAAGATATACGCTGGCTAATGAAAACCGGACCACCCTGTATGTATGTATATATATATATATATATATATATATATATATATATATATATATTGCTGTGAAACCTACAAAAAGCCTCACCAGAGTAAAAAAAAATATTCGAGCAGCTCGAATTGGGCACCAAGATTTGCTGTGATTCTCGCCCTGTTGAATCTCTTCTGATAGTCGCCTTTTTACTCTTTCCGCCTCGGCTGCTCACCTAGTTAAAACTTTCATCCTCATTCATAAAAAAAACAAACACATTCCTACCACAAACATCAACGTTAACTCTATTTACATCAATATTCATAATACATTAAAATTTCAAAATTAAATTTTAGCATAAATTTCAGTATCATAAAATTTCAAGTTTAAATTTGTCCTCATTTTAATTTGCATCCAGAATTAAAGTCCTGGTAGGATGCATACTAATTAATTTAACAATATTTGCAGACCTGAGTCTGAATAAAAGGGAGCATCTCCCACCCCTTTACGTTAATTAAACAGGCTAGTCTAATTGAGCTCAAAGACAGACCCAAATTTTCATCATAATCAAAACATAAACTGCTAAATACTCCTTTCTACTTAAACAAGAAAATTTTACCTTAAAATTAAAAATTTGTTGTTTATACAAATTCACTACTGTTCATTTTTTTTATCAAACAAATTATAAAGATATTCAACACACACCAAAACATCTAAGCTCGAACAAAATTGTATAATTTACCTGAATGTTACTGCACTCGTGGCTTCAATGTACATCATCCTTGCCAATTTCACCATTCCAACTGGGTTATGTTTACGTCCTCAGATTCTGACCACTTTTAAAATTTTTCTACACCACCATTCATCTAAAATAGTTTCAGGGCTTTTCAGGAACTCATCTATGTATATCTAAATCTTGTTTTGTGGATCCAATCACGTTTACGAATAACATTTGATTACTCACTCCCGAAAAATAGCAAAGCAATTGATAATTCGTTCACGCTATACAAAGCTGCATACTTAAATGTATTTATTTATCGCTACTAATTTAGATAATTGGTACAGTAATACCCGCAAATATAACTAGACTTTATTACCTTATCTATCTTTTCTAAGTGCACTAAAGCATAATAACTTGTATCGTAGCACGTATTCTGCTTGAAGTATGGTATAACAGCAAAAAAATAAAGAGCAAACTGTTTTAAAGTATTGAATAAAAATCGAAAATCTTAGAGAGCTAAACTCCTATAAACACGGGTTTATATAATAGCGCGCTTGCACGTCGGATTTGTTCCTCAACGGACAATTTTCATAATTTCGCATTCTATGTTCCCTTTCGACAGTCCGGCACAGCGGTTCTACAAAATTTGCACTCGCGCCAGTTTAAAATCTATAAATTTTTCACACGGCTCGCAGCGCGTCCGCGAACAACTAACTAATTTTATACAGAAATTGTTATGTTTACACCTCTCATGTTTGCATCTTATATCAACCAATCGCAAATCTAGTGACGTTTCTCAAATCACGCCTTTTATTACCCGTGTCTCTGCTTTGCGCATTTTATCCGTCTCTTTCTACCCTGGTGTGAGTGGTACAAATCGATATTCTTTACTATCGGTTATTTGAATCCACGTGGATTCCTATTTGAGTTATATAACCGCTCAACTAGCCTTCCCGTTAATATAAGCTACGGTTTATCCGACCGTTTGCAATATACGCAGAATTTTCATGTTTATCCAAACAAATTAAACAGAACGTGATATTTAAAAATACGCAGGTGTTCAATCGTAATACTTCTACGATTTGGATATTCCACGTATTTTAACCCTCTTGATAGATTTGCATGCTAGCAACGCATCTCATATTTGGTATTATTGGGTTTTTAAAAGCTTTTATGCATATTATACCTTAATAATCGTTCAATTAACTCCAATTAAAATAATAATGAATGGCATTGACTTCTACCCTTTAATTTTTAGCGAATACTAATTAAATATTAATTATTATTTGTACAGTTTGTTTAATACCCGTTACTTAAAAATTGAATTAATTGATATAAATTTCGCACGTAATTTCTATTTGTTTCTTTATACAAGGTGATTAAAATTGTTTGATGTCGTTAATTAATTTTCTACCCTGGTCTAAATTTGAGTAATATATATATATATATATATATATATATATATATATTTACCACACAAACACGCATGCATGTACGCACGCGCGCAACCACCCACACACTCACTCACACACACGCACGCGCGCGTGCACGCACACACGCACGCACCCACCCACCCACACCCACACATACACACACTCACACACGTATACACACACACACACACACATTAAAACAATTTGTCTATTATATAATTTAAGTTTTAAATTTAAGTAGTAAGAATAAATTGAATGTCTGTTTTTTGTTCACAGTGTTGTTCTTTTTATATATATGATACATCTCTAAAAATAAACTTTTTTGTTTATATATTTCCATTTCTAAAATTTTTGAATTTTGATGATCTGTTTTATGGTGTAAAGTAATTAATGTTTTATAAAGCACAAGAATTTGGTTTAATTTTGATATCACTTTTATGTTGAGTGATTTGTTGCTTTAAAGTTTGGGACGTTGTCTTATATATAAGTTGTCGCAATCCTAACAATTAATTTGGCAAACAACATTTCTTTGTAGTATTGTTGTCAAATTATGATGGATGAATTATTAGATACCGTTTTGGCACGATTACCTCTTAGTCTTCCATTTATTAAAAAGTTTGTGGACGACTTAATAACAGCCGTTCCTATAATAAGATTAATGAAAAATTAAACATTTTTAATAGTTATAACAATTACATCAAATTATCACCAGAAAAAGAAACAAACAGATCAATACCATTTTTAGACACATTATTAATAAGAAATGTTAACAAAACTATTTTGGACTGGTATCAAACCCACAAATTCAAATATATATCTAAACTATCATTCATATCAACCCCTTTAAAACTAAAACTAATATTTTAGGATTAAAAAATAGAATCAAATGAATTTCTCATCTTACTTAAATCTTATAACCAAAATATTTAAAAATTATCAAATATTTAAAAAAACAACAATTAACCAATGCTATTAATAAATAAACTATTACATAACGTTCCAACAAATAATATCTACTTTAAAAATAAAAATATTCACAACGCAATGATGATAATATTAACCAAAAAAATTTAAAAGTACATAAAACACTACCTCACGTAAATTTATTAACCTAAAAATTAATTCAAATATTTAAAAAACATAACTTTTAATTTGCTACAAAAAATGTTCTAATTGACTATAACTGACTATAATTGGAAAATTTACAAATCTAAATCGTGTACACAACTATACATAAACCTAACTTTCAATTAAGTTTAGCATTTTTGTCAATCATATCTGATATTGTCAAGTTTTTGACTTATGTCAGTTATAGACAGGAAGCAACACGATTTAGATTTGTAAATTCTCCAATTATAGTCATTGGTCTCGGTGGCGTAATTGGTAAACGCATAGTCCCTGAAAGACTAAGATGCAGGTTCAAGTCCTGTCCAAGACCTAATATTTTCCTTCTTTCAATTACTAGCTCGATTTGAAATAATCATTTGGGCTTTGCATAAAAGTCTAAGTTATTATTTCATCTTATTAATTGTAATATATATATATATATATATATATATATATATATATATATAGTTATTAAGATGAAATGAAAACCCAACTTTGTATTTAAAGTTGAATTACCATTTCAAATCGAACTAGTATTGAAAACCACTAAAACGGCTACAGCAGGACTTGAACCTGCAACCTCTGATTTTCCGGATCAGTGCTCTAACCAATTGAGCTATCTAGCCTAATTGTTTAGATGATGTTATACTTAATACTACTGAAGCTTGGCTCTTGTTAACGATTTTCAATT
Organism: Platerodrilus igneus; assembly: GCA_036346225.1. Lineage (NCBI taxonomy): Eukaryota > Metazoa > Arthropoda > Insecta > Coleoptera > Lycidae > Platerodrilus > Platerodrilus igneus. The sequence continues at coordinate 594,126 of JARFIW010000791.1, forward strand.
ACGTCTTGCATTTAAGGAAATTGAATCTAGTTATATACATAATTCATGTACTAATAACTTGATCATCCCATTTTTGCAACGTTCGGAATAATACAAACATGTAATTATATTATTATTAATAAAGAAGAATAATCCACATTTAGTGGTTTTCAATTACTAGTTCGATTTGAAATGGTAATTCAACTTTAAATACAAAGTTGGGTTTTCATTTCATCTTAATAACTATTAATATATATTAAGCATTCATTTGCATTCCAAATGTGGATTATTCTTCTCTATTAATAATAATATAATTACATGTTTGTATTATTCCGAACGTTGCAAAAATAGGATGATCAAGTTATTAGTACATGAATTATGTATATAACTAGATTCAATTTCCTTAAATGCAAGACGTAATTGAAAATCGTTAACAGGAGCCAAGCTTCAGTAGTATTAAGTATAACATCATCTAAACAATTAGGCTAGATAGCTCAATTGGTTAGAGCACTGATCCGAAAATCAGAGGTTGCAGGTTCAAGTCCTGCTGTAACCGTTCTTTAGTGGTTTTCAATTACTAGTTCGATTTGAAATGGTAATTCAACTTTAAATACAAAGTTGGGTTTTCATTTCATCTAAATTTGACTAATATATATATATATATATATATATATATATATATAGTTATTAAGATGAAATGAAAACCCAACTTTGTATTTAAAGTTGATTACCATTTCAAATCGAACTAGTGGTTTTCAATTACTAGTTCGATTTGAAATGGTAATTCAACTTTAAATACAAAGTTGGGTTTTCATTTCATCTTAATAACTATTAATATATATTAAGCATTCATTTGCATTCCAAATGTGGATTATTCTTCTATATATATATATATATATATATATATATATATATATTTAACCCCCTGTATACAGACCGTAATTAACATTAATCAATGCAAGTAAGCATATCTTTCAACAATGGAACGCGTATTCAGCAGAGAAATAATCGTACATGTATTTAAACTACGTTGAAGAGTGTTTTACAAGTTTATAAAATAAAATACGCAGAAGATAAGATGAAAACCTAACAAATCTCCATGCAATTACGCTGGAACCGTATACGCTTTGATAAGAAAACGCACTTTCAAAAATCAGTCTAAATAAATACATAAACGAAAATAGTACTAGAGTTACATCATTTATTTTTGTATAATTATCCAAAAGCATTATCTATACAACACACGGACCTAAGTTGAAAGTCTGGCCGCGATAACAAATGTTAAGTCAAGCAAAGATCACAAATAAACACGATGACACGGAAATACAAAGGAGTTGCATCAGAAAACAGCTTCAAAAATACAAGGAATATTAAAGACAAAACCTGGTTGGTTGAAACAATCTGCAAAACTGCTTGAAAACCCAACCCAGGTGTAGTGGGAAAGGTGATAAGACGGGTCAGTCCACACTTGATGCACGTCAAAGCCACGACACTTTTAACCAGAAATCTACGCGTCAAATAAATAAAGTTTAGAATATATCAATTTTATGTTATTGTGAAAGTAGTGCTGTGCAACAATTACGTGAAGCATACATGAAGAGTTTCTGCCGTTTTTTTTATTTAGAAAACGTGAGCAGAAATTGGGTAATTAATTTAAATTAAATATTTATAATCATATAGGGCGTCTAATTGGTTTCTAATCGGATTCTGGTACAATTCGAATTGACTTCTGATCAAATTCTAATTGACTTCTGATACAATTCTGGTACAATTCTAATCTGCGTCGAAAGTATTTAAGGGAAGAGATTCAATGCATAGGCAGAGAAATATAAAATAAAGAAGCACGAGGAGATTTTTGGAAAACGAGGGTTAACTGTACCTAAATATTGGTTCAACTAAGCAGAGCATTGGTATTAGATTGAAGACAACAAGCGGGTGTTGATCCACAACACGAAACAACATATCAGCAGATCACAGGTCAGATCTACTTAATTTTAAGATATTTTAAATTTGAATACTGAATTTATTCAATTTATCCAAAACTTGTAAAGAAGTCAACAAGAAACATTGCATACGTTAAACTTACGTAATAAATCATAAAGAGGTCTCGAACGTTCCAGATTTTTTTGTAAAGGGGTAGTTTTTGGTGACTTTATATTGAATCAAAAGTATATAAATTTTGGGATAAATAATCCATATGATATTAATTGATTGAAGAGTGTATTTAAAGAATTTCAAAAATTGTAAATATTATTTCCTTTCATTATATGAATGTTGATTGACTTTGTTTTATCAATCCAGACAGGTAATCATAAAGGGGTGAAAAAGAAAATTGATCATGGTAACGTTGTGCACTCCGTGTAAATTAAAAAGGACTAGCCGTAGCATAATAATAAAAGTAAAAGATTAATTTGAGAGGAACGCAGAGCGGTGGTGTTCAGTAGAACGTTTATTACACCGAGTACGGCGTTATCATATCTATATATATATATATATATATATATATATATATTATATATATATATATATATATATAGTATATATATATATATTATATATATATAATATTATTGCATAATTTCTATTGTTGGGTGAAAGAATAGACCAATTAAAAATATTCGAAAGGAATTTTTTACTAGACAGTTTTTTTAGTCTATAATCGGAACACTTTCTCAATGTCAGTTTACTGTTAAAAGTTGTCTTGCTGCATTCAAATGGCTGCAAGTTAGTGAGGTGGTTTGCTTCATTTCCATTTTACATTCTACAACTGGCAAAACGTGTTAAAAAATGTAACAATACAAAAAAAAGAATATTAGAATCATCTAATGGAGGAGAAAATTCTGTGCTACATATGAAGTATCCAACACCAACAAAAAGTATACACATTCACTTTAATGAATTAATTTCAAAGTTACCGAAAAATAAGTAAGAAACTGGTAGATATTATTTATAATTAATGATTTGCCAATTATATATCCTTTAGATTAAAAACTTTAAACATCCGGAGTAAAAATTATTAACCAAAAAGAAATTCAGGCAATAAAATAATTGTATTATATTACTTTAATTGTAAGCAGGGTAAATTATTTAAAAATTAATAATCAATAGCGAGTAATAATTAATGGTACCTTAAACCTGTAATTATCTCAAATATGTATAGAGCAACTGCAAATTAAATTGCGAAGATAAAATATAAACAAAGTGTCAGAAAAAAACAATTTATTTAGTGCATGGGTTTGTTTCTGTAAACCATATCTGAAACGATTTGTAATAGCCATCTTACGGTAACATTTGACAATTTTCAATTTAAACATTGTATGTCTTAATAATATGTAATTTTCATTATGACTTATAACGCACATTATTACGCTAACAATATATTTCCAATATAAGGTAAAACAAGGTTTTTTTACACGCAAGTAAATAAAATTTTTGGATTTGAGTATTTTTTAACTTGAATCGACCGTGAAGGATTTGGCTGAAACTTAACCGGGTCATCGAGTCAAAACCGTGTCACACGTAACCCGATAGACCAACAAAGAGAGACCCAAAGTGACCCAGGACTCTATGATCTGGTCAAGCATTGTGAGACTAAGCTCAGTTTAATTAAATGCAGCAAAATCAGAATTCAAGGTAAGGCCAGCTCCTTTTTGAAAGTTTTCTTATGGGTCGTAAAGAAACAGCGAAGTGGCCAGTGACACGGGTAACAAGTTTGTAGATTTAAATTAATTCCGTATGGCAGTGTGAGCATGAAGTTTGAAGAGCATTAAAACATAAAATGTATACCACGTTATAATATTCAAAATTTACAATTACAAATTTTACTTTGTGCAGTCTCGTGTAACAATGACAAGGTCAGAGAAATAAATTCATCTTACTTACCTCTGGAATTATTACAGCAAAAACTTTCTAAGTGAAGCTTACAGATCTCGCGGTCATGGGTTCATCGGCCGAGACTGCACTAACCAACAAAATAGTTATACAGGGTGTCCGGCAAATACGTGTACAACGTAAGAACAGAGATTCTTTGGCTCGAAATAGATCGATTTGAGCCAACTTACCTATTATACAAGTTGCTTCATTTAGTCGGCTTCAAAAAGGGGTTAGAGGGCTTCAAAAATCGTGAAAAATATTTGATATTTTAAAATAACTCGAAAACACGTCGATAGATTTTGACCATTTTTGGAGTGCGAGTTTCTACTTTCAATTGACATCTTTTGGTGGTGTACGCAATAATTTTAAGAGCATACGAGTGTCCCAAAAATGATGTATTATATAAATATCCGACCACTACCTTTTTCCTGTTTATGCAATGACTACCAATTCTTTTTATCAGTAGCTGACTTAATTTGGAAACTTTTTGTCTTTTGTAAAATTTTGATTAGACGAGCGGTTTGACAGAAAAAAATAATTTCAAATGTCTGTTTTTTTATTTTTATTTCATTGTTTTGTTTATTTTCTTATTACTATCATTGAAAATTAACAGCGCGGTACAAGTGTTGGACCATTACAATAAATTTTCAAGATGGCCGCCATTTTCTTCAATGCACAAATTAACTCTTCGTAAGAAGTTTAACTGAACCCTCTGCATTGTTTGTACATTATTTTTTAAAGAGTTGGCTGTATTTAAAATTCGTCTATACAATTTTTCTTTGCTATCAAGTGGAGACGAATAAACGTTAGATTTTAAGGTACCGTTCATTTACATTTCCAATGCTCCACCCGAAGGTACTACATTGGCCAGGAGGCGAGTTTTTTGTTGCCTGGAAATTTAGAATTTTGCCGAACCCTTGCCGTTCCAGGCAAGGTAAGGATCTTTAACGTACGAGACAACACTCACACACGGGACCTCCATTTAACCTCTCATCCGAACGAGGGTGTAATATTTGTGAAAAATGCTCACCTGCCATTTTTCAAGCAGTCGGCCGTGTCGGGATTTGAACCCGCGACCTTGGGATCCGTAGTCTTACGCTTACTACATTGATCCACGGCGACGCCTATTTTAAGGTACCCCACAAAAAATAATCACAGGGCGTCAAGTCCGGCGATCGTGCTGGCCAATTTGTAGGAGCATCATATCCCCTTTCGATCCATCGATGCGGATATTTTTCGTGTAAATGTTTTCGAACAGCTAGAGTAAAGTGGGGAGAAGCACCATCGTGCATGAACCACATATCTTGGCGAAGTAACAATGGCAGATCTTCCAATAAATTCGGCAATGTTTGTTGTAGAAAGTTGAAGTCATTGTCTCCGTTTAATCGATTTGGAATCACAACAGGACCGACAATAAAATTATCAATAACTCTAGCCCAGACATTAATCTTAAATTCATGTTGATAGTGAGTCAGTCACTTTAGTTGCATGAGGATTTTCTACAGCGTAAACATGTTCATTATGTGTGTTAGTAATACCAGATCTTGTAAAAGAAGCTTCGTCTGTAAATAAAATTTTGCGACTGAAATTTGCATTTTCAATTCTCTGATCTTGAATAAATTGACAGAAAGCTAGACGCCTCTCAGGATCGATAGGCAAAAGGTTTTGTACCTGTTGAACTTGGTATGGGTGTAATAACTGTTCCTTTGAAACGTCATGAACAATACTTTTAGGAACTTGTAGTTCAAGTCCTAAGCGTCTGGTGTTTATTTTTGGTCTTCTTCAACTCTATCCAAAATTTGTTCTTGCAGATCCGCAGTTCTTGTGGTACGTTGATGTCCTCGATCCGCATTTCTTGACTGAAAGCTACCATTTTCACGAAAACGTCTTTCAATATTTGCGAATGTTTGGTGGTTTGGCATTCGGCGATTAGGAAATCTTTCCCTATAGACTCTGACGCTTTCACGACCATTGCCTTGACAAAATCCGAAAATCAAAAGCATATCCACCTGTTCGTCGTTTGTGTAAGTACTCATAATTTAAGATAAAAGATGCAAACTTTTATTAAATTAAGCAGAAATTCACGACTTGATAGGTAAACTGAGGTTAAATGACAGTCAAATTAAATAACAAATAAAAAGCAAAGCCAACTACTAAACTATGCTTTTTGATTTGCCCCGCTTTATATTTAATGCAGCAATAATGACGAAAGTATGCAGACGTTTGAAATTATTGTTTTCTGTCAAACCGCTCGTCGAATCAAAATTTTACAAGAGACAAAAAGTTTCCAAATTAAGTCGGCTACTCATAAAAAAAAATTGATAGTCATTGCATAAACAAGAAAAAGGTAGTGGTCGGATATTTATACATCATTTTTGGGACACTCGTATGTTTTTAAAATTATTACGTACACCTCCAAAAGATTTCAATTGAAAGTAGAAACTCGCACCCCAAAAATGGTCAAAATCTATTGACGTGTTTTCGAGTTATTTTCAAATATCAAATATTTTTCACGATTTTTGAAGCCCTCTAGCGGCTAAATGAAGCAACTTGTATAATAGGTAAGTTGGCTCAAATCGACCTATTTCGAGCCAAAGAATCTCTGTTCTTACGTTTACACGTATTTTCCGGACACCCTGTATAAAACATCTATTTATAAGTTCACTGTGCACAAATGGTCCATAAAAACAGATAAATAATAGTAGTTCTTAAAACTGGCTGTTACAGTAATAAGTAATCGTACCAGGTAATCTAGCTTAATCATATCTCTTGAATGTGTACATTCGGCTTACCCATGTTACAATTAGAATAAACAAAGTTTACTATAAAGTTTAATTATAATTATAATAACAAAATTACAATATTAATAAATTTGTTTAATTCTCATCTCTAGATTAGGGTCTTCAACAACAAATTAATTTTTTGCGGTTGATTAGTTTAGCTGCGATCTAGTACTTGTTTTCTGCAGAATGCTTGATAACATTGCTAAGGTGTCAGTAGAGCCTGTAACACATCTAACTTCGTTGACGATACAAATTAAAGAGAACGAAAACTCGAAAACAGCTGTTAACTACAACTGTTGAAAAGTTTTCTTGTTGAATTAGAAACAACATTCACAGGCGGATCCGTTTTTGTAACAGTAATTGAGCATGGAAAGTAGAAACAAATACATAATTTGAAAATGGAGGAAATGTGTACCAATAAAATAATTAGATATGTAAGAAATACCTAATTAATATTGAACGATTTAAAATGAATGAACTTATTATGGAAATTGACTATTCTGGCGCAGCGATACGTCACTGGCTGTTTTCAACACGAAATCAACTTAAACTAAATGCATATCATTTTAATGTTCAAAAACAGTTATGTGCACTGTGGTGATTGTTGCACATTTGCAACATACACAAATAAAAAGCTCTGGAAGATGGAAAAATATAAACAGGTTGTTAGTAAGTAAAATGGTGTTAAAAACAAAAACATTAATGATTTTTTTTGCTATAAAAAGTGATTTTAGTTTTGAATAAAAGTTAGTTTGTTTACTTAGACTTATACATAATAAGAACCAATTACATTGGTGAGCCCGACGTGATTCACCTGCAAGTACATTGGTGACTCATAAAATTTGTCAGCAACTATGGTAATACTCAGCATTGACAACCAGCTAAAATTCACTTGATTGCTAGTGGCAGAGGTTATACAAGTGCCGTTATTTTGGAACGACAAGCCGGCATCTTAGTTCGCTATTTTGGATGCCCAATTTCACATTGCCAGTATTATTCGTAAAAAAATTAAATTTTTTCATACTGTGGCAAGTTTAGATTCCCGCAGTGCATCCGAAGTAGAAGAAATAATAAGCTAACCTCCGGCTATAAACCCTTATTGTACTCTAAAACAAGAGCTTATCAAAAGATTGTGTGAATCTCAGGAAGAAAAAGTGCGGCGATTATTGAAAAGAGATGAGGTAGGAGATAGAAGCTTTCTCAAATTATGAGATATCTTCACGGGCTAGCAGGTGACAAGGTTCCAGAGAAACTACTCACTAAAATCTGGCTTAGTCAATACCTCATCGAATACAAATAATGTTAGCAAGTCAAATAAAATCAGTACCGGATAGTTTAAGTGTACTACTTGATATAATTCATGAAACTGGCCTCGTATCAAATACTATAACTTACTCACAAGCTTCAAGTCTTACAGACACATACTCTGAAATTTCGCCAAAAGGACAAATAGCAGAGCTTACTAAACAAGTCTCAATGTTAGTAGATTATAACAAACATAAAAAGCTGTATCATTACAAAAAATACAGGCAATAGCATGCAACCACGGCCTTCACGTTCACGTTTAATAAAATGTGCTATCGAAGACAACGAACGGCCTCAAAATTCAGACAGACAACGTTGGTAACATTAAAGATTCGGCGCAAATGCAACAAAAGGTGTAAAGCCATGCATTTTTAGAATAATTTCGAAAAACTCGACCCAGAGTCATTAATGACGGCGAATGACTGCCATACAAATTGTAGCCGTCGTTTATTGATTACAGATGTTGCTTCTGAAGTACAATTTTTAATTGATTTTGGATCAGATATTTGTGCATTCCCATACACTCAGATCAAGCAATGCAGGAAACCATCTACATATTAAGTTTTTTCCGTTAGTGGATCACCTATTAATACTTATGGAACAATTTATTTGTAATTGAACTTAGATTTTAGGCGCGACTTTAGTTGGGAATTCCTCTTGGTTAATTACTGCTGCAGATTTCTTGTCATTTTTTAATCTATTGGTTGATCGTAGACATGACAGATTGTTGGATTTGGTTACCTAGTTGTATGCAAAAGGAAACAATGCCATTCGTAACTCCACAATCAGTGTAAAAACTAACATTGTTTCTTCAGTATTTCACAAGCTTCTTGTACCATTTCCAGAAGGAATTAAAAGCAGAAGCAATGTTAAGCACAATAAACATACTATTAAACATTACATCTATGCCTCCCCAGGATCACCAGTTATTTGTAAAACGTAAAGATTACCACAAGATAAAATGGGTATAGCTAAACAAACATTCGAAATAATAATAAATAATGGTATTGTAAGTAAATAAGAAATTCAACGATTAGGCAGGAAAGCAAGTGCCAACGCTCTGTATATAAACTATAGTTATAATTATTTTAAGAAATGAAAAGTACTCTAAAAGATTTAATTAAATAAAAACTTGACAGTCATAAAACGACGTGGACGGAAGCTGTAACACAATACGCATGAGTAATGCATCATCATTACACTAAGAATCCCAGTTAAATAAGCAGGTTTGAAAATGCGTAAGATAGAAAACGCATATAATTTAATACATAAATTAAAGTAAAGCTACGTGATCAGAAAGGTAAAATCCAACACCTTGATAGATTAGAAATAATTACGGCATGGTGATAAAACTAAAGTTCATCAAATTTACTGTACAAACAAGACGTACGTAACCAAGGAGAATGAAAATCCAAGAGAACCAATGCCAATAACTTGAAGTCCTACGTGCAGGAGATAGCGCAACAATTTCGTTTATACATAAAAAATTCGTAGAAATACCCAAAATCTTGCATGTAGGAATCACGTACAAAGCTTTAATCGTTGAACTATGCGCGTGTCAACAGATAGGCGTTCCTTTTAAATACGACAGGATTTGTACGCAAATCAGTTTAACTTGAATGAAGGCATGGTTCACTTCACCTAAAAGAAGATATTGACGTAAAAGAATTACAAGTGATTTGATAGTTAATAAATTATATAATGGTGATAGTGCATAATTAAACAAGGTTTGTCGTTTAATCCTCAAAAACGTAAGTTTCAAAAGGTTGTTTTTAAATAGATTCTAAGTTTTACATTAACAAAAAGATTCTGAATATTTACTCGATCCGACGTGGAAATTCAACAAGTATTTAACCACCTACTGGATACTACAAAGAAACATAATAGGCATCTAAACACTTACTGGATTCGACCAGGAAATCTAACAAGGACTCTAAAATAATCTATGAATTAATCAGGAGAAGCTATAAAAAGGAAAACTTAAACCATATCTAAAATAGATGTGGATTTAACGTTGGACTATTTAAATCAATAAGCTGAAACTGAAACAGCGAGCAGTTGGAGCAGGAACTGGTTCGAACTAGGGGAATGAGCCAAGCCACAAAGGGACAACAGGTTAGCCAATCTAAGTATTTTGTTGTATTTTTTATTTATGAATATTTTAAACATTGCTTTCATGAAAGCTTTATGTGAGCGTCTACAAAGATCATTTTAGTACACGTTATAAATTACGTAAAGATTGAAGAAAGTTTAATCAACGTTCATAGGGCTTTGCATAATAATAACATGGGTGATTTTTGCTGGCTTTTTGTTTAATTAACGGGAATGATAATTATTGAAAGAATTTAATTCAGGTTCTATTCAAAGATTTCTTAAACGTTTTTGTATATTGCAAATATTTTGAGAACATTATATATAAATTGTGGTTAATTGTGTTTAGATAAAAATACATAGCAAATGGAGATAAAAAGGGAAAAATAAAATTATTTGTTGTCGTATTGTCGCAAGCTCCGTGCGTAGTTAAAAACTGAGCTAGCCGAGGCATATTAAAAATTAAAATTAAAGATAAAAATTGAGAAAAGAAAATTTTTTAATCTTTTTATTTATACTAGAAAAAAGGGAACCGGCTCATTGCAACGATATCACAGCAATATATATATATATATATATATATATATATATTGTAGTGGTTTTAAAGGGCTAAATTTAAGTATAAACAAGGCAATTTCAAACACCTTGTATAGAGGAAACAACCAAAATTTACGTGCGAAATTTATTTCATTTAGTGAATTTAAAGTAACAAGTATTACCATAATTTTACAAGTAGTGATTAAAATTTAGTTAGGTTCGTAAAGAAAATAAATTGTAGAAGCCAATGCAAATTATTAATTAATTTAATTGAGTTTAGTTGAAAGGGTTATTACGTCTAATACGCATAAGAGCTTGAAAAATCGATAATACGAAGGTGAAAAGCTTTACTAACAAACGAACAGCCGTTGAATATAAAATACCTTAAAACGTAAACTCCTAGAAATGTTATTTTAAAACGTTGGTTAATTGAATACCTGCATGTTTTGGAAAGGTCATGTTCCCCTTATTTGTGTAGATAAAAGGCAGTATTCGAGGTATACTGTGCAAACGGTAGAATGTTTCGCATAAATGCTAACTAAAAGTTTCCTTAAAGCGCAAAAGGGATGGACAATCAATTATATGCACATGGGTTAGTTTAAAACGCGGACAGTAATATCGATTTTCTACCACTCAAGCGAGGGTAGAAGGAAACATAGAATATGCATAAGAGAGGAATAGCGTTAGTATAGGCGGGGTTTTTAAGACGTTACGAAATATATTATTGGTCTATATAGTTAGTTGTAGAACAGACAAACACGGGAATATTGAATGTTAATTTTTCGGAAAATATCATAACGACGAGCTAAATTTCGAAGATTTCAAAAACGGTTGAACCAAAATTTGAGGAAGTATTATTTTAAATGAAAAATTTCGCGTGAAGAGTGGCCGAGAGGTGGCATTTCGAATAGTATAAATACTCTAAGAGAATTAGCATCGCTCTCTTTTAACTTCACTTGTAGTATTTTCATCGCTTCAGAGTACGTACAGAAATTTACCACGAGCTTGTAACTATATAAAAATTTTAAAATTATATAGTACAGTGTTGGCCTCATAATTTGATACGCGCATAGTGTCGAGTCTAAATTTTATTGAGGTGCAACATAAATTTTAACAAGCTCGTAAAGTGACGTAAAGTACCGTAAATTAAAAGTACGCAATTATAAAAGAAGTGTAATACACATGGATTTGGATTTGAATGCATCGTGAATGCAGAGCATGCAGCGCAACTTAGAGGGTGGTCATCTACAAATAGCTGGAGGCGGCGAGCAGAGCAGAACCACGAAACCGAGAGCGAAACAACTTAACCGCTTCGTCAACGGAGTAGGAATCTTCAAGAAATTCCAGGTAACGCTTTAGAATTTGTTGATTTTTTGATAAACTATAAAAATTATTGTGATGTGTGAGGGTGAACTATGAAAGTATTTTGCATTATTTTGCGTATTGAAAATAATACGTATAACTAACTTTTATTATGGTATTTAGATATAAATTTAAAGGTGTATATAAAGCTTATTAACGTTCCCCAGGAATTAAAATTTTTTTATTGTTACGAGTACATGGTTTTTTTTTGTGTTTGCAGTAAGCGTATGCAAAGTAAAAAGCATACATTAATCATAAAAAAACGGGTTATCATGAGCTCACCATACTCCAGAGTGTACTAGTTAAAATTAATTATAAATAAAGAAAGAAAAATAAGGTATTATTCAGGGCCCATTTACTCCGGTTACATTCAATGTGTTTGATATTTCAAGTTAAAATCCTGGACTTTACTAAGATAGAATTTATTGAGGTGTAACTTGTGCACTGCAATGTAGATAATTTTGAATTTTTATTTGTAAATAGTGGTAAATAAATATTGTGTGATTGTTGTATTATTTTGTGGTTTTATTGAGAGTGTTCGTGAACGATAAAGAGTATGATAGTGAATCTAGCTATCCAAGAGGAGGCCCAACTGAGCTAGCCAGGGAGCTGTTGAAGTAATTAAGTTGATGGAAGCAGAATCTGGGTAAGAAATTATTTTTTTGAGAAAATTTTCTATGGTGTGCAATTTTCGATTTGTTTTAAAATTGATAATTTAAGAGGTTCGATTCTTATAGGTAACACAGTAATTTTAAAAAGCGCCCAATTCGTGAGGCTCGATATTTATAGGGAACACAGCAATATATATATATATATATATATATATATATATATATATTGCCGTGGAACCTCTCTAAATCGCCTCTCCAGAGTAAAAATACATTCGATCCTCAATAACAAAAATATTCGAAAAGTTTATTTATTTTCCAAAATCATAAATAAATTTCACACAATAGAAAAACTTTAATAAAAATATTTAATCTCTTACCCAGATTCCTCTCTTCATCACCTTAATTCTTCTTCAGTTCCCAGGCTAGCTCAGTTGGGTCTCCTTTTGGATACCTAGATTCACTATTATACTCTGTATCGTTCACGCACACTCTCAATAAAACCACAAAATAATACAACCATCATACAATATTTATTTAACACTATATACAAATAAAATTCAACATTATCCACATTTCAGAGATCAAGTTACACCTCAATAAATCCTATTTTTGTACTGTCCTGGATTTTAATTTAAAATATCAAACACATTGAATATACCCGGAGTAAATGGACCCTGAATAATACCTTATTTTCTTTCTTTATTTATAATTTATTTTAAATTTGAATACTCTGGAGTATAGTGAGCTCATGATAACCCAGGTAATTATGAATAATGTATGCTTTTGTACTTCGCATACTCTTACAACAAACAAAAAAAACACACCCATGTACTCTTAACAAAATTTAAATTCCTGATGGAACGTTAATAAGCTTTATATACACCTTTAGATTTCTATTTAAATACCTTAATAAAGTTAGTCATACGTATTATTTTCAAAATAATGCACAATACCTTCAAAATTTACTCTCACACGTCACACAATTTTCATAGTTTCATAGTTTATAACAACAACAATTTTAAAGCGTTACCTGAATTTCTTGAAAACCTCCACTCCGTTGACGATGCGGTAAAGTTGTTTCGCTCTGCTCTGCTGGCCGCTTCTAGCTATTTGTAGAAGAACCCCTTTCAGGTTGTGTTGTTTACTCTGCCTTCACAGTGCATCCAAATCCAACTCCAAATTAATTACACTTCTTTCATACTTGCGTACTTTTGTTTAATTTAATTTAAATTTACGTTACTTCACGTCACTTCCCGAGCTTGTTTAAAATAAATGTTGCACCTCAAATTAGAATTTAGACTCGACACTTATTCGCGTATCAAATTAGGCCAACACTGTACTATTTAATTTCAAATAATTTTATATACTTACAAGCTTGTTCGTAGTCTGAAGCGATCAAAGTACTAAGAGAACGAAGTTAAAAGAGAGCCGTGCTAATTCGCTTCGAGTATTTAAATGCTTCGACTGTAACCTCTCCAGACTCTCCTAACGCGAAACATTTAATTACACTCATTCGTTCTTAAAATTTTGGTTCAACCGTTTTCGAAATCTCCGAAATTTAGCGCGCCGTTACGATATTTTCCAATAAACCCGACTTCAAATATCCCCGTGTTTGCCTGTTGTACACTAACGATATCGACCAATAGTATATACATTGACGTCTTCAAAATTTCGCCTATATTAATGCTGTCCCTTTCTTATGCACATTATATGTTTCCTTCTAACCTTGTTTAAGTGGTAGAGAATCGATATTACTGTCCGCGTTCTATTTATCCCATGTGGACCAAATACGTGCTTTTTGAAATGCACTGTTATTATGCCTGTCTCAGTCCGAAGCATTTCATTAGCCCTCTATCTTTTCTGCACTTTAAGGAAACTTTTAATTAACATTTACGCGAACCCTCCAACCGTTTACCCGATATTCTTTGAAACTTGTTTGTTATCTATAAAAATAAGTGGAACCTGACATTTAGAAAACATGCAGGTGTTTAATTAACCTGACGTTTTAACACAACATTTCTAGGAGCTTCTTTTCATGGTATTTCAACCCAACCGATATATCTGTTTGTTACAATGAAAGCTATTCGCCTGGGATTTATTGATTTTTCATGCCTTTATGCGTATTAGACGTAATTAAACTCCATTAGATTAATAAATAAATTGCATTGGCTTCTAAAATTTATTTTGTTTACAAACCTAACTAAATTTTATTCATTAATTGTAAATTTTTGTTAATACTTGTTACATTAAACTGAACTAAATGAAATAAATTTCGCACGTAAATTCTGGTTGTTTCCTCTATACAGGGTGTTTCAAATTGTTTTCTTTATAGTTAAATTTAACCTTTAAAACCACTACAATATATATATATATATATATATATATATTATTATTAATAGAGAAGGATAATCCACATTTGGAATGCAAATGAATGCTTAATATATATTAATAGTTATTAAGATGAAATGAAATGGTAATTCAACTTTAAATACAAAGTTGGGTTTTCATTTCATCTTAATAACTATTTATATATATATATATATATATATATATATATCAACTTACCTTGTGTAAAACTACTTATATATATATATATATATATATATATATATATATATATTCAAAATATTCAATGTTAGCAGGTAAGTTATACACCAGTTAAATTTTCTTTTAAAATTTTTAGATTAACTTATTATAAATTATTTAAGTTTTAATATTTTTATATTCATTGTAGACTTAAACATCAATTATAGGAGTTAATCGACTATTCTACAAAAAGTCAATTGCGAGTACACTGTATATAAAAGATATTTGATTAAATGCATGAGAAATCAGCTCCTTTAGTAATAATCCGATAACATTTAATTAGGATAGTAATATGTGCGTCGTGTAAAATGTTTAAATATAATTTACGAGTAAAGATAAGATTTTAGAAGCAACTAATTGCAGCAAATAAAATTATCGGGAAACATAGATAAATTGGCATTTCAAATATTTAATTATGATGTCGCAAATATCAACGCATGTTAAAGCTGAAATACTTATAACTGACTGATTGATGGTCTTGGGGCTGCCGGGGTATTTATGTTGTCCTATCCCCTCACAGGTCTGTGAGAACTTGCAGATCTTATGTCTGCTTATTTCTTAATTCTATTTATTATATAATGTAACAATTTAATTTCTAAGTAATTGCGGTTTCTTAACCGTCTGTGACCTGCCACTTGCAGTATCACTATCGTCTGGAATACAGTGTATTGCATCCGTTCTCACAACTGTTAATAACCTTTATTTAATTATCATTGAATTACATTGTTGCACTTGACTTAATAATTTCTTTAACAATTTCTAATAATTCCTAATAACTTATTACATACATAGATTGGGGGATACATAACTGGGGTTGCGCAAAAATTATTATTTTCCTAGAATGAAACACATTATTTGGAAAATTCTTTCAGGGTGTGACTTGTGTCAAAAGACAAAAAGTTCGACTAAGGTTAGCGGGGAATATAACAGTGTGTTGGCGAAAGCGCCTAATAGAGTGGTATGTCTGGATTTGATGGGTCCGCTGCCCGTGTCGCATTCGGGCGTCACCCAGTTATTAGTTATAGTTGATGCTTTTAGCAAATTGGTTACGTTGTTTGCTCTTAAGCTTGCTACGACAGCCGCTATTTTAAAATTATTAATATCTCACTATTTTGTCGAGGTTGGCAAACCAGAGGTTATTCTGTCTGACAATGGCAGCCAGTTTTTGAGTAAAAAATGGAAGGAATTGTTGGGTTCTGTAGAGGTGAAGGTGGCTCATACATTAGTGTATTTTTCTCAAGGAAATACGACAGTGGGTTAATAAGAAGATTGTGCGAATTTTGAGGTCGTTGTGCTATTCAGCTCATGGGGGGGCTTTGGCTTTAGATAAGGTAAAGGTATGGATCGAAAAGACGGTCCTTACATGTGATTTTCCAAAGCTCCACCCGAAGGTACTACATTGGCCAGAAAGCGAGTTTTTTTTTACCTGTAAAATTTGGAATTTTGCCGAACCCTTGCTGTTCCTAGCAAGGTAGGTATCTTTAACGTGCATGACAATACTAACACACGGGACCTCCATTTTACCTCTCATCCGAACGAGGGTGTATTTTTGTAAAAATTGCTCGCCAAACATTTTTTAAGCGGACTGTGTCAGGATTTGAACCCGCGACCTTGGGCGTAGTAGTCACATACATACCACTACGCCACGGAGCCGCCTGATAGAGCGGTCCACAATTCTACTGGATTTGGTCCCTATGAGTTGCATTTAGGAGTACCTGTTGACAATCCTGCAATTAGGAATATTGCTTTCCCTGAGAGCGTTTCACAAGGTATTACTGAGGGGGGAGTCATAACGTTTGCATATAATAGGTTAAAATCTAAAGCCGAAAAACGTAAGTATCATCATGAAAATGTGCATAAGAAATGTATTAATTTCAAACAAGGTGACAAGGTACTGGTTCCGACTTATTTTCAATCCTCAAGTGCGGATAAGGAAATTAAAAATTTTTTTTTGCTATATACCGATCCAGCCACTATTGTAACGGGGCGTGGACCAAACTCCTACAAAGTAAGGGACGACAATAGTGGTCTTTCGTTGGGTGTTCAAAATATTTTGAATTTGAAACCATATATTTTCCCGTGTAGTAGAGAGCCAAGGAACTTACCAGTTCATCTGAATTACAAAGTCAGGCCATAGTAATTAGGTTAAACTTATAAGAGGGTAATGTACTAGGCCACCCTTATTTAGAATTATTTAGTAATAATTGTCAGTGGTTGTAGTGAGAGATTAGTCGAGAGCTGTCATCGTGATATGACAGATAAATAAAACTGAATCTAAAATCATTAATAAAACTGAATATCCAGTGTAGACAGAATTAATTTAAAAAAAGTGTTCAATAGAACTTGTGTTCAGTTGAAGTTGTGTAACAATCCAAACTACAGAAACTCATCGGTAGTAGTGTCGGCTGGCTGGGCAGTCAAGTTCAAGGCCAACCACTACGGTAGCAAGTTCAGATCCCAGATATTAGCTTAAAATACGGGGTGATACATGGTTCAGCCAATTTCTACGTTAGCGTGCAGGTTGAGGCGGCAATCAAATGATAAGTAAAATCTGATGCCACATCAATCTTTATGTAATTTTGCCTTGTTTCATGAAGATAATTATATGCAGGTTTATGATCTACAGATAATTCACTTAACTATTAACATAATTTCTATAAATTGTGTTCACATACCATTACGTAGCAAATAAGCTGCCTCCATATCTGGAACGTCTAACCGAATATCCCACCCTTCAATATTATCAGTTATTACATACTTTTCCATGATCTCCTTGTTGTTACAATTTTACATGTTAGTTCAGTTTATAAAACAGCTCTGGGGCTTGCTATTTACCGCGGTTATAAAAATCAAAGTAATGATGTTTGAAGGGTTTATGCGTGACGTCATATAACCCTCTTATTTATAACCACAGCCGCTTGAATATGTATGGTAAATCTTACTATTACCGGAAATAATTGGTCATTCGTTGGAATTCGACTATTGTAATTTGTGTGTTCATAACCTTAGATAAAAATTTCTTTTGTAATCTTACAAATTAAAAGTGAAAACAAATTATTTACTATTTAACTCAATTAGTAGTTTTTGAAAAACTAATTTCTAATGATATCTTATGTAAATCCTAGCATATTGTACCATGGTCAGCTTATGGATTACACGATTTTAATTGTAAATTTTACTCTTAACGATTAACTTGAAACTTCTACATGTCATCTTACTTTTAATTATATAAATATTCCTTGCTTTATCTATTGTTCAGGATAAAAAAATTACCTGCAGTATCACTTTTCGTACCCAAATATTATATAATTATTGAGCTTTCACATCGTTTTTTTTATCTAAAATTTAGTTTATAACCTTTGACTTATCTTACAGCATATTTAAATGGATATTCCAAACGTTGTCATGCCATATATAGTTTTTAGTTTTAATTGATAGATCTTTCATTCCTAGTGATCATCACACGCAAATAAATTCAATTTATTTTAAATTTTTATCTTCTAATTTTGTTATTATTTTACAACTTAATACCGTGGTTGACGTCAAAAATAATGTAAAGCTTTCAAACCATTTTTTTTTGCTAAAATTACTGGATCAATCAAAGTCGTGGGAAATGTGGTGCATATCTGGACTAAAGCTTAACACATCAAATCAATTTTCAATTTTTTGGTCCAAAAATTATGAATTTATTTAAGTTTTGCATTTTATAGTGCATCGAGAATATTATTATAAAGCAAATCTTTAGTTTTAAGAGGTTTTTAAAATTTTCCAAGCTTGTTAGTAGTTTCTTATAGAATTTGTTGAAGATGCAGTTTAGAATTGTTCATGGACGATATGTTACTTCCAAAGTCCTGTAGGCTACTAGAAGCTCGGCTAGTTTACAATTTGATGCACACTCGATAATTTCTTACTCTTGTGTTTGTCGGAGATTATGCGTATTAGTTGCAAAACAAGTGCGTATGTAAAATTTGAAACGTTTAAGAATTAGTAAACGTTTAACATTAAAAAATAAAACTAATCATTGGCTTCAGTAAAGTCTCAAGTTTTGGTTATATAAATTTGTTTGCATTACTATTTATATTTGGGTCTTAGAGCACTAGTGCAAAAATTAATATTTGGTTAGTTAATTACACATTTTTCTAAGAGCTATATTATCAAGAAATTACATCACACAACCATCACGTCTATTCTGCTAGTGTGCAAATATTTGAATTATCAAGGAATTAACATGTTTTTTTTTAGATTAAGCGTTGTATAAAAGCATTAACAATTACAGACCCAGATAGATTAAGTTGCTCTTCGTCTAAGCAAGTTCTACGTAACCATAAGTATAATGCCGGTTCTATTTTATTTTACTTTGTTTATTCTGCATCTTTGCGTCAGTGCAGGACCAGAAGGTAAGTTTGGGGTAAGATTATCTAAAAAAAAGACTATTTCTAGATAATTAGAACCTAAAAATGTATCCTTTAGTATCTGTTTTAAAATTAGAATGTACAAAATAACATAGACATTACACAGACTAACACGATTTTTGTTTCATCCACAACTATCTGATGGAACGTTTCTTTAATATCTCCACCAATTACTGTAGCCTTTTGTCTGAACTTCTTTAGCGGTGTGAGTACATCAGGTCCAGGAAAGAGGAAATTGTTTATTGAAACGTTTTCAACTTTAGCTGCTGCATTCCATATGATGCGCTCTTTATTTGGTTTGTTAGGGTGATCATAGGAAATATGGTTAAATATCATTTCTTTGGCGTCTTAATTGCTCCAACTTTATTTTGATGCAATTGACCGTTTTCAATTTTTGCAACAAACCCATTTTCCAAGTACTTGTCTTTTTACGTTCTCGACCGGTAATAGCTACTTGTAGAGTCTCCTTTCCAAACACTCAAACCGCTTTAGTGCCATTAGAAAACTGTTTGGAAATTTCACTTGATCACTTAAACTTCGCATTGAATTTTCTAGCATCTGCGTAGCTCTTGGTCATGATTTGACTGAATTGGGGTTGCTGGTTTGTTTACGCCAATACTTCCTATTGCAAGGAACTTTTCATTTGTTATTGCATATTCCAGTCTATTTTTTCACATTGACAAATACAAAAACTATGTTGTCTGACAGCTTCGTAACTTATCAGTTGTTTTTTGTATTGTCCAAATTACCCAACACAATCTAGTTTTTGTGGCAATGGGTTGACCTTCACCGTATGTTTTCAATGACTCTTCTGGTATACCTCCATTAGTACATCCGCGGCGAGTGATTGAATTGGCAACTGTAGTGCAGATACAGTTCGTTCTAACACCTAGTGTTTTATGGTATTTCTTAGCGTGTAAACGTCCAAGACTTGGAATATCCTATCTTTAGAGACAAGTTTAAACTATCATTAAAGGACCTGAAAAATAATAAAGCACCTGGTACAGATAAAGTGCAAGCAGGAACTTGAAAAGCAGTTGGACAAACAGTATTGGAATGTCTCTTCCAACTTGTCAGCTTTATGTATGAAACAGGCGAGATACACAGATTTCACACCTAAGATTTCAAACGTATCATCATAGTCACTAAACCAAAAAAGCGAACTGCGGATAGATGTGAAAATTTTCGATCAATAAGTTTAACAGCTAAGTGTCAAAACTATTAACTAGAATTGTACAAGGACGAATGGAAAAACAGGCTAAGAAATACTAGAAGAAAATCAATTTGGGTTTAGGAGAAACAGAGGAACGTGGGAGGCCATTTTAGGTTTGAGGATGAAATGGAGAAAACAATAGAAAAAAGAGAAAGCGTGTATGTAGGGTTTGTTGATGTCGCTAATAGAATTTGTAGAATGTCACAAAAGTGTGTAAACTAAATAAATACGTTTTGTTACGTATGTAGAAAGTTTACGATTAGATCTCATAAAAAGACAATAGCTACATTAATCAAAAAAGCTTATGTGCTTTATTTTGGGTGCAAACTAGGAGATTAGGATAAAACTTGGACGCCGCATGTATCATATACGCAACGTGTGCTTTGAATTCAAGAGGCTGGTTCAACGGTATTCGTAAGTAATTGACTTTTGTAGTATCTATCCTAAAGATCATTTTACACATTTTTGGTTGAAAAATCTATTTTGAATTTCAATGAAGTCGAAACATACTCTGCAGTACCTAAACCTGCAATCAGTTACACTAGTTCTTCACAGCTAGAATTTACCTTTACCGAAAGTTCAGAATCTTATACGCTTGACGATGATATGAATGCTGCTGACTGTAATATTGTTGAACCTATAAAAGAAGAGACATATTGACTTCCAACCATTCGACGCAGGTACTCCACATTAATTTCACAAAATGAGCTTAACGAGTTACTTAGTACTGGATTTAAGTTTGTTAAAGCTCAAGCCGAACTGTTGGGATCCATGTTGCAAAGTTGAAATCTCTTACAGAGTGGTAGTATATTTTCCCATATCAGAGATGTGAACCAGATTTACTTAATTTTTTTTACATTGTGTGTACAGTTGGTTTACTGTGTAAATGTTCTTAGACTATTTGATGCATTACGATGTAAATACAAGACAAATGGGTGGAGACTATTTATTGATTTATCTACTCTAAGCTTGAAGGGAGTTCTCGTCACACGAAATTTGTACCCCTCTGGTCCTATGTGCATATAAAAAAAATCTATTACAATGTGAAACGTTTACTTGAAAAATTAAGCACAGAGAACATGGATGGTGCATATGGGGTTCATTTTAAGTCATGGCACTTTTGTTTTGAATGCAATTGGGTTACACCATTTCTGTTTTCTCACCGAATAGGACAGCAGAGCAAAAATTAATCACTACTTTGTAAAAGACTGGAAAATGAGAGGAAATCTTGTTGCTGAAGAAGAAAATTGCTACAAATCCTCCTTTAGGTAATACAAGAAAAGTTTTGCTACCATCTCTGCACATAAAACTGGGACTAATAAAAGACTTTGTTAAAACTTTCAATAAAGATGATGAAGAATTCCAATATCTGAGAGAGAAGTTTCCTAGACTAAGTGACGCGAAAATAGAAGGAATTTTTATTGGGCAAATTCGTAACATAACTAAGAACAGTGTTATCCTATTTAAAACTGATCGAGATTGAGGCTGCTACCTGGGTACAATTTAAAGAGGAATGTATTCCAACTTTTGAGAAATACAAAAGCAAAAACTTACAACTTATGATTATTTTGTTATATGCAGTTCCTGCATTTGAATTTTTCTTAAGGATTTCGACTGCTTCTTCAGTTTAAACGATTTCATATTTATCATCTTGTAGGATTTTATTAAAATATTTAGTTGTAACTTAAAGATGTTTCAATCTTTTTAGTTTGACATAGCGTTTAAATGTGGTATTCGATTATCATAGCATTTGTTTTCGAAAATTTTACAATTAGCTTATATACGTGTTTTATACAAGGTTATTTCTGGTTTGCTTACCGTATCTAGTATAAATTATGCATTGGTTTATGCTACGGGTACTTAATAAGTCTTTGAATTTGTAGTTCCTTATCGCGTATTTTACACGTGTTGATTAAGAACGCTACGACCACTTGATGTGTGGAATCAGACGTTATTGGGGTTTCCCACTATCAATTGAAGTTTCTCTTGTAAGAATGAAATATTAGATGTATTAATCAGGTTATAGTTGCCGAACTATTATTTTTAGATCCATCTTATGACTTGTCACGGTTTGAGTCACAAAATATTCTTAACGAAATTTACCCTTATATTTTAAAATGGATTTCGTGATGAGACAGAAGCAGTAAGAAGTTAAGCTATCAAGCTTATGAATTCTTTTTAGAAACATTGACATAAAATGATCATTACTTAACTTACTTTTTTACTATTTTTGGTGGAACGTATTGTAACAATAGAAATTAAGATAAATAAATTGATGATATTTGCATATTCAATCAAGCGATGTCGACTACCAAAAGTTGTTGTGCCCCAACCGTAAATTATCAGAACCTTCAAGACCACGCTTTTACAAACTTAAAAAAGGAACGTCATACCAAACTGTAAAGCTTGCTGTTTTTTCTCCTTACACATCGTTCATAAGTCCTTGAATTTGAAGTATATTCATTGTCACGTACTTCAGACACGTATTCTTTGAGAACGCTACGTTCGGTTAGTTGAACAGAATTACACTTTAATAGGGTTTCTCACTATCGAATGTAGTTTCGCTTGTAAGAATGAAACAGAAGTTGTAGTAATCGGGTTACCATTGTCGAACTGTTATTTTTAGAACCATTTTATGACTCACAGTTCGAATCACGAAATATTCGTAAAGAAATTTACGTATATACTTTAAAATGGATTTTGTGATAAGACGGAAGGAGTAAGAAGTCATGCTATCAAGTTTATGAACTTCTTTTATTAGAAAACTTGACCAAAAGAAACGACTGCTACTCAACGTACATTTTCACTATTTTGGTGAAACGTAACGAAATAATAGAAATTATTGAAGAATCTGAAAAAATACGTCTTGAACTTATATAATTTTTCGCGGGCAATTATGTTGGCGTATCCTAATACCAAACAATTAAAACCACTTTTGAAGAATTGCATTAATATTTCGTGTGGAAGTTGAACATACTTCGCTCAATTTATCGGAATATACTAATGTGACAGTTGTTATTCGTTGAGTATGAATTATAAAATAAGAACAATTACTGTCCATAAAATTCTTTATATAAAAATTTAGAGTTTCACAAATTGTTCAGGTGTGACGGTATTACCTAATAATTTTTTGTTACAGCTGCTGCGAAATGCATGTTGGTCAGTAGATGTTTCTTTTTCCTTTTATTGCTGTTGCCTACTATTACATTATTCATTTTGGAATTTATTTAGTGCTAATAGACATTATGTAGGTATATATTACTCATATTTAGACCAGGGTAGAAAATTAATTAATTACATCAAATAATTTTAATCACCGTGTATAAGGAATTTTATTAGATAATACGCTTTATTAAAAAACCGTGGAGAATAAAAATTCATTCGTTTCATTAAAAAGAAGAGATTTCAATTATTTACAAGACGCCTTCTATAAAAAGAAGCAGTATTAAAATGCTCTACGTGTAATTTAATTATTCCGAGTAAAGAAACAAATGGAAATTACGTGCAAAATTTATATTAATGAACTCAATTTTAAGTAACCGGTATTAAATAAAATGTACAGATAATAATTAATATTTGATTAGGAGTCACTAAAAATTAAAGGGTATTATTTTAATTGGAGTTAATTGAACCATTAGTAACATATAATATGTATAAAAGCTAGTAAAAACCCAATAATATTCAGATCGTAGAAGTATTATGTTTGAACACCTGCGTATTTTTAAATGTTTTATGTTCTGCGTAAAATTTGCAGATAACAAATGGTTACAGAGAATGTTGGAGAAACCGTCGCTTAATATTTACGGGAAATTCTAATAAGGTGGGTTATTTCACAGTCCACATGGATTGAAAATAACCGATACTAAAGAATATCGATTTGTACCACTCGGAACAGGGTAGATAGAGACAGATAATATGCGCAAGACAGAGACACATATAGTAAAAGGCGTGAGTTGAACAACGTTACTGGGTTGCGATTGGTTGAAAATAAGAGGCAAACTTGAGAGGTAAAAATA
Organism: Platerodrilus igneus; assembly: GCA_036346225.1. Lineage (NCBI taxonomy): Eukaryota > Metazoa > Arthropoda > Insecta > Coleoptera > Lycidae > Platerodrilus > Platerodrilus igneus. The sequence continues at coordinate 618,894 of JARFIW010000791.1, forward strand.
ACAATTCTGTATAAAAATTAATTAGTTATTCCCAGACGTTGCGAGCCGTGTCGAAATTTCTGAGATTTAACTGGTGCGAGTGCAAATTTAATAAGAACCGACGCACAGGCGGTCGAGATGGGAACATAGTATACGAAATTCTAGAAACTGGCCGTTTTGGGGACAAAACCGACAGACAGGCTAACCACTATATATACCCGGGTTAATATGAGTTTCTCTCTAGATTTTCGATGTGATTCAATGCGTTAAACAGTGCTTTTTAGTTTTCCGATTTTGATTGAATAATTTAAACAGTTTGCTCGTATATTTTGGTGATTTAAAACAGTTTGTTCTTTACGTGCTACAATGAAAGTAATTTAGTGCACTTAGAAAAGAAGATACAAGGTAATAAAGTCTAGTATCACTGTACCAATTAGTCAAATTTGCAACGACAAATGAATACACAAAAGTAGGCAGTTTTGGCGTATATTTGTGAACGAAGTATGAATTTCTTTGCTATTTTTCGGGGGTGTTAATAATTAAATGATTCGTAAACGTGTCTGTATCCACAAAACAAGGTTCAGATATACACAGATGAGTTCCGGAAAAGCACTGAAACAACTTTAGATGAATGGTGGTGTAGAAAATTTTAAAGGCGACCAGTAATCCGAGGACCTAAACATAACCCAGTTGGATTGGTGTGATTAACAGAGGACGATGTACATTGACGCCACGAGTGCATTAACCTTCAGGTAACTTATGCTTTGTTGTTCGATTTTTGATGTGTTGGTGTGTGTTGAAGAACTTTATAATTTATTTACTTAAAATGGACAGTAGTGAAATTGTACTAACAACAAATTTTTAATTTTAAGGTGAAATTTTCTTGTTTAAGTAGAAAGGGGTATTTAGTATTTATGTTCTTGATTATGATGAAAATTTGGGTATGTCTTTGAGCTTAATTAGACGAACCTGGTTAATTAACGTAAAGGGGTGGTAGATGCTCCCTTTGTACTCAGACTCAGGTCTGCATATATTGTTATATTAATTAGTAGGCATCCTACAAGGATTTTAATGCTGGATGCAAATTAAAATGATAACAAATTTAATCTTGAAATTTTATGATACTGAAATTTATGCTAGAATTTAATTTTGAAATTTTAATGTATTATGAATATTGATGTAAATAGAGTTAACGTTGATGTTTGTAGTAGGAATGTATTTGTTTTTTTCTGAATGAGGATGAAAGTTTTAATTAGGTGAGCAGCCGAGGCGGAAAAGAGTAAAGAGGCGATTAACAGAAGATAATCAACGGACCAGTTAAGTTAATGGAGAGGCTCTTTGTAGGATTCACAGCATTCTTGACGCCCAATTTGTGGGGCTCGATTCTAATACATGGAATCACAGCATTCTTGGCGACCCAAAAGTGAGGCTCGAGTTCCAAATAAAATTTTTGTGATTTTATTCCAGGAAACTGGCGATCTGAGAGAGAGAGTTTCTGTGTGTGTATAAATTTAGGAGTATTTTAGAGTGTGTGAGAGTGATTAGAACGTATGCAGAGAAAAGAGTGGTTAATGAGTCAAGGAGTGGAAATTGGAAGTGACGATAGTGCATTGTGTGAGAAAAATTCTAAAATGGAAGAAGTTGGAGGCAGTAGAGATCAGTCGAGGACGGAATCAGGGGATCAAGGAAACGAGATGATAATGAGAATGCTAGAGAGGATGAACGATGAATCCAATAGAAAATTAGAACAGCTAAGCGATGAAGCTAATAGAGCTAGGGAAGAATCTAATAGAGCTAGAGAAGAATTGAATAGAGCGAGGGAGGAGTCCAACAGAAAATTAGAACTGCTAAGCGATAAATCGAATAGAGCGAGGGAGGAGTCCAACCAGAAATTAGAGCAGATAAGCGGGAAAATTGAACAAAATACTAAAGAATTTACAGAATTTAAAGATAGTCTTACCGTGAAACTGGGAAAAGTAGAAAATAGGGTTGAAAAAAATGAGCGTGATATTACAGGTCTTCGACAGGAAATGGGACATTTAAGGTCCGAATTACGCATTTTTTGTGAAGAAGGAATAAATGTAAAAATGACTAAAGTAACGGACTCATGAAGGGATCAGTTAGGCAGGGTAGAACGCGAAGTTAGTAGTATTAAATACAACATGTCAAGTTTAACGGGGGATGGTCCCAGATTTTACACAGGTGGAGTATCATTGGACCAACACATGAAGTTTTATGGCGATAACAGAGTAAATCCACAAATTTTTATTAATAGTGTAAGAAATCTAGTGGGAAATTTATTTGACGAACAGACTAAACTGAATACGATAAAGGCGTTATTAAAGGACAATGCGGAAGCATGGTACAATTTAGTAGGACAGGACATAGACACGTAACAGGACTTTGAAAACAAATTCTTACAACACTACTGGAGTGATCACAAACAGGACCAGATTAGGGACGACTTGATTACAGGAAAATTTAAGGGAGAGTTTGCAGGATCTAGGGAACAATATGCCATTCGAAAGTACAGTGTGGCCAAACAACTTCATCCACCATTGACGGACAGACAGATAATCAAGTACTTATCACGACATTTTGAACTGGAAATTAGACAACACGTGGCCTTACACAATATCACAGAACGGGAGACCTTTTTAGAGTATTTGCAGAGATATGACGATGTATGTGTAGGACGGACAAGAGAAATACGAGAACGAAACATTAACACGGTTAGGTTTGACAACAGGACACAGAATTTTGCGAGACGGCCGGACTACAATAGGAATTTTCGACCGAATTGGGAACGACGAGGACAGGAATACAGAAGCAATAGTGCGACTAGGGGACCGACGCCAAGACCTAGTTACATAAGACAGAACAGTTTACCGGAAGTAAACAGGACTGTGACGAGCACGCCGAATAGAGACAGGGACGTGGATACAAATACAAGGAGGACGTACGCACAGGTTGCAGAAGCACAGCCAGGACCAAGCACTGAAAACAGGACGAGACAGGATTTTTAGAACGCGACAGACCACTAGATTTCAGTGTAAATGTATATTAACATCCACGTGAATTTTTCAAAATTGAGGAGGAAGTAGAGCCAGAAACTGAGGAAAAATTATGTTTGCCAATTATTAATACAGAAATTTTTGAGAATAATGTAGAAGTATTACTTGATACAGGGGCAGAGGCGAGTTTAATATCGGAGGAATTCGTCAGCAAAATTAGGGATAAGGTTTGTGATAGAATTATGCCTATAAAGCGTAGCCATTTAGTAGCTCTAAATAAAAAGAAGTTTGCTGTAGTAAATAGTGTTGTGGTGCTTAGGATAGATATAGGAGGTTTAAGCTGTGAACAAGAGTTTGTAATTGTACCTGGACTGAAGTTTCAGAGCATTTTAGGTGTTGACTGTATGATGCAGTTAGGGGTTTTGATAGATATGGAAAGGAAGGTAGTAAGGATTAAGGATAGGGTAGTGCCATGGAAGGGCAGTTATGAAGTCACAGAGGATGACACGGGGTTGAGTATTAATGTAGTAGAGATAGAGGATGATGGAGGTAAACAGATCAACACAATAAGATGTCCAGAGGATAGGAGAGTAGAGGTTCAAGCCTTATTACAAAAATTAGTGGGGGTAGAAGCAAGCACAGCGTTAGGCTAAGAGCACATATTTGAAGTGGATAATTCAGAACCGTTCAACGCAAAGGTTTATCCTATTCCAGCAGCATATCGGGAGCAGGTGAAGGCAGAATTAAATAAAATGTTGGAAGATGGCATAATAGAGGTATCAAACACTCATTTCATAAATCCGTTGGTGGTAGTTAAGAAAAAGGATGATAACATTCGTTTATGTTTAGATGCACGAAAAATTAATCAACGGACCAAACCGCAATTCCATTGTCCACCACCCATGGACACACTTTTGACGAGGTTAAGTGGCAAGTTTATTTTTAGTAAATTAGATTTAAGGAATTCATTCTGGCTGATTCCATTACACAAAGATTCTAGAAGGTACACAGGATTTTCCGTAGAGGGAAAAATCTATAATTTTAAGGTAGTACCGTATGGTTTGTCAACGTCAAGTGCAGCATTAATTAAGGCAATGCAAGCAATTTTAGGAGCATATGAGCAATTCTGCATACACTATGTGGATGATATTTTAATTTTAGTGAAACTGAGGAACAACATTACTCTCATTTAGAACGGATATTATTAGAGCTTAAATTAGCAGGATTGAGGCTGAATATAGAAAATGTGAATTTTTTCAAAAACTGTTAAATTTCTGGGGTATGTGGTGAACACTCAAGGTATGTGTATCGATAAAGAAAGATTGTCCGAACTTTTGACATATCCGAGACCTAATAACATTAGGAAATTAAGAGCTTTTTGGGGTCCTTAACTTTATAAAAAGTTTGTACCGGGATTTGCTGAAAAAGCGAGTCCATTGTTTAAACTTCTGAAGAAGGGAGTAAGATGGAGTTGGACGGAAAGTCAAGAAGCAGCATATCTAACACGGTTGGAACAATTTCACGACCAACTAATTTTGAGGCATCCCAGATTTGATGTAGGTTTCGTACTGAGGACGGATGCATCGGATAGTGCGTTAGCAGCAGAGTTGTACCAAGTACAAGAGGGGGAAGAGGTGCCCATATCTTTTGTTTCACGCACACTGAAGCCGCATGAAGTAAATTACACAATTAGTGAAAAGGAGATGGCTACAGTGGTGTTTGGTGTTACGAAGTTAAAATTTTTTTTGATCGGAAGACATTTTGTAATCGAAACGGATCATTCGGCGTTGTGTGCGTTGATGAATACAAGATTTTCGAATAATCGAGTATATCGGTGGGGGCTGTTACTACAGGAGTTTGACTTTGAGATTAAATATATTAAGGGAGAAAACAATTTTATAGCAGACGCGTTTAGTAGAAACCGAGACAAGGATAACAAAAGACTGTGTGACATCATGATTGCCATGAACAGTCTACTACAAAACGATTCAGTATATGGAGAAGAGGAGATCTTGAGGAACCAGAGGCAAAGTGAGGAGTTACAGATTATTAGAATGAAGTTAGAAAACGAACCGGGATTTAAAAACTTCCATATGATAAACGGATTTTTGTGTAAAAAAATTCAAGATTTGGAAGTGTATGTAGTGGATAAGGTACAAGCAAAATTAATTATCAAAGATCTGCACTTAAGATATGGTCACATAGGGATCCGAAAGACATGGTTAATTTTTAGGGAGACGTTTTTTTCAACTAAAGACTTAGGGTTAGTAAAGTCAGTCATCAACACTTGTCACTTATGTACTTTAGGAAAGTACAAAAATAGTACGAGTCAAGATGTGGTACAAAGTATACACGTACAAAATCCCCTGGACTTAGTTGCTATTGATTATTTGAGTAATCTAGTCCGAAGTACAAAAGGACACAAACATGTGCTGATTGTGACTGATGTGTTTTCGAAATTTACCAAATTATATCCCACTCGGGATTGTAACACAGTCGGAACAAACAAGAAATTGGAACAATTTTGTAGGGAAGTAGGAACTTTTAAACGAGTATTAGCAGACAATGCTACATATTTTAATAATCAACGGTTTAGGGATTATTGGGAGAGGTAAAACATTAAAGTGGTGTTTTGTAGCATAAGGCATCCTCAAGCTAATCCAGCTGAGCGATATATTCAAGAGACGGTTAAGTTCTTGCGTTTGGCTTCACATAGGAATCATCGTTTATGGGAGGACAATTTGTCCAAGGTTGAATCTTTTATCAATGAAACCCCTAGTACCGTGACAGAAACCAGTCCCATTATGCTGATCAAGCAACAGTATCCCGAAAGACCATGGCAAATTGTGCCTAGGGACGATGAATTTCAACAACTTTTGGTAGATGTGAGGGAGAGGTTAAGGAAGAGAGCTGAAAAATATACAAGGAAGATGAACGCGAGAATTAGAAAGAGGGTAAAATTTAAAGTGGGAGACCAGGTAGTAGTAAAAAGCTTGAGAGTAGGGAAGAGAGATAGGATGACATGTACTAAACTACACTTGCCCTATGAGGGACCTTTTGAGATAGGTGAAGTAGTAGGAGTGCACGTATTTATTAAGGGAAGTAGGTACGGGAAATGAGAGGACGGTTTCACGTCAACCTACTATTCCTTATACCGGAGAACCAGCACCACAGGAGGAATAGGTGTATAATAGAGTAAAATTTAAATAGAATAGAGAGTAGATATAGGTGTATATAGAAGAGTAGAAGTAGATGTTTATAGAAAATAAAGCTAGGTATAGGATAAATATGGGAGATAGTTAGATATAGGTATATAGGATGAGAAGGAAAATTAAACGTAGGAAGAAAATAAGATAGGTTAAGTGTAGATATTTCTTATAAGATTAGTGGAAAGTTAGGAATAGAATAAGAATAAGATAGGTATATAGGATTAGGTAGGGGGAAGTGAGTATAGTTAAAAGTTAAGAATAGGATAGGTAGATAGGATGTATATAGGATGTTTATAAAATTAGGTGAGAGTTAGGAATAGGATAGGGATATAGGATAGGTGTAAATATTTTTTTTGGATTGGAGATAAGGTAGGTAAGTTAGATAGATAAGGGTAGAGAGAGATAGGCAATTTTTTTGTAAATTTTTTTGGCAGTCTAAATGCTTTATATTTGCATTCAAATAAGTGGGATTATTTGTATTCAAATAGGGGGAAAATACTCATATTTAGACCAGGGTAGAAAATTAATTAATTACATCAAATAATTTTAATCACCGTGTATAAGGAATTTTATTAGATAATACGCTTTATTAAAAACCGTGGAGAATAAAAATTCATTCGTTTCATTAAAAGAAGAGATTTCAATTATTTACAAGACGCCTTCTATAAAAGAAGCAGTATTAAAATGCTCTACGTGTAATTTAATTATTCCGAGTAAAGAAACAAATGGAAATTACGTGCAAAATTTATATTAATGAACTCAATTTTAAGTAACCGGTATTAAACAAAATGTACAGATAATAATTAATATTTGATTAGAGTCACTAAAAATTAAAGGGTATTATTTTAATTGGAGTTAATTGAACCATTAGTAACATATAATATGTATAAAAGCTAGTAAAACCCAATAATATTCAGATCGTAGAAGTATTATGTTTGAACACCTGCGTATTTTTAAATGTTTTATGTTCTGCGTAAAATTTGCAGATAACAAATGGTTACAGAGAATGTTGGAGAAACCGTCGCTTAATATTTACGGGAAATGCTAATAAGGTGGGTTATTTCACAGTCCACATGGATTGAAAATAACCGATACTAAAGAATATCGATTTGTACCACTCGGAATAGGGTAGATAGAGACAGATAATATGCGCAAGACAGAGACACATATAGTAAAAGGCGCGAGTTGAGCAACGTCACTGGGTTGCGATTGGTTGAAAATAAGAGGCAAACTTGAGAGGTAAAAATAACAATTCTGTATAAAAATTAATTAGTTATTCCCAGACGTTGCGAGCCGTGTCGAAATTTCTGAGATTTAACTGGTGCGAGTGCAAATTTAATAAGAACCGACGCACAGGCGGTCGAGATGGGAACATAGTATACGAAATTCTAGAAACTGGCCGTTTTGGGGACAAAACCGACAGACAGGCTAACCACTATATATACCCGGGTTAATATGAGTTTCTCTCTCTTAGATTTTCGATGTGATTCAATGCGTTAAACAGTGCTTTTTAGTTTTCCGATTTTGATTGAATAATTTAAACAGTTTGCTTGTATATTTTGGTGATTTAAAACAGTTTGTTCTTTACGTGAATGAAAGTAATTTAGTGCACTTAGAAAAGAAGATACAAGGTAATAAAGTCTAGTATCACTGTACCAATTAGTCAAATTTGCAACGACAAATGAATACACAAAAGTAGGCAGTTTTGGCGTATATTTGTGAACGAAGTATGAATTTCTTTGCTATTTTTCGGGGGTGTTAATAATTAAATGATTCGTAAACGTGTCTGTATCCACAAAACAAGGTTCAGATATACACAGATGAGTTCCGGAAAAGCACTGAAACAACTTTAGATGAATGGTGGTGTAGAAAATTTTAAAGGCGACCAGTAATCCGAGGACCTAAACATAACCCAGTTGGATTGGTGTGATTAACAGAGGACGATGTACATTGACGCCACGAGTGCATTAACCTTCAGGTAACTTATGCTTTGTTGTTCGATTTTTGATGTGTTGGTGTGTGTTGAAGAACTTTATAATTTATTTACTTAAAATGGACAGTAGTGAAATTGTACTAACAACAAATTTTTAATTTTAAGGTGAAATTTTCTTGTTTAAGTAGAAAGGGGTATTTAGTATTTATGTTCTTGATTATGATGAAAATTTGGGTATGTCTTTGAGCTTAATTAGACGAACCTGGTTAATTAACGTAAAGGGGTGGTAGATGCTCCCTTTGTACTCAGACTCAGGTCTGCATATATTGTTATATTAATTAGTAGGCATCCTACAAGGATTTTAATGCTGGATGCAAATTAAAATGATAACAAATTTAATCTTGAAATTTTATGATACTGAAATTTATGCTAGAATTTAATTTTGAAATTTTAATGTATTATGAATATTGATGTAAATAGAGTTAACGTTGATGTTTGTAGTAGGAATGTATTTGTTTTTTTCTGAATGAGGATGAAAGTTTTAATTAGGTGAGCAGCCGAGGCGGAAAAGAGTAAAGAGGCGATTAACAGAAGATAATCAACGGACCAGTTAAGTTAATGGAGAGGCTCTTTGTAGGATTCACAGCAATATATATATATATATATATATATATATATATATATATTATGATTTATTAATATTTGAAAATTGCGGTAAACAAATGATTAAAAAAATCCACTATATATTGTTTTGTTGCTTTGTTTAATTTTGTTTTATTTAAATATTAGGATTGAGGTTAAAAATTAGGTAATTAGGGAGTGTATTAGTTTTTTTGTGAAGATTTTTGTATTTTGTAAATTCTCCTGGATATGTTGGATAAATATTGTTTGCTTCGTGGGTTGGTTTTCTTCTTTTTTGCAACATGTTTGTAATTAGAGGTGTGTAAATTAAATTCCTTTCTTGAGGTTTTATTTTTCTTTCTTTGTGACTCACCCCACTCTACAACTTTTTAACCAGCGCGGTGTTCTTTGGATTCCTTTTTTGTTGCAGTTCTAGGTGCGGGCTATTTTCTTTGCTTACTTTACTTTTCATTCTTGTCCGCACGGAATATCGTAACAAAAATTTGGGGTTTCACGTTGAGAGCAAGATTTATGTTACGGTGTTCCATGCGAACAATAAAATAAGTAAAGAATATCGCCTGCACCGAGTACCGCAACAAGAAAAAAAATTCAAAGAGTGTCGTGCTAGCTAAACAGTCGCAGATTGGGGTGGGTCGCAAAGAAAGAAAGAGGAAACCTTAGGAAAAAAATTTTATTGACAAAACCTTTAATTAAAAAAACATGTTACAAAAGGAAAACCAATCCGCAAAGAAAAAAATGTTTATCCAACATATCTCGTAGGGTTTGCACAGTACAAAAATCTTCGCAGATATAGTAAATACAATCTTTAATTACATCAAACTAATCTCGATCGTACTTATTACAAATAGCATAACTTTCTTGTGAAGTTTCAGCATCACAGGAATCATTATCGTAAACATTTTGGCCATAAGCAAACCCTTCAGTCGAAATTTTAGGTACTTTTTGGCTACTCTCTTTCTCCTAGCAACTTTGTTCTCATTCTGTTTTTATTTTGATATGTTTGATGACTTTTAGCTTATTTAATTTGCTCCTGAAATGGTTATCTTCTTTAGTACTGCGAAGTCTAGTTGTTCTCTTAAATGTATAACTGCCAATATTTTGGAATGTCCTTTTGGTCACCCTCTCTTTAAAAGTTCTACTTTTTTGAACTTGTTGCGTTGCAAGCGAAACTTCAAACAATAACTGACGAATAATCTTTTTAAATGTAGTTTTAGTAATTGAAACTTGACTTTCTTGTGTTTCTTTGGTACAAAGTTTGTGAACGTACCATAACCTAGGAAGATTCAAAGGAAGGTAATCGCATTCTGTGCTTTTTTCCTGTTTTGGAAAGGAGTCATTTCGAATCTATTTTTTACACTAGGTGCATGTGTTTCCTGCGTAGCTTCCTCTTTATCAGAGTTTGTTATCAGTAACAGCCTTTGATTACAGATAATAGTTTTGTAACGTGACATTTTTTCCTGCAGCAGTGTCAAGTTACAGCTTTGTATCTTCAAATTTCTATTTCTATATAAGTTTTATCTTACGGTTTGGCTTAATAGCACTAAATAAAAATTTTTCGTCTGGGTGTTAGTAAAGTTGCCTAGATGCGGTTAGTCTCTCTCTTACAATATACACTTTATTTATATGAAGTACCATGCTCATAATTCTTATACATTTATTTTGTATATTTTAGTCCAGTTTTAAGCTATTCGTGTTATTATTTTAGAGAATATTTTCTTTAATTCATTGGAAGTTAACTGTAACACAAACACAACTGGCGTGAATGTTAACCTCTCTACTAAAGGTCAATATTGACAGTTGCTCCCCCCCTCCCCCCTCTCAATCTCTCTCTCTTTCTCAACCCTCTCTCTTTATTAAAAATACTTTTGCTTATGTTTGTGGGCTCATTTTTGGTTTAACACTCAGGGAATAATGTCTTACCTGTCTTCTTTGAAGGGTATTTAATATATAGTAAATCTTTAGTGTTTCTTAAAAATATTTCTATAGGAAAAGAAGGTGAACAGGGCAAGGTTCCATCAATATCTAAGGGCCTATCATTAAAGCTAATGATGGTAAGATATATTCAGATATAATGAAAATTATTTTCTAACATAATCTCATTTTAAGGCCTTCCTGCTTTCTAATTTTAACTTGTTTGCTTTAGTAAGCTTTCCATTAGAGTGACTACGCCATTTGTAATAGAATAAGCAGAATTTTATTTTGTGGAGTGGAAGTTGTTGGAATTCTTACCTAACCTCTCTCATGTACACCAGATGTAACTTTTAAGAGACGTAGGTTTTTACAGTGGTGAGTTTGTCCAGTTGTACTTCCTTAGTTCAAGAACCTGAGGTGACTTTGTAGACTACATGCCTGTAAATATAGTATGGTAACAATTTTTACAATATGGATATCTTACTTTAAAAGTGTGGTTTTGATTCATCGATTTTATAAATGGTGAAAAGTAAGTTAAACGCTTTTCCAAATTACTTGTGCTGAATATTACATTAACAAAATATTATAAATTTTATCATTACCTATATATCTAAATTACTAAGAGAAATAAGTTTTCAGACGGTTTGTAAAACCAAAAGTTTCATGAAATGGTTGGTTACCTAGTTGCTATTAAAAGTGTTTGATATACCTAATATTTTACAAATGTGTTGTCGATTCAGGATTATTATAAAATTAATACCACTTGTATCTTCATAACAGTCTATTTTTTAACTAACATTATCTGTTAAACTTGTATTTTACTATGAAATATAGATTTAACTTTAGGAACGAAAGAGCATATGGCCTTAAGCCTACAAGTATTTAATTTAAAAATGGTATGAACTAGTAAAAGGCTTTGTGATTTGATACTATATTTGACTTATATCCAAAATCTTATTAAGTTAATTCTTTTGTCTTATAAACAAATTCTTACAATTTAAATTTGTCGTAATAAGATACTGAAACACTTCTATTCCACGAATCTGCGTTACAATTTTTTTGTAATAACTTCTTTATAATGTAATGACTTTTCAACGTTTCTTTATCTTTTCCCTGAGATTTCAAGTCTTTTGCAGCCTCCGCAACCAAAAACGGTCGACTCTAGCTGTGCCAAGGTAATTTATTTATACCCTGTCGTGCAGCTATTCTATTCATTACACCTGGAAAAGGTTAGGGTGCAGTCTTTTTATTGAATACCTATGGTGATATACCGGGTGTTGTAAAATTCAAAGATAGTTTTTTGTAGTGTGTGACTCTTGTGTAAGTTTTGTGGGTGCTGTTATCGGATGATATTTGTAATTTTTTCGTCTTCTTCCTACTAAGATTCGTCTAGGATTTTTGAACAGTCGCTATTCTTGTTGTATCTTGATTGAGAATTGTTAACTGTTGGAACCTATGGTTTTGCATAATTTTTAAATTTGTATAGATTTTGAAATTAAAAATTGTTATGCGATATATGTTGGTTGGTTCTGATTTCTTTCCATTGGGGACCCTGTTTACGAACCCCAGTCTTTCCAGCAAATGTATGCTGTTATATTTATGTTTAAACTTAAGTTTTTCTCAGAAATTAAAACCAAATCGTTCGAACTCAATTTGTGATAACATAGAAAGGATTCTAGATAGTTGAACATAAACTGGTACTTCTTTTTTTATCTTCTAATTGGGGACCAAAACTAGGAGTGCAATTGTTATCAAACTAGAGAAGACCGTACAACGTTGTAAATGGAATAAAAAATATGTACATATGTCGTGTAGTTTAAATGTCTGTTTAATCGCATTTATGCAGATTTAAAGTGTTCTGTAAACTGTTATAAACACGTTAATTACGGTATAAGTTCAACTTTCTCGCATCGATTAATCATGCTCGATCCTACAAATTCGGCTGCATAAATGACTGCGAGTGCAACCCACAAGATAACAAAACAAGTCAAGAGCTTACCTGGTATGTTACTAAACGCTAAGATCGCTTGTTGCTTCTAGGTTGGGGATTTCGACTGGGGTGACCAAATATTATCATTGACGAAGTGAAGTACCTACCCGATTAGGAAACACGATAGTTTGTAGGTAGAGGGAGAAGGTAACAAAGAATTGAAACGAATCACTTCGCCAAGCTTGAACATCACACACGTCTTAAATCGTCAAACGCCGATAGTTAAAATTCCTCGTTTTAATAGGCTTGGTTTTCACTAACTACAGAATTCCACTCTCTTGACGCTTCCCATGCCACATTCTTTTAGTATGGGAATGCAAACGTATGCGGTTTACATACGATAAATCATGATTTATTAAAATAAAACGTAAAGGTAAGAAGGTGCAACAGGACAGAGAAACATTTTTTATGTTATGAGTTTAAAATCTTGGTATCCGAATTAATAAATGTACTAGAATAGCATGTACAATAAATATGTAAGAGAAAATACCAATCAAAATTAATCAGCGTTACCTTCCTCCACACGTTGACAAAGACCGACCATACGCACAAAACAGATTACATTAATTTTATATTCTATAGATCAATTTAGAGAACAAGTATAAGATATAAACATCCTCACAACTAAATAAATCTCTTATCTTTTATTGCACCCAAATAATTACTTTACTTGGTTTCAGTTTATACTGTAACAATGACGTAAAACAGTCTAGAATCGATAGATAAAATCATTAAACGAACAATAGATTGATTGATAGAAAAATGGCGGAAAATATTGCAAAGCCCTTAGAAGGGTCTACTAATTTCTAGTATAATGTGGAAGCTCTATAATTCGATAAATAAACTGTACGATCCGAAAGTTAGGGGAGTCCGACTATTAACTTGTAATACGCTATATAACTCTTGTTAACAGGTGCAGTAATTTAATAGTAGATGGCGCAATGCTAATGAAATCTTTTAGGAAGGACAATACGAATATGTAAGTGATTGGCATTGACTTCTAAGCTACTACTTTTTATTCCAAGAATCTAGCGTTACTTTAAGTCTATGTATAAAATTTGAATGATGGCTGGAAAATAATTCTATTTTTTGGTATTTTTTAGATTGCGGACCAAATGAATACTGGACTGAGTGCACTCCAGCCTGTTCACCCACTTGTGAGAATTACAACAAACCACTGTTTTGCACTGATAATTGTTTAGAACCCAGTTGCATTTGTCGATCAGGTTTCGTTAACGACGGAAATGGTTGTATTCATCCCACATACTGCTAAAGGTACTAATATTTTGTGAAGAAATCTAAATAAACGCAATTGAATATATATGTTTTAATTTATTTTATACGACGACTATTCTGTGCCAAGGATGGGATCTAAAATGAATAAAATGCAGTATTCTTAATGTAGTAATCATAAAAGGTTAGTGTCTATATTAGCAAATAATAACAAAAAAGTTACACCACTTACTACATGCTACTGCTGATGATCTTGGTGTATAGCTTGCACGCTTAACGTTTCTCTCAAGCAGAGTTGATAAAAATAGAAAATATTGCAACAGCTTTTTAAGAGCATTGTTTTAGAATTAACAATTTTAACATAATTGTTAATACTCGAAATTCATTCTGATCATTTAAAGTGTATCTAATAAAAAAAAAACAACAAACATCTCGAATCTCAGAAAAATTGCCATTCATAACCGTTATGTTGGCCACACATTTCTCTAATGAGGTACACAGATAGAGAAATCTATTCCAGTTGGCATGTTAGAAAGCAAATAATATGATTACTTATCTAATAACTTAAAATGTGTATTTATTACAGTCCAGACGTTTTGTACCTATTTTGGTTCATATTCGAAGGCTAAAATGGTGAAACAGTTAAAATACAATAGCTTGGTTTTTTTATAATCACATCCTACTCAACCACTTTAACATCAGCAAAATTTGGATTGCGATGAGTAGCTTTAACATGCGTCGATAAGGTGCAGGACATCCTTCCAAGTTTGGCATCACCTTTATGATGTGTTATTCTCCTTTAAAGATACTGTTTCGTTTGTCTAAGGTACAAGCCTCCACATGAGTACTTCACTTGATAGACGACGTTGCTTATCCATTGTCGGTTTGTCTTATCTTTGACTCTAGTAAAGTGATTTTTTTATTTACCTGTTGTAAATATGTCTTTTTTGTATTTACGAGCTTCAAAATTCTTGCTAAAGAAGGAGAGAGTTTTTGAATATAAAGGATGGCTTTATGGTTGGTAGTGAGTTGAACTTTATTTTGTTGACAATCTGCTGTATTGACGTATGCAAATAAAATTTTATTCACTATGGATTTAAGAAAGCCGCTGTTAATAAAGTTACGTTGAAGGCTCAAAAGGCTTTTTTTGTAGAAATTCGGGATTACATATTTTCGAAACGCGATTCTTCATGGCTACGGTTGTGTTTACTTTGGTTGGTAAGAATGATTAGAGTAGTAATTTATGCAAGGGTCTGAGTTGGTAGGTTGTTATACCAGTCAAAATTTTGAAGCGTTCTAATTTTCCGAAACCCAACTATTTTATAAAATTAAGAATAAGGTACAATAATTTTTGTATCCACCTTCTCTAGTGATTTTATTTGTTTAAAAATCTTTTATATAAGTGAAATAAATAAAGCCAAACACATTTAATCAGTATTTTAATTCTAGTTAACGTTTAAAAGAAACACATCTAACAAAATTCAAATAACTCGATTTACCTAGTTGAAAGTCCAACATAATTCTATCGTATCTTTTGTTTACGTCTAAATCATGCGCAAAACTACGAGTTCTGCAACAGCTACTCCGGTTCTTCTAGAACAGTCGCTGATAGAACTTCGTATAGTTAAGATGTGGAAAGTTTTAAATGTCAACGACCTTCGCGTCGCGCTACATCTACATTAGCCTTTCAACACGTGCCCCAATCTAATCGATTCAACAACGCGCAACAAAGGTGAAATAGAAAAAACATAAAGTCTGCAACAAATTAATAAAATGATTTAACAACTACTTTTGAAATAAAATTAACAAAAACAACTTATGTTCTGGTTTTGCTTCATGTAAAATTGCCATAACTACGTAAATGTAATGAGTTAGTTTGTTGAGTATTAAGTTGGAGATGTTATATCTAAAACATCGCGTAGGCCATCATTAGAAAATGAACTAGGAATAATTCCAGTTTTCCTCGAAAATCTTCTGTTGTTTGGTCATCTACCATCCGGGGTAAACTAGTTTTTTAAGCTTTTAGTATATTTTTTTGTAAACAGACGCAAACTGTTGTTTCATGTTATTTATTTAACTTTATATTTTATTTCCAGGTACAGAATCTGTGCAAATTTAAGCATAAACCTTTATGGTTTTGAAACGGAATTTAGTCGTCAAAGTTTCTACACTCTTTTTGCCGATACTTGCTTGTACTTGTTTATTTTATAAATGTAGTGGCGCCCTGGTTTATCCGTTACTTATTAACCGGAACCTCCCCCCTCCCGCTAATAGCCTAATAGCCGCAGAAATAGAGTTCAGACTTAGTCCGGAAGTCTCCCAAAAGTCAGCTACCAACTACGAATAAAAATTACATCTTAAGTTTTACTTTTGTGGGAAGTTGGCGTAGTGTTGGCTACCCCCTTTCACTAGCAACCAACAAAGCACCTCCAGAAAAAGAAGTATGACGATAGTATTAAAAAAGGGATTTTTTAGTCAACTTTGTTAAGGTGCTCGTGCATACAAAAAAGAAAGTAGTACAGTAAGTAAACAAAATCGCCCACACCGAATACCGCAACAAAACAGAAGGGTAGAATAGAAATCCAAAAGAATTAGATTCCGTGCTAGCTCAAAACGTCGTAAAGTAGGCTAGGTCACACAGACAGAAAAATTGGAAACCCCAGTAAGTGGATTTATTTATAAGCCGTTAGTTAACAGACATGCAATATTAACAAACCGTCAGTGAAACAAGCCTGGTATTATAAAGGATATTTACAAAACGTCACATCAAATATTTACGTACTCGTCACGTTATAACATAATGGAACCAAAGTCGTCAACTCACATACATCACAACCTAGCAAATACCGATTAAAAAAATCTTAGCATCTAAATAATACATACAAGGATACTTAGACAATGGTTCCAACCCTAAATATATACAGGAAGAAAATTAGACATAATATTTTACAGTATTTTTACTTGCTCCGTAAAATACACTTCCTAAAAGTAAAAACTGTAACAGTTAGTAACACTTAGATAGCCTGACAATCAACTGTAATGAATAAAATGTGAAACTTAACGTAGATTATTAATTTAGCAACAAAGTTGTGGACGTTAACATTCTTAGTATTAATTTTAAAATATATAAAAATCGCTCTAACGCCAACTTACGTTTATATGAATGTGACTGGTAAATAATTACGGAATCACCTGTGCACTAAGAGATAAAAGTTCATTTTTAGCACGCAGTCTGTAAATTATTGTAAGCACGAGTAAAAAAACTACAGCTTTCATAGCAGAATCAAGAAAAAAGAAAACAGTAACTAAACCTTAAGAAGTGTAGCTGCTTGCCTTTGGTACCATAGCGAATTGAAAAGTCTGTGTTACACTTTCCGTCGGACTGGATACTCGATAAAACTACTCAACATTGATTAGCTTTTATAATGGGAGCCTTTTCTGACGTAAGCTTGGGAAATTTTCGCGCTTAATCTAATCGCTAGGCTATATTATTTTCACGTTCTCGTAGAACAGAAGTTTCATGCTATCACTATTCACGTTTGTTCGAGAAAGTGTGTCGTATTTACGTATGCTATCAGCTTTCGAGAATTTATCGTTTTATTACCGCTTCAGGCTATCTAATAATTGGTCGCGTCGTTTGTGTATGATTACAAAATGAAATAATGCACAGTAATTTCATAAAGCATCTATACATTCAAAAACAATTTTTTTTCACAAAAAAATATAGAACAATTAGAGCATACATTTTTTTATACATAAAATTATTCCTAACAAGTATCTAATTACTTAATTATTAAAATGTTTCTCACATAGTTTTGGTTAGAATTTACAGAACTCAAATCTCTTTTCTTATGCATAGTTTACTTGTTTTTTTATTTCTACGCTTGTATGGTTGTTTGGTCAAAAAATCCTTGACAGATAGTCTATTTAAAAGTCAAAGTGTTTGAAACTCTGACCACAAACTTTCTGGTAAATATCCTTAAAAAACTATTATATGCGTAAGAATTATTCTACCTTAAATTCAAATGAATGACAAATACTCAAATATCAACTACAAACAAAGATCTAAAATTAATACTTGCAAAATCCAAAAAGCGCTTATCCAATTCGTCATTAACAGTAGCAAATATCTTCTGCTTCTATTTTTAAATTGACGGTAACGATCCTAGTTTATCAGTTTTGTTTATATAATTTTTCATGTTATTTAAAATCTTCATTTAAAACAACAGCTACCAAAGTGCATTCTTCCTTTTAATTAATTAATTTAAAATAGCTTTTGTATCAGGACTATCTATGTCGAAGATTATTCAATTCTCGCAGTTTTAAAATAATTACGTTTCATATTTATGCACAGTTACGTTTTAAGAATTACTTCTTTATTCACAGTTGCATCTTAAATATTAAATACTGTATGAAATACTGCATACTTAATAAAACAACTTTTCTCAAAGCAACATGTTCACGACTTTATGAATGAATTGAATCGAATGAATTTTCTCTAATAAAGTTCCCACTTATATACAATTTTATCTAATTACGTCATCGTTGAGTTTTCTTGTTCCGTATGGAACATAATATACAGTAATGACATAAGATTTCTGGGAATAACTCTATTCATCGTTTCATTAATGTCGGATCATCGCGGCTGAATCGTTGTTTATCCTTGTCTGATTTATGGGTTATTTTTGCATCGCATTCCTTCACTAATACGTAAGGCTATTAAACCCCGTTTATATATCCTTTGAAGGTGCAAAAGATTTGCATTGTTTTTACACGGACACTTTACACACGGGGTAAAACAACCAATGCTCTTAATTGCTTTCAAATGCAATAAAATTTGCATTGTTTTTAGGATAAATGAAAATGAATAGTTTTGTACTTATCTCTATAGTAATAAAATAAGTGGCTTGATATTTATAATGCTTGAAAATGATCGATTTGTTTATATCTTTTAAAGATTGAAATTTGTTTTTATAGTATTTTTCAACAATTAATTATTTTTACATATACGGCTTATATTTGTACGTAGCTATATTATTGATGTAAAATTGGGGCTTTTAAATACACGGGAAGTGTGTTTCGTTTTGAATTCTAATGGCTATGTATTTACAGTACGCTTATATTATACAGTGTGATTATTTACACGCACGCAATAGTGTTTTTGCTTTGCACTATAATGGCTAAAAGTACGATTGTATTATACATAGCGGAACAATAAATCTTCGGAAATTTTTATTCTGTCCGGTTTCTTTTATATTTTGGTAGGCTTTATTTTTAAATTTTGGGTTTAAATGACTCCTTGTGACCCCCTTATCACGTCAATATATATATATATATATATATATATATGGATATGACAACGGTAGGACGTAAGACCACGTGTTGGGCGTCGCTAAATTTACTGTGATACCTTCTCTTTGGAGTAGGCGCCAAAAGACTTACGTGACATGGTACTGCACATTGAAAGTGTGTAATTACTGACTTACCTTCCTTTCTAACTTTTCTTTGCCTGGCTAGCTCAACAGAAGTAATGGAATTTACGAAATGAAATTAAACACAGCAATCTTACTAAGCATCTATACATTCAAAAACAATTTTCTTTCTAGAACAGAATACAGAACAGTTTACAAAATCCTTGACAGATATCCTATTTAAAGGTCAAAATGTTTCAAACACTGACCTCAAAACTTCCTGGTAAATATCCTTACAAAAATTATATGATTAAGACCTATTCTACCTATTCTTACAAAAAAATTATATGATTAATACCTATTCTACCTTAAATTCAAATAACAAAATAATCAAATATCAGTTATAAACAAAGGAATCTAAAATTTATATTTGTAAAATCAAAAAGCGCTTATTCAAATCGTAAATAACGTTAGTACATATCTTCTACCTCCATTTAAATTGAAGTTAAAAGCTCAGCTTATAAGATTTTTATATAATTTAAAATCCCCATTTAGAAGATGAGTTACCGAAGTGTGCCCTTTTTATCTTTAATTAATTAATTTTAGAATAGCTTTTTGTATTGAAAAATCTTTAATCGTTGTAAAACAAATAATACTTCAAACTTCTATTCTTGAAACTATTTAAACGTGTAAGCTTCATATAACGCTGAATGTTATTTTGTTATAAATAATCGAACGCGAATTAATTATTCAACGTTACATTTTGCTCGCTTTATGGTGGAATGAATGAAACTGAAATCAAAGTTCCCGGTTATATATTAAATTTATTTCTATTCTAGAATTTTTCCGTTCCGTTTGGAACATAATACACCGTAATGATGCCATTTTTTTCGAAAAGGTCGCATTTTATTACATAATTAGGGCGTGATTTATGTTCATAGTGAAGCGTGCCAATTATCTGTGTGTAAAGTATAGAGTTGATCCGTAGTCTCCCTCTTTCATATTGAAATTCGAAAGGCTATAAATTCATTCTTATCGATTTTATGACATTTTTATTGCCTATTTATCGATAAAGCGAGTTCCATGAAATGGCATTTTATTCATAATTGGCTTATACTATATTTCTTAGTAGGATAATGCACCCTTGTAGACCAACGAAGCACGTTCCAGATATGTTTTATTTAAAATTTTTAAATGAATCTAAATATCATATCTACACACATAATCAATTAGGGCTTGTCTATATTTTGCAAATGCAATGAGATTCGTAGTGTTAACAATTATAAAAAGAAAATATTTGCTTTCATGGTAAACAAAATGTGCTTAATGCATATTTTTAAAGATTAAAGTGGTATTTTTTACAAAATTGAATGTAATTTTGTTTTAAGTGAAATGCGTAAAACTGATTCTATTCGACGCTATTGATTGATTCTCAACTTTTACGGTTTTTCAAAAGTAGTTATTTTTGCATATACGGCTTAAATGTTTTGTAATATTTACAAGAATCTACACCACTTTCGCGCTTTAATGAAATTGAATGGTTTTTGTATTTACCTTTTAAAATGATTGATTTGCATTTTAATAGCTTTTGTATTTACAATACGCTTTTTTTATATAGGGTGGAACAATGGATCTTCAGAAATTTCAATTCTTTCCAGATTTTTTCTATTTGGGTGGGGTTTTATTTATGGAATTTGGGTTTCAAAAACCTCTCGTGACCTCTTTATCACCAATATATATAAAATGTGTAATCTCAAACTAAGAGATTACATGTAGCAATTGCAGTGGTGATTGACATACGACAACTACGATTACTTACTTTTATTGAGTATTAATTACACAATAACGACGACTATAATTTACATGTTGATATCGTAGCGTTCTGGCTTTCTTAACTATTTCATTGTTCTACATTTTAATAACATATATTGGTATTATTATATCATTCTATATTACTCAGGTTTAGTCTGTATTATTCCTAGTTCAACATTGCACTTATTTTATATACCCTTAAAGTAAATAAATGCCATCATTATAGAACGTTGACAACTATTGACTATTATATAAGTGGTTTTGTAGTTCATGGTATTGCAATTGGAATGTGCATGACAATATTTCCAAGTTATTGGGTTGAATTGCTTAATTTACCCCACAAACACTATAAGGTTGTTTTCGTTGTACCAATCTTGGATTAATAAAAGCTGCCAGATGAAATTTATAGTTCACAATTTAACACATGTAAAATAGAAATGTAAATAGAAGTTTATACCCACTTTTTATAAGTATTTACATGTTTACTAAAATGTGATTCATATTTTGTCCATCTTAAGTTTCTAAATTTATGTTTTATAAAATAGTTTAACAAGATATTATGTGTAGTGTTGAAAGTATTGTTTTTAATTCTACCCTAGGGTTCATTAACCATCCTTAGGTTAGCTATTCATTTTAATATACGAGGCTTGTTCAATTGAAACTTATCTTTGGTTCAGGAAAAATTTATTGACAACTAAATTTACAGATAATTACCACTACGATTAATGCACATATTCTATTGTTTCGTTCATATACCTGTCAAAGGCAGCTGCTCGAAGAATTCTTTCACTGCGTTTTGTGTTGTCCGATTGAAAACGGTTACCTTTAACGTTCAGTGATCCAAAGATGTGAAAATCGCAAGGCACAATTAGCAGGATGTTTATCCTCCATTTTTCGCTAGAGTTTCTTTCACTACGTTAAGATGAGGTCGAGCATTGTCGTGAAGCAGAATGACACCACGCGAAAGCTTTCCTGGACGTTTTCGTCTTATTGCTTGATGGAGCTTGTTCAAAGTTTCATTATACTCATATAGTGAAACTCGTATAATGAAACTCGTATAATGAAACTTTGAACAAGCTCCATCAAGCAATAAGACGAAAACGTCCAGGGAAGTTTTCAAGTGGTGTCGTTTTGCTTTACGACAATGCTCGACCTCATTTTGCTAAGGTAGTGAAAGAAAATCTACAGCGAAAAAAATGGAGGATATTAGAGCATCCACCTTATAGTCTTGATTTATTGCCTTTTCTTTTCACATCTTTGGATCACTGAAAAGAGCGTTAAAAAGTAACCGTTTTCAGTCGGACAAAGAAGTACAAAAAACGCCGTGAAAGAATTCTTCGAGCAGCAGCCACAAGATTTCTTTAGGCAGGGTATATATAGGTTGACGAAACAATGTGATGTGTGCCTTAATCGTAGTAGTAATTATTTGTAAATTTAGTTGTCAATAAATTTTTCCTGAACCAAAGATGGGTTTCAATTGAACAAGCTTCATATTTAGGTGAACAGGTGCTTTACTTTTTCAGCATCTTCGTTTAATAATTTGATTCCCATTGATCCCTTTTGCCCATCGCGTAAACGCCGACGTGAAGTTCAGAACTAGTTCGTTAAGACGTTTTCCATGAGTCATCCAGCAGCTACGCTAGCTGGAACTTTTTGTACGACTGACGCTATTTAATTTCGGCACAGGGCAAAGGTTTTTCACGTAGTCAGTCAAATCCTTGGGTATATTATAATGAAAAACGAAAATTAGTCTTGACTTTCTATGTAGATGATGTCATTTTAAATGCTGCAATGAACGAAATTTAAAAAATTCAAACCAAGTTGGATTAAAAATTTAAACTTGAAAGCTGTTTTACCTGAACATTACCAGAAAAGGTAACGAACTAAAAATAGACCAATAATACGAAGCAGTTGCTATTGAGTGAAGATATGAAGAACTACTAACCCATAAATACACCGATAGATATTAACGTTAAATATACAATTAACGAAGAACGAAGGGGATATAAACGAATGTTTAAAATTGAAATATCAACAAGTGATCGAAGTTTGATATATCTAATGACAAATACAAAACCAAATATTGCGCTCTCTTCCATGTACTTCAGTCAATTTACATCTAATCCCAGTCTAGAACACTGGAGTGCCGTAAAGTGGATACCGATATATCTACAAACAACGTTAAATTACGAGATTACATACAAAAAACCGACCCGAAAATTATATAGTCACTTATACAGTTGCAGATCGAGGTAGCGATAAAAATGACCGAAAATTACATATCGGTAAGTAGCGACAATCCTTGGGTGAGCTATAACTTGGTTGAACCGCAAACAGTGATGCGTTGCTTAGTACAGCGGAAGTGGAACTTTTTGCTCTCTGTGAATGTGGTAAAGAAGCTATTTGGATGAAAAATTTATTGTGCGAGCTAAGAGAGACAAATAACAAAACTCCGTGTAAGGTTAGAATTGACTACGCCGCAACAAAGAAAACATTAAAATTTGAATAAGGGGCCGCTATACTTGCGGCCACGTCCCCAATGCTCCACCCGAAGGTACTACATTTGGTTTAAACGCGAAAATATAACGTGCTTTAAATTAAACATAACTTCAAAATTAAGCTATTCTAAATAAAAATCTAATAACCTGAAACAAAAATTAAAAATAGGGTTTAAATAAAGGTATCCCTAGCGTTGATTTTGGAGTGTGCCCGATCAACAAGACACACGCGAAAGTAAAAGAGGAGGGATCCGTAATGCCGGGTAGCAGTCGCCAGCTCTGCTTACCGGTGCGACCTGAAGGGTCGATTAAAACTATTCAAAGCTAGCTAACTAATTAAAAATGGATTCAAATTTCTAAGCATTCGCCAAATATTTTAATAGTGAATCCAGCTATTTTGCCTGCTCTATATATTTACAAGTTTGTCCTCCCTGGTCTAAGTAATTTAGCCTAAATCCGTCCCTAGCTTTCCCTATCATGCCCTAACTAGTTTATATTATAATTATAATCTTCTCTAGTACATTCTTCTTTTCTATTAAAATGCTGCCACCAAAAATGGCGGCAGAACGTCAAAAAAGCAATTAAAGCCCCAAAATAATATAATACATGCAAATACATATAAAATATAAATACAAATAAATATAAAATAAATATATATATAAACAAATAAACATCTAAAAGCATAAGCATGTAACAGTGCATTTAGCAGAAGCATCACCCAAATAAATTATCAGGTGCACTCGCATAAGCATTATGTCGGCTGGCGCCATTACACACAAAAACGTGCGCGTTAAATTATTTCAAAATCTTCTTATTAATACAAATCAATGCTTATGCGAGTACAGCCGCCACAATTTTATTCCTACCTTAATTACAAATTTTCCCAGCATCCGAGGACCTGGTCGTCTGCCTACGTCTATTTGTTCCTTACTTCAAGGGGGAAGGTTATGCACTATTATAGTTCTGGAGGTTATGCACTAAACAATTACTATCACTTTTAATGTCCTTGGGGGGGGGGGGAGTGCACGCGGTTTCACTCTATTTTATTTCTTTATTTATTACACTGATTTAAATTAATGAGGTTTTCTGATTAAGTTTGTTAGTATTTATTTGTTTTCGTTTATTACCGATTTTCCGCGCGTAGATGGTGGGATAGTGATTGCTTTAGTGGTGTGGGAGGTTCGCCGTGCATATTATACTTTTGATTATTTTTTTGTATTATTATTATTATTATTTTATTTATTTTCTTTAATATTTTTTTTAATCTTTTTTTTTTACAGGTTATGGTTATCATGCTCATATCATTTCTTACGCCAAGTCAAAGTTAAAGTTTTTCAATCCTCCCTCCGCCCTCCCTTCACCTTCCGATTTACGCGCGGTTATCACCGTCCAATCTCGCGACCCTTTCCGAAAATTCTTTGGAGGCGGTCCAGAACGTCTTCTGGTTAGCCACTTCCCCAACTTACTCTAGGCTCTTTGGCCATGCTAGCCCTGCGATAGCTAATTTCATATCAGCTAAAGCAACGAAAACAGCTTGAACAACCTGACGAGCGATCGCATCAAGCACATCGAGCTTAAATCTTTCAAAATTTGAGGTGACAATGATAGACTAAATGAACTGCAGTATGCAACAACGGAGTTAAATTTAGCTGACATTTTTGCAAAAAGCCTTATATACGCGAGAATGCACAAATTGTGTATCCACATTGAAATCAGTTTTGCAAACTGAACTAGATTCAGGACTGTTAGTGTGCGAGCAATACATCGCTGAAATGTAAAAAAAGGACGGGTGCAATTTTTATATCTTTTTGATCGAGTCTAAAAATAAGAATAAAACGTCAAGTTCCTTGGGGTGTTGGTTTTTCTTTTTAAGCTTTCTTTCTTAGACCACCTCTATTATTTGAAAAAAAGAAATAAAAAGTTAGTTTGAATTTGGAAGTCCCGCTGTTCGTTTCAAAATATATTGTCAATTGCAAACGCGTTGCAGTCTATTACATAAAACCATCAAATAGTCGCGATATCTTTATATATTATAAGTTTTTAAACATTTTTACAATCGTTATTAGATTATTAACTACTAATAGTATACAACGCAATTATTGAAAAGCCTACCCAAATAATTCCCAAATCTGCATGTAGGAACCACTGACTTGAAGTACAAATTATTATCCTGTCTTTACCTTTATTTGTGAACCAAAAGAAATACAACAGTCTACCAATGTGCCATGATAACTATGTACCAGATAACAGCAGCTGTATATGTAAAACGCCTGTTGTTATGTGCCGCGCAGATTATTTCTAGTAAATAATTATTTTAGGGGATTTCTCTGTAGAATTAATTCAGTGTTGTTATACATAGTTGTGTAATATAGTTGTAGAATTAGGGTATTATGCATTATAAATGTGGTCTAGGATTCCCAGGTAATGTTTTAGGCGAAATAACCTTTATTGTTATGTAATTTTGCGGTTACGAAACTTCTCACGGGTCTTGCAACAGACATGTTTCTGACACCAATCAAAAGGCACAACGTAACGCGGTTAGTAGACAAGTTGAAAAAAATTTATCTGTCACTACACTTAAATAATTTCATTTCTCTTAAACTTTTATTTTTTATATCCCTATTATTTTTATTTTCACACAACTCACCACGTTCTTTTGTCGTGGATGGCATATTTTGCATTTGATCAACTCAACGAATTTTCAGGACATGTACTAGCTGATGTAGGGTTGCTCCTTTAGTTTTTATCGCACACAGGTACTTGAACAATACCTCTTATGCAAAAAGTCGATTTTCACAGTTGCGACTACGAACAATTTCTATCCGATTTCTTTTCTTTCGCAAATATCTTAGATATTTTTTAAAAATTCCGTTAACCATTTACCTGTATCATAGGGATATTTATACATTTTTTTCTGTTTTTTTCCTAAACGTATTGGTGAGTGGCTGCCGCCTTTTGTCGTTTTTCATCATTAATCCCTTATTGTTTTTCGGTAGATTAAAATTTTTGTACCTCTATCTTTAAATAACTGCTTATTTTTTAATTATCAATGTACGTTTGTGATAGCTGTTAATTTTAAAATTACCGTGATGGCATATTTAAGTAGGCTGTTTTAACTTCTGTGTGATTTTTTTATCGCAATGTGTGCACACGGTAGTAAGTTTATCTGTCTAGAACCAGTTATTTTTAATGATCGACGTGTTAGTATATGATTCATTTTATCGTTAACATTGCAGGTGGTCCATTAAACCAATCTCCTTTAATAGCGACATTCTCTACTCTCCATTTTTTCTTTAGAATGCTCTTAAAACTTCTTCGAATCTCTCTATCTCCGTTTTAGCCTTATTTTTTTTCTCCAATGGGCCTGCCCTTGTCCCGAGATAACTGTGCATCACAAAAGAGTGGTTATTTTTCCACTCCGGTCTGCTGACTACAGTTTGGCTGGTTGAGCAGTGCTTGACAATAGAGTAGAGTAACCAAATTAATATTAAACTCCATGTCTCTCCATGAAAACAAAGAATGTTAGCAAATTAATAAAATTGCCTCATGTTTCAATTCTTAAAAATAGAAATCATCATCAGGCAGAGATTAAAATTACAATAATTTTAGTATTAAAACAGTGATACAATTAATTCACAGACAAAATTTTTTGTCAAATAATCATATAATATTTGTTAGATATTTGCCAAGAAGCTGCAAAAATCCCACCCCTCTTTTTTACCTTTTCTAATTTTTTTATTCTTGCGTAACTTAGAGGTTTGCTACCTCACAACATTGGGTCATGGGTATGGGAACCTTTGTCTGGCTATGTATTGCGGTTGTCTTCCGCTGGGCTATACGTTAAATCCATCGACAGTGCAATTTGTTATCGATTTGACCTAGGGACTTATTCCTCAAGGCGGTTCCGTGGCTTAACTAGTTCGCGCGTGACTACTAAGCCCAAAATCCGGAGTTCAATTGAAAAATGTTAGGCGACCGTTTTTCACAAAAATACGCACTTGTTCACATTATGTGTAGAATATTTGTCATTGCGTGAGTATTGTCACGCACGTTAAAGGTCCATACCTTGCTTGGAATAGCAAGGGTTTGGCAGAATTCAAAAATTTCAGGTGAAAAGAACTCGCTTCCTGGCTATTGTAGTACCTTCGGGTGGAACATTGGTAAATAAAATGTAGGAGCTTATTCCTCGAGGCGGCGCGTGGCTTAGTTAGTTCGCGTGTGACTACTAGGCCCAAACTTCTGGGTTCAGTATCTGACACGGACCGCCTTAAAAATGTTAGGCTAGCATTTTTACAAAAATACGCCCTTGTTTGGATGAGATGTAAAAATGTAGGTCCCATGTGTAAATGTTGCTACGTACGTTAAAAGTCCATACCTAGCTTAGAATAGCAAGGGTTTGGCAAATTCAAAATTTTCAACTAAAAAACCGCATCCTGACCATCGTAATTATCAGCAGCATAGCAAAGTCAAATGTAGGGGCTTATTATTCAGGCGGTTTCGTGGATTGGATACTTTCGTGCATGACTGCTGATCTCAAGGTCACGGGTTGGATTCCTGACACGGACCACTTGAAAAATGTTAGGTCAGCATTTTTTTAACAAAAATACACCGTCGTTCGGATGAGAGGTAAAATGTAAGTCCGGTGTGTGTGTTGTTAGACACGTTAAAGACTTGCTTGGAATAGCAAGGTTCGGCAAAATTCAAAATTTCCAGGTAAAAAAACTCGCTTTCTGATCAATGTAGTACTTTGAGGTAGTGTTTTATTGGAAAATCAAATGTAGGGGCTTATCCCTATTAATCAACGTAAGGGTTTGCATCCACACGCCTACCTGGTTTCTCAAGTCGTTCTCGTGAACGGGTATCGCTTGACGGAGTCTGAAAAAATTGATTTTTAAGATTGTAGGGTATTGCTCTACTGCTTTGGGGAGTCTCTTTTTGTTATTTATATATAGAATAGGCTGAATGCCTTGCCAAGAGTATGATCTCCGACCCATGTTATGCTTCTCTTTGCAATCTTCTTTAAGATTTTATCTTATCTAATTGTTAGGCTAAAAACCATAAATGGTTTCTCTTTGAAATTATCTTGTAGATGTTATCTTATCTAAATGACGCTGCACATCAAAATTAGTTATTTGTCTTTCTCTTTAAAAATATCTTCAAAGTACATCTTATCTAGTTAATTTTTCGAACCGTTGGTAGTTATAATCAAAAATAAGAATAATTGTTTAAATAAAAAGAGCTTAACTTGACTGCTAGCTTTACATTTTGATGGAGTAGGAATAAAAAATTATGCTTATTGCTGCATCGCTGGCCAATTTTATTAACGTGAAGTTTATATTAATCGAGGTTGTCCGGGATTAGAATTAGACAGATCCCGGACCCGACTACACGGAGACACTACATACCGATTTTGTGAGAAAGTGACCAGTGTTGGTGAGCTTTCGATTAACCACAACATGTTGGAATTTTACCTGCGCATCCAGTCTGTTGGTGTGGAGAGAGCATGGAATGAAAGGGAGGTATAACGTAGGTCTCGTGTGTGAGTGATGTCACGCACGTTAAAGACACTACCTTGCTTGGAATAGCAAGGCTCGGGAAAATAAAAAATTTTCAGGTAAAAACTATCTCATTTTTTGGTCAATGTAATATCCCGACACGGTCCGCTTGAAAAATGTTAGGCGAGCATTTTTCTCAAAAATACACCCTCGTTCGGATGAGAGGTAAAATGGAGGTCCCGTGTGTGAGTATTGTAGCGCACGTTAAAGATCCCTACCTTGCTTGGAACAGCAAGGGTTCGGCAAAATTCAAAATTTTTCAGGTAAAAAAAACTCGCTTCCTGGCCAATGTAGTACCTTCGGGTGGAGCATTGGAAAATCACATGTAAGGTCAATGTAATACCTTCCGCTGAATCATTGGAAAGTCAAATGTATGGCTTATCTCACTAGGCGACTTCGTGGATCAGCCAGGTACGCGTACGACCTATGATTTCAAGGTCCCAGTTTCGAATACCAACACGGTTCGCTTGAAACATGTTACGCGAGCATTTTTCACAAAATATGACGTCGTTCATAATAGAGGTAAATGTAGGTCCCGTGCATGGGTGCTGTCACCACGTTTAAGACCCTACCTTGCTTGGAATAGCAAGGATTCGGCAAAATTCAAAAGTTTCCAGGTAAAATAACTCGCTTTCTTGCCAATGTAGTACCTTCGGGTGAAGGTTTAAAAATTAACTATAGGATTTATTCCTCTTAATCAATTTAGGGGTGCAGTGTCTGATTCCACATTCCCCACCTGGTCCTTCATGCCGCCTTTGTGAACGGGTGTCCATCCCGCCCTTGTGAACGGGTGTCACTTCACCCCGGAGGGCATGAGGAAAAAACCTCTTTTTAGGATCTTAGGAGGGGATGACTTTACTATCTCGAGAGTGTCTTCGTGTTATTTATATCTAGAAGGAACGGTGTGCCTTGCCAAAAGTAAGGATTTCGAACCATATAAATTCTTATCTGTTATTTTTCTCTTTGAAGTGGTCTTTGGATCTTATCTTATTTAATTGTTACGCTAAGCCATAAATTGTTAGTTATTTATCTTTCTCTTTGAAATTATTTTTGAGGTATTACCATATCTAATTGATGCTACAAAACAAAATGATTTATTTATCTTTTTCTTTAAATATATTTTTCGGGTATATCCTATCTAATTGAATTGCCTAATGTATTTATGATTAAAGGTAGGAATTATTGTGTAAATGAAAAGAGTTTAACCTGTTTATTCTTATCAGGGTAGGAATAAGAAATTAATCGTCAATGCATCAGCATTCTCCAATTTGTTAACGTAAAGTTTATATTGCTGCAATTTTTTAGCTTTACTCTAAGCTAGTGTTAATAATTTGTTTTGAATTAAAAAAGAACTTTAAAGGTACTAAAAAAAATTGTATTTATTATTATGCAAAGTTGCACCATCCCCTTTTCTTATGAGATCTAAAGGATAGGTGTACTACAGAGTATAAAATTAATGTACTCTGGCGAAACTAGCATCGACCTTTAATGGCTGCGGAGTTTGCAAAAAATCTCAGGAGCAAGGTTATTCACAGATAAAACTCTTAAGGCTTTCAATATGATTATTTTTTTTTATTTTCTCACCTGGCAATATAAGAATTAGAAATCAAACGTAAATTGAAGCTAGAAAAATATTAATCTTGTATATAGAAATGTTAGTTAATAACATATGAACAATTATCTCTATAAAAACAATCAATAATCAGAAAATCACTGTCTTAATACAATGTTCTCTATAAGAATTTGCACAAAGCTCTTTGTAAAGACGATAAAATAGTTCTGTTTCAATTTTAACTTATTTGCTTGTAAACCTTCTTAGTAAGAAAAATTTCATAAAATTCCATATATTCACAGAGTTAGGTTATAAACAGTAACAAAAAATGTCTAAAAACGCGTTATATTTAAGTGCAAGATAAGCAAAAGGCAAAACCACTGTTGTGAAAACTCACATAGCTATTTTAGATAGGTGTAAATAGTTAGGTTATAATGTTTATGCATTACCATTTACAATAAAAGAAATTACAGCAAAACTCAAACCTGAAGTAAGTAACCATTTTAGATTGTTAGGGTAGTATTATTATCTCATGGCGGGTGACGTCACATGCGCAATAGGTTCAATTTAAACTTAAACCTCAAGATTCACAACGCTACAGTACAACCCACAAACATCTTGCTAGCAATGTGGCTTTAATACGTCGTCACAAATATCCCATTTATTATGTTAAATAAAATATTGTTTGTAAGGACCCCGTTCATGCTGGCGGTATCTAGAAATTCATAAATATATGAAATAAATCCAGACCTCCATATAATATCGGAGCTTTTATTTGTTTTTACTTATAAACAATTCTAGGTTCGTAGTTTCTTTATCCGTAAATATTTGCTGTGGCAACAGTGCACATACTCAGTGGACCCCAATACTGTATATACCGAATGTGAACCGCAACTGTCATTGTCATTGTCGCTCTTATCAAGGTCTTATTGTTTTCAGTTTTCCGTTTTAATATTTGTATCAAGTAATAGTCATCGAAACAGTTTTTTTCAAAACTAACTGATAGTTAATTTCTTCAGCAATGTAAGTATTTAAAAAGAATGTTCGTTCAATGATTAATTATGATATTTTTTACAGTAATATTATGAATAAGAAGGAGGTGATTCATAGTCAAGGACGACAGATTGTTTTTAATGTGTTTCAATATTTGAAACGCATAAAAGATTCGGGCGCCTCCAACCTGAACAATTTGCAAGAGTGCGTGGCTGAAGCAACATGTGTGTCATTGCGGACGGTGCAAAGAATTGTAAAGGAAGGTACAAACAAACCACCCTGCAGCAAGTTCAGTTCACCAAGGAAAACCGAAAATAAACCAAGCCCTAAGTCAACAGTAAATGGATTTGACGAAGAGATTCTAAGAACCGTTATGTATCGGGTTGCAGCAATACATAAACGTAGACCGACTTTGAAGTTAGTGTTTGACGAATTTAAAAATGATTGCCCTCATTACACGGGAAAATTAGGTTCGTTCAGAAAAATTGTTGTAACAGCAGGGTTTCGTTGGAAGAGAACTGTGGATAACAGAAAATTCTTGTTGAACAAAGCAATATAAGGGCAAAGCGCACCATATTTTTTTAAAAAATCTTAGTAAGTATAAAGAAGAGGGCAGAAGCATTGTGTATAACGATGAAACCTATCTGCACAGTTCTCACAGTGTAACAAAGTGTTGGGATGACGGCACCACCAAGGGTTTGAAATCGCCAGTTTCAAAAGGGAAGCGTTTGATAATTGTTCATGCAGGTGGAAAAAATGGGTTCGTTCCAAATGCAGAATTGATATTTAAGTCTGGTTTGAAAACTGGGGATTATCACGATGACATGAATCATCGCAATTATAAAAAGTGGCTGCAAGAAAAGTTAATACCAAATTTGAAACCAAATTCAGTGTTTGTGATAGACAATGCGTCATATCATAATGTTCTTGTGCATCCTAATCCTACTTCAAGTTGGAAGAAAACAGATATGCAGAAATGGTTGAAGGAACGAAATAGCCTCTTTGAATGTATGGAATAGATGATGTATGGAAGTTGGCAGAAGAACATATAAAAAATATTGGAATCAACGAGTGGACTAAAGTATGTTTGCACGTAGAGAAAATTGAAAAGGATTTAATGGAACGAGTAACTTTAATAGACGAGGTTCAAGACCTAATTATACGGGTTGATGATAATAGCGATAATTCAGATGGATACTTATCCTCAGGCGATGAGTCTGATGATGGGGATGAAAGTTTAGGATGTGAACCCATTTAAAATATAATTTATGTAAAATAGTTGAATGATGGTCTTTATTTAGCGTTGTAGAAAATATGTGTCATAAATACATTTGTTTGTACATTATTGTTTATTACTGAGGTGTTGAAATAAAACTTGCTTAAAGAGAGAAACAGTCTTTATATCAAATTATGTTCAGTAGTGCTGTGACAATCGATCACTTTTAAAGCTGAAACAATCAATGATTGGCTTTCAAAGTGATTGAATCATTTTACATTTTAATCCAATCATAATCAATTCTGTTAAGCATGTCCATTCTTTGTCTCCAAAAGGGATTCTTATTGATTGTATTTATCTCGGCGCCTCTATCCGATCGTGTTAAGGTTAAGATTATTAATTATTCAAGGAATTATTTTATAGCTAGATTATCAATGAAGTGCGTAAAAAATATATTAATTTAGCAAATATTTCTAAACTATAAATGAGGTTATGTAAAAAATATATAATCTGACAAGATGCAAACCTTAATTAGCTTTCTTTTCATACTATAACTGTTCCTCTTCCTTCAATTCTACAGCACTGAATTGTTGATTCTATGATCCATTAAAATAAAGCACGAGATATATGCAATTCATAATAATATTAATATAACAAATGATATAAAAACCTTTTGGTATTATTTAAAAATTGTTTTTGTTTTGTTTTTGTTAGTTACAACACCATGAGTGTCATTGTGTAAACATATTCTTAAATCGTTTTTGTAATAAATCTTAGTAATATTTTCGAGGTGGGCATTTGACATTTTTATAGTGTTTATAGTTTATAGTTTGTGTTTAAAACAAAAACGTCTATTGATTTGAAAGAAACGTATATGTAGTACTACCAAATTGTTTTTGTTCTACTAGTGACTATAAGTGATAAAATATCTTGTGTACACAATCAATCAACAATCTGGGGTATCACATGTAACAATAAGCTCAGATCATTTTTATAGAAGAGCAAAAATCAACATAAAACTATTTGAAACACATTCCTTGGTTGCTCGACAATTTTTGTTTTGGCAACACTGGACGTGCAAGCAGTCGATGTTTTTTAGTCTCACTTTTTTATTTTGATTATTAATATAGCTCCTCCTCGCGCAGGTTTTTTCAAGGTCACCCGCCATGAGATTATAATACTACTGTATTTATATTTTAGTTTTCTTCGGGTTCCACATGGAATTTTATAGAAAACGTCTGGGGTGCTATTCTCAACACTTCGAATATATGCGTCTATTCGAATAATGACGTCATTCGAAGGAAAATATTGAAATCCGTATTCTCGACTCTTCGAATGTTTTACGCATTCGAAAATTCTTACACGAATACATTCGGGTGGATTTTTGTTGACGTATTTCTTGTTCGAACAGTGACTATTAACCTTTATTCTGTACATAAACTATTTATTTGGAAAATGAAGGAATAATATACTTGTAATTAATAAATGATTTGAAGAATGCCAAAGAAGAAGGTGGTGATGATAAAGGTGAACCAATAGATAAAATTGCTAGTGATCCATTTAGGGAGTAATCTAATAAAAATTTTATTAAGCTTTTTGTTTATCAAGGGAATTATGTCGGTTTTTAATGACTACATTGGAGCCGTTTATGAAACCACAGTCTTTAAATGCAAAATCATTTGAAAATTTACTTGTTACATTTTGATGTTTCTTTAAAAACTCTTATCAGTGCCGTTTTTTATCGTTCTGAATGGTTGCTGCCTTTTTTACCACTCGGTTTGCTCATCTTACGAACTTGCTTTAATATCAATTTGAAGTTGAAAAGTAGAACTAGGACCACAAAGCCAATAATTTAGTAACCAAAAGCAAATAAGGATCAAATATATTAGGTTATGTTATTTAGCTAATAGAAAGAAATGGCATTATATGATAACATAGTGGGGACAATTTGAATGCCATGTTGCCAAGCGTCTATAACGTGTTCGAACAGTAAGGTTTACGAAGAGTGCGGAGAATACCAAATAAGTGCACTACTCGTATATAAGAACTTCGAATACATTTAAATTCGAATATTTACGAATGAAGTCGAGAATAGCACCCCTGGCAGTTGTCAAACGACTTGTCCACAAAGTGAAGTTTTCAATTTTCTAAATAAATAAATAATCTTGTCTGTCGAATATTTGCAATTACAGATAATTAGATTCCATCAAAAAAAATTCCGGCATCAATATATTTTTATATCGTGCAGTTAAACTGTTGCATTATCATAGTTTTTTTTATAAAAATGTCAAGGAAAAATTTATGAAGAAATCGACGATATTTAACGTAAAAGATAAAATCAAGACATGATCGTAGGTAGAAATTTATATAAAAATAATGGTAAATATATTTGCAGTAGAAATTGTAGATGTATTTTTAGTAAAAATTGGAGTTTTTACTTGAAGTAAAGTTTTGGACCCTACTAAATCAATTGTGTTACCAAATTATAGTACACATGGTTCGACAAAATAATCAAAAACGTATCTGTTAATATCTTATCATCCTTAATTTGCAGAACAGGTCTAAATAAGCGAGACTTTATTTTACATCCGAGGCAAGACATCTATAAAGTTATTTTTATAAAACGTTTTACGTTTAGTAAGAAAATACGTGTTATGGGTGACCTCATGGCGATTTATAGATATGTTAACATTTGTCGACTCCTGCAATAGCAGACAGAGAGATACCAGAAGACGAACGTTACACGAATGTTACAGATAACCAACAATTTAAAAAAAGGTGTTGAATGGATAAATGGCATTCCTGGCATGGGTTCAGATCAACACTAGTTGTGTTTTGAAAGACATACTTAAAGGAATCGACCAATCAGAAAATTACTTGTAGACATATTTATCTATATAACATTAATAGAGTAGAAAAATTGTGAATAAATATAATAATGTCGGTAAATAACCTTATTTTCTAGTACAAGAGTAAACGTGAATATATTTCGGAATCAAACTTTAATTTCAAGACGTAATAAAATGTGTTTTTAGAGTAAGGCAAACAGAAATATTTTATAAACTGTGAAGCACGTGGCAACATGGCTAGGCCTCGGCTAAACGACATGTTACAATAAAAAGAAAAATTAATTTTGTTTTTGGTTTTTATAGTGAAAATTAAGTATTAGCTTTAGGCATTAAGTCGCTGCGTCAGCGCAGCGGCAAACAAAACTCTTGCGTACCTAGATGAAGTAGCGTAATGATCGAGTGGGTTACTTATTCCGCTTCCTGATGTCGCAAATATTGCTACGTTTTAAAATTCAGGTAGCGTATAAAATACTTTCTTTTTGTTTTTTCTTCAAGGTTCGGTCGCAATTTGTACGCGTTAAAAAGCGCTGCAGAAATTATTCCTAAAAATTAATGTTGTAGGGAATTAATTTGGTGGTACTCTACATAGTTGTGTAATATAGTCTTAGAATTAAGAAGTTACGCATTATAAAGTTATCTAGAATTCCCCAGTAATGATTTAAAAGAAATAGTTTGTATTATTATGTAATTTTGCCGTAAAGACGCATTTCACTGGTTGTGGAACAGACATGTTGCTTATCCGATGAATCAAAACGCGCAACGAAAAGCTGTTGTTGTGGAAAAGTTGAAAAATGATCAGTCACCATGATCATTTCTGACGCGACATTCTGATAGTTAACTATTATAGAGAGTGCATATAAACCGGTGATGTAGTGTTACATGAATTTCTTACCTAATCCAGATATCGCTATTACATGTCTTGTTCCTGTTTGCGTTTAAGGTAAACATACAACTTCACTGAAATCTGCAAACAAATCTGCTCCAGAAAAAGCTTTGAGCACCCACGGTCCGTATAACCTTGTAATTAGGAACAATTATTAGTTAACCTGCTACTATGAATTAATCTAGAAATAAGAAAATTATTATTTAATTTACATTGTGATTCTGGAAGGTTAATTATTTTACTGCTTCTAAGTTCTGTAAAACCTAGTACGCCCTCTTTGCGAACACGCAAATAACTACAGCACCTTTTCCTTTGTTTAACGTATATAATACTGTTTCTCTATGTATAGGGATTATTATTCGATAGTAATCGGGTGACACACAAAAGAGAAGTAGCACCATCGCAGTTCCACTTGTACCACTTAATGATGGAAGCAGTTGCAATTGACTACCCGTCTGCTGTTATCACTTAAGAACATCTTAGTTCAACCTTTCTACTTCACACATGCTGTAAGCTTTTTATTATATATTTAGAGCTGGATTATGGTCGCTCCACATCTACTATTTTATCGAATTCCATATTAAATGTACATAATTTATTCGTTAATTAACTTTGTAAATAATTTTCAGTTATATAGTAGAACTCGCGAAAGAATGCATTTGAGTCAAGCGTATTTGTATGCGCCAAGATTAGTCAATTGAATGTAAACTAAGGGTAGGTTATGTTGTATTAAAAATGACGTATTCAGAAACTGCGCTATTCAATTTAAAGACTACTGAGATAACTGTAACGATTGTAGGCTATGCGATAGCTTACTGGCCTCTATCTTCACTTATTGTAAAATTTACAGTGTATGTCGTTACTAAGCTACTTTGTTCGAACACATGCTACTTATGTACTCTTTTTCTCTTACATGTTTAGTTACACCAATAATATACGATGAAGTATATTCTGAATATTCGTGTTTTGTACTATAACACGTTTACTTGGTTCTCTTATAATCTGTAGTGTGACGTGTAACGCGAGTGCATTACTTCATGAAACATTAAGTAGTAAAAATGAGTTCATTAATTTCAATTTGATAAAGGAGCTTTCAGTACGAAGACGTTCTGAAAAATCTATAGAGGTTTTGGCAGTGTACATAATAATGTGGCTATATCAATGTGTTATTAAATTAGGATCCAAAAATAAACACAGGGGCACCTAATATATTAAATACAAACGTCTATGACTATCTGTATTTTACCATCTTTGTATTAAATTTAAAAAAAGGCAGCAGACACTTGGGATATAACCGACATTAGAAAGTTTATTCGTACACATTCATGAGTTTAAAACAAACTATTGAATTATGGAATGGGCCCGACATGCCCTGCAACAAAAATCATTATAAAATCAGCCATAAGAATTAATGCATTGCTATCTATAAATGACTCAGCTTTAGGTATTAAATAAAGTGTAGGGACAAATCACCGTTCATTCGAAGAGTACGGCATTGAACTCGACCGTAGAACCGTTTAAATGCACCACCCAGTGAGAATAAGAAAATCGGGTAATAATTTTGGGATGCTGTTACTTATAAAACCTTCGAATATTAAAAAGTGTCCAATCCAGTTTAGATTATTAGATACCAACGAGCAACCTCTCAAAATTCGTTTGCGGTACAAAACTATGTTTGAAGGACAGGTACGTTAAGTGACGGGACGGAGTCATCAATTGAGGCTGTCCGAAACTAGACAGGTCTTCGGACGCAAGTAATCGCGGAAATTACATACTGTTCTGGTTGAAAAGTGACCAGTGTTTTGGGAGTTTTTGATCAACCATAACGGGTTGAAATTTTACCTGCCAGGAGTCCTACTCGTTGATGTGGACGGAGTTTTAAAGGAATGCCACGAAACAAAAATTTTTAAATGAATTGAATTATAACCAGCACATACTGTTTATTGTGCCTAAAAATTGTAATTGATCGTTAACATTTATACATGTGTGGAACATATTCTTAACAAGAACTATTAATGTTTTTGCTGATGTAAATTTAAAGCATATTGCATCGTGTTTTCATACGTATTATTGTAAAAGCAAAATAGTACGTAGAATTAAATTCGTTGTCATTGTTAATTTAAGTTGTTCTTTTTTTTAGCTACACACCCATTTGACCAAAGTAAGGGCGAATGCTATTATTTTTTCTGATGTTATTTACTATGAAAATAATGTTTAATAACATAGGTTAGGTGTACAAAACGTGGAGTCTTTTTTATTCGTGTTCATATGGATTAGTGGAAGGAGGTACGGAAGATGTAAATCGAGGCTTTATCAACCTCGAACAGCGGTAGAAACCGCCAACCGTCTCTCGGAACACTTATCTTCCGAACAAGCATTGTTTGGGAATACCCGGATACGTTGACGCTCAAAGGTTTTTCAAACAAAGAGAGTTTAAGGACCTTACAAGGTAGGTGTAAAAGAATTTAGTAAAAGTGTTGGAATTTGTATACCCCTTAAAGTTATTTTTTTTTATAGAACCTATCCTGCACCGCTGAAATCTGGCTATTACAATAATTAACTGTTACGTCACTTCGTTCTCGGTAGGGTAAAATTAACTTAAGTACTTAACGTAAATTCTGCACGTAACAGATTCTCTTTCCTGTACGCGTATCCACTGGGGCTTTGTAGTTTCAGAAGACAGTTCGAACAAGATCTGAATGTGCAATACAAAATTTTCTTGCTAGAGAATCATTTTGGACGTTTTATGATGGTGGTTGCAAAAGAGAATCTCGAAAGAAAATTTCGCGTCTAAGGTGTATGCACACCTATAAAACATCCAACCACGCACCTGCTTTAAAAATTTTAAAAAACGCAATTCCAGTTATGTTATGTTTTCTACTTATTTAAGATATATAGTAGTTACGTGCAGTGTTTCGTTTCATAAATTAATCGGCTTCATACTGATTAAAAAATAAGGTTCTATTTATAATTGGCGAGGAAAATTAAGCAACAACTTCCTGCAAATACAATTGTAGATATGATCAAATATAAAAATTGTTCTTATTTTATCATGGATCTTGACTATCTTAAACAATGCAGTAAAATTACTACTTGTGGGAAACTTTTAGCAATAAAAATTAAATAATAATTGTTCTCAATTGTCACGTTGTTTAAGTAGGAATAGTTGCAGTTACAGGATTTTCATATACAAAATAGTTTATGTACTACAGATTCCCTAATGTATTAAAAAAATAAAATAGAAATGGAAACGTAGGCTTGGTTTCAAGTTCACGGTATTTCTTTATTCTGATTTAATCATAGCGAACAGTTTCTCCATAAACAAAAGCAATCAATTAACGAGAGCTTAACATTTACTTAACCTTGGTAGATAATTAATAACACTATATTTGTATTACCATATACAGTTGAATATCTTAAACTGTTTAAAATTGAATTTATGCATATCAGAACCCGCGAAGAAGATTAACTTTATTCGAGGTCATCTGCAGAAACATTCAGTATTTCCGGATAACCCCTATAATATTTTGAGTGGTTGTTGACTCTTGCGTAACAAGTTTGATGATTCGGAGAGGCAGAACATCAATATTGACGTCAGAAAAGGTTAAAGCAGAAGTTGCATTCGTGTATGTACTTTGTGGTATTATACGTCTATTTCCAATAACGTAAAAGTTATCTAAATTTCCTTAATGTTCCTACTATTTTTGTCACAGAATTGTAGGAAATGCGGTTTATAGCGACATTTCAAAACCACAAGCTCTAAAAAATGAAATCACTTTTTAAACGGTACAGACATTTACCTCAGTAAATTTTCACGTGTGGTGTATGTACGTGATAGTTAAGATTATGGATATTTCAAAAATATTTACTACCGCCATTGTTCTGTCAGTATTGGTAAGTGAATTTTGCATTTAACCCAACACTAATATTGATTTAATAATCAGGGACTGAGTTCTGGTTCTTCACATATACAACGAAGAAGGGCCGAAAAAAATCCTAATGTAGTGATATTTCCAAAAAAACCACAACAAAATCGACATTTGTTAAAAGGAGCATTTACTCCGTTCA
This sequence comes from Platerodrilus igneus, assembly GCA_036346225.1. Classification (NCBI taxonomy): domain Eukaryota; kingdom Metazoa; phylum Arthropoda; class Insecta; order Coleoptera; family Lycidae; genus Platerodrilus; species Platerodrilus igneus. The sequence goes on from JARFIW010000791.1 coordinate 659,642, forward strand.
CAGAAACTGGAAACTGTGTACATCATTTATGTAGTAATGTAGCAAACTACCCCGTTAATTACATAGCGAGTGAAATAAATAAGAAAACCGAATTTCATGAATTTTTTGGATCTGTTATACAACCATATAGTTTACCAAGGCTGATGGGAAAAGCTCCAAGTGGAGACTACGAAGACAGAAATTTATGTGAAACTATACAGTTCACATACTACCCTGAAATTGCCTTAAATAAAAATAGTAAACGAATGCTGATTGTTAATGTTGATAAATTTCGACAAGCTGTGTCTTTTGAAACCTGCGTGTAAGTATTTTCATTTTTTTTGTTTTTCGTATGTTAAAAATTGGCGGTGGAATTTGTTTCAATGTCTCCAGATTTTCAACGAATTAAAACTTATAATCTTTACTTACAAGATATTTTAAAAAACTGCTAATCACTTTAACACCACTCCTGAACAACTGTTAATTCACTTTTATGTTCTATAGTTAAGATTTGCATTGAAATTTATTTCAACGTCAGCATGTTTCCAATGATTAAAAGCTTATCATATATACTTATAAAATATTTTAAGAAATTTTTGATTGTTTTAACAACATCCTCGAAGAATTGTTAATTTTTTTATGTTTTCTTGTCAATAGTTGCCGTTGCAATTTATTTCATTGTCAGTGTTTTCAATGAATTGAAGTTTCTAATTTTTGCTTCTAGGATATTTTAACAAACTTGTTACGGTATTCTGCGCAAACACGAAAAAAAACAGTAAAAGTTAGTAAAGAAATCGTTTACGCCGAATACCGCAACAAAATAGGGACAGAATGGTAGAACCGAAATCCAGGGACTAGCTCAACAACGTCGTAGAGTGAGGGTGGGTGGTGCAGATAAAACACATTGGAGACCTCAGTAACAAAAGAAATTTATTTTACGCACACGTATGAAAACATACAATCAAAAGAATATTTACAAAACAATAAAAAAAACAATAATTTGCGTAATTGTCCTGTATAACGTGTACACATAACATAAAAATATAATTATAAACAATTAAAATAGTGAGGATAAAATCTTATTACACAGCACTTACATATCTGCATACTAGCATTATGTTCCAGTCCTAAATATGTACAAGAAATAAAATAATAATGCAGTAAATAAGGACTTCTGCTTTAAATAGCTATTTTTTGACGATCACATTAAAACGAAAAAAAAACAATCAGCAGAAAAGCGCTCTAGACGCAATAAAATTTTAAATAGTAATTTATAAAATTAAATACATAATAGGTCTAGTGGTAAGCATTTATTAACGGCGGTCTGCCATTTATTACGATATTAATCAAAAGAATGCCTATCTTCCAAACTAGCAACCCAAAAAGGAACGAAACAGAAAAAAACCAATACCTTAAACTATCGATCGGACTGGTGTCATCTTATGGATGGGAAAATGAGGGTGCATTTTTCTATGGGCTGAATGCTGGAATCACCAACTTAACTCAAACTAGCACAGAAAGCATTTTAACAGCGCGACTTTACAACATGTCTTTTCGTTAAGAGGATGTTGTATTCAATTGTGCCTTTCAAAGCACGGTCTCTATTTTATAAGAAAAAAACCATATATGGGGGTAGATATTTGGCTTTCAATGATATCGCCGAAGAATCAAGTGTGCACAAGTCTCAGACGGCAGCTGCAAAAATACAAGCTGTAACAACTAACAAAGAGACAACGTATTAACAAAGGAACAATTTTATTACTTTGAAACATTTGCACAGCTGCAGGATAACAGTATAAATTTATAGATAACATACCCATTGCAAGTGTACATTTACTAGGCAGATGTTTAAGTGGCCTTATCTTTTAAAAGAAAGCCGTGCATAGTCACGGCAGGTGATAGGAAATATTGCAACTACTTTGTAGCGTAAAGTTGCTAAGCGACTGTTTGATTTTATGAAGTAAAATGTTATAGAGATTAGACCTGAGAAATTTTATAAAATACCACTAACACAAATGGCAGGAAATCGAGTTTGTTAATCGATGGATTTTATGAATTTGTTTATAAATATTAGGGCGTTTTACATAGAAGTAAGATGAATAAATATTCATGCAGAAAAAAATCGCTTGCCGGGTTTTGAACGTAACAAGCTTTTAATTACTTTAACATCGCACACATAGAAGTGTTAATTGTTGTTTATATTTTCTTTTGCTAGATCTGCGTTACAATTTATTTCAATATCTACGAATTTTCAATGAATCGAAGTTTCTAATTTTTACCTATAAGATATTATACGAAACTTTTAATTTTTTTCACTCTGAACACGAAAAACTTAAATATTTTTTACATACTTTTTGTTCCGAATCGCGTTGCAATTTATTTCAATATTACCGAATTTTCAAAAAATCAAAGTTTCTAATGTTTAGTTATAAGATATATTAAAAAACTTATAATTTCTTTAGCACCGCCCACAAACTGCTGATTTGTTTTCACGTTTTCTTGTTCGAAATCTGCATTGCAATTTATTTCAATTTTTACTGATTCTCAATGAATCAATGTGTCTAATTTTTTTTTATAGGATATTTTAGGATTCTTTATCTTCGTTGACACAACATGTGGAGACGCGTTACTAGCTTTTCTACATGTTTTCTTCATCAAAATCTGCATTGCAATTTATTTCAATATCTTCAAAAATTCAATGAGTCAAAGTTTTTAATTTTTACGTATATGATATTTTAAGAATCTTTTAATTTCGTTTACACCAACACGAAAAACTGCTGACTCGTTTTCACATGCTTTTTTGTTCAGAATCGGCATTGAAATTTATTTCAATAACTCCGAATTTTCAAAGACTTAATTTTTACTTATGAGATTAATAAGTTTTACGGTATTCTCTGCGGACAAGAGAACAAGAACGCACCACAGTAAGTAGAAAGAATTGCCTACACCGAAAACCGCAACAAAACACAGGGGCAGAGTTAGGGCTAGCTCAAAATCGTCAGAGAGTGGGGTGGGTGACCTAGAAAGAAAAGAATTGAGCACCTCAGTAACAATAAAATTTATATTACGCACATGAAGCAAAACATGCAATGCCAAAAGAAAATTTATAAACGTCGAAAATACATAGTTGTGTAATAGTTTATTACAATGTGACGTACATAAAGCGTAAATTTACATATATAATACAGTATTACATAAACCTCAAGAATATCATGCATAAAATTTTACTATCTAAATATAAGCATACTTACAATACGTACAAACACTAAATATGTACAAAAAATATCGAAATAATAATATAGTAAGTAAAAAGTTGTTGTGGGAAATGCATCTCATAACATTAAAATTTTACACATTTCGTTGTCGACGTACAGTAAAAAGCAACCAGTAGTAAAACGCTCTAAACGCATTAACATTTTTAAACAGTAATTTATGCAAATAAATACATAATGGTTCGTGTTTGTAAGGGTGCGTTAACGTCAGTCTGTAATGTATTGTAGAATTAATTAACAGAATGTCTATCTGCCAAAACAGCAACACAAAATAAAGCAAACAGAAAAATGCATAGTACCTGGAGCTATTTTCTTTGTGGTACCATCTCAGGAAATGCAGCTGGGGCTGAAACAACTTAACTATACTGTACTAGCACAAACGCATTTTAAAAGCGCGACTTTACAACGCTCAAAGAACGTTGTATAACAGTTGTAGAACGAAGTCGAATACTGATGAGCAGTCGAATAAGTAAGAAGAGAAGGCGAATCAGTAAGTAAAGAGACCTTTTTCAAAGTTGGGGTTGCATTGAAAACATGAGAGGGAAATATAAAACTATTCCCACCGATATTGGTGTAGAATATTCTGAGAAGGTAATCGAAAATATATACAACGGCAAAATCTTCCTAGAATTAAAAATAACAAAATACGATAATTAATTCTATTGAATTTCGTTGTTTGCAGGGGAAAGCAAACTACCATTTAAAATATTCCTGGGAGTTATGCAAATAGCAAAACAGCTCAGAAAATCGAGTTGTCTGTCTTCTTTGAAATGAATAGAGGTTTGTATGATTATCGATCCACGCTACCAATATTCCCGGAATAACTTAATTAGAAGGAATGTTTCTAACTATAAAATTTAAGCAACAAACACGTGCAGATATAACAAAATAAAATTTTGTGGAACACGAGCAAATAGCAAACACATTTAAGCATTTAATCTTTCTAATGAACCTTTTTCAAAGTAGTTTTAACCACCAGTAAATATATCCAAGCTTTAATTTTCCGACAAATAACTATTTGAAATAATAAACTAACTAGCACGTATTTCAATGAAGAGGGTTTAGGAGAAGCAAGTGCTTGTTTGTTTTTGTATTTATACAGAACGGTATCTACAAATTTTCAAGGAGTCAAAGTTTATAGTTGGTATTTATAAGATATTCTAGGAATCTTTTATCTTTTTTAATACCACACATAAAGAACTGTTAATTCTTTATCACATAATTCTCTGTTAAAAACTGCGTTGCATTTTATTTCAATATTCTCGGCTTTTCAATTAATCGAAGCGTCTAATTTTTAGTTATAACATCTTTTAAGAATATTTTGCAACGCTACACTCGAAGAAGTTTTAATTGTTTTTGACAAGTTTTCTTGTTAAACATTTGCGTTGAGATTTCAATACCGACGAGTTTTCAATGATATAAGGATTCTAATTTTTTTTTACAAGATATATATATATATATTTTATGCTAAAGTTTTTTAGTACATTGGACAGTGATTGAATACGCTTGTCCAATGTAACAAAAAACTTCAGCATACTATATTCATATAAACTGGACACAAAACCAATATCCCTTCTTATGCTACCCCCTCGCGCCTTTTTATTTATTTATTTAATTTTATATGATATGCAAAAATTTATTTTATGTTACGTGCTGTATTTTCGTTTGGTTGGTTTACAAAACAAAATTGTGTTAAATATGCCTCGACTATTTGAAAACTCGTTCTTCCCAGGGTATCCACCTACTTACCGTGGGTTCAGTGATAAGTAGATGTGCAATGCACCAACCAAACAGCACTACCTTTTGTTTTAGTACCTGTGATATTTTACACTTGTATATGCCAAATTTTTATATACGATCCACGTAGCCTTGTGCCAAATTAATTAATATTACAAAATTTATGACTTTGACGTTAAAACCACAGTACTCACCTATTTTACACTTCGTCGTCGGCCTCTTTGAATACTGGCTCAACAATCTCACTCGCCGTATGCGTCTTTACAATGCTGGCACTACCACTATGAACGATCTGCTGTCCAGTTCCAGGTTTCTTTTAATGAATTTTGATATCCCCAAATCTAAAATAAATATACCCAAATTTAGAATTTTGACTAATATTTCAAATACTTTAACGTTTGTAAAGTACGGCAAACATAAATTTCTCAGTTACGGGATCTGATATTTGGCTTTCTTTATTTGGCATACACTACCTTCAACAAAACAACCCTTAGAACCCTTTAAGCCCCTACTAACATTACATTATATATATATATATATATATATATATATATATATATTGCTATGATACGAAAGTAATTTAAGGGTATATTAAGTCATAGCGGTCGTAAGATACATGTAAATATTATTAACGTTAAGAAAACCAAACAATTCCATCATTAAATAGGAGTAATTCAACTATTTTACATAAAGTCAATAGCGAGCACATTGTATATAAATCATAACCAATTTAATTCATAAGAAAGAAGCTCATTATTTAATAATCAGATATTATTTAGCAAAAATAATAATGTATACGTCGCATCATACGTTGTAGGTTAAATATACAAGTCCAGAATTGGAAAGAAACGAGCAAAAATAAGGGTTTAAACGCATCAAGTTTTATCAAAATAAACACGTGATCGGTGAAGATAAACAATCTGGCATCCTAGCTATTTAATAATATCATTAAATATATCAACGCATAAAGAAGTAAAGGCGTTCAAATACGTCAATATATAAATATGAATATGTGACCAAAGACATTGTATTTTGATAAAATCCAACATATTTGGAGTAACAAACAATAAATAACAGGCGGTCCGTGATATGATAAAGTTTAAACTATAGTCGACGACAAACATGAAGACGTGACAAAATGCAATAAAAATTTGGACTTTCTGCGAAATATGCTACACAAAATTGAACTTCTACGTGTGAATTGGAATGTCTGACCAAAAATCGGACCAGGGAATCTTTAGAAATACCAAGTTCTGCAGAGATAAGCGCAAGATGCAACGCCTTCATCAACAAACCCACGATGAACACTAATAGGAAAAACAGATAGAAGGAGTCTATAAATACTATAGGGGACCTCATAAACATTGAGTGTCTGTTTGACCAAGCCACTAACCACGTAAATTGAAAGTGAAATATTGCGTAAAAGCAAACTTAGTAAAAATTATTAATTTATTTAAGTAAGTGAAAATTAAAAGTGCCAATTTATACAACAAGAAGTAGCCGTTTGTTCTTAAAATGGCTCTAAATAAACCTCCAGATTTAAATATACGTCTAAATAAACGTCGAAATGGATTTCGAGAAAATTCTAAATAAAATTCTAAATTAAGCTACAAACTTTAAGGAAATTCTAAATAAACGTTCAAGGAAACATAAAATAAACGTCAAGATACTCAAATTAAACTACAAATAAACTCCAAGTCATTTTAAAATCTGAAGAAAGAATTCGAGCAACAATTAATTAATCATTCTGGTGAACAAGTGAAGAAACTACGCTAAGTCAAGCTGTAACAATCCAGGGGTACTGACCATCGATATTCAGAGGCAGCTCCTAGAAGCAAGCAGGAAAGAAAACACAGGTCAGAGATTTTATTTATTATTAGTACAAGACTGTTTTTCAATTTTTAACATTTAATATTTGCTATATCAAATATCTGAAAGGGTCATCAAAATCATTTGCTGGCTTTCAGGGAACATAAATTTTGACGGAATCAGATAAATATCAATATTTTATTCAGGGACTAATTTTTGAATATTAAACAAATTAATAAGTTATTGACATAGAAGTGTACATATTATCGATTATTATATTGTGTAATTCTGGATTGCTTCATTTACATTATTTTAACAGATAGGCAATAGAAAAAAAAGCGGTTAAACAATCTTTATTGCTATAAAATTTAGAGACGCAGAGGAAAAAGGCTGAGTACGAACACAACAGTAAAGTTTTAAAAGGCCACAGCAACGTTACGGGCTTGACACAGCAAAGTTGTATAACGATATAATCGTGGGCAGAGATTACAGCAAAGTTATATCGCATCAAACGTGGAGCTGACACAACAGCAATTAAAAGATCACAGTAAATAAAAGGACAACCAATATCATAGCAATTATGATATTGTACCAGGTAGGGACTTTTCACAGCAAATAAATATGGCGCCCAACGTGGACTAATTCATAGAAATTAATATATGGCACTTAACGTTAGGGAATTTGTACAGAAAATTAATATAACGCCAATCGCCAATTCACAGCAATATATATATATATATATATATATATATATATATATATATATATATATATAAGTAATTTTAATATCAACGGATTTTTAAGGAGTCAAAGTTGTTAATGTTGGCTTATTAGGTATTTTAAGAATCTTTTCAAACACCACAAACGAAGAAGTATTAATTCTTTTTTACGTGTTTTCTTGTTAAGAATTTGCCGTGAAATTTATTATAATGTCAACGAATTAAAGTTTCTAATGTTTACGTATGTTATTTTAAGAAATATTTAACTGCTTTAACATGGCACACGAAGTACCATTAATTGTTTTTATGTTTGCTTGTTCAGAATGTGTTTTGCAACTTATTTCAATGTCTAAGAATTTTCAATGAATCAAAGTTTCTAATATTTACTTATAAAATATTTTAAGAAACTTCAATCTTTCGTAGCACTATACAAGATACATCTGTTTCATTATTTTTTACATGTTTCTAGTCCAGGACTAGTATTGCAGTTTCTCTAAATCTACGGATTCTCAATGGGTCAAAACTTCTAATTTTGCTTTTAGGATATTTTAAAAATCATTTATCGTTTTTTAGTGGAGAACTTTTGAATTTTTCTTACATGTTTTCTTGTTCAGAATCTGCGTTGTAATTGATTTTAAAGCTTACGGATTTTCAATGAATCATTTTTTTTAGTCTCCATTTATAAGATATTTTAAGAAACTTCTATCTTCCTTACAACCACACAAGAAGGACCTTTATTATTTTTCACATGTTTCCTTGTTCAGAACATGCATTGCAGTTTATCTCAAAAACTGCGGATTTTCAATTAGTCAAAATTTTAAATTTTAAATTATAAGATATTTTAGAATATTTTATCATCTTTAACACAACACATGGAGAACTTTTGATTCATTTTTACATGTTTTCTTGTTGAAATCTACATTGCAATTTACTTCAATATCTGCCGATTTTTAGTGTATCAAAGTTTTTAAGTCTTACTTATAAAATATTAATTTCTTTAACACCGCACACAAAAAACTACTAATACATTTACACATGGTTTTTTGGTCAGAACCTGCAATGCAATTTATTTCAATCTTATTGATTTTCAGTGAGTCAAAGTTACTAATTTTTACTTAAAAGGATATATTTAGAATTACCACATATAGAAAAGTATTTCAATGTCTACAAATTTTCAATAAATCATGGTTTCTAATTTTTACTTATAAGATATCTCAACAAATTTTTAATTTTTTTCACTTTGCACAAAAAAAACTGTTAATCCTTTTTCACGTGTTTTCATCTTCAGAATCTGCTTTGCACTTTATTTCAATATCTATGGATTTTCAACGAATCAAAGTTTTTAATTTTTACTTCTTAGGTATTTTAAGAATCTTTCCAAACACCAAAAACGGAGAAGTAATATCTTTTTTACGCGAGTTAGGTTTTGGCCTTTGGGAGCTGCCTTTTTAAAAAGTCTTCTTCCAAAAACTCTTCTAACAAATTTATTTATACAGAAATTACAAATTGATTTTTAATTTACAAGTACTGTATCGAAATTATTCTAAGTTGAAATTATATTTAAATGAACTAAATTACGGAGAGTAGCCTGAACAACCAACAATGCTAAAGTTGTGAGGCTCGAGACTGACTGACTATCGTGGGCTCTTCAGGGTTTTTATGTTGTCCATGCCCCTCACATTGTTTGTGGGAAATGCAGAGCACATGTTTGCTTATTTCTCTATTCATTAATACAAAGTAACAATTTTAATTCTAAAAATAAGTTTCTTACAATCTATTGTGACCTGCACCTGCAGAGTCAGGTTACGTCTGGAATACATTGTATTCACGTTCGTTCTCATGTTTTCTGTCTGACTTCTATTAACCTTTTATTATCTATCCTTAAATTATACAATGTTGCAAGTTAACTTAAAATTCAATAATTCCATTTAATTATATCTATATCTGATTTGGGAATATATAACTCGCGTTTTCTTGTTAAGAATTTGAGGTAAAATTTATTATTTATTTTTGTTTCTTTTTGGTGCAGAATGCGCATTGTAACTTATTTCAATGTCTACGGATTTTCAATGAACTAATGTTTGTGATTTTTACTTTTAAGATATTTTAGAAACTTCCATCTTCCTTAACACCACACAAAAAGGAACAGTTCATTATGTTTCACATGTTTCCTTTTTCAGAATCTGCATTGCAGTTTATCTCAAACTCAACGGATTTTCAATGAGTCAAAATTTCTAATTTATACTTATAGTGTTTTTAGAATTTTTATCTTTCTCATCCCCGCATGTTTTCTTGCTCAAAATCTGCATGTAACTTATTTCAAAATCTTCAAATTTTCAATTAATCAAAGTGTTTAATTTTTACTTATAAAATATATTAAGGTTCTTATTTTTTAATACGGCACATGAAGAACTATTAACTCTTTTTCACGTTTTCTTGTTTAAAATCTGCGTTACAATTTATTTCAATATCTACAAATATCAAATTTTCTAATTTTTACTTATAAGATACTTTTAATTTTTTTCACTCAGTACAAAAAACTGCCGACTGTTTTTCACATGTTATCTTGTTCCAAATCTGCATTGCAATTTACTTATGTGTCTGAAGAGACCTTTAATTTCTTTAACATCCCACACAAAAAACTGCTAATACATTTAGACATATTTTCTTGGATAGAATCAGCATTGCAATTTATTTTAATATTATGAATTTTCAATGGATCAGGGTTTTTAATTAATGCTTTTCTTTTTTAACACCACATATGAAGAACTGTTACTTTCTTTCCACATGTTTTCTTGCTCAAAATCTGCGGTGCAATTTATTTCAATATCTACAAATTTTTAATGAATAACAATTTCTAATTTTTAATTATACGATATATTAAGAAACTTTTAATTTTTTTCACTCTGTAAACGAAAAACTTTTGATTCTTTTTCACATGTTTTCTTGTTCTGAATCTGCGTAGGAAGTAATTTCAATATCAACGAATCTTCAAAGATTAAATTTTCTAATTTTTACCTAAAAGATATATTAACAAACATTTGGTTTCTTTAATACCGCGCACGAAAAAGTGTTACTTATTTTTTACATTTTCTTGTTCAACATCTGCGTTGCAACTTATTTCAATATCTACGAATTTTCAAAGAATCAAAGTTTCTAATTTTTACTTATAAGATATTTTAAAAATTTCTATCTTCCTTAGCACTACACAAGAAGGAACTGTTTGTTATTTTTCACAAGTTTACTTGTTCAGAATCTTCATTGCAGGTTATCTCAGAATCCAGGAGTTTTCGAGTCAAAATTGCTTATTTATATTTCATCATTAGGTCTTCAGTCATGGAACTGGTAAGACGTGTACCTCCATTGTTTCCTATTCTGAGCTAACCTACATATTTCCTGAAATTCATACAGCCTACATCTTTCAAAATGTTCCCTGCTCTTTTTCTACACTTTCTGATCACATCCTCGGAAGTAGTCCCTCGCGGAGATCCGAATGGGGGACCATTTTAACACCGGAATCTTTTACCCCAGAAGATGCTATCATCTTTAAATAACAATTGAAGTATTTCGTGTACTTCGGACATTATGCAGTGGTTTCCCGTTGCCTTGCACTTCGCAGTAATGTGTCTTAGAATGCCATACCGACTCCCGTGGTCTCTGCCACTCTAAGTACCGAAACCGCGACTACCTTCTTTCGGGAACCTGTTATAGTCTGGTTCCTCACTAGAGACCCCACAAATTTGGTTGAATCTGTAGTTCGACTCTTTAGCTCATTGAAAATCGTGTCATTCTACCCGTTATAGTATTCTAGAACTTTTTAAAGGTGCAGGTCCATTCAGAACGGAATTTATACTTATAGGATATTTTTAGAATCTATATCTTTTCAGCACCACACATGAAAAACTGAATTCCTTTTCACCTGATATTTTGCTCAAAATCTGCGTTGGAGCTTATTTCAATATGTACAAATTTTCAATGAATCTTAGTTTCTAATATTTACTTATTAAATTTTATAAGAATCTTCTATTTTAACACCACACGTGAGCATTTTCAGATGCTTTCTTGCTCAAAATATGCATTGCATTTATTTCTATTTCAACGAACTTTCAATGAATAAAGGTTTCTAGTTTACAGTTATAAGGTACTTTAAGAATCTTATTCTTTAACACCATACATGAAGAACTGTTCATTCTTTTCACGCTTTCTTGCTTAAAATCTGCGTTGTAACTTATTTCAATATCCACGAATTTTCAATAAACCAAAGTTTCTAATTTTTACTTAAAAGTATTTTAGGAATCTTCTTTTTTTACCACCACTTGTGAAGAACTGTTAATTCTTTTACATCTGCTTCCTTGTTCCGAAAACACGTTGCAATTTTTTCAATATCTACGGATTTTCAACGTGTCAAAGTTTTTAATTTTTACCAATGAGGTATTTGGAGAGATTTTTAATTTCTTTAATACTGCACACAAAAACTGCTAAAATAGATTTCCATATGTTTTCTTGGTCAGAATCTGCATTGCAATTTAATTCAATACCTACGTATTTTCAATGGGTCAAGGTTTCTAATTCTTGCTTATAGGATATTTTTAAAATCTTTCTCAAGACCACATATGGAGAACTGTTAGTTGCTTTTTACACGTTTTCTTTCTCAAAATCTGCGTTGCAGTTTATTTCAATATATACGAATTTTCAATGAATCAAAGTTTCTAATTTTTACTCATAAAATATTTAAAAAAACTTATAATTTTTTTCACTCTTCGTACGAAAGCAGTTAATTCTTTTTCACGTTTTTTCTTCAGCATCAGCGTTGCAGTTTATTTCAATATCTACGGATTTTCAACAAATTAAAGTTTTTAATTCTTGCCTACTGGATATTTTAAGAATATTTCCAAACACCAATAACAGGGAAGTATTAATTCTTTTTTAAACGTCTTGTTGTTAAGAATTTGCGATGAAATTTATTTCAATGATTGAACGTTTTCAAATAATTTAAGTTTCTAATTTTTATGAAGAATATATTTTAAGAAATTTTATAACTGTTATAACACGCATACGAAGAACTGTTAATTGTTTTTAAGGATCTTCTAATTTCTTATTCAGAACGTGCTTTGCCATTTATTACAATGTCTACGGATTTTCAATGAATCAAAGGTTCTAATTTTTGCTTATAAGATATCTTAGAAACTTCATCTTCCTTAGCACCACACAAGAAGGAACTTGTTCAGAATTTACATTGCAGCTTATCTCAAAATTTACGGATTTTACGTGTCAAAGTTTTTAATTTATACTTATAAGACATTTGAAGAGACTTTTAATTTCATTAACTGCTAATACACTTACACATGTTTTCTTGGTCAGAATCTGCATTGCAGTTTATTTCAATATCTACGGATTTTTAATGTGTCAAAGTGTCTAATTTTTATTTATGGGGTATTTTAGCATGGAGACATGTCACTGCCTTTTTTCATGTCTTCTTGTTCAAAATCTGCGTTCCATTTATTTCATTATCTTCGGATTTTCAACGTGTCAAAGGTTCTAATTTTTACGTATAGGATGTTTTAAGAATCTTTCAGCATCTCTAACACCAACACGAAAAATGGTTAACTCTTTTTCACCTGCTTTCTTGTTCAGAATCAGGATTGCAATTTATTTCAATATCTGCCAATTTTCAATAAGCTAATAAGCTTATAGGAGCTTACAAGATATTTTAAGTGTCTTCCTTTACAACACCACACATGACGAACTGTTAATTCTTTCTCACATGTTTTGTTGCTCAAAATCTGCGTTGCATCTTATTTCAATCTTTTCGAATTGTCAGTGAATCAAAGTTTCTAATTTTTACTTATAGGGTATTTTAATAATCTTTACCTTTTTCAATACACACATATGAAGAACTATTAATTCTTTTTCGCGTGATTTCTTATTTCGAACCTGCGTTGCAATTTATTTCAATATCTATAAATTTTCAGAGTCAGAATTTCTAATTTTTACTTATAAAATGTTTTAAGAAACTTTTAATTTATTTAACAGCGCGTACAAAACCAGCTGATTCTTTTTCACATGCTTTCTTGTTGAGAATATGCATTTCAGTTTATTTCAGTATCTATAGATTTTTAATGATTCAAGGTTTCTAATTTTTTCTTTAAGGACATTTTTAAAGTCTTTTATCTACATTAACACCGTACATGGCCATATGTAATTTCTTTCTCACGTTTTCTTGTTCAAAACTACGTTGTTATTTATTTCAATGTCTTCAAATTTTCAATGACTCAAAGTTTCTAATTTTTATGTATAGGATATTTTAGGATCTTTTAATTTCTTGCTCAGAATCAGCATTGCAATTTATTTCAATATCTACGGATTTTCAATGGGTATAATTTTCCAATTTTTCCTTATAAGATATTTTTAGAATCTTTATTTTTTCAACACCACATATGCAGAGTTGTTAATTATTTTTCACATGTATTCCTGCTCAAAATCTGCGTTGCAACTTATTTCAGTATCTACAAATTTGCAATGCATCAAAGTTTCGAATTTTTATTTATAAGATATTTTAAGAAACTTTAACATTCTCACTCTTCACACGAAAACTGTTAATTCTTTTTCACGTTTTCTTCTTCAGAATGTGCGTTTCAATTTATTTTAATATCTACGGATTCTCAACGAATCAAGGTTTTTGATTTTAGCTTAGTACGTATTTTAAGAATCCTTTCAAACACCACAAACGGAGAAGTATTCATTCTTTTTTATACGTCTTCGTGTTAAGAATTTGCAGTAAAATTTATTCCAATGTTTTAGGGTTTTCAACGAATTGTAGTTTCTAATTTTTATGTATAAGATGTTTTAAAAATTTTTAATTACTTTAACATTGCACACGAAGAACTTAATTGTTGTTATGTTTCCTTGTTCGGAATGTGTTTTGGAACTTATTTAAATGTCTACGGATTTTCAATAAATCAAAAGTTTTAATTTTTATTTGCAAGATAGTTTAGAAACCTCTATATTCCTTAACACTACACAAGAAGGAAATATTTCTTATTTTTCACATGTTTCCTTGTTCAAAATCTGCATTGTAATTTATCTCAAAATTTACGGAGTTTCCATGTGTCAAACTTTCTAATTTTTACTTATAGGATAATTTAAGAATCTCTTATCTTTTTCAACACTACATATGGACATCTTCTTATTCTTTTTCACATGTTTTCTACCTGCGTTGCAATTTTGTTCAATGTTTTCGGATTTTCAAAGAATCAAGGTTTTTAATTTACATTTACAATATATTTTAAGAAATATCTATCTTCTTTAACACCACAAATGGAGAACTATTTATTCTTTTTTGTTTTCTTGTTATGAATTTGCGTTGCAATTTATATCAACGTCTGCATATTTTCAGTGACTTAAAGCTTATCATTTTTGCTTTTAATATATTTTAATTAACATTTAATTTTTTTAACACCATCCACGAAAAGTTGTTAATTCTTTTTATGTTTCTTTGGTAAAAGTTTGCGTTTCAATTTATTTTAACGTTTGGGTGTTTTTAACGAAAAGTTTGTAATTTTTAAGTGTAAGATATTTTAAGAAACTTTTAACTTCTTTAATATCGCACTCAAAGAATAATTAATTGTTTTCTATGTTTTCTTCTTCAGAATGTACGTTGCAACTTAGTTACATGTATACGGAATTTTAAAGCATCAAAGCTTCTAATTTTTATTTACAAGATATTTTAAGTGACTTCTATCTTCTTTAGCGCCACGTAAGAAAGTGTTATTGATTTTTCAAATGTTTTCTTGTTAATAATTTGCGTTGAAATTTATTTCAATGTCCACAGATTTTCTTACTTATAAAATATTTTAAAATACTTTTAATTTCTTTAACGCCATCCACGAAAACTGATACTCATTTTTAACGTTTTCTGGTTAAAAATTTGCGTTGACATTTATTTTTACGGCTGCGTATTTTCAATGAATTAAAGTTTCTAACTTTTCTATATAAGATATTTTAAGCATATTTAACACCGCATACAAGGAACTGTTATACTTTTTACATATTTTCTTGTTTTGAATTTGAGTTGCAAATGTTTACGGATCTTCGATTATTCAGTTTCAAATTTTACTTATTTTTATCTTTTTTAACGCTACACACGACAAACTATTAATTATTTTTCATGCGTTCTCTTGTTAAAAATTTGCATTGAAATTTATTTCAGTGTCAGCAGGTATTTCACGAATGAAAGATTATAACTCTTACTTATATGATATTTTAAAATACTTTTAACCTTTTTAACATCATCCACAAAGAACTGTTAATTTTTTTTTTGTGCAGGCCTAATGCAAGATGTTTTCTAGAAGATCATAAGCCCCTAGGATACGAAACAGCATGCAAACAACAATACAACCTTATTCGATTGGTTTCCATGAACGATGATGGGAATTTCACACTTGATAGTTTTCCAATACCATCGAGCTGCGTCTGTACATATAAAAGAACAATTTTTGAGTTTAATTAAAATTAAAATTAATGGTTTGTTTAAAAATAGGATTAGTGATGAAGTGATTAATTTAAAAATAAATCTGATATATAAATATCGTATCTGATGTGGTCAGGGATGGCGAACCTTTTTCTGATATCGTTTTAACGAGCAGTTAGTTTTAGGAAAGAAGTAACAAATTTTTAGCACAAATGCCGGGTGATTTTTTTTAATCCGAAAATTTGAAATATTTCGAATAATAAGCCCTTTACGAAAAAATTGTTTAATCAACATTTAATACAGTACTGTTAAAATCACTCCCTCTTATCATGTCCTTGTAGATAGTGCGGGAGTTACATTGAAATCTAAAATAGAAACCCCTATTTTTATTGCAAATTTGGCTTTTACGGCTAAAAATACGTACGATTTATCTAAATCATTTTTTCGATTAATAATAGATGGCGTTGTAACGTATAAAATTCTATTTTTTCAATTCCTCTTACCGAGAACCTATACATACGATTCTGCAATACGTTTTCAATATAGAATCGCACCTTTTCATTGGAAATACTCCAAGTCAGTTTTACAAATTTTATTTCTCACGTTTGTAATTACCGAAAAATCATTTAGGCTTAGAAGTGCGACAGAACATGTGGGTTCAACATGTTGGTTGTCCAAAGCACTATTGGTTGGTAGCAAGCGAAGTATTTGATCGTGATTTCAATGATCGCTGAATCGCTAGGGCTGGTTCGGTAAATTGGCTAGATAGATTATCAGGTCTTACTTCGTCCGATTTCCTTTTGTGCGGTTATTTCTTACAAAGTTTACAAACAAATACCAACAGCGCTTAAGAATATAATTGAGCAGGCATACTTTTTTGTAGCGTACAGTTATTTGAAATACAGAATAGTAAGTGCAGTGAAATCGAAGGCCACCATTTTGAGCACTTATTGTAACTAGAAATGTGAGAAATAAAATTTGTTTTAACATTGATTTGGAGGTAGAATTTCATCCACTAAAACGACATTTGCTATGAATCGAAAAAAATGTTTCAAACAAATCCTACGTATTTGTAGCCGTAGAGCACAAATCTGTAATAAAAAATTGGAGCTCTTAGTTAAGATTTCAAAGTTACTCACCGCTCTATCTACAAGAGCGTAGGAAAGGGGGAGTAATTTTAGCACTGCTGTATTTTCTCCACAGATTGATTAAATTTTGATTATGGACAATTTCTTCGTAGAGTGCTTATTTTTCGAGATATTTGAAAATTTGGGGTTAAAAAATCATCCCATATAGTGCATTGTAACAAAATCTTATAGACATTAACATTTACGCTAACAAAATTTTATTGTCATATTGAAATTAAAAAATGTAAATAAACATTTTTTTTCTAGTCACTTTCTGGTCAGAGCTAAAAATTAGCGAATTGCGGACTGCGTTGGACCATCAAAATTTTGTTTATGCTTCTGTTATATGTCAAAATTAAATGCTCAAAAAAACTACAAAAAATCTGTTGTGAATATTTATTTAAACAATTTAAAATTTGTTTTTGAAGGTGTTTCAAATGTCTTGGAAATTACTGTTTCTATTGCATTACTTTTTATTTCATTTTGTTATTTATTAAATTCCTTACAAAAAAAATGTACTATTTTTTTCATCGACGTCATGTTGTGCCAGAGCCGAAGCGAAACCATAATGAAGCGCGTCGCTCCTCTTGTGTCACGCTCTCAACTGGGTATATTTAACAATATGTTTAAAAATGAAATGTGGTAGACATCCGTAAGACTATAAAGTAGTAACAACATGGTTTTAATGGTTTCAACTGAGGTCGTTTTATGTCTGGAGAAGGTGGACGACAAGAGATCAAGTATAAAAGGTCTTCATTAAGGAAAGCGATACAATGTAAACCGGTTGTATGTTTACTACTAACTACGTTATGGAAATTGCTGTGTAATTTTTTCGTCAGAGCGACAGGTTGCCCGGTATCGGCACAAACTGCAATTGTAGCTCGATTGGCTGCGATTTTCAAACATATGTTGTATTCCAAAAATTCTTTTAACGATCTTGTAGCAGAACTGATACGTTACACCATAGGCCGTTTTTCGATTAGGAATAAAACTCGTAAATTTGGTGTTATTGTTATTTATAATTCCTAATTAGTTATCTCTGGAAGACCAACTAAATACATATAGTTGGTTAAAAGCATTACTTTTTTGTAAGTAACATGTATTTGACATATATATGTAAAAAAATATACATTGTTCCTATTCAATATAAACCCTTACCTGTTTCAGAAATTCTACAAATCCTTTTGTTAGTAAACAGTAAAGTATGACTCATACATGTCTGGTTTACTTACAATGATGTATAATAGATTAAAATATGCGACAGGACCCATTGTAATTTAAAAGCAGATTGAATGGCTTTCACTTGTTAGTCATACATTTGCCTGCTGAATAACTGAACCCAATTTTTAACCAAAATACATTATTTAGTGTTCACTTTTCGAACATTGGAGACTTGTGTTCAACAAACAATGAATTTTCTTGTTAAAAATATTTTTTTTAAATAACTGAAAACTAATAACTAACTATGTTGGAACACAAACTATTAAATAAAGTATCTAAACTAGCTAAACATTTTTTCTAAACATTATATGTGGAATTAATTTTCTTCATTAGGAAGGCGGCATAATTTTGTAATGCTTCTCATAATACTCTATTTTGAGTTTTGACTTTAACTGCTCTAAGCTTATTATCTCAACCACATATTAATTCGACTACTTAAACAGCACTTAAGTGGATGGGTATGCTTTTCATTGACCAAAACTATGTGCTTTACCTATAAATTCTATGAAGGGGTAAGCATTTTGACCTATTTTGAAGTTGACTTAGATACTTCTTTACCCACTTTTTCCAAAAAATTTGGTGTACCTACTCTAATGCATTGTGATATCGGGTTAAACAACCTTCAGGAGCGTCTGATATATCTCTTTCAAGAAATGTCATATGACTGCCACCGATTAAGAAATCACCTAATGTCAGGCAATTAAGATCATTTGAATCACTACACAAAGGCTTGGGAGGTCTTGAATTCAAAACTGCTTCGATTTGAGCTAAAATTGTACTAAATTCCTCGAACGTAAACCGTGATTCTTTACAATATTATTTATCATTAGCAATATTAACCCTTAAAATTTTGAGTGGGATCCTATAGAGACTCTAATTTATTAATGTGAGATCCTTTGACCGCCTCACATCGTTATTAGCGTTGCAAAAGAATATACAAAACTTTAAGGGTTAATAATGATAATAAAGTTTCAATTTTTATCCAATTGCTTTATTTAAGAGTCCATTTTCATGCAGAAGTGACCAGAATAATCTACAAAAATATCTACATCGAAGACGTCACCATTTCGAATGGACCTGTACTTTGCCGAAGTTCTAGATTACTAGAACAGGTGAAATGGCTTGCGTGTTCTAATGAGCTAAAGAGCCAAACTACGGGTCCAACCAAAGTAGTAGGGTCGTTAGTGAGGAACCAGACTACGACAGGTCCCCGAAAGAGAGCAGCGGCTCTTTCGGTACTTAGATTGGCAGAGACCATAGGGGTCGGTATGGCAATCTAACACACACTACCGCGATGTAGAAGGCAACGGAAAACCATTATATTACCTGCCAAGTACACAACGTACCTGAATTATAAAAAAATGATGGCATTCTTTGGACTTCATCCAAAAAGAAAATTAAACTGTGTGCAAGCTTTTGTGTAACTTTCTTTGCAAGCGTGACGAGTAATGTTAGCCGTGCATGTGTACCGAGATAAAAGAGCTTTTGTGACTGTGTATGTAGCTCGAATAGGTGGGTTTGTTGTGTGTTAAAAGAGCTACTACGGCTGGACAAAAACTTGAAAACTGCTGTTTATGGACGTTCTTTTATTTTTATTATCGAGAAATGAAGTTTGTATTGGACAATAGAATAATGAAGAAGAAAAGTTGATATTAAATTGTTTTCTATGTATTGTTATTAAGGGGTTTCCAGTAATGGGATTTAGAATATCATATATAATTGAAAACTGGAACAATGGTGTGGTAGTATTTTTGATGAATTTAGTGTTTTTCTCCAGGATTTGGAATGCTCTCGCGCGTTAATTAAGCATACATTCGTCATTAGTAAAGCATTTATTAATTATAGCTAGTTAAATAGCCTTTAACGTGAAAATATCCTTAAAATTTTATCAAAGTTTGAGTAGTTTACAGTTTATAATGGAATTATTTAATTATAATGTTAAAGTAAATATTTAGAAATTAACCGAAAAACACCTAGTACATTTTTATACAAACCGCAACAACAACCAGGGTTTCACATGCTGCATATCAAATTAGAAAACACCGACATATTTCAGAAAATGGTTATACTACGTCATAAAATTGAATGCGAGGGGAACATTAAAACGTTTACACGGACTGATACCCTTAAACTTGACCAAAAAACAACTTTAAACGCATATAGTGTGAGAACGGAATTTTCTAAAGGGCTGTTTCGCCTTTTGGATCCGCAAAGTTTTCATTTTAATATTTGTAATAGAAAGTGTTTTAATTCAAAAAAACAAAGTATTTTCCCATCGTTAATATGATTCGGTTACGAGTAAAGTTTGTGGTTTCTGAGTTAATACAAACTTAGATCAAAAACCTTTAATTTATGGATACATTTGTATAAACATGCATTTTTACAGGTCGAAGGAATGTGCGAATATCGCGCTTAGCCAAAGATAAACGATTACGTTTTGTGGTGGTGGGGACAATGACCGGTTCATGTGAAAGACGAGCTTAAAATTTTATTTTATTTTTAACTACCGTACGATGCCGACATATAAAACGGGAGTGCGTGTTTATTGCAGTGAGGTGTACTCGTGAATCCCTACCTTTCCTTGTAAAATACTTTTATTTTCTGCTCTAAAACTGTTATAGGTTCAACAGTCCCATTTCACGGCAAGAATTCGGACAAAATATAAGAAACGGGCCACGATGCCTTGCTCCATATTTAGACGTCAGCAGAGGTATATCTTAACTACAATTGTTAATCAAGGTAAGTATTTTGCTTTTTTGATAGATTTTTTGTATGTAAATCTGTAACCGTTTGACGGCAATAATTTGCGACTTCATTTGGGGCATAATAAATACGCTTGGGGATTAAACATAATAGGGTGGGAAATTTAAAGAACTAAGCTCAAACGAAATTAATGAAAGAGGTAACCGAAACGGAAACTAAACTGTGCGTCAGTGATAACGGACGCGTATGTAGGCCGTTGCCCCTCGACGAGGTGGCTGGCAAGAAGAAACAAAATGATGTTTGAGTGACAGTGGACGTGTCTTTGACGGTAAGGCGATAGGTCCGCAAGGACCGATATTGAATTATTTTGAGCTTTACTGAATTCGAAAAAGACAGAAAGATCAAACATGTAAATCGTAGATTTATATTCGTGTCGGGCGGCGTAACTAACCAGGAAAAGGTGATGAATTGATTGTCACTTGTCAATGGAAGTTGGAGAGTACTCTATGAGCTATTTGTTTGTTTATGATTTACAATTATGTACTTGTGAATTAAAAAGATGGCTTGTATCTATTTAGTGGGATATTAATATTCCATTACACCATAAGTATTCTTTTGGACTATAAAATAGCGATAAAAAGAGTTTTGTTTAAAAGCAGACATAGTATTATTAGCAAAAGAAGTTTGAATATTTTAAAAGAGTAAGATATAGGTACACGTAAGTTTGTGTGAAATTAGTCTTAGTTGAAGGGTGTAAACTCAGTATTCTAAATAGACAATGGAATGACTATGTAAAAAGTTGGTATTGCGGTGTTTTTCTCTGTATTGTTGTTAACGGTATTTCCAAATAAATGGAATTTAAAATGTCATAGAGATCAATCTGGAAAGAATTAAAGTAAGTAATGGTAAGTAATGGTAGTATTATTTATGAATTAATTTATTTAGAGTTTTATTAATAATACCTGGCTAGTAAGATGTTTATTAATTTGTTGTTTTTAAGATTAATGCAAGTGTTTTAAAAGTTGCTGCTAACAGAATCTAATTGTAGATGGAATTTTATTTACAGTTAGTTTCAACATACGTAAGGGTGAACATTGTTAAAGGATATCTAGCTCCTCCGATCATGAAGTCCTATTTTAAAAAGGCTTTTATTTTGAAAAATTATTTTAGTTTAATAAAACGCTAAAGGAATACTTTTAAGGTGTGATTCTGAAAGGTAAAATATGAGGAGACAAGATTTAACAAAACTGATAAAAATGAGGCCTACCCTGAATAACGGTTTACCGGAAAGCAACCATATTGAAGGAATTGCTGGGATATGGCGGTTTGGGGCACTTTAACTTTGACAATTAGTAAAACCTTTCAAGGTGAGTAGTACTTGTAAAGTAGTTTTATGTTTCGGCCGTTTTATATTTTAGGTGTTATTATTATTTTTTCATAGATACTTACTCCCGCGCCACTAAAAGTTAGCCAATGCATCTATAAAATTCTTACAAGGTTTCCGCCGCTTCCAGATAACTAGAAATTATTTACGTAACGCCATTTCTACTCGTATCAATTTCTTTTAGTAATACCTGGCCTGTTCGATGTTAGGAAATCAATTTTTTTAAAATATTTGTATTCTTATGGTAATTATTTAATTTCAATACAAGTAAAGTCTGGATTGAATTTTATTTAGACTTAATAATGAACTAGGTAAAAATAGATAAATTTGTGAAAGGATATACAGCTAACCTAGTTAAAAGCAGAATTTGCAAGAAACAATTTATTAAAAATTTTCTTTTGGTATGACAAAACTTTTGGGTAATTTTAAGGGATTGTAGAAAAAGATAACGTGTAATGTGATCATTTATAATAATTTATAATTATTTATAAAATAAACATGCGGGTTTATTAAAGTAGGCTTACCTAGTAATCATTGTTTGCATAACGCAGTGTGGATCAACGCCTAATTAGTTCAGATTGCAGTGCAGTTCGTTGATATCTACAACATAAGGGAACAAATAAGCACGATAAAAAAGATCGACTAAAGGATCAAGAGGTAAAGTTCACTATTTTAAGCTATACAGCACTACTTTATAGTTCTCAAAAATACTGCACTTGCGCCTAATTGATCCTGGTAGCTGGTTCTTTTATTTGTTAAAGTTACCACCCTTCTTCGTCGATGACAACAAGGTACATTTATTTTAAAGCGTGTAAAACATCTTATTAAATATTTCATTCCTGCGGAATACATAATAATTACCCGAAATCTTGCTGGGAACTCAAAACTGCGTTTATATAATATTGGCGTTAGCTACTACTAGACAACCCATCAAACACACACAAAACGCCGCAAGCACTGTTTATTCTCTACGGTTCCAGAATTTTTCTAAAAAATACTAGATAATGAGTCGTATCTTTAATTCAGGGTATATATAAGGCCGCTTATGAATGTAAGAGTTAGTCTATACTTGAATGTCTAATATAAATTATATCGTGTACAGTAAACGTAGTTGAGCTTTTAGGAGTTCAAGAATATACATAAATGTTATATGCTGTGTCTAATGTACATGCAGCTTGTAGTATACATAAATAAATAGAAGTGTATAAATAAATAGTTGTGTTAGTGTTGTTAATGGACCTATGGTAAATAAGTTAGTTTAAGAAGATATTAGTGCTTGTAAATTCATTAGTGTAATAGTGCTTCATTGTTAAGTGGACTGAAAACATTTATAAATAAGGCATATACTGTTAATTAGACTTGGGAACAGTGAGTAATAAAGACTATTGTTATTACTTGTTTTTAAATTAAAGAAACGCGCTAGCAGTAGCGCGCTTCAATATGTAGCATCCTACTTAATTATACAAAAAGTCCCCTACGTTTAATTATCAACTAGAATGCTTGTGAAGCCAATTGAAACGTAACAAACTTTTGTTCTATTTAACTAACATTTATCTCTTAGAGTTTCATATATTCCCATGTACTACCTCTTAAACTGAACATCTTGTATAGTGAGGGAAGTAAATTTTAGACAATTTTAATGTATTTTGCAGAAAAAAATAAAATAAAAAGCCATTCTATAGACTAAATTATCTGGAATCATTCCTAACAAATACTTAAAATGTAAACTAAAAAAACACAAGGTCATTTCTAGAGTAACTTTATTATAACTAAATTCTCCATGTGCTTACAATGATAAATATAAACGAATATCAAATCGAACTACATACTAGAAAATCTCAACATTACTTGAATCAGCCACAAGCTGTGTGACAAATTAAAAACTAAAACAGTGCAATAGCAAAAAACTTGCAGCTAAAACGACATCTGCAGTAAATAACAAACTTACTAGTGATACCCTCTATACGTTAAGACCGCCTTTTCTCTTTAACCATACACATGCAGCAAGATGGTATACGGAAACTGTCATATTCAGGACTTCCACTATCACTCAATGTCAATAAGCGAATGGTCTTATATATTTGAGAACATTCGGATACGTGTGTTTGAGGGAAAAATGAACCCAGCATGCATGTAGTTCCGTTTCTGAAAACAAAAGCTAGTGTTATTTATCAGTTATGGCAAATGAGAAATTTGTATAGTTCATAAAGGCACAACATAAGCTACAATTAGGGAACTCATATATAATATAAAATTTTATAGACTTTCCTTGGTCAAATTGCGAAGTGGCATTAAAATTAATTATTAACTGTACTTTGTTTACTTCTCGTGTAGAGTTTCTCAACCTGACAAATGCGACATCTTTGAGGAGTACAAACAACGAAAACGAGGGCTCGAAAAGAAAAATGAAGCAGAATGAAGCAAAAATTATAGAAAAAGCTGTTTATTTAAAAAAATCGAAAATACAAATATGATTCGAAAACAGGAAAAACATTACAAATATAAAACAAAATGTCAGGTCAGGTACAGACATAACAGTTTTAATAAAACTTAACAAAACGCAAACAAACACTAAAGTAAAACATAAACATGGCATTTAGTTAAATTAGTGATGGCACTCTTAAGTCTCTCTTGCGGAGGACAGCATTTCGTAAGATGGTAGTATTTTTAAAATTGACATTCCCAGTTCTTCTTATATATCCGGGATCTGTATATTGCTTTTAGTGCAGTCAAAGATGAAAAGTTGCTTGGCATAAATAAGCTGTTGGCAAGGTTAAAAGTTTACGAAAAACTTTTGCCTTCAGTACAAAAATTTAGTATCACGTCAGACCAAAACTCAAATAAAGATTTATTAGCAAACTGTGTTCTAATTTGGTAACTTACCGTAAAATCTGTAAATTGTTTTTCTTGTTGAAGCGGGTGATCTCCGGAATTTTTCAAATAGTTTCTAATCTGCTCATATTTCGTTGTTGTCATCGGTTATAAAATACTTTCTAAAATTGTTCGCCGAGTGTGTTCAGTGATTCTTCATTGTCGTTATTAAAATATTTGTTTATACCTATTTTGCGTTGTAGATTTAAAAAAGTTCATTTATGTTTTTTAACATTTGTTTCCAAGCAGTTCTTCCAAAATTCTAGTTTTCCACAAAACACTTCGACTTTGTGTTTCATATCTAAGAAATGTACATTTCTTCCTAGAAGTTGAAGATTCAAAGTATTTAGTTTTTCGAATATGTCGACTAAATAGCTCAATTTGAACACGAAAAGTGATCTCCAAACAGCTTTGCGTATTGATGATTTTTCTCTTCTAAAAAAAATGCAATTTCTCTTAATTCGTAAACATGTTGTAATGTTAACTATTTTGTTTCACAATAAAATAATAATGCTTAATTTTCTGGGCCTAGGTCCCTGCAAAGTGCACAAAAATCTTGATTTCAGCAGTCTCGTTTTTATAAAATTTACTGAAAGTTACTGTAGTTAATACCAAGTATATATCAGGACTCATTTGTTGGATAACAACCGTTTCTTGATTCACTGTGGAGATTTCTGTTTCACTACCGTTTGAAAACCTTGTAATCTGCCACCTATCGTTCGCGCACCATCTGTGCATATAGCAACACAGTTTTCCCAGTGAGTACTTGGTGCTTTTACAAAACTGTGCACTATACTAAATAATTCAGTCGCAATTGCTCTATTTTGGTTCGGTTTGCAAAAAGTCATCTCTTCAGCTGCTTATACTCTATCTTAAGAATCATACATGCACAATTAAATGACAATACTTGATGGTATATATGGTCTTATCAAGCTAAATTGCGAATAGTTTAGTACGCAGCTTGGCTGAAAGTTGTTGCTGTATATCCTCAGATGTATCGTCAATTCTGTGAAGAACTATATTATATAGTAGAATAATTCATTGAAATTTCTTGAAAAATCATTTCCTATCAATATTTCTACCTTTAGAATTGTAAAATAAGGTTTTCTTCAATGGTATACGGCATTTTATGTATAACTATTTTATACGCAACTCTGTATGAAGCAAGGAGATCTCTTTCATACTCCGACAGAACTTTTTAAAAATAGATTCCTGCTTTTGTGTTTTTAGTTTATTAACAAAGCGCTTGTGAAGAGTTTCTAAATGTTGTTTCAGCTTTTTGATTTATGCTGTCTCCGCTAAAACTTTTGAACAGATACCACATAGAAGTCGTCCTTAGTGACTTGTCAAAGTCTACAAGAATTCAAAGTTAAATATTCTTTAGAACGTTGCCTTAATTTTTTTTCCCCTGGACACTTGTACCTAGTACAAACTTTGTCCATAGTTTTACACTAGAAAACTGTAAGTTTTTTCACGGTGTATACAAATACATAAATTACAACACACATGCAATATTTACTCGCAAGTGATCAACTCGTCCCGGTATGGAACAGCTTGTTTATATGAATGGATCCATTTCCTGCACATTCTACTATATTCCAGACTCTTCAGTATTTTTCGCAAAAGCACAGGATACCGCAATACCTACGATTGAACATCATACAGACTTTTACGACGCGACTTTAGTAAAATCTCAAACCGACAAAAAAAACCGACAGAGCAAACTGGATGTCTATATTATAAGGTCACAGACAGGATTTCAACTTGTATCTTTAGTTTTCGCGGCTGATGCGTTTTCCAATTACGCCACCGAAACCGGTGATGACAATTGGGGCCTTATATTTTCCATCTTTCAATTACTAGATCAATTTGAAATGATCAAATAGGCTTTGCATAAAAGTCTGCGTTACAACTTCATCTTATTAACTAATAATCTTGGTATTTATCAACTTGTGCAATTCCTTGATATGTGTGTATATATATTAGGTAGTCATTACACAAGGTAAGTTGATAAATACTAACGCATTATAGTTGATAAGATGAAATAATAACTTAGACTTTTATGCAAAACCCAAATAATCATTTCAAATCAAGCTAGTAATTGAAAGGGAAAAAATAAAGTCTT
The DNA here is from genome assembly GCA_036346225.1 of Platerodrilus igneus. Taxonomy (NCBI): domain Eukaryota; kingdom Metazoa; phylum Arthropoda; class Insecta; order Coleoptera; family Lycidae; genus Platerodrilus; species Platerodrilus igneus. The sequence goes on from JARFIW010000791.1 coordinate 687,059, forward strand.
GGACAGGACTCGAACCTGTATCTTAGTCTTTCTAGGACCACTTATACATATTAGGTAATTGCACAAGGCATATTAATAAATACTAAGGTATTAGTTAATAAGATGAAATATATATATATATATATATATATATATATATATATATATATATATATATAAATATAATATATAAATATATAAATATAAATATATAATATATATATATATATATATATATTGCTATGATAATAGGGTAATTTAGGGGTAGGTTAAGTCATATGGGTCGTAGAATAAATATAATCAACTTCAACTTTAAGAAAAGCAAATAATTCCGAAATCATAAATCGATCACTCTACATAATGTTAATTAAGAGGACACTATATAAAATATACGGAATTAAATGCATGAGAACATAAATATGTCTAAGTGTAGTTTACAAGTTATAAGATTTTAAAACGCAATAAATTGCATCAAAATTAAATCACCGGGAAGCATAGATAAATTGGCATTGCAAATATTTAAGAATTGCGTCGAAAATATCATCGTACACGCATCCTAAATAATTCATTATTAGAAAATCGTTACGTAACTGGAATAGAACACATTTGTTCAGAAAACCAATATTCTGTAGAAACAAATAAACACCAGGCAGTTCAATTATACGATAAATTAACAAACAATTGGAAGAAGGGCTTATATATACGATAGTGACGGATCGACATGTTATTCTATATTCAACTGAGCAACGACTATGTTCGAAGGTGTTAAAAACTCACGTAACCAGTGAAGAAATAAATCAAAACAAATCAGATTTAAAAGTGCGAGAATTTGTGCACCGAAATATAAGCCGATCTATAAATAGACGTAAGTTAAACAACTTAATTAAATTCATTTCTAACATTAACGAAACAGGGCTTTAATTGAGACGACTATAATTTAGGACTTTAATTTAGGACGGCTTTAATGTGGGACTTCTAACTTTGGACAATCTAATTTTGGAGATAATTTAAAAATAAACATATTCTAATTTGGACATATTCCAATTTGGTACGATTTTAATTGAAAGCGATTTATGGGAGGCGATTTTTATATGGGACCGGCATATCAATAAGCAAAGCGGACACAGAAAGGGGATGCAGATCATAGACTATGATGGAACTCCAGAACCCATTCCAGGTTAGCAATCTTAATGCACTTTATTATTGAACAACTGATTTTGATTTAATATTTGCCACACATTGTATATTTATAAGAGTCATCAAAAAGTCACTTAAAAATTTATGAAAATAGAATAGTCATCTTGGAACGTTCGAAGGTCCCTGAATATAATTAAAAGATATTTTTCCTGGCTTTCAGAAAAGCATAAATCTGGTATATGTAGATATTTTGTACAAAAAGGAAAATTTTGAGTGTTGTAAATATTATCAATTATTATATTGTGTGTTTTAGAATTGCTTTATTTGATTCAATAAGATTTATTCAGTAAGCTAGTCGGGGTAAAAACCTTAAAATTAATATTTCATATAATGAAGGGAATAGCACAGCAATATAATAGAGCAATTTTATGATTTGTCCAATCGTGGGGCGAATAGCACAGCAATTTTATGACACCCACTGTAGGGGCTCGATAATTCAAAAATAGGGAATTTCATAGCTATATATATATATATATATATATATATATATATATATATTCACTACCGCTACTCTATAAATACTGTAATAAAACGTATGGAGGGGTAAGGGGCATGGTAACAATTAACTTGGCTACTGGATCTCAAAATACTAAAAGGTTGAAACACGCTGTTCTAGACTATTCCATATACTCTTATCTATATGTTTAGTACAAATTTACAAATTAAACCAGCATAGTTTTTTGTTTTTGCATACTTGTTTGTACATTTTGAAGCGTACTAAAGTCGTTAACGGGATGGTGTGTGAGTGTGATGGTCATATGTTATTTACGCGGATATCGGATACTGAAATAAAGCATTGAGAACTCACAAAGGAGAGTGTATTTTTCGAAGACTTTTCAGCCATAAAAAGTGTGAAATCAAAACCGGTAAATAAACATGTATATAGCCGTGCACACGACAAGTAGGGACATATGTAAAGTAAGTATGTACATTATGTCAATAAGACACAGTACGACCACAATTAGAGGAGTATGGATGTTGTCAAAGATAGTGTCGTGGAAGGTGTTGTCGACAGTGTCATGAAAGTGACCACGATGTGCCGGACAGTACGACCGATCTGAAGATGGTTCAACAATCACCTGAAGCTAGTAAGACGTGGAGGCGATGTGATAGAAGGTGATGCGGTAAAATTGCTGCAGACTAAACAGGGCCGCATATGTGTTGTGTGGTGAACAGCACGGCCACGCCAGAGATTACTGCGGATTTTAGAAGACGCTGCCATAAACATTGACTTGGCTATCCCTTGTGGTGCAAAGATTATCCATCGCATCTGAAGTTCGTGCCAGTAGGTCTGAATCTATCTACTCTTTGTGGTGAGCTCCAAACAGAACTATCAATTTTCTATAATTCGTCTTATTTTATACGTTTATGTCTCCATAAGTTAAATGTAAAGATCTTTAAGCTATGCTTTTGAGTATTCATTTCAAGACAAAGTTATTGTATACGGCGGATTTTTTAGTTTAACAAAACTATTAATTTTATCCTGTGCGGATTTATTATTATCGGAACTATTTTGGCGTAGAGTATCATGTTAGTGTTGTAATTATTCTGTTCTCGTTCCGTGTGGTTGCTATTTCAGTGGGTTAGTAAATAGAACAAAATAATGAATGCACACATAATTAATAATTAATTTAAAAAATCATTAAACTGAAATATGAACCAAAGGTTAAAATAAAACAAATGGTAATGTATACACAGGTTAACACAACACAACAATCTAAGTCCAATACCAATAATTTTAAGTCCAATAGTAAGATCAACAATAAATGCAATAATATGTTCATGCAATAATTATATACTATAATAGATCCAAAACAGGCATAAGAACAAATTCAATAATAAGTAAAACAACTCTAATAATCGATGCTACTCTACTTACCCCTAAAACTGATGAAACGTGCAGGTTGCGGTGACAGATGCCGTAGAAGCTATTGTTTAAGTACGCAAATAAGCAAACGAGCAAATGAACAACTAAGCAGAAAACAAATGAGCAAATGAGTAACTGTGCAAATGAACAAATAAGCAAATGATCCCATGTACATAGGAGCAAATCAGCAAATGAACAAATAAGCAAATAGAAAATTAAGAAATGAGCACATGCGCAAATGGACAAATGAGCAAATGAACAAATGAGCATCCGGGTAACTGGGCAAATGAGCAAACAAACAAAAGGCCAAGGATCAAATGAGCAAATTAGCAAAAACAAACCAACAAACCTGCAGAGAAGCAAATAAGCAGGTGCATGAATGATGACGCGGCCAGGCGGGCGAAAAAACAAGCAAGTAAACGATCAAAGGCACAAACGAGCAAGCGAACAAATGAGCTGACAAGCAAGTAGGCATATGAGCTAATAAACATATAAATAAGTAATCAAACAAGCATGTGTACAAGCTAACAAATGTGCAAACTAGCAAGTAGACAAATGAGCTAATAAACATATCAACAAGTAAGCATGTGTACAAATAAGCAAATAAGCGGTTGAGCAAATGAGCAGCCGGGCAAGCAAACAATTTAATAAATGAGCAAAAGGGAGAATAAACATATGTACAAATGCGTAAGCAAGCAAGCAGGCAAGTAGGTGCACACACAAACAAGCAATCAAACGAATTATCAAGCGGACAAACAAGCGCGCAAACGGGTAAAAGAGAAAATGATAAATTGAGTTTATGTACAAATAAGTGAACAAGCAAAGTCGTTAACAAGCAAATGAGAAATGTACAAATGAGAAAACGAATAAATGGACAAATAAGCAATGTAAAACCATCAAATAAAGTTGTGGTTATGTGAGATGGACATGCAGGTGTGAGATAGATATATAACCAAATATATGTGTAATGTGTCATTTTCTGCTGTCCTTTCTATATTCATATAAACTATAAACATAGAGTAACCTACTACAAAGAAACTAAACATAACAGTTGCTTGCAAAGCAAATGTATTGACATCTAAAACAATTTATAATCATGCAAAGACATATCTAACTGAAATAACTGTAATAAATAAGTTAACTTTAATAAAAATACATTGAGAGTACATTAACGCCGCTTTATATCCTTAACCATACACATGCAGCAAGCCGGTATAAGAAAATTATCATATTCAGGATTTCCAGTGTCACTTAATGTCATCATCGGCCTACTTATATACTTTTGGATACATTCAGCTGTATACCTTGGAGGAAACAATGGACCAAACATGCACCTCGCACCTTTTCTGAAAACAAAAATTCAGTTATATTTCACATGTGACAAACGTTATATATAGTTCCGAGAAGATATCAATTCTAAATCTGGACAACCTTTTAATGAAATGATTATTATAAAACTTTTTCTTCTAAAAGCATGACCCTTACCTATCATGCAAGCATTAGAACTAATTAACATTTTTTGGTTACTCCAAATTCATTTCTTATAAATTTAATCCATTATTGTTTACATTATGCTCATGATGATTTTAAATTTTGTTATTTGTCGTGAAGTTAATTTTCACAAACAGCCTGCAGTTGCATTGTATGGAATCTTCCTTGATGACCTTAACTTGTTTACCTAGTTAACCCACTTTACTCAACCTATCACAAAAGTAAAAACCTTTGACTAAAACAAGCTAACCTATGTTTTAAGTTTTTGCTTAAACAGACCTACTGTGAGTACAGTACGAGTGATCTACTTTTTCAACAAGTTATAGAGTGAACGCAATTCGGGTCAAACCGGCGATACTCTGCTACTTGTATTTTTCGAGAAGACAGTTTCTAATGTATTTGAGGGGTGATGGTTCATGGATAAAATATCATTTTAATTAAATACTACATTTAGAAATTTTAAGAGCAACTTGCGGTTTAAAACAAAGATTTGTAATCATTTGTGTTAATGAAATATTAGTAGCGTATATTAAACCAATATTTCATCACGAATAACTTAATTCTCTGACTCAATATTTCGCAATCTTATGTGTCTAAAAAAATTAGAAAAAAACAATTCAATCAAACTTTGGATTTGTTTAAAAATTTGCGATTAGTACATTCATAGTTGGACTATCAAAGCCTCCCTATTCTACGCCGTTATTTCATGTCGACATAACTGGCAAGGTCTCCACCGTTTATAACGTAATTTTTCCATATACCCTTTAATATGAGATCTCGGCTTTTTACTTGTTTGATTATTGAAATTACTTTTTACTTTTAGGTTAACATACTTTATAAATTCTTTAGGTACAGCGTTTTCGAACCTAAATTTTATTTTTGATTGTTTAATTGGTTTTGATTGATTTGTGTTGTTAAAATTAATCCACACTTTTATATGGTCTTGCAAAATAGCAAGAAATCATATATTGTGTAATTTGCTAGCTAATGTATATATAATATATATATATATATATATATATATATATATATATATTTAAAAGCAAAGTAGGCGTCGACAGGATGCCCTCGTGGCTGAATTTGAGTCATATATATATATATATATATATATATATATATATATATATATATACTCAAATTTAGACCAGGGTAGAAAATTAATTAACGACATCAAATAATTTTAATCACCGTGTATAAGGAATTTTATTAGATAATACGCGTTATTAAAAACCGTGGAGCATACAAATTTATTCGTTTCATTAAAAATAAGGGATTTAAATTATTCACTAGACGTTTTCTATAAAAAGAAGCAGTATTAAAATGCTCAACTTGTATGTAATTTAATTATTCCAAGTAAAAAGACAAATAAAAATTATGTGCAAAATTTATATTAATTAATTCAAGTTCTAAGTAACGGGTATTAAACAAAGTGTACAAATAATAATTAATATTTAATTTGTATTCAATAAAAATTAAAGGGTAGAAGTCAATGCCATTCATCATTATTTTAATTGGAGTTAATTGAACGATTATTAAGGTATTACATGCATAAAAGCTTTTAAAAACCCAATAATATTCAAATCGTAGAAGTGTTATTTAAAGTATTAACGATTGAACACCTGCGTATTTTTAAATATCAAAATTCTAATAAATTCGAATAGATAAACATGAAAATTCTGCGTATATTGCAAACGGTCGGATAAACCGTATAGCTTATATTAACGGGAAGGCTAGATACGGGGTTATTTAACTAACATATATGAATCCACGTGGACTGAAATATTCGATAGTAGAGAGTATCGATTTGCACCAATAAGGCCAAGTTAGAAAAAGACAGATACAATGCGCAAGGCAGAGACATGGATAATAAAAAGCGTGATTTGAGTAACGTCACTGGGTTTGCGATTGGGTGAAATAAGTTACACATATGAGAGGTGAAAACACAACAATTTCTATACAAAATTAACTAGTTATTTGCAGACGCGTTGCGTGCCGTGTGAAAAATTTCTTATATTTTCAACTGGCGCGTGTACAAATTTTGTAGAACCGCGTGCCGGACTGTCGAAAGGGAACATAGAATGACGAAATTCTGAAAACTGGCCGTCGCGGGACAAAACCGACATACGGGCGAGCTATTATATAAACCCGGACTTTAAACAGTTTCGCTCTCTTAGATTTTTGATTATTCGATGCTTTAAACAGTGCTCTCTTAGATTTTCGATTTTGATTCAATATTTTGTGATTATTGAATACTTTAAAACAGTTTGCTCCTTACGTGCTACGATATAAGTTATTATGCATTAGTGCACTTAGAAAAGAAGATACAAGGTAATAAAGTCTAGTTATATTTGCGAGTATTACTGTACCAATTATCCAAATTTGTAACGATAAATGAATAAACAAAAGTAGGCAGTTTTGGGGTATAGCGGGAAAGAAGTATGAATTTCAGTGCTATTTTTCGGGGTGTTAATAGTTAAATGATTAGTAAACGTGATTGGGTCCACAAAACAAGATTCAGATATACATAGATAAGTTCCTGAAAAGCCCTGAAACAATTTTAGATGAATGGTGGTGTAGAAATTTTTTTAAAGGCGACCAGTAATCCGAGGACCTAAACATAACCCAGTTGGAATGGTGAAATTAACAAGGACGATGTACATTGAAGCCACTAGTGCAGTAACCTTCAGGTAAATTATACAATTTTGTTCGAACTTTGATGTTTTGGTGTGTGTTGAATAACTTTATAATTTGTTTGCTAAAAAATGGACAATAGTGAATTTGTACAAACAAATTTTTAATTTTAAGGTGAAATTTTCTTGTTTAAGTAGAAAGGAGTATTTAGCAGTTTATGTTCTTGATTATGATGAAAATTTGGGTCTGTCTTTGAGCTCAATTAGACTAACCTGTTTCATTAACGTAAAGGGGTGGGAGATGCTCCCTTTGTACTCAGACTTAGGTCTGCACATGTTGTTAAATAAATTAGTAGGTATCCTACAAGGACTTTAATTCTGGATGCAAATTAAAATGATGACAAATTTAATCTTGAAATTTTATGATACTGAAATTTATGCTACAATTTAATTTTGAAATTTTAATGTATTATGAATATTGATGTAAATAGAGTTAACGATGATGTTGGTGGTAGGAATGTGTTTGTTTTTTTTTATGAATGAGGATGAAAGTTTTAACTAGGTGAGCAGCCGAGGCGGAAAGAGTAAAGAGTCTTCCTATCAGAAGAAAGTCAACGGACCAGTTAATTTTGAAGGATTCACAGCATTCTTGACGGCCCAACGCTGTGGCTCGATTCGAAAACCTTAGTTCACGAATTTTGTAAGATTCACAGCAATATATAATTAAACATTATTTTAATTTCTTGACCATCTGTATTAGATATAACATTGTAATTTCTTGGACGTTGGTCAATGTATACCTATAGTTATTTCTAAAAGTAGGTAGAATAACTATAACAATTTGTAATTGCGTTTATTATTTTTATTTTTAAGACGCGTTTCGGTCATCAGGACCATTATCAATTATGTTCTACAAAACATTACCTATAGAATATGAAAAATAATTTTAATAATTACATACCTAAAACTGAATTGTAGATTGTGTATCTAAGCTAAAGTAAAACATTTGTCACGGATATAAAATTCTCTAAAAATTGTCACTTCATAAAAATAAAATGATGTTTTACATTTAAAAATACAAGAAACGAAGAACACTTAAAGTATACGAATGTAATAACATTAACCACCACTATTAAACAAGTTTACTTATCACCACACACTACAATTTTTATTATTTAACAGTTTATACTAAATAATTAATGTTATTACATTCGTATACTTTAAGTGTTCTTCGTTCTTGTATTTTTAAATGTAAAACATCATTTTATTTTTATGAAGTGACAATTTTTAGAGAATTTTATAACCGTGACAAATGTTTTACTTTAGCTTAGATACACAATCTACAATTCAGTTTTAGGTATGTAATTATTAAAATTATTTTTCATATTCTATAGGTAATGTTTTGTAGAACATAAATGATAATGGTCCTGATGACCGAAACGCGTCTTAAAAATAAAAATAATAAACGCAATTACAAATTGTTATAGTTATTCTACCTACTTTTAGAAATAATTATAGGTATACATTGACCAACTTCCAAGAAATTACAATGTTATATATATATATATATATATATATATATATATATATATATTGTTGTGATACTGTAGCAATACCCCAATGCGCCCTTTTTGTGAATTAAAAAGGTAAAAATTCTTAATCTGTCAATTTTTAATTTTTAATGTATAATTTTAATTGCGTCGGGTAGCTCAGTTTTTAAACTACGCACGGAGCTTGCGACAATACGACAAACAAAGGATTTAAATTTACCTTCTACCTCTTATTCCTGTTCTAATATTTAAACCAAAACACCATTAAGCACAAGTTATTATAATGTTCTCAAAAATATTTACAACGTATGAAAAGTTTAAAAATTCTCTAAATTAATAATTATCATTCCCAAAGATGATCAAAAAGCCGGCAAAATCACTATTATTATTATTATTAACTGAAGTCTGATGAACGTTTATTCAAATATTTACGTAATTTACAATGTATACTCAAAAAAACAAATCCTGCCGACCCCTCACATAAATGATCATGAAAACAATTTATAAAGTATTTAAATTAGAAATATTCAATGAAATGTTAATTTTTTAATCATTCAGTTTAGCAATGTACAACAGAATATTCACAAATAAAATAATAAAACATTGAAATTGGCTAACCTGTTGTTTTCAGCTCGAATCAGTCCTTGGTCCAACTGTTTTCGATATTGTCTGCATCTCTCATAGCATAGCCTTAAATCACTCTAGCGTCTTCCGTTAAACTCCTTGACAATTTATAGTTGAAGTAAATGCTTGTGGTAGTTCCTCATTTAATCTAGTAATTATTTGGAATTGTCTTCCAGTATTTAGTTAGACTTGTCTTCCAGTATTTATTTAGACTTGTTTCCCAGTAATTATTTAGAGTCTTTTATTAAGGTTAATATTAAAATTTTAATTAAAACGCCTTTTGAGGATAAAACGACAAATCCATTAATTTTTCATAATTACAATGGTATTATTTCACACTTCACAATTAATCATTTTACGTAAATATCTTTGTTTTAAGAGACGTGGACTAAGCCTTACTTCATGGCAAAATGCTTTGTTTACAAATCCGGTCATATTTAAATGCATCGTCTATCTATTGACAAGCGCAAAGTTCGTTTTTGTGCATAAAACTTTCATACCAGGTTTTAGAATATTCCATCGTATTATATTGTATGTTAACATCAACGCGCTGCTTTAGTCACGTACTATTTCGAGTTAATAGCATTGATTCTTTTGGATTTTCGTACTTCTAGATAAGTATACCATTGTTTGTTCAAATAAATTTGGTGAACTTTGATTTTAATTACCGTGCCTTGCTTGTTTCCAATAAATCAGATGTCGACTTTAGTTTCTAGTCACGTAGACTTAATACAATCTATGCATTAAATTATATCCGTTTGCTATCTTACGCATTATTAAACCTGCTTGTATTAATTGGGATCCTTGACGTAATAATGATGCGTTATCCATGCGTGTCGCGTTTCAGCTTGCGTCTTTTAACGACTTGCGAATTTGTTTATTCAAATAAATCTTCAAAATATTTCTCATTAACTAAATTAATTATGATTATGATTTATATATAGGGCGCTGTCATTTACTTTCTAGTCTAATCATGGTATTTCTTGTTTTCTTCAGAAAATTGTCTTGTTTTTTCTGAGCCCTCATGTATTTTATATAAAGTGCGCTATACTAATGGTCCAACTACCCCTAAATGACCTCATTAACACAGCAATATATATATATATATATATATATATATATATATATATATGCTATGAACTAACAGGAACTATTATTCGCGCCCCATCGTTTGAGCGGCCATATAAATTTGCTATGACCTCCTTCCAGGAACTAACAGGATTTTATCGTGGTCCGACCTTGTCGACCAATACCAAAACTTGATGTGATAACGCCTTCCTCGATATCAATAGCGTATTCAGCTTATAACTCCGCCTCTCTTTTTAAATTATCTAATTACACTCCCATAAATTTTATCACTTGTACTCGACTAGCTTTTATCTTGAATTATAAAATGAAGTTAATTCAATTCCATATAATGAAAACAAATATTATGTACAGGTTTTGTAAATTATTTAAAATACACTTTTCAATCAATTAATGTTGTAAATCTCATTTATCTCAAAAATCATATCCTTTTTTAATCAATCTAAAGTCACCAAAATACCTATTGTTTTATAAAAAGAAGCCTGGAACGTTCAAAACCCCTTTATCATATAACGCACTTTCTACGTATGTAAGTTCATTGTTGACTCCTTCACAGTAATTTATATTAATTAATCAAATTCAATATTTAAATTCAAATAGAAAAAATGTCTTAAAACTAAAAACCTAACCTGGTCTGTTTTCTTCGTAATTTCTTACTCGCAACCAAAATTATCGACGCATTCATTATCAACTAGAATTTTCCATGCATTATACCTTCCATTTGGATTAAAATTATTCTCCCCCAATTCAGAATTATTATATATCCATTCGAAATATTGTCTATCCACACGCTTGAACCATTGCATTTAAATTATTGTCATCACTCTCTGGACTACCATTATTAAACTTAGACTTATGCACCCCAAATTATTGTCGTCTTATTTAGACTTATTACTTCTTCTCACCAGACTCAGAATTTATTCTCATCAATCTCCCCAGACTTAGGTTTGTAATTTATTCTCACCGGACTCAGATACCTTCTATACTCCCCGGACTCAGAGCCGTTTATTCGGCAATCGTAATTTTCATCTTCGTCGCACTTAAACAATTTTCACTTTTAAATTATTCTTGCGTGTTGCACTTATGTTCAAAGTGACGCACTTTTTGACCTTTGTTGAGTTGAGAACTGACTTCGTTATCATGTCGCTGTTAATATATGCTTGGTATCCCACCTCGTCTGTGGGTATGGCCTACAAGCCCGTCGCTAATTTTAACCAATCAAGTCTCTTGATTTAAAGTAGTTTCTGATGTAACATTCTCGTCCTCTCAAATAATTGTTATTTGTTCGCAGCTGCCTCGTTATCAGACATGCGGTGTTTTGAGCAATATAATCACTTTTCCATGTTGTACACAAACAACTGATGCAATTCGACTTTTAATTTTCATATCTGCTTGTTTATTTACGCAATTTTTAATCACCTTTACTTATCAAAATGGTTAATTGTTTGTACGCATTTACACTATGCTTCTTTAAGCTTTATTTATATATTTATAACGTAGTATAAATTGGGCCATTCACTGAATGATGTGGTACGGTTACTATAATTTAATTTATTTAATTAATATTGTACAAAACATATACGTCACAAATTAAAATATTGTTGTTATGTATAAATTATGTACATCTTGATGCGAGTTGCTCTTAGTCAAAATTTAAAATTTGAATTTCTTTAGTAAACATGTATATTAAAATGTTTAGTACAGAGTTTGATTGGAGACTAATGCTTGATTTATTGGAGTTTTTATTTCTTGTGACTGGATAAAGACACGTTTTTGAAACAGGTTAGAATCGTAATACTTTCTACAATTAGGTATATCTGTGTTATTGGGTAAATTTAACTTTATGTATAAATACATATCAATGTGTTTATTTAAATACATATCTATAAATGAATTCAGCTGCACAAACCTCTACACATACACATACGTTTACTCACTCTATCTTGTCTCCATATATGCAAGACAACCACCTTTCCTGATTAATTTTATGCATTTTTATTTTAATAGATTATAATATATTTTATTAATTTTCTAATATCTATTTTATCATTTACTGATATGGAATGTTTAATAATATACACCATCTCTAGGAATTCTCGAATTTTTGGTTTGCTTCTGTTTTTAAAATTGTTGTTTTGTTGAATTCGAATTTATGTTGGGCTTGTTTTTCATGTTTGGTTACAGCGGTTTGGTTAGTTTTATCATATTTATGACCATTTATTCTTTTCTCTAAATGCTGTATACTTTGCGGAATGTATACGCAATTGCAATTCCGTTGACACGAAATCGTACAGATGGTGTGTGTTTTTTTATTCTTAAGAGTGTTGTCTTTTAATTTACTAAAACAACTTTTTGTTAAATTGTATCCCTTGTGCGCAATTTTTATATTATGTTATATTAATAATTTTTGTAGGTTTTCGGATAAATCTTGCACATACGGTATGGGTGCATATTTTATTATTGATTTATTTTTGGTATTTTTGATGTAGTTTGTATTATAGTGTTTATTAATTTGTTTCTTAAATATCCGTTCAATTAAGTTTAGTGGGTAATTATTTTCTAGTATTGTGTTTTTAGCTTTCTTAATTGCTTCCCATCTATATTCAGGGTCTGATAGTTTGATTGCCCTATCCGCTAGTCCTATTACGACAGACTTTTTCTGGGAGATAGGATGTTGGGAGATGGGAGTAATAGTTAAGGTATCTTCCCGACCAGGTGTTTTTAGTGTACCATGATGTTTTAATATGTTAGTTTATCCGGTCCAATGTCATATCTAGAAAGTTTAGTTTATTATCTTTTTCTACTTCAATTGAGAATTGAATCTTTTTGTGAAAGCTGTTAAAAAGTTTAATTATATAATTGCATTTATCTTTTGGAATGGCAAAAATACAGTCATCCACGTACCGGAAAAAAAGGTAGTGGGAAGTTTATTTGTTTTATTATATTTTCCTCCAGTTCTTCCAAAACCATTTGTGCCACCACGCAAGACAGCACTAAAGCCATATTGAATTATATCATGCTCTGCTTTTTTTTATATAAAAACTGATTACGGTTACTGAGGACTGAAGTATATAAATTAAAAACTTGACTTGTATGCCGACTTTTCGTGAAATTTATTTACATATTACAACTATAAAAAGAACAACTAAGTATAAATTAAAATAAGGTAAAAAAATACGTACCTTGACATTTAAATAATTAAAAATAAATGACTAGACCTAAACGCAGAATACGTTCTAAGGCATTTTTGGGGAATAGTATAGGATATATGACAAGCAGAGATGGGAAAAAAGAGGTGGATGTAGACCTAGATCAGATAGTGATAGATGCAGACTGTGCAAATTTCGGGGAAATCTGTAGGTTAGTTCAGAATAGGAAACAATGATGGTACGGGCTCCTGTCCAAAGAGCTACTTTAAAGCTAAATTAATTATTAAATCGAAGATGCATTTTTGGTATCAGATGTTCGAAATGGAGATTTTAAGCCAATATAGGTGATTGTATAAACTGGGATTTGAACGTCAATTTAAAAATAGAAGCAGAAGGTATTTAATGCTGTTAATTACGAATTGGATAAGGGTTTTGTGGATTTTAAAAGTCATTTTAGATTATTTTTATTTGTAACTGATATTTGAGTATTTGACATTCGAATTTAAATTAGAATAATTATTAGTCATATAATATTTTTTTGTAAGGATATTTACCAGAAAGTTTGTGGTCAGGGTTCGAAACACTTTGACTTTTAAATAGACTATCTGTTAAGGATTTTTTGGCCAAACATTCATACAAGCCTGAAAATAAAAGCCAAGTAAACTATTCACAAGAGAAGAGATTTTAGTGCTGTAAATTGTAAGCAACATTAAGTGAAGAACATTTTAATAATTAAGTAACGAGGTACTTGTTAGAAATAATTTTATGTTTGAAAGAAACTATAATGTAAACGTTCCATATGCTTCTGTTTGACAGAAAATATTGTTGACTGTATAGATGCTTATTGATATTGCTGTGTTTAATTTTATTTTGTAAATCCCATTATTTCCTTTGAGCTAACCAGGGAAAGAAAAGTTAGAAAAGAAGGTAAGTCAGAAATTACAAAATTTTCATTTTTGTACCTGTATGACAGTACTCTTAACGGCGCTCCAACATGAGGCGTTATCATAACATTAATTTAGCTGCGCCCCAACATGCGATCGTTATCACATCATAAATATATGCGCGCACATGTATGTGTAGACGTGCAGGCGTGCGCATGTATACTTTCTCCTTAATACAGAATTTTCTAAAAATCCTACTAATAATACATTTGATTTTATAAAATTATATGTACAGAACAAAAAAAAGTTTAATTAAAAAGGCAAACTTTAAAAGTTCGTTAGTGTGTACAACGTACAAATATATATATGGATGCCTGCTATTTTGCAAAATATGAACCGCATAAAGGCCATCACGAAACACCACCTTGACCTAATCAACTCCAAGCAAAGTACAAAAACACACAAACGATCAGAAAATCAATATACATTTCGAACACATTGTAAAGGATTCATAAAGTATACTTTCTTGAATTGAAAAGTGATTCTAATAGACAAACACGTCAAACACCCAGGTCTTAAGCTAAAATTGCTACAATATGTTTACGATTGCAATTTTATTTTATGAAAAGAGGTGCATTAATTTAACGAGCGGAACCGATTATGGGGTTTTCTCTCTTTGAAAATTTAGAAGAAACAGTTAATTTTTTTAAATCGTTTGATGTTCTGTTTGAAACCAACTAACCACAGGGCCATCTTCACTGTTAATAGTGGTACCTTTCAGTAAAGTTTCCTATAGCATTCGCTGTTGCATTTTGACTAGGGGACGTGTTGAATGTTTTCACATTATGTCTAATTAAATTGTTTCAAGTATAATTAAATATTCTAAAATATTTATTTGGGTTTCTCTTTAATTGTTCTACATTCCATTTGTGCTAATTTGTATACAGACGTATATTTGTTAACTTATTGATCTATAAACTGAAATCAATAATATACACAATCAACAAAATAATCTATAACTATTTTTGGATTGAGTTACTGTTTGTGGAAATTTGTGCATAAACCTATATCTATTGGCGTGTTGACTTCTAAAGTTAGGACTAATAGTGTACAATGCCATCAGTCTTACATTCGATGTTCCAATGTTCCACCCGAAGGTACTACATTGGCCAGGAAGCAAATTTTTTTTACCTGGAAATTTTGCATTATTCCAAACTCTTGCTGTTCCAAGCAAGGTATGCACCTTTACCGTGCGTGACAATACATACACACAATCACACACACACATACGCTACATTTTACCTCTCATCCTAACGAGGGCGTATTTTTGTGAAAAAAGCTCGCTTAACATTTTTCAAGCGGGCCGTGTCGGGATTCGAAACCAGGACCTTGGGCTTACTAGTCACACGTAAACTAATTAAGTAACGGGGCCGCCTACTACCATTAGCCGTACAATTCGAGTAAGGGGCGCTACACTTACGACCACGTCTCTAATGCTCCACCCGAAGGAACTACATTGGGTTTAAACTTGAATAATTACATTCTTCATATAAATCTGACTTCAAAATTAACTAATCGTTAAATATAATTTATAAACTAAAACTGAGGTTAGGGTTTAAATAATGGTACCCATAACGTTAACTGTGTAGTGTGTCTGAACAACAAGACACTAGCAGGATAGCAGTTGCCCGCTCTGCTTACCTGTGCGACCTGCATAGTCGACCTAAAATTATCCAAACCTAGCTAAATTAAAATTTACTAATGGATTCGAATTTCTAAGCATACGCCGAATTTATTAATAGCGAATTCGGCTATTTTTTCCTACTCTATAAATTTACAATATCATCCGTTCTGGTCTAAGTAAGTAAGTAATTTCAATTTTTATTTTCAATAAATAAAAGACAGTCAAAACGCCAAGCAAACAAGTCAAACGATAACACAATAAAATATATAAATGTACAATACAGGTATAAAGTATAAGTATATAGCATTAAGCATTAACAGTGCATAGAATAGCAAAAGGCATGACCTAAATTATCAGGTGCACTCGCATAAGCATTATGTCGGCTAGCGTTATTTAACTAAGACGTGCTCGTTAAAAAATTGACTTCAAATTTATCTATTTATGCAAATTAATGCTTATGCGACACACACACACACACACACACACACACACACACACATACACACACAAACATTTTTTCTGTGGACCAGTCCTACCTTAGTCTAATTTTTTTATTAGTTATTGGAACAAAATTTTTTTTTTGTGGGTAAGTCCTGCTTAGTCAAAAACCTCTAAAATACCAAAGAAAATTTTTGTCAACCTAAAGTTATACGAGAAAAATCCAAAATTTTTATTTTACTAAAATAATAATTATCTGTGATATTCAAAATTATTGGAAAATTAGCTACATAATCAAATTTAATTCAAAATAATAACAAACTAACTTCTAGGTAATTAATTATTCAGAATAATAAATCAGAATTTAGCATGTCCTCCATATCTCTCCATTCAAAGAATAAATTTTCCTTCCAAAATCCGTTACTGAATTTCGAATCATTGCAGCTGAAAGTTCGTGGATTTTCGCAGTGATAATCTTTTCCAAATGATCAATATCTTGAAAAGGTCTCACAGAGTACACCCTTTCCTTTAGATAGCCCCAGAGGAAATAACTAGGGGTGTCAAATCGAGTGATCTGGCTGGCCAAAGATTTACAGAATATCTTCCAATCCAGCGTCCTTGATATAATGTGTCAAGATATTAATTGATTATTCTGGAACTATGGCATGGAGTCCCATTATGTTGATACCATAAAGTGGATCGAATATGCAAAGAAAATGCAATGGAGAACATTAAAAATTTGATTATTCAGAAATTGGTAATATACTTCCGAATTGAGATTATGTCAAAAAGATTCAATTATTCGAACATTAAAAATAACAGCCCACACGGTTGTCTTAAACGAATTCTAATCACGGCATTGAATGACAAAGTTAGGATTTTCAGAACTCCAACAACGAGTATTTTAGGAAAACACAACTCGGCTAGGTATGAAAAGTATTTTTCTAGCAAAAATGGGATCGTCTTTTAATATTCGTTGAAACCAGACACAAAAGTTGAATCGAGATATCAAATCTCTGGGTTTGAACGTATTAACAAATTTTGGTTGGTACGGATGAAATTTGTTAATTCTTAAAATTTTCGAAACTGTTGATTTTCCTACATAATTTGGTAACATTTGTAAAATTTGTTTTAACGCGGTTTTTGGTTCTTCTACAACAGCTTGCATGATTAGTAACCGATTTTTTTCGTTATTAGCTATTCCCTTATAATTTTTCTTGAATTTATTATCAGCAGACCCAGTAATTTTAAATTTAACAATTACATTTCCCACAGTCGCATATGAAATATGATTTTCCGAGTGCCTGTCATTGAATAACACTGCAACTTTTTATAGGTTTTGTACTTATAACCTACAATTGACACTAAATCTATTTTTTCTTGTAAACTCAATTTTATTGGTATTTTGTTTTCAATTACTAGACATTTAATAGGTGTTATTCTTTTGTTTTTCCAGCCTACTACTGGCCACATGAAAAATCACACTCCACATAACAATATTTTATATTTTGCTATAATTTTGAATATCGCATAATTTTTATTTTTAGTAAAATAAAACTTTTTGATTTCCCTCGTATAAATTTTGGCCGAAAAAAATTTTTTTTCTTGTTTTAAAGGTTTTGGACTAAGCAGGTATTTTTCGCAGAAAAATTTTTTTGTTCCAATGATTAATAAAAAAAACCATTTGTAAAGAACTTTCGTGGAAACGCTGTATATATACCTCGAGTGAAATATTTCCAGGATCTAAAGATCTGGCCATCTACCTACATCTAATTATATCTTACTGCTAAGAGGAGATGGGTATGCACTGTTAAAGTCATGGTTGGTATGCCTACTACCAATAGCCACTTATTAATCTTGCAATATTTTAGTATGCCACCAAACTTAAAAGTATTTAAAAAATTGTTCTGCAAGCATGAAGCGATTGAGAACCCCAAACTGTTACAGCGCAGCACTATACCTTAAGGTTTATACTAAGCGATACCATTACTTACCCACAAGTTTCAAATACTAATCCTTGACGATGTCCTTCCACATTCACAATAAACTTTTCGATATTATTTTCATTCTTTAAAGTTTTTGGATACCTAGTATAAATATTTGGGGCACACTGAGGGACAAAATCTGCTTCACCGGGTTTTCGTTTAACACCAAAGTCTAGTGGAGTACCTTCTAGTGTTCCAAAAGCATCTTTGAACATCGTTAACTTATGTTTAATTCTTAGTAAATGATCATATGGATAATCTACTGCATCTTCACATACACCGTCAACACATTTGGTTCCTTTACCAGCAGCAATACGAGTAAAGTTCTTTAAAAAGCTGCGAGGTCGAGACTTTTCGCCAGGAAATATTATTTCTGAGTCTACAATAAAATCAAAAATAATTAATGAAACCTTTTGTAAGTTCTATATTAAGCAGAAATGGTGGATAATCAAAATGTAAGTAATAAAGCGGCAAGTATGATTTAGTAGTAGCGTATGTAAGTTCGGTAGCAGATTGAACCGTTTAGACAGAGTAACCAGTTGCTTAAGCAGGCAGATTTCTGAAGGTATAAGTAAAGGTAACTAAGATTAACATCATCCTTTGATTAAAATACTTTAAGTGCATATATTAAAATTAGCATATCTAAGTTAAATCGTTTTTGCATTCTTCTACTGTATCATTACTAAGATTACTGATACTAGCTCCGATCAAAATAGCAAGAGTCGTCTACTTAATACTTTGCGGTGT
Organism: Platerodrilus igneus; assembly: GCA_036346225.1. Classification (NCBI taxonomy): domain Eukaryota; kingdom Metazoa; phylum Arthropoda; class Insecta; order Coleoptera; family Lycidae; genus Platerodrilus; species Platerodrilus igneus. The sequence goes on from JARFIW010000791.1 coordinate 706,370, forward strand.
ATTGCTATATACACTTCTTCGTCTTATACTCGACCATCTCTAACACTAGCGCGTTATTTAATGAAACATTAGGTAGTAGAAAATAATTTATAAAATGTAGTTAGTTAAATGAACTTTATAACAAAGAAGCACCCTATATAATTTAGACACTTTGGTAGTTTGCATTTAATAACGCTGCTATTCCAATATTATACAGTGTCTCCGAATTGAGTTCACAATAGGTATGATGAACCAAAAATTTTCGAATTGAATTTTTATATTTTGGGATTCTACCCTGCTTGGTCTGAAACTTATTTTTAGTTTACTTTCGATTTGTTAAAATCAAGTAGGGGTTTACAGTTGAGTAAAAATCCGTTATTTGTCAATTTCGCTTGGGTAAAGTACCTTTTCCGTTCATAGTACGCCAAAGTATTACAAAGAAAACTTGTTCAGAATGAAAAGTTATGGCGCTATGTAATTTTTAAGAATGGTCGGCCTACTTTGATAATAGACATAGAAAATAGGTGAAAAATATTTTTTATTATTAACGATTAAATTATAAATCTTAGATGTGAAAACAGGGTGATTACTAACTACAATTACTCTATTTGGCTTCCTCCAAGATCTGCACATTTTTCTATCCTAACTCTAAACTTCTTGAATACTTATGCTATAGTCATCAGATTAATTTCATCTACAGCATCACTAATTTTTTCTTTTAATAAGTCGATGTTATCACGAAGATCATATAAATAATCTTTTTGTTTCAAATAACCCCATTGCTGGCCAAAGTGTTGAACTATGTCGTCTAATCCATCTTTCAGGAAAGTACAGATTAAAAAAATTTGTAATCAAACGTGTTGAATGAGCTGGACATCCGTCTTGAAAATGAAAATCTTCTAAATTTACGTCTTCCATGGCAGGCAAAAAAGTTTTCGAGCACATCCAAATAGCAATGTTGGTTGTAAAAGTTGACCCATCTGAAAAAATTATTCTTTTAGAAAACTATCTGTCGTTCAAAATCTTTTCTCCAATCCATAAACAAAACAGCAATCGGCGGCCATCCTCTCGAGCTTCTAATTTATGAATGAACGTGGGTTTAAATCATATAATTGTATTTTTTTTTAGAATTCTTTGTATATGAGATTTACTTATTGATAATTCAGTAAACCGATTTTTCAATGATAATTGATTATCAGTGCTCACGGATTCTATCACCAAGCAGCATCTTCAAATCATAAACTAACTTTTTTTCCTTCAAATTTTGCACACTTCCAGTTTCTGTAAACTTTTTCACAAGTTTTTTTCTTCATTGACAGAAATTGCTACCATTGGAAATCGCTCGTGAAACTTACTAATAACATAAGTATAAGATGCTTCCTCAAGTCCATAACATTGTATTAGATGAATACGCTGTTCGAAAATCAACATTTTTAATACAAAAAACTACAGAAAACTAAAAATAAAACAAAAAAACCTAAAGAACAAGTAATTTACAAATTACTGAGATAAGTAATCATTTTAGAACAAATACTTTAAAGATAATGACAGTAAATTGTTTGCTTTACTGCGACGCGATTTCTAGATATTCATGATAACATCGACTTATTAAAACAAAAAATTAGTGATGCTGTAGATGAAATTAACCCAACGACCATAGAACGGAAAAGGTACTTTACGTGAAACGAAATTGACAAATAACGGATTTTTGCTCAACTGTAAAGGCCTACTTGATTTTAACAAATGGAAAGTAAACTAAAAATAAGTGTCAGACAAAGCAGGGCGAAATCCCAAAATATAAAAATTTAATTCGAAAATTTTTGGTCCATCATACTTATTGTGAACTCAATCCGAGGACGCACTGTATTAAATAAGTAATGAATAGTTTTGTCAGGCGTTGGAAAGTAATTTAAGTATAGCGAACGAAAGTTGATTTACATTGTTGGTTATTTTGTAAAGAGAAAAACCAATGACCGGTTTCGCTGTTGTTACTGCTCAACAGACTGGCGCATTTCTCTTTGAAAAACAACCAACCAGGTTCTGGGATTATACACAAATCGTAGTGTATTAAAAGTACAAAATGTTTCTAATGCGCCCTCTATACTCGAATGTAAACAACCAACCATCTGTAACTTTTCAAGTTTTCGACATGGTAGTTAAGATGGCATTGCCGGACAAAATTTTAGTAACTAGTCAAAGACAAAATGAAAAATAAACAAATGACGAATTATCTACTTAACACTACCGGACCTTCTAAGTAAGTACTACACCCAATATTAAATGAGGAACTTGGTCAACGGAAACTAAGTTCCTCATTTAACATTGGGTGTAGTACTTTCTTAGAAGGTCCGATAGTGTTAAGTAGGTAATCCCTCATTTGTTCATTTTTGATATTAAATAAGGATAAAGAATTAAAATAGTAAATCATCTAGTACATTTTATGCAAACAGTAATAAAGATCATGACTTTGCACTCTTAGTATTAAATTTAGAAAAATTACAGGTAGACACTCGGGAAATAGCCTGCATATTAAAGTTATCTGTATAAATTGAGACGAGTTAAAAAATCAAGCAGTTTAGACCCACAAAGTGTAAGAACGAAATTTTAAAGAAAAGGGACTGGAATATATTGATTTAGTTCGATAAAATAAAGTTAATTAAGAAAGAAATGCGGGTTAAGTAACAGCGACGGTGTGTAGACGGTTGACCATATGTCCTTCGATGGAGGTGGCTGACAACAAATTGTTTTTGAACTTTGCTAGGTAAGTAGGCCAGAAAGCTCAAGCACGTGGATATTGTGGAATTTATATTTGCGTCGGTCGGATATCGAATAATGGCATTAGCCAATAAAAGGACAATCAATTGATTGCACTTTTCAACAAAAGTTGGAATTTAAACAAATGGAACGAGGTGACGTAAGTGTTGATTAAGAAAAAGAAGGTAAAAGTTTCTAATTCAAACCAAGATGAAGTACAATTTTACGTGGAGTTTCGTTTTTGCTCTATTTTTGTTTACGCTTTATAAATATGTACATGTAGAATTGTAATAACGTAGTAAATGGCTTGTAGTTATTTAATAACAAATTAGTATTCTATTAAATAATTATTTTACTAGACTATTGCAGCGACTGAACAAGTTTTGTTTAAATTTAAGCCTAATATTGTTTGAAAGGGAGTTTGAAACGTTTTAAACAATAGGAAAGATGTGCGTATTAATTTAAAGCACGAGTTTTATTTGTATGTAGTATTAGTTAATGAGTGGAAATTTAGTAATTTTAATGGGCTACTGTTTCATTAAGGATTTCTTTTAATAGTACCTGGCCAGTGGATGTTTTATTAGGTTTATTTCCTTTTATGGTTAATGTAGGTGGATATATATTTCCGAAATTTTCGTTAATAGAGTAAAAGCTTAGGTTATGCTAATAGCAAAACATTTTACTACTAGTAGTAAATTAATGTTTTTTGATTGTAAGAAAGTTAAAGCTTCATCAAAATTAATTAAATTTTTGTGCCACCATAACGATGTTGGTATAAACTGAATCAATTTTATGAAGTAGGACTTCTGATTCCAGTATCTCTTTTGGATTTCTTGTTTCAAGAAATAACTATTCAAGAATATTGATAATTGATGTTTAAAATAAGAGTTTGAACTAACTGCTTTCTTGCACTTCAGTGTGTAGGACATATTCTTAGAATTTTTTTTATTTGTTTTGGGACTGTATTGTATTCAGTAGCTGTTTTTATCGTCTGCACCTTTCAGCGATTCTATACCTTCATCTTCGTCAAATCCATATAGCTTAACTTGAAGTGGTATGTTTGAAAGTATTTCTTCAATTTCTCTACGGCTTTGAATGCCGTTTTTTGTTTCAACACCTACTATAAATTTGTTCCAACAGTAATTTGACATTGCAAATAAGTTATATATTTTTGTATTGTATCAATATAATTCACAATATCAATTGGAGCATTCTTTTCGGCAACATGTTGTAGTACAAGGTTTAGCTGATGAGCCGGGCAATGCACATATGACTTAAATGGAACGTTTTGTATATGCAAAGATTGCAAGTGTGACTCCTTTTCTAAGTTTTCAAACATATTTTTCATATATTTTTGAAGTCCCCCTTCTACTCTTGCACTGCCCGCGAATATAATGTACGTTTAATTTTAGACATTTATTATTGTTCTCAATTGTAGTTACGTAGTGTATTTGCAGTCAATTAATTATTGAACTGGTCTAGCAAAAATTATGTGCGCAAACTTGCAGTAGATTATATATAGGTTGGGGTAATGATTGGATAAGGCGTATTGTATGAACTATCGGGTAAAGAATAATAAAAGACACATCTCCAATAGTATGTTAATTATTTTCCCTTAATACATTAAGTACTCCAACTCATAATTTACGTAAAACATTTCAAGTTATTAAACCTAATACTGTGGCGTCAGTCATACGTAAATAATCTAAAAATGTTTCATTAATTTCAGCAGACTTTAAATGCTCGTCTATAACGACAAACCGAATAATTACCGCCATTTGGTCTGTTGTAGAAACTAATATAATAAACCAAAACTATGCTTTGTTGATTTTAGCCAATATTTCATAGAGGGTGCTTTCGGCAAAGACCATTATTAGTTTCTGAGTAAAGGTTTTACTTAAATACTCGATTTTACCTTTACTATTGATGTAATTTGTAAAACTGGATCTTTTTTAGCCAATAACTTAATTATTACTAAATAAACGCCACAATAATCAATAATCAATAGAAAATCAATAGAAAACATTTGATTTTGCATATCAAATGCTTTAGGTTGGCAAGCACCTTGAGTTAATAACAATTCTATATCAGACATTTTTAAATTAATATCGGCAAATATTCCTTGACTGTTGGATATTTTACAAGCGGATTTATTGCAACGTTTAGTTCTTGTTTACTAGCTACAAATATTTTCGATTGCTCGATCAAGGGCTACTTCTAGTTGCAAGTCAAAAATTTTAGAAGTCGAGGCTGCTATTATATCGGTTTGCGTTTTGCTATTATGTTCGTTGACAATATGAAACAAAAGTGAGTCAATATTAGAGTATTTGCTCTGACCTGATGGAAATTTGTCCCTGCTCCACCACAATTGAAGATTTTGGCGCAGTACTTGATAAAGTAAATGGCAGATCTAAGTATCCAATAGTTTCATTTTGTGATCCATAACCACTTTGCCTTACATTTTCACCTCGATTAAAATTTGTAGGTGTTGCTTCTTTCGGTCGTCTTTTTTCAGCACCCGCTTTGTACTTGTATGGAGGTGTCTTAGGCATAATGTACAACTAGTAGCCGCAACTTTATATCTAAACACTAACATTTACATTAAACAATCTGATCTAATCGTAATAATGTTTTCACACGTTTTTCATAATTTTGATATTGTTTTAAATAGTTCGAACACAAGAACATAAATACATGAACATAATCGATAAAAATAACTCCCCATTAGTCAGTTGCAATATTTACACGCGCGTCGCGCGCGCGCGCACACACACACACACACACACACACTTATTCCTCCTTTAATATTTGCTTATCCAAAAACGACACACAGTAACAACATGCATATGCAACTAAAATATAAATTTAATTGATTTTTACATCGAGCACGATACCGCATTCCAACGACTCAATATGTCTTCTGTAAAGGTTCGGAAATAACAACATCCACAGGTTCACTTCTAAGAACTATGTTCACTTAAAACTGTTATAATACGTAACTGTTAATTGTAGAACACATGCAAGCTAGCGTATTCTGTTGAAAAACGCTTTGATCTATCATTTGTTTGAATATAACGCACCTTAGATATGGATGGATATTCAATGCCATTTACCTGTCAAAATAAAACCAGACCACTAGAAGATGATCGCTACATGGTGAAAATAATAAATAAATATTTTGAATGAAAAGTTGCGCAAAAACTAACGTTCCAGATATACCAAAAAGATAGGTATTGATATTTAAAAAAAAATAAATGAATTACCTATTATGCTTTTTATGGCGAATCGAAGAAAATATTATTGATTTAGATTGTTTGTGATGATGATGTCAGGGGCAATGTCCACATAAATTTCCTGTTTAATAACACTTTGATATTTATGTATAGTTTTTCATTTTAGTCATCCGACCCCAATAATTGTTTGATCCCCGAGCCTTATTCCTTAAATCCACGTCTGTAGAATACAGGCGAATTACACACTGGTAATGCATCGGTACCTGCCGAGTGGTTTCTATTACATGAACTGGAGCTGCAGACTAGTGCAGACAGCAGCAATATTCATGCATAGAACGCTTCTGTACTAGAAATAGATAGTTCTACAAAGAACGATTCGTATATTTACTGTAGCACAAGATAGGTTTTGGGCCTTTGGGAGCTTCTTTTTAAAAAATTTTGTCGCTGGAAACACTTCTATCAAATATATACTTTTATTGTATAATTGCAAAAATGATTTATTTCTGTTACAACAACTTAGACGTTTATATTCATTAAACATTAAGTAATTGAAATTGATAAATATACATGAAGTTAATAAATCAATAACTAATAATTAAAAATTACGATGAGTAGCTTGAACCACCAACAATGTTTAAGTTATGAAGTTCGAAGACTGACTGACCATCAGGGACTCGTCACAGTATTTATAAAGCTTCTGACCTCACTTTATCTTGTGGAAAAATACAGATTTCAGCGTCTGCTACTTCTTAATAAATATACAGCGTTTTATTCGAAGTAATTTTAATTAAGACCGTTTTAATGCAGTTCACTGTTTCTGCACCTGCAGTATCAGGTTGCGTCTGGAATACAAATTAGTTGCTCTTTTCTTATTTCTGACATGAACTCTGTTAAACTTTAATTATAACCTTCATTTAATACAATGTAACATACTATTACTAAGACATAATAAATGCGTTTAATTTTATATACATTTTAATATGGGGGATATGTAACTCGCATCACACTGAAACGCAAGCAAATCAAACTTTTAGCTGGGGTTTGTGGACCCCACATATGAACAAGTCGCGTATTACTTTTTTTTGTTGTTTTTTTCAAGCAGAATGTTTGCACAACTGCTATATCTATACAAATTGGAAGAAAAACATGTAAATAGAGAACTCATAGAAACTTACAGTTACAAAGAAATGTTAAACACTTATTATACTATTCTACAAAGAGCGTGGGGTGCAGATGACCCCGCTTATGCATCCGAGGGTTAAAGCTTGAATTACAATATTAGGTTTTATTCGTGCTATAAAGTCGTGATATAAATAAATGGTACATACAGTTAACATGAATTGTCCTATGTGAAATATATTATTGTGGTGATCCAGATACATTATTATAGTGATCGTATAAATTAATATAAGTTAATTATAGTGCTTCGATTATAAGTAATTAAGAAGATAGTAGCATAGTTTTAATAAGTTAGTGCTTGTACTGTTAGAGATTAGCTGAAAATTTGTTGTCGGTGTTTTTAGAATTTTACTATACTTAGAATTGTTAAAAAGGCTCGTGTAATCAGTTTATCAATAAAGAACTGTTGTTTGTGTAAATAGAATTTTCGTTGCATGTATGTATGTATGTTCAAAATGTTTGACGCTTTACAACCCACACTAAGAGACTAAGAACAACACTGATATACATTAACTTTACAAAATATGTATGACAACTATTTGTCCGATAATTTTGCTTTTAAAATGTTAAATTTTCGCTAGCATCCATAGATACGTTAAACGAACTTACTGCGTTAAAGACTTCGTAATTAGTTTTTTTTCTTGAGTTAGAATAAATTTGTAGCTGAATAATAATATTGTTTTTAATAGAAGATAAGAATGTACTCGTAACCGTTGTTGAACATAAACTTGGCATTTATATATTTTTATGAGCATTTTCCTGTTTGTAACAAGTACTTGCAATTTAAATTTGATTATTTGTATGTATATCATATAGATATTTACATATCTGCAAACTGTAGGCACCTTGAGAATAAACTAAATCTCTTAACTGTCGTAGTAGTTGCTTAGTAAAATTTGCTTTATGGATACTTGCGCAATGCTACGTTTAAAGTTAATTGTTATATTTTATCTAACTCCGTTACGAAATATCAATCTTTAAATGTATTTTTGTCGTTATGTAACGTCAAATTTTGTATAACTGCCAGTTCATTACATCACTAGTGATGTAATGAAATTTTATGTAATTGAATACTTAAGCCTCTTATAGGAAATGAATATTAATTAGAACTTACAAATCAGTTAATAGATTTGTTTGTATATGCGTTAACGACAAAATTATTACAAACACAGTTACTAAAACCAAGCACTGAACCTGACGGCACATTTATTTCACTCTTCGAAATGCCTAATTGAGAATGTTTCCCAAACAATGAACTCAATGGACCCGATGGATTTACGTGGGTTGAAAAAGCTACTTTAGAATGTTCTCCTAGTACACTATTTGCAATTCTTTTTTTATTGGCCAAAGAATTTTCGACGTAGCCTTCTGCCACGGTACTGGATTTTCATCCCCCATGTTGCTTAATTTTTAAAATGTCGGATCCTAAATCTGTGAGCAATTATGCAGCTGACCGCAGGAAATAATGTCCTGTATAAGCAGCAGCATTTGGTAAACCAAGATGTTGAGCAATTAGTTTTGGTAAATTGTCAGATATAATATAACAAGACCTTGATAAATAGTCCACTATTTTTGTTGTCGCTAAATTTCGAGTGTTTTTTTGTTTCAATTTGTTGAGACATAATTTTAGCTCGAGGGCTTTAATCTTGGATTATTAATGACAAAATTATATCGATATAAATTGTAAAAAACACGAGAAATTTAGCCACAATGAAAATAGTCGCTGATTTATCAAGGTCGCGTTATATTTAGAAAGATTATTTCTTGAGTCGAGAACAATGTACAAAATTTTAATCTAAACATTCTAAAAAATGTAATTCGGAGCACATAATACAATTTATTTTAAATAATATTTAACTTAGCCTTTAGTAATTTTGGCGAAACAACAATAATTATATACTACTTGAAACTAAACACACAATTTTTATATGTAACGTTGCCTGTGTGAACAATTTGAGGCCATCTGATCAGCTTTTGAATAGGTAGCAGCTGTGTTTACTGAATTAGAACAGTCATTTTCCTCCTTAATTTACTAATAATATTTTGGTAATGTTGCTCATTCATCTGAAGGTAGGGCTATATGATTAAGAATTAGCATATCCCGTTATTTGAATTAGTTGCTGTTCCGGTACCCCGGATTTTACAAGTTGAGAAACAGCGGTGGATCTACAAATGTGATTTGTAATTTTTAAACATTTTGTATCTAAACCAATAGACTCTGCTGTCAATTTAGTCCACTTCGAGATTTTATTTTATCCGACTGATGAATTTTTGTACCACAGAGATTTGCCCCTTTTCCAAAATGGATTTGGTGTCAAAAATCACTGGCGGCCTTAGACTCTGCGGAGCCCTGGGCAAAAAGGTTTTTGTGTGGCTTTTTTTATCGTAAAATCAAAATTTAAAGCTATCGAAATGCGGACTTATGTTTTTTGGTAAAAGCCCAAAAGATTTCAATATTACCAAAGATACTGATTTTTATTGTTAACATAATAAAATGTTTTACATGAACTGTATTAGGATCAAATGAATTGTAATTTAATATTTAAAAGTAACTTCAATTTAAATGTAGAAAATAAACAAAACATGAAAATAAAAAAAGAACCATCAATTAACAATGACGATAAATAGGATACCCGTACTTAGTTTGAACACTGATTATCTGTAGGGAGAACCAACAACAAAAGAAATATTACAGTAGCACCTTACAAAAGATAATGAAGTTTGTAAAGTGTGCACTCTTAAGAAGTTTCAAAGATCTTAGGTACACAATGTAACTGCTTAGTGCTTTCTTATATTTATCTTTGTCCTTAACAGGACGTTTCAATATTTGTTATTGTAAGCATGGAAGTTTCTTACTGAGATTCATTCGCTCGAAGAAGGTGAATAGGATTATGACTGTAAAATACACAATACGTACTAGGTATTGTATAGATTTATGATGGATAAAGCAATCTTTTTAAATAAAGTGTAACGCAAATTTTTAAAATATGCATTCGGTGCGCGGGGCCTTTTTGTTCGCGGGGCCCTAAGCAGTCGCCCAGTTCGCCTCCCCCAAGTCCGCCACTGTCAAAAATAACCCTTGACAAGTAAAATTAGGACCTCTTTTCTCCAGTAATTTTTTAAATAATCTTACAGGGCACGAAGTGGAATATTCTATGCCATGCCAGAGAACGCTACCCGCAAAACTACGTTTCTCTCTACTTCTTGACCACGGACGGCCCCATTGAAAAAACTCCCTGTCTTTGGCTAAAGCCTTCAAATATATAGACTAAATTCCTACCCTAATAATTACGTACGTCATTTCCTGTTATCCAATGACTGAACTGAACCTCCCACAAAACAAGATTTCAGAAACCAAATCCAACCCCTTTTTAGATGAGAATCACGGCAGCAATTATTCTCCCACGGGTTTAAATTATCTTTTACTTTCTACGAATTACTTAGTTATTGCAATGTGGTGACCTATCTATGGCGGCAGTAGTCTGGCATTAACAAAGACCGGCTAACTTACTTGAGCCGAAATGGATTTTAAATACAATGGATGTCTCCAGACTACTTAAAATTACTTGTAATATTTGAACAAATCAAATTGGAAATAGTTTCCGCTATTATAATGTTTTGTTTCCTATAATCCGCTGTAAATCAACGAAAGTATTAAGAAGGTTAAGCTTTTCAAACTGAAATTGGTTTCCTTTATTTACGCTAAAAAGGTACTAAACTTTTAAGAGGTTTATTGTATTTGACTTACGGGGTCTAGAGCTTTAAATGATGACCTGCCGCTGGAATTTACTAGCCCGAAGCTATCGGTAAATGTGGTCTTTTATTATAAAGGATCCTAAATAAAATGAGGTGATTTATTGGTGTAAATTTTTGTTTATACTTTATTCAAGTTACTGAATTTTTAATTAATTAATTTGTTTAATCGTTAACATTACAAAATAATGTTACAATCTTTGAGTATTTTAATTGGGTTCAAACCACTTACTATTCGCGCATTTTTTATTTCCCTCTTGGCATGTTTTTGTAAAAATTGGACTGTCTTATAGTCTAACTGATTCTGTCCCATCAGTTTGGATGTCAAATTTAAAATGTTGAACCAAACAAGATACACTTCTCCTCTACGCCATGCCATTCGTACTGACACTATAAAATAAAATTTCTTCTGGAGGTCCTCAGGAGCTTCTTCCTTACATTGTCGACTATCGTATACACATTTTCAATATTCAAAGCAGTAGAACTTTGTTTCCCTTTTCTGGGCATTTTTGCAACTCGCGTCTTTTTGCGTTCTTGGCATCTCGAACACTTTTAAATTGTATTCCTTGAAATGTATCAATTATCACATCATATTTATTATAATAAAGTTCTTGTAAGCTTTTAGCAACAGAATTCCACATGCATTTCACGGTATACTTTTCATAGTCTTCGCCACTTTCTTTCTTTATGTTCCAAGCCCAATTTTTGACTACATTATTCAATATGGAAATAGGTGTATCTTTATTAAATACTGAAATACATATCTGCGCTCATCGCAAAACTTTTCGAACTGATTCCATACGCTCATTTTGCTTTTATTTGTATTATCTGGCACATTTAATTGTATTTTATTATTAATTTCATCGTTATTGTTTGTACCAAAACGATTCATTTTGAAATTTTTATAAACTTGACGTATGTAAATTATTTTTTGACATTTGTCAAACGGACTTATGCCTACTTTATAGAAGCGAAAAAAAGGACCATGGTAAATAGTCGCTGATATTAAGCATCAAGCAGTATAGTCGCTGATATTTTGTTTTGATTGGTTTGAATCATGACAATCAAAAGTGTGATTGGTGAATAGCTTAGATTTGATAGCTGAAAGAAATAATCAGACGTAATATAACGGTACTGAATTTTCAGCCCCCATGTTGCTTAATTTTTAAAATGTCGGCCCCTGAATCTGCGAGCAATGATGCAGATGACCGTCGGAAATAATGTCCTATATAATCAACAGTATTTGGTAAACCATGATGTTGAGCAATTAATTTTGGTAAATTGACAGATGTAATATAACAAGACCTTGATAAATAGTCGGCAATTTTTATTGTGGCTAAATTTCGAGTGTTTTTTTTTTGTTTCAATTTGTTGAGACATAATTTTGTCATTAATAATCTGATTAAAGCCTGAGAGCTTTAACTTGAGCCACAATAAAAATAGTCGTTGATTTATCAAGGTCGCGTTATATTTAGGAAGATTATTTCTGGAGTGGAGAACAATGTACAAAATTTTAATCTAAATATTCAAAAAGTGTAATTTGGAACACAAAATACAATTTATTTTTAATAATATTTAACTTGGCCTTTAGTAATTTTGGCGAAACAACAATAATTATGCGCTACTTGAAACTAAACACATAATTTTTATATGTAACGTAGCCTATGTGAACAATTTGGGGCATCTGATCAGCTTTTGAAAATGTAGCAACTGTGATGTTGCTTATTCATTTAAAGGTAGGACTGTATGGATGATGAATTAGCATATCCCGTTATTTGAATTTGTTGCTGTTCAAGTACCCCGGATTTTACAAGTTGAGAAACACCAGTGGATCTACAAAAGTGATTTGTAATTTTTACGCGTTTTGTATCTAAACCAATAAACTCTGCTGCCAATTTAGTCCACTTCCAGATTTCATTTTTTCCAGCTGGTGAATTTTTGTACCACAGAGATTTGCCCCTTTTCCAAAATGGGTTTGGTGTCAAAAATAACCGTTGACAAGTAAAATTATGACCTCTTTTCTCCAGAAATTTTTAAAATAATCTTACAGGACATCTTTGAGTATTTTGATTGGGTTCAAGCCACTCTGTTCGCACATTTTTTATTTCCTCCTTGGCATGTTTTTGTAAAAATTGGATTGTGTTCTAGTCTACCTGATTCTGTCCCATCAATTTGGATGTCAAATTTAAAATGTTGAATCAAACAAGATACACCTCCTTCGCGCCATGCCAATTATACTCTGGCATTTTTGCAACTCGCGTCTTTTTGCGTTCTTGGCATCTCGGGCACTTTTAAATAGTATTCCTTGAAATGGATCAATTAACGCATTATATTTATTATAATAAACTTCTTGTAAGCTTTTAGCAACAAAATTCCACATGCATTTTATGGTATACCCTTTACAGTCTTCGCCACTTTCTTTCTTCATGTTCCAAGCCTAATCTTTGAGTATATTATTCAATATGGAAATAAGTGTATCTTTATTAAATACATATCTGCGCTCATCGCAAAACTTTTCGGACTGATTCCAGATGCTCTTTTTACTTTTTTGTATTATCTGGCAGATTTAATTTTATTTTAGTATTAATTTCATCGCAATTGTTTGTACCAAAACGATTCATTTTGAAATTTTTATAAATTTGACGTTTATAAATTAATTTTATTATTTGTCAAATGGAATTATGTCTATTTTATAGAAGCGAAAAAAAAATGACAAATAGTGTCTGGTATTTAGCATCGAGCAGTATAGTCGCTGATATTTTATTTTGATTGGTTTGAATCATGACATAATCGAAAGTATGATTGGTGATTAGCTTAGATTTGATAGACAAAAGAAATAATCAAATGTATTTACACCTACAGACTGTACTCTACATTTGCTACTATATTTAACAAAAAAAAAAACTATGCTCTGTAATTCGAGGTCGAAGGTTGACATTTTCGAACAATATCAATTAAATTTTCTCTGTATCCAAAAATATTACTATTCATGGCCACAAATTCTCGTATCACATTTGTCTTTGTGTTTGGATTAGTTATTTTAAAAAAATTTCCCTCATCTACAACATCACTGATACGTATGTTAAGTTAGTTCCGGTTTTCTGCATGCACCGGCAACTCCAATAATTATTGCCACCTAAAATAATCAATGCATTAAAAACGATATTGTTTTAAATATGCTGAAAGCAAACTATACTTTTGCGAATAAAAACATATTGTCATCAGCCTCTCTAATAAACTTTTCAAAGTTGTTTTTTGTAAAAATCATTGACTCTTTGGCTTGATAATCCGCAGATTTTCTCTCTAGAAACGCTACTAAAGTGGTATATTTGTGGATGTTAATATTTCTTTTGACATTAAGTTCTGCCCTTAACATAGAGAAGGTACTCCAGAGTGTAGATGCTTTATAGTTTTTCAGCATTTCGAAGTATGCTAGTAGAACCTTTTCACAAACATTTTTTACTCCTTTCTCTTAACACCATTTTTCAAACTTCCTATAGGGTTCTTCATAATTGTTTCTAGACTTGCTTCGAATTATCGAATTTAGAGCTAAATTCGCAGAATCTTCTATTTCGAAAGGCATATCTATAATCCGTTCCACGAGAGAATATAGTAGAGGGCAGGTCGTACTGAGAGCCATTTATACCACTAGAATATCATGAAAGGGGAATTTAATAGTTACTTAACCTTATTTATTTGACATTCAACATAACCAAACAAAAGATAACATTTATTAAAACAATTTTAATAGTAGCTATACCCTATTTGCGATAAATACGGGATGACATCGTATACAGTAATAAAGTGTTAGTAATTGTATAATGTGAACGTAACTATAAACGCAGCTTTAATGATATTATGATTTAGTATGTTACAGTTGGCAGTTTTGTGCGGTATTGTAACATTTTCTGCTTCTGTATCCTTAGACGCAAAATTTGTTTACAGTAAAATTTTAAGACACTGCTTTTATTACTTGAAAAATCGTACTTCTGCATCTTGAGCTGCATTGCTACCACAATTCACTACCATATAGAAAGAAGGTATTTTAAAATAGCCTTACAATTTAAAATATGCCAACTTTTAATAATTATTTAATAATAAACAAAAACTATAAAAGTCTAACTATTAAATAGGCATAGAATAAGTAACCATGACAACACTGCATTATGGTATATACATAAAACATTCTTTTTATATCAAATACTTTGTCATTTTGAGATATTTTCACTACATGGCACGAGGACATGTCTATGTATAAAATCATGAAGAATGCAATTAAATATTATAGTAAAATTCAAAAATAGAAGTAGGTATTACTGTATAAACAATTTATAGTTGAATTCACTCGTCACTATTTATTCAACCAGAGCTTCCACACTGCTTATTCCAAATCGGTGTTTCTTCCTTTCTAAGAACATAATTGACACTACTTAGAAGAAATTACTCTAGTAATGCTATTATGAAATACATACAGTGAAAGATCACAGATAGTGAAAGATGTACTGGGAATTTCAAGGAAATGTGTGGGTTAGCTCAAAATAGCAAACAATGGTGGTACGCGTCCAACCAGTTCTAGGACTGAGACCTATTGATGATGATGACGCCATTTTGAAACAGTTTTTATATCATTTAATTTGAATGCAGTGCTATGTGCAGCAACATTACTTTATTTACAAGCCAATCCGTAATATTTGCTTTTTTTCAGCGTTGTGTAGGGATTAACACTATAATAAGGTACATTATCCATTACTATTGCACAATCAACTTCTATCGTGGCAAAATTTTCTGAAACCATTACTTCGCCGTTCATGTTTTGATGGTAGTTTCTTAAATTTCATTTAATGGAATCATGAAATGAAACAAATTTAATACAGCTGTTTTCTTCGATTCAAAAAGTAAAAGTCCCTGATTTACAAATCCTTTCAGTTACAATTAACCTTTTGCCGTTTTCTA
This sequence comes from Platerodrilus igneus, assembly GCA_036346225.1. Lineage (NCBI taxonomy): Eukaryota > Metazoa > Arthropoda > Insecta > Coleoptera > Lycidae > Platerodrilus > Platerodrilus igneus. The sequence goes on from JARFIW010000791.1 coordinate 722,221, forward strand.
AGGGATCTTTTATGTCGTTGACAAACCCTCAATCGTTGCTTATTAACAATTCTAACCGTGGTTTATTTGTAACGTGTCCTGTATTCACTTAAGTTTCGTCCAAATAACCTTAACTAGTTTTTTCTTAATTAATACGGATATTCTTGTTATTGTATCATACTTAAACCTAATTTTTCGCAAAATTCGATAAGGGATGAGTTACTGAGGTTTGATAACGAATCAAAATTAGTAATTTTGCGTAGCACCTTTGGAACAGTGGGCAACTCATTACGAAAATATGAGAGAACATCTTCAAATCACTGAAATAGCCATTTCGTAAACTTTGTGTAGATTATTAGGCGTCTTTTTGCTTTAATAGGCGTTACAGTACCTGACCTTTCAATTTATTTGATGATGTTGCGGTTTTACTAATTGGTTCGAGATGTTTCACACACAAATTGTATGTTATTAGCTTTTGACCACTTTGATGTAGAAATAATAGTACAGTGTTATGCGAGCCGTTTACAACAATATGAATGTACGCAGCAAAGCTGGAAGTAGTGATATAAAAAAGAAGTGTATGTATGTTGAAACTGTACAAATGAAATGTAGTACAGAGAACATATACATTTGTATATGTTCTCTGATGTAGTACACCGACAGAAAAATTTAACCACATTTAAACGGATCATAGAGATAATATATATTCATAACCTCAAAATTTCACAGAATCAAATATTACAGAAAAGAATAAAATAAAATTGAAATGAATTGCTTAGAAAGGATATTTGGTAATACTTTGAAATTACTAAAATTTTTTGCAAAAGTCAAAATAGTATGTATATAAAGCTCGAACTAATTATTTTATACCGTATGTCCCATTTTAAATTTTATCGTGTTGTTTTCAATTGCATTTCAATTATATATCATTTTTGGAGAAAAAAGTTTAAAATAGAAGTTATTGGGTATTTTATTCTTAACAAATCTTATCCATTAGTTACTCAATATACCCTCACATTTTATAAAAAAAATTAAATGAAAGTTCACTCTTTGTATTCAAAATAGCAGTTGCCATACAAACGTGATGAGCATTAAACGCCAAATGAAAAATTTACGTTAATGTATGGAATTATAACGGCTCGTAAATATACATATGCATTAATTTGAATTCTACATTTGATGTTCATTGTTTTCATAGCAACATATATTTTGGATAAAAAACTAAACGTTATCTTTTCCGTTTTGAAAAAATGTCAAGCTACTTTAAGCACTAATTAGTAAAATTTATTAAGAATGATGCAAGCCGAAACAAGACCTCCGGTATGATCAAATAGAAAAAAAGGGCACATTTTAAATAATAAAAGAATGATATATTTGTTGGTGTTACTTCGATAAATATAAAATTTGCAGTTAAAATATTTCTTAAAAGAATAATTCATTGTTTTAAAGAAAGTTTAAATTCGCATTTAAGCTAATTTCTTATAACAGATTAGCATAACGAATCAGAAGCTACTAGAAAGCTTATGCTATATTTCATATATTACAAAAATCTGCGACATAAACATGTGATTGGTAGACCTTTTTTGATTCTTTGCAACAAGAAATTTATATAAATTAGTTACCGGAATATTTCGTGAAAATTATAAACATTTTACCATTATTCGATATTACAAAGCGCCACATTGGTAGATCTTCTTATCTGATCAATGAAAAATTTTGTTATACTCCTTCCACCAACTTCTACTTTATTGGCTTAATAACAAATTATCTTTTACAATTTTAATCGAAATTAAAATTAAAGCAAAGTTAAAATAATTGAATACCCGTCGGTGGTATTTTCGTCACAGTTACAACTCAAAAATCATATTATTTAAGCAGTGCAAATCTGTCTCACGTTTCAATCAATGAAATTGAGGACTTTTAGTCCCTTTGCTTTTCACCGCTTTATTCTCTCGTGAAACGAAGTATAATTTCGAATCGCTTCGATTTAATATATAAACAAAAATTCAGCACTGACAAAAGTTATTTACATAAATATCAATTCCATAGCAACGTTCAGGTAAAGCGACGAAGCTGAATTTTTTACATTTGACGGAACCGCGCAACTTTTCATTATATTTTAAAGCGGGGTTAGATAAAATATTGTACTTACAGTGCCACCAAGCAAACAGCATCCGTAAAATATGTGAACTAATTTCCAACAACAACATATAGAACCAATCAAAAAACGATTTGTTTCAAAGTACACTGGGGAAACAAAGCATTTTTAAGCAAATTTAAAATCCCATGGTGTGTTCCGTATGTGCATTCTAAGGCCAAACTACTCTTTTTCATTTTTGTGTATTTATTTTATTATACATTCTAGCGCCGTAGGCTTTTACAGTCGTTATGTTGTGGGTTGCAACGTCGTTTAAAAATTTAAAGGACTAATTGCTTTCCTGCCAGTAATAATAATGTGTCCTCATTTATATCACTATAACCCTACTCTCGTCGGCTTTAACGCACTTGCTTATTTTTGATTATCTATAATTGAGTTGTATTTGAAAATAAAAGTGAATTGGCAATTTTGCTTTATTCTATAAAACTTCCCAATTTCGTTTGACTTCAGGAATTCATATTTATTCAGACGTATAAAATGATCCCACTAATTCGTTTTTTTCGTAGTCCCAACTACAAGCAGCAGTAAGAACGCATTCCGCGGTGGAACGTGTTCTGTAGTTTGATATTTGACAGTCCTAGAGCTCTTTTAGCAATTTATTTTAATTTTTCATCATTCGTTCGTTTTATTCCTTTCTAGTCAACTGTTTTTTAAAACTTCTGCTTTTTGGCTTTCTATATAAGGTAAATAATTATGTAGAAATATTTATTGAAGATTCAGTAGTATGTAACTACCACCTAGCCTTACAAATATTTCAATTTAAAAAATAAAAGCTTTCTACTTTGAGTGTACTTCTTAGCAAGCGTGACACCAAGGACATACTTCCCAAGTCCTATGTTTGCTTGGTGGCACAGTAACACGTTATGAAACCCTAATTTTATTTGACTAATGTAATTTGCAAAACTCGCTCACTGCGTTCGCTCGTTATGGCAAATATTAGATGCGTCAAATAAAATTAGTTTTTTTATAACTGGTTACGTAAATATTGTCGGAGGCTTTCACGGTCGGAGTCATTATAAATATTTATGGTCCGGGGTGGGACCGTGTCAATTTATAAACTAAACTCGACGTTTTGCCCACTTTTTAAGGGGCTTCATCAGGACAAGAAAAAAAATAAGTAATAAAATAAAAATAATAATAATAAAGATAAAGATAAGCATAATAATATTAAGTAGACAAGTTAAAGTGTAAAGAGTATGTAGAGTTACTTCTGAACTAGCAGACTCACTAACTCATTTAAGCCAAAAGGTGCCTTGTGGCAAAGTAACTGGTGAAAGTAGCGAAAGTGGTAGTTTATATAGGGCAAGAACTTGATGCATGAGTGATCATGAATAGAGAGGAGTGCCAGCCTTCCTGCAACATCAAACTCTGCTGTAGCTTTTTTTGCAGCCGCAAAAGATAAGCTCGAGGAGATGTTGTGATAGGGCTGAGACCTTGAGAAATGAACAGTCACACTTATTCAAGAGGCTCCTTGTCAATTTCTAACCACTTATGGACCTGTAGAATAAGAAAACGCGCATAAATCTTGTTGAATCATTAATTTCTTACCAAAGCACTCAAAGAGCTATATGCAGGTAGCTGAATGGTACTTAAAATTTATCTTACCTGGTGATGAGTACGTAGCGAGTTAAATCTGATTGAATTCTGAGTAAGAAACAACCTCGCTAGCTTAAAGTTTGTTTTTGTCGTAGCCTTTGCGAACAAATTGTATCGTAACTCACCCAGGTTCTGCGTTTTGTGCAGTCCTCTATAAAAAGCTTGTCTGCAGCTGCTATATCATCTGCATTGGCATTGCTGTCCAAAAAAAAATCGCAGCAGTGTGATCAAGGTCTCGATGTTTTTGAAATGTGGCGACAAATTTTGTTTTCTCTTCCTCAAACAATGAAGACGTGAAGTCACTTCTACTGAAGGCGTGGATGACCAGGAGTTGAGGGTTAATATAATCATATTTGATAGAGGTGTTGGTGTAGGTTACATCACATTGATCTCGTCCACATTTTGTAAAAAATATATTCCGACATAAACTTCTTCCAACTTAAACTTCAATAAATTGTTAATATTAGACCAAATTACAATGGTGAATTATGAAATTTCCAATTTTCTCATAAACTACTAGAGTTAAGTATAGTCACCTCTAATACCGGTTGAAAGGTATTTAGCTGGATAATCAAACCGATAGAAAATAATGGGTGCTCCATTTAAGTTCAAAAAGTTTATCAATAATGTACAGCTTGATACAAGCGCTCTGTATAACGTGACAGAACAGTAAATAGTGTAGTAAGTACAGTAAAAGCTCTTAATAAGTTGGTAAAAAGCAAAATTCTAATAATCTAAACAAAGACGATGGCTACTACCTTTCCCTCATTTGGAAGACAAGCCTATGTTTACAACAGCAGAACCATAACGGTCACTGATCCGCTACGACACTCCTCTCTATTCATGATCACTCATGCATCAAGTTCTCGCCTTATATAAGCTACCTCTTTCGCTACTTTCACCAGTTACTTTGCCACAAGACACTTTTTCGCTTAAATGGGTTAGTAAGTCTGCCAGTTCAGAAGTAACTCTACATACCTTTTACACTTTAACTTGTCTACTTAATATTATCATTCTTATCTTTATTATTTTTATTTTATTACTTTTTTTTTCTTGTCCAGATGAAGCCTCTTGCAAAAGTGAACGTCGATCTTACTCTATAAAAAAACACGGTCCCAACCCGGAACCATAAATATTTATGGTTACATAAATATCTATTAAAGTTAATTGACAGTTGTATATACAGGTATAAGTTAAGCCTGGTTGCGTGATATTTAAGCTACAAAATCTAGCAAAAATAAAATGCTAATTAATATAAGTCAATGGGTATAATACAACGATTTTTAAACCAGCTTCTTCAGAACAATTTTCGTGGGAAAGTTTGTAGCTACCCAATTTTGCTACACCTCCCGCAGAATAGACGTAGGAACTAGGTAGATAAAGGAAGAAAAAGGCGCAAGGAAAAATAACTTCTCCTGCACAGCTCACTTCTCAAGACACGATTACACCACAGCCAAAAAAGCTATCAGATTCCCACTCACGCTTTAGAGTTAATTCTAATTAGTATGCAGTTGTTAAACGATAGCTGATATAAATAACACAACTTCCAACGGAAAGCCACGAAAATGTTCAGAAAATTAATCATAAAGTTTTACTGAAATTACAAATAGAAATTAAATACTAAAAGGAGTTTGATGCGCCTCAAAATGACACATAACAGCAGACCTACGCCCATTGGAAGCATAAAAATAAATTATGAGCAAAAAGCATGCCTGGTGCTACGAAAAAATCGTGGTCAGATTTATAATATATTAAATCAATGTTTATAATTACATCTCTATTGTAACGTTTATCTATAAGACAAGCTTCTAACTATATAATTTAAATTAATACAAACAGTCATTCGAAAACTTCTTTTCTAATTCTTAGTTTTTCTTAACCATGCATAGACAACAAGACGGTACAACAAAGCTATCAAGTCCTGGATTGCCATCTTCATCTAGTGCCATAAGACGCCTGGTAGCATATCTTTGGGTACATTCTGAAGTATACGTGTTTGGAAACAAAGGTGAAAACATACATGTTGCTTTCTCCCTAGAAATTAACATTAATTACAGTAATGTGTGGTGAATATAAAAAAGAACACTTACTTGCACGTTTCCAACGATAATCCTTGCTTATGGCCTTCATCATTAACAATAAATTTCTCAATATTCTTATTTTTATCAGTTGGCAAGGTTTTGGGGTAAATGGTATGAATTGTAGTTGCACAAAGTGGCATAGAATCAGTTTCACCAAATTTTGTTACTAGTGTAACAGTAGTATTAAGTTCTCCAAATAAATTTCGGTAGCCTGCCAGCTTATGTTTGATTTTTTGTATCTGGTCATAAGGATAATCCACTGCATCTGCACAGACACCTTCTACACATTTTCTACCTTTGCCTTTTGCACTAAACTTAGATGAATGACAAGGCTTTGGACGAGGACCACTTTTTACGGAGGATTTGTCTGGGAAAACTATATCACAATCTTCTGCTAGAAGAAACAAAACAAAATATTAATTTGATTTTGTATAGTAAGGTGGAAAAACATTGAAACAATTTAGTAGAGAATAAAAATGATAATTTTCTAAAAATGTATTAAAATTATAAAATATTATATGTTAAAGTAAAATATTAAATTTGAGGGAATGTTACGTTTATGTCGATGAGCAACGTGATTCAAAAAAAAACTATCAAACAGTTTAGATGTTTAAATCACACAAACTGACAAAGTCGCAACTGTCTTTGTTTCTGCTTGATAAGGTATTAAATTGCTAAAGAGGTTTGTTGCATCTGCAAAGTGTCGGTATGACGTCAAACACTATCACTCTATTTTTGACTAGTAAGTCGATGGAAAATTACTACTTCTCCCTTAATTACTATAGCACCTATTAATTTAGACAGTAAGGTTCCATAATTTTGTATAACAATCTATTCCTAATGAATACACGACGTTTCACACAAAACCAAATTGATCTATATTTCTTCTTTCTAGAACCATATTCCAATGTGAAAGTTGTGATATAGTTTTCCAGTGTAGGGTAAATTACAAATTGCCAAGAAAACAGTTTAAGAAGCAACACATCTTAATAATTAAAATTCCAAAAACTTAATCTACCCAGCACCTCAGATGTTTAAAGGAATCTATCAAAAGTTTAATATTACCTTTACAATATAATTAATATTATGCAATAAAGGGATTTTCATTTATACGAGGCTTATTCTTAAAGCAAGTTTCGCTTTGGTATAAATAAATAACAAAGCAATATATCTTCAAAATTGTATTTCTATAAGTTTGTTTATATCTTAAACTATCTTCCTACAAAGTTTCCACCATTGTTGAGACTCTTGTCCTAACGTGGTACCCGTTTCTGTATGCCCGCTTTATAAAAAGGGGCGTGTAATGCGTTCGTATTACGTTAGGTAGAAACCAGATGGAAAATGAGAAAATTTATCTTAAACGAGCAAAATAAACACGGATTTACCCTGAATATTATGATTTCATGAATAGTAGTGTACATTCAACATGACATTTCAATAAATTATTAGTTCTATAAAGAGAATTCGAGCACTAAATTAAAACTACCAAACCATAGTTACATTTTTGTGCAATACATAGTTGACCATAACTCAGGTTAATAAATTATTTCAAAACCGTAAATAGGAAAACAAATTTCAATGGTACATGTTACGAAGTCGTATGCAAAGATAAAAGAGTTAGTAATTAGCCAAATTAGTTGTGTAAACAGAATAATTACAATAGTAAATTTTCATAACGTGGTTATGGAAAATTATTAATCTTCACGTTCTATACCATAATTATACCAAAAATTTGGAAAAATTCTTACAATTATTAGTAGAATTAAGCAAAATTAGTGTTCCAGGAAAAACGTGCAGGGTTATAATACATAGTAACCCCCAGACCAGATAAAAGTGATATCATCACAATGTAATTAATCATTAAATACAGACTCACAAACATCATTCTACAAATGATCTCAACAGAAATAATAACATAATATAATGTAAAATGTTTTCAATGTATCCATTTAGACTACTGAGGACATGTGATAACAATAAGCACGCGAAGTGGCAGCTAGACAGCCGACAAAAACAGTGAATCATTTGTTCGCGAGCAGATAGTTAGAAAAGTCGAAGTGTAGTAATACGAGCATGTAATTAGACGGGAGGAAAGTGTTGTTGGAGCCAATATGAGGACTAAAAGTTAGTGGACGAATAACAACTGCGACATAGACTTCTCGAAATAAGAAAATTAAACGGTGTACTAGCTTTTGTATAAGTCCGTTTATAGGTTTGGCAAAAAAATGTTATCCGTGTGCGGGATTATGAAAACTTGTGTGTAGTGCAACAAAAGGGCTGCCTACGGATATAGCTCAAATAAGTAGGGTTTGGTTGGGTTAAGGGAGCTACTGTTTGAAGAAAGGAAAATTGAAGTGCTTGCGTTCTGGGCATCCTTATGCTATTAAAAAAAAAGTTAAATGGTAAGTAAAATATGAGCACTTATGTTTATTCTTTATAAGTATATACAGGTGGACGGTAAATATAAATGAATCGTATTTATGTGGTAGGAAATTAATCGAGCGTGAAAGTAATTATTTTGGTGGACTATGATTTAGAAACGGAACCAATTTTGGTTAAATTAAAGCATGATGTTATCGTAAAGAAAAGGTTGAAACATTTGAAGGTATTCAAACTTATGTGCGTATTTTAAATGCTTGAATTTAGTATTAACGCATGAAGCTTTAGTATTTTAAATAGACGATGGAAAGATAAAAATTTATATTTAACTGTTTTAATGGGCATTTCCAGAAATGGGATTCAATATGGGAAACCGAACTAAGAAAGGAAAATATTATTGATCGATTTGATATAATGTTTTTTTTCTTTAAGATTCCTTTTAGCGATGTCTGGCCAGTTTGTTGTTGGGAAATTGGGTTTTATGACGGGCTTGGTAAAGCGTTTGGGTTTAACATCTCCGTCGCATAACTTGGCGTTACCACGTTGAGCGCCACATTATGTGACGGAGTTGGTAAAGCCTCTAGATTTATCATTTTGGCTAATTATGATTTTACCCAGGACGAAAAACTTCGACCACACATTTTGTAATTATTTTAATGAATGTAGTAATTTAATCGCAAACCTTACAACTTAGATAAATGTAACATATATTAACAAGTTATGTATCTATATGAGTAAGGAATAGTTACAGTCTTTAGCTATTTTATATGGGAATATCGGCTCATTTCCGAACACGTGGGAGCGCGAGCGGTTTATTCAAGACCTTAACGCTACAATGGCATACACAATACTACTCGTCGATTATCGCACTGCACAGGACAACGATTATAGGACGAACAGAAAGTACCAGCGGCCTTATCACTAAAAAGATATGTTACAGTTTTTTTAAGGGACATATCTGTGTATTTAGATTGCGATTATTCAATGTCAATAGAAGTTAAGTATAGATTGAATTTTGTTTGAAATTATGTATGAACTAGGTTAACGGACAAATTTGTGATAGGATATCCAGCTACGCCAGTGATAAAATTGTATTTGGGAGAGGCATTCTATGTTTCAATATTTTTTTTAATTTGGCCAACCTTTAGGGAGTGTAATGTGATAAATTTACGAAAACAAAAGCAAAGGAGACTTATTCGGAATAACTGTCTTTCAGGTAGAGAAAATATCAAAGGGATAGCTGAGACAAGGCGGTTTGGCGCCCCTTAATTATGACAATAGAAAAAGTTTTTCAGGATAAGCAAATATTATAAAGCAGTTTGTTTGTATTTTAGCTATTTCAAATGCTTACTATTTCTTTATTATATTTCTGCATAGAAACCCACTCCCGCACCACTGTAGTTAACCGGTACGCCCTTAAATTGTTTCAGAATTCTCGTCCTTTCAGGACAAATCTAAATTTATAACGTGTCACTGATTTTAACCGTAACGAGTTGCCTGGCTTAGCAACCACTTTCGAACTTCATTTTCGGGATCTTGGTCGTCAAAATGTGTACTATCGATGTGTTTCTTTAGGCGTAAAAAAATCTCAAGATTGCTCAGTACGAGATCTGACTCTAGGGTGGGTGACAGAACTGCTTCCAAATAAAGCGATAAGATTATGAATAGCAGCTGCGATGTGCAAAGGTGGAACAAAGGAACACCGGCACTCAACAAAACGCGTCTCTTATTTTCTATAGCTCAACGTAGTTCTTTCTAAAATCTCACTATAGACAGCAGAATTTATTATTGAGCCTCTCGGCGCAATGATGTCTTCACAACATATGGTTACCTACTTCTCACTTCATGGTGCATATGCAATCGTACAGAATTAAACACCCGAACTGTGTCTCTAACCATACTGTCACTGAGACCATAAACCTCACAGAAATTTGGTGATAAACTGTTCTTGGTCGCACACTTGTAGAGTTTAAAAAACGAATTACTTGCGAAGTTCACACTAGGCGGACTGTTTGGTGGTCTTGAACATTTTGAACGAGCGATAAGTGACATTCTACTAGTCAAACTGCAACTTGCAACTATGTGTGGATAGCCCAGGCACGAAAAAGAAAACTACCCACAACGCAAGTGTGAAATAACAAGCAGCGCGAAAGGTGTGCGCAAACGAAACTTACTTTAAAAACACGCCTTGTATTATATACTTACAGTGCACTTAATTTCAGGCAAGTTCCTTAAAAAAATAAGTTATTGCTTATTATAGTAGAATTGAAATTTAATTAATTATAAGCTTTGATTTATACAAATTATATAAGAAATATATAAAACTTAATCTTTAAGGACACGTGGTTCATTTCAATGGCTACTAGACTTCCCCCATCGATTAGCACCTAACAGAAGCTTCCGCTTTGATGCTATCATTATATTTAATGAATAACTTGTGTATAGATGAGACTAGAAGTGATTTGGAGTTTCCAGAGGATATATTTCTCGCGCACGGAGCTGTTTCGCGACTAATTGTTTCGGAACCAGGCTCGCGTGTAGCCCTCCTTGTCGCCACTTTGTGGTTATGCTAAAGTGTGCGGCATCATACCTCTTTGCACACGCCGACCTATTTTGCAGTCCGTTGTATTACAACTCACCACGAGCTTTGCGTTTTTAGGCGCCGTTTTGTAGCTACACTACACCATTTGCGTCCACAGATGTCTCATAACCGGTATGTGGCAACTACTTCGCGCTTTGCGCGCTTTGGTGACGCTTTGCTACCCCTAAGTGTTCGGCACCATACTCCTTTGTAAGCGTTTAGATAAATATATTAGTAATTGTATTCATTTCCAAAATTTAATTTCTTTTAATGGTATCTTATAAAACGCTAAGAAATAAGGCGAAAACGTTCCTTAGGTTTTACAAAAATAAAAAAAACAGAGCTATAGGCTATCACCCAGTAGCGAGTGGCTGGATTCGATTTGTTATTAAGGCAAAATATTGAAGTAAAAATCTTTCTACTGAAATTTAATTTTTACGGCACCTTATAAAACGACACAAAATACGGAGAAATCGTTCTTTACTTTTTGTTCCTATAAATTAAAAAATAACAGTTTGGTGCGATGTGCGAATGTATAAGAAATATCGTTCATTTGGAGTAAAAAGATTTTTTAGACTCAAAATTTGCGAAACAATACGATGAAATTCTTCTTAAAGTTTTTCCGAAAAACCAAATACTAACAGAGTTACGTACGAGTTTGTACAATCCCTCGAAGAAGCCCGCATCTCTTGTTACATTTCAAGCGAATTGAATTGTAACAACCCCTTTCATTTACTGGATATCTAGGTTTTGTTTTTGACATATAGTAAAACTATTTTATGTTGTATAGAGGAAAAGGAATTTCGTTTGGTTTCTAAATTCGGTCCTAGATATTATTTACATTGTAAGACTAAAATGGTTATGACGTGCATAATTGTTTTAAGATATTTCTCGGGAATACTTATCGCTCTCGGGGAAATGATGTGAACACGACGTTCTCTATTCTAATTGGATATAAGACATCAGCCAATTTGAATAACCCAATCCCCTGATAGACGAAAAAAGTTTTTGGACAATGGGTAACTACATTGACACTTTAGTGCCGTATTTTACAGACGCGACTGGTTTTTTAGGTGAGTGCCGATACCGCGTGTTTCGATGTAATCTTAGAACTTTCCGTTTCTCTCTTCGTACCTTTTCCTTTAGCACACTATAGCTATTATTGAGATGCAATGACATAATCAAATTTAAAAAGTACAGAATCACCACGACCCTGAAAAGAGTTCTGTTGCAGGAAGCCATAAACCGTAAGTGTTTATAACCTAATAACTTGTTAGAAGGTACCAAAATTTAAGCAATTAAACCTTAATCATTAATTAACAGAGCGTTCAGGGTTGTGTGCAACACTCTAAAGCTTTAAAAGCTAGACCAAAAATAAGAAAATTCGCCTCCATTTGACTTACTCCGGAGTAGTTCTACTTAATTTAATTCAGGAAAAACCGTTTCATAACATCGAATAGGTACATCTCCACCAGCTCCAACTAATTCTATTATTAACGCATTCATTAATTTACATTCAAAAATTAAGTATCTATTTACTTATTTGTCAAACGATCTAGATATATCTATTTTCGTTTATTGTGTAACATATTTTTGACAAGATTTATAAGTACGTAAATTCTTTTGTTTACTACACTTAGTGTACCAATTATTTAATTCAGTAATTAATTTCTTAGTAGTAACTAATATTCAAACATTTGCAATATTATCCAATTTGGAGTGGAGTATTTTAAAATGAATAACAAAGGCTCGTGCTTTATCGTATGGTTGTTTGAACTTTGTTTAGCATGACAACGACGTAAGCTCGTTTCGTTTGTTCGTCAACTCAGGGCATTTGCTCTTGATTCCTGAAACAAGTAACATGGGTTTTGAAAAATACCGATTAAGCAATATTCGTATCGCCTTTTGATTTCATGCTGTGAGGTGGGGTTTTTTTCTGTTAACAGTAATCGGATAAAAGTATTTAATTCGGTATTCTAATTTTATTTCAATTACAGCGCTATTTTAGAGATAGTCTTAAGAAGATTATTATTCTACGAGGTCAGATCCTCATGAATAAAATATGACATCCTGCATTACATCGTTTATGTTTATTGGTTTGTAGAAAGCGAATAATAAATTTAATTGGGAGGTTATCTTTAAAAATGAAGAAAAAAGCATAAAAAAGGTATTCATTTTCTTGGTAATTCGCAGTTCCGAAAACTTTCTGTAAGAAGTTTGTTTATTTGCTTGCTTCAATTCGAAACATATGGCTCCGCTTGTGGCCTTGTAACTTGCAAAATTGGTTCTGCAATTCAAGACAAGCGATTAGCTTTATACATGTTATACGTCGACCTGGTCGTTTTGAAGTTTGCTAAGGAAGTCAGTATCAGATTTATACGAGCAAGTTGGCTAACAAGTATTTGTTTATATTATGATGCCATAAAAATTTCCACTCTCAGTATTAGTGCTTACGTTTCACATAATATTTATAACCTTAAACCTGTTTGCATTTCCTATGCTAAGCGAATATTATTAAAGATTAATGCCTGAAAATTAAATAAATAATCAAGATAAAATTATACCCTTGTTTATAATTTACTATAGCTTTTCGGGTTATATTTTAAGGAATTCTATAACTTTGAATCGGCTTTTAACCTAGTTCAGAAATCTGCAGTATTGTAAATTTGCATATTCAGATCTGGATATCAAAAAACGTTGTTAGTTGTTGTTTAAAAATTACTGTTTTGATATGAAATTAGTAGGGAAAACATACTCTACTAAAGTTAAATTTGCTGTCACTTTCCGAAAGCTTTTGTTTTTTATGAATATTTGTTGTATATTTTGTAATGTAATTAATGAACATAACAAAGAGTAGGGATTTATTAAACGAATAATTTAAACTAAATTTAGCGTCTAAAAATAGAGAAACTTGATGCAATTCTTTAATCTATATTCTTAAATAAGTGAGATCTTAATGGTGACCTATTGGTAGCCAATTTTACAAGTGTTTTCTATCAGGTTTGGTTAGTAATACTACATGGTCTTGTAATAGTAAGAGTTTAAAATAACAAACTCTTTTGTACTCTTGTCTTACAGTAGTCCTCAAGTAGCTCCAATAGTATGGTTTGATATCAGATGTATTTTTATTACAGGAAGTGATTTTATACGATATTTTTTATCAAAGCAACCAAGAAATACTTCAATAGCGTTTGTTTGCTGTTTGCTATGCAATAGACAGGTAGTAAGAACACGCTTCTTATGTTCTTTCTTTGCTCAACCTATATTGTTCTATTCCAAATGCACCGCACTCTTTTTTTTATAACTGCGTTCACACAGCAAACGCGATGTGTTTTTCTGAAGGTTTTCAAGTTCTTCCTAAGAGTACATCTTCAATTTTTATGGGCCTAAGACTTGGCGGTGCTCTATTTAGTGTTGTTCTAAGTTTAATTTTAGTTTCTATAGAGTATTGGATGAAGTATAGCTTCTGTAAACCCTCTGATCATTTCTCATTGCTCTCCGCGAGCGCCATTAAATACTCAAAACGTAAGTACAGAGGTGAACATTTTTAAATCAATAAATATATTTCTAGTACGTAGTAATGAACCGACATAAACTACCGACATCCCTTTCAGTTGAACCCCAAGACGGAGTACGGTGTAGGTTTGTTTAATCTAAATCATATGAATTTTTATTCACTTGCGTAATTATTCGTGAAAAATTGCTAAAAACGACATTTTTGCGTCGTTTCTGTGTTTTTGGAGTCGATACAGTTCCAAAAATTCGCGTCCGAAGATTCTCCCAAAACTGTTTTTCGGGCCTGACAATTTTTTGAAAAGACAGCTTCATCAGATTTAGAGTTATTGATTATTAATCTTAAAAAATCTATAAAAGCTGCAAAAAAAGCAAGAAAATATTGCACGATTATTCAGACTAGTCAAAATAATTTGTACTCGTAAATGTTGGTTCTTGAAAGTTGCCAAGAGCTACAGCGATTTTAAAAGACCCCACTGCGTTTTACAACTGCAACCCATTTTTGAGTGCAATAACATATTTAAGTTGCATCTGATCTTGTCACATATAATCTTGTCACTATCACCATCATCGCCTCGCTCCTCTAATATGACTTATCCAGAGTTTTCAATCCGTTTAAATCCCTACCTCTGTATTTTTGAAAAATTTTCTTCATGCAAAACAAAGAATTTGCCCAAATTTTTAAATGAATTTTAATTTTTGGAGAATTTTTAACCATGAAATAATAATTTGTCACTATGACCATTATCACATTACTTCTCTAAACCTTTGACTTATACAAAGTTTTCATCCCGGTTAAATCCATCCCTTTATTGTTCAAAATTTTTTCTTCGTGCAAAACATAGAATTTTCCCAAAATTTTAAAGAGATTATAATTTTTCGTGAATTTTTAACCATGAGATGCCCTACCATTCACAAAAACTAAGAACACCAGAAAAATTTGTTGGAAATACTACTAGTTTTATTCCGGAAATTGTAAATTCTTGAATTTTTAAGTAAGAAGTGCTCCTCGTGGCTATATAACCCTCTTCTGCTATGAATTACGCAGCACAACCTCAATATTGATTATCAGCTGACCCTTACTTTCACTTATTTTTCTAATCTCTTTATACAGATAGTCGTTCTGCCTTAAACTTTTTTAGACACACGATGTTTCGGGTAAACTAATCTTACTTTTTTTTGGCCTTACGCTTTACACGTGTCGAGTTTCCATTGGTATTTCTTGCATGCCTTTTTCGTCGACCTTAAGTACAACCACACTAATAAAAACTGTTTTTGTTTAATAAGACCAATATTTTTAATGGAACATAGAAACATTCCTACTTTCAGAAGCGCAGCACAACGTAAAATCTGTAGTTCATTTAAGGATAGAGAGAAGAATCAAGGAACGATGTAGTACGGGAAGTTCCAACATGCAGGCTTCTCAATAATAAGAATCGTTTGACGAAGGATCGATATGCTTTTGCAGTCAAACCCATCGTTAACGTACAGCATTCAATGCTAATTATGAAATTCTTCCTCGAGAAATTATTCCAGATAGGAAGTCAGTAGGGCGAAAATTTCTGTGAAGGTGGCAGTGTTGTGAAGAAGCAAAATGGAGCACAAAGAACCAGTATAATACCAGAAAACATCAAAAAGTTATACTGTCGATTGTATAGTGTGTCCCAAATTGGATGTATTAAATGGGTAACTTAGTTGTTATTAAAGATACAATAAAACTGTGTGCGCAGTCATGTGCCAACTTTTTGAGATCAATTCAATGGTGAAATCACAAATGAGCGATCTTCTTTTGTTTTCGAGTTATAGCCAAAAATTGATATTTTTAACAATTCTATTAATTCGTATAACTCGTTTGTTTGCAAAAACATCCAAAAATACTGTAGAAGTCTTTTATACGGTTTTTTACGTAGAATACAGTGGCGTACGCAAATATTTAATATTTATAATACTTTTGAGGTTATAATATAAACTTGCATTTTTTTAAATGAAAACCACAATCGGTTGTCGCTTTATATAAAAGCTCTTTTTGACAGCTTTTCAAAAATATATAGTTTAGTATAATTATTTTTTCAAATGGCCGATTTATTCCATGTTTTTGGTATAATAAAATAATTTATTGTATTGGTAATTTATAGTTGCCCGCGAAACAAAAAGTAAACACAAAACAAGAGTTTATTATTGTACCACACCACTCTAAACAACAAAGTTTGAAAGCTAGAAGAATACAATATCATAACTACATATATTACAAAAATTAATATAACTACTCTTAAATTGAAAATTATTCTTTCCTATCCACATTTAAACAGTCTATAATCCATATATGGATACACAAATACACACATACTCACACACCTCATACCCTCACAAACACACACACACAAGCACGCACCCACGCATGCGCACACAACCACACACACCCTCACCTACACACACCCTCACACATAATATATATAAAACACTAGAACACAGATGGGAATACTACAATAGTTTTATTTACTGATAATTCAGAGATATTGTTCAAACTGGCCTCCATTCTCTCTTAAACAAAGTTCGCATCGTTTTATTAAAGACTTAATAGAATTTAATAAATAAACCGCCTTAACTTTACGAAATGCTGTTTCAATTGAATTCCGCAACTCTTCAATACTATGGTTTTGGGTTTTATAGATTTCCTCTTTCAAAAAATTCCACAAGAAATAGTCCAATATTGACAAGTCAGAAGATCTAGGCGGCCACTGAACAGGTCCAAACGTACCCATCCATTTATTGAGATATTCTCTATTTAAATAATCACGAGTAATTATAGCGTTGTGCGGGGGTGCACCATCTTGTTGGAACCACACTTTTGTCTTTTTCGAGAGGCATGTCCTCCAGTAATTCGTGCAAGTTGGTATACAAAATTTCAATATAGCGACAAGCTGAATGATTGTTTTCAAAAATATGATATTGAAATTTGCCACCAACAATGTAGCAACAAATATTCAAACCATAACGGCTTTGTTGACGCCTCGTATGTTTGATATGTATTTTCATTCGACCAGCAAGTGCTTCATCAGACCATATAATGTTATTTCCAAAATTGTTAGTAGCAGCACATTTACGAAGATACCATTGACAAAATCGCCTTCTTTTTGAAAATCGTCGGAAACAAACTATGGTTAATTTTATTTTTATAGGGTCGATATTTATTACGCTTCAATATTCTTGAAGCTGTTGATTTAGATACACCCATTTCCTTTTCAATTTTCCTACATGATGTTCTTGGGTTTGTTTCCACACATGCTATGGTTGAAACAGTAGTTTGCTCTTAATTAAAACTGCATACTGTTTCGTTCTAGGTTTTCAAAGCAGCCAAACTGTTGTAAATTACTATCTATCCTTTTAAACATGTTAATATTAGGTTGTTGTCTTTCAGGATACCTGTATTATTTACAAACGACATAGTAATATTATTTGCTATTAGTTACACAATTACCTGTTAAAATATAAAGTTTTTACTGATAGAGGAATTCTCGCAGACTCAATAAATGCAACTAGCATATCGTATTTTTCGTAATTTTCAAATTTTGCCATTTAGTAACAGACTGATGCTTCACTTACAAACTAACAATACAATTTATTGCATGTGCAATAGATATGATTGAAGCTCGTTGTCGTTTGTTATACAAACAATTGTCGTTTTTTGTTTACCTTTTGTTTCGCGGCCAACTATTTATTACCAATATAATAAATTATTTTATTATACCAAAAACATGGAATAATTCGGCCATTTGAAAAGATAATTATATTAAACTATATATTTTTGAAAAGCTGTCAAAAAGAGCTTTTAAATAAAGTGACAACCAATTGTGGTTTCCATTTAAAAAAATGCAAGTTTATATTATAACCTCAAAAGTATTATAAATATTAAATATTTGCGTACGTCACTGTATTCTACGTAAAAAACCGTATAAAAAACTATTACAGTATTTTTGGATATTTTTGCAACCAAACGAGTTATACGAATTAATAGAATTGTTAAAAATATCAATTTTTGGCTATAACTCGAAAACAAAAGAAGATCGCTCATTTGTGATTTCACCATTGAATTGATCTCAAAAAGTTGGCACATGACTGCGCACACAGTTTTATTGTATCTTTAATAACAACTAAGTTACCCATTTAATACATCCAATTTGGGACACACTGTACAGTACTCCACACGCTCTGAATGCAAGCACGCAGTGAAACTCAAGATTTCTAGACATACTATTCCTACATTTATTTTCCAATGCTTCACCCAAGGTACTTTATTGGTCAGGAAGTAAAATTTTTACCCAAAAATTTTCAATTTTGCAGGACCCTTGTTGTTTCAAGTCAGATGGGGATCTTTAATGTGTTACATGCCAAACTGGCCATGTATCATGTTTAGGTTTAGATATAATTTGTAATTTAATTGCTGCGTATTTTTGAATTAATACGCTAACTTCCGTCGTCGCTGACAGTCGAGTCTGCGGAGAGGAAATGCGGAGGTGCGCGCGTCTAGGAAGTGGACATTAAGCTACGAGACATGGATTAAACAACAAGTATCGGAGTGCTGTGTAATTTTTTAAGAAACGGGTATGTAGGTTTCCTGTGTCTTGCCTTTATCGTTCCGTTACCGATTTTCTTCAACCCCCTGCAAGTGCAATAGAAGTTTAGAGACGAACAACAATGTGAGTTCAACATAGCGTAATTATAACCCTTAACCACCTTCTGGATCCTGCGATTAAGTTCCGATATACACCTCATGTAAGTAATTTGATTTTTACCTAGAATGTGCATGTAAATTTGACTTGGACAGCGATTGCATCACCCGGTATAACGTGATCTGTAGGTGTTTTAACAATGGCGGTAGAGCCGCGCCTAGAGCCGCGCCTAAAGAGTGAAAATAGCGCGTAAATATACGGCTTAAATATAACAAATGTGCGTGACATCACCCACACACGTGGTTTAATTTTACCTCTCATCCGAACGAAAATGTATTTTTGTCAAAATGCTCGCCTAACATTTGTCAAGCGCTCCGTGTCCGAATCGAACTCGACACGTTGGGATCAGCAATTATACGTAAACCTGTTTGATTCACGGAGCCGCGTGCCATACTATACGCAGAATTCTTCACGATAGCGCACTTCGTAAGATTTAAGAACATACCATTAAAATTTTATAAAGCAGTTGTTGACGTTAACATTAATTTATACAGAAATAGTAAACAGTAGAAAAGTTCTCTAACACATTATTTTAAACAGCAAGCTTTAAGAATAAGGTACATAATTGTTCGTGTTGTGAGCGTGCATTTGGTAACGTACAGTCTGGAATTTATTGCGGAATCAACCAAAAAGAAAAAAAGTGTCTATCTTTCAAAACAGCAACACAAATAAAGTAAAGCGAAAAATACACTGTATTTGGAGGTATCTACTTTTTGGTACCATCCTAAGATGAGGAAATACGGCTGGGTGCTGGAACCACCAACTTAACTATACTAGCAAAAATGCATTTTAAAAGCGCGAGTTTACAACGCTCAACGGACGTTGTATAACAGAAAAATCGAATAAGTAGGAACGACGAACAAGTAAGTAAGAGAACGAAAAAGTAAGGGTACTTTTCCAAAGTTGGACTTTATACAACTTCAAAACCATGGAAGAAGTAACATAAAGCCATTCTCAGCAATAAAATGTTACCTATTCTACGAAAGCAAACCAAAACATTTATTCCGGACAACAACGTCGAAAACATTCGTACAATTCAAGCAATAGCAAAGGTAAAAATGCGATAATTAAATCCATCGAATTTCGTCGTTCGCGTGGGAATGCAAAATATATTTTAAACCATCTAAAGAGTTATGCAACCAGTCATACGGCCAAGAAAGGTCAGTTGCCTAACTTTTTAAAAAAGAATAGAAGACGTTTCGAGGAACGACTTAATTAGCAGACCTATTTTATAACCCATAAAACTTGAGCGAGCTCGAACACCAGCAAATAACAAAATAGAATTTTACAGAAAACGCGCAGATAACAACCCCATTAAATATTTAATGAGCGAGAAGTTTAAATCTGTCGACAAATAACTATTGGAAATAACAAGCAGCGGTTAGAATATGTTTCGAAAATTGATAAAGCGAGCTTCTAGCTTTTAGATGTGGTTTACAACCAGCAAATATTTCAACTAATTTAAAAACTGTTATAGGATATTCCCCGTACTGAGAGACATTTTTATACTGTACGGTTTAATACATATTTGTCAAGTTTGTATTATTTGAGAATAGCATAGAAAGGATTTAGATTAGCGTTTTTAATTAAGATAGTTGCAATATAATGCAGAATTGCCCTACTTTAAAAAGTTTCCGTAACACAGCCAATGTGTGCGCTAAAGAACCCTAACCCTTTAACAAAGACTTTACTTCCTTTTCTGCTTAGGACTTTCTCTACTACTTAAATCCTTTTGGCAACTCTATTTCGCGGACTCTGGTGCAACTTATAAAAGTCAGTCGACTGTTTATAATCTACAAAAAGTCTACTCAAGCAAGATGTTATAAAAGTAATTGCGTGCAAGCAAAAATAAATTAGGCCGGTTTTAGGCTAAAGTGCGTACATATAATAATACATTACGCTTGTTTCAACGGCAAAACGTTGCAAAACTCAGGTGGTTTAAAACAGATGGTTAATGCGTGCCTCAAAATCGAACTATGCAATCAAAGAATTTAATTCGTCATAATTCATAGCACAGAAATAAATAGGTATTAAGTCACTTTGGCATTGGAAAACCTATGGAAAATGGAAAAACTGGAGATGAATGCATTAAAGCGGCAGCGATATGAACCGTTGGATTTTTCGGCATTCTTTAGCTAGACGATTTTCTGTTGGACCATTCTCAAAGGTCAGGGTCATTTCGTTACTCAAATGTTTGATTACACCACCGTATTTGACGTCAGTAGTGTTCTTACATCTCACGGCGGTTAGACATTGTAAGCTATTGCGAAAAAACAGACAACTAGAAGAAGGTATGATTCTTTGTAAAACATATTAGAGTTCTTGATGAACCACGCCATTGAGAATGGCACCAATCTACAATATCAATTTCACCTCACTCAAACATGGCCAACACTCAAAGGAAAAATATCTTTCCACAATGACTGCAAGTACAAGTAAATTATGACTATTAATGACCAAACAACCAATACCGGTCATCGTCAAATCCGTCACGGCGGATGTGATGCCCGAGATGTCTGTTAATATGTTAATCGAGACGTATTTGCAGATGGCTGCTATTGGGCGTTGTTAACCAAAAGACATTGGTTTTCTTAGAATTTTGACTTTGTCTAAATAAAGCAGAAAGATTAGCGCCATGTAATGGTGTATTTTTAGAAGAAGGTTACTGCTTCAAACCTGACTCCAATAGTATGCTTTTTGTACCGCAACGTTATCGATCCATTGCCAAACACAATGGCACTTACGACATTAACCAGGACAGCGCAATCATAAATTTTAAAACAAAATGACCGTAGTACCCGAGAAAAGTTCACTACGAAAATAGTCCAGCGGAGGTATGCTGAATCCAACGGTCCACGTCGTTCTTCTGCGCTTTGATCTATCTGTTCATTTCAAATTTAATCACTTAGTGTGATAGCATAAGCATTAGCAAGCTAAAACTAGGCCAATATATGAATATGACAAATTTGCATGGAGTGTCCCTGAAAGCTGATAACTTACCCTCATCGAAGGTACGTCGTTTGCGCACTAGAACTTGTTCATCTGCATGAGCATTTTCTGCTGGAAGATATGATATGTTGAAATTGTCCGTTGGCAGCGCACCGCATATTATAATCTGAAACAAAACGCTTCTGAATTCCTGAAGCTATAAAGTGTATAGGAATTACTTCAGTTATAGATTTGTAGCAAGGAAAAATGTTTTAAGAACAACAGAGGGCCTTAAGTGTATATATATATATATATATATATATATATATATATATATATTTATTGCTAAGAAAAAGCGTCATATAGGTCTATAAAGGCTAAATTCCAACTCACAGTAATGTGAACTTTTATTAAGGACGCTTGGTGTATAGAAGTACGCTTTATATTATTTAATCATGGAAATCTTATTCATATTATTCATTCCCTTATCAGAGAGAATTATTAATAGGAAATGCGCATTTATTCAAACTAAAAATTGCATTACTGTTAAAAAATGACAACTGTTAATATTATGAAAAGGCTTAAATTCTTAATATAAAGATACTACAACCAAATAGTCACGTAGGTTAATTAATTCTTTGTATAAAGTAAACATGTGTAATGATAAAAGCGATATCAAAATAAATTTGCTATATACATAGAGAAACGCGCGATGCAATTACAAATCAATCAAAATTAGAATCACTGGAAGTTTCAGTTCGTAATGATGTTAAACTAGCGTTAATCAATGCGCTCAACGAATGGAATCTTTTGTTATGAAAGAAAAGGTCGCTGGTTGGTCATGGTGCACTTACCTTCTAGCAAGTTTTAGCACCAGGCGTAAAAACAAATTTTTTAATGGTTTTATAATCTGATTCAAACGCTATAAATAAGAATAGATTTATATTGAAAGGGATTGTTGCATTTTCTGTAAACCAGTAAAGATTTAAAAATAATTGAGTGCTACAAGATAAGTACGAATACAAACGTCTTGTTTAAATAGCGTTGATAAAATGTGTTTGAAATCAGCAAATTTTAAAATCGTAAGTAAATCTGCATGCTTAAATTATCTTGGTATGAGATTATTTTAGGGGTTTAATTGAGAGACTTCAAAATCGGTTTCAATTGGGTGCTTCATGATTACTTTCAATTGGAGGTTTTATATTACTGAAATTATTTTTTGGATTAATAGTTTTATAAATTCAATCATAGCTTTACTGGATTATTTCACTTTACTGCTAATATTAGCTTTAACCAATTTGGTCTGGCTTTGCTGCAATAGAATTCGTTACTAGTTGGGTTTTGATTTAGACCTGATGCGAGTTTTGAGTAATTTTGTTCGACCATCAATTCTTAAGACAGACGGTTGTGTCCTAAGCTTGGAGCGTTGGGAGGCCATTTATTTAGAATTAATTCAAGACTCCAGAATTCAAATCAAATTAGCTTTTATTGTGTTTTTCTGTAAAGGACCTTTTAAAAAGTTCATTATGTATTCAATAATTTTAGTGTGAGATTTTGTAGCTGTAATATTTAATTAATTCAAATATTCATTTAGGAAAGTATTTATACCCAATTTGAACTATAAATCAATTTTTAAAGTTCTACTAATTATCTTTCGTGAATAAATACACGTCAATTAAATAAGCTCGATGAAGGCGATAAATCAGGTGAAGACCATAGATTGGATAAGAAGTTCATAAACTATAATAGTGGGAGATAAATATCAAGCGTCTCTATTCATTAATAAGAGATAGTAAAATGTTTACGATTGCAATAAATCTTAAACTGACGGATCACTAAAATATGAAACACGAATATAGAGTACATTATTGCATCATGCGATGAGTCAGACCTGCTGGAATATGATAGAACCGTTCGAGAACTGTGACGTATTGAAATTTTTATTAAATAAAAGCCGAAAATAATAAAGAGAATTCATTCACGATCCATACAAAGATAGTTACGGAATCGCTATTTTATGGAGCGCATCGATAACGTATTTATTGCTCCAATATAAACTGTAATAGAACTTGATGCAAGGTCACCTCGATATTTTAATCAATTAAAAGAAAAGTAATCTCTATAACTGATAAAGATAACTTCATCATAGAACGATTTATTTAAAATTGAAATCTATAATGGAACCAAAATTATTCGATGCAGTTATTTCTAAATGAAAACGATCTTAAGATTACAACTATAATCAAAGATATGTAATAGAGACATGAATACCAATTAAAATTTGATGATCCAAAAGGCAAAACATTGTTTTATACCCTTAGAGAGAAAATGTGTGCTATTATTAAATAGATGAAGATGGTATAAAATTTTTGCGCATAAAAAATTATTTGTAAGTATAATTTTTTTAATTTTGAAGTCAAATCTCGAGGTGGTTTGACCCTTATAAAACGTTTCCTCAAGGTTACTGATCGGTCTCACTAAGACGGGACAATAGGGGTGTATTTAAATTATTCATATTATTCTTTAAAAAAATTTTGTGACTACTAGGCGTGGAAGTGCAGAAGCTGATTCGAAACTAAATCGTAGTTTCATAGATGGCTACATTGGTATGTTCTAGCTTTAAGATTTGCGGAATGTTAAAGCAAAATTTATTTGCATTAAATAACAATCCTTCTCGTGACGTCACCCGGTTTTTAGGGAAATAAATTTACACTGACCGGTTTGAGCTTTCTTGGAGCCTCGTCAGAGTAGATGAGTTTCTAACAATCTCATAAAGTAATCGAAGCTTTTATTATTTCCAAAAAGGTTTATTTACAGATACATCTTAGTAGTCTTTTATTGTACGCAAATTTTTCAGATTGCGGACTGCGAATTGTATTGTCTGTATTAATATGAATTGCTTTTGGGGCAAAAAACGGACGACGCTACGAGAACGTTTGTCATTTAGTGCAAATATATTTTGCTATAACACTCCGCAAATCTCAAAGGTAGAACACACTTGTGTAGCCATCTATGAAACTACGATTTAGTTTCGAATCAACTTCTGTACTTTCACGCTTAATAATGTTGAAGTTTGCCGCCTGATGGCGATATTGTTTACTCTGGCCATAGTGCAAAGGTTCCCTTAAACTTATATCAATATATTAGCTTCGATTACTTCATAAGGTTGTTAGAAACTAGTCTACTCTGGCGAGGGTCCAAAAAAGCAGAAACCGGTCAGTGGATATTTCTTTCTCTTATGAAGTACTAGAGTTATTGTTTTGTTAATGACTATACAACTATCAGCTTGATTTGTATTCGTATATATGCCATTATTTTTTCATAAAGGTTTATTTACAGATACATCTTAGTAATCTTTATATATATATATATATATATATATATATATATATATACCAGGTGTCCCAACGTATACGAAACGCTCTATTATTGCTTACTGGTAAAAATACTTTCAAATAAATCTTATGTATACTCAAAATGGGTGCTACGTATAAATAATCAGTATTGTACAAGGTGGTCAAGAAGTTATTTACCAGAGTTATGTTTTTTAATGGAACACCCTGTATTTTATTAAATTTTCTGATTGCTTGTATCAAACTAGGGCAACTTTTAGCTGGATTACCTATACCTAAATCTTCTGGTGGTTGAGATATTCAACTTTTAGAAATTCTTATTCTTCTTTTAATATAACTATGAAGCAGAATGCTTCAATTTTCAAGCTAGTAAATAGTCAAGTGAATTTGAAAATAAAAAGAATATAGATACCTTTGTAGACAGGCCCCTATGCCTTAACCTCAAATACCCCTCGAACTCTCTTATGCAGTGGGCAGCTCTCTTCCAGGCTTTTGCAGATTGGGCACTTGGCAGGGTCAGGTGTCTCCGTAGTTTGCAATAGCCAGTGAAGACTCCCACTAACACGTAAGTGTTTTCCTATCTCTGTTTAATAATCACGCCGTCTTTGACTCATTCGGCCTAGCTATTATTATCTTTGACTGTCTATAGTCGCATCCTATTTTCCATTCCTTAGACATCCAACGTTTTAGTTCAAACGCCACCAATTTCCTTGTTAAGTTTATGCATAGTTCAGGCTCTACAGGCTAGACTCCTGCCTCCTGCTTAACTAACTTGTCAGCTTCTTCGTTCTCCTGCACACTGTGGTGTCTTGTAATCCAGAAGAACAAAATCTCCCTCCAGGTAGCCAACTCCTCCAATGCATATCTGCACTCCTGAACTAATGAGCACCTGGTTCTAAGTGAGCAAGTTGCTTGGAGTATCTCTTGACTATTGTAGCAGATATTAACCTTCTGCTGTTTTCCCTCTCTCATTTGATGGCTTTAGCTACTTTTAGTATTGAGTATACCTTTGCCTGGAAAACTATTATCTATCGGTCTAGAGGGTAACTTAAATGCACCCCTTTACCTTCGAGGTATATTCCGGTACTAAAACTTTTGGTATCCCCTACACGCAAACCATCTGTGTAGCACAACACATAGTCACAAGGGAATGTAACTGCATCTTGCTTCCATTTTTCTCTCAGGGAATTGTGAAAGTAAATTAACTCTAGAGTCTTAATCTAACATCTACCTTCTTCACCTTGATAGCAGAAACGAGAAACTCCTTTTTGCTATAGTAGCAATTCTAGCAAGTTCTACTACCTGCTCCTGCTCCACCATCCGCCCGTATCCCAAAGTCCGGATGCAAATGAAAAGAGCCAAGAACCTAAGTAGAACTTCAAAGGTTTTGATCGGTTTTGTTGTCATTGTTTCTAAAATTGCCAAACAGGCTACACTTGGATTCCAGGCAGCATAAAGGAGACACTAGCGATGGAACTTAGGCCTTACAACAACAGTGTACAACCAGTATAGAACTTGGGAAGGAATCCCTTTTTTCACACGTTTTCTCCAAATTACCTTATTATCAAGGGCCACACCCAAGTACTCAACCTCTATTTTTAAAACAAGTGCTTCTCTTTACAAGAGTAGCGCCCTAAATCCTCTGATGTTCTTCCTTCTAGTGAAAAACGCCATTTTTGTTGTTTGTGAATTTACCTGGCACCACCCCTCTATTAGAGAGCACACCGCCTGCATTAGTTCGCATACTGTTCTACCAGATAAAAGGACAAGTCTGTCATCTGCATAGGCCTGCGCGTATATACTTTCTGTGGTAAGATGCTCCAAAGGTTCGTTCATTACCAGGCACCACAGGTGGTGTGACAGGTATCTCCGTATGGGCAGCCCTTTGGAGCGACCACTCACACCTGGGCGTAATCTAAGTTGTGTCTACCCTTCTATGCTTCAGCGCTGACGTTATCCGAATTACCACAGCAATTGGAGTGTCTCTGGTATGAAGGGCCCTGAAGATTTATCTGTTCGTGTTTTGTTGAAAGCTCTCTCTATGTCAATGTAAACTACTAAGACTACATTAGTGTAAAGAGCTTTCTCCGCCTTATGTAGTATCGTGTGTAAAGCCGACTTTGTAAGTCTACCATGCAGGTAAACACGTTGATTTTGGTACGATGGATGTCTCATAAACACTTCCTCCATTATAAAAATCTATCACCTAGCCTTTCCATTGTTTTCGAAGGAAAAGATGAAAAACCTTTTGATCTAAAAGAATTGACCTGTGTGTATTCGCGCCTACCTGGTTTGGGATTAAACATTACCCTAGCCGACTTCTATAAGGATAAAACGTAACCTAATGTTAGGCTGGCCGTAAAGATTCTCATCACTTGTGGAAACATTAGATCTAGGCTCCTCTTGATGAAAACTAGTAATATTTTATTAGACTCTAGATATTTGAAGGGTTCAAACTCTTTACCGCCCAGCTACCAATTCACCCCTACTGCCAGCAGCACGCCATCCCATTCCTCATTTACATTGATTCTTTTGGGAAAGCGAGCGTTTAGAAATAAGTGTAAGGTTACCTCCTTAGTATTTGTCCACCCCTCATTCTCCTTTTTCAGCAAGTCTAATAGTTGACTACTTTCGCAGTTGAGGATCTTTTTCGGTCCGGCAGTTTTAGACATGGAGCTTTTGCCATCGTACCCTCTTGCTACGCCTTATTCTTTTAATTCTATTCTAACTTTCCTATACTTAACTTATCGTCTTAAATTTTGTTCTTGGTGACCCAGTTTATTTTTCTAAATTTCCTGCAGAGAAGGTCAAGAAAATTACTCCATGAAACTCTACGAGTACCTCTATTGTTTGGCTTGGTTGTATGTTTTTATTAACTGATGTAGAGATGTCTGTCGAGACCCTCCACCTGATATTCTCCCCAATATTTCTCTAGAAACCATTTTTATGTCAATTACCTCCCTGTTAGATTCTATTGACAAACGATGCTCTGCCCCCTATTTATTATCCCATGGTCTGTAGTTGTCAAATATTCCAAAAGGGTATACCCGCGTATATTAACGTTAGAGCTGCCCCACATACTGTGATCAGCGTTGCAATCGCACACTACCATTGTTGCCGGACACCTTCTCTCATATATGTAATCAGTCTAGCAACAAACTCCGTAGAAGGCGTATTTCTATTGTCATATTGTAGATGTACGCTGCTTATAATTAAGGATGGTACAACTCCACTTATCTTGTACTCCAGAATCCCTGCTGAAACGTCCCTGGTTTCAACTTGGGACAAAGGTATCAGATTGAATTTCTTGGACGCCAGGATGCAAGTTCTGAGGCTGTCCTCTTGATAAGAATGTTAACAAAATTACAAAATCTAATTGCTAATGGAACCTTGAAAATAACTTATAATACATAAGGTTGGGGAAAAAGAAATCCATTATTTTTTGGTAGATGCTATAGTGATCGATATCTCGTAAAGTTTCGATCAAACAATTTCAGATTTATGCTCGTTATTAAGATGACATTTCACACTATAAAAACTATTTTGCTGTTTTTTTTTTGTTTATTCAGTTGTGAGTTCAGGGTGTTAAAAATGGAAGTCAACAAAGATAAAACTCGGTACATTTTACAGTTTTTCTTTGATAAAGGCGAAAATGCAGGCCAGGCGGCTGAAATTGTGAGTGGTGTTTATGGTACCGATACTGTAACAGTAACTGTATTGTCAATTCCGTTCAAGTATTTTTGATGTTAAAGATGCACCTCGCACAGGCTGGCTCGTCGTTGCAAATGTCGATAAAATCACAGAAATAATCGAAGTTGACCGGCATGTTAGTAGTCATAGCATCGCCCAGGAGCTAAAGATCGACCATTAAACAGTTTTAAACCATTTTCACAAAGCTGGATTCAAAAAGAAGCTCGATGTTTGGGTGCCACACTAAACAAAACATGATGGATCGCATTTCCATCTGCAAAGCCTTGACCAAACTGAATGAAATCGGCCCATTTCTTAAACGGATGGTGACTGGGAATGGGAAATGGGTCACATACGACAATATTGTGCGAAAACAATCGTGGTCAAAGCGCGATGAAGTAGCTTGAACGGTGGCCAAAACAGGACTAACGGCCAGAAAGGTTCTGCTGTGCATTTGGTAGGACTGAAAAGGAATCATTTATTATGAGTTGCTTCCATATAGCCAAACATTAAATTCGAATCTGTACTGTCAACAACTGGACCGTTTGAAGCTAGCGATTGACAAGAAACGGCCAGAATTGGCCAACAGAGGAGGTGTTGTGTTCCATCAGGACAACGCTAGGCCACACACGTCTGTAGTGACTCACCAGAAACTCCGAGAGCTTGGTTGGGAAGTTTTAATGCATCCACCATATAGTCCGGAACTGGTACCAAGCGATTACCACTTTTTTCTCTTCCTGAGTGATAAGAAATTGGCATCAATAGAAGATTGTGAAAATCGATTGTTAGAGTTTTTCACCAATATGGACCAAGACTCTTCTATGAGAGAGGCGTTATGAAGCTACCTTTAAAATGGCAACAAATTATAGAACAAAACGGTGCATATTTAACCCAAATCGAACAATCCGAAACATGTCAACTAAAGTCTTGAAGTTCACCCAAAAATAATGGATTTTTTTTTCCCAACCTTTTATTTCTTTGCACTAGTATATAATCAATGCCTCAATTTATTATAATTTAATCGTCATGTATCTTTACTGGAATATAACTCTCTTTATTATGAATTATGCCTTCACAGAAGCCACTCAAATAAAATGCATCAAATGCTCTACCTCGAAAGTGGTGTGGAAAATAGTACATTTTTCCAATTCTTAAAATTGCATCATCTCATGAATGATAATTTGTAGAAAAAAGTATAGACATTTTTTTGTAGAGACCCGCATAATTTACAAATTTTTTAACTATGAGTTTTCGATAACATTTACTGTTTAAAAGATCTTTGCCAAAACCCGACTTTTGATCTTTGACCTTGTATATCATTTTTATCACAAGTAGAATCATTTGGAAACCTTTGACATTTCATATTTTTAAGACATGCACCAATTTACAGTTCTTGAAAATTTTTCCAAAATTTAGACTTGTCTATTTTAATTAATTATTATGTACATTATGTTAAACCAAAGCTAAATGATATTAAAATTAAGTTACGAGAGAACTTATCTATAATTTTCCAAGTCTAGTATAGTGCGTGAGTGTTATCAATCTCGAAAGCGGTTATCAATTTTGGTAAAGATGTAACTTAAATAAAAAAAAAGGACTGCACAAGAACTTCTGGTGATCAATCAGTTAGGTCATTGGTTTATTAAAATATTGACAAATAGTAATTTATTGTTAATAGTATTTACAATTTTCTCCTTCACAGAGCACACAGAAATATTTTTTTATCAATCACAGGTTCTCGGAAGCTATGCTCAAGCTGAAAAAAAAACAGTTTCGAGTTTGAACTTCTGATTGTACTGTCGCCACGTTTGTTATTAAACTTTTATATTCATCTGACGTGCATTTTGACCTAATTAAAACGACTTACTTCAATTGTGAATCACTTCTACAGATAACTTTTTGGCATTGATATCAATATCTACTTATTAAAAACAATGTTTCTACAGCTTATTATGTTGCTTATATTAACAATATAAGGTTTCTGCTTTTTTAAAATTGTCTTTAAGCAACTTAGTTTATTTTGAAAACAATTGTTATTTTATAAGAACTGATTTTATTAACTAATTTGATGACTAATAGTTGGTCTAAAAGTTATTCAAATTAATATCCGTGGTCTATCAGACTTAAACTCTCAAAGCCTTATTTTTATAGTAGGTACGGAGTGCCGGTTGCCGGTTCTAGAATCTCCTGGTTACTCCTGCTCTGGCTTTAATCTAGGGTGTTTATTCAGTTAACTGTAACGCTATCGTGTTACTTCAGGAAGCACTAAGTAGTAGAAATGAGTAAATTAAAATCAGTCAGTTAAATAAGTTTTCGGCACAAAAGCAGCCTAAAAAATTTAGACGTTTTAGTAGTTTACATTTAATAACGTTGCGACTGCAATGTAATATTAAATAGTAATTATTAAATAGTAAAGCACCCAGTACACAAAATACGAACAGTAATGAATATTGAAACTTTACAACTCTTGGTATTAAGTTCAGAAAAATTACAGATAGACACTAAGAAAATAACCGGCATATTAAAGTTATTTTACAAATTCACACGAGTTCATGAATCATCAAATCAACTATGGGACATACTTTTCAATAATAATATATTCATAAACACAATTTTAAAATTAATGCGTTGCAGACGACAAATCGCGTACCTTTCGGTTTTAAATGTAGAAACATGGGAACAAAATAAAGGATCATGCAGACAAAACGACATTGAACACAAAATTAAAAGGGTTTAATCGCACAACCGTGAGAACAATGACCCTGGAACGAAAACCTATAAAAATCCACAGATAGTAAATAACGAAAGTAAATCATTATTAGACAGTAGGCAGCAAAATTTTGAACTCAATCGATACAAGGTTGGAAAGGTAGGTACGCCAAGTTAACTATACGGTATCCAAACCCTGAGGGTGTTAGTAAAGAAACGAATTTTCGGACGCTAAGAACACGGATGTGATTACCAATATTATTGAAAGTGACCAGTATTGGAAGCTATCATCAACCCCAACAGGTTGGATTTTTAACTGTGACGCGATGGAATTTTTTAGAAAATAAAAGGAAAGCTGAAAAGTTAATCGAATTTCTTCTTGTTCATATTGTAACCATCACATTCTGTTTGTTGTATTAATTAATTGGAATTGATTGTTAATGTATGCAAATATGTTGAACTTAGTAGTAAGAAGAACTATTCACGTTAGTGAGCGCTTTTGTAAATTTAAAGCGTGTTGTATCGAATTCTCATACATAAATCTCATTATAGAAGGAAAATAGCAACTAATTGTTGGCAAGATTGTATCATTGTTAATCTTAAGTCTTTTTTTTAGCTAAACGTGTATAATGTATATTATTGATGAGTACTTTCTATTCTATTAGATTGTTATTGTAAATCACGTTGTATGATAAAGGTTTCGATATTGTACATTGTAGTTGAGCCTACAGAGTATGCAGGAACCTCAATGTAAATATATCTTGCTGTACTCGTTTATGTAATATATTAATTCAAGCTGTTTGTGTAACAAACAAAGACATCCTCCTGTGTATTACGAGTTTTATAGTAGTTCAATATTTTGGGCATAATAATAATACAATTGAGTATATAAAAAGTAGCGTACATATCACTTGACAACGAGGATAAACTCTAATACTGACTTATTATTATCACATTCTGCAAGATGTCACTTATTAAAACCATTGAACAATGTATACCAGGTAACGATTTTACTTTATATATGGAACGAATGCAACAGTTTTTTTCGTAAATCGAATTGAAGAGAAATTCAAGATAGCAATGTTTATTACATTAATTGGTCCGGACACGTACGAAATTTTAAAAACTGTGCATACCAACAGAACCTGCTATAAAGGCTTTTGTCCATATAACCGCAGTTTAACAAAACATTTTGCACCTAAACGCATCGCGAAAAGATTTAAATTATATCTACGTCAACAGAGGCTTGATGAATCAATCGCAGATTATGTAGTAAAACATAAAAGCGTTTTCACAAATTTGCGAATTTGGTACATTTCTGGAGGAAGCTATTTGAGATAGATTGGTTTGCGGTCTTTTCAGTAACCGAATTAGAGCAAGGCTATTAAGTGAAAGTACTTTAATACTGCAAACAGCTGTAGATATTGCTATGTCGATGGAGATGAGAGATCAACAAGTTCTGGTCAATCTGATATAAACCACACAATGGCAGTTCAGGTCACAACAATACGAATAAAATTATTGATAAACACGTTCACACGCATATCAAAAATAATCAGCACTTCAGTATTCAACAACAAAATAAACGACCTTCATATCGAAAACAAATAAAAAGAGAAATTTTCTAGCATAACCGGTAGCATTATTATCAACAAGTAACAAGGAAAAGATTGCTTAAAACATATGTGTGGAGCACAGCAATGTGCGGCTGTGAAGCCTGGTCAGTAGAAGAAGCGGACAGGAAAAAGATAGAAGCCTTTTGGAATATGGTGCTTCAGATGTATAATGACAATAGCAGAGACAAACAAAGTTAATAACAAAGAGGTTTTAGAAATAGTAGGGGAAGGATATCTATGGAAAACAAAAAGATATGAGAAATAGAAGGACAGGACACGTTCTAAGGCAATTGGGGAATAGTGCGGGATATTGTAACAATTTTTTCTGACGACTGCAAATCTTTTAAAATCATTCATTAAATACGCTGTATTGTATATTTAAATAAACAGTTAAATCTTGCTATATAAATAAATATTTAGATCGGAGCTGTGTAGTCCAATCACAAGACAGAAATTATTTACTAATTGTGGCTTAGTTACTACTAGCAAACGTTGGTCGTTTAAATAGAATCTTCCATGTCAGGATGCCTTTAAGTTGCTTTTGCGCATATAGCAGAATTCAGTCTGGCACGACCGCTTGAAAGGGTAACGTCATGGCGTTGAACTGGGTTCTTGCCAGCAACCTGCGTCTAGATAGGCGTTGCCGCGTGACCAAGTGCAAGATGCACTTGAAGTAAAGTGTATTTTAATAATGCGCTCTTAAGTTTTATTAATTATTTTAGTAAGAATCCGCTCGAAAGTTTTGATTTTTTTTTGTAAGATAACACTCAAAAGCTCTACGATTTTTTAAAGAATGCTTTCAAACGTTTAATAATATTTTTATTAAAATAGCGTTTAAACGCTCTATGGATTTTTGATAACGAATTATTTAATTTGTTAATTTTTATTTTACTAAAGTTATAAAATTCGGTCTTTGTGATTATCAAGCTTATTATCCGTAAAGTAATTATAATAATTTTTATTCTGGACATTCAGCAAAGATAAGATTCCGAGCTACATGTTCAAATACCATGTGCATTTCTCTGAATCACCTTCAAAATTGTGTTGAAGATGATATATTTTGGATAGCTTGTTAAATTATTTGGTTTTGTTTCAACTTGCGAAGGTAAGAAGCTCTTCAAGTTTAATTAAATGGTTCCAGTAAAATTCCATTTTACTACGTAATAAAATATGGACTGTAGGTTGACGTCATTTATTTGTCAAAGGATCATATGCCAGTACATTTGGTTTCTACATGTAATTATCTTATGCAACATAGAACAACGCTTTACAAGGTAAGCTTTTTTATTACTTTGACATGCCGACAGGTGTTTCCCTATGTTAACTATGAGGCTGAATTTCGTAAATAACATTGTAACAACCTACGATTCCTGTTTTGCTCAGTAAATATGAAAAACTTCTGGTGCTTAAAATTTATCACATTTTGAATTAGAGGTTTTGTATGAAAATATTATAAAGAAACGTGAATACCTTAATTTAATCTCAATAAAATATTTCATTTAAATTCAATCGTATCTTTAGTGGTTAGGAAAACTAAAATTATTAGATTTTGAAAATTTTAATACACACTTGTAAACGAAATAACAGATCTGATATTTTGGGTAGTTGATTTGAAAAGCCTTATAAAAATGTTTGATATATTTTTGATATTTTTTAATTCTTAGCAGTGACAATAACAATTTTCTCATTCTAAAATTGTGTCGAAGAAATTAAAACCACCTTTGAGATGTATATTTTGTACATAAAATTTTATTACTTAGAAGGAAATTTTTAATTAAAGAACAATCATTTAAATTATTTAAGTAATTGTTTTATTTTGAACAAGCGTTCAAGAATAGAGTAATTAGTTCAAGAAGTAAAAAAGGCATTACTACCCTTTACAATTTTAATGTTTTTAGCTCTCACTTGACTAAAGAACACTAATAGTATTTTCAGGCATTTAATGCCTAAAAATGTGTTTATAATAGAGTTCAAATAATCTATATTAATAGCTATTCTTTTCTTTACAGTATAAGGTAGCAAGAGCACCTCTCTTGTGTCCTTCTTAGCTATACTAATTATATTTTTTTCACAGATCCTGCTTAGGCAGTAAATACGATAATTTTCTCTAAGGACTTCCAAGTCCTCCCTTAGGACAAACCCTTGTATAGCAAATTTAAGGACTTGGTGGCGCCCCTCTTTGCACCCCTATTTTAGTATTATTAGAGTTGGCAAGTAAATAATGTTTTGTCATAAGAACCACGACCACTCCTCATAAGCTCTACTCGAGGAATAGACCCCTAACATAGTCGGAAGATAGTTGAGATTCCATCCTTTATAAGAAGATCCCTTCGCCCTAAAAGATCTCAAATTTAGCCAAAGTAGCATTGTGTAACATCGTCTTACATTTTGTAAAACATGTTAAACAGGTTACAGGAACTTTAGATTCAATACATTATAAGCAAAGATAGGAAAAAGAAAGGTAAAGGTAGACCTAGATCAGACTATTGCACGCAGATAGTGAAAGATGTGGGCCGTGGGAAATTCAGGTTAGCTCAGAATAGGAAACAACTGGGGTACGCGTCTAACCAGTTCCAGGACTAAAGACCTAATAATGACTAATATAGAAAGTAACTCAAGCGTGTACCATAATATTGATGAACCGGTAATAATGCGAAGGGTTCAATATGCTGTGAAGTGGAAATCGCAAATCAAGTCATTGATAAAGGAAATCGGTAGCAGCGTAAGCAAGTCTGTGGCTAATTTTAGTTATTATGAAAAGTGTTTTAAACATTTAGAATTATCTAATTGTAATTTACTTTTGCAGGCAGTAAACGGTGAAAAGATTTGATTACCTAAAACCTAGTATAACTACGGTTGTCACAACACTACGTTTAAGCGTATTACAAAAGCAAGTAATGGAACTGAATCGTTCATTGAGAAAATACAATCAAGTTAAAGCTGCTGAATTGCAGAACGTCAAGACTACGGGGTCGGAAACCTAATACAGTCGACCAACTCAGCATAATGAAATTATATTCTTTGTTGTAATTATCATAAGAATTTCCATATACTTTAAAAAAATTTTAAACTGATTTTAGTAACATCTACAGTGCATTGGGTTATTTCGTCTTTCAGCTCACAGGCACCGTATTTCATTAATTTATGTTTGCATACTGTCAACTTTGTTGATCGACTCTAAAGGATGATATTTGCGTATTTGATTCGTGATGTAGCTAAAATTGCAGAAGTTCTAAAACAGTTTGGACACTTTTCTTGTGTGTACGTTTGTAGCTTAACTATTCGTTTTAGACCACAGGTTGATTAAGAAATTTTGTTTGTTTCATAGGTTTCTACGCTCCCTTTAAACTAATGACAAAACTAATCCCTGTATAAAAAGTAACATACGTATCAGTGTACTTGACCAAATTAGTGGTGAATCATAGTTCTTGCTTTTTTGTTGTTATTTGCTGTTTTGAAAATCATATTTTACAATATAGGTTAGGGGTAAAAAAATAGAGTTTTTCTGTTTATTTTAAATTAGTAGGTGAGAAAGGTAGTCGAGGCTCCATCAAGCTCTAACAGCAGAAAAAACCGCTTGAATAGTTATCTGGAACGCCCGCCTTCCTGGTAGGCTTTATCTGTGATGAATCTTTTCAGGTGAGTTGGCGCCCAAAGGTTATACGTAGAAGAATTTAAAGATCTTTCAAGGTAAGCGTAAAAGTATTTAGTAGAAATGTCAGAATTTGTATACCCCTAAAATTAGTATATGTGCTTTCATAGACCCCACCGCGCACTATTGAAAGCTAGCCGGTGCACTAATTTACTGCTAAGTCATCGCTCCTGTAGAATAAAATTAGTTCAGAAAAGTAACGTCAATTCAACATGACATTTTCGCGTACTAAGTCAACGTTCACGGTAAAGTTCACTAGAGGTTTTAATTTTTGAAGAATTCTTAGTGAAGGCGCAACGTGAATATATAAAGATATTGTCCAAATTGCCGTCACTTATCAAAACCTTCTTCAAGAATTCTTATTTTTTTTAAATTTTTTGCAGTCTGTTGAACGTCTTCTATTTTTATAACGTTATAAATTTTTTTGCTTATAGTAACAATAGTGTTATTATTATTAATATTGTTATTTATTCTATTGCCTAACAAGAAAAATTCCAATCTCATAATAATATTAATAGCTAAAGGGCACAGTAAAAAATCAACCCTGAATATATATTAATACAGAAACATATACTAACACGAAGAAAAAAACACAAAACGTTTATCGGTTAAAGATTATCACTGAAGAAATGAAATTTATTCTTTACTTGACAGGTCCTCACTTTTTGCAAGCATTCAGTGCTGTATTGTGAAAATTCAGTCAACAACATGTAATAAATATCAAGGCAATACCTAATTTATTGTACATGCGAAGTATAACAAGCAGCGGTGAGTAGTGCAATAAGTTTGTACGTGGTGCTTTGATATAGAATGTGATAAAAGTTAATATACGTGTAGACAGCACATAACCGTATATTTTATGATAATTTGCGAGCATCAACATAGCAATGAATAAGCTAATACAAAAATAATTGACTATAAATTTCATATCTTACTTCAAACTATACAAGTTTAACTGGTAAGAGCCAGTCATCTTAAAACATTCCCCTGTTTCGATGTACCCCGCTTTCTATGAAAAGGACAAATTTGAAGGATTTATAGTAATTTCAGTTTCAGTAGGTGTTTTTTATACGAAGAATTTCACACGAGGTTACCATATTCCAATTTAAATCTTGACGGCGTCTTAAAAAAAAGCACGAAGAAGTTGAATACTCATAAAAAAGCTGCAGTTGTGTATAATAAATCTACTGATTCCTATACCTGCTCTGGTGATGCTACCAACATGACTATAGATAGATAGTTCTTTGTCAAACAACCCACCAAGATCTTCTGAACCATCTTAAAAATACAGACGCTTTCACGCTTACAATAATTGTAGTGACTGCCTTATATATTAACATTTAATTTTAAGCATTCGTTGATTTACATTTAACAATACGTATAGCATGTGGGTCGAATACTCTATGCGATTTTTGGAGTGTATTTTTTGGGTTCTAAAGTTAACACTTGGTAATTTGTTATTTTTTGATTAAAATTCGCTTTGCCAATTGTTTCCTGACGTTCTAGAGTATGTTTGATCAGTCACAGATTATCCGGATTAGGAAGAGTTTCATAATGTCGAAAGCGGAATGTGATCTACGTATCAATCTGCGAACTTAGTGGGACAGCGTCCCCTACTACCTGTTCGATTTTTTTAAACAATGGTCAGTAATATCAAACTTATATACACTATAATTAATACAATTCCTTATAGCGTGACCTTAAAGTATTTGGAATTTATGCGTAAATTTAAAGCATTAAAATTCATAACGTACCTATAGATATGTTAAAAATTCTTGTTTGTAGAATTTTCACCAAATCTTGGTAAGTGGGTTTTCAATTGCACTATATCATATGTTGCTTTTACTTGCCATCTAGCTAACAGTCATTTAAAGCTTAAAAGTTGTTGCCGTCGTAACAACCTTGCAATATGGAAAATTTTACCGATAAAATTTATAGTTTAAAGTTCAACACATGCAAGACAGAAATATTAGGAGAAGTATATATCCACCTTTTATAAGTACTTACATGTTTACTGAAACGTGATTCATATTTTGTCGATCTAAAGTTTCTGAATATATATAAAACAGTTTATCAAGAGACTACCTATAGTGCCGAAAGTATTATTTTTTATTGAAATCTTTCGAATATTGTTCAGTGAAAATTTTCTTATACACGATTTTACAGCTTAAGTACTCATGTAATAGATCAGTTAAATTATATTGCGCTGTTCAGCAGTGATAATGCGATTCCACGTTGGGAACCAATAAAAGTGCTGTAAAAAGAATTCTGATAAAAACGTTGCCGTAATTATTTTGTTAGTTTAGTTTAAATAAAACCACTAGAATCAGACATCAAACTTATAATGGGAGGAAATATTCTTAAACAAATAATCTTTCGAATAACAATTGCTACTTCCACATGCAACTTTTCTTTAACAAGCAATATCTTACATGCAACCTCAAAAATGCTTTTATACAAACATTAGAAGCCAAAGATAGAGTCCAATATTGTCACTAGGGTTTCTTTTTCTTTCTAGCAGTATCTTAAGTCTAAGGTCAAAAATTTTTATCTACTAAATAATCACCCGCTTACACAAAAATAGAGTCCAAAAAACTCTCTTTCTAATAAGAATTTTCATTTACAAATTATTCCTTATTTAAAACTTATTATATACAAAATTTTAGAAATTAAGTGGTATAATTTTAATCACCTCCCCCTAAAATAGGATATAAGCGTATCCGATCAGTTATGTTTAATACTTTTTATTATATAACTTGTAAAAACCTACCACAGATCACTCACCGTCAAATCAAATTATCTACGTCTATAACTCACGCAAGGATTTCGCACAAAATCTTAAATAGTTTAACTTAACTAAAAATGTCCGTTAGAAATTCTAATGCAATGACATTTTTATTTTTACCGTATAAATTAGGCTGGACGACCTTTTCTGTATCGTAAGCTTACATCCAAGTCCAAAATCGTTGAAAAGATACTATTAAAATTACGTTTCAAATTCGTATACCAAAATTGTCCAAATCGCTTAAAATTAATTTATAAATACCATTCAAATTTAATACATGCTTTCACCTCAATTGATTTTAATTCTTTATTTCATTTTTAAAACAGTGTTATTATCTACTTTCTTCCCAATGGCAATAACATTTAAAGTTGCACTACTAAATACCACTAGCATGGTGACGCTTATAATAAGTATTCAACAACTGACCATTATCTGCATCTTTTAATTGATTATATAAGATCATGGTCCGTTATGTCACGCGTCTAGAAAGTTCACTTTAAGTCTGGGGGTTACTTATCTTTTCTGATTAGTTTAAAATAAAGGTCCATCTACTTACATCACATATACAATCGTCCTAATGATGCAACTTCTACAGAATGTTGCGTTATGCGGTATAAGAGTACCGTTAATTAATACACTTACCGACGCGTTATCCTATGGTCATAATTTATCGCTGTCATTCGTCCGTTTTTTGTGACCCTTATCGCTTGATTTATGGTCTTCGGTAAGTGTTCAATTTTATATTGTACCAGTTAATTTAAATGTCCATTCACTTTATTATCAATGGAATCTTCTCGAGAGCTAATGAATTACGTTTTTCAATTTAAAATACATAAATGTTTCGTATTTAGAGGGACGCGCACTTTTATATTGTCGTTCTGTAATCTTTTTGAACGCGTTCAAATGAAATCTTTTAGAACGCGTTTGTTAACGCGGTTTCATAATCTTTTGTAATAATCGCATTCACTTGTTAAATACCTTGATTGCAAATCTATGGATTAAGAACACTTTAAAAATGTAGTTTTACTCACGGGACTTCCTTATTTTTCATTTAAAAACACTATTTCTTAGTAATTCGGAATGAAAATTCTTTAAACAAGCAAGGGTTATGCCTTTACAATATAATACACTGAGCGGTTCAGTACGAAAATAAGTATTTACAAAATTTGTACTTCTTTTAAAATTTTCTTATTTTGCTTGGGTTCGGAGTGCTGTATGTTCAGGGAATGGTGCCATATGACTTCTTGATAACCCCTAATCACATCATTTTTCCCCAAAATTAAATACAAAATTTAAAATCAAACACGCTAAGTTTACTTGATGCAAAATTTTATATTTTTATTTTTAATTACCTACTATATACAATTATTTACGTTAGACTTATAATACACATGCATAATTCTTTGTTCATAATGGCTTTTCTCTCTAGCAGTTCAACTTGTACTTCAAAATCTAAAAATCTTAAATTAAAATCGCTTTAACTAATTCCAGCCATTGATAACTTGAATTGTTTCATTATCTTTCTACAATTCTTATTCTCTCATATTAATTCAAACTTTGTCAGGTACCAAGTTTATCCTCAAGAAAATTCATTCGTCATACACAAAATTCACACAATGTTGGAAACACCTCTCACCAAATATACAAATCTCAGCAACTTAGTGGATAAAAATTTCAATAAGTGGTCCCAAATACACTGCATTGCCTCTACTAATACTACCATGCCCATAGACAAACCAAAAGCGACATCTTTAAATTGATAAATACGCGCATCTACCAAAAATTCTTTATATGCTCTGTGTAGAAACAAATTTTTCAAATCATTTTTGAAAAAAACTTTCTATTATCTAATCTCGCCAAGATAGTATCTATTGACGTTGAACAATTATATCGTTTATAATTACGCTCCTTTATACTTTTTACATTTAAATATAATTTAGCTTCTTTTTACTATAATTCTTCTTTAAAAGTTTCCGTTTTATCTTCGTAACTTGTAGAAATGCTCGAATTTTCATTTTTTAACTCTCTATCCTCTAATATGGAATATTTATTTAAAGCTGGCTTTAAGTCCTTGTTTAAATCTCTTGGAAGCTCAATAATCTTTATCTCTACTTTATTTACTTTCTTCTCTATTTCCTCTAATTCACATTGATTCAAACTAATACAGTCTTTCTTGACTTCAACATTTATTTCATCAGCCCACTTAATATAATCTTCACCACATATAATCATCTTATTTTTTGAGTCTACTAGGAAATTCAACTTATCCATTAAATACATCCCAAAAATCGCAACCATTTTTAATCCAAATCCATGTTCAAACTTCATATTCTCTTCTTAATCTTCTTTGGGTATTAAACCACTCATAGTTTTTAAAATTATCTTTATTAACGTTTCGATCCATAACCTAGGATCGTTTTCAAAATAATAAAAACTTCAAGTTTGACATTTATGACACAAATTGAAGGTGACTTTGATTTATTGATGTTTGAAATATTTGGTTTGAGTACACTAAGCAAAATTTTTAAAGTTTAAATGAATAATTGCCTTCAATTTGTGTTACGGCCTGGGACCGACTTTTTTAGGTAGCCAATACGCTTAACGTGAAATCAGCTGATTAATTTTTATTGTAAAAATTCAATAACTTGGGAATTGGAAAACATTTTTTTTTTTTTTATATACAATTTAGAGGATGGTTATTAAAGAAGTGTGCAATTGCATTATTAAAAGGCTTAAGTAGTCGTTTTTTTATATTTATTTTGAAGGAAATCATTATGATTTAGGCTACCTCTTTGGTAGATTTTAACATTGTTCTGAGGTAACCTTATGGTGGGTTTTCTTTTGTCAGATACCAATGTTGTTCTATGAAGGTTGTATATGGATCTGAGGCGACCCTATGGCGGGTTTACACTTGTCAGATACCAATACTGTTTAACGGAGATTGTATATGGTTGTGAGGTAACCTTATTGCGGGTTTACACTTGTCAGATACCAATGCTGTTTTACAGGGGTTGTTAATATGCTTCATCATCATCTTCATTGGATCTTCATCTCAAAACTGGTTGGACATGTACCTGCACTTATTTATATTCTGAGCTAGCTTCCCTTCTATTGATTTCTAATTTTATGTTTTTATTTCATCAATAAGGTTACCTCACAACCATATACAATCTCCGTTAAACAGTATTGGTATCTGACAAGTGTAAACCCGCCATAGGGTCGCCTAAGATCCATATACAACCTTCATAGAACAACATTGGTATCTGACAAAAGAAAACCCACCATAAGGTTACCTCAGAACAATGTTAAAATCTACCAAAGAGGTAGCCTAAATCATAATGATTTCCCCTTCAAAATAAATATAAAAAAACGACTACTTAAGCCTTTTAATAATGCAATTGCACACTTCTTTAATAACCATCCTCTAAATTGTATAAATAGAAACATAAAAAAAAAAAAATGTTCTCCAATTCCCAAGTTATTGAATTTTTACAATAAAAATTAATCAGCTGATTTCACGTTAAGCGTATTGGCTACCTAAAAAAAGTCGGTCCCAGGCCGTAACACAAATTGAAGGCAATTATTCATTTAAACTTTAAAAATTTTGCTTAGTGTACTCAAACCAAATATTTCAAACATCAATAAATCAAAGTCACCTTCAATTTGTGTCATAAATGTCAAACTTGAAGTTTTTATTATTTTGAAAACGATCCTAGGTTATGGATCGAAACGTTAATAAAGATAATTTTAAAAACTATGAGTGGTTTAATACCCAAAGAAGATTAAGAAGAATACTAAACAAACCACAACAAACATACAGGGAGTATTCATATTCTC
This sequence comes from Platerodrilus igneus, assembly GCA_036346225.1. Classification (NCBI taxonomy): domain Eukaryota; kingdom Metazoa; phylum Arthropoda; class Insecta; order Coleoptera; family Lycidae; genus Platerodrilus; species Platerodrilus igneus. Next base: position 765,808 of record JARFIW010000791.1, read on the forward strand.
TAACTCACATTTCAAGATTATCACACTATTTTTATACTCGCGAACTTTCTGTTGTACGGTGCTACCAAACTACGTTTCTTCACGCGTATTAATTCAATATTTAATCTTTGAATGTTATCTTTAATCAAATTTTCTGAAATCAGCGATGCTTTTACTCCTGTGCTAATAAGTACTTTAATAATTTTATCTTCTACTTTTAAATTTAAAATAGGTACTAGGTTTCTATTTAAGTTATCACTTTCTAAATCAAATTTTATAAACTCACATTGATGGTTATATTGATTAATTTTAACGGGTGTGCTTTGGTCCAATTGACCCTATTAAAATTTCCCCTATCAAAATTTTACCGTTGAAATGTTCAGATCCTGTGCTTCTTTGGTACCTGACAAAATTTATCGGTTGGTTCCTTTGTCGGTTCTTTTGGATTGATTCATTTTGTCATATCTTCACAAGTATTATAAAAATACGTCCCAGTCTACAACGTATCTGCGTATGTCCTGTTATTTTCACTTGTTGAACTATTTCTTTCTGAATTTTCATTATTATTGTTTCCCAGTTTATGCTCCTATGTTTAGTAGTTCTTGGTCTCATTCTCTCTTCTCGCCTCTCTTCTAGCCGTGTTGCTTTGGCTCCAGTTGGTCTTATTAACATTTTATTTATCAAAATTTCTGTCGCTCAAACGTTCAGGTCTGATACTGCTTCGTACCTTACAAAATTTAGCAGTTGGTTCCTAGTTCTACCCTCTGTTCTTTTTCTCCGGCTTCTCCCTTTTCGGATCTTCCAAATAGACACTTTTTTGAGAACCAATTTCCACACCTTTAGCTCTCAATCCCTTAGGAATTTCTTTCCTTCTATCAGTCATTCTGGAAACCAATCAAATATACTTCACAGAGAAAATTCGTGCAAAATAAACAAGACACATAACTCTAATTGTCAAGCGGTTTACTCGACCACAAAGTTGGGACATCAATAAAAGTACTGTGTTCTGTAGCGATGATGCGGTCACGCATTGGGCGCCAATGATAATTCTGCGAATCGTGCAAATGATTCTAGTAAAAGTATTGCTGTAATTATTTTGTTAACTCAGTTTAAATGAAATCACTAGAATCAGACATCAAACTTATAATTCAATTTTGTTCTATTTGTTTCGATTTATTTCCATAGGAACCCGCGTTCGCATTACTGTAGTTAGCCATTGCATCTGTATTTTGTTAAGGAATTTCCACTCTTTTTGGGCAATTCCAAATTTAATAGTTAAACGCTTCGAACACCAGTAACAAAAGTGTATGTTAATATACAGAAACTAAGGTGCAGTACTTAGGCGTGATGTAGAAGGTGCAAACCTTACTACTACCTACTCTAATCACCTAAAATCAAACGGGAAAAAGTATTTTTGGCATTGCATACCGTCCTCAAATAAAATTTAGACATAACGTGAGATACATATCCCCCATATTAAAATGTATATAAAATTAAACGCATTTATTATGTCTTACTAATAGAATGTTACATTGTATTAAATGAAGGTTATGATTAAAGTTTAACAGAGTTCATATCAGAAATTGGAAAGGAAACGACTACTTTGTGTTTCAGACGCAACCTGATACTGCATGTGCAGAAACAATGAACTGCAATACAGCAGTCTGAATTAAAAATACTTAGAATAAGACATTGTATATTTATCAAAAAGCATCAGATGGTGAGATCTGCACTTTCCCCACAAGATGATGGGAGATCCGGGATTACACATAAACCGTGAGGAGCCCCTGATCGCCAACCAGTCTTCGAACTTCATAACTTTAACATTGTTGGTGGTTCAAGTTCTCACCGTAATTTTTAATTATTAATTATTGATTTATTGACTTCAAGTGTTTTTGTCAATTTCGATTACTTAATGTTTACTGAATATAAACGTCTAAGCTGTTGTAACAAAAATAAGTCATTTTTGTAATTATTCAATTAAAACTAAATTTGATAGAAGTATTTTTGGCGACAAAACTTTTTAAAAAGAAGCTCCCAAAGGCCCAAAACCTATCTGGCGCAGTCTAAGCGGATTCCAAAAGGGCACTAGCAATTCCAAAATCAAAGAACTGGGAACCGTGAATTTTAATTCTTTACTGGAACAGAACACAAAGATTGGACGAGGTACAGAATTGACCGAATCCAATACAGAAGGAAAGCTAATGGAACTGGCAATCAAATTTTCCTTACCATATTTTCAATTGCATATTGATATTAGCAAGTAAGATTGAAACAAAAAAATTTTATATACACATTTTATGTACAATTTATTATCACAATTATTACTGAAAGAATTATTCAGCAAAAGTCTGAACTTGATGAGTTTATAACACATTTATGAGACAATTATTCAACAAAAGTCTGAAATTGATGTAATTATAACAGAGGTTTATAATTACCCACATTCCAAATAGCAGTAAGTAATTCTTTAAATAACTTTAGTGCAAACTTGACTACGGTAACAGAGAATAAATAATTTATAAAGATAAATTCTGAAAACTTAGGGTTATATTTAGATTTGATTCCAATGTACGATGGTAATCAAGCTTTATTAGGTATATTTATTACCGCGTGCAAAATATTTCTGAAGAGTTTCTACAAACAAGAGGTCTTTGAAGGAACATGTGGCTTTTAAGATTGATCCTGAGCAAACTAGCCGGCAGAGCTTTGAGATTAATTGCGAGTAGTGATGACCTAACGGATTGGGAGGATTACAAAAATATATTAATCGCGTATTTCGGCGACTAGCCCAATATAAAATGCCCGATATGGGATTTATTACACTTACGAATGAAACACAATCAATCACCATATCAGTTTGGTATGCGATGTCAAGACGTGAGAAGTTTAATTCTAACCAAACTGAAATTAGAAGAATTGGACGCTAGCGTACGTTTAATTAAAACTAAAATGTACGACGAAATGGCTTTGGACACGTATATAAACGCGTTATCCGAGCGGTTAGCGGACAAAATAAGATTTAGAAATCCCCAAAACTTAGAGGAGGCAATGAACTTAATTATAGATAAAGAAAACGTAATGTATTATTGCCTAAGGCAAATGCAAATACCAAATGGTTATCGATTACAGTAAACTCATCGAGAAGACTGTAGACGATAAGTACCCACTACCAAATATTACAGAAATATTGGACAAGTTAGAAAAATGTAAATACTTTTCGACATTAGACCTCGCCTCAGGATACCACCAAGTAGAAATGGACGAGAAGCACAAAACCAAAACCGCTTTCAGTACACCCAGAAGACACTATGAATACAAACGCATGCCGTTTGACTTAAAGAACGCACCCGCCACTTTTCAGAGAGTTATGGATAATATTTTGAAAAGAATACACAACGAGAAATGCCTTGTGTATCTTGACGACATAATTGTATATTCAACATTACTCAACGAACACATTGAAAGATTGAGAGAAGTTTTTGAGCGTTTAAGAAAAGCGCATTTTAAGGTACAACTGGTTAAGAGCGAATTCTTGCAAAAAGAAGTAGCATTTTTAGGACACACAATAACGCCACAAGGTGTTATGCCAAACCCAGTTAAAACAAATGCCGTATTAAACTACCCTTTACCAAAAACAAACAAAGAAATAAAAGATTTTTAGGACTCTGTGGATATTATAGGAAATTCATTAAAGGTTATGCACAAATAACTAAATCACTAACAAATTGTTTAAAGAAAGATAATAAAATCGAACACACACCGGAATTTATTAAAGCAGTAGAGAAAATTAAGTGTATCCTTACGAATCACCTGTTGTTAGAGTACCCTGACTTTTCAAAGTTGTTTATGTTAACAACCGACGCATCCAATGTTGTTTTAGGCGCAGTATTGAGTCAAGGCAAAGTAGGTAGCGATAAACCAATTAGTTACGCATCACAAACATTAAACGAAACTGAACAAAAATACAGTACTATTGAAAAAGAACTATTAGCTTTGGGTAACAAAATATTTTAGGCCATACCTTTACGAAAAGTAATTATATATATACACACACCATAGACCATTAATATGGTTATGTAAACTCAAAGAACCAAACTCAAAATTACAGAGACGGAGAAGATTAGAGGAATACGACTGCGAGATCATATACAAGAAAGGAATGTATCACAATAATGCGGACGCATTTAGCAAAATATAACTCAACGCCATAGAGACAGAGTCAATTGCAGGCAACGTAAAGGAAACCGAGATGAGAGAAGACTCAGAAGAAATAGAAACTATACCTTCAACCTAAAATGACAAACCAAAAACTGCAATTAGAATCCTAGACAAAGCGGTAGATACGAAACCAAATCAATTTATAATTACTGAAGTTTTAGCCAACCCTGACCCAGTAAAATATACAAAAACAGGCAATAGGAAAATATATCACATTAAAATAGCGAAAGATGACAACGAGGAGCAAATAATTAAAATTTTAAAAAAGTATACCCCAGAGAAAAACGTTTTTACTTTTATTTCACAACGAAACATTTGTACCAAAGATTTTCAGAACTATATATTCGATTGTTTAATAATTTAGGACCAGAAATTATCAGATGCATACAAAAACTAATTACTTTAGTAGACCCAGATGAAATAAACGACCTAATTCGCAACCAACACGAAGGTAAAACAAATCATCATGCAATAAACGAAATCCTAAAACAACTAATAAGGAGATATTATTTCATATCAGAAATAGGAAAGGAAACGACTACTTTGTATTCTAGACGCAACCTGATACTGCATGTGCAGAAACAATGAACTGCGATAAAGCAGTCTTAATTAAAATTACTTAGAATAAGACATTGTATATTTATCAAGAAGTAGCAGACGGTGAGATTTGCACTTTCCCATAAGATGATGTGAGAGCAGGGATTACATATAAACCGCGAGGAGCCCCTGATTGACAGTCAGTATTTGAACTTCGTAACTTTGGCATTGTTGGTGGTTTAAGTTACTCACCGTAATTTTCAATTATTAACTATTGATTTATTAACTTCAAGTATCTTTGTCAATTTCAATTACTTAATGTTTAATGAATATAACCGTCTAAGTTGTGGTAACAAAAAGTCATTTTTGTAATTATACAATTAAAAATAAACTTGATAGAAGTGTCTTCGCGACAAAACTTTTTAAAAAGAAGCTCCCAAAGGTCCAAAACCTATCTCGTGCTTTGGAGAAACTGGTCCAACTGCATGCTGTTACTACGGAAAACTATTGCACTAAATTATGAGTTTTATCAATCACGTTCAAATACATTCTGCCTCGCAACTTATTTGTTGTTTATTCAACGCTATGCGGGATAAGCAAACAAGAATTTCCAATTGATAGAACGTTAATAAATAGTTTAAACTGGATAATAAAAAATTAGTGAAAAGTATTTATTTATAGTTGGGACCAAATAAATTTGGAAATGACTCATTTCTAAAGTCTCATAAACTAAATTATTAGGAGCATATGCCCTAATTTAATTTAAGAGCATCGGTATCGAAATTGTTCACATCGACAGACTTTAGCTTAGTACGGTTTATGGTTCTGCTAAGGAACTGGGATAGTTTTCCTTTTTTTCAGCTTGTTACGTTCATTTCCCACGGTAAAATAGTATCAGTTTATTTTATTACTCATTCCCCTAGATTCCGTTTCTACTCTTCAATACTCCAACCACATCTTGTATGTTTTACCCGTTTACAATAGGTACGTTTTAGCTACATTTTCAATTTCAAACCTATCTACTCTAAAACGAAAAGTTTACGCTATAAATTATATAGTTGGCACCTTGTTTTGAGAATCCTTTAAGTTGCTACACATTACGACAGCATATAATTGATTCTTATGTAATTTCATCTAAAGACTCGTCGAAATAAGGTCGCGTACTATTAGATAAAACCGCGTTTCAAGTTTTCTAATCAGGTTTGATAACACGAGTATTACTTAGAACTCCCGTTATTGTTTAAGCGAATTTATATTCACTTTCTATTCTAAATTTTCAAAAGCACTCGTCCTGATTGTTATATTTTTCATTCCCGTTTTTATGGAATTTCGTGCACGCAATACTGATCTTGGGAAAGGGTTGCATCCACATGTTTATCGGGTTCGATTCGAAGCATACACTTTGTAGTTGTTAACATGAGAATCGTTAGGTCAGATGGTATTTATCATTAATATTGTACGTATTGTGACCATCCTACATATGTAATGGTGTGCTTACGATGGTAATTTAGAACGGGGGGGTGGGGGTTTCTTTTTTTTGCTTTTGGGTTGCATGTTTTATATAAAATAAAAAAATGAATCGTTTATATTGTACGTACTGTGACCATCCTACATCTGTAATTGTAGACTTACGGTGGTAATTTAGAACAGGTGGTTCCTTTTTTTCTGGGGTTGTAAATTTTTTGTTAATTAAGACATTGTAATGCTAAGATTTTATATGATTAATTGTTATATGTAAGATAATGATTTAGAGCTGTTGTTTTTAGGGTTGTAATTTCTTTTTCTTGTAATTAATATGGGGGACCTATAAACGGCAGCTTGCTATTTTAAGTATTGATTCTTTTTTGTGTTCATTTTTGGCACTACTGTTCTGATGTAATGTGCTTTTCTTGGTAATTAAAGGTTGTATGATTATTTTTGTGAGATGTAAATAAGGGCGTGCCTTTTTATTTCAGGACTTCCCTTAGGGCGGTAGTTGGAATACCCCGCCTACTCACCGATTGAGCCCGGTTATTCTTTCTTTGTTTTTTCTTGTTCGTTTTAGACTACGTCGGTGTACGTAGCACGCTTCCAATACATGTTTCCTTATCGCGGAATAGTGTTCAGTGCTTCACCACACGCCTAATCAGTACACTAACATAAATAATTTGTGATTAATTTTGAAGGAGTAATTTATATTCGTACCTGCGCAACTGATCCAAAAATACAAAAGTGTCTTGATTGTCACATTCCCGTTCAAAGTAACGCAAAACATTCATAGTCGCCAGCTGAGCAGACATTTAAAACTTTTATTTCATAACTTGGTTATATAAATACACAGCGAACGTTTTAAACTAGATTTAGTTTTTTAAATGAAGCAAAATAGAAAAGGCAGTACAAGTACAAAAGCAACAATAAATAACCTAACCTTCAGATGGTATTCGTATACCATCAACGATAAAACACTTTCTATCAAGTTCTATGTTATAATAGATTCCGCTGTAAACTACAGCTTGCTGTTTGCATACATATATGTGAAAAAATCGAAAAATGTTTGTCAGATAAGATTTATTATTTAGTTAGTAGATGGGATATTTTAATTTCATGTTTCTATAATGCAAAAATTTACGAGTACATATTTGCTCTGATTTGCTTCGATTTGATAGTGATTTACTGTGAGCTCATTTTTCATGTAGCTGATATGCTCTTGCCGTTTATCTCTCGTTATTATAATTGTTGATATTTGCATTATGCATTAGTTGGTCTAACTATCTAAGATTTTGTTAAAAATAATCAAAAAATGTATTTCAACAAAGCTGCTTTATTTGCATATAGATCTGGCAAGTTGCCTATCGCTGGGCCCCTTGTATTATTTGGTTTCATCTTCTGGTGACTACATGTAGCTTTGGTTTCCTCTATATTTCGCTATAGTCCGTGATTATATTGTAAAGTTGGGGTGTTGTAGTTGGTCATTAATTATTATCCGCTTTCGGTTGAAAGTTCTAAATATAATAACAACGACTGAGATTACCCAGAAACGACATTTGTTAATTTTACATCATCCATCCACGACAATCGTTTCATTTCTTTCTATATCTTGAACGGAATATATATGCATATGTTGACATCCCATTTTATATAAAGCAAGACAAAATTACTATGTCGTATTTTCATAATCCAAACATCGATGAATCATAACCAAGTTTATTTGGTCCTGATTATAAAAAGGATTCTGAATTCTTTTCAAGTAGAAAATGAACGCAAAACTAATTGAAAATCGTGGTAGTGTTATATCTATTTCTAGAAGAATAGTACTGAAATATACAAATAGAGGAAAAAATTTAAAAATAAGAGAATGACAGTAATATAGTTGGTAAATACCTTACTAAATTTTGTTCGTTGTGTCTTTTTTTTACTAGTTTGCTACCTGGGCTATTAATTGTATATCTAAAAGTTGTTTTTTAATGTAACAAGAACGGTGACCATTTTATTTGAAATTTAAAGAAAACTAGTTTATTTGTACTTGTTTGTAAATACATGATTTTAAAATTTTATTAATTGTCCTAATTAAAACTTATATACTAAGTGTCAATTTTTTTATTTATATAAGATGTCAACATGTTGCAAGCATTAGAACCTTGTGTGTGAATTAATTTATGTGAAGGTATCCAGCGGATGAAAGATAAATTTAAAACTTGATTCTTGTACTAATCGACAGGTATGCAAATTATAATTTATAATTGGTCATTCTATCCGGTAATGGCTAGTTTGGTTCCTGATACGACTTTAGATAGGACTGATAAATACACAACGTAATTATTAAAGTTATTTAAAAATTTGCTTTGCATACTATACAATTTACATATTGTATTATCTAATACTTAGTTGGGATTTATTATTCTTAAATACAGCTGTCTATTACGGCTTCGATTTCAATAATAAAAATTCAACAGTTTATAAGAATCCTCTTTTTCGGTTACTAATTAAATTGTTTATTAAAAACTATTGAATTTGTTAATGTATAATACTTTCAGAGCCTCTGTAAATAAGCATGTGAGCAAAACGTGCAGTGCACGCAAGCGATATCCAGTGGGAAAGAATAACACCTTGGTCACACTACAAACACTTTCATAATTTAATTTAAGACAAAAATAATAAATTTAATGAAAATTATAACTTATTGCATATTTATGCTTACACATAAAAAGAAGAATACATTATCTTAAAATTTCTAAACATTTTATTTTCATTTGATTCAATGCAAGAAAGAACTTGCTTAATTTGAGTCAACCTGACGATGCGCATCGCGTGTGTCCTTTACTTTCAATTTTCCTGTCGATTTTTGCACAAATGCTAGCCTATAAAAGACATTGCATATTAAATTAGTAAAAATGTTTTGTTCACACCTACATATCACTTTGTACTGAAAATCATTGTTAGATTTGATTCAGCAAATATTTCTATAGTTGTGTGAAGTTGCGTTTGTTGAGAATTACTAACAATATAAATTTAAATAAAATTCTATTTGTTAAATTAAGACATTCTGAACGGACCTACACCTTGACGACGATCTAAAATACTAGAACAGGTAGGATGGCTTGCGCGTTTCAATGAGCTAAAGAGCCGAACTATAGATTTAACCAAATTAGTGGGGTATTTAGTGAGGAACCAGACTAAGGCAGGTCCCCAAAAGAGGACAGCAGCTTTTCGGTACTTAGAGTGGCAGAAACCATAGGGGTCGGTATGACATTCTAAGACACACTACTGTGGTGTGGAAGGCAACGGGAAACCACACATTACCTCTCAAGTACACTGCGTACAGAAACTGTTAAACATGATGGCATCATCTGGGGTAAAAAATTCTGGAGGTAAAATAGTCCCCCATTCGGATCTCCGGAAAGGGACTACTCCGGGGGATGTGATCCGAAAGAATAGAAAAAGATCCGTGCACATTTTGCGAGTCGGAGCGTGGAATGTCAGAAGTATGAAACAAGTAGGTAAGCTAGAGAACCTGAAACTTGAAATGGATAGGTTAGCACTAGACATAGTAGGAATTAGCGAAGTCCGCTGGCCAGAGGCGGGGGATTTTTGGAGTGGAGACTTCAGGGTAATTCATACAGGATCAGAGAAAGGAAATACGGGTGTGGGGATAGTTATGCGGAAAAAAATAGGACGACGTGTAGAAAATTACTTACAAAAGAACGAACGAGTACTCATGGTTAGATTTGAATCTAAACCAGTAAATACAGTAATAATACAAGTATACATGCCCACCTCTAACTATAGTGAGGAAGAGGTAGAGGCGATCTACAAAGATATCGAAGACATACTAAGATACGTAAAAGGACATGAAAATTTAATAATTACGGGGGTTTTAATGCAGTGGTAGGTGAGGGTAGGGAAGAAGCGCTAGTAGGTTTATTTGGTTTACGCACGAGAAATGACAGGAGAAATAGGCTGGTAGAATTTTGCGACAAGAACAACTTAACCATCACAAATACATTATTTCAACATCATGCTAGAGGACAATATACGTGGAAGATGCCAGGAGATATAGGAAGATATCAAATAGATTACATTATTGTAAGTCAATGGTTTAGAAATCAAGTAAAAGACAGTAGAAGCTGCCCGGAAGCAGATATAGACACTGACCATAACATCGTAATTATGAAGGCCGCACTTAAATTTAAAAATCTGAAAAAGAGAAACGGAAAAAGGCACTTCGACTTTAAGAAGCTAAAAGATAAAGATATCCACGAAAGATTTGAAAAAAAAGTCAAATGAATTGCTGAAAGATATCGGTAAAATTTCTAACAAAAAGGAAGTAGAAACACAATGGAATAACATTAAATCCAGCTTAGACATGACGGTCAGGTATATTCTGGGGTATACACAAAAACCATTTCAAATGGACCTGCACCTTGCCGAAGTTCTAGATTACTAGAACAGGTGAAATGGCTTGCGTGTTCTAATGAGCTAAAGAGCCAAACTACAGGTCCAACCAAAGTAGTAGGGTCGTTAGTGAGGAACCAGACTAAGACAGGTCCCCGAAAGAGGGCAGCGGCTCTTTCGGTACTTAGATTGGCAGAAACCATAGGGGTCGCTATGGCAGTCTAAGACACACTACCGCGATGTGGAAGGCAACGGGAAACCACCACATTACCTCCCAAGTACACAGCGTACCCAAATTATAATAAAATGATGGCATTCTCTGGGGTAAAAGATTCCGGAGTTAAAATAGTCCCCCCCATTCGGATCTCCGGGAGGGGACTACTTCGGAGGATGCGATCGGAAAGTTAAGAATAAGAGTCGGTAACATTTTGCGAGTCGGAGCGTGGAGTGTTAGAACTATGAAGCAAGTGGGTAAGCTAGAGAACCTAAAAATCGAAATGAATAGGTTATTATTAGACATAGTAGGGATCAGCGAAGTTCGGTGGCCAGAGGCGGGAGATTTTTGGAGTGGAGACTTCAGGGTAATTCATACAGGAGCCGAGGAAGGAAATTTGGGTGTGGGGATAGTTATGCGGAAAAAGATAAGATACTGTGTAGAAAATTACTTACAAAAGAATGAAAGAGTACTCATGGTTAGATTAGAATCTAAACCGGTAAACACAGTAATAATACAAGTATACATGCCCACCTCTAGTTACAGTGACGAAGTGGTAGAAGCAATCTACAAAGATATCGAAGACATATTAAGACATGTAGAAGGACATGAAAATTTAATAATTACGGGGGATTTTAATGCAGTGGTAGGTGAGGGTAGGGAAGGAGCGATAGTAGGTTTATTTGGTTTAGGCATTAGAAACGACAAAGGAAATAGGCTGGTAAAATTTTGCGACAAGAACAATTTAATCATTACAAACACATTATTTCAACATCATGCTAGAGGACAATATACGTGGAAGATGCCAGGAGATATAGGAAGATATCAAATAGATTACATTCTTGTTAGACAACGGTTTAGGAATCAAGTAAAAGACTGTAGAAGCTACCCAGAAGCAGATATAGGCACTGACCACAACATCGTAATTATGAAGGCGGCACTTAAATTTAAAAATCTGAAAAAAAGAAACGGATAAAGGCACTTAGACCTACAGAAACTAAAAGAAAAAGATATTCCAGAAAGATTCGAAAAAAGGTCAAATGAATTGCTCAAAGATATCAGGAAAATATCTGATACTAAGGAAGTAGAAACTGAATGGAATAACATTAAATCCAGCCTCGACATGGCGGCCAGAGATATTCTGGGGTATACACAAAAAATAAATAAGAAACCATGGATAACAAAGGATATCCTGAATTTAATAGAAGAAAGACGAAAATACAAAAATAAATCAGACGAAACAAGAAAACAGATATACAAAGCCATAAAATGGGAAATTATTCGAAAATGCAGGAAAGCTAAAGAACAATGGATTGATGAAAAGTGCAAAGAAGTACAAACTAAGATGGAAGTAGGAAAGACAGATGAAGCATACAAACTAATTAGAAACAATTTTAGGGATATAGAAACGTATAGCAAAAATATAAGGGACGCGGGAGGAAATGTCATTATAGAAAATGTAGAGATAGTGGGTAGATGGCAAGAATATATAGGGAATATATATGCAGGAGAAGAACTAACTGCATTAGAAAAGGAATTAGACATTGAAAATGATGACTTGGGATATCCTATACTTAGAGATGAATTTGAAATAGCATTAAAGGGTCTGAAAAATGGTAAGGCGCCGGGTACAGATAAGGTGCAAGCGGAGACTCTAAAAGCCGCTGGTCAAGCAGTAACAGAACGTCTCTTCCAACTTGTAAGCTATATGTATGAGACAGGCGAGATACCCAAAGATTTCAAACATAACATCATAGTAACTATACCAAAAAAGAAAGGCGCAGATAGATGGGAAAATTTTCGAACAATAAGCTTGACAGCACACGTATCAAAAATATTAACTAGAATTGTACAAAGACGCATGGAAAAACGGGCGGAAGAAATACTAGGAGAAGACCAATTTGGATTTAGGCGAAACAGGGAACACGGGAGGCTATTTTAGCTCTGAGAGTGATAATGGAGAAAACAATAAAAAAAGGGGAAAGCGTGTATACAGGGTTTGTAGATCTGGAAAAAGCATTCGACAATGTAGAATGGAAAAAAATGTTTGATATACTCAAAAAGATTGGAATGAGTTATAGGGATAGACGGATAGTACATAGCTTATACAAAGAGCAAACAGGAATAATAGAATTAGAGCAGGAACGTAGAGAAGTAAACATCAGGAAAGGGGTAAGACAGGGATGTTTCCTATCCCCACTAATTTTTAACTTGTACATTGAGGAGGCAATGAATACTGTCAAATGCAGGAAGACATTTGGAATTACTATGCAGGGACAAAAAATTGATATGCTTAGATTTGCAGATGATATAGCGGTATTAGCATCTAGCAAGGAAGAGTTAGAAGCTGCTCTCAATGAAATGGAAACGATTCTAACAGAGAGATACGGTATGAAAATTAACAAAAGTAAAACTAGTATGCAAAGGAGGGAAAAATAAATCAAAAACAAGAATACAAATATGTAACACGAACTTACAAGAGGTTAAGGATTTCTGCTACCTAGGAAGCCAAATAACGCAAGATGGGAAAAGCACAAAAGATATAAAACAAAGATTAGCACAAGGTCGTGCTACATTTAACAAGAAAAAGCAACTACTGTGCTCAAAGACCACAAACATAGAAACAAGGAAAAGATTGCTCAAAACATATGTGGAGCACAGCACTGTATGGCTGTGAAGCCTGGACAGTGGGAGAAGCGGACAAGAAAAGGTAGAAGCCTTTGAAATGTGGTGCTACAGACGTATGATGAAGATATCATGGACAGACAAAGTTAAGAACGAAGAGGTACTAAAAATGGTAGGGGAAGAAAGAAATATGTGGAAAACGGTAAAAAATAGGAGAGATAGGATGATAGGCCACATACTACGGCATGAAGGAATAGTGCGGAATATACTAGAAGCAGAGATAGGAAAAAGAGAAAAAGAGGTAGACCTAGGTTAGACTACTGCACACAGATAGTGAAAGATGTAGGCTGTAGGAGTTTCAGGGAAATGTGTAGGCTAGCTCAGAAGAGAAATCAATAAAGGTACGCATCCAACCAGTCCCAAGATGGATAAATTAATGACCAAGAAAGTAGCAGCACTTAAACATGATATTTATTATAAGCAACTACAAGCATTGGAGGGGCAATACTCTCGAATAATGGTAATTGCGTGAAAGCATTTACTGGAAAACTATTATTTCGGCAAATGTCTAAGTGTTGGGGAATCTTGGCAGCCACAAGTTGCTTAACCCCTTTCAATAAATCTTTGTGAAATAGGGCATAATATTAGAAAACAATATAAGGGGAACCGAGCTGTATTGCTGTGTGGGAATTTCAGGGAACCATGTATGTTAGTTTAGAAAAGAAATAAGTGCAGGTACATGTCTAACCAGTTTTGAGATGGGAAACCCAATGACGAAAAAATAAGCACAGACAAATCTGATGATTATTATAAACAACTAGTTGTTTGTTGTGAAATATCTGCAACTAATGTTGACTGTGCAAAAAGACATATAGGAAAAAATATGAAATCAGTAAATGTTCAAGTGCCGGGGGAACTTGGCAACCACAGGCTGCTTACCCCCCTTCGCAACCACTGAATGTCAGAGAAATACGGTATATAATTGTAAAACAATAGAAGGTGACCGAACTGCATCTAACAAGAAAGAACGGCGCCTATGATGAAAGACAACAAACATAGAACAAAAAGTTGTTGAAAGCGTACGTGTGGAGCACAGCACAGACAATATGCCTACGAAATACGAGCAGTCTGTAAAGCAGACAGAAGAACAGTAGCGGCCTTTGAAATGCCGTGCTTCAGGTGTTTGAGGATGGACAGACAAAGGTAATAACAAATAGGTTATAAAAACAGTAAGGGAACAAGGATATACTTGGGAAAAAATATGAGAAATAGAAGGGCAGAATACGTTCTAAGGCATTTTTGCAGAATAGTATGGGATATATGACAAGCAGAGATAGGAAAAAAGAGGTGGATGTAGACCTAGATCAGATAGTGATAGATGCAGACTGTGCAAATTTCGGGGAAATCTGTAGGTTAGTTCAGAATAGGAAACAATGATGGTACGCGTCTAACCAGTTTCAGGACTGAAGACCCAATGATGATGATACACAAAAAGAAAATAAGAAACCATGGATAACACAAAGGATATCCTGAATTTAATAGACGAAAGACGAAAATACAAAAATAGATCAGACAAAACAGGAAAACAGAGATACAAAGCCATAAAATGGGAAATTATTCGCAAATACAGGAAAGCTAAAGAATAATGGATTGATGAAAAGTGCAAAGAAGTACAAACTAAGATGGAATAGGAAAGAGAGACGAAACATACAAATTAATTAGAATGAATTTTAGGGATATAAAACAATATAGCAAAAATATAAGGGATGCGGGAGGAAACGTCATTATAGAAAATGTAGAGAAAGTAGCTATATGGCAGGAATATATAGGGAATTTATATTCAGGAGAGGAATTAACAGCATTAGAACAGGAATCAGACATTGAAAATGATGACCTGAGATTACTATACTTAGAGATGAGTTTGAATTAGCATTAAAAATTCTGAAAAATGGTAAGGCGCCAAGTACAGATAAGGTGCAAGCAGAAACTCTAAAAGCCGCTGGACAAGCAGTAACAGAACGTCTCCTCCAACTTGTAAGCTATATGTATGAGACAGACGAAATACCCAAAGATTTCAAACGTAACATCATAGTAACTATACCAAAAAAAAAAGAGGCCACGATAGATGCAAAATTTTTCGAAAAATAGGTTGACAGCACACGTTTCAAAAAATATTAACTAGAATTGTACAAAGACGAATGGAAAAACGAGCTGAAGAAATACTGGGAGAAGATCAATTTGGGTTTAGGCGCAACAGGGGAACACGGGAGGCTATTTTAGCTCTGAGGGTGATAATGTAGAAAACCATAGAAAAGGGGAAAAGCGTATATATAGGGTTTGTAGATTTCGAAAAAGCATTCGACAATGTAAAATGAAAAAAAAATGTTCGAAATACTCAAAAAGATTAGAATGAGTTTTAGGGATAGACTGATAGTACATTGCTTATACAAAGAGCACACAGCGGTAATAGAATTAGAGCAAAATAGTATAGAAGTAAATATTAGGAAAGGGGTGAGACAGGAATGTGCATTATCCCCATTAATTTTTAACTTGTACATAGAAGAGGCAATGAATACTGTGAAATACAGGAAGACATTTGGAATTAATATGCAGGGACAAAAGATTGATATGCTTAGATTTGCAGATGATATAGCGGTATTAGCATCTAGCAAGGAAGAGTTAGAAGCTCTTCTTAATGAAATGGAAACAGTTCTAACGGAGAGATATGGTATGAAAGTTAACAAAAATAAAACTAAAGTTCTAGTATGCAAAAGAGGAGAAAAAAAATAAATCTAAAACAAGAATATAAATAGGTAACGAGAACTTACAAGAGGTTAAGGATTTCTCCTACCTAGGAAGTCAAATAATGCACGATGGGAAAAAGCACAAAAGATATAAAACAAAGATTAGCACAAGGTCGTGCTACATTTCACAAGAAAAAGCAACTACTGTGTTCAAAGACCACAAACATAGAAACAAGGAAAAGATTGCTTAAAACATATGTGTGGAGCACAGTACTGTATGGCTATGAAGCCTGGACAGTAAGAGAAGCAGTCAAGAAAAAGGTAGAAAGAAACCTTTGAAATGTGGTGCTACAGACGTATGATGAAAATACCATGGACAGACAAAGTTAAGAACAAAGAGGTACTAGAAATGGTAGGGGAAGAAAGAACTATGTGGAAAACAGTAAAAAATAGGAGAGATAGAATGATAGGCCACATACTAAGACATGATGGAATAGTGCGGAATATATTAGAAACAGAGATAGGAAAAAAGAGAAGTAGAGGTAGACCTAAGTTTGACTATTGCACACAGATAGTGAAAGATGTAGGCTGTAAGACTTTCAGGGAAATGTGTAGGCTAGCTCAGAATAGAAATCAATGGAGGTACGCTTCTAACTAGTCGCAAGATGGAAAAACTAATGACAAAAATAATAACTGTACTTGAACATGGTGATTATGATAAACAACTACAGATATTGATTTTGCAATACTCTTAACTAATGTTAATTGTGCGAAAGGATTTACTTTTCAATCTATTAATACGTCAAATGTCTAAGTGTTGAGGGATCCTTGGCAGCCACAGGCTACTTAATCTTCTCCACATACCACTGAATCTCGGTGAAATAGGGCATATAATTAGAAAACAATAGAAGGGAATCGAGCTGTATATCGGCTATTCCCGACACGGTCCGCTTGAAAAATGTTAGGCGAGCATTTTTCACAAAAATACACCCTCGTTCGGATGAGAGGTAAAATGGAGGTCCCGTGTGTGACTGTTGTCACGCACGTTAAAGATCCCTACCTTGCTTGGAACAGCAAGGGTTCGGCAAAATTCAAAATTTTCCAGGTAACAAAAACTCGCTTCCTGGCCAGTGTAGTACCTTCGGGTGGAGCATTGGAAAATCACATGTAATGTATATCGGCTATTGTGAGAATTGCAGGGATATACTACAAGCAGAGAGAGGAAATGAGAGGTAGAGGTAGACCGAGATCAGACTTTCGCACACAGATAGGGATAAATGCAGACTGCAAATTTCAGGGAAATGTGTAGGTTGGTTCAGACTAGAAAACAATGAGGGCACGCGTCCAACCAGTTTTAGGACTGAAGACTTAATGATGACGATGATGATGATGATGATGATGATGATGATGATGATGATGATGATGATGATGATGATGATGATGATGATGATGATGATGATGTTAAA
This sequence comes from Platerodrilus igneus, assembly GCA_036346225.1. NCBI lineage: Eukaryota > Metazoa > Arthropoda > Insecta > Coleoptera > Lycidae > Platerodrilus > Platerodrilus igneus. The sequence goes on from JARFIW010000791.1 coordinate 783,465, forward strand.
TTAAGAGCTTTACGCCCAGGGTAATGCGGTGATTGGCGCCGTTGTGAAAGCTTAAATGTACTTTAATTTGTAGTTTTGCAACAGGCACTTTATCTTATTGAAACACTCAAGCCATTCCACCTGCTCTAATATTCTAAAACTCCTTCAAATGGTAAGTCTATTCAGAAAGGCAAAAACTTACAGAGTTAGAAAAAGAAGCATTGGTCAGATGTAATAAATTATTCTTCCTGGCTTGCGATATTTTAATAGGTATCACATATAGTTATTTAGTTCAATATTAGTTTTGTAACCCGTTCTAGTTTTCTAACAAACATCAACCAGTTTATAGTTCACTCTGTACCTGACTGCATATAAAAGTATGAACGGGTGACTTCTCGTAACTTATGTAGCACATATTTCATTCAACTGGATCTTTTCGCCATGAGCATTTCCAGTAAAAAAAAATTCAACAGCAACTTGCAAAGATTTTAAATCCAAAAGAACATTGAAATTTATTTTGTTGCATTTATCTCTATTGCCCGTTTTCTTTGAAAGTCTTATTATTGGCATCATTTGATTTGGATGTAAATAGACCCGCGCTACATGCAACTTTGTTTTTCTTTTTCGATCAAGGCATACATTGGCATCACCTTCATTTTGTGTATGAGGAACTACTAGAAATTTGTAGGTAATTTCTTCAATCATTGTAATCAATGGAGTTTACGTAATTCAACAATAAGGATATGATAAATTTATTTTTGTACTGACCAGCACAGTTATCAGTGTAAAAGGTAATATTTTTACTCTTTGTGTGGTGCTTTAGAAATATATTCAAACACCAACCTGTCGCATTTACACCTCTTTCCTGTGCTCTCGTACCAAACAAAACAATAATATTATATCTAAACAATATCGTAGATGGTAAAATTACGTATATATAACCGACCTTCTGATATAAAAATGCACTAATATTGGCACATGGAACTGGCGGAACAGCCTATAGATAAAAACAAGCTATTTGTTGACAAGTATCAAATGTTTCAGATTTAATAGGATTTTTCTTATCATGCCGGTAGAATTCCTTTTTTCTTATGTGTCTAATTATAACTTGCCTGTTTTAAAGTCGTATCTGATGGAGCACACCTTGTAAAGGTGCACAAACTATACATTGATCCTTTTTGGAATTGCAAAGGGCAATATTGAATTCAGAATTGAATTTATTTGGTAAAATGTTTTCCCATTTTTTGCAAGGTATTTTATAAAGTACAATGATGCAATATTTAAAGCTGACGTTAATTTATCACTTGTTGGTATGAGCTCCACAATAATGTGATTGCATTGTTCGAAAAGATCGCATGTGCATCCGAGTTCCTTCTTTTACGTCATCGTTTACTTTCTTTCCACTTTTTTTATGTTTTACTGTCATATCTTCCTGCAGAACACCGATGTTTAATGTTTTGAGATAGAGGGTTTTGCACTAAGTTCTCTTATTCTCCAACTCAAGAAATAAGCGTAACATTTTGACCTGTTGGTATATGATTGCTATATTTTGGAATGATTTTTTGATTCCTTGCACGAAATAGCTTCTCTATCCGCTAATATCTCCGATGGTCTAAAAACTTTTAGTATTAGTTGACGCTTGTCTTCACTAACCATATCTTTATATTTCAACTCGCATTTGTCAGACCACAACAATACAACTTTACGAAGCATAGGTGTATTCTAATCAAGTACTTGTTCTCCTTTGCTACGTACCTAGACGTAACCGGAAGGAAAGTAAATACCAGGCTAACTACCAACCGCGGAGAGTGGGTAGATTCGCCTACATACCAAAAAACAAACAAAAAAAAGCACGTCGCCCACGATTATCTATTAACAATAAAAATAAACTAAAATTTCTTGGTTCACATAGACAAAGAAAAGTATTAAATTTAAGTTATATTGTAAAGGACAAATTTTATAATGAATTCACGAAGTGCGCATTTCGTAGCTAACACGTAATAAAACTCATTGGAAAAAAGTAATGCTTAGATTTTCTCAATAGCAAGTGTGTCAAATTAAAGTATTTAGTGTAGATTTTCTCAATATCAAGTGTGCTAAATTAATGTATTAAGTGTAGGCCAAGTTGTAGTAAGAATTAAAGAAATATAACCCGAAGCACTTGCGAAGCTAGCTTTTAAACATGTATGGTGAATGGATTTCACAACATCAACCGCTGATAAATAATAATCCTCGATGTGCATAAAAGAAAACGAGTCACATACCTCTATGCGTCGGAATGCTTATCTTGCAAGTCGTCTGGAGTGAGTCAGTATAGCAACGCCACGATAGTCAGGATCCATTCGTCCTGCCACCGTAACTGCAGCAGCGGTCTATAGACAAAAATAGTTGGTCTACGTCAACGAACAGTTGGGCCTACATAAAGCAAGAACTCCTTTGGCCTCCAGCTAAGAGCTAAAAAAAGAATCTGATTAGAATGGGTAAGCGCGAGAACCTGACCGATACACGCAAGATACCTCCTACTTGTTGAACAAAAAAAGAACGTGCATTGCTGTAGAAAATATTTCAACGCACAAGCTGCAGAATCAAATTAAAAATTGGTTCAAATAACACGAGTTCGAACTGCAAGTCTCGCGTTATCAAAGCGCGATTAACAAACCGGAAAACACGCAATCAAATAATAGTAGGATCTATTATTTCGACAAGTCTTTAAATGGGAAACACAAGAGAAAGCAATTAAACGTTCTCGGAATGTTTGACAAATTAACGGATATCTCAAACAAGGTATTGACTATTTAATTTATCGAACAAATTTTCGTTCTAGATGGAATAGATTTGAAAGAAATGTTATGATTGCGCGTACTATTGTAACGAGGTAAAAATACAGGATGAGGTTTTGAATAGAAACAGAAGCTAGGTGAATGAAAAACAAATTACTACAAAAAAGACGTATTTGAATCTATCGTCGAAATAAACGTAACAAATTCCTCCACAGCAAAATTAACAGGTCGGGGCAGAAGAGCCAAAATCCGGGAATGGAGATTACCAAAAACAACAAACAAAAACAAACAAAAAATTCGCTAAAAAACTAAACGGAAATTCGTTACGAAAACAACAAAAAAAACAAAAAGGAAAAAGAAGCTCTCCAAAATAATAATAAAAAAGAACACTTATCCGGCTCGAAGGCCCAATAGAGGTAGCGATCGGACTATCCGAAAAAGCGACTCAAGACACTCACTGGAGTGAACCTACTACGTACCATGACGTCACCGGAAGAAAACGTAAATATACCAGGCTAACTACCAACGCAGTGAGGGGAGGGGTTCTTAGCAACACAAAAATAATACATCGCCAACGATTTTCTATTTACAATAAAAAAACACAAATATAGAAATTTCTATCGAAACAGCAAAACAAAATTAGCTAAGGTTGCTATTTAATGAAACAATTTTACTCTATGAACAAATTCACTAATTGTTCCATGAAGTGCGCAATTCGTAGCTAACATGCAATAAATCTAATCAGTACCAAAAGGAATAACGCTGATACTTTCGTATAAACGGATAGGTTAATTAAAAAAAAACAAAATTTAGAAACCTTTTTAGTAAGGATTTTACCATACGAAACATTTGTTATAACTCAAATCAGTAAAAAAAGGAATGCTGATACTTTCGTATAGGCAAATGGGTTAAGTACAAAAAGCAAAAGCATTAAAGTTCGAAACTTTTCTAGTAAAAATTTTACCAGAACAAACATTAGCGTATTTAATTTCAAAATGGGTTTATCACTGGGTATGTTAGAAAAGAGAAACAAGTCACATCAATGTGTCGGGATACTTATCTGGTGAGCCCTCGGAAGCGAATGGACACAGCATCGCCGCGGTAGTCAGCAACAATCATGCTACTACCGTAATTGCAACGGCGGTCTACATGCAATAGCAGATGATCTACATCAAGGAATAATCGAGCTACGGAACAAGCAATTTAGCATCCAGCTAAGATCTAAAAAAAGGAAAATCTTACTAGTATTATCAGCTCAGGAGCGCTTACCAATCTATACAAATCTACACATTTGATAGGGGAAAAACGTGCATAGCTCTTAGAGTAACAGAACGAGTAGTTTATACAAGTGCATCGACGCACAAGCTGCAGAATCAAAGTTTAAAAGGAGTTCAAAATAACACGAACTCGAAAATTAAACATCCGCGTTATCAAAACGCGATTGAAACTAGAAAACACGGTTTTACCGGAGAATAGTAGGATATATTATTTCGACAAATCTTTAGATGGGAAACCCACTAGAAAGCAATTATACGTTATCGGAAGATATAACGCGCTCACGGATATCTAAACACAGGATATTGACTTATTTAAATTTTATCATAAACTTGTCGTTTCCAAGCAAATAAATTTAAGTTGAGAAATTATTCGAAAGCGTATTTATTACAGAAAAATTAAATATACAGGATGTAAACTATTTAATTGTAGCATATAGGTGTCGTTTTTAATGCAAAAGAGATTTGAGTTGAAAAGTATTAGACAACGTATTTATTATTATTTAAGTTGACGGATGTGAGAATAGCAACGTAGTTGATTTAATAAAATTATCGTAAAGTGAACTTATGAATTAACACGGAAAATTTTTAAAGCAAAATTGGAACGTAACAAACCGAGTACTAGGACAACAGAGAAAGAGAAATAAAACAAGAAGAAGGAAGGGAAGGGTAATAAGCAAGCAACGTGGAAGCTGGAACGACATCGACACTGCAGAGTCGTCAACGGACGGATGTTTCTCAGCAGAAACAGTAAGGTTATCAATCTTCAGAACAGAATGGGTTTCCCGCGAAGAAACCAAAAAAAGCAAAACAGAAAGCGAGACTGAAACCGAGCAGTAATCGCCAAAACAAGACCCAAGGATCAAGCCTTAAGTAAACAAAAGGAACAACCAGAAAAAACGAGAGAAAGAGAGGGAGAGCGCTGGTAAAAGAAAACGATGTACTACTAACTGTGGTAGCCAAAACCGAAAAACCAAAGAAAAGAAATGCTAAGTAGACCTAAAGTCGACTAAGTCGTGGTTTCCGAAGAAAGAAAAAGGTGATAAATTCTATCATAGCTTGAGTGTTTCTTAAAAGCGACACAATATTTTGTAGCTCCCGTTTGATACAATACCAACCCTAATTTAGTGAATTTTATAGTTCAAGCATATACATTTCTATATCAGAGTATAACAAATATTCACTTATGATTATGGCTTCATGTAGCGGGATAGATTTATCAGATTCTGAATGTTCGGTTCTCAGCAGATTTAAGATGTGACGCTTGCCGGTAGTATCGGCAGTGCGCTACAGGAAAGGTAAGAGAAGTTGGATTATATAGACGAGCACTACATCACAGCAAGCGGTATCACATTCCAAAAACGCGATTGCCTTTCCGCACTTCGGTACAGAAGTGATTAATTTTAGTTCATGTGAATCACCTTAATCGCTTCAACATTCTTTCGCGACCCCGCTGGATTAGCTTATTTGAATTAGCCGATGTTCTACAACCAATTAGAATAGAGAACTTTAACACTTTAATAATGCGTTTTCGCAGTACATTTCCCGATAGCAATAAAAAAATCCCCAAAAGCATGTTGACGTGTTTATAAGTATTACAATTATTCTAACCCAACAATGTAACTAATTTATAAAATGGACAGTACCGGTTTAAGGAACAAAGGAATTACTTTGCTTTTATATACAAAATAATGGAATTATTAACTATAAGAAGTGGAAACTGGTTGTTCTCTAATTAAAAGAAGCATGTTGCGGGCTAATTCACTTAACATGTAACAGCTTTTACCCAAGAATTTAAGGCTCCAGTAACCCTGAAGCTATAAGACTTCTAAAAGTTAGTTGGTCCAATTTAACTCCATTTGCTTTATGTAGATACCAGAATTTTAAACGGCCTTGCTAATCCAGTGGCCTGCCAAAAGAAAAGACCACACCTAGTAACACCGCCTATGTTCTCATTATAAATTTTGTTTAACTTTGGTTGGTCTACTTGTATATGTTTCTTTTCACTTTGTGAAGATATCTTGACTTTGTTGACGGGCAGCACTGTAGAAGCACTGGAGAGAATAATAAGCACATCATGTCATTACACCAACAAACTATTATTTCATTATCAACTATTACATACTAATATACACCCCTTTCTTTGCTTTTGAAGTTCTTTGTGTTCAACAAAGAGCATTTTGATACCTATTATATTGAACTGTGCCTGTAGCATTAATTCTTCTCGATGTTAGCTTTTTCATCAATGATATCGATGTAAAAAAGTTGGCAAAATAAAGATGGATATTACTGAATCTAGCTGATATTAAGATATCCGAATATTGCAAAGCAACAGATGATTAAAGCCCTAAGTTTTTGTATTTGTTTGGCAGATTAGTAGAACTTTTTGTTAAAGTTAAGAATAAGCCATATGGCTTAGCCTAGTTGCGCTTACCCAAAATTTATCGCACCATCGCATCGGTTTTCTTTTAATAAATTGCTTACAGCCCTGTCGTCCAAAACATAACACCATGGCTTTGCCAACAAAATGATGATCTCCAGATGGGACAAGAACCAAACATTGTTTGTTCAGCGCATGGGTCAGAAAACCCTGCTTTGACTAAACGATCCTTCTTTTTAAAATTATTATTATTAATGCAATGTACTAGAAATAATCTCGTGAAATTAACAAAGAAACAAGTTGTTACGTGCCGTTCCTGCTCGCAAATATTTTCGTTCTTATGTAATTAAATTTCATATTCCTTACTGTATTCGCGGTCATTTATGAATTTTATTAACATTTTTGACAGTATTTCTAAATTGAAATGATTACTTATTCATCACCCTGTAGAATTTTATTAGTATATTTAGTATAATTTAAAGAACTTTTATCTCTATTTTTGATGTAGCATTGAAAATGTATTCGGCTATCAGCAACGTTAGCTTTTTGAAATGATGTGATCAATTTATTTAAAAGTATTATAGCAAGTTTTATATATAAAATGGCTTTTCTACATTGTGAGTTCGATTCAATTGGAATTTCCCGGTTTCTTCATCTACATATGGATATTTATTGGAAAATACCAGCGATGGCTATTGCGACGCTTGTGAAACTAGTATGTTTTAGTCGCAAAGTTGAAAATTCGCACTATAGACTGCACATTTACATATGTTAAAATGAATAAGATCTATTAATTTGTTGGTGAAAATTTGTGTAGCAATGATGGACGTTGTTTAACAAATAAGAAAATACTAAAAATAAAATGGAATTTAAACACGTTTCTTTAGCAGTGCGTTAGCGTGATTTTTATTTATTACTTATGGATGCTGACTGATCTTGCTTATTGGATACTGTTTTCGTGGCATGTGATTCTTTCTATTTTAGAAATGATTCCTTTGTGATAGAATCGCTACTGTTATTTTCCGGAGCAAGGAAGATATGAGAGGAAAACATAAAAAGGTGGGAAGAAAGTAAACGATGACGTAAAGGAAGGCATTCGGATGAACATTCGATCTTTTCCAACAATGCAATCACATTATTGTGGAACTCATACCAGCAAGCGATAAATAAACGTCAGCTTTAAATATTGCGTCATTATACTTTATAAAATACCTTGCGAAAAATGGGAAACATTTTACCAAATAAAGCATGTACGAAACTCTATTCAATTCTGAATTCAATATTGCCCTTTGCAATCCCAAAAAGGATCAATGTATAGTTTGTGCACCTTTACAAGGTGTGCTCCATCAGATAAGACTTTAAAACAAGCAAATTATAATTAGACACATAAGAAAAAGGGAATTCTACCGGCATGATAAGAAAAATCATATTAAATCTGAAACATTTGATACGTGTTAACAAATAGCTTGTTTTGATCTATAGGCTGTTCTGTCAGTTCCATGTGCCAATATTAGTGCATTTTTTATAAGAGAAGGTCGGTTATATATAATTTTACCATCTACAATATTGTTTAGATACAATATTATTGTTTTGTTTGGTACGAGAGCATAGGAAAGAGGTGCAAATGCGACAGGTTGCTGTTTGAATATATTTCTAAAGCACCACACAAAGAGTAAAAATATTACCTTTTACACTGATAACTGCGCTGGTCAATACAAAAATAAATTTATCATATCCTTATTGTTGAATTGCGTAAACTCCATTGATTACAATGATTGAAGAGATTACCTACAAATTTCTAGTAGTTCCTCATACACAAAATGAAGGTGATGCAATGTATGCCTTGATCGAAAAAGAAAAACAAAGTTGCATGTAGCGCGGACCTATTTACACCCAAATCAAATGATACCAATAATAAGACTTTCAAAGAAAACAGGCAAGACGTATAAATGCAACGAAATAAATTTCAATGTTCTTTTGGATTTAAAATCTTTGCAAGTTGTTGTTGAAAAGAGTTTTACTGGAGATGCTCATGGCGAAAAGATCCAATTGAATGAAATATGTGCTATATAAGTTATATGAAGTCACCCGTTCATACTTTTATATGCAGTCATGTACAGAAGAGAACTATAAACTAGTTGATATTTGTTAGAAAACTAGAACGGGTTACACAACTAATATTCAACTAAAACAACTACATGTGACAACTATTAAAATATCGCAAGCCAGGAAGAATGATTTATTATATCTGACCAATGCTTTTTTTTCTAACTCTGTAAGTCTTTGCCTTTCTGAACGGACTTACCATTTGAAGAAGTTTTACAATATTAGAGCAGGTGGAATGGCTTGCGTGTTTCGATAAGATAAAGAGCCTGTTGCAAAACTACAAATTAAGTACATTTAAGCTTTCAACGTGGCGCCAACCACCGCATTACCCTGTGTGTAAAATATTACGTCCCCAATTCAGCTGCAAGTGTTGCCATAATGGGTAAAGCCCACAAAAATAATAATAAGTCAAAGGATTACCAAGTTTACCGTTTAAACCAAAGGCCGCCACAGCTAATCTTTAATACCATTTAAACCAAAAGCCGCCTCAGCTAACCTTTAAGTTCGGATCACAGCTGGGTAGTTTCTTCTGTGTGCACAAATTTTATGGACAAAGTGAAGTATCTACTCGTTAGCGGAACATCAGATAGTTTGTTTTAGGTAATAGGAAAGGTACAACGACACGAGAGGAATTACTTTGCCGGAAACTAAGACGCACACATGTTCGATTTCTTCGATCGCCGATAGTAAAGTCCCTCTCTTTAACATGCCTCGTTACCACGAGCAGTAGTATCCCCTCCGTTATATGCTTATCAAAGCGTGCCATTTTAACCACATCGCATTCCTTTAACTTGGGAACGCTAGCGTACGCGTTTATATGCCATAAATCATAAGGGATTATCGTCGGATTTGTGAGAAACTTTATTTGCGAACTTCCCACTTAAATAAATAATTTAAGGATGGGAAAAACTTCCCCATGCTGAAGTCAAAATCCCCTAAATCTGAATATATAAATAAAATTAGGCGGAGTCGAAAGGCGCAACAAACCAAACTATAGGTTTAACTAAATTATTGGGGTCTGTAGTGAGGAACCAGACTAAGCCAGGCCCACGAAAGACAGCAGCATCTCTTTTAGTACTTAAAGTCGCAAGGCGCGCCATTGTGATGTGGGCGGCAACGGGAAATCATCACATTACCTTTTAAGTACACAGAGTGACAAAAACGTTTAAAAAACGATAGAATTCTCTGAGATATAATTTTGAATTGTACCGAACCCTTGCTATTCTAAGCAAGGTAAGGATCCCCAATATACGTAACAACACTCACACATGAGACATCCATTTTACCTATCACATCCGAACCAGGGCATATTTTTGTCAAACATACTAGTCAAACATTTTCAAGCGGGATTCGAACTGACCTTGGGCATAGTAGTCACGCGCATACCAACTACGCCACGGAGACGCCTCCACCTTTAGCTACACTACATTTGATTCTCCAATGCTTCACCCAAAGATACTACATTGGCCAGGAAACGAGTTTTTTATCTGAAGATTTTGAATTTTGCCGAATCCTTGCTAGGAACAGTAAGGTTTTTTATTGTGCGTGACAACACACACACACACACGGGACCTACATTTTACCTCTCACAAACGAAACGTATTTTTGTAAAAAATGCTTGTCTAAGATTTTTCAAGCCGACCGTGCCCGGATTCGAACCCGGGATCTCACCTTTAGCTACAGTGAGGAACAAGTAAGAAGCGATCTACAAGGATATCGAAGACATACTAATATTCGTAAAAGGACATGAAAATTTAATAATTACAGGATATTTTAATGTAGTAGTGGGTGAGGGTAGAGACGAAGTGGTGGTAGGTTTATTTGGTTTAGACACTGGTTGAATTTTGCGACAAACAAATTTAACCATCACAAAAACATTATTTCAACATCATGCTAGAAGACGATACACGGGAGGATGCCAGAAAACATCGGAAGATATCAAATAAATTAGGTTACATTCTTGTTAGATAACGCTTTAGGAATTACGTAAAAGATAATAAAAATTATCCAAAAGCAGGTAGATGATCATAACATAGAAATTATGAATGCCGCGTTAAAATTAAAAAATTGAAAGTAAGAAACGGAAAAAGGCACTTTGATTTTGGAAAACTAAAAAATAAAGACACTCACAAAAGACCCGAGAAAAAATCAAGCGATTTGCTGAAAAACATTCAGGAAATTTCTGATACTAAGGAAGTAAAAGCAAAATGAAAAAACATTAAATCCCATTTAGACATAACGGTCAGAAATATTCTGGGGTATAAACAAAAAAAAATAGAAAGCCATGGGTGGCAAAGGATATTCTAAATTTAAAATAAGAAATGCGAAAATACAAAACAGACCAGACAAAGTAGGAAAACAGATGAGGAGCGCTGTGCCTTGCCAAGAGTAGGACCTCCATATCATAAAAATCATTGTCTGCTACCTTTCTCCTTAAAAATATCTTTGAGATTTTATCTTATCTAATTAATATTCCAAACCATAAATGGTTATGTATTCATCTTTCTCTTTGAAAATATCTTTGATATTTTATCTTATCTAACTGGCGTTGCGATTTATAAATTATTTATATATCTTTCTCTTTAAAAATATCTTTGAGAGTTAATCTTATCTAATTGATGTTCTAAACCTTTGCTATTTATTATCAAAGGCATGGAAAGAGCCTAACCTGCCTTTTTTAGCTTTGTATTTTGATGGGAATACGAAAGTTATTGATGTAGCATCACTACCTAATTTGTGAACATAAAGCTTTACTGCTCCAATATATTTTGTTTTTACTTTGCTAATATTCCGGTGCTATTAATCTACTTGAGTTAAAAGAATAATCTGAAAGTATTTTAAATAATTTGTATGCATTTATATGCAATGTGAAAATATTATTCCTGTATTTAGGTTTTTATAGTAAGAATTAAGTGCTAGCTTTAAATCAAGTTTCATATTCTTCGACTAATTTTGTGCGATCGGTGTGGCGGCAAACAAGACTCTTGCACGCCTAGATGATGTAGCCTGGTAATCGGATGCAACTTATTCCGTGTTCTAGTATCGTAAATATTGCTACGGTTTAATAACCAGGTTGCGCCTAAAGACATTATTAGAATATAATTTTTCCGTGTATATCAACTGTTATACAAAAAAAATTTTTCTTTTTTTATGTCTTTCCTTTTTGGAACTTTGCCGCGATTGTTACGTGTTAAAAAGCACTCGACAAATTATTTTTAGTAAATAATTATTTTAGGAAATTTTTCTATAATTAATTCAGCTATATTACACATATTTGCGTAACACAGTTTTGGAAACCCCAGCAGCAAACTAAACGCCCCAAGAGCCATGAGCAGATTGGGTAATATAGTGCTACTGCTAAGGGATTGCAAGTGGCGGTAGTCGATAGACGTCAACCGGACACTCCCTCAGGAAGCTCTAACCCACCTCAGTTCTAGGGTGCTAGATTTGCCGACGGTGTCCTTTGGCTGACCTGTGCTAACCTAGAGACTAAGGGATGGGTTAAACATAATATAGAGACCAAGGGAAGCCTTTGAGACGGTGCGTGTCTAAAAGTAGTGGACGCAGCGGACCTCCCGAAGAGACCCAGGGTGGTAGTATGGATCCCCGACAGAGATGTCGAAGAGAAAGTTGCCAGGACCCGACTGCAGAAGCAGAACCCCAGGCTGCAAACGGGTGGCTGGCATATGCTTTTCCAAAAAGCTGATAAGGAAGGAATTATCATGGCCTTTTCAGTCGATCCGGGATCTCATGAGGTACTTGAACAAGCCATTTTCAAGGCCTATTACCGGCTGAGAACGGTTTTGTTCAAACCTATCAAGGGCAATTCACCTTATGATAAAGGTGGTCCAAGTGAACCTGCAGCATAGTAGGACAGCATCAGCAGCCCTATGTAAGCTGATGGGGGACTGCGACATAGCCCTTATCTAGGATCCTTGGGTTTGCAAGGGAAAGGTGCTAGGTAGGATTGGGTTCAAAAGGTGTGGTACTTGTATATAGTCGATCCTCTAATGGACTCAGGACTTGTATACTAATCAACAACAACCTCAAGTGGTTGCAACTTACAGAATTCTGTCAACAAGACCTTGTAGCGGTCAAGGTGGAACTCAGACGAAGGTGGACCGAAGGAGATTACTCTCGGATCGACCTATCTTCCGTTCGCCTCCCCTAACTTTTCGCCTTCAAGGAAACTAGAGGCGCTGGTGGCTAGATGCAGGGCGGATATATCTCACCTCGTCATTGGTAGCGACGCAAATGCTCACCACACAGTATAGGGCAGTACTGGGACCAATCCTAGAGGTGTAGCGATAATGCAATTTATAATGGCAAATTATCTAGACATTTTGAATAAAGATAATACTCCAACCTTCGTAAATAGGCATAGGATGGAAGTCATTAATATCACTATATATTCGCCATACATAAGCAACTTAGTTAAGAACTAGCATGTGCCTGATGAGGAGAGCTGTTCAGGCCACGGATACATCAGATTTTCCTTCACCGGGCTCAACCAGGTGAAGGCATTTTATCGCAACCCAAGAAAAACTGACTGGGGTAACTGTAAGTTGGACCCGAATCGGTGTCTTGCAAGCGAAGTTTTAACAGTGCAACGCTGTCTGGATATTGAAGTGGCCGCGGAAAATATTACCAACGCGGTTTTCTCAGCATATACGAAAACTGCCCTTAGTTGAAAAGGAAAACTACCAGGAAGGTTCCGTGGTGGAACTCTAAACTCAGACAACTGATGGGAGAGGTAAGAACTTTATTTAATAAAGCAAAAAGATCAGGCAATTGGGAGGTGTACAAGTGAACTCTTACTGAGTATAACAAAGCTCTGAGGAAGGCCAAGAGAGAATCATGGAGGAGTTATTGTGAAGATATCGAAGGATATCTTGAATGCGCCAGACTTCAAAGAATTCTTTCGAAGGACACCCAGAGATCTATTGGCTTACTGTCCATGGGAGACAGTAGTTTTACCAGAAATGAGAAGGGGACGATGGCTCTTTTGCTCCAAACTCAGTTTCCTGGTTCGACGAAACTCGAACAATCACCCTTTGAATGGCAAGTCCAAGGGTCTGAGGCCCCCGAAAGGAGGGCATCTCAGGAAGACTAAACAGTAGCGAGGAAGGTGTTTACTTTCCAAAAAATTAAATGAGCGAAAAATACTTTCAAACCATATAAATCTCCCGGCATTGACGGGATTATTCCAGCTATGCTACAAAACGGATCAAACGTTCTGCTGAGCTGGATCTGCAGAGTGTTGAGGGGTAGCTTGGCATTCCAATATATTCCACGTAGTTGGAGGTTAACTAGGGTAGCTTTTATTGCGGACCACTGACAGGCAAAATCTTACAGGCCCATTAGTCGTATGTCCTTTTTCCTGAAGATGATGGAAAAACTGCTTGACAGGCATATTAGGTGGAGTGTTTTGGCAACTAACCCTTTACACCCGAACCAGTTTGCTTTTAGAGCAGGACTTTCAACAGAGTCAGCTATTCATCACCTGGTTTCTAGGGCTGAAAAGACTCTAGCTAACAAAGAGATCCTTCTATGTGCCTTTTTGGATATCGAGGGAGCCTTTGATAATACATCCTTCAGCACCATCTCGACGGTTGCTAGATCAGTTAAGATGGAGTAAACCTGCATGTTAAGTGCAAGGGTTGCAGTCACAGAACTGCTTAGTGAGACCATGGTAGTCTGGGTGGCTAGAGCCCGCAGGGGGGAGTCTTGTCTCCCCTGTTGTAGAACCTAGTTATGGACGGACTGTTGTGGGAGCTGAGCAGAGAAGGGTTTACCCCGCTGGAATATGTGGTTGATTTAGCAGTCTTAGTGGAGAGTAAATACAATAATATTATCAGGGACCGAATGCAAGAAGCCCTGAAAATAATAGAGAGGTGGGCAATGAGGGAAGGCCTTCGAGTCAACTCCCAAAAATCCACCTTAGTACCTTTCACCCGGAGAAGTAAGTTTGAGGGCATTGCACCCCTCTTCCTTAACGGTAACGAAATCTGCCTGTCAGGTGAGGTGGTGTACTTGGGAGTCACTTTGGATTTCAAACTCACATGGAACCTGCGATCGATAAGACCGTACGCAGGGCGAACCTCTTTAGCAATAGTTAGACGCACTTGCGGCAAATCCTGGCTAAGACCAAACATGGTACACTGGTTGTACACTAGGGTGGTTAGACCAGCAATAACATATGCAGCCTTAGTATGGTGGCCTAAGGCTGAACAATCACACACCAAAATAAAGTTGGGCAGGATCCAGAGACTGGCCTGCCTAACTATTATAGGGGCGATGTGTTCCACGCCCACTGCTGCTATGGAGACTCTCCTTAGCCTTTCCCCACTACACTTGGTAGTGATGAGGGAGGCAAGGCTTGGACTATACAGACTTAAGAACCTTCAGTCTAGGATTATTGAAGGTACGGAGCATACGAGATTGCTTGGGAGAAATTGCGGGCATCTGTTTGAGATGCGTTCAGACCAAATGACTCCCCAGCATCCGCCGGATACACTTTTCAAGACTGTTGCCAGGGTGTGGAGTGGGAAAAAATGAAGGGTAGATTACCACTGGGCAGCCATAGTCTGGTACACGGATGGCTCTAAGGGCGAGACCAGGTCCGGATCTGGACTCTTTAGGGAGCGACCGGAGATACGCTTAAGCGTTCCTTTAGGGTTAAACGCTACCGTTTTTCAATCGGAAATATACGCCATACAGCAAAGTGTGCGGGAAAGTATAAAAGATGCCTTTATTAAAAAACATATCTATATTGTGTCTGACAGCCACGCGTGGAAATGTATTGAGGCATTTAATGGACTAGCACAACAAAACTCTGTTACATTACAGTGAGTGCCAGGCCATCCAGGACTCGAGGGAAGTGAAGTTGCAGATAAACTTACAAGACAGGGGGCGAAAGGGCCATTTATCGGTCCCGAACCTGCCTTGAGAGTCACCAAAGCTGCCATCCGTAGCTATATTAGCGAATGGATGTGCAGCGAACACCAAAAAGACTGGCAGAACAGACATTGACTAACACATAGCAAGGCGCTGATAAAGGGACCTAACAAAAACAGAATCCAGAAACTGCTTCATTTAAGCAGGGAACAACTCAGAATCACTGTGGGTTTTCTGACAGGACATACTTCTGTCAAGGTTTATCTCCAGAGAATGCATAAATATAACGAAGACCTCGAATGCAGACTCTGCTCAGAGGAACCGGAGACTGCAATGCATGTACTATGCAGATGCTAAACGTTGGGCAGAACGAGTCAGCGCCTATTCGGGCGACCAAAGCTAGACCCGAAAGAAGTGACACCCTTTCATTAAGGCACCTGTACTCTATCATTCGGGGTGCAGGCTTTGCAGATTGGGTGTAATACATAACCGGGGTTAGCACAATAAGCCTTTTAGGCTGCAGTGCGGCGGAGCCGTTTGGCATACGCACCCACCAGGGGGAGTGGTTTTAGTGGGTATGCCGCCTAGAGAGTGCCACACTTTGTCTATAAAAACTTTCCACTCCACCGGGTTCGGATAACTATAAAAAAAACACAGTTTTAAAAATTAGGGCATGTAAATTTACTGTTTTCGTAGTAATAGTTTTCATACGTTGCGAAAGGAATGTTAAATATAATTTACTACGGTTCGTAGTAGATATATGTCGTTTTCCCAACCAATCAGGACTGAAAACGAAGAAGGGTTGTGGTTGAACCCCCATATTTATTTGATGCGACTCCCTTATTTCTAACTGCTTGTGTGGAGTGTGCATTATAGACAATATGGTGAAGTTTTCCCCATCAATTTCCTGTACCGAAATTCCTATATCGTTCTTATATCTTGTATTCCTGTTTACGTTTTTGATAAAGCAACAAACTTCGCCACGGACACCTGAGCTAGAAGCGGCAACCGCACCCACGCAGTATACATAAACAGCATCATATTTGATACCCAGCTTGATAATATGTATTAATTTATGTTTTAATGTTTTAATTTGCGATATAAATTATGCTATCTCATTTTTAAGTTCTGTGTAATATATTGCTCCCTATGTTCGGGCAAGCAATTAACTAAATCCGTACCTTTGTAATGAGTAACACCTGATCATAATACTAGCTTCATTAGCAACAAATTATCTAACTACTTAAAAAGTCTAAGAGATTAAACAATTTTTTTTTATTATGGTTAAAGCTTTGTCTATTAACATTTGGCTCCAAAAAGTTACATATGAACTTTTAATTTTGATACCTCTAACCTTCAATTACAAGTTCCTTAAAAACAATATTTATGACTTGTTGAAATGAATTTGTTTAAATAAAAAAGCTCTTAGTTTAATTTATTTTAGTCGATGATTAACTGTTTAGTGAATCTCACATATTTGTGTATCCCAACTTATTCGTCAGAGAGCGCTAAATTATGGAGTAGTATGCGGGATGTTTTTGATCTCGCGAAGACCGTAAATACGCTTCGTACTGTAAATAATGAAAAAAATTCTGCAATGCTATTTATTTATTTAGCGGTGTATATTTAATGTTTTGCATTGTACGTTCCGAAGGCACTTTAACGTAACTTTTATTTATAGTACACTATATTATGATTTGTTTTTTAGCAGTACATTTTCAATAATTTATTTACCCACTTAAAAGTGTCGTGATTTTGTTCTTTGTTTTAAAAATCGTCAAGGAACTTCTAACGATCAACAAAAACCGCAGATTTTTCATCTATGTTTACTCTTCTTATTGATATTTTTTATTTTTGTAGCAAAATATCTTAACAATGTTATTGAGGTTGTTTATTTTCAATTCATTTCCATTCAGAAAGCAAAATTCAAACACTAACTTAAGTAATAAAAAATAACCACAAACTTTAAGGTAGATTTACAATACAAATGTATTTTTTACATTCCTTAAAGGTTAATTACTTTTCATAGACCAACACTCTGGTCTGCCATTCCGGATTGAGAAAGTTGTTAAACAACCTACGTTTGTGTTGTATCTTGCTAATCACGTATTGTATTGTACTCTTTCCATTAACACCTTACATATATTAGAATAAATTTTATTTTGAATACAAAGCAGTTCGTTGAAATGTGTGTTTAAACATCATGTTATACTGTGAGCGTGACACAAAGCAGGATTTTAAATCTAAATTTAATTCTGCATTAAATGTGTTTTTTAAAAAATAGCAATGCTTCTTTTTTCCGATAATTAAACGTGCTTCATGAGATGCATAAATGACCAAACTGCCAATATTGTACTAATCTATTCTATTTATTTTATAATTAAAATATTTTCAAGTTTTTGAAAATAAGGGGATACTTTTCCGCTTCTTAACAGGGCGTCGCACGAAATGACCTCTCGTCAAGCTTTGTCAAAAAATACTTGGAGATTAGTTTCTGCTTATACGTGTTCGATATGACGACTATCAGGTCTTGAACACGAACTTTGACTACACGTACCATCGGTTATGCATACTTCAAAGACCAACACTTGCAGTTCCATTGCTGTAATAGAATGTTTAGAAAAATCGTTTCCTTTGTCAATCCCCGAAGAAATAATCACATGGATCCAAAATGAATACAGAATCGGTTTGATTGAAAATTGTTTTAAACGTTTCATGGAGGAAGTTGAAAACTATGAAAGCGTATAAGGGCCACTTAAACTTGAAACACTGAACTATTCTAAAATTTCGAGTTACATTTTGAAATTTTAGGGTGAAATCTCGACTTTATCTCGAAATTTAAAGCTTTTTCTTGATAATTTTAGCGATATTTGAATTCAAATGAAAACGCAAAAATGTGGCCATTATTTGTATTCAAATATGGGGATTATTTCGTGAAATGTAAATGTTAAGATAATTCGTTGGACAATTTATTTCAAGTTTCAGCAGGTTAATAGCAAAAAGCAAAAATTTTTAACGCATTGAAAACCATTAGGATAGAATTTAATTCTGATACAGGAACTTCAAGAATGCTTAGATGCAAAGTAACAAAAAACTTTCTAATCAATTGCAGATGTAAATATTTGTTAATGTGCAGTAGAAAAGCAAGCATTTTAAATTATAGCAGATTGGATGTATAGTAGTCAAAAGCTTTTCAGATTCTTTTAGCGTAAAAATCAATAATTCTAAAGTCATAATCAAGAAAGTTAAAATACTAGTTTTTATGAATTAACAGGTGTAATAAATGTATATATCCTTAGCGTGCATATTTAATCATAGTTTATGAAGTGTAAATATAATTGGTAAAACATTAGCATTCGTATAACTTTCAAAAGCTTAATTATAGCAAAAGAGGACAAGTGGCCATTACAGTGTTTGTTAAACAGTGTCTGGTAGGAGATATTTTCCTAGTATTGCTAATAAATGGTGTGAAAGTGTTTTGAGAGAAACAAGCTTAACGGGTACTGGTTTTAGTAAATTCGAATAAAGAGCGGCAGACAAACAACGCGTTCTTAGTATTTGTTTACGAGTTTGAAAGTCGTTTTGGTCAAGGATTTCTTAATATTGTTGTAAATAAGTTTTAACGTAGCTACATTCTAGGGATTCAAGCAGAAAATCTGCACAAATAATTGTTGGAAAGAGGGAATGTTAATAGCAGGCATAGAAACAGGACAGAGATATTGTGTTGGGTTGACTTGGGGAGAAAGCAGTAAGACAAAGAAAAAATAGATTTAATAATATGTACAAGTGAGATGTCGCATGTTTCTATTTGAAGATTGTAATATTTTAATGGGGAAGAAGGTAGATAGGTACAACCTGTTAAAGATAAACAGAGAAGTATCAAATAGGATATATGTGTAAATGAGACAGGATTATTTGAATATTGCTTGGGAGAGGGCTATTGCGTCAAGGACAGGAGCAAGTTGAAAATAAAGTAAGGGATAGAAGATTGTGTGTGTTGGATAAAAGGAGACAGATATTTCCGTAAAAGGGATGGTTATTATAAACGTTTAGGAGTAGTGGATAAGATCGACGAAGTGGATAAGATTCGACGAAGTGGATATCCGTTGCGACGCGAAACTTGTACTTTCGTAGAAAAGATTTTGTTTGTATCGTCAAAATTTTGAGATTTCGGTGGCAGTTGATATTGGGGAAGAAATTTACAGAGAATTAGTGAAGGCTAAACAGGTGTTTTCGGAATTAAAGTGGTAGTTGAGCGTTTGTCTGTGAGGGGGTCTTTAAATGTATTAACCGTTTAAAATTTTAGTTAAAAGGCTGTTTTGTTTGTATCAATGGAGTTGCGAGTATTTTGAAGCATGAGAGAGTCAGAAATGGTCATATAAACACCAGCAGGAGGTAGTAGGGCTCTCTTTTGATTTTCATCGACGCGTCCGCCAATAGTGGTGAACAAGTAGTTATATAGTACTTGTAATAAAATTTATACACAAATTGGTGTAGAGTTTGTATTAGCAGTATACAAATTCATGAGAAAAATAGTTTAAAGATCCAAAGTATACTTGATGAAAGTAAGTACAAACTGCTTTATACAGTGTGTACAGTATAAAATGCAGTACATGGGGATCTTGGAAACTGTAAAAGATACGATCTTGGTTAAATGGGACAAAAGTTGCATAATCATGAGGGTATTTCAGATCGGTTTACAAATTTCAAAAGTTTTTTATAGGTTACTAGATAGAAGCCAAAAACACAAAATTGACGATTTCTTTATTTGCTCGTAGTTAGTCTACTAATTGAAATAGAATGTTCAAATTTGGTACATCATGGTAATTCCCCCGTTGCGCTTCACATTTTCAACTTAGATTTTGTCTAGGGCATCTAGATTTTGCGTGCCGATGTTCAACTTTTTATTTTTAAATAGCCGCCATATTGGATTATGACATTTTTGAAATGCTGACAAAAACCCTTTCCAAAGAGGTATAACATGGCTATGTTTCATTGAATCAAAACACTAAAAATCACATAATTATGTTTTGGTCGTAGTAGGCTTTAATTTTCATTATGACAAAGAGAAACAATTGATCAACATCTGAGAAACGTCAAAGTTTGTCCTTTATTTTATGTTTCAAGTAGTGCAGTTTAAAAAAAACAGTTAATTAATTTACATAGAAATTTAAGCAAAGCATTTGCGCTTGAAATGGGTCGCTTTACTAACCGTGATAAATATCAAATGTTAGAATGTTTTATTCTTTCTGGAAGGAATGATGTTAAAGCCGCTGAATTGTATTTAAATAAATACCCAGAAAAACATCAACCAAACAGATGTATGTTTCGGAGATTACAAAATAATTTAATAAATTATGGTAGTTTTGGCTTGTCTAAGAGAAATAGACAAATTAAAAAAGATAATGAAAACAGCGTTTTACAAACAGTTGTCGAAAATCCTCGTACTTCTCTTAGACAAATTCAGAATATAACAGGTGTTGCTCGTTCTACGGCAAGAGCTATTTTAAAACGTTTCAAGTACCATCCATATCATGAACGACCATGTCAGGGATTGCGTACTGAAGATCAAATTCGAAGAATGGAATTTTGTGCTTGGTACATCAGAAAGTGCAACGAAAATTCAAATTTTGCATATACAATTTTGTGGTCTGACGAAAGTCGATTTACGAATTGTGGTATGTTCAACCGCAAAAATACAATTTTTTGGTCAAATGAAGATCCACATTTGAACCGCCAAGTTAGACATCAAGTTAAATGGGGATTCAACGTCTGGATTGGTATTATTGAAAGGTACATTATAGGTCCGTTTTTTTATGATGCAAATTTAACTCTGCAAGATACTTTGTTACGCTCCCTTCCTGTCAGCGTACCTAAATTGCGTCGTTCTTTGAATCGCCGTTGTATAAATTGAATACTTCAGAATAGTTTCCGATTTGTATGCATTTTATCTCGTTTGTATTAAGTTAAAGATAGATTAATTGAAGACTGATTTTCATTAATAAATAAATTGCAAGGAATGAATTTTAAATTGGATTATTCGTGAATTACTTTCCAACTTATTGAAAATTATAGTCAGTACCTTGTTTTAGGCATCTGTTATCTGGTTATACCGTACGACCGCGTATAATTGATTCTAGATTACTTCCATCTAAATATTCTTTGAAATAATGAATCCTACTTCACCGATAAAGCTTGTTTCGAAGTGCTTATCACCTTCGTATGTTTGATAACACCGGAAGGAATGTAAATTGGTGCTATTAAACAAGTTAATTTTATTCTTTTCTGCATACGACAAGAGCAATTGTCGATTTCGCTCTGTGAAAATTTTCGAGTGCACGCTGTGTGGTGAGTATTTTGTTTTAAAAAAAAAAGTACTTTTCGGTGTCAATAAATTAATTCGTACCTGTACTTATTATAGCTCCTTCCAGGGGATAGAACCGCCTGTTGCTTGGCCTTGGTTGATGAGGCGTTTGCCCGTTTCTTTTGTGGGGGTGTAATAGTATTAGTTTTAGTTTTAAAAAAAACGGGGTAATTAAAACTTTTTGTAAGTTTATTACCCTTTATCCTCGTGACTATCAGCTATATACTAAAACTCTCTATTTTTAATCTGATATCACTAGGTCGAGATTTTCTTCTTTATACTCCAAGCCCAGGGTAATGTCAGATGGAAAACGGCTTTAGACAAAGAAAACTCTTAGGGTTAAACGGCTAGTAGAGTGTTAGCTCTGGGTAGATCATGAGCATGGGTCATGGGTGGATAATCGACCAAAAATATTTTTAATAGGCGCCACCGTATTTTTAATACAAGTGCCAACAAAATTTAACTGTGTTTGTATAAGGGAATGCGGAAACCTTATCTTAACACCACTATCATAGCCATAAAATTTGAATTTCACTCTTTATCACACACTTACCAAAACCTCAACCACCAGATGTCAAACAGTTGTCTCAGCTTTACCTGTGAACAAACAAAAACACCACATGGACACTATTTGTGTCTTCAAAAGCATATGCCAAAAATAGAATAAATGAATTTACACATCTGTGAAATACTAAAGGATTCATTTTCATTATTCTGTCTTTTTACTTAATGAGGGTTTGCTCTAGTTTTCTTTTCTTAATTTAAATGTAGAATAATAAAACTTCATTCAAATGAAACAAAATGAATTCTATTCATATGTAGAAATCGGATATATATACATGTGACTGCAATATATATGCTTACTATCTTGTCATTAATTTTTTTATAAAAGAATTTTAGTGAAGTTTAACCTTCTAAATAAATATTTATAAATTAATCATTTCTATAAAATTTTAGTTTAAGCAAACATATCATAATTTATTTGTTCATATTACAAGATTTTATTTTTACTATAATCATTGAAGCGCTTCCTTGACCATTTACAACAAAGATTGATCATCAGAAAATAACGATCATAAAATGCAACTATTCAAATTTAACTGTTGTCTACACAAAAAATATACACGAATATCAGCACCAATAAAAAGCTTTTACATGACCTTAATTGTTTTTAAGCAAAATGTGAAAATTAAATCAAGACTGCATTTGGCGTCTAGATTAGGAAACAGAATCTATACTATTTTTTATCTGACACAAGTTGTCATTCTAAATATCTTGACACACATTGAATGCGTGTACAAATAACTGACAAACTAAATATTTATTCGGTGTGTTATTAACTTTAAAAACTACTTTAAATTTGTGTTATTCTAATAATCAACGTAGGAAATCTCATAATAATTTATAATACTTTCAAAGTTACGGAAAGTTTCAAACACTCACGTGTATCCAAATAAATTGCAGGTGCAAAATCATGACGTCAGCTGTTGTATTTTTCCAGCGTATTAATCATCTGTAAGTTTGAAGTACCAAGATTCTTTGTTGAATAAACCATTTCTATACGGCGTATTAAATAGATAGAATGAAACCATAACTGCCTGCTTTAAA
This sequence comes from Platerodrilus igneus, assembly GCA_036346225.1. Classification (NCBI taxonomy): domain Eukaryota; kingdom Metazoa; phylum Arthropoda; class Insecta; order Coleoptera; family Lycidae; genus Platerodrilus; species Platerodrilus igneus. Next base: position 806,853 of record JARFIW010000791.1, read on the forward strand.
TTACTGCGACGAAAATTTATTATAATTTAACATTGAAAATTGTTGTTGTAGATATGTCCATTAGATATTGCACTAAAGTGAAATATATTAGTTTAATTTATAATATTAATCTATACCAACTGTCTTAAATGATGTATATTATTGTTCCATGTTCTCAACTCAAGTTCTTCTTTCTGACTCTATTAGACGCCTCGTGTTTTAGTCGAGCCATCTTGACTTTTATCTCTAGTCTACAAAAGCGACTTGATTCTTCGACGTTGGAAACAAAAGTGCTCATAATTAACTGGACTACGCTTGGCAACAAGCCACAGAATATAAATCTCCTAGATTCTATGTGTTATTGGGAATATTATACTTTACTTTTTATTGGCTGAATATTTACGAATTAAATGCTTTAAAATTTATCTGTTTTATTATTAATTTATTAGGCTTGGTGCAACAAGAAAAAAATACGTTACACAGCCTCTTCCCAAGAGAAAAATTCGAGGTATGGAAGAATTTTTCTAAAAAAATTTTGACTGAAACTTCAAAATTACTCTTATTAACTGTATAAACCTCTTACAACTCACAACAAAACAGCACAAACTTTAACTATAACTAACGATGAGTTTAACAAAAAATCAGAATCATTCACTAATTGATATGGGGAATATTAATGCATGGGATTGAGTGATTAGTAACTGCGCGTACTACACGCCTATAAAGGGACAAATTCGGGAAGTCATAATCAGTATTTACGTCAATCAGTTAAGAATATTTAGGGAATCTAACACTCAGTGGATGCATGTCATCTATAGTTACAAACGCAACAACCATATCAAAGTAAAAAATTTTACCTGAAGCGAAAAATATTTTTCTATAAATTAGAACTGTAATAAACAAAATCGAATGTATAACAAAATTACTATTAAACAAAAATCTGTACAACGAATACTCTTCTCTAATTTACTATATCTGTCTTAAGGATTTATGTACATAACTTTCCAAGTGCTAATTACATTTAAACTAATCGATGAATTTAACAAGTACCAAAAGCTGTTATTTACGAAGTCCATTCACGAAACAAATCTCTAACACTCGAGAAACAGACAAAGTATTAACAATACTTATTCATCAACAAGATACCTTTGATCTTTGAGTGAGCACCTCACAACATTATCTGTACGACTACTATGCTACAGACTTAACTATATCTCTCAAAATTCTACAACATCAGTGATTCATCACCAAAGAACTCCAAAACCACTAATAAATCATACTTTGAGCCTACTGGGAGACGTCCACCAGCAACTCACAAAAAAAACTCTTCATGAACTCTCTTAGCTCATGTACACTCTCAATAAAGAATAAGCACATCAGGCCTAGTCTCAAACTACTAAATCAAAACTCAAGCATTCCTTTAATGCTTAATACTCTATCACACTCTAACTATATAACTATACTCAACACTTTACTAAACACTCTCTATAATCTCCATCATGTACCTCATAACTGAATACGCACCTCTTCACCGAATACATATTCATCTCTACATACTTGCAACATCTCTCAACATATGCTGCACTCTCAAACACCACAAAAAACATATCATCATTCAAAATCCATAAACATATCCTTGTCGTCATCAAAATTATCATTTAACACATCTTTGTCGTCATTTAACACATCTTTGTCGTCATCAAAATTATCATTTAACACATGCAACATCTAAATCAACAAACATATTAAGCTCTATTACTACTAAAACAAAAATTACTTTAAACAAACCAAAAAATTTCACTAACTTTAATCTTGTCCTACTTAAGAGTTTAAAACATGGACCAAAAGAATTACTACTGACATCAACTATAATTAGAAGTACTTAAGGATCAGAAACATTCTTAACATCTTCATTTTCACCTTCATCTGTCGCTGAATTATCGATACTAAACATTTTCTTAGACTTAAATTTGAAGATACGGATAAATGAAAAGGGGAATTTGAATACGAAATTATTTTCTACTTTACTTCATGATAACTATTAATAAATGTTCTGGTACACGCTTACTCTACCCATAATCAAACTGTCGATATAAACTAAAGTGCTTCACAACGCATAAATTTGCTAGTATGACAAGCTCCTCTATGAGCCTCACCTAGACTTATAAACAAAATTGCTAGAATGACAAACTCTTCTCTGAGTCTCATCTAGACTGACAAACTAAATAAGCAAAACGAATCACATCATAACTGACTTCAAATAATCAAGTGACGATGCCAAAACTGCTAAAGCGACAAACTTACCACGACCCTCGCATAGACTGACATAACGCTGAACGACCAACCCTTCCTGAGTTTCGTCTAGACTAACATAACGCTACACGATGAACCACAACAAGTCTCGCATAGATCTAACTTAACTCAACATACTACGTTGTAACGCGACCATAAAATTGCTACTCAAAACCAATCAAACTAAACCAAAACGTGCTCATGCACAAGAGCAATCTTCAAAACTATATTTCAACAGTAAAAACTAGTGTACCATTAATCGACCAACAAACATATCTAATAAGACTAAAAGATGAACCTACTATCGATGTAATACATCCAAAATCAAATAAACTCGTAATATCCATATCAAATAACTTTATCATTTTATCTAGAAACAGGAATTTCGCTACTCAACTTCTGTTCCTCCACTCGTTGAGTTGGACACGACGGACAAGTGATACTAGTCACTCCTTTACGACCACAACCATAACAAAATAATCTCTTGAAAGATCTACAGACACTGAAAGTATGTCCATAACGTGAACAATTCCAACATACCAATTTATGCTTAATAAATGAGTTACCTACTCCACTCTTTTCTATCATTGGGGTAGCAGAATTAAGAACTTGTACTGGGGAATGTGAAGATGTAGGGGTATAAACACGACTTGAAGCATTCTGAAATGAACTAGGGGTTTTGTTTCTAAAACGTGGATTAAAATAATTAATAGGCTGCTTGTGACTATATGGTGCAACTGAAACAAACTTATGTTTACTTAAAGAAGCTTCTTCTAACTTCTTACACAGTTTAACTAACGTACTAATATCCTCTATCTCTGTAAGAGCAAGATGCTGAATGAAATATGGCAATAAATTTTCTTGACTATTCTAACTTTAGTGTGTTCTGCAGGAATAATAGGTAATCGGTTAAACAAATTTTCCATATTAGCAATGAACAATACAACTGATTCACCATTCCTCTGTAATCTATTTTGATTTTTTCCCAAATATCGTCTTCAGGATGTGCTGGCAAGAAATCTTCCTTTAGTCTACTAACCAACGAACTCCAATCTGTTAATGAACTACGAACGCAACGATACCATACTAAGGCATCACCAGTAAACAATTCAACTGCAGAATTAAACAATTCCATTTCAGATACCTTTCGGGACTGTGCAATGTCACTAATGTTTTCTAAAATTGATATAAGAGATGGGTTTCCTGAATATTTTATCGACCAAGATCCAATAGGGACTGACTGTGTGACATATGTAACCGTTGGAATGGGCACATTAGATGCAGCAATAGGATTTATATTAATATCTTTATGATTTGAACTCGTACCCTTATTTAATTTCTCATGCAGATCTGCTTCCACAACAAGAATAGTAGCCAAACTTTCATTTTAAATAACACAATTTCCTCAAAATTTTCTTTAGGGAGCTTTAACCGTTGAATTCTACCTGTAAGATGTACTAATCTTGACCTTATCCTTTTAAAAATTGACTCAGCGGGATCATCCATAAATTCTAACAAAACATTTTTAACTGACTCTATACTAGACTCAATCTCTTCTTTCTCTACTTTGAAATCTACTTTATAACTTGAAGGATCTATCAAACAACCGGGTTTATCTGTTTCTTTGGCCAACAACCTTGCTAAAATTTTCCTTTTATCTGAAACTGGTCTTGAATTTTCAATGCCTCTAATGTTCAATTCATATTCTAACTCATTTTAAGTAAATGTACGATGCTATAAGTTTCTGCCATAATTAAATATCTGAATACCTCTAACGTAACTCAATTATAAAATTTTTGAAGATGAAATCTCAAACAAACGAATGTCCTAACTATATAAAGAAGAACTCACTATAAACTGTAACAAACTTTAACAAAAATGAAACTAAAAGAAGACGTTACTAATATCAAAGCAAACCTCAGTCGGTGAATATAAGTGTGATGAAAATAACTACTAAATGTTCCAGCCTCTAAGTGAAATTATTCGAGCCTCTAACTGAAATTCGAGCCTCTAAATGAATTTCCAGCCCCACGTTGCGAGCGCAAGTGTAATAGTTTTAAAATAAAAAACTGGGGTAATTAAAACTTTTTGTAAGTTTATTACCCTTTATCCTCGTGACTATCAGCTATATACTAAAACTCTCTATTTTTAATCTGATATCACTAGGTCGAGATTTTCTTCTTTATACTCCAAGCCCAGGGTAATGTCAGATGGAAAACGGCTTTAGACAAAGAAAACTCTTAGGGGTTAAACGGCTAGTAGAGTGTTAGCTCTGGGTAGATCATGAGCATGGGTCATGGGTGGATAATCGACCAAAAATATTTTTAATAGGCGCCACCGTATTTTTAATACAAGTGCCAACAAAATTTAACTGTGTTTGTATAAGGGAATGCGGAAACCTTATCTTAACACCACTATCATAGCCATAAAATTTGAATTTCACTCTTTATCACACACTTACCAAAACCTCAACCACCAGATGTCAAACAGTTGTCTCAGCTTTACCTATGAACAAACAAAACACCACATGGACACTATTTGTGTCTTCAAAAGCATATGCCAAAAATAGAATAAATGAATTTACACATCTGTGAAATACTAAAGGATTCATTTTCATTATTCTGTCTTTTTACTTAATGAGGGTTTGTTCTAGTTTTCTTTTCTTAATTTAAATGTAGAATAATAAAACTTCATTCAAATGAAACAAAATGAATTCTATTCATATGTAGAAATCGGATATATATACATGTGACTGCAATATATATGCTTACTATCTTGTCATTAATTTTTTTATAAAAGAATTTTAGTGAAGTTTAACCTTCTAAATAAATATTTATAAATTAATCATTTCTATAAAATTTTAGTTTAAGCAAACATATCATAATTTATTTGTTCATATCACAAGATTTTATTTTACTATAATCATTGAAGCGCTTCCTTGACCATTTACAACAAAGATTGATCATCAGAAAATAACGATCATAAAATGCAACTATTCAAATTTAACTGTTGTCTACACAAAAATATACACGAATATCAGCACCAATAAAAGCTTTTACATGACCTTAATTGTTTTAAGCAAAATGTGAAAATTAAATCAAGACTGCATTTGGCGTCTAGATTAGGAAACAGAATCTATACTATTTTTTATCTGACACAAGTTGTCATTCTAAATATCTTGACACACATTGAATGCGTGTACAAATAACTGACAAACTAAATATTTATTCGGTGTGTTATTAACTTTAAAAACTACTTTAAATTTGTGTTATTCTAATAATCAACGTAGGAAATCTCATAATAATTTATAATACTTTCAAAGTTACGGAAAGTTTCAAACACTCACGTGTATCCAAATAAATTGCAGGTGCAAAATCATGACGTCAGCTGTTGTATTTTTCCAGCGTATTAATCATCTGTAAGTTTGAAGTACCAAGATTCTTTGTTGAATAAACCATTTCTATACGGCGTATTAAATAGATAGAATGAAACCATAACTGCCTGCTTTAAATTACTGCGACGAAAATTTATTATAATTTAACATTGAAAATTGTTGTTGTAGATATGTCCATTAGATATTGCACTAAAGTGAAATATATTAGTTTAATTTATAATATTAATCTATACCAACTGTCTTAAATGATGTATATTATTGTTCCATGTTCTCAACTCAAGTTCTTCTTTCTGACTCTATTAGACGCCTCGTGTTTTAGTCGAGCCATCTTGACTTTTATCTCTAGTCTACAAAAAGCGACTTGATTCTTCGACGTTGGAAACAAAAGTGCTCATAATTAACTGGACTACGCTTGGCAACAAGCCACAGAATATAAATCTCCTAGATTCTATGTGTTATTGGGAATATTATACTTTACTTTTTATTGGCTGAATATTTACGAATTAAATGCTTTAAAATTTATCTGTTTTATTATTAATTTATTAGGCTTGGTGCAACAAGAAAAAAAATACGTTACAGGGGGAATACACGGTTTACGGAATCCCCAGTCCATCTGCTCCGCCCTGCCTTAGAGAGGGTGCAATCGAACACCTACACCGTGGACTCACGTGGTGAGTGTTTATTCACTATTTTGTATAGGACAGCTGTAGAATTATTCAAACAGTATATTTACCAGTTTTTATTAGATGACTAAACTTGGTAGTTTTGGAATGCTTGTCGTTGTGTGAGCAGATACTTACTTATTATTAATATTGTAATCTGTGACGACTTCTTTATGGGGGGACAACTGGATATAGTTAAGTTTATACTTACGACAATTTTGAGTATTAATATTGTACTTACTGTGGCCAATTTGCCTATGTAATTGTATATTTAAGTGTAGATTTATCATGATTCTTTAGAGCTGTTGGTTTTAGTGTGGTATAATGTTGCAATTTTTTGTTTTGTTTGATCATTAATATTGAGGGAGTAACCTAAAACTGCAGCTCGCCATTTAAAAAATGATTTCTCTTGGGTTCCTTTTGGCAGATATATGTATTTAGTCTTGATTTGATTTTTTGTGTCTGTGGTCATACTGCACTGGTACGTCTATCCAAAATGTCAATTAGGATAATTATACTTATTAATAAGCACTGTTACTTTCTTATTTTTATTTCAGGTTTGCCTGACTATTTTCATTACAGGTATGGTCCCTAACTCACTACAGCCGCGTACATTATATGTTAATCCGTTTTCTACACCCCCCCCCTAATCTCCGATTGAGCCCGGTCATGCCTTGATTTTCTTTGTGTTACGCACGGCCTCGATTAACGTAACAACTTAGATTTATTGCAGGAAAATGTGGCATATAGACTAATAGAGCTTCCACTCGCTACTTTGCAAAATATGATTTTTCAAAATGATGGCGCTCCACCCTACAATGCTCTGATTATTAGAAATTTTTTTAATTCTGAGTATAATGAAAACTGGATTGGAAATCGGGGACCAATTAAGTGGCCGGCGAGATCACCGGATTTAACTCCTCTAGATTTCTTTATATGGGGCCATTTAAAAAGTCGTGTGTACTCAAAAACGTATGATAATGTAGGCCAATTACAACAAGCAGTCCAAGAGGCCGTAAATAAAATAACTCCAACTATGATAAGACGATCTTGTAAAGATGTTTATGAAAGGTGTCGGTTGTGTGTTCAACAAAATGGGGGGTTATTTAAACATTTAAAATAAATAATGAATTCATGTGGCTGACAATTGTTATATTTTTTTTCCTTGATTGTTAATTTGCAATTGTCTGAACATGAATGACAACTAAAAACAGCTTAAATAATATTTTGTATTGAATAGATGCTAGTTTGTATTTATACTTTGTTAATGCATAGTTATGTAAATTCTGAGTAATACAGATTTATTTTCAATTTTCTATGTTTTTTACTGTTTTTATTACCACTGAAAATTGAGTTTAAAATTTTTAGAACAATTGTTTCTCTTTGTCATAATGGAAATTAAAGCCTACTACGACCAAAACATAATTATGTGATTTTTAGTGTTTTGATTCAATCAAACATAGCCATGTTATATCTCTTTGGAAAGGGTTTTTTGTCAGCATTTCAAAAATGTAAAAATCCAATATGGCGGCTATTTAAAATAAAAAGTTGAACATCGTCACGCAAAATCTAGATGCTCTAGACAAAATCTAAGTTGAAGATGTGAAGCGCAATCGGGAATTACTATGATGTACCAAATTTGAACATTCTATTTCAATTAGTAGACTAACTACGACCAAATAAAGAAATCGTCAATTTTGTGTTTTTTGCCTCTATCGAGTAACCTATGAAAAAGTTTTGAAATTTGAAAACCGATCTGAGATACCCTCATGATTATGCAACTTTTGTCCCATTTAACCAAGATCGTATCTTTTACAGTTTCCAAGATCCCCATGTACTGCATTTTATACTGTACACACTGTATATGGTTGTTGGTGCAAGACATGCACAAAAATGCAGTTGAGATTGTTGATGAATCAATTTGGTGGCTTACCCATGGTAAATTGGACCAGTAGCAGAGTTGGTGGAGTCTGGCTGTATCGTCAAGTGGTGATTGAGAGAATAGAGTAGCAGCTTGCATTCTAGAATGGAATAACACAACTTGGGGAGGTTCCAGAACGTGCAGTCATTGATGAGGGCAACAGTCATCGATGGTATGATTGTGGATACAAGTGTGGTGGTGCATTCCATGTAACAGATCTATATACATAATTGCTTTTGTGGATTTATTTGGTGTGTAATAACATTTTATGCCTTATGGGTATATTTCTATATATGTAATGGACTAAAGAGGTACCGAATGAACTTTTATGATTTATGATTTGACCATATTCTTATGTGGGAATTTTATATGTGGAAAATAATTTGTGTTTTGTTTATGTACAAGGTAGAAGGGACTTATGGTATTTTGCTGTGCGAAAATTAGCACCAGCGTTTATAGCTCTTATTAAACCTGGGGGTAACGCAAGGTATATGAAAAGGCCCTATTTCTTTAAAATAAAGTTTTTTTTGGATAAAAATTAATCAGGAAATATTAGAAGGCAAAATGTATTGTTTCAAAGGAGAATGTTTGTAAATCAGCAAATGTGTGAAATAAGAATTGATGAGGAGTTTTGGTGTAGAATTTTTCTATGAATAAATGGTCACAGTAGTCTCGTTTGCTTTTGTAGAATAGTGGGGTAGTATATTTCAGATAGCATATAACAATACAGAGGGCGCTCGCAATACAACGACAACAATTAAGGGGGGATTTCAAATTGAATTCCAATTTACAGCTAAAATGGTTAATGAGGTAAGCAAGGTAAATGCTGATCGGGGCAGTCAAAGCAATCAGCTTCAATGTACCTTGAGTTAATCCAGTACCGTCTCGGGGGGTGGGGGTAATCCATCAATCAAACCTCTTACCAAAAATAAGTGCCACCTAACTCTAACAGCTGGGCTCCGACGGAACTGAGATAGAAATTTCCTCACGGTCACAAATAATACCCACACAGCATAAAATCCAGCTAACATACGTTGTCACACAGTAATGTAAGCCTCGTAGCTAATCAATACGTTTACTATACAAGGATAAATCAAGTTAATAACAATAAATACATACAGTTTAATTCAGGAAAAGACCCACAGACTTGTTATGGTGCAGTTCTAACAATACATATACCAATGCACCGATTGTCTAATTAAAATTTTACTTTAAATTCAAATATTAACACAGCCAACAAGGCAACATAAATTTGCGACCAGACGACAGATTTAAATAACTGTAACGCTAATACGGGGTTGCACTAGGATCCTAGTAGGGTAACTCTTAAGTACCAAGGGTATTTGCAATAATACCTGTAATAATAATAGGTGGGTCGTTGACTAAGTTTTACATACTCTATTAAGTATTGTAAATATGCAATGTTCAACACTCTAAATTAGAACCCAACCCTATTATAATTGTATGGACACAGCAACCCTAAACCCAATAATATTACAATGTAATTCACCAGCATGCAAAATCAACCAAACGCTTGCGATGATAAAATAGATATGGAACGGACTCGCCAACTGCTGATGCGTGGATGGTAATGTTCCAGATCAAATGGCGCGTGCAGGTGTAATATCGCTACCAATTATATTCGCTTGGGTCCACTGGAGCCTTACTTGTAAACTTCTCCTTTTAATTACAGATGCCACATCTAGAACTCGAAATTCAACATATAATCTACAATAGTACTTGAATCTAGAATAGTAGAACGTAGAACGTAGAACCCGATCCACAATCGGGTTCAATGCACAAAACAAACAAAATATATAACAGGTGGTTACCAGATAGCAACTCAACTTAGATGAATTGCCGTAATCTTAATAAGGTAATAAGGAAAATTAGTAAATCACCTCAAAATAATTTCCTTTCAAATTAATTCGCTAAAATCCATTCAACGAGGGCGGGCTTATATACGAACCCAAAGCATAAATTAAAAAGTGTACGATTGGAATTAAATATCCTGTGAAGATGATACCACTACAGCTGGTTTGCAAACCGGTACCTGATAACGCGGTGCGCTATCAATATTGAAGTATGTACAATCTAATACGGAAAGAATTAACCATTTAATACACTGCTAATATGCGAATGTCGTAGTGAAAATTTTAACCATAACAAGCAGCTGAGCAGCCGTGGCGAACTTCACTGATGAAGCTGAGTTTTAGGTATTTATAGTAAAAAGCTGGCAGTAGTTTGGCGTCCATTAAAGAAGGATATCGTCAACCCCAGAGAAAACTGCAGAGTATTTTGGCAGCCCGAATTTTGAGGCTTACTTCAAAGCAAAATCGAACCCAAGCGTAGGGCTTTAATACCAGGAGTTTTCAGAACAAAATGACGTCCCAATAGTGGAGCTCGAATTAGTTAGCGATAACAGCCCAAGGAAAGCTTTCAAAACAAAATGACCCCTAATTTGTGGGCACGAATCATCCAGCGTAAATTTGCAGAACAAAATGGCACCCAATCGTGGGGCTGTAGTAGTAGCATTTAAGTCTTTTATTTTAGCAGTCTTTAACAGAAAAACCTTTCAGAACAACATATATCGAAATTTTTTAATTTAGCGCCGTATCTAGAAATTTTACCGTAAAATTTACACTTATATCTCGAAATTTTAAAATTTCGTGTTATAACTTGAAATTATGGCGTGAAATATTGACTTACTTCTCGAAATTTAAAAATTTCGAGATATAAGTTGAGATGTTAGCTTCGTCACTTGGTATCTCGATGGAACACTCCTACAGATAACTGGAATCAACACCAGTCATCGTGTTACTGGATTTGATTAGTCACTAATATTGCCCACCAATATAGAAAAAGAGCACAAGGTATTCGTGGGGTGTGCTTGCGAATGACATTAGCGGCCGACTTGGCACCAGTAGTCTTGATTTGATTATTAAGAAAAGTACAGTACGAAGATGCAGCCATATGTTAAACAATTCCTAAAAAACAGTGATGTTGTAACAGACCAAGCACTCGTAACAATGAAAATAGAAAAAGTAAGCAAGTAGTAAATCTGAATAAGAACTATATTAACTTAGTAGATCTCCTTGTATTACGAACGCGTGGAAGTTTTCAGGCAGAGTGAACAACACCAAAAGCGTTGGCATATTTAACTGGGTACATTGAAACGAAAGAATCTTGTCATAAGTGCATAAAACGTGAATGACTATGATCCTCTCTTTATTACGTCGTTCGCAAGGGTTATGTACTTGAGCTCACGCCCTCGGTCTGTGCGAGCCAATGGCCCTCGGGTTGTAGGCTATCAACCTGGAGTACTATTTGACTCCTAAAGCCCTTGGTATGTTGATAACTATTTGATGTATTTGAATGATCCCGTCGCAGCACCGATAGACGACAAATGATACAGACAAGACAGCAGAAACCACTAGGTTAACGTTGACTACTAGACGCGCCCTGAGAGGGCAGGATCAACCAGGATAAATACACCGATAATATGGCGCGTTTACATCACATCTTTGATTCACGGAAACAGGGTATATTATAATGGGCAGGTCTGATTGGCGCATCTAAATTACAAATCAGTTTTTCTTCCTTTATTAAAAATAACAACAAGCTGGTCAGTTTGACTTACTCTAATATTTAATGGAACATTATTTATACATATTTGATAATGATAATTACAAAAGTAGAGTTTATTATTTAAAACGCAATATTGGACACATTTAAAAATAAGTAATTACACAAATTTGTACTAACATCTACGCTACTAAAAAGTTAATTAGATAAAGCTCTTAAAGTTAAAATACCTTAGAAACTATGCATAAAAGTAAGGGTATGATATAGATTTTGACGTATTTTAGTTGATTTTTTTCTTTTTAAGACCGAGGTATTACTTTCAAACCCCACGCAGGCATATATAGCTTATATTAAAACAATGGAAAAATTACTTACCCATTTATAATAATATCTCATAATCCTATGACCTTGCTTTTTCAATAATACACTTTTAGGTAATTTTACACACAAAACAAAGACACCTATAATTAATTATACTACTGACGGATTTTTATAGATAAAGCAGAGAAGTTAATACAATCTAATTGATAGAAAATTATAAATTAATACTATATTTAGTAAAGCAGGAACCACTTGTTCTATAGAAGTTAGGTTAGACGATACTTCTATAAGCTGTATATATAAGGTTAACATCACATGTATTTTAAAAACTTTAATTTTTTTAATGAAATTTCAAAAGAGGTTACCTTATGGGATGGAAAATTAATTGGTTACATAATTAGTGCATATAAATACTTGAACCACGGAATTTGAATGCCATTTATTATATACAAACCAAGGTAAATGTACTGTAGTTAATCGCGTGATCGCATAGAGGTTATTAGATCACTGCTACCAAGTTAGTCACTGACAATTATAAATAACTCGTTGATTACATAAGTATATTTAGAATAATAATATAATATATGGCATGCAAAGGTATAGTGACAATTCAAACCAGTCATCATTACTTGACATATCTTATGTTTCTTTTTTACAGACTACTACCCAAAAGAGGACCACAGCTATTGCGGTACTTAAATTGGCAGAGATGATAGGAGTCGGTATGGCAATCTTAAACACACTACTACGATGTGGAAAGCAAAGAGAAACTACCACATTACTTCCCAAGTACACAGCTTACTTGCATTGTATTGAACATGATAGCATCCTATGGAGTAAAAAATTCCGGAGTTAATATAGTCCCCGATTCGCTGTGTAGAAAATTACTTACAAAAGTACGAAGGAGTCCTCATAGTTATATTGGAATCTAAACCGGTAAATACAGTAATAATACAAGTATACATGCCCACCTCTAGCTACAGAGACGAAGAGGTAGAAACAATCTACAAAGATATCGAAGACATATTAAGATACGTAAAAATTTAATAATTACGGGTGCTTTTAATACACTGGTAGATGAGGGTAGGGAAACAGAGGTAGTAGGTTTATTTGGTTTAGACACGAGCAGGGGAAATAGGCTGGTAGAATTTTGCAACAAGAACAATTTAATCATCACAAACACATTATTTCAACATCATGCTAGAAGACAATACATGTGGAACATGCCAGAAAATACAGAAAGATACCCAAAGAGATTACAATATTGTTAGACAACGGTTTAGCAATCAAGTAAAGGACTGTAGAAGCTACCCAGAAGCAGATATAGACACTGACCACAACATCACAATTATCAAGACCGCTCTCAAATTAAAAAATTTGAGAAAAAGGAACGGAAAAGAGCACTTTGACTTTGAGAAACTAAAAGATAAAAATATCCATCAACGATTTGAAAAAAGCCAAATGAATTGCTGGAAAATATCGGGAAAATTTCTTATATAGCGCCACCAAGCAAACATAGGACTTGAGAGGTAAGTCCTTGGTGTCCTTGGTGTCTTATTTGTCAAATTGAAATCTTCGTAAGGTTAGGTTATTAATATTCAACTTTAATGGCGTTATTGTATTTTTAAATTTTTAATAATTTTAGAAGATTTAATTAACAATGACATGACATAACACACACTATGGAATTATAAATTTGCTTAAAAATATTTTGTTCTCACAGTGTATTTTGAAACAAATCGCTTTTGATTGGATCCATATGTTTTTGTTGGAAATTAGTTCACATATTTTCCGGGTCCTGGTTGCTTGGTGGCACTGTACTAAAGAGGTAGAAACAGATTGGAATAACATTAAATCCAGCTTAAACATGGCGGCCAGAGATATTCTGAGGTATACACAAAAAAAAGGGGAAATCAAGGATAACAAAGGATATCCTGAATTTAATAGAAGAAGGACGAAAATACAAAAATAGATCAAACGAAACAGGAAAACAGAGATACAAAGCTATAATATGGGAAATTATTCGCAAATGTAGGAAAGCTAAAGAAAAATGGATTGATGAAAAGTGGAAAGAGGTACAAACTAAGATAGAAATAGGAAAGACAGACGAAGCATACAAACTAATTAGAAAGAATTTTAGGAATATAAAACCATATAGCAAAAATATAAGGGGCACGGGAAAAACGTCATTATAGAAACTGTAGAAAAGTGGTTAGATGGCAAGAATATATAGGGAATTTATATGCAAGAAAAGAACTAACAGCAATAGAACAGGAATTAGACATTGAAAAAAATGACTTGGTATATCCTATACTTTGGGATGATTGAATGAGCATTAAGGGATCTGAAAAAGGGGAAGACGCCGGGTACAGATAAGGTGCAAGCAGAAACTCTAAAAACCGTTGGACAAGCAGTAAACTATATTGTAAACTATATAAATGATACAGCTGAGGTACCCAAAGATTTCAAACGTATCATCATAATCGCTGTACTAAAAAAAAGAGGCGCGGAAATATGTGAAAATATTCGAACAATAAGTTTGACAGCACACGTGTCAAAAATACTGACTTGTACAAATACGAATGCAAAAACGAGCTGAAAAAGTACTAAGAGAAGATCAATTTGGGTATAGGCGAAACCAGCGAACATGGGAGGCTATTTTACCTCTGAGAGTGATAATAGAAAACAATAAAAAAAAATGGAAAAACATGTATATAGGGGTTGTAGATCTTGAAAAAGCATTCGACAATATAAAGTGGAAAAGAATGTTCGAATACTCAAAAAGATTGGAATGATTTTTAGGGATAGACGGACTCTAGATAGCTTATACAAAGTGCAAAAAGCGGTAATAGAATTAGAGCAGGGACGTAGAGAAGTCAATATTAGGAAAGGGGTGAGACAGGAATGTGTCTTATCCCTATTAATTTTTAACTTGTACATCGAAGAGGCAATGAATACTGTCAAATGTAGGAAGGCATTTGGAATTATTATGCAGGGACAAAATATTGATATGTTTAGATTTGCAGATGAAATAGTGGTATTAGCATCTAGCAATGAAGAGTTATATGCCGCTTTTAATGAAATAGAAACAGTTTTAATAGAGAGATGTGGTATGAAAATTAACCTTGTTTTTAGTAGGTATATCTTTTTCCTGTAGAATGTCGTTTTTTGTAATTATTCATATTTAAAAATGTCGTTGAAAACGGAAAATAATACATTCAATTTCGTTCATATTGATAAATTAACGTAACCTTAAAAATTACTTTACAAACTAAAAATGAAATCAAATTATTTGTTCGGCACAATTAGCAGTTCTAATGATACCTTATATAAACTATACCACCTGATACTTTCGTTAACTCAGGGATTAAATGATTTTTACTGCAAATTTTATCTTAACGATTAATGATTAATGTCAAATTTTTACCTGTTACCTTACTTTTAATTATGTAAGTATACCTGGTCTTCTATAATATTCATGAAAAAATTTCCTCTGTAGCATTATCTATTTATTGAGCTTTCCTTTCGTTTTATTTCTACGTAAATTTAGTGTTAACCTTTAACGAACCCTATCGTATATCTGAACGATTATTAACCCAATATTCTACAAATGTTTTAAACCTTGTCTTGCCGTATGTATTTTTCATTTTGAGAGATAAACCTCTCACTTCTAATTACAAATTTTTTCTAGTGGTCATAACGCGCAAATAAATCCAATTTCTTTTAATTTGGCATCTTCTATCTTGTTATTATTCCACAATTTAACAGTCATTATCGTGTTTGACATATTTTTCGTCCAAACAACCCAGCAAATCCTTAGGACTTATGCTAGTTGATGTACTAGGTTGTGCTTTACTCTTTGGACACCCATAGCAAGCGCAAGGGCAAGCTATGTTAGTTACCACAGTTGCGAATACAAGAAATTTTTATTCGATGTGTTTTTTTACGCGTAAATTTTAATCATTTTTATAATTTCCGTTATCTATCATTTTATATTATAGAAATGCTAATGCATCTTTTGTTTTCCCTGAACGTGTTGGTGAGTGGTTGTTGCCTTGTCGTTTCAAATATTATTCATTGTATTATAGCTGTATTGAAATTTCTTATGTTTATCTTTCATTATCTGTCTATGGTATAATTAATGCTGCGTCCATGGGAATTGTTGGGTGAGTATATTTAAATTGTTTACATTACCTATGTTTGATTTTCTTATCGCAGTGGATGTGCTCGGTAGAAAAATGATTTGTCGCGGTATCATTTGGAACCTAGTTGTTTTTAAATATCTATGTGGTGGTACAGGTTTTATCTTATCATTAACATTACAGTTGGTCCTATAAACCAATCTGTGTCTTAATAGGGACATTCTCTACTCTCCACTTCTTCTCTAGGATGCTTATCCTAAAACTCTACTTTTTCTTATCCTTCTATCTCCGTATTAAACCCAAATTTTTTCTCTGGTGAACCTGTCTTAGTCCCGAGACAACCATCCATCACATAAGAGTGATGTTCCCCCACTCCGGGCCACTGACTACACTTTAGCTTGTCGAGTAGTGCTGCGCTATCTACCGTGTTTTCTATCGCTATTGCTCAATGCGAACCCTTCCTCTTCTCTCTTCTACCTGGATTATATATAGCTCCAAACCTCACACATCATTCTTTTATCTTTTTCTTATTTCCTACTTTTTCAGTTATTTTTAAAGTCGTTGCATAGTTAAATGCTTGTTACTTCACGACATTGGGCCGTGGGCGTGGGGAAACTCTGTCTAGCTGTCTATCGCCACTGTTTTCCCCTCATGTACGTTATAGCCGTCGACGGTAAACTTGTTACTGATTTGGCATGTGTGCCAATCCTCTCAATCCACGCCGGGATGAAGGCATTGCATCCCTCTTTCTAGCTAGTCCTTAATACTGTTCATATGAACGAGTGCCGCTGCATGAAACTTCTCCTTTTGGAAAACATGAGTAGAAAACCCCATTTTAAGTTCCTACAAGATCACTCTACTCCCTCGGGAGTCCCCTTTTTTGTTATTACATTTATAGGAAGGGCGGTGTGCCTTGAGAATAAGGCCTCCAAACCAAAATGAGTTTTACGTTTTTAAAAAAAGTTTTCGTAATATATTATCATATCTCAATTTTTAGGTTAAGTTATAAATGTTTACTGTTTATTTTTTCGTTAAAGTTATCTTAAGGATTTTATTTTATCTAATTAATATGTGACCCTAACTAGTTAATTATCTTAGTTTGAAAATATCTTACAGATCTTATCGTACCCATGGTTAGGTATTTATCTTTCTCTTTGCAATTCTGAGGTGATAGCCTTCTCTTGCATTGATCTTCAAGTAAATAAGTTATCTACATCTTCCTCATTATGAAATACCTTAAAAAACTAGTTTATCTAGTTATTGTCCCAGACCCTTGGTATTTATGATCAAAGGTAGGATTAATTATTGTGAGGTGAAAAAGCTGATTTACATGCTATCGTAGTATTTGATACAGCAGGGTTAAGAAATCATGTATCATATGTATCAGTAGCACGGACTAATTTGTTAACTTAACGATTTCGCTCTGCATCATGTTTTGTCTTATACTGTTTAAGCCAGCAAAAAATTTGTTTAACTTTAGAGAATATCTTTAAAGAGACAAATGTAAATTTGTATGCATTTGTATGTGTTTGTAAAAATAAATTTTGTATTTAGACTTATAGTGAAGTTAATTGTTAGTAATAAGTATGCGAGTCTCATGCTTTCGACTAAATTTGTGCGGTCCGTGCGGCGGCAAACAAGACCTGTGCGTGGTGAGTTGAGTAAGCCTTAATATTGGGTGGCTGCTCATTTCCGTTTCTTAGTATTGCTATTTTTGTTATGTTTTAAAAACCAGTTAGCGCTTATAGACAAATTTAGTTTAAGCTTCCGTAAATGTGTGAGCTCTCGTATAAAGAGACTTTCTCTTTTTATTTGTTTTGCTTTTTGAAAGTTTAGGTCAATTGTTGCGCGTTTTTTTAAAAGCTTTATCTTTTTTGTATTAGTTAGGTTAGGGGAATTTTTAAACCCCGCACGGAAAAATTCCCAGTATTATTGTTTTAGTGTAAGCGTTACGTAAAAATCACACAAAGGTTTGGTTCTGACGAATGTCCAGTCACGACTTGTACTTCTCATGCCTAAAACGCAGCTGTGCTCACCAATGTGCGTCAAAGAACTTTAACCTCTCTCAGAGGAAAAAGATGTTTTGTGAGAGTGGATACGTCGAAACAAAACACTTGATTACTGACTTCCTTCGAGTGTAAACGTGTTTGTAGTGCTCCGATATATTGATGAAGTGGTTAATTTCCTTTCGTTCCTTTCATCCATCGTTACACGACATATCGGCAATCCGTTGAACAGAGCTACAGCCAACCAAACACAAGTACACCAGGGCGCTAACCATGCCATCGCTGAAAGATGGGAATGGACAGAGCAAGGAGAAATAGCGTTCCAGAAACTTAAAACCGTGTTTTATGGGAAATTGTCCCTTAAATACTCCAATTTTGAAGATTAGTCTATTTTAAGGACAGATGCGTCAAGTTTTGCTATTGGTGCGGAGTTGGTACAGATTCAGGAAGGGAGAGACGTGCCAAATTGCTTCATATCAAGCGTGTTAAAAGACTACGAAAGTAGGTACTCTGTGGCTGAAAAGGATATATTGGCAGTTGTATATTCTGTAAAAAAATTAAAGTTCTATCTATTGGGAAATAATTCTTATTGAGTCTGATAACACTGCGGTAACGTTCTTGAAGAAGAAAGAGTTCTCGACTAGTCGATTATATAGATGGGCGTTGGTGTTGCAGGAGCATGGAGTTCGAGATTAGACATATACTTGGAAAGAAAAATATTACGGCAGATTTCTTTAGTAGGAAAGTCAAAAGGTTAATACCAGACAAGAAAAATGGATTTTTGATATCGTTCCAAGTATTTAAAGACGCAGTTAGATGGTCGAACATCCGATTTCATCGTTTACAAGCTCATGACGAGATTAGATTAATTAGGGAAGAATTAGTTAGGCAAAATTTAGAGGTATATAAAGGTTTTTGTGTGGTAAATGAATTTTTAGTAAAAAATTATAGGGGATTAAGAGTTGTTAGTGTTGAAGAGACAGTTAGCAGTGAAAATGATACATGAGATTCACATTATATTTGGACATATAGGGATTTGTAAAACATTTCTGGTATTTACGCAAGCGTTTTTATAAAACCGATATCAAATTGGTTAAAAAGTGCATTAATCGAAGTGAAGCATGTTTAACAGGAAAAGATACAAACGTCCTGTCGAAAAATGAAATTAGGTGCATTAGAACAACTGGTCCATTGGATACTGTAACCGTGAATTATTTGAGTAATTTAATACCAAGTGGGGATGAATTTCAGCATGTATTTGTCATGTTTGATATTTTCACAAAATTTGTGCAGTTTTATCCGGCAAGACGATGTAATTCTAGATATATTTTGAGTAGTGTGAGAAAATTTGTAGAGAAAGTAGGTCGAATGAATAGGATTTTGATAGACAACGCAACATATTTTCACAATAGAAGGGTTGAAAACGTTTTAAGGGAAGAAGGAAATGGTGTGACAGACCAATCCTTTGTGAGAGATATATTCGAGAGGTAATCAAGTTTTAACGGTTGATAACGCAAGAACGACATGTTTGCTTGGTAAGGTATTTAAAACAGATCGATGGGTACATAAATTGTGCGCCAGTAAGGTGACGGGGATGTGCCCTGAGTAGAGGAAAATCAGGCAACCCAGGCCCACATTTCCTCCAGAATCCCACATTTCCTCACACATCTGGACCAAAAAGTTTTCTTCGACTAACCATTTTTCATCTTTCGAGATAAATATCTTAAATTTTTATCTTTCGAGATAAATGAGCATCCACATTTCCTCCCACGTGATAAACCTATTTTTAAGATTTTTCCGCTAACATTCTGGACCAAAAGTTTTCTTCGACTAACCATTTTTCATCTTTCGAGATAAATATCTTAAATTTTTATCTTTCGAGATAAATGAGCATCCACATTTCCTCCACGTGATAAACCTATTTTTAAGATTTTTCCGCTAACATTCTGGACCAAATAGTTTTCTTCGACTAGCCATTGCATCTTTCGAGATAAACCTACCTTGTTTGGTATCAATTAACAATAGATTTTTCTCAGGTACCCGAATCTTTAAGAATTTTTTAGATTGCATCATCCCCAAGGGAGCTACCCCATTTTTAAGATTTCTTACCTGTAGCGACTTTTGAGCGTTCTTATAAATTTTCTTAGTCATGCAATACATCTTGTTAGCTTAGAATTTTATGCAGAATCTGCAAACAGATTTGAAATCGGACCACGCCCTGCAAAGTTATACTTTAAGCTCTCAAACCTCTAAATTTCGCCTTTGCTCGTATATATTTAACTCCATTTTTTAAAACCTTTTTCGCTACCCAAGGTATATGCTTTAACCAAACAGTTAGAGGTAGTAACACAAAAGTTTAATAATTTATTTTATCCAATTTACAGTTTAATAAACTATTACAATTTTTACAAAGTATAACATTATTTCCTGTGCGTAACCGAAAGTTTAACCTGTAACAAAAAAAGATTAATGTGTTGTTTAAAATAGACGTGTAACAAAAAGAGATTAATGTAAAAAAAGAGGAGACGTGTTTTCAGTCAATAAGACATATTGTTGTTAACAATATGTTTTACCGTCCAGCGACACCACGTGGAGGTAAACACATGCCGCCGGGAACAAAGGAAATTTAATTAAAAGCAGAAAGTTTTGTTCAAAACGCTACTGTAAAATATATAGAGCAAAATAAATTATTCCCTGAATGTGTTTTCAATTGCAATAACTGAGTATACAATCACAATTTAAATTACACTTTATTTAACTAAGTTACTTTAAACAAGAAATTACTGCATCCAAAAATTCCAATGCATGCTTAACAATAATGTAGAAATGGCAAGGTCGACTTTTGATGTCCAATGTAATGTGTTTTAAATATCTAAAGAAAGCGCATTTTGCTGGTATGAAATCTATGGAATTTCTCCTGTAATGAAAGAAGAATGCATTCGTAATTGAAAATGCATGCTACAACTTTCGCTAGATTACCAGTCATGTATGTTAATTAGAAATTTTGTGTATGACATCATTAACTACCTAAATTCCAGAATTAACAAAAATGTAATAAACCAGATTAAGTACTGAAAGTAACTCGTAATCCAACAAATATTCTAGATTTCTTAACGAACATTTGAATACTGTTTTATAATTTCTTTTCTTGGACTTTCTATTAATTATGTTGAGAATATGTTTCAATGACGCGCATTTCAAATCGAGATATAATTGTTTGTAGATTACCAATACCACGAGGTGCTGAAAAGTGCGTATTTACAGAAAATACAAACCTCATTTAGTAGTATAATTAACGGATTCAAAACGTATATAACGCGGTGTCATTAGAAAAAATTCTATTAGTTTCGCACGCTTTTGTGTAAAGCCCCTCGAAATTTTAAACCGTCGTTTCGCGTAGTTCTTTTTGTGGAAAGTTTTGAAGGAAGATTTAAGGTAAGTTTACATTTTTTATTAAAGTAGAACTGAATTTATTTGCAAACACCAATTATTATGTATTCGGTTATTGGTTCTTTGTATTTTATAACATTAATTTTTACAAAGTAATGCGCTGTATTACAGAGATATTTTTTCCAAATTTTAAAGGTATGCTTTTGCTAGAATAAAAACAATTCTCACAAAATATTTTATTAAAATTTTAATACATTAACAAAATGCTTCAATACCAATACGTTTTCTTTAGAACAGCTTAAATTATTCAAACAATGGTTTAAACAGTGATTGTACCTATTACCGAATCTTCTTAATTCTTTGAGCCTTGGAAGTAAGAAAACACTCTCCATGTTTAAAATGTTGTTTGATAAATATTTTGACAGTAACTGTCTTTTCTGTTCTCCTTTAACATAGATAGTAGCATCGGGTGGTATGACTTCTTTCAGCAAATCGCCTACATTTGTATATCCACTTGTGGACTGTCCATCCCAGCTAAGCCCATGGATTCTTTGTTTTAACCACCGAACTTGCTTTTGAAATCATCGCTTAGGGTGTTATACTCCACAGCCATGTCCAATATCTCATGCCATATTACATTATTCGCTACATCCAAAATGGCAATCTCCTTGCAATAGAAATCACTAGTTTTGTATTGATATCCTTGTAAATCGATTATGAAACACATGCTTCCTGCTTCAAATCACAGATGGGAATGGGGTTCTAAGCAAATCTCCCCCGTATACCCAGTTTAGGGACTTTACTCCCTCCTTTTATGATTTTTTCATCCAGGTAATTATCTGGATGATACTAAAGCAAGTCTGTTTTCTTAATCCAACTTTTACCATCCCCCAACCACGACACTAATAATTCGCGTCCGTGCTTCCGTTTCCGTAAAACTTTTTCCACTAAGTACGTGTCGGGTGCTGCTGTGAGCTGAATTTCATCGCCGTAAAAAGCACCTAGAATTGGCCGACCTTCCAAATCTTGTAGCAGATAGGTTGTCGGTCTCGTTTTTTGTACTTTAACAATTTTGAATAGTTCTGTACTCCAGTTTGGGTGAAATCCTCGATCGAATACTGCTTTATATTTTGATATACGCACAATGTCTCCAACCTTATACTTGTAACTTTTAGAAACGCTGTTAGCGGTGTAAAGTTTTATTCTTTCCGGATGTTCTTCTGCTTCCATAGGTGTCATGTTAATAGCCCGATGCGGTGTATTATTGTATTCTTCCATAACCTTAGGCAAAATATTCACCCATTTATGACTGCCTTGCAAGTAAAATCTTCTGTACAATTTGTTTTTGATTGTTCTAATCAACCGCTCGACCATACTAGCTTTGATTGCGGAATACGTAGAGTAATGGTTTATCTTATATTTTTGCATAAGATTTTTAAACCAGCGGTTGTAGTACTCTTTCCCAAAATCCGTTTGTAGATTGATTTTTAAGTTATTTTCTCCTTGCAGCATTTTGTCCAATATTTTTTTCATAGCATTTGTAACTTCTGATCCAGTTTTATTTTTTAAAGGTTCAGCTAAAGCATATTTTGTGAAACAGTCCACTGCTATTATAATATATCTGTACCCATTGTTCACACGCGAGTAAGGCTGCATTTCGCACAAGTCCGATTGGATAAGATCACGTTTCACATGTTTCAGATTTGTATGACGACGCTGAAAATTTTTTCTTGCAGGTTTAAATAATTCCTTAACGATGATTTCTTTACTCATTTTTGCTTAACACTGTTGCTAAACTAATAGGGTTATCTTTATCCAATTGCACCTTTGACATAAACTGAAGCTTTGGTTTGTAGTATTTGTTTTTTATAGCTGCTGGTGACGCCTCGTAAATCGATGCTATTGCAAGACTGAGCTCCTTTTCATTTGTCTCGGAAGTTGCAGTCAAATTAATAAAAACTGTATAAACGTTTTAAAGTCAGATACAAGCTTATCCAATTTTTCATTTACATATTGTTTATTAACTGCATCAGATGGCTCAACTGGTTGAGCAAGCATTGCGATACGCTGGTTTCTTGCATTGAAGGCTTTATCTTTACGTTGTATATCATCAGAACTTTTAGACAGTATGAAAAGGCTTGATTCACGAGCTTGATTACAGATTTCTTATTAACACAATCACTATCTTCTTTAGGATCCATTACATCCACTAGCCTTCTTTTACGAAAACTAATTGTTTCTTCTCCAGACTTGAATACTATAGTGCTTCTCTGATTAACACAATCACTATCTTCTTTCGGGTCTGATGAATTCACTAATCTTCTTTGCTGCATATCGTACCCATCACCATCCAACGTTAGCACAAATCCTCGACCTGGAGGACCGCGCCGAATATCAGCATCTTTACGCTCTGAACGTCCGAAGCGGTCGATAGGCATTTTAAAACTGTGTAATTATTTGCTGAGCTCACTGTATTATACCTTCTTCTCTCAACTCTTCTATTATGGACACCATCTCGTTAATGTTTTCCTCGCTTGTATTTCCAGCTCGGTTGGATGCGTTCAACAATCTCAGTCGATCCACAAGTTCATGTACATTATTCCAGTAGACATATTGCACCGGCTTTGAATTTAAACTTTTGTAAAACCGATTAGAAAAGCCTAAACCCGATCCCTTAGACTGTTTTCTTCTCTTTGGCTGTTTTCTTTCAGGATTCCTCCGAAATTCGGTGAGATATTTTTGCACATATTTGTTAAACTTTTGTTATTTGTTGGGAATCCGCTTAAATCGTGCACCGCAAATGGGTTAAACTTTCTTCTCAAAATCGACGCAGATTTGATCATTTCCAAGTAATTCGGCAAATCTTCATGCAAATTGAAATCACCATCTTCGGGGCTGATGTCTTTGTAAACCAGCAGGTTGTATAAACCCTTCGTACCTGGATATATCACATTATTTAATGTTATATCGCTAGTTTCCGGGTTAATTACCAATACACTTTTCCACAAACTCCATGTATCGGTTTCCGCATTATACTTTACTCCATAAATTGATTTGTCAATATTTTCGTCCTCGTCTCTAGCTAACACATCCGCATAGTAAAGATGGAACGGTTCTTCTGGAACGAGTTGTTTAATTTTCTTTATAGGTACGTCCATGTTTTCGACTTTAACCTTTGTTGTAGGTGTGGGAATTTTTCGGTGATCGATTGCAACTGGGAAGCGGTTATTTCAAGGATCGATCAATTGTTTGTGCACCTCTTTGAATTTTTGCTGAGATGTAGCATCTCCCTTTTGTACGCTACAAACTTTTTCGTACAGCATCCTGCATAAGATGAAGACTGCGTTTATTCGCAATAAAATTGTTAACGTCCGTCATCATGAAACTTTGGATGAGAACTAGCTGTTTTGAATAATGTCAAATATTTATATACTCGTCGAAATTCCTCCGATACCGCCCTTATCCAAATCAAAATCTTTCACAACAGTTATAAAATTATGTTTTGAGTCACCCCAACACTGTAAACACATTTCTTTAAATTTCGGATATGCCATGTCACCACTTATATGATCCGAAAAGATATGGCGAAGGTTTGTATCATCCTGTTTCCATAATGCGATTACATTGGCGTTATCTCTGAGTCTATGTTTTAAGGCACTAGCGTAAGTTTGACATAGATAGAACGAATCTATTGCTTTATGTCGGCCGAACGAGAAAAATTGAGTGATTTTACTTTGCTCGTTTGCAGGTATATCATCGAAAACCATAATTGAATCTTCTTTGGTATCTCTGGGTTCAATCAAATCATCGTAATTTTCAAACTCATGGTACCCAATTTCTTCTTTTAATGGTGTAAAACGTTTCTTAATAATTCGTATTTCGGTTGATATAAACTTTTAGAAAACACATAAACGTTTTGGAATCTAAGACCGTTCTCGTGCAAGATCAGAGATATTAGAGCATTAGTTTTCCACAACTCGATGGTCCAGCGAATATAGCTCGTATGTTAGACGGGAACAATGAACCATGTTTACCATCCTCTCTTGCACTAGCAATAGCAAAGTTATCATAATTCTGTATAGGTATTTTAACTTCTTGTTTCGCAGTCTCCATATTGCTTCGAGCGTACGCTTGCTTTTGCTGCTGCTTGCGGTGATAGCTTAACGTCTCTTTCGGTATATTATATTTTTACTGATGGAGTAAATACTTGATTTACCCAGCCGAACTTCTTCTATAGCTTTTCTAATGCTTCGTTACTGTATCCACTACTTCGTTTTCTTATGTAATTGCGAACCATGCTAACCAATACTGTCGGAGACACTTTCACCCTATGGGGCAATTTCACTCTATGGGGTAATTTCACCCTATGGAGGCAATTTCACCCTATAGGGCAATTTCACCCTATTCTGATGGAGGTAAATTCGCTCTAAAATAACTAGAACTTATGTACAGAGTGGGAGATGCTCACCATTCGACAAATAAAAGTAGACTAATTGAAACAAAATAATTCCTTGCTTTTATACAATTTTATTAAAAATATATACAAAATATTTAATTGTGAATAAATCTATTAACAATTTCCGTAAACGGATTATATTCAAACATAGAGTCATGTATAATTAAAGCATAAGCCTTCATCGACGGTTCAAAATTTCTTGAAGCTTCTAATTCCATTCTTACATCAACCGTCGCATCCTTGATGCTTTCAAATTGATGACGACAGTCGATTACAAAGACAGGTGAATCCTTAAACCTGTTGTAGTCCATTAAACATTTATTTGACGATTTGTTCGGGTAGTATTTTTCCATAAAAGATGCATAAGACAGGTACGCTGGCAAGTAGTCATTCTGCTCGAAATCCAAATTTAATCGACCTTGAGGGAACATCTGAGAGTTTAAAAACACTTTGACATTGGTTATATTGGCATTCGTAAAGCTTGTAGCATTTTCTTCTTTCCTGTCGTACTTCCCATTTTGCAGCGCCAGTAATATCCACCGAGCCTTCTCTGTTTCGTTCGATACTTTAATTCTCCATACTTGCGACTTTGATTGTGTTAGAGACGGTAATTCATGTAGTTCCCATTTTCTGAATGCAACCATTATAGATGATTGATTTTGCATTTCCGAAAGCAGCGACGCCTTGGCGAAGTCACTTAATGTTATATGCGGACCTCCCATGAAATACGTTGTATTTTGAACGTTACTGTATTTCCAATCGACTTGTAGCAATTTACGTCCGACTTGGATCTGATTAAAATCAGCTCTTGAGGCATGTTGACGATAGTTTTCTTGTAATCTTCAAAAACCCAAAATGGTTTTAGCGGTATAGCACAACTAAACCGTCCATCTTGGAATATGGTATCGGGTTTCCACCCGGTATGTGTAATAGATTTTGTTTCTGATTCTTCCATGGATACTAAACCTTTAATAGTTCTTGTAATTCCAGGGATTCGACAGACATCTATTATTTGATTATTACCCAATTTGTATTGAATTTCCTCAAACAGAAAATATGGTGCATTTCTAGTAAATTCGTAAGCTTTAGGGTCTGGTTCTGCTGCTCTAATCGGGTCTACAGTTGTTGACGCTTCCTTAATGTTTCCGTAGGCTTATAGGTACCCTTTATAAATATAAAACTTTCATGAGGGTATGTGATGTTATCACTGCTCTGGATTTCAATTGAAATTCGATCGTTGTTTTCTGCATTCAATGTAAAGGGAAGATATGTATAATAATCTTCTTTATTATGGTTTCGTCTAATTTATAACCTCCAAACACATCCAATTTGGGCACGTCCTCATATTTAAGCCTTCCAAGTTTAACGTTTTCATCACCGTGGAGATCTAAGCTGCGTTTACTTCTGCCTCCCATCATTTATAACTTTTAATCCCAAAGATTTTAAGAAACGTATTTCTTCTGCTGTAAGTCTCTCGACAACTTGACGCTTTGACGCCGTATTCACTTCTAATCGTCTGGGGTGTTGTAGCGTGCTTTATATACAAAATCGATAGGCATTTTCAGCTACTTTTTATTTCCAGTCTCACACAGGTGTATGTTTCCGGGGAAAAGTTTACCAATTCACCCAAATGATCGACTAGTCTGATTGTAATATTATCGATTTCTGTCACGCTCAGCGGATAATATATGACGTGGTTAGGTTCCTTTTCCAGATTATACCCGGGTGGTACAGATAGACTGAATTCGAATATGCTGTGCGTAAGAAAATTGTTTCTGAACGATCCGCTGGTGATATTGGTTTCCACAAAAATGTTTGAGACCGATATTATGTTCACTTGCTGATTAGCGATATGTACGGTATCTGCAGCCAATTTGCGGTTGGTAAACCCCAAGATGCTTCCAATATTGTTTTACGGTTTGCCCCAAAATCAATCGGTATACTGCTTCGTATAGAACACTTTAATGTATTATTGTTGGCACTCAGTTTAAAATATTTTTCAATGTTCTCGTTGATGTCCGGCTTCTGACTGAACCATTTTTTGAAGACGTCCTGTATATATGCATTTATTTCTTCTAATTCGTATGATCCAGGTTCAATGGTTATTCTGCGATGCTCTGGATCGTTAAAGTATAAGTTATTGTTTCCTGGATGTATGTTTTGCACAGTGTTACAAGTGTACAGTCCCACTAGACCCAAAGCATATTCACCGTCTTGTTTCAATTTAATTGGTGGGTAAATGGATCCTGTCGATATGACATTACCATACCCGAACACGCTCACTGTTTTAGCCATTGTCACTAAGAAACTTTAACACTAAATGTCCACAATTGTATGTGTTGTAAGTCTGCTCCGGTACACTGTTGTAGTAAATTTTACAACCTCGAAAATATCTCTTCACTTCTTCCGGTGGTCTCAAGTCTCCAAACGAATCGTAGTAATACACACTATTTCCTACGTTTTCGGTACCCCACCCAATGTGTACCCGAACCTTTGGTGGTATCCAAATTAATCACACCCGATTCGTTGACATGCGGTCTAATCTTCTGTAACTGATCTCTAGAAAAGACACCGCGAAAATGAGGAATGTTAGATGCGTGTTTCCTTATATCTACATCGGTGAGAGCTCTTCGAGGTAACTTGCTTAGTTTTTTGATACCTTTTTACAAATGCTGCGCCCCTGTTTGTACGGTTTCAAGAATAATGCCGTGCCTTTTTTGTATGGTTTTAGAAACATCCCATTTCCTTTTTTCCCAACGGTAATGGCTTCCATAGATCTGTTGTGTCGTTCGCTCTCCTTAAGCTGTTCGTTGGCTGTTCTGACATCATTTACTGCTTTAGCTATCCCTGCAGCACCACCTGTTAGTGCCCTAGGGCACTTAGTCCCGCGAATATCGGAATCAATGGTAAAAAACCTCCTTTTTGTGGAACGGGTATAATACGTGGGACTCTAATTTTGTTTCTCCCACCGGCTCCTTTTATGATTTTTTTACCAATTAGAATACCAACATCTAACAGCTTTTTCAAGTTGTCGGAACCAACTCGGTCTATTGCGGAGCGTATTTTCTTCAAGAATCCACCTTTAAAACTTATTTTCTTCTTTAAACCCATACCCATTTTCTCTTCGCTTTCATAGCGTTTGTCACAAACCAAGCTGCGGCTTTTTCCCCAAACTTTGCGTTTTAGACTTAACTCTCCCCAGGCTTCTTCTTCTAAAATTTTATCTGCTCGGTGTCTGGCTGGAAGATCGTCGGGGTACTTGGCGTATGCAATGTCGTGGTCTTTACACAATTTATCTAATTCGTTTATTCCAGGATCACCTCTTGCTAAGCGCTCATCCAACTTTGTACCAGGACCGCAGTACTGATAACCTGGAATATGCAACTCAAACGGTAACCTGTTTATAGCGCTGTTGATTAAACCCTCTCCAGAACAGATAATCATGTGTTTACTCAAAAAAATCTCAAACTATACTAAATAAATAAACAACAACGAGTCTATTTATACTTTTTCAAAAAATTTACAATATATTTACAATAACAATACATTTACATCCACGTCTCTTGGACTGTCTTTTATACTCTTTCTAGTTATCACCATAACCAGAATCTTCAGATTCTGACAAATTTAAACGTCTAAACATTTCCACTAATGTTCTTGTACGCATCACATCTTGCACAAATATATCCGGAAAACATATAACAGCTCCAATGCATTTAGTGCGCTCTGATTCAATTCGTTGTAGAATAAAATATTGCTAATTCGAACTTCGCCTTCAATCAAGATTTTAATTCGTTTCTCTCCTTCAGTCATAGTATTAAACCCATCGCAATCATTTAAATTAGAATTAGCAACAAACCCTACTAATTCGCTGTATAATGCTGGGAAGTTCACGACTTTCCAACTGTTTAAGTTGATACTCAAACAGCTCTCGCATATGGAATATTTTACGGCACTCCAATTCATTTATAACTATCGAGCTATCACCCATTATTATTTTTAACTGGAACGTTTCGTCCTCGGTTGATCCAGATACTGGTGACAGAGTGATAAAAAACGGACCTCCTAGTTGTATGTGTAGATCTTCCATTTCGGGTGCACCATTTAATCGAGTGTTTAGTACGTCACGAGAAAATACGTTGATTTGAAATTCCACTTGAAAATTTGTAAATGCTAACCAATTTTCGTATGTCAATTCCAGAACATGGTTGCCACAATATTTCTTGCTACACACCAATCGTAATACGGGTTTTATTCTCTGGTTTATAACAAACCCAATTTCCACATTATGAGGGTGTTCACCCAATTCACTTAAACTATACGTAAACTTATTAATCAGATTTTCGGTATACGAAACTTGTGCATTATTAACATCTACAGACTCCATTGCTTTGCACTGATTTCACTGAGATGACTGAGAAGGAATCCTATGCAGATCATCCTTTTAAATGTTTCAGGGTTGTTGTTGCGCATGCTCCTCATTATCATTTGCAGTATTTTACAGACAGGCATGAACTAGTTTGTAATCCGATTCAAGGTTAGTTAAGAATATTAGGTTTTACTGGTGTGATTAGACTAGTTTGGAATGCATGAATAAGCAGAGAGCTAACTGGTTTTCACCAAGGTAAATAGACTAGTTTGGAATGTTACTCAAGGTTAAACGACGCTGGGTTTTTAAAAGTAAACTACCAACAGGGTATAAAAGCACCATGCAATGCGATATAAATTCAGTTTTTGTTTAGTCTTCGGCTAGTTACAACTGTTAAAAGTCTTTGACCAGTTTTAATTTCTTTATAGAAAAATGGCATCATTCGTGTGCAACGTCTGCGGGGCTGTCTTCTCGAGGGGTGATAATTTAAAACGACATCTGTTCCAGCAGCATGACGTGGGATCGAAATCCACCGGTCTTTTTGTTTGCGATGCATGCCCTGCATCCTTCTCGCGGAAGGATAGCCTAAAACGGCACAAGGACGCCAAGCATGGTGTGGCTGCCCCCGTTGCCGGACCATCTGGGATCAAACGACCGACCGCACCAACCGTTGAGGGACCTGCCCCCAAGAAGTCGCGGAGATGTGCGGAATGCAATGTGGACGTTGTCAACTTGGTAGCCCACCAGCGATCTAACGCGCACAAGACCGCTGCTAGCCGTGTCCTGGATGGCGGTGTGGAAGTAGTAGCGACAGCGTTCAAAAGTCGAATCGCGACATACAGAATTAAAAATGCTAATACTAGTGGTATGTATTTTTTATAAGTATTTTGTATTTGCTTAGTTCGTATTTTAGGTCTATTGGATTTTCTATGCGAGCAGAAGGAGAGGTTCATAGCCTTAGTCGGGGAACAGCTGGCTATACACACCTCCCTCAAGGTTAATTGCGAGTTGTTTGGTGACTACACCAAGATGGCTGCGGTAGAGGGTGTTGAAGATATTAAATCCTTCAACACCCGAAATGTTGTAGTCACCTCCTCCAGCGACCTGGGAGCGGTCTACAACACCTTTGTGGAGAGGATGTCGGCTAAGTCGGACGAGTTCCAAGAACGTGATTCTGGTTAGTTTCTACAATTATTAATTTTTTTCTAATTTTTAAATTTTAGGATGGACTCTGAAACAGGCGTTGTACTTGGAGGTAAATGTTAACAAGTACCAACCAATGCGCGGATCCTCCTACATCGAGCTTCCCAAATGGGTTCAGGTTAAGGGAGCCGTCGTTAACATCCAAAATAACGATGATGCATGTTTTGCGTGGTGTGTTGTGGCAGCCCTACACCCCGTTAACGACCGCAAGTGTATCGAGCTACCCGCATTACAGCACGGTACTCGACGTAACAGGAGTACTGTTCCCCATGCCCATAAAGGACATTCCCAGGTTTGAGGAGCAGAACGACATCAGCATCAACGTCTTTGGGGGAGAAGGCAAGTCCATCGTTGGACCACTACATTTCACCGCTAATAAAAGGGATCGGCATGTGAACCTACTGTACATTCAGGATGGGTGCAAGTCCCACTACTGTTGGATCAAAGATTTGGGAAGCTAGTGGGTAAGCAGATCTCTCGTGAGCATACCCGCAAATGGATTTGCGATGGATGCTTGGTGTTTTTTCCATCCGAAGACAAATTACACCAACACTCAACAAACGACTGCAACCATGTGGTGACAACCATGCCGAACCACTTCAATAACATTGTAGAGTTCACCAACATCCACAAACAAATGCGGGTACCGTTCGTGATTTATGCTGACCTGAAAGTGTGTTGAAGCCTATTAGCTCCGCAGTTCCGGATCCCACCTCTTCCTTCACCAACAGCACACAACACCACGAACCCTTCAGTTTTGCATACTATATCAAATGTTCATACGATGACTCGTTTAACAAATTTGAACTGTACAGAGGACCTGAAGCCGCAAAAGTTTTTATGGAAAAGATGAAAGAGGAAGCCCAACGATTGGGAAAAATTTTAAAACAAACACCCCATGCTTCCAATGGAACCCCTAGATGAGTTGTTGTTTCATATGGTTGAGGAGTGTGGCATCTGTAAGCAGCCTTTGGGAAATGAGAGGGTGAGGGATCACTGCCACCTCTCAGGAGATTTCGCTTTGCCGCACACTCCCAATGCAACATTAAATACACGGTTCCAAAGTTTATCCCGGTGGTGTTTCATAACCTAAGCGGTTATGATGGACATTTTATCGTAAGGAGCTAGGATGTGATAAAGAACGTGTAGAGGTGATCCCCAACAATAAGGAACGATATATTTCATTTACGAAGTATGTTCGATTAGCAGGAGATGCAGATACTGAAGATGATCACAATTCAACGATCCAGCTGCGTTTCATAGATTCGCTTCGTTTTATGGCATCATCGTTGGATAAGTTGACGAAGAATTTAGAACCTCAACAGTTTGTTGAGGTCCAAAATTTTCTCAGACGACAGATCGCGTAGTTTGCTGACGAGGAAAGGTGTTTTCCCGTATTCATACATTTCTGATGTAAGTGTATTGAATGAAACCTCTTTACCCGCAAAACATGCTTTCTTCAACGACTTATCTTCTACGACTATTAGCGATGAGGATTATAAACATGCGCAGAAGGTGTGGGAGGAGTTTCACATACGAAACTTGGGTGAATACAGCGATCTGTATTTAAAGAGCGATGTTCTACTGTTGGCAGACGTTTTTGAAAATTTCAGAAACGTTTGTCTAAAACGTACAATCTCGACCCGGCCCAGTACGTGACAGCTCCTTCTCTCGCCTTTGATGCAATGCTGAAACACACTGAGGTGAAGCTGGAGTTATTAACCGATGTTGATATGCACCACTTTGTTAAGAAAGGCATTAGAGGTGGTCTCACTCAGTGTAGTCATCGGTATGCTCGTGCCAACAACAAGTATATGGAGGATACAATCCCAGTGAACCCTCCATGTACTTGACATACCTCGATGCCAACAACCTATATGGATGGGCTATGAGTCAACCACTTCCACATGGGTTTTCAGGTGGTTAAACATCGATCAGGTTAACCATCTGAAAGATAATATTTTGAATATTCCCATTACATACAATATGGGGTACATCCTAGAGGTTGATCTGCACTATCCACAACAGCTTCAGGATCTGCATAACGACTTGCCTTTCTGCCCCGAGACCATGGTTCCACCAACACCGTCTTCTAGGACTCCAAAGCTACTCACCACACTTTTGATAAGAAGAAATATGTAATCCATTACCGAAACCTCCAGCAGGCTCTGCGCGATGGTCTACAATTAACTACAGTTCACCGTGTGTTGGAGTTCGAGCAATCACCGTGGCTCAAACCTTACATAGATTTAAACACGTCTCTCCGTACTTCTGCCACTAACGCGTTTGAAAAGACTTTTCAAACTTATGAACAATGCGGTTTTGGTAAAACAATGGAGAACGTAGACAAAAGGGTCGATGTAAAGATTGTGTCGCGGTGGGAGCACGAGGACAAAAGTTGTGGCAAGTGGACTAATAGCAAACCGAACTTTAATAGTTGTTTAGTGCTGAGCGAGGATCTAGTGATTATACAGATGGATCGTGTAAAAGCCACTTACAACAAACCCATTTATGCAGGTTTTCGATTCTAGATTTGTCAAAACTCTTATGTATGAGTTTCACTACAACACTATGATCCTCTGTATGGCTCCAGATTTCGCTTTTATATACGGATACAGACTCCTTGTTTATAGTATACAGACAGAAGACTTGTATAGTGATATTAACTAACATAGACTACTTTGATACTAGTGATTACTCTCCTACTAACAAATACAATATCCACTTAGTTAATAAGAAGGTGGTGGGTAAGTTTAAGGACGAGTTTTGTGGGGATTTGGTGTTGGAATTTGTAGGTAGTAGGGCTAAGTCCTACTGCATTATTAGTGAGAAAGACATTGTTAAAAGATTAAGGGTGTTAGTCGTAGTGTGGTGGCGGGGATTAGTGTAGATAGTTTTAGGGATGTTGTTATTAATAATAGAGATGCCCTCATGAATACGATGGTATCAATCCGGAGTAAGAAACACCAACTTTATACACAGCTTATTAATAAAATCAGTTTATCGGGCGCAGATGACAAGCGTTACGTCATCCCCGGAAGCATATCAACATATGCATGGGGGCATAAGGATATAGGTTAAGTTGTTTATATTTTATTGTGTATATATAGTATGTAAGTTAGTTATAAGCATATCTACCCTCCCCCATCCTTAAAATTTCCTTTGTTCCCGGCGGCATGTGTTTACCTCCACGTGGTGTCGCTGGACGGTAAAACATATTGTTAACAACAATATGTCTTATTGACTGAAAACACGTCTCCTCTTTTTTTACATTAATCTCTTTTGTTACACGTCTATTTTAAACAACCCATTAATCTTTTTTTGTTACAGATTAAACTTTCGGCTACACACAGGAAATAATGCTATACTTTGTAAAAATTGTAATAGTTTATTAAACTGTAAATTGGATAAAATAAATTATTAAACTTTTGTGTTACTACCTCTAACTGTTTGGTTAAAGCATATACCTTGGGTAGCGAAAAGGTTTTAAAAATGGAGTTAAATATATACGAGCAAAGGCGAAATTTAGAGGTTTGAGAGCTTAAAGTATAACTTTGCAGGGCGTGGTCCGATTTCAAATCTGTTTGCAGATTCTGCATAAAATTCTAAGCTAACAAGATGTATTGCATGACTAAGAAAATTTATAAGAACGCTCAAAAGTCGCTACAGGTAAGAAATCTTAAAATGGGGTAGCTCCCTTGGGGATGATGCAATCTAAAAATTCTTAAAGATTCGGGTACCTGAGAAAATCTATTGTTAATTGATACCAAACAAGGTAGGTTTATCTCGAAAGATGCAATGGCTAGTCGAAGAAAACTATTTGGTCCAGAATGTTAGCGGAAAAATCTTAAAAATAGGTTTATCACGTGGGAGGAAATGTGGATGCTCATTTATCTCGAAAGATAAAAAATTTAAGATATTTATCTCGAAAGATGAAAAATGGTTAGTCGAAGAAAACTTTTGGTCCAGATGTGTGAGGAAATGTGGGATTCTGGAGGAAATGTGGGCCTGGGTTGCCTGATTTTCCTCTACTGCCCTGTTACTCTAATGACAAGGGTGGTTCCAGACAGACCATGTAGAGCTGAGGACAAGTTAGAGGATATTACAGACTTGCTAAATAAAGCTAAAATACACATCGAGAAAATCCAACGCAGGAAAAGAGAGAAACGTAACCAGAAAATTAAATAACGGGTAATTTTTAAAATGGGGGATTTAGTGATTATTAAAAGATTAAAAACCACAAATTGGAAAAGAAATGTTTGTGGAAAATTATCATTACGATATAAGGGGTCGTATCGAATTAGGGAGTATATATTTAAAAACTGTCAACTTAGCTTTTCAATTGGGAGCAGAAATTGGTTTGCCTTGACGTGTGGCTGCACAGCACCACAGAGAATTATACAGCAGATAATACACAAGTATTATCTGCTGTATAATTCTCTCTATGGATATCATTGTTCATTCTTCTGATTGAAAGTATGATGATCTAAAATCACGCTTTCCCCAAGAATGTTTGGAATATTTCGATCTTAATAAACTCCTGCCTAACACATTTCTAAATCAAGAAAATTTAAATGATTTATTTTGGCAGAAAATATTAGCTGCAAAATTTCATCAGTTGTTGAGACATGAAGAGGTTCAAACTGAGTTGATGTTGCAGGGAGAATGCGACTTTTGACGGTAAAAATGAGAAAAATACGAAAACCACTTCCAAATGATGTAATGAAAGTGATTGATCAATGCAATAAAGACATTTTCCCTGTAATTCGCTCGTTACTACTTACACTTGCCAGTCTGCCCGTTAGCGTTGCCACTGCGGAGAGATCATTTTCGACTTTGCGAAGGTTGAACTCTTAGTTACGCACAAGAATGACAGAAGATTGGTTAACTGAACTATGCCTATTAAACACACACAGGGATGTCGATATTGATACTGACAGTGTCCACAGATGTCATAAATCTGGTGCACACAGGGTTGAATTTATAATTTGATACTTTGGGATTTAGTCACTTTTTTAGTTTCTTTGTGTTGATTTAAATATTACTGCGTAGTTTCGTATGTAGAATTTGAAATAAAATAAGTGCCCTCTCCCTCCTCGACACTTTTCAGCAATTATTGTAAGTTGATTTTAGTTATACCTACGTAGTATTATTATGATAAACTCTTAATTTGTTATTAAAACTCTCCCGTTTTTATCACCAAGTCGTTTTGCTCTATGTTCATATTAACTTATATAATGAAAATACCCCAAGATATAAGCCCATAAAGTTTGTTTGGTATGTTAGAATCACGTTTTACTTCCAATGCACTGGTTCTTATGCATTACACTAAGTTACATAATATAGTTAATTCTATGTCAAATTTGATGTTTAGTTTACTTTTTGTTTATTGACGTATTTAATAATAGCTTGTTTGCGTAACATACCATCCAGTGGAGTAATTACAAGGTTACCAAGGTTAGAATCGCAATTGGCGGCTAAAAACTTCCGCCTCAGACCGAAAATACACAATACTTTTAGCAATAATACTAAATGCAACTATACCATTGTCCTGGAGCAATTGTATATGCGTAAGAAAAAACTGTCCCTCATTTGTAATCCAAGCGCACAAGCTTGAATTGCTACACGAATTTATAGTTTTACAAGAGACGACTATATAGTAATTTTATAAACTGAAGATTTAGATGTAGAGACATTTCTTTTTGTCGAAAGGTATATAAAAATATTTGATTTTATAAGCACGTAATTGATACTATTACATTTTACAACATAGGAAACAAACATTGTAGTCATTGGAAGCTAATACAGCCATAATTTTGGGACCTGGACAAAACGTTTAAATGATGAAGTTGCGCCTAAAGATGCTGTCGAAATGTTAATAGGAAAAGTTCTCCTTCTGGAATCTACCCGCAGACGGAAAATGGGTAACGTAAATGGAAAAACTCCGCAAGAGAAAATAGCTGGCCGATGTTAGGAACTCGGTGGCAGTGTGAAGAGTGGGGAGGATAAAAAGCGCCGCTTAACCAGGGTGTAGAGCGAAGAGAAAGGAGTAGGGTGTCTTCAAATAAAGACGAAACTAAACGGAAATTACTAAACTCTGCTTTTCGAAATATTTTACATGAATTACATTAGTTATTCTTGAACACACAAAGCGTACCACTTTTAACTTTTAAACTTGTGTGCTGCATTGACATTAAGCACCTACATTAATTTACTTTATAAAAGCGAAGTGACGTAACATTAATTAGTGCACCGGCTAGCTTTCAGGAACGATAGGTGAATTCTAAAAGCAAATGCACATCTTTTTAGGTGTATACAATCCACCTGCACAATCCCATATAATGTCTGCCCAAAAGGTAGGTGCTTTAAGAGACGATTTAACAGTCCTTACTGCAATATAGATTGATGGAGCTTTGTGTATACATTTTCTCACCTTTTACTAATTGAAGATACAAATAATAAAAGACTCAAAGTCTTGTTCCCCTAACCTATATCAACAAACATGAATATTACAACAAATAGCAAAACGAAAAACTAAGCTCTATCCCTAATTGACCAAATATGCGGATATTTAAAAGAAAAAGAACATTTTAAATTTATTAGTTATAGACATCCATCCAAACTAGCTGGTACGTATAAATTATACTGATACAATTGTACTACTTTTCCATATATAAATGTCTGGTTTACAATTCGCTTTGACTAAGCGTACACTAACGTAAAAAGCTTTATTCCATCACATAATTACAATTATTAAATATACAACAGCATGAAATGTGTAGCAGGTCGAAAGCAAAAATTTACTGACAAGGGTTTGTTGGTCTTGTAAAAAACTCAAGCAAACTTTTACTGTAGGAATAGGGTTGCAAGTAATCCAATATCCCAACTTAGCGTTGAATGAAAGGGGAGCTTTGGCCTGTAACGAAATTTTAAATTTCGCATTTGAGAACTTGCTTCTCTAACAATCCCGTCACTTTTGTTATCTGATTTACAACCTCATCCGCATGACAATGGTTACGTTGCTCTGCACTATTGTTTGGTTTTAAATAACTGAAGATAAAGAGCTCCTTCCCTTTTCGTTCATAAGCTTTTATAAGTTATAACTTCCCAGGGTATTACTCGATTGCCCTCGTTTACACGGATTGTGCGTCTAAAGCTGACCTATTGTCGAATTCAATGCCATTTTGTTTATGTCCACGGTTATCTTGTTCTCACACTTTTAATAGCGGCATTATTTGTCTACGTTCACAACGGATTTTTTATTAATGTAAAAATTATAAGTATATCATTAATATGATAATCCAACATAATTTCGATTTATTTGAATCCCAGTGAGCTCTTATTTTCTTCCATGGTTTACATGTAACGTTTAATTTTTTATGGCGGGTTTATGACTAATGGTATTGTAGGGAGTGTTGGTCCAATTCTATGATTCGATGGTTTGTTTATAAACTCGCGTGAATGTTTACAAATAAACTTTCCTAAAGTCTGTTTTTCTAAATTAATACGAAGAGTGCAAAGTCTCGATCATTATTATCTGTCGTATTTAATATACGTTAAGTGCTTTACTATTTTAATTCTTTATCCTAATTTAATGTAATATTGGAATAACCACGTTATTATTGTAAACTACCAAAGCTCCTAAACATTTTTCAGAATATTTTCGTGATAAAAGTCCATTTAACTAATTAATAATAAATTCTTTTCTGTTACCTAGTGTTTGCTTAAATAATGCACTAGCCTTACACTTAATAATCAAATAATAAATTAAGCAATTGCTCCCTCGATAAGCTTAATACACATAAAAGAAAATTATTAGAACAAATAATTAGCTGAGCTCCTGTTAACGCATAAACTTAATACTACTCAAACAACAAAGAAAATATTTAAACATTAGATGTATGCTAATAAAATCTTAATATGAAAAAATATTCCTACCTTCGTAACCGTCTGTGGAAGGGCTACAGCAGCCCTCGAATTAAAAAAAATATATGTAAAATCTCTGAGAACTTAGTTCAGAAAAAGTATACCGCCTAGAGCGTAATAAGGATACCTATCTGTCGTAATAACTTGATAAGGGGCAGTACAACAAAATTCCTGGTCTCGCACGAAAGTCGTTATAGCTCATCCAACATCAATTTATATAGCTTTCCAGCAGCATCCATTCACTATTCTTTGATGTAAAACAATTAAATGCCATGACTAGTTCCAGATATTTTTGCGCCTTTTTTAATAAGGCTTTACTTTTTCATTTTACTATTTAATTTTAGGGAATTTTTGAACCCCGCATGGGGTCCCTCATTATTATGATGTTCAATTTAAGCTCACGTGTAAACCACGCGAAAATTTGGTTCTCACATACTTTAAGACATTCATCTACAATTTGTGCTGTAAAAACCGCATATATATTGCGATTCCCATGCCTTGAAAGTGTAGCTGCGTCTACCAATTTTAACGTATGAACATTAGAAATCTTGGAAGGGGACGATAGTTATTGGGAAACAAGCGTCGAAAAGTAGAAACTTCTACTACCGGCCTTCATCGAGTAAGGACGCCCGAGTGTAAATCTCCGAGAGTCGACGAAGTAATCCACCTCCCTTTGATACCTATCCCACTAGCAAAATAAAAAGTACCGGAGATTCGTCGACAAGAGTCGCCGCCAGCCAAGCAACGAACGCCTGAACAACCCCCTGAAAGACAAGACAAACAAAGCCATTGGCGATTCCCCGGTAAGTTTTTGAAGGATTAATTTGAAACAACTTCATTCATATAATAGAATTTGAGGCCTACTACTTTACGTCAGATTTGTATGGTTGACGAAGTGGCGGGTCTACTTCCTAAATAATTTGTACATTATTGTATTGCAATATATGTACAAAGAAATCTATTTCAGGATCACACGAACAAAACTTAACATTCAAATGCTGAATTTAATAACATGTATCTTGTCGTAGCAATATTTAAACTACAGGAAACAGTATACGTTTATATGTTGCACTGGAAGGCGAAAGTCCTAAGAGATTAAAAGCGTATACATTTTCTAAGAACCTGCCGCTGATTAATCCATTCATGAAATTAAATTATAGCTTATAGCAACGGCCACGCATAGCTAGGAGCCTCTAAGACACCCTTTTTCGCAGCCAAGAGGTAAAGCATTATGCCATGTACCAAACTTTTAACCACCCACGGTCACGACTAACGTACGATTTTCACAACCACAAAGACATCTTGTAAACCACACAAGTTCAAAAATTCGATGTTCATTTGAATAATAACCTAGATAACAGTTACTAAAACCATGAAGGTACACAAATTAAAGTCGTTTACATCCAAATAGTTCAAGAATTTAATATTTTTCGAAAGTTTTAAACAAGCAGCAGGCCATTGGAGTATTATTATGCCACAACGTGTGATGCGATTTATCTATCAATTACCATTTTGGAAATGCGCGCATCTAAATAAGGTGTTAAAACGTACATTGAGCTAAATGCAAACACTTGTATCCGCCAAAAGGCATTAGAAACCTTAGAATATATATTGATAAACTTTAACTAACTTTTGTTGAAACGTTATAATCCTTACTGAAGCTTGAATAATCTAAAACTATATTTATTGTCTTTATGTACTGTTCTATTTTTTATGGATTTTCTACAAATTCCACCTCCACCCCACCCTATATTAAGTTATAATTTTCGGTTTTTGTGTTCAGTGTTCAGTTGATGTCGTTCTCTTCTTTTCATTTCGCGTCAATCCACTTTCATTATTTATTTTGCGCTGTTTTTCTAATTGCATAATTTTGTCACATTTTTCTACTGCTTTGTTCATTTCTCACGTGAATCTGTTTATTTTTGACTTTCTCAATGCTATATTTTTTAACTAACGCATCTTATTTGTTCTATGTTTCATCTCTACAATTACTTTCTTTCTAGTTAAGTTTTATTTTGTATCTTCTACCTTTTTCTTCTACTTGTCGTAAATAACTGTTTATTTATTTACATTTTTGGTACAAAATTTATTTCGATCTTTTAACATTTTAATTCGGCTTTTACCAAATGTTTATCTATATTTTATGCGGTCGTTTTATCTTAACCTTGTAACATTTAGTCCCTTTCTAGGAGCTAATGCCCATATGTGTAGTAAATATATTTCTCTGTAACTGAGAACTTACACCTGCGCAAATTTCTAAGTTCTGCCATTTGAAACAACCTCCATTTGTGAGATACTTATTTTTCTGTCACCTGCTATTTATTTAAAATTGTGAATAACAAGAAATTCTTGAATTATTTTGTTGAAAACTATTTAAATTTGTTTAATTTTCTACAAATGCATCATCTAATATATCTGAACTCCATGTAGGTTTGTAGACCGATGTTGTAAAAAAATAGCGCTAACTGAGCTCAACGGCCTTCCCATAGCTACTACGTCTTTCTACCGTAGAATCTTCCACCCCCATTAAAAACACGTGGTAGGCAGTAAATGTTGGTGAAGGTCTGTTATGTCATCTGGGAAGAAAATGCAAAAAAGTACTACAGCCTCATTAAATCGGAACATCGCCAATAGCGATATTATGTCAAAACCGCCCAGTAAGTCTGCTGATTGTAGGCTTGTCTTCTAGTCTTACAATAAAATGTGCCAAGTCTCTGATGTACGGGTTCGATGTTTCAACGTATGGTTGAAAAAGTTTTATCATTTTTTTTATGTAATTGTAAAAATTTATAAACGTACCCACAGTACATTCCTGTTGTTAGTTTAAGAACTTGGAAAATAATTTTGTTCACTGGAAAGTTTTTCCATTAAGCTAAGTACTTTTTTATATATTTGATTTTTTGTTTTGCTTCAGAATGTTTATATGTATTTGCAATAAAAACATAATTGTGTAATGACCCTATATCTGTTTTTCACAACTAATTTAAAGGTGATAGTTCCAGCTTTGCTGTAATTAAATACATTGCCATTACCCAGAGGCGTGATTAATATTTAGGTAATTTATTTTTTGATTTAGAAGCATTTCTTTTCAGCTAACCTCTCTTTATCATAAAGTTTATTATGTTGGTTTTAACATTACGGTACTCGATTATTCCTCGTGTAAAACGTAGGCCAGAATGACTTTCCTGATCTTAGGTTTCCCAACCCCTTGTTGTTCTTTCTGGGGGTTCTTTTTTTAAAAAATCACTGTATTTCAAGATTAGGTGGCGTCCAAGATACTTGCCGATTAATACTTATTTCGCACAAACACCGTACCGATTTAAACGGCAACCACCCTTGTTAGGA
The DNA here is from genome assembly GCA_036346225.1 of Platerodrilus igneus. NCBI lineage: Eukaryota > Metazoa > Arthropoda > Insecta > Coleoptera > Lycidae > Platerodrilus > Platerodrilus igneus. The sequence continues at coordinate 849,844 of JARFIW010000791.1, forward strand.
GAGTAGAGGCTTTCTGTACTTCATTGAAACAAAATTTTTAGCGGGGTAATTTTCTGAGTTTCTATGTGGATTACCGACTAGATTGTTTCAATCCAAAACCGGACGTAACAGGTGTTATAGCTAAGTTTTCTTTATTGACAAGTACCGTCATTTTAGTTAATGTAAGCGTATGGTGAAATATGTTTACCACCGTCTTTTTGGTACGGAGTAAATGTAGAACCCAACGGACCATAGCAAATCGCTCAAGAAAAATCTAATAGTATTATTAACACTGGCCGTAAACGCTTACACACTACAATTTTATTGGTTGTTTCTTCAGTGTTGTTCTTGTTTGGTAAGAGAATATTTTGCCTATTTTGAATTGTTTAGAGCATATTAAGGATTAGTGTACCGATAATTTTCAGCAAATACTAATGTACCTTAAATGTTTTTGGATAACCGACGTTAAATAATTTTCCTTTTTCGTTTGAAGGAGCGCTAATCACATTCTTTACTTCTCTTTCTGTTTAGGTGGCGCCCTCGTCTTGTAAAAATTTGCTCTATTAACTTTTTCGGCCATACTTCCGCGGAGCTGAAGGAGAGAATTTGGCTTGCCCCAGGTAGCCAAATGATCTCTCGGAGTTTACCAATTACTTTCGCGATTAATTCCACCCTTTTTTAACCGCGAGCTTCCTCTACAAGAAAATGCTCTCTGTAACACCAGTACAGCACTTCAGGTAGAACTCTCCCTTGAAAACGTTCTGTCTACGACACACTAAAAAAAATGTTTCCCAAACATTGGGCAATTGAGAATAAGTACATTTAGTTAAATCTACTGGGTGTAACAAAATAAGTGTAAAACATTTCAGGGGGTGATTCCTCATCGTAAAAGAGATAGGGTCTTTCATATACAGAAACTTCATTGGAGCATCCCTTGTTAAGGTACAGCCCCTTAAAGAGGGTACATAAAATTTGTTTTTCATTTTTTTTACAAACACTAAAAAAGTTACAAAATTGAAATTAAGGTGACATTTTTTACTACCAAAAATACACTTACTCAGTAATTTATTTGGTTTACCCTATGGTTGTAATGGGTGGAAAACGCAACCCCTAAAATTTATTTCCAATGTAACTTTTTGTCTTATTATTTGTTTGCCATTTAAAAATTTATTTCCAATAGCTTATTTCATTTTAAACAACAAATGTCTCTTGAATTTTTGCCCAAAATTAACCAGTTTGCAGAAAAAAATTATTTTACAAACAACTACAGAGATACATCATCATAAGACGAAAATGCGAAACTAATTTATCTAGTAGGCCGCTATTAGTGATAGTGACAATTAAATTGTTATCACGCTGTCAGTTTGTAAATTTTTGAAATTGAATTAATAATTGTGTGTCGTTGTTCTGTTCTTAATTTGTTAGTTTAATAATTCACTTGTTATTAAAATGGCATGCACAAATGCGGAAATGGCTGAAATGCATTACGTTTACGGCCTGTCGCAGGGTAATTAGAAGCTTGTAGAAGGTATGCTGAAATGTATCCTCAACGGCAGCTTCCTTCGCATAGAATATTTGCCCAACTTCATCAACGATTACGAGAATATGATTCATTCGAAAAAAGAACGCAGGATTGTGGTCGCCATCGAGAAGTAAGAACATCATAGCTTGAAGAAGCAGTACTTAATTTGGTTGAAGAACAACCCACTAGCAGTACTAGAAAGATTGATTTCGAGTTAAATGTTGATCATATGACGGTATTTCGAATTTTAAAGCAACAACCCTTATACCCATACCCTCTACAACGAGTACAGGCTCTGTTACCGCGAGATTTTCCGAACAGTCCTGAATTTTCCAATTGGATGCTGGAAATAATTAGAAGAAATCCTGACTTTCTGAAGACGATCGAATTCATAGACGAATGTACTTTTTCTTGGGACAAGATTATTAATTTGCATAATAACCACGTATGGGACGATGAAAACCCTCACGCTATTGTCCAAGCTAACCATCAAGAACATTTTTGTCTTAACGTGTGGGTCGAAGTTATTGGGGATTATTTAATTGGCCCTCATTTTCTACCTCCTCGATTAAATGGTGAAGCATACACTCAATTTTTAAGTGAAGTGCATCCCGTACTGCTGGAGGAAGTTCCTTGTGGTATCAGAAGGGTTATGTTTTTTATGCATGATGGGGCTCCCGCCCATTTTAGTCAAGCAGCACGTCAGCATTTTACTCAAACACATCTAAATCATTGGATAGGTCGAGGAGGACCACAGAATTGGCCCGCTCGATTCCCGGATTTGAATCCTCTCGATTTCTCTACTTGGGGCCATTTACAGAGTTTAGTTTATGCTACTCCTGTTCGCAATGTAGAGGGCTTAAGAAACCGCATCATCGATGCGTGCAGGGTAATTAGAGAGACTCCAGGAATATTTGAGCAAATACGTGGCTCAATGCGCCGACGTCTAGACGCATGTGTAATGACTGAAGGTGGACATATTGAACATTTACTATGATTTCTGCATGTTGTATGTTTTGTTATTACTAAATTAGTTTTGTTTATTCATCTTTAATCATACTTTGATGCAGGTAGTAACTACAAAATAACAATAATACTCCAGTTCGCATTTATGACGATGTATCTCTGTAGTTGTTTGTAAAATAATTTTTTTCTGCAAACAAGGGATGCTCCAATGAAGTTTCTTTATATAAAAGACCCTATCTCTTTTACGATGAGGAATCACTCCTTGAAATGTTTTACACTTATTTTGTTACACCCGGTATTATTATAAACATTTTCGATAAAATTTAACAATTTTATAAGAATATCGCTCTCGGTTGAAGTGAATATTGTTAATATTAAATAATCAATTTATCTATATTTGAACTATTGCACTTTTAGTTTACAAAAATATTAATAGTCATAATACGGAACTGTTTTGCTCTAGGTCTAGGTCACGTAGCTAAACCTAACAACGAGCGGCAGTACTAATAACAAACCACTATTCTTATATTACTTTTATTTCTACTAATAAATCACCATTTCTTTGCAATAGGATAATAAATTGCTTATAGAGATTATACTTGATTGATTAAGCACTGCTGAGTATAGAGACATTGAAAAAAAAATAACTCGTACTTGTTATTATCAATTGATTTAAATAAGCAACCAATCAAATTAATATTTCAAATTGTAAATAAACAAATCTATACCACAGCTTTCGACATTGAAATCATTATCAGTTTAATATTAATCTAAAATTAAGCGGGAACATTTGTAATGCAGAAAATCACCGTAACTAGAATTATTACAATTTAGAAGATAAGTCAATAACTGACGATGGATTAAGAAATAGCACGCACGCCTTACTGTCAATTTTTTAAATATATTTTCCAAATTGTCTAGCTTAATGCTTCAAGATTAAAATAAATATTGCACGTATAAAGTGTTTTATTTATATGTTTGGCAGAAGCACTGATGGCACATTTTTTATCCAACGTGACCTTTATGTTGGTTCAAAGCTGCACTTATAGTTCGTATCAGTCTGTCCAATATAAAAACTATTACAATGGCTACATTTTCCTTAAACCTGTAATACTGCGGTTTGCAACTCATTAATCCTCCAAAATATTATACATTACAGCAACGTATAGTAGACAGAACATTTTAAATATTGAGTCCTTTGAAAAATTCTCCGAATGGATGTTATCGGGAAATTTTCCATGCAAAGAACAAACGTGGAGTGAAAACAACAGTCAAAATGGTTGGAAAAACGCCAGGAGATGACAAGGGTGGCTGGAGTCATGTCTGAAGAGGCATGAGCGAGAGCGCGTGAAGAAAATAGCGGAGCTACCTAACCAGGGAGGAAGGTGAAGACAGAGGGTCAGGGCGCTTTCTGACAAAGCAAGAATTTAAAATGAAAGTATTAATTTTCATTAATGATATTGAAAAGTACACTAAAATTCTACAGAACTTTATCATTACCCAATCCCTCATACAGATTAAACCGTCAAAATCGGGGAATCAGCTTCAACTATCATTAACCTGATCATTAGGTTTTCAGTCCTGGAAATGGCAGGACGTGTACCTCAATTGTTTTCTATTCTGCGCTAGCTTACACATTTCCCTGAAATTTCCACAGTCTACACCTTTCACTATGTGTATCCTTTCTCTGATTCTAATCTATTCTGCACTATTACCTCACGCCTAAGAACGTGTCCTGTCATTCTACCTCTACTATTTTTTACGCTTTCCCACATAGTTCCTTTTCCCCTACTACTGCTAGTACCCCTTTATTCTTAACTTTACTATCATATCTTTAGCATACGTCTGTAGCATCACATTTCAAAGGCTTCAACGTTTTCCTGTTTGTTTTTCCTACCGTTTACGTTTCACAGACGTACAGTGCTTTCAGTAATCTTTTCCCTTTTTCTATATTTGTTGTCTTTAAACACAGTAGTTGCTTATTTGCTTTTTCTTGTTAAAAGCAACACGGCTTTGTGCTAATCTTTTTTTGTATCTTTTGCACATTTCATCTCTTGCATTATTTGGCTCCCAGGCAGCAGAAATTCTTAACCTTTAGGTTTTGACTTCCTTCCTTCACACACTAGTACCTTCGTTTTATGTTTGCTGACTTTCATATTGAATCTCTCTGTTAGTTCTGCTTTCACTTAATTAAGAGCTGCTTCTAACTCTTCCTTATAAAAGGCTAACACCGCTATATCAACTGCAATATCATTTGCAAATCGATGCAGAACAATCGTTTGTCCCTGCATAATAATTCTAAATGACCTCCTACATGTGACGGTAATCATTGTCGATATACAAGTTAAGAATTAATAGGGATAGCGTGCAGCCCTTCTTACCCCTTTCCTAATATTTAGATCTCCGCGGTCCTGTTTTAATTTTATAACCGCTGTTTGCTCTTTGTTAAGCTATATAGTATCCGCTTATCCCTATAGCTCAATCCAAGTTCCTTTTTTTGGAATATTTCAAACATCTTTTTTTATTTTATACTGTTGAACGCTTTTTCCAGATTGACAAACCCTATATATACGCTTTCTTATTTTTCTACTGTTTTCTAAATATATACCCTATTTCATCAATATTTAAGGGTAAGCAGAGGGGGTTCAACAACTCAACGGCTACCATAATCACCCACCACGTAAATATCTACCAAAACAATAGTTTTCCGATTACTTTTTTCGCACAATCAACATTTGTTGAGAATATTGCAAAACCAAGCTTGTAGTTGTTTACGATAATCATCAGGTTTAAATACAATTACTTTTTTGTTATTGGGTTTTCCGTCCTGGAACTTGTTAAACGCGTACTTTCATTGTTTTCTATTTTAAGCTAACCTACGCATCTCCCTGAAGTTCCTACAGCCTATATCTTTCACTATGTGTGTGCAATAGTCTAATCTAAGTCTACATATAGCTCCATTCTTTCATTTCTCTGCTTCTGATATATTACGCACTCAGTGTGTGTTCTATCATCCTATCTTTCCTATTTTTACAGTTTTTCACATATTTCTTTCTTCACCTACCATTGGCAGTACCTCATTGTTCTTTACATTGTTTGTGCATGATACTTTTATCATACGTCTGCAGCACCACATTATTCTTGTCGGCTTCTTTTACTGTCCACGCTTCACAGCCGTTACAGCATTGCGCTCCACACATATGCTTTCAGCAATCTTTAACTTGTTTCTATAATTGCATTCTTCAAAGATAGTAGTTGCCTTTTCTTGATAAATGCAGCACGACCTTGTGCTAATCTTTGTATTATATGTTTTGCATCTTGTACTATTTGGCTTCCTAGGAATCAGAAATTTTTAACCTCTTGCAAATTCTCATTTTCTATTTGTATTCTGATTTTTGACTTATTTTCCCCTCCTATCCATAATTTTGATAATTTTTGCACGGTATCTTTCTGTTAGCATTGTTTCCATTTTATTAAGAACTGCTTCTAACTCATCCTTTCTAGATGCTAATACCACTATATCATCTGCAAATCTAAGCTTATCAATCGTTTGTCCCTGCATAATAGTTGCACCTGTCTTACTGCATTTGGCAGTATTTATTGCTTCTTCGATATACAAATTAAAAATTAACGAAGATAGCGCACACCTCTGTCTCACCCTTTGCCTAATATTTACCCCTCTACATTCTTGCTCTAATTCTACTACGACTGCTTGCTCTTTATGTAAACTATGTACTATTTGTCTATCCCTATAAATCATTTCAATCTATTTGAGTATTTTGAACATTTTTTCTCATTTTATATTGTCGAATGCTTTTTCCAGTTCTGCAAGCGCCATATACACGTATTTTCCTTTTCTATTGTTTTCTGCATTATTACTTTCTAAGCTAAAATGGCCTCCCGTGTAACTCCGTTTTGCCTAAATCCAAATAGATCTTCTAATATTTGTTAAGCCCTTTTCATCCGTCTTTGTACAATGCTAGTTAATATTTTTGACACATGCGCAGTCAAACTTAATGTTCGAAAATTTTCACATCTATCTTCTCTCTTTTTTGGTGTTAAGTTTCTTGTGTCGTACATATAGCTTACAAGTTGAAACAGACGTTCTGTTACTTTTGTCTAGAGTTTCCGCGTGCGCCTTATTTATATATATATATATATATATATATATATATATATATATAGCTGTGATATCGCGCCACGTTGATGCGCAATTTTTATTTCTGTGATATAGCCCCTATGTTGGTGTGCCCTTATTATTGTTGTGATATAGCCCCACGATTGGTGTGTCTATTTTTATTGGTGTGAATATCAACCCCTATTAAAATCCTATGATTTCTTGAATTTGTTTTTCCACGGCTAGCTCACTGAATGCCTTATTTCACAACAATAAAAATTGTTTAATCCCTTTTGTTCCTACCTGTTGAAATAATTTAAATGAAGTAATCCAAAATTACACAGTATAATGATTGATAATATGTACAGTTTTATGTCAATTCAAAGATTAGCCCTTGAATAAATTATTCACATTCACCAAATTTAATTTTCCTAAAAGCAAGCAAAAATATCTTTGTAATTACTCTTAAGTACTTTTCGAACGTTCAAAGATGCTTTCTCTATTTTTCAAATTCTCAATTGACCTTTTTGTTGACCCTTACAGATATATAATATATAGCAAATATTAAAATTGAAACAGTCTTTAACTAATTTAAAATTTAAGATTCTAACCTACGTTTTCCTTGCTTGTCACTGGAATTGCCTCAGAGTATCTGTGGTTAGCACCCCTTGATTGTTACAGTTCGAGTTGCTTTACTTGTTGGCCAGAATGGTGGATTAATGGTTGCTTGTATTTTTCCCTTTGGATTTCTGGAATAACTTTTAGTATCTTTATGTTTATTTCCTTGTAAGTATTTTCAAAGTATCTTTTGATCTACATTTATATTTTTATTCAGATCTTTATTCGAAGCCTTTATTCGAAGCTTTATTTAGATCTTTATTCGGAGCCCTAAATTGGATAAATATTAAAATAAAATTCAATTAATGGTTTATCTTACGTTTACGCGTGGAAATGCTATTCTTCGTTGCACATATTGACACTTTCAATTTTTCACTTTTAATAAATTATTTACTTTTCACTAATTGTTACTGGTACGTAATTTTCATTGTAAATCGATGTGATTCATGCCTTTTTGAAGATATACTGTCTATTTTTGAGTTTCCTATCGTATTTATAAGCTCCACCTTCCAACGTTTTAATTCGCGTGTTCGCTGATCAAGGCTTGTACTTTACGCCTTATCTCTGTAGAACCCGATATTTCTCAAAATTCCCTGGCTTTAATTCTCGATGAAATGCTCTGCCGATTACGTAAGCGTTCTGTATATCACAGTATATTTTTAGAATTTCCAAATATCGATTACAATTTTGTCACGTCTTTTATATTTGTGACGTTTATAGTTCAAAGCTTATCGTATAACGAACCGCTTGTTGCTTATTGTTTGTTATTTCAAATATGTTGGATTTTCATGTAAATATAATATTTCAGTCACGTACTCATTTTTCTAATAATGATGTAATTAAATGCGTTTTCTTATTTATGCGATGACATTTTTAATAAAATTCTTAAATAGCTTGAATGCCAGGTTGTTTATCTTTACCGATTACGCGTTTATTTTGATGAAACTTGATGTATTTAAAACATTATCTTTGTTCGTTTCTTCAACTTAAGCGTATTATACGACGTACACATTATTATTTTACTTAAATATTATCTAATTATTTAAAATGAGCTTCTTTCTTATGCATTAAATTAAATACAATTTATATACAGTGTGCTCGCTATTGATCTTTTGTAAAATATTCGATTTACTCCTATTTAATGGTGGAATTATTTGGGATTCTTAATGTTAATTATATTTACAGTTATGTTACGACCCCTATGACTTCACTTACTCTTAAGCTACCCTCTTATCATAGCAATATATATCTGTGGAAAAAATAGGAGAAATAGAAAGGCAGAATACGTTATAAGACATTTTTGGTGAATAGTATGGGATATATTACAAGCAGAGATAGGAAAAAGAAGTAGATGTAGACCTAGATCAGATTGGGATAGATGCAGATTGTGCAACTTTCAGGAAAATGTGTAGGTTAGTGCAGAATAGGAAACAATGATGGTACGCGTCTAACCAGTTCCAGGACTGAAGACCTAATGATGATATATATATATATATATATATATATAGTACATATATATATATATATATATATATATATATTGCTGTGTTGTGACAGCGCTTGAGGTTGGGGATTTGTCCAAATTATACTGTGTCTTAGGTACAACGATAGAAAATTTGAAATAGTTTTCTTACCTTTTCTTTACTTCGCCTGGCTAGCTCAACCGAAATTTTTAGTATGGAAGTTACAATATGAAATAAAACAGCAATCTCAAGACAACACCTATACATTCAAAAACAAATTTCCTTCATAGAAAAAATATCGAACAATTTATAACTTCAGTTCATAAATGTATTTCTAAATTATTACTAAATAATCCTTACCTAATTTTTGTTAACATTTACAGAACTCAAATCTCTTTCCTTGTAAATAATCTACCTATCTTTTATTAACACCCTTGTAGGGCCAATAACTCTTGACCTCAAAACTTTCTGGTAGATATCCGCTTGCAAAGCAAAAATATTGATTATCAGATTAAGATCTTATTCTATCTTACAAATATTTAAATATTACAAACAAAGAAATCAAAAATGTTATACTTGCAATGGTATTACAGCGCTTATCCAACTCGTAATTAGCGGTATTAAATACCTCCTGATTCCATTTTACATTAACGTTAAAACCCAGTTTACCAATTTGTCCATATTATCTCAAATCTCCTTTTAGAATATTAGTTTGCAAAAGCGCATCTTCTATTTTTAATTGATTAACTTCAGAGAAGCTTTTGTATCAAAGAACGTCAATCTCCATAGCACTTTTACAAAACAAATGATGCTTTATCATATAATTGCGCATTTAATAACTTCGTTTATGTTTGAAACCATTCAAACGTATAAATTTCATAGCAACTCTGCATATATTTGACTTTATAATCAAGCGCGAAATGAATCGTTCTAATCAAGTTCCGGCTTTTATATTAAATTAGCTCTATACATCACATTTTCAAGATTATTCTGTATACACCTTGTCTCTGCATGGATTTCTTTATGGTGGAGCATTAGTTCTGAAAACCGAGGTGAGTTTATGGAAGTATAATTATCTAATAATTGTGATTCGTGTCGTTTTGTTAAACTGAATCATTTATAAAGTGTATAATACATGCAATAAGTTGGTTAAAATTAATATTTTAACCAATGTCTAGAAAATTTTTCTGTTGGTTAAAGAAATTCTATTTTCCGTAAAATTGCTCATTTTAGTGACACTTATTGTTTTGATTAATTGAAATACAAATTGTGTTGTAAATCTGTTGCTATATAAATTCAAGTGTTAAATCCGATATGCCTGTATTCAGAACAACCTGTCACAAGCTTTTTTGTAGTGATATAAATAAATAAAACAAAATATATTTAATTCTAAGTAACTCTTGCACTTGTTTTTACATTGTAAAGTTCTGATAAAATTGTAAGTTAAAACTAATTGATGCTGATTTGTAAACATGGCATAAGTCTACTAAATGTGGTTTATTCTCTTTGGGATAATTCTAAAATTTCTTTAATTGCACTTAATGTGCATGTAGCCTATTGTGTGACAAAATAATTCATTTGATAGAACTTGAGCTAAGATGTTATTTTAGATAAACTAAACTGAAACGTTGCTTGTTTAATGAAACGAGATGTTAACGTTTTTTGTTTTTTAAACTCCTTTAGTTTTAATTATTATAGATATTTTGATTTCCACGTTTGTGCACATAAATTAAATTTTGAACTTTTAAAGTAATAGAAAATTTGCTATTTTGACCTATATTTGTTTAATTTATGGTGATTCTGGCCATAATTGTCTCCATTTTAAAAGGTTAAAGTAAATTTAAATGAGATTAAGGCATTCAATTAAAAATAAACAAAAGTTGTTTATGTTGGTCATTATTAAGATTCAGATAATCTGTGTAAAACTTATACTTTTTATGTGAGGCACAAAAGGTTTCACAATTTATGCGGTGTTGTGTTATTATGTTATATTTTCAGATACAGTCCAATAAAGCAGTTTTAGAAGAAAGGTTCTATAGACCCAAAGTAAATAAAGTATTGTAAAATTAACCTTATGTATTGTTTATCTCGTTGACAATATTGCGTTCCAGGGGTTTCATCGTCTTTCCTTGGGATAATTTCCTATGATCAGCTATTTAATTAGATGCTATCGCTCTATCCCTTTTGTTTTTCTTTTTTACTCACTACTGCCTCTTGCTACTTCTACATTTGATTTTTCAATGCTCCACCCGAAGTGTTTATGCTACCGCGGAATTTAATCAATCAGCTGTCGTATCTTGGAGGTTTACTTCTTTCTGGAGCCATTTATCATCATTCTTTCACCATGGGGTCATTTACAGCCACAGGAAATTTTCACAAAAAATTTTAACAGTTTTTCTGGAAATCTTGCTTCTAGTTGTTGTGAGCTTTCTAATAAAATCACACAAAAACTTGGTTTTCAATTTTGGCAAACGGCCGGAAAATTTAGCTTGCAGGTTTTTGGCAGATTTTATAGTTTTCTGTATATACTCCTCTCTCAGTTGGTTGTAATTTTCAATTAATTTTGCGCTGTAAATGTTTTCTGTAAATTCACTGCGGTCTCGTTCGGTTTTTCCGCAAGACTACTAGCAGTTTCATGTAATTTTTCTATAAGCCCCGTGTTACTTTCTTCTAATTTCGCTTCGGTCTGGTATTTTGTATTTTAATTTTTTAATAATTAAAAAGTAAAATAATTCAATCTGTATTTTTTTCTGACTTCGCTGCAACGCCTCCAGAGCTTTAGGCTTATTTCTCTGCGCATTATTGTAATTTTTCGGATTTTTCGGCCAGGCTCTCTGCTACACTTGAAAGAAAGAAAAGATTTTGCTATCCATTTCACTTTTTTGGCTATGAGTGACAGAGATGCCAATAAAAGTCGTTCAAAGTCTTTAATTCCACTACTTTACACCAGTAAAACGAAAACAGCCCGTACTTACAATGGAATTTACGAAAAACTTCCTATAACTTATTTTCAGTCAATCGCTAACAGTACAATTACTAGTTTTTTAAACTGCGATGAGATTTTCTTAATTAACTGAATATCAAGACCTACAATTAACGATCCATGCACTAATTACTAGTTTATATAATCACTACAATAATTTATATTAGCAATAATTTATATCACGTCCTTCATTGCTTTAAACTAAAACATATTGTAATCAAAGCTTCAATCAGGACTGAACTCCAATATCCACGACGGGAATTTATATACATATTCAAAACGTTTAGACTATTCTAAAAATTATGCAAATAGCATCTCGAATGTGTCTATTGTAATCTAAGTAACTTTTAAATGCAAAACTCTCGTACCTGCCAATCAATATCACCTGAAAGATGACGTGCCGCCGGAACCTGTTAGTCTTCTTTTGCGTACAAACGCCTCGCTTACGTTCCAATGTAATTATTCTGGTCAGAAGCAGACCGATTGTCGCTACAATAATAACTCATTTACTATCTCAAATTATATCAAAATTAACATTGATAAAACGCTTTGTCCTTTTGCAACTCTTGAACACAAATTATTGTAAGGCTTTGCTACTTAGAGATGGTGCTCTAGTGTAAGCAGCATTAAAATCTTTCCTCAAACCCCAATAGTTTTACCAAGAACAATTTTGAACGTAGAGGAATGGTATGATCATAAAAAATACACCGAAATTTTCATAAGATGATCCCTCTTAGGTTTTTTCATTTTAAGATATGAAATATGTTTAAGTCAGACAATTAGTAACATGTGCGAAAAATACACTTCTGTGCTACCAATTAATATGAAAAACGAGTGAGTGATACTTAATCCAATAGAAGACAATAGCATAAAAAGTTATTTAAATTCATATAATAGTTCTATCTGTATATCTTACTTTGAATCCCAATTGTTTGAATTCTTATAAGCTCTAAGTAAATGTACGAATAAATTTGATTCATTAAAACACTGGTATACATTTTTTAAAAGTAGTATGATTAGTCTAAAAATATGATTATCTACAATTATCTGAGATATAATAGTGTATACCACTTTTTGGTAATTGCGTTTAAAACTAGTATAATCCTAAGGAAAATATGTCTACTCTCGTAAATAATACAAGCGTTTTTTATTTTATGAGTATTCCTGACCAAGATGATTTTCAGCATCCCACTGTATAAAATACCAAAAATACCCTCACAGAAATACTAATTTTTAAAAATTTAAATGTAGCGACAAGAATTTAAAATGTCAGCTACGGACCTTAATTGTGGTTATTTTTAACAATAGTGGTAAAAATACAATGCATACGGAGACCATTGTGATTAAACTAAATATTGTTATTGTGTCTAATAGCCCTTGGCAGCCATAGGCTGCTTAACCCCTTTCACATACCTTACATGTGATTTTCCAATGCTCCACCCGAAGGAACTACATTGGCCAGGAAGCGAGTTTCTTATACATGAAAAATTTTGAATTTTTGCCAAACCCTTGCTGTTCCAAGCAAGCTGGGATCTTTAACGTCCGTGACAACACTCACACACGGGACCTCCATTTTGCCTCTTATCCGAACGAGGGCGTATTTTTCTGAAAAATTCCAGCCTAACATTTTTCAAGCGGACCGTGTCGGGATTCGAACCCGGACCTTAAACGTAGTAGTCACACGCATACCAACTACGCCAGGGAGCCACCCTACATGTGATTTTCCAATGCTCCACCCGAAGATACTACATTCGCCAGGAAGCAAGTTTTTTAACCTGTAAAATTTTGAATTTTGCCGAAACTTTGCTATTTCAAGCAAGGTAGGGATCTTTAACGTGCGTGAGTGACAACACGCACAGACGGGACCTCCATTTTATCTCTCATCCGAACGAGGACGTATTTTTGTGAAAAATGCTCGCCTAACATTTTTCAAGGGGACCGTGTCGGGATTCGAACCCGGGACCTTGGACGTAGTAGTCACACGCATACCAACTACGCCACGGAGCAACCTCCCTTTCACATACCACTGAATCTCAGTAAAATAGCACATATAATTAGAAAACAATAGAAAGGGAATCGAACTGTATATAGGCTGTTGTTAGAATTTCAGGGAACTGTGTAGGCTAGCTCGTAACAAAAATAAGCTGAAGTACACGTCCAACCAGTTTCAAGACGTAAAACCTATTGACGAAAAAAAATAAGTGCTCTTAAATCTGATGATTATTATAAACAACTACAGGTGTTGGTTGTGAAATATTTTCAACTAATGTTGATTGTGTGAAAGGATAAATTGGAAAAACTATTAATTCGCCAAATTTCAAGTGCTGGGGGAACTTGCCAGCCAAAGTCTGCTTACCCCCCTTCGCATACCTTACATGTAATTTTCCAATGCTCCACCCGAAGGTACTACATTGGCCAGGAAGCGAGTTTTTTTACCTGGAAAATTTTGAATTTTGCCGAACCCTTGCTGTTCCAAGCAAAGTAGGGACAACACTCACACACGGGACCTCCATTTTACCTCTCATCCGAACGAGGGTGTATTTTGTGAAAACTGCTCGCCTAACATTTTTCAAGCGGACTGTGTCGGGATTCGAACCCGGGACCTTGGGCGTAGTAGTCACAAACATACCACTATGCCACGTAGCCGCCTCCCTTCACGTTCCACTGAATATCAGGAAAATAGGGTATATAACTGTAAAACTATAGAAGGTAACCAAACTGCATCAAACAAGAAAGAACAGCAGCTATGTTCAAAGACAACGAACATAGATACAAAAAAAAATTGTTCAAAGCGTATGTGTGGAACACAGCACAGTACATTTATGAAATAGAGGCAGTAGAAAAAGCATACAGAAACAAATAGAAGTCTTCTGGAGTGTTGTGCTTCAAATGCATGAGGATGGTAGCATGGACAGACAAAGTTAATAACAAATAGTGTGTAGAAATAGTAGAGAAATAAAATCTGTGAGAAACGATAAAAATAGGAGAAATAGAAGGACAGGATACATTCTAAGGCATTTCTGGGGAATAGTTCGGGATATATTACAACAGAGATAGAAAAATAGAAGTAGAGGTAGACCGAGATCAGACTTTCGCACGCAGATAGTGATTGATGCAGGCTGTGCAAATTTCAGGGAAATGTGTAGATTGGTTTAGACTAGGAAACAATGAGAGTACGCGTCTAACCAGTTCTAGGACTGAAGACCTAATGATGATGATGATGTGTCTAATAGACACAAACGACCAACAACATTAGAAACTCGGCCTTTTGTCCAGCTTTTATACGCAAAACATTTTGCTTTATGTCGTATATACCCCTTAAGACACTAATGTTATGCATATCCGATTGATTGTTCTAAATGCCTTAAACGTCGTTTTGCATTAAGTACAATGCCTGATTTATTTTAAATAATAGTTTAATTAACATATCGTTACAAATTAAAAGATAGTAATATTCAAATTGTTTGTAGTGAGTAAAATATTTTTATGCCTCGTAGAATACGGTGTAAACATAAGGTTTCTGTTCACGTAATTAGATATATATTACCATAGTAGGTATACAAGATGTACATGTTCAGCATTTGTCTATTCATACCAATTTAAATTGTTAATCTGTTTAATATTATACTTTATAATTTATTTGGTAAAGTACTATTGGGAAACCTTTTCATTAATATGCAAATATTTCGTGTATTTTAAATTGCTAAAGAATGGCATCTAACGTATTATTTACTATAATTATGGATCCGTTAATAAACCGCATCCGCGTATAGAGCCCACGACAAATTTTCAACCAAAAAATGAAAAAATAATGCTTAATAATTGCGTTAGGGTAATAATTAATATAGCAATTTACTAGAAATCAGATCTCAACTTTAATTTAAAATTACTTTCATTGTACTTTTTTCCTTCGTCAATTATGACAAATTACAGTGTATATGGACAGAAGTTACGAGGAAGAAAGTAGAAAAACATTTTTTGGGTAATTTTTTTTTTTATTTTTCTACATAATTTCCTTCAGTTCTATACATTTTTCTAAGCGTTTTTCCAAATTTGTTAAACCATCGAAGAAATAGAATTTTGGAAGGCATTTGTTTAGGCGATGACCTCCTCGTTGACTATTCTTTTGTCTCTGGAGTGTAGTGATGTATCCATGTTTCGTCGACAGTTATGTATCAACGCAGAAAATACTCAAGATTGTGACAGAAAAACGCCAAAACAGCCTCAGAATGACCACACGATTGCGTTTATTCTCCACTGCGAGCATACGCGGCACCAATCTTGCCGAGATTTTCGCAGCCAATTTTTCGTTCAAAATTGAAGCGACTATACCTTGCGATATGCCTGTGGCCTCAACTATTTTACGCACTTTTATTCGTCGATCATTTAAAACCATATCGTGGATTTTGTCAATCATTTCAGGGGTAGGCACTTCCACAGGGTGTCCGGAACGGTGTTTATCATATCTAGATGTAGGGCTACGTTTAAACTCATTCATCCAATTGTAAACAGTTGCAACCACAGGAGCACATGTGCCGTGAACTTCATCCAACTCAGCTTTGATTTCTTTCGCCGTTAACCGTTATAAATACAAGTGTTTAATCACTGCTCGAAACTCACTTTTATCCATTGTTATAATCAAATAAAAGTTTTTACTTTAATCAACAACAAAAATGAAACTACGTGATGGATACGCCTGAAACTCTAACAGCTGACTAGTTAGGAGAGCTGCTTATTGTGAAAATTTTATTTTCGGTACTGCGAGCGCCATCTCTTGGATTTTTTAAGGACTTATTGAATGACCCTAGTATTATAGAATGAAGATTTTGAATGGTATATCTATGTATAAAAACGAGTCCAAGAACTTGCAAAATTTTGTAAGTCTGGGTGTCACTAAAAATTTTCAAATAAATATTGTGGTGACGTATCTTATTAAAATTGTCAAAACGAAAGTTATTGAGGTACAATGGTTTTATTGACAATCTCTCAAATTGCACCTTTTTGAAAACAAAGTCGCTCCAACGGCTTGTATATCAATCACACGGGAGCATCATTTTCGTAACTCGGTGAAAAGTACCAACCTCAGCATTAATCCTTCCGCCCCATCGAATGTACATATGAATATTTTTAGATATAGTGAATACACCATTGTATCCACGTATGGATATTCATAAACGGAATACTAAATATTAAGTTTGGCTAGGTATATTACTTTGTACCGTCATTTCTGCTGTGGTAGAAAGCGCACAGCACGTACTCTTCGACTGCCCGCTCGAGGTGGCAAATCGAGAGTTGGCTGATGGATAGTTAGCTGTAGTAGGGCTAGCATGGCCAAAGAGCCTAGAAGAAGTCGGGAAAGTGGCTAACCAGAAGGCGTTCTGGACAGCCTTTAGAGAGTTCGCAGGAAGAGTTGCGAGATTGGACGATGACAACCGCGCGTAAATGGGGGGCTAAGCGCGGAGGGAAGTAGGGGGATGGTAGGAAACTAAGATTTGACTTGGCACGATATATGAGCACGATTTAAAACCTGTTAAATAAAAAGAAAATAAAAATTTAAAAAAATAAAAAATAATAAAAAAATTATAAAAAAAAATTAAAAGCAAAAACAAAAGCAAAAAATTCAATAACCAAAAATCTATTATGCACGACAAATATCCCACACCACTAAAATAATCACTGTCGAACCTTAAACGCACGGAAAATCGGGAATAAATCAAACGTAAATAAATAACAAACTAAATCAGAAAACCATCATTAATTTAAATCAGTAAAATAAATAAAGAATATAAAATGGAGTGAAACCGCGCATCCCTCCAGGACTTTTAAAGTGATAGTGATTGTGAACCCCTTCCCCCAACGTTTAGTGCATACCCACCAGGACTTTAACAGTGCATATTCAACTCCCCTTAGAAGTAAGATATCAATAGACGTAAGAAGACGACCAGATCTTCAGATACTGGAGAAATTTATATACGAGGTAGGAATAAAATTGTGGCGTCTGTATTTGCATAAGCATTGATTTGTATTAGTAAGCAGATTTTAAAACAATTTAATGAGCACGTTTTTTGAGTGTAATGACGCTAGCCATCATAATGCTTATGTGAGTGTAACTGATAATTTGGGTGACGCTTTTGCTAATTTATGCACTGTTACATGCTTTTACTTATTTAGATATTTATTTATTTATGTATTTATTTTATGTTTAATTATATTTATTTTGATATTTATATTTTTGCCTGCATTGTATTGTTTTGTAGCTTGGTATAATTCGTTTGACGTTCTGCCGCCTATTTTTTGGGCGCAGTATTTATAAAAAAGAACAATGTAATTATAATATGTCAAGTTAGGGAACGTTAGGGACGAATATAGGATTTACTTAGAATTAAATACTTAGACCAGGGAGCACGAATTTGTAAATTTATAGAGTAGGCAAAATAGCTGGATTCACTATTAAAATATTTGGCGAATGCTTAGAAAATTTGAATCCATTTTTAAAATTATCTAGCTAGATTTGGATAGTTTTGAGACGACCCTTCAGGTCGCACTGGTAAGCAGAGCTGGCGACTGCTATCCGGTATTACGTAGTCCTCCCATTTTACCTTTGCTTGTGTCTTGTTAATAAGACACACTCCAAAATCAACGCTAGGGATACCATTACTCAAACCCAATTTCTAGTTTTTGTTTTAGTTTGTTAGATTTTTATTTAGAATTGATTAATTTTGAAGTTTGATTACATTTGAAGCACGTTTATATTTTCGCGTTTAAACCCAATGTAGTACCTTCGGGTAAAGCATTGGGGACGTGGCCGCAGGCATAGAGGCCCCTTATTCAAATTATAATATGGTAAGAGCCATATAACCGTTCATAAGTGAAGCTACTGGTTTTAAAACCTAAACTGTATAGCTGCTTCTAAAATTCGTTATGAAGTGATAAATCTCTAGATAAATATCTACAAAAGTGGTGGTGGTAAAGCATCTGTGACAGCCGTACAAAATTTATTATATTTAGCTTGTGTATGGATATACAGGGTACAGTATAACTTATTCGTTTTTATGTAATTTATTTGTTATTTTACTCCTTTTTATTCGTAAAGATGGGTGTTGATAAAGAGACAGTGGCATGATCTATAAATAGTCATGTAGTAACTGCAGCGAAACAGACAACAATTATTCAGCAACTAATGAGGATAGAAACATTGACAGTGTTTAAATGGACGATTGGACTATTATTGTAGATCCATTTGCAGATAAGCTTCCTAAGTCTGCTTATGAATTTCAGCCAGTTATTGACTTTCAAGAATGTAAGGATCCAGTAATATATTGCCTGTTATTTGTAAGTCCTAGTATTATAAAGAAGATTGCGATTGAACTAATAGAAGAGCCAATACTTATTTCAAAATTCATCAAAATATGAAAGTTTAGTCTAATGTATAAAGCAATAGAAAAAGACGAAATGTGAGAATTTTAACCCTATATTCTCTCACCGGACTAGTATAGTGCCTCCAATTTTCAGACTATTGAAGAACAGATACTTTATGCAGTTGTTCCCCAGTATTTCATAAATCTGTTATAAGCCGTAATCGTTTTTTAACCATTTTGAAGTTTATTCGATTTTTACCGCGTTACTGGTAAAGAAGGTGTAGAAAGTATAAACAAGAAGTATACAAATCCAATATGCATTCCGTTACAAAGTCAAATTAGTTAGAAATTTTGTTGAAGAAACTGCTAGATATATTGGACTAGCGCCAAAGAGATGGTAACTGTTTACTATATCTGGATATAACCCAAGATTTTAGTAGGATATTTAAAAATTCGGAAATAGTGGAACACTTGACGAATAATTTTAACTCTGCCTGCCATCTAAGACATACAGAAGAACACCTTAAAGTAAATTTGGATAATGATGAAACAGCTGGCAGAAACTACTTAACGTGAGTAAAATTCAACAGCTGCGTTTAGATATTCTGTGTCAACAGAAATGCGAAACATAAGACTTCACTAATGTTAAAAAAAAAAAGCTAAATACCCCAATTCAAAAAATATAGATATATTTATAGGTTGACGAACCCGTTGATGCTCTCCAGAAGGCAATGTTTTACTACAGCTGTTAGAACATTATAATTTCTGAATATGAATTATTTCTTATCAAAATACAAAATCATGTGTTGTTATCATTTTAATACTTGAAGCACAAAAATAAAAGCAGATAATACATTAATTAAGGTTTGTAACAAAAATATTATTTACTTCATTTACCTTGTATATATACGTCGATAGTGTAGCAAACCCGTAACGCCACACCTGTCGTACGTATAAACACAAGATAAGAAACAGTCTGTTTCGAATTGCGGTTATGAATAGACATGCGCAACGACTCTCGCGTTCTAATTCAACCTATTGTATTATTCGTCCTTGTAATTATTATCACAGTTCGCATTGTTTTATGTTAACATGTTTTATGTTAACCCTTTGTACGTATTTAATAATTTCAATAACTAACGTTATTGCTTTCGGTGATTGTAAACAATCTCCGCTATTTCGTTTATACACTAACCTTGTAAACAAACCACATGAACACTATTAAACGTTCAGCATGGCTATACATTCTGTTTTGATTGATTCAAGCCCGTACCCTACGACCCTAATTGAGTTTAAATAAATAAAAATAATATTAAGGCGCTCAAATAACCTCAATACAGCCGTGCAATAATATTATAGGTTAATTTTTATTAGGATGTCTTAAATTTTCAGAAATTTCGAATTTATATGAAATAATAAAGAATTTTAACTACACAACTATAACATCGACATTAAAAACGATGACTTGGGATATCTTATACTTAGAGATGGGTTTGAATTACCCTTAAAAGGTCTAAAAATGGTAAGGCACCGGATATAGATAAGGTTCAAGCAGAAACTCTAAAAGCAGCTGAACAAGCAGAACAGAACGTATCTATCAACTTGTAAGCTATATATATGAGACAAGCGAAATACCCAAAGATTTCAAACGTAACATCGTACTCACTATACCAAAAAAGAGAGGCGCCGATAAATGTGAAAATTTTCGAACAATAAGTTTGACAGCACATGCGTCAAAAATATTAACTATTGTACAAAGATGGATGGAAAAACGGGCTGAAGAAGTACTAGGAGAGGGCTAATTTGGGTTTAAGCGAATCGGGGGAACACAGGAGGCTATTTTAGCTCTGAGGGTAATAATGGAAAAGACAATGGAAGAAGGAGAAAGTGTGTATATGGGGTTGGTAGATCTGAAAAAAGCATTCGACAACGTAAAATAGAAACAAATGTTTAAAATACTCAAAAAGATTGGAATGAGCTTTAGGGATAAACTGATAGCACATAGCTTATACAAAGAGCAAACAGTTGTAGTAGAATTACAGCAGAAACGTACAGAAGTAAATATTAGAAAAAGGGTGAGACAGGGATGTGCCCTACGCCCATTAATTTTTAACTTGTACATAGAAGAAGCAATGGATACTGTCAAATGCAGGGATACATTTGAAATTACTCTACAGAGAAAAATATTGATATGCTTAGATTTGCGGATGATATAGCAATATTAGCATCCAGCAAGGAAGAATTGGAAGCTGTTCTTAATGAAATGGAAACAGTGCTAACAGAGAGATACGGTATGAAAATTAACATAAATAAAACAAAATACTAGTATGTAAAGAAGGAGAAAATAAATCAAAAACTAGAATTGTAACATATCTTTTTATGATAGAACAGGCGACCCTCACTTGTCGTGAATATACGCTGCGCCGTGCCGTGCAGTGTGCTATCAGTTGTATTGAGTAGTATTGTTTAAACCGTTGTGGCGTGATGGCATCTTGAAGCGACTCTCGCGTGCTTACGTGTTTCGGGTATGAGTCGACTTCTTTTGTATATTAAGATACTATACAAACTATTATTGTTCATTATTTTTGTATAAAGTTTATAGTTCGTTAAAATGACCGAAGCTTACCCCTGGGATTATCATAATGCTAGCCGAATAAAATACTTTACCGCGCCCTTAATTAATAAAAAATTCTCACACAAATTTGTCACCCAACCTGTGGCCATTTAAAATAAGCGCATATGTTCGTGGATAAACTATTAAAAGTGTTGTGTTTTGATGCAAGGTCAAGGTGCAGAGGGAATATAAGGATTTGGTTTGTAAACACCTGCTTGCCTGGTTTTGTAGATAAGGATGTATACAACATGAAAAAGGTATTTATGTATCTTTCAGTGGCTTTAACTGTTTTAAGTTGTATTGCTTATAAAACTGATTTTGCTTATGTTTTGTTTGAAGTATGTATAGCAATTTCAAAAATGTTCGTATTAGATAGAACTATAAACAGTGCCTTATGAAACTGGTAGTGTTTCTTAAATAATTACTGTTCTGAAAATATTTTGTTCGGTAAACGTGTACTTTATACGTATTCGCGATCGCGCTCGAGTTTTGTTTCAACCAGAAGCATACCTGAGATTGTGGTAACCAACCCCTTTGGACGGACAGCTTGGTTGAAAAGCGTTTTTACGGATTATAATTATTTTGATAATTTTATTTACAAACTCGTATGTCACACGATTATTTTTTAAGAAGTAAACAAACTTTCACAAACATGAATGATTCGACGGTTGAATCTGTGACTTTGTCGAAAGAACAGTTTGATGCGTTAATACAAAGCATCCGTAGTGTAAATAATAATAACGTTAACCCTCCAGCAGCGACGGTGGGAAACTTTTCAGTGTCTTTCGCGTTTTGATGGTAAAAAAGGGACAGATGTGAACGCAGTTATTGACGCAATTGAAGTTTATAAAGATTGTTCGCAAGTAAATGATTCTAATGCTTTTCGTGGACTTTCTATGCTTTTAAGTGGATTTGCATCGTCTTGGTGGCAAGGAGTGAAAGCTGATGCAAACAATTGGTCA
Organism: Platerodrilus igneus; assembly: GCA_036346225.1. Taxonomy (NCBI): domain Eukaryota; kingdom Metazoa; phylum Arthropoda; class Insecta; order Coleoptera; family Lycidae; genus Platerodrilus; species Platerodrilus igneus. Next base: position 872,426 of record JARFIW010000791.1, read on the forward strand.
GATGCTTTAGCTTTATTACGTACCACGTTTGGACCTAAAAAACCTCCATATCGTGTTTATAGAGAATTATTCTCTCGAGAGCAAGATGCTTGCATTCCGACGGACGTTTTCGTTTGTCAATGTCGTAATATTTTAGCAAATTTACCGGTTAACACTTTAAGTGAAGCTATATAGTTAGATATGGTGTATGGGCTTTTAAATATTCAGATACGTGAGAAAATTTCTCGCGATAGTGTTAATTCGTTTACTGAAATTTTGGAACGCACGCGTTTGATTGAAGAGACTTTTGTGGAAAAACGTATTGATCGCACTGAAAATTATAAATCAGTGGATAAAGTAATTTCTAAAAATACGAAATCAACCTACAATGTTCGATGTGGTTACTGTAAGACATTTGGTCATAAAACAGATGATTGTCGTAAATTAGCTCGCAAAAAGACTGCTCAAGTAAACAATACAATTAGTGCTAATCCTATTTCGTGTTTTGGTTGCGGAAACTCGGGTTATGTTTGCGCTAACTGTCCAAAATGTAAAACTACAGAAAATACCCAAGAAGTGAATTCCATTGAATTCTGTTGTATATATTTAAAAGATAGGCTGGTTAAACCCCGCCCTCGTCCTACTTTATATGTGCAAATATTAAGTATGTCGGGCACTGGTATTATAGATACCGCTGCAAAACAGTGTTGCTAGCGACTCATTGCATAAAACCTTGTTGGCAAAAGGTCAAAAATTTTACGAAGATCAAGTTACGGTTAAACTTGCTGACGGAAGCACTTCGTTTTAAAATATCTTAGTAACCAATGTAAATGTTTTTCTAAATGGTCGTTCCATTAACACATCTTTCATTGTTTTACCTCATGCTAAGAACAACTTGACCTTATTTGGCATAGATTTTCTCGAGGACGCAAAACTTGTTTTAGACATTTCCAACCGTACGTGGAATTTTGCAGACAACGCAAAACGGAAATTTGTGTTAAATTTTGAAATAGTGAACTGCAAGCCGCACATTGCTATAAATTCGATTAATGCGTTACGTTCTAACGAAGGAACCATGCTTGATGCTTCCCAAGTTTCTCGTTTAGACCGCTTACTTAATGCAAACGAAAATACTTTCCGACTAGGTGGAGGGACCACCCCATTTACGGAACACAGAATAGAAACAGCGGATCACCCGCCTATTGCTATCCCCCCATACCGTATGTCGCCCTCTAATAAGAAAATCATGCGGAAAGAAATCGATAGAATGCTTAGTGAAGGCGTAATTGAAAAGTGTGAATCACCCTGGGCCGCACCAGTGGTCCTTGTGCCAAAGACAGATGGTTCAACTCGTGTTTGTGTAGATTACCACAAACTTAATGCTATTACTACACCGGATTCGTATCCATTGCCTCGTATGGATGATTTGTTACATGCCACAAAACGTACATTTTTTTATGTCGACTTTAGACTTAAGATCTAGTTATCATCAAATTAGTGTTCGCAAATCAGATCGAGATAAAACTGATAAAGTAATGCCGTTTGGTATACGAAACGGCCCAGCTACTTTTCAAAGGCTTGTTGATATATTTAGACGTGGACTGGGAGATATGCTGATTTTAGCATATTTGGATGATCTAGTACTGTCAGAAACATTTGACTCACATCTTAATGATTTGGAAAAAATTTTCGAAAGGTTAAAACAATTTAAGTTAACTCTAAATAGAGAAAAATGTGTTTTTGCTTGTTCAAGCATAAAATATTTAGGTCATATTATCACACCGAATGGAATTGAGATTGATCCAGAAAAAACTTCTGCCATTGCTAATATGCCTTAACCACGCAATGTCAAAGATGTGCAATCTTTTTTACAGACTTGCTCATGGTATCGACGTTTTGTTGAAGGGTTTGCTAAAATATCTAAACCTCTTTCTGACCTCACAAAGAAAAATGTTAAATGGGTTTGGAATGAAAGTCATCAAATGGCTTTTGATTCTTTAAAAAATCTTTTGTTACTGCCCCAATTTTACAGCAAAATGATGGTACGAAACCATACATTTTAAGGACTGATGCGTCTGCGTACGCTTTGGGCGTTGTTTTAATGCATGGGGAAGGGCCTGATGAACACCCAATAGAATTTGCGTCAAGATTATTGATGTCTGCTGAAAGAAATTATAATTGCACCGAACGCGAAGCTGTTTGTGTTGTATGAAGCCTGAATAAATTTCGAGGTTACCGAGACACATCGTCAGTAATAGTTACTACTGACCATCAACCTCTGAAGTGGTTGTTAAGCTTACGGTCGCCTACTGGTCGACTTGCGCGTTCAGCATTGATGATTCAAAGTTATAACATTCGGATTGATTACATACCAGGTCGTTGTCATTTTATTGCCGATTGTTTATCTCGTCCGCCGTATGGACATGATACCAAAACCACGTGTGATGTGTGCTCGGTTACAGTTGACATTCCCACGAGAGCTGCTGCAGACATTCGTGCTGAGCAGTTGAAAGACGAAGAATTAGCTAAAATAATTCGTACGTTTGAAGACGTTTCATGTCATGATTTCACAAAATCGACCGATCGTGGTTACATCATGACTAATGGTATTTTATATCATTATAATTCTGAGGAGAATGGGAATAAAGCACAATTAGTGGTGCCTGCTCATGAACGAGCCCGTGTTCTGAAAGAGTACCACGATGCACCAACTGCTGCCCATTACGGTGCTGAACGTACCTTATAAAGAATTATGAAGGTGTACTATTTTGTTGGTATGCGCCGATATATTTATGATTATGTTAATTCGTGCTTGGAGTGCCAACGGTACAAAGCGAGTAATCAAAAACCTGTTGGTTTAGTTCAAACACCTGTGTACAATCAGAGGTTTGAAGTGCTGTCAATTGATCTGTTTGGACCTCTTCCCAAATTGGTTAATGACAGGAAATGGATTTTAATTGTGGAAGATCCCAGTACCAAATGGGTTGAGCTATTTGCTCTAGTGCGTGCTACCGCGCAGGAATGTGCCAAAGTACTTGTTAATGAAGTTTTCTTTAGGTATGGGATACCTCGTAAAATAACAAGTGATAACGGTACACAATTTGTATCAGCTGTTATGCAAAAAGTTTGCCATTGTTTAGGAATTAAACAGTACTTGATACCATTGTATCATCCTGCCGCAAATATTGTGGAAAGGAAAAACTGAGATTTAAAGCCTCTCTTGGCTATTCTTGTAAAAGAAGACCACGCTTCATGGGTTGATAAATTGCCTGTGATTCGGTTTGCTATGAATTCGGTTTATAGTCAAAGCACTGGTTTTACCGCTGCTTTTCTCACATTTGGTAGAGAGCTGAGAACTCCAGATCAGGTTCAAAACGATCTTCGCGTAGTGGTACAGTCAGAAAATTTTGTGCCGCAAATCACGCCCTTTTTAGATAAAATGGCTCGAACCTGGGTTGAAGCCAAACACACGCATGAATTGCAACAGGATCGTCAGAAAATATATGCTGACAGGAAAAGAAATCCAAATCCTGATTACAACGTAAATTATAAAGTTATAGTCACCACTCATACTCAAAGTAATGCTTTAAAAAAGATTACTTCAAAATTGCATCCACGTAAAGATGGGTCTTATGTAATTATAAAAAAGGTTTTGCCTACTTCGTATCAAATCGCTGATTTGAAAAACCCTAAAGTACCCCTAGGTGTATACCATTCGTCAGCGTTAACGATTTACCATGGTTTAGAAGATGCACCACCAGTAGTTCCAATTCGGAAACGTGGCAGACCTAAAAAAAAGAAATGTTCTGTTGTTGTTGACCCCTCGCCGAGACGGCTTAGAAGTCAAAGAGGGAGAGTGTAACATATCTTTTTATGATAGAACAGGCAACCCTCACTTGTCGTGAATATACGCTGCGCCGTGCCGTGTAGTGTGCTATCAGTTGTATTGAGTAGTATTGTTTAAGCCGTTGTTGCGTGATGGCATCTTGAAGCGACTCTTGCGTGCTTACGTGTTTCGAGTATATGAGTCGACTTCTTTTGTATATTAAGATACCATACAAACTATTATTGTTCATTATTTTTGTATAAAGTTTATAGTTCGTTAAAATGTGTAAACACTCATTTAAGTTTTGTATGTTTAACGGTTGAGCTTCATTAATTAAAAATAGTTACTACGTGTGTACTTTATTTTAAAGATGACTGAAGCCTACCCCTGAGATTATCGTAATATAAAATACTCTATCGCGCCCTCAATTAATAAAAAACTCTCACAGAATACAGATAGGAAACGAGAACTTACAAGAGGTTATGGATTCCTGCCAGATATGAAGTCAAATAACTCAAGATGGTAAACGCAAAAGATATAAAACAAAGATTAGCACAAGGCCGTGCTACATTTAACAAGAAGAAGCAATTACTGTATTCAAACACAACAATCATAGAAACAAGGAAACATTGCTGTAAGCATATGTATGGAGCACAACATTGTACGGCTGTGAAACTTGGACAATAGCAGAAGCGGACATAAAAAAGATAGAAGCCTTTGAAATGTGGTGCTATAGACGTATGATGAAGATATCATCGACAGACAAGGTTAAGAACAAAGAGGTTCTAGAAATCGTAGGGAAATGTGGAAAACAGTAAAAAATAGGGGAGCTAGGATGATAGGCCATATACTAAGGCATAAGTGAATAGTCCAGAATACATTAGAAGCACAGATAGGAAAAAAGAGAAATAGATGTAGACCAAGGTTAGACTCTTGTACACAGATAGTCAAAGATGTAAGCTGCAGGAATTTCAGAGAAATCTATAGGCTATCTCGGACTAGAAATTAATGGAGGTAGATGAGATAGATGTAGACCTAGGTTAAACTATTGTACACAGACAGTTAAAGATGTAAGCTGCGAAAAATTCAGAGAAATCTGTACGCTAGCTCAGAATAGAAATTAATGGAGGTACGCGTTCAACTAGTTGCAAGACCAATAAATAAATTGTACTTAAACCTGATGATTATTATAAGTAACTACAAGTGTTAGTTTTGCAATATTCTCAACTAATGTAAAATGTGAGAAAGGATTTACTGAGTAACTAGTAGTTCGGCAAATATCTGTGTTGGGGTCTTGGTAGCCACAGGCTGCTTAACCTCCTTCACATACCACTAAATATTGGTAAAATAGGGCATATATTTAGAAAACAATAAAAGGAGAACCGGGCTGTATCTAGGTTGTAGGAATGTCAGGGAACTATGTAGGCTAGCTCAGAATAGAAATCAGTGGAGATACATGTTCAATCAGTTCCAAGACTGAAAACCTAATGACGAAAAAATCATTGTACTTAAACCTGGTAATTACTATAAATAAATGCAGGTGTTAGTTTTGCAATATTTTTTAAATAATCTTGATTGTGCGAAAGAATTTATTGGAAAACTATTAATTCAGCAAATGTTCAAGTGCTGGGGGTTATCAGTAGCCACAGTCTGCTTAACCCCATTCACATACCACTGAATATCAGTAAAATAGAGTACTTATTTACAAAACAATAGAAGGAGAACCGAACTGTATCTAACAAGAAAGAGGAGCGGCTTTGTTCGAAGACAACAAACATAGAAACAAAGAAAAAATTGTAGGAAGTATATATCGGGAGCACAGCACTGTACTCCTAAGAAATAGGGATAGTAGGAGAAGCAGATAGGAAAAACAGAAGCTTTTGGAAAGTTATGCTTCAGATGTATGATAATGATAGCATGGACAGACTAAGTTAATAACAAAGAGGTTATAGAAATAGTAAGGGAATAAAGATCTCTGGGGAAAACAAAAAATATATAGGAGAAATTGAAGGACAGGATACGTTCTAATGCATTTTTTGGGAGTAGTGCGGACTATATTACAAGCAGATATAGGAAGAAAGGAAGCAGATGTAGACCTAGATGAGACTATTGCAAGCAGAGGGTGAAAGATGCAGAATGGGAATTTCAGGTAGACATGTAGGGTAGTTCAGAATAGGAAACAATGGAGGTACGCGTATAATCAGTTCCAGGACTAAAGACTTAATAATGATGAACTATAAAATCAAAAATTTGAATTCAAAATGAATAGAATCACAAGTGTTCGAATATTTCTCCATTTACAACTAAACACTAACCAAGACGATCATAAAAATATCTTTGAATATTTACAAACATTTGAGGTGTAATATTATTACAAGCCTCCTACAAAAAATGCAAGTTTAGATGAGGTTGTCCTGAATATATTTTTGAAAAAGTGTATGCTCATAAAAGGAAATCATTCGGCGCTAAGTCAAATGAACGAACGGGTCAGGATATCGGTGCAACCCTTCCAATCCAGCACTATGGAAACATTGTATTAAAAAGATTATATGTGAATTATACGCAGGGCAACTATCATGCTGACACCAAATTGTAGAATCCTCGGGTACAACCCCATTTAATGTTGGTAAAATATTATCAATTAGCAAATCATAATATTTTGCTGTTGTAAGGGTTCCTTCGATGAAGTATGCAGCTGTGATTTGGTTTATAAATATTCCAGCCGACACATTTACTTTCTAAGGATATTGCGCATTAGCTGGAATATACAAATGTGGATTTTCAGTGGTCCAATATCGGTGATTTTGAAACCTTAGCTGCTTTTGTCATAATTGATCCCCAAAATAACGATCCAAGGTATGTGACGTCAAATGCTACACGAAGATTAAATGCATTTCAACGTCATATAAATACTACAATTTTGAAAATTTAATAATTGGAATTAAAAGTGTCAGTTACTGACTTGAAGTGAGGTTATTTTTAATAATGCTTGTAAAAATCGAATGCAATCGGGGATTCTTGTGATTAAATTACATATTTTTTCACGTCTAATAAGCACAAAAGATTAACAACATTACTTGACCTTTGGTCCAGTTACACTTTTGCTTAAGTACTATATACCTCAAAAGGCACTAATGTTATGAATATCTAACTGTTCTAAATGATTTAAACTTGCTTTCGCATTAAATACGACGCCTAATTTGTTTTAAATTATAGTTTAATTAACATATTGCTACTACTTATAAGATAATAATATTCAAGTTGTTTGTAGTAAGTAAAGTATTTTTATGCTTCGTGGAATATGGATGTAAACTTAGTTTTTCTGTTCAAGTAATTAGACATATATTACCTTTGTAGGTAAACAAGGTGTACGTGTTCAATATTTGTCTATTTATACCAATTTAAATTGATAATCCGTTTTATATTATTCTTAATAATTATGTTGTAAAGTACCATTTGGAAACCTTTTCATTAATAAACAAATATCTTATATTATATAAGTTGTTAACGAATGGCATCTGGAGTATGTACTTACACTTCCTATACAAGGTTATTTTATGACTAAAAATGTTTATAAAACTAGATCCGCAAATGCTTCGCTACCGATCTAAAGGGTGTTAAAGTTACAAGATTTGGTTTTAGTGGTTTCCTTATAGCTCTAGTATTTTTTACTGTTTCTACATATTTCTTTCTTTCTCTCCCATTTCTAGAACCTTTTTGTTGTTAACTTTGTCTATCCATGATATCTTCATCATACGTCTGTAGCACCACATTTCAAATGCTTCTACCGTTTTTCTGTCTGCTTCACTTTCTCCTGCCCGCTTCTCCTGCTGTCCAAGTATCATAGTCGTATAGTGCTGTGCTCCACACATATACTTTCACCAATCGCTGCCTTATTTCTATGTTTATTGTCTTTGAACATATGCGTTTTCTGTTAAATGCAGCACAACCTTGTGCTAATCTTTGTTTTATGCTTTTTGCGCTTTTCCCGTCTTGCGCTATTTAGCTTTCTAAGTAGCAGACATCCTTAACGTCTTGTACATTCTCGCTTCCTATTTGTATTCTGGTTTTTGACTTATTTCCCCCTCCTTTACATACTAGTACTTTAGTTTTATTCTTGTTGATTTTCATACCGTGCCTCTCTGTTAGAACTGTTTCCATTTCATTAAGAGCAGCTTCTAACTCTTCCTTGCTAGATGCTAATACCGCTATATCATCTGCAAATCTAAGCATATCAATCTTTTGTACCTACAAAATAATTCAAAATGCCTTCCTGCACTTGACAATATTAATTGCCTCTTTGAGGTACAAATTAAAAATTAACGAGGATAGGGCACATTTCTGTCTCACCCCTTTCCTAATGTTTACTTCTCTACGTTCCTGCCCTAATTCTATTACCGCTGTTTGCTCTTTGAATAAGTTATTAACTATCCGTCTATCCCTACAAGTCATTCCGATCTTTTTGAGTATTCGAACATTCTTTTTCATTTTACTGTAACAATTTTTTTTAGACGACTGCAAAGCACCAATAATTTATTAGTTAAATACATCTTTTTGTCTGTTCCATTAAACACGTAAACACGTAAACATTTAAATAAATATCCGTATTGGAATCATGTAGCCCAACCACAATACAGAGATGCTAGTTTGGTAGCTAACAACAGGCGTTAAGTATTTAAATAAACATTTCAATGCCAAACAACGTTGATATATTGTGCGCAACGGTCAACGGTCACTCTGGCTGGGGCACTTGACACGAAGGCATCATGAAGAACCTTAGAGTTCTAGCCAGTAATTTATGTGTGGCTTTACGCCTGTGTTTAGCTCAAAATGTAATGAGCACTTCAAGTAGTGTTTTTAATAATGCGCTCTTGTCCAATCTTATCCTGTTTTATCTTGTCTTATAATAATTATCCTGTTTAATTTTTGTCTTGTATAATTATATGTGATCTTTTATTTTCGTTTATGCTCATCTAGTTTACCATTTAATGTGAGCATTTATCAATTTGATTGTAATATTCTAAATTTAACAAGAAAGTACTTTAGTATGGCGATAATAAATTTTGTTCTAATATGAACGACATTCAACTTTATCGTAATACTTGGATTTAATAAAATGTTCTGCAATGAAACTGTAATGTTTGAGATTTAACCGGAATGTTCTTCAATTTAATATCAATTCTTTTGTTTCAATCTAAACGTTCCATAATTAATATTTACAATATTTTTAAAATTGCTATGATGAATTTACAAGTAACAATGTGGATAATTACACTCAAGATATTTGTTTGGATAACAAACTAAATGCAGTAATACATCAAAACTTTGCATTTTTTGATAACTGTTTGAATGGATTTTGGTTTGTTCCGGTATTGAGTAAAAGAAATACGCTGTAAGCGCGTATAATTGGGTCCATGAAAAACGCAGTTGGTTGGTTTCAGTACAACATGTCAAGGCGACGTCATTTGTTTGTCCAGGAACAATATGTATACACATCTGGTTTAATACAATGTAACGCTGTCACACAAACAAGAATCGGTTGAAACGAGGTAAACGCTCTTTGTTATTTTTACATGACGTCCGCATTTGGCCAACATTGATTTAAAGCAACATTCTAAATAACATTGTGATGACCTATAAATAGTATTTTGCTTAACAAACTATAAAGGACTTTTGATGTTTTTTATTGTCAATATTAAATCGTAATAGCCGTTATTATTATTAACAAAATTAAGCAACTTCATTAAGTTCTGATTAAGGTTTCATTTATGTGTAATTATAGTTAAAGCTTTTGAACGTTGAATTATTAGATTTTTGATATTTCATATAAACTTGTAAGCCTAATAACAGATCTGATATTTTGGGTATTGATTCGAGTTAATTTGTGTAGTAAAAAGAAATGCTTAACGTATTTGATATTTCGTTTGAATTTATCATTCTACATCTGTGTAGAAGAAATTATAGTACCATTTTTGATATGTAAATTTTGTACATACTACTTTTTATCATGAAGCAGCATTTAATTAAGGAATTACCATTTAATTCATTTAATTAATTGTTTTATTTTGAACAAGTGAGTTCAAAAATAGAGTAATTATATCAAGGAACAAAAGGCATAAATACCTTCGAGATAATGATATTTGTAGCTTCTATTTAACGAAGAAGCTTTGATAGCTCTTTCAGAATTTGATGCATAATATTTGTGTCTGTAAAATTGTGTGCATAATTAATCTTTTCAGCATTTTTTTATTATGAGGTAGCAAGAGTATACCTCTTGTGTCCTCACTTTGTTAATTTAGTTCAATTTTCTTTACAGCTCCTGCGTAAGCAGTTAATACAATATTCTTTTCTAAGGACTCCCAAGTCCCCCTTAAGGAAACTCTGTGTTTAAAATTTAATGATTTGGTGGCGCCCTCCCTAAATCCTTATTTTGGTATGAATTAAGCCATAGTAAGTAAATAATGTTTTGTAAAAAGAACCACGACCAATCCTCATAAACTCTACCCGAGGAATAGACTCTTAGCATACTCGGAAGATATTTGCGTTCCATTATTTTAAGGAAATCCTTCCTTAAAGTTCACTGGTTCCATCAGAGAATATTATAAAACTCACGGGTTACTTTAATTATTCAATCAAACAAATAAACCAGTAACGACAATTTTAGTAAGATTACATTGTAAATGCTTTTTTCATATTTACAAACCCTATATACTCGCTGTCTCCTTTTTCTGTTGTCTTCTCCATTATCACCCTCAGATCTAAAATAACCTCTGTTTCGCCTAAACTTAAATTGAATTTTCAATTGTATTTATTCAGTTTGTTTTCCCATCCGTCTTTAGACAATTCTAAATAATATTTTTGACGCGTGTGTTATCAAACTTATTGTTCGAAAATTTTCACATCTATCAGCGCCTCTCCTTTTTAGTATAGCTACTATAATGTCACATTCGAAATCTTTGAGTATCTCGCATGTCTCATATATATATATATATATATATATATATATATATATATATATATTGCCATGGACTTTGATACTAAGCTTTTTTATCGAGCCCCACAAATTGTGCCAACATAAAATTTTCAAAAACAACAAAAAAATTTTTTTAAATTTTTACCCTACTTTTTTTGGAAGCCGTCGTATTTCTCTGCTCACCCTGGCTAGCTCAGCAATCGGCTCCTTCTAAAATACCTACCAATTTAAGTACATACCTCTTTCACACACACACAAACACACACACACACCGTCAAATGAAATTACCAAAATAATACAACAACCATACAACCTTTTATTTACACATATTAACAAATAAAATATTTACACCTTGAGCAGACGATTTGTTACAATTGTTATTAGCTCAATTATTAAGTACCTTAAAGTCCTTGGTTTTTAATATATTTTAGCAAATTCTATAAGAGAAGTAGATGGGCCCCACATGCTACCCTAGTTTGAATCTATTCTGGTCTATTGTGAGCTTATTATAACCCAGTTTTTGTAAATGCTTTTTAAACCTTGCATTTTATTGAAAACAAAATTTAAAGACCCTTTTACTCCTTACAACAACAATTTATAGCATGAATAAACCTTTATATCATCAATAAACCCTTTTTTAATAATCAAAATTAATTGTCCTGCACATGTACCTTTTTGAACAAGTTTTAAAGATAATAAAAACGCCACCAATAAGTCAAACACACAAACACAAAAATATCAACACAAATGTTTATACAAAAGCAAAAATTTAAAGTTCGTTACCTGGAGTCGCCTTCTTTCCTTGTCACCGCTGAAGATGATTACCAGAAACCCTCGTCGTTGTGTCCATTTACTACGATGATGCCTGGATCCACATATCCCCACCATCCAAATCTCCGCTACTACTACTGTTCTTCTCCCCAGATATTAGCTTTGTCCCAAACGTAACATTCTATACCAAATATTCTATGCATACAAATTACACTTTCAGCTTCGCTTACACCAAATATCATCCCTTCATTTAATAGCTTCGTTGTAGTTACGGCACCTTTTATCTAAACAAGCACCAACTCGTGCAATATCACTTTTATAACATGCGGTACGCTACCACAGCTTTCATAATTTCTAAACAGGATGTTCTATGCAACTTTACTGAACACACAATAATTGATAACCGTAAGAGCATTTACTACTGTAATATTGTAGATCTAAGCACGGTCTCAGATCAAAATCGAAAGAAAGAGAGCCTTAATATCTTTGTTCGTGTATTTATATCATTTTCAAAAACCCCCAGTGGAACCTGTTTTACTTGAAAAGCTTATTTTCGAAGCTGCTTCCTAAAATTTTGAACGTAACAAACACTGACTTCTCAAAAATCCCACTTTCATCGTGTTGTTACATAAAATTTTGTTTACTACCATAACGGACGCTCTCTTCTTGAAAACTGCTAGCCATCAGCCAATGATATATTTTTCCCTCGTCACAACGTTCCACCTCTCAGCCATCCATCTCCGTTCTACGCATATTTGTTGACTCCTTTAGAACCCCTCTTAAGTTACAAAAATCGATATTGTATCTGGCCTTCACATTTACCCGTGTATTTTGACGTGACTTTTACCAACGTTTTCTTTACCTGCTTCTCTGTCTGTCATACATTATCGATTGTTTATTCCACTCACTCTTCAAGGCATTTGCTATTTAAAACAGTTGGTCAAATCGACCGTTGCAAACAATTTCATACGAATTCTATCTTAACGTTTATTTAAGTTCCCTGAACGTAACATTTAATCAATAGGTGTTTTTTGAAACAACCGACCGTTTAAAATAACAATTATCGGTTCCTTCCCTTCTTAGTATTTGTATAAACCAACGTTGGCTTTTAAAATGGAAACATTTGCGTTTGAAATTATTGATTTTCTATGCATGCGCGCTCCCATTTTTGCTTCCATACGTTTGATTAAATTATTATAATTTCTTATGCGTATCCTTGAGCTTTTATGTACTCTAAAGCCTTCTTCCCTTAAGTAATTTTAACATTCCAATTTAAATATAAAAATATACCTTAATAACTGTCCGTTTTCACTATATAAATTAATTAATTTGGCGTGTAAATAATTTGCTCCCATTTCTATATACACGGTTGCTAAAATTTTATTGTCTACACCTATTTAACCTCTAAATCCACAACTATATATATATATATATATATATATATATATTATGCTGTGATAAGGGTTTGTTTAAGGGTGCACGACATAGTGGAGGTCATTAGAGAATGAGTAATTAGAATAGGCAGCAGAAAATTGTAGTTATTTTAGGAAATAAGTAAGAAATAGAAGTAGATAGTAAGTAGGCAACACCCTGTGTACAAAGTAGAAATAGTTTTGGGCGACGCAGGAAAACATAGGAAGACGCATAGTTGGCGTAGGAATGAGAAATACGAGTATTAAACGGATGGTAAAGATTAAATACCCTGTAGATAGTGTTCAGTTGACATAAGTAAAGCGAATAAGAATATTTTTCAGTGGAAGCACGCGTATAAATGATAAAGAATAATTAGACACGCATTAAGAAAAGAGTCTCAGACGATTAAGTAATACGGAGGTGAAAATAGAGTTTCATGTAGCTAATATAATGCGTATAAAGATCTAACCATTTTGATAAGAGAAATGATTAAAAATTGCGTGAATCGCATGTAAACAATGAAAGTTTAAAGTAAAATTGCATCAGTTGTTTATGGAAAGGCGACTATTCTATCAAAATACAGCATGTTGATAGTGAAGACACCTGCAGGCAGGTGGGCATTATGAACGAACGCAGAGCATTACATCAGAAAATATTCGAAATGGAATTATTTGATTGGTCCGAAGCAAACGACAGGTTCTAGACCACACCACGGATGCAGTGGGGATTCGAAATTATATTAGCAAGCACCGCGATAAGAAAGTCAGTTTTGAACTCAATGAAGGCCCAAGTGCATTGCCAGTAATACTGAATAATACGTAACAAGTGGTACAAAGTGAAATAAATGAGTGTGTATATGAAAATTACCGTTTAAAACGTAAGTAGGATTATTTTTATGAATTAATCGTAAACTAAGACATAAAAATAATAGGGCTTTGAGGTCTGAGGGAAAATAGGCCAGAATGCTTGATGTTAATAAAGATTACAATAAAACAATTTAAATGTCGAGGCGAAAGGAAGAACATAATCTTGAAGTATAGGGGTGAACGAATTACAAATTTGAAGTCTATGGCAAGAATGATTAAAGTATAAAATTATAATTTAATGGTGTTGGTCCATAATGGTGATAAGTTAAATGGAATCGAAAATTGGGGAAGATTAATTTTAATGGAAGCGTCGTCGTAAAAAGATAAAACCAGGTCAGATTGTTAGTTATAAGGCATCTGTTTTTCTACAAGAATTTTATTTTATTTTTAATATCAAATTGGCTAAATATTATATGCTTGTAAACAAGTCAACAAAGGGTTGAATACGTATTGAAATAATAATAAGAAAACGGATTTAGAATATTCTACATTTGTTGGTAAAGGTAATGAGTTTTCTTTGGTGACTTTGGGTTTTTAGTACAAATTAAATGGTTGTTGATAAATGAAATTTATAAAGGTGAATTAATTTGAAAATGTATTGTAAATAACGTAAAAGCTGTACATAAAGCATTAGTTTCATTAAATGGGATCCAAACTTACTGAATTTTTATAATTACAAATATATGCTAGCCGAGGTCATAAGATTGAAATATTACAGAGGAGGAGCCACAAATTAAGTAGGGCAGAGATAACCCGCAAAGGCGGTAACTTGTTGAATTTTGTCATTGGTCGATAAAGTTGTTTATGATAAACTCCAGTTGATAGCAACGTTAAGAAACAGCTGGAGGAGGAAATAATCACAAGCTGTAGGAAAGATTAAAATGGTGGTTCAATAATTTAATTTAGTATTATAGCAATTAAAATAAATAGGTCGCTCAACGTAAGGACACGTGATATTGCAGAAATAATAGGTCGACCCACTAAAGGGTATTACAGCAATATATATATATATATATATATATATATATATATATATATATATATATATATAATATATTTTAAAGATAATGACCTTCTAGTAATATTAAATGTTTTTAATGGGTTTGAGGTCAGCTGGTAAAAAGAAAACTCTTTTATAATGCCTAAATTTTCGGATTTATTTAATCCTTGTTCACAGGCTTCTAAAATGTTATAAACAACTAGGCTAAATTATACAAATATTAATTGCAACTTACAAGATGAGTTGTTTTAAAAAATTAACATCGAAATTAATTATTAAACATAACTATTTTTAGTTTTTCACTTTCAAATGTAGGAAGGATATATAATTTGTGTAAGAAGAAATGTAAAAATAAAAATTATGTCAGATTTTGAAATATTTCAAATTCTCTTTTTTAAGAGGATACCTGATACCTTTATTTAATGTATATGTTATGTTGTATGTGATAGTTGTTTGTTTGTATGTGTGTGTGTGTGTGTATGCCCACGCGTTAGGTTGTGTGGTTTGAATGTGTTTATGTATTTATAACGTTGAACATATTAACAAATATTACATTAGTTAGGTAGCTATGTTTTAAAATTAAGTAAATATGTGTA
The DNA here is from genome assembly GCA_036346225.1 of Platerodrilus igneus. Lineage (NCBI taxonomy): Eukaryota > Metazoa > Arthropoda > Insecta > Coleoptera > Lycidae > Platerodrilus > Platerodrilus igneus. The sequence continues at coordinate 887,850 of JARFIW010000791.1, forward strand.
AATCGAGCTCAAACCACTAATATCAGTTTTTATTTATACTATCTTTTGTATTAAAATGTGATACATTTCAAGAAATAGTCTTTTTGTTTATCTTTCTCTAATTCTAAAATTTTTGGATTTTGAAATCTATTCTATGATCTAAATTAGCTGAATGACTCGATAAAGCACATGAATTTGGTTTAACTTTTATGTCACTTCTGTGTTGAATTATACGCTGATTTAAGGATTGACATGTTTGTCAATATACAGGCCATTACAATCTAAACAATTAATTTGGTACACAATATTTTTTTGAAATAGTTCGGTGTTTTATCTTTAATTTTGAAAAGAGATTGTTGACTGTTAAAATATTTTCTTTGCATACTTAAAATTATAATTTTAAATACTTTAATTAGTTTATGGGTTAATTCATTGTCTATATTTGATATTGTTTTATATATTTCTAAATTTTTGCTGTTGTTACTACTTGTGTTATTTTTGTTTATATTACTGTTACTGTTGTTTGTGTTTTTATATTCTTCAGAGGTATATAGTAATTTTGTTATTAGAGGTGTGGGATAGTTGTTGTTTTTTAAAATGTTTGAAAGTTTTTTTATATATTTATTGTAGAATGTCGGATGACATATTCTTTTGATTCGATTTTTTAATCCTAAAATAAAATTTATTTTTGTTTTGAAAGGGTGATATGAATGGTAATTTAAATATCTGTTGGAATGGCTTTGTTTTGATACCAATCTAAAATTATTTTATTTTCATCGTTTCGAATTAATAAAGTGTCCATGAAAGGTACCGATTTATTGGATTCTGTTTCTATTGTGAATTGGATATGACTATTATAGCTATTAAAAATATTAAGGGTTTCAACTATTTTATTTTCTGGGATAGCTGTTATTAAATCATCAACAAATTTCTTTAAAAATGGAAGGTTAAACGGAAGTTGTGGAATAACACTATTTAATAATTCATCCATAACTATCAGTAAATTTTGGAATACAATAGAACCAAATTGTAAATTTTCAAAAACTATTTTTTTACAAATCATTGAATTTCTTTTTGATAACAGTTATTTTTCCTTTAATAATAAATTTTATTTACAAATTTTTGGATGTCCAATGGGATCAAATCTTAGTCCCATTATAGCACAAATTCTACAATAAAAATATAAAAAAACTTTCAAACATTTTAAAAACAACAACTATCCCACACCTCTAATAACAAAATTACTATATACCTCTGAAGAATATAAAACACAAACAACAGTAACAGTAATATAAACAAAAATAACACAAGTAGTAACAACAGCAAAAATTTAGAAATATATAAACAATATCAAATATAGACAATGAATTAACCCATAAACTTTAAAATTTAAAAATTATAATTTTAAGTATGCAAAGAAAAATATTTTAACAGTCAACAACTTTTTCAAAATTAAAAGATAAAACACCGAACTATTTCAAAAAATATTGTGTACCAAATTAATTGTTTAGATTGTAATGGCCTGTATATTGGACAAACATGTAATCCTTAAATCAGCGTATAATTCAACACAGAAGTGACATAAAAGTTAAACCAAATTCATGTGCTTTATCGAGTCATTCAGCTAATTTAGATCATAGAATAGATTTCAAAATCCAAAAATTTTAGAATTAGAGAAAGATAAACAAAAAGACTATTTCTTGAAATGTATCACATTTTTAATACAAAAGATAGTATAAATAAAAACTGATATTAGTGGTTTGAGCTCGATTTAACATATTTACTTAATTTTAAAACATAGTACATACCTAATGTAATATTTGTTAATATGTTCAACGTTATAAATACATAAACACATTCAAACCACACAACCTAACGCGTATACACACACACACACACAACAAACAAACAACTATCACATACAACATAACATATACATTAAATAAAGGTATCAGGTATCCTATTAAAAAAGAGAATTTGAAATATTTCAAAATCTGACATAATTTTTATTTTTACATTTCTTCTTACACAAATTATATATCCTTCCTACATTTGAAAGTGAAAAACTAAAAATAGTTATGTTTAATAATTAATTTCGATGTTAATTTTTTAAAACAACTCATCTTGTAAGTTGCAATTAATATTTGTATAATTTAGCCTAGTTGTTTATAACATTTTTAGAAGCCTGTGAACAAGGATTAAATAAATCCGAAAATTTAGGCATTATAAAAGAGTTTTCTTTTTACCAGCTGACCTCAAACCCATTAAAAACATTTAATATATATCATATATATATATATATTGCTGTGATAAGGGGTTGTTTAAAGGTGTACTTGATAGTAAAGGTCGTTTAAAAAGGAGAACCATAGGGAGCAGAAAACTGCATTTATTTAGTAAAGAATTGAGAAATGGAGATAGTTTGTAAATAGTAAGCAGTCAACACCCTGTATATAAAGTATAAATAGTTTTAAACGACGCAAATACACACAGGAAGACGCATAGTTAGCGTAGAAACCAGGAACACATGCATTAGGTAAATAGTAAATATTTAATACTCTGTAGATAAAGTTTTAGTTAATTTAGGTAAAGCAAATAATGATATTTTTCAGTGGAAGCACGCGTACTTATAAGTAAACATAATAAAGTGTAATTAAACACGCATTCAAAAGAGTTCCAAACAATTAGGTCAATACGGAGATAAGAAATAGAGCTTCAAGAAGCATAATGTAAATGCGTGCAAGTAGTTAAGAACTTTGATAAAGAGAGGTGATTAAAAATTGCGTAAATAACGTGTATGTATAAAAATTAAAAGTCGAATTGCATCAGTTGTTTATGGAAAAGCAATTAGATTCATCAAAACACCGCATGTTTGATAACGAAGACAGCTGCGACCAGGTCACAATTATTGGAAGCATAGAAAAATAAATCAGAAACTACTTTAAATGCAAAGATTTGATCCGTTAAAAATGAGCGACGAGTTTGTATACCATACCCACTGACGGATTAGGAGAGAAAAGATATATTAACAGGTACAGTGATAACGAAGTCAGTTTGCAACTCAACAAAGGCCGAAGTGCGCCGCTATGAAATAAAGTGATACGTAATAATTTTAAAGTGAAAGATAGTATAAGTGCCAAGATGAAAATTATGATTGCCGATTAAACGTAAGTAGATTTTGGGGAATTTTATTTTAAACTAAAACATATTAATAAGAGGGCTTCGAGTCAGGGACAATGATAATAAGAATTCTATTCTAAAGCCAGGGAGAAAAATCCAATTCTAAGTTTGGGGAAATTGAATAAGTCTGACTGAGATGACAATAAATTGGGGTGCATAAGTAGTCCAGAGGGTGATGGCAACAATTTAAATGCAATGGTTCAAATGTGTGGATAAACAATATTTCGAATGGGCATGTAATAATCCTGAATTGGGGGAAAATAATTTTTATTCAAATGGATGGCTTAATGCATGGGAAATATTAGTGGATGCGTCAATTGCAAGAAGAAAATAGACCAGGTTAGATTTTTAGCTGTAAGACATTATTTTTCTATATTTTTTATTTGAATATTGAATTTGCTTAATATAAATTAATGTGACGAAGTTCACCAAAACAAAGGATTTGAACACGTATAAAGTGCGTGATAGGATAAGAGGTTTAGAACGTTCCACACTTCTTTTATAAAGATAATAGGTTTTTTTGGCGAGTTTGGGTTTTGAGTATATGATTTTAAATAAATGAGATTTACAACATTAACTAATTGAAAAGTGTATTTCAAATAATTTACAAAAACAGTACATAATATTTGTTTCATTATATAGAATCGAATTAACTGAATTTTATAATTCCAAATAAATGCTAGTCGAGGTCATAAGATAAAGTTAATGGATACGAAATTGATAACGAGCAAGGCGGTAACTTATCAAATTTTGTTATTGGTAGACAAGGTTGGTTCAAGATAAAATCCAGTTAAGTTTTTGGAGGGAATTTATAACAATATTAATAATACAGCCCAACGTCGGAGGAGATAATTACAATCTTGTTTATGCATAGTAATATTAATATGGTCGCCCAAACGATGGGGCGAGAATAATTTAGGGAGCATAGCAATAATAATATAACAGCCCAACGTAGGGGCTCGATAATTCCAGTAGTACATAGCAATATATATATATATATATATATATATATATAAAATAAGATGTATCTGTAAACAAACTCTATGAAAATAATAGAGCCTATTGACGAATACAAATCTGGCTGGTAGTTATATAGCCATTAACAAAACATTAGCTTATTACTTCATAGGGGAGGAAACATCCACTGACCGACGGTTTCGGCTTTATTAAGCCTCCTCAGAGTGAAATAGTCTCCAAGAACCCTATGAAGTAATCGAAGCTATTATAATGATATAATTTCGAAACAATCAATGTACTATGGCAAAAGTAAATAAAACCGCCATCAGGTGATAAAACACCAACACTACTAAAGTGTGGAAGTACAGAATTGAACCGAAACTACATAATAAATTCTATAGATGGCTATACAAGTACGTGTGGCCATTTGAGATTTACGGAATGTTACAAGCAAAATTTATTTGCAAACGTAACAAACCTTCTCGCGGCGACACCCGGGTTCATGCCCCAAGGCAAATCAAATAATAACAGAACGGTTATTTGCAGTCCGCAATAAGAAATTGTGTAAAACAATATATAAAATAAGATGTATCTGTAAACAAACTCTATGAAAATAATAGAGCCTATTGACGAATACAAATCGGGCTGGTAGTTATATAGCCATTAACAAAACATTAGCTTATTACTTCATAGGGGAGGAAACATCCACTGACCGACGGTTTCGGCTTTATTAAGCCTCCTCAGAGTGAAATAGTTTCCAAGAACTCTATGAAGTAATCGAAGCTATTATAATGATATAATTTCGAAACAATCACTGTACTATGGCAAAAGTAAATAAAACCGTCATCAGGTGATAAAACACCAACACTACTAAAGTGTGGAAGTACAGAATTGAACCGAAACTACATAATAAATTCTATAGATGGCTATACAAGTACGTGTGGCCATTTGAGATTTGCGGAATGTTACAAGCAAAATTTATTTGCAAACGTAACAAACCTTCTTCGATTTGTATTCGTCAATAGGCTCTATTATTTTCATAGAGTTTGTTTACAGATACATCTTATTTTATATATTGTTTTACACAATTTCTTATTGCGGACTGCAAATAACCGTTATGTATATATATATATATATATATATATATATATATATATATATATAATACATGCGAGATACTCAAAGTTGGAAAAGACATTGTTTGCTCTTCCAGCGGTTTTTAAAGTTTTGCTTGCATCTTGATAATTCAAACTCATCTCTAAATATAGGATATCCCAAGTCATCTTTTTCAATGGTTGATTCCTGTTGTAATGCTATTAGTTTCTATCCTACATATAAATTCCCTATATATTCTTGCCATCTAACCACTTTCTCCAAATTTTCTATGATGATGTCACCTTCCACGCTCCTTATATTTTTGCTATACGGTTTTATATCCATAAAATCGATTCCAATTAATTTGTATGCTTGGTCTGTGTTTCCTATTTCCATATCGGTTTGCACCTCTTTACACTTCTTACGAATCCATTGCTCTTTAGCTTTCCTGCGTTTACGAATAGTTTCCCATTGTATGTCTCTGTTTCTCTGTTCTCCTGCTTCGTCTGGTCTGTTTTTATATTTTCGCCTTACTTCTATTAAATTCAAGATATCCTCTGTTATCTATAGTTTCTTATTTTCTTTTTGTGTATACCACAGATAATTTCTGGCCGCCATGTCTAAGCTGAATTTAATGTTATTCCATCTATTTCTACTTTCTTAGTATCAAAAATTTTTTTGATGTCTTTCAGAAATTCATTTGACTTTTTCTCAAATCTTTTGTGGATATCTTTATCTTTAAGTTTCTCAAAGTCAAAGTTCCTTTTTCGTCCTTTTTGCAAATTTTTAAATTAAAGCGCGGCCTTCATAATTAAGATATTGTGGTCAATGTATATATCTGCTTCTGGACAGCTTCTATAGCCTTTTACTTCATTCCTATACCGTTGTCTAACAAGAATGTAATCTATTTGATATTTTCCTATATCTCCTGTCATCTTGTACGTGTATTGTGTTCTAGCATGTTGTTGAAATAATGTGTGTGTGATGGTTAAATTGTTTTTGTCGCAAAATTTTACCAGCCTATTTCTCCTGTGGTTTCTCGTGTCTAGTCCAAATAAACATACTACCGCACCTTCTCTATCCTTGCTACGTACCTAGACGTAGCCGGAAGAAAAGTAAATACCAGGCTAACTATCAAACGCCGATAGTAGGGTGATTCACCTACATACCAAGAAAACCAAAAAAAGAAGCACGTCGCCCACGATTATCTATCAACAAACAAAAAATAAATAAAGGATTCTGTACAAACATGCAAAAGCAATAAATTAAGCGTTACTAGTTTAAAGCAAACAAGTATGTGATATGAACAATTTAGTACTTTACATACGAAGTGCGCATCTCGTATTTTACACAAACTAAAATTAATCAGTAGTAAATAAACATGTGAGAGATTTTGTCAAGCGTTTTTAAAATTGCACCTAATACTTTTTGTAAAATAAACTAATCAGTAGGAAAGAATTAACGTGTGAGAGCTTTTGTCAAACACTCTTTTAAATTGTACATAACACCGTTTGTAAAATAAACCAATCAGTAGAAAAGAATAAGCGTGTGTCTGTCAAACATTTTTAGCAATGGTACATCACACCTGTAGAGCGATAATATAGATTTGCAACAACAAACAATAGTTCTACAGTGTCACGTTTCTTGATATACACAAAAGGAAACAGGTTGTATACCTGTATGTGTCTGGATATTTAGTTTGCAATCCGTCGGGGTTGAGTCAGCACGGCAACATCACGGTAGTCAGGATCCATTCGCCCTGCCACCGTAACTGTAGCAGCGGTCTACAGACAAAAGTAGTTGGTCTACGTCAACAAACAGTTGGACCTACATAAAGAAAGAACCCATTTGGCCTCCATCTAAGAGCTCCTACTTGTCGAACAAAAAAACGTGCATTGTTTTTGAAGAACTGTGACGAATAATGTAAAAAATATTTCAACTCACAAGCTGCAGAATCAAATTCAAAATGGGTTCAAATAACACGAGTTCGAACTGCAGTCCTCGCGTTATCGAAGCGCAATTAGCAAACTGGAAAACACGCTATCAAATAATAGTAGGATCTATTATTTTGATAAATCTTTAAATGGGAAACAAGAGAAAGCAATTATACGTTAACGGAATGTTTAACAAATTAACGAATACCTAAAACAAGGTATTGACTATTTGATTTATCGAATAAATTTTCGTTTTAAAAGCAATGTGGATTTGAGTTAAAATTATGTTAAACGGCTTATACTGAACAGGTACACTATATAGGGTATTTAATTTATGTAGAAAAATAAACGTAACATCTTCCTCTACCACTGCATTAAAATCCCCGGTAATTATTAAATCTTCATATTCTTTTACGCATTTTAGAATGTCTTCGATATCTTTGTAGATCGTTTCTACCTCTTCCTCACTGTAGCTAGAGGTAGGTGTTTATACATATTCATTAAATATATTCAGGGTCTTGTTATTTTAAATTATATGTTAAACAACATATCGCTATGAATTTAATGTTAGTAGTATGCAAATTGTTAGTAATAGGTAAAGTATTTTTATGCGCTCGAGAGTATTAATGTAAACATAGATTTTCTTTTCAAACCATTAAACATATATTACCTTCATAGGTAAACTCGATGTCCAATGCTCCTACCGAAGGTACTACATTGGCCAGGAAACGCGTATTCTTTACCTGTTTTGAGCAAGGTAGCAATCTTTAACGCGTGTGAACAACACACACACGAGACCTACATTTCTCATCCGAACAAGGGCATATTTTTGTGAAAAGTGCTCGCCTAACATTTTTCGAGCGATCCGTATCGGGAATCGAATGCTCGACCTTGAAATCGGCAGTCAAACACGAACCGGTCTGATCCACGGAGCCGCCTGATGTATGTGCTCCGCATTTATCTATTTAAAACAATTTAAATGAAATCTATTATAATATTTTGTCATAAATAATCTCTTTTATATTGTACTTCTAATTTATTTTGTTAAGAAGTATTTGGAAACAATTACTAAGCAAATGTAAATCGTAATTTAAATTGTTAAAGAATGTCATTTAAATGATGTATATATCGCACGTACGCAGCAACACTGTCATAGATCCAAAAAGGAATTACTCTGTAAAAATTCATATACTTTTAGCTGCAACTCTTCAAGTTCGTTTACCATAGAAAATCACTAGAGGGCGATTATATCTCCTTTGATCATCAATTTTTGTACAAGACAAGTTTTTGTACAATATTTAGCACCAACATTGTCGTATGTTACTGCTGATACTCTTGACGCTAATTTAAAACATTTTTGTTGTACTAGTTGCTGCAATAGTGTCACAGCGAAACTTAAGACACTCCTGATCTTTCATTTTTCTGAAACACTTATTTATAATGTTGTGTCTCTTATGCGTTATTACTAGGTTTTGGTATTTAAAGATTTTGTTTCAATTTTCGGATAAGTTGCATATTTAGGGTACTGCCACACGTTTCATATTTTTTTTGGTTTTTGTGTTATAATTTGTTATAATTGTGTTATAATTTTTTCATTGCTACGTTGCAATTTCATATCCAGGAAGTTGATATTATCATTTTTTTCTATTTTGATAGTAAATTGTAACATTATGGAATCTATTGAATAAATTTAGTCCATAATCACGTGTCTTTTGGTTTAGCGCAAATACAATTATTGACATACCTAAAAAAACGGTATCAGAAATTGTAGGTGTTCTAGCATTTTTGTTTCAGGTTCTTCCATAACAGTTTGTGCAATTTCACTAGATAAAATCGTGCCCATTGCACGCTTTCATCGGTTTTGCTGATAATATTGGCCTTTATATGAAAAATAAGTGAATGTGAGAGTTATTCTAGTAGCGTTTAAAAATTCATCTAGATGGAAATTTTTTGTACGTGTTTGAATTCTTCCCATTTGGTCGAATTACATGTATAGCTAATTGTATACGTATATTTGTATAAAAGAAGATTACATCCAGCAAAACCAAAATATAATTCTTTGGTATTTTAATATTTTTAATTTCGTTTTTAAATTTCCATGAGTTTTTTATACAGTATTTGTTTCTATTAATTATATTTTTAAGTACGTCCTTTAAGAATCTCCATAGGCCATATACAAAAAAATAGCTAATAAAAAATAGAAAACAGTAGAGTGAAAATTTAATACCAAATTTTTAAACATAAATGTAAAGCATATTATATTATATGATGCAAACCTGAGACGGAGTGTTGAAAATACCATATTATATAAGTTTTAAAATGTAGGTACCTGAAAACATATTAGCCCAAAACATACTCCAAATTTTGAAAACAAAACATAATTTAAAATAGAAAATGGAATTTAAAAAGATTAAAGACAGAAATTTAAAGAAAATCGCAGGTTTGATGAAAACCAATAAAAATGCCAATAGTAATATCCTCCGAATATGATTGGGTAGAAAATCTAATAAGCTACGAGGTACCTGATTTGGCAATGTAAACATCAAGTTTAGGACAAAATTTTGCTGCAATACTTGACTGCCGACTCCGTGGTGTAGTTGATATGCGTGTGACTACTATGCCCAAGGGCCCGGGTTTGAGTCCCGACACGGTCCGCTTTAAAAATATTAGGCGAGTATTTTTCACAAAAAAACGCCCTCGTTTGGATGAGAGGTAAAATATAGGTCCCGCATGTGAGGGTTATCGCACACGTTAAAGGTCCCTAACTTGCTTGGAACAGCAAGGGTTGTGCAAAATTCAAAATTTCCAGATAAAAAACTCGCTTCCTGGTCAGTATAGTACCTTCGCATAGAGCATTAGAAAATTAAATGTAGTGCACTACTTGGCAGCGCGGCTCCGTTGCTTAGTTGGTTTATGTGTCCGGGATTCGAATCCCGACACTGACCGCTTGAAAAGTGTTAAGCGTCCATGTTCACAAAAATACGCCGTCGTTCGGACCAATAGTAAAATGTAGGTTCCTTGTCTGAGTGTTGTCACACACGTTAAGGATCCTTACCTTACTTGGACCAGCAAAGGTTCGGCAAAATTCAAAATTTCAAGGTAAAAAGACTCGCTTCCTAGCCAATGTAGTACCTTCGAGTAGAGCATTAGAAAAAAAATCACATGACCTGTAACTATATATACTAACCTGTTACGTGCCAAAAATTTTGGCACTAGACATTTTTTTAATCAAGTGTTAATATGCGGGAATTTCGCGCCATAAATTTAAAAGACTGGTTGCGCGTATTTCCGTCACTTCAGAAGTGCGTTGCACGAATTTCGCGCCGACGCGTGTGGGAGAAGATAAAGTGGGGAATTTCCGCAAGACGCTAAGGGACTTGCCTTTGAAACGCCAAGAGGAGCAGTTGGTCTGGTATCGTATCGTATCTTTGTATTATGTAGATTTCCTTTGCCTTTTTTGATTATCGTTCCCCAAACCCGTTCCTTATCGTACCTCTACATAGGAAGAAGATAGCGAATCTGGATACAACCTGGCCTAACAGCAGTCCACGACCCGAGAGATAACGAGTCCACGGAGCCCCACAGCCGCTAGCCTGAAGTAATCCGGATGCAAGCCGCCATCATGAAATAATCCTGAAGGGAGCCACGAGCCGACATCAGGAAGTAATTCTGTAGGAAGCTTTACATATTCACGTAAGTACCCCAGTGGGGGTTTTTATAATATATTTCAGAAATTTGAAAATTACGTGCTATAATTTGCATATTGTGTGATGTCATCGAAATTTGAGCGTCGATTTTTACTTTATGTAATATCGTTACCAACTGTCTTTTGTGCCGCTTGTGCCGCGTCGACGGGGCTATAGTAATGACGCCTCAACGTGGTTTTTGGTTGTATAGAAATCTTTTCTTTTGTTTTTATGCTTAATAATGTATTAATTAACGATATCATAGCTTTTTTCATTTAAAAAAAATATAATTATCTTCATTTTTTATTATCTATTAACTCAAAAATTTATGTTGGTACTTCTGAAGTTACTATATTACCTAAGATGACAAGACAGCTGTTATGTTAATTCACTATAAACCGCCATTTTGGCTATTGAAATTCATAGCTTATGTTTTAAAATGTTTTGTTAATTTAATTAATTCTCTATAACTATAAATGTAGTGTCCTTCATAACTGGAATTGTTTTAAATGTGTGATTAGTTTGTTTTGAATGGTCTTAAACGTGTTTTTTTAGGAGTGGTTATAATACAAGATAACCTTACTTTCGAATCTCACACGTAAGTACATCTAAATATAAATAAATATAAATAATTAATTGATTTATGCCTTATTCATTGTTTATTAGGAAAATTATCTATTTTATATTAGATTAAACATAACTATTGCTTGTTTTTTTGGACTTCCAAAAGTGTTCTTAAATCATGGATAACACTGTCTTGTTTTAATAACATTTTAAAAGTGTTTTCTAGTAATTTAGATATTTAGTTATGCTTTACAAATTACTTTTAAAGGAAACTTTGTGTTTAAAAACATTTACCGTAATTAATTGACCTTTTAGTATATGTCGTAAAACGTTAGAGTAACAGAATCTTATTGTATTTGTTTTCTTAAATACCATTTTGCCCTGATACCGTTTAATTAACATATATAATGTATCTTTCTATAATTTTGAGTGTCTTTTTATAACCTAAATAATTACTTGTAAATTACAATTACCTGCATAAACAAAAATTCCATCTCGAAATATAGATTTTCTAATTAACTGAGTTCTTAGTATGTCTTTTAAAGTGCTATATTAACCTAATCTTGTGGTATTTCTTTCATTAAACACTATCTTGCCCTATTACCATTTTAAAAGTGTTCCCTTAGTAATTTAAACACTTGTAACTTACAAATGTCTTGTAAAGGAATTCTCCTTCAAATACAGTTAACGAAATTATCTAATCATATTCTTTACCTTTCAAAACGTTGTAATAAACTGAATCTCTTTATATCTGCTCGTTTAAACACTGCAATGTTGAAATTGTCGTTAATGCTTTATATTTAAGCTCATTTACGATGGTTGTTGATAATTCCGCAATATCGAAAGAATATTTGAACAATTTGGAATACTGTTCTCTTTATACATGTATCGTAGAATATTTCTTTTGTGTAGTGAGTATGATTTTGTCTTGATTGCATTTTTTTTAGATATATCAATATTTCAACGCAGCATTTTAAGATCTATTAAACAAAATTTACTGTCGAATTTGGTCGCCCAGCTGTATATAAGTCTAGACGAGACCCCATCAAAGGGCCGGTCGCTCAGCTTTACGTAACTCTAGACGAAAATTTGGTTGGTAAGTTGTCGTTTTAGCAATTTGTGAATCATTTTTTTAAGAATGATGTTGAAATTTTTCTTTATTAGTTTGGGTGGAACTCAAATGAGAGCTTCCCATCCTGGTAAATATATGTTTTACAAGATATCTTTCTGTTCTTCAACAATTTTATCTGTAAATCGAGTTTTGGTTACTCTTATCTCTTCACATATCGATTTGAACTTCATTAAATGGCATAAAATTATCTTTAAAATCGTTCAACCCTACGTACATCTAAAAGCTTTTCACGTTTTACTTCCTTGACAATGTATCTAATGTTTTTAGCCCCCACTATCAATTAGTTAACTTTAATGACTTTTTTTCCTCTTATACAGTATATACCTTTTATACGTTTAACTTACTTACCTTAAATTAGCTATCTTTTTCCTTTTGGTTGACTTTTCCTTGAACATACCATTACTTATATATCGCTTTATTCTCTAGACCCCTCAATATAACTCTGTCGTTTCATTTAATTAATCCTCGAACTTTTCCTACAGCATATTATTTGGTTTTTAGTGTTTATCTTACATCGTTTAATTGTGTGGTAATTGTCGTAACTTTGGTTGCAATAACTCATTGAATTTTTATGATTGGTTTAAGCTGATGTTAGAGTGGATGTTTTTCTTCTTTGGGCTCACATAGCAGTCGCGGCCTATGCCATTGTAAAAAATAGTTCATATTCGCAATTGCAAAAAACTAGGATTTTCTATTTCATGTGTTTTTCTTCTGAATTACTACAGTCGCCCACATTATCCGATATTATTATTTGTTTCTTTTCCTACTAAATCACCATAACTTATAAACATTTTTTTTCATTGTTTTTTGTTGAACTTCGTGGTGAGGCGCTATCGCTTCTTATTGATATATTATTAAGTTCTTGGTTGTTTTAGCATATTGGGACAGTGTATCTGTATTTAACTGCTTATAATTAGGCATGTTTGTGTGTTTAGGGTGTTACCGTTTTAAAAAATTACCTTGAAACAGGTGGATTTTGTGTGAATGTATCTGTATTGATACTTTTAAGTTGTTGTGTCAATTTTTGTCTGATTTTCTTATCGTAGTGGATGCACTCGTTAGGCAAATAATTGTACTAGTTCTCTTAAAAGTCTAGTGATTTTTTTTAACTTATGATATACCTTAACTCGTCGGATTAATATCGCAGGTGGTCCTTCTGACCGATCTGTGTTTTAATAAGGAAAACTCTCTACTGTCTCTCGGACGCTTGTCCAAAAACTGTACTTTTTCGTATCCTGCTGTCTCCGTTTCTGCCTTATCTTTCCTTCGGTAGACCTGTTCTTGTCCCGGAACACCCGTCTACCACATAAGAGTGATTTTTCCTCACTCCGGGCTACTGACTACATTGGCTGGTTGAGTAGTGCTTTGCTATCCACCTTTTCTGTCTCTTTAGCTCAATGCGAGCCCTTCCTCTATTTTTTTCTACCTGGAAGTATCTCTTATGCATTCCAAATACCTACCTCCCTCTTTCTACCGTTCCTATTTCTACTGCCTTTTCATTTCCGTTAGTCACCGTGTGGTTGCGCGGAGGGTTTTCACAGACATTACATGTGATTTTCCAATGCTCCACCCGAAGGTACTACATTGGCCAGGAGGCGAGTTTTTACCTGGAAAATTTGGAATTTTGCCGAACCCTTGCTGTTCCAAGCAAGGTAGGGATCTTTAACGTGCGTGACAACACTCACACGGGACCTCCATTTTACCTCTCATCCGAACGAGGGTGTATTTTTGTGAAAATGCTCGCCTAACATTTTTCAAGCGGACCGTGTCGGGATGGTTTTCACAGACACCCGGACCACGTTTTAAGGAATCTTTCATGAGGTCATGCGGTACCACTGTCAGCGCACATGGGCGCTAACAGTGAAGGTATGTATGAGTGTGTGAATGTGTGAGTGCATGAGTATATCTATGTATCGATATATCGTGTGGATGTCGTGTGATTATATCACCGATATCAATTAACGCCGGGTGCAGGGATGCACCCAAATGCCTTTGCCAGTTCCTCGTGCCGTTTATTGCAAACGGGCATGCTTCACAGGTTGCTCTTTTTAGGAGGTACGAGAAATTCCCATTTAACGGCTCCACGGAGCCACTCTATTGCTATCTTATCTATTGTCTTTGATAATAACTTAAGTTAATATCTTTATCTTATTTATTATCTTTGATAATAACCTTAGTTTAATATCGTTATCTAACCGATTACCGTTAGTAATAACTTTAGTTTAATATCGCGTTATCTTACCTATTACCGTTGATAATAACTTAAGCTCAATATCGTTATTTTATCTATTATCTTGGATAACAACTTGAGATCTTGTTTTATCTTTTTATCTTTCTAACGTTTGGTATTTATGACCAGACGTGGGAATTATTTTTCTTGAATATTAAGTGAAAAAGCTAACCTGATGGTAGAAATGTAATTTGTTAGGTTAGCAATGTAAGGATTTAGTAAGGTGGTACGTTTGGTAAATTTGTTGATTCACAACATGTCATGGACAAGTTTTGATGTGTATTGTTTATTAAACCAAAGTACCAGTAACTAAAAATTTGCTAGAGTGTAGAGTAACTCACTCTTTTGAACATTTTTAAATTTGGGCACTTTTTGCCAACAAAGAAACAGTTTAGATGCAACCCTCATGTGCGTCTGCACGTAAGAAACTGTAAAGTTAGTTTTAGTTTTAGTATATAGGTTAGGCGACTTTAAGTAGTGTCTCATGCTCCCCGACAAATTTGTGCTGTCGATTATAAATGTAGTCAAGGACAATGGGGCTACATATTCCGTTTCCTGGTAATCCAGAAGACGTGTTATCGGTCGGAAAAACCAGGTGGCGCCTCAAATAAACATTTGGTAGGACTTAAGTTAGGATTTATGTAGGGTAATTAGGATTTAGATTTTAAGATGTTACTGTGCTAACAGTTATTTTCTTTTTTAAGTTTTTTCTTTTATGACTTTGTCGCGATTGTTACGTGCCAAAAATTTTGGCACTAGACATTTTTTTAATCAAGTTTTATTATGCGGGAATTTCGCGCCATAAATTTAAAAGACTGGTTGCGCGTATTTCCGTCACTTCAGAAGTGCGTTGCACGAATTTCGCGCCGACGCGTGTGGGAGAAGAAAAAGTGGGAATTTCCGCAAGACGCTTAGGGACTTGCCTTTGAAACGCCAAGAGGAGCAGTTGGTCTGGTATCGTATCGTATCTTTGTATTATGTAGATTTCCTTTGCCTTTTTTGATTATCGTTCCCCAAACCCGTTCCTTATCGTACCTCTACATAGGAAGAAGATAGCGAATCTGGATACAACCTGGCTTAACAGCAGTCCACGACCCGAGAGATAACGAGTCCACGGAGCCCCGCAGCCGCTAGCCTGAAGTAATCTGGATGCAAGCCGTCATCATGAAATAATCCTGAAGGGAGCCACAAGCCGCCATCAGGAAGTAATTCTGTAGGAAGCTTTACATATTCACGTAAGTACCCCAGTGGGGATTTTTATAATATATTTCAGAAATTTGAAAATTACGTGATATAATTTGCATATTATGTGACGTCATCGAAATTTGAGCGTCGATTTTTACTTTATGTAATATCGTTACCAACTGTCTTCTGTGTCACATATACCGCGTCGGCGGGACTATAATAAACCTAATATACTTTTAAATAGAAAAAACACTAAGAATTAACATATTTTAATAAGTTTTTAAAAGGGGTATATCCATGGCCGATTTATAAGTTATAGTTTAAACAGTGTACCTTACAAATTAAAAATTCGTCATGAGCAAACTGTCTACAGTACATAAAGTAATTTTATGCTTCCTAGAATACTAATTTAACCCGCTTCTCCTTCAACTAGACATATATTACCTTCATAGGTGAAGATGTTCGTATTCGCCATTTGTTTATGTTAGCAATTTAAATTACTAACAAGTAGAAATCTATTCTAACAAGGTAAATATACTTATCGAAAATAATTGGTTTGACAATTTACTTTATGAATCATTTTGTATAGAATTATTTGGAACTCTTTCATCACTAAGAAAATGTTTGTTACAATTACTAAAGAATGACATCTGTATCATCCAATAACAATATGAATCCAGGTATTTTTAGTTGTCAACTGGAAAAAATATATTCTGAATGATACCTTTTTAAAATTACCCAATGTTGCCTCTAAATCTCTTTTTATTTGTTCGCAGTTGTAGGTATTGGTAGATCAAAATGTCTGATTGGATGAATGAAGATTTCGTTTGTTATTCATAATGATGTATTAATTGCACACTTCTGATGATCCGCATTCCATTCATGTATGACTCAAAACTATGCACCATCGAAGTTGAGGGGTCCTCAAACCGAAAAGAAATGTATCTTATAGGCGGGGTTTTACTGCAATAAAAATTAAGTTTGTGCAAATTGTTCTTTGTTTTATAGTTATAAATAATTTTGCAATCCGTTAACAACATTTAATTTTAAAATTATTCGCTTGGTACCGAAAATCATAAGGATATTTTTCTATCACTGCTTGGAATAAATTGCAGCGTTCAACTTAACGACAGAAGTTATTGGATAAAGAAGGTCTTAAAAGCAGATTTATTAAGAAAATGACTTGCAAAATTATATTAGTGCAACATTCTTTAAAAATGTTCTGTAAACAAGGTTAACATTAACATAACTTCCACTAAAATTACTAAAACAAACCCTATTGAGTCCTAAGAGTTTTCTTAGCAATATCTTAAGTTGCAAACAGGGTGCATGTTTTAAGAAACAACATACCCCAAGACTTGTATATATCAATTTCGTAATCGAATTATAATAATGGTTTCTCAATAAAAGCAGCATTATTATAAGATTATTTTAATGAAGACCTTATTTAGGTTTTCGGTACGTCTACGAATCTGAATTCCGATCTTTCAAGATTACAGAGGTTTCAATTGGTTAACCCTTCATGTATTATAAGTTGTATTTCATCTCAATTATCTCATTATTTTGATATCTCGGAGATTACGTTCTCGTTTTGCAATTTAAATGTTTGAAAAAATTCTAAATTATCAAATCGCACGCAGCTACTAGTAAACTTTTGATAAGTTTGACCAAATTTGCATAGGAAATTTCTTTTTAATCACCTTCATTAGTTGACATTTAAAACAAATGTTTAAAAATGCCATATCTTCGTCAAATATGGTATGCGGCGTTTCTCAAAGAAAAAAAATTGATCACTCGTGATTAGCATAATACTTCCTGGTACTTAAATATTAATATTACTTCAAGTTTTAAATCTCATTGCCAGTTGCTAGAGGTCATGTTTGTTCCCAAAATAAAAATAGGTATTTGCATGCTTAACTTACCGTATAAAGTAACAAAACGCACAAAATCACGTATTTCCTCATATTAACAATACTAAAGGCACTAACTAAATACGCTTACAATATTTTAGGTCATGTCATTTTTAATCAATTAGAATAAACGATTTTATTATCAGCAAGTAAAAGAACATTCTACACAACCGGACCTATCAACAACACTAAGCTGAGGTTATACACAACATACTAATGTAATGATATTCATTACAGTAGCTACACCAACTACAAGGACGTTTAGTAATTATGGAAATTATACTGTTAAGACGAAACAAAGAGGAAATATTTTGTGGTAGGGTGCCCTTTATAGGTCGGTAGTGAATTTGTTGACAAGGTGAGGTTGATTTCACAATTTTTCTATAATGTACACGCCATTGATTTAAATAAAATAAGTTTAATTATTAGATTAAGCTAAACGTCCTTTTAACTGAAGGATGTGCACTTACATACACAACGGAAATCTGGCAACTGTACTGTGATAACTGTATGTACACGTCTTCAAGACCATTTGTAAACAAATCATAGTCCTTGAAAGATATCACTTTTCACTTAACGTTCTTAATTATTTATAACATTAACTTTCTAGAACCACAAATGATTATTCTTACTAAATAATTTGTGGTGGTTTCTGAGTAAATTATTGTATTACGACTAAAAATTAACCTAAAAATTGCAGAAACCATGAAATTAATCATAGCTCACATCAATTTTATTAATGATAGTTCCTAACAATTTGTAGCGAGGCCACAACTCGTACTCACGCAGACATAATCTTTCTGTCTCTCGTGTGCGAGTAATGTATCCGTCATTGCGGAGATATCAGATTTTCAACGCTGGTGATTGGAATTGTAAATACAATTTTAAGTAATTTATGACTTATCGAACAGTTTCACACACTATTCACAAATAACTTGTTACGGGTGAAACTGATATGCATTACAAATTTAGATATGCCCAGAAGGGGCGGGAACCCCATAACAATTTTACAGGTACACGGGCTAACTACAGTGATGCAGAAGTGGGTTCCTATGTAAAAAATTTAAACATAATAAAAATAGACACGTAAAATGGCCAAAACACAAAACCACTTACCTTGAAACGTTTAACTGGTTGTCAAATGTAAGCTGCGCCAAACCGTCTTGTTCCAGCAAACCTTTGATATTTTCGTAACCCGGAAAGCGGTTATTCCGAACAGATTTTCTTGCTTTCGGTGTTCTATAATTTACCACCTCATACTTTACCTTTCTCTACAATACCCTAAAAACAACAATTAATTCATTGTCAAATTAAAGACATTTTAAAATAAAGGGCTTCTTCCAAATGTTACTTCATCGCTGGGGTGGCTGAATATCCTTTCATAACTATCTATCTTTATTTATATCATAAATAACTCCAATTAAAATTCTGCTAACGTATAAACTCTATAGACAATCAAAAATATAAATACATGTACATTGACCTTAAAAAAACAAACCTAATTCAACATCCAACTGGCCAGGTATTACTATAAGGAAACAGTACATTAAAAATACTAAAGTTTCACATTTTACGCACCTCTTTCTTAACGTTTCGAAAGTTTCAAACTACCTGCCCAATAACATTATGCTATACTTAAACAAAACTTGTGTTGCCCGTAAGACGAACGGGTCAGGAATAAAACAACGAAATCGGTAATAAGAAGTAAACTCGCTCGAATTACGGTAATAAAGAGTTGTGCTACCAGACATAAAAGCTTGTTTACCATGCTAAAAATCCAGACGAACGTAATTGATTTTCCCTCGATCACGATAACCACACCTACAACAGATGGTGAAAACCTATATAAACAGCTACGAATCGAACAGAAATTCAGTCTTTATCAATTTTTATCCTAGGAACAGTGCCCATTAGCACACTTGTGATTGTTATTCAAGCATCTAGTATTACGTTACGTTACGCTAATTAAAACACACTACACATAACGAGTAATTTTTATCCTGGTTAACATACCTTACTTTCTCATTATAGCGCTGGTGCTTTTATCCCGGTTCAAACACTAAACCGTCGGTGATTTTTAATCCGGTAGCACCTATTACTACATCATTACACAGTCAAAGATTTGTGTCCTGCTAGCACAAAATCATTCTTTTCTTTTACACGATCTGTAATTACATTGCGACCCCACCCTACTCACACCCAGAAGCTTAGAGTACCACCCCAAGGACTCCGTCAGCCATTTAGGTATAGTCATTACATTTGATTTTCCCGACGGTACTACATTGGCCAGGAAGCAAGTTTTTTACCTGGAAAATTTTGAATTTTGCCAAACCCTTGGTGTTCCAAGCAAGGTAGGGATCTTTAACGTACACGACAATACTCACACACGGGACTTATATTTTACCTCTCATCCGAACGAGAGCGTATTTTTGTGAAAAATGCTTGCCAATCATTTTTCAAGTAGACGATGTCGGGATTCTAACCCGGGATCTACGACATAGTAGTCACACAAATGTTAACTACGCCACGAAACCGCTCGTTAGGTCTTGTCACTACTTTTCATTTTTTCCAATGCTTTACCCGAAGGTACTTTTTTTATATTTATCCGAACCCTGTGTAGTGGAGAGCTTTTATAGTCAAAGTGTGGGACTCTTCAAGCGGCATACCCACTAAAACCACTCTCCCTGGCGGGTGCGTATGCCAAACGGCTCCGCCGCACTACAGCTTAAAAGGCTTATTGTGCCGACCCTGGTTATGCATTATACCCAATCTGTAAAGTCTGCACCCCGAATGATATAGTACAGGTGCCTTAATGAAAGGGTATCAACTTCTTTCGAGTCTAGCCTTGGTCGCCCGAATAGGCGCTGTCTCGTTCTGCCCAACGCCTCGCGTCTGCATAGTACATGCTTTGCAGTCGCAGGTTCCTGTGAGCCGAGTCTGAATTCGAGGTAGCGTTTGCCCCTAAGGGAACGCTTAAACGTACCTCCGGTCTATCCCTAAAGAGTCCAGATCCAGACCCGGTTTCGCCCTTAGCGCCATCCGTGTACCATGCTGCCGGGAGGTAATCTACCATTCATTTTTCCCACTCACATCCTGGGTAACAGTCTTGAGGAGTGTATCTGGCGGATGCTGGGGAGTCATTTGGTCTGAACGCATCTCAAACAGATGCCCCCAATTTCTCGCAAACAATCTCGTATGCTCCGTACTTTCAATGATCCTAGACTGAAGGTTCCTAAGTCTGTATGGTCCAAGCCTTGCCTCCCCCACCACTGCCAAGTGCAGTGGGGGAAGGTCAAGGAGAGTCTCTATAGCAGCAGTGGGCGTGGAACACATCGCCCCTGTAATACTTAGACAGGCCAGTCTCTGAATCTTGCCCAACTTTATTTTGGTGTTTGATTGTTCAGCCTTGGGCCACGATACCAAGGCTGCATATGTTATTGTCGGTCTGATCACCCTAGTGTACAACCAGTGTACCATGTTCGGTCTTAGCCCCCAGGATTTGCCGCAAGTGCGTCTAACTATTGCTAAGAAGGTTTCCGCTTTGCGTCGGTCATATCGATCTGCAGGTTCCATGTGAGTTTGTAGTCCAGAATGACTCTTAAGTACAATACTTCGCCTGACAGGCAGATTTTGTTACCGTTAAGAAAAAGAGGTGTAATGCCCTCAATCTTCCCTCTCCGGGTGAAAGGCACTAAGGTGGACTTTTGGGGGTTGACTTGGGATCCGGGATCTAGGGCATAGTAGTCACACGAATGTTAACTACGCCACGAAACCGCCCACTAGGTCTTGTCACTACATTTGATTTTCAATGCTTCACCCGAAGGTACTACATTGACCTGGAAAATTTTGAATTTTGCCGAACCCCTGCTGTTCCAAGCAACGTAGAGATCTTTAACGTGCGTGACAACGCTCACACTCAGGAACTCCATTTTACCCATCATCCAAATGAAGTCGTATTTTTGTGAAAAAATTTTCAAGCGGACCGTATCGGGATTCCAACAAGTGACTTTGGGCATAGTAATCACACGCATACCAACTACGCCAAGGAACCGCCCGTTAGGTCTTGTCAGCTGATCCAATCGTGCTACAATGAGCCGTGGAGATCCGCCACCGTCGCCGACAGTCGCTTTCTCAGTGTCTGTTTCTCTTTTGAGCTAATAATAATCCTTTAGTAGTCTATAATTACATTTCCTTGGGTTAAGTTGTGCTTATTAACACGCACTCGTGTTAATCTTGTATTTATA
The DNA here is from genome assembly GCA_036346225.1 of Platerodrilus igneus. NCBI lineage: Eukaryota > Metazoa > Arthropoda > Insecta > Coleoptera > Lycidae > Platerodrilus > Platerodrilus igneus. The sequence goes on from JARFIW010000791.1 coordinate 909,943, forward strand.
TCGTACTTGCTTTAACTAATTTAGCATTTGTTCTTGTTTGTACTTATTAACACGCATTCGTATTAATCCTGTTCATACTGATTTAATGCGGTAATTAAATCTATGTTTGTGCTTTTATTATATATAAGGATAGACAACAGTTTGTTCGTGTTTGTGCTCATTAACACGTATTCGTGTTAATCACGTAAATGTCCATATTTTATTAACTGAATTAATTTGCTTTATAGATAAAAGAAATATTTGAACATGTGTTTTGGTTTCTGCTTATTAACATGCACTCGTGTTAATCATGTCAGTATTCATGTTATATTCCCATTTACTGCTTTAACACGGTTTTTATATGTATATATGTTTGTGCTTGCTTATATATTGGAATATAAGAATGTTTGTTTTTGGTTGTGCTCATTAACACGCACTCTTGTAGATATTCAACTGTACCTGTCATTAACTAATTTATGCATTTTTTATACGTATGTGTTTGTGCTTATACATATAATGATATATCCACGCTGTTCTTGTTTGTCCTTATTAAAACACACACGCGCGCACGCACGCACGCACGCATGCACGCACGCACGCACGCACGCACGCACGCACGCACACACGCACGCACGCACGCACGCACGCACGCGCGCGCACAAACACACACATGTTAATATCGTTAAGATTATCATTATGCTTTTTATAAGTCGTTTTAATGTACTCTTATATACATGTACTTGTTCCTGTTTGTGCTTATTTAACACGCCCTCGTGTTAATCTTGTAAAAATTACTAAGTGTCTTACATTAATTGCCAGAATAGAGTAAAGATAGGTTTCATTTGCTTGTGTATATATTGACTAATACGTTGCCGTTGTGTGTCCTACTAGTTATCACCATCCGCCCTGGTATCAAAGGGAAATTAAAAACAAATCTAACGCAATCAAAGATTTGGGGGGAGGGAAAGTTTAAACAACGAAACAATAAGAGACACGAACACTTCGCTTTTTTTTGGAACGTGTACCTGAAATGATAATTAAACATAAAACATGTAAAATATTATTCCAATAACATTTTTGAGTTTAGATGGCAAAACAATATTAAACTGCTAGTTTAAGCCAAACATCTGAATTCTTTGCTCTTCACGCACTGATATTATATATTAACTATATCTAAGTAGCAATCAAACTAAAGGGTGTTTTGTAAATAAAAAACTACTCCATTATACACATCTTAAATATTGCCGCATATTTTAGGCTAAAAACACTAAATGGCATTTAACCACTATAGTTAATAACATTCTGCATTGGTGCAGCAAACAACTAATTAATCACATTTACATAGCTACATAAACGTACGTATAAATATTGCCAGAATCTTACCTAGCTACTTATTACATTGACGCAGACGAGCTCATTCCAAATAGAAGCTACTGAAATAAAACAATACACATTTACAATAGTACATTCAGATGCAATCACCAAATTATTGGACAAATCTTACAGCTTCAAAACTCTTAACATTTCTAGAATGTAGGCAATCTACGTACCGTAAAAAAGTCAAGTATACAACTGTTGGATTCCATAATGTGATATTCCCTTACGCAAGCTGTAAAGGGTTTTGGTAACTGTTCAAAAGGTAACGAACAGTTGCATCCAAAGGAAACACGAAGTATTAATATTAAAACCTAAAAGATATTTCTGAAATCGGTTTAAAACTATCTCAATTTTGTACTAGTATATTTTATATTCTTTTAAGCACTATATCAAAACAAAACTAATAACAAACGCGTGTATACTTTAATGGTATCGTAATACAACTTGTGTATTCACTTGACAACAGCATAAAGATTTTTGTTTCTATCTGCCTGGTTAGGTTTACAGTTAATAAATAGTACCGCAGTGAAGAAACAACAGTCACAATTTATCATTTAAACCACGCGCTCCATGTATGACAAACGCGAAATACACTTTATAAACAAAACATAGAAAGATGATTTTAAAAACTATGAGTGATTTAATTCCCAAGGAAGTTTAAAAAAAATACTAAACAAACCACAACAAACATACAGGAAGTATTTATGTAAAAAGATTGATTGCAAAATGACATTCGAAAATATAGTGACAACAAGGTCGCGCTGCACTTAACAAGAAAAAGCAACTTCTATGTTCAAAGACAATATATGTTGGCGTTTAATGATGTTCGTCACGTAGGCTTTTGAGGGTCTTAAAGTAATCGACGATCATTATCCTATCCTTCATCTGCATACTACGACAGCCAAACAAAATGTGTGGTTAAAGAATTTTACTTTTATTTCGAATACCTATTTTTGACTTTGCCTGATATGTTACTTGTCTGTCGATCTTGAAGTTATTGATCAAATGCATTGCCAGTAGGTTTGACAAACGGCCAAGTTCGGAACTGCGAGTTTCTGTTAAACTGTCAGTGTTTTGTTTCTGCCATAACCTATTTTACAAATGTATACACAGCTTGAGAGGAGGTTCCTAGCCAGTTATTGAACCACTAAATTTCCAATCATTGCTGCGGCAAATTATTGTTCTCAAAATGACTGCTGCTTTTGCAAGGCATCTAATATTCTCCTCTTCTCTACTTGCAGTTTCGCGAAGATCTGTCACAGTTTCAAACAATAAGTGCTTCCTCGTGATTTGTTCATTTTCATACAGGCGATTAGACTTCACAAATTGCGCTTCAGGAACGTGGGTGCATATTAGATGTTTTAAGCGTTTCTTGTGTATTCCTGTGCCTTTATGTATTCCATACTCGGAGAGTAATGTATTGTGATGTTTATTAACTGCATTCATTGTAATAATTACTCCAAAAGACAAGGAACACTTCACAATATTTACTCTCAATATCAGCAATCAAGTAAGCACCACCATCAGGAGCCTCTTGCATTTTGGTCTTTCGTTCACAAATCTTTTGTTCACGACGCAGACAATTACAACAATACGCTACATCCAAAGCCCTTCAATCAAGTGGTTCAGCGCTGCTTGAATATTATTGGTTTCAGTATTCTCTTTAATGAATAGGAATATCTGTCCCATCCGTATGGTAGAAACAACAAATAATTCGACTCCTTCTGGTATTGAACACTGAATTATGCACTGCTTCTCTTTAATTTTGTGTAGATTTACCACTTCCACTACCAACCGGCTCTGACGTTGATACTGAAGAACGACCCTTTTTTGATGGTACTTTTGAAGGCTGTAAAAAACGCTTTTCAGTTCTCTTAAGTTTTTAAACATGTACAATTTCTTTGTAGCGGGAAGTGTGGTAGCATGACGTAAGGTACCCCTCTGTTGAAAGTTTACTAATCTTTTCACAAAGTGGAGCGAACTTTGATTCGCCAAATTTTGATCGTCTTGTAGCGTATTCTTTCAATTTTTCGAAGTTTTGTACTCCAGGATTTTTACACAGGTGTCCACCCTTCAAGCACACTAAACAGTTTATTGTGTATTCACAAGTCCTGACACTCACTGCTATTGGTCAACATTTTCAATGATGTACAGGTTCTCCGCCTGCAATGTAAGAGAAAACGATGATTAATAATAACGAATAATTGGTTTATAAATAGATACAATTAAAAATACTAACACTTCGTACTGTGAATAGTAATAAATTGTAATGCCTTTTAAAATAACTTTCATGCACTTAATATTTTGGGGCTAAATATGTCAGTCGGAGTAAAGATCCTCCTATACCTTTAAATTAAGGCACTTGTCAGGTCATGGCTATAATACAATCCGGGGATTTTTTAACACCTGTAGGAGAAATAAAAATTAAATGTTCTTATTTTGATGGTAAAGATGGTAAAGATCCTCCTATACCTTTGAATTAAGGCAGTTATCAGGTCATGGCTATAATACAATCCTGAGATTTTTTAACACCTGTACGAGAAATAAAAATTAAATGTGTTCTTATTTTGATGGTAAATTCGTATTTCTTGATCCAAAAAACATATAACTTGACATATTTGTCAACAATGTGCAATGAATATTAAGGTAGTCAGTATACAGCCGCTATCTTGTACGCATGCTGAAAATCACATAACAAATGTAAAAGAAGAAAATGCACCTAAGATATTCGGAACCTACATATTAAAATCTGCATATAAAACAAAAATATCAAACTTGGCACAACAATCCAGCGGATCTTACAGTTTATTACATATTAAACGCTACTAATAGCTGAGGATGAGTGGTGGAATATAAAATTAATGCAATACTGTTTTTACACTTCCTTCGATATTAAAATCGACATGTTTTTGTTCAAAATAAAAACTACGAAACTTTAAGAGTTATTAAGGGCGGCTGGTTTTGAAATGAAAACACCTTAAGAAATGTTTTTATATGATATGTTTATTTAATACTAGCTGCAGAAGTCGGCTTTGCCAACAATCTTTGTTAGTTTTATTTTCTTTTTGTATCGTCTTCTGAGTGTATGTGGATGAAGATGAACACGCTAAATTTTTAGAAATGCCTCTTTGGCAGCCAAAATACTGTTTTGCGCAGAAGAAAACATTCTTAAAAAATAATAAAATGACTAAATTTTGACTGCCAGGGACACAGCAACGCGATACTAAAAAAATTAGAACAATAAACAATATACAAAAAAAAGGTTACAGCGTCCACACGGATGAAAATATTCCTCAAAAATTAGTCCAACATGCAAAAATACACACAGGCACGAAAATAAAACATTTTTCAAAAATTTAGTCTGTCTATTCTTATCTGCACACACCAAGGAACACAATAGAAGAAACAGTATATAAAAAAAGTTACAGCACCCACATGGAAAAAATCAGTCTTATAAATAATGTTTTCTTCTTTGATCTAATTCTTTTTGTATCGTATTCCTGTGCGTGTGTAGATGAGAATAGACGGGCTGAATTTTTGAAAACGGCCCTTTGGCAACCACACTACTGTTCCTCACGAAAGAAAGCATTCTTAAAAGATAACAAAAGGACAGTATTTTGGCTGACAAGGGCATTTTCTCACCTACACACACATGAGAATGATACAAAAAGATTTAGAACAATAAACAATACGCAAAAAAGTTACAACACCACTTAGAGAATATTCTAAACTACATTATAAGTTGATTTCGTATTTTTACATCACAAAGACAGTTATTTCCGTATAAGGAAAAGCTAAAAAATTGTTAACCAATTTAATGCTAATTCGCTTACTAGTCTGCGGTTTTGGTGCATTTGATGTGGTTTGTATTGAGGAAATGCGCATTTAAACTTTTCTAAGAATATAGATTTAAGACAATGAAATATGCGTGGTGACGAGATGACCGTCACCTTTTATAACAAAGAAGTGCGGTTGCTTGCTTTAGTTTCAAGTGGTTTAATAATAGTAAATTTTTAGTGGATCATCATTAGGCAATTTTGTTGGACTTGATCATTTCTACTTTGAGTTATTTTATTTAATTACCTCAACTAACTAAAATATTCAGAACCCGAATCATTATTACATGAACCTATTTAGAACTAAAAGTGCGGTCTAGGGATCGCCTCCGAACTACAAGGGGTCATGTCAACGAAAAGAAAAATTGAAGGTGAATAAGATACATGTAAATGAAAGTCTACGAGAATGGATCTCATTTAAGCAAGTCCTGAACAGAATTGTAGCTTTCTATAATTGCAATAATTGACATAACACCGATAGTACCTATCTACTGACATAATACTTTCTTATACGTGGCTTGTTCAATTGAAACCCATCTTTGGTTAGGTTAGCCTTGGAAACAATTGTAATCACTCAACTGACGTTTTGCAACGTTAGTAGTGTTTGTAAACTTCCCACTGGTCAGTTTTTCTCGATTCTCGTATATTTTTGACAGCGATTTTAAGTATTGTGACTTTGAAATGACGTTTCTTGTTAACAATCCGATCAAATGTGATCAGCGTGCGGTCATTCAATTTCTGTATACTGAAGGTTTGCAACCATTGGAAATTCATACACGAATGCAAGCAGTGTATGAAAACGCATATTTTGCGTATCAAGTGTTAAGGAATGGCGTCGAAAATTTAAGAATGGACGCGAAGGGACGAATAATAAGCCGCGACCGGGTGCAATGTGTACTGCGTCAACAGACAGGAATATGGCATGTGTGGAAGGCCTAATTAGAGAAAATCGTCGAGTTTCAATCAGAATAATTTCAGAAAATGTTGGTGTGAGTATCGGATCTGTTCATAGCATTGTACACAAACTAGGCTACAGCAAAGTTTGTGCGCAATGGGTTCCTCGCATTTTGTCAGAGAACCAAAAAGCTTGCGAATGGGCTTATCTTTGCAACACTTCACGGAATACAGACAAAATGGTAACGATTTTCTCTCGTCAATAATTACTGGCGACGAATCTTGGTGTCATTATTTTGAACCATCCAGTAAGCTGTCATCGATGCAATGGAAACATGCAAATTTTCCGCCACCAAAGAAGTTTATAGTTCAACCTTCTGCCGGTAAGGTCATGTTGACATTTTTTTGACCATGAAGAACCCTTGTTGATAGAATTTACAGAACCTGTATAATGAAACTTTGAGCAAGCTCCATCAAGCAATAAGACGAAAACGTCCAAGGAAGTTTTTACGTGGTGTCATTCTGCTTCACGACAATGCTCGATCTTATGTTGCTAACGTAGTGAAAGAAAATCTACAGCGATAGAAATCGAGGATATTAGAGCATCAATCCTATATACCCAATTTATCGCCTTGCGATTTTCACATCTTTGGGTCACTGAAAAAAGCGTTAAAAGGTAACCGTTTTGTCGGATGAAGAAGTACAAAACGCCGTGAAAGAATTCTTCGAACAGCAGCCACGAGATTTCTTTAGGCAGGATATACATAGGTTGACAAAACAATGGGATATGTGCCTTAATCGTAGTGGTAATTATTTGTAAAATTAGTTGTTAATAATTTTTTCCTGAACCAAAGATGGGTTTCAATTGAAAAAGCCTCGTAATAGACATGTAAATTACCTACGAAGTACAAATTTTTAAGACAAATATTTATGAAGCATGATGATTTGGGGCTAGATTTAGATTTGAGGAACTTTATGACTCCATGGTTTAATCGTGGGAAAACTCGAGATCGATGTGGGATCATTCTCCGTCGACGGGTCTAACAACTTAATTGCTTTGAATTTTAAAATGCCAATTGTTAGAATATTTTATTCGGTTCAATCAACCTATTTCGTTTTATGTATAAATTGTTGTTATACTTTTGTTATTAAAATTTAAATTATTATTTTCCTATATAGGGTGATTCAGAACTATGGGATTATACTTTAAGCGATTATTGACTGAGACAATAAAAGACGAGTATCAGAACCTATGTCCGAAAATGTTTCCATAAGGCGCTTATGACGCGTTAAGACAGTTATATGCAAAATTGTGCTTTCTTGAGTTTCATTGTATTTTATTTTAATTTTTGTACATAATAACACCACAGTAATTATTCAAAATATCGTCATTGAACTTGAATGCACCGATATAAACGACGCACATGGTTATTATGTTCACTGTCAAAGCGATTGACATCGCCTGTCACTTTTGCATTAAAAACAGCATTTAAAATGACAAGTGACGTCGCTTTGACAATTAACATAGTATAGCCCCGAAGTTCTTTCAAAAATTAAAGCTGACACTGGAAGTCGTTCAAAACGATTTTTAGGCAAGTCCGCAGAAACCATATACGTCGTTGAAACCGGTACATTCTAGTTCTAAGACATTTTAAACAATTACTGTAGTATTATTATTTACAAAAGAAATAAAAGAAAATGCAATGGAACTGGATAAAATACATTTTTGCACATAATTGTCTTAAACCGTCATAGAGTCGTAGCGCCTTATGAAGACATTGTCGGACATGAGTTCCTATACTCAAATGCCATATTGTCACATTGTATAACTCGTAAAAGTTTGATACCAGCATAGTTCTAAATCACCCCGTATATCAAACTTTAAGAATTATAAATTTTATATTTTATTTACTAGACCCATTTACATATTAATTAAATATATTTCATAAAGTTGTCCAAGAAGAATATTCGCTTTTTGGTCGCACGCTAGTTACATATCCCCCAAATTAGAATGTATATGTAATTAATGGAACTATTAAGAATTAAAAATTATTAAAACTTAAGTTAGATGCAACAATGTAAAATTAAATGACATAATAAAAAGGTTAATGAAAGTTCAACAAGCCAGACAGAGAGAACGGAAACAGACATTGTATTCCAGACATAACGTGATACTGCAGGTGCAGGTGACAGTAGGTTATAAGACAGCAATTATTAAAATTAAAATTTTTATTTTGTATTGTATAAATGAATAAAAAAATAGCAAACATGAGCTCTGCAGTTCCCACAAGCAATGTGATGGGCAGGGATAGCATAAATACCCGCGAGAGCCCATGATGGCCAGTCAGTCTAGAGCTTCTGAACTTTAACATTGTTGTCAGTTCAGCTACTCGCTTAGTTTATTTAATTAAAAAGTGAATTTCAACTTAGAATAATTTTGATCTTAAACATTAATGAACATAAGATACTTGTAAATTAAAACTGAATGTAATTTCAGTATAAAATAAAATCGTTAGAAGAAGTTTTTTGGAAAAGCTTTTTAAAAAATCGCTCCAAGAGGGTCGACACCTAACTGGCGCAGTCAGTAGGATACCAGAAGGGCATTAGCAGAATCCAAAATCGAGGAAGCTGGTGTCTTGAATTTTGATTTTTAATCTGGGACAAGAACGAACTGGGTAGAGTACAAAAATAGACGAAGTCCGAAAGAAAAGAGGAAAAAAACGGAACTGGTAAACAAACTGTTGTAAGTACCAAAGTTCATTTTCCCAAACCATTATCAACTGAATATTGATACCAGCTGGTAAGAAAAATTTTATGAACAATTTTTATGTACAATTTTTATTATTGCAATTTTATTAGTTTATCATTTATGAAAATAATTTACTCAGGAAACTTATTTTTAATAAAGGAATTATAAAGACGCGTTTATATGCACAACTAATACAATTACTACGACAAATGAAACGATTTATTCGGCAAAGTCCGAAGCTTTAATATATAAATAGAACGCAATTATTTTTATCATTTTTATTTACAGCAATCATTACTGAAAAGATTTTTTAAATAACTAATACAAACCAAACTGAAGAGTAATTTTTAGTTTATACAAGACCAATACAAACTGAACTGAAAGTAACCATTAAATTTATAACAACCATGAATTCCGATATGAAGCTTTATCTAAAAAGCATTTCGCTATATGACGGATCCGCTGCTAGGGATCTTCATCACCGCGTGCGAAATATTTCTAAAATCCTTTTATAAATCATGAGATAGTGAACGCAACGTTTTACTCCTACGCCTAATAAGCAAGCTGACCGGTAGCGTATTAACTCTGATTGCGAGTCGCGAAGATCTGATCAAATGGGAAGAATTTAAACGCATTCTGATTGCATATTTCGGATACCAACGAAACATCAAATGTCTAGTCCGCGATTTAATAAACCTACGAATAGATAATAATCAATCACCCTATCAATTCGGTAGGAAATGTCAAGACGAACGAAGTTTAATTTTAACAAAGCTAAAAATTGAAGAACCAGACCAAAACAAGATTATTGAGGACGATAATGTACGACAAAATGGCCTTAGACACATACATCAATGCCTTGCCTGAACGGTTATCGGACAAAATAAGATTTCAACACCCCCAAAATTTAGAGGAAGCAATGAACATGATTGTAGAGGAAGAAAACTTTATGTACTACCGAAATAGATTGTATAAACCTAACGCAAACAAAAATCACCAACGAAAACCATACAAGCCGAGAGACAAATACCCACACAACCAAAATCTACAGAATTTAACGCACAAATGAATCAACCACGAATTCACCACCCAAACTTCGATAACACAAACTTCCAAAACCAATTTCGACAATTTCCAATGCAAACGTTTAATGCAAATTTTACAAAACCCACATTCACACCAAGATTTAATTAAAACGTGAATCAACCAAGGCAAAAATTTGGCGTCTACCCCATCAGAAACACACCGATGACGAATAACAACCCTAACGGTTATTACAAACCAACCCCTCTGGACACTTCATCTGGTAACATTAAACAAAACACAAAAATATCGCAAATACGACCAAACTATAACCAAAAACGAAACTTTACCTCGGATGAACTATTCCATCAAGAAGTGGAAGATTTTAATAATCATGACACGGATAATTATGCAAATTCCAATACTGACGATGAAATGAATCATTCAAAAAACTATGAACGTAGCAAACCGTATGAAAATTACAAAGAGGACGACGAAGAAAACGCGTGCTCAAATTTTCAGTTAGACCGATACAAATACGACCAAACATAATTAATTTAAATAACATCAATCAACTAGTATTACCTTATATAGAAATACCTCACGCACAACTCAAATTATTAATCGACACCGGATTTTCAAAAACTTTAATTAGCCCCAGAGCCGTAAAAAAACATTATTTAGATTTTGTAGACTGAGAACCCTTCATAATAAAAACAGCCCACAAAACGACGTTACACCAATTTATAGCAAACACCCACAGCATTAGTAAAAATAAAAGACAATTACGCCACTACGACAATTTGAAATTCAAATGATTACCTCATTGAACTATCGTTGACAAACCCAATAGACTTAGAAGAAGTGATCTTTAGCGAAATGGAAATAGACGAAGAATATGCAAACGATTCCAACCCTACAGAAAACGACAGGATGTTAAGAGAAAATTTAATTAACATTCGTTTTAATAACGACATTAATCACAAAAAGGAGAGAGCAATTAAAAACTTATGTTTCGAATATAGAGATATATTCCATTGCGAAGGAATACCTTTAACTTTCACCAACACAGTGAAATATAACACTGAATTACCAGACGATAAACCAATTTTTACCAAAGCATATAGACTACCTCAGGCAAGTCAAGAAGAAGCAGATAAACAGGTAGCAGATCTATTGAAGCAAGATATACTCCAACACTCAAATTCACCATGGAGCAGCCTCGTATTAATAGTTCCGAAGAAATTAGACGCCTCAGGCAAACGCAAATATCAAATGGTGATCGATTATAGAAAACTAAACGAGAAGACGGTAGACGATAAATACCCACTACCCAATATCACCGAAATTTTAGACAAATTAAGAAAGTGTCAATATTTTTCGACACTAGATCTCGCCTCAGGACACCACCAAGTGGAGATGGACGAGAAAGACACAACTAAAACAACATTCAGTACACCTAGAGGACACTATGAATACAAACGCATGCCGTTTGGATTAAAGAACCACCACTTTTCAGAGAGTTATGGATAACATTTTAAGGGGGATGCACAACGAAAAATGTCTTGTCTACTTGGATGATATAATTGTAAATTCGACATCACTAGTAGAACACATCGAAAGATTAAGAGAGGTTTTTGAACGATTAAGAAAAGCTCTATTTAAGTTTCAATTAGACAAAAATGAATTTTTACGAAAAGAACTATCATTTTAGGACACATAATAACCCCACAAAATGTTATGCCAAACCCAGACAAAACGAACGCAGTATTAAATTACCTCTTACCCAAAACTAATAAAGAAATTAAAGGATTTTAAAGACTCAGTAGTTATTACCGAAAATTCATCAAAGGTTACCAAACCATTAATAAATTGTTTAAAGAAAGGTAATAAGATCGAACACACCCCAGAATTTTTCAAAGCAATAGAGAAAATTAAATCTATCCTTACAAATCACCCTATATTAGAGTACCTCGATTTTTCACAACCATTTTTATTAACAACCGAAGCATATAACGTAGTATTCGGCGCAGTATTGAGCCAAGGAAAAGTAGATAGCGATAAACCAATCAGATATGCATCACGGACGCTAAACGAAACAGAACAAAAGTACAGCACAATTGAGAAAGAACTATTAGCAATAATTTGGGCAACAAAATATTTTAGACCATATCTTTATGGAAGAAAATTCTACATCTACACCGACCATAGACCATTAGTATGGTTATGCAAGCTCAAGGAACCGAATTCCAAATTACAGGGATGGAGGATTAAACTAGAAGGATACGACTAATAATTCATATATAAAAAAGGAATTTATAACAGTAACGCTGATGCACTAAGCAGAATACAACTTAAGCAATAGAAACAGAGTCAGCTAATAGGTAACTAGACGAAACAGAGATAAGAGAGGACCCAGAAGAAATAGACGCCATACACTCAACACAAAACGAAGAACCAAAAGCCACAATTAAAATTTTAGATGAAGCTACAGACACAAAACCAAATCAATTCATAGTTACCGAAGTTTTAACCAACCAATCCAGTAAAATATACAAAAATAGATAACAAAAAATATATCAAATTCAAATAACGAAAGACGATAACAAAGAGCAGATAATTAAAATTTAAAAAGAATATACCCCACAGAACATTTATACAAAAGATTTAATAACTCAGGCTCCGAGATTATCAGATGTACAAGAAAATTAATAACTTTAGATGACCCAGACGAAATAAATGACGTGATTAGAAACTAACACGAAAGCAAAACCAACCTTCGTGGAATCAACGAAACATTAAAACAACTCGTAAGAAGATATTACTTTAAGGACATGAAAGAATTAACCACGGATTTTATCAACCAATAAGAATTATGCGACAAAGCGAAATACGACAGGTCACCCCCAAATGTACCCTTAATGTTAACTAAAACACCCGATAAACTTTTTCAAAAATTACATGCAGACACTCTGGCAGTAGAAGCCCAAAACTTTTTAACAATCGTAGACGCATTCACCAAAGTAGACAAGCGATACCCATCAATTCAAAGAATAATATCGATGTAACCCAAAGATTCTTACAATATTTTACATTTTACGGAACACCAGAAACAACAACTTTAGACAATGGCAGCAAATTTAGGAATGAAACAATACAAAATACACTAGAACTCCATAGAATAAAAATGCATTTTATAACAGAGAATCGCCCGGAATCAAATGGATTAATTGAAAGATTACACCTAACCTTATTAGAACAAATTAGACTGTTGAGATTAACTTATAAGAAAGAACATATTACTAATTTAATGTCATACGTACTAATTGCTTACAACAACACAATCCACTCATCAACTAATTTTACACACCTCGAATTAACATTAGGACACTTAGATTCCCACAACCCTTACGATATACACTACAACAAAAGAGTATATCAACAGTATGCTAAAGACCATAAAGAAAAATTAAAAATTACGTATAATAATGTCAAAAGTAAATTAGATAACGATAGAAAACGCATTAAAACAACCCACAATAAGAATGCCGATATAAATAAATTTTCAGTAGGACAAACCGTGTACGAAAAGAATTTTAATGGTAAGAGACATAAAACGGCCTCCAAAAATTTAGGTCCGTTTAAAATCGAAAAGATAACAGATATAAATGTAGCCGTAGTAGATAACGGAAAGATCGTAAAATACATTTACTTAAAGAATTTAAGACACCCTGTAATTTCAGATGGACAACCATCATCTTTGCCGTCAACCTCTACCCAGGTAGAACGGACAACAACGACATAGTAGTAGAAAACATAAAAAACAACCCCGGTATACTACCAGTAAAATTGGGAAGTATGCAAAATACAATAAATTATTGATCATTCGCACAGAAATTTGATTTGACCGAACTAAAACAAGAATTTTATATAATTAAAGACAGTTACTACAGACTAAAACAATCAATGGATACAGCCAAGTTCGGAAAAGAATTCGCGATAAAAATGCTTAATTACAACAGTATAATGGAAAACATCTTAAAGAACACAGAAGATAAATTTAATAGATTAACACCAACAGACCAAATCACACGACGAAAAAGAGGACCTTTAACGGATGAGGTAATATTATAACAGCTATCACAGGCAATTTAGACAACCAAGATGCAGAACGATATGACGACGCAATACAACACTTAATTGAAAACCAAAATGACATAAAAACCATTGTTAGAAACCAAATATCCTTAACTCAATCAACCATAATAAAATTTAATGATACACTTAGAAAGCTAGTAAAAAACCAAGACAGTATAACAAACAGAATATTAACTCTTGAAAGTAACATGCAAACCACAATGCTAGGAATGCAAGATTTAATAAGATTTAACACGATATTTAGGCAAATGATATCAACCCTTACTGTAATTCAACAAATTTTAGCCACATTAGAAAACGTTGTAACATTTGCTAAACTAAACACATTACACGCTAGCATAATAGTATCAAAGGATTTATTAAAAGTGTTACTACGAATCAGATCATTTATAACTAATAGTAAACTACCCTTTGAAGTAACAGAATCTAATATACTTATATTTGAAAAAATAGCCATAGTAAAAGATTATGTAAAGAATCATGAAATTACGTTTTTAATAGAAATCTCCCCTTGTAGAGAGTAACACATAATTATTATCATTTATTTGCTTTCCCCATGAAAGTTACTAGCAAGTATCATGTTATTATCCCTAAAACCAAGTTCCTTTCCCTAAATAAACTTAGGTATGGCTTCACGAATGCAAAATGCAAAGAAGTAGTACCGAGTCAATATTTATGTCGATCATTAACGACAACGGCTATTCAAACAGATAGCCCTTGTGAAATACAACTATTAAGATTCTCTAATCACTATGAGAATTGTGATCCAAAACCAGTACAAATTACGAATATGAAAATTTAAAAAGAACAACAAATGGATTGCTGTATTTCCGCAAGAAGTAATAGCAACCGCCCATTGCAGCCAAGGCGAAAACAATTTGGCATTAATTGGAAGTAAAGTAATCACCATAAAAGAAGATTGCTATTTAAAATTAAACAACGAAAATATTTGAGTATACCAAAACCCAACAGTAACGAAGAAATTCGCAAATTTACCCGAACTACAGTTCAAGATTACACAACCCGCAGACGACGTAATCGGCAAGAAACCAATGCAACTAGAACATCTAGACCTAGACGACCTCAACCAAGCCGTAAACTTAATGGACAGGTACAAAGAACACTTAGGTGAATTAAAAGTGACAAAACTACATTACGACAACATAAGTGTTTGGACAATTTTATTAATTATTGTAATTATTTTATTAACTATGTATTTATTGTACAAAATGTATATAAAAGCAAAGAAACAAATTCTAGTCAAAAGAAACAAGAAACAAAGATAAATAAGGAAACAATAAATGAACCTTTAGGGACGATGAGTTTTAAAAATTAAGTAAAATTCTTAATTTTCATCTACGTCGGGAGGAGTTACATATCCCCCAAATTAGAATATATATGTGATCAAATGGAATTATTGAATCTTAAGTTAGATTGTTACAATGTATAATTGAAGGACGCATTACAAAAGATTAATGGAGTTCATAAACCAGACATGAAAACGGATGTGAATACTTTATATTCCAGACGTAATATGACACTGCAGGTGCAGGTCACAGTAGGCAATAAGACAACAATTATTAGAATTAAGATTCTTAAAATGTAATACTTTGTATTGTATAAAGAAATAGCAGACATGAGATCTGCAGTTCTCACAAGCAATGTGAGGGGCAGGGATAGCATAAATACCCTCAGGAGCCCAAGATGGCCAGTCAGTCTCGAGCTTCACAACTTTAACATTGTTGGTTGTTCAAGTTACTCAATTTAGTTTAGTTAATTAATTAGTGAAAAGTAACTTTGATTATTTTTAATTGTTAAAACCTTAATGAATATAATGTAATCACTTGTTAAATTCAATTGTAATTTCTGTATAAATTAAACTACACTGGATAGGAGTGTAAATTTGGAAATAAATTCTTTTAAAAAAAAGCTGTCAAAGGCCGAAAACCTATCTCCCTTACTTAAAAAACACGCTTCGTATGTTATTTGAAAGGCTTAAAAGATTACTTTGTACAAATACTGTGCAATATTGCACAATTAGAGAATTAGAAGATTTTTGTGCAATAGATTTGCCTGTGTATTTGTAATGAGAAGAAGAGAAGGATTTGCAGTAGGGTTATTTTAAAATATATGCGCATATCGTGCAACATTACTTACTCTGGGATAATGTGTTAAAAGAGCAAGCTAATAAAAACACCCCGGTTCTTGTGAGATAGACAAGCTGCGGTTTATTTAGCAAGATTAATGTATATCTATCTTTTACCCACTTAGTATAGTCTATATAGAAAAAATTACATCTAAAATTCCATAAGAGTCATGCTTTGTCTTGAGTTAAACTGCTTACTAAAGTGGCTAATCTGTCCAAAATTTACAGTTGGTAACTATACAATGACTATGTAGAATACCTATATCTCTTCCACTCGTAATTTTGATATGTCTGCCTCTGTCTGATTACGTGGGTGCTAAATGGACCAGTGCTAGATGGGAATTAATATCGAGTTGTGACGTCACAGCTGTACTAAAGTATATAAAATACCCTATTGCTACCCGACTACTACTGAACCGTGAAGAAAGATCCAGATAATAAATTATGGTTGAAAGTCATTATATTAAGGTTTCTAGGTAAGCCGCAATTAGGCGTATATTTATCATTGGGTTGCATAAGAACTGATTCTTTTAAAATTTGAAACATGTGCCACTAAAGCTTTGCCTAATGGAAAAAAAATAAAAGCCTAGTTGAATTCAGCCTGAAAAATACATTTAGATTTTGTACTGGTACTGCTTGCACCAATTAATATAATAACAGTGCTGAACTGCCCTTGTCTTCCAAGTGCTTTAAAAAACTGGAATGTTTTAAGATAATACGGCAATGAACTTTAGGTTTTCTACCTTTTAAGATAACATTAATGAAGACTTAGTTTACGTATGTCGATAAGAATTGCGGGCTTGCGTGACCTCACATATTATTTTAAGAGTTGTCAGCTTCATGTTTTCCTAATATAGTTTTTATGATTTTGTAGCATTTCCAAAAATCTGAAAAACTGTTTTACTCCAATCTAACATACAGTAAGTCAAGTCGAAGAACTATCTCATAAGCTATTGCTTTGCGCAAAACCTTGTCGATAATACGCTAGTTATTCAATTACCCTGCAGGCATTGCTAAATTAACACAGCTTGAAAGAATAATTTCATTGATTACTTAACGTTTAACTTTAAAATTAAAATACGTGTATTAATTTAAGCCTTACTTAACAAGTGATTAAGTATATCGAGGAACATATGAGTTTCCGTAAAATATCGTTAGTCTTTAAATACGGTGCCTAGGATATAGAACAAAAAATCATCAGTTTTTGCTAATTTTTTTATAATACACTCAGTAAAGATATGCGCGGATGATCAGTTATGTTTGGGTTTGTGTTAGTAGCAGTGTCACCTTTGAAACCTGTTCATCTTAAGAACTTAACGGCTTCTAAAAAGTTGCAAACCTGATTGATATAAATATATCGGGGAAACAAGAAATGCAGTGTAAATTTAAAATAACAGTTTTTATTTTGGCACTTTTGTGGATAATGGTACGTAAATAAAAACAAAATTGTGATAAGTTTACATGCGTAATAGAAATTATTTAACAGCTCTAGGGGATATATTTTATTTAGGATAATGACACAGCAACTTTAGGTAAACAAATCTTTGACAGCGGTTTTGAAATAGGAAATGGTTGCGAAAACAATTAGAACATCTTCCTCTTATCTTTAAATTTTGACCAAAATGATACTTTAAAGATATATATTTTTAAATTCATATTACCTCTTACGTCGTAGAATTGTTATGTCTTGTAAAATCGCATGGACTGTAGTGCAAAACACCTACTTATGCAGGGTGTGGGTTAATTAATAGTACCCAGCAAAATTACAGATACCTCAGACATAAATAAATATTGAGATTTGGCCAAACTTACCCCTCTCCAAAAGTTGATAATAACTGAGACACGGGTGTCAAAGTCATAATTTGCATTTCGTTTTCTAATCAACAGAGCGACATAACGACATAACTAGATATTTGGATTATTTGGGAGTTTTCTGAAGAGAGAAATTCGAATTCATTCGTATTTTAAATGTCACTTGTAGAGGGCGCCACTTACGGTACATTAAATCTATTTAAAATGACCTAACATCTTGTGTCACAATCTATTAGCTTAAATATTAAATATTATCTATTTTCCATCTTTTTTACCCTAAAAGGTATATCTTATAAATGTCTCTCCAAGCGACCATTTTCCAAATATCTTTGTATCAATTATTTGGTACGCCTTTTTAAATTCCCGAAAGTAATTTTTTGAAGTAGGCTCTGACTAAATCAGTTCAAACGCTACTCATTCAGCGTACAAAAAGCGTTGCAGCGCTTTAGTAAAGCGCTGTGCTTAGGGTGTAGGCACTGTAAATAGATCGGCTGTTGGTGTGTTTTAGTTTTATCACATCTCTACAGATGGCTCTGTAGGTCTATTTTCATGGGTGACTTTATTATATTGCTTAATATTTGCGAGGTTTTGTTGATTGTTGCTAACCTAACTTTAGCGTTCTTTTAGTTGCATTTTTGCAGATTGCTCTTTAATAACATTTAATAAAAAATTGAATTCATCCAAGGTGAAAAATAATACACATCGCCAATTACTGAAGAAGTTGGCTGTCCGAGACGTAGTCTTCTAGCTTAAAATAATTTTGCCTGAAATCAGGTAAGTGTTGTACAAGTACCTATATAGTAGACAAAAACGACTTAATTTGTTTATTGTTCTCTATATAAAACAATGAACAAATTTATTTTTATCTATTATGCTTGTAGAACGCTTACCTGACACCAGACAGAATTATTTTTTATAATTGGAATTTTTAGTTTTATTTAAAATCTTCAGAGTCTGGTCTTGAACAGAGAAGTCGCAAACCTTGGTAACAGATTTTAATGTCGATTAGTTTTATCACATTTCAATAGTTGGCGCTAACTTGCTAACAGTTGTTATGCAGGAGGTGGCATATCTATTCTAACTTTATTTAACCTATGGCTGTGCTGCAGCGCTGCGCGTTAGCTGGACGGTATGTGGAATGCCATTAAACATTGACATTGACATTTAAAAAACTGTGTTGGTTCAGTTAAATCCAGTACTCTTAGTAAGTGTTTAAGACATGGCCGAAACTTATTATTATTTGAAGATGCCGACATTAATATTATAGTAGGACCTAATAGTATAATACAGTACGGCAGATATGCCAAAAGTTGAAAGGGTAGTTGACAGCCGGCAACCGGTGGGACATACAAATTACAACGAAGCCATAAACCCACTGTTTGTATCTGATTGAGTTTAAATAACACTTTCGGATGAGCAGAAAACAAACGGAGAAAACAATACTCTAACGCTAACCTATCAAAACTATGATAATCTAATTAATAAAACACGTTTTGTTTATATGCTTTATTAAAGCGTTTTCTTGCAGCGGAATATTTATACGCTTTACTAACGGCGGACCGCTGCAGCGTAGCGTTTAAAAACTGACAGTTAAAATGATCATTCAGGAAGATTCTTAATTAAAGCGAAAGATATTTGAAAATGCATCCACAACGGACACAGCCAAATTTTAAGAATTCAAGATTCTCTATGACCGACTGGGAGAAACAGACTCTTCGTTCCAAACGAGATTCTGCAGGTTGCTCAAAAACTATAACTACTGATCAGGAAGAAGAAATTCATATCCACGTAGCTGAAAACGATGAATTAAGCAGAAAACACTTTGCTGCGAGAACTGGTGTAGGCAAGTCCAGTGTTTGTAAAATTCTTCACTTCATTTCACCTTACGCCAGCACAGAACCTGCTGCCAGCTAATTTACCAGCTAGGCTGGCATTCGCTTGTTTCTATCGTATCCAGCACAATGCCGACCCGTTTTTAAACAAAACATTATTACAGATCGAGCAACGTTTACACGTAGAGGTGTTTTTAATTTTATAACAAACACAATCTCAAATTAATTATGATTAAATGCTCATTACTAACAATAAATCCCCGGTAAACGATTTAAAAATATTAAAGCACTCGCCCTGATTTTATTAACCTCAGGTTGGCGCGGTTCATTCTGCTTGGCCCTGTTGTTACGAATTATGGTTACTTCCAACGGTAGAGTTCTTCTGACAAGACGTTAAAGGGTAGGTAAAGTAGATGGGGTAACAAAACTCGCGTTAGCACTGCCGGTACGATATCTTATCGAAACGGTATCTGTGGCGGTAAGATCGAGAGTTCCTCGAATCATTGGTGGTCTTTGCTTTTTACGTCTTCTCCCACCAACCGAGGTTTACACACTTGCACTGGTGTTTATGGGAGGGTAAACGCTTTCTCACGCCGGAACCTTGCATCAGCCCTACGTTTGCAATGAAAAGCTTGGCACCGGAAACCGTGTGAATGTTTCTAACCCCAGGGTTTGACAACATCAGCGGAATTGCACTAATTAAACGGAGATTTTTATCAATACTAAAGTAAAGTCTCTAACGTCTAAATTAATTCATTTTGATTCCTAAATACCTTAAAATAAAACGTTACAACTTTAGGAATAAACACGTGTGGGATTTAAAAAAATCTGCATTTAGTAACCGAAGATCATTTCCAACATGAATTCAAAATTAACGTTTGGTGCAGCATTATTGATAATCATGTATTAGGGCCGTTCAAATTACCTCCTGATTTAAACGACGAAATATACTTTAATTTTCTACACACTCAGCTACCCAAATATTTTGATCACTTAAATTCGTTAAAACAAACAGACATTTTAATTATGAATGTTTCTCCTTCATTAAATACTTTAAATGTGGTGTTATCTGCTCGTGTTCCGTGAAATTCTATTTTGTTATGTACACGTGTTCGGTCGCTCACATTTCATGGGTAATAAAAGCGTCCTCCTAGTTGGGTTATTTCCTGATGTATTTGTAGCGTGGATTGATAATCATACAAACCTATATTCTTTTCTAAAAAGTCAGGCAACTTTATTCGCTGGACAGTATTTCTGGCTGTCTAAATCGCAGGAACGTTTTAAAATGTATTTTACATTCCCATTCGAACAACGAAATTTAATGGAATTAATTATCGTATTTTGCTTTCTTTTTTGTCTACACGGAATACCGTAACAAAGTATCAGAACTAAAAACAGTAAACAAAAAATTATTGCGTCCGAACGAAAGAAATAAACTTTCGGGCGCTGAAACTTTTTTGTGTTTTGTATTCTTGGCCTAATTCTTTCTGTATCGTATTTGTGAGTGTATGTAGATAAAAATGGACAGGTTGAATTTTGAAAATGCCTCCGGAGCAGCCACAATGGTGTTCTTCACAGAAGAAAGCATTCAAAAAAAGAATCTAAGCCGCATGTACGGCTCACAACCAAACTTAGACATTAAGTTCAACAAATATTACTTACCTTTGTGTTAAATATTTGAAATTTAATTGTACGCGAAAAAAAATAATAAATAGTAATGTGTAAAAATTCGTATTTAAAGTCGAATATCTTGATTAATAATTGAAATATCGAAAAGTGAATAGCGTATTCGTATTCAGCGTAAAAAACTGGATAAGAATCATATATTATATGTCTTGTAACATCACGGGAACCGTGCAACGGACAGACAGACAGACCGACCGACAGACCGACCGACAGACTAGACCATCTCATTAACCAAACGAAGTTTGGTTGATTATAAAAGAACAATACTTTGGCTGCCAAGAGCATTTTCAAAAAGTCAGCCTGTCATTCTCATCTACACGCGCACAAGAACGCTATACAAAGAAATTAAAACAATAAGTAATACACAAAACGTTACAGTACATGCTCAAAAAACATTCTAAATTAGATTTTAGGTTGATAGAAAATGGATCGCCCAATACCCAATTCGGCCTGAGCAAATCTTGTTAAATATATTTTCCTTGGTCAGAGACTGGTATTTATACAAAACTCCCTATTGTAGAATAGGCTCTGTATACAAACGTCAGTGCGTCCAAACGTTTCCGCCTTTAAGCATCTCTGCGCCTAAACTTCTCTGCGTTCAAAGGTTCGATAAAATTAGACTTAGCATGATTTAAGAGAATGGGAACCAGTATCTGTAGCTACTGGAAGAAATCAAATTGCTCTTTGGCCAATGATTGAAAGCAAACGTGTTACTTATCGAATTTTTAGCTATCGTGCCCTTACTGCGTTGTAAAAGGCAACGGAAAACCACCACATTTCCTCCCAAGTGCACAGCGTACTTAAATTGTTATTGATGGCATCCTCTGGCGTAAAAGTTCCGCAGTTAAATAGTCCCCCATTCAATTCTCCGGAAAGGGACCACTTCGGAGGATGTGATCGGAAAGTTTAGAAAAAGAACTTTTTGCTAGTCGGAGCGTAAAATATTAGAAGCATGAAGCAAGTAGGTAAGCTAGAGAACTTGAAAATTGAAATACATATGTTAGCATTAGACATAGTAGGTATCGGCGAAGATTGGTGGCCAAAGGTGGGGGATATTTGGAGCGGTGACTTTAGAGTATTTAAAAGTGACCAGAGGAAGGTAATTCGGGTGTGGGTATAGTTATGTGAAAGAGAGAGGACACTGTGTATAAAACTACTTACAAAAGAACGAAAGAATACTTATGGCTAGATTAAAATCTAAACCAGTAAACACAGTAATAATACAAGTATAGCTTCCCACTTCTAGCTACTGCGAGGAAGAGGTAAAAGCGATCTACAAAGATATCGAAGACCCACTAAGATACGTAAAAGAACATGAAAATTTAATAAATACGGGGGATTTTAATGCAGTGGTAGGCGAGGGTAGGGAAGGAGCGGTAGTAGATTTATGATATAGGCATGAGAAATGACAGGGGAAATCGGCTGGTAGAATTTTGAGATTAAAAACAATTTAACGATTCACGTGAAAAATGCCAGGAGATATCAAATAGATTACATTCTTGTTAGCCAACGGTTTAGAAATCAAGTAAAAGACTATACAACCCAGAAGCAGATGCAGATACTGACTACAACATCGTAATTATAAAGGCCGTTAAATTTACAAATTTGAAAAAAAAAGAACGGAAAAAGACAATTTAACTTTGAAAACCTAAAAGATAAAGATATCCACGAAAGATTTGAAAACAAGTCAAATAAATTGCTGAAACATATCGGGAAAATTTCTTATACTAAGGAAGTAGAAACAGAATGGAATAACATTAAATCTAGCTTAGGCATGGCGGCCAAAGATACTCTGGAATATACATAAAAAGAAAATAAGAAACCATTGATAACAAAAGATATCCTGAATTTAATAGAAGAAAGACGAAAATATAAAAGTACATCAGACGAAACAGGAAAACAGAGATACAAAGCCATAAAATGGGAAATTATTCTCGAATGCAAGTAACCTAAAGTACAGTGGATTGGTGAAAGTGCAAAGAAGTACAAAATAAGATGAAAATAGGAAAGACAGACGAAGAATGAATTTTAAGGATATCAAACCGTAAAGCAAAAATATAAGGGGCGCTGGAGGAAACGTCATTATAGAAAATGTAGCGCGAGTGGTTAGATGGCAAGAATGTATAGACAATTTATATGTAAAAGAGGAACAGGAATCAGACATAAAAAGGATGACTTGGGATATCTTATACTTAGAGATGAGTTTGAATTAGCATTAATAGGTCTGAAAAATAATAAAGCACTGAGTACAGATAAGATGCAAGCAGAAACTCCAAAAGCTGCTGGACAAACAGTAACAGAATGTCTCTTTCAACTTGTAAGCTATATGTATAAGACAGGCGAGATACCCAAAACTTTCAAACGTAACCTCATAGGGGAAAATAAATCAAAAACTAGAGTACAAATAGGTAGCGAGAACTAAAAAGAGGTTAAGGATTTCTGCTACCTAGGAAGCTAAAAAACGCAAAGTGGGAGGAGCGCAAGGGATATAAAACAAAGATTAGTACAAGGTCGTGCTACATTTAACAAGAAAAAATAACTACTGTGTTCAAAGACAACAAATATAGAAACAAGGAAAGATTGCTTAAAACATATGTATGAAGCACAGCACTGTACGGTTGTGAAACTTGGACAGTAGGAGAAGCGGACAGAAAAAATATAGAAGCCTTTGAAATGTGGTGCTACGGACGTATGATGAAGAGATCATGAACAAAATTAAGAACAAAAAGGTACTCGAAATGGTAAGGGACGAAATAAATATGTGGAAAACAGTAAAAAATAGGAAAGCTAGCATGATATGTTACATACTAGGGCATGAGGAATAGTGCGGAATATATTAGAAGCAGAGTTAGAAAAAAAGAGAAGTAGACCCAGGTTAGGCTTCTGCACACACATAGTGAAAGATGAAAGCTGTGGGAATTTAAGTGAAATGTGTAAGCTACATCAGAATAGAAATCAATGAAGGTACGCGTCCAATCAGTTCTTAGATGGAAAACGGAATGACGAAAAAAATAACTAAACTTAAACCTGATGACTATTAGAAGCAACTGCAGATATTGCTTTTGCAATATTCTCAAATAATTTTAAATGTGCGTCAGAATTTACTGGAAAACTATTAATGTATTGGGACCATCTTGGTAGCCACAGACTGCTTAACGCCCTTCACATACCACTGAATCTGGGTGAAATAGACCATATAATTGGAAAATATAGGAGGGAAACCGAGCTGTATCTATACTGTGGGAATTTCAGGGAACTGTGTAGGCAAGCTCAGAATAGAAATAAGTGGAGGTACGTGTCCAACCAGTTTCAAAACGGGAAACCTAATGACAAAAAAATTAATGCACATAAATCTGATGGTTATTACGAACAACTACAAGTATTGGTTTCAAGATATTTTCAACTAATGTTGATTGTGCGAAAGGTTATATTAGAAAAATTTTAAATTAAGCAAATGTTCAAGTGTTGGGGGATCTGGTAGCCGTAGGCTGCTTAATCCTCTTCACATACCACTGAATATCGGCGGAATAGGGTATGTAAACCCATACTGGAATTGAAAATTTTTTTAAACACCCTTCAGATTAAACAGTACAATACTGTTCAAAACAGACTGGGTAGGGTGTTAGACCTAGTTATTAGTGGTACCGAACGTACTGTAGCAAGGGCGGATGACCCTATAATAAGTGAAGACCTTTATCACCCAGCTCTGAGTGTGCATATGACCCTTACACATAGAAGGAGATCAGTGCAGAACTGTATGTCAAATTCGAATCCTTACTGCTGGAACTTTAAGAAAGACAATTTTCGCGTGCTGTATAAGCTTTTGTGCCACCTAGATTAACGGGAACTGTTTTTTTATGAAGACCTCAACCTTGCATGTGACCTATATATATGACAAATTAAGTGGGATATTTGATGCCACCATACCTAGAACCTGTTCAAAAAAACGTAGATATCCTCCCTGGTTTAATCCCTTTATTATTCGTAACATCCAGCTGACGAACAAGCAGTGGAAGAAATACAAGAAAAACTCTTCAGATGAATCTGCTATACTTCAGTTTAAGTCACTTCGTTCCACAATAAAAAAGACATAAAAATTGCAGAAATCACTTACCTACTGTAACAATTTTATTTTTGGGTTGATAAATCCCTTCATTAAAAGTGCGAAAGTAATAAAACACTTTTATTAAATAAAGTCGTAATACGTTTAACAAGTAAAATAATACATTGTAACAGCATCTTGATTCGTTAGTCTATTTGGGTTGGATCTCGGTGTATTCCACAGCCAGTCGCAGGCGCGTTTAGGTGTGACAACCTCCCCCTTTGGATCCTTCGACCGACCGAGCGAGCGTGATAAGCACTCGGCCATACGTAGCAGAACTAGCAAGATGTATGAGAGGACGATGGCCAGTAACCTGCGTATCAATTTTAATGAGTGAGCACATTTTCTGAATAGCGCGCGACGAAAGATTAGGCGACGAAAGATTAGGCGACGAAAGATTAGGCGACGAGAGATTAGGCGACAAAGAACATCACTACAATCTACGATGCAGTTAGAATTTTGAAAACTAGAATCAACGTTAAGAAAACCACTTCACTTTACGATGTGTTCGGTGTACTTGGAAGATGGAAAGTTGATCTAATTTAAAAAAGATCGTTTGTTGCACCAAGTGAAGATGCTACTTTGGTAGAAAATATGCAGTAAATTTCGCATGGTGAAACAAGTACCTAATCCAGTCTAGGAATGCAGTTTTGTTTGGTTCGTAGTAGTTCTAAGAAATTCTTTTGTGTTTCACTCTAGAAACACGCTATTTTGTTCCGATGTGTAGAAGTACGAATTTGTTATTTGCTTCAACTATTGCTAAGCTGGATTTCCCAGTATCAAACTTAAAATTCACTCACTTGATTTTGTAAGAATATAAACTGTTAGTTACAATAACAGGTGTACCTACGTCACTTGTTTGTCTGAAATATGCTGCTGACACATGTATCCTTGAAAGCAGATGCTTAGCACTGTATTACTACCACCTTTGAAAACAAGAACATTTTTGTGATCATTTTCATTTTAAACTAAAATTAGTGCTTTCACTTAAAGAGAAAAATTTGTATATTAACTTTTGTAATGTAATCGACCTAAACAGATCTGAATGGGTTAGAATATCTTTGTGTAACAAGTTACACCTTGTTGTAATATATTTGATCATGAATAAGGTTGATAAACCTTACTTTAAACTTACAAAGTAATTCAAGTAATTATTTAATTTTGTTGCATTGAATTTTATTTAAAGAAAAAGAGATTCTTTTTAGTAAATTATTAGTCCAAGCTTAAAGTTTTTTATTTTGATCAAGTGTGATCAAACCTAACCACCGAAAATTAATATCTTTAAGAGTTGTATTTTGATGCCAACCTTATATAGAAAATATTTTTTATATATTTCTTTAAATATGTTTGCAGGACACAAACAGTGTTCCAATTCTATGTTGATCTAATTAATATACTTTCTTACAGGAGCAGCGTCTTATTCTGTTAAGACAGGTTTTTGTCAGCGAAGGCGATCCTTTTTTCTTTGGGTCTCCACGTCCGCCCTTAGAAATATGCCATGCCATTAACGTGAATCAATCCGGACTTGGTGGCGCCTATTTGTTTTAGTTTGAGTATGACCCCCAACAGATTTCGACTTACCCCCCATTTCTCATAGCTCTACCCAAGGAATAGACCCCTAGTTACGTCGGAAGACTTCGTTTTGCTGACACCCAACTTCTAAAGTCAGATATATGTGTTAAGAAGAGAAACGTAACACTGACACCCAATGTGGGGCTGGTGTTTTAGTAGTTCAAAAAAAAAAATTCGCAGCACTACAACATGTGGAAGGTAATATAGCTATAGATCCAAGCAATTTTTGGAAATGTCTATCCTCAAAAAGATTTGCCAGTACTATGCCGCATCCATTTGCCATAGACAGTAACAGTGTGTCTGACAATAAAATTATTGCAAACGCCTTTGCAGATCATTTTGTTAATTCATATACTCTATCTGACATTGATATTTATCGTAGTCGCCTAAATACCAATTCCACGAGGGAGCAAAATAAGATATCTACTGATTATTTCTCTGAAGATAAAGTCCTGAAAGCATCGAAAAGCCTCACAGGTAAACAAACAGCTGGTCCTAATCAAATTCTTTTTTCATGGTAAGAGACTGCCGTTACGTCCTCGTCAAACCGTTGACAAGAATTTTTAATCTATGTCTGTACACTGGTGTTTATCCCAAAAAATGGAAAGCTTCAAAAGTCTGCCGTGTCTTTAAGTGTAGATAAATATCTAGAATCGGCAATCATAGACCTGTAAACATAATAAATAACTTTAGCAAAGTATTTGAAATTGTTATTTATAACAAAATTAAGAAATGCCTCCTATAATTGCTGAAAATCAACATGGATTTATTAGTGGACGCTCAACAATTACTAAACTGTTTTGCATCACACAATTCATTGCCCAGTCGTTAGATGATCGACTACAGTGTGATGTGTTATACACAGACATAAGGAAGACATTTGATCAAATAGATCATCACCTACTAATAAGTAAATTATCAGACGGTGGCCTCTCCAAAGAGATTTGCACTTTACCAGCATCTTATTGTGCTGAACGTCAACAATTCGTGCTTAATCGTGGTACAAAGTCTAAGCTGATCACTGTTACATCTGGAGTGCTACAAGGCTCCGTCCTGCGCCCGATTTTATTTAATGTGTATTTCAATGGCGTTCTATCTATACTGGATCCTAATATACACTGCCTCCTTTATGCCGATGATCTTAAGTTATATACTAGAATAGCAAGTGTTGATGATTGCCTAATGCTACAAGAAAATCTTAATAAGCTTATACTGTGGGGCTATGGTAACAAACTTAGCTTAAATGCCAGTAAATGCTTTATTATGTCTTTTACCTTGGCTCATTCTGAAGTCATATATGATTATAAAATAGGGGCTGACACACTCTCCAGACCGCCTCGGGTTAGAGATTTGGGGGTTCTATTCGACCCTGCATTGTCTTTTGTTGAACACATAACCCAGACTACTACAAGGGCCTACAAGATGCTTGACTTTGTCATGCGTAACTGCCGCAATTTCACCAACAAGGATACTCTAACACTGCTTTGCAACTGCTACATCAGAACTATCCTGGAATATGCAGTTATAATCTGGGGGCCACATTATGAAGTGTGTATACACTGCTTAGAAGCTGTCTAGCGCAGGTTCCTAAGTACCTAACCTTTAAGTTCGAGGAAGTGTACCTACCTATTGGATTCTCACATAGTGTTCTCTTAAAGAAACACAATTAGCATGAGCTGATTACACATCGTTGTTACTTCTTGCTGACCTTTTTGCACAACTTAGTAACCAATCGCATTCAATGTTCAACTATTAAAAACAAGTTGCAATGTAATATATCTTTGAAACCGTCTCGTTTTCCATGTTATTTTTACCTTGTGACTCCCCGAACAAACAGGCTTAAATTCTCTCTTCTTTATCGTCTGTGCAATACCTAAGTACTTATTAGGATTAACATTTACAGCTGTACCTTAACTTCGCTGCGATAATTATTAATATTAGAGTTTACATCAGATTAGTTTTTAATTTGTACTTTTTATGTAGTTATAGCATGTGTATTACTATTCATTTTGATTTGGACCTGCGGAATAAGGTAGAATAAATAAATAACAGAGGTTATAGAAATAGTAGAGATATAAAGATATCTATGGATAACAAAAAAATAGGAGACATAGAAGGGCAGGATACGTTCTAAGACATTGTTGGGGAATAGTGCGGGATATATTTCAAGCAGAGATAGGAATAAAAAGAGGTAGAGGTAGATCTAGATCAGACTATTGCACACAGATAGTGAAAGAAGCAGACTGAAAATTTCAGGGAAATGTTTAAGTTAGCTCAGAATAGGAAATAATGAGGGTACGCGCCTAACCAGTTCCAGGACTGAAGACCTAATGATGATGGCCTGCATAATGCTACATTTCAGTGCTGCAACATCTACGTGTCATAGGTGCCCGAATTTCAATCTATATCTTGGAGCAACTGGACTAATGCTCAGTCGTGCTATATAAGAAATCGTTGTACTTTTGTATCTAGCATTTTGGAACATTTTGGTTTTAGTGATGGTATCTTATAACGCGATGGAACATTGCTGAAGATTGCTTCTTTCCAGATTTACATGCGCTCGTTCGGGTTTTTAACTTAACAATTGCAGCTTGTACTAATACCATCGCAAACTTTTTTCATTTGTAATTTGTATCCTGTGTTGTTTACACGTGAGTCCTGTATTATTGTACAAAACCAAAAACGAATCAAATTCTACACTTACTGATTACGCCAATTTCAAGTGTGTCGTATGAACAGACGAAATAATTAAAAGAATAAAAAAAATTGTAACGAAGTTCAAGGTCGGAAAATGCCGCGTTATCGTGAGAAAATGTTTATTAAATTTGCTAAGAAATTTAACAACTGAATGTTTGACCTTTTTGCATCATTATAATTCATTGAAAACAACTTACTTTTGGTGTTTACTTAATGTTTGTATAAATTCAACATTCGTAATCTGCCTAATTAAATTAAGGTAAAGCCAATCAATAAATCCTTGTATAACAGCTTTGCCACGTTGGCATGCTACTGCGTATTGCTCCTTTTTCGGTGGTTCTGCAGGGCGTAATGTTTCAGGAGTCTCTCTAAATAAAATTTGCAATGTAGTTCGTTAGTTGTTTACCTACAACATACAAGAACAAACAGTTACGGTAAATGGAGCGAGATAGGGAATCGACAACGTAAACTTTCCTGCATTATAAAGCACTACTCTCTAGATAAGGTAGTTACGTGTAGAATGAATTGATGGCCTCCGATTGTTTCCAACAAGAAAACCACTAGCTTCGCATAGCGCGTTTTGACTGGTCGGAACAACAACGTATGTGTATTGCAAAGCGTGGAAACCGTATAACATTTTGTTCCCATGAAGTACATAATAATAATTATTAATTCTCTGAAACCGTGCTGCGAACACAAAACCGTATTTATATATTGCGTAATACTTTACTTAATTATCAAAAAAGCACCATACGATTGATTACTAACTAAAATTTTCGTGAAGCGATTTAAAAGCATATCAACACAATGGCATCCCTAATAGATGTGTTGGAAAATGCTAGTTTACGGTGTCCTAAGAGTAAAATTCTGCATAGGATATCATCAACTTCATTGTGTGGCCGCTCTAAATATCATTGCAGTTTTGAATTCACAGTTTTCCATATTTTTAATACTCGGGGGTATTTTTCCAAATCAGAGTATCTAAAAACTAAATTCACATCTAAAATTGCTTATTTGAGCACCTTTAATTTAAGATTCCCAACTTTATCACAAAACGTCGGAAACATCAACATAAAATGCATAGGGCGTTGTACAATATATTTTAAAGTTTGACAAATAAAATTTCGGAAACACCATTTTTTTATAAAAGCAAAATTTATAATTTATTGAACTAAACTATTTGGTGTAGAAAAATAATCAAAATATGTGATTACTATTATTCAGTCAAATTGAACCGTTTGTGAGTTATTTGCAATAAAACTTTAAATGTAACACTGTAATTGCATTAGTATTAAAAGTAGGTTTGCCTACTATTAACAAAAGAAACTGTAACGCTAGTGCGTTATTGAAGTAAATATTAAGCAATAGAAAATAATTTAGGAAATATAGTTAGTTAAATAAGCTTTTAGCATGAAAGCAACCTGAAATATTTATAGAAGTTTTAGGAGTGTACATTTAATAACGTAACTATTCCAATATGACATTAAATTAGGACAAAGAATTACAATAGTAAAGCACCTGGTACACTTTTATACACAGCAATAACTATCGGGGCTTGACACTCTTGGTACTAAATTTAAAAGATACAGATAGATTTTGCTAAATAACCAGCCTATGAAAGCTTATTTGTACCCATGCACGATTCAAAGAACCAACCATAGTAGTTTACCCCCAATATTCATAAACTCATAACTATAGTCATAAATAATGCGTTACGGTCGTAAAGAAATGATGACACTTTGGGTATCTAATGTAAAAGTATGAGAGCAAGATGACCGGCCACATGAATATTACAACACTGACCCTGAAAGTTGCGCAGTTAAATGCTCTACTTCGTGAGAACAAAAAATAGCATGCATAACCAGGGGTATTGAAACTTACTAAAACCATGAATAATAGCAAGGTGATGGATCTATCAATCTTTTATCTTCAATTATTGATCTTCGAACTCAATTAACGCGCAACCATCGCCATGCGGGTAGAAGCTGAATATTGGGTAATTCAATGAGGGTTTAAATTCTGGAATTGTTACTAAACAAGTTCCCAAACGCGATTGAAAATGTGGTACTAAAATTACTGTTACTGGTGAAAGCTCTATATTAGAAACTTTTATTCAACACTAAGTTGAAGTATTTAATTACCAAAACTAAACGTTTCTTGCATGAAAAATAGGTCGGAGCTATTATGTAAAGGATTAACAAAAAGCTGTAGGTTATTGAATTTTTTGCTTTCCATCTGCTAAACATAACGGCTATTATATTTTTAATAATTGTGATTGGTTGTAATAATAATAATGATAAAACTAATTATTAAAAGGATTTTTTACATTGGTGTACGCTTAGTTAAAATGTATTGTAAACATTGAAATTCCCATATGGAAGAGCACCACAATTGCATCCCCATAATTCATATGTACAAGTTTATGTTGTTGGATGTCTGTAATTGATAAATTTAAGTTTTTCTTCTCTTAAATACATACATATGTTACCAATTGTGGGTAGATCTTAGGTTTCTTTAGTTTGTTATTTACTGTGATATTCATATTTTATAATATAGATTAGGCGAACAAGAATTTAAGTGTTTCTTATTATTTGTGTTTATTTTAAATTAGTAGAATGTGAGAAACGTGTATACAAGGCTTCGTCAACCTCTACTGTAGTAAGAACCGTTAAAAC
The DNA here is from genome assembly GCA_036346225.1 of Platerodrilus igneus. Lineage (NCBI taxonomy): Eukaryota > Metazoa > Arthropoda > Insecta > Coleoptera > Lycidae > Platerodrilus > Platerodrilus igneus. The sequence continues at coordinate 942,481 of JARFIW010000791.1, forward strand.
CGTTCTGGTAACATCCTTCTTCTAGGGAAGTTGTAAGCAGGATTTATACAGATGGGTTTGCGTTCAAGGGCTTTATTAGACTGTAACATTTAGAAATGCCGACAAATTTATTCTGTCGTATTTTAGAAAAAAATTGAATTAAATAAATTGCGTTATGACATCAAGGTTCGAATATTTTAATTCAATCAATAAATAAAATCAAGTCACGTTGGTAGCATCATTGGTTGCTATATACTTAGGCAAATATTGCATAAATTTATTCACTGTGCAGCTTTAGTTATTATGTATATCTGTGTTCTTTGTGACCGCGCATTGATAAGCGATCCGATCGTGGAACGAGACATTTTACGAGATCCCACCAAGTCGTTAGCATGGGTCGTGAATTTTGTAAGGCTCGTAATTTGTTAATAGCTTAATGATAAATTTGATTGAGCTTCATGTAGTTCCCTAAGACTTCACAATGGCATGCTTCTGAATTTAATTTAACTATGTTTAATAAAGTATTTTCAGCGCTAATTATTACAATATAGAAATCAAGTTTGGTTTATGTGGAACAACAAACATATGTTTTAGACATGACATCCCTAATTGATTAAAAAATGCTTGTTTAAATTCTTTGAAAATTGATAATATTTAAGCCGCAGTTTCGTTTTCGTTTAAAAATACCGTATGGTAATGTAATTTGAAATACATTTACGTAAGGTAAGAATGCCTTTATTTAAATTTGTTGGTTATTTTTAAAATTGTCCCGTTCCAAAAAAAAGCATCTGCTACTTGTAACATATCGTTAAAATGAAAAACTAACCAAATTGTATCACTTAAAGATGGTGATGTTTAACCTTTCTATTTTTAAAGAATTATCTTTATAATTGGAATACTCTTTTTGTGTTGTAAAGTCATTTACTCGGTTTAATGTCATTTTAACTTAATGTTCTTGTGTGAAATAATGTCACCACATGTTTGACTTTGTCTTTAAAATGGTCAAAGGTTCATTGAAAAGTGAAAATACCTATTTTATCTTTTACTTAGATCAAAGTACTTATTCCATTTGGAATTATAGAAATTAATTATATCTTAAACAATCAATCAATTCTTTACGATTATAGTTGAATGTCATTTTTGTAAATATATATACATATATACAAATATGTGTGTATGTGTGTGTGTGTGTGTGTGCGCGCGCGCGTGTGTGTGTGCGTGTGTGTGTATGTGTGTACCAATAAACCTACTTTATTTATATCTTTTCAAGCAGTACTATAAGCGTGATGTCTAAACATGCCTTTTCAAATCAAGATTAGTTTGCTAGTATAGCGATTTTCTGTAAATGTACTAAGTTTTTTATCAAGCCCTCAGTACATTCCTTATCAATGATTCGTAGAATAAATCCAACACCATGTACTAAATTGCTTAAAATTTTTAAAATTATAAAAGCTTTGCTAAATAATGTGTCATTTATAACAAAGCAATCTACTATCTTTGAAAATCTTTAATGAAAAAAACAACGAATTACTTAAAAACTTACTATATTTACTGTAAAGTATAGTGATTTCAAGATAATCTCAATTTGTAAAGCTTTGACGAACCATTAGATTGCAGTAGTAGGCGTGTAATTAACAGCAACTGACGTTTATTTTAATAATTTTTTGTTAAGTTACCGAGCACAGCCTACTACTAAGTCACTTTTATTACTAAAATAATTTACGTGATGCATTTGCTGCTTAATTGCAAACAAATCAAAAACAATTAAATATAAATAAATGATTGATATTACATACTTGGTTATGTCTTTATATAAAACTGTAGAGTGTAATAAATCATAAGCGCATCTGTTGAAAGAAACCGATATTTTAAGATTTTATTTGTCAAACTTTATAATAAACTTTGAATCATCCTGACATTTTTTTAGTACATTCAGCGTTCTAAAATAACTTCGAAGTTTGTGATCCAAGTGCAATAAGACTCAATCCGCAGCGTTTCTCTAAATTTCATATTGTAGCGAACTTCTTTTTGTAGTCCTTCATTTGGTTCAATACAAGTTTAATTATTGAAAATTGTTTTCAGAGAACCCTTATTGTACTAAAATACCGCTAGGGAGCACAGAATAATCACTAGAATATTTACTAATACTAAATCCTTTCTATACGTATTATTACATTCGGCATCTGCACAAGCACTAACTACTCGAACTTAATTTATATAGACCTTAAGCAAATTTATTTTAACAATCAATCCAATAACTTATTTCATACCCCTTGTGGATCAATACAGACGCTACTAACCATCGGATCGAACTAACACAGATTACAAAATCTGGTAAAGCCTTCTAAAAACTACTCGATTACCTGATTTGTTCGCTTTATATCGATTCTTAAAATACTCCCTTGTAACTATCAAATTCATTGTTCGTTTAGCAGCTTTGTCCATTTCAGTTCTAGACTCTTCGACGCCACCCTAAATAAATGGCTATCTTTAACAAACTTTTTGTCATTACAGTAGAGATGTGCGATCACTTTGTTAAAATTATTTTCTTTTAAAGATTTACATAAATTTTAATCCTTCTTTTAGTTTCAGGATTTTGTGCTGTGTGCTCCACGTCAAAATAGGGGGAACGTAACTGAAGATGGTAAGTTTAAGAATGAAAATAAGCCAATACTGGGGTTAAATAAAGTGTCCTATAAGATTTTACAGGCCAAAAAAATCCTCGTTTTTGCCTCTTAAAAAATGTGTGTATTCCTTACAAATCGTTTAGACCGACTTAAAAAAGAAGATTTTTTTATATTGACAATCGATTTGTGTCCTTGCCATTTTAAAATATATCAAGGAAGTCAACATTTTATTTTTAGTAAGAGGTACGTCAGCGCAAACTGAGATTATTAATTCCGGGTCGCTTTACAGTAATGAATAGAAGAAAATTTACTTCTGGGGAACAGATTCGTGCATCCATTTAAACCAAAGGTATCTTGTAGCAAAGTAGCTTCGCGACCAGACACATTTTAACCGAATTTTGATCCTGCGTTATGCGGTGAAACGTAGAATCGCTGCAAAACAAAGTTTTGTGACACCCACGCACTGCTTCTAATGATTATTCGAGTTCCGAATAAATAGTCAATAGTTGATCGCACACTAGAAAAATATATTCAGTATTATTTACAAAGATTACAACATTTTTACTCAGTTAATCAAGCGAAGGAGGAATCGTATCTTGATGTCTTGTGTTTCTTGTAGAGGGAAACTTTCCGCACGCTAAAATAAAGTGAGCAGGAATCCACGTGGTTTAAGTTGTCCCGGGATTGTGATGAGCTGCAGTCTCCGCTTGAAAGGAGATGGCAGCAAAGGCGATATTGCTCAAAGTTGTGGATGGCTTCTAAGGCAACGGCAAAGAATGTGCCGTTTTCTGTTCCACTGTAAATGTTGTCGTTCAATGGTTGTCGAGTCGGCATCCAAAAAGTGAACATCGAGGGGTCACGGCGGTACCCGAGTATTTTAAAATGCTGTTGATGTTGTTGAGGTTCACTAGTTTAATGGAAATGGCAACGCTGGAATTAGAGCTAATCAAATTATGGTACTAGTGTATCAGGTCTTGTCGTCAAAATATGGTTTTGCCCTTTCTCCATGCTCCTCTTCTACTAGATAAACGTCCATCCTTGTTAACGAACTACCCATAGGCTGTCCAACTGATCTCAAACTTGAATCTAGTGAGGACGATTATGTACTATAATATTTTCCTGAAACTGGGTTTCCCAGTGGATTAGTAGAGGCGTAGAATTATCGAAAATCGACCTCTCGCTGATTAACTTCGCGGTGTTTTGCTTGGTTTTAAACCGGCTATCATTTCTAATCTACTAGTCGGAAAAGTGTAACGCGTCTGCTTTACTTTAAATATACACTAGATAGAAAAGGAAAGCATTTAGTTTTGGATGGATACAATAATGATTGACGCACCCTGTACATTAAGATTTTACGAACAATGAACCTTAATTAAAAATGATATTTTAATTCTTTTGTTTCTAGAAAATATAATTTCAATTAGAACAGTTACTATAACCATAGGTAATAATTGCATTTTTATAAAAACAAATTGAGGCACTTAATACAATACTAAGACAACGCATTGGTCATTAAGTAGGATAAAGCTCGCGACAATAAAAACCGCATAAACATGTAAACCGCTAAAATAAAAAGATGGACAAAACTTGTATTTTGCATTAATGAATACATTGTACAAGGATGTTAAATGTGTGAGACTATAATTAAAATAAAACATGGAGCGTCATGCAGTAAACAAAACTACAAATTTTACATTGTGGAAATACATTATTGCGTGAGAAACACAGAAACCTCTAAAAATGCAAAACATATCTAAGAAATTGTCTAGACAGGTGACAAATACCAATACTACTATGCGTGAAGGTACAAAAGTTGCTTCGAAACTAAATCGTAATTTTATAGCTGGGCATATAAGCATGTTGTTGTTGGTATTTGCCACCTGATCGTAGTTGCATATAAATCTAAGTTATTATTAAATCTATTAACTAATACTTTAGTATTTATTAGCTTGCCTTGTACAATTACCTATATGTATATTTAATAATTGACTTATAGTCGTAATTTTGAGCGTCGCTTCATGTCTATATCTGACATGAGTCAAAAACTTGACACTGTCAGATATGATTGACAAAAATGCCAAACGTATTTGAAAGTTAGGTTGATGTATGGTTACATACAGGATTTAAAAATATATAAATATTCCCAATTATCATCAATAGTGCCGGTAGTGTAATTGTTAAATACATCAGCCGCGAAAGCTGAAGATACAGATTCGAATCCTATGCCTGGGACCTTATATTTTCCATTTTTCAATTATTAACTCGATGTGAAATGATTATTTAGGCTTTACATAAAAGTCTAAGTTATTATTTTGTCTTATTAACTAATATATATTAGTAACTGCACAAGGCAAATTATTTCAATGTTATATTGGTTAATAGGATAAAACAATAACTTAAACTTTTTTGCAAAGCCTAAATGAACATTTCAAATCAAGCTAGTACTTTAAATTAGTTATCAAGGTAAAATAATCATTTGGACTTTTTACAATGCCTAAGTGATCATTTAAAATCGAGCTAGTAATTGTAAGGTGAAGATATAAGGTCCTGGATAGGATTCGAACGTGTATCTTCAGCTACCGCGGCAGATGTGCTAACCGTCAATGTGAACGTCGCTTCCTGTCTATATCTATCATAAACTTGACATTGTCAGTTATAATTGACAAAGTGTCAATCGTAATTGAAAGTTAAGTTGGTGTATGGTTGTGTACATGATCTACATTTCGATTGTCATCAATAAGAGGCGCTAAACCGTCTTGTCTCAGCAATCCCTTTCAATGTTTTCCCTGTACGGACGACGGCTAATTCACATAGGTCTTCCTTTGTTTTTAGTTTTCTATATCTTTCGAATCATACTTTATCTTTTTCTACAACACTGTACAAATACTCAATAAAGTTTGTCATACCAAAGAAATTTTTTAATTACTGGTCCTCTCCTCAAATACGATTTCATTATTTGGTTGGCTGTATATCCTTTCACAAATTTATTAATTTTTACCTAGTACATAAATAAGTCCAAATAAAGTTCAACCTACATTAAACCTCTATTAACATTGAATAAATATAATAAGAAAATATAGATATTTTTCAAAAACAATTACTTTCCTAACATCAAACTGGGTAGGTATTACTAAAAAAGAAAACCTTAAAAGAAAAATCAATAATGTTGTTATCAAACCTATTTTCCTAGTTTTACGAATATTGGTAGTTGCACTCTGAATCCTATTTTTAAAAATGTCTACTTAACGATAAACAAAAACATTTGTCAATACAGCCTTTTATGTCCGTATACCATGGTTCCTTAAAATTACCTACTTGTTGTTATCCACTTCTCAACTGGCACCTCATCACATATAAAACCTTCCTATAAAATTATCGTGCACATCCTAATTAATCATTAAAAGATGTTCTAGTTCCAATTTCCAATAATAGTACACTTAAAACTCAATAAGTTTTAGTTTTAGGCAGTTTAGCCCATCAATATTCAACTAGTCTAACAAAACATTGTGTTAAAGTTATGCCAACTTCTTATGAATGAACATATACCATCTATAATTCGCATCTCAATTTGACACTAACTTATTTCTGCATCATTTAAAGAGGTTTATTTACACAAAGTTTATTTTACCGTCCATGAATAAAGACTTCCAGGAACACCAATAGTTCACACGCCTACTAAATCACCAATACACATTAAACGATGTCAAATTCCCACTGGACGGGTGAAAACTCGCAATTTTCAACCGTTACATTTATTTGCGATTTATAATTATGTTATGGATGTTTATTCCACTGACACGACAGCAAAATCCACGAACACATGAAAGTGATTTTTTGTTTTACTGCAAATCAAAACACACCACGGCCGCGCAGGATACAGCTTAAACCCCAGGCGACCCTATTAACCTACGTGTTGTCGTGGTTACATTTCGACTTATACTTTTAAACTTCCTTCTTAAAGTTAACTTCCAACTTGTCAAACTGAGTTGTTATACCTCATTTTCCTTTCTACTTTCTACTTGTTATCGTTCGAGTGGGCGGTGTTTGAAAGCATGTAGGCTTGGCTTAATTATTTGTTTAATGAATATAAGCAAAAATAATTATACACTTCATAAATACATAAAATAAAAGTGAAATTGAATGATTTTAACAGTTGGAGCAGTTCGGAAGTTTTCTGTAATTTTCGGAAGTCTTCGGATGGCTTCATGGTTGCTTGTGGAACCAGAAATAAACTTAAACACTAATTAAATGGATGTATGTATAGTGTAACGGGGTGTATAAGTCTTCGGTAGTCTTCAAATATCTTCGGAAGGCTTCGTGTTTGAATTGTGGGTCAACATTACGTTACAAAGAATTATGATATGAAATTAAAACTACTAATTTACAATATATCCAAGTACAGAGGGTTCAGAAGGCCTTCGGTTGTCTTCTGAACTCTTCGGCAGGCTTCGTGGTAGTGATGCCTCTACGAGGATGTCGTCCCGGTGGTAGAGTTTGACAAATGTAATCACAATAACGACTTGTCGGTGAGGTATGGAACGGAGCTTAACGTTCATACTTGGTTTGTTAACTATGAATTAGAATGACTTGTCCTGGGTACGCCGTCGGAGGATACGCAGACTATGGGGAGCACTGCGTGTTGTAGAATAGCAGGCTATGGAGAGCACTGCTCGTTGAAGGGTTTGCAGGCTATGGGGGAACACTGCAAGGTGATTCCTTAGGCTATGGTAAGCACTAACGAATGTCTTTCGGAGAATTTGAAATTTTTTTATACACTTCCATTTCCTATGCTTCGTGTGTTGAAAAACGTTAATGATGTTTTTAACCAATGGAATTGTGTATTTCGATTTTGAAATGTAAAATAATACCCAAATTTAGTTTGTCCAATGAAAGTACAGATTTTTGGGTAGCACAAAAAATGAGTTGGAATTTCTCGCGATTCTTAGTTAGTTCTGTTTTCAGTTCGTGTACTTTGATATAGTCAACTGCAATTCTGTCAGTCTGTTTTGTGCTCAGCTCGCGTGTGGTAATATAGTCAACATTCCCCCCCGGCTGTTATCGTTCGGGTGGGCGACGTTTGAAAACATGTAGGCTTCGCTTGATTATTTGTTTAATAATAATAAGCCAAAATAATTATAAACTTCATAAATACATAATATAAAGGTGAAATTGAATGAATTTAACAGTTTGAACAGTTCGGAAGTCTTCGATCATCTTCGGAAGTCTTCGGATGGCTTCATAGTTGCTTCGTGGTAGTGATGCCTCTACGCGGATGTCGTCCCGGTAGTAGAGTTTGACAGATGCAATCACAATAACGACTTGTCGGTGAAGTATGGAACGGAGCTTAACGTTCATACATGGTTTGTTAACAATGGATTGATGAGTTATAATGACGTACCTTAGGTACGGCGTCGGACAGCGTCACCGTCGGAGGATACGCAGGCTATGGGGCGCACTGCGTGTTGTAGTATAACAGGCTATGGAGAGCGCTGCTCATTGAAATTGCAGGCTATAGGAAGTACTGCTAGGTGATTCCTTGGGCTATAATGAGCACTATCGTTCGGGAGGGAGGCGTCTGAAAGTATGTAGGCTTGGCTTGATTATTTGTTTAATAAGTATGAGCAAAAAAAATAATTATAAGTTCATAAATACATGAAAATAAAAGTGAAATTGTTAAAATTGAATGATTTTAATTGTTGAAGTAGTTCGGAAGTCTTCGGTAATCTTCGGAACTCTTCGGAACGCTTGGTACTTGCTTGTGAAACCAAAATAAACTCTAACACTTATTAAAAGAATGTCTATACAGCTTCAAGGCGGTGAAAACGCTTTTGGTGGTCTTCAGAACACTTCGGAAAGTTTCGTGTTTTACTTTTGGCACAACGTTAAGTTACAAAGAGTTATGATTTGAAATTAAAAACTATTAATTTACAATATTTACAAGTATAGAGGGTTCAGAAGTTTTCGGTTGTCTTCGGAACTCTTCGAAAGGCTTCGGAATTGATTTGTGAGGTCCAGTAAGAACTTGGACGGTGATGATTAGAAAATATTTACAAGTTTAGGAGGCCCAGACGTATTCGGTGATCTTTGGTACCCTTTGGCAGACGCCATGGAAGTGGTGCCTTAGGCCTCGTTGAGTACGTCTCCGTTAAACTCTACGGGGGTGTTGTCCCGGAGGTAGACTTGGCAGATGTAGTCGACGACATCGCAATAAACCACTTCTCGGGATGTACTTGCAGTAAAAGTGGTTTGAATATGTTCCTTCGGCGATGGTGGCAGAGGCGACAGAAGCTTTGGGTGCGGTCGCACGTCGAAGGGCGTTCTGTGCTTGCTTCCGATTTGCCTGGTGTATGGAACGAATCTTACCACCCATACGTAGATTATATATCAATTCACAATGAATTATAATGACGTGCCTCAGGTACGGCGGCGGACAGCGTCACTGTCCGAGAATACGCAGGCTATGGAGATCACTGCGTGTCGAAGTATAGCAGGCTATAGAGAGCCCTGCTCGTTGAAGGTTTTGCAGGCTATGGAAAGCACAGTACTCTGTGTTGTTGCAATGGTCTTGAACGTCTAGCCATGTCTTAGATATGGTTTTGCATTTTAGCAGTTTTTGCGTTTCTCGCGCTCATTAATTTATTTCTTCAATGTATACTCTGTGGTTTTGTTTATTGCATGACGCCCTGCGTTTTATTTTAATTGTAATTTTCAGTGACGCATATTTAGCATTCTCGTACGACGTATTTATTAATAAACAATACTTTGTAGGTTTTATGAAAACTTTTATTTCAGCGGTTTACATGTTTATGCGGTTTTAATTGTATATCCTACTAATTACTATTGCGATATCTTTATATTATATTAAAATGTACCGAGTTATTTTAACAAAATTAATTTTTATTGCTTTGATTAAACTAACTGCCCTAATTGATATTAATATCTTCTAAAAACAAAAAAATTAAAATGTCATGCTTGTTTAGCGTTCATTGTTTGTATAAGCTTAATATACATGGTGCGTCCATCGCTATTCTGTCTATCCAAATTTTAATTTTTGTTCTTTCTTATCTGGTGTATATTTAAAGTAACGGGAACACGTTACAGATTTTACTAAAGTTCCAAGTTACGTTTGTGGTTGATTATTTAAACCCTAGTAAAGTACCTTACATATTTCCAATAAATTTAAAACAAAAATTTGTCTAATGCCTATTTTAAACAAACAACATTTTTAAATTTTCTTCTTAGAAATATGTTGTTGTAATTCATAACACCTACTTTTTCAGATTCGTTAACTGTTGAGGCTTTGGCCGTCGACATTGCAAGTGCAATAGTATTTCCAGAATCAGAAGAAACTATGATGGAATATTATACTCCAATCCGTTTCCAACCAAAATGTGCAGGAAGTTCAACTTTTTGCGAAGATATTAATTCATACCCCTATAAATACTTAAAACGGCTTTTGAAAGTAACCCAAAATAATAAACAGCTGTATGGGGTAGATGAAAGTCCTATTGAAAATCGGTTGAGTGATCCAGATGAAAATTTTTTGTGTGGTTCTATTGATAGGGTGATATTTCCTAAAGTCGCTAAAAATAAATACGATAAATGGAAGTATATTATTAATCAAGGAGAAGATGAAGTGTATAAGCAAGGTGTACGAATTGAAACATGCATCAGGTAAGTTTGTATTAATACTCTATACCTTGTGTGAGTACTGAAATTTATTTATTGACACTAAAACCTAGAAGGTGACTAAATTAAAAGTAGATATAAGGACCAAATTTTTAATTACTCTTTCATTAATACTATTTAATTTGCCTTAGGAAAAATCTTACAATACGACAATTTATGCCTACTATAATTACGGTCATAAATAACACAGTTCACGTTTTCAAAAAGACCATTCTTTAGTAATTTATTGCTTCTAAGTTATTTTTAAACTATTTCTTATCTAAAATGTTTATAAATGTATATAAACAAGTGCATTGGATGATGATTTTATCTACAAAAAAGTAATATAAAGTTGTTGTTTATTGTTAAGTTGACATTTCTAGAAATTGGATTCAGAATGTAACTACAATATTCGTAACATTGGGAAAATCAGTTTGGTAATAGAAGTATTAATTATTTTATGGTAAAGAGGTTTAGGTTAAATATTGTTTGCACATATTGATGAACAAGGTAAAGTAACCGAAATTTGTGTAAAGATATCCACCACCCCAGTGATACAGTTGTATTTGAGATGAACCTTTTTGTTAAAAATTTCATTGAGATGACAAAATTGATTGGGTGTTTTTGAGATATAGTAACGAAAGGTAAAGTATTATGTGCTGAGATTTAGGAAACCAAAAGCCAAGGAAACCTATTTGGAAAACCGTCTTCCGTGTACGGAAAAAATAAAAAGGGACTGCTTAGGCAAGAGGGTTTGGCACCCTTTAATTATGACAATAGAGAAAGCCTTTCAATGTAAATGGTTAGTGTAACTTAGTTTTTGTATTTCTGCCATTTCAAATGCTTATTTTTATTATGTTTATCTTTTTTTATAGCAATTCGCCCCCGCACCAATGTAGTTAGCCGGTGCACCCATAAAATTGTTACGGGGTTCCCGTTCATTTTGCACAAATCTAAATTTATAACGTATCGCTCATTTTACCCGTAACAGGTTATGGAATCAAATTAGAGGTGATAAGTACGGATCTTGTCCATTCAAGATATACGCCGTATATAGAGCAGGTTAATCCATTAGAGCGGGGTATCATAGAGAAGTCTCCAACGCATTTTATTAATTCACTTGCAGTGGTGATAAAAAATGATGCAGCATTCATTTTAGTTGAGATGCGAGGTAGATAATTTGGCGAACGAATCGACAATATTACAGTCCTCCTACGATGGACTCCATTTTAGCAAGATAAGGTGGGGAAGTCAATATTTTCAAAACTAGTTTTACGAAATTCATTTTGGTTGATGCCATTAGAAAAAGAGTCAATAAAAAATACAGGTTTCTCTGTTGAAGGTAAAAACCTATCAATTCAAAGTCGTCTTCTTCTATTGCAGTTCTCGTCAAAACAACAGTATGAAAGTTTTTGTATCCGCTATATGGGTGATATTCTCATTTTCAGCGAAGATTTGGAGTAGTATTCGTTACATTTAGAAAGAATTTTATTAGAATTAAATTTTGTAAGACTTCGTTTGAAATTAGGGGAATGTGAATTTTTCCAAGAATGCGCGAAATTTTTGGGTTTTCAAATAAACCTAGAAAGTATGTTTAGTGACAAATTTAAATTGTCAGAAATTTTGAGATATCCTCTGCCTAAAGACATTCGACATCAAAAGCATTTTTAGAAGTCTTAAATTTCTATAGTAAGCTTATTCCTTCGTTTTCTCAAAAGGTAACATCGTTATTTGACTTCTAAAGAAAATGTTAAATGGAATTGGGCAGATGAGCATAAAAACGGTTATCTAGATCCACTTCAGCAATTTCCTGATCAAATAGTTTTGAGACATCACGATTTAGCCATTCTGTTAATTCTCAGGAAACATGCTTCGGATAATACTTTGACAGCTGAATTATATCGGATTCAGGATGGTATTTAGGTACCTATCTAATTCATATCTATGACATTGAAGTCTATTGAATTGAACGATATACTTAGTGAAGAAACGGGTGAGGGGGTGGTATTCACAATATTAAAGTTAAACGTATTTACAATGAGAAGACATTTTTTGTAGAGACTGACCATATATCATTATGTTCTTTATTTAATACCAGATTTTCCAACAATAGGATATATAGATGGAGAATTCTTCTACAAGACAACTTTTTAACAGATGTATTAAGCAGTAAACAAATTAGTGATTCATAGAAACTCTCCCGCGACAACCGATAGATACGAATCACTTCCCGTACGATGGCAGTTTGTATGATCGTGATAAGATCAGGTTGATGCAAGAAAGGAGTGATTTTATGAATAAGATCAAAGCAAACTAGAAGACGCATGTAAAGCTCTTGCACTATTTAAGCATACATGTGCCAATAGGCAAGCATTTATCCATTTCAGCTAGTTCCGGTGCCTCAGTAAGACCACTCATAAAATTTTACAGAAACTTGAGTAATTTACGGTATATAAAAAAGCTATTTCAATATAAGGCTAAATCAGGACAAGTGAATACACTAAAAAGTACTTAGCACAACAACAACAATAGGGGTGGGTTATACACTAATCGCAATCAATTAAGAAAAACTACAGATAAAAATTATGTACATTGTTGCCCACAATAATATTTGTTATTCACACGTTTAAGAAATCGCAATAACCACAAACCCATAAAATGCTATAAAATTAATGATTGTTCTCATAAAAACTGAAGACCTTGAACTTACCCTAAGAAAATTTTAGATGTATGTTTGTTAACGGAATGCGGAATTTTAACAAATGGTGGAAATTTAAAAGGCCCACGTTCGAATGAAATTAGCGCAGACAATTGAACTAGTACACAATTATGCATCAAAACGAAACAGGCAAAGACCGTTGGTTTTTCGACGAAAAGAAGAACAAAATTACGGTTCAAGGGTAACGCACGCGTGTCTGCCATGGGCTCTCGATCGTGGTGGCTGATCGCGAATTGAATTGGACTTCGTCAGATGAATTGACCCGGAAGTTAAAACACGCGTGTTGCGTAGATTTAAATCCACACTCAATTTTCTTAATTAAAAAAGTGATAAGTGAAGATTCACTCATCAACTTATGTTGGATAAATCATGCGAGAAAGGTGTCTTAACATGTCGAGGAAATAATTAGTCCATCAGTGTAGTTAGTCTGGAAAATCTTAAAGTATAAAACTGAAAGTACCGTTCTGAGTTTTTTTATTATATTCTGTTTGACGTTTGAAAAGTATGTACCTACGAACTTGTATATATAGTTATATAGTTATTTACATTTAAGAATAAGATTATTAGAAAGAAAGTTCGGAACTTTTAAAATGCAAAACGTGTGTATTAAGTGAAACGCAAGCTTTAAGTGTAAGATCCATTGCTAGTTAATTTTTGTGTGTGTAAATTTCATATTTCAATGGATCTCGAAATGGTGGAATCAGAACTTGGGATTGTACTACGTATTTCTAAGTCAGTTGTTAAGGGCATTTTCAAGTAATTGGGACTTACAAAATGTCGTATTGGACAATTTAGAAATCTAATGCAATGGAATGATGGTGTTACTTTTAGATTAAAGTTCTTTTAAAAGTTTTATTAATAATACCTGGCCAGTGGAGTTTAGATTAGGTTTTTTTAAGGTTAAAAAGGCAACAGCTGAGGTGATAATAGTTTGGAAGCAAAGAGAGCTATTCGGATTAACTGTCTTCCTGTTAGCAAATATATCACCCGTATTGCTAAGATATGACTATATTTTTGAGTTAGTTTTATATTTCAGCCATTGTACATTTTTTATTTTATTAGTTTTTTAACAATTTGTCATAGAAACCCGATTCCGTATCACTGAAAGTTAGTCGGTGCACTTATAAAATTGTTACGGGGTTCTCGTCCCTCTGGACAATTCGAAATTCATAACCTAACGCAATTTTTACCCACTACATGCTCCCGATTACAAAAACTTTATAATAATTGAAAATTATATAAACAAGTACTCAAGTGAAGAAGATTTATATGTGTATGGTACGGATTATGCATATATGTGTGTGTATATATATATATAATATATTTATATATATGACCTATCTAGTAATATTAAATATTAAATATTTCAAATGCATGACATAATTTTATTTTACATATTCTTCTTATACAACATCCTATAGTATCCGTTTCCTACATTATTGAAACGTCATCAAGACTAAAAATAGTTATGTTTAATAATTACATTATCGATGTTACATATTTTAAAACAATATCTTAAGTCTGTGAACAAGGTTTAATAGCATCCGAACAACGAGGCATGTATCAAACAGAGTGATTCTTTTTACCATAACCAAGACACATTATGAAAAGTAAGTATATTATAATGAGTCCTATATAATAATATCAAAGAATGAAATTTAATGGCATACCAAGACTCAATATTAGCACAAGGATTGTAGGTGCCTTATTAATATCAAGACAGGATAGCAAAGTTGTAATATTTAACATAACCATTAATGTGAATACAAACACTATTTACCACAATTTGCCCGAATTGATTTATTAATAATACAGCCGGTGTAAGCTTTCCATATATGTAAAAATATCGAATCGTTAAAAATGATGTAAAACTGCATTAAATGCGAACTTCATACCTTATGAAAATCAATCGATTTCAAGCGCGAATACAAAGCGAATTATTTTCACTTATTAATTATCATAAAATACATTTCCCGTTAAATAATTTAGAGTAAAAACCATATCAATCTTGTTAAAAACTAACGCTTTATTCTTAATAAATACGCATTAAAAGCACATTTTAGTTTACCGTGAAAGCAAATATTTTTCAAGCGTTAAGAATGTGGGTCTTTCTGTATGTGCAAAATCCATTGATAAAACAATTAAAGCTTTAAAATAATTAGCCAAATTGACTCTGTGTAACATAAATTCAATTTTAAATAAACCATGTTCTCAAAATTTCGAGAGGAATAGAGAAAGAATGCGTCATTTGTACTTAGAACTACGTAAATACCTAATTAATGAATAAGCGTTTATTCTAAGAAGCGGCGGCAACGTTGGAAACGCATAAAATTAATAAGAATTATATATTATCTTTCGCATTACTCCTGGATAAGTATGCAACGCCACAATAACCTTGGGTGTTAGAGAAGGACGAGGCGACGCAAGTTATGTATCCCCCAATCTATATGTACCATTAATACAAATTATTAGGAGTTAGTAAGAATTATAAAGAATTATTAAGTTAGATGCAACATTGTATCTCAAGGATAATTAAATAAGGGTTATTAAAAGTTCACAAGCAAGTTGTAAGAACAGATGTAATACCTTGTATTCCAGACTGCAGGTGCAGGTCACAGACGGTTAAGAAACCGCAATTACTTAGAAATTAAGATTGTTACAAAGTATAATAAATAGAATTAAGAAATAAGCAGACATGAGCTCTGCAAGTTCCCACAGACATGTGAGGGGCAGGGACAACATAAATACCCCGGGAGTCCCAAGACCATCAGTCAGTCTACAGTATTTCAGCTTTAACATTGCCATTTACTTAGGCTACTCGCCCTAGTATTAATTCAATTATTATTTATTACAACTTAAAGTGTTTTAATTCAGTTTGTCAAAATTCCATATTTAATATCTGTTTGAATAATAAAATTTGTTACAAGAAGTTTTGGAAGAAGTTTTTAAAAAGACCGCTCCCGAAAAGTAACTCGCACGTCACTAAAGAAACAAATTGCGCTAATAAAATAATAAAATGAGGAATTCCCGAAAACTTTCGTCAGATATGTGTGTAGTTTTTGGAATGGAATCTCGTAGAAACTCGAAAACTCTAGAATATAAATAAATTGTATATAAACGGGAACTTTTATTAAAGAGATTCATTTATAGATTCGCATCAACCAAGCAATATAAAAAGATATTCACGAATTTGATCGCTAAAATGTTACTTTGACAAGAAATTGTTTTAAAGATAGTAAATAATTACGATGTAACAGTGAATACAGAACTTAGTTTTAAACGTAACCTGCATAGATATGAAAGTTGTTAAATACAGTGATTTGATTTTGTAATATACAATGAAATGGAAAATTCCTCAAGAAAAAAGGTTACTTTAAAAATTTAATGGAATAATCAAACGGAGGATGCACATTGGTTTCTAAATAAAGATTTAAATAATATCGAAATCTTGTAAGCTGATTTTGTACGTTAATTTAAAAATAGATGCAGAAGATACTTAATACTGTTATTACAAATTGGATAAGCGCTTTTTGGATTTTTGCAAGTATTACTTTTAGAATATTTTGTTTGTAACTAATGTTTGAGTATTTGCCATTTAATTTAATGTAGAGTAAGTCGTAATCATATAATTTTCTTTTCTAAATGATATTTACCAGGAACGATTGTGATCAGTGTTTGAAACACTCTGACTTTTAATAGACTATCTGTCAAGAATTTTTTTGCCAAAACAAACCTTACAAGCGTGGGAATAGAGAAAGCCAGGTAAACTGTCCACAAGAGAAGAAATTTAAGTTCTGTAAATTGTAAGCAACTTTAAGTAAGAAACATTTTTTATAATCATATTCCTAACAAGAGTTAGGAATAAGATTATGTTTGAAAACCCAAAAATTATGTAAATGACTCTTACGTCAGATTTATTATGAAAATTAAATTCTTAAGCTAATAAATAATATTTTATGAAACCACTCAACTGACACAATATATATATATATATATTGCTGTAATTAAGAGTTAATTTAGGGGTAGGTTAAGTCATAGGGGTTGTACAATAAACAAGAGAAACTCCCAAGTAACAAAAGTACATAATTACAGATAATAGATAATAGGTCATTATAAATATTATTAGTTGAGAGCACACTGTATATAGCAGTACAAACGATTAAAACGCATATCCAAGAGTAGATTCGAGCAAAGCTAAGAATTTAAAAATGTAACAAAACGCAATGAAATTAAATCAGTGAAAAACCTGCATGAATTGGCTAAATAAATATTCAAAAAAGTGCGTTAATATATCATCTCAAACGCACGCAGAAATTATGCATTATTTAAAAGCGTACGTGATCTAAAAGTATCACATTTGTTCAAAAATCCAATTTATTAGAAAATAAACAAACACCAAATTTATTCCATTTAGATTAGAATAAATCCAACAACAATAGTACGTGATTTGTTGGACAAAGATTCCTGGGATTTCTGAATTAAATGTGAGGTATTATAATGAATTACGTGACTTTCTTAGCATCGCTTCATGCGATTGAACTAAACAATCGGTAAACTTTCCCAAAATAACAAGAGATAAAACACTTGGTCTCGCTCAGCACGTGAAGTCAACGAATCACAAACAAAAGGGGCCGATCCTATAAATATCATGACAATTGAATATCGAGTGAGTATACTTTAGAAACTGGGCAGTCACTATACTTGAAAGTTCTAAATATTTACGTGAATAGTAAATTAAATTAAATTAAAAATTAAAGAGTGTGAAAGTGTGCAAGCGAGCCGTACTTCTAAAGACGGCTTTTAATTACCATTTTAATTACCATCTTAATCACCACTTTTAACTACAATCTTAAATTGCAATCGACATAACGATCCTAATAAGATTCCTGTTAATTACGATCTTAAATTCAATTTTGAATAAGAGACTCTGGAGAATGCTACCTGTTCAAGCAATTTGATAATCTCTGAAAATGGAAAATATTCTATTACAAAAATGAAAAACCTTTCATTGGAATAATCTCACCAATAACGATTTGGATACTAATTTGGCTGGATGTCGACTTCAATTCTGGGGAATGCAGAACATCTACTGAACCACTTCAGGTTAGATATTTTGATTCGATTTATTTTTAAAAATGTTTTTATCTCAATAATAATTCAAAGTGTAAGAGCCGACAAATTGGGGTTTCTTGTATAAATTTGTGAAAAGTAATAGACATCTTGAAACGTTTCAATAGGTCTCTAAATGTAATAAAAAGCTCGTTTTGCTGGCTTAATTTTCTAAAAAATTTGACAGATGTACAGGGTTATTACAAATGAAATAGACAGTTTGGATAGGTTATAGAAAGTTTATTTTTGAAAAGTTAAGATTATTACTTATATGATTATAAAGAAGAAATGATTAAGTTTTTATTTAAAATTCTTACAAATGTTCAATGTGTGCACCTTTGGTAACACGACAGATATCAACACGGTAGTCGAATTCTTGCCACACGCTATTAAGCATGTAACGGTCAACTGTAGCAAGAGCATTTTCAAACGTTTCCGCAGAATTTTCCACACAGTAGGTTGAGGAATTTGCAATTCTAAACTTGCTAATGTAGTCGATTGTCTTGGACTTCGTAAATAAACATCACGAACACTATCGATTTGTTCTTTTGTAACAGGAGGTCTTCCAGTACTCTTTCTTTTACACAGACATCCACTATTTTCGAAACGTTTGCACCAGTCATAGATTGATTGCTTTGTTGGTGGTGTTTTACCGTATTTTGTTCTGAAATGACGCTGCACAACAGTAACAGACTTTGTTTTGGCTAATTCAAGAACACAAGCTTTCTCCACTTTAGTAGCGGCCATTTTGCTAGACTGGTCGTTGTTTTAACAGCAGTACCAACCTAACAGTTGTACCAAAATAAACTTTAAGAAATTCCCTATAAACCTATCTCGCTTACTATGTTCAAATACACCAGTCTGATTTTTTAAAGGCTATCCAAACTGTCTATTTCATTTGTAATAACTCTGTATTTAATTTAAAAGGGGAGAAGATATTTAAAAAAGTTGTAAATATTTAATCATTATACTGTGTATTGTAGAAGTGCTTTATTTAATCGAATCAGCTAGTCGAGGCAAGGAAAATTATAAATTAACATTTTTTCAAGTGCTTGTTAACCCTAAATAAAATAACACAGCATTTATATGACGCCCAAGCCGTGGGGCGATTATCATAGCATTTATATGGACTGCCCAAGTCGTGGGACTAAATATTAATATAACAACAAGGGGCTTACAGGGGTTAACACAGCATTTATATGACAAGCCCAACTGTGGGGCACGATTATCATAGCAAAATATATATATATATATATATATATATATATATATATATATATATATATATATATATAAGCAAAATAAATATTGGGGATACAGTCAGATTGGGCATGGATTTAATATAAACTTCTTATAACCATTTCAAGCTTTCGAAAATGTTTATTTTCTTCATCAGGATACTAAAAGTTTATAATTTAACATTTATACATTTATATGATAAAATTATATAGGTTACTTACGATTATAAAGTTTACAATTATATAAACATTAAATGACATCTATATGACATGGACAGGTTTTTGTTCATACGCGTACATTTAAAAGTTTCTTATAAGTATATGCAAAATTAAAGTTAAAGTTAATGTAGTAAAGATATTAATTAAATAAAGTAACATAGTTATTATAGGTCTTGATAAAAAATAAAAATAGAAACTAAAAAGTGTTATACTAGTTTTTAAAAATTAAAGCTAATCGTATTGTACCAAAGGTGTTATAAATTTGTATAGTGTGATAGTTTTATATAAAGTTGGAATTATTTTTATTCTTTATTATTGTTATAAGATATGAATAAATATTGTTTAAATTTTGTGTGTCTGTTTTTTTATTTATAGAATTTTCTTCGAGAGCAATCGCGATCATTTCAAGAAATAAGCGTTTTTTATAGCTAGTTTCTCTGAATATAATTCTGGTGTCATCATAATTCATAGTGTGACCTGTATCAATTACATGGGAAGCTAGCGCGCATGTTTTTTTGTTCAGATTGCAATCACTTTTGTGTGAGGTTAGTCTTGTAGATAACCAATTTGATGTCTGTCCAACATACCTACCATTACAGTTACGACAGGGTATACTGTAGACTATTCCTGACTGTCGGGGTGTAGGTGTGTGGTCTTTAAGACTACTATATAATACCCTATCTAAAGTTATAATCGGTTTTTTGATAAGTTTGATGTTTTGAAGATCCTTAAAAAGATGTTTTAATTTATCTGTAAGTTTATCAATGTACGGAAGTGGAATAAACTGTGTAGGAGACGTGGTGCTGGTATTAGTGTCTGTAGTAATGTTGGAGTAAGTGTTGATTAATGTGGTATTTTTTCTTGTGGTGGTGTTGAAAATTAGTTTGTTGATTAGAGGTTTCGGATATGAATTAGTAAGTAGTAGGTTTCTGAGTATTAAAAGATTTTTGTATCGTAGGGTAGGGTGTGTAACAGATTCAATTTTTCGTTTTAGGCCTAGAACTGTGTTTATTTTCATGTTTAACGGATGAAATGAGTAAAAATTCAAATACCTACCAGAAGATATAGGTTTGCGATACCAGTCTGTGATTAATACATTATCAGTACGTAACACTTTCATATCTAAAAAGGTACTGAGTAATTGGATTCTTTTCTATGGTAAATTGTATGGCAGGATTGTAACTATTAAATACTTGAAGTATGTATTCTTCGCTATCAGAAGGTACACAACAAATCAAATCATCGACGTACTTTTGATAAATGGAAATTGGAAATGAAATTTGGTGATGCGGTCGTTTAGTAGATCATCCATAACATATTGTGCGATTATGGGAGACACGCTGGCTCCATGGGAGTACCAAATATTTGTTTATAAAATTGGTTATTGAATGAAAAATACGTTGTATCAAATAAAAAATCTATTAGCTTAAGAAAATTTGTTTTTGTAATTTTACAATTATTTTGAATATTCTCCCAATGTGATTCAATGCTGTCTTTGGCCAAGTCTACTGAAATATTGCTGAATAACGAAATAACATCTAAACTAATGATAACAAAACCTTGGGGTATCTCAAAGTTATTGATGGAAGTTGCAAACTGAAAAGAGTCTTGGACATAATACGGATTAGAGGTATTGTATGATGCTGTAAGGATATTAGTGACTATTTCAGATATTTTAGAATTGGGTGCAGATATGGATGAAATTATGGGACGAAGGGAAAGTACAGGCTTATGAATTTTCGGTAGTCCGTAAAATTTAGGCGAGATGGAATTGTAGATCATTAATTGTGAAGCTTCGTTAGGATTTAGGTTCTTATTCTTCTTGAGTTATCTACAAGACTAACCTCACACAAAAGTGATTGCAATCTGAACAAAAAAACATGCGCGCTAGCTTCCCATGTAATTGATACAGGTCACACTATGAATTATGATGACACCAGAATTATATTCAGAGAAACTAGCTATAAAAAACGCTTATTTCTTGAAATGATCGCGATTGCTCTCGAAGAAAATTCTATAAATAAAAAAACAGACACACAAAATTTAAACAATATTTATTCATATCTTATAACAATAATAAAGAATAAAATAATTCCAAATTTATATAAAACTATCAACATACAAATTTATAACACCTTTGGTACAATACGATTAGCTTTAATTTTTAAAACTAGTATAACACTTTTAGTTTCTATTTTTATTTTTATCAAGACCTATAATAACTATGTTACTTTATTTAATTAATATCTTTACTGCATTAACTTTAACTTTAATTTTGCATATACTTATAAGAAACTTTTAAATGTACGAGTATGAACAAAAACCTGTCCATGTCATACAGATGTCATTTAATGTTTATATAATTGTAAACTTTATAATCGTAAGTAACCTATATAATTTTATCATATAAATGTATAAATGTTAAATTATAAACTTTTAGTATCCTGATGAAGAAAATAAACATTTTCGAAAGCTTGAAATGGTTATAAGAAGTTTATATTAAATCCATGCCCAATCTGACTGTATCCCCAATATTTATTTTGCTTATACATTATAAAAACAGTCAATATTACTAATTTTATATATATATATATATATATATATATATATATTTATTCCTGAGCTGGCAAGGTAAGATTCCACATCAATTGACGCCCAACGTAAATATTTTCTATTTCGCAGAACCATAGCTATATATATATATATATATATATATATATATATATATATATATATATATTCTCCTACCTCCCCTTAAACTTAAACTTTATTTTTGCTTTTGCTTGTTTACTCCTCCCTTTTATTTAAACAAAATTTGCTACACGACTTTTGTCGTCGTCCCTATTTTAGTATTCAATAAATGACTTCGATTCGAGGTGCTTTAGCAACGTTTGGTTGGTTATCTATTTACTGTTTACTATTTATTATGCCTCGACTATATGAAACTTTAATCTCAGGGCGTTCACCTACTCACCGTGAGTTCAATCGTGAGTAGATGTGCACTACCCAACCAAACTGCACCCTCGTTTGTTTTACCACTTTTTTAATGCAATGATTTACTATATATGCCAAATTTTAACAGATCAAAGTTGCTTGGTGCCAAATTAATTTATGTAACTATTTATGACTTTAATTTTGACGTTTTAAGATATTCACGGTACTTACCAGAATTATACCGCGCTGAAGGCCTTCTTTTAACTGCTGGCTCAAGATCGTATACACCGTACGCACCTTCACAAGGATTCTCAATCGTAGTCCACTTGCGTATTGCCTCCAGGTGTTCTTAACCAATTTCGTTGACCCCAAATCTGAAATAATTTTACCCCAATTTAGAATTTAAAAACCGTTGTATCTACTTCCCTGCGTTAATTCTTCCTCGTAATATACTGCTCTCCTGTTTCTCTGCTTCGTACTCCAATCAATCCTCTCCTTGCTCAATCCAAATCAATCCAGCCGTCCTATTTTAAATCAATCCTTGTCCTGCTATTCCTTTAATATCCACACGATGTCCTTACTGCCGTTAATCTGCTCAAATCACTCCAAAAATTACCAATATCGTCGTTGCCTTCTATATCCACTCAAATCTCCTACTGCCGTTAAACCAAATCTTCCCAAATCCAACACCAATCTTGCTCAAACCTAAATAATCGTCGCTTTTCCCGTCGCACTAGTTACCACTCTAAATCTTCTTTAATACTCGTTGCCTTTACTATCGATGCTTCTTATTACTCACACTGTACTAAATTAGACTCTTTAATTCTCAAAAACTTTTATTTCAATAAATATTTGTACAACTTTTAACGCAGGTTTTGTAAAACACGTCTTTATCTGAATATAATCGAAATTAGCATTTTTATATTTATTTTGCTTAGCGATAAGATCAACAACCTTAGCTTACTTGAATTACAATTCTAAAACATACAATATCCAATAACAATTCGTCTTTCTTTTCGTGTCCAAAATACCTTCACTACAGTCTTTATAATATTCTTAATTTCTACTATTGGTCCAAATCACTTCACAACTCTCCAATAACCTTTTACATTTCTATTCACATTTAATTTTGATTTTACAATTCGTCCAAAAGTTGATTCTATTAAAAGAAAAGCCAAATAATTTACACACGACCTGGACGCTTTGTTGGTTGCAGATATCCATAAATGCGTTCGGCTTTCCGACGGCAAATGTACTTTCACTGGCTCATAAAACATCAACTCAGTATAAAACCTTAAGTACCGTGCATTATATCAACGTCATAAAGTCATGTTGTCTACCTTTTGGCACATATGTTTCAAACTAAAATGGTACATACTTTAGCATATGTAAAGTACAGCAAAATATAGTTTTTTTAATTATTAGATCTGATATATTAATCCTATTGTTTGGCATACACCCCTATTAACACAAATCTACCCTTAGAAGCCTTGTACCCCCTTACATAATATTGGCCCCACTGATTTTGAATGAAATTGGAAATTTCGTATGTTTTCTCTTCCCTGGTGTGCAAAAATTTCTAATTTTATTTAAAATCACTCTTTCGTTGTTTCATTTCAATTTGGCAACCCCTATTCGCCTTTCTCTCACATCTATCATACTACGCTATATTCTAACCTATACTATACGACAATAACAAAAAACAAAAACTAAACTTTCCGTTGCATGAACCACATTATAACCTATCCTACTAAACCCTCTTCCTGTACTACTCTATATGGGTATAAATTCTCCAAGTGAAAACGCCCGCGATATCCCCTGTCATGTTATCTAGCTCAAACGTATTTCCTTCAGCAAAATACGCGTGATCTTGTACGGCCCTTCATAAGGAAACAACAACTTCGCGCAAATGTTTCTGTCGCGGTTTGAAACCCTTAATCGTTTTACTACTACCAGATCCCTATTCCAAAAACGTTCTTTTTAATTTTCCTACACCTTCGCTCGATGTCCCTACGCTGCATCCTTTCGATTCTACGCCTGGCACTACCTAACAGCTCTGTTATGTCTTGTATCTCGACTTCCTCCTCCATGGTCTAGCTGGTATAATCCTTCGCATCAATGTTACCGGACATGTTTTCGTAACCGAACTCGGTACGCTATTCATAAAATTTTCTATTTGTGGCAGATATCTAATCCATCTGTCGTGATGCTCCTGTGTCGCCAATCGTAGATATTTTATTACCTCTCGTATATAACGTTCGCATGGATTAGCTTTCGGATGCCGTATGCTGCTAAATGATACTTTAATATTTGCCCTTTTAACCCGTTCCTGAATCTTTGATTGTTGAAATACGTCGCGTTGTCTACCAAAATCCTTCCATCTTCCCGACCTGGCTTTCAAATTCTCCAATTGACTGCAATGCATGCACCGTGTTACTCCGTCTTGCCGGAAATAATTTGACAAATTTAGAAAAAACGTCTACCATCACCAATATGTGTCGATACCCCTGTTCACTCGTAATCAGGTTGCTTAAGTAATCAATCGCTACCAATTCTAACGGTCCATTTACGCTCACGTTCATTGGCGTATTCTGCAACACCACGTTCTTGTCTTTACCTAGAATACAAATTTCACACCGATTTATCCTTTCTTTAATCACCGTGATATCATTTCTTGCATAAAACGCCTCTCTAAATACCAAAAATGTTTTTCTGATGCCTATAAGTCCGAATTTTAAATGAATTTCGTCTATAATTTCAACAGCCACGTCTCTTGATAGCACTACCAGCTCTGCATCCCCTATCCTTTTTACCACAAACTGCCCTACGATGGTAAATCCCCGGTACTCTTCCATATTTTCTCTTGTTAGTTTCTCGCGTATTGAGCTCACCTCACTGTGCCTCTGCGTCTCTATAAGCTTGGCGTTTGTCCACCGACCAACATCCCTGAACTCCTGCAAAGCAATTAAACACCCCTTTATGTTTTGATTCGATTCCACCTGCGGTCTGCTTAGAAAATCCGCCGTCACATTCTCCTTTCCTGGTTTATGCTTAATTTCAAAGTCGTATTCCTGTAACACCAATGCCCACCTATACAACCTACTGTTTAGAAAACTCCTTTTTCTTCATGAACGTTACCACCGTGTTGTCGGATTCTATTAAAAATTTCTTACCTAACAAATAAAAACGCAACTTTTTCACCGCATATACTATGGCCAACATCTCCTTCTCTGCCGTCGCATACCTGGTTTCGCAGTCTTTTAATACCCTGGAAATGAAAACAATTGGTACCTCAGCTCCATCCTGTATCTGCACCAACTCAGCCCCGATTGCATATTTCGACGCATCCGTCCTCAAAATAAAATCGTCTTTAAAATTTGGATATTTTAACGCTAACTCTGTATAAAACGCACCTTTTAAATCCTGGAACGCCTTCTCTCGTTCAGCAGTCCATTTCCATCTCTCCTTTTTCTTTAACAAACTCACCAACGGCACACACAATTCAGAATATCTCGGTATAAACCGTTTGTAATAATTTAGAACCCCTAAAAATCCTCGCAATCCTCTCACATTCTTTGGTTGCGCAATATTTTTCAACTCGTCCAATCTTTTATTGCAAATTTTCATCCCTTGTTCGCTAATTTCAAACCCTAAATACGTAACCTTGCTCTTAAACAACTCGCATTTCTCTACGTTCAGCTTCAAACCCCCTTCGTCCAGTCGTTGGATCACTTTTTCTAAATGCTCCAGGTGTTCTTGCTCGTTCCTTGAAAAATCAACAAATCATCCACATAATGCGAACAGAAACATTCATATTCGTTAAACAACTTCTGCATAGCCCTTACAAGTGCTGCTGAAGAACTACTTAAACCAAACGAACTACAGAAAACATATAAATCTCGCCTTCGATACTAAATCCCGTAAACTTTTACTGTCTTCATGCAACGGAATTAACCAAAACGAATTTTTAAATCTAATTTACTGAAAATCTTCATTTCATATACTTTATACAACAAATTATCCAACCCTTGTGGTTGTTCGTACTGCGGTTTCGTAATCGCATTCAACTTCCTCGCATCCAAACAAATCCTTATATCCCTTTTGTTGGGTTTTGGTACAATAACTACTGGGTTCACATATGGAGTTTTCGCTGGTTCGATAATACCCTCTTTTAACATTTTGTCTATCTCTATTTTAACCCTATTTCTTATGGCAAACGGAATTGGATACACCCTTGTATTAAACCCGCTGTCTTCCGTGACCTCCAACTTATGCATATACCGCCTCGCAAATCTTGGCTCTTCATTAAACAAGCCTATATATTTATTAAACAAATCCCCTAGCTTCATCTTCATTTCATTACTCACTTTCCCTATCTGTTCATCATTTATTAATCTCGCAAACATATTACATAATCGCACTTCAATCCGTCCATAATTATCCTCTTTAATCATTCCTAATCCTGTACTATCTATATCATTTCCATTCTTATATTCTGAACTAACCGTAGGCACCACCCATAACCTATCTTTATCAAATATCCTAACTGACCTATCCTTTTCATCTATATTCATCCCAAAATCCTCTATAAAATCCATACCTAATATGAAGTCTAACTGTAACCCCTTTGTAATTAAGAACTCTGCATCCCCTGCTTCTTTATTTCCTATATATATCGGTACACGGAGAATGTGACGCTACAAAACAACACAACACAGGGACGTACTCGATATAGTTCAATACTAATCACAAAAGAGGAAAGGGCAAATAATACCTTTCCGGGTAGTCGGAGTCAACAGCGTCTATATGCCCTGGACCAACCCAGTACTGAGGCCGGGGTGGGGTAGACCATAAACAACCAGCCAAATGAGCGCCACCTAAATCTATAACAGCTGTACTCCGACGGGACTGAAATAGGAAATCCTCACGCTTACCTGTAACACCCAAATCAGCAAAAATTCTCCTCACACCTCACACTCGAGTAATACAAAACTATCTTTTACATACAGTATTGACACTTTACTACAAACATATAATATATTTATAACAACAGTAAACATATAAAAGGCTCCAATTACCCACCCACTTGTTATGGTGTAATTTCCAATGAACAAACGGCAAATAACCTGATTGTATAACTCTTACTGCTACTTTTACTATTATATTTAACGCAATTCAGCCAACCTATTGAAACAAATCTGCGCCAAGATGGCAGAACAGAATGACTATTAAATAATGTTAAGGGTGGTATACCAGGATCCTCGTAGATTGACCCTTGAACGCTGAGGGCATTGGTATAGACTATAATTATACCTATAATGATCGGTGCATTGGCTAAACTTCACACACGTGTTAAAATTGTGAATAATGTAAATTACAAATTAGTAAATCTGAACCCACCCTATAATAAATGTGTAAACAAAACAGTCTTCAGTAAAGTGTTATTAAATGGAAAAAAAAAAAAAAAAATCTTCAAAAGCAATATCAACCAGACGGTTGCAGTAGAAAATTAAATGTGGAACGACTCACCCACAGCTGCACTAGTCGTTGTAAGCTGATCTTAGCATAAGCCAATTAAGGGTTGCGACGGCAAAATAACGACTGGAGCTATTATTGGGGCTAAACTGAAAACTGCAGATCGAGACTGAAAACTGCAAACTGGGATTTGAAGACTTAGAACTTGGAACTTGGCACTTGGAACTTGGAACCCTAAAATTTATAACCTATAACTTCCATTAATATATTCACGACTTCTTACCGGTCAATTCCGGGTCCAGTACAAAACAACAAACGAAAAATGTACAAGTGGTCACCAAATACAACGGTCGAGGATTCACTTTAGATCTACAATAGCATAAAAGTTATCTATTTGAAAGATTCTTCGATACTTACGAATCGCCGAAATCCCAATAAGGAAATAAGAAAATTATTTCAAATCACAACGAATAATTTCCTTCAATTAATCCGCCAAAACCCTTTCAATAAAGGAGGAAATACAACGTTCCAACGGCGTAATTAAAATTGCTCGATTCGAATCAAGAGTGTAATCAAGTGTATTGTGTTGAGACCATCAAAGCTAGTCCGGGAACCGGTACCTGATAACACGGCGTGCTATCACTATTCGAATTCATACAATCTAATTTGGAAAGAATATACTTTTGAAGTACACTGCTAAATGCAAATGTCGTTATGAAAATTACGACCGTAACAACTCCCTTCTTACCCAAAAAAAAAAAGCTAGCGCTGGGGTTCGAACCCACGCATAACCATAACAAAGACACCAAATCCGAAGTAACCTTTGACGACAAAAGTTACTCAAAGTACAGTAAAAGGGAACAAAAACCGACAAAACTACTGAAGGGCACCAAAGTGCGCAACGTATCCCAAATACTGAAATCCAAAATCAATGAGCGGAACAGAACAAAATAACTAAACAACAGACAACAAAACTTAGTCAAGGATCAGGACGGAGATCCTTGGCGTGCCACAATCCAACACTACGACCATCATCAGTCTCCAACTGATAAGTCCACGGAGAAACGCATTTAGATATAGTAAAGGGTCCTACGTACTTGGGTGCAAGCTTATTTGTAAAATAAGCCGCGGCATCCGAGTGTACAAAATTTTGTGCCACACTTTTGGCCCACAACATAACTATCGGGGCGGCGACGTAGGTCGTACACCTTTTACTACGTACAAAAGCTCTGTCTAAACGAGCACGAATATCTTTAAAAACCTTTTCAAAAATTGGAGGTCGATCCACAGGAAGCACAGGATCTTGCCCAATGTCATCACTCACGGGGACTTTGGGTAAATCGTGACTGTTACTCCTATGATGCATTTCACGACCAAAGTTCACGAAGTACGGCGTGAGACCAGTAGCCTCATGTCTCGACGTACGAACTGCGCATGCGGCTTTCTGAAGCAACGAAGCCCATGTACGTTGATTGTCTTTAACAAAAGAAGCCAATATAGTTTTCAGAGAACGGTGCTGTCGTTCGGCAGCATTCGGCTGAGGATGATAATTTGCCGTATGGCTGACCTTAACACGATAGGCATCCATCAGAGATTTAAACTGACGTTCCTGAAATTGATTGCCGTTATCACAAATTATGGTACGGGGGACACCGAATAAACAAAACACATGGTCCTCTAATAATTCAGCAAGCTTGGATGAAGTAGCCTCTCTCATGGGGAGAAAAATACAAAACTTACTGAAATAATCCTTTACACTCAACACATACTTGTATCCGGAAGTGGATCTTGGAAACGGTCCAACAATGTCAACAAAAATAAGTTCCCAAGGTCTTGAGATAACTGGGCGGCCCAAAAGGTATCCAGCAGGTGGTTTCTGTTCAACCTTGCAAGCAATGCAAGTATGACAGTTACGCACATATTTTGCAACATCACTTTTGGCTTTCGGCCAAAAGTACCTAGAACTAATTCGATGGTAGGTTTTAAAAACACCTAAGTGGCCTGATGTAGGCTCATCATGATTATTACGCACAATCTCCAATCTATGGGACTTGGGGACTACGATCTTCCACTCAGAAGCAGCCGATTCTAAATCAGGGTATGGGGACTTACACTTTTTGAATAAATTTGACCCATCAAATCGCCATAAGGGAAATCTAAGGGGATCTTTCGAAATCTGATCACACATTTTGTGAAACCAACGATCTTTTATATTTTTAAAATGTGGTTCCGGGTTACTAGGGGGTCCGATCTGGTTAATAACAGGCACAAAACGAGATAAAGCGTCGGGGACAACGTTGTCTTTGCCACGACGGTGGACAATATCAAAACTGAATTGTTGTAAACGGACACTCCAACGCGCTAAACGACCAGCAGGGTCTTTTAAATTATCTAGCCAAAGTAAAGCAAAGTGGTCCGTAACAATCGTGAAGTGGGAACCTTCAACATAAGATCTGAACTTGCCGATAGCCCACACTACCGCAAGACACTCTTTCTCAGTGGCGGTAAATTTCCGCTCGCTAGGACTCAGAGATCTGCTAATATAACTTATCACCTTTTCGCCATCGGGGTGAATTTGGGATAAAACAGCGCCCAAGCCATAATCACTGGCATCTGTTTGGATAGTAAATGGTAATTCAAAGTCGGGACAACTCATAATGGGAGCTGATACTAGGAAATTTTTAATTTCAGTAAAAGCGGACTCGCATTCATCGGTCCATAAAATTTATGGCCCTTTCGCATTAATTTATTTATAGGGGCTACTACCGTAGAGAAGTTTGGAAGAAAACGGCGATACCAACCGCATAAACCCAAAAAGCGGCGGACTTCAAGAACGTTGCTAGGTTGAGGAAGATCCAAAATGGCCGAAACCTTTTCGGGATCAACGTGCAACCCTTCCTTATCAACGACGTAGCCTAGATATTTGATTTCGGGTCTACAAAGTGACATTTCTGTCGAGCTACAGTTAAACCAGCCGATTTCAACCGACGGAAAATTTCTTTGGTTACTTCTAAATGTTTATTGAAGTCGTTAGTAGCAATAACCAAATCATCAAGATAGACGTATACGTAGGAATCGAGGTCAAGACCGATAACGCGGTCAATAAGTCTCTGCCACGTAGCGGAACTATTATGTAAACCGAAAGGCATTCGGTTGAACTCGAAGAGACCTCTATCGGGAACGCTAAAAGCAGTAATTGGGCGGGACGGTTCAGCTACCGGCACTTGCCAGTAGGCGCTTTAATATCAATCGAAGTAAGGTACTTGGCGTCGCGAAGTTTATCGAGGGTCGCTGAAACTAAAGGCAGGGGTAGGCGTCGCGTTCGGTGACCTTATTTACCTTCCGGTAATCAACACAAAACCGATAGCTGCCATCCTTCTTTCTCGCCATAACCACCGGTGACGACCAAGGACTTGAAGATGGACTAACAACACCTTGTTCTAACATGATGTCCACCTGGGAATTGACCATTTTTTAAGGGTTGGAGACAAAGGGTAAAACCTTTGTTTTATTGGTTCAGCACTTGTTCTTATCACATGTTCTACCAAGTGAGTGCAACCTAGTGCGTCGGGCATATCTTTAAATAATTGTTCAATCGTCGAATTTAGTAGGGCTGTATGTTCTGGGTTAAGTTTATCATCCGATTGTATACTAAATAGGTTTGGTGTTACTGAAGAAAACTGCCATAGACCGTGGCGTAAGTCAGGTACAACACCCATACTAAACCAAAAATCGGTACCAAGAATCAACGGATCTGGTACGGAAGGAATCACCAGAACTTTTATGCAGACAACTTTATTTTGTAATTTAATTGGTAAATTATAAGTGCCACTAATGTTACACATTTGACCATTAGCAACGCGGCATGCTTGAATGTTACTAGTTTGAAGTTTTATATTTAATTTACGGAGCTTGTCGTAACCAGCTTGGCCTAATATTGTGTGGGAGGCTCCACTATCAAGCAAACCGAGCATGGATATTCCATAGATGTCCACTTCGAGATAAGGACGTTCGTCGTCTATAACATTCGCCAAAACAAAATTAAGGGTGGCTTTAATAGTAGGGTTAAGATCGTTGTTGGGGTTATTTTTCTTAAACAGGTCGATCGGATTCGGGGTTGACACAGAGCGCGCAGACCGATCTATCGGCGGCCCAATTGTCCGTTTCCCGAACACTGGGGACAATTTCGTACGGTATAGTTGGCAGTGCCGCATTTAAAGCAGCGTAACTTTCTTGGTTGAAGGCATAATCGGAATGGGTGCCCTTCTTTGTCGCAATTCCAACACTTAATTGCAAACAAGTTCGGTTGGATCTGGTTCACCGATTGAATTGGTGTCTCGGAAAACTCATAATTTAAAATGGATTGGTATTGTTCACGTTAGTATTAACAAAAGCATAGTCGGGACTACTGTCCTCGATTTGACACAAAACAGCTTTGTGTTTCGATTTATGGTAAGCTAAATCAGGTTCAAGTAAACCTTGTGAATTTGACGGGGGTGGGCTGTATTGCCTTGCCCTCAAGTGGGTTTCCTCAAGAGTTTGCCCTAACTGTGATAACTCCGCCATTGTCTTTATGGGGTGCAATGCCAATTGCGCTTGAATGTGCGGCAACAAATTACGTTTAATTAATTGGATTCTACTATTTTCGGGAGGAGGGTGACGCAAACGACTAAACATATTTTTCATCACCGAAATAAATATAACAATTCTTTCATCGGGGCCTTGCGTCCGTGATCGAATTTCTTCTTGCAGGATGAATTCATAATCATAAGGTAGAAAAGCTTGACGTAATCTAGTTTCTAATTCTTGCCATGAATTAATGGTATGTTTATTCGCCCTATACCATATAAGTGCTTGCCCTTGAAGCAATTCGATTACCGAATTGAAAACATGGTGTTTTGATACACCGCGCGAGTCGCATAGTTCTTCCACGCGCTGTAGAAAATCGTTCACACTAGTAGAGCCGTCAAAGTGCAATTCCATTTGTACAATGGAAGGCAATTCTTATTTACATCCGAAAATTTCTCCGTACCGGACTAGAGTGAGAAATCCGTTCTGTCTCAATAAACGGGTTATCGTCATTTAAATTTATGTTATTATTGTGCGTTACTTCAGGCAATAATAAATTGGGTTGATCTAAAACATGACCCGAAGTATGCGGGATGTCTAAGTCCATTAACGACATTTCGCCTTGATCTGAAATTGTTGACACTTGTCTAACAATAGCGGCTTTATTCTGAATTTCAGTTAAAAGTTTATTAGACTTAAGCATTTGTTTGTAAGTTCATTTTTCCGAATTATTTCATCTTCATTAGAAGAAGTAATTCGTTGCAACCGGTTATCAATATGTGAAAGTCGCGTAGATATGCGTTTTGATTCATTAGAATGGTTAGAATAATTAAAATTGTTTAAGTCATTATCTAGATTATTAAGCTTGGCTAAACAAATAGCAAGCTCTGTATCAGGTATAATATTTAAATTTTCATTAGGCACTAATTCACACGTGACACTTACTTGTAGTAAGTCTCTTAATAATTTACGTTTATCTTCTACATTGGCTTTGGTTAAACAAAGACCGCGTATTCTCAATTCATACGAAATTTCATCAGATAATAGTCGATTTACGTCCATATCGATTAACAAAATTCAACACTTCAATTCAAAACAAATGTACTGATTAGCAACCAGCGATATAAATCAGAAACAAAACAAGCCTTCACGTTGGGCGCCAAGAATGTGACGCTACAAAACAACACAACACAGGGACGTACTCGATATAGTTCAATACTAATCACAAAAGAGGAAAGGGCAAATAATACCTTTCCGGGTAGTCGGAGTCAACAGCGTCCATATGCCCTGGACCAACCCAGTACTGAGGCCGGGGTGGGGTAGACCATAAACAACCAGCCAAATGAGCGCCACCTAAATCTATAACAGCTGTACTCCGACGGACTGAAATAGGAAATCCTCACGCTTACCTGTAACACCCAAATCAGCAAAAATTCTCCTCACACCTCACACTCGAGTAATACAAAACTATCTTTTACATACAGTATTGACACTTTACTACAAACATATAATATATTTATAACAACAGTAAACATATAAAAGGCTCCAATTACCCACCCACTTGTTATGGTGTAATTTCCAATGAACAAACAGCAAATAACCTGATTGTATAACTCTTACTGCTACTTTTACTATTATATTTAACGCAATTCAGCCAACCTATTGAAACAAATCTGCGCCAAGATGGCAGAACAGAATGACTATTAAATAATGTTAAGGGTGGTATACCAGGATCCTCGTAGATTGACCCTTGAACGCTGAGGGCATTGGTATAGACTATAATTATACCTATAATGATCGGTGCATTGGCTAAACTTCACACACGTGTTAAAATTGTGAATAATGTAAATTACAAATTAGTAAATCTGAACCCACCCTATAATAAATGTGTAAACAAAACAGTCTTCAGTAAAGTGTTATTAAATGGAAAAAAAAAAGAAAAAAAAATCTTCAACAAGCAATATCAACCAGACGGTTGCAGTAGAAAAATTAAATGTGGAACGACTCACCCACAGCTGCACTAGTCGTTGTAAGCTGATCTTAGCATAAGCCAATTAAGGGTTGCGACGGCAAAATAACGACTGGAGCTATTATTGGGGCTAAACTGAAAACTGCAGATCGAGACTGAAAACTGCAAACTGGGATTTGAAGACTTAGAACTTGGAACTTGGCACTTGGAACTTGGAACCCTAAAATTTATAACCTATAACTTCCATTAATATATTCACGACTTCTTACCGGTCAATTCCGGGTCCAGTACAAAACAACAAACGAAAAATGTACAAGTGGTCACCAAATACAACGGTCGAGGATTCACTTTAGATCTACAATAGCATAAAAGTTATCTATTTGAAAGATTCTTCGATACTTACGAATCGCCGAAATCCCAATAAGGAAATAAGAAAATTATTTCAAATCACAACGAATAATTTCCTTCAATTAATCCGCCAAAACCCTTTCAATAAAGGAGGAAATACAACGTTCCAACGGCGTAATTAAAATTGCTCGATTCGAATCAAGAGTGTAATCAAGTGTATTGTGTTGAGACCATCAAAGCTAGTCCGGGAACCGGTACCTGATAACACGGTGTGCTATCACTATTCGAATTCATACAATCTAATTTGGAAAGAATATACTTTTGAAGTACACTGCTAAATGCAAATGTCGTTATGAAAATTACGACCGTAACAATAACATTATAAATCGTCGTTAGCTTTTTGTTCATCGCTGACCATAAATTAACCCCATCAATTGTTCCTATTCGTCCATTTAAAAATTCTCCATGTTTGACTACCACACTCTCATTTACCAGCGACAACTGTGAACCACTATCAACTAAAGCAACATATACACAATCCCTTAAACTAATATTTATAAACAACAAATTCTTTTTATTAAAAATGTAACTGTTTAACAATAAATCCCTTATACTATAACACACGTCAATATTTACTCCTAAGCGGTCGGTCGTCCAAAAATTCGCGTTTTTTTTTTGTTCCTGTGACGTCTCGTGAATCTGCACCACCTCAATCCTATCTGGGTCCGTTGTAATTGCGCTCGTCGTCATATGCTGGACGTTTACGTCCCTGTCCATCCGGCTGTTTCCATTTTGTATTCCGCCCCCAGTCGTCCGGCCGTCACCCTCGTGGTTGCCGTGCTGGTATCTGTTTTGTCCATTGTATCCATTATCCCTGTGATCCCTATTGTAATACGGTCGTCTATGTACTTCGTGTCCCCAATGATTCCGATGTCCGTGGTTAAAATTGTCCTGTCTGTAATTTGGTCTGTTTTCGTGGTACGGTTGTCGTCGGCTTTCTTCCCTATAACCCCTGTTTTGCTCCCAATAGTTCGTCCGCGTTTTCGCCTCCAGTGCTGTCGCTAAATCAAAGTTTCTCATTACCCTAAGAATTCCTCAATGTCTTGACATTTTGTACCACTACCACCTTTGTAACTTCCGGTTCCATATGACCTGCTAGTAGTAGTACAATGTCGTCCTCGCCCAATTTCGGTGTCAAGTGTTGTGCCTGATTAAACTTGTCAATCGCGTATTCTTCGCGTGTGCCGTGAGTCCTGCTGTAATGTCCGGTAATTAAATTCGTCCTTATGTCAGTCTGGTGTGTATTGCTCCAAAATTGTTCTATAAAGAGTCGTCTGAAATCCGCGTACGTGTCGTATTGTTTTCGAATGATATTATGCCATTTTTCGGCGTTGCCCGTCAAAGTCGCCCCCACGATCTGTAGTTTTGTTCTCTCGTTTTCAGTCCCTACGATTTCGTCTAGTCGGTCCAAGAATCCCATGGGCTGTTCTGTCCTTCGTCCCTCAAACTTCGGTAATGCGTCCCGGTTTAATCTAACGTGCTGTCCGTAGTCTAGTCCAACGCGCCTCCTTTCTAGGTCGTCCAATTTTTCTTGAATCTGTCTAACGTCATGTCCTACCCTGGTTTCTAATACCGTGACTTTGTCGTCAAGTTTTTCGTCCAGTTGCGTCCTACCGTGCACATTTTCATTTTGTATCGTCTCTAAAGTTTGTCCTAAATTTCTGTAGTTGGTCATATGTCTTTTGTCGCATGTTTGTATTTCTGTACTTAAATTCGAAAACCCGCTAATCATTGTTTCTTCCACTGTGTCTACACGTGTCTTAATTTCCGTTCTTAGGTCAGTCCGTGTCGCGTTCAAGTCTCCCTGAAAATGTATCCGTGTGTGTTCCAACTTGTCGTCAACCCTGTCTACTTGTTGTTGGACCTCTGTCCGCATGTCGTCCTTTACAATCTGTATTTGTGTTAGTAAATAGTCCTGTGTATAGTTCATTTTGCCGTCAGTTCCGCGTGCGCTGTCCTAAACTCGTTCCTTAGCTCGTTATGTGATTCCGTAATTTTATCTGTCAGTTCCGTGTGTGATTCAGTAATCTTGTTTGTCAGTTCGTTCTTTAATTCTGTCTGTGATGTCTTAAACTCCATTTTTAGTTCCGTATGTGTCTCTGTAATTTTTATAGCTAATTCATTTTTTAATTCTGTCTGTGATGTCTTAAAATCGTCTTTCATACTCATCAGAAATCTCATAATGTCCTGGGTTCCGTCGGCTTCTGCTGCCCTCACCTCCGGTACCGTCGCCTGGTCCATGTCCGTGTCTGTCACCTCCAACTCTGTCTGCCTCACGTCCGTCTCCTGTATGTCGCCCCCTGCGTCCAGCTCTATGTCTTGTGTCCCTAAACTCCATTTCAACCCCGTATATCAGTCCCGATCTCGTGATCCTTTTTGTGTCCGCGTCCGTCATCTCTGCTTCCTAGTTTTGAACTCGTTTTCTATAAAATAAAAAAAAACTACGGGCCCCACCTAATCTCGGGATCCCGTATTCTACTCTCTTTCACTCTAATACTTTTCTAGCCTTTTTCTCGAGCCTCACGTTGGGTTTGCCACCTTCTTCTACCTCCCCTTAAACTTAAACTTTATTTTTGCTTTTGCTTGTTTACTCCTCCCTTTTATTTAAACAAAATTTGCTACACGACTTTTGTCGTCGTCCCTATTTTAGTATTCAATAAATGACTTCGATTCGAGGTGCTTTAGCAACGTTTGGTTGGTTATCTATTTACTGTTTACTATTTATTATGCCTCGACTATATGAAACTTTAATCTCAGGGCGTTCACCTACTCACCGTGAGTTCAATCGTGAGTAGATGTGCACTACCCAACCAAACTGCACCCTCGTTTGTTTTACCACTTTTTTAATGCAATGATTTACTATATATGCCAAATTTTAACAGATCAAAGTTGCTTGGTGCCAAATTAATTTATGTAACTATTTATGACTTTAATTTTGACGTTTTAAGATATTCACGCTACTTACCAGAATTATACCGCGCTGAAGGCCTTCTTTTAACTGCTGGCTCAAGATCGTATACACCGTACGCAC
Organism: Platerodrilus igneus; assembly: GCA_036346225.1. NCBI lineage: Eukaryota > Metazoa > Arthropoda > Insecta > Coleoptera > Lycidae > Platerodrilus > Platerodrilus igneus. Next base: position 980,426 of record JARFIW010000791.1, read on the forward strand.
CTTCACAAGGATTCTCAATCGTAGTCCACTTGCGTATTGCCTCCAGGTGTTCTTAACCAATTTCGTTGACCCCAAATCTGAAATAATTTTACCCCAATTTAGAATTTAAAAAAACCGTTGTATCTACTTCCCCTGCGTTAATTCTTCCTCGTAATATACTGCTCTCCTGTTTCTCTGCTTCGTACTCCAATCAATCCTCTCCTTGCTCAATCCAAATCAATCCAGCCGTCCTATTTTAAATCAATCCTTGTCCTGCTATTCCTTTAATATCCACACGATGTCCTTACTGCCGTTAATCTGTTCAAATCACTCCAAAAATTACCAATATCGTCGTTGCCTTCTATATCCACTCAAATCTCCTACTGCCGTTAAACCAAATCTTCCCAAATCCAACACCAATCTTGCTCAAACCTAAATAATCGTCGCTTTTCCCGTCGCACTAGTTACCACTCTAAATCTTCTTTAATACTCGTTGCCTTTACTATCGATGCTTCTTATTACTCACACTGTACTAAATTAGACTCTTTAATTCTCAAAAACTTTTATTTCAATAAATATTTGTACAACTTTTAACGCAGGTTTTGTAAAACACGTCTTTATCTGAATATAATCGAAATTAGCATTTTATATTTATTTTGCTTAGCGATAAGATCAACAACCTTAGCTTACTTGAATTACAATTCTAAAACATACAATATCCAATAACAATTCGTCTTTCTTTTCGTGTCCAAAATACCTTCACTACAGTCTTTATAATATTCTTAATTTCTACTATTGGTCCAAATCACTTCACAACTCTCCAATAACCTTTACATTTCTATTCACTTTTAATTTTGATTTTACAATTCGTCCAAAAGTTGATTCTATTAAAAGAAAAGCCAAATAATTTACACACGACCTGGACGTTTTGTTGGTTGCAGATATCCATAAATGCGTTCGGCTTTCCGACGGCAAATGTACTTTTACTGGCTCATAAAATATCAACTCAGTATAAAACCTTAAGTACCGTGCATTATATCAACGTCATAAAGTCATGTTGTCTACCTTTTGGCACATATGTTTCAAACTAAAATGGTACATACTTTAGCATATGTAAAGTACAGCAAAATATAGTTTTTTTAATTATTAGATCTGATATATTAATCCTATTGTTTGGCATACACCCCTATTAACACAAATCTACCCTTAGAAGCCTTGTACCCCCCCCTTACATAATAATAATATATATATATATATATATATATATATATATATATTACTCAAATTTAGACCAGGGTAGAAAATTAATTAGTTTTATCAAATAATTTTAATCACCGTGTATAAGGAAGCTTTGGGAAAAAGTACGCGTAATTAAATGCCTAGTGTAAAGCTTTAAATCATTCAATTAGAATGTAGGGCTTGTATAGAAGTTTATTAGATAATACGCGTTATTAAAACCGTAGAGCATAAAAATGTATTCGTTTCATTAAAAATAAGGGATTTAAATTATTCACTAGACGCTTTCTATAAAAAGAAGCAGAATTAAAATGCTCCACTTGTATGTAATTTAATTGTTCCAGGTATAAAGAAACAAATAGAAATTACGTGCGAAATTTATATTAATTAATTCAAGTTTTAAGGAACGGGTATTAAACAAAGTGTACAAATAATAATTAATATTTAATTTGTATTCACTAAAAATTAAAGGGTAGAAGTCAATGCCATTCATCATTATTTTAATTGGAGTTAATTGAACGATTATTAAGGTATTATATGCATGAAAGCTTTTAAAAAAACCCAATAATATGAGACGCGTTGCTAGCATACAAATATATCTAGAAGGTTAAAATACGTAGAAGTATTACCATTGAACACCTGCGTATTTTAAATGTCAAATTCTAATAAAGTCGAGCTGATAAACATGAAAATTCTGCGTATATTGCAAACGGTCGGATAAACCGTAGCTTATATTAACATATGAATCCACGTGGACTGAAATAACCGATAGTAAAGAATATCGATTTGTACCACTCAGATAAGGGTAGAAAGAGATGGATGAAACGCGCAAAGCCGAGACACGGATAATAGAAGGCGTGATTTGAGCAACGTCACTGGGTTTGCGATTGGTGGAAATAAGATGCAGATATGAGAGGTGTAAACGTAACGATTTCTATACAAAATTAATTAGTTGTTCTCGGACGTGTTTGCGAGCCGTGTGAAAATTTCTTAAATTTTCAACTGGCGCGAGTGCAAATTTTGTAGAATCACGTGCCGAGCTGTCGAAAAGGAAACAGAGAATGCAAAATTCTAAAAACTGGCCGTCGCGGGACAAAACCGACGTGCAGGCGAGCTATTATATAAACCCGTGTTTATAGGAGTTTCGCTCTCTCTTAGATTTTAGATTTTTATTCAATACTTTAAACAGTTTTGCTCTTTCTTTTTGATGTTATAACATACTTCAAGCAGAATACGTGCTACGATACAAATTATTATGCTTTAGTGCACTTACAGAAGGTACAAGGTAATAAAGTCTAGTTATATTTGCGAGTATTACTGTACCAATTATCCAAATTAGCAACGATAAATGAATAAACAAAAGTAGGCAGTTTTGGGTATAGCGGGAAAGAATTATGAATTTCAGTGCTATTTTTCGTGGGTGTTAATAATCAAATATTATTCGTAAACGTGATTGCATCCACAAAACAAGATTTAGATATACATAGATGCGTTCCTGAGAAGCCCTGAGACCTGTTAGACGAATGGTAGGGTAGAGAAATTTTAAAAGCGTTCAGAATCTAAAGCCGTAAACATAACCCAGTTGGAATGGTGAAATTAGCAAGGACGATGTACATTGAAGCCACGAGTGCAGTAACCTTCAGGTAAATTATACAATTTTGTTCGAACTTTGATGTTTTGGTGTGTGTTGGATATTTTTATAATTTGTTTGATAAAAAAAATTGGACAGTAGTGAATTTGTATGAACAACAACTTTTAATTTTAAGGTAAAATTTTCTTGTTTAAGTAGAAAGGAGTATTTAGCAGTTTATGTTTTTGATTATGATGAAAATTTGGGTCTGTCTTTGAGCTCAATTAGACTAACCTGTTTAATTAACGTAAAGGGGTGGAAGATGCTCTCTTTTATTCAGACTTAGGTCTGCACATATTGTAACTTAATTAGTATGCATCCTACCAGGACTTTAATTCTGGATGCAAATTAAAAATGATGACAAATTTAAACTTGAAATTTTATGATACTGAAATTTAATTTTGAAATTTTAATGTATTATGAATATTGATGTAAATAGAGTTAACGTTGATGTTTGTGGTAGGAATGTGTTTGTTTTTTTTTATGAATGAGGATGAAAGTTTTAACTAGGTGAGCAGCCGAGGCGGAAAGAGTAAAAAGGCGACTATCTGAAGAGATTTAACAGGGCGAGAATCACAGCAAATCTTGGTGCCCAGTTCGAAAGGCTCGAATATTTTTTTTTACTCTGGTGAGGCTTTTTGTAGGTTTCACAGCAACTATGGCGACCCAAAAGTGAGGCTCGAGTTCCAAATTAAATTTTTGTGATTTTATTCCAGGAAACTGGCGATCTGAGAGAGAGAGTTTCTGTTTGTGTATAAATTTAAGAGTATTTTAGAGTGTGTGAGAGTGATTAGAACGTATGCAGAGAAAGGAGTGGTTAAGGAGTCAAGGAGTGGAAATTGGAAGTGACGATAGTGCATTGTGTGAAAAAAAAATCGAAAATGGAAGAAGCTGGAGGCAGTAGAGATCAGTCGAGGACGGAATCAGGGGATCAAGGAAACGAGATGATAATGAGAATGCTAGAGAGGATGAACGAAGAATCGAATAAGAAATTTGACCAATTAAATCAGGAATTAGGAGATAAAATAGAAAAATCGACGAGAGAATTTACTGAATTTAAAAATAGTCTTACCGTAAAGATGGGGGAAGTTGAAAATAGGGTTGATAAAAATGAGCGTGATATTACAGGTCTTCGACAGGAAATGGGACATTTAAGGTCCGAAGTACGCATTTTTTGTGAAGAAGAAATAAATATAAAAATGACTGAAGTAACGGACTCATGTAGGGATCAGTTAGGCAGGGTAGAACGCGAAGTTAGTAGTATTAAATACAACATGTCAAGTTTAACGGGGGATGGTCCCAGATTTTATACAGGTGGAGTATCATTGGACCAACACATGAAATTTTATGAAGATAACAGGGTAAATCCACAAATTTTTATTAATAGCGTAAGAAATCTAGTGGGAAACTTATTTGACGAACAGACTAAACTCAATACGATAAAGGCTTTATTGAAAGACAATGCTGAAGCATGGTACAATTTAGTAGGACAGGACATAGACACATATCAGGACTTTGCAAACAAATTTTTACAACATTACTGGAGTGATCACAAACAGGATCAGATTAGGGACGACTTGATTACAGGAAAATTTAAGGGAGAGTTTGCAGGTTCTAGGGAGCAATATGCCATCCGAAAATACAGTGTGGCCAAACAACTTAATCCACCATTGACGGACAGACAAATAATCAAGTACCTATCACGACATTTTGAACTGGAAATCAGATAACACGTGGCCTTACAAAACATCACAGAACGGGAGACATTTTTAGAATACTTACAGAGATATGACGATGTATGTGTTGGACGGACAAGAGAGATACGAGAACGAAACGTTAACACAGTTAGGTTTGACAACAGGACACCGAATTATCCGAGACGGCCTGACTATAATAGGAATTTTCAACCGAATTGGGAACGACGAGGACAGGAATATAGAAGCAATAGTGCGACTAGGGGACCGACGCCAAGACCTAGTTACACGAGACAAAACAGTTTACCGGAAGTAAACAGGACTGTGACGAGCACGCCGAATAGAGACAGGGACACGGATATTAATACGAGAAGTAGGTTGTAGAAGCACAACCAGGACCAAGCACGGAAAACAGGACGAGACAGGATTTTTAGAACGCGACAGACCACTAGATTTCTGTGTAAATGTATATGAACATCCACGTGAATTTTTCAAAATTGAGGAGGAAATAGAGCCAGAAACTGTAGAAAACTGTAGGAGTTTGTAATTGTACCTGGACTGAAGTTTCAGAGCATTTTAGGTGTTGACTGTATGATGAAGTTAGGGGTTTTGATAGATATGGAAAGGAAGGTAGTAAGGATTAAGGATAGGGTAGTGCCATGGAAGGGCAGTTATGAAGTCACAGAGGATGACACGGGGTTGAATATTAATGTAGTAGAGGTAGAGGATGATGAAGGTAAACAGATCAACACAATAAGATGTCCAGAGGATAGGAGAGTAGAGGTTCAAGCTTTAGTACAAAAACATGCAGAATTAGTGGTGGTAGAAGCAACAGCAGCATATCGGGAGCAGGTGAAGGCATAATTATTTTTGACGAGGTTAAATGGCAAGTTTGTTTTTAATATAGTAGATTTAAGGAATTCATTCTGGCGGATTCCATTACATAAGAATTCTAGAAGGTACATAGGATTTTCCATAGAGGGAAAAATCGATAATTTTAAAGTAGTATCGTTTGGTTTGTCGGCAGAAAGGGAAACAATAATAAATGAGAAACAGACATGTGTAGAGACTGAAGAAGAAGCAATATTTAAGAGTGAGGTTAATAGGGATGATAAGTTTATTGTATGTGAGATAATAGGGATGATAAGTATAGATATAGAAGGGGGAGAGATAGGGATGAAGAGTATTAGAATAGTGAGAAGAAAGAAGAGAGTTAGATTTAAATAAGATAGGGATAGCATAGGTGTATAGAAAAGAGTAGAAGTAAGTGGTTATAGAAAATAAAGCTAGGTATAGGATAAATATGGGAGATAATTAGGAATAGGTTTAGGATGAGAATAAAGAGTAAATGTAGGAAGAAAATAAGATAGGTTAAGTGTAGATATTTCATAGAAGATTAGTGGAGAGTTAGGAATAGAGTAAGAGTAGGATAGGCATATAGGATTAGGTAGGGGGAAGAAAAGTATAGTGAAGATTAGTTAAAAGTTAGGAATAGGATAGGTATATAGGATGTATATAGGATTAGATGGATGAGTAGGATGAAGTTAGGGATAATTTCAGTTTATAGAATTAGGTGAGAGTTAGGAATAGGATAGGGATATAGGATAGGTGTAAATATTTTTTTGAATTGGAGATAAGGTAGGTAAGTTAGATAGATAAGGGTAGAGAGAGATAGGCAATTTTTTGTAATTTTTGTCTAAATGCTTTATATTTGCATTCAAATAAGTGGGATTATTTGTATTCAAATAGGGGAAAATACTCATATTTAGACCAGGGTAGAAAATTAAATAATCACATCAAATAATTTTAATCACCGTGTATAATGAATATTATTAGATAATACGCGTTATTAAAACCGAGAAGCATAAAATTTATTAGTTTCAGTAAAATAAGAGATTTAAACCATGTACAAGACGCTTTATATCAAAAGAAACAGTATTAAAAAGCTCTGCGTGTAATGTAATTATTCCTAAACAAATGGAAATTACGTGCAAAATTTATCTTAATTAACTCTATTTCAAGTAACCGGTATTGAACAAAACGTACAGATAATAACTAATATTTAGTTAGGATTCACTAAAATTAAAGGCTATTATTTTTAATTGAAGTTAATTGAATCGTTAGTAACAGATAATATCTATAGAAACTTGTAAAAACCCAATAAAATGTAAATCCTAGAAGTGTTAGTTAGAAGTAGGATGTTTGAACACACCTGCGTATTTTAAAAGGCAATTTCAGTTTAATTTGTTTAGATAAACATGTCGATTCTAAGGATATTGGAAACGGTCAGATGCTTTAGCACGAAATACAAAACAGGGTTTATTTAAAAAGCTCATTCGGCGAAAATTTTGCAGATAATTAATGTTTACAAAGAATCTTGGAGAAACCGGGGCTTAATATTCACGAGAAGGTGCGATACGGGGTTATTTAACCCAGATAGTCCACATGGACTAAAATATAATCGATAATAAAGAATATCAATTTGCACCAATACGAACAGGTTAGAAAAGGAAAGAGAAAATGCGTCAAGCAAAGACACATATAGTAAAAGGCGTGATTTAAGCAACGTCACGAGGGTCACAATTGGTTGAAAATAGGATGCAAATATCAGAGGTAGAAACAACAATTTCTGTACAAAATTAATTAGTTTTTCTCGGACATGTTTGCGTGCCGTGTGAGAATTTCTGAGATTTAAATGGGGCGAGTGAAAAATTCGTAAAAACCGACGCGCGAGCGACAGACTGGGAACATAGCATGAGAAATTCTGAAGAAATGTCTGTTTTGAGGACAAAAGCGACAGACAGGCTTTTTGCTATATATACCGAGGTGAATATAAACAAGCTCTCTCTTAGACTTTTGACTATTCGATGCGTTAAAAGCTCTTAGATCCGCGACTTGATTGAAGATGTTAAACAGTGCATTTTAGTTTGATAAAATAATTTAAAGTTTGCTCGTATATTTTAGTGATTCAAAATAGTTTGTTATTTACGTGCTAACATGAATGTACTTCAGTGCACTTAGATACAAGGTAATAAAATTTAGTATCACTGTACCAATTAGCAAAATTTACAACGACAAATGTATACACAAAAGTAGGCAGTTTTGGCGTATATTGGTGAAAGAAGTATGAATTTCTTTGTTATTTTTCGGGGTGTTAATAATTAAATGGTTCAAAACGTGTCTGGATCCACAAAACCAGGGTCAGATATACACAGATGAGTTCCGGAAAAGCCCAGAAACAACTTTAAATAAATGGTGATGGAGAAAATTTTAAAAGCGTTGAGAATTAGAAGCCGTAAATATAATCCTGTTGGAATGGTGTGATTAACTAAAGGGACGATGTACATTGAAGCTACGAGGACAGTAACCTTCAGGTAAATTATACTATTTTGTTTGACATTTTTGTGTGTGTTGAATTACTTTATAATTGATTTACTTTAAATGGACATTAGTGAAATTGTACTAACAATAAAATTTTAATTTTAAGGTGAAATTTGCTTGTTTAAGTAGAAAGGGGTATTTAGTATTGATGTTCTGAATTATGATGAAAATTTGGGTATGTCTTTGAGCTCAATTAGACGAACCTGGTTAATTAACGTAAAGGGGTGGTAGATGCTCCCTTTGTACTCAGACTCCGGTCTGCATATATTGTTATAGTAATTAGTAGGCATCCTACAAGGACTTTAATTCTGGATGCACATTAAAATGAAAATAAATTTAATTTTGAAATTTTCTGATACTGAAATTTATGCTGAATTTTAATTTTGAAATTTTAATGTATTGTGAATATTGATGTAAATAGAGGTAACGTTGATGTTTGTGGTAGGAATGTGTTGTTTAATTTTATGAATGAGGAGGTTTATAAAATTAGGTGAGCAACCGAGGCGAAAACAGGATCACAGCAGTTTATGACGCCCAATCGGTGGGACTAGAATTTTTTTGTTGAAAGGACCCAGTTCCCGCATTCACAGGAGTATATCACAGCAATATATATATATATATATATATATATATATATATATATTCTTACCTAAATATGCCCGTATTATCTTGCCAGCTCAGGAATAAATATGCTGTAAGCATTTACTAAAATGAAATGAAACAAGGAAATCTCAACATTACAGTTATAATTACATAAAAAAATTTATGAACAATCCTCGATAGATGCAAAAACATTTTTCTTCTGCACACGTTATCTAAGAAATTTACCTACACACACAGGCATAAAGAAAGCTTATAAATGTAAGGAATGAAAGGAACAACATTTCAACATTACTACACATTCATAAAATTTTTACCTAATCCTTGTTAATAATTAAAAAGCCCCTAAACTTTACATAGGTAAGTCACAAAATTATCTTCCCACTTTTGTAAGGAACTTCATCAGGACAAGAAAAGAAAATAAATTATAAAAATAAGTAATAATAAAGATAAGAATGATAAATTAAGTAGACAAGTTGAAGTGTAATGAGTATGTAAAGTTACTTCCGGACTAGCAGACTCACCAGCCCATTTAAGCCGAAAGTGTCTTGTGGCAAAGTAACTGTTACTTTGCCACAAGACACTTTAGTTTATAGAATGACACGGTCCCGACCCGGAACCATAAATATTTATAATGGCTCCAGCCGTTAAAGTCTCTCCGACAATATCACATAATTTGGATAATTTTAATACTCTCCGATTATCCAGTCCCAGTGATACTGATCAGTGACCTCGAGAAAACCTTATGTAAGGATCAAATTACCTCGTTATTTGACCTCAAAATTGAAAAAAATTATCTGCTCACAAGTAATTTTCTATACGCAAAAATCTTATACTAGCTTAATCTACTTACTTAATAATAGCACAAATTGCCTGTTTAAGAGTTTAAAACAAAGTTATCTGTGTTTTGGATCGTCAAATTTTCGCTGGTGTTTATGTTTCCATTGCAATATATCTTTGATTATAATTGTCATCTAAATATCGTTTTCATTTAGAAGTGAGTGCATCGAAAAATCCAAACGGAGGTGTATTTTTCAAAAAAAATGCATACTTACGATATCCAAGCAATCTGTGTCTGGAATTAGTAGTCATTCACAAATCAACCACATACTACCCCCCCCCCTTTTCTGGTCAATGTGCAGTATGACTAAAATAAAATTGGGATGCATGTCTAAATAAATTACTCATTCATGATCGAAATAGGGTACTTATAGACTTCGACATTAAAAAAAAAGCATACGTTTGGATGGGTACTTAATAACAACCCAAGTTATTTATTTCATTAATTGTTCTTTGGGTATTACTTATATTAATTATAAACACGCACGTGTCCATGAGTTTATTAGAATAAGGAAAATATCACATACAACAAGAAAGCTTAATAGTTTAAGTTGAACCTTAACATTATCTAATTTGGAATTCATTCTAGGCCTAATGGACCTTGCAAGCTACAATCAAGTATTCCCGATGGTTACATCACAAGCTGTAAGCAAAAATACCTTTACAGAAGATTGCTGTCCCTATCTGATACTGGACAGCAAGTGCAAGACACGTTTCAGATTCCATCGGCTTGCTGTTGTTCGTATAAAAGAGATCCTTATTTCTTTACAGACTTTTTTAAAAAATAGTTACATATAGTAGTTAATTCTTTTACTAGTCTAATACAGTTTGTTTCAATTAGTTGTTAAAACTTCCTGAAAGATATTTTTACATTTGGATAACAACGCTTGCAAAATTATTTAGAAACATTTTCTTTAACATTTATTACAAACTTCTGACTTGTTATAAATTGTATGTTTTTATGTGCGTTTGAATTCATTACATAATTTGTATACAATTATCTTTATGTATTTTATTTCTTAACGTTTTACCTGACAAATGTAGTTGGCTCCTAAGCTATATGTTACGGGTGTATGAGGTGTTAAATTAGTAAATTTGGAATTGCTCAGAAGGGACAGGAGCAGCGACTAACTATAGTGGTGCGAGAGTGAATTCCTATAAAACAGTTTGAGAAAATAGAAGAAATTCGAAATTATAAAATTTACCTAGGTGCAATTTCAATTACATTACCAGTAACTCTTGCCTTGAAAGGCTTTCAATCTGTATTAAACCATGAGCGCCATATATATATATATATATATATATATATATATATATATATATATATGTGAAATGCGCCTTTGGTCACGGGAACTGGTACTCTGCTGAGCATTCGGCCCATGGGCGTCAAGATTGCTGTGATTCCCTATAAGAATCGAGCCTCACACATAAGGCGTCAAGATTTGCTGTGATCCTCGTTACTACGGTGAAATCTCTGATATTCGATTTCTTACCTGAATATCGCCTCTTGAATCCTTCCGCCTCGGCTGCTCACCTAGATAAAACTTTCATCCTCATTCATAAAAAAAAACATATTCCTACCACAAACATCAACGTTAACTCTATTTACACCAATATTCACAATACATTAAAATTTCAAAATTAAATTTCTGCATAAATTTCAGCATTATAAAATTTCAAGTTCAAATTTGTCATCATTCTAATTTGCATCCGGAATTAGAGTCCTTGTAGGATGCATAGTAATTAAATAAACAATATTTGCAGACCTGAGTCTGAATAAAAGGGAGCATCTCCCACCCCTTTACGTTAATTTAACAGGTTAGTCTACTCGAGCTCAAAGACAGACCCACATTTTTATCATAATCAAAAACATAAACCTGATAAATACTCCTTTCTACTTATACAAGAAAATTTTACCTTAAAATTCAAAATTTGTTGTTTATACAAATTTACTACTGTCCATTTTTATCAAACAAATTATAAAAATATTCAACACACACCAAAACATCTAAGATCGAACAAAAATGCATAATTTACCTGAAGGTTAAAGCACTCGTGGCTTCAATGTACATCGTCCTTGCTAATCCCACCATTTCAGCTGGTTTATGTTTACGTCCTCGGATTTCTAGCCGCCTTTAAAATTTTCTACACCACCATTCGTCTAAACGGTTTCAGGGTTTCTCAGGAACTCATCTAGATATATCGAAATCTTGTTTTGTGGATCCAGTCAGGTTACGAATAACATTTGATCACTAACACTCCCGACAAATAGCAATGAAATTCATAATTCTTTCACGCTATACCCAAAACTGCCTACTTCTATTTATTTATTTATCGTTATTAATTTGGATAATTGGTACAGTAATACCCGCAAATATAACTAGACTTTGTTACCTTCATTTATCTTCTCTAAGTGTACTAATAACTTTTATTGTAGCACGTAATCACCACGTATTCTAGTTCAAGTATCGAATAATCAAAAAAAATAAAGATCAAAACTGTTTAAAGTATCGAATAAAATCAAAATATAAGAGAGCGAATCTTCTATTAGCCCGGGTTTATATAATGGCTCGCTTGTAAGTCGAATTTGTCCCGCGACGGACGATTTTAAGAAATTCGCATTCTGTTTTCCCTTCCGACGGCTCGGCACAGCGATTCTACTAAAATTTGCACTCGTCCTAGTTGAAAATCTAAGAATTTTCCACACGCCTCGCAACACGCCCGAGAACAACTAATTAATTTTACACACCAACTGATATGCTTCCTCTCTCATGTTGCATCTTATTTCAACCTTAATCGCCAATCTAGTCTGTTCGTTCTATCTAAAACCTGTGCGCTTGTTTCACATTTTTCCCCTCATTTAACTGCTAATGCATTCCATCTCGCTTGTCTTTATACCACAAACTCGCTTTCTTACTTGCACTCATATAGCTTAAAGCTTATCAACTATCATATACATCGTTATTTCTGCAGGTGTTCCTTGTTCTAATACCCTGAAAGCTTTTATTTAATTTCCCCACGTCTTTATAATTTATTGCTAGCTTTAGTACTTGGAACGATTAAATTACATACAAATTGAACATTTTAATTCTGCTTCTTTTTATAGAAAGCGTCTAGTGAATAATTTAAATCCCTTATTTTTAATGAAACAAATAAATTTTTATGCTCCACGGTTTTAATAACGCGTATTATCTAATGAAATTCTATACAAACCCTACATTCTAATTGAATGATTTAAATCTACACAGTAGGCCTTTAATTAAGCGTACTATTTTCCACTGCTTTAATACACAGTGTTTAACATTATCTAAACAATATAAACCTTATGTTTAGAAGTAAATGACGAATTTATCCAATATGCCTTTAAATGAAGCGTATATATATATATATATATATATATATATATATATAAAAGAAAAGTAGGTTTAATGAGTCTTAAATTAATACAAAGTAAAAAGAAATTATTCACAAGTGACTCAAATTCAGCTATATGTATATATATATATATATATATATATATATATATATATATATTGCTGTGATACCAACAAAATCCATGAACTACGCTTTATAATCGAGCCCCTACGAATTGGATGTCAAGGAATGCTGTGAATCCTACAAAAAGCTATTCATTACCTTAACTGTGTTGGTCCATTGACTTTCTCCTGTTAATCGCCTCGGCTGCTCCTCTAGATAGCTTTCATCCTCATACATAAAAAAACAAACACATTCCTACCACAAACATCAACGTGAACTCTATTTACATCAATATTCACAATACATTAAAATTTCAAAATTAATATTCAGCATAAATTTTAATATCGGAAAATTTCAAAATTAAATTTATTATCATTTTAATGTGCATCCAGAATTAAAGTCCTTGTAGGATGCCTACTAATTACTATAACAATATATGCAGAGTACAAAGGGAGCATCTACCAACCCTTTACGTTAATTAACCAGGTTCGTCTAATTGAGCTCAAAGACATACCCTAAATTTTCATCATAATCCAGAACATCAATACTAAATACCCTTTCTACTTAAACAAGCAAATTTCACCTTAAAATTAAAATATTATTGTTAGTACCATTTCACTACTGTCCATTTTGAGTAAATCAATTATAAAGTTATTCAACACACACAACAATATCAAAGTTCAAACAAAATAGTATAATTTACCTGAAGGTTACTTGCACTCGTAGCTTCAATGTACATCGTCCCTTTTGTTAATCACACCATTCCAACTGGGTTATATTTACGGCTTCTGATTCTCAACGCTTTAAAAATTTTCTCCATCACCATTTATTTAAAGTTGTTTCAGGGCTTTTCCGGAACTAATCTGTGTATATCTGAACCTTGTTTTGTGGATCCAGACCCGTTTATGCACCATTTAAGTATTAATACCCCGAAAATAACAAAGAACTTCATACTTCTTTCACCAATATACGCCAAAACTGCCTACTTTTGTGTATTTATTTGTCGTTGTAAATTTTACCAATTGGTACAGTGATACTAAACTTTATTACCTTGTATCTTCTTTTCTAAGTGCACTAACGTACATTCATTGTAGCACGTATAGAACAAGCTGTTTTAAATCACATAATATTCGAGCAAACTGTTTAAATTATTTAATATTAAAACCGGAAAACTAAAAAGCACTGTTTAACGCGTTCAATCAAGTCGAAGATCTAAGAGAGCTTCTTCATATTTCCCTCCGTATATATAGCGGTTAGCCTGTCTATCGGTCTGTTCCCCAAAACGGCCAGTTTCTAGAATTTCGTCATTCTATGTTCCCATTCCGTAGCCTGGCATGCGAATTTTACGAATTTTGCACTCGCCTCAGTTAAATCTTAGAAAATTTCCACACGGCACGCAACGTCTGGAAATAACTAATTGGATTTTCTACAGAAATGTCATTTTTACCTCTCAATTTTGCCTTTTACTTTCAACCAATCGCAACCCCATGACGTTGCTCTACTCACGCCTTTTTACTATATGTGTCTCGGTCTTGCGCATATTATCTGTCTCTATCTACCCTGTTCTTATTAGTGCAAATTGATATTCCTTATTATCGATTATTTTAGTCCATGTGGACTATCTGGGTTAAATAACCCCGTATCGCACCTTCTCGTGAATATTAAGCCACGGTTTCTCCAAGATTCTTTGTAACCATTAATTATCTGTAGAATCGACATGTTTATCTAAACAAATTAAACTGAAATTGCCTTTTAAAAATACGCAGGTGTGTTCAAACGTGACATTTTAAATACCCTTCTACGATTTGCATTTTATTGGGTTTTTACAAGTTTTATGCTTATTATTAATAATGGTTCAATTAACTCCAACTAAAATTGACTTCTACCCTTTCATTTTAGCAAATACAAATTAAATATTAATTATTATGTGTACACTTTGTCTACTACTTGTTACCCAGAACTTAAATCAATTAATGTAAATTTTGCACGTAATTTGTCTTTGTTTCTTTACTAGGAATACTTAAATTACACGTAAAGTTTTCTAATACTGCTTCCTTTTTTTATATAAAGCGTCTTGTACATAATTTAAATCTCTTATTTTTAATGAAACGAATGAATTTTTATTCTCCACGGTTTTTTAATAAAGCGTATTATCTAATAAAATTCCTTATACACGGTGATTAAAATTATTTGATGTGATTATTTAATTTTCTACCCTGGTCTAAATATGAGTAATATATATATATATATATATATATATATATATATATATATTGCTGTCAAATGTTTTGTTTATGAAAATGAATTGAAATGAACTTTTTATGTTTGGTGTCAATAAAGCTAGTGTTAACTATTGCTTGAAGGTGCCCGAATTCTTCTATTAGCTCAGATTAAATGAAACAACGAAGCTCCAACATCAAATTTATAATAACATCAAATATTTATTGGCAAGCATTCCCTCAAATAATAATAATTGCTACATCCAGGAACATCTTTCTTTGACACACATTATCCAATAGTTAATAACTTCTAGATACAAATATAGAGTTTAGACAATCTCGCTTTGTAATTAATATAACAAAACCTTTCCTTATATAAGTCGCGCTAGTACAAATTCTTAGAAATAACTATGGATAATTTTAATAATTTTTCTTATCTTCGTAAAATAAGCGTAGCTGATCAGATACCTATAACTTTTAGTAGTGGTCAAAATAATCGGAACTCGACTTCAAATAAATTTGAAATTATCCATTTTCTGGAAAACATTAATAATAAAAAGTAATAATTAAACCTAACTGATAACAGATAAGTTTTAGATGGTTTAGAAAAATGTTATTAAATTATACAACCTTTTTAGCTAAATTTTGAACATATAAAGGAAGATTCAGCTATGGAGTTTATGAATAAAAATTACGAGATTAAAATTTGTAAGTAATCATTCTAGTTCCCAAGAGAGATGACTCTATTTTTAATATATAAGATTTGTATACAATAAGTGAGTGATTATGCAGAAGTTATATATATAACTTTGCATAATCACTCACTTATTATATATATATATATATATATATATATATATATATATATATTTGACATTTGGGGATTATAACTGCATTAGTATTCAATTTGGTAATTATTTCAGGATTCCGCATAGAAAATACAAAAATAAGGTGAAACGCTTTTCTTTAGAGTAAAAATAAATAATTTTACGGAATAATTTCAGTAAGCTAAAAATTAATTTAGCATCATCCATTAACTATGAATACTAATTAAAAATAGCGTGTGTTATATCATAAACATATTTTACCGTTGTATTTACGAAGTATAAAGTATTGTAAATTTCATATTATAAACCAAGGTAACCTCCAAAGTTAAATTATTGCAAAGAGGGGTTATTTGTTAGAATGGGTAGAAGTAAGATAGAAATACCATGTGTTAATATAGACATAGTTTAAACTTAAGAGGAAAGGGTGATTTTGTCAGTTACAAGAGAACTTGCAAACCAGTAAATAAAGAGAGATTGTTTGATAGAATGGGTATGAATGAGATAAGCTGAGATAGAACTTTAACGTTTAGGGACAACGGGGGTGACAAACGACGCAGGCAGATGATTTAGCGCGTATGTATTGAAGCGAGATAGCTATAACGAGTATTATTAGAGACGTGTTTTAAAAGTTAACTTTTGCCAGTAAAGATTCAATTTTCAAGGAAATGTTTAGAAAAGTGTTGTCAGTTAGAACGAATACAGAGAAAGGACGTTAGTACGTACGTTGCTGTAAGCTTAAACTTATGTTTTCGTAGAAAATCGGTGCAATATCTAGGATTTCGTTGGCCGTTGGAGTTGTTGTATCGGGCAGTTTTTGGGAGTATTGGGGAAGAGAGTGAAAAAGTTTGTGAAAAATGTAACCGTTGGAAGTTTTAAAAATTGAATGTTTGTTTGTATTGACGGAATTAACAAGCTTTAGAGGGGCAGAGGAAGGATATATAAACCCCAACGAATGGTGGTGAAGCTCTCTCTAGGTTTCCAGCAAGCGTACGTCTCTTTAGGCTTACACTTGTAGTTTACAACTAGCTGACGGCTCCAACTGTTAATACGTTTACGAGTTGCATAAAAGTTCTGTTTATGTAAGTAAAACTGTTACATTTTAATTTGTACTAAGTATAAAATTGAGAATGGCGTAACAGATAGTGTTTTGTCAAACTGGTTGATTACCATCACATTATAGAAGAGGTTTGGGAGTCTGAATGCAGTATGAAGGTGAAAAACCAGATAACCCTTTGGTGATATGATTACAGCTAGCAGTCGTGGTGATTGCAATTCAGATTGTGTGTTCCTATAGGCAGCAGTCTTTGGGGGCAATGATGGAATCCTAGTAGCTGTTGCTTTTGTTTGCATATGTGCATGAACGGGTGTTTTGTGCATTGTGGGTATAATGTTATGACCTACAAAGATAAACTTGGGAAGAACTATGGATTGAACTTTTTCTGTTGCATTATTGCACAATATTTTTATGTGGAAACTTATGTTTAGAAATGATATTTGGTATGTACAAGGTAAAAGGGTACTTTTGGGGCATTGATGTGCAAAATTTGGCACGAGGGGTTAAGGCTTTTTATGAACTCGTACTAAACTGGAGTTAAAGTAAAGACTGTGGTTAATCCCTGTTACTTTCTAAGATAATATAATTGTAAACATTTATTTGGGTAATTATTGATTACAAAATGTTTTATTTTAA
The DNA here is from genome assembly GCA_036346225.1 of Platerodrilus igneus. Classification (NCBI taxonomy): domain Eukaryota; kingdom Metazoa; phylum Arthropoda; class Insecta; order Coleoptera; family Lycidae; genus Platerodrilus; species Platerodrilus igneus. The sequence continues at coordinate 997,999 of JARFIW010000791.1, forward strand.
CAAAGAGGATGTACATAATGTATAATTAATGAGTGAACGAAGAGTTTTATGTTGATCTTGGAGTGTCTTTTCTATGAATATGTTAATAAACTTAGGCGATTTACCGTAGCAGATTTTTTTGTAATTAGTTTGATTTACAGAAAGCAGTTGAGCATCCCTGGCATACTTCGTTGCAAAGTAGAAATATTTTTAAGTTTTTTTTTAAGTATATAAGCAGCAACGAAGGTTTGTAGCATTTGACGCCCAAAAGAGTGGGGCTCGAATAGTATAAGAGCAGACCCCGAGCTCGCAGTATTTTAACGATCCAGAAAGTGAGGCTTTTTGTAGTAGTGAGTTACGACCAACAACAGACGTCACAGCAATTTTTGGCGCCCAAATCGTGGGACACGAGTAATAGAATGTTGAAGTTTTAGAAGCAGAGGCATTTTTCGCAGCAATATATATATATATATATATATATATATATATATATATATTGCTATTGATGTAATTAACGTTTAGTTTCCTGCTGCCCGCCGCCGCTGTCTCTAAATAACCTAAAATTTAAATATGTCTCGACTAACTCAGTCTAATCCACACAGAGTGTGCGCCGTTACAATAACAAAGGATTTGTCCCCCTTTTTATCTAATACTTTCCTGCTTGAATGAGACAAACGAAATTGACCAAGGTTTGTATAATGACAAAAAAAATTACATACACTTTACAGCTTGATAGTATGATTCACTATTCGACAAAATAAACCCCTGAATCAAAGTAATAATGATATCAATTTGTTTATTCCCAAAATTATAGCTCCCTTAAGTCAGTTTAAAGCCAGCAAAAATGACACTGTACACTATTGGAAATACCCTTGAACGTTCAATGACTTTTCCCTTTTACGTAAATTTTCACGTATAAAAAGATTTTTGATTACCCTGATATAATTAAAAAAATGTAAATGTTTAATAAAAAAGAAAATAATGTTTTATGCTATTAGATAATGTTCTGACCTGTAGTTTTCCTCGCGTGTCTTTTTGTTCTCCCTATTCTTGGATCTGCTACTGCGTGCTGTTGACCAGTACCCTAGATTGCTTTCAGTTGAGTTCACTTGTTAATTTTATAGTGTTGCTTGGCCAAACACCCATTCAATGCTTAGAACAATCCTCCGTTTAGTGCTCCGATGCGTAGATGCAAACCAATACTTTTATGCAAATTTAGATTGATGTATATTTAAATTCAGATTTAGTTGCAAATTTAGATCAATGTACCAATCTAGATTTATGTACCAATTTAGATATGCTAATTTAGATTTTACCTAGATTTTTATCTAGATTTTTACCTAGATTTTTCCCTGGAGTTTTACCTTACGTTTTTCAGTTAATGGCAAACTTCTCTCGTATATTTTCACTATTATTTTAATTTCAAAACTTTTCAATCACGACTTCCCGAAATATAATTATTTAATTTTTCTTATGTTCACTTTACGTAATTTTTTAATTTAAACTGTTATGAAGAGTGCTCTTGTTGAAGGAAGACTGATTGTTTATCAAATTTGTGTGGTATTTAAAACAGCGCCTCCATCTGACTTCATTGGTTGTCCGCGTACTTCGGTCAAAGTTTAAAACGTGCTATAGGTTGTTGTCCATACCTTGGGTTTTCTACGGTATGAATTTGATAATAGCTTGTTGAAATGATGTTGTCGATCACGTAGCATTCAAGTTCTATATAGTGGATTCTTATAACCCGTGTACTTTCACCAGTCTTGATTTGTTTTGTTGTAGGAAATTTTACTTCGACCTCTCACGTAGACAAACGTATGGCTTTTATTTCTGTCAAGATAATCTTTTGGGTTTTGAATTTACTTCATGTTAAGAATCACGTATGCGAAATTTCTATAACAACGTAAATTGAAATGCGTTTATTTACATCCTGCGTTTCTGAAACGTGTTTGTTTTGAAAGGTGCGTTTATTGCGAGGAATCTATATTATTTCTTTGCACTATTGCGTGTTTATTTTAACAGAATTCGTATCATGATTTTCTAGCTCTTGATGCTTCTAGGGCGTATTTCTTTAGATTTATGAATGCTTTTCTGGTTTACAATGAATTTGATTGCGTACAGAGTTATTTATCTTACTGAATGTGGTTGTGTTTTTGAAGAAAGAGCTTTCCTGCATTAATTAAAGTTAACTGTGATCCTTATACAGTGTGTTAGATGTTTACTTTTTGCATAATTTTCGAACTACATACTTTTCATGATAAAGTTGTTTAGTTTTCTAGCTTTTAGTACTATTTAAATGTAGTGTACAACCCTTCTGACCCTATATACCCCTAAATAATCCTATTATCATAGCAATATATATATATATATATATATATATATATATATATAACTTAGACTTTTATACAAAGCCCAAATGATCATTTCAAATCCAGCTAGTAATTGAAATGATCATTTGGGCAAGTAGGTAAGCTAGAGAACCTAAAAATCGAAATGAATAGGTTATCACTAGACATAGTAGGGATTAGCGAAGTTCGGTGGCCAGAGGCGGGGGATTTTTGGAGTGGAGACTTCAGGGTAATTCATACAGGAGCAAAGGACGGAAATTTGGGTGTGGGGATAGTTATGCGGAAAAAGATAGGACACTGTGTGGAAAATTACTTACAAAAGATCGAAAGAGTACTCATGGTTAGATTAGAATCTAAACCGCTAAACACAGTAATAATACAAGTATACATGCCCACCTCTAGCTACAGTGACGAAGAGGTAGAAGCCATCTACAAAGATATCGAAGACATATTAAGATACGTAAAAGGACATGAAAATTTAATAATTACGGGGATTTTAATGCTGTGGTAGGTGAGGGCAGGAAGGAGCGGTAGTAGGTTTATTTGGTTTAGGCACGAGAAACGACAGGGAAATAGGCTGGTAGAATTTTGCGACAAGAACAATTTAATCATCACAAACACATTATTTCAACATCATGCTAGAAGACGATATACGTGGAAGATGCCAGGAGATATAGGAAGATATCAAATAGATTACATTCTTGTTAGACAACGGTTTAGGAATCAAGTAAAGACTGTAGAAGCTACCCAGAAGCAGATATAGATACTGACCACAACATCGTAATTATGAAGGCCGCACTTAAATTTAAAAATCTGAAAAGAGGAACGGAAAAAGGCACTTGGACTTAGAGAAACTAAAAGACAAAGATATTCAAGTAAGATTCGAAAAAGTCAAATGAATTGCTGAATGATATCGCGAAAATATCTGAAACTAAGGAAGTAGAAACAGAATGGAATAACATTAAATCCAGCCTAGACATGGCGGCCAGAGATATTTTGGGGTATACACAAAAAGAAAGTAAGAAACCATGGATAACAAAGGATATCGTGAATTTAATAGAAGAAAGACGAAAATACAAAAATAAATCAGACGAAACAGGAAAACAGAGATACAAAGCCATAAAATGGGAAATTATTCGAAAATGCAGGAAAGCTAAAGAACAATGGATTGATGAAAAGTGCAAAGAAGTACAAACTAAGATGGAAATAGGAAAGACAGACGAAGCATACAAATTAATTAGAATGAATTTTAGGGATATAAAACCGTATAGCAAAAATATAAGGGACGCACAAGGAAACGTCATTATAGAAAACGTAGAGAAAGTGAGTAGATGGCAAGAATATATAGGGAATTTATATGCAGGAGAGAAACTAACCGCATTAGAACAGGAATCAGACATTGAAAATGATGATTTGGGATATCCTATACTTCGAGACGAGTTTGAATTAGCATTAAAGAGTCTGAAAAATGGTAAGGCGCCGGGTACAGATGAGGTGCAAGCAGAAACTCTAAAAGCCGCTGGACAAGCAGTAACAGAACGTCTCTTCCAACTTGTAAGCTATATGTATGAGACAGGCGAGATACCCAAAGATTTCAAACGTAGCATCATAGTAACTATACCAAAAAAGAAAGGCGCGGATAGATGTGAAAATTTTCGAACAATAAGTTTGACAGCACACGTGTCAAAAATATTAACTAGAATTGTGCAAAGACGAATGGAAAAACGAGCTGAAGAAATACTAGGAGAAGACCAATTTGGGTTTAGGCGAAACAGAGGAACACGAGAGGCTATTTTAGTTCTGAGAGTGATAATGGAGAAAACAATAGAAAAAGGGGAAAGCATGTATATAGGATTTGTAGATCTGGAAAAAGCATTCGACAATGTAAATTGGAAAAAAATGTTTGAAATACTCAAAAGGATTGGAATGAGTTATAGGGATAGACGAATAGTACATAGCTTATACAAAGAGCAAACAGCAGTAATAGAATTAGAGCAGGAACGTAGAGAAGTAAACATTAGGAAAGGGGTGAGACAGGGATGTGCCCTATCCCCATTGATTTTTAACTTGTACATAGAAGAGGCAATGAATACTGTCAAATGCAGAAAGACATTTGGAATTACTATGCAGGGACAAAAATTGATATGCTTAGATTTGCAGATGATATAGCGGTATTAGCATCTAGCAAGGAAGAGTTAGAAGCAGCTCTTAATGAAATGGAAACGGTTCTAACAGAGAGATACGGTATGAAAATTAACAAAACTAAAACTAAAGTTCTAGTTTGCAAAGGTGGGGAAAATAAATCAAAAACAAGAATACAAGTATTTAACACGAACTTACAAGAGGTTAAGGATTTCTGCTACCCAGGAAGCCAAATAACGCAAGATGGGAAAAGCACAAAGATATAAAACAAAGATTAGCACAAGGTCGTGCTACATTTAACAAGAAAAGCAACTATTGTGCTCAAAGACCACAAACATAGAAACAAGGAAAAGATTGCTTAAAACATATGTGTGGAGCACAGCACTGTACGGCTGTGAAGCCTGGACAGTAGGAGAAGCGGACAAGAAAAGGTAGAAGCCTTTGAAATGTGGTGTTACAGGCGTATGATGAAGATATCATGGACAGACAAAGTTAAGAACGAAGAGGTACTAAAAATGGTAGGGGAAGAAAGAAATATGTGGAAAACGGTAAAAATAGGAGAGATAGGATGATAGGCCACATACTACGGCATGAGGAAATAGTGCGGAATATTTTAGAAGCAGAGATAGGAAAAAGAGAAGAAGAGGCAGACCTAGATTAGACTACTGCACACAGATAGTAAAAGATGTAGGCTGTAGAGGTTTCAGGAGATGTGTAGGCTAGCCCAGAATAGAAATCAATGGAAGTACGCATCCAACCAATCCCAAGATGGATAAACTAATGACGAAAGGATAACTGTGCGTAAAATGATGATTATTATAAGTAACTACAAGAATTGGTTGGGCAATATTCTCGAATAATGTTAGTGTGTGAAAGGATTTACTAGAAAACCATTATTTCGGCAAATGTCTAAGTGTTGGGGGATCTTGGTAGCCACAGGTTGCTTAACCTCCTTCACTGAATCTCGGTAAAATAGGGTATAAAATTAGAAAACAATAGAAAGGGAACGAGCTGAATACACATACTCCCTGAAAAGAAGAAAAGAAGAAAAAGAAGAAAACCACCAAAAACGCAAAATCAAAGAAGCTGCCTATATAACCCTACATAAAAATAACTGCGTTGCAAACGAATCCGGGAGTTTCAGTAAACAATGGATTCCATTACTAAAAGAAATAACACATGAAAATCAAATGCCCACAATATCTAGGTAGCATTGCAAGTTTTTCCTGGATTTTCCTTGCAATATTAACATGAAATACAGCCTACATACATGATTTCTATTTATACATAAAATGACTAATTACATAAAATAAGCATATTAACAATCCTTGTAAAACAGCACTGGTATCTGACAAGTATAAATCCACAATAAGGTTACCTCAAAACCATATACAATCTCCGTTGAACAGTATTGGTATCTGACAAGTGTAAACTCGCCATAGGGTCGCCTCAGATCCATATACAATCTTCATAGAACAACATTGGTATCTGACAAGTGTAAACCCGCCATAGGGTCGCCTCAGATCCATATACAATCTTCATAGAACAACATTGGTATCTGACAAGTGTAAACCCGCCATAGGGTCGCCTCAGATCCATATACAATCTTCATAGAACAACATTGGTATCTGACAAGTGTAAACCCGCCATAGGGTCGCCTCAGATCCATATACAATCTTCATAGAACAACAGTGGTATCTGACAAGTGTAAACCCGCCATAGAGTTGCCTCAGAACCATGTTAAAATCTACCAAAGAGGTAACTTAAATCATAATGAAGTTTCCCCCTCAAAATAAAAAAAAACGACTACTTAAGCCTTTCAATAATGCAATCGCACACTTCTTTAATAACCATCCTCTCAATTGTATAAATAGAAACATGTTAAAAAATGTTGGCTGAAATGCAGACACAAAACGGTAGCAGTCTTTTGAAATGCTCCAGATGTATGAGGACGATAGCATGGATAGACAAAGATAATAACAAATAAGTTACAGAAATAGTATGGGAACAAGGATATCTGGGGAAAAGAGAAATAGTAGGGCGGAATACGTTCGATGGCATTTTTGGGGAATAGTATGTGATATATTACTAGCAGAGATAGGAAAAAAGAGGTAGATGTAGACCTAGATCAGACAGTTATAGATGCAAACTGTGCATATTTCAGGAAATCTGTAGGCTAGTTCAGAATAGGGAACAATGATGGTACGCGTCTAACCAGTTCTAGGACTGAAGACCTAATGATGATGATATATATATAATATATATATATATATATATATATATATATATATTACTCATATTTAGACCAGGGTAGAAAATTAAATAATCACATCAAATAATTTTAATCACCGTGTATAATGAATATTATTAGATAATACGCGTTATTAAAACCGTGAAGCATAAAAATTTATTAGTTTCATTAAACATAAGAGATTTAAATCATGTACAAGACGCTTTATATCAAAAGAAGCAGTATTAAAAGCTCTGCGTGTAATGTAATTATTCCTAAACAAATGGAAATTACGTGCAAAATTTATTGAACAAAACGTACAGATAATATCTATAGAAACTTGTAAAAACCCAATAAAATGCAAATCCTAGAAGTGTTAGTTAGAAGTAGGATGTTTGAACACACCTGCGTATTTTAAAAGGCAATTTCAGTTTAATTTGTTTAGATAAACATGTCGATTCTAAGGATATTGGAAACGGTCAGATGCTTTAGCACGAAATACAAAACAGGGTTTATTTAAAAAGCTCATTCGGCGAAAATTTTGCAGATAATTAATGTTTACAAAGAATCTTGGAGAAACCGGGGCTTAATATTCACGAGAAGGTGCGATACGGGGTTATTTAACCCAGATAGTCCACATGGACTAAAATATAATCGATAATAAAGAATATCAATTTGCACCAATACGAACAGGTTAGAAAAGGAAAGAGAAAATGCGTCAAGCAAAGACACATATAGTAAAAGGCGTGATTTAAGCAACGTCACGAGGGTCACAATTGGTTGAAAATAGGATGCAAATATCAGAGGTAGAAACAACAATTTCTGTACAAAATTAATTAGTTTTTCTCGGACATGTTTGCGTGCCGTGTGAGAATTTCTGAGATTTAAATGGGACGAGTGAAAAATTCGTAAAAACCGACGCGCGAGCTACGGAATGGGAAACAAGAATGAGAAATTCTTTAGAATTACCCGTTTGGGGAACAGACCGACAGACAAGCTTTTTGCTATATATACCGAGGTGAATATAAACAAGCTCTCTTAGACTTTTGACTATTCGATGCGTTAAAACCTCTTACATCCGCGACTTGATTGAAGATGTTAAACAGTGCATTTTAGTTTGATAAAATAATTTAAAGTTTGCTCGTATATTTTAGTGATTCAAAATAGTTTGTTATTTACGTGCTAACATGAATGTACTTCAGTGCACTTAGATACAAGGTAATAAAATTTAGTATCACTGTACCAATTAGCAAAATTTACAAAGACAAATGTATACACAAAAGTAGGCAGTTTTGGCGTATATTGGTGAAAGACGCATGAATTTCTTTGCTATTTTTCGGGGGTGTTAATAATTAAATGGTTCAAATACGTGTCTGGATCCACGAAACAAGGGTCAGATATACACAGATGAGTTCCGGAAAAGCCCAGAAACAACTTTAAATAAATGGTGATGGAGAAAATTTTAAAAACGTTGAGAATTAGAAGCCGTAAATATAATCCTGTTGGAATGGTGTGATTAACTAAAGGGACGATGTACATTGAAGCTACGAGGACAGTAACCTTCAGGTAAATTATATTTTGGTGTGTGTTGAATAACTTTATAATTGATTTACTTTAAATGGACATTAGTGAAATTGTACTAACAATAAAATTTTAATTTTAAGGTGAAATTTGCTTGTTTAAGTAGAAAGGGGTATTTAGTATTGATGTTCTGAATTATGATGAAAATTTGGGTATGTCTTTGAGCTCAATTAGACGAACCTGGTTAATTAACGTAAAGGGGTGGTAGATGCTCCCTTTGTACTCAGACTCCGGTCTGCATATATTGTTATAGTAATTAGTAGGCATCCGACAAGGACTTTAATTCTGGATGCACGTTAAAATGATAAAAAAAAAAATTTAATCTTGAAAATTTTTGATACTGAAATTTATGCTGAATTTTAATTTTGAAATTTTAATGTATTGTGAATATTGATGTAAATAGAGGTAACGTTGATGTTTGTGGTAGGAATGTATTTGTTTTTTTTATAATTGAGGATGAAAGCTATCTAGAGGAGCAGCCGAGGCGATTAACAGAAGAGAGTCAACAGACCAGGCAATTCGAGAGGCTCGACAATGAGGTTTCACAGCATTCTTTGGCGACCCAAAAGTGAGGCTCGAGTTCCAAATAAAATTTTTGTGATTTTATTCCAGGAAACTGGCGATCTGAGAGAGAGAGTTTCTGTGTGTGTATAAATTTAAGAGTATTTTAGAGTGTGTGTGTGAGTGATTAGAACGTATGCAGAGAAAGGAGTGGTTAAGGAGTCAAGGAGTGGAAATTGGAAGTGACGATAGTGCATTGTGTGAAAAATTATTCAAAATGGAAGAAGCTGGAGGCAGTAGAGATCAGTCGAGGACGGAATCAGGGGATCAAGGAAACGAGATTATGATGAGAATGCTAGAGGAAATGAGATCGAGTAGGGAAGAAGCTAATAGGAAGTTTGAGGAGATTAGAGAAATGAGTGCTGAATCGAATAGGAAAGTTGACCGAATGAATGAGACATTAACAGGAGTTAGGGAAACCCTAAGTGAGAAAATAGATAAGACGAATAAAGAAGTTTCAGAATTTAAAAATAGTCTTACCGTGAAACTGGGGGAAGTAGAAAATCGGGTTGATAAAAATGAGCGTGATATTACAGGTCTTCGACAGGAAATGGGACATTTAAGGTCCGAAGTACGCATTTTTTGTGAAGAAGAGATTAATATAAAATGACTGAAGTGACAGACTCATGTAGGGATCAGTTAGGCAGGGTAGAACGCGAAGTTAGTAGTATTAAATACAACATGTCAATTTAACGGGTGATGGTCCCAGATTTTCTACAGGTGGAGTATCATTGGACCAACACATGAAGTTTTATGGCGATAACAGGGTAAATCCACAAATTTTTATTAATAGTGTAAGAAATCTAGTGGGAAATTTATTTGACGAACAGACTAAACTGAATACGATAAAGGCTTTATTAAAGGACAACGCGGAAGCATGGTACAATTTAGTAGGACAGGACATAGACACGTATCAGGACTTTGAAAACAAATTTTAAAGCACTACTGGAGTGACCACAGACAAGACCAGGTACGAGACGACTTAATCACAGGGAAGTTTAAGGGAGAATTTTCAGGAAGTAGGAGCAATATGCTATACGCAAGTATAGCATAGCAAAGCAACTGAACCCACCACTGACGGACCGACAAATTATTAAGTATTTATCACGACACTTCGAGGTAGACATAAGACAACACGTAGCACTACAGAACATAGTGGACAGAGAAATGTTTCTAGAATACTTGCAGAGGTACGACGACGTAAGTAGTGGACGACCTCGGGATAACAGGGAAAGACAGATCAACACAGTTAGGTTCGACAATAGACGGGACAACTACGCTAGACGGGGGAATAGTTACGGATACCAGCGACAGAATTGGGAACAGCGACGACCATACGTTAGGAGTAATAGTTTAGGAAGGGACCTGCACCGAGACCGGGACCTACCAGAATGAATAGTTCACCAGACATGAGGGGACTGCTAATACAGACACGGAACGAGTGGAAACGCCTAGGACGTACGCTGAGGTGACGGCTAGACCAGGACCGAGTAGGGAAAACAGACCTGGACAGGATTTTTAGAACGCGACAGACCACTAGATTTCAGTGTAAATGTATATGAACATCCACGTGAATTTTTCAAAATTGAGGAGGAAGTAGAGCCAGAAACTGAGGAAAATTATGTTTGCCAATTATTAATTTAGAAATTTTTGAAAATAATGTAGAAGTATTACTTGATACAGGGCAGAGGCGAGTTTAATATCGGAGGAATTCGTCAGCAAAATTAGGGATAAGGTTTGTGATAGAATTATGCCTATAAAGCGTAGCCATTTAGTAGCTCCAAATAAAAAGAAGTTTGCTGTAGTAAATAGTGTTGTGGTGCTTAGGATAGATATAGGAGGTTTAAGCTGTGAACAGGAGTTTGTAATTGTACCTGGACTGAAGTTTCAGAGCATTTTAGGTGTTGACTGTATGATGAAGTTAGGGGTTTTGATAGATATGGAAAGGAAGGTAATAAGGATTAAGGATAGGGTAGTGCCATGGAAGGGCAGTTATGAAGTCACAGAGGATGACACGGGGTTTAGTATTAATGTAGTAGAGGTAGAGGATGATGAAGGTAAACAGATCAACACAATAAGATGTCCAGAGGAAAGGAAAGTAGAGGTTCAAGCTTTAATACAAAAACATGCAGAAGTAGTGGGGGTAGAAGCAGCATATCAGGAGCAGGTGAAGGCGAAATTAAGTAAAGATGGCAAGTTTGTTTTTAATCAAGTAGATTTAAAGGATTCATTCTGGCGGATACCATTACATAAGAATTCTAGAAGGTACATAGGATTTTCCATAGAGGGAAAAATCGATAATTTTAAAGTAGTATCGTTTGGTTTGTCGGCAGAAAAGAAAATAACAATAAATAAGAAACAGACAAGTTTAGGGACTGAAGAAGAAGTAATATTTAAGAGTAAGGATAATAAGTTTATTGTATGTGAGATAACAGGGATGATAAGTATAGATATAGAAGGGGGAGAAATAGGGATGAAGAGTATTAGGATGGTGAGAAGAAAGACTTGGAGGGTCAAGAAGAGAGTTAGATTTAAATAGGATAGGGATAGAATAGGTGTAGATAGAAGAGTAGAAGTAAGTGTTTATAGAAAATAAAGCTAGGTATAGGATAAATATGGGAGATAATTAGGAATAGGTTTAGGATGAGAATAAAGAGTAAATGTAGGAAGAAAATAAGATAGGTTAAGTATAGATATTTCATATAAGATTAGTGGAGAGTTAGGAATAAAGTTAGGAATAGGATAGGTATATAGGATTAGGTAGGATGAAGTGAAGTATAGTGAAGATGAGTTAAAAGTTAGGAATAGGATAGGTATATAGGATGTATATAGGATTAGATGGATAAGTAGGATGAAGTTAGGGATAATTTCAGTTTATAGAATTAGGTGAGGAATAGGATAGGGATATAGGGTAGGTGTAAATATTTTTTTTTGGATTGGAGACAAAGTAGTTAAATTAGATAGATAAGGATAGAGAAAGATAGGCAATTTTTTTATATTTTTTTTTTTGCAGTCTAAATGCTTTATATTTGCATTCAAATAAGTGGGATTATTTGTATTCAAATAGGGGGAAAATACTCATATTTAGACCAGGGTAGAAAATTAAATAATCACATCAAATAATTTTAATCACCGTGTATAATGAATATTATTAGATAATACGCGTTATTAAAACCGTGAAGCATAAAAATTTATTAGTTTCATTAAACATAAGAGATTTAAATCATGTACAAGACGCTTTATATCAAAAGAAGCAGTATTAAAAAGCTCTGCGTGTAATGTAATTATTCCTAAACAAATGGAAATTACGTGCAAAATTTATTGAACAAAACGTACAGATAATATCTATAGAAACTTGTAAAAACCCAATAAAATGCAAATCCTAGAAGTGTTAGTTAGAAGTAGGATGTTTGAACACACCTGCGTATTTTAAAAGACAATTTCAGTTTAATTTGTTTAGATAAACATGTCGATTCTAAGGATATTGGAAACGGTCAGATGCTTTAGCACGAAATACAAAACAGGGTTTATTTAAAAGCTCATTCGGCGAAAATTTTGCAGATAATTAATGTTTACAAAGAATCTTGGAGAAACCGGGCTTAATATTCACGAGAAGGTGCGATACGGGGTTATTTAACCCAGATAGTCCACATGGACTAAAATATAATCGATAATAAAGAATATCAATTTGCACCAATACGAACAGGTTAGAAAAGGAAAGAGAAAATGCGTCAAGCAAAGACACATATAGTAAAAGGCGTGATTTAAGCAACGTCACGAGGGTCACAATTGGTTGAAAATAGGATGCAAATATCAGAGGTAGAAACAACAATTTCTGTACAAAATTAATTAGTTTTTCTCGGACATGTTTGCGTGCCGTGTGAGAATTTCTGAGATTTAAATGGGACGAGTGAAAAATTCGTAAAAACCGACGCGCGAGCTACGGAATGGGAAACAAGAATGAGAAATTCTTTAGAATTACCCGTTTTGGGGAACAGACCGACAGACAGGCTTTTTGCTATATATACCGAGGTGAATATAAACAAGCTCTCTTAGACTTTTGACTATTCGATGCGTTAAAACCTCTTACATCCGCGACTTGATTGAAGATGTTAAACAGTGCATTTTAGTTTGATAAAATAATTTAAAGTTTGCTCGTATATTTTAGTGATTCAAAATAGTTTGTTATTTACGTGCTAACATAAATGTACTTCAGTGCACTTAGATACAAGGTAATAAAATTTAGTATCACTGTACCAATTAGCAAAATTTACAACGACAAATGTATACACAAAGTAGGCAGTTTTGGCGTATATTGGTGAAAGACGCATGAATTTCTTTGCTATTTTTCGGGGTGTTAATAATTAAATGGTTCAAATACGTGTCTGGATCCACGAAACAAGGGTCAGATATACACAGATGAGTTCCGGAAAAGCCCAGAAACAACTTTAAATAAATGGTGATGGAGAAAATTTTAAAGCGTTGAGAATTAGAAGCCGTAAATATAATCCTGTTGGAATGGTGTGATTAACTAAAGGGACGATGTACATTGAAGCTACGAGGACAGTAACCTTCAGGTAAATTATACTATTTTGTTTGACATTTTGGTGTGTGTTGAATAACTTTATAATTGATTTACTTTAAATGGACATTAGTGAAATTGTACTAACAATAAAATTTTAATTTTAAGGTGAAATTTGCTTGTTTAAGTAGAAAGGGTATTTAGTATTGATGTTCTGAATTATGATGAAAATTTGGGTATGTCTTTGAGCTCAATTAGACGAACCTGGTTAATTAACGTAAAGGGTGGTAGATGCTCCTTTGTACTCAGACTCCGGTCTGCATATATTGTTATAGTAATTAGTAGGCATCCGACAAGGACTTTAATTCTGGATGCACGTTAAAATGATAAAAAAATTTTAATCTTGAAAATTTTGATACTGAAATTTATGCTGAATTTTAATTTTGAAATTTTAATGTATTGTGAATATTGATGTAAATAGAGGTAACGTTGATGTTTGTGGTAGGAATGTATTTGTTTTTATAATTGAGGATGAAAGCTATCTAGAGGAGCAGCCGAGGCGATTAACAGAAGAGAGTCAACAGACCAGGCAATTCGAGAGGCTCGACAATGAGGTTTCACAGCAATATATATATATATATATATATATATATATATTGCTGTGATACCACCAAAATCCGGTACTCCGCTTTTCGAATCGAGCCCCTACGAATTGGATGTCAAGAATGCTGTGAATCCTACAAAAGCTATTCATTACCTTAACTGTGTTGGTCCATTGACTTTCTTCTGTTAATCGCCTCGGCTGCTCCTCTAGATAGCTTTCATCCTCATACATAAAAACAAACACATTCCTACCACAAACATCAACGTCAACTCTATTTACATCAATATTCACAATACATTAAAATTTCAAAATTAATATTCAGCATAAATTTTAATATCGGAAAATTTCAAAATTAAATTTATTATCATTTTAATGTGCATCCAGAATTAAAGTCCTTGTAGGATGCCTACTAATTACTATAACAATATATGCAGAGTACAAAGGAGCATCTACCACCCTTTACGTTAATTAACCAGGTTCGTCTAATTGAGCTCAAAGACATACCCTAAATTTTCATCATAATCCAGAACATCAATACTAAATACCCTTTCTACTTAAACAAGCAAATTTCACCTTAAAATTAAAATATTATTGTTAGTACTATTTCACTACTGTCCATTTTGAGTAAATCAATTATAAAGTTATTCAACACACACAACAATATCAAAGTTCAAACAAAATAGTATAATTTACCTGAAGGTTACTTGCACTCGTAGCTTCAATGTACATCGTCCCTTTTGTTAATCACACCATTCCAACTGGGTTATATTTACGGCTTCTGATTCTCAACGCTTTAAAAATTTTCTCCATCACCATTTATTTAAAGTTGTTTCAGGGCTTTTCCGGAACTAATCTGTGTATATCTGAACCTTGTTTTGTGGATCCAGACCCGTTTATGCACCATTTAAGAATTAATACCCCGAAAATAACAAAGAACTTCATACTTCTTTCACCAATATACGCCAAAACTGCCTACTTTTGTGTATATATTTGTCGTTGTAAATTTTTACCAATTGGTACAGTGATACTAAACTTTATTACCTTGTATCTTCTTTTCTAAGTGCACTAACGTACATTCATTGTAGCACGTATAGAACAAGCTGTTTTAAATCACATAATATTCGAGCAAACTGTTTAAATTATTTAATATTAAAACCGGAAAACTAAAAAGCACTGTTTAACGCGTTCAATCAAGTCGAAGATCTAAGAGAGCTTGTTCATATTAACCTCCGTATATATAGCGGTTAGCCTGTCTGTCGGTCTGTTCCCCAAAACAGACAGTTTCTAGAATTTCGTCATTCTATGTTCCCATTCCGTAGCCTGGCATGCGATTTTTACGAATTTTGTACTCGCCCCAGTTAAATCTCAGAAATTTCGACACGGCACGCAACGTCTGGAAATAACTAATTGGATTTTCTACCGAAATGTTATTTTTACCTCTCAAATTTTGCCTTTTACTTTCAACCAATCGCAACCCCATGACGTTGCTCTACTCACGCCTTTTACTATATGTGTCTCGGTCTTGCGCCTATTATCTGTCTCTATCTACCCTGTTCTTATTAGTGCAAATTGATATTCCTTATTATAGATTATTTCAGTCCATGTGGACTATCTGGGTTAAATAACCCCGTATCGCACCTTCTCGTGAATATTAAGCCACGGTTTCTCCAAGATTCTTTGTAACCATTAATTATCTGCAACATTTTCGCCGTACGTGACTTTTAAACTACGCAGGTGTTCAAACATAATATTAATTCTCAGAGCTTTATTTTATTGGGTTTTTACAAGTTTTTATAGATATTATATGTTACTAACGGTTCAATTAACTTCAATTAAAATTAATACCCTTTAAATTTTAGTGAATCCTAACTAAATATTAATTATTATCTGTACGTTTTAATACCGGTTCCTTAAAATAGAGTTAATTAATATAAATTTTGCACGTAATTTTTATTTATTTCTTTACTAGGGATAATTAAATTACCCGTAAAGTTTTCTAATACTGTTTCCTTTTATATAAAGCTTCTTACAAATAATTTAAATCTCTTAATTTTAATAAAACGAATGAATTTTTATGCTTCACGGTTTTTTTTAATAACGTGTACCTTTTCCCAAAGCTTCTACACAGTGATTAAAATTATTTGATGTGATTATTTAATTTTCTACCCTGGTCTAAATATGAGTATTTTATATATATATATATATATATATATATATATATATATTTATATATTTATATTTAACGCATTATAACCTTTATTATTAAATATCGTATTCAGTTGGAATTAAACTTGCTATGTCCAGATTTTATAACGTTAAGTATTTAACATTATGCGCTATATCAAGAATTTATAACACGATCATCTGTTACGCTATTCGTGCAGACAAGAAACAAGTAGTAAAATGAATAGAAAAATCCTGTTATAACATAATGGAAACAAAAACGTCAATTTGCATATAACATAACATGATAATATACATTTGAGCCAATATAGATGTAGAATATTAAAATCTAAATAATCTTTGCAAATATACTTACAGAATGTTTTCAATCCTAAATATATACAAGAAGAAAATTAGACATAATATATATAGTATAGTTACCTGCTCTGTGACGTGCACTTGCTAAAAGAAATAACGTAACTGTAACTGAAACAAACCAAGAGTTAAATTACTCTAACTTATAATTTACAAAACCATTGTTGAGGATAACATTAATTTAAAGGCAGTAAAAAATTTCTCTAACACGAGCTTCGGTTTATACTAGTTGTGACTTAAGGAGTAATTACGTCATTACTTGTGCACTGAAAAAGTAAATTTTTAATACGCAGTTTGTAATTAATTGTGCGACCACGAGTAAGAAAATCTACAACCCTTACATGGTTAACAACCAGTAAACGAAGTGTTTATATCATACAGGAGCATCATCCAAAAGAAAACAGAATAAATATAGCTTAAAGGGTAACTGTCTGCCTCTGGTACCATAGCGGATCTGAAAAGTGTGTATTACACTTGCCGGCAGACTGTATACTAGATAAAACAACTTAACTAGACAGTAGCACTAAGTAAAACAAAGTACCGCAACTTACAGCGTTTCTTTACCTTAAAATGACGTTGTATAGAAAAAAATCGCTTTCACAGCTCGTGCTGTATTTATATGGATAGAAAATAACGTGTCTCAAAACAATTCCCAACGACAGCATGTTAAATATTCTGCAAACACCACTTGCTAGATACTTTCCAGTCAGCAGCTACGAAATATTCCTAGAACAATAGCCAATAACGCAAGCAAAAGGCATCAATATACTATAATGACTTCCACTAAATTTGTCCGCATGAGAAAATGACATCTGTTTAAATAGTCAGGTAAGTTAGCAACCCTCTTTACAGCATTATAAAGTGAAATGTATAGCAGGTTGCCCAACTGTTATAGAAACGCTAGCGATTTATTATATCCAACTTCAATACCTAGAACGAATTAATCATGGGACAGTCTATTACTCGTAAACTTGAGCGAGTTCAACACTAGCATGATAACAAATAGAATTTCTCAGTACCATTAGAAGCTTTTATATTTTACGATTCAGGTGGTTTAGAATGTATTTCAAGAATTTATAAATCAAAGTTTCTAGCCTTTGAAAAACCTATTAAAAGCAGTTGAACGAAAGCAGATGTTTGCTTATTTAAACATATTCATAGTGCGACTAACGGAGCAAAATATTATAGAATAAATACTTAAGAAAATTTTACAAGACGTTTTAAATAAATATTCATTTCAATTGAAAGGTACTCGAACTTGTTAAATAAAACTTCGTATGATTTGAAATAACATCTAAAGTCGTTTAAGTTAAAATTTTTAAGAGGCACTTCTTATAAGAAATAAAACAAGATAGTTGGAAATTAAAATTTATATGAACGATGCAGAAATAGATCAATTACAGGAATTTAACGTAACACATCATATATAAATGCCGCTAAGAACAACCTCAAACTTTTAAGAAACTATGACTTACGGTTGTCTTCAAGTGACTACAATAAAAGTCCATAGGTGCCAAGAATAATTTATTTAATAATCGGGTATTTGAATACAAATTTACTTTGCTAGGAACCAAACTGTCCCGGTATATTCTAGTGTTTTTGATAATGTCAAAAATCCGTGGTGCACCACGTGGACTCCCATTTATTATTCTATAATCAAAGGGGTGTTTAACGACAAACCAAACGTTTATGTTTACCCTCACATATGTCGGTGTTTATGATTTGTAAGTAATTAATTTGTAGTTCTTTACCGTGGGATATAACTACTATCATTTACTTTCATCTCCTTCTTGTGTTCAGAGGAATGCGATTGTGCCATTGTTTGGTCTGTCTATCAAGTATATCGCATTAAACACGTGATTACTGTGTGAACTAATAGGATCTCAGCACGTAAAAACCGCTTGTTTATGGCTTGTATTTTTTAATTAATCTGAATTAATCTGACCCCTGTTACACTATAGGAAAAAATATAATTATCTGTAATTCAATATTCGTCAATCTTACCAAGAAAGCGTTTATAATTTTTTACTACGTTTCAGGAACGTTCAAATGTGTCTGGGGTTTCTTGGTACTGCAACTATTTAACCCTGAATTAAATTTATTTAACTACATTCTTAAAAACTCTTTTATATTTGAGATGTATATTAAAAAATATACTGTTTTTCATAATCCTCAGTTTTCTTAGAATATGAAAAGATTCCACAAGAAAATTTATGGTTATAAATATTTTGTTTGCACTTTTGTTGATTTAAAATAATTTATGAATACGTTCCTCTAATATGCATTTAACAGCGATAAAACAATTATTTTGTGGTTTTTAAGGTTAGGATTTTAATCAAATTATCAATTTTACTGCAATTCTGTGCTTACTGAACACTATTATACATGTAATCAAAAAATCTGCAAGGTGCCTTAATGTTCATTTATTCCATTAAAGTTAATTTATTGTAATGCTTCGTTAATTTTCCAGGTATTATTCCTCATAGCTGACTGGTTCTGAAGTGAACCGCTGTCAATTTGGCAGTCAAATTGACAGTGGTTCACTTCACAACCAACCAGCTATGCGGAATAATACCAGCAAAATTGACGAAACAGACAACGTCCGCAGAAACCTCAAGAATATTATATATATATATATATATATATATATATATACATATATATATATTGATGTGATAAAGAGGTCAAAGAGATTATTGAGCATCACATTCTGTGCGAAAACAATCCCGAAAATAAAATTTTCCAATATTTAAATTTTACGCTGTATAATATTTTTATAAGATTCCTTTAATAAGATTAAAGTATTTCCGTGCAAAATAACACACTCTAAATACATGTAGTGTTGTGGGATATCATTTAAGAATGAAGTCCAACATTCAAATCCGTATGTAAACAAGTATTCTTTAGAAAAATATCTTAAAAACAAGTTTAATCGCTGAAAATAAAGCATTTATTCAAATCCGTGTGTACATTTTTAGTCCTGTGAAAAATACATTTACTTAGTACTTAGAAATACGTCGACTTGGTATGACCTAATTAATAAAGAAACGTTTTTTCCAAGAAGCGGCCGGAACTTTGAAAAATCCAGAAAATATAATAAAAATTGATAAGAAATATCTATGGTCTTCGCATTCACTGTACGAAAGAAGGAGACCGCAAACATTAACTTTAGGTATTAAATAAAAACAGACAGCCCACATAAATCAACAAACACCAACGAGGTAATAAAACGCTGTGATTTTAGACGCTAATGAGTTTTTCGGAGAAACATTGCGTCATTACGGTGTAAAATATTCCATACGATACTAGTAGGTTCTAGAAACTAGATAATTTTGTATATAAACAGATTCATTCATAAATACAATCGCAAAAATGTCACAATGCAAAAAGAATTTCGAAGATATTGTTTTAAGGTACGCAGTACGCATATCATAATTAATACAGTATTGCCCGAAATAAACAGTACCGAAATTGTAATTGTTTTGTATATTTAAAAAATACATATTATTGACACTTTATTATATGTTCTAAATGTGCACCTCCTCGTTCGAGACAGACTTCATAACGATGTTCTAAGTTTCTGGTCATGTTATTGAATAAGGGTTGTCTCAGGGCTGCGAAGAAGACTCTAACGGCATCCTTTAATTCATCGATGGTTTGTGGTGCCCGTTTGAAAACGGCATTTTTAGCCATGCCCCAAATGTATGCGTCTGGAGGTGTGAGGTCTGGAGAATGTGAAGGATAAGGGAAGTCAGTAAATCGTGATATGAATTTGCTTGGAAAATGTTCTTGAAGAAATTGACGAATTGCGGCAGCAGTATGGCAAGTTGCCCCGTCCTGCTGAAAAAATTGGTTTCGAAATGCCAAGTTACGTGCACGACAGAATTGACGTAGATCAGGGATAAATCGTGTTAAAATTTGTCTGTACCTCTGTTGATTAAGTGTGACTTGCCTACCATTCTCTTCGATAAAGTACGGACCAATGATTCCGTGTCCGGAAACAGCACACCAGGCACTCACTTTTTCACTATGTAAAGGAACCTCTTGAACCTCATCGGGTCTGGCAAAGCCCAGAAATCGATTTGTGCGACGATTCACATAGCCTGACAAGTGAAAATGTGCTTCGTCTGAAAACCAAACATTTTTCAAAAATTCAGGATTTTCATACTGTAACGCGAGAATTCTGGCGCAATATTCCACTCTACTGCGATAATCCGAGGATGTAGTTGTTGATGTACCTGAATCACATACGAAAATGTACCCAGCTCCTTCAGGATTCTTTGAAAGGAAGTTCTTTTTAAATCAAGTTGTAACGCTGTCCTTGCCTGGCTGACTTTCGGATTTTCTAAGATTTGCTCAAAACACGTTCATGGTTATTGTTGTTGTTAACTGTCCTGGGACGCCCCGAGTTTCCTTTTCGTTGGCACAATACACTACCTGTATTTCTAAACTTTTCAATAACCTTCAAAATTACAGCATTACTTGGAGAACGTTTATTAAACCTTTGTGTGAATTGATCAGACACGTATAGCAAACTTGCACCATTACGTCGGCCGATTCCGTATGAACGAAAATAATGCTCTACCAGAAACACTTTCTCCTCTGTACTTAACACCATTTTTAACAATTAGGCCCTACTAATTACTTGTTTGAGGTTTACTTGACAGGTCTATACTAGCTAACTTGAGTGTGACAGCGCACGCATAAAAACACCGCCAACTTAGTTTCAGTACTGTTTATTTCGGGCAATACTGTATTTACCATGTAACAGTGAATACAGAAGTTAATTTTAAACGAAACCTACAGAAATATGAAAATGGATAAATGCAATTATTTGATCTTGTGATATACTATGAAGATGGAAAATGCTTTGATATAAAAAGCTATTTAAAACTTTATTGAATAATCAAACCGAAGATGCACATATATACATATATGTTACAGGAGTTTTTCGTAATGGTGCGTATATCGCTAGTAGTAAAATTTAATTTTTTAAATTTAAATCAATTTGGCTAAAATGTGAAGTGCTTTATAATTATATTCGTAAATTCTATTAAATTTAATTTTCTTATTTTTATTCATTTTATGTTTAATTATACAAATATGTTTTAAATATCTTTTAAACACATTGTTCTGTAGCAGTTTATTAAACAATGTGTAAACTGTACCATTTATACATTTCTTGTCTCTAAATGAAACTTTTTATTTTGCCTCTTTCTCGTCTTAATTCCTGCTGCTTTTACTTTTAAATTAACTACCACAAAAAATATTTTTAATTACTTTCTTGTATGGGAATTTTATTTTGCAGTTAGTAATTTATATTAAGGAAGTTATTTTGAAAAGTACTATTACGATTATTGCAAACCAAAACCTATAATTTATTGCATTAATTTAACTGTATTCAAATATGTAACTTTTGCGTTACCTTAAGTGTTTTAACTGTAGCTTATCAGTGATTCCACTCAATTCAACCAATGCAGTGTAAACTGTTAAAAAAGTAACATCTAATAAATTTTAATTAATACTGCCATTATTGACGTCGATGTCTCATTGAAAATAGTTATTTATATTAATTCCTAAATATTTGCATTCCATACAAATCGATTCTACTTTGTAGGTAGTTTGCTATAGCCGTGGTTCCTTTTGTTGCAAGAATACATTTTACCGTTAAGAGTTTTCTAACCCTTTCATATAAGCTATCATAAAATAAAGAGATCTTGTTTCATCTCCATTCATAAATAAAAAGGTGTCATGCGACCAATTAAAAGCTGTTGTTGTCGGATTGCAACATTTCTAAATAATTTAAGGCATGACATTAAAAGGCCATCATTCGTAAATATACATAAAACACAATTCATGACGGCATTTTTAATTTAAGAATTTAATCATTTAATTTAGATATCGATAAACATAAAGATATTTACTGAAAGAAAGCGCACCCTGTATTATCGGGTTAATACCTCATCTACAAGCAAAACCTCTTTTATTATGTTGTAGCTAGATTTGATTTACATTTGGCCGAACAGATCGAATCAGCAAGAAATTGTTCGGTTGTAATTGTTCTCAGTCAAAATATTATTGATGAATGCAGCGTGATAATCTACCTTGTTATTTGAAGTTCATTGATTCTATTTCTGTATAGGTTCTAAAATAATGCAACGTATTGTACCATTCTGATTAAAGCTTTTGCAGAAACAACTGCACTCGGATAACTTAACTCATTATGGTTGTTTGTTTGGATTCAGATATTCGAACAATAATTGGACTAGGCGCGTTAAAGTTCCACTGACGTTGTAATGAATCTGATCTAGTTTAAATTTTCGTTCCGCACTCTCGCACCGTAAGCGGATAGTCAAGCACAAACACATTTTACATTTTCTTTGAAATTGCTAATAGACTCCAGCATGCATATAAATTTTTGACTGTTTAAATTATGAAAATATATACTAAACGCCTTTAATAAAATAAAAAAAGCTTGCGTTTTCTTCAAGAAGATATTTAGTGCTTGCGCAATAAAAACGTAAGTTATATATTTGTGTCAAAAACATTTTTGAGGTTATATTTAATGTTAGTTTAATTTTAAGCATTCAAATAAAATGGAAGAGTACAGCAGAGAACCATGCCCCTGGCGAATCGTAGATGACTGTGGTGGTGCTTTTACAATGGGTTTAATTGGTGGTGGTGTATTTCAAAGCATCAAGGGGTTTCGCAATGCACCTTCGGGTTTTAGTCGACGGCTGGTAAGTTATATATTTTTAAACCAATTGTAGAAACATTGTTTTTACTTTAGACTGGCAGTCTTACCGCAATCAAACAAAGATCTCCTATAATTGCCGGAAATTTTGCAGTTTGGGGTGGAATGTTTTCAACAATAGATTGTGCCCTAATACATATTCGTAAAAAGGAAGATCCTTGGAATTCGATTATTAGTGGAGCTGCTACAGGTGGAATCTTAGCAGCGAGAAATGGATTACCTGCAATGGCTGGTAGTGCATTTATCGGTGGAATGTTATTAGCATTAATTGAGGGTGTGGGTATTATGTTCACAAGGCTATCGGCTGAACAGTTTCAACCTCAGTTACCACCTATGGAAGATCCATCACAATTAGGTCCTGTACAGTCAAATCCTAGTAGTGGTTTTGGTTATAATTAATATAAATTTATCTACGACTGTACTGCAACAGTTAGCTATTTGTATTCATTTAGAAAATTTGTTTTCCTATATAGTTGTAACATAGAATCTGTTAAATAGTTTTAGTGACCATTATTTTCGAACTGCATGCAATGGAGCGAATTTCAATTGATATATATGGCTCTGCTATATAATTCAAAAGTAATCACTATTGTAGGAATTATATTACTTGCAGTTGAATAAAGCATGACTCGGTAAGCGTAATCAGTTGGTATAGTCTATTTTAATAAGAAATAATAATACCATGTGAATGAAATACTACTGTAACATTCGCTTAATCAACGTCATCGAGACATATCACAACTGTTGAGTAGATGGACAGTTACAAATGTATTTCTTTAAATGATCTAGTAAAGTGCACGTTCTGGCTTACATAGCAACTTCGGAAAGGCCAATCCAAATAAAGTGATTCATTGAGGTTGTTAGGATAACCTTACATACTCGCTTCTGGAAGTTGCTTCTTCAGAAAAAGTGACGCTAGTTGTGCGTAATGCTTTACATAGTAACGGCAAGAAGTGGCTTCTAATATTGACCCATTTTCTTGCTATTACATATACAACAAAAAATGTTTTTAATTCTAAGTAAAGCAGAAATTCTACATAAGAATTCATTGTTTAGCTTCTTTTAATGTTGTTTATAAGCCTAAACGGAAGACACGATACTAAATTGTATGACATAACCTAACAAATGATACGCCATATTATAAAAAGAAGCGAAGAAGTTAAAGTTGAATCAACTTCTTTGCTTCTTTTTATTATGATTTATTCAGGAGTCACCTGCACTCAGCAGCCAATCAAAATATGTATAGAAAAATAAGCAACTTCTAGAAGCGAGTATGTAAGGTTACCCTGAGGCCGTCTTTTATTCACATGTATTTTGGCAAGTTTTTAAAATTGTGTTCTAAACTGCTTATGAGTGATTGTCATTTTTGTATAGCAGTACATGCAAATTTTTTACTTTACAGAAGGATAACTTATTTTTCGTTGAAAGAGGTGAAATCCAAGTCGATATTAGAGAGTATCCGCTGTAGATACGGTTTTATAGATTTTTAAACGAAACTTCTTAACTTTTTGAAACAGAATTGATTATATTGGCAGAACCTGGCATAAAAATCCACCGTCTGCTCACAATGACGGTATACTGAAGTAAATTATAACTGATATTTGACCCTGATCAAGTTATGGGTTAACAAAGTTGCACAAATGATGCACATTTTTGCTTTAACCAATCTATGAAATGTCCAATGCAGCATTTTTCTTTCTTTGAACAAAAAGTAAATACTTATTACTGCGATACATTTCTTGTAAACTGAAATTTTCTGTTCGCAAAGGAGTTGCGGTGTTACATGACAATATCAAATAGGTAAAGTGCTTAAATATTGACCACCAATAATATGCAATATAGTTCATGTGTAGGCAACTCAAAAGATTTTCAGATTTTCTATATAAAGAGCTTCAAACAAGGTGCAAATTGCAATTGAGTCCTGGCCAAAAAGGAAAGATGTAGTAAACGTGCAATGTCTAGACTGCTGGTTAGACCGAGTGGGTTGTATTGTTCTCTGTAAGGGCCTGCTTTGAAGACCCCGTTTCTGTGGGTATGTATAACAAGGTGAGTGCATGAATCGCATGCCGCAGTACCCAAGCTATCTGTCTACAGACAGCTCACTCCATGTCTTACAAAATCGACTACTGTAATGTCGAGAGTTCACTCCATAAAATAAAATAACATTTACTGAAAAATTACCCAATTGCAACAAGTAAGAAGAATGAGGCGGACAGCTTATTGTACAAAAATTAACATGAGCTTTATACCCTGCCTCCAAAAGCCACCTTGAAAATCATAAAGATAAAAGCGTACCAAGTAATATCCTCTTCGTAAATTATTGTTTTGGTATTTTATTTTTTAAAATTGGATTTATTTTCAAGATTGGGAAAAAAATCTTGTCTGTCTTTTTTAAATTTTGGTTCTAATTTTTTTTAATTAATTTTAAAAAATTAAGTTTAATGTATTTTATTTTTGTTTTCAAACTTAATTAAGATTCAACAGTCTATTTCTAAAAAAAAACAATTTAATAATCGCACAAGGGATTGCTTGTTGCTCAAACAATGATTTGCCATAGTTCTTAGACTAAGATCTTCTAAATTTTGATGTTGAGATGTGTAAACAACAGACTTTCAATGACATAGATTTTCTCTGTTCTTCCCATTTATTTGAAAATATATTGTTGTTACATTGCCAAACTGGAAAAATAATGAGCAGCAACAACATCCTGTTGAAAATGTAATTAATATTAGTATTGTCTTTATTGATTACTTTATAACAATGTAAGATTTTATTTTAACAGGCAAAGTTTAGCCAAAGGCTATCCTATCACTTAGCCTTATTATGCCTCAGGCTGCACAAAGTTTTCGTTTTAGTGTTAAGACTATGGGATTTTATAATTTGAAAATGAAAATTTTTTTTGGGTTTATGTGAACTTAGGTTGAGAACTTTTAATTTATTGATGTGTTTTGCCAAACAGTTTCCCAGACCAAAATGAATGTGTGGTTATCGTACTTAGCCAATGTGAGTTTTATGGTGGGGACATGTACGAGTTCATGAGAAAGGCGTTTCAAATTTGACACTACTTGAATTACCAGAGAATATTGATGCATTAAACGCGAGCGACAGTTTAAGGGCACATTCATTTTGGTCTTAAATTAACACATTCTCAACCTTTTCACACAAACTAAACAATTTTTTCTACATTCCAAGCTCTATCCAGAAATGTCATCATTAGTTTTCAAAAAATTAAAACGTTTCCATTTTCAGAAATATTACAAAAGAAACGACAATTTTATCACTCTAGTAAGTACCTGGTGTGTAGTTGTAGTAAAAAATAGCTTCCATATTTTTCCAGTACAAATGTTGTGAAATCTTTTTACTTGCTAGGCTCAAATTAAGGCTCTTGATGTAAAGAACCAAATTGATTTATAATTTAAAGCAATGTATGATTCATATTATCTTTTAAGCTTTATATGTGTATATATATATATATATATATATATATATATATATATATATATATATAATAAAAGACAGGTTATTTGCAGTCCGCAATAAGAAATTGTGTAGAACAATATATAAAATTAGATGTAGTATCTGTAAACAAACTCTGAAAATAATAGAGCCTATTGACGAATACAAATCGGGCTGGTAGTTATATAGCCATTAACAAAACATTAGCTTATTACTTCATAGGGGAGGAAACATCCACTGACCGACGGTTTCGGCTTTATTAAGCCTCCTCAGAGTGAAATAGTCTCCAAGAACCCTATGAAGTAATCGAAGCTATTATACTGGTATAATTTCGAAACAATCTCTGTACTATGGCAAAAGTAAATAAAACCGCCATCAGGTGATAAACATCAACACTACTAAGCGTGAAAGTACAAAAATTGAATCGAAACTACATAGTAAATCCTATAGATGGCTATACAAGTACGTGTGGCCATTTGAGATTTGCGGAATGTTACAGCAAAATTTATTTGCAAACGTAACAAACCTTCTCGCGGCGACACCCGGGTTCATGCCCCAAGGCAAATCAAATAATAAAAGACAGGTTATTTGCAGTCCGCAATAAGAAATTGTGTAGAACAATATATAAAATAAGATGTATCTGTAAACAAACTCTATGAAAATAATAGAGCCTATTGACGAATACAAATCGGGCTGGTAGTTATATAGCCATTAACAAAACATTAGCTTATTACTTCATAGGGGAGGAAACATCCACTGACCGCCGGTTTCGGCTTTATTAAGCCTCCTATATATATATATATATATATATATATATATATATATATATATATATATATATATATAGTTAATTACACAAGGTAAGTTGATAAATACTATCATATTATAGTGAATAAGATGAAATAATAACTTAATAACTTAGACTTTTATGCAAAGCCCAAATGATCATTTCAAATCCAGCGTAATTGGTAAACGTATGGTTCCGGCAAAACCAGGATACAGGTTCAAGTCCTGTCCAAGACCTTATATTTTCCATCTTTCAATTACTTGCTCGATTTGAAATGATCATTTGGGCTTTGCATAAAAGTCTAAGTTATTATTTATGAGGTCATAAAAGGGCATTAGCAAGTTCAAATTTGTATTTATGTCAAATTAGCAAATGTATAAATTTGTCACGCGAAGTTTGAGCCATGTTTTAACAAAATTGGTTCGTATTTGACAAAGTAACAGTAAATATTAGGGTTAGTTGAATATAGCATAAAATTTATTGTAAATATTAATTATTAATAAGTTAAGAAACATAATTTGAGGCGCATAAATGCATATAAAACGTAAACTACGGCAAGCATAATTATGATTTATTTTAAATATTCTAAAGAATAAAAGCTTTCAGGTCGAGAGCATATGTAAAGCGGCAGTCGTTAGTTAGGTTGCACGTTTTATAGATTCTAAGAACTTTATAGTAGTAAAAAGATAACAAACATAAAATCTTGTTAACAAATACTAGCGGGAATAATTTTATGAGGACGAAACACAGGTGCAGACAGCACGTACGAAAACAATATCGATTTATAGAGAGAAAAGATTATACATGCAGGCTTGATATTGCAGCGGGGTGAAGACACGCTATGTTTTCGGAATAAATATATATATATATATATATATATATATAATAAAAGACAGGTTATTTGCAGTCCGCAATAAGAAATTGTGTAGAACAATATATAAAATTAGATGTAGTATCTGTAAACAAACTCTGAAAATAATAGAGCCTATTGACGAATACAAATCGGGCTGGTAGTTATATAGCCATTAACAAAACATTAGCTTATTACTTCATAGGGGAGGAAACATCCACTGACCGACGGTTTCGGCTTTATTAAGCCTCCTCAGAGTGAAATAGTCTCCAAGAACCCTATGAAGTAATCGAAGCTATTATACTGGTATAATTTCGAAACAATCTCTGTACTATGGCAAAAGTAAATAAAACCGCCATCAGGTGATAAACATCAACACTACTAAGCGTGAAAGTACAAAAATTGAATCGAAACTACATAGTAAATCCTATAGATGGCTATACAAGTACGTGTGGCCATTTGAGATTTGCGGAATGTTACAGCAAAATTTATTTGCAAACGTAACAAACCTTCTCGCGGCGACACCCGGGTTCATGCCCCAAGGCAAATCAAATAATAAAAGACAGGTTATTTGCAGTGCGCAATAAGAAATTGTGTAGAACAATATATAAAATAAGATGTATCTGTAAACAAACTCTATGAAAATAATAGAGCCTATTGACGAATACAAATCGGGCTGGTAGTTATATAGCCATTAACAAAACATTAGCTTATTACTTCATAGGGGAGGAAACATCCACTGACCGACGGTTTCGGCTTTATTAAGCCTCCTATATATATATATATATATATATATATATATATATATTAGGTAGTTAATTACACAAGGTAAGTTGATAAATACTATCATATCATAGTGAATAAGATGAAATAATAACTTAATAACTTAGACTTTTATGCAAAGCCCAAATGATCATTTCAAATCCAGCGTAATTGGTAAACGTATGGTTCCGGCAAAACCAGGATACAGGTTCAAGTCCTGTCCAAGACCTTATATTTTCCATCTTTCAATTACTTGCTCGATTTGAAATGATCATTTGGGCTTTGCATAAAAGTCTAAGTTATTATTTATGAGGTCATAAAAGGGCATTAGCAAGTTCAAATTTGTATTTATGTCAAATTAGCAAATGTATAAATTTGTCACGCGAAGTTTGAGCCATGTTTTAACAAAATTGGTTCGTATTTGACAAAGTAACAGTAAATATTAGGGTTAGTTGAATATAGCATAAAATTTATTGTAAATATTAATTATTAATAAGTTAAGAAACATAATTTGAGGCGCATAAATGCATATAAAACGTAAACTACGGCAAGCATAATTAAGATTTATTTTAAATATTCTAAAGAATAAAAGCTTTCAGGTCGAGAGCATATGTAAAGCGGCAGTCGTTAGTTAGGTTGCACGTTTTATAGATTCTAAGAACTTTATAGTAGTAAAAAGATAACAAACATAAAATCTTGTTAACAAATACTAGCGGGAATAATTTTATGAGGACGAAACACAGGTGCAGACAGCACGTACGAAAACAATATCGATTTATAGAGAGAAAAGATTATACATGCAGGCTTGATATTGCAGCGGGGTGAAGACACGCTATGTTTTCGGAATAAATCGAGCAGAAACGGTATAGAAATCTGGGGATATGTTACTAACAGAGCACGACGGTTACATTAAATAAACAAGAATAGGATAAACGACAATAGCGGGGGTTAGGAGAATATTGTTTAAAAATGAAATAAGATGGAAGATTTTGTGTATAAGTGTGAATGAAACGACAGATATACGCGTCTACAGTGGGCGTATTGTAGAGGCTAGAACTTAAAATGACAGTTGCCAGGATTTCGTGGTATCGAGCTTGTTTGGAGCGAAAATTTCCTAGATTTGAAAGACTGTTGAGCTCGGTAGGCTAAAAATACGTAGAATTTGTCAAGGATAATAGGATTGTTTGTGGAAGTGTTCAACCGTTGGCGTGATACCAAGAAAAGTGCGACAGGAGTGTTGGAAATTGATGTAGGGGGGGGTGGCTTTTGAAGGTGATATAAACCCATAGGGGGTGGTAAATCGCTCTCTTCTCTTTTGTCTTTACTTACGATCGCCTACCTAACTACATAGCAAAGTGATTGAGTAAAATTACAGTTAAGTTAGCACAAGTGGGTGCTTTTTATATCTTTGGCTATAAATAATCAAAATTATAACGCAAGTAAGTACAATTTTAGTATTGGGTGTTTGAAGGCGGCGTATGTACTCTGAGTACAGAGTAAATGTATGGATGGACCAGCAACTGTACGAGGGCATGGTAGTACCGTGCACTTGTGAGAACAAATTTAATTAGAAACGGTGTGTTCCTGATGGTGAGAGGCCAACTGGAGACAGTATCTGAACGTGCAGTCGAGAAGGAGGATCACGTTGGAGATGGTGTTCATATAAAGAACCTGGAGACAGTATTTGAACGTGCAGTCGGGAAGGAGGATCACGTTGGAGATGGTGTCCATGTAGAGTGCACTTGAAACAAAATCCAGGTAACTAGACATTTTAATTGACGAGTCAATTTTAATAGGACTTAATAAAAATTTTATGTAATAATTTGATGATATCACTTGAAGGTGAAAACTATAATTTGTGTAAAAGATAAAAGGGATTTAGGAAATTGCAGTGCCGTTGTTAGCACGTAGATAAAAGGAGGTTTACTATGAGCTCGTATTTGACCTGGGGTATAAAGTAAAGATTGGAAATAAGCCCAGTTACTTTGTTTCAGGATTGATGTAGGATGATTTTAAATTAATTTCTTTAAACTGAGCTATTATTTACCACAAGTAATAAAATGTTTTTGAGCTTAAACTGAATTGATACGCAACTGATTGGATATGTTAATAAATATTTATGTACTTTTGGCAGTCAGTGTTATTTTTAGTAGGTTAGGATTTTCAGTGAACGAGTAAGCAGCCGTGGCGGATATCTCTGAGGAAGCGGGAGGTTTTGGCGTCCGAATGAAAGCATCTTCAAAGGATATTGGTGTTAAATGCTATAAATTGTAATTCTAGGTGGTTGGGCTTCAATTTTAGGTAGGTAGAAAATTTTGTAATTACATTTAAAAAATTTTGGGGAGTTTCGAAGGTAAGCATCATAAAAATTTTTATGATAGCATGAGTTAGAGGTGTTACAACAAGCGAATACTGAGGAAACACGGCAAAATATATGTGTTTCAAAATAAAGTAGCATTAATTGGGGAATATATAGATCATGAAGAGTTATCAAGAAAAGTTAGATGACTGTTTCCTGTAAACCCACCTGTTTCCATTATACACTACACCTGATTTTCCAATGCTCCACCCAAAGGTACTACATTGGCCAGGAAGCGAGTTTTTTACCTGGAAAATCTGGAATTTTGCCGAACCCACGCTGTTCCAAGCAAGGTAGGGATTTTTAACGTGCATGACAACACACACATGGGACCTCCATTTTACCTCTCATCCGAACGAGGGTGTATTTTTGTGAAAAATGCTCGCCTAACATTTTTCAAGAGGACCGTATTGGGACTTGAACCCGGGACCTTAGGTGTAGTAGTCACACACATACCAACTACGCCACGGAGCCGCCTATTTCCATTATACAGGGTGATATTAAAAAATACATGTTTTTAAAATATTTTCATTTAGGGTAGAAACTTTAACTTGAAAATAGGTACACATTAGTTGTTTACTAATACAAATTATTACACTTCAAAAATAGGATAATACTTTGTGCACACACAGTATTTCATAAAAATTAAAACTCGTAATTATTCCTCATACAATTTACCACAAAAAAAAATCATATTTAAATATACCTGACAGATATCAAGTGTACAGAATAACTTACCTCCATTTCTGAGAGGATATCCTCGACTATCGAAATAGGATATTGTTCGTCTTTTATAACTTTATTCAGTGTTACTTTACAATCTGCGCATAGGCGAATACTGCCGTTAGGTTTTACGACTGGTACAATCGGTGTACCTTAATCTGATTGGTCGATTTTCATAATTATACCTACTGCACAAAGGCTATCGATTTCTTTGTCTTTCTTTTTTTTAGGACGTATGGAATTCTACGTGGTTTTATAAAAATTGGTTGCCCGTTTTCCAATAAGCTAAGATGTCCATGATATGTCGGTATACCGCCAATACAGTCGTGGAGTAAATTTTTAATAGGTCGTCTAGTTTAGGATATTGTTCTGATTGTAAGGTTCTGATATCCGCTAGATTTACTTTCAGGAGTTTCATCCAATTTCTTCCTAATATCGGGTCTACAGGTTTGTCGATTATGAATAGTTTTCCATGAAATGATTTATAAGTCCAGTTGACATATGTGACTCCAACTGGCCTGATGATCTGACCAGTGTAAGTTTTCATCTGTATGTCGGTATCGTGTAGCTTGCTGGTGAGTTTTAGTTCTTTAAACAGCTTAAAAGATATCGACGATAGGGTAGCGCCAGTGTCAAACTCCATTCGTATTTTTTTATCTTCAACTGTTACAGTAATCATGTATTTGTCCGTCATAACCGTGTGTATCATATTTATATCACAGGCGCTGTCACTACTAGTGCAGGATTCTTCGTATTGATGAACTTCTCTTTTCTTTTGTAGACATACTCTACTTAAATGACCTCTACGGTTACATTTGTAACAAGTGTGGTTGATGGCCCCGCAGTCTCTAGCATCCTTGTCGCATCTGAAACATTTTCCTTTTA
Organism: Platerodrilus igneus; assembly: GCA_036346225.1. NCBI lineage: Eukaryota > Metazoa > Arthropoda > Insecta > Coleoptera > Lycidae > Platerodrilus > Platerodrilus igneus. Next base: position 1,031,080 of record JARFIW010000791.1, read on the forward strand.
GGTCACGAAAGGTAATTGAGGATTTTGTATTGGCCACTGTAGGGTTTATAGTTGGTTTTTTATTACTAGTAGGTATTGTCGAAATTTTATTTATTCTATCTTCTTGGTCTGCTTTGTGAAGCGACATAATTTTATTCTATGTTTTACTCATCTCAATTGCTGTTGCCGTTTGAATTAATTCTTGAAATATGAATGTTTTCCTTTCTTGTAAAATTTGCGTTCGAATTTCTCCATCACATAAACCTCTTATGAATTGTAAGGTTAAAAGTTTTCAGCAATAAATTTTTTTACAATTTGAGCAATTGAAGTCACGGTCTATAGCGGACTTTTATAGTTCTGTAGCATATGAAGCAACTGTTTCATTTTCATTTTGTAAGTGTTAGAAATTTATGTTGAAGTGTCCATTGACTCTGATGCGTATCTATATATTCTTCTAAATTTTTATTAAGCTGTTCAAAACTCATGCTAAGCGGATCCTCCGAGGAGCAGAAGATATATTCTCTTGTGTAATTCAGGTGAGAGCGTCGATAAGAAGACGTAAACCTTCGTATGAGGTTCATGAAGACAGTTCAGTGTGATATAGAGTTGTATTCTTCTAATAAAATTTTTTAACAATTCTTTTTCTTGTGACGACTGTACGGGTATTTTAGATAAGGTAGAGCTAAGATTACTAAGTGTGGTGCTACCTGTAGCCAGTGGCATAAAAGTTGTGTTCTTCATAGAATCCATAAGTTTTGTCTTGACATTCGTGAACATTTCTTGAAATTTGAAACGATATTGTATTTCCACGTCCAGTTCAGGCTCTTCATTTCTAATTCTATATCTTTTTGTACCTGTTCAAACTGTGTTAAGCTGATCGTAAGAAGGTGTATCCTCGTTGTTATTTCATCGTCAGTCATTTCTGTTCTTGATGCCAGGAATATTTTGGTACGTGTGACATTCGTGTAGCACAGCGTGGTTCTTTGTTAATTTAACTAAATAGCTAGCCATCGTCTCCAGAATATTATATGCTAAATATATAAACACGTTTTAAATAATTACATTCTGTATTATTCCTATCAATCACAATAATTATTATATCTCAAATTGACATCTGTCATTCTCCCAGCAGCCCTTATACAGGGTGTTTTGAAACATCGTTTAAAGATTTTAAGGGCATGTAGTACGATCGAAAATAAGGTTGAAAGTCATAATAAACATATGTCCACAAATTAACCGTCTACGAGATAATAAATAAGTAAACGATAACATATCCCAGTAAACAGGTACTTATCAGCTTTTGTACTAATGGACATTCTTTACATGCACGTCGCTTCTATGCTGAAACGTTTCCTGATCGCTAACTGCCTTCGCATGTTATATTTCAGGCGGTGTTTCAACGCCTAAGGTTCGTTTGAGAAGCTGTCTTATGATACTGGACGGCAGAGAATACCATGAACTCCACAGATAGAAGATCGAATGTTGAATATTATTGATGAAATTCCCAAAACTAGTCTTAAAAAAAATTCGGCTCAAGTGGGTGTAAGCAGTTATCTTGTTTGGAGAACTCTTCATGAGCTACTCCTATACCCCTACCATATCCACCGGACACAAGCCCTTACTGCTCCGGATTATCAAGCGAGAATGACTTTCTGTGAGTGGTTTTTGCGAACAGCTGCTGATCGGCAAGATTCCACTAATAACATCCTTTTCACTGATGAAGCTGGTTTTACTAAAAATGGAATATTTAATTTCTACAACAATCACGTTTTGTGTGACGAGAATTAGCATGCTTTTGTTGAAGCCGGACACCAGCAACGTTTCTCTCTAAACATCCGGTTAGGCATGATAGGGAAATGGTTGTTAGGACCGATTGTTTTGCCACAACGCTTAACAGGTATTGCATACTCTACATTTGATTTGCCGATGCTCCACCCGAAGATACTACATTGGCCAGATAGCGAGTTTTTTACCTGGAAATTTTGAATTTTGCCGAACCCTTGCTGTTGCAAGCAAGGTAGGGATCTTTAACGTGCATGACAACACCTGCACACGGGAGCTCCATTTTACCTCTCATCCGAACGAGGGCGTATTTTTATGAAAAATGCTCACTTAACATTTTTCAAGCGGATCCTGTCGGGATTTGAACCCAGGACCTTGGGCAAGTAGTCGCACGCATACCAACTACATCACGGAGCTGTCTAGGTCTTTCAAACCTCGAGTTCTTGGAAAATACTTTACCTGAACTGTTGGAAGATATACCTATAAATCTGAGACTGAACCTCTGATTTATGCAAGATGGAGCTTCACCGCAGTGTACGCTTGCTGTTAGGGAACATATTATCAATGAATTTCCTATGGGAGATGGATAGGGCGAGCAGGTCCCATTGCTTGCCCTCCAAGATCTACCAATCTAAACCCGTTGGACTTTTTGTATCTGGGGTTATTTGAAAAGTTTAGTGTACGCAACACCGGTAAACGATCTTCCAGAGTTGCGCCAACGAATAGAACACTGTTTCCAGGTAATTCGAGAAAACCCTTGTTTTTGAGTGCACGCTTCCTTTGAAAGAAGATGTAGATCCTGTGTCGAAATGGAAGGACGTCATTTTGAACAACTTCTTTAGTTATAATCTATTTTATGTTAAAATGTAACATCTTAATAAAGCAAACTTATTCTGCAATTGTGATAAAATCGCTGTTATCTCGTAAACAGTTAATTTGCGGACATATGTTTATTATGACTTTCAACCTTATTTTCGATCGTACTACATGCCCTTAAAATCTTTAAACGATGTTTCAAAACACCCTGTGTATCCCATACGAACTAATTAGAATGAATTTAGGGATAGAAACCCGTATAGCAAAAATATGAGACACCGGAGGAAACGTCATTATAGAAAATGTAGAGAAAGTGGATAGTTGGCTAGAATATATAGGGAATTTATATGCAGGAGAGGAACTAACTGCATTAGAACGGAAATTAGACATTGAAAAGGATTTAGAGATGAGTTTGAATAAGCATTAAAGGGTTTGAAAAATGGTAAGGCGCCGGTACAGATAAGGTGCGAGCAGAAACTCTAAAAGCTGCTGGACAAGCAGTAACAGAACGTCTCTTCCAACTTGTAAGCGATATGTATGAGACAGACGAAATACCCAAAGATTTCAAACGTAACATCATAGTCGCTATACCAAAAAAGAGAGGCCCATAGATGTGAAAATTTTCGAACAATAAGTTTGACAGCACACGTGTAAAAAATATTAACTAGAATTGTACAAAGACAAATAGAAAAACGAGTTGAAGAAATACTAGGGAAAGATCAACTTGGGTTTAGGCAAAACAGGGGAACATAGGAGACTATTTTAGCTCTGAGGGTGATAATGAAGAAAACAATAGAAAAAGGGGAGAGCGTGTATATAGGGTTTGTAGATCTGGAAACTCCCATTGATTTTTAACTTGTACATCGAAGAGGCAATGAATACTGTGCTACACTTCGTTTACAGTTTTACCTGGTCGGTAATGCAGTTAACAAAATGTTACGCTTAGATTCTGGTACATTGAAATGGCGATAGATGGCTCTTAAAAGCCGGTAATACAATTACCAAAGTTCCTAAGATACACATGACGTCACTGATAATTTATATTGCGCCATAATTAAGAGAAGGTACATAAAATTTAAACAATAAAAATTAGATAATCTACTCACGTGAAGGATCAGCTAACCGGCAGGAAATCCGCCACGGTAACCTCGGCATCGCTGCTGGTAGAGTTGGACATCCAAATTATCTCGGGGTCATGGGATGCTCCAGGGTCATCTCCGTTCCTATATGCAGTGGAAGACGGGAATAGGGAATTAAGGAAAGATACTCAAGATAAGGAAATCTACATAATAAGATAACACGACACCCGGCACGACTGTTCACTTCAAAGTTCGGCGTAAAAAAAGCCACGTTTCCGCGCGAGAACCGCGGAACTCCCTACTCTTTGTAGCATTGCCTTACCCCTATCGGGATAATTCACACTTGCCAATTGCACTATTGTGACGTACCGGAAGCCCCGCCCAGTTCATTTAAAATGTTCGCGCGTCTTGCGTATTTAAAATTATGGCGGAAGCTTCCGCACATTAAAAACTACTTAACATAAAATGTTAAAGTGCAAATTCAGTTTGCACGTAACAATCGCGACAAAGCCACAAAAGAAAAACTTAAAAAGAAAAGTCTGTTAGCACAGTAACAGCTTAAAATCTAAGTCCTTACTACCCTACATAAACCCTAACTTAAAACCTACAAAATGTTTATATAAGGCGCCACCTGGTTTTTCGACCGATAGCACGTCTACCGAAGTACCAGGAAACGGAATAGGTAGCCCGATAGTCTTTGACTACACTACTTACCGACAGCACAAATTTGTCGGGGAGCATGAAACACTGCTTAAACTAACACGGGTGCGACAAGTCGCCTAACCTATCTAAACCTATCTAAACTTATCTAACTAAAGCTAACATATAGTTCTTATATGCAAACACACATGAGTGTCGCATCAAACTATTCTTCTTTTGGCAAGAAGTGCCCAAATTTAAAAAATGTTCATGAGAGTGCGTCACCTTGCACTCTGGCAAATTTTGTTTCTGGTACTTTGGTTTCCTCCGATGCACATTTAACTTGTCCATGACACAGTTGTGAATCCACAAATTTACCAAAAGTACCGCCTACTAAATCCTTATATGCTAACCTGACAAATTACATTTCTAAATTGGGTTAGCTTTTTCACTTAAATTTCAGAAAGATAATTCCACGTCTGGTCATATATACCACACGTTAGGACGATAAAAGATAAGATAAGATCTCAAATTGATGTTAAAGATAATAGATAAGGTAAAGATATTAAGCTTAAGTTGTTATCCTCAAAGGTAATGAATAAGATAACGGTATTAAGCTTTAGTTATTATTTGAGATACTCGATAAGATAACACGATATTAAGTTAAAGTGATTATAAGAGATAGTAGGTAACATGAATTTAAACAGAAGTTATTGCTCAAGATAACCGGTAAGATAACGCGACATAACTCGAAGTTATTCCTAACGGTAGTCGGTAAGATAACGATAAATTAAACCAAAGTTATTACTAACGGTAATCGGTAAGATAACGATACTAAACTAAGGTTATTACCAAAGGTAATCAATAAGATAACGATATTAAACCTAAAGGTATTATCGAAGATAATAAAGAAGACAAAGATATTGGCCTAGTTATTACCCAAGACAATGCTCCAGTAGAGCCGTTTAAATGGGATTGACCCTATAAAACACAGCGTAGTCTGAAGGACCACCTGCGATATTAATCCGACAAGATAAGATATACACATTTTAAAATTCACTAGACTCCTAAGAGAACTAGTACGATAATTTTCCTAACGAGTGCTTCAACTACGATAAGAAAATCAGACAAAAGTTGACACAACAACTTACAAGTATCATTACAGATACAAACACACAAAAACAACTGTTATAAGGTAGTTTTTTAAATCGGTAGCACCCTAAACACACAAAAATGCCCAATTATAAGCAGTTAAATACAGATACACTGTCCCCATATGCTAAAACAACCGAGAATTTAATAAGATAACAATAAGAAGCGATAGCGTCTCACCACAAAGTTCAATAAAAAATAACGAAAAAAAAGTTTATAAGTTATGTAGATTTAGTAGAAAAAGGAAGGAATAATGTTGTAGTATAATGATGTAGTATAATGTGGGCGATTGCAATAATTCAGAGGAAAAACACACGGAATAGACAATCCTAGCTTTTGCAACTGCGAATATGAACTATTTCTTTCAATGGCATAGATCGCGCGTGTCCTATGTGAGCCCAAAGAAGAAAGCATTCACTCAACATCAGCCAAAACCAGTCATAAAAATTCAATGGGTTATTTCAACCAAAGTTACGACAATTACCTTTCAATTAAACCATATAAGAGAAATACTAAAGACCGAACAATATGTAGTAGGAAAATTTCAAGGGTTAATTAAATGAAACGACAGAGCTATATTGGGGGGGTGTAGAGGATGAAGTGATATATATCTAACGGTATGGTGAAGGAAAAGTCAACCAGAAGAAAAGATAGCTAAATTAAGGTAAGTAAAGTTAAACGTGTAAGAAATTATATACTATATGAGAGAAGGAATAAGTAATTAAAGATACTAATTGAGGGTGAGAACAAAAAATATTAGGTAAATCGTGAGGAGAATGGGGCATGAAAAACTTAATTAGCATTTGGGTCGGCAGAGAATGGCTTAAGGTCTTTAATATGCCACCTGCCTTGGCGTTTTCCTTCAGTATCCTGAAGTTCATAGATAAGGGACTAATAACACGTGTGACTTTACAAAGAATGAATTTAGGGCCAATTTTGAAGAAAATTTCTTAGATGCATCCGATAAGACATAGTTCTTTTCCAAACTTGTTCGCCCAAGGCAAAGGAAATATTTCGCTTACGTAAGTTATAATGGTCCTTACTCTTTTCGTAAGCTTTTAACAAATTTTTCTAACGTCGTTAAAGATAGAAGGTAGTGACTGTTGGTCCTTGTCCCAACGTACTTTATCGTCAAATTCAATTACGTTAGTATCGTCAGGCACTAAACCATAGTAACTCCCATCGATTGGGGTATATCTTCCAAAACAAGAAAAGACGGAGTGAATTGGGTTGCTTCGTGTTTAGATGTACGCAAAGCTTGAGCAATTTCAAAGATATGTTCATCCCATGTAGTATGGTCTGAATCAATATAAGACGAGATAGCGGTAATTAACACTCGATTTACTCTCTCGGTAGGGTTTACTTGGGGTGATATTTTGCGTTAAACCAAATTTTTGTACTTTGTAACTTTTAACGAAATTCTGAAAATCTTTAGAGATAAATTGTGCACCATTGTCACAAAGAATAATCTGGGGACACCAAAGATAAGAAAGACATTCTGTTCTAGGAATTTAATTATTGCAGCGGAGGTAGCTTTACGTAAGGGTTGCACCATAACAAATTTAGAAAACCAATCGGTAACAACTAAAAGATATTGATTACCTCTTCTCGATCGAGGAGAGGTCCTAATAAGTCAAGCGATATTAATTGAAAGGGATAAGATACACGCTTAAAGTTACCCATTAAACCAGGGCGAGCGTCTTGTGAACTCTTATGAGAACCACAAATTTTGCAGCTTTTAATGTAGCGACAAACAGATTGCTTAAGTGTGGGCCAGTAATACAATTCAGATATTTTCGCGAGAGTTTTGTAACACCAAGGTGTGCAGCTAAGGGATCGTCGTGACATAATTTGAGCACCTCACTGCGATTTGCAGTGGGCACAACGAGTTTCCATTCAGGTATATTCGATATTTTATGTGGGGACGAGGATACAAATTTATACAGTCTATTATTAGTTACTCGAAAGGTAGGAAATTTGTCGGGATTATCGGAAACTTTTCTAATCATATTGAGGTACCAGGTATCCAGAATTAAATTTGGAAGGTTAAGAGAAAAACATCTCGAGATAACGCATCAGGTACGATATTTAATTTGCCAGGCCTATGCCTAACGTCAAAAGTAAATTGAGATATACGCAAGTTCCATCTTGCCAAACGACCTGCGGGTTGTTTCAAGTTATTAAGCCAAGTGAGTGCTGCACAATCAGTGATTACGGTAAAGTGTGTACCTTCGACATATCCTCTAAATTTCTCGATGCCAAAGATAACACCCAATAGTTCTCGTTCGGTAGCAGAGTATTTTTGTTCGGCAGAAGTTAAGGCACGGCTCGCATAAGCGATTGGATGTTCTAAACCATTGTTTACCTGGAACAACATTGCACCTAACCCAGTAAGTGAGGCATCGGTTTGTATATAAAACTTATCATCGAAATTTGGAGAGATTAAGATAGGTGCTGAAGTGATTAGTGTTTTAATTTGTTCGAAAGCCTGTTGGGATTCTAAATTCCACTCGATAGTTTGGGATTTCTTTTATTTTTAATTAAAGCGGTAATGGGTGCAGATATAGTTGAAAGGTTAGGTAGAAAAATGCGATAGTAGCTAATCATTCCTATCAAACGTTTGATTTCGGTAACAGTTTTGGTGTTTTAAATTTAGTAATAGCATCAACTTTAGCAGGATCGGCTCGTAAGCCTGTCCCATCGACAATAAAACCAAGAAATGTAAGGGATGAACGACAAAATTGAGACTTTTCCCAGTTTATCTTAAAACCTGCTGCATTTAAACGTTCTGCAACTTCATCTAATGTGGCGATATGTTCATCGAAAGAACTTGATATAACTAAGATATCATCTAAAATACAAAGGCACGTTCTTGATGTAAGATAGGACCTAACGTTTGATCCATAGTACGTTGTAAAGTTTGTGGAGCGTTACAGAGACCAAATGGCAAAAAATTATATTCGAAAAGACCTCGGCCTGGGACACAAAAAGCAGTTTTTTGACGAGAAGATAAGTCAAGAGGTATCTGATAAAAAGCTTGTCTAAGGTCGATAGATGAGATAAATTTTGCATTACGAAGCCTGCTCAAAATTGAATCAGTTCTAGGTAAAGGATAAGCGTCTGGAACAGTAACAGAATTTAGCTTCCTGCCATCAAAACAAACACGCCATTCGTCATTCTTTTTCCGAACTAGCAATACGGGAGAGGTCCACGGTGAATTTGAAGGAGAGATAACACCAGATACTAACATTTTGTCTATTTCCGCATGTAAATGCTTTTGTAAGGCAGGCGATAAGGGATATTGACGTTGCTTAAAGGAAGGGCATCACCTGTGGAGATAACGTGTGTTGCCGTTGTAACACAACCAAGTTCTGAGGTATTAAGTTTGCGAAATTTGTCGATTGTAGCGTTAAGAGTTACATCTTGGGAGTCAGTAAGAGATTTTGTTAGATATTCCTGTAGATGCACAGGAGTTCGTTTTAATAGAGGTTTGCCATGAAAAATCCTGAAAGTAAAGTGACAGATTAAAAAGTTTACAGAAATCAACGCCCAGTAGAAAAGGATACGCTAATGCAGGGACAATCAAAAATAAAACATCACGTTCAAGAGACTCTACACGAATTTTTAACTTAAGGGAACCGGTTACATGTATTTGATTATCGTCAGCTAAATTTATGGAAGTTTTTTCAGGAATAATTTGAATTTTGATATTTTGTTGAGATAATTGATGTAAACCTTCGTTATTTATAAGAGAACATGAAGAACCTGTATCCAGTAAAGCAATTACATTTAAGGAACCAATTGAGATAGATAAGTGTGGACGGTTATCGAAGGGTTTTTTAACAAGTTGTGAAACAGCGGTAGTCTTTTATGATAAAAGGAATTGACGGTTTGTAACCACTTAGACCACTCGGCTGGAGTAGTGTAGCATAATTCCTCTAATGAAGGTAAGGTATTTTGTACATTAATAGTAGCGGTATTATTATTAGATAAATTTAATGACGGTACAACGTTAGAAGTGGTTTTATAATTTAAATTTATTGGCGTCTGTGTCCGTTGAATGATTGGTGTTGAGGGCGATTTTGGTTTCTTGAGATATTCACACCCTGATTTGAAATATCTCGACGGAGTTTCCGATACGTTAGGATTACAGTTGGTGCAGTTAGATTTGTAGATATTTGAGCGACCACAGCCATAACAAAAATATTTCTAGGGTAAGTGCAGACAGTATAGTTATGTCCACTTCGCTTGCAGTTCCAACAGGTAAGTGCGTTATTAGTTACGGTAGAAGGAACGTTAAGTGTAGATACTTTACGGGAAGGTCGAACTTGGCAAGCTAGATCAGGTTCGAGAAGACCAGATAATTTCTCGGTGGTGGTCGATATTTGTCAATCCTTGACCTCACTTCTTGAAGAGAGCGACATAGGTCTTTAAAATGAGCTAGCGAAGATATGGTCTGTAATGCCAAATGTTCTGAGAAATAGGGGTTCAAATTTCTAAGTAATTGATCGATAATTTCGGATTCGGAAGGTTTTTTGTCGAGTCTGCTATATAAAGCTTCTAATGAGATAATAAAAGACACAACATTTTCGTCGGGACCTTGAGTTCGGTTACGAATTTCGTTCCAAAGATCGTTAATGTAGCCATAAGGTAGGAAGTCTCGTTTTAAACAGGCAACTAACTCATTCCAGGTAGAAATTTGGTGTCGTATGTTTCTATACCATATTAATGCTGAGCCTGCGAACAAATCACCAGCTGAGATAAATAGGTCCTGGTCGGTACACCCGCGAGAAATTTTAAAATCGTTAATCCGGTCAAGAAAGGATGATAAAGAAACCTTCGAATCAAACCCTTCAAAGGTGAGACCCCATTTGTATACAGGTATAGGTTTTCCTAATGGTTTAGGTTCGGCAAGCGCAAGATTTGAAAAAGGTAACGATATATCTACGTCTGCGTTAGGATTAAGTCTTTCTAAAAGAATTCCTTCAAGCAATAACACCTCGGACAACAAACTTTGTTTAGCTTGAGTCACTTGGTCATCGTTATATAAAGATAATGAATCAACTCGCTGTTTGACGTGAGTTATTCTTGAAGTCAATCTCCCTAATTCGATATTAGTAGCCGCAGGATCTGTTTTGTTTATTATACCCGATATATCATCTAAAGATAATTTAATTTCTGATACGTTGAGTGGCCAATCGCCAACAGGGTTCTTTAAGATAGCCACGCCTTTGGTTTCCTGTGACAAAACAGCCCTAAGTTGAGATCGCCTATCATTCTGATTGGTCGCAGCTATGATACTTCTGCACTCCAGCTCGTAGATCAATTCCAGCGATTTTAAATGTGATACGTTCATTATGAATACAATATTCAAGACACGATATAAAAAATATGCGATTTTGACGCAGGTTAGAAGGTAAAAAACACGTTACAGCTACTTTAAGGTAATACGATACGATATTTAGAGGTAAGAACTTGTTAGAACGTCACCGATAACACCAAAGAAACACATTTAAGGTATATGGAAACGAAATCAATGTTCAGTTAAATACATATTTTATAGATAATGACAGACAAGCCTTCCAAAATGGAAAATGGGCGCAGAGGATATGTTATTTAACCTATAAGGCAACAACGTATAGTCAAACACTTCTTAAAAAGATATCATAGCAATTTATTTCACCCAGTGTTTTTTTAAACACAAAATTTTCATGTAAAGGATAAACCATAATGCAGTTTTTAGAAAGTAACATAAAGGACAATGTATTTAAGTTTCAAAAACGGGCTTTTAAGGTTAGGAACCAAACAAAGATATTTTAATAGGTAATTTTACAATAACTGTATTTAAAGATATCTAATTAATGTAAATAATTATTTGTATACTTACATGGATAAAAGTAGAGTTCTTTAAGTGAAGAAGCTATTAATGCATTGTATCCTTATAAAGGAAATTATTCTAACCTAAAACAAAGAAGAAGCCCTGAAGTTCATAGCCTGAACAGGTTGAAGGCGCCATCTGCTACACTTCGTTTACAGTTTTACCTGGTCGGTAATGCAGTTAACAAAATGTTACGCTTAGATTCTGGTACATTGAAATGGCGATAGATGGCTCTTAAAAGCCGGTAATACAATTACCAAAGTTCCTAAGATACACATGACGTCACTGATAATTTATATTGCGCCATAATTAAGAGAAGGTACATAAAATTTAAACAATAAAAATTAGATAATCTACTCACGTGAAGGATCAGCTAACCGGCAGGAAATCCGCCACGGTAACCTCGGCATCGCTGCTGGTAGAGTTGGACATCCAAATTATCTCGGGGTCATGGGATGCTCCAGGGTCATCTCCGTTCCTATATGCAGTGGAAGACGGGAATAGGAATTAAGGAAAGATACTCAAGATAAGGAAATCTACATAATAAGATAACACGACACCCGGCACGACTGTTCACTTCAAAGTTCGGCGTAAAAAAAGCCACGTTTCCGCGCGAGAACCGCGGAACTCCCTACTCTTTTGTAGCATTGCCTTACCCCTATCGGGATAATTCACACTTGCCAATTGCACTATTGTGACGTACCGGAAGCCCCGCCCAGTTCATTTAAAAATGTTCGCGCGTCTTGCGTATTTAAAATTATGGCGGGAAGCTTCCGCACATTAAAAAACTACTTAACATAAAATGTTAAAGTGCAAATTCAGTTTGCACGTAACAACTGTCAAATGCAAGAAGACTTGTGGAATTATTATGCAGGGACAAAAATTGATATGCTTAGATTTGCAGGTGATAAAGCGGTATTAGAGAAGTTGCTCTTAATGAAATGGAAACAGTTCTAGTAGTGAGATACAGTGTGAAAATTAACAAAAATAAAACTAAAGTACAAGTATGCAAAGGAGGGGAAAGTAAATTAAAAACTAGAATACAAATAGGTAACGAGAACTTACAAGAGGTTAAGGATTTCTGCTACCTAGGAAACTAAATAACATAAGATGGAAAGAGTGCAAAAGATATAAAACAAAGATTAGCACAAGGTCGTGCTACATTTAGCAAGAAAAAGCAACTACTGTGTTCATAAACAACAAACATAGAAACAAGAAAAAGATTCCTTAAAACATATGTGTGGGGCACAGCACTGTACGGCTGTGAAACCTGAACAGTAGGAGAAGCGGATAGGAAAAAGATAAAAACCTTTGAAATGTGATGCTACAGACGTATGATGAAGATATCGTCGACAGACAATGTTAAGAACAAAGAGCTACTAGAACTGGTAGGGGAAGAAAGAAGTATATGGACAACAGTAAAAAAATAGGAGAGCTAGGATGATAGGCCACATACTAAGGCATGAAGGAATTGTGTGGAATATATTAGAAGCAGGTATAAGAAAAAAGAGAGGTAGAGGTAGACCTAGTAACCTAATATTAGACATAGTAGAGATCAACAAAGTTTGGTAGCCAAAGATGTGGGATTTTTTGAGCAGAACTTTTAGGGTGATTCATACAGGATCAGAGGAAGGAAATTCTGGTGTGGGAATAGTTGTGCGAAAAAAGATAGGACACTAGAAAACTACTTACAAAAGAGCGAAAGAGTACTCATGGTTATATTACATTCTAAACCGGTAAATATGGTAATAATACAAGTAAACATGTCCACCTCTAGCTACAGTGAGGAAGAGGTAGAAGCGATCTACAAAGATAGCGAAGACATGCTAAGATACATAAAAGGACATGGAAATTAATAATTACAGGGAATTTTAATGCAGTGATAGATGTGAGTAGGGAAGGAGCGGGAGTAGGTTTATATGGTTTAGGCACAAGAAACGACAGGTGAAAGAGACTTGTAGAATTTTATTTATTTATTTATTTACATCTTCTACATGCATTATTAAACCCAATTATTGAAGATAGGTCAAATAAGACAATAAAATTATATAAATACACCATATTAATTTACAAATATATGCTAGTAGCATGTACAATATCCTTTAAACTTTCATACTTGATATCACATTAACTGCTTATCGAATTATAAAATGAACACAGCATGCTACGGTCATCTTGACAATAAATTTGTTTTAGACATGGACATGCTAAATAACTGTTGTTGATAGGTATTGTACCTAGGAATATGAAACTTTACATTGGATAACAGATCCATGCAATCAATCAGGTTATGAAGCAATTTATATAAAAATGATAATGCAATTATAGCTCTAAGGGACTTCAATGACCTAAAACTGTATTTATTTAATAGCACAAGCTGACTGTAGCTTCCTTTCGGAAAATATCCCTTAGTTTTAAAAATAAGTATTTAAGGAATTTACGTTGAACGTATTCTAGCAATGATTTTTGATATTTGTATAACGGAAACCGTTTAAGACAGCAATATTTAAGCTTGGGACGAACCGAGGCTTAATACAACACAATTAACTTAGGGGTTTCAAAAATGATTTGTAGTTTCTTATTATGAATCCTAATATTTTAAAAGAAGAATTTACGATATCATTTATGTGAGCTGTAAATGAAAGCGAGACTTCAAACAATACTCCTAAGTCTTTTATTGACACTTGTCCATTTATCACCTTAGTGCCAATATAATAATTGTAATAAATTGGTTGCAACTTCCTAGTGGTGTACGATACTACACTACATTTGGCAATATTAAGAGCAATTTTGTTTTACACACACCACTCGTGTAAACTGTTTATTTGAAACTGTAAATTTTGACAATCAGCAGAGGAGATTATTTTCATATACAGTTTTAAATCGTCAGCATAGAGTACATAAATTTATGACATCGTTTATAAAAATTATGAATAGAAGTGGCCCCAAATGGAAGCCCTGTGGGACACCAGAACCTGCTATGAATATGGACACTGAAATCCATTTATATATATATATATATATATATATATATAATATATTGAGCACAACCCACCAAATAGGATGCGAATAATGCAATAAGTGAATCGTCAAAATCAAATGAGGTAAGCTTATGCAGCAAAATAAAATGATCGATCTTATCAAATGTCTTCTGAATGTCGGATTAAAAAACATCTACTTATCCGTGAGCATCTAAAGTATTGGAAATAGTTTGTGTTAAACAAGAAAGATTAGTAGCCCTCTCTTTTCCTATCTCTGCTTGTAGTATATCCCGTACTATTCCCCAGAAATGCCTTAGAACGTAACCTGTCCTTCTATTTCTTCTATTTTTTTCATTTTCCACAGATATCTTTATTCCTCTAATATTGCAACAACCTATTAGTTATTAACTTTGTCTGTCCATGCTACCATCCTCATACATCTGAAGCACAACATTCCAGTAGGCTTCTATCTCTATCTGTCTGCTTTTCCTACTGCCCCTATTTCATAGATGTACTGTGCTGTGCTCCACACTATGCTTTGAACAGTTTTCTTCATGTATCTATGTTCGTTGTCTTCGAACATAGCTGCTGTTCTTTCTTGTTTGATGCAGTTCGGTCACCTACTTTTGTTTTACAGTTATATACCCTATTTCCCCTATATTCAGTGGTATGTGAAGGGGGGTAAGTAGCCTTTGGCTGCCAAGTTCCCCCAGCACCTGAACCTTTGTCGAATTAATAGTTTTTCCAATTTATCCTTTCGCTCAATCAACATTAGTTGAAAATATTTCACAACCAACACCTGTAGTTGTTTATAATAATCATCAGATTTAAGAGGACTTATTTTTTCCTCATTGGGTTTTACTTCCTGAAACTGGTCGAACTTGTACCTCAGCTTATTTATGTTCTGAGCTAGCCTCCACCGTTCCCTGCAATTCTCACAACAGCCTATATACAGCTCGATTGTTTTCTAATTATATGCCCTATTTCACCAAGATTTAGTGGTATGTGAAGGGGGTTAAGCAGCCTGTGGCTGCCAAGGATCCCCCAACACTTAGACATTTGCCATATTAATAGTTTTTAAGTAATTGCTTTCGCACACTTAACATTAGTTGAGAGTATTGCAAAACCAATATCTGTAGTTGTTTATAATAATCACCATGTTTAAGTACAGTTATTATTTTTGTTATTAGTTTTTCCATCTTGCGACTGGATGGAAGCGTACCTCCATTGATTTCTATTCTGAGCTAGTCTATATATTTCTCTGAATTTCTCACAGCCTACATCTTTCACTATCTGTGTGCAGTGGTCTAACCTAGGTCTACCTCTACTTCTCTTTTTTCCTATCTCTGCTTCTAATATATTCCGCACTATTCTCTCATGTCTTAGTATGTGGCCTATCTCTCCTATTTTTACTGTTTTCCACATAGTTCTTTCTTTCCCTACCATTTTAGTACCTCTTTGTTCTTAACTTTGTCTGTCCATGGTATCTTCATCATACGTCTGTAGCACCACAGTTCAAAGGCTTCTACCTTTTTCTTGTCTGCTTCTCCTACTGTCCAGGCTTCACAGCCATACAGTGCTATGCTCCACACATATGTTTTAAGTGATCTTTTCCTTGTTTCTATGTTTGTGGTCTTTGAACACAGTAGTTGCTATTTCTTGTTAAATGTAGCACGACCTTGTGTTAATCTTTGTTTTATATCTTTTGGGCTTTTACCATCTTGCGTTATTTGACTTCCTATGTAGCAGAAATCCTTAACCTCTTGTACGTTTTCGTTACCTATTTGTATTCTTGTTTTTGATTTATTTTCCCCTCTTTTGCATACTAGAACCTTAGTTTTATTTTTGTTCATTTTCATACCATATCTTTCTGTTAGAACTGTTTCCATTTCATTAAGAGCAGCTTCTAACTCTTCTTTGCTAGATGCTAATACCGCTACATCATCTGAAAATCTAAGCATATCAATCTTTTGTCCCTGCATATTAATTGCAAAAGTTTTCCTGCATTTGACAGTATTCATTGCCTCTTCTATGTACAAGTTAGAAATTAATGGGGATAAGGCACATCCCTGTCTCACGCCTTTCCTAATATTTACTTCTGTACTTTTTTGCTCTAATTCTATTACCACCGTTTTCTCTTTGTATAAGCTATGTACTATCCGTATGTCCTTAAAACTCATTCCAATCTTTTTCAATATTTTGAAACATCTTTTTCCATTTTACATTGTGCAATACTTTTTCCGGATCTACAAACCCCATATATACGCTTTCCCCTTCTCTATTGTTTTCTCCATTATCACCCTCAGAGCTAAAATACCCTCCCGTGTTCCCCTGTTTTGTTTAATCTTCAAAATACTTTTATAAACACAAATGTTTATTTAGTTTAACAATTTCGCACAATACTTTTTAGTGTATGAATTTATTTATACAGGGTGTTCCTAAATATCATGTACATACGACAGGAGTGTGATTCTTTGGCGAATTTTATGACTAAAAATTTATTTAAACATAGGTCCATAAATGCTTAATTTCCTATCTACAGGGTGTTGAAGTATTGAAATTTTTTTGGTTTTCTCTTTATAGCTCCTGATGCTTTTGAGATATTAAGATCAAATTTGGAATATAGGTTACCCCATAGGACTTACATCATCAGGCATGTCACATGGGCGTGACAATTTATAGGATGGTAATTTTCGGGGGTTATGCTCTCTTTTCCACCCCTAAACTTTTTTGAGGTGCCCTTCTGGTAGATTTTAAAACGAAATAAATTTCCTGTTTTGTTTAGAAACTTTTTGGTCTTGTAGTTTTTTTGTATCTGTGACCGTTGTTTAGGAAAATAATAAAAACTATTTTCTGTAAATCGCTAGATTAAATTAAACATTTTTAAGTGGGTCTAGTAGGCTCTGGATTAATTGTGGACAATCTCTTGTTTTTATTAATTTCGACAGTACGCTTTGCATTTGAACTTGTAGCTTGTGTCTGCATATGTTTATTAAAGTAAAGGAAGTCATTAACTGTATGGTGTAAAAGTGTTTTAAATGCTTGATATTATCTCATAAAAATGTCAAATTTTACGAATTCTGAAACACGACAATTGAAGAAGCTGTTCTAAATGAAATAGAAGAACATCCAGACACTAGCACCAGAAAAAACATCGAATATTTAAATGTAGTCTTCAAGTTGTTTGGTGTATCCTGCATGATTCTCTACCATACCCTTACCACATTCAAAGGGTGCAGACACTTCTTCCTCGAAATTTCCCTTTAAAGATTGTAACGTATTTTTATTGTTGGGATGCGCGCCAGTGAAACGTATTTTATTGTTGGATGGGCGCCAGTGAAACGTAATTTTATAAATGGGCGCCAGTACACAAAAATTTTCCGCTTCCTTCACAGAGAATCGAAGAAAGGGTCATTTTCCGACATAGCTAGGGGTCTATTCCTGGGTAGAGCAATAAGAAGTGGGGGGGTAAGTCGAATTTTGTTTTCAAACAAAAACTAAACAAAGTTAAATAGGCGCCACCAAGTCCTGAGATAATCACGATAAGAGCAAAGCACAATTCCAAGGGCGGACGTGGAAACCCAAAGATAAAACCATCGCCTTCGTTAACAAAACCTGTCTTATAAAAATAAGACGCAGCTCCTGTAAGAAATTACAAAGATTAAATAATAAAAATGTAGAACACCATTTGTGTCCTATAAAAGTATCAAAAATAAAAATGTATATCCAATATGATATTGGCACAAAATTATTATCCAAAAATTCTACCTTTGTTATCAGATTTGATCGCATTTGACCAAAATAAAAGTCTCAGAGTTTAACTAAATGTTTACTGAAGTAAAAAACTTTCTTTTAAAAATTCATAACTTTTTAACATGTAAAAATTCTCAACAATAATGTTTATAACAAAATCAAAATTTTGTCTTTTTAAAGCAAAAGACTGCTCTCTAAACATAAGCTTGTTTTAAATATTTAATCAAAAAAATTTGTAAACACAATGCATTGAACTATCATTTCTATCCTGGGCAGATCTTATCAGGTAGATTACAGTTTCATAATTATTACGCAGCGTGTATTTAAATTTTGCAATGAAGTGAAATAAACTTCCATGTACATAACAAATTAAAAGTAAACTAAAGTTCACTGCTATTACTTATCAAGTACTTTTTGTATTAAGTATATAAATTTTCATAACCTCAAAATTTTGTATGAACACAAATGCAAACACTTTGCAATTGTCACTAAACGAATTAAAATTTTTATACTAAGTTTTTATAATTTATATGTGAATAAAAGCTAACTTCAAGATTGAAGAATGTTTAATTTGAATTTTAGGAAAGCTACACGAAGCATCTGCTTTCACGGCAAATATCTTTAAAATGTTACTACATCACAAACAAATATAACGTCGAAAATATACTTCGAAATTTATCTGAAGTTCGAACGTAAACAAAGCCTACAAATATATAAACCTAACCTAACAAAAATTTCTTTCTGCGGTTTGTAAAACCAGTTTAACAATAATCGAAAGTGAAACAGGTCATATGGCCATAAACATGATAGCAAATTTCGTGTTTTTTATATGACCGTCTGTTTATCAAAGACTAACGACATTCTAAACACATGCAAAATTGCTTAAATTTAATAACGAACCAAACTGCATCTGATTTTCATAGACAAATCCCATCAGATATTTCATCAGCTTCAAACAACATCATAAACCATTTCAAACTTAGGAAGCCGTAACCATTTCTTGGGGTAACAGCAATCACGACCACATGTCCGCAATCTCCAATCCTTGTACAGAACAGTACAACTTACAAAACAAAATTATCACTTGTACTTTTCTATTGTTTTTCGTAGGCGCGCTGAATAAATGAAACAAAGTTAAATTAAGTTCGTAAAATGTATAAATTACCAACCGTTAGTAGAAGTTATTGATATTTATTCAAGTCTACCATAACTTGAACCACTCACACAAATAATTTAATCGAAGGTCGCAAGCCTCTAGTCTGGAAAACATCTTGAGCAATTGATAGCTTGGCTGCGACTAACGAACAAACGAGAAACGAACGATAGCGACGATTCAAAGACTCGCCGTTAGAGGTGGGGAAATACGAAAGCAACAAGCTTGCTAGAGATGCTCGACGAAATAACTTTATGTCACACAGATATTTTACTACAAGAAGATTATTAAAACGAAGCGTTCCATTATGTACTATATGGAACATTAATAAAAAATAAGGCACGCTTGGCGCATTATACTTGTAATTCAATGCGAATAAATACTGATCAAATTAAACATGTTACAAGATGAATTTCTGCCAGTGGTACCTCAAAATGCTATCAGTAAACCCTAATTTTGATAGTACAATCATTTGTACCTACGAAAGCAATTTTTCAAGGAATTCTATTATAAATTTTCACAACAACCATATCTGGGCTGAAGACAATCCACATGGAATTGTAGACACGCATTTTCAAATGTAGTTCTCATTAAATGTATGGGTTCGTTTGATTGGTCTTTTCTTTTGTCTGGTCGACTCACTGGTCACTCATACACGTAATTTTTGCAACATGAATTGCTTTTATTACTCGAAACTTACCTCTTTTGCCGAGAAAAGAAATGCGGTATATGTACAATGACGCTTCGGCACATTTTTTCGATTTTAGTGAGGGAATATTTAAATAAAGTATATGAGAACAAAATAGGATAGGGTAAACCTACATTTGAAACCGTAAGAAATACTCTGTGGGTGTTTAAAAAGTATGGACATTAGTGAGAAGAAGAGTGGGCGCATGTATAAGGACTGGAGGAGGTCACTTTCAACATTTGCTTTAACATAATTTCCTTGTTATGGTTAGTGTTTAGGTTTTTGGATTGTAAATTTTTTGTATTCTAGATACTTGCTAAGTCGCAAAAAATAATTTCTTATTATTTTCCTAAATAACCGTCACAGATACGAAAAACTGCGAGACCAGAAAGTTTCTAAAAAAAACGAAAATCTATCACCTCAAAAAAGTTTAGGGGGAAAAAGGGTGACGACCCCCGAAAAACTACCACCCTGTAGATTCTCACATCATTCGACATGCCCAATGATGTAATACCTACAATATAACCTATATTCCAAATTTGATCTTAATATCTCAAAAACTGCAGGAGCTATAAGGAGCAAACGAAAAAATTTCGATACTTCAACACCCGTTAGATCGGAAATGAAGCATTTGTGGACCTATGTTTACATAAATTTTTAGTCGTAAAATTCACCAAAGAATCACATCCTTTCGTAGGTACATGATATTCAGGAGCAACTTTATATTATAAAAAAATCCAGTCTTCTATTTTTATTTCACGTAAAAATGACGATGCCTACGTTTTCTCTTTTGTCTGGTTTTGAAACTCCTATGTTACACTAAATAAAATGCTCAGTCTAGAAATAAGCATCAAAATTTAACTTTACTAGAATTATGATCCATTTGCAATAGTTGAAGTCAATGTTCAAATTGAAATAGAAATATAGAATTTGGTTTAAATGTTGAATTTCAAAACAAAATTTAAGTCAAAATTGAAAGGTCCAAACTGAAATCCAAATTGTGATTGAAACTAAGTAACAGCTAAGAACAACTTAATTACGAGTAATTTAAAAAGAAATATAGTTGACACTATTTATAAACTATCACAAATTAATTACAGACTATTCATTGATGGACTAGAATCATTTACGATAAGCATACCGATATCTAGCAACATAGTTCGCTTACGCAACTTTAGTATAGATTTTCTTGTTCCTTATTATCCCACCACTGTTTATTTCAAAATCATGCTGGAATCATACAACTTATTACAAATGATACATACATCTACTAGGTTATAATTCACTATAATCATCTCATCGTCTATGGAACTATTCCCTGAATCAGGAGTAAGATTTTGATCATTCTGGTCATAATTTAAAAAAACAATTAGTTGTCCTACGTTTAGAAACTTTAAAATCTATGAATTTCAAGCAGATATAAAGTTATTTTGTTTGATGAAATCTACCATATAGTGAATGATAATGAAAAGCTATTGCACCTTCAGTTTAATTATCAATTTGATTAACAAGTCTTCACTCTGGCAAGTTGCAATTTTAAGAAATAAACCTGCCTCCTGGCCTACAGATAATATTAAACTTTTAACAAAACTAAGGGATAAAGCAAAATTATAATATTCTAAACTGAACGGCATGGGAATACTACAAACATTACAAAATTACACCAACTTAGCTTGGTAATGAAAAACGTGCATATTTTCAGTACAAATGTCAGGCCACGACCGGCAGGCAAATGTGGAACAAACTACGTATATTGAATATTGCCAATTGCCATACACATGCAACTGAATTAAATGAAGCCGAATGAATAAAATAAAATTAATAAGCATTTTGTTCAGTGTAAGTAAATTCATCCTTTGAATTACACTTTGCTAATTCAGAAGAGATTCTAAAGATTATTAATATATTAAAAAGTAATTCTTGTGGGGTCTGATGGGCTAAATGTTCTTATGATAAAATATTGCACTCATGTTTCTGTCCCATACATAGTCCACACAATAAACACGCATTTTAAAAAATATTTTTTCGGACTCATGGAAGTCAGACATAGTTGTTTCATTGCCAAAAACTCAACTCAACCATATACAAAGATAAGTCCATTATCATGTTACTCACATTGTCTCAATTATTTGAGAAACTTAATTTTCAATTGCGTTGCAATCTAGAAGATTGTAGTTTGTTACAATGCCAGTCTGGTTTTAGACTTTTGAATAGTTGCATTACAGTCTTACTACTGTTAATCGATGACATTCTCGCCTCCTTCCACAATAATTACTTCACAATTCGAATTCTGCTGGACTTTAGCAAATCATTTGATGCTGTTAATCACCAAATGCTTTTAGATATTCTCCATAATATTGGGATAGGTTCTAATGAGATTCGATGGTAGTAAGCTACCTTAATAATAGGAATCAACGGGTTAGCATTGGCAGTAATTTGTCCAACTCTCTAGAAGTACCGAAGTGTTCTACGAGGATCTTCTGTACACGGATGACACGTAAACCTATTATTCATTTAGAAATGAGCATGTTAACAAGGCAACTTAAAAAATAAATGCAAACCTACATATTTTATCAAGACTAGCGCACCAACATGCCCCAATTCTAAATCCTACTAAAACTAAGACCATGTTGCCGGTGAAAAATCTAAATAACATGAGGTTGGTGGTTCCACCTCATATGGTAATATTGTGAAAGTTCAGTTTTTAAACAAGTAAAGAACATCTGTTTAATTATGAATATTTCTTTTAGATTTAATAAGGATATGTCTAAAAACATTCAAAGTGCGTTTTGTAAACTAAAGTTAATCGTATTTCATAACGTAAAAACGAAAATCATGTTATGCGAGGTGTTGGTTCAGTCACATTTCAATTATTGTACTGTAGTGTATGGCCCAAGTTTGGATCAAACAGCCAGCCAAAGAAAACAGCGTGTGCAAAATACCTGCTTACATTTCATATACAACATTTTAAACTAAACGATACCAATTGGATAAGTATGAAAAATATGTGGTACCTGCAATTTTCCAATTTTCCATAAACCAATGTTGAAAATGCTCTGCCATATCTATATAACAAAATTACTTTTAGAAAGTACATACATCATTTACAACTTCATTTCAATACCTAAACATGCCACTACCACGTTCAAGCATCCTTCAAATACATCGCTAAAGTTTACATTGATATTCCTTTGAAACCAAAAAACCATCAATCTCAATTTAAAAAGTTAATTTATCTTGCTTTGCTGGAGTCTCAGTGAATTCACCTCTTAACACCCCCCCAATATGTGCATCCTGAAATTACAAACAAGTACTACAATATTAATGTTGTTATAGATTTTTATACATTTCCTTTTATAATGTATCTACAAGCACTCAAGGCATTTCATTTTATTACAAATATAAATTGCGATTTCAAGGCATTACTGTAGGAGCAGTCTATACTGAGCCATCACCTTGGGATTGTGTGCCATAACCAAATTATGTTTCAGAGATTATTTTATATACTAGTTATTTTCATTGAATGTTTATATAATGTAATTTATCTGCCATTTGTGAAACTTGTAAATCTTATTATGGTTCAGAACAACTTTACATTTATTTATTTATATTCAGTTTAGAATTTTACCAAAGGTTCATACTCCCAAAATGTACTAAAGCACCCGATTTATTGATTACAATCTTCTGTAAAATTAACCTTTTTTTATAAATTAGGTATTAGAATTGTATTTATAAAATGCTAGGAAATGTTGAAATTGTTATAGAACTAAATAAACCACAGGTTTGTTTTTGAGGTGGTTATAAATATAGTAAACAATAAAGAAGAAAACTTTGAAGAGTCCTCTGTACCCTCAAACCTGTGTTTAGGAGTAGCTGGCTCTAATCGTCCCCGATGAATGCACTGCTACTAATGAATTCGTTGTAAATAAACGAAGTTTACAGTTAATAGCAGTTTTTTATTGACTTTTCACTACTATAATTGAAAAAATTCAGTACTTTTTGTTACATGAAAAACCGAAAATAAGCGTGATCTGACCATTCGAATATTTTAATTAGTTAAAAGTGAATATACCTACATATTCAAGAATAAACTGCATAGAAAATATTTTTATATATGAACTCTTCAGTCTCTTTTCTAATTTTTCTAATTCAGCATCGATCTCTAGTTCTTCTTCCTTGCACTTTTCTGTTACCTCAACTTTCTTTAACTCCAGTGTCTTGATATCAGCATGCAATTGGTGAACCTCTCGCTTCTTAATAAGTTTTTCATTATGCTTAACTTTTAATGCTTCTCGCCTTCTGGAAGATGCATTTCAAAACTCTAAAATCATCTTCTTAGAAATTGTAAATTTGGAAAGGTGTTTTATTTTAGAAGTTAAAATTTTGTCATAAATAAGTAGTTGAGCAACTAGCGATTCATTTAAAGTGTTCTCTATGAGGCATTCTTTATTTATTGAAAACTCCTTTCAACCGAAGCATTGCCGTGAAACATGATTAAAATTTTTTAAATGAAATTTAAAAATACAAATTCTGATAAGCCACACTTTTTACACAACTTCATTAAAAATAAGTCCAATCTTTCCTTTCCTGGGGAGTTGTTCCAGTTTTCCAAAGCATTCTTCTTGTCCTCACATAATTGGTTATAGGGTTTTTTTACAATGTCTGCATGAGATGCAATTATCTGCTTTTGCTCAATAAATTCCTCTAAAGCAATACTTAACCTGGATGTTTTTAAGACATTACTACACATTACCATAGGTGACAAACAAGAAGCACCTTTGATAAATTTGTATTTCAAAGACCGTTTCTCTGTAATTTTTTTGAAAAATCTTTTAGAAAGGTTAAACAAAATCATTTAATGTCATCAAGTTCCTTCAAATTCTTCTCCTTACAAACAACAGATGCCCCAAAACCAATATCCACATTTGCAATTGACTATAAGTTTGCAATTTTGGTTATATCAATTTTAATTAATTTATTAGGGGTGTTTGCTTCATTTATAATTTTCGCACTTATGAAACGACTTCCGATATTATACAAATAGTATACAATTCCTGATATAAAAATGGTGTTAGGGGATCGTCTGATTGAAAAACGGTTCAATTTCTACACAAATTGATTTAAGAAATTATCTAGCTAGTAAAAGTTTATCTGCTAAAATACCTTTTATCTTTTGGAATGTTCTGCTCTCAGGCACTTCTTTAAAGCAATAGATTGTTCAACATATATCCCTACAGGTTTTATGATTTTAATGGCTCTGGTAATAACTGCTTGATTTTCCTCCCAACGTATGCTGGAAAATCGTTTTGGAAATACAGTAGAACCATAAAAGGTTGTATAGTTAGCACGTCTTGAAGGAAAGTCTTTAAAAAAATAATAGAGTGATCGTAAAATATCTTGCATTTCCCAACCCATCTTTTTTCTGCTGTTTTGAATACCCCATGAATCACATGTATTTCACAAGTTCCAGTGGAAAACAGTTCAGGATCCTCACTGCTTTTATCTTTTAAATATTTGCACAAGTCTTCAAGCATTCTTAGATTAACGTTAGGACCATCCATCCCATCCCTACCTGTACAATTTTTTTCAGAGACAAGCCCAACGAAGTTATAGATTCAATCAATTTATTCATTAAATCAGAAGCAGTTGCATGTTTCAAGAATGCCAAATTTAGAAATCGTGTTTGTACAGTATCTGTTGCCTCATCCTAAAATCTGACAATTATGTCCATCTGACCACGATATTTTATTAACTTTCGTCAAATGACAAAGTATAAAATGTACACTCTTTTAATTGGTTAGAAAGTTCGTTTTGGATATAAGGTCCTAGTCCATACGTTATAGAATAAGCTATTGAAGCGGGCTAGTGCTACCGCGTTTCTCTAATTTAAAAACAAGTAATAACAATAGTCTTTATTACTCACTGTTCACAAGTCTAATTAACAGTATATGCCTTATTTATAGATGTTTTCAGTCCAATTAACAATGAAGCACTATCACACTAATGAATTTACAAGCACTAATGTCTTCTTAAACTAACTTCTTTACTATAGGTCCATTAATAACACTAACACAACTATTTATTTATACTCTTCTATCTATTTATGTATACTACAAGTTGCATGTACATTAGACATGTTCAGCTCATATAGCATTTATGTTTACTCTCGGACTTTCAAAAGCTCAACTACATTCACTATACACGATATAATTTATATACAATATTCTGATATAGACTAATTCTTGCATTCATTAGCGGTCTTATATATACTCTGGATTAAAAAAGATGACTCATGCTCCAGTAATTTCTAGAAGAATTCTGGAATCCTTGAGAATAAACAGTGCTGGCGGCGTTTTGTGTGTTTGATGGGTTGCCTACTAGTAGCTCGCTACACTATTTTATCCTTATGAAGCTGTAAATTTTTTGCAATCACACTATCTGGAAACATGGCAGGAAAAACATCGGTGGCAGTTGCAAAACTTCTCTCTGAGGAATGTGACATAACTGTGTGAATACACCATAAAATTTCTGCTATATTTACTTCTTCTCTTTGTAAGTTGATTAACTTTAATATATTACTATTACCAGAATACACTGAACTATCTTTTGTTAAGGAATTAGGTGCACTTGTACTTGCTACTATTTTATCACCATCAGCGACGACAAGTCCTGTATTTGTATTTAAGCATTCAATACACATGCTAATTGTAGGCACTTTAAAAAGTGTACTTTGAGTCCCCTTCAGTAAAGGTTGCACAATTTTCGAATGTTTTTTTATTTTTTGCGTGTGTTTTAACACAATGCATACCACCTTGACTAACACTTTCTGTACATATTACAAAGCGCACGAAATTTATCATCACACGGCCATAACCACACTCTACACTCCTATAAATCTAACCATTACGGATTAAACTGGCATTTACTGGGCATATTAATAAAAAAAAAAGCACTACGGTGCTAAATTTGTTTAAAAATATTAATAAAAACTCCCGTAATATAAATTAGCAGCACATAATAAAATCACCGCCGCCGCGTTGTAACTTGTATTATAAATAATAGTTGAGTATGCTAAATGTAATCTTTTAATAAATATAACGAGCAAGGAAAAACAATAGCTTGCTTCTTTAAAGTTAAAAAAAAATGCAACTGTGAATGAATGGTCCAGAAAGATCCCATTATGACTAATACTCACGATAACAAGCTGGGATGTAACTACAAATGTAAAAATCGTCGATTCAATCAACGGTAAAACAGTTGAGTAATTGCGAAGAAAACTGCCAGAAATCCATTTTTTTAGTTAGTAAACTAGAATACTGATAAAGATTTTGAAATAATTACTTTTATCGTCTGCTAACAACTCTACAAATTTCACCACTGAACAACTGAACTACTTGCATTCGAAAGTAATTTAGAGGTTATCATATTTCTTATTGACGTTTTTAATAAGTTATAAAATGAATTGAGGTATTCTTTCGCCTTAGACTTGTAAAGTGATGATATATCAATTATCAACAGAGATGTATTATTCAGGTCAATACGTGCAGAAATAGACGGCCCTTACTAAAGTGCCTAAAGATTCAGCATTAAAGCACTTAAATAATTTAATTAAGAAGAATGGATTTAGCCTGAAGAGAGATGTAATGTAATTTGTTTTCGATTATGAATGTATTTACGGCCGTTGTATATGTTCGGGCAATTTTTAGCAGTAAAACATTTCTAATAATAACCTAATACCTGCACACTATTTTCGCATATATGAACCTATATATTTTTAGGCACTTTAGTAATCACGAAAGTTTTATTTTATACACAATGAAAGACTACAAAATAAAAGTCAGACTTTGTAGTCTCTAAAAGCAGATGCATAATTTCCGTACGTGAAGTATAAATTCCACACAGTTCCTGCATATCCGGACTTGCTCTACAAAATCGGCACTTTTTCAGTACTTTCTGGATTTTCCATACCAGTAGACACCCTGAGGTAGTACAGGTCTTTCAAAATCTCATGGGCTGTTGCGCAGAAACCAATTTCAGTTATTTACGTTAAAGTGCGTCCTAAAAATATTTACAACTCAGCTGTTGCGTATTAAGATTTGTAGTTCACTATTATTGTTTTTGATTATTATTTATGAGATTTCAGCCTTGATTCAACTTCAACCAATTTTTTCAAAACTACTGCAACTCGGTTTAGTTTTTTATTTGTAGGTATAACGAAGGTTTCAATTTAGTTAGAGGAATAATGTTTGGTTTTACAGATTATTTTGTTATTTCTGAGCTTTTAATTTTACAATGAGTAACCGTAAGAAAACAGTTCACAGTCAAGGAAGAGAAATTATTTATAGTGTGTAAAGTTTATGAGAAAAGAAAAGAATGGAATGCCTGTCATTCCTATGAATAATTTACAAGAACAAGTAGCAACGGCAACAGGAGTTGGACTAAACACTCTCGAGTGAATTATTTCAGAAAAAAAGAAAATGAATAAGAAAGGTCCTAAATCTAATGCGGGCCAATTTGAGGATTGTGGTAGTAATTTTATGATTCTATGAAATATGCATTTTTAAAAAATAATAAGAGGGCACTATTTTGACTGCCAAGAGTTTTAAAAAATTTAGCCTGTCTATTTTTATCCACACACGCACGGAAACATGACACCCGAATAGAACGATATAGAATACACCAAAAAAAAGTTATACGCTCCGGATACAAACATTATACTTTTATAATTTATATTATGTTTATAAATTACTGGTTATGCAATCCACATGGCATAGCAGTTGAGTTAATTCAGAATACGTATCCGGAAATTTAATGTTTTTAGATTTTACTTAAATTGTATTGTTCTTTCTTTTTATACGATACCTCTCGCTTCTTTCATTGCGCATCTCACAGCTTATGAGATTTTGAAAGACCTATAATTGTGCATATTGAATTATAGAACCGGTCGTTGTGCAGTCAGACGTCTGCAGTTGTTCATTGGTTCATTCAAGGACAAAAAATCTAGTATTCAGCTGTAGTCAGTTAGATAAGTTACTATAGATAAGCCACTTCCATACTAAGGTTTGTTTTTTTATTGATGCGCCATTTGTTGGATTGTGTTACCCACTACCATGTATCTTGACTAAGGTTTGCATCCATGCTAACAAAATAGTTTAAAACCTTACTAGGAAATATGACATGGATTCATGTAATATTGACTTTTGTAGAAGCTCAAACTAAAGAAAGAAAATCGTTATAATTGCTTGTATTTCTAATAGTGTGTGGTGTTCTCTTGGGGTCTTTAGTAGAGGTGATTACAAACAAAGTCGAAGACCATTTCACATTTAATTTAATTAACACGTTAAGGTGCAGTACAACCGTTACATCTGGGTTAGATATTTAATGTTCTTATTCTATATTAGTTCTTAACTGCTAACAATAATTATGCAATTATGCTTACTTAATAATTCCAATTACACCTAGCCTAGAGTTCGTTGCACATGTACTTCCTATTGATTGTCTTACTGTACAATTCCGCACTTTGCACTTGCTATAATAAGTCACTCACCTTTTAAAGGCATAAAACTTAATTCAATATAATAACTATAAATTATTAGGATATTCGGCTATTACACCATCACAAGTGGTATCTATGCTTAAAAAGTTTAGAGTAATTTTTTAACATGGATACAACAATATAAAAATACAAGCAATTACAATGATTTCCTTTCTTCATTTTAAGCTACTTCAAAATTCAATACATATGGCTTAGTACAGTTTACCTCTGTAATTTATACATACTGTTGCGATCCACTATTAGGCAACCCGTCAAACATACAAACGCCCGGGGCACAGCGTATTCTTCAGCATTCGAGAATCCTTCTACAAAGTTCTAGATAATGAGTCATATCTTAATGCAGGGTATATATAAGGCCGCTTATGAATGTAAGAGTTAGTCTATTCTTGAATGTCTAATATAAATTATATCGTTGTAAAGTAAACGTAGTTGAGTTTTTAGAATATATACATAAATGATATGCTGTGTCTAACGTGCATGCAGCTTGCAGTATACATAAATAAATAGAAGTGTATAAACAAATAGTTGTGTTAGTGTGGTTATTGGACCTAGGGTAAAGAAGTTAGTTTAAGAAGATATTAGTGCTTGTAAATTCATTAGTGTAATAGTGCTTCATTGTTAAGTGGACTGAAAACATCTATAAATAAGGCATATACTGTTAATTAGACTTGTGAACAGTGAGTAATAAAGACCATTATTATTACTTGTTTTAAATTAAAGAAACGCGGTAGTAGTAGCGCGTTACACTGGTGTCAGGCATTTGTGGGGTATATAGTGATTAATTTAAAAGGAAAGCACACCAGTCTAAAGACATTTAAGTAGTTTATATATATGCCAGTTACAAGGAGTCAAAATAAGATGGAGGCAGAAAATTTAATGAATTTCCTTAAGGATTTTAAATCGGGTATAGAAGAAAAGTTAAACGAAAATGCTGAGAAAATGGAGGAGAGGTCGGCTAAACTGGAAGTGACACTCGGTGAAAATTTAGTGAGGTCAGTTGAACTGGAATCAAATCTTACCGAAAGGTTAACTGAAAATGCTAAGAAAATAGAAGAACGGTTTAGTGAAAACGCGATGAAAATGGAAGAGTTGAATGAAAAGACGGCCACGTTAGAACAAAGATTAATAGCAAGCTCCATTGCATTGAAAGAAGATGTCACTGTACAGGTAAAAACAGTTGAGCAAAAGTTGGACAGTAAATTGGTAAAAATGGAAGAAGATATGATGAGGCTGCAAGAACAGGTGATTTCACTAACAACGCGGCCACTTGAATTAACAAACCAAGTTTTCATCAGAACATTCCAGAAATAAGAACCCTGGAAAGAAGCGAGTCAATTCCGTCTAAATTTAAAGTGAAACCACCCACATTTGATGGCAAAACACCTTGGCCCACATATTTGAAACAATTTGAAGCTGCGGCAATAGCCAACGGTTGGTGCAACAAAGAGAAGCTATCTCCTTAATAGTGGCCCTACGGGGAAGCTCTTAACATCTTACAAACGATTCCCGATCACCAGCAGAATGATTACCGTCTCTTAATATCGAAGCTTGAGATGAGATATGGAGACGCTCACCTTCAACAGGTTTACCACGCACAAGTTAAGAACCGCTCGCAAAAGACAAGTGAAAGTCTGCAAGAATTCGAAGCTGACATCGCAAGATTAGTTAGATTGGCGTACCCAACGGCACCAGATAGTTTCCTCGAACAACTGGCTGTTCAAACATTTGTAGATGGCATCAAAGACAGTGAAATACAGCAAGCGCTAAGACTAGCAAGGCCAAAATTCTGGATGACGCACTGGCTCATGCGCTTGAATTTGAAGCAGCTAAGCAGACATCACACAGGATGGGTCACAAAGTTCGGTCTGCCTTAGAGGAACCTGGTCAAGCTCAGAATAGCATAGATGAAATAGTCAACCGTGTGGCAGAAAGGCTGGAACTACAACGACCGCGGAGATGGCGTCTACGATGCTGGAGCTGCGGTGAAGTTGGCCATATGCAGAGACGCTGTACTCAACCAAAGAAACAACCGGTTGTGCCAAAGCTGGTCCATGTAAGGGGCGAACTTCGACAGCACAGCGTAGTGCCCGGAGATTATCATCCGTGCTGCATCGTCGGTGGAAAGTCTGGACAGCATTTATATCGATGGTAGAATTAATGGTAGGGTTGTCCGATTACTTGTGGATACAGGAGCGACAAGAACTATTGTGAGACCAGATTTGGTTGGTCGTGGAAAAGTGCTACCTGTATCGGTGTGTCTCCGAACGGCAAGTGGTGAGAAGATTGGTACTCACGGAGAGACTGCCGTTATGTTGACAATTGGGGACAAATTAATTAATCATCGAGTGTTGGTAGCTGAAATTACAGAAGAAGTGATCTTGGGAATGGATCTCATGAGAGAATATGGGTTTCATGTAAACATGAAAGAAAATGTGCTTCGGATAGATGATGATGAGATTCCATTTCAAGGTAGGAGTAACCAGACGATGCAAGTACGAATGATTTGCGATGTAAAATACCCGAGAAGGCGGAAATGATAGTAATGGGACACCCGGATGGTACGCTCCGGGAAGGACAAGTATGCATGATGGAAGCAACTGAATCGGGAATGGGTCAGGAGGGACTTCTGATTGGAAGAACGCTGGTAAAGTCTCGAAATATGGTACCAGTAAGGGTGCTGAACATTAATCCCCATACAGTGACCCTGAAGAAAGGCATGATTGTGGGAAGTTGCATTCCAGTATGTCATATTAAACGTTGTGTGGACGACACGAAAAATAAACCAACCAACGGTTGCTCACAGAAATTGCTGGATATGTTGGTACCCTCGTGTCAAGGATTAAATGGCGACCAACTGGGCAAGGTAAAAGAACTGGTCGGACGATATCGAGGTGTGTTTGCACTGGATGATAGTGAGAAAGGAAGGACGAATGTTGTGCAACACAAGATCAATACTGGAGATGCGCAACCGATAAGACAACACCCAGGCGGCTTCCTTTGGCAAAACGTAAGGAAGCCGAGCAAATTATCACCGATATGGAAGAACAGGGAGTGATTGAACCCTCGAATAGTCCATGGGCATCCCCGGTAGTGCTTGTCAAGAAAAAGGACGGGTCGACAAGGTTTTGTGTAGACTACCGGCGGCTTAATAACGTGACAAAGAAAGACAGCTATCCATTGCCCAGAATTGATGACACCTTAGATACTCTATCCGGATCTAAATGGTTTTCGACCTTGACTTGAAAAGCGGATACTGGCAGGTAGGCTTGGAGCCAAACGATAAAGAAAAGACTGCCTTTACAATTGGAACTGGATTATGGCAGTTCAAGGTCATGCCATTTGGATTATGCAATGCTCCTGCTACTTTTGAACGATTGATGGAGTCGGTACTGCGTGGACTGTCCTGGAAGACATGTCTGGTGTACCTGGACGACGTGATAGTGTTAGGCCGGTCTTTTGAAGAACATCTTAAGAACCTAGAGGAGATATTCCAAAGATTACGCGGGGCAAACCTTACATTAAGCCCCAAGAAGTGCCACTTATTTGGAAAAGAGGTGAAATACCTAGGACATGTCGTTTCGGAGACCGGAATAAGAGCTGACTCTGACAAAATAAAAACGGTACAAGAGTGGCCTACACCAGCAGATATACACCAACTACGCAGTTTTCTAGGATTGTGCACATATTACCGACGTTTTATACTTGGGTTTGCGAACATTGCCAAACCGTTAACAAAATTAACCGAAGATGGACAAGAATATGATTGGAATGACGACTGCCACAGGGCATTTGAACAACTGAAATGGCTACTAGTTACAGCACCAATTTTGAGTTATCCACGGATGGAGGGGAAATTTGTGTTGGATACCGACGCCAGTAACACAGCTATAGGAGGCGTTCTTTCTCAAGTGCAGGACGGACAAGAAAAAGTTATTGGGTATTTCAGCAAGGTCTTGTCGCGGCCAGAAAGGAACTATTGTGTGACAAGAAGGGAGCTGTTGGCCGTCGTCAAATCCGTAGAGCACTTTTATAAGTACTTATACGGCCGTAAATTCCTGTTGAGAACAGACCATGCTGCACTGAAATGGTTACTGCAGTTTCGAAATCCTGAAGGGCAAGTGGCAAGGTGGATAGAGCGGCTGCAGGAATATGACTTTGACACAGAACATCGCGTAGGAACTAGCCATCGGAATGCAGACGCTCTATCAAGGAGACCTTGTCCGGTGGACTGCAATCATTGCTCCAAGATGGAAGAGAAAATAAGTGTCATCCATAGAATGACGGTAACCGATGATACTTGGCAACTCGAAAGAATACGAGAAGACCAGGAAAATGACGCCGAATTGGGACGTATTATTGAGTGGAAAAATAGAGGACAACGACCAGCTTGGGAAGAAATTAGTATTTCAAGTAGGAGCCTGAAGGCATACTGGGCACAGTGGGACTCCTTGATGATGGAAAATAGAATCTTGAAACGACGCCTGGAATTTGAAGATGGCACTGAGAGACTTCAAGTGATAGTGCCGAGAAGCAGAGTGCCGGAAGTGTTGCAGCACTTGCACGATGGTATTTCCGGAGGGCACTTTGGCGTAAAAGAACTCTCGAGAGAGTGAGAGAAAGATTCTATTGGCTGAACTGCAAAGATGATGTGAAGGAGTGGTGCCGGAAATGTGAATTGTGTGCCTCTGCAAATGGCCCGGTCTCAAAACGGAAAGCCCCAATGAGACAGTATAACGTGGGGAATCCTTTTGAGAGGGTAGCCATTGATATAGCTGGTCCGTTTCCTGAATCAGAGAAAGGAAATAAATACATCTTGGTTGCCATGGATTATTTTACCAAATGGCCGGAGGCATATGCTATACCTAACCAAGAAGCCGAAACGGTTGCAGATGTACTAGTCAGGAGTTGTTTTGTCGTTTTGGAGTTCCGTTGGAATTACACTCCGATCAAGGTCGGAACTTCGAATCAGCGTTGTTTCAAAACGTCTGCAAGCATCTTGGAATCAGGAAAACTAGAACCACGCCACTTCATCCTCAATCGGATGGAATGGTTGAAAGAATGAACAGAACGTTAGGAAAGTACCTGGCCAAAGTTGTCTCTGAACATCAACGGACTGGGACCAATATCTACATTTGTTCCTACTGGCGTACCGATCTTCGGTACATGACAGCACAGGATACTCGCCCGCTTGCGTAATGCTAGGACGTGAATTGCGGCTACCATGTGATCTTCAGTTTGGATTTAAACCTGGAGAAGAGATCGCCGGTGAAGATTACGTTAGTAAGCTTCGTGAAAGATCAAATAGTATTCACGAAAACGTCCGAAAGAACATACAGGCAGCAAGCGATCGAATGAAATCACAGTATGACACGAGAGCACAAGAAGGTGGTTATCAACCTGGAGATTTAGTGTGGTTGTACAATCCACAAAGAAAACGTGGATTGTCGCCAAAACTACAAAGACAATGGGAAGGGCCGTACGAAGTGTTAAAAGATTAATGATGTAGTGTACCGGATCAGAAGATCCCTCGTGGTAAACCGAAAGTGGTACACTTTGACCGTTTAACATCCTACGCTGGCAACAACCAGGAAGACTCGAATAATGATAATGGTGTTCGGCAAGTTATTAATCATGAGCCAAATGTAGATTTTGAGAGCTTTATGGCGGCGTATGGTGGTTCCGCTAAAGCGAGATTTGGCGTTGTTGTTGAAAACAGCAAGATCTGTTTAGAGCACCAGAAGAGTATTCCCTTGCACATTGCGTAGCTCAAGATTTGGCAATGTCAAGGGAATAGCTGTTGTTTTCAAGAAAAGTTTGGATGTGTGGATGAATTAGTACAACAGCAGCCAACTGTAGGAAAATCTTTGGTCCTTCAAGATAAAAATCGTTATGTTTACTATCTGGTCACCAAAAATTCTTCATGGCAGAGACCTAGTTATGGACATCTATGGGAGGCTTTGCTAAATCTTAAGGCGCAGATGATGGAAAATGGAGTAACGAGACTAGCGGTGCCCAAGCTGGGCTGTGGACTGGATCGCTTAGACTGGAGGATAGTCCGAAATATGCTAGAAGTAGTTTTCCAGGAACCAACGTCCAGGTTCTTGTTTGTTGTTATCAACCGGTTGCCTACCAAGACCAGGAAAAGAGTGTTGACTGTTACTTCCAACGACGCGGTGGATGCACCAGAGGAGATAGCTGCCGATACCGTCACCAGTCATCGAATTGGCGTCAAGATGGATTTACAGTTACGAGACGTAACGGTTTTAAAGAGGGGCAGTGTTGCGATCCACTATTAGGCAACCCGTCAAACATACAAACGCCCGGGGCACAGCGTATTCTTCAGCATTCGAGAATCCTTCTACAAAGTTCTAGATAATGAGTCATATCTTAATGCAGGGTATATATAAGGCCGCTTATGAATGTAAGAGTTAGTCTATTCTTGAATGTCTAATATAAATTATATCGTTGTAAAGTAAACGTAGTTGAGTTTTTAGAATATATACATAAATGATATGCTGTGTCTAACGTGCATGCAGCTTGCAGTATACATAAATAAATAGAAGTGTATAAACAAATAGTTGTGTTAGTGTGGTTATTGGACCTAGGGTAAAGAAGTTAGTTTAAGAAGATATTAGTGCTTGTAAATTCATTAGTGTAATAGTGCTTCATTGTTAAGTGGACTGAAAACATCTATAAATAAGGCATATACTGTTAATTAGACTTGTGAACAGTGAGTAATAAAGACCATTATTATTACTTGTTTTAAATTAAAGAAACGCGGTAGTAGTAGCGCGTTACAATACTTAACATTAGTGATAAAACAAGACTACCTGTAGTTGTTAATTGTAAGATGGTAGTATAGCTACAGAGGCGTTTACAAAAAGTTTATTTATTCACAAACAGAACAAACAATTTTAAAATACACATATAAATCTAACTTTTTAAATATCGTGATAGGTATTTGAGATGCCATACCCTAGGATTAACTACAGAATTCTAAATTGTTATTTAAATTATTTGGCTATATGGAAATAATAGAAATCACTGATTTCATATTAAATCATGTAAAATAACTACCATTGGAACACTGCTGTAGTAAACATTGAACCGTTGTATATCCTAAGTAGGATTTGGAAAATGGTGTCTGATGACAGTTCTATTAACACAAGTAGGCACGCAACAAAGAACATATCCACCACCCATGACGAAGCTACAAAAACATCAAAATCAATACTATTAAAGATATAATTAAGAAAAGTTTAAATTATCTAAGGTATAAGTTTAAACCAACAAGCCTTACCAAAAATTTGAAAATTGTTTTCACTACAATTATAGGAATGGAAAAATATATTTAATTAATTTTAACAAAAAATACATACCTTTTTACACACAAATACGGTTGAAATAATTACGAAAGCGTAAAAACAACAGACCAAATAGAGAAATTTTTAACAAATAAATATAAAACATGTAGCATAGTTTTAGATACCTGTAGCCTGGCGTGGCGTCTAAATTTAGATCTAGAGTTTCTAAAATTACTTAGGGACCCTAGATTTAAAACAGCGCTATCTGAACGGATTGTGTTACCATTAAAATGCTAATTCAATGCTGTGCTAAAGTGACTACACCCAATTCCCTCCATTCCGTAAGTTATATTCTATGGCTGTAGTAACCTCTCACATAACTAAATTCATATATCGACCTATGCCCATTTCTAGATTTCCTTTTAAACAGAACAAATGGTCTGTTACTTTATGAACAAATGATTATTATACATTTGATAAAGTAAGGAAATGTGTTTGTCTATTAACATTTTTATGTGTTTGAAGTATTATATGGATTACATAAATTAAAAAATTAGTGCACAATTTTTAAAAAACTGTTGCAAATATTATTCCAAGTACTAAATATTTATTTATGCCATTTTGGTGTAACGGTTTTTAAACGGTATGTATTTTATTTTTACTACATTTTTTTTCTATACTTTTGCTTTATATGTTCCCGTTAATTGCAAATAATTATATCCGCAACTTAACTTTCGGCAAAGATAATATTCAGTTATTCACTTTGATCCTATGCCTACAACCACACATAAATTTTAACACGAGCTTTTGTGTACTTTTGTTTAGCGACATATTATTCTGAAATGAATTGAATGCACTGTCGAAGGATGACTTTTGGAGACATGGTTTGTTGGTATTCTGATGGAACCAAGCTGAAAATTCTGAATATGGAGTAATGCAGATGATGAAATACGAGAAACACACCCATTGTCAAAACAAAACCTTGCTTGCGAACATCAGGTAAAACTGTATTTATCAAAGTCACAATGTTTTGAAACTATATATTCGTAGGAAGTACAACACCTATATCTGCATCATTATCACCGTTTTTATCAAGTATGCTTGATGCAGACTTTCAGGATGTACCATCTAGTTTGTCTAGTAAAATTAGTAAGCCACGATGAGCCACTGTAAAGAAATATTTTGAAGATAATGATTGTGACTTCAGCTCTGATAATTCCATCGCCGATCCAACTTATGTAGATTGAAATACTGTTGCAGATAGATTTGTAGTTACTGAAGACAAGAGTTCAGATGAAGAAAGAGAAATAGAAAAAAAATCCAATAATCGTCAACAAAAATTTACTTTTTCAAAAAACTGCATCTACTCCAAAAGTTGATCAAAATCAGGTTTTTTCTGAACTTTGGCCCTACCATTAACATAAACACCAAATCACCAGCTGAAACTTTGATGCCGCTATTACCGAGGAACTATTAATTTATTTATTTATTAAAGTAGATAATCCTAATATTATAATACATTAGAATAGAAAATAAAAAGAACATGCTTTCTTAATTTAAGTAGATATAAATACAAATACATTTAGTATTACTTAGCAGTTACTCAAGACCAAAAAGAAAAATTAAGTATCAGTAAAAGCAACTATTACTTAACTAGAAGTTTGAAAATTATAATTACTTCTACCAAGTTTATGTCATTTGGTTTATTTTATAAGGTACTTACATTTTAGTCAGGTTTTAGTTTTTTCATTAATATCCCTTTAAACGATATCAATGTATTACAGTCTCGAATATCTTTTGGTAAAGTATTATATTTAATCGAACCTTTACAGAATATTGAATTTATAGTCTTTTTCAATTTGGTCCTTGCAACATATAAAATGTGTTGTGACCTTGTTTAGTGGTTATGTTGGACATTATTGATCAAGAATCTAATAGATATGCGAATGAAGAAGGCAAAAATTTGGAACTATCTATGGTTGAACTAAAAGCTTTCTTTGGAATCCTAATAGTTATGGGATTTCATTCTTTGCCAAGTTTCCGTCTATACTGGTGAACTGACCAAAATAGGAGAGTTGAAAACCTAGCAAACATTGTGCCCCTAAAGCGTTTTTTAAATATTCTGTGCCATTTGCATCTAAATCATCATCATTAGGTCTTCAGTCCTAGAACTGGTTAGACGCGTACCATCATTGTTCCCTATTCTGAACTAACCTACAGATTTCCCTGAAATATGCACAGTTTGCATCTATAACTGTCTGATCTAGTTCTACATCTACCTCTTTTTTCCTATCTCTGCTTGTAATATATCACATACTAATCCCCAAAAATGCCTTAGAACATATTCCGCCCTACTATTTCTCTTTTTCCCCAGATATCCTTGTTCCCCTACTATTTCTGTAACTTATTTGTTATTATCTTTGTCTGTCCATGCTATCGTCCTCATACATCTGAAGCACATCATTTCAAAAGGCTGCTACCGTTTTCTGTCTGCGTTTCAGGCTTCCCGTATTTCATAGGCATACTGTGCTGTGCTCCACACATATGCTTTCAACAATTTTCTTCTTATTCTGTTTGTTGTCTTTCCTCATAGGCGATGTTCTTTCTTGTTAGATGCATTTCGATCACTTTCTATTGTTTTACAGTTATATGCCCTATTTCTCCGACCTTCAGTGGTTGTGAAGGGAGGTAAGCAGTCTGTGGCTGCCAAGTTCTCCCAACACTTAACCATTTGGCGATTTAATATATTTGCAATTTATCTTTTCGCACAGTCAACATTAGTTGCAGGTATTTCGCAGCCATTAGGTTTTCCGTCTCAAAACTGGTTGGACACGTACCTGCACTTATTTATACTCTGAGCTAGCCTGCATAGTTCCCTGAAATTCTCACACAGCATGTGTATTCAGGTTAATCTTCTTTGGGAATTAAACCACTCATAGTTTTTAAAATCAACTTTATTTACGTTTCGATCCATGACCTAGGATCGTTGTCAACATAATAATAAAAAACTTCAAGTTTGACATTTATGACATAAATTGAAGGTGACTTTGATTTATTGATGTTTGAAATATTTGGTTTGAGTATACTAAGCAAAAATTTTTAAAGTTTAACAGAATGATTGCCTTCAATTTGTGTTGCGACCTGGGATCGGCTTTCTTTAGGTAGCCAACACGCTTAACGTGAAATCAGCTGATTAATTTTTATTGGTGAATTTTATATAAATTCAATAACTTGGAATTGGAAAACATTTTTTAACATGTTTCTATTTATACAATTGAGAGGATGGTTATTAAAGAAGTGTGTGATTGCATTATTGAAAGGCTTAAGTAGTCGTTTTTATATTTATTTTGAGGGGAAAATTCATTATGATTTAAGTTACCTCTTTGGTAGATTTTAACATGGTTCTGAGGCGACTCTATGGCGGGTTTACACTTGTCAGATACCAATGTTGTTCTATGAAGATTGTATATGAATCTGAGGCGACCCTATGGCGGGTTTACACTTGTCAGATACCAATGTTGTTCTATGAAGATTGTATATGGATCTGAGGCGACCCTATGGCGGGTTTACACTTGTCAGATACCAATACTGTTCAACGAAGATTGTATATGGTTTTGAGGTAACCTTATTGTGGATTTATACTTGTCAGATACCAATGCTGTTTTACAAGGATTGTTAATATGCTTATTTTTATGTAATTAGTTATTTTATGTATAAATAGAAATCATGTATGTAGGCTGTATTTCATGTTAATATTGCAAGGAAAACCCAGGAAAAACTTGTAATGCTACCCAGATATTGTGGGCATTTGATTTTCATTTGTTATTTCTTTTAGTAATGGAATCCATTGTTTACTGAAAGTCACGAATTCGTTTGCAACTCAGTTATTTTTTATGTAGGGTTATATAAGCAGCTACTTTGATTTTGCGTTTTTGGTGGTTTTCTTCTTTTCAGGGAGTATGTGTATTCAGCTCGTTGCCTATCTATTGTTTTCTAATTTTATACCCTATTTTACCGAGATTCAGTGAAGGAGGTTAAGCAACCTGTGGCTACCAAGATCCCCCAACACTTAGACATTTGCCGAAATAATGGTTTTCCAGTAAATCCTTTCATACACTTAACATTATTTGAGAATATTGCCCAACCAATTCTTGTAGTTACTTATAATAATCATCATGTTTAAGCACAGTTATCTTTTCGTCATTAGTTTATCCATCTTGGGATTGGTTGGATGCATACCTCCATTGATTTCTATTCTGGGCTAGCCTACACATCCCCTGGAACCTCTACAGCCTACATCTTTTACTATCTGTGTGCAGTAGTCTAATCTAGGTCTGCCTCTTCTTCTCTTTTTTCCTATCTCTGCTTCTAAAATATTCCGCACTATTCCCTCATGCCGTAGTATGTGGCCTATCATCCTATCTCTCCTATTTTTTACCGTTTTCCACATATTTCTTTCTTCCCTACCATTTTTGTACCTCTTCGTTCTTAACTTTGTCTGTCCATGATATCTTCATCATACGCCTGTAACACCACATTTCAAAGGCTTATACCTTTTTCTTGTCCGCTTCTCCTACTGTCCAGGCTTCAGAGCCGTACAGTGCTGTGTTCCACACATATGTTTTAAGCAATCTTTTCCTTGTTTCTATGTTTGTGGTCTTTGAGCACAGTAGTTGCTTTTTCTTGTTAAATGTAGCACGACCTTGTGCTAATCTTTGTTTTATATCTTTCGTGCTTTTCCCATCTTGCGTTATTTGGCTTCCTAGGTAGCAGAAATCCTTAACCTCTTGTAAGTTTGTGTTACATACTTGTATTCTTGTTTTTGATTTTTTTTCCCCACCTTTGCATACTAGAATTTTAGTTTTAGTTTTGTTAATTTTCATACCGTATCTCTCTGTTAGAACCGCTTCCATTTCATTAAGAGCAGCTTCTAACTCTTCCTTGCTAGACGCTAATACCGCTATATCATCTGCAAATCTAAGCATATCAATTTTTTGTCCCTGCATAGTAATTCCAAATGTCTTCCTGCATTTGACAGTATTCATTGCCTCTTCTATGTACAAGTTAAAAATCAATGGGGATAGGGCACATCCCTGTCTCACCCCTTTCCTAATGTTTACTTCTCTACGTTCCTGCTCTAATTCTATTACTGCTGTTTGCTCTTTGTATAAGCTATGTACTGTTCGGCTGCCCCTATAACTCATTCCAATCTTTTTGAATATTTCAAACATTTTTTTCCAATTTACATTGTCGAATGCTTTTTCCAGATCTACAAACCCTATATACATGCTTTCCCCTTTTTCTATTGTTTTCTCCATTATCACTCTCAGAGCTAAAATAGCCTCCCGTGTTCCCCTGTTTCGCCCAAACCCAAATTGGTCTTCTCCTAGTATTTGTTCAGCTCGTTTTTCCATTCGTCTTTGCACAATTATAGTTAATATTTTTGACACGTGTGCTGTCAAACTTATTGTTCGAAAATTTTCACATCTATCCG
The DNA here is from genome assembly GCA_036346225.1 of Platerodrilus igneus. Classification (NCBI taxonomy): domain Eukaryota; kingdom Metazoa; phylum Arthropoda; class Insecta; order Coleoptera; family Lycidae; genus Platerodrilus; species Platerodrilus igneus. The sequence goes on from JARFIW010000791.1 coordinate 1,073,334, forward strand.
CGCCTTTCTTTTTTGGTATAGTTACTACTATGCTACGTTTGAAATCTTTGGGTATCTCGCCTGTCTCATACATATAGCTTACAAGTTGGAAGAGACGTTCTGTTACTGCTTGTCCAGCGGCTTTTAGGGTTTCTGCTTGCACCTTATCTGTACCCGGCGCCTTACCATTTTTCAGACTCTTTAATGCTATTTCAAACTCGTCTCGAAGTATAGGATATCCCGTCATCATTTTCAATGTCTGATTCCTGTTCTAATGCAGTTAGTTCCTCTCCTGCATATAAATTCTCTATATATTCTTGCCATCTACTCACTTTCTCAACTTTTTCTATAATGACGTTTCCTTGTGCATCCCTTATATTTTTGCTATACGGTTTTATATCCCTAAAATTCATTCTAATTAATTTGTATGCTTCGTCTGTCTTTCCTATTTCCATCTTAGTTTGTACTTCTTTGCACTTTTCATCAATCCATTGTTCTTTAGCTTTCCTGCATTTTCGAATAATTTCCCATTTTATGGCTTTGTATCTCTGTTTTCCTGTTTCGTCTGATTTATTTTTGTATTTTCGTCTTTCTTCTATTAAATTCACGATATCCTTTGTTATCCATGGTTTCTTATTTTCTTTTTGTGTATACCCCAAAATATCTCTGGCCGCCATGTCTAGGCTGGATTTAATGTTATTCCATTCTGTTTCTACTTCCTTAGTTTCAGATATTTTCCCGATATCATTCAGCAATTCATTTGACTTTTTTTTGAATCTTACTTGAATATCTTTATCTTTTAGTTTCTCTAAGTCCAAGTGCCTTTTTCCGTTCCTTTTTTTCAGATTTTTAAATTTAAGTGCGGCCTTCATAATTACGATGTTGTGGTCAGTATCTATATCTGCTTCTGGGTAGCTTCTACAGTCTTTTACTTGATTCCTAAACCGTTGTCTAACAAGAATGTAATCTATTTGATATCGTCCTATATCTCCTGGCATCTTCCACGTATATCGTCTTCTAGCATGTTGTTGAAATAATGTGTTTGTGATGATTAAATTGTTCTTGTCGCAAAATTCTACCAGCCTATTTCCCCTGTCGTTTCTCGTGCCTAAACCAAATAAACCTACTACCGCTCCTTCCCTACCCTCACCTACCACAGCATTAAAATCCCCCGTAATTATTAAATTTTCATGTCCTTTTACGTATTTTAATATGTCTTCGATATCTTTGTAGATGGCTTCTACCTCTTCGTCACTGTAGCTAGAGGTGGGCATGTATACTTGTATTATTACTGTGTTTACTGGTTTAGCTTCTAATCTAACCATGAGTACTCTTTCGTTCTTTTGTAAGTAATTTTCTACACAGTATCCTATCTTTTTCCGCATAACTATCCGCACACCCAAATTTCCGTCCTCTGCTCCTGTATGAATTACCCTGAAGTCTCCACTCCAAAAATCCCCCGCCTCTGGCCACCGAACTTCGCTGATCCCTACTATGTCTAGTGATAACCTATTCATTTCGATTTTTAGGTTCTCTAGCTTACCTACTTGCTTCATACTTCTAACATTCCACGCTCCGACTCGCAAAATGTTCCAGACTTTTATTTTTAACTTTCCGATCGCATCCTCCAAAGTAGTCCCCTCCCGGAGATCCGAATGGGGGACTATTTTAACTCCGGAATCTTTTACCCCAGAGAATGCCATCATGTTTGTTACAATTTAAGTACGCTGTGTACTTGGGAGACCCTCGTTCGGATGAGAGGCAAAATGGAGGTCCCGTGTGTGAGTGTTGTCACGCACGTTAAAGATCCCTACCTTGCTTGGAACAGCAAGGGTTCGGCAAAATTCCAAATTTTCCAGGTAAAAAAAAACTCGCTTCCTGGCCAATGTAGTACCTTCGGGTGGAGCATTGGAAAATCAAATGTAATGTGTACTTGGGAGATAATGTGGTAGTTTCCCGTTGCCTTCCACATCGCGGCAGTGTGTCTTAGACTGCCATACCGACCCCTATGGTCTCTGCCAATCTAAGTACCGAAAAAGCCGCTGCCCTCTTTCGGGGACCTGTCTTAGTCTGGTTCCTCACTAACGACCCTACTACTTTGGTTGGACCTGTAGTTTGGCTCTTTAGCTCATTAGAACACGCAAGCCATTTCACCTGTTCTAGTAATTTAGAACTTCGGCAAGGTGCAGGTCCATTCGAAATGCATCTAAATGATAATTCCAAAATTCCCAGGGAAGAAGATTGCAATTTTGATAAACTTTACAAAATTCGACCTATAATAAACATTCTCGATGATAACTTCAAAAAATTATACATACCAGACAGACAACTTGGAATTGACCAAAGTATGGTTGCTTTCAAAGGAAGAATCAGTTTTAAGCAGTATATGCCCTTGAAACCTGTGAAGCGCAGATTTGATGTTTGGGCTATAGCATGTTCTAAGACTGGCTATATTTATCGGAATTCAATGTCTACCAAGGAAAATCAAAATAAGAAATAGTGGAACAGGGAACACTAGAAGAAAGGGTAGTTTTGCAATTATCAAAACCATACTGGAACTAAGGTTATTGTTTATATTTTGATAATTATTTTAGTACCTTTGAATTGCTGCAATCGCTTCTCGAAAGAAAAAACGTTCGTCTGCAGAACATTACGCTCTAATCGAAAGCATTTTCCCAAAGAACTCGTAGTAATAAACAAAACTTTAAAAATGGGCGACTTTGATTTAACAATGTCTTCCGGCATTATAGTTGTAAAATGGAAAGACTGTGGTAAGAAACCAGTTTTGGTAGTTAGCAATATGGACAACCTAAATGAAATTACATACGTTCAACGTGTGGAAAAACTTGGGGAAAAAGAAGTAGTAAAATGCCCTCTTCCCATTTATACCTACGATCGTTTTATGAGAGTTGATCAATTTGATCAACTTCGCTCCTACTACAACATTTCTTGGAAGTAGAGAAGATGGTGGCTACAACTATTTTATAGATGCGGTCATTGTAATTTTTTTTTATATAAAGTTCAAATGAAACTCGATAGCCAAACGTCACTTGCTCAACTAAAATTTAGAAATCTATTAGCAACTCAATTGATAGACAATTACAATTCCAGAAAACAAATGTCCCCCACCATAAAACTTTGAAAAAAGTTAGTGGTCAACCTGTCGCAATAGACAATTTAAATAGGTTCTCTGGTGTAGACAAACATATGCCAATACAGGGTACATCAAGCCGTTGTGCATATTGCAGTTCCACGGAAAGTTGTGTACGTTCACACATGTTATGCAAGGCTTGTGATGTTGCATGTTGCATGTCTACATTGTTTCTTACCATTCCATAATGTATAAATATTTTTTGTATTTATTAGAATCAATAGATTATATGAACATTCTTAGTATAATTATTATGTGGTCGAATTATCAACCATTGATTAATATTCTAAAGTGCATTATCAAATGTTCATTGACTGATATATCACTACTCATTTATTCAAAAATAAACAAAATTTTACACAAAATGTAAATTGTCTGTACTACTTAGGCTATTTTGAATTTGTTGCAATACAAAAGTTTAAAAAATAGTACTTTGTCATAAAGGTTAATCCAGAATAATAGGCTTAAACCAAAACAAATGTCCTTCTAAATACAATAATATTGCTTGCTACATATTATACTAAAATTAAGTAAGAGGGTTTCATAGTAAAACCATAACAATATTGAATATGCATAGTCAAAACTAAACAAAAATGCCATTATTATAGAAAATTATGAGTATAAAAGCTATAGCATAAAAACAATACGTATTGCCAATTTTCTAAATTTTAATTCCATGTTCATCCAAAGTATGAGAGCTGATGTGGTCAAGTTTACCACGCCATTTACAACCCCCAATAAAGAATTTCAAGGGACAGTCATACAAACCAAAATCGCACATAGATTCGTGACCTATAATATCTTTTGGTAGTGCGGCAAATTTGCAACCATCATCTGCATACATACACTTATAATACATTTTGTTGCAAATGGATTCTAGTACAAAATTTCTCGTGTCACTCATGTTTCCTCTACATACCGGACACATTTTTAATTTTGGTTTGCAGTAGCTACAGAAACTGTGACCAATAGAACATTGGTATACTGGAAGAGACATGAAATCGTGGCATACTGGGCATTCAATATCACGTAAAAGACCTTCGTCAACATTGCCATTATACAAAGGTATTCTTGAAAATATTTCAACATATAGGTCTACCACGTTTTCATTTCTTAACTGAAGTTTTGTTCTTAATACTGACATATCTATTTTAATAGCTGTATCTTCATCAATCTCCCAATTAACACCACCTTCAACTTGTTTACGTTGAGAATATTGAACACCTTCGTGCAACTTTAAAGTTATTTTAAAGTGTCGGCGTTTTACATAATCCAAAGGACCGACTGCTTTTAAAGAAAACCATAGTAAACCAGAATCTTGGTCACAATTATAAATCAATACATACAACTCCTGCATTTGTATTGTAAATAATTTCGCCGATCCATTTTGCAAGACAAATCTGAATGGCTGTGTAAGGATCTCTCTTACATGAATTTCCTTAACATGATCTTTCATACTTGCTGCATTAAAATCCTCGCCAGTGCAACGTGGACATGAAAACTGTCTCAAAGGACAGTCATTTTCATGCTTTGTTGCTTCCTCCCAGGTTATATCAACTTTGCACCCAAAATTCTTGTAACTACAAGGAAATTTTAGCAAAGTTCCAATACTTTCTAATGCAATATTTGGTACAATTGCAGTGGCTCCAAATTTTACAGGCTTGCAATGTTCACAAATGATATAACCATCTTCTAAGTTGTATATGGGAGGACGTAAATAATTAGCACAAGAGTTGCATTTCATTAACTTTGTGATGTTCTTGATAATTTCTTCCGCCATAGTACTGTTCTGTTAAAGAAAAAAGTGACATCAATTATACTCTTTTGAAAATTTATATAAAAAATAAATACAAATCCTACAATTAAAGTATTAAATAATCAGTTAATTCCATAAATGTTGGGCTGCAATAATAATGCCTAATTAAAACTTTTGTTATTTTCACTTTCCATTAATAAAACTCTTTCAGTAACTTAAGCCTAAACAAAATGCAACAACTGTCGAAAAAATTTTAACAGTAAAAGCAAATATTTCATTATTAAAAATTGTTTTAAATTTAGACATCTTTTGTAATAGAGGATTTATTTTGAAGCATCTGTTCAGCTTCACATCTAAATATGTCACACTAAATGTGCAATTCGTTAATGCCTCTCATCAATACTGATACTACAACAGTCAAACAAAAGAAGCTACATATAAAATATCAATGTCAAGATGTACCCACTAAAATACTTCAATTAAAAGCACAAAAAAAACTATTTAATAAGTACTTATATTTATAAAGCTTTAATACAATAAATTGAAAATATGTAGCAGTAGGGGCGTTCCACGAAACTGGGATAAATTTTTAAGTTTACCATTTAGGCCATAGTTAGTAAAGAATGAACTGTCGTCCGACACATTAAAAGAGACTTTGATATCATTCTCAGGCAGAAAAGAAAGAGACACGGAGCAATGTCATCACTGGAATAGTATATAGTGACAATGTGCGTATGCTGACTGTATCTTGCCATACATAAATTGCATGAAATGAAAGAAGTAGGTATTTTCTAATTAATTGTGAAGTATATGATTGAACCTTACAAAATAGCAAACTTGAAACCTATAATTAGTTGTGGTTTCGCTTCGATGTTCTTTTCAGCAGTGAAGTATATAACTTCATACAGGAATCTCACGTAAACCTCTTCTGATTTACCAGGTAATTGATCATAGTCAAGTGGTAAAACTCACGTTCATGGGTTAACTAAAACGAGCAAATGACTTTGAACCACACTTGAAGGTTCGATCACGGTGTTTATTCTTCTGCCCATGATTGAAGTACTGTAGCCTTTATTTATTTTGATGTTAGAATCTTTAAATGTAGCACATTTAGGGGACTCTAGTTTGACAACCTTGTTGTACCATTATTGCTGTGACACACCTTTACAGTGGCACCTTTGTTGTGGTATACCTGCTGTGGAATTAGGATTTATACATTTGGCACCTTAAATGTAGGGCAAATGGGTTAGAATTAATTTATTTACAAACTTCAGTATATTATAAATGTATAAACATTCCTTTGTTGATTGTTGTTCAATACATGTTTATTTCTAGTTCTACATTGAGATATTACATATTATAACAAAAATTGTACATGTGACAGACAGACAGTACTTTGACGACGGTTATCTCAATTACTAACTAGCAACAGATCAGTATCACAGTACAATATATTTACTCAAACACATGCATACTTTTATCTAGGTGCTAATACGATCATGCAATTTGCGACACCCACTGATTATGGTTAAGATTTATTAACAACTTTCATTACCAAGTCTTTCTCTTGAGTTAATTTATAGACCAAGAACAGTTAATTAAATTAACAAATTACCAAGAAAGTCTAAGTAACCATGATGACTGTTGGATAGATTCTAACTAAAATTAAGGTGTATGTTTACTTCTATATATTGCTATGATAATAGGGTAGTTTAGGGGTAGGTTAAGCCACGGGGGCCGTAGAATAAATATAAATAACTTCCACTTTAAGAAAAGTACATAATTCCAGAAATCATAAGAGTAAAACGACTTAATTAAATTCATTTCTAATATTAATAAAACAGGGCTTTTAATTTTGGATTTCAATTTTGATTTTAAATTTGATCTTAAGTTTGGATCTTAACTTTGGATTTTAAATTTGGATTGTAAAGTTGGATTTTAATTTCGACTTTAATTTGGGATATTTAATTGAGACAACTTTAATTTGGGGCTTCTAACTTTGAACATACTCTACTTTTGGAGATAATTTAAAATGAACGTATTCTAATTTGGACATATTCTGACTTGGTACGATTCTAATTGGAAGCGATTTATGGGAGGCGATTCTTATATGGGGCTGGCATATCAATAAGCAAACTGAACACAGAAAGGTGATGCAGATCATAGACTAGGATGGAACTACAGAACCCATTCCAGGTTAGCAATCATAATACACTTTATTATTGAAAACTGTTTTTGATTTAATATTTGACACATTGTATATTTGTAAGAATCTTGGAACGTTCGAAGGTCCTTGAATAATTAAAAGATATTTTTGGTGGCTTCAAGAAAAACATAAATCTGGTATATGTAGATATTCTGTACAAAAAGGAAAATTTTGAGTGTTGTAAATATTATCAACTATTATATTGTGTATTATAGAATTGCTTTATTGATTCAATAAGATCTATTCAGTAAGCTAGTCGGGGTAAAAATCCTAATTTAACATTTCATAACATTGGGGCTCAAAATAATAATAGGGCAAAACATAGCAATTTATGACACCCACCGTAGGGGCTCATTAATCCTAAAATCGATAATATCACAGCAATTTTATGACATGCCCAATCGTGGGACGAATATCATAACAATTTTATATCGGTCCAACGCTGGGGCTCGATTGTTCAGGTAATATCACAGCAATTTATGGCGACCCAAATTGTAGGGGCACGAACACCACAAAAAGAAATTTAAAAATTGAAAATTGTAGAGGCACGAATAAGATTTAATTAGGAAATTTAAAATCTTCACGGAATTTGAAATATTAAAAATTTTAAAAAATTTAAAAATGGATAAACGAATAAAGGAAACCAGAGAAGCATTAAGGAACCAAGGGGTAGAAATAGGGTCCCAAGAAATCGTAATTTTACAGGATGTATCTATGGAAATGCAAGGACAACAATTGATGCGAAGTCAAAGTGAAGAACAACAGATATCGCAACAAACGAAAATGATGTCAATTTTATTAGCGTTGACGAGGAAAATGGACAACAGTGAAGAAGCCATCAAGATGCAGATTAAGGAAAATGGAGAAAAGTTAGGTGCCGAAATAAAAATTATAAGCGACGGATTAGAAGAAACGAATCAAACAATCGCGGAAATGCAGGTACAGTTTGAGAATAAATTTATTAGAATCATGGACGATGTGGATAAAGTTAGGGACGAGGTTTGGAAAGTTAAATTAGATCAGGAAACGTGTGAAAAGGAAACTAATGATCGGATTACAGATTTAGGTAAAAAGATGCGGGAAATTGCGGGAAATTCAGGAAAATTGTGAGAAAGGACTTAATTATGTAAATAGAGAATTAGGTAATTTAAAATCAGAATTCGAAAATGCTCATAGGAATCAGGGGCAACACACTAAGATAAATAGACCGGAAATATCAGTTGAGCAATATTCCAAATTTTACGGAGACAACAAGGTGAATCCGAAAATATTTTTGAATAATATAAGAAAATTAATACAGGGAACAACGGATGAAAGGTACAATTTAAATTTCGTTAGGTCAATGTTGAAAGGAAGTGCGGAAATATGGTTTGACTTGATAGAAAATGAGATAGGAACATTTCAGGAATTTGAGAGTAGATTTTTTAGAAAAGTATATGAAAATGGAAAAAGTATAGATAAATAGGGAGTGAAACATTAGTAGAGTACAAATGTAGTGTAAATTGAGGAGAAATAGGAAAAGTATGGACAAATAAAGAGTGAAATCCTAATTTAAATTTGGATTGTAAAGTTGGATTTTAATTTCGACTTTAATTTGGGATATTTAATTGAGACAACTTTGATTTCGGACTTCTAACTTTGAACATACTCTAATTTTGGAGATAATTTAAAATGAACTTATTCAAATTTGGACATATTCAGACTTGGTACGATTTTAATTGGAAGCGATTTATGGGAGGCGATTCTTATATGGGGCCGGCATATCAATAAGCAAACCGAACACAGAAAGGGGATGCAGTCATAGACTAGGATGGAACTACAGAACCCATTCCAGGTTAGCAATCATAATACACTTTATTATTGAAAACTGTTTTTGATTTAATATTTGACACATTGTATATTTGTAAGAATCTTGGAACGTTCGAAGGTCCTTGAATAATTAAAAGATATTTTTGGTGGCTTCAAGAAAAACATAAATCTGGTATATGTAGATATTCTGTACAAAAAGGAAAATTTTGAGTGTTGTAAATATTATCAACTATTATATTGTGTATTATAGAATTGCTTTATTGATTCAATAAGATCTATTCAGTAAGCTAGTCGGGGTAAAAATCCTAATTTAACATTTCATAACATTGGGGCTCAAAATAATAATAGGGCAAAACATAGCAATTTATGACACCCACCGTAGGGGCTCATTAATCCTAAAATCGATAATATCACAGCAATTTTATGACATGCCCAATCGTGGGACGAATATCATAACAATTTTATATCGGTCCAACGCTGGGGCTCGATTGTTCAGGTAATATCACAGCAATTTATGGCGACCCAAATTGTAGGGGCACGAACACCACAAAAAGAAATTTAAAAATTGAAAATTGTAGAGGCACGAATAAGATTTAATTAGGAAATTTAAAATCTTCACGGAATTTGAAATATTAAAATTTTAAAAATTTAAAAATGGATAAACGAATAAAGGAAACCAGAGAAGCATTAAGGAACCAAGGGTAGAAATAGGGTCCCAAGAAATCGTAATTTTACAGGATGTATCTATGGAAATGCAAGGACAACAATTGATGCGAAGTCAAAGTGAAGAACAACAGATATCGCAACAAACGAAAATGATGTCAATTTTATTAGCGTTGACGAGGAAAATGGACAACAGTGAAGAAGCCATCAAGATGCAGATTAAGGAAAATGGAGAAAAGTTAGGTGCCGAAATAAAAATTATAAGCGACGGATTAGAAGAAACGAATCAAACAATCGCGGAAATGCAGGTACAGTTTGAGAATAAATTTATTAGAATCATGGACGATGTGGATAAAGTTAGGGACGAGGTTTGGAAAGTTAAATTAGATCAGGAAACGTGTGAAAACTGTTTTTGAGTTAATATTTGACACATTGTATATTTGTAAGTCATCAAAAAAAAAGGATCACAAAGATTTATGAAAATGAAGTAGGTATCTTGGAGCGTTCGAGGGTCCTTGAATAATTAAAAGATATTTTTGCTGGCTTTAAGAAAAACATAAATCTGGTATATGTATATATTCTGTACAAAAAGTAAAATTTTGAGTGTTGTAAATATTATCAACTATTATATTGTGTATTATAGAATTGCTTTATTTGATTATTTATTTGATTTATAAGATCTATTTAGTAAGCTAGTCGAGGTAAAAATCCTAATTTAAGATTTCATAACATTGGGGCTCAAAATAATAATAGGACAAAACATAGCAATTTATAACACCCACCGTAGGTGCTCATTAATCCTAAAATCGAGAATATACAGCAATTTTATAACATGCCCAATCGTGGGGCGAATATCATAGCAATTTTATATCGACCCGACGCTGGGGCTCAATTGTTCAGGTAATATCACAGCAATATATATTTATTTAATTTTTTTATTATTGGGGAAAGCAGTCAAACTTGATGGATTAATAAGATACTCTTTCAATCATTCAAGCTTTCGATAAATTGATTATCTTCGTCAAGAATGGTTATGAGTTTTATATATACCTATAATTATGAATATCGAAAAAAATTTTAAATGTACAAATTATGAAAATTTTAAAGACATTTTCATAATTTGTACATTTAAAAATTTTTTCGATATCTTTAATTATAGGTATATATAAAACTCATAACCATTCCTGACGAAGATAATAAATTTATCGAAAGCTTGAATGATTGAAAGAATATTTTATTAATCCATTAAGTTTGACTGCTTTCCCCAATAATAAAAAAAAATAAAATAAATAAATTATTGAACCAGTCGAGATATCTTAAATTTATATATAATGCTATGATAAGGGGGTAGTTTAAGGGTATTAACGTATTTATTATTAACGTCAAGAAAACCAAACAATTCCACCATTAAATAGGAGTAAATCGTCTGTTTTATATAAAGTCAATAGCGAGCACACTGTATATAAATCATAACCAATTTAATTCATAAGAGAGAAGCTCATTATTCGATAATTAGATACTATTTAGCAAAAATAATAATGTGTAGGTCTCATAATACGTTCTAAGTTAAATATACAAGTCCAGAATAGAAAAGAAACGAGTAAAAATAAGGTTTTGAAAGCATAAAGTTTCTTCAAGGTAAACACGTAATCGGTAAAGATAAACGAACTGGCATACTAGCTATTTAATAAGATCATTAAAATATCAACGCATGAATAAGTAAACGCATTCAAATACCTCCTTATTAGAAATATGAATGTGACAAAAGTCATTGTATTTCAATAAAATCCAACATATTTGGAGTAACAAACAAAATAAATAACAGGCGGTCCGCGATTTGATAAAGTTTGGACTATAGTCGACACAAACATAAAGACGTGACCAAAATGCAATAAAATTTGGACTTTCTACGAAATATACTGACGAAGTTGAAGGTCTACGTGTGAGATCAAGCGTCTGAACAAGAATCGAACCAAGGAATTTTTAGAAATACCGATTTCTGCATAGATAGGCGCAAAGTACAACAAGTTGATCAACAAACACACTATGAACACCAATAAGGAAATTGATAGGTGGAGTCTATAAATACTATGGGGGCCTTGTAAACATGCGGTATCTCTTTGACACAGGCAGGAACCAAGTCAATTTAAAGTTAAATATTACGTAAAAGTGAACTTAGTGAAAGTTAGTAATTTATTAAAAATAGTGAAAATTAAAAGTGCCAATTTATACAACGAGAAATAGCCGTTTTGATCTTAAAAGGTAAGGTAAACTATTAATTGAATTTAATTCTAATATTTAAGAAATTTAGGGCTCTGAATGTACCTATAAATATCCGTCTGAATGTAATTCTAAATGTACCACCAAACAACCTTCGAGAATATTACAAAAATACTTCCAAATAAGGCTACAAGGAAACATAATAAACGTCAAGATACTCAAATTAAACTACAAGCAAGTCATTCGAAAAATCCGAAGGGAAAATTCAAGCAACAGTTAATTAATCATTCTGGTCAACAAGTGAAGCTGTAACAATCCAGGATGTTGATCATCGATATTCATAGGCAGAAACAAGCAAGGAAAATACAAGTCAGAGATTTTATTCATTATTAGTATAAGACTGTTTTTCAATTTTTAACATTTAATATTTGCTATATCGAATATCTGTAAGGGTCATCAAAAATCATTTGAGAATTTCAAAAATAGAGGAAGGATCGTTTTGAATGTTCAAAAGGCATTTAAAAGTAATTACAGTGGAATTTTTGCTGGCTTCCAGGGATCATAAAACTTGGTGGAATCAGATAAATATCAATATTTATTAAGGGGCTAATTTTTGAATATTGGACCAATTAATAAGTTATTGACATAAAAGTGTACATATTATCGAATATTATATTGTATATTTTTGGATTGCTTCATTTTCAATTACATTATTTTAACAGATAGGAAATATAAAGAAAAGGGGTTTAACAGTCTTTATTGTCGTGACGTAGGGCACTCTGTATTTTATAGATTGAGCTAGCAAAGGCATACAAATTCCAGGAGTTACACGATTTAGAGACGCAGAGGAAAGATACCCAGTACAAACACAACAGTAAAGTTTTAAAAGGCGACGGCGACGTTAGGGGCTTTGACAGCAAAATTAATACGACTTCCAATCGTAAAGCCAATTCACAGCAAATAAATATAACGCCCAATCGTGGGGCGTATCAAAGCAAATAAAAAAGATCATCCAACGTAGGGGGCGATTCATAGCAAAAATAATATTGTATCATTCTTTGGACGACAATATCCCAGTTTGCAAACTACAGAAATTGACAATAAATATTACAATATATATATATATATATATATATATATATATATATATATATATTGTCGTGGAAATTATAGGTTAAGAAGGATAGATAGGTCTAGATAATAAATTTTTAACGACTGTGTATATAGAAAATAGGAACAATTTATTTACGCGCCAAATTAATTAGTTGTGACATTGAAAACGAACGGATAATAAGATATTGTTGTATTTCTAAATTGGAAAGTTAAAATTGCATAACGTGTAGAAGCTTTAGAGTACATGAAACTCAAGGATACGCATAATTAGTTGTAATATTTTAAATCAAGCGCATCGGATAAGAAACTGAGCTTTTGGGTATAGAAAATCGATAATTTAAATGCATATTTCCATTTAACTAAACTAAACGTTCGTTTATACAAATCCTAACAAACTCTAAAACTCGGAATTATAATTTCAAACGCACAGTTTGCTTCATGGAAAACCTGGCAGTTGAAAATAACAGGTTCAAAGAAACTTGAATAAACGTTGGCACAGAATTCTGTAGAATCGTATTTAACAGTCAATGCGAGAAGCTACTAAAACAACAGATGTTTTGAAGGCAAAGTGACATGGAATATCCATAATGTAAAACAGACAAACAACACGTATAATAAAACGTTGGTTAAAATACTCGTATAAAGTGCACTGTAGATTTGGAGGTCAACCACAATATTGATTTTCTGTTGCTTGAGTGGGATTTTAAAAGAGACGGCAAATATGGGTTAAACAAGGGAAGATAGCTAGAGGCTGGACGTAGAAATAGGGGGATAGGAATCTGATTGGTTGAAGGCTAGAAATTTTCGAGAAGCTCACGACAGTTATATGTTGTTGAACAGATATCTGGTGAAAAGCCCTGTGGAAAGAGAATTTTTCGGTAGTATTAGTCGGTTACGCGTAAAATTTTCAAAATCAATTAAGAGGAAAGGTAGCTATGGGTTGGACGTTAAAAACGGAGGAAAGCAATATAATTGGTCGATTGCTAGAAATTTTGAGAAGCTCGCTACGGTTACATGTTGTTGAGAAGCATTGAATGTAAAAGCACGATGGACTGGGAATTTTCGGACGTAGAAGTTCGTTACGTACAAAATTTGTAGAATCAATTATGAAAAATATGCTTTTCGACGGAAATGGGGTCCGTGAGGGGTGTACAAAATGATATAAATACACTAGGAGAGGTAGTAAAGCGCTCTTACTTGCTCTTACTTTTTACGGATTCTCGTACGTCGCTTATTCGTATTACACATATAGAGAAGATAATTCAATTAACCTTAGACAAGATACTCAAAATTTACATCCTATTTATTCAAATTTTTACAGGATAACATAATTATTTCCAATTGTATAAAGTCAAGGCTCATTGCAAACATATATTATTGTTTAATCTAACAGTACATATGGAACCCAATTTATGTCAGACTGGTTTTCGAATATTGTTCAGTCTCGACTGTCTGTTTATATCAAGTAGATGTCATATTTTTATATTAAGTTTAAAACAAAAAAAGAAAAACTCTCTTGGTGGTTCTGTGCATATGTCGTTTACATGTCATTCACATGTCAGCTGTTTTAAAGTTTTAACAACTTCCCCATGTTTGGGGTTCTTTTGATTATTAGTCATTAGATTTTAAGTAAGTAGTGTGATATTTTAAAATGATTTTTTACCTTATTGACATTTAAAATTTTTGTTTGTAGTATCTTTAATAAAAGCAACAACCTTTGCCGAAACGTAAGAATATTAATAAATTGATGCAAAAATAATATCGTATCATTCTTTGGACGACAACATCCCAATTTGCAAGCTACAGAAATTGATAATAAAAATTTAAAAATACAAGACTAGTCCTACCGACTAAAAAAAGGAGCTCTATTTGTATATACAGTGTGTCTGCTTTTACGTGTCATGGCAAATATCTCGACTATTGTAAGAATTTCAGAGAAATGTTATATACAAAAGTTGTGTAACTTTTTATTTGCAATAATATGTCAAAATCAAAAAAACAATGGGAGCATCAAATTTTTGAGATATAGCAAACACATTCAAAATTTTAAATGGAACATACCCATTGTTATTACATATTCTTGAAGTGCTTAAAATTTTCTTTCCAACGATATATCACTCAATAATAATTAAACACAGAAAACATTCAAAACAGTGGGCGGCAAAAAAATTACTAGCACTCACCTAAACGCAGAAGTTGATAATAACAACAAAGAAATACTAAATTACAAAATTAATTTAAAACGTTAAAGGTTATGTTCTACATGGCCTCCGTTATTTGCAAGACATCGCTGAGATCTAATTACTAAACTTCTTCGTGCTTTTGCAACATACATGGTGTTATTTGACCACACGCTCTTCGAATGCGATCTTTAAGTATATCAAGACTCTCTGGGCACGTTACGTAAACGTATTGTTTGAGATATCCCCAAACAAAAAAATGTAAAATATAAAGATCTGGTGATATTACTGGCTAGTTTATGGGACCTCCATTTCCAATCCATTTTGCACCAAACATGAAGGTCAACAATGTGGAATTAAATTACTAAGGAACAACTGTCAAGAAACGCTATCAATTATTTCATCGCCCACTGTTTTGAATGCTTATTTCAAATAGTCGCCTGATGTTAAAAGCGCTATTTAATAATCTATTTCTGCGTTTAGTTGATTAGATAACTATTATCGAGTGATATAATATCGTTGGAAAGAAAATTTTAAGCATCTTCAGAATATGCAATAATAATGCGGTAGTTCCATTTAAAATTTTAAATCGATTTGCTGTATCTCAAAATTTTGATGCTCCATTTTTTTTTTTATTTTGACATATTATTGCAAATAAAAAGTTACACACCTTTCGTATACAACATTTTTCTGAAATTCTTACGATAGCCGAGATATTCGCTGTGACACGAAAAAACAGACACACTGTATATGTATGTATGTATATATATATTGCTGTGAAACCTCTTGAATTACCTGGTCTGTTGACTTTCTTCTGTTAATCGCCTCGGCTGCTCCCCTATATAACTTTCATCCTCATACATAAAAAAACAAACACATTCCTACCACAAACATCAACGTCAACTCTATTTACATCAATATTCACAATACATTAAAATTTCAAGATTAAAATTCAGCATAAATTTCAGTTTTAAAAAGAATTTCAAGATTAATTTTATTATCATTTTAACGTTCATCCAGAATTAAAGTCCTTGTAGGATGCCTACTAATTACTATAACAATATATGCAGAGTAAAAAGGGAGCATCTACCACCCCTTTACGTTAATTAACCAGGTTCGTCTAATTGAGCTCAAAGACATACCTAAAATTTCATCATAATCCAGAACATCAATACTAAATACCCCTTTCTACTTATACAAGCAAATTTCATCTTAACATTAAAATTTTATGGTTAGTACAATTTCACTAATGTCCATTTAAAGTAAATCAATTATAAAGTAATTCAACACACACAAAAATGTCAAACAAAATAGTATAATAAAGTTATACAACACACACCAAAATGTCAAACAAAATAGTATAATTTACCTGAAGGTTACTGTCCTCGTAGCTTCAATGTACATCGTCCCTTTAGTTAATCACACCATTCCAACAGGATTATATTTACGGCTTCTAATTCTCAACGCTTTTAAAATTTTCTCCATCACCATTTATTTAAAGTTGTTTCTGGGCTTTTCCGGAACTCATCTGTGTATATCTGACCCTTGTTTCGTGGATCCAGACACGTATTTGAACCATTTAAGTATTAATACCCCCGAAAAATAACAAAGAAATTCATACTTCTTTCACCAAGATACGCCAAAACTGCCTACTTTTGTGTATACATTTGTCTTTGTAAATTTTGCTAATTGGTACAGTGATACTAAATTTTATTACCTTGTATCTAAGTGCACTGAAGTACATTCATGTTAGCACGTAAATAACAAACTATTTTGAATCACTAAAATATACGAGCAAACTTTAAATTATTTTATCAAACTAAAATGCACTGTTTAACATCTTCAATCAAGTCGCGGATGTAAGAGCTTTTAACGCATCGAATAGTCAAAAGTCTAAGAGGCCGAAATTCATATTACCACCGGTATATATAGCGAATAGCCGGCACGTCGCTTTTGTCCTCAAAACAGACAATTCTTAAGAATTTCTCATGCTGTGTTCCCAGTCCGTCGCTCGCGCGTCGGTTTTACGAATTTTCACTCGCCCCATTCAAATCTCAGAAATTCTCACACGGCACGCAAACATGTCCGAGAAAACTAATTAATTTTGTACAGAAATCGTTGTTTCTACCTCTGATATTTGCATCCTATTTTCAACCAATTGTGACCCTCGTGACGTTGCTTAAATCACGCCTTTTACTATATGTGTCTTTGCTTGACGCATTTTCTCTTTCCTTTTCTAACCTGTTCGTAATGGTGCAAATTGATATTCTTTATTATCGATTATATTTTAGTCCATGTGGACTATCTGGGTTAAATAACCCCGTATCGCACCTTCTCGTGAATATTAAGCCCCGGTTTCTCCAAGATTCTTTGTAAACATTAATTATCTGCAAAATTTTCGCCGAATGAGCTTTTAAATAAACCCTGTTTTGTATTTCGTGCTAAAGCATCTGACCGTTTCCAATATCCTTAGAATCGACATGTTTATCTAAACAAATTAAACTGAAATTGCCTTTTAAAATACGCAGGTGTGTTCAAACATCCTACTTCTAACTAACACTTCTAGGATTTGCATTTTATTGGGTTTTTACAAGTTTCTGTAGATATTATCTGTACGTTTTGTTCAATACCGGTTACTTGAAATAGAGTTAATTAAGATAAATTTTGCACGTAATTTCCATTTGTTTAGGAATAATTACATTACACGCAGAGCTTTTTAATACTGTTTCTTTTGATATAAAGCGTCTTGTACATGATTTTAAATTTCTTATTTTTACTGAAACGACCGAATTTATTTATGCTTCATGGTTTTAATAAAGCGTATTATTTAATAGAATTCCTTATACACGGTGATTAAAATTATTTGATGTGATTATTTAATTTTCTACCCTGGTCTAAATATGAGTAATATATATATATATATATATATATATATATATATATATATATATTTATATCTAGACTTTACGACCTACAAGTTTAATAATTATGAAGAAATTTGTGGGTTATAGGTCTCTAATAAAAGTATACTATTTTTATACCATCTAAATTTTCGAGTTTAATTTTAACTCTTGATCACAGATTTCTAGAAAATACACGTTGTACAAACACATATCTTAAAACAAATGTATACTTACAATATTTGAGATTAAAATTAATTGGCATGTGTATAATAAAACATTTTAAAATTTCTGAACCGAACACTGACTGGCAAATACATATATAAAATTAATATAAAATTAAATGTCTTTACAGAACATGTATGCTAAAATAAGGTTGAACTACATTTATATTAAAAATATTTTTCATTGTATGTGATTATGGACGGTATGTGCTAATGATGATAACAGGTCTGCAGGTGTATGTATTGACTATGCATGTGTGTGTAACCGAATGTGTATGTGTGGTTGTGTCTGAGGTTGCGAGTGTTTGTATAGAGGTATGGGTGTGCGTATGTATGTATGTGCAATGTACTGTGTTATGTGCACTCATTAGGACCTAAGGTTATAGAGGTGTTTTTTTTTATTATTTGTATTAGTTGAAGTTTAACAAATACGTGTATATGGAACTTAGGTTGCAAATATCTGTTTTTTTGTTCATACTATTGGGACAGTTGTATATATGGCACATTTCTTTAAAAATTCGTTTAGTTGTTACTTTTTCAGTTTCCAATATTTTGGCATCTTTGAAATCCATAACATGATCGTTTGTTAAAGCATGTGTAGATAGGGCACATGATTGTGGTTTTCTTTTGATATCGCTCTTATGTTGCGTTATCCGTTGTTTTAAATTCTGAGAGGTTTGACCTATATAGCATACATCACAATTCAAACAGTTTATTTTATATATACTATTGCGCTGATTTAAACTGGACGTTTTATCTTTTACTTTGGAGAACAGATCTTTTATAGATATTGAGTTTTGTTTCGCGATTTGTATGTTTTCTTTTTTAAATGCTTGTATCAATTTAAGTGTTAGGTTTTCAATATATGGCAATGTTTTATACGAAACGTTTCTAATATTATTGTTATTTTTATTAGAGACTGCTTTGTTGTACAATATTCTTTTTATTACAATTGACGGGTGGCCATTTTCTTTTAAAATTTCAGAAAATAATTTAATGTTTTTTTCGTATAAAGAAGGATGTGAGATTTTCTTTATACGGTTTTTCATTTCTACAATAAAATTTATCGTTGTGCTAAACTGTTGATATGAATGAAAATTAATGTATCGGTTTGAGTTTATGGGTTTTTGGTACCAATCCAGTATAATTTTATTATCGCACGTTCTAATCAATAAAGTATCTAGAAATGGCATGGTGTTGTTTACTTCCATTTCAGCTGTAAATTGTAGATGTTGATTGTAGCCGTTAAAAACGTCTAACGTTTCATTCAATTTATGCTCGGGGATAGCTGTAATTATGTCATCTACAAATTTTTTTATTAATGGTAGTTCAAAAAGCAGCTTGGGTATTACTTTATCGAGTAAGGTGTTCATTACATGTCAGCGATAACTGGACTTAGGTTTGAGCCCATTGGGCAACCAAAAATTTGTTTAAAATATTTGCCGTTAAAGGAAAAGTAACTGGATTCTAACATAAATTCGATTATTTCCACGAACATTCTTTTGTCTATTTTGCATTGGATTTTAATCTGATTCCATATATCTTTTATATTATCCACGGCTAATGTTTTTGATATATTAGTAAATAACGAGATCACGTCTAAACTAACTAATACATACCCTTCTGGTAATTGAAAATTGTTTATAAAATCTGCAAATTCAAACGAATCTTTGGTGTTATACCTATTGTCTGCAGATCTTTGTAGGATTACTGAAATAAATTTGGATAAGGATTCTGTAGGACAGTTATTGCACGATACAATTGGGCGTAGGGGATAATTGTCTTTGTGAATTTTAGGTAAGGCAGAAATTTTAAAATGTTTTATTATACACATGCCAATTAATTTTAATCTCAAATATTGTAAGTATACATTTGTTTTAAGATATGTGTTTGTACAACGTGTATTTTCTAGAAATCTGTGATCAAGAGTTAAAATTAAACTCGAAAATTCAGATGGTATAAAAATAGTATACTTTTATTAGAGACCTATAACCCAAAAATATCTGCATAATTATTAAACTTGTAGGTCGTAAAGTCTAGATATAAATATAATGGGTTTTTATAACAACATCACTTTGAAATATGAAGTCAGCACCACGGATCTCCTTAAACGTTGGGCAAACATCAACATCAAACTGGCATCGTTACAAAATAGGAAGGTTTTCCTGTTGCAATGCAGGAAGCACGAAGTATTACCAAAACATATACCGAATGCTGTTAAGAAGATTTATAATTTGTTGAATAACAATACAAAAACTATGGCAAATGAAATAAAATATTTTATGATAAACTAACATTAAAAATCTTAAACTTAGAAATCAGAATTACTCACCGCACTGTATGTCAATTTAATTATCAAATATCAGATATAAAAAAGAAGATTGTGGAAATTATTCCAAATTATATCTATGTGGAATACTGTAGAAGACTTCAAATTGCTTTTAATTAAAAATTTTATCAAGTGAAGACAACTAATCTTAGAAAGTTTAATGAACTTTTGACGTCAAGCAAAATAAATCTACATTACCATGACAAATGGTTTAAAGATATCAGCAATCTTAATATTCCAAATAAAATTCAACACATTCTGTCATTAGGACCTAAGTTTTGCATTCCACCGGTAGTAAATAATCAGGTAGTTATTAATATTTTGGCAGATATTGAAAACATACTAGTAAGTATTGACGCAGAAAAAAGAGACGTATATAGAACACACATAACGAATATTTTAACTAATTTTGTACATGAACATTCTAAACGTAAACCGAAACTGTGGCACAAGTACATTCAATCTAGGAAATTTCTAAAGGAAAATGAAAACATAATTGTAATCAAATCAGACAAAGGTAATGTTACGGTAGCCATGTCCAAAACCGAATATATAAGTAAAATAGACACTTTATTAAGTGATTCAAATACATATCGCCAGTTAGATAAAGATCCCACAACTAACATTCAAAACAAAACTTTAAATCTGATTAAATCGTTAAAAAATAAAAACTATATAACCAAAGAAGAAGCAAGAGAGTTAAATAATTTCAGCGGTACCGCACCTAAATTCTATGCCTTACCTAAAATTCACAAAGACAATTATCCCCTACGCCCAATTGTATCGTGCAATAACTGTCCTACAGAATCCTTATCCGAATTTATTTCAGTAACCCTACAAAGATCTACAGACAATAACTATAACACCAAAGATTCGTTTGAATTTGCAGATTTTATAAACAATTTTCAATTACCAGAGGGGTATGTATTAGTTAGTTTAGACGTGATCTCGTTATTTACTAATATATCAAAAACATTAGCCGTGGATAATATAAAAGATATATGGAATCAGATTAAAATCCAATGCAAAATAGACAAAAGAATGTTCGTGGAAATAATCGAATTTATGTTAGAATCCAGTTACTTTTCCTTTAACGGCAAATTTTTTAAACAAATTTTTGGTTGCCCAATGGGCTCAAACCTAAGTCCAGTTATCGCTGACATGTAATGAACACCTTACTCGATAAAGTAATACCCAAGATGCTTTTTGAACTACCATTAATAAAAAAATTTGTAGATGACATAATTACAGCTATCCCCGAGCATAAATCGAATGAAACGTTAGACGTTTTTAACGGCTACAATCAACATCTACAATTTACAGCTGAAATGGAAGTAAACATCACCGTGCCATTTCTAGATACTTTATTGATTAGAACGTGCGATAATAAAATTATACTGGATTGATACCAAAAACCCATAAACTCAAACCGATACATTAATTTTCATTCATATCAACAGTTCAGCACAAAGATAAATTTTATTGTAGAAATGAAAAACCGTATAAAGAAAATCTCACATCCTTCTTTATACGAAAAAAACATTACATTATTTTCTGAAATTTAAAAAAAAAATGGCTACCCGTCAATTGTAATAAAAAGAATATTGTACAATAAAGCAGTCTCTAATAAAAATAACAATAATATTAGAAACGTTTCGTATAAAACATTGCCATATATTGAAAACCTAACACTTAAATTGATACAAGCATTTAAAAAAGAAAACATACAAATCGCGAAACAAAACTTAATATCTATAAAAGATCTGTTCTATAAAGTAAAAGATAAAACGTCCAGTTTAAATCAGCGCAATAGTATATATAAAATATACTGTTTGAATTGTGATGTATGCTATATAGGTCAAACCTCTCAGAATTTAAAACAACGGATAACGCAACATAAGAGCGATATCAAAAGAAAACCACAAGCATGTGCCCCATCTACCTGCTTTAACAAACGATCATGTTATGGATTTCAAAGATGCCAAAATATTGGAAACTGAAAAAGTAACAACTAACCGAATTTTTAAAGAAATGTGCCATATATACAACTGCCCCAATAGTATGAACAAAAAAACAGATATTTGCAACCTAAGTTCCATATACACGTATTTATTAAACTTCAACTAATACAAATAATTAAAAAAAAACACCTCTATAACCTTAGGTCCTCATGAGTGCACATAACACAGTACATTGCACATACATACGCACACCCATACCTCTATACAAACACTCGCAACCTCAGACACAACTACACATATACATTCGGTTACACACACATGCATAGTCAATACTCCGATATTAATACATACACCTGCAGACGTGTTATCATCATTAGCACATACCGTCCATAATCACATCATCATCATTAGGTCTTCAGTCCTGGAACTGGTTAGACACGTACCATCATTGTTTCCTATTCTGAACTAACCTACAGATTTCCCTGAAATTTGCACAGTCTGCATCTATCACCATCGGATCTAGGTCAACATCTACCTCTTTTTTCCTATCTCTGCTTGTAATATATCCCATACTATTACCCAAAAATCCCTTAGAACGCATTCTGCCCTTCTATTTCTCTTATCTTTTTCCCAGATATCCTTCTTTCCCTACTATTTCTATAACCTATTTGTTATTATCTTTGTCTGTCCATGCTATAGTTCTCATACATCTGAAACACAGCATTTCAAAAGACTGTGTATACAGCTCGTTCTCCTTCTATTGTTTTCTAATTTTATGCCCTATTTCACCTACATTCAGTGAAGGGGGTTAAGCAACCTGTGGCTACCAAGATCCCCCAACACTTAGACATTTGCCGAAATAATGGTTTCCAGTAAATCCTTTCAAACACTTAACATTATTTGAGAATGTTGTCCAACCAATTCTTGTAGTTACTTATAGTAATCATCGTGTTTAAGCACAGTTATTTTCTCGTCATTAGTTTATCCATCTTGGGATTGGTTGGATGCGTACCTCCATTGATTTCTATTCTGGGCTAGCCTACACATCTCCCTGAAATTCCTGCAGCCTACATCTTTTACTATCTGTGTGCAGTAGTCTAGCCTAGGTCTGCCTCTTCTTCTCTTTTTTCCTATCTCTGCTTCTAATATATTCCGCACTATTCCCTCATGCCGTAGTATGTGGCCTATCATCCTATCTCTCCTATTTTTTACCATTTTCCACATATTTCTTTCTTCCCCTACCATTTTTAGTACATCTTCGTTCTTAACTTTGTCTGTCCATGATATCTTCATCATACATCTGTAGCACCACATTTCAAAGGCTTCTAGCTTTTTCTTGTCCGCTTCTCCTACTGTCCAGGCTTCACAGCCGTACAGTGCTGTGCTCCACACATATGTTTTAAGCAATCTTTTCCTTGTTCCTATGTTTGTGGTCTTTGAGCACAGTAGTTGCTTTTTCTTGTTAAATGTCGCACGACCTTGTGCTAATCTTTGTTTTATATCTTTTGTGCTTTTCCCATCTTGCGTTATTTGGCTTCCTAGGTAGCAGAAATCCTTAACCTCTTGTAAGTTCGTGTTACATACTTGTATTCTTGTTTTTGATTTATTTTCCACACCTTTGCATAGTAGAACTTTAGTTTTAGTTTTGTTAATTTTCATACCGTATCTCTCTGTTAGAACCGTTTCCATTTCATTAAGAGCAGCTTCTAACTCTTCCTTGCTAGACGCTAATACCACTATATCATCTGCAAATCTAAGCATATCAATTTTTTGTCCCTGCATAGTAATTCCAAATGTCTTCCTACATTTGACAGTATTCATTGCCTCTTCTATGTACAAGTTAAAAATCAATGGGGATAGGGCACATCCCTGTCTCGCCCCTTTCCTAATTTTAATTCTCTACGTTCCTGCTCTAATTCTATTACTGCTGTTTGCTCTTTGTATAGGCTATGTACTATTCGTCTATCCCTATAACTCATTCCAATCTTTTTTAGTATTTCAAACATTTTTTTCCATTTTACATTGTCGAATGCTTTTTCCAGATCTACAAACCCTATATACACGCTTTCCCCTTTTTCTATTGTTTTCTCCATTATCACTCTCAGAGCTAAAATAGCCTCCCGTGTTCCCCTGTTTCGCCTAAACCCAAATTGGTCTTCTCCTAGTATTTCTTCCGCCCGTTTTCCATTCGTCTTTGCACAATTCTAGTTAATATTTTGACACGTGTGCTGTCAAACTTATTGTTCGAAAATTTTCACATCTATCCGCGCCTTTCTTTTTTGGTATAGTTACTATGATGCTACGTTTGAAATCTTTGGGTATCTCGCCTGTCTCATACATATAGCTTACAAGTTGGAAGAGACGTTCTGTTACTGCTTGTCCAGCGGCTTTTAGAGTTTCTGCTTGCCCCTTATCTGTACCCGGCGCCTTACCATTTTTCAGACTCTTTAATGCTAATTCAAACTCATCTCTAAGTATAGGATATCCCAAGTCATCATTTTCAATGTCTGATCCCTGTTCTAATGCAGTTAGTTCCTCTCCTGCATATAAAGTCCCTATATATTCTTGCCATCTACCCACTTTCTCTACGTTTTCTATGATGACGTTTCCTTGTGCGTCCCTTATATTTTTGCTATACGGTTTTATATCCCTAAAATTCATTCTAATTAATTTGTATGCTTCGTCTGTCTTTCCTATTTCCATCTTCGTTTGTATCTCTTTGCACTTTTCATCAATCCATTGTTCTTTAGCTTTCCTGCATTTTCGAATAATTTCCCATTTTATGGCTTTGTATCTCTGTTTTCCTGTTTCGTCTGATTTATTTTTGTATTTTCGTCTTTCTTCTATTAAATTCAGGATATCCTTTGTTATCCATGGTTTCTTATTTTCTTTTTGTGTATACCCCAGAATATCTCTGGCCGCCATGTCTAGGCTGGATTTAATGTTATTCCATTCTGTTTCTACTTCCTTAGTATCAGATATTTTCTCGATATCTTTGAGCAATTCATTTGACTTTTTTTCGAATCTTTCTTGAATATCTTTATCTTTTAGTTTCTCTAAGTCCAAGTGCCTTTTTCCGTTTCCTTTTTCACATTCTTAAATTTAAGTGCGGCCTTCATAATTACGATGTTGTGGTCAGTATCTATATCTGCTTCTGGGTAGCTTCTACAGTCTTTTACTTGATTCCTAAACCGTTGTCTAACAAGAATGTAATCTATTTGATATCTTCCTACATCTCCTGGCATCTTCCACGTATATCGTCTTCTAGCATGATGTTGAAATAATGTGTTTGTGATGATTATATTGTTCTTGTCACAAAATTCTACCAGCCTATTTCCCCTGTCGTTTCTCGTGCCTAAACCAAATAAACCTACTACTGCTCCTTCCCTACCCTCACCTACCACGGCATTAAATCCCCCGTAATTATTAAATTTTCCTGTCCTTTTACGTATCTTAATATGTCTTCGATATCTTTGTAGATGGCTTCTACCTCTTCGTCACTGTAGCTAGAGGTGGGCATGTACACTTGTATTATTACTGTGTTTACCGGTTTAGATTTTAATCTAACCATAAGTACTCTTTCGTTCTTTTGTAAGTAATTTTCTACACAGTATCCTATCTTTTTCCGCATAACTATACCCACACCCAAATTTCCGTCCTCTGCTCCTGTATGAATTACCCTGAAGTCTCCACTCCAAAAATCCCCCGTCTTTGGCCACCGAACTTCGCTGATCCCTACTATGTCTAGTGATAACCTATTCATTTCGATTTTTAGGTTCTCTAGCTTACCTACTTGCTTCATACTTCTAACATTCCACGCTCCGACTCGCAGAATGTTCCCGACTCTTATTTTTAACTTTCCGATCGCATCCTCCGAAGTAGTCCCCTCCCGGAGATCCGAATGGGGGACTATTTTAACTCCGGAATCTTTTACCCCAGAGAATGCCATCATGTTTGTTACAATTTAAGTACGCTGTGTACTTGGGAGATAATGTGGTGGTTTCCCGTTGCCTTCCACATCGCGGTAGTGTGTCTTAGACTGCCATACCGACCCCTATGGTCTCTGCCAATCTAAGTACCGAAAGAACCGCTGCCCTCTTTCGGGGACCTGTCTTAGTCTGGTTCCTCACTAATGACCCTACTACTTTGGTTGGACCTGTAGTTTGGCTCTTTAGCTCATTAGAACACGCAAGCCATTTCACCTGTTCTAGTAATTTAGAACTTCGGCAAGGTGCAGGTCCATTCGAAATTATAAGGTATATTGTTCGCAAATTTTTGTTCGTTAATTTCATGTTTTAATGGGCCTAGACATTGTGGAACCACAAGTTGGGATTGTTCTAAATATTTCTAAGTCAATTGTTATGGGAATTTTCAAGTAATTGAGATTTACGAAATGTTGTATAAGGCAATTGAGGAATCTAGTGCAATGAAATGGCGGTATTAATTCAGATTGTTTCTTTAACTCCGTTAATATTACTTAGCCAGTGGAAGCAAGATTAGGTTTTGTTCTCTTTTGAGGATAATGGACATGTAATGATATGTTCTGAAGTTTACTGTTAATAGAGCCTAAATTCGGACGGAATTTGATTTATAGTTAGTTATACGATACGTAAGATGTTCATTTTTGCCCCCAATGATGAAGTCATATTTTGGAAAGGCTGTTATTACGAGAATTCTATAATTGGATAGAATGTCAAGAAATGTTTTTAAGTAGGGTTAGATAAGGTAACAGCTGATGTGATGAGAGTTTGGAATCGAACGCAAGGAGAGCTATCTGGAAAAACAGTCTTCCTGGTATAGTCAAAACCATGAAAGAAGTCGTCTGCGTCATCACTTGTATTCGTTAAGTTGAAAATTTTAAGTCAATGTAGCATGTAATTCATAAATACCCAATAAATATTTTTATTCGTAAGTTTTCGTCAAGCTTTTACAACTTTAAAAAGTATATTTCATTTACAAAAATACTAAAAAAGATATCCTATTTTAAAGAAAAGGCATAATTTTACCAAAGGTTAGCCCGTTAAGTACAAAGTTCAAAACATACGGACACATACTCTTCTGTCGTTTTCCCAGATGAACTTGTTCACGTATGTTATTATTTAAAACACGTACAAATCGTATTACTGTCTTTATCATATACATTAGTTAAGCTTTTAAATAATCTTAAACGTATGTTTTGAATTGGGTTAGACATCTATGACGTAGAAAACTTCTTTCGTGGTTCCTACTATAGCTAATATATCACCTGCATTGCTGGGATGTGACGGTTTGGCGCCCTTCATTTTGACAATGAGTGATGCCTTTCAAGGTAAGTAGTATTTTTAAAGTAGTTTTGTGTTTCGGCCATTTTACATCTTAGATTATTATTTAAAATTGTTAAGAGGTTCCTGCCACTTCTGAGAAATTCAAAATTAATATCTTTACGTCATTTTTACCCATAACAAATGTTTTACAAATAAATGGTTATAGCTCGAAAAAGGAACTTTTTGAAAGACAGTAAATTAGGGCTTATTAAGCAATGATAGCGCTATAAGTCTGCATTGGAAAAAGTAGAATACTTCTCACCTAACTCAAAAAACATCCTATTCAGTGTTAGAAAATTTTTAGTCACCAGTATTATGTAATGTATTTCAGAAAAGTGCATACAGCTCCAAGGAAGTAACTTTTTGGAAAACAGCAAAACTGAAGGCACCTTGCATAACACAAAATGTTTTTTCAAAGTTATAATTTATTTAGTATACATCGGTGTTATACTATGCTTTAACAAAAAACAATAGTAGCCCGAAAAAAAAACCATTTTTTGAAAACTGTGAATTAGGACTTATTAAGCAAATCTGTATTGGAAAAAGTGAAGGACTCCTAACTCAAAAAAGTTCTCTCAAAATACAGAATTTTTAGTATACAGCGGTATTAAGTAATGTTTTATGACAAAGTTGTATAAAAGGTAAGTGCAAAATTAAGAAAAACTCGGTGCACTTTAAGTAAGTAAACTTTGAAACAATTTGAATTAGATGATGGGTTTTCGACTTTTACCATTGGTTTTGTAGTTGCATTCTTGTTTAATAAGCAGTAATAAACAGTTTTTGGGATATATTCAGTTTTTAGTAAAACGTTACGTAATACAAGTGGTCCTAAAAATTATCTAACATTAAAAGAAAATTTTTAGAGTTAGGCGAAGAGTCTTCGACTTTTGCCAATGCAGTCTTGTGCAGCAATTCTTGCTTAATAAGACCTAAGTTGCAGTTTTCTAAAAAGTGTCTTCTTCCTGAACATTTTAGTTTTTGTTAAATTGTTTCTAATACAAGCGTATCTTATAAGATTTATCTGTATAAGACAAGAAAATCGCTTATATTAATTTGTTTATCATAAATGGTGCACGAAAATGTTTCACAAGCCCTTATCATAATCATAAACTTGTTCTTAGATATTAAATTCCACTAGCTTTGATTGCCTATGTACATGAAAGTTTAATAAGTTGTAGCACTATAGTCCATTCAAATTAACTTTAGGATGACGTCAAATCCATAATTAAGTGTTGAGAACCGTTTGCAAATAAATATCTAGATTTGCACTTGAAAAATACTGTTATTTAACAAAATTAAGGTTGGTAGTTCTGAATTGTGACGTCACCCTATAGTTAAGGCGAATGGACTATACCCTGTGTTACCAATTTGCAGATAATTATCCGATTTGAGGATAATTAGAAAGCATCACCGATAATTTTCTAACCCTATCATTATGCGGATAATTTATGGATATTTTTGATTCCCTAAGAACTTTGAGGCTACACTTCAAATGATTCTTTTTGGAGTTTTATTTAAATAGTAATGTGAAATTTTTTCTCGTATATTCCTGCCAAGATAAATATATGTGGCAACATCCAGTCAAATACGAATATCACTCCAGTTCCTTTAAGCACAGTTAGTTGTTGCGCGAAGTTAGGCAGTATTTCCCCGCAGCATAAATAAGTTAATAATACATACACAACAGGCGACACGCAGTAAACTAGAAGGTGCTTTATATTATAAAGCAACATTTTTTCAAATTTTATTAGTGCGGTTTATGGCTTAAGATACGGGTATTTCATTATCCTTCCGCATATGTATTAAATATGACATTATTATAATTTGAATTAGGACCGCTATACTTGCGGCCACGTCCCCAATGCTCCACCCGGAGGTACTACATTGATTAAATATGACAACAGGTAATATGTTAAGTAAATGGTTATTGAAGGTAAGTAATAAAAAAATTATTCTACTTGTGTTACTGTTTATACATGGTGTAGAGAAGCGCTGACGGTGATAATTCTGAAAATGGTAACGATGGAGATAATTCGAAATCAAACAGTATATTTGAAGCTTCTTCTGCAAAAAATGTTCAGGTATGTATTTATTTTTACTTGTGGTTTTAAAACATTAGAGTATGTCTATCTTTTAGAATGTAGAATCAGACAATTATGATACCGAATATGAAGCAGATAGCGACTCGAAAAGTGACAGTAATAAGGCTGCTACCCCAACCTCCAGTAAAAAACGAAAAATATGGAGGTTTTGTGCTGTTTGGTTAAAATTTACAGTACTAAGCATTGGGTCACACAATCAAGCAATACTTCTAAGAGGCAATGATTTGGCATTTTGTAAAGTTTTCAAATACAATATATAAGCACATAAAAGAGTTTTAATGAAACACAGAATAAGCGAAAAGCAGAAATTTAATATGCAGCAAGTTAGTAATAACATGAAAATTAGTAATATGTACGAAACTACTGCATTAGATGTGAATGTGCGAAATGCCGAACTAAAATTGTGCGACCTATTAGCAACCAATAATTTGCATTTCCTTTAATGGATGCATTATGTCCATTGCTAAAAAATGTTTTTAGACTCAGAAATTGCACAAAACCTTTCTATTAAAAGAACAAAAGCTACTACCATTATGACTGATACATTAAGCAAAATTTTTTTCTTTTGTCTATCATAATGGATGAAACGACAGACATCGGTTAAAAAGCAATGCGCATTTGCAATTTGTTTATTTGACAATAACACAAACCAAGTTAAGGCACGATTTTTTGATATATTGTTGAAATAGAAAGAAGTAAAGCATATGATTTGTTTGCTACTTTAAAATTTGTAATTCAATCAAAAAACGTTCCATTTTCAAATCTGATCCTAATATTGTGTGTGTGTCTGAAGTATTCATGTCACATGATTCACCTTGCAGCTTCAAAAGCATGTCTGAAACTACCAAGATCTGTAGAAGATCTACTTAGAAACATCGGTAGTCATTTTAGCCAAAGTTCTTTTAGACAAAAAAGGTTTATAGAATTTAAAGTTATTTTTCAGACAAAGATACATAAAATTCTTTCACCAGCTACAACACGTTGGTTGTCACTAAAGGCATGTGTTGACCGTGTTTTGAAGCAGATTCAACCAATAAAGTGCTATCTGAGAGATTTAGTGTTTGAAGATCCATCAGTCACAACAGAATATAGATGTTAGCGACAATGGATAATCAATTCACTAAATTATATCTAGAGATTCTGTCCTATGTCTTAGGCCTTTTGAATGATTTTAATTTGTTGTTTCAGTCCAAAACGCCACTTTTGCATAAAGTTAAACCAGAAACAGAGAGACTCGTAAAAACATTATGTAGCAATTTCATAGATGTGACATATTAGAAAAGAAAACATATTTATCTTAAACCACCAAAACTCAAGACAATTTGTAGCACTAGATAAAATATATTTAAGAGTTGAAACAACAGAAAGTTTATTAGATTTAAAAAGTAAATCAAATATGCAAGATACAGAAAAGTTCCTTACAACTGTGTTGGATTTTTCTATTGAACTGGTAATATAAAACAAGAATTTAATTGTGATGATCCTATTCACGAGATATTAGAGATTGTAGATCTTTCTATTGCTCAGTCTTTTCTACATAAATCTTTAAGTCCCATTTTAGATAGGTTCCCCTTTTTAAACCAGTATATAACCAGCCGCCAAGCTCTGAATTCAGAACGGCGGCAGCATGCTCTTTTAGATTTTAATAAATTGGAACTAAATGTAAACGAAGTCAATGAGTATTGGGCAGATGTCTTCAATTTAAAAAATGCTGCTAATAAAGTAATATTTCCTAGCTTAAAAACAGTTATTTCTATGCTACTCATACTACCCTTTTCAAATGCGTCAGTTGAGGGAATATTTAGCGATTTGCATAATGTAAAATCAGACAAGCGAGGACTATTAAATACCTCTACCTTGAAAGCTATTTTAGCCACCAAACAGGGTATTAAGGATGATGGTGGCTGCGTTTTATTCACACCGAACAAAGAAATGCCAAATGCAAAAATTTGGGATAAAAATAAATAAGTGCCACTGCCTATGTATATGTAACGTGACATATTTTTTTCTTATAGTCAACTTAGAAAAAATGCATAAATATTAGATACTTTTCGAAAAATGTATTCTTTTTTATAAAACTTTTTGTTTACTATTAAAAAATTTTTTTTACTTCAAATAACTATAAAACAAGTTCATTTCCTATTTTCAGGACAGAAATTTATAATTAGTGGAGGATAAAATCGGATAATTTAGAACCACTTTGTGGATACTTTTCAATTTCAACATTGGCAACACTGACCATACCACAACTGAATGGATAGTTTTAAATCCCTATGTAGCTTCAGCCAAGTACGTTTTACGAGTCTGATTTATTACACTAGCAATATATTTGAAATAAAATGAGGAAACATCAAAATAACGGTAAAGTTGACGCTTGCCGAGACATGTAATTTTCAAACGAGTGCGGGGAATTACCTATTACATACAAATTGTACAATTATTCTCCAACATGCTAGATAACACAGTTTAAAAGTCCCCTGTTTCATTCAATCTGTTTATGCATAAAATTATCCCGATTATATCAATTATGAATCTCATCCTATTAATATTTTCTAAAAGTAAACGTCATGGCAGAGATAAAGGTCAAAGATCGTGCACAATGCAGTCTAATATATCAAAATATGTATGTGAATCCCCTGGCTAAAAAACTCGTTAATCTCACGCTTATCTTCAATAAAACTAAACAATAATCGGTATTAAATACGGGCTTACCTGATTATTCAAAACAAAATTACAATTCTAACACAATATAAGGGAACAGCATCCACATTATTGGCACATGATCAACATGTATAACGAATGCAACCACAATCAGTAATAAAGATGACGCACAACTGTTGCTGGAATATGATGATTATTTCCATAGAACATCTATAACCCTACGGGATAGAATATAATCTTCCATGTTAAACAGAATGACAAGGCAAAGCACCATCTATACGTCTAGGAAGAAAAGTAAAATTAAAGATGGCGGACATGGCGGCAATTTTAAATTTTATAGGTTTAAAAACTACCGCTTCAAATGAAATACAATCACAAAATTGATCAAATTCAAATGCTAAGATTACTTATATAAGTATGTTCTGAACATTAAAATCATTTAATGTTCAAAATATAGTAAAATAAGTACTATGAAGCATGGAACTTGACCATTTTATGAATAGTATTTCATCTGAACAAAAAAAAATAGGTTTTGTAATGTTACTTAATTAATATTACCTTTTTCATGTGTAAAATAGGATACTTAACACTTGAGAAGACATAAATACAACTTTGGCATCATCATTATATTGAAACATTGTACATGAACTTATTTAATTTTGAATTCCAGTATTAACAATGTAATGTGTAATAGTAGTTACTTATGTACTAAGTCAGTAGTGATTCTTTATTGAATGAGTCCAAGATTATAAGCCGGGCAAGCGAGACAAGTTTAATAAAGACACTTTACTGACATGGTGCATACAAACTATCGCCAACCGCAGAAACATACGATTTAAAATGGAAATATTATAAGCATGAATTATGACGTTTTATTATAAAAAAGTAAACAGATATAAAAATAGCAAACATCTGTTAACGTCTTACAGTCATTGATGTTGAAAATATTTGTGACAGGTAAAATGTTTGATTTTACAATAAAATAAGCGTTTGATTACGTCCGAAAATCACTATGGTAATGCATGCTTATATTGACAGTTACAATAAAGAAAATTATAATATGAATAAATATTCAACAATACATTTCAAAAATATCGAACACAACAAAATAACAGTATATACACAAGGGCCCTACATCTAAACATAAACTTCAAGCACGATATTATAAGCATGAATTATGACGTTTTATTATGAAAAAGTAAAGAGATACAAAAAATACCATATAGTTGTTTAATATCATACAGTCATTGGTGTCGAAAATATTTGTGACAGGTAAAATTTGTGCTTTTACAATAAAATACAGCGTTTGCTTACTTCCGAAAATCGCTATGGTAATGCATGCTTATATTGACGGTTACAATAAAGAAAATTATAATATGAATAAATATTCAACAATAAATTTCAAAAATATCGAACACAACAAAATAACAGTATATACACAAGGGCCCTACATCTAAACATAAACTTCAAGCACGATATTATAAGCATGAATTATGACGTTTTATTATAAAAAAGTAAAGGGATACAAAAAAAAAGCAAATATTTATTTAATATCATACAGTCATTGGCGTCGAAAATATTTGTGACAGGTAAAATTTGTGCTTTTACAATAAAATACAGCGTTTGCTTACTTCCGAAAATCGCTATGGTAATGCATGTTTATATTGGCGTTTGGCAATAAAGAACATTATAATATGAATAAATATTCAAGAATAAATTTCAAAAACATCAAACACAACAAAATAACAGTACATATGCAAAAGCCCTACATCTAAACACAAAAAAGTAAACAGATATAAAAGTAGTAAACATCTGTTTATTGTCTTACAGTCATCGATGTCGAAAATATTTATGACAGGTAAATATTTTTGATTTTACAATAAAATAAAGCGTTTGCTTAGTTCCGAAAATCACTATGGTAATGCATGTTTATACAGTGTGTCTGCTTTTACGTGTCACGGCTAATATCTTGGTTATTATAAGAATTTCAGAGAAATGTGTTATATACAAAAGTTGTGTAACTTTTTATTTGCAATAATATGTCAAAATAAAAAACAATGGAGCATCATATTTTTGAGATATAGCTAATAAATTCAAAAATTTAAATGGAACATACCAATTGTTATTACATATTCTTAAAGTGCTTAAAATTTTTTTTCCAATGATATATCACTCAATAATAATTAGACACAGAAATCAATTATTCAATACCACTTAACACGTACCTAATTGAAATAGGCATTCGAAACAGTAGGTGGTAAAACAATTGCTAGCGTTCACCTAAACGCAGAAATTGATAATAGTAACAAAGAAATGCTAAATTATAAAATTATTTTAAAATGTTAAAGGTTATGTTCCACATGGTCTCCATTATTTGCAAGACAGCGCTGAAATCTAATCATTATATTTCTTCGTACTTTTTGCAACATACATGGTGCTATTTAACCACACGCCCTTCGAATGCAATTTTTAAGGATATCAAGACTCTCTGGGCACGTTACATAAACATGTTGTTTGAGATATCCCCAAACAAAAAAATCTAAAACAGAAAGATCTGGTGATCTTGCTGGCCAGTTTGTGGGACCTCCATGTTCGATCCATTTTGCACCAAACATGAAGATCAACAAAGTGGAACTAAATTACTAAGGAACAACTGTCAAGAAGCGCTATCAATTGTTTCACCGTCTACTGTTTTGAATGATTATTTCAAATAGACGCCCGATGTTAAGCGCGATTTAATAATCAATTTCTGCGTTTAATTGATTGGATAATTATTATTGAGCAATATATCGTTGGAAAGAAAATTTTAAGCAGAATATGCAATAACAATGTGTAAGTTCCATTTAAAATTTTGAATCGATTTGCTGTATCTCAAAAATTTGATGCTCCAAAGTTTGGTTTTTTTTATTTTGACATATTGCAAATAAAAAGTTACACAGCTTTTGTATATAACATTTCTCTGAAATTCTTACAATAGCCGAAATACTCGATGTGACACAAAAAACCAGACACACTGTATTGATGTTTGGTAATAAAGAACATTATAATATGAATAAATATTCAACAATAAATTTCAAAAACATCGAAAACAACAAAATAGCAGTACCTACACAAAGGTCCTACAATAAACATAAACTAAAGCGCAAGCTCTTTTAAGGCAACCCTAGGCTTTGTTGTCAATACTTATTCTGCCCTGCCCAATTCAAACATCTTATATGCAAAATTGTGTCTCTGTGCAATTTTAAATGAATTATAAGTATTATACTCCTGCTGTCCCATAATAATAGTAGCAAGCAAACATTTTAATGGGAATTATTGATAAATGCAAGTATACATTATGTCGTAGTGCAAAATTGGAATGTCCTCAATCAAAATCAATGGTATATGACATTTGTTTGAACAGGTGCTAATTCTTAATCGACTGATATAATTATTAGGAATTATAACGATTTTTCTAATTTCACCTTTTGGTTGAAATCCATTGCTTTATTTCAATTGAGAGACTCTTAAAACAAAGATCGAATTGTGGATTTTCCATTTTTTGATGCAACAAAAGAAAAGTTGCAGGAGAGAGAGTATGGAGAAAAATTTAAGACATATTCTGCTTAGCAGGAGAGACAATAAGATCAGCAGTTCATACTATTGAAGTTCCCAAATCTATATCATTCCAAATTCTGAAAAGAGAATTCCATGAAACGTTTTAAATACCACCAAACCATTTGTTATAGAAAGGAATAAGAACACGAGATTTATGTCTCTCAAATATACTCCCACACAGAATGTTTACACACTTTAAGAGTTACATTTACATTGATGAAAAGTGCTTCAGTTCAACAAAAGTCAGGTGATTTTATTATGTAAATCACAGTAAGAGGAAATTAAACACATTCAAGTAATTACTGCTAAATTGATACAAGCAGCAAAAAACAGGATTTAATATTTTCCCGAAATTCTTATGCATTTCTGCCACTGCTATGCTGGTGCTTTGCAGCCAAATAATTCTACAATCAAATTTAAATGCAGTCACAAAATTATTGAACAAGCCATAAACTAGATGAACACTCAACGTAATAATTAGAAGTAATATTTCTGAATGAAACATTTAATTTAATATACTTTTTAAAAGATATTGTACAAGTACCATGCACTAGAGAAGATAAATAGTTTGGTATAAAAATACCTTTCAAATAATTTTTAAACTCAAGTTTTTGTCTGCAAAGCCAGAGATCTAGATACTGAAAGAAACAGATCGGAACAGTTGCTATCCAAAGTGTTAGCCGTTATTCTTAGAAATAAATAAAGCTGTTGTAAAGAATTAGAGGAAAACAAAGTCTAAATATACGACGACTTACTTACAAATGTTACTTAAGCAAAACTAAAATGTTTTTAAGAAGTATTTATTATTATTAATGACAGTACTCGTTACATTACTCAATGTTTACTGTGCTTTGCATTATATTGTTTTAATTAGTGAAAATTTTTTTACACTTTCAAGTGCATTCAATTTTTCAGGGTAAAGAGAACATACACCTATTAGAAAATTCTCATTACCGCTTGAACTGTACCCACGTCTATCAAGTAAGGTTTGTGTCATGAGGTTCTTTACTTTACTCAAGGGAATAAAAACTTTACCAACTTCTAATTTATTTACTGAGGAGATTATATTTTGAATAATTGATCTTTTATTCCTGATTATGTTGATATACGACTCTGCCCTGTAAAAGAAGTGCTACATCTCACGCGGTTTTCTGAAAATTTCGTCCTAGAGTCAAACCATTAAAATTTTTTACTTTAATACCCGTTTCCACTACTCCTTTTAATCTGATTATTTCTATAAATTCAAACAAAATTGTTAATCTATGAACTCATCTTATGAATAAGTGTGGTAATCTTAATTAATTCGTGTTTTTAAAATGTCTAGCAGATTCATATATTGTTCTTGCCTGTTTGTACAGTATTGAACAATTCCTAGGCAGTGGTCGATTATCCTTACCGTTTATCAACTTATTTACCCCATTAAAATAATTAAAAATTAACTGTTTAATAAAGTTAACTAATATGAAATCGAGCAGCTTTTTAGAATGTTCACATTCACTGAATTTGAAGTCTATATTCAGCTTAACAGTTGCAAGAATAGTTTTCAATAGATCTTGCAACAACGGTTGCTTGTTTAAAATATATCTTGTAATATTATATACACTAACAATATTCTCTAAAAATTGAATATTACAATATTGTAGTCTTTTAGTTTTTTGTCCACCAAAGTCCTTCTGAACGATTAAACTATGGAGGTGATTCGCATCTTCATCATCTCTTAGTAAAACATTATATTTACATGTGATGCATGTACCAATTTTAGATCGTATTTGTATAATGTAGCCAATTACATACGATACTGCAAATGATATTAATCTGATTAACACAAATAAAATGTTTCAGTCCCAACAAAATTGACGAATTATCATCTTCGCAATTAAAACTCATTGATTTTGTGGACATCATGGAATTGACAAGTAAGGATTTGTAGAAATGTCCAAACGATGTTATTGATGGGTTTATAAATCGATGTCCTCGTTGCCTAACAGTTCCAAAAAAATTCTCAAGAGGATCTTGATTGATATTCCTCATAATCATTTTTCTGAAGCCAAATTGTTGTAACTTGGTTCGCAGAAGACCTAAATTTCTCAAAGTGACAATCCAGTTTTTAAAAGTTGGTGGCACAGATTTTTTTCCTTCTGGACTCACACACTCCACAGTTTTAAAGAGAGCAATTGCTTCATCCCACAGTTTTGTGTGGCAGGTTTCTTCTGTAGTGAGGTCAATAGCAGTTCTAAATATCTTTCCACCTTTATTGAAAGTGGCATATCCATTGACACTATCAAATAACAGATCACAAAATTTAAGAAAATTAGCAGTTTCTGTTGCTCTCTCCTCCATTTGAATGTTGTCAACAGTGTACTCTAAAAAAAAAAAGTGTATTCAATTCAAATTATAATCACAAAACCATAATATGTTTAAGGACAAAAGAACTTGATCAAGTTCTGTTGTCCAATATGCCCAGAAATGCTATATGTTACAACAATGTGTTAATAATACAAACAACTTACTACTTTTTGCCATGAGGTTTATGGCTGATGATACAGTGTGACTGAAGACCTGAGAGCAAGCAGACACTTTCATTTTCCTAATTTTAGTTTTCTCTACATGATATGTAGTTAGTCTTGGCATAACTCTCAATTCTCCACTAAAGTTATCCAAAAACCATGCTTTTTTAATGTCTTCCCACCTTGCTTCTTGACGTTTATTATTCATAGTGTAAAAAATTGACTTTGATAGCATATTGTTCCGGATTCCCTTTAGTAGATGTGGTGTATCATACAATGGAATAATTTGTCTCTGGTCAATTTCAAAAACATGGTATCGAAGTTCTTTACCCTGTCGCAAATATCTTGCCCGAGTATCATTCACCAGTCGATTAACTGCTGCCACATTGTTTGTCCCTTGATCGCAGATAGTTGCTACTATATTAAATCCAGCTTGCTCTACTGCCCTTACAATATCTTTTATGGTTTTTGCAATTTGTTGTGAACTGGCAGCTGCTTTCACAAATTGATATAAAATAGGTTGTTTCCATTTTCTGTATAGTCCTCCGAGAAGAAACACCTACAATTAACAATATTATAACATAAGATATTCACATATTATGCCAAAAGACTAACACTAATTAAGTATGAATCGATACAATAATATTTACCTGTGCATGATCTGCTATTTTAGTACTTTTGTGATCACCAAAGTCTTCAAATCCTTCTACCATATCAAGGTGAGCATTATATTTTAAATTGGCAGAAAGGCTCATCTCGTCAAAGAGTAACAAGCAATGTTTTCAATTGGTTTCAATGTTTTCCTGTTTCTTCTAAGGCTCGAAATATACATGTGTTTATTCCAGGTTTAATCGGAATACTGTACAGTAATTTCATCAACGTTACTCGTGATGGAAGTGTAAAAAGTCGAGAAAGCAATCTATAACCTGGTCCGCTTTGTTTAAATAATGCAAGAGCCATAATTTTATCATCAAGGGTAAACCTACGCCCTTTAGGTTTCTTATTAAAACAGTGCAATTGACTTTTAAAAAAGTTTTTGGCTACTTCATTCAAATTTCTTGTGTATTTTTCAAACCATTTAGTTTCCGTAAATTGATCGGCTAACTTTAGTCTTGATGTAAGTTTAAGATTCTTTCTATGCATTAACATAGCTTGTCTTTTAAATACTGTGACCTGCTTATGGAGAAACTTCTTTCTTGGTGTCAAAGCGACACTTTTTAATTCTGTAGGCTTTTAAGCAGCCAGTACCAATAGGAGGTGATGACACTGGAGTCACATAAACATTTCTCTTTCTATAATATCAGGCAATTGATGTCTATGTTCTGCAGTGGAAGACAAAACGGAATAGCTATGTTCCTCGTAAATATTACTATTGAACGACTACAAGTAGCACCATCTTGGTGAGCATAACTAGCAAAATGCAACTGTTCTGAAATTATAAACACAAATAAGCCATAGGTAATATAGGAATATCCTACATATTTAACACCTCCACAAACATGAAACTGTAGTTAATTCCAACATTAATAGTCAGTACTTCAATTTTAAAAACTATTACGGAAACTGTGCTGCAAGAAACAAATAGAATAATAAAATACTCACTTGCTAAAAAAAGAGTAGGATATGCAGTTTTTTTCAAAATTCTATTAGGTCCAAAGTCTTCTGCAATGAAATGTTTTGAACAAATTCTAAAATCGTCGTATATCTCCTTCTCCGTTAAATCATTCAAGCGTGAGTTGTTAATAATTCTCAACCACTTTCGAAACATTTCAGGGCGATTTTTTGGGTTAGCTATACGATGACGACTATGCTCCTTGAGTGGTTGACAGTCGGGAATGCAGCAGCCAGATTTTCCCATTGCTACAATATCGTACAAATTTGAGTCGATAGCAATTTCAGTTGCATACATATTTTACAATACTGTTAACACAGTAGATATTAAGTTGTATATAGTAATAGTAATTTCTAGAATGCACCTGCTGTAGGTAATACTGCTACTATACTTACCTAATTAAATCACAAGTGAATTGATATGTAAACCAAAAGAATGAAAACTACTTTTTATAATTGAT
Organism: Platerodrilus igneus; assembly: GCA_036346225.1. Lineage (NCBI taxonomy): Eukaryota > Metazoa > Arthropoda > Insecta > Coleoptera > Lycidae > Platerodrilus > Platerodrilus igneus. The sequence goes on from JARFIW010000791.1 coordinate 1,114,067, forward strand.
GCATACGAAAAACAAACTACACTAAAATTAATTCTAAAAGAAAACTATATCCATAATTGAAAAACTAGAATAAAACGCTTTAAATTCTAAATTAAATCTAAAAGAAAACTTGGCAATATATATCTGATAAATTACAATAAAAACGCGAGTCCACTGAATATAAGGTTAGCGTATTCTATATGGCGCATTCTTTGTGCTAACATACTACCGTATTTTTAAACAAAAATAGTGTCCTTGAACGTTTTTATAGCTACTGGTGGTATCTATCGACATGGGAGAAAAGTAGTGCACGGCGGCCATGACATTTCTTTGTTGGTATCCCAGATTACATACCCTGATTATTTCTATATTTAAAATTGCGATCCTATGCAATTTATGTATGGGTGTATCAGCCTATCAGATAGGAAGTGGAAACGACATATTTTAAATAGCTCAAACAATAATTGTGACCAGATTACAATTTATGATTGATATATAAAGATTTGCCATCTCGATTATTTCAAGTTTTGGGTACGGTGCACTTGGGCACATTGGAGCTAAAATTTTGTTTAAATTTTTTAAATATAGCTTATAACCATATTTTTAATTCCCACTTACAAAAAAATGTGGGTTGCTGCTGAGTTTGGTCGTATTTTTTAAAAAAAGGTTTTCACAAATTGCCATGGACGCCGATCGATATGAACGGAATAGTTATATTTCCTCACGTAGAATATTTTAGAAATGAACATAAATAAGGTTAATGTTGATAACCACTTAGTAATTTCCAAATTGTTAGTAAATTTTGATTGTGTTTTGTTATATATTTAAGTATCCTTAATCTAGGCATTAGACATAAGCACATAGGTGGTGGTAGAGACACCACAGGTGATACAGAAGCATCGAGTAGCCTGATGAATGTCACATTTAATATAATGAGAGATATAATAAATACTTTGTCAATTACTCTTGTGCTTTAATTATAAATAATGACAAAAGTATAAAACATGTTTCAAATTTTATATCGATAGATTTTGATTTTTTCCAAGCTGAAATGATGTACTGAAAAACGCTGAAGTGACGTATGTTAACGTTGAAATTGGTTGCAGCATTCCACTACATGTTTAATTACACCTAATTGTTCTTTAGTCATTAATTTTTGTTTTTTTTTTCGTTACCAAAACTATTAGTTTATCCATAACTGCTACATTTTATTCTGATATGCGTGTTAACTGTTAAGTGAATGGTGTTTCTTAATAATAATACCTGTTTCTAACAGTAACCTAACCTGGAAACTCTATCGTGTATAATTTGTTTACGAGTTATGAGGTTGTGGGAATGCATTTTTATTTTATCACGGATGCGCTCTATTAAAACATGTCTTTAGCAATTACCTTATGATGTATTCGGTTGACGAGCGTCTCGCGCCACATCTGATCTTGGCTGCCGCTAAGGTCATCGTAGTTTTCAGTTGACAATTGTGAAACTTGTTTACATGGTGAAGATTAAACATCAAAACTTTGATGGCACTCTTAGCAATTAAAATTACACTTGTGAGGACTTTACCAAATATATTATGCATAAATGACTTATTAGCCTTCAGTTACTAATAAATCCTTGTTTATATGCCCCAAGAATTATTCTCCTTTCTGTGAGATCCAATCTTATACAATAAGTGGTTTAATTTTTTCTATAATGTAATGAAGATATGGTTTCCACTTGTTCATTTACAGAATTAGAGTTATTAAATTAAAACCACCAACAAACATAACATAACTATCCAGGCACATGACAACGTAATGAAAACAAGGAAGCTATGGCCTTGACGGCAGCCGAGATCAGATGTGACGCGAGACGTTCGTTTCGGTTGGGCCTACACTGGATCGGAGCAAATGCACTCTGAACGCGCTCCGAGTGGTTGGCAGCACGTGTTCGGTGCGCACTCGCTCAATCCTAGGTCAAAGGGTAACCTTACATACTCGCTTTTGGAAGTTACTTCTTCAGAAACAAGTGACGCTAGTTTTGCATACTGCTTTACGTAGTAACGGTAAGAAGTGACTTCTAATATTCACCAATTTTCTTATATTACTTACACAACAAAAAATTTTTTTTAATTCTAAATTAATCAGAAATATTACATAACAATTCATTGTTTAGCTTCTTCTAATATTGTTTATTAGCCTAAACGGAAGACACGATACTACGTTTTATGACATAACCTAACAAATAAGATGTCATATTGTAAAAAGAAGCGAAGAAGTTGAAGTCGAACCAACTTCTTACCTTCTTTTTACTATGATTTATTCTGAAGTCACGTGCACTCAGCAGCCAATCAAAATGCGTATAGAAAAAGAAGTAACTTTTAGAAGTCGGTATGTAAGGTTACCCAAACAGTTGGAATAATCAAGGTATCAATTGGCAAGTGGCTATTTTTCTTGTGTTTATACACAAATATAAATCTTAAAACATATGTAATGGCTATGGAATTTAAGGAATTTATGTATGACCAGATGGGTAACTGCAGCCTTACAGAGGATGGTAAATACGTATGTATAGTGATAAAAACTAATGGTATGCTAAAATGCCTACTGTTTGTTAGGAGACACTAATAAACTATTCTTTTAGGCGAGGAAAGTATAATGACTATAGCTAAAGAAGCTCTAATTACTGCAAATATTCTGGAAGAGGAGTCATTAGTGGAGCAGCCACAACCCTCCACGTTAACAGTGCAAAAGGTTGTAGAGTGGAACGCTGCAGAATCCAAATTTCTTCTGGATAAATATGAAGAATCGCTTAGTCAGATTGGTCCTATGAAACGTTTTAAAACAAAGAAATTAATGTGGGATCACATTGCATGCTCTTTAAAAAAACGTTAAGTGTAGAGCGTAGTGGTATGCAGTGTGAAAACGAAAAAAAACAGCCACCATAACTAACCCAACGTCAGGTTCATCTAGGGAGACTAGAATATGAGGATGAATTCAAAAAAATATCAAAAATTTATGATAGTATTGTTGCGAGCTACTATTAGGCAACCCGTCAAACACACACAAGCGCGGTAAGCACTGCATATTCTACAGGGACCGAGAACCTTCTAGCAATTACTGGAGAAAGAATCATCCTTTTTAATCCAGAGTATAAATAAGACCGATGAGTAAGTACAGAGTTAGTCTATATCAGAATGTCGAAAATAAATTATATCGTGTAAAGTTAAATAGTTGAGGTTTTGGAAGTCCAAAAGTATACATAAATGTTTTATTATGTGTCTAATGTACATGCAGCTTGTAGAAACCATAAATAGACAAAAGTGTAATAAATAAATAGTTGTGTTAGTGTTGTTAATGGACCTATGGTTAAGAAGTTAGCTTAAGAAGATATTAGTGCTTGTAAATAGCATTAGCGTGATAGTGCTTCATTGTTAATTGGACTGAAAACATCTATAAATAAGGCATATACTGTTAATTAGACTTGTGAACAGTGAGTAATAAAGACTCTTGTTATTACTTGTTTTAAATTAGTGAAACGCGGTAGTAGTAGCCCGCTACACTGGTGTCAGCCTGTGTGGGGTATATAGTGATTAATTTAAAAGAAAAAAAACACAAGTCTAAAGATATTTAAGTAGTTTGTATATGCCTGTTAACAAGAAGCCAAAATAAGATGGACGCAGAAACTTTAATGAATTTCCTTAAGGATTTTAAATCCGGTATGGAAGAAAAGTTAAGCGAAAATACTGCAAAAATGCAAGAGAAGTGAAGTGAAAATGCTGCGAAAATAGATGAAAAGCTTAGTGAAAATGCCGAGAAAATGGAGAAGAGGTCGGCTAAACTGGAAGTGACACTAAATGAAAACGTAGTGAGGTCAGTTAAACTGGAATCAACCCCTAAAAAAAAGTTTAGTGAAAATGCTGAGAAAATAGAATAAAAGTTAAGTGAAAATGCTAAGAAAATGGAAAAAAGGTTTAGTGAAAATGCTGTGAAAATGAAAGAGTTGAATGAAAAGACAGCCACGTTAGAACAAAGATTAATAAAAAGCTCCATTGCATTGAAAGAAGATGTCACCGAACAGCTAAAAATAGTTGAGCAAAAGTTGGACAGTAAATTGGTAAAAATGGAAGATGTGATGAGGCTGCTGTTAATACTTGTGAACATTGAGTAATAGACTCTTGTTATTACTTGTTTTAAATTAGTGAAACGCGGTAGTAGTAGCCCGCTACAATACTATCAGCATACGATAACTGTATATCATTTCACTAAATTCTGTTATTTACTTCGTTCTGATCTGGAACTAATAAAAAATAACGCACCTTTCTATGTGAGAGCATTTATAAAACACGCCCTCCTAACACTCACCCTAATAACTCATCTGCTCCACTGATATTACATTTCTGCGCAATCTGTCAAATGACGATGAGTTTTTCTTAAAGTGATATAGTCAAAACCAGTTAAGCTGACCGATGACGCATCTTGTTAAAGCATATGCATCAATGCAATCAGAACGTATTTCTAGCATTCGGATTAGTTCAGTTGTTTATACAAAATGGCGCATGAAGTTTATATTGTGACAAATGACATAGGTTAAATAAAGTTAGGACAAATGAGTTGAGATGTCTCAAGGCTTTTATAAATGATCTTTTAATTTTTACGAATTATAAGAAATGTTTGTTGGATGTGCAGTTGACAATGGCGTTAACATGACAATAAAATACATTTCTTTTTATAAAAATTAAACCAAAAAATTTAAGGTAAATTAAAAGTTTGGAACGGAAATGACCAATATTTTATTTAGATGAATTGTGTTTAAATGAAGATATTAATAATATAATATGGAAATTCAGGAATGTAGATAAAATCTTGGTATAGAAATGTACAACAGAACTGGATATTTTGGTTCGGAGCATGGTGTCGCAAATATTATTGGTTTTTGAAAACAAAGTGAATTTTCAAGATATTATATTGACATTAAGTATAAAGACGCTTGTGTTCTAACTGATTCGATAATATCTGAAGACTAATGATTACTGTTGGAATTGAGACTGTTATTCACACGATTATCAGGGAAATTGTAGTTTCGGGATTTTATATTATTCCTGTTTTAAATGGTTAACAAGTATGGTTGTACATATAAAAGTGTTTTTGTAAATATTTAATTTGTATTTAATCAAATTTAGTATTAAACAAACAAAACGGTATTGTATTATTTTATTGTACTATTGCTCTACTACATTAAGGTAGGTAAAAGTCTTCTTAAACTAGTTAATTTAAAATCATATATGCCGGCAGTAGCAAGCTCTTTTTGGAGTGTTTTGCAGTTACATGCAATCCTAAAAATATAAAAATCAGTTACTATTTACGATTAATTTTTGTATTACTTTTCGAGTGCATCTCATAAATTTTACGTTTAATTGCATCTGTATTTAACTTTTACACTGTGTAAGAAATCCTTTTAGTTTTGAAAAACTTATATATTTGCAATTTGAGCTAAATGTAAAAACGTAAATACAACAAAAAAGCAAAAACTACGTGAAAAGACAACAAAAAGTGACAGGAAACTAAAATTATTTATAGGTTATAATAATACATAAATATTAGTTATAACAGACATACGTTTTGATGCTGCCATACTAAGCTTTAAAAGACGTACTTTTTTCTTATCCATCCTTTTTAGCGCAGAGTAGTTACATATACTGACAAAGACAATGCAGTTTACATTATCATTTCTAATAATGTACCGCGGTGAGTCATAGGTCAGCTTAAATGGTTTTGACTATATGCCTCTATTAACCCTTAAACAACATTATGAAGTCCGCAAGAGTGCTACTGCTTTAGAATTCCCCTCCATTTCTCTGTTAGAGTAGAATTTATTTAAGAAGAGCCTGTACATCATCATGCGCACACGGCTAAAACTGTGTCAGATTAGTCCATTGTTTATAAATAGGCGTGTTTGTTCAGCATTTCAGTGGCGTAGATAATTTGCTGTTAAATGTCAATTCACATTTGTGACTTTGACATTCTATATATTTGTTACGCTTTCATAGTTTTCTCTGTTTCTTTTTTTGTTTTATGTCTTGTTTATTCACGTATTTGCCATGTTAATTTAAACCACCAACAAAATAAAACTGGATTTTAAAATATTTACTTTATGGAAAACCTAAAAATTATTAAATCCGCTTCGCCACTGACTTTCAAGGTTTGCGGAAATGTCAAATTAGGTACGGGCTCTTCTTAAATAAATTCTACTATACTAAGGATATATAGCATGCTATTCGCCCTTCATCTACTTTTCAGGTATAGTGTTAGCTATATACCGTATCGTTTGCTAAGATTTATACCAGTTTTTGTCGTTTTACGTTTAAATTGGTTTTACGAGCCGTCTTACAGACGTTATAATGTTATTCAGCTGACAATTTTTGTTAGTGTTAATTACGTTTCTCATACGTATTTCACTGATAATACTTGTTTTATACTTCATTGTGTATTTGTAATGTAGAGCAATTACTGTAGAGGATTTCTCCAAAGCTAAGCCTGGATAAAAGTTCATCTTGTGTTTAGGCCGAAAACTATAGAAATATTCGTAATTGAAATAGGCGGCAATTTTAAATTTGCAAAGGTGGCAAATATAAATGATTTCAAATGTAAATTGCAGTTGCGATAAACAGTGTTTTTAACATGCTACTGTTTTGCTAATGCGTATTAAAGCACACACATTTAATGACCCCTTTTGAAATAAAGGAATTTAATTTAAAAAAGCACTTCTTTTACAGCCATTTATTGCCAATCAACAACAACTAAACCAGTCTAGCACACTATCAGTATTTTACAGAACGGTATTAACAGTTATTCATGTTTAAATACAACATTAGTGCACTTTGGAACACAAAACTTTGTAATATATTTAGTTGCAATACGTACAAATCACGAAAACTAAAAATCTTTAAAAAGATATCCAAGGCCACGCCATACAATAACAAAAACGTATCGAATCAACAAACAATAACAAAACGATACACATGGAGCATAGTAATTGCTCTGTGAAGATATAGATTTCAGTAAAGTATTGTTAGGTTCAATTTGACATTAACTGTCACTTGCACCGCTTATACGAAGTGGTAATACTTAACTATGTGGATCTTAGTTTTAAGGTGAACCTCAATCACATCTTTCCTTGCACTAATTACAAAGTATGATATCTTGGTCAAGTTTTAAATTGATGTGGCAACCTTGTATTTAAATTTCAATATTAACAGTTTCCTGAAGTCACAGTATTCAGTACATAAACAACGTGGTGCTATAATTTATTTATAAGCAAATATTAACTCAGTATTTCCAAAAAAATGACAGACAAAAATAAGTGGGCGCCGAATTTTTCTTTAGGACTGAAGACCTAGTAATAGTTCCTCTAAATCATCTGTTACCCAAAAACAGGAACCATCACATCAAATATGTACCTAAACCTCAAATGCAATCAGATAACTATGCCTTAGGGTGGTTAATATTTGTATCCTATAGCAACGAATCGCACTCTAATAACTTCCCGATAATACTAAAAAGTTATTTTATTTTCTGTTCTTTGCAGCATACCAAAACTATCTTCCGTCGTGTTTAAGAACCTGAGATTTTATATTCATCTGTAATTAATTTTATAACGTTAAAGTTTATTCGTATTATTGTCCGGTGTTTGTTATATTTTCTCGCAGGTTACTGTAAAAAATAATAAAAAGCACATTTCCGGAATGGGATCTGCTGCATATTCTTATTCATAGGTTAGGTATTACGATTGTTGTTTTTTTAGTAGTTACTCGTAGACTAAAATCTATTATATATGTGCCTAAATCTATAAATATAATCAAATATTTATGCTAATAATGGTGTTTTGTGTATTGAGATTGCGATTCAAATAAGTAGAATAGTAATCGTAATTTATATTTTGACGTCCCGCGATGCCTTTCGTCTTATTCTTTCTTCGCGTCATTTCGTGCATGTCAATCTTACAAAACTCATCACTGGAAAAGTAATCGCTAAATTCACACAAATCAGCGCGGTACCACTTATTTCGAAGCTATGAAAGTCTAGTTTTAATAGAAAATATATCGATTAAACTTAATTTAGGTTGACTTAAAAAATCTGCAGATACCCTATGCGAACATTTACTTAATATAGGATTGTAACACAATTTATATCAGAATTAAAATACAAAGGCCTAGTTATATTCCTACCTTCGGATCCTTAGATAAACAATGGGTTATAGTAGTGGAGCTTATGTGACCACCACCAGAAATCGGACATTTCTAAACCATTTTCTTTTATAAATCAATAATCGCGCAAAAATAAAATATAAACACATATAAAAGAGAAAATTCACAATATGTTTAAACAACAAAACAACTGCGTAAAAGACTTTTTTAAGTGCGGTTCATAGATAATGGTGCGGTTGGAATGTGGATCGGTAAAACAGCAGCACTGTAGAAATTCGTGTCACACCGGCGCCACAGTTTGAAGAGTAAGAAGTATTAATTAAAACGAGTATCTATCAAATCTAGCAAGTGCGTACGCCACGTTACAGATTAGGTTTATATTTGTTAAAGATTACTCTGTTCTAAATGATGTTTGTTATTTTGATTAAATCTGTTTATTTATGCTACAAAAAGTCATGTGCTTCCATTGTGGTGAAATCATGATTTTTGACATATTTGGCTTAAACAAATGTCTACAGACATGTATTTTTGTAGTTCAACTTATGTCAGTACTTGTAATAAATACTTATAGCTAATTGTACACTGCAGTTTATAGTCAAATACTTCGAAAACTGTTGATTTTAACGTAATATAAGTTGACATTTGGAACATAAACATAGATTTAAATAAAATTTTAAGAAAAAAGCTATTGCTATCACCCGTAAATCGTTGTCGGTCGAATATGGGAACACCTTGAGTGCGTTCATAAAGAATACCCTGGGTTAAGCGTACGCTCGAGGTAAGATGTATCTGAAGTACATACAATTGATTAGTGAACAGCTTGGAAACACACCGGCGTGTTTATGTATTATTTGTTCATATTCTTGTAACCATATTTATTGAATTAACGGGAATTTTTGCAGACAAAAAGTTGTTCCAGTTGTTTGTTTGTCCTTAGAACCTTAGCAGTAAGTAACGTTTTTAAAAAATAGGAATTATAAATATTTAAATGGATACAGGCGAATCCTAGTGCTTGATATCGTGATTGTAATTTTTCTTCAATTATTACAATTCCTTTACGAATATGATAATATAGGAGACTGTGATGATGTACCTTAAACTGTTTTAATGTTGCTGACATCAACACAAAGAAATAGAACTATGAATGCTCCGCGTCATATTCGGGATTAGAGTGAAAGTTGGTGTGAAAATAAAGTAAACAGTGTATTGCGCATGTAGGATAAAAATTTTCCCCAACTTTAGACCGGGTTAAATAAAGCGCGCTTGGAATGCACCTTTCCAGCAATTTATGAACGTCTTAGAATACATAACTAGAGCGTAAAAAGAATGCACCCCTGATAATTGGATTATACCTAGGCTTTTAACCTTTTTCAAGTCAAGATTTTAACCGTTAGTGGTAATACAATCCGCGCAGATGGCGCACAAATACATCAACAAATTTTATTATCATGGATATCTGTATAACCTTATCTAGCCACTGAGAGGAGGGTGCTAAAAAGAGTGTTTTATAATTGTATTATTGTTTGTAGTATCCATAAACGTTTAACAGACCATTAACAGACAGAACTGTAACTTGCCGTTGAACAAGTCGTTTCACTCTTAACGTTTGATGACTGGAACCGGCGCGTAATCTACCCTTCAAGTAACCTGCCAGTTACCGGAGTTTTATACAAGAGGCCCTAAGTCTTAAGCATACATAACAAATATACTAAAAACAATTAATGTTAGTTTACTTACGAAAAAATGTATTTAAAATTTAGACAGTTTGAATAATTATACAACTAATTTTTTATTTAGATTATTTAATAAGTACATGTACACGATCCGATCGATAGCTAATTGTTGGAACGAAAAGTGTCTTTAGAATCTTTTGTACCTATTACTAACAGAGAATGTGAAATTAAAATAAAATGCGCTTATGAACATTCAACCAAGTCGACATAAGGGTAGAAGATTATTAAAATATATGTTTTGGATAGACAAAGGATTTATGTGATTATTGTGTTTTACGTATGTGAGCTCACCTCAAAGATTGTCTGTGCTGTGATTATTGTGCCACCAAAGAAAAATTATAATTATATTACACACCGTATACTAAAGAACATCTGTGGCATATAATTTATATACTTATTCTGCATCCTATAATAGCACATTGATATGTCGTCACATTTTAACGAATGCGCATTTCCGTGCTTTTTATGTGCCTATTCTACATCTTTTAAAAGTAAATTGATAATCCATATGCGGTCCCATACTAACGAACGTCCATTCGCATGCTATGTGTGTAATTATTGTACATCCCATAAAAGTCATTTAAGAAGACATATAGGGTGCCATAATAAGGAACGTTCGTTTGGATGCAATCTATGTAATTATTCTGCATCTTGTAAAATACCTTGAAAATACATATGCGGTCTCATACTAATGAACGTCCATTCACATGCAATTACTGTAATTATGCTGCATCTCTTAGAAGTACCTTGAAAACTCACATACTGTCCCATACTAACGAACATCCGTACGCATGTACTTTATGTAATTATTCCGCATCCCGCAAAAGTCACGTGAAAATTCATATGCGGTCCCATACAAATGAACGTCCATTCAAATGCAATTTGTGTAATTATTCTGCATCTTCTAAAGGGAACTTGAACATGCATATGCGGTCCCATACTAATGAACGTCCATTTGCGTGCAATTTATGTAATTATTCTGCATCTTTTAAAGAGAACTTGAAAATGCATATGCGGTCTCATACTAATGAACGTCTATTCGCATGTAATTTATGTAATTATTCTGCATTTTTTAGAGGTAGATTAAAAATTCATATGAAATTACATACAAAAGAATATCCATTCGCATGCAATTTGTGCACTTATACCACAACGCAGAAGTGCAATATACAGAAACATATGTATTCGCATACTAATTATCATTGAAATGCAGTATATGTATATAAGATCATTCTACATTTTGTAAAGGTGCCTTGAAAGTACATATATTCTCACATACTAATGAAGGCTCATTTGCATGCTTTTTATGTACATATTATGCACATTAAAATTGAAAACCCATACACGGTCCAATAGTAGTGAGCGTTGATTTTTGTGCAATTTGAGTGATTATATACTAAAAAAAATATTCTACAAAAACGTTTGTGGTTACATACTTGACGCTTTTGATTTTGCATAAAATTTACTTACTACTTACTGGGTTATCTGTATGAATCGTTTATATCTCCTTACATACTAACAAATGTGCAATTGTGTTTTCTATGTGATTATAGTTTACCACAAAAATATCATTTAGAAATAGACATGTAATTTGTGTGAATTTTCCTTATTACAGAGACACTAGTAAGGCATAAGCCGTTACTAACAAACATTCATTGGTATATATTTTGTGTGGTTATAATGCATTACAAAAAATTTATTTGCAAAGACTTATACGATCACATACTAACGAACACCGATTTGCTAGCAATATTTCGCATGAGAAATAAATAATCTAACAACACATGTGTGATCCCAAACTTACAAACACCCACTTACGCGTAATTTGTGTGATTATTCTGTTACACTATATGGTGTTCTATATGTGCTATGGATTTTTACTATTGTTAGAAAGACTTCGCCATTTGCTGTATGGAAGTAGATCAGAACTGGAAATTAAATTTTTCATGGTGATGCAACACGAGAGAATATTAACGAAAGATTAGAGTGAAAGCAAGGTCAGAGTTGTAAGTTAGTAGTAAGTAGTAATAGTTAGTTATAATTATATATAATGCCTTATAGACACAAGATAAATATTAAAAAGATTGAGAGAGAAGTATAATGTATATGTATATAAATTATAAGTAATTCAATTAAAATATATATGTATACATAATAAATTTTGGTTTATTCAAGGTAAATTTATATATAATGTACGAGTGTTTTCCAACAAATCTAATAATTGTTTTTGCTACCTTCTTCCTCTGCCATTGAACAGTTCCAATACCTGTAACGCGATGCGTTATGCAAGATTTAAATTAGAAGATAAACACATAGTACTTAATTTTGAATTAACTAATTTGTTATAGGAGTACCCTGTAGAATCTTTATTTCGTATAAAATAGTATTTAAAAACCAAGTCGTAATTAAATTGGAATTTTTATTCCATTTAAACTGAAAACCACGAATATAATAGTTTCAGTTCTGTAAATACATAGAAAAACTTGAAAAACGGGTTGTCAGTTTTTTTAAAACTACTAGAATGTAAATAAACCAATTATATTTTAATCATAAAATTTTATAGTAGCAGTATTTCATGCACTTTAAAAAAGGGTTTCTAAGTTGTTGAGAAACTCATTAATATGCACGTCAAATAGGAGCTGTAAGAAGTATTGAATAAATTCCAGGCAATACGATATTGTTTCGATAGAAATTACTGCAGCTATCATAAAGTAAATTACAAATACACTTTATTGCAAAGTTATCTGTAGACATTAAGTTATGAAAATACACACTTATAGGGTTACCAAAAATGAGGTCATACTTTTATAGATTAGACTGCAATTTGTGCAATTATAAGGTTTCAGATTAAAAAATTACAGATGCATTTACGTATATTACAGCATAAAAGGGACTTCCTACGTGTTATTTTGTCATGAAACCACAATAGCAATATTGTGCTATAATATGAAAAGTCCGTGACAATTTACAAGATAGAAGGGGAATTAAAAGGGAAAAGCTAATTGAGATTGAATCAGTTAAAGTCTTATAGAACCCGGTCATCTGAAAACGTCGAAAATGTAGAAGTATAAGAGTCGGAAGGGGGGTCGTAAAGGATAGATTTAAGGGGGTATGGACACAGGTGAGTTGACCGGTTCAGAGGTATGTTGGGGTAGAATTTGAAGTCACGAATTTTGAAAAGGGATGTTGTAACCTTCCGGTCGACACTTCTGTGTCAGCATTCTATTTATATAATATTTCTAAATTCAATTGTCTGCTGATAGCATTGTCCTGCTATCTATATCGTTGTTACCTTTGCGCTTCATTTGTGTTAATCTTCATAATTACAAGTTATTGCCGTATACTCAAATTTACGTTACTTATTTGCATTTGAAATTACAAATTTGATAATAAGCTGTACTTTGCTTTTGTCCTTGTGGATAAGAGGCATTCTTATTTCGATCGTTGTTGGTGAAAGTTGGATTCTGCCGATATAAACGTATTGATTACGGATTTAGGTAGAACCGACAAATAATTATTGGAGTTTGGCAATTTTGTTTTTATGGTTCTAGAATACCTTATGCAAGCTTCGATTTTCACTTGTAGTGGATTTAAATTCATCATCATCGTTCATAATTGGTATGAATTAAAATAGATTAAATTTTATTATTTTAATTTTTCTAGGTGCAGATGTTCGTTATTGAAATCTAAATATTGCAACGTCCTGTTATCTCTAAATCAGTTAGTGCACATTTAATTGACCCACTTACGTGGTAATTAATATCTCAATTTTTGTTTGCAACTTGATTTTTAATATTAAATTTTAGGGTTCTTCTTCTTCTTCTTCTTCTTCTTTTTCGTTTTCCTCACTACGCCTTCTCATTGTGCGTTATACGTATGCTCTTCATTCTGGTTATGCTCCTGTCTCCTTTATCTTAAGAACGTTGTCGCACTATCAACTTTATTATTTATCATTTATTGGCGTTGCCGACCAGCTGTCGTTACTCTGGGTTACCATTCCAGCAGCCTAGGACTTCGACGAACTTTGATGTGAGATAACTACGTACAGAAGCTAATCATTGAGTAAGATTATTCCATGTATTTATTGTTCGTTGTTAGTGTTTGTGCTTATTTGGTGCCATTGTGGTTTTATTATTTTCCTTTACTAGTACTTAATATTAATAATTTGAGCTATTGCTGTTCATAAGAAGTACATCTACTTTATTTAAAATTCTGTAATACTGATATACAAAATTTAATATTTAAAAATCGACATTTAGTATATTTCTAGGCACCCTCTTTACTGCCTAGGGTGATTCATTGAGATAATTGTGAAATATTTCAACAGTACGTTAAGGTATCTAATATTTACACTATTGTTAGAGATTGCTCCCACGAGGTGCTTATTTGAAATTGAGGTTAGAACACCAAGCACTTAATTTATGGTGCATTTTATGTACTACTACATGCTTTCTTGGCCAAGGGTATATGAGTACGTGAGTAATAAGTAACTTTAAAGTTAGTGGAAAATTAAAAGTTATTCTTCCCTGATATGCACTGGCGCGGGGTTACTTACGATAATATTTACAAATTTTGTATTTTCTAGACTTGTATTAATCATAATTGAGGTAATATTGAAATTTAACTGGTATTTTGAATTTTTGTCATTAATTGTTTTTGTGTTCCGATGCGATATTAAAGATAGTTATTTTGTGAAGTTGCGTGTTTTATATTTATGATCTGGAAGGGGGTTTCTTTGAAGTCTGTTGGAACTAGGACTTTAGGTTTCATACGCTCCTTAATTGTTATCAGTTGCTGGCGCCTTGGCATTCCCTGTCCAGGCTCTGATTCAATACTAACCTTTATTAATATAATCTGTGCAGTACATTTTCAGATCTACCCTGAATTAGAGTCTCACCCTGACTAAGCCGGAGCAAAAGTTGTCACAACCCCCAACCCAAAAGCCGCTACCTAAGCACTTTTCTAGTGGCCGTCAACTTGACTTAAATTTTCCCTGACAATGTACAAAGCTCTAAGCAAAAAAATGATATGTTATTTCCGCAGGGAATGTGCGGTGTTCGACATGTAATGGGAAATACCTTTGCAGGGGCAGGGTACATTCAATCGCGTTAGTGCGAATTTAGTATCGGATAACCGTTTTGAAACCAAGGGGTAGGATTCCCTTCATTAAATTGTAGCCTAGGAAGGCATGTTTTTGAATCAAAGAGCTGCTGTGTTTGGACCTTTATAAAATGACTAGGAAAAATCTTGATAGTAGCTGGACATTTTTGAATTGTAAAGTGAGCACTTTTATGTATTGTTTTAAAAACAATATTATACATTTTTGAATTTTAATTGTGTATTTTGATAATAGACAGTGCAAATGATTAATTTGCTGGACTAATAGTACTTTGAGATGCGAGAGTTATTTATGAATAGTATTAATAGTATTGAATGTAAACGTTTTGGAAAGAACAATGATATAGTGCAAAATTGGTATTAGACTGTTATCTTGTTTGAAGAACGAAAACAGAAATGTGGAATTGAATATTGTTGTTGATACATTAGGTTAAGTTCTTTCTAAGTTTTTTTTTTAGGATTTAATTTAACATATGGCCAGATTGTAAATAAGTTATTTTTAGAAAGTATAGTTATAGGTGTATTTATAATGAAAGTATGTTTTTACATTATTAGACGTTAAGCTTTAGGTTGATTCTTATTTCAATTGCTTATGAAATAGGTGTGAAGTTAGTAATTTGTAAAGATCTCTGGCCACCTCAGTGACCATTATATTTGGAAGGAGTATTTGATGCGGAATAACGGTCTTCCACATAGAAAAGTACATCACAAAGCTTGCGACAACCGACTGCTTGCCGCCCCTCAATATTGACAAAGATAAGACTTTGCAGGGTAAGTGTTAATGTGATACAGAATTTTAGTTGAAAACCTTGTTATTTATCATTTTTGTATGTCTTTATTTAGTCTTTATTTTCTTGTTGCATTTATCTAAAGGAACCCACTCCCGTACTACCGCAATTAGCCGACGCAACCCTTTTAATGTTACGGGGTCCCCGCCCCTTCAGGACAAATGCAAATTTAAATTGTTTTACCCCTAACAGTAAATATTTCAGGCGTAACATACCTTCAACATATTCTGCAAATTAGTCTCTGATGTAGCAGCACTTCAAAAGTACTGATTTGTACCTGTTCGTTCAATATCAATTAAACCGCTTGTTATAAACATACAAATTACTTTAACGTCTTCGCGTCGCGAATCATGCACAACCCTGGACGCCGTCACGAGTAAACCCACAAGTTAACAAGAACTTAAATGATTTTTATAGTAGTCAATGCGGTTTGCTTCTCAAGCCTGTGTCATCGACTAGTGTGTCTAAATTTTATAAGCGATGAAGTGAAGTACTTGCGCGGTGGCAGAACACAATAGTGTACAGGTAAAGGGAGAAGGTACAGGAATCACTTTATCGAACTGAACCGCACACTAGTTCGATCTCGTCGAACGCCGATAGTCAAGGGTCTTCATTTAAAAGTTTTCGTTTTCACGAGCTATAGTAACCCACCATTTTACGTTTCCGCGCCAACTGCGCTCCAACAATATTCACATTTTTTAGCCTGGGAATGCAAACGTATGCGATTTACATACCATAACTCATAGGTTACTAATCTGGTATTCGTGGGAAACTATAATCGTAAAACTCTACACGTAGAAACTTAAATTAAGGGTGGAAAAGGAAAGCTTTCTCACGCTGAGTTTAAAAATCCCCTAGAATTGAATATTAAAATCGAATGTAAAACCAAAAAGGTGCAACATGGTAGAGACTTCATTTTTATAATTTTCGGAAGGAATCTAAAACCAGCAGCATTCATGTTTTTTTTTAATAATTATGCCAGCAAGTTGTTGCCTGGACCGCGTTAATGGTAGTAGATGAGGATGCATTTATTGGTTTGGTATGTATCCTCTATTTTCTTTTAAGGATTTCAAATGCACGTTCAACAGTACTTCAAGTTCTACTCAATCGGCAATTGAAAACTTTCTATCTTTGGTTAAGAATCCTACTAATCTTTGGCATTGAAAAATTTAGAGGATATGTTGAAGGTGCACATTTTACAGTAATTACTGATTGAGCAGCTCTCACATGGTTAAATAACTTAAAACAACCTGCAGGTCGATTGGCAAGATGGAATTTACGTATCTCTCAATTTACCTTTGATGTTCGCCATAGACCTGGCAAATTAAATATCGTACTGATGCCTTATCTCGTGATGTCGCTTCTCTTAACCTCCCAGATCTAATTCCTGATGCCTGGTATCTTGACATGATAAAGAAAGTTTTTGAAAATCCTGATAAATTTTTCACGTTTCGCGTGAAGAATAATAGATTATATAAATATGTATCTTCCTTATCTCGCAAAATCTCTAATATCCCTGAATGAAAACTTGTAGTTTCTACCGCTAACCGCAGTGAAGTTCTTAAATTGTGTCACGACGATCCTACAGCTGTAAGAGTTTTGGCGTGTGAAGTTATTCTTATAATTTTGTTAGCTTTGCAAGCATAAGAAGTTATTTTGTTTATGCTATAATTATTTTAAAGACAAGTTGTCTATTTCGCCTTAAGTAATTATTAATATTTAGTGCATAATTTAAAGAAATATAGTGTGTTTGAAGGTATATTGACTCATGTATTAAACTTTTCATGCCAAAGAATCCCCAAGACCCTATGAGATCATCAATGCGAGAATGCTATTTCTTTTAAAGAATTTAAAACCACCACAGACACTCGTGTTATTAGTCCACTTATCTATGAACTCCAAGACCACGAAGGAAAACGTCAAGGTGGGTGGCATATCAAAGACCTTAAACCATTCTCTGCTGACTCGAATGCTAATTAATTTTTCACGTTTCATTTCTTTAACGGTTTATCTAATGCTTTTGTCCCTGCTATGAATTTGCTAAACTTTATCTATTCGTTTCATTTCTCATACAGCATTCACCTTTTACACTTTCGACTTATTTACCTCATTTTAGTTACCTTTTTGCTGGCTATTAATTTTACCTTAAATTTATTGTCAGCCACATATCTGTTTGTTATCTAGATTAACTCTGTCGCTTCACCTAATCAATCCTGACACCTTTTTTGCATCATACTATTTTGTTTTTTAG
This sequence comes from Platerodrilus igneus, assembly GCA_036346225.1. Lineage (NCBI taxonomy): Eukaryota > Metazoa > Arthropoda > Insecta > Coleoptera > Lycidae > Platerodrilus > Platerodrilus igneus. The sequence goes on from JARFIW010000791.1 coordinate 1,132,121, forward strand.
CATTTATCTTACGTTGTTTAATTTCATGGTGATTGTTGTAACTTTGGTTAGAGTAACTCATAGAATTCGTATGATTAGTTTTAGCTGATGTTGAGTGGATGCTTTTTCTTTGGATACACATAGGGTACGCGGCCTATGCCTTTGTAAGAAGCAGTCCATATTCGCAGTTGCAAAACTAGGAGTTCTTATTCCATGCATTCTTCTTCTGAATTATTACAGTCGCTCACTTTATTGTATCTGCTTACTTGTTTTTTCTTCGGTTAAGTCATCAGAACATATAAACATTTTTATCTTGTTTTTTATTTAACTTCATGGTGAGGTGCTATCGTTTTTTATTGATATCTTTTCAAATTCTTAGTTGTTTTTAGCATATTGGGACAGTATATTTGTATTTAATTGTTTATAGTTGGGTATTCTTGTGTGTTTATGACGTTACCGTTTCTAAAAATTACCTTGGAACAGTTGGTTTTTTGTGTGAAGGCATGTGCAGTGATACTTTTAAGTTGTTGTTTCATCTTTTTGTCTGACTTTCTTATCGTAGTGGATGCACTCATTAGGAAGATGATCGTACTAGTTCTCATCAGGAGTCTAGTAATTTTTTAACTTATTATGTGTCTTAACTTTGTTACACTTTTTTTTTATTTTAATGTAACTACTTTACCTTATAGGCGGCAGAGCCTCTACAAATTATGAGGGGTTCCTGTCTCAAAATTTAAGCCCAGGGTAAAGTGTATGGAAAACGGCTGTGAGTACAATAGGACCCTCTAAAGAGATCTTCCACCCAGCTAAGCTTCTTCAACTTAGGGCAGAGCTATGAGCTAGGGTCGTAGGATGGTATACGATAATAAAAGAATTTTTAATGGACGCCACCGTATCTTAATAATTATTATACTATGAATCAATCCGAAGACCAGATACGGAAATCTTCAAAAAGAAAGAAATCTCTTTAGTAAGCAAAACATAGAAACATAATACTTACTTGTGACTCTGCAAATTTGAACTGGAACAACGATCTCGTACTGTCTGAAAATATAACCACTTCATAGCATTTTAGAGCTAGGGCTACATTAGAGCCTAGTCACTTTATCACAAAAAAATTAATTCCAAAAAGATTAGCTAGTTAAGATTATTCCTCAAAAAAAAATATCTTACCGATACAATATAAATGATCTTTCTTTCCAGACTACAAAGTTTTATGAATTTAGTTGTTTGCTTTTATAGAAAAATTATTGTTAACTTCAATGAAAGAAAGCTTTAAAACAACTTAGTCCACTTTCTATTGGTTTAAAGAAATATATATATATATATATATATATATATATATATATATTTAATGCTGTAACTATAGGGTTAATTTAGGAGTAGATTAAGTCATAGGGGTCGTAGAATAAACAAAAGAAACTCTAACAAAAGCACACAATTACAAATATTAGAAGAGCAAATAGGTCATTATAAATATTATTAGTTGAGAGTACACTGTATATAGCAGTACAAGCGATTAAAACACATATCCAAGAGTAGCTACGAGCAAAGATAAGAATTTAAAAATGTAACGAAACGCATTGAAATTAAATCAGTGAAAAACCTGCATGAATTATCTAGATAAATATTCGAAAAGTGCGTTAATATATCATCTTAAACGCACGCAGAAATTATGCATTATTTAAAAGCGTATGTGATCTAAAAGTATCACATTTGTTCAAAAATCCAATTTATTAGGAAATAAACAAACACCAAATTTATTTCATTCAGATTAGAATAAGGCCAACAACAATAGTACGTGCTTTTATGAACAAAGATTCCTGGGATTTCTGAATTAAATGTGAGGTATAATACTGAATTACGTGACATTCTTAGCATCGCTTTATGCAATTGAACTACACAATTGGTAAAGTTTCCCAAAATAACAAGAGATAAGACACTTGGTCTTGCCCAACACGTGGAGTCAACGAATCGCAAACAAAAGGGGCCGATCCTATAAATATCATGACATTTGAATATCGAGTGAGTATACTTTTGAAACTGGGCAGTCATTATACTTGAAAGTGCTAAATATTTACGTGAATAGTAAATTAAATTAAAGTGAAAATTAAAGAGTGTATAGTTGTGCAAGCGAGCCGTACTTCTAAAGACGTAAGTAGATCAGATTTAGTGAAATTATACTATTTCTAATAATAAATAAAACAGGGTTTTTAATTACCATCTTAATCACCATCTCAATTACCATCTTAATTACAATCGAAATAACGATCCTAATAAAGATCTTGTTACGATTCCTGTTAATTACGATCTTAAATACAATTTTGGATACGAGACTCTGGAGAATGTTGCCTGTTCAAGCAATTTGTTAATCTCTGAAAATGGTAAATATTCTATTACGGAAATTAAAAATCTTTCATTGGAATAAACTCACCAATAACGATTTGGATACTAATTTGGTTGGATGTCGACTTCAATTCTTGGGAATGCAGAGCACCTACTGAACTACTTCAGGTTAGATATTTTGATATGATTTGTTTTTAAAAACTGTTTTTATCTCAATAATAATTCAAAGTGTAAGAGCCGACGAATTGGGGTTTCTTGTATAAATTTATGAAAAGTAATAGACATCTTGAAACGTTTTAAAAGGTCTCTAAAGGTAATAAAAAGCTCGTTTTACTGGCTTGATTTTCTAAAAAACTGACATGTAAATTATTTAAAAAGGGAGTAGATAATTAAAAAGGTTGTAAATATTTAATCATTATACTGTGTACTGTAGAATTGCTTTATTTAATTGAATCAGCTAGTCGAGGCAAAGAAAATTATAAATTAACATTTCTACAAGTGCTTGAGTAATAAAAGAATAAATCACAGCATAAATATATCATTCCCAAACCGTGGGGCTTAATATAAGGGAAATATTACAGTAAAATATGACAAGCCCAAATCGTGGGGCTCGATTATCATAGCAATATATATATATATATATATATATATATATATATATATACATCATTTGTACAATTTTATCTATCTATATTTAAAAATATCTAAGAGTTGTCTCATATTAATTTTATGAATTTTGCAAGTTTTAATTTATTAGAATTCTTTAAGAAAAGTATTGTGTTTTTAATAATGTTCTAAAACTTGTACTTAATACCGAAAAAGGATCCTGTTTTGGTTTACATATTATTAATTAAAGGTATTGACTTTTCATAAACTGTAGAACTTACATTTTTAATTAATTTATTTCTTGAACTATATGTCAAATATCCTTATGGTAGGAACTAATCTGTATTTTAATTGTAGTGTCAAAAAAAACTAGATTTTATAATGTGACAAACAAACACAAATAGGTCACCTGCTTAATTACCAGCACATTGTAGTTTAACCTTTTAAATTCCTGGAAAGCTATCTGAGAGAAATTTCTTCACATTCTTACGAACATTTATACGACATCCAACTATTAAATCTTGAACAACAAAAATTACGTATGCCAATTTAAATCACTATATAAATTTTACAAAAAATTATTACATTTTCAGTAATGGTTCGGTGAAACAAAAATAGAATTGGAAAGCACTCACCCCAAATAATTCTCTAGACATCTGAATGATTTCAGTAGTACATACTAACCAATTTATTGTGATCTAAATCTTATACCATCGTTCGTTAATCTTCGCGTGCAGTTACAACAACAGGTGTGCGAGCTTCCCACGTGCTTGGCATTACAGCTTGACTTCCATTCAAAACAAAATTAACGGAAAATTCCACAATACCCCATAGGTACCTTAAATACTGCATAATAAAAAACTCGCGTTTCAATGTTCCATAACATTTAGACTGTGCTATATTTCATAATTAAAAATACTTTATATATTACGTAATTACATAAAACTTGCCCTAAAAAGAATCGAGGTAATGATTTAAATGCAAAATTGAAAACTATACACCTACCGTGTTGATGTTTGCTCTAAAGCCACAATAGGTCAATTAAACTATGGATCGGTACTAACGGTATTCTCTGAGACCATGCCACCTGCCTTTGGGACTGCATGTTTTCAAAAAACCTGCTGGCCCACGCCACAAACTTGTTTATGCGATCACATCCGTATGTTAAATGACGATCTTTAGCATCAAAGCAATTTATTACTCGAGCACGCGCAGAGGATAGAATTATTGCATCAACACATACGAGGATAAAAGGAAACCGTGATCATACTTCAAGTTCATAAACATAGACGGAATTCTAAGTAACAATTAGATATTGTAATATCGAAATAGGAATTGGTGTATTCTATACAGTAAAAGATCTTTGTTAAATAAATAATTATAACAAAAGCGTATATTAATGAAGGATGTAATCGTATTCGTTACAACTGATTAACACAGCAGGTGGTCCTTCAGACCGATCTGCGCTAAACTGAGACAACTCTCTATCTTCTCTCGGACGCTTGTCCAAAACTTTACTTTTTTTCTTATCCCGCTGTCTCCGTTTCCGCCTTATTCTTCCTTCGGTAGACCTGTTCTTGTCCCGGAACACCCGTCTACCACATAAGAGTGATTTTTCCCTTACTCCGGGCTACTGACCACATTGGTTGGTTGAGTAGTGCTTTTCTATCCGCCTTTTTCTATCGCTTTTGCTCAATGCGAGCCCTTCTTCTAGTCTCTTCTACCTGAAAATGTAACTAGTACATTCCAAAATACCTGCCTCCCTCTTTGTACCTTTCCTATATCTCTACCGCCTTTTCATTTCCGTTAGTCACCGTGTGGTTGCGCGGGGGTTTTTACAGACACCCGGACTACGTCTCTGGGAATTGTTCGTGAGCTCATGAGGTGCCGCTGTCAGCGGCACGTGGCCGCTGACAGTGAAAGTATGTATTAGTGTAAGTAAATATATGTATGTCTTCGCACAACGCCGGGTGCAGGAAAGCATCCACATGCCTTTTTCCGGTCCCTCGTACCGTTTTTACAAACGGGTCTGCCTCACAGGTCGCTCTCTTTTAGGGGGTACGAGTACTTTACCTAATTAATGGTTTCAAGGAGCCACTCTCTTTTGTATCTTAACGATGGAGGACAAAAAGGCTTGGTAAGCTGGGGAATTCTACGCTATATCTTTAAAGTGTATAGTTGTAGCATGCCTTAGCGTGCTGGGACGTTTTGGATCCATCTATTGTTATCTAGTTTTATCTAAATATCTCTATCTTACCTATTATCTTTAGTAATAACTTAAGACTTTGTCTTACTTTCTTTTGTGTCCTAACGTTTGATATTTATGATCAGACGTAGGAAATTCTTGTGTATTGAGTGAAGAAGCTAACCTGAAGATAGCAATGTAATTTGTTAGGTTAGAAATGTAAGAAGTTAATAAGATGGTACTGTTGGTAAGTTTGTTAATTCACAACCATGTCATTAAAAAGCTTTGATGTGTATTGTTTATTTAGCCAACGGAGCAATACATAAAAATTTGCTAAAATGTATAGTAACTCTCTTAAGCATTTTGAAATTTGGACATTTTCTTGCCAAAGTAAAAGCAGTTTAAATGCAATGCTTATGTGCGTGTGCACTTAAAAAACTGTAATGTTAGATTTTAGTTAATGTATATATGTTAGGCGACTTGTCGCATTTGTTTTAGTTATAGTAGTGTTTCGTGCTCTCCGACAAATTTGTGCTGTCGATTATAACTGCTCCACATCAAAGACTCGTGTAGGCACTTATAGATGTAGTTCGATAAACTTGGGACTACACATTCCGTTTCCTGGTTACTCGTAAGACGCGTTATCGGTTGAAAAAACCAGGTGGCGCCTAAAATAAACATTTACTAGAATGTAAGTTAGTTTATATGTAAGTAACTAAGGATTTAGACTTTGAGTTTCTACCGTGCTAAAAATCTTTTTCTTTTTTTAAGATTTTTTCTTTTATGGCTTTGTCGCGATTGTTACATGTCAAAAATTGAATGTACATTTTTAGAGTTAGCTTTAATTTGTAAATAAATTCCCGCGGATATTTTTAAATTAAAAAATGTCTATTTCCGTCGTCCCCGAGTGGCGCCTGCGCAGAGTGAATGGCAGAGCGCGCGCGGTGTTATAAGACTCCATTAAGCCACGAGACCTTAAGCCAAGAATATCTATCTGTGGTGTGTGAGTCTTTTCACTTTGTAGCTATGTATGTTCCTTTATCTTTACCTTCGTGTACCTCTACCTGGTGTTTTTTCATTCCTCTACGAGCATAGAGTTTTATGATGGACGGATTGGCAATTTGAAACTCAGCAATGGCGTAACCTACCCCACAAACATGGACCCAGAGATCTAGATACGAAATACCATCCAAGTGAGTAACCTATTTTACTTATATTGTGTAGGTAATTTGACTTTAAAAGTGCATGAAAATTTGACTATTGCGTCATACTTAAAACGTGGTGATACGTGTTATAGGTATTACGCGGCTTTAACAATTGCGCAATAGTATAACAGTTGCCCGTAAAAGTATAGCTAGTGACCGGTCTTAACATGTTACGAATCTAGAAGTTAGGCAACTTGGTTTACCTGCATTTGGGTTATAAGTTAAACGGAAAAGCAGTCTTCTTTGTCTTATTAATCGAAATCCTGTTGGGTAGGGATTAAAAAGCGTATTGTGGTATTCTGCGCAATCCCACTTATTGAGGTCGGGCTATCTTATTCAACTTTTGGTGTAAGATGGACGCGAAGAAGCGTGTTATTTTCCAAATGTTGGTTTGGTTGTAAGAAGCTTTTCCTTTTAAAAATAAATTAAATCGCCGGCTAGGGGTAAGTTGATTTTATTTATTATATAATGCTTTTAAAATAAGGTTATTTTTGTAGCAAATTAATTTAATTTCTTATAACTTCTTCCTCACTTCAACATGGCCATTGTTATATTGCCATTTAAGTAGACTTGAATACTTGTTTCATTACTGTAAAACGAGTAAATGGGAAAATATTAGCAAAGGTATTGATCTGGTTTACATTGTTTCTACATCTTGGATTGAATCCTGGAACACTTGCTTTTTGTGGGTTAATATTCTTTGGTTTAGAGGATCAGGAGTTCGGGTGTCCACCATGATGTCCTCCATCTGTTGTTAGTTCAACTGATTGCGTTTTGTCTTGACGTGTGGTTGAGGTCAAAGACTTTGATAATATTTTATTCAGGTATTTATGCATATATCCGTTTAAATTTTTGTAAAAGAAAAACTTATAATAATTGTTTGTTTCACAAATGTTTAAATGCAAATAGCACTGTGAAGATGCAATGCTTATTTGAATTAGATACATTGTAATTTTATCTTGTAAAAGCCCCAACACATGAGCTCATACCAGGTCGGCTTATTTTGCTAACTTTTTGATACTTTGTAGTTATTAAAAGAAAAGAAAAAAAATTTACTAAAGTAAAATTTACATGTTTTGTTAGAGTCTTAAGAGAACTGAAATTGGTTAAAGATCTATTTCTTATTTTTCTATTTTAGTAAAGTAATCCAAAGTTTGATTACTTTTGTTAGCTCAATTACAATTATTATACGTAATTATATCACATGTTGTTGTCTTATTTCAAACTGAATCAGTGAAGTACTTGTTGGATAAATTATTTCCATGTGTATGCTACCGCAGGCATAAAACAAAGAATCCACTGTTTAGCCTTGATTATAAGATCTCTCTGGAGATTTAAGTAATAAAGAAAATCTTTATTAAGAAAGTTTAAATAAATACAATAGCCGAGGGTCATTCATGCACACGTTACAAGCAAGTGAACGTTACACAAAATCACAAGTTATAGTTTTTCTGCCGGAATAGCATCGCCAGGAATGATGATGTATTCCATGGTGTATTCACTTCCTTCTTATTTCTTTCTCACATAATTGCTCAGGGCCATTGTTTTTATCAGAACCCGACTTCTACACCCAACAACCAACGTGAAAGTGCATGTATTAACAACTTGACAACTGGTTGTCAGTTTGACCGTTATAACGATCATCCTATTTATAGGAGGAGAAAGGTCGTACAATGACTCTTATAAGAGTTATTTTTTGTCACCGCGCAACTTGAAATGATGCTCCCAGTTTTGAAGCATAAAGTTAGATTAATACAATAAGTAACAAATACAAGAGGTAAACAGAATCGTACAATTAATTATGACTTAGAAATTTACAAAGATATAAGACTTGAACTAACCTTTTATCAAAATAATAGCCCAAATATCCATCAAAATACTGTTGGAAAATAAATTTGTTACACGAGATCGGACATGTGATGGTGAAGTTCAGCGGAGTGATTTCTGTACTTTGTCTCTATCCTTGCCATCTATCATGTTATTCTACAGTGTTGTACATCACTTCGTCGCTTATAAAATTTAGAAACACCCGTCGATGACCCAGACTTGAGAAACAGGAGACTGTCTTAGCTTTAGTAAAAACCAGATAAGCTCCTTAGTTGTTTTGTCAGCTGGTGGGTTCCACTCGTGACGGCAATCCATGCAGCCGAATTTGTAAACGTAATACTTTACATCCAAGGTCATGCATGATTGGCAACGTTAGTATTTGTATGTTTATTACAAGTGGGTTAATTGATATTGGACGAACAGGTACTAACCATTACTTTCGAAATGCTACCAATATCAAAGACTACCGGATGCACTTGACAAATGATGACTTGTGAGGGTGTGGAGAAGTTGGATCACCAGAGCACATTCTCATCCATTGTGAAGGATTCCCAAACACACACTCAACAAAAGAAACACTATACTAAATATACCGACACGAGAAATAGTATTTTACGAACACACATTTAAACATCTAAATATACTTGCCGACAAAATTACAAAGACTATGCACAAACGTTACTTCGATAGACAAGCACTACAAGGTATACCAAATCGTTTCTAAATTAATACTAACTTTAAATTTAGAATCGTTATAAATTAGTTTTCATATCTTAGTAGGAGAAGATATTATACACTAACATAAAATTAATTTAAAATAACAAACCGGACTATATTCAAAACATAAAACTGTGTAACAGTCATTTGGGGGAAAACGTTCCCAAATACACCATACGGAGGAAAAATAGGGGTTGAGGCAGATGCATAGAATAATTGAAGGGAAAGAATATATAGGTAAAGATATAAATTGCACGGGGTCGATTGGTAGGCCGGTAGATAAAAAAGTATGTGTCCAACTATACGGCTTAGCTGCTTGCGGGAAGTGGGGTGGGTAGATAACCACTCGTGGCGGAGGCCAGGTGACATTGGCCAACCGCAAGGAAGGAATAAAAACTTGGAAGACGCCATGGACGCCGTAGAAACGAGATCCAAGACCGCGATCTCACTGCGACGCATAGGTACCTAGTCACACTACTGCGCGGGAAGGAAGCACAGAAGATAGAAAAATAGTGGTCATCGAAAGACAACGCTAGCTGAAAGAAAATATTAGTAATTAAAATAAATAAACACCAGGATTCCAAATTCTTTGGTATATAATGAGGTACTGGCAAATAAACAACTGATATATAATGAATTAATTTAACTTAAGGATTAAAGTGCTCAAGATAAACCAAAATGGCGTAATGCACCAATTCTTAAACATCAGAGTCACACTATATTTTAGAATTAATCATAAAGGCCTTTTACGCACATTCCTTATATTACTGATGCTAAATTCGCGCGTTGCAGATGTGTGTATTATTGCTACAAAAATTGACTGTCAAATCAACTTTGCAACAAGTGTCCTGACAGGAATTTTAGTTATTGTGGGTTTACACAGTATAATTATTTGTTACAGCATAGATCAAGTACCAGTGAAATTTCGTATACACCTTACAACTAAAAGGTTTAGTAGATTAGTTACAAAAATAAACAAGCAGCCAACACGTAGAAATTTTAATGAAGGCCACGTTGGTTAATTTGGGGTTAATCTTCAATATTTACGTGAAGAACTCCAAGCGTTACCAGGTGTGGAACATTCTAAGTAATATAATCATCTGACATCCGCTAGAATCAATCGAACAGCTGGTGGAATATCTACCATAAATTTCGAGATATGTGAGGAACATAATAAAAAGTAAAATGTCAGATAGAGGGCATAAAGTAGGATCTTATGGGCAACGACGATAACAACTAATGCGCGTAATACGAATATAACAAAGTTGCCTCTTATTTTATTAGTAAAGAATTAATTAGTAGTAAGTAAACTCGACAGAACCCATTAACAAGGTGTAAAATTAGCAGAACGAGTTCACCATGCAATGAAACAAGAACAAATGCCTTCATAAACGTTGTTAACTTTAGATTAGAATTGAATTGCGAGCGTTTGATAAATACCAACAACCAATAAACGACAAATAAAACGACTGTAACGCAGCTACAAGGTAAATCGTGAAATGAAGGTAAGCCAAGAGATGGCGTGACAGGTCTCAACAAATCTAATAATAACTGTCAACGGATGTGTAAAATAAAACAACAACCTTACATAATACAACACACATTACACACACACAAACATGCGCGCGAACTCAGGGACGGTGCACAAGTAATCCTCGGTTTCCGGGCGCCGACGGCCGGGAACGTGCACTGTAACTGTCGACAGCTCAGTCTTTGATTTCAGGTTGCCGAGCGTCAAGACTGAGTAAGAAGCATGCCAAGAAAACCGCAAAACATATACACAGACAAACACACACTACACGTACACATGCACGTGCATGCGCGATCACACCACACACACGACACGCGCGCGCGCACACACACACACACACGAACACTTACGTACTATGTAACAACGACCCCGATTTCCGGGTGCAGAAGCAGAGATCGTGCACTACCAACGTAAACAGATTGGTCTCTGACTTCCGGCTGCCCATGGTCAAGACTGAGTAAAAACTGCAAGTACAAATGCAAGACTATAAAAAAGCACACACGCACCCACACATACTCGCGAGATCACAAACGTACAAAACACACACAATCGCGCGCGCACACACGCACGCACACACACGCACGCACGCACGCACACACAGAGAGAATGAAATTACACACACATTCAAACAATAAATCATATCCCAACTGCAAAGATTGTTCCAACTGGATCAGGCATGCTTAAATTGTCAGAGAGCATGCCAAAAACTGTTTAGGAACAATTGAAAAAAAACAAATACTAGTTTGCGGAATATTTTGTGTAATATCTATAAATAACTATTGGGTTCGGTTTCTAAAGACTTTAATATTACAACTTATAGTAATTACAAAACGTGGTTGCCGCATACTACTACAACGCTTAAGCTAGTCATCGTCGTTGTGTCTCGCCTACCTGTTACATAAAATGACCGGCAGTGCTACAACTAATCTTATATACTACACGTTCCCTCTTTTTTTAAAACTTAATCTCTATAGATTACACATCTTGTATTCTAATCACTTATCACTGGCACTCGCATCAAGTTCGTAGTCTTGTAAGTAGATTGGTTGCTTTCGAACTCTTTTTGTTGGCAGGTTGCTATCTGTGTGCCCGTGTTCCTCCCTGTTACTAGTTGCATTAGATTTATTATTATTATCAATAACAGGAATTGTACTATCATTATAATTATTTAGCTTACTATTAGCTTCACTAAACGGTAAGTCTGAGGCTGGTTCATTCAACATTTTCAAATCAAAATCATACAATAGTCCTGTATTGTCAATAAAAGGTAAGTTTGTCTTATTTAAGAATTTTCTATTTTTTCTATATAGAGTGCCGTTTGCATCCTTAACTATATACGACCTATCATTTACATTATCATCTAATTTTCCTCTAACCACACTTTACCTTTCTGAATTAAAATATTCTCACCTTTAGCCAAAGCTTTTAATGGTTTTGCATTTTTATAATAATAGGACTTTTGGTTTGTTTGATAACTTTTTAGTTTGTTATAAATGATAACAGGATCTAATCATTTTTGATTAAGATTAGGTTCAGAGGTTGGTATTTTACTTCTCAAAATTCTGTTTAAAAACAGTTGTGCAGGAGAGAATCCAATGTTTGTTAAAGGGGTATTGCGATATTCAATGAAAAGAATTTGTATATCCTTTTTAGGATCAGCTTTACGAATCATATTCTTTACTATTCCTACGTACTTTTGGGCTAAACCGTTTGATTGATGGTAGTGAGGACTACTGAAAATGATGTCAAAGTTCCATTCATTCGTAAATTTTTTAAAGTTTTCTGAATTATAGGGTACATTATCGGCAAACATTTTTTCTGGTATGCCAAATTGAGAAAATTTATCTATACAAAATCTTATTACCTCATCTGATGTTTTAGTTTCCTCAACTTCAACCCATTTCGAGTATGAGTCTACAAGTAATAAGTTCGATTTTTTTATTAAATTCAAAGGAGTCTGAAAATATGTACTGCCATGCCTTTATTGGTAATTCGTGATTGATTAGTGGTTTTTTTTTTATTAGACTTTTGGTACACTTGGCACTTTTCACAACTTATAACTACATTTTCATTAGTCGTGGCCAATAGAACAATTGTCTGGTTCTTAATTTAGATTTAACTATGCCAAAATGTGGTTCGTGATTCAAGTTTAACATTTAAGTTCTTAACGATTTGGGTACAATGATTTATAATCAAGGAACAATAAGTTATTGGATAAATAAATTTTTGTTTTAACTTACAAGCAGAGATAGGAAAAAGACCTAGATCAGATAGTGATAGATGCAGACTGTGCACATTTCAGGGAAATCTGTAGGTTAGTTCAGAATAGGAAACAATGGTGGTACGCGTCTAACCAGTTCCAGGACTGAAGACCTACTGATGATGATGATTTAACTTATAATAGTGTTTCGTTTCCGAGTTTAAGTTTTTATCATTTTCTGGCCATGAGTTTATACAAAAAATTTTTATTTGAGACAATGTTTCGTCATTGTCAATTTCCTTTTGAAAAATTAACTATTTATTTTCTGCCATTGGAATATTATTAGCTAACGAGTGCACTACATATTCCATTTCTGGGTCATCTTCTACATCAGTTTTTAGATAAGCTCTAGATAAAGTGTCTGCAAATACCATTTTTCTTCCAGGTAAGTAAACTAAATTTAACTCATTTTTAAGTAGCTTCAATAACATTCGCTGTAATCTTGCTGATACTTTATCAAGATCTTTATTAACAATAGCCAATAACGGCTTGTGGTCTGTTTGTATTGCTACTTGTTGATCATATGCAAAATAATGAAATTTGTCTAAAGCAAAGACTGTAGCCAGTGACTCTTTTCTATTTGCGCGTACTTAGTTTCAGTTTTTGTAAGACATCTAGAGGCGAAGGAGATGGGATGCCCTTCTTGTAAAATACAACACCCTAATCCTTCACCCGATGCGTCACATTGTATAGTTATCTGTTTTAAAATTCCTAATGTTGAGGAATTTGTTATTAAGTATTTTAGATGGTTTAGTTCGTTTTCGTGGTCAGAAGTCCAGTTAAATGGCACATTCTTTCTAGTTAGGTTTCTCAAATTCATTGTTATTGCGGAGAGATTAGGAATGAATTTCGAAAAAAATTTGACCATACCTAAAACTCTTAACACAAAACTGTTTCATAAAATGACCGGCAGTGCTACAACTAATCTTATATACTACATTTTGAAGGCATTGAAACTGTTCAATTGCAGTGGGAGAAGGCAACAGAAAATAATTATTAAATTTGCGGAAAAATACTTGTGCATATTATATAAATTTATCTAAATATGGATATACATGTTGTTAAATAATATTATATTTATTATGTATGTTTGTTAATTGAATTACTTATAATTTGAATTCATCTACATTATACTACTCTCTAAATCCTATAAATATCTATATTATGTCTATAAGGCAACATAAAATTATAACTAACTATTACTACTTACTACTAACTTACAACTCTGACCTTGCTTTCACATTTCCTCCTGCTACATCATCTAGAAATATTTAATTTTTAGTTCTGATCAACTTTCATAATGGCTAAGTTGTTCTAACACTAGCAAAAATTCATATCACACATAGAACACCATACGGTGGTATAGAATAATCACACAAATTGCACGTAGATGGGTATTTATAAGTTTGAGATCAAACATAAGCTCTTAGAATATTCTTTTTCATGCGAAATATTATTAGGAAATCGGTGTTCGTTAATATGTGATTGTATGTCTTTGCACATACATTTTTTGTAATGCATTATAACCACACAAAATGCATACCAATAAACGTTCGTTAGTATGTAACGACTTATGTCTTACTAAAAATCAAACGCGTCAGTATATAACCACAAATTTTTTATAGAATATTTTTTTTAGTATGAAATCACACAAATTGTACAAAAATAGGCACTCACTACTATGGGACCGCGTGTGACGCAAGGGTTCAATTTTGATGTGCATAATACGAACACAAAAAGCACGCAAATGTACCTTCATTAGTATGTGAAAATACATGAACCCTCAAAGCACCTTTACAAAATGTAAAATGATCATTGGATTTCAATGATAGTTAGTATGCGAATACATATGTTTGTGTATATTGCACTTCTGCGTTGTGGCATAAGTGCACAAATTGCATGCGAATGGACATTCTTTTGTATGTAACTTCATATGAATTTTTAATCTGCCTCTAAAAAAATGTAATATGGGACCGCATATGCATTTTCAAGTTCCCTTTAAAAGATGCAGAATAATTACATAAATTGCATGCGAATGGATGTTCATTAGTATGGGACCGTATATGCATTTTCAAATTCCCTTTAGAAGCTGCAGAATAATTACATATATTGCATGTGAATGGACGTTCATTTGTATGGGACTGCATATGAATTTTCACTTGATTTTTGCAAGATGCAGAATAATTACATAAAGTACATGCGTGCGAATGTTTATTAGTATGGGTAAGTATGTGCGTTTTCAAGGTACTTCTACGAGATGCAGCATAATTACATAAATTGCATGTGAATGGACGTTCATTATTATGAGACCGCATATGCATTTTCAAGATCCCTTTAGAAGATGCAGAATAATGACATATAGTGCATTTGAATGGACGTTCATTTGTATGGGACCGCATATGCATTTCTACGTGACTTTTGCGAGATGCAGAATAATTACATAAATTGCATGCGAATGGACGTTCATTAGTATGGGACCGTATATGCATTTTCAAGTTCCCTTTAGAAGATGCAGAATAATTACATATATTGCATGTGAATGGACGTTCATTTGTATGGGACCGCATATGAATTTTCACGAGACTTTTGCAAGATATAAAAAAATTACATAAGGTGCATGCGTACGGATGTTCGTTAGTATGGGACAGTATGTGAGTTTTCAAGGTACTTCTAAGAGTTGCAGCATAATTACAGAAATTGCATGTGAATGGACGTTCATTTAGTATGAGACCGCATATGCATTTTAAGGTTCTCTTTAGAAGATGCAAAATAATTACATATATTGCATGTGAATGGACGTTCATTAGTATGAGACCGCATATGCATTTTCACGTGACTTTTGCGAGATGCAGAATAATTACATAAATTACATGCGAATGGACGTTCATTAGTATGGGACCGCATATGCATTTTCAAGTTCCCTTTAGAAGATGCAGAATAATTACATATATTGCATGTGAATGGACGTTCATTTGTATGGGACCGCATGTGAATTTTCACGTGATTTTTGTGAGATGTAGAAAAATTACATAAGGTGCATGCGTACGGATGTTCGTTAGTATGGGACATTATGTGACTTTTCAAAGTACTTCTAAGAGTTGCAGCATAATTACAGAAATTGCATGTGAATGGACGTTCATTAGTATGAGACCGCATATGCATTTTCAGGTTCCCTTTAGAAGATGCAGAATAATTACATATATTGCATGTGAATGGACGTTCATTTGTATGGGACCGCATATGAATTTTCAGGTTCCCTTTAGAAGATGCAGAATAATGACATATAGTGCATTTGAATGGACGTTCATTTGTATGGGACCGCATATGAATTTTCACGTGACTTTTGCGAGATGCAGAATAATTACATAAATTACATGCGAATGGACGTTCATTAGTATGGGACCGCATATGCATTTTCAAGTTCCCTTTAGAAGATGCAGAATAATTACATATATTGCATGTGAATGGACGTTCATTAGTATGAGACCGCATATGCATTTTCAGGTTCCCTTTAGAAGATGCAGAATAATGACATATAGTGCATTTGAATGGACGTTCATTTGTATGGGACCGCATATGAATTTTCACGTGACTTTTGCGAGATGCAAAATAATTACATAAATTACATGCGAATGGACGTTCATTAGTATGGGACCGCATATGCATTTTCAAGTTCCCTTTAGAAGATGCAGAATAATTACACGTATTGCATGTAAATGGACGTTCATTAGTATGAGACCGCATATGTATTTTCAAGATCCCTTTAGAAGATGCAGAATAATGACATATAGTGCATTTGAATGGACGTTTATTTGTATGGGATCGCATATGAATTTTCACGTGACTTTTGCGAGATGCAGAATAATTACATAAATTACATGTGAATGGACGTTCATTTGTATGGGACCGCATATAAGTTTTCACGTGACTTTTGCGGGATGAAGAATAATTACATAAAGTACATGCGTACGGATGTTCGTTAGTATGGGACAGTATGTGGGTTTTCAAGGTACTTCTAAGAGATGCAGCATAATTACAGAAATTGCATGTGAATGGACGTTCATTAGTATGAGACCTCATATGTATTTTCTAGGTATTTTACAAGATGCAGAATAATTACATAAACTGCATCGAAATGAACGTTCCTTATTATGGCACCCTATATGTCTTTTTAAATACTTTTATGAGATGTACAATAATTACACACATAGCATGCGACTGGACGTTCGTTAGTATGGGACCGCATATGGATTATCAATTTACTTTTAAAAGATGTAGAATAGGCACATAAGAAGCACGGAAATGCGCGTTCGTTAGAATGTGACGACATATCAATGTACTATTATAAGATGCAGAATAAGTACATAAATTACATGCCGCAGATGTTCTTTAGTATATTGTGTGTAATATAATTATAATTTTTTTTGGTGGCACAAAAATCAAACCACAGACAGTCTTTGAGGTGAGACCACATACGTAAAACACAATAATCACATTAATCCATTGACCAACCAAAACATATTTTAATAATCTTCTACTCTTATGTCGACTTGGTCGAATATTCATAAGCGCATTTTATTTTAATTTCACATTCTCTGTTAGTAATAGGTACAAAAGATTCTACAGACACTTTTCATTCCACCAATTAGCTATTGATCGGGTTGTGTACATGAACTTATTAAATAAACTAAATAAAAAAATTAGTTGCGTATCTATTCAAACTGTCTAAATTTTAAATACATTTTTTCCGTAATTAAACTAACATTAATTGTTTTTAGTATATTTGTCATGTATGCTTAAAGTAGTTATGCTACGCCGATTTGGAAACAAAATTTGCCCTTTTATATACAAAATTTGCTTTTGGAAAGCCCATCCGCTTAAAATAAAATGCGAGCGAAGCGCTGGGGCTCCAGTGACTTTGTTGGTTAATAGTGTGCTTAATTATGAATGTGTAATGCGGTTCCTTAGGATTTTGCCCTCGTCACCGTGGGGACGCAGCGCCGGGTGTCTTTTTTGTTAAATAGTATGGTGAGTGGGACTTCGGCCTCGTGGGGCGCTCGTGTTTTTGCTTAATGAGGAACTGGGTGCTCGTTAGAGCTTCGCCCCTTCCCCCCTTGTTTCTTTATTTTCGTCACATTAGTTAAGTGAAGAGAGGGATTTTTAGGTTAAGCAAAAAAATAAGAAACATGGTGGATGACGTTAATCATTCCCAAAATGATGAATGCGGAATGGGGTTTCCTAGCGTATTTGAACGGGTCTGTACCCACTTAGGTGATTGACTACTTCAGTGATTTTTAGGTTAAGTAAAAATTAAACGTGATGAAGAATATTTAGGTTATGTTAAAACGTGCGTGCGGTGAAAAATTTAGAGGTGTTCCTTAGAGCTTCGCCCTCGTTTTTACTCTCGTCGCATTGGTTAATTGAAGAGAGATTTTTAGGTTAAGCAAAAATAAGAAATGTGGTGGATGACGTAGTCATTCTCAAAATGATGAATGCGGAATGGAGCTCCCTAGTGTGTTCTGAACGGGGCTGTGCCTCATTATTTTTGTATTAAATATCAAAGAATAGCAGAATTATACGGCTCGTAATACAATGGTTTTAATTTAAAATAAGGTGTGTATGCAAAATCATGTTATGACAGGTATGTCGTTATTTTTGTTCATTTGTTTATTTTTGTTCGTCACCAAAATAATTAATACAATTACACTGAACTCGCAGCCGGATTTAACATATAACCTCGATTTTTTATTCTAATTATAATCGTCTGAATTTAAAATATATGCAAATCATGTCGGTATTTAATACATGGTGAAAAATTTGGATGGTGACGTAATCATTCTCAAATGCAGAATGGGACTCCTTAAGGTGTTCTGAACGGGGCTTTCCACCCATTAGGTGATTGAGTACTTCGGAAATTTTTCGGTTAAGCTGTAACATGTCACTTTGCTTGAGGCATATTGCCATATTCCAGCTAAATAACTTTTAGTTTCACTACGGTTATTTACTTCTGATTTGAGTTTATTTTATTACATGCATTTATAATGTTTTAAAATAAATAAGTTTTATTTTTCTGAAACAATTTCTATTTTATTCAACAATTTTGAATAATTTCCTTTCTCTTTAAAATACATAAAACGCATATAAATACGTATTTATAAAGTGTTAATTTTGTTCATTTACCGTTGTTTCCACATGCATAGCTTGGGTGGATTCGAATTCTGTCATTTCAACTTATAACTCCAGTCTTATTTATCGCTTCTAGTCTTATCTCTACGTACACCTGTTTGTTGACCGGTTGTTAAATTGTCCATTTGATTTTCGGATTTTCAATGATCCAGCAGTAATTCTTGCTTGTCGTAAATTTCCAATTAGGGACCAATCTAAGGTATGTGTTTTCTAAAATGTATTTAATAGTTTCTTACAAAATAAGTTTATAGGATTTATCTATGAAGCATTCTTTACACGCTGTACTGCAGAAACCCATTTTAATTGAAAAGAAGGTGAGATGCAAGCAAATTTAATTTTTGTTTGTCGTTGAAACACGCCGCCGTTATATATCTAATACTAATTATTTTAGGGTCAACCTTTGAGATACCTGATTTAATAATTAAATCAAGTATTATACAATTCAAGGGTGCCGGCGTACTTATCTAAACTCATAAATCTAATTTCACTTCCTACCTAAAATTTTCTTGGATCAACTACCTGCAAAGAAGTTTTATTTCTATAATTTGGAATGCAATTTTGGCGAGCAGCAAATTTTACCAGCTGATAATTTTTTGGTTAGAAGATCTTGTGATTTTACTTCAAGAACCCCGTTGTTTGTTACCTGATAAGAAGTAAGAAAATATAACATATGTTAGTAAATCGTTATCTTACACACACGGGTATGTTCTATTTCTATTCTAATTTGACACACTTGTCAAAGAAGTTAAAATATTCTCTTTAAATTATAGTTTGCTTTATTAGACTGCTGATAAAAAATATATATAATTAAAAATGCAAAATTATTATAACGTCATTATCTAATTAAACCTCTTAACTGTTAGTAAAATTTAAAATACAAGGTTAACTTTGTCAGGCAAAAATTTCATGAAATGTTTGGTCGTAAATTACCTTATCTATTGGATGTTTTATTTAAACAATGAGTTGATACATACAAATATTTTGTTAATTGTTGTTTTATGTATCTTTATAGTGTTATTGCATTTTATTACAAAATTGAAAATTATTGTAGTGAGAGTTTATACTTTAATTTTTTTTTGCAATAGTTTCAATAATTATCATATGTTAAAAATTAGCAGTGTATATCGAGTTATGAATTTGCTTTACGTTACAAAATGGAATCCAGAATTTATTTACAGTTTTGTGCATTTTTTTATAGTAGCAATTGTACGGCACCTGAACTAAAATTCCGTATAATCATTATACGTTGATACCTTGTTTCTTTCAAGTGTTTTATTTCATTTACAGTGTCTTTATCTTTCTTTTCATCCGTGTTTTCCAATAGTCTATTTAGCAACCCTGATGATTTTAAGTCTCATGTTATTCTCCGTATCCCATGAGGACCGATGTTAGCAGAGCCAGAGTATGTTCCACACTGCGTGTTCGTAAATTTTCGCCCACCAGAAAAACACGTTACAAAGCAAAAACGTGCACATGCTAAAGAATCGCCCGAGAATCTCAAAAATTATTTTTGTATTAAATATATAATGTTAAAAAAACACAAAATTTTAATGTTTTATTTACAAAAAATTACATTCTTTAATTGTCTTTATCTTTTTGTGGAGTAACGGTGGCAGATTCTTATTTATTTAATTTTCTTATTAATTTCAGAAAAATTTGTTAGTAATAAATATATATATATATATATATATATATATATATATATATCCCTATAGTAGGGGATAAAGAATACTACTATAGTAAGCCTGCTTATCGTAAAAGGCGATTAAAAGGCGCAGCAAGGGGCAGCAGCCTTGCTGGCTAACAGATATTGGAGGAGGGTCGGTTGGTCTCGGGCGATCCTCAATAATTTACAAACTTGTTGGGGGTTGGCCGTGACGGATACGGCTTTTTGCTAAAATCTTTAAAAACTGCGTTGTGGAAAGATATGGGAGCCTACCATAATATTTCCCAGGTGTGCGTGGCCTAAAACACAAAATACATATGATGGAGAGCTCACAAGTAAAATTCTTGTCCGGAGGTAAAATACTCCCTCATTCAGATCTCCGGGAGGGGGTACTTGGGGCTCGTCATCGTAAGAATATAAAACAACAGTTCGATTTAGTGATAGGGACTTGGAATGTAAGGTCATTACTTAGAGTAGATAAGTTAACGAATTTATTAGTCGAAATGAGAAAGGAAAAGCTGGACATTTTAGGTATTAGTGAGGTGAGATGGCCAGATAGTAATGACTTTTGGAAAGATAATTATAGAATAATTACAACTTCTTCAACTAATGGACAGGCAGGGGTAGGAATAGTGTTAGGTAAAAGATTAGGGCATAAAGTTAAAGAGTACTTACAATTTAGTGATAGAATAATTATGGTTAGATTGAGTACAAAACCCACAGACACTGTTTTAGTACAGGTTTACATGCCAACAACTCAGTACGAGGATGAGGAAGTAGAAAAGGTATACGAGGATATAAATAGTATAGTGAGAAAAGTAAAAGGAGATGAGAATTTAATAGTTATGGGCGATTTTAATGCGTCAGTGGGAGAAGGTAGTGAGGGAAAAATGGTAGGAAAATTTGGGTATGGCAGACGAAATGATAGAGGAGAAAGATTAGTTGAGTTTTGCCAGGAACATAGATTAGTAACTGTAAACACCGTATTCGAACAACATGTTAGGAGAAGATATACCTGGAAAGCCCCAGGTGATAGGTCTAGATACCAAATAGATTATATTTTAGTTAAACAAAGATTTAGAAACCAAGTTAAAAACTGTCGTAGTTATCCAGGGGCTGACATAGATAGTGATCATAACTTAGTTAAAATGAAGTGTAAACTAAAATTCAAAAAATTGGGAAAGGCTAAAAGAGAGGGATGGGATCTAGGTAAGCTTAATGATAGTAGGGTAAAAGAGGAATATAAACAAGTATTAGATAATAAGAGCAAAGAGATAGCTGTAGGAGGGAATGTAGAAAATAGATGGAAAGAAATAAAACTGACTGTACATGATACAGCAACACAGACTATAGGTAAGAAAAAAATAGAAGCGAGAAAACCATGGGTAACAAAGGAGATATTAGATTTAATAGAGAATAGAAGAAAGCTTAAACCTTTCAGAGAAGTGGATAGTGAAAGTAAGCAAAAATATAATAAAGTTAGAAATAAGATAGTACATGAGTGTAGAAAAGCTAGAAATAAATGGATGGAGGAGAATTGTAAGGGAATACAAGATGATTTGAGAGTAGGTAAGACAGACAGGGCTTACAGGGCAGTTAAAAAGTTTTTTGGGGAAGATAGGAAAAAATGTAATGGTATTAGAGACGAGGATAATGAGCTTCTAATAAATAAAGTTGAGGTAGCAGATAGATGGAAAAGATATTTAGAAGATTTATATAAGGGAGACGATATGGATGAGTTAGAGTACGACCAAGAAGAGGATGTAGAAATAGGGTTCTCAATATTAAGAGAGGAATTTGATAGAGCTGTTCGGAATCTTAAATTAAATAAAGCGCCAGGGATAGACGAGATTTCCGCAGAATTAATAAAATATGCAAGTCAGAAAACTTTAGACAGATTATATGAACTAATAAAAGTAATATATGACACAGGTGAGGTTCCAATAGATTTCGAAAAAAATATTATTATTCCAATCCCAAAAAAGTCAGGAGCTGATAGGTGTGAGAATTTTAGAACGGTTAGTTTAACTTTTCATGCTTCCAAAATACTAACAATAATAATTAAAATAGAGTAGAAGCTTTGACTGAGAATTATTTAGGCGAAGACCAATATGGTTTTCGTAAAGACAGAGGACTAGAGAACCGATACTAATGATTAGGGTAATTATCGAAAAAGGTTACAAAAAATAAAAGACTCATTTCGCGTTTGTAGATTTAGAAAAAGCATTTGATAGGGTTAATTGGATTGTTATGTTCAGGGTTTTGCGAAAATAGGAATCTCTCATAGGGATAGAAAATTATTTACAGTCTATATAAAACCAAAGCGTAGTAATTAGATTTGATGAAATAGAAAAGGAAGCTAAGATTAGAAATGGTGTTAGACAGGGTTGTATACTGTCTCCCTTGATTTTTAATGTTTATATTGAGGAAGCTTTAAACTTAGCTAGAGAGAGAAAAGAGATAGGTATTAGTGTACAGGGACAGAAAATAGACATGTTACGTTTTGCAGATGATATAGCCATTATAGCAGAGTCTAGAAAAGAGTTAGGAGAGTTTTTAAATATTTTAGATGAGATACTACAAGAAGGGATATAGTAGCTAGAATAGCTCAAGCTAGAAAAATGTTTTTAAAAAAGAAAAACTTACTAATAGCTAATAGTATTAGTCTAGATAATAGAAAATGTTTCTTAAAGTCGTACGTATGGAGCGTTCTACTATACGGTAGTGAGACTTGGACAATTAAAGAAGTAGATAAGAAAAAGATAGAAGCTTTTGAAACTTGGTGTTATAGGAGAATGTTAAAGATTAGTTGGACAGATAGAGTAACAAACGAGGAAGTTTATAGAAGGATAGGTGAGGATCCCTGTATGTGGAAGCAATTGAAGGTCAGGAGAGATAGAATGATAGGGCACCAGTTAAGACATGAGGGACTATTTAGTAAAGTTTTAGATTATAGACTACCAAATAAAAATAGAGTAGGAAGGCCTAGACAAAGCTATATTAGTCAAATTATTAGAGATTTAGGTTGTGAAGGCTATGTAGACCTTTTAGACTAGCTCAGAATAGAAAACAATTTAGAGCTGCGTCAAACCAACTTTAAGTAAGTTCGAAAACAAAACAAAAAAAACATATATATATATATATATATATATATATATATATTACTCATATTTAGACCAGGGTAGAAAATTAAATAATCACATCAAATAATTTTAATCACCGTGTATAAGGAATTTTATTAAATAATACGCTTTATTAAAATACCGTGGAGAATAAAAATTCATTCGTTTCATTAAAAATAAGAGATTTAAATTATTTATAATACGCTTTATATAAAAGGAAGCAGTATTAGAAAACTTTACGGGTAATTTAATTATTCCTAGTAAAGAAACAAAGAGTGCAAAATTTATATTAATTAACTCTATTTTAAGTAACCGGTATTAAACAAAACGTACAGATAATAATTGAATATTTAATTAGGATTCACTAAAAATTAAAGGGTATTAATCTTAATTGAAGTTAATTGAACCATTAGTAACAGATAATATCTATAAAAACTCGTAAAAATCCAATAAAATACCAGGAAATAAAGCTCTGAGAATTAATAGTATGTTTAAACACCTGCGTATTTTTAAAAAGCTCATTCTGCGTAAATTTGGCAGATAATTAATGCTTACAGAAAATCTTGGAGAAACCGTGGCTTAATATTCACGGGAAGGCGCGATACGGGGTTATTTAACCTATATAGTCCACATGGACTGAAATAATCGATAATAAGGAATATCAATTTGCACCAATAAGAACAGGGTAGATAGAGACAGATAATATGCGCAAGACCGAGACACATATAGTAAAAAGGCGTGAGTAGAGCAACGTCATGGGGTTGCGATTGGTTGAAAGTAAAAGGCAAAATTTGAGAGGTAAAAATAACATTTCTGTATAAAATTCAATTAGTTATTTCCAGACGCTGCAAGCCGTGTCGAAATTTCTGAGATTTAACTGGGGCGATTGCAAATTTTGCAAAAAATCGCATGCCGGGCTGCGGAATGGGAACATAGCAAGCGAAATTCTTTAGAATTGTCCGTTTTGGAGACTCGACCGACAGACAGGCTAACCTCTATATATACCCAGGTGAATATGAACAAGCTCTCTTAGATCTTCGACTTGATTCAACGCGTTAAACAGTGCTTTTTAGTTTTCCGGTTTTAATATTAAATAATTTAAACAGTTTGCTCGAATATTTGGTGATTTAAAACAGCTTGTTCTTTACGTGCTACACTGAATGTACTTTAGTGCACTTAGAAAAGAAGATACAAGGTAATAAAGTTTAGTATCACAGTACCAATTGATAAAATTTACAACGACAAATAAATACACAAAAGTAGGCAGTTTTGGCGTATATTGGTGAAAGAAGTATGAATTTCTTTGTTATTTTTCGGGGGTATTAATAATTTAAATGGTGCATAAACGTGTCTGGATCCACAAGACAAGGTTCAGATATACACAGATGAGTTCCGGAAAAGCCCAGAAACAACTTTAAATAAATGGTGATGGAGAAAATTTTAAAAGCATTGAGAATCAGAAGCCGTAAATATAACCCAGTTGGAATGGTGTGATTAAGAAAGGGACGATGTACATTGAAGCTACGAGTGCAGTAACCTTCAGGTAAATTATACTATTTTGTTCGAACTTTGATATTTTGGTGTGTGTTGAATAACTTTATAATTGATTTATTTTAAAATGGACAGTAGTGAAATTGTACTAACAATAATATTTTAATTTTAAGGTGAAATTTGCTTGTTTAAGTAGAAAGGGGTATTTAGTATTGATGTTCTGGATTATGATGAAAATTTGGGTATGTCTTTGAGCTCAATTAGACGAACCTGGTTAATTAACGTAAAGGGGTGGTAGATGCTCCCTTTGTACTCAGACTCCGGTCTGCATATATTGTTATAGTAATTAATAGGCATCCTACAAGGACTTTAATTCTGGATGCACTTTAAAATGATAACAAATGTAATATTGAAATTTTCTGATACTGAAATTTTGCTGAATTTTAATTTTGAAATTTTAATGTATTGTGAATATTGATGTAAATAGAGTTAACGTTGATGTTTGTGGTAGGAATGTGTTTGAATTTTTCAAAATTGAGGATGAAAGTTATCTAGAGGAGCAGCCGAGGCGATTAACAGAAGAAAGTCAATGGACCAACACAGTTAAGGTAATGAATAGCTTTTTGTAGGATACACAGCGTTCTTGACGTCCAATTCGAAGGCTCGATTCGAAAAGCGGAGTACCCGGATTTTAAAGGTTTCACAGCAATATATATATATATATATATATATATATATACAGGGTGAGTTTTTAGTGTGGCAACGGTCAATAACTCCGTTATTATAAAAGCTACGTAAACCAAATTTGGAGGCATATTAGGCATGCCTAAAGTGCATATTTTAAAAATATTTGGAAGCATACAGGGTGTTTCATAATTCCAGGGCATATTAAACTTAGATTTTTTTAAATGGAACACCCTATATATTATTACATTTTTGGAAAGCCCATAAAAAGAGCTTTAATTTTATATCAAATTGTATCTATCTATTCCTTTTAGTTTTTGAGATATTCAACTGTTTTTAGAAAAAATGACCCCGATTAGATACATTGCCACTGCACTAATACACAACTTATGTTAATTTTCAAAATGCAGAAAATTTTACCATATACCATAGTATATTTGTAAATATCACTTTTTTGAAATTTCTTCCCAGTATACAGGGTGTGTCAGGTTTCGCAAAATGCAATTTTTAAATTTTTTTTTAAATGGCACCCTACCAATTTTATTGCTACAATGGATAGTTCATTAAGTGTCCTTTCATTTTTGTTAAGCATTCCCTATACCTAAATCCATTACTTTCTGAGATATTTGTGATTTTCTTCAAATTTTATGAATGTTTTTAATTTACATAACTAAAAATAACTTACTATTGGAGAATATTATACAACAATTAATGCATATTGATTAACAATCAACTACACTTATCCAATAACAATTTTCACTAAAGATATAACAACCTACAATAATACGCTATCAACAGAATTCTGCCAGATCAACAATATGCATTTTATAGAAAATGTTCAAACAGGAAATCAAGCAGGCTTTGAAAAAAATAACAGTTACAATCAAAATGTCATTTAGGTTTATTAATTGTAGTGTATTGTCATTCAACACATTATCAGTTCTGTTTTAAATGTAATCTTTGAAGGAGTTTACAAAATGAATTTTACAGTGGAAGAACAAATAGATATGATTTGGGTATTGGAAGCAAGTTTAAAAAATTTCCTACTTGCATCAAGAATATACCAAGAGAGATATCCTGTTAAATGACAACACACTACAATTAATAAACCTAAATGACACTTTTCATGTAATAGTTATTTTTTTCAAAGCCTGCCTGATTTCCTGCTTGAACATTTTCTATAAAATGCATATTGTTGATCTGGCAGAATTCTGTTGATAGCGTATTATTGTAGGTTGTTATATCTTTAGTGAAAATTGTTATTGGATAAGTGTAGTTGATTGGTAATCAATATGCATTAATTGTTTTATAATATTCTCCAATAGTAAGTTATTTTTAGTTATGTAAATTAAAAACATTCATAAAATTTGAAGAAAATCACAAATATCTCAGAAAGTAATGGATTTAAGTATAGGGAATGCTTAACAAAAATAAAAGGACACTTAATGAACTATCCATTGTAGCAATAAAATTGGTAGGGTGCCATTTAAAAAAAATTTTAAAAATTGCATTTTGCAAAACCTGACACACCCTGTATACTGGGAAGAAATTTTAAAAAAGTGATATTTACAAATATACTATGGTATATGGTAAAATTTTCTGAATTTTGAAAATTAACATAAGTTGTGTATTAGTGCAGTGGCAATGTATCTAATCGGGTCATTTTTCTAAAACAGTTGAATATCTCAAAACTAAAAGGAATAGACAGATACAATTTGATATCAAATTAAAGCTCTTTTATGGGCTTTCCAAAATGTAATAATATATGGGTGTTCTATTTAAAAACTATAAGTTTAATATGCCCTGGAATTATGAAACACCCTGTATGCTTCCAAATATTTTTAAAATGTGCACTTTAGGCATGCCTAATATGCCTCCGAATTTGGTGTACGTAGCTTTTATAATAACGGAGTTATCGACCGTTGCCACACTAAAACTCACCCTGTATATATATATATATATATATATATATATATATATATATATAGTGAATAAGATGAAATAATAACTTAGACTTTTATGCAAAACCAAAATGATCATTTCAAATCGAACTAGTAATTGAAAGATGGAAAATATAAGGTCTTAGACAGGACTTGAACGTGTATCCTGGTTTTGCCGGAACCATGCGCTTACCAATTACGCCACCGAAACCGATGACGACAATTGGGAAATTTACAAATTTAAATCGTGTACACGACGATACATCAACCTAACTTTCAATTACGTTCGGCAAATTTGTCAATCGCATCTGACATTGTCAAGTTTTTGACTTATGTCAGTTATAGACAGGAAGCTACGCTCAAAATTATGGCTATAAGTCAAGTATTAAATATATAAATATTTTAGGTTGTTTTTTCTATATTCAATGATAGTTTGTTCTGATCAAGCCAATCTTTTATTTTGAGCATTCCAGTTTCTGATTTATTCTTAGCACCTACCCACGTGGAATCACTAAAAATTAACACAGTGTCATCGGCATACGAAATTATATCACCATTTAGGTCGAATGAAACAAACATTGAGTTGATGAACACTATAATAGAAGTGGACCAAGAGTGGTTCCTTGTGGAACTCCAATGTTAATGTGTCTGGGGTTTCCACATACTTTCCCAATTCTGACTTTCTGCGTCCTATTCGTGAGGTAGCTTTTAAATACCTCCAGAACTATTCACCTCACTCCATAGTGACCAAAGGCTTCTAACATTCCTTCATGCGGGACTGTATCAAATGCCTTGTCTAGATCAAGAAAATACCAATACACTTATTTTGATGGTCTAATTGATCCTTTACTAAATTCACTAATTGAAATACTGCATCGTTTATGCCTAATCCTGGTTTAAAACCGAATTGTCGAGGGTTTAATATATTTAAATTTGTTAGATGACCAAATAACCTTTTCGCTAAACACTTTTCAAAGATTTTTGAGAAGACTGTCATTAAACTGATTGGCCTGTAATTTCTAATATCAGTAACTTTCTTTAATTTAAATACAGAAACATCTATAGCAAGTTTGAAATCTTCCGGTACTTCACCATGTAAAAATATTAAATTGATATCGTGCACGAGTGGATCTATAATAAATTGATGGCAACTTTTTATTAATTATCCTCTAATTTCATCAAAGCATGGAGCAGAATCGTTTTTTATTGAGTTGATGTGATCTATTAGTTCATTTTTTGGAACAGGAGTGAGAAATAGCGAGTCCTTTACATTGGGATACATATTTTTTACTTCTACAAGTGGCTTGGATATTCTTGAAGCCATGTCAGCTCCAATGCTAGCGTAATAATTATTAATGTAGTTTGCCGATTCCAGCTGAGATGTAAAAGAATTGCCATTATCATCCGTGATGGGGATAGTTTGCCGTACCCTTGTTGAAGGAGCAGCTACCGCTTGGATGGTTTTATATAGCTTCTTCAGGTTACCAGCAATGTTGTTAATTTGATTGGCATAATACAACCTTTTAACTTCTTTAATTATTTGATGATGTCTATTTCTGTAGGTTTTGTAGTTTTCTAGAATTATTTCATTATTATTACAAGTTATGCAAGTTTCTTCATTTGGTCCCTTTTTTTTATTGATATTATTATAGCATTAGTTATTCAGGGCTTTAACTTCTTATGTTTTGTACTTCTATTTACAGTCGTTTGACAACTTTTATAAATATTTTTAAATGTATTGACAAATGCCATCTACGCATCAACTGGCAAATTACACGATAAAACATGATCCCAGTTTGCTTGCTTAATTAAATGGATAAATTTTCCTAAATTAATTTAATTGAATTGTACCTTAGTATTCTTGTTATTGCAAATAACTGGATCCTTGCTCATAATTTGCAAATAAATAGGGTAGTGATCAGTTATATTGTGGTTTATCACAGACGTATTGATTTTGTATAAATTTTTGTCTATATTAGATTTAACAAAGATATGATCTATGCAACTTTTGGATGTGTCGGTTACCCTAGTAAAAGTATTGATGTATGATTTAAAACCTAGTGACGATAATAGAGATAAATACAAATTGGATATATTAGAGTTATTTCTTATGTCTAAGTTAATGTCACCTATAAGAATATTTACATTTTTAGTTTGGGTATTTGATTAGAAATTCTCTAAATGATATGTGATTATAGAGTTTTATTGGATATACGACTCTATGAATCATTTCAAGATAATGCTGCTGAAATCTTAGTGTATTTTCCACCCTAAATCTGTAGGATGATATCTCATTTGAAGTGTTACATCATCCCTGGATGTGTATTAACCTATGCATAGGGACATAAAGATATAGGTGTAAGATAGTCGTTATATATTTGTATAGATTTTGTAAATCTATTGTATATATTAGTTTTAAGTTTCTATAATTTTTAAGTTCTTCTCCCACCTTCCCTTCTTCCAAATCTTTCCTGCTTCTATCCTGATGGACAGAGTGTACGTGTTACCTCCCCGTGGTGCTCACTGGACGGCTAATATTTTGTTGTCTTTATTATCTGCAAAATTTTGTGTAAAGGTTTACCCTGTTTAAAATTTTAAAAGTCGTGTTTTTTAACATTCTAATTAAAGAGTGTGGTTCTTGTTGCTAAACTCGACCTTCCCATTTATATATTAAAAACATATTACATTGGAATGTTTTACATTATTCTAAAAACAGAACATTACTGTTTGAAAATGGTTTTAAATATCAAACACTTATGTCTTATGAAGGGTTCATTTCTAAAATTCCAGCGGTTTTAGATTTCTCAGGAAATGGTCGGTTAGAACATATGTCTTGGGTAGCGAAAAAAAAGGTTTTAAAGATGGAGTTAAATATAGATGAGCAAAAATTAGAGGTTTGGGACCTTTAAAAGGTGTAACTCGGCAAGAGGTGGTTTATTTAAAATCTATTTACAGATTTGCACTCCCTAGAAAAATCTAATATTAGTTGATACCAAACAAGATATATTTATCTTAAAAGAAACAAAAATAATCTTTTATATGTTCGCTAGAGGATATGTGTGTAAAACGGTAAGGGGTGGTCCTATTTGAAAAATTCAAACAGATTCGAATTCCGCAGAAAATTCTAGATCAAACTTATGTATCATACCCTAAAAAACGCTCCGAATGGTGTATCTGGTGGATCAGGTGGATCGGGTGGATCCACCTGCTCCAGACTCCCCACAAAGGACCTACTCTTAACATACATCGAAGACTATTTTCAAAAGCCGTATTCATTTCTAAAGAGCTCAAAACTATTGCTTCCGCTGGAAAAGTTGTTTGTGATGAAAAACGATGTTGGTGATCCTTATGGAGTAAAGCAAAATAAACGTTTAATATTGAATCATTAGTAAACCAGTCAGAAGGATAAATGGATCTGCCATAAATACAAGACTCTTTATTTTTATGAACTTTTTCTGCAAAGGTGCTCCAGATATCACGTGCTTGTTTATCAAATTCAATTATTTTATTCTGCCGTTTACGAAATTTATAACGTAGTTTTTTAGTGAT
Source organism: Platerodrilus igneus (assembly GCA_036346225.1). Lineage (NCBI taxonomy): Eukaryota > Metazoa > Arthropoda > Insecta > Coleoptera > Lycidae > Platerodrilus > Platerodrilus igneus. Next base: position 1,163,415 of record JARFIW010000791.1, read on the forward strand.
TGAGGTTGAAGAAAGAGGGGGCGTGAAGTTGATCAAACTAGTCTTGGTTACAGTTGTTGCTGGCAAAAGGTTTAAAGTGGGTTCGTGATATTTACTTTTAATCAACCCGTTTTCTAATAACATAGGGACTAGAAATGTAGTTTGGTCATCATCCGCTTTAAGTACACCTTCTTTAGCGCCTTCTACAACCAATATATTTTTAGGCATTTTCCTGCCGCTTTTAAAACCCCGGTTTTTCGAAGAAATTTAGATAATTTTAAAAAGTGCTGTTGTTGATTATCAATTCCAATTGCCATCATTGCAGTAGTGATATGATGACATTGCTTTCCAATTTTACAGGTACAACTCTCTTTTGGATATAAGGTAACCACGTTTTTTTGATTTTCTAAAAATACAATAAAAACTTGCTCATCTGGTATGAGTTTTACATTATTATTAAGAAGTAGCATTTTAGCTAAGGCAAAATTTGTAAAAGACTTTTCTGCAATCGGTTCTTCTTTTTTCGATGGAATAACAAAATCTCTATTTTCAAATATATAAGACAGTTTATCAAGTGGAAGATGCATTGTTGGATATACAACTGTTGTTGAATCTTGGATAAGATGTTGGTACTCCGCTTTTAAGTAATAATTTCTTGTGCTACACAATCCTCTAATCATTTCCTTGCGATATTACAAGCCTAGCTGGTACAATAGCAAAAGTAGTACTTACACTAGGACTTCTTTTTTCTCAATAAGTCTCTTAAGGACGTCATTAAAACTTTCCGCCGGATTAATAGTAATGCCGCTACCCGGAGTGTAAATATTATGAGAAATGAGCTTTCATTTACTTTGCAAAACAGCTTGCTGGAGTTGATTATTATAATATTTTGTAAACCGTTGAGACCATTGTTTTTTCATTTGTTCCAGTAGTAACAAATATTCTTGTTTTGAATCGGAGTCCAACAGATACCAAACATGGATGTGTCAGCGCAAGGACGTTTCGGCGTAAAATGTTTCAAAGTGCAAAATCACTTGCTATTTGTCCTTATTGCAATATTGTGCATATCTGTAGTGTTGTGGCGAAAATAGTCTTGAGGTTTCAACTTAGGTTAGTAGTAGAACAGTTTTACTACCAATAGAAAATAATAGATTGGGCTCATATGCGAAGATAGTGTTGAGGTAAAAATAGAGTTGAGGTATCAACGTTTCTGCGCCGAAACGTCCCTGCGTCGAACCGTCTCTGCGTCAAAACGTTCCAGTGCCCAAACATCCCTGTGCCAAAACGGCCCTGTGCCGAATTGGCCTCGCCAATACGTCATGAACTGGTTTATTTAAGTATTACGTTTCTTTAGACCGGTAGTATACATACTGAGTAATCAATTTTAATTTTAGGTTTTAATGGTAAGCCCCTGGTGACTTGAATTTTTATCTATATTTAGTTAACGTAACGTTCGAAGGTTTGGGGGGTAGTTGCGTGGTAGTAGCGATATTTGTTGAAATTTTTATTCGCATTGGTAGTCTCTGTGGTAATGAATTTTATATAAACCAACCCCCTGATGGGAAGGAAGGGTTTCAAATTTTGTTGTGTTGAGTGGTAGTTGCGTGGCAGTAGCGATATCCAATTAAATTTTTTTAATCAGATTAGTAGTCCTTGTGGTAGTGCATTTTATATAAACAAACCCCCTAAGGGCTGGAGGGGGTAAAAATTGTGTTGTGTGGGGTGGTAGTTGCGTGGTAGTAACGATATCCGTTGAAATTTTTCTAATCGGATTGGTAGTCCCTGTCCCTGTGGTAGTGAATTTTATATAAACCAACTCCCTAAAGGGGGAGGAGGGTTGAAAATTGTGTTGTGTTGGGTGGTAGTTGCGTGGTAGTAGCGATATCCGTTGAAATTTTTTTAATCGGATTGGTAGTCCCTGCAGTAATGAATTTTATATAAACCAATCACCTAATGGGGAGGAAGGGTTTCAAATTTTGTTGTGTTGTGTGGTAGTTGCGTGGTAGTAGCGATATCTAATAAAAATTTTTTAATCGGATTGGTAGTCCCTGTGGTAGTGAATTTTATATAAACCAACCCCCTGGGGAGGGAGGGGGTTGTGTTGTGTGGGGTGGTAGTTGCGTGGTAGTAGCGATATCTGTTAAAAAATTTCTAATCGAATTGGTAGTCCCTGTCCTGTGGTAGTGAGTTTTATATACACCAACCACCTAAAGGGGGAGGGGGTTGAAAATTGTGTTGTGTTGGGTGGTAGTTGCGTGGTAGTAGCGATATCCGTTGAAATTTATGTAATTGGAATGGTAGTCCCTGTAGTAGTGAATTTTATATAAACCAACCCCATAAGGGGGAGGGGGTTAAAAATTGTGTTGTGTTGGGTGGTAGTAACACGATAGTAGCGATATCCGTCGAAATTTTTTAATCGGATTGGTAGTCCCTGTGGTAGTGAATTTTATATAAACCAACCCCCTAAGTGAGGAGGGGGGTTGAAAATTGTGTTGTGTTGGGTGGTAGTTTCGTGATAGTAACGATATCCGTTGAAATTTTTCTAAACGGATTGGTATTCCATGTGGTAGTTAATTTTATATAAATCAACCCCCTAAGGGGAAGGGGGGTTGAAAATTGTGTTGTGTTGGGTGGTAGTTGCGTGGTAGTAGCGATATGCGTTGAAATTTATGTAATTGGAATGGTAGTCCCTGTGGTAGTGAATTTTATATAAACCAACCCCATAAGGGGGAGGGGGTTAAAAATTGTGTTATGTTGGGTGGTAGTTGCACGATAGTAGCGATATCCGTTGAAATTTTTTAATCGGATTGGTAGTCCCTGTGGTAGTGAATTTTATATAAACCAACCCGCTAAGTGAGGAGGGGGGTTGAAAATTGTGTTGTGTTGGGTGGTAGTTGCGTGGTAGTAGCGATATTCGTTAAAATTGTTTTAATCAGATTGCTAATTCCGGTAGTAGTAATTTTGCTAGCTGGTCAGTAAATTAGAAACTACCAATTTACCTAACTATATGTATACATATTGTTAAATAAAACAAAATTTATTATGTATGTTTTAATTGAATTATTTAAAATTTAAATACGTATACAATATACTACTCTTCAAATCCTTTACACATTAATATTATGTCTATAAGGCAACATATAATTACAACTAACTAGTACTATACTTACCACTAATTTACAACTCTCACATTTCCTCCTGTTATATCAACAAGAAATATTTAATTTTTACTTCAGATCAACTTCCATACCTATAGCAAACGGCGAAATCCTAGCACTAGCAAAAAGCCATAACACACATAGAACTCCATGTAGCAGTACAGAATAATCACATAAATTGCACCTGAATGGGTGTCTGTAAGTATGGCATTAAACATATGTTCATAGCTTTTTTTTTCATGCGATTACATAATATTTATTACATATGTGATTACATAAGTCCTTACAAATAAATTTTTGTAATATACTGCAAACACTTAAAATACACCCCAATCGACGTTCTTTAGTATGTAACGGCATATGTCTTTATACGGTGTCTTTGTGATAAAGGAAAATCACACACATTAAAGGCCTATTTCTAAACGATCTTTTTGTGAATAAACATAGTTACATAAAAACAAATAATTGGACAGTTGTTAGTATATAAGGAGATATAAACGATTAAACCATTTAATTGAAGCTTGTCAGTATGCCATCACAAATGTTTTAATAGAATTTTTTTATGTATAATCACACAAATTGCACAAAATGTACGCTTACTAACTACGGGACCTTATGTGGGTTTTCAATTTTGATGTGAGCAATACTAACATAAAAAGCATACAAATGGACCTTCGTTAGTATGTGAGAATATACGAACTTTCAAGGCACCTATCTAGGATGTTGAATGATTATATTGCATTTCAGTGAATGTTAGTTATGCTTCTGTAAATGACATTTCTGCATTGTGGTATAATCGCACAAATTAACGTTCCATAGTATGCGACCGCAAATGAATTTTCAAGTGATTTTTATAAGGTGCAGAATAGTTACATAAATTGCAAACGAAAGAACATTCTTTTGTATGATCACGTATATGAAGTTTTAAGTTAGCTTTAAAAGATGCAGTATAATTACATATATTGCATGCGAATAGACGCTTCTTCGTATGAGACCGCATATGTATTTTCAAGTTACTTTTAAGAGATGCAGCATAATTACATAAATTGCATGCGAATGGGCGGTCATTTGTATGGGACCGCATATGAATTTTCAAGATCGTTCTACGAGAGGCAGAATAATTACATAAAGTGCATGCGAAAGGACGTTCGTTAGTATGGGACCACGTGTGAATTTTCAAGGTACTTCTACAGAGTGCAGAATAACTACACAAATGACATTGAAAAGGACGTTCATTTGTATGGGACCGCATATGCATTTCCAAGTTACCTTTATGAGATGCAGCATAATTACATAAATTGCATGCGAATGGACGTTCTTTTGTATGGGACCGCATATGAATTTTCAACTTATCTTTAAATGATGCAGTATAATTACATAAATTGCATGCGAATGGACGTTCATTAGTATGGTACCGCATGTGCATTTTAAGGTGCTTATACAAAATGCAGAATAGTTACATATATTACAAGCGAATGGACGTGCGTTTGTATGGCACCGCATGTGCATTTTCAAATTACTTTTACAAGATGCAGAATAATTACATAAATTGCATGCGAATGGACGTTCGTTTGTATGGGACAGCATATGTCTTTTCAAGTGACATTTATAAGATGTAGAATAATTACACGAATTGCATTCGAAAGGACGTTCGTTAGTATGGGACCGTATGTGAATTTTCAAGCTACTTCTACGAGATGCAGCATAATTACACAAATTGCATGCGAATGGACGTTCGTTAGTATGCGATCGTACATGCATTTTCAAAGTACCTTTACATGATGCCGAATAATTACATAATTTGCATGCAAATGGACGTTCGTTAGTATGGGACCGCATGTGCATTTTCAAGGTACTTTTAAAAAATGCCGAATAATTACATAAATTGCATGCGAATGGACGTTCCTTTGTATGGGACCACATATGGATTATTAGCTTGCGTTTAAAAGATACAGCATAGGCACATAAAAAGCACACAAATCGGCGTTCGTTAGTATGTGACGACATATCAATGTGTTGTTATAGGTTGCATGGGCATAATAAGTACTTAAATTATATACCACAGATGTTCTTTAGTATATGGTCGTGTATTGTAATTGAAAATTTTTTTGTGACAAAAAAGGAGAGCTTTTGGAGGGTCAGGCGCATACGTTAAGCATAATTATTGCATAAATTGTTTTTCTATTCAAAACGTATATTTCAATAACTTTCTATAGTCTACCATTACGTCGACTTGATTAAATGTACATATGCTCATTTTATGTTAATTTTGCATTCTTTTAGTAAATAACAAACTCTACAAAACATTTTTCACTCCGCAATTTATCTATCGATCAAGTCGTTTACATGACTTTATTATGCGAACAAATTACAAAAAGTTATTTGTACAATTATTTAACCTGTTTAAGTTTTAGATATATTATATCCGTAATTAAACTGATGTTTATTTTTCTTAGTGTATTTGTCATGTATGCTTAGGACTTAACTATGAACCCCTCTACTTAGGACGTTAATCTTCCTCCGCCATAGTATAGAACTGTGACAAATAATCTCTAGTTAATAATGTTGCCGTTAGGGCAAAGAAGGGTCAATTTTCTATTGTGTCTTATGGCGTATCAGTATTGTAATCGCATTATTATAAAATTGTGAGGTCTAATTAGATTAAGATCATAAGATTTGATACTTTTATAGCTGTGATAGTCAATTGGGTGTAAAACTTGCGGTCTATAACTTATCTATAGATATAAAATATAAAGTGTTGTTTTGTCCCTGGGTACAAATCCGGATATAAATCATTTAAACACATACGGAGAAGTTTTTACTCTGCTTCCAAAGTATTTTTGGTGTTAGTGATACTATCGAGTTTCTAAATACATGTCTTTGTAGGATGTGGAAACATTAAAAAAGTGGAGACAAGCTATTCCTCGAAGTGACAAGGTTCTTTCTTATTTTTGTATATATTGATGCATAATGAAATTTATTTTTATGTGCATTGGATGGTAAGAATTATAATTTAAGTATCTACCTGAGCATATATGTTTCTAATATGATTCTTGTTATAATAATACATTTTTATTTCAAATTAAAAGTGTGTATAAACAAAAGTTAGATATACTGTTGTTTAATTTTGTTTAATATAATACTTTTTTGCTTCAATAAAATCACTATTTTATCCCCAAAAGGATGGTTAGATTTTTGTGTGCTCAATTATACATGTACTTCATCCTTCTGAACCATCAAACATTCTAAAAGTTTTAAAATTTCTAATTTTTATAGTATAAGACTCAACTACATAAATTAACAATAACTTTAAATTGATCTCCTGAAAACTAGTGTTGCCAAAGATAAAACATTATTTCTCCGTATGAACGACATCCCATATTGTTTTATAGCCGCTTGTATTTGTATCATAAAATACTTTAAAAGTGCTTTGAATAAATATTATTTATGTATGGTTACATTGCCCAGCATGCTATTTTGATTCTTTAATAATTTGAAATTCTTATAGGAATACGGAAGTATTAAATTGATAATTGTTAAGAATTTGTCTATATTTAAACTTCCAATGACTGGAATTTTGAATATAATCTTAATTTATAATTATTTATGAGAAAAATAACGGATGCTCCATAAGACCGCATGTAAAAATCGCCCTCCATTTCCCTAGCGGCAAGTCGCGAACTACGAATACAACGCTAAAATATGCACAGGTTTCTGGCCGAGATTAATGTCCTAAGTAGAGAGGTTCATATACTTAACTTCTAAACTATTATTAATGTAGCAGCCATTTTAATTATTGATCTATATTTCATATCACTTTAGAAGGTAGTAGATGGCGTATGTGCGTATCAAATTTAAACTGCTCAATAATTAAATTAGTTGCAATATTTGTAAATTTTCTGGTGTCGATTGCATATTTTCTTCAACACTAGAAATGGTTGATTTATATACTTCATGTTAGCTAATTTTAATTTATTATTGCTGCGTTGTACGCATGTTTTTGATATAAAGATCAACAGAACCTACGTTCAAACTTAAACTTTGTTAAAAAGCAATATGTAACGCACGTCTTAATGCCAACCCTGGTGTACGCTCAACAAGTGCCGAAAATTTGTTAATAGTTGCCTCATGCTTGGGTTGTTAGTATATTATTGGAGTATTGATATTTAAAGTAATAAAATCATTGTTATTTATCAGAAGTTTGTTTTAACATTAAATAAAATTTATACCACGTGAGGTACTATCTTCATTATAGTTTGTGTTAAAAGCCTTAATAATTTCGTTTAAACTTATAAGTTGTGTGGGTGGTAATTCCAGATTTGGCAGATTCGTTATTCTTATCGTTTTGTTGCCTCAAGAAATTCTTGGCTCCTGTTTCCTTGCGGACAACTCTTGTTTCCCGAGGATCACAATTGAACCTTGAGATTAACTTGACTGTGCAGCTGGAGCGAACTTTGTCATCGTAGCGCTTAGGGATCTCTATCTTTTATCAAGTGATCATTGTGACCATGACAACGTTTCCGTAAAAAATATCAATAAACGAAGTCAGTGTGTCGATATTTTTAGTTGATTACTACGTTTACATTAAATATTTTACGTAGCTTACACTATTTTATTTTGATTAACAGAACATTTTAGAAATCAATTTAAGACCTGTGCTATAGAGGGTCTCGCCAATATCCAAGGAAAGTTTAGCACGTCGTGGAATGTTAGAAATCTCTCTCCTTATGCTATATTTAACATATAACTTGTTCTAGGATTGTTTCGGTTGTTATAAATACACAAACGGAATAATATCCACTTCCTCGTGTCGTCAACAATGCATGAATCTTAAATGTAAATTATTACGTCTACAAATTCGGCTGCATGAATTGCAGTCGCAGGGTGAAGCCCACACGATAACAAAATAAGCCAGAAACTTAGCTGGTTTTTGCTAAGACGGTCTCCTGCTTTTTAGGTTTGGGTTATGGACTGGTTTGTTTTTCTGGACGAATTTATAGAGCAGGCAAAATAGCTGAATTCACTATCAAAATATTTGGCGAATGCTTAGAAATTTGAAACCATTTCAAAATTAGTTAGCTAGCTTTGGATAGTTTTAAGTCGACCCTTTAGGTCGCACCGGTAAGCAGAGTTGGCGGCTGCTATCCGGTATTACGAATCGCTTCCTCTTTCACTTTTGCGTGTGTCTTGTTGATCGGGCACGCTCCAAAATCAACGCTAGGAGTACCATTATTTAAACCCTATTTCTAGTTTTTGTTTCAGTTTGTTAGATGTTCATTTAGGATGAATTAATTTTGAAGCTAGATATTATTTGAAGCACGTTTATATTTTTTGCGTTTAAACCCAATGTAGTACTTTTCGTTGGAGCATTGGGGACGTAGCCGTAAGTATAGCGGCTCTTATTCACATTATAACGGTGGTTTTTCTGGTGCAGTCCAAATTTAGAACGATGAAGATCAAATCGAAAATTATAACTCCTTTTGCCTTGAAGTGATTCGTAGTGTTTCTAAGTCAATTTCTCATTGGTTGATAATTATTGAAAATATTATAGTGTACATTTCGATATTTGAAAGTATTTGTTAGAATAGCTCGGTGACCACTTGCAGGTTTCTGAACGCATTCCGTTATGTCAGAATTTATGTTATAAGGACGCATGTGTAGATACGATGGATCTAGTCTACAGGGTTAACAACGTTGTTTTGAGATGTCAAGATGGATGGTTGAAACATTTCACTTGGCGGTTTCTTTTATTAAAGGTAATGTTTTAAGTTTATAATGTAGTGGTTATTTAAGGTAATCTGATTACATCTTGTAATCAGAGCATTGTTTTAAATGTGATGTTGGTGCTTATTGTAAAACCGTTAGTTATTTAATCATTGAAGGAAATATTTATGTGTTATCTGTTGCTTTTGGCTTAGAATTTGATGCCGGTTGCTTTACGTATGTTTAATATAGGTGATTTACGATTTTATTACACCTTTTATGTATAAATAAGTGTTGTTTGGTTTAACAACTAATAACTAATATTTATTTATCTGAATTGTTTATTTAGTATTTAAATCAGAGTAAAACTAATATTTGTTTATTTGAAATAATGTTTATTTAGTGTTTGATACAGAATTCGAACTTTCATTGCGTTGCACTTATTGCAGAATCAATATGAGAGGTACCATTACTGTAATTTTACGACAATCAATGAAAAGTACCAACATTCTTTTGATATATTGAATAAAATTATTAGGCAAGTTTGAATACGAACAGTAATATATTTCAATGTTGTATTTGTTTTGGGTTTTATTGAATTAACCACAACGTTGTTGTGTATATTTTTGTTTGTATTTTGTAATGCCACGATGTGCTTAATTTTTAAAGAGTACATTTTACCCGATGCAATCATAATGAATAATTTTACCATTTGCTTACTAGAGTTAATATATTTAACTAACATGCATTTATATAAAGATGTAGCGCCTGAATCTGGGCTTGTATTTATGATGTAAAATTTTGATATGTATTTGCTGCCTACATGTTTTATAATGTTTGATATTTGTGAGGCCTTTGACATTTTTATTTTATGTGTAATTGTTTTATTTGAGCATATTAATCACATTTACAACTGCACTGCTCACATCTGGGTTTAACTTAATAATATATTTGTTGTTTTATTTATCCTATTATCTAGCCGATGTTCCTATATAATTAACTAGTATTTAACGCTTGTGATAATTGTTATGATGTAATTAAATTGAACCTGTGGTATGACCGACCATCTTCGTACATTTCACGTTTGCATTTATGACTATGTTGGAGATAGTCTACTCAATAATAAGCGCCTTTTTAACTATGCGCTATTATACCATAAGTTTATTTCAGTTATTCATGTCGTCTTGTCAATGTACTTGTAGTTTTACTCTTGCAAATAATAGAAAGTCGGCTAGCCTTTGTGAAATATTTTGTAACACGGGTTGGAAACTGTTAATGCAAGTATGTGGGCGCGTGTAATCGAGCCTTGTTGAATATTACTAACATTTAATGCCCGTGCGGGGAGGAACATTGGTAGTCAAGGCAGATTATACCTTCCTGGTGTTCCCCCCTCTTTCAACTTTAGCTAGGTAGTATTAGTTATCCGACCTCAGTACCTGTCAGAAAAGACTAGCTGACCTACACTAACGTTTCTTCAGTTGTCATACGTGGTATGTCTGAGTAACAGTTGACATCCCGTCAATTTCAGTGTTGGTGATCTGGGTACTTGAACGTTACCCGTCCTTGTCAAGATGTGCCAAATGCAGTTGGAAGTGTGAGGGCAGTTTGAGGTTTCTTCTGCCGTGCTCTTTCCCCAATCGCCCAGGTTGAGTACGGCACTGTTTGTTTTGAATGTCATTTTTCAATGCTTTCATGCGAATGACCTATTTTGTGGTTATTCTTTTGATTAAAAGTCAAATTAGGTAAATGCTGTAGTTTTATTTCAAACATTCCCGCCTTAACACCATCTTCCCAGTGTGAATTTGGGTTACTTTATAACAACACAACGTAGGAGTCGTCGAGCCACTGCCACTAGATGTTAGATCATGTAGCCCGGTGTACCGTTTATAGAGGGTGTTTGGGTCAGCCTTCAGGTCGGTTACACTACAGCCTCAATTTTTATATTTAAGTATATTATTTTTTATTTATTATTTTCTTTATAAACCTCTAAATACGTTTGCGTTCCCAATGTAAAAGAATGTGGTTATGGTAAGAGCGCAGTTAGCGCGGAAGTGTAAAATGGTGACGTTACTACAGCTCGTGAGAACGAAGCCTCTTAAAAGAGGGGACTAGAGTATCGGCTTCCGACGAAAAAGGACTGTGTACGGTTAAGTTCGGCAAAGTGATTTCTGTAACATGTCCCTCTACTTGAAAACTACTGTGAAAACTACCTTGAAAACTACCGGGTAGGTACTTAATCCATCGCTTATAAAATTTAGAAACACAAGCCGATGACCTAGACCTGAGAAGTAGAAGACTGTCTTAACCATAGTAAAAACCAGATAAGCTCCTAACTTGTTTTGGTAGGTAGGTTTCACTCGTGACGGCAATCCATTCTGCCCAATTTGTAAACGTAATACATTACATCCAGGTCGTGAAGGATTGGCGACGAGAGGAACTAAGATTATACGATAAGTTGTAAGTTTATAACAAGCGGGTTAATTGATATTGGACAAACAGGTACAACTAATTACTTTTGAAGTGCTACTAGTATCAGAGACTAATTTGCAGAATATGTTGAAGGTATGTTACGTCTGAAATATTTACTGTTACGGGTGAAACAATTTAAATTTGGATTTACCTGAAAGGGCGGGGACCCCGTAACAATAAATGGGCTGCAAAATATTTTGAGAATATTGGAACAGTTGATGGCAATCGGAGAAGGTAACAGGAAACAATTAAGAGATTTCTAGAAAAATAATTGTACATTTTAAATAAATTTATCCAACTATGGATATAAATGTTGTTAAATAAAACGAAATTTAGTATGTAAATACGTGTTAAGTGTATTACTTACAATTTAAATACATATACATTACTCAACTCTCTAAACCCTTTAAATATTTATATTGTCTATTAGGCAACATAATTATAACTAACTATTACTATACTTACTATTAACTTACAACTCTAACCTTTCTTTCACATTTCCTCTGTTACATCATCTAGAAAAATATAATTTTTAGTTCAGATCTACTTCCATACCTACAGCAAACGGCAAGGTTCTTCTGACGCTAGCAAAAATCCATAGCTCATATAAAACACCATGTAGTGTACAAAATAATCACACAAATAATAATAATAATGATGTTTATTGCAAATTTAGCAATTTACAAAAATAATTTTCCATAGCATTTAAGGGAAAGAAAAAAGAAAATAACAAAAGGCGAAGTTCAGATGCCTTCACATAGGTGAGAGCCCAACTTTTTCACTTAACCTACAAATTGAACGTAAATGGGCGTTTGTAAGTATGGGATCGCAGATTCTTAGGTTATCTTTTCTCAAGCATAATATTTCTAACTAATCGATGTTCGTTAGTATGTGATCGTAAGTCTCTGCAAATAACATTTTTGTAATGCACTATAACAACACAAAATACATACGAATGGGCATTCGTTAGTATGTAACTGCAAATACCTTTCTAAAGTCTCTTTGTGACAAGAATCACACAAATTACATGCCTATTTGTAAATGATCTTTCTGTGATGAACCACAGTTACATAAAAATATACAATTGGACAATTGTTAGTATGTAAAGAGATATAAACAATTAAAGCATTTAGAGATTTATACAGAATACCCAAGAATTATAGTACATAAATATTATGCAAAATTGAACCGTGTCACTAACTACAAATATTTTCATACAATATTTGTTTTTGATATATAATCACACAACATGAATGTTTACTACTATGGAATCGGGGAAGTTTTCAATTTTGATGTGAACAATACGAACATAAAAAACATACAAATGGATTTTCTTTAGTGTCAGAATATGTGAAGCTTTGGGACACCCTTATAGAATATAGAATATGTTGCATTTCAATAAATGCTAATTAGTATGCGAATAAATATGTTTCTGTAAATGACATTTCTGCGATGCGGTATAATCACATAAATTGCAATAAATGGACGTTCTTTAGTACGGGACCGCATGTGATTTTTCAAGTTTTAGAATATGCAGCATAATTACATAACGTACATGCAAATGGACGATCGTTAGTATGCCACCGCATATGAATTTTCAAACTACTATTACAAGATGCAGAATAATTGCATAAATTGCAAGCAAATGGACGTTTTCGAAGTAATTTTACAAGATGCAGAAAAATTACATAGATTGCATGACCATGGATGTAGCTTTACTATGGAATTCTATATGTTTTTTTGTCACCCTTATGAGATGTACCGTATGGGACCATATATGTCGTTTCAAGCTACTTTTCTGAATTGCGGAATAATTACAGTAATTGCACGCGAAAGGACGTTCGTTAGTATGGTACCGCATGTGAATTTTCAAAGTACCTCTACGAGATGCAGCATAATTACACAAATCGCACACGAAAGGACGGTCGTTTGTATGAGACCGCATATGATTTTTCAAGTGGCTTTTAAGAGATGCAGCATATTTACATAAATTGCATGCAAATGGACGTTCGTTAGTATGGTACCGCATGTGAATAATCAGGGTACTTCTACGAGATGCAGCATAATTACACAAATTGCATACGAAAGGACGTTCGTTTGTATGAGACCACATATGATTTTTCAAGTGACTTTTAAAAGATGCAGCATAATTACATAAATTGCATGCGAATGGACGTTCGTTTGTATGGGATCGCACGTGATTTTTCAAGTAGCTTTTAAGAGATGTGGAATAATTACATAAATTGCATGCAACTAGACGTTCGTTACTATGGGACCGTATATGAATTTTCAAACTACTTTTATGAGATGCAGAATAATTACAAAAATTGCATGCAAATGGACGTTCGTTAGTATGGGACCGCATATGAATTTTCAAACTGCTTTTATAAGATGCAGAATAATTACATAATTTGCATGCAAATGGACGTTCATTTGTATGGGACCGCATATGAATTTTCAAACTACTTTGATAATATGCAGAATAATTTCATAAATTACATGGGAATGGACGTTCGTTTGTATGGGACTGCATATGATTTTTCAAGTTACTTTTAAAAGATGCAGAATAATTACACAAACTGCATAAGAAAGGAGTCTCGTTAGTATTGGAGCACACCTGTATTTTCAAGGTACTTCTACGAGATGCAGCATAATTACGCAAATTGCATGCGAAAGGACGTTCATTAGTACGGGAGGGCATATTCATTTTCAAGGTATATGCAGAATAATTCCGTACATTGCATGCAAATGGACGTACCTTACTATGGGACCCCTATATGTCTTTTTAAGTGACCCTTATGAGATGTACCGTAATTACATAAATTGCATATGAATACACGTTCGTTTGTATGGAACCGCATGTGAATCTTCAAGTTACTTTTATTAGATGCATAATAATTACAGGAGTTGCAGGCAATTGGACGTTCGTTTGTATGCGACCGCATATGTCTTTTCAGGTGACTTTTATGAATTGCAGAATAATTACAAGAATTGCATGCAAAGGGACGTTCATTAGTATGGGACCGCATGTGAATTTTCAATGTACTTCTACGAGATGCACTATAACTACACAAATTGCATACGAAAGGACGTTCGTTTGTATGAGACTGCACATGATTTTTCAGATGACTTTTAAGAGATGCAGCATAATTACATAAACTGCATGCAAATGGACGTTCGATACTATGGGACCGCATATGAATTTTCAAACTACCTTCATAAGACGCAGAATAATTACATAAATTGCATGGGAATGGACGTTCGTTTGTATGGGATCGCATATGATTTTTCAAGTGACTTTTAATAGATGCAGCATAATTACATAAATGGCATGCAAATGGACGTTCGTTAGTATGGGACCGTATGTGAATTTTCAAACTTCTTTTATAAGATGCAGAATAATTACATAAATTGCATGCGAATGGACGTTCATTAGTATGGGACCGTATATGCATTTCCAGGGTATTCTTACAAGCTGCAGCGTAATTACATAATTTGCATCCAAATGGACGTACCTTATTGTGGGACCCTATGTGTCTTTTTAAGTGACCTTTATAAGATGCAGTATAATCACATAAATTGCACGCAAATGGCCTTTCATTGTTATGTGAACGTATATGCATTTTCAAGGTATATCTACATGATGCAGAATAGTTACATAATTGGCATGCAAATGGACGTTCATGTGTATGGGAGCGCATATGAACTATCAACTTACTTTTAAAAGATACAGCATAAGCACACAAATAGCACACAAATGGGGGTTCGTTTGTATGTGACGACATTTCAATGTGCTGTTATAGGATGCTTAATTATTCATAAATTATATACCACCTATATTCTTTAGTATATGGTCGTATACTGTAATTGTAAATTTTTTTGGTGGCACAAAAATCACACGACGGACAGTCTTTGGGACTGGTACCTCATACGTGAGCACAATAATTATATACATTGTCTGTCAACCCAAAACATACAAATACAATAATTTTCTACCAATACGTCGACTTGGTTGAATGTTCATAAGCGCTTTTATTTTAATTTCGCATTCTCTGTTAAAACAACAAACTACAAAACATTTTTCTCTCCACAATTTAGCTATCGATTATGTTTTTTACACGAGCTTATTAAGCGAGCTAATTACAAAAAATAAATGGTGCAATTATTTAAACTGTTCAAATTTAAGTTACAATGGTCGCGTCCAAAAGAGAAAAGCAGCTGGCGCTACCACTACGTAGATATAGTTCTTCTGCTGGATACACCATGTTTGTTAAGTGAGCATAACATTTTTCCGCTACAAAAAATGCCGCTGCTCCCAAACTTGTTTGCATGTAGCATAGGTTTCAGCGTAAATATAGGTAACCGTTTGCAAACTGTTGGCTCTGCTGAATGCAACCAATGTAGCAGCCATTTTAGTTATTTTTTCATACTCCATTTCAGTTAAGTAGGTGGTAAATGACTTATGTGCTTAAGTGAGACACATCGTTCAATATTATATTACAGAAGTGATGTACACAATGTTAATATCAGAACAAAAAGGATACTGACTCCTCCATTATATCGCGCATCACTATTTAAAAGATCTCTAGTGTTTAGAGCTCTTTTTTATCCTGGGCTTGTTTGTATTGTACGTTTGGACGGTTCTGTTATGTATTTTGAGGGCGGACATTATTGTTTGAGGGGTGTTTTAAGTGTGCATGCTATTTATTTGCATGCTGAGTGCGTATTTGTGGGTCAGTTAGGAGTTGACTGCTTACTCCTACAAGCTGATTGAGATTTAAGTAAAGCAACATGTAGCTACCAACTATTTCACTTATAGAATTGACAATGTGAAGGTACTGTAACTATTTAATTTTTCTAATCAATGTTATTAAGTGTTTTACTATGTATGTGAAACCACCGTTCATTTTTAAACGTATTTTTATATTATGCGTTGATATTTAGCAATATTAGGTTGCGTCTTCTGTTGGCGTTACAACTTGAAGATTCGTTTGGTGGTTGTCACTTGTTTTGGAGACTAGTTTGAATAATGTTTCGTATATTTTAATATATCTTTTCAGGTACGTAAAGGAAATTTGATGTTATACCTAAATTTTTTTAATAAGAGTACGTCATCAATGTGCAGTGCAACAAATTTACGCCGGAATAGTCCAATATAGCTTTCAAGGGTTAATATTTTGATTGTCACCTGATATCATTGGCGTAGTATAACCTCTGAGAGTAAAGGCAGCATTCAATTCAATGTTTAAACAGTAAAGCTTTCACGATGGTTTAGAAATAAACTGCACACGCAGATCTAATATAAAAGCACTACATGATACATGTGCACATCCTGCCTATCGCACTGTCAAATTGTTGACAATTGTCAATCTGACATCTGCAATTCGTGTGTTTATAATCGTTTATGCTTTGTATTTTTCTATAATAGTGTATTATTCAACGAACGAGTTATGATAGCCATTACTCATTTGGAAGGTTTGCGCCACGAGCCCGTTAGGGCTTGCGGCGTAATTTGAATGAGTAATTACCATAACTCGCGAGTAGAATACTATAATTTTCGAACGATTAGACAAATCTCCATTATCAAATATTTTCCAAACGTTTTAACTTAATATTGCAAACACTGACAAGCAAAAATTTATTTGTCAAAGCGCAACAGCCTACTTTGCACAATGCTAAACTTATACGTTAGCGGATTATGAAAAATGAAGGTTTGTACTGATTGGTCATAGGTGTTGGATTATTATGATCATAATTTACGACCTGGATGTTCTTGATTGGTTGAAGGTGTTGGATTATGGATTCATATACACTTATAGAATATCGAGTACTATTAGGCCCGATTTTTCAATCAAGGTTCAAATCATCGTTTAACTGAACTGATCTCGTCCGTTGATCTAAGATCACGTCATGGCGAATTTTTCAATATTATTTACTGTCAAGTTCTCATGAACCAGTATTTCTTGTTGCTTAAATAAAGTTGGCAATAAACGTCATCCTGACGCTAATTTCAGTACGTAATTTTACTGTCAAATTGTTGTTGATGTGCTGTGTTACAATATCAAATCTGTAGGTTTATTGGCCACTAATGGATTCTACAAAGAGAGCACCGAATTTTAGTGCAGCTGAAGAGCTGTTATTGGTTATTTAAATTGTGTGAATATATTGTATATTACTTTTAACATTTAATTATAGGTATCATTGGTGGCCAAATACAAAACACCATCGAGAATAAAAACGGACGCTGTTACTTCCCAAACTAAAATGCAAGCGTGGGTAAAACTCGCCGCAGAGTACAATGCTAGTTCAAATACCTTTCGTGACTTTACTACCCTCAAGCGAAAATATGAAAATCAAAAAGCGAACTAAAAGATATTTGCCGAAGAAAAATGTTACGCCAGAGGTACTGGTGGGGCCCACCAACTAAAATAATGGTGACCGAAATAGACAATTCTATAAAAGAAATATTAGGCACCCAAGTCGTAGGCATGCATTCTGAGTTTGATGATGATACAGCCGTGAAGGATTCATCATCGCCAGGTGTTACAGGTGTTAATTAACAAGTTGAATGATTACATAAGCTAATGTGTATGTTATATTTGTAGAACAAATTGATCTTTTTAACGAAGAGGACGATGATACTTTTGAAATTGTGCAACATAATAAAGGCAAGTGCTACATCTAGTTTAACTTATCGAAGCAGCAATTTTCGGTTTTCTAGAAATGTATTATACAATAAAATAATATTTAGATATAGATATATTTATTAATATTACCGTCCAAATTTAGAAGCACATTGATTAACAAACCATATTAAAATCATTAGTTTATCCAATAAACTTCCGAGAGAGAATAAATTTATAGGTTATGTGGATGAACCGAGTTTAAACCGTCAAAAATGGGAGATCAGCTGTGAACTAGGTTCAGATATTGAACTGTAATTGAAAAATGAAACTATTACAATAAACCTAGTTTAAACTCTGATCTTAGTTTAAACTAGTATTGAAAAATCGGGCCTTATTAACCCATTCTTAAATACGTAACAAATGCATTATTGGATAGTCATGTGAAAAAACAGTTCGTTTCGGAACTAAGTATAATAAATTGTTGATTACATATTTAATATTCGGTCTTTATTGTTGATTATATTGTTGCAAACTACAGTATTTTAACTTCCAACAACAAAGGTGAGCTTTGTCCTCGTTTTGTAAATTCTTTTATTTTTAGATAACATACAAATTACGGAGCAACATACGGTTCAAAAAGGCAGATCCTACATTCACAATCCAGGAAAATGGTTTTGAGTGTGATGCAGTTTATGAAACAAGAAGAAAATAGATGACCTGTTATTCCATTCCATTGTTTTAGGGAACAGGTGTTAGCGGTAACTAAAATATCTAAACGCAACTATAGCCACATTATGAAGGAAGCTAAACAAAGGGAGCTTATTCTTCGTCATCATCGCAGAAAAAGCAATGACAATCTCCAAAAGCAGATCTCAGTGTAAGCAATAGGGAAACAATCAGACGAGTAATTAATGATTTTTATATTATTGATAAAATATGTCCAATTTCGAGCCACATATTAAAGAAAAATAAACAATCTGAAGTATAATTTGAGGGTGGAGTATCGACGTTACGAAAGGTGATTCTAAGTATGGGTTTTAAGTATGTTACTTCATCGGAGATATATATGTTATATGATTTTACTTTGATATTTTCAGGTGGAAAAAGCGACTGATAAACGTAGTTTATTGATGGAGTCGCAAGTTATTCGCTACAAACGAATTGTACATCTTAAACAGCTGATTAGATATAAAGGTGAAGGAAGACCAATTGTATACGTAGATGAGAGCTGCATCCACGGCTCACACACAGTTCCCAAGGAATGGACTGATAATAGCTTATCCCTAATGCATTGTTAATGTTTATCTCAGGTATGTAAAATACAGCTTTATGTATTCTCAATATTAATTTAGGATTGTAGGAGCCAAATCAGGTGATTATCATGACGATATGAACTATGCAAATTTTTCAAAATGGGATACGACATAATTACTTTCCAATTTACCTGCGAATAGTGTTTTGGTGGCCGATAATGCATCGTATCACAACACAACAATTGAGAAACACCCAACAATTAATTCTCTTTAAAAAGATTTGGTAGAATGACTAAGTCTTTGTAGAATTGTGCTTGACCCAAAAAAAAAAAGGCAGAACTTTATGAAATTATTAAGTTGCACAAACCACACTTTAAAACATTTTTTTTGGACATGTTGTTACATGAACATGGTCATTCTGTATTGAGGTTACTTCTATAGCATCCAAAACTAAACCCTATTGAAAAAATATGGACAAATATTAAAAATTGAGTTGCGGCGAGAAATGTAACATTTGAATTAAATGACGTCGGCAGTTAGCAATAGAGGTTCAACAGTATTACGACTTCAGAGTGGAATGCTGTATGTTTGCATGTAAACTAAACTGTCAAAAAATAGAAACAGATTGTATTCTAAATGATGTTATCGACAATTTGCAATTTAGTGTTAACACAGGGGAGTCTGATGAAGACTATGGAGGTGATGATAGTGGTTGCAGTGGTTTACATTTTTAAGGGATTAGAGTTATTGTTGAAAATAAAACTGTCAAATTGCTGTAGGTTTGAGATACAGCGCAAATAGTTCGTCAAACATATTTGAATCTTTTTGCGATGCAGATTTAGCTAGCGACCCAAGAACTCGACGATCTGTTAGTGGAATAGTCATCAAATATAGTAATGAGGCTATTGTTTGGTCTAGTAACAGTCAGCGGAGTGCCCTTTACCCACTACAGAAGCCAACCGAGCACACCGCAGAAAGTGAAGCAACAAAAGATATCTTATGGCTAAGCAGATTACTTAGTGAAATTGCACACTTAGAGGACATGCCCATCTTTCAAATTGATAACATGAGTGCGATTAAGTTGACATAAATCCTATCTTCTATAAGCGATCTCAGCACATCGACGTAAGAGTGCATTTTATTCGAGAGCGAGTTTAGCGGAAGGAATTAATGGTTGAACATGTAGCCAGCAATGATGAAGTTGCATATATTTTGACAAAACCCTTCCCTCGACCTAGATTTCAAATCCTTGTGAAAAATTAGGTTTATCTGGTTTTAGTTTGCATATTAAAGAATTTAAAAGTTTTATGTAGAATGTTGGAAATAAAACTGTCAAATTGCATATCTAGCAGCAGTGCAACGTTTTTGGTGCTCAGCGTATGCTGTTGTCACCTCTGACTTTACTAGTGTGTAAATTCTTTTCTATTAAATAAATACATATTTTCGTTCAATCTTTCTTATCTCGACCAATTGCAATTCATACTTAAAAAAAGCTTACAACGTTATACTCTCAAGCTTACCTAAAAATCATTTCAAATTTATTCTGGTTATTATTCGTGTATTACTTAATTGTTATTTTTGTTTTGTATTGTTCTTTGTTATTTTTGTTACTCTATTTTTGATTGTTAATTCTAAAGTATGCTCAATTTTTACACCAAGGAGGTAGGTACGTGACAGATTGATTATCAAAACTTATTTGTTCGCATATTGAATAATAAATGAAGGATGAAAGTAGAGGGAGCTCCAAATTTTAATCCAATGGAGCAAGCACTTTTGATGCAGTTGGTGAAAAAATATGCTAAGGAAATATGCAAGAAAAATGCAAGCAGAGTGATGCTAGTACCATCTTAGCAAAACAAGCAGCATATGCTAAAGAGTGTGCTGACTTCTGAGATAAGCAAGTTTTAAAAAATAAGTATGATAACTTAAAAAGACACGGTCAAAAAAGAAATTTGCCAACGTAAAGCATTATTCTTATGGAACGGAAGGAAGCCCATCAAAAAAAGTGATAGATATAGCATGGACATACAAATCTTTGAAATTATTGGTAGCCAAATGACTGGGAATGCATCAGAATATTATGATGATTGTTCATATAACAGTTCTGGCGACCAACTCATTGATACAAACCGTAAATCTATTATACTGCAATAGATAGAAACTAATGATTAATTTATAGGAACGAAGACAAGTGCCACTCTTTTACCAAAGCACACAGTTACGCAGTCGGATGTGCATTTCAAACAAATTTCAACTTCATATAATACAAATAGTACCTATAGTTATTATAAACTAGAGTATGTTATGAATTAATTGCAAATTATTTGAACTTCAGTATGCATGACTTTGAAATTGTATATGAGTCAGACGGGAGTTGCACGATGAACAATCTAATAGAAAATGACGTTGAAATCCTTAAGACATTACCAAATACTTAGTATAATAACACAGTTCAAATATCCAATTAACTTTAATTATTTGCAGAACCGAATAACTCACATTCGGGAACATATTCAACAAAGATGATAAAAACACAATTTCCTAATTGAACCGATTTTTACTTTGAACCTCTGTTCAACTTGCTTTGTACAACGCAGCCTAAAAGTTCTATGCAATCGTAACAGTGTGATATATATTTTTTGGGAAACTTGTGCAATTATGTAAATGTATAATATTTATGCTGTTATTTCAACAATATAAACAAATCCTACTTATTATATTGTGACTTCAATTTAAATATTTAAATACGTTCTCCATACTCACATGGCATTTATTTTCAAACAACACAAGTTTAGATTTAGCAGCTAAATAAGGTTTTCTGTCATTGTTAACCTGTGCTTATGTGCATCGAACTAATTAACATGTTAATTGCAGAAGCATTTCTATTTAACAGCGATATATTGTAACGTTCTGGTTTTTGTAACGTTACCAATTGAGGGTGCAAATGTAGCATCCTCCACGATCTATGACGGGTAGCCTTTATGGGGGTTCGTAGATTGGTTACCCTCACTGTGATCTAAATTAACTATCTCGGGGATCGTCTTACTCATACTACTTGCGTGCTTGTGGGATTGAATGAATAACGATCCAACAAATTAAAATACTAAATTAAGCGTTTAATAAAGCTAAGCGTGGATTCAAAGTTTCACAGGTTTAAATTATAATTAGTTAAAATCATTTTGTTTTGTAACGTTTAAAGCTAATTAGTCAAAGCATAATTATTATTGTAAAACAGCGTAATGATTTACTTATGTTTACAAATAAAACTTACATTATTCTTTTCAGTCTGAGGCGACCAACTAACCACAGTAACGTGTTGAAGGCTTTTCTGTTGACTAAACTCATTGCAACTTTTGAAGGACTCTTGTTACGAAGTACATGTTAAAAGTCCAAAGTCAAACTTAAAAGTGTTTGTTAAAAAGTGATTGTTAAGGACTCGTCGGCACTATTTATTAGTTTGTGCTTCCTGCATGAAACACGCCCATGTGGGAACCATTGTTCTCATTAAATCTATTCTTGAAACTGATTAGCGTTTGCGTCCTGTGTGTGGTTGCTTTCTCATACTGATGAGGTTGTACTTTCCTAGTAGCTTATGTGTGAGACTTCCTATGAGTGATTTCTAATCTAATATTTTGTAATAAGAAAATGAATAATTAATAATAAATGGAATTATGAGAAATAGTACACGTACCATCACCCCCCGCTACAAAAAACTTGGCCTCCAAGTTTACTTTGAAAAATGGTTTGTAAATTGGTGAATGGCGAGCTACCAAGAATTTACCATATGCTAATACACAAAAAATATAGATCGTAGAACATAAAGACAAAAATTAATACTATACGTAAACTAACAATTGAACTAACAAAAAAATTAATAAAATTAAACGAGGTAGAAGGTATAAAAGTTAAATTGAAGATAGAAATATTCAAAACATAATAATAGGCGATTTTTCGCGACATACTTGAATTGTTCGGGTATGGTATGTTGAAGTATCCCCCACTATTTAAAAAATATTTGCTTGTGCGACACCACGAAAACGTATTGTAGTTTCCTAACCTCGCTTTGAATAATTACCCTGTAAAAGTCAAGTGTTTAACATACACAAGCATAACCTGGTACAGATCAGGGTATGTTCGTTTATCTGATAGAATGGTGCCGTACAATTTCCCCTCCAGTAAATTTTATCGCCAAAACGCAAGTTTAACACATACACACATAATTAAGTATGTTAGTTTATGTCGCGAAAAATCACCTTATGATAACAAGATTTTAAGAGTTTAGACAAACACAAGTTAACTACAAAATTAACCGAATTGTTTTAAATAAACATTAGATAAATTTTGAAGATAAAAAAGAATTTAAACTTAATAAAGGTGGTCATGGCGAATAACTACGTGTATACTGTAATAGCTTGATGATGACTGTTGTATGTATGGAGAAACGTTGTTTTTGCCGTTGTTTGGAAAAGCTTTGCTGACTGATGGTAGTCGATAATTTATGGTTTGCTATACCGTATATTTTAACTCTTGGTTAATGTACATATTTGCAACGGAGTAGCACAGGTAGATCGTTGGTTCATGAATTGACGAAATCCTATGGTTCCGAGACTACTGAGGTTGGCTACGTCTCAGCCTATGGCCATATTTTTAACTAGAGGAGTTAGTCCATTTGGTTGAATATCCATAATATCTGATATCGTATCATATCATAATTGTTTGTATGACTAACGGAGTCCAGTAATGTTCGTAGCGACAACTATCGTTTGCTTAATGTGGAATCATTATGGCTCAATTCAATTTTTCGTGTAAAAGAATTAGATTCACATATATTTGAAGTACCATCACTTATTGAATATGTGAAATTGAAGATGAAAGGAAATGGTGTTGCTTACACATTTCTTATTTTCATTTGATGCTTTTCGTCCATTATTAATGTAATATATGTTCCATAGTACAACGTATAGTTCTTCTGTGATGTGACCAGTATCGGTTTGGTATAAATTAGTTGTTCTGTGACTGATTTTGTACTTGCCACGAGCATCACCCAATTGTGTTTGTCAATGTGAAGTTAACAACAAAATGTTTAAATTTGCTAAACAAAGGAAAGGTGTGAGAGGCTTATTTGCTATATAGTAGAAATTACACATTGTTCATTGTGGATAATATAATATACATTATATGTTATAGCAAGTATATTATTTTAGGAATGGTTTTGTTTTTGAAAACAAAATTATTTGGCTATTAAAATTAAATTATAGTAGTAAGAAAAGAAAGATCAAAATTGACTGTTCTCATTTGCTAAAATTTTTATAACTAAAATTATGATATTCTGGTTATACTTATTGAAAGTATGAGATTTCTTGAAGTTGTATTTTTCTTTATTAGGAATTGACTTTACAAAATTTCTGGAAGAAAAAGATTCAACAATGACTGTATCATGCCATGTGGGCGGTTAAAAAAAAGAAAGAAGAAAAATATATTTCAAAGTTATTCTAGTTGTAGGTTTTGGAAAAAAAATAATTATGTTATATAGGAATATACGGTAAGTTCTTTCTGTTTGGAAATGATGGCAAATTCGGAAGATATGTCGATATGCTTGTTCTGTACACTTGAGAAATAGAAACAAAACGGAGTGTTTTTTGTTGGATTTAATACTTACTGGCGGTATCGTCAGTTTGTGCCTTGGCCATTGTATTCAAAATATGGGTAGGTGTTTGGACTATACTAACCTTTTTTTAAAAAAAGTGTCCTTGCGATTAACATTAATAGGTCTCGGTAAAAAATTAAAGGATCATATTGAAATTTGAATCTACGACCTATGGTTTTACCAAGAAAAAATTTATAACTTAATTGATTGATGAAAATTGCGCCTTTTTGTGCTTGTAATTGCTCTTTTTAACAATTCTCAATATAAAGGTGCTGAAAGGGATTGCAATTCTTGTATGCAGCCCTTTCGTGTATTGAAAAGTTTTCATTTTGGTAGTGTGTAAAAATAAACTGCTCTACTTTAATTTGTACATGCAGGAAAACAAAAACAAAATCATTGAATTTCTACCTTCTGAAAAAAATTCAATAAGCACAGGTACGTATCTTGAAGTCCTGTATTACACCATGGGTACTTCTAACTCTTATACTGTAATCATTATAAGGCTACTGTTCAGCTATATGGTATAGCCTTTTGTGCAACTCTTGTTTTATCAAACCTTATAAGGATATATAGCTATATATAATATATCACATTTTATTTTTTGGTTATTAACTCTTTGTAATAACAAGGACACGTCTTAGAAACTATTTCTGGTATGCCCTTATATTTCAATTTAGGCACTACTATATAAAACTAAAATTTGGTTATCGCATTTATTCCACCTATTGTCTACAACAAAAACCGTTTTTCGTTTTTTATTATTTGTGAAATAAGAATTCCTATAAAATAATAATTAAAATAAGAAAACATAATGCAAATAAATCAATTAAAATTGCAAATAATTTTAATAGTATTGTACTTTATATTTTAATTCTAACATTTCAGGTTCTGCAATTAGAATTTGCACAATCTGAGCACAATCCCGAAAAGTTTATTCCTTTTAGGGATTTATAACAATTTTTACAGTTTGTTGGTTTCTCTTCTCTTAGGCTAATATGCTCTCGTATGTGTGAAGAGTACGTGGGCACTTTCGTGGGGATGTATGTACAAATTGGACAATAGAGTTTTCGTTCTGTGTTGCAAAATGCCCCTGAGTCATAAATTTCAGTAAGTGTGGGTTAGTATTGGGGTCGTTTTCTTTGTAAGTGAATTTTAACAGTGTTTTCAATTCGATTGGATAATGTGATAAATTTATGGAATTGTATGACGGTTTGGACGCAGTCATTGCACATGTAGTTGTCCTTGAGTGCATCAATATACAACTCTTGGCGGCAGGTTTGTAACTTGCGCCTGAAATCTATTACAAAGTTTGTTCTAGCGTTTAGGTTAACACAAAAATGTTTAGCAGAATGGTTTAAACAAGTTCTACATCTGGTTATCATTGTTATAATAGAAGTTAGAAGAGATAAAAAATTAGTAATAATTTAAATAGGTTACTTTACCTGTGGAACACGATTGTTTGTGAAACTTATGTTTATTAAAAATTATTTGACTTCTTGCTACCAATTTCATTAAGTAGTAAGCGTACTGATGTAGTAAATAGTATTCGAGCATTTAGTCAACTAGTTTTTCATGTCATTGTTGCATGTTAAGTTATCACAATTTTATTTTTAAAAAGAATTAATTAGTCTTTCTGTAATATGATTAGATTGCCAGGGAAAGTGATTACAATTCAAGGTTTAAGGCTTGTAGTTTTGCGTCTGTAATTAGTGTATGGTTCTCTGTTCTTGATCTTTATATAGCTGTAGTTAAGAATATGAGTTTTTCTTGAGTATACAATTGTCTTAGATTGTTATTTCTTATTTGGTAATTCAATTAAGTGTTTATGTTTAAATTTCTAAGGAACGTATTTATTATTATTATTAAGTAAATTATAAAGTTATTAAAGTTTAACACCAACATTTTGCTGAGATTTTTGTCATTGCGAATACTGTCTTAAAAGTTTGAGTTATGTTGGAATCGCTGCTTATTAACTAGAGACGCGCAATCAATTGGCGTCCTTTTTCTTTCATAGCACTGGCTCAATGGCTCATAAAAATTGATAGGACAAAGGAAATCTTTTTCTCTTTCAAAAATAGCTTATGCCGATTTTTGGCTCTGGCTTCTACTTCAAGTGACAATACTACTGGAAAGAAAGAGATTTGGTTGTTGCTGGCATATTTACTTACATCTCTCTAGGATTACGATGGGCCAGAAACACCAAATTTAAAAAAAATTGTTTTATTCCTTGAGTATGGATAACTCTACGAAATTAGTTACAAAAAGATAATTTTCTGGATGTATGCGTGCATGCCCTATTTGGCATAATAACTGATTCCAATAAATGATAAGTTGGCTACGCTTATCAAAGGCTAATTCTTACATTAAAGAATTAAATAAATATATCTCCATTAGAAAAAATGAAAATGTAACTTTAAACTTTTTAGGAAGTGACTTGTTCAAGCAGTATCTAGTGACTTTGTCAGAAATTGGTTTTCCTAGTGTTTTATCTGGCTTATGCTATAATAAAGCGAGCAAACAAAAATAATTGTCAAATCATCAGATCACAAGTTTATCTAAGTAGTTTGAATAAGAGAATAAAAACAGAATTACTTGTGGAGCGACCACATAAAAAATACAAAAATTGAGGGTCTACTAGGATAACTTGAGATCCGGTTAAAAAATTTTGAGGTATATTATATTCATGGTATTTTTCTTTACTTAGAAGTCTCTATGCTTCTCCTTATTTTACGTTTAACTTGAGTACCCTTTTATACATATAACATCATATATGCTTTAATTCAGTATAGCTCAATAAATACAAATTAAATCACGGTGCTTCTGCTAGGCTCCACACAACATCAACAATACATATTGTCATCATATATCAACATCGTACGTACGTAACAAAAGATATATATATATATATATACATATACATGCGGTCACTTTTTCTTCACTAAACACAAGAATACACAAAAACTTTTAAGTTGCCTCGGTGGGGATTCAAACCTCCGATCTTAGTGTTTTGACATTTATCGATCTTCCAAATTTACCGAGTGGGCTGTGCAATCCCATTGCATACATGCACAGTCTCCAGCAGGCAGATGCATTAAATAAAAATTGACCATTTAAAATCTCACACACAGCAACCTTTTAATTTGGTACGCTTGCTCTGAGTGTCCGTGGTGGAGAATGAAAACAAAATACATAAAATACACATAATAATTCTTTATAATATAACTCATATAACTTGATTGTTCTAATTGGAGATCTAACGTAAAAATTATATATAAGCTGTAAGTTTGGTATGGCTAGTTCATTCATAGTCATTCGGTTTCATAATTTCCACATGACTTAATTGATCAGATTTTGTATTACATCCGTAACTATTTTTAGAATATGGTATCAATTACACACATTCAATTTAACTCATCTTTCAACTTAAAAATCTCACTAATTGTTCCTTGATTAAACTAAATTTTCACAGCAATTGTACGAATTGGTTTACTTGGACTCGTACTGTCCTAGTATCGTTATCATAAAACGAAATTTCGATACCTTACTACACTATTGTCGTATTATTGACGACTACTGTCTATACAGGGATTATACCCTATTAGTTTCGTACAACTAGATTGACCCTTCATAAGTCACTCTTACCTCAAGATCCATCATCGGGTACGTTGATTTTATTGATAGCTGTGCCAGATAATATATACACCAATACTAAAATCTTTGCCTGATTGAAAGATGTCTGCTTTGTTGGATGTGATCCTAAAGTTAACATTGAGGTATTTTTCAAATTACCTTATTTATCCTGTTTCCTTTTGTGATTACACATTCATTAAAAATTAACCTTAGGTAGGATGTGCGTTGCTTTTAACGTTTGTACAACTAAATTCTAATTGAATAGCTGTTTACCAAGCATCTCTATACCACTATTCTAAAATTATACATACTTATATTAACTATATTAGTTTACCAACGGGCATAGGAAATTGTCCTTATTCGACTTATACAAAAAATTGATCAACTATAAATTTTTGTTCACTAATCAGGATTCTTATTTGTATAAATTTGATTTTTCTTACAAAATACTTAAATTAATTACGTGGTGTATTTCCCTTTATATTCGGATAAATTTTTTATTTATGTAAAAAAAATACCGAATATCAAAAATATCAAATTCCTATAAGAAAGTGTTCTGAAATAACTTATTAATATTACTTGTTTATCGTTGTGTTAGCGAAACCCTGTGATAATGGTTATCACTTGTGGTTTGGTATTGTAGATTAAGAATGTGCGAACTTTTGTTTTTGTTGTTTGTATTTACATAATTATTGTAAAGTAATACGATAATAAAAAGCGTTTTCTAATTTTATGGTTTGTTAGTCTAATATCGTAAAAATATATTATAAACTAAGGGATTGCTTTAGTTCCTTGTTGATGAGCATGAATACATATTTTATAATAGACACGTGACAATTTTAAGCATGGTTATAAGCATAGTAATTGCGAAGTTCAATTTGCAGATATATAATACTTTAGGTGTAAAATTGCGGTGAATTTCGAATAGCTCTGTGGTAAAGAAAAGTGGACATGTATACTACAGAAAAATGATAATTAACAAATAACATAAATGGTTTTAACCAGATCAAACATTTACTTCAAAGCACTCGCCTGTTGTTTATGCAGCCGTGCCAACGGAAAAACGATGTAAACAAAAACGGTAGAATCTGTCCGTCTAAAAAATCTACTTTCTTTTGGCGGGTGTAGCGAAGCACATTTAGGGGTTGTTCTGAAGGAAAGCAAATCAATACTCTCACTTGCTTCGTGTGTTTTCCAGTTGATACACTGTTCTTGCACATGCGAAATAACAAAGTTTATCACTCGTGGCACTTCTAGGCACGTGCTTGAAGTAAAACATGAATTTTACACTAACAAATTTAAATATACCGAGGCGGACGTAAATAATCAACAAACTCAAAGGAAGATATATTTAGCTGTAAATTATTTACAATATAAATGGAACATTAAGCATGACAAATAAATCGATTATCGATAATTATAGCATGGTAGTTGTGTTATATAGTTAAATAAGGTTATAATAATTTGAACTTACACTTACATCTAAAATGATTCACTGGAATTCTCTCAATAATGATATGCTATGCCTTTGTGACTGAATTTTTCAATCACGTATAACTCTTTTTTAATACTTCCTCTAATACTTCATATTTTTTCAAAATTTCACAGTAATTGTTTGGACCGGAAAAACAATTAAGTACCTCTGTGTACTTAACACTATTAGTAAAACATCCCTTTTTCATGTTCAAATGAAACGTCTTATATACGTTTTTTGTTGCCATCCTGTGCTACATAACTATGAAATTCCGAACAACTAGGCTGACTCCACGTGTCAGGCCTTAGCTTATCGGTGTTTAACGAATTTAATGACAACTGTGACGGTAAACTTTGCATAAAGAATAAAAATTCCCTATATCCAAACTCTATTTCATCTCTTTATTTCTTTCGCTATTATTGCATGCTTGTTTGAATGTAATTATTTCAATTAATTAATTCACAATGGTTCTTAAGTTAATCACTATTTTTGATAAATACCATAAAAAGTTCTTTTTGGATTTAAAAATCGTCGCCAGCAAGATTCAGTGAAATCCAAAAAGTAGGTTTTTTCCTAACTTAAATTAAATCTATAAAATATTATTTATTTTTAATTAAAGGTTTGTTCCTTTTAATAGTAAAGTTAAAAATATTTAAAATTTCGAAACGTGTTCTCTGTATTCTATAATTAAATAGTTTCCTTTAAAAATAACTTTACGAGTTCGACAATCTGTTCTACATTGCTCTGAGGTATTGTGGTTTACAACTGATAAATTTTAGCATGAAAATATTTGTACGTTAGTAATTTTATGTAATAATTTTCCAGTTATTTCATTGCACGTTTTTTCGTTTTCAAGTAACAATTTTTTGGTTTTCCCTAAATATAAGGGTAGTTAAAGCCCTAGGTTTTCCACCAATTGTAACGTAGTTAGAGAATATTAATAAAAAAACATTTGTATTTTCCATCATTCGGGGATAAAAGGCGTTTGGAACTCAACAGCCTACACCAATTGTAACGTGTGCCCTTATTGGCACTTGTCGAGGTTGCCTTTCGTTTATCCTAACTTTAAAGGTGACTAAACTGAAGGCCTCCACAATATGTAAGATATGGTTTTTCAACACGGCGCCTCCATATGTATATAGAGGAACCAGCCGGCGCTTCCATCATATGTAACGTTCTGGTTTTTGTAAAGTTACCAATTGAGGGTGCAAATTTAGCATCCTCCACGATCTGTGACGGGTAGCCTTTATGGGGGTTCGTAGATTGGTTACCCTCACCGTGATCTAAATTAACTATCACGGGGATCGTCTTACTCATACTACTTGCATGCTTGTGGGATTGAATGAATAACGATTCAACAAATTAATATACTAAATTAAGCGTTTAATAAAGCTAAGCATGGATTCAACGTTTCACCGGTTTAAATTATAATTAGTTAAAATCATTTTGTTTCGTAACGTTTAAAGCTAATTAGTCAAAGCATAATTATTATTGTACACCAGCGTAATGATTATTTATGTTTACAAATAAAACTTACATTATTCTTTTCAGTCTGAGGCGACCAACCAAACACAGTAACGCGCCGAAGGCTTTTCTGTTGATTAAACTCACTGCGACTCTTGAAGAACTCTTGTTACGAAGTACATGTTAAAAGTCGAAAGTCAAAGTTAAAAGTGTTTGTTAAAAAGTGATTGTTAAGGACTCGTCGGCCCTATTTATTAGTTTGTGCTTCCTGCATGAAACACGCCAATGTGAGAACCGTTGTTCTCATTAAATCTATTCCTGAAACTGATTAGCGTTTGCGTCCTGTGTGTGGTTACTTTCTCATACCGATGAGATTGTGCTTTCCTGGTAGCTTATGTGTGAGACTTCCTATGAGTGATTTCCAATCTAATATTTTGTATAAAGAAAATGAATAATTAATAATAAATGGAATTATGTGAAATAGTACACGTAACAATATCATTACCTTTAGTTTCATTACTGTAACTCGAAAAAGACCACAATTTTTACTAATAGGTGTTACGTGCCGAAAAATCGGCACTAGACATTCTTAATTAAGTTTTAATATGTGAGAATTTCGCGCCATAAATTTAAAAGGACGTGTGCGTATTTCCGTCACTTCAGATAGTGCGTCGCGCGAAGTTCGCGCCAACGCGTGTGGGGGAAGAAGGAAGTGGGGGATTTCCGCGATGGGGGAGAACTAGCCTCCGAGATGTTAAGAAGGTTGTCTTTTGTGTCTTACCGTATCTTTTTGTTATGTAGATCCCTTTTTGCCTTCTTTTGATTATCGTTCCTCATACCCTTTCCTGTCGCCCCTCTACATAGGAAGAAGACAATCGAATTTGGATTCAACCGGGCTCAAGAGTTCCCACGCCCGAAAGATTAGCGAAGTAACCGACGCCCGGAAGACTAGCGAAGCCACGGTCGACCATCATGGAGTAATCCTGAAGGAAGCCGCCGCCATCATGGAGTAATCCTGAAGGAAACCCTACATGTTCACGTGAGTGACCCTTTGGGGTTTTCTTTAAAATTTATTTCCTTTATTAAAATTTGTGTAATTATGTTGCAATAAATTGCATATTGTGTGACGTCATCTATAATTTGCGCATCAATTTTCACATTATGTAATATTGTTACCAACTGACATAGTGGCCCGCGTACCTCGTTTACGGGGGTATAACATAGGGCTGTTTTATTAATGTGAATAAACGCAGATCTTCCAAATCTACAGAAGAGAAAGATAAACATCAGGGTAAAAATGGTTTAATTATTATTTTAATCAACTACTAATTATTTTTATACCTGCAACATGCTGTTCCCTAAATGCTCCATATTAAATATTTTTTTATGTCCATGTAAACTGTATTACGCTATACAACTGGTAAGCTATTTGTGCGCAACTTGTCAAATGACATACTCTTCTTAAAGTAATTTTGCTCTACTCATTGTAATATGAGAGGCAATTGTTTACACGCTTGCTAAACCTAAACCATTCATGTAATTAATTTTCCTAGTTAAAAATGGTAGGGGATCAAACAGAACATGAACGTTGATTTGTTTTGATTCAACGCTTAAAACACATTGTTTTGATTTTGGTTTTTTGCACGCTTTTTGGTTCAAACATGCTATCATTATCTAAAACTCTAAAGGCAACCCAAGATTCAATTGCTGAGCGACCGGCCATCCGCCATACTGGAAATTCAATAATGCACTTTTAGAAGACCAATTCTTCGTAGAATGCATGAAAGTTTTTAACACAAACATTAAAAGATTTTGCTGCACGTGATGACATACTAACCAGCTGGGAAAAACTCAAGGTCGATATAAAAGATATAACTGTCCAATACCAGAGGCAAAAAAAGCAAAGCAAGAAAGAAGAATATACAATATTAAATAAACAATTGGAAAATGCTTTACAACACGCTGACTTATAATTCGTGAAATGGTGAAAGAAATACACAATACATATCACACAAAATCAGCGAATGCGTTTATTTTGAACCAATAAAGAAATCTCTATGCAGTAGACCGACCTTTGGTAGAATGGGAAGCCTACACACCACTAACACAATTTCACACGAATGGAAAGGTTGTAAAGGATCCTCTAGGTCTTTGTAAAGAACTAAAAAATTATTTTCAATCACTATACAGTGAAAAGACAACTTTAGATAACGAATCTTATATGGATGTTTCACAAAAATTAAAAGATAGCGATCGTGACAAATTAGAGCTACTATTTACAAAAGATGAATTTAGTGATAAGTTATACACACTGAGCAAAAGTAAAGCCTCTGAGAAGGACGGATTTACGGCAGAATACTATATTAAGATTTGGGAAGAGCTTAAACAATGCTACTACAAAGTGTTCATACAAGCATTAAAAGAAAGGCAGTTACTGAGTACAACTTCAACGGCTGATATTAGGCTAATGCTAAAACAGCGGATCACCTTATTTTCATTGAAAACTAGAGACCTATATCGATCCTTAATGTAGAAAGGATAATGGACATAATGGGATACCTGGTTAACTCCGTTCAAAGCTATTCAACACAGGGACGCACAATATTTGATGGACGTATTTACATGGAGATATAATTGCTTATGATCACAAACATGAAATTCCCTTGGCAGTTATAAATATCGACCAACAGGATGTTTTCGATAACGTGAATCATAAGTATTTGTTAAATCTGCTAAGAATATGGTTTCGGCCCCTGCATTATCAAAAGCATCGAAACGCTATATAAGATAGCAAAATCTCATGTACAAGTAGGGACCTTATTAACAAACGTAATTCATTATAACAAAGAGACACGCCAAGGTTGTCCTTTGTCAGGCTCTTTATTTACTTTATCGATAGAACCTTTTTAGCTTCGTGTCGTTGCTCACTAGTGGAGTTTCTCATCCCATCAGAGCCACAATTAAAACTGGTAACAAGTGCCTACATGGACGATATGGCAGTATTTATCTCAAGGGACAATGACTTTCAACATCTCATAAACGTGTACAGACTATATGGAGAGCAATCCCGATCAGTACTGAATATGACAAAAACTGTCGGTTTGAGGGTTGGTGCATGGAAATCACCAACCGATACGTGGCTCCCAAGTTGTGGCATTTACCATGGTCCAATTGAAAGCCATAAAAAAAGAGATTTGTTGACTTCATGTGGAACAGAAAACATTGGACCAAAGAACGAGATCTACACCTATCAGCGAAAAATGGGTCAGTATGACAAAGTACTTATTACAGTCGACCAATCTGCACAGAATATCATGACCAATACTCTCATGCTACGGTTATAAAGACACTGTAACAACTATGCAAACGCGTTTATAGAAAGTCTCGTAACAACATGGAACGAAACAAGTACCATATATCATTACTTCCCCACTTGCATGAATGATATTCAGTACATTCCAACCACTAACTGCAGCAGCTTACTTACTACAACTACAAAACTCCTTTGTTTAGTAAGAAATGAGCTCAATATAGGTTTTATACTATTCAAAATTTTCCAATCGTAACAGCTGGAAAATTGTAGTAGAAGAGTGTTTAAAGTTTAACACCCTCCCCAGCCCTTGATTAGAAACGACCTTTTAACACAACGAAAGAAGTAAAATTAGCTTGAACTCCTTTGAAAGACAGTGTAGCGACATACAACAAATTAGAGAGCCTATATTCATATGTGTCCCATCACCAAACGGCACTAGGTTGTTCACTGCCAAACACTACGGAATCACTGACAAGCAATTGGTTAGACAGTGAAGAGCCTTGGAAGTCGTTCAACACACAATCATCTCTGGGACAAGACTGTAGTAGCGTGGAGGTTTTAAAGAATCGCTTAGCAGATGCAATCCTTTTAAACAAAATAGATGTTCTCAATTCAACAAAGTGCCCTTTTTTATCGATGTAAGAAAGTCGTGGCATATAATGATAGACTGTCAAAAAACTGCAACTATAGTGTTTTGTCATGAGCCTAACAAACCCTATGACGAAAATCTACTTTACCAATCAAAAACAAATGTTACGGATTTGAAGGTAGGGCGGAACCAATAAAGCTAGCGAATTTTTTAATTAAGCTGACAAAGAGCTTCATATACTGCTTTTTCTTGAACAGTGTTCGAAATAACATGAGTCGTGGGAAACACACCAACGAATTTAGGACACGTCTCATCTCAAGAGTTACAACAAAATTCATTTGGCATTTAAGTAATAATTCAATGCAACACTTTGAACAAACATGGGCAACCGATAAAGCGATTTTCTGGGTTGAAAACAACACACTCAACCCGTCAAATCCGTTACGAATCGGTTAACCGTAATTGAAGGACTGTCTATAATTTACAACAATAATGAAATACAATAAATTAATACACACTATGTGCTAAGAAAACCTTTTTTTGTTCATTAATGTATAAAATGTAAATTTATTTATGTATCTTTTATTCTGATTGATGTTTTGTAATAACACAAGTTTTAATAAATAATAATAAGAATAACACACGCACATATACGCATGCATCCACACACACACCCATGCATGCATGCACACATGCACCCACACACACATACACCACACACACACACTCCCACATGCACATAACAACAGATGCCGTGGAAAACTTAAAGAGTATCATGAATAGTCCCGATTTATAGTGATATTGATCTCACACATTCCATATTAAGCACAATCTTTTGGTGATTACGAATCTTTTACCAATTCGTATTTACACACTGTTTTACAAAAATTATTAGGTATTTGTGCTATAAGCATGTTCAAATGGGATGTGTGTGGAGCATCTGTTTCTCACTAAGCACACAACTCAACTGACTTTGCTGTTAATAGTTTTAGAGATGGCGCACACTCCCAATTAGTCTGCATGGAGGTTGATTTCTCAATATGCAACGTAATTTAAATTTTAACGGTTTGCAAGGTTCCCCATCGTGCACTGTCCCCTTAAACGTATCAGCAGTGTTATTATTTTGCACCAGGACATCATTGAATAAGTTAGAAATGTCGCAGACTGAAATTGGATGTGCATGGTCATCTCACAAAAGTAATAAAAGAAAAATTTCAACTTATTCCAGTAGGAGATGTCATTGCAATAATGCATCTGCTAAAAAAATTGATTAAATAAGTTACAAGGAAAAGGATGATAGTATTCGAGCAGAAATGACTAAATTGCTTCCTAATTCCGCATTATCCTTACATAGGTAAGCATTTATTACAAATATAATGATTCATTGAAGGATAATGTGTTTGTAGTATTGGACAAAGACAAATACTGGATCGGCTATTATTTCAGATGGAGCAAAATTTATTACATAATGCTTGTTGTCAGTTGAGTTTAATGATAAAGCTAGAGATATTTCAAATGATCTCATTGAAAAGTTGCTGTAAAGAGTTTTTCAAAAGCACTTTTACTGATGATCCATTCACCATAGAAAATTATGCAAGACTTCAAATAGAAGGCGGCATTTAGAACGTCAGTATAGGGTTACTGCTTCCTGTATTTATGAAATTTTTACTTGTAAAGGAAAATACTGGGCAAGCAAGCGTAAAAGATATTTTTGGTCTAAACCTTTCTTAAATAAATACACTAAGCATGGAATAAAAGAAGAACCAAATGATCTAAAATCTTTTATAAATGTAAGTGGGTTTGGTGTTAAAAGATTTGGATTAATTGTCTACTTTCAATCGATGGTTAGCAGCTTCATGCGATGAAGTAGTTATGCATGTAGAGCAACATGTACTTTTAGAGGTTAAATGTCCGTCTGAAGGTAATATTAATTAGTTTTATTCACGTTTTAGGTTCTTTTAAAAATGTCATTAAAGCATCACTCTTTTATGTTGAATTTGTTAATGATATTTATTGTTTAAAAAGGAAACATAAATATGTTGCTCACATACGGCCAAAAATGGCCATATTAAATATAAATTTTTGTTATTTTGCAATTTATTGTTCTTTTTTAACAACACTATGTGCATAATAGAAGTGCCATTTGATCCTGAATGAGATATTATTTACTGTAAAGAAAAAGTGCTTCAAATTTATGATACACGAAGCATGTAAATCAGTAGTCCTAAATTAATTCTACGCATTGTAAATATTTATTAAATATGTAACTAATATGAAGGATCACTATCATTAATTATTCTTTTATTGTTATAAAATGTATGTATATTTCATACATTTGTTTATTAGTACATTAAAAAAAGTTAAGCACCTGTTTTATTTTAGAAATTTATTATCTGCAAAAATTGTTGATGACATATTTGTTATAGCACAATCGATGAAAAGATGTCATCTATATGTTTGACCATTCTAGTTTACCTCCGAATATCTTAAATAAGTTAATTTGCCGATTTATACGCATGTACTCTAGCAGTAGCTATTTTGGGATTATAAATTGCCTCTTCTTTAGTTAATTGACTCTTGCGTCTCAAAAACGGAGGGCGTTAATCAATTTAATACCTTTACTTGCACAGAAATCATCAATTAAAAATCCTTTATCAACCATTTTCTGGTAACATATTTATCAAACCACTATCTTCAAAAATACACTTATCTGAAGCTTCACCTCCATAAGCTTTGCTTATGCAAGTGATTTCACCAGCTGGTGAAATACCAGTTAACAACCTCACCGTTTGATTTGATTTGTAATGAGAATAAAATCGAATCTCGCAGCGCAAACATTTTGGTCTTTCTGCTAAAATTTCTGTAAATCTAATATAACCTGTGTGTCTTCACAATATAGAAAATAGTGAGGCACATTTCTCACAATTTCTGACGTTTGCGGAAAGTATGTAGCTGGCTTTAATACTTACACAAGAACTTTTAGTATAAAAAGAAAATAAGTTCGACATAAGCAACATTAATACCAAAAAGTACTGCTAAAACTGCAAAACTAAGATCACATTTTATGTTTATAAAAGTTAGTAAGATTTAGCTTTTTATCCACTGAAACTTATCAAAACTTTTTCAGTTCTAATCAAATCACTTAACAGTTGAAATTGCTGGAGTATAAACTTGAATTTCAAAACCTTTAAATGTTTTGGGTCCATTGTAATTTGGTTGTTACTTTAATAATTCAAGTAAATTGGAGGCATCTTGCAGCTCTGAATCTGTGTTGTGAAGTGTTAGATTTACATTCCGCTTTCTTAATTTTGTTTCGTTTTATTAAAGGCTCATTGCTGTAAATTTTTTCAGGTGCGGATGATTCTACAATTGGTAAATTCTGAGAAGGAACTGCAGTTGATTTCAATTTTCTTCCACTGTGTAGTGTATTGAAACATAAAAATTTATATCAATGTCAATATACGACGAACTACCTTGTATACATGTAAAAGCTTTAACCTATCCTTTAAAATAGTTATTTTTCATTTAACACTTACTCTTAAAATAATCACCATTCTAAGATGCAAAGAACAAACTAACATATTAGGTGTTACTTTTTTTTCAATTTTTAGCTTATAACCCCACATCTTTTGTCGATTCAGAAACTCTTTTCTATACATCCTTCGAAGAATAACATGTCCTTTCCCTTTCTTGGGGAAAAAGTTGAAAAGAAGTTTACGGTTTCTTGTTCTTCCATCACGCACATTTATATACAGAGCAATATTTATTGCTTTCAATTCAAATCAAGTAAGAAACATAAATACACTAATGCGTTATGGGCGTTTGTCGGCCTTCCAAATCACAGATAATTACAAATGCTACGATAGATGGAGCATCAACTATTAAGAATTACTAATGCTTTTACAGTATTTGATTTGCTTATTATAGGGACATCTACTGTGAAATATTTAAATCTCATACAGAAATCGTATACATTTAACTCTTACAATGTAACTATATTTGCTTCTATACTAAAATACCCAATTAGTTGCACATTTATTGGAGATTGCTGTGTCATCGGTTTTTATTGTATGATCAATTTTTGCCTTCTTAAATGAAGCTGTGATTTGTGAACAAAAATTCTCGTTTTATAGTAATGTAAAACTGTAGGTAGGCATGGAACAGATCTATCTACTCCATTTTGTGGACTACGTGCACCTGCTCCCGACTCCGATAACGGAGTAAGGTGCAAGAAACTAGGTTCACGGGGACCTACGTCCACTGGACGGGCTCCTGACTTCTTCCAACCTTATGTGTATACTCCAGCACGCGTACAGTTGCTATTGGAACTTTTGGAACCTTTGTTTGGTTTAGGGCCAGGCAATTAACTTGAATACGATGAATTGACTACACGCATTCCTAATAATTATTTTACAAATACAATGAAATAATTAACTTGAATACGATGAATTGACTACGCATTCCTAATAATTATTTTACAAATACAATGAAATATATACAGTAAGTTTAAAATTATTAAACATACAATAAATACTTGTTTTTAATACGGATGTGTTTAATGTGAGGCTGAATATTATATTAAGTATAAATAACCACTTGATTACTGTGTTAAACACATAGATAAATAAGAGAGATCCTCCGTTGGATAGGGAAGAATGGGAACTAAATTACGCGCATATGCGGTAGCGCACAGAGGCGCTGCAGTATCATTGAACTATATTTATTTAGCCTTCATATGTCTCCGCTTATGTATGAAGAAGTATAAACAACCTAACCTCTATTCTGTTTGTTTTGTTTGGGAAGCCCTTCACCATCTTGAAGCTAACTCTAATGGTATTGTTGTTTATTACGAAATTCAAAGAATTGATGTTACAGGTATTCCATTTTTTAAGTCAGTGTTTAAAATACTAATTATATTACGATTTTAGCATAGTTCTCTTTACAGTTTTAGTTGCTTTGTTCAGTAGCATTATTACTGGCAAATTATTAAATTATGATTGACTTAGCTGGTACCTAATTTTTTATATCAGCATTTAAAATTATTAATTAAATATTGTTGTAGTATACATCAGTGTAATACTTTCCATTTAATAGAGGAACGCAATGCCTATTGGGAAATTGATTCACCATTATGTTGCCAAAGGTTAAGTAAATGCATATTATACCAATATAACTGATAACAAGTACAGAAGCAAAAAATGTATAGATGTGTTTACTATATGCTCCTTAACTCTTACAATACCTGTTCTACAAGTGGAAAATATTTTTGCAAGAATATTATTAGTTTGATCTCAGTATGCCTGGAAGTGAATGTAATCTAAGATCTGCTGCTTCAGACAGTGATGAAAAAGATAATGCTGTTGTACTACGCATTGTTGAAACTTTTTCAGCTTCACCTACATCCTTCGAGCAATATGCAAGATGCAGTAGTTTGCGTATTTACGGCCTGCCAGAATCCCCG
Organism: Platerodrilus igneus; assembly: GCA_036346225.1. NCBI lineage: Eukaryota > Metazoa > Arthropoda > Insecta > Coleoptera > Lycidae > Platerodrilus > Platerodrilus igneus. Next base: position 1,204,181 of record JARFIW010000791.1, read on the forward strand.
AATGAAAATCTGATACTATACTTGTAAATATGTTTTAGGAAAAATTAGACGTTGTATCCACGTTTTCCATTGATAGAAGTCATCGAATATTTCAAAAAGTCAAAGGTAAACCTAAGTTGATTAATATAAGATTTAATTCATATAACATACGAAATCTTGTTTACAAACAAAGATTCAAATAAAAGGATGTGGCATAGCTATTAAAGAGGATTTAACATTGGCTCGTCAAAATTTGAAGGTGCACCAAAATTTTAATCATCGTAGTAATTGGAGTAATTAGGGTAGTCTTTTTCTTAAAGTTAACAATAAAATTCATAAATTAAACAATATAGCTGATTTCATTATCTTAACTAAAAATATAATTATTAATATTGTTGTTTAAATTTTTTTATCTGTTACTATTTTAATTACGAGCTTATAATAATGAATAGACATTTACTGGTTCACCTGTTAACCTTGAGCTCGTAATAACACAAACAATAATTTGAACTGGTTTAATTAGATTACATTAATTTGATTTATTTATTTTGAATTTTTGATTTTTGTTATTGTATATATGCTATAGTGCGGCAGTGTCACAAACAATTAATTTTGGCATTTTAGAACCACTACGTAAGTTCTATACTGTTGTATAATTTTATTCGTTTTCAACTAGTATTCTTATTACATTATACTGGATTTACCAACTATTATCGATGATTTAAGTGCTTACCCTGTCGCACTTAATTCTTTTGACTGTGTTGAAGATGATCAGGTTTTTGTTTGTAATAGAATTGGAGTCTTGAAAAGTTTTAGCGTTTATCATTTAAATATAAGAAGTGTTTTGAAAAATGTAGACTTCCTTTTATTCCATCTTAGTGAATGTAATACGTACGATGTTATTATTTTATTGGAAACTCGGATAATTAATAATATAAATTCTGTTACTATTCGCAACTGCTTGGTTTTTTTATAGTGAAGGCAGGTACAGTCAAAATGATGATAAAATAGTTTGTTACTAATAACTGCATTATTGAAGCTCGAAATCTTTTTATCCAAAAATACATTTATTCATTCAGTAATTCAAAAGAGTAATTTAACATTGGCATTACTGTTGTTTATAGATTATCTCCTACAAACACAATGAATTTCATACAAGACTTAAACAGAATTATTTCCAATATCTCTACCACGTGTGAGATTTTTGTAGGAGATATTAGCATTGACTTGTGTAGCAAAAGAGATAGTACCTTTAGTACTTAGACGTACTAGCAGCAAATGGTTTTTTTATCTTTAATTAATACCACAGCAAGAATTACAAACCTCAGGACCACCTTCCTTGATGATATCTTTTTAAATTAAATAAAAGTAACTTAAAACTAAATTTATATTCTAATATCATTCATAACAGTATAACCGATCATTACTCTACGTCATTACATATTGTACCAAAACCATCTGAATTTGAACATGCTAATAATATTTTCAAACCTCAGTATTCACACAAAGTTTTATACTCAAATATAAATTGATGCCTTTCAAATATTGATTGATATGACTATTTCAATAATATTACCGATACTAATGAGGCGACAATTAAGCTTAACACTTTCAAAAGATTAGTTGAGATTAATACTGTTAAAACTATATTACTATCAGTTCCTAAAAAATCAAACCATGGGTTACAAACGGTCTTCTCAAATCAATTTGAATACGCGATAAATTAAACATGCTATATCAAAAAATTCCAATACTTAAAACATTTAAACTTACAAACAAAATAGAAATCAGCTAACTTCATTAATACGTATTATTAAGGATACTTATTACCAAAATTAACTTAATTATACGTGTGGCGACATTAGAAAGACATGACATATTATTAAAGACGCTATAGATAATATATCTTCCAAGCAAAATATATCGGTATTGATACTGAAACTGATGGTATAGTTACTAATACAGACATGATAGCTTCCTTGTTTAATAAGCATTTTAATTCTGTTGGAAAGAACTTCAATAAATTAAAAGATACTTGCAAGAATACTAATTCTAATAAAAATTGAGTGTATTATTAATCAACTAAAACATCAGTCTTTTACGATGTCTAGTATTTTAAATTCCAATTTAGTTAAACAAACAAAAAATCAAATTCTTGTGTTTTTCAATATAAAATTTAATGTGTTTTAGTTCTGGTGTTTTTCCTACAGCCTTCAAAAATTTGTTTGTAATCCCACTATACAAAAATGGTGATAAAACTATTATCAACATCTATTGTTCGATTTCTTTAACTTCCGTTTTCGGTAGAATTCTCGAAAAATGCATATTTGGGGTGGTACTTTTTCAACTATGTACTTTGCTGCCTTTACTAATAGCACACAAGTTTATTATCAAAGTCATGCCTAAATCATCATCATTAGGTCTTCAGTCCTAGAACTGGTTGGACGCGTACCCTCATTGTTTCCTAGTCTGAACCAACCTACACATTTCCCTGAAATTTGCACAGTCTGCATCTATCACTATTTTTCTGATCTCGGTCTACCTCTACCCCTCTTTTCCTATCTCTGCTTGTAGTAAATCCCATACTATTCCCCCAGAAATGCCTTAGAACGTATCATGTCTTTCTATTTTTTTTATTTTTTACAGATGTCTTTATTCCTCTACTATTTTTACAATCTATTTGTTATTAACTTTGTCTGTCCATCTGTCTGTCATCATACGTCTGTAGCACCACATTTCAAAGGCTTCTACCTTTTTCTTGTCTCCTTCTCCTACTGTCCAGGCTTCACAGCCATACAGTGCTGTGCTCCACACATATGTTTTAAGCAATATTTTCCTTGTTTCTGTGTGTGGTCTTCGAACACAGTATTTGCTTTTTCTTGTCAAATGTAACACGACCCTGTGGTAATCTTTGTTTTATATCTTTTGTGCTTTTCCCATCTTGCGTTATTTGACTTCCTAGGTAGCAGAAATCCCCTCTTGTAAGTTCTCGTTACCTATTTGTATTCTTGTTTTTGATTTATTATCCCCTCTTTTGCGTACTAGAACTTTAGTTTTATTTTTGTTAATTTTCATACCATATCCCTCCGTTAGAACTGTTTCCATTTCATTAAGAGCAGCTTCTGTCTCTTCCTTGCTAGATGCTAATACCGCTATATGATCTGCAAATCTAAGCATATCAATCTTTTGTCCCTGCATAATAATTTCAAATGTCTTCTTGCATTTGACAGTGTTCACTGTCTCTTCTATGTACAAGTTAAAAATTAATGGGGATAAGGCACATCCTTGTCTCACCCCTTTCCCAATATTTACTTCTCTACTTTCTTGCTGTAATTCTATTACTGCTCTTTGTTCTTTGTATAAGCTATGTACTATTCGTCTATCCCTATAACTCATTTCTTTTTGAGTATTCCGAACATTTGTTTTCATTTTACATTGCCGAATGCTTTTTCCAGATCTACAAACCCTATATACACTTTCCCCCTTTTCTATTGTTTTCTCCATTATCACCCTCAGAGCTAAAATAGCCTCCCGTGTTCCCTTATTTCGCCTAAACCCAAATTGATCTTCTCCCAGTATTTCTTCAGCTTGTTTTTCCATTCATCTTTGTATAATTCTAGTTAATATTTTTGAAACGTGTGCTGTCAAGCTTATTGTTAGAAAATTTTCACATTTATCTGTGCCTCTTTTTTTTGTATAGTTACTATGATGTTACGTTTGAAATCTTTGGGTATTTCGCCTGTCTCATACCTATAGCTTACAAGTCGGAAGAGACGTTCTGTTACTGCTTGTGCAGCGGCTTTTAGAGTTTCTGCTTGCACCTTATCTGTACCCGGTGCCTTACCATTTTTCAGACTCTTTAATGCTAATTCAAACTTATCTCTAAGTATAGGATATCCCAGGTCATCCTTTTTTTGTTCCTCTTTTTCAGATTTTTAAATTTAAGTGCGGCCTTCGTAATTACGATGTTGTGGTCAGTGTCTATATCTGCTTCTGGGTAGCTTCTACAGTCTTGTACTTGATTTCTAAACCGTTGTCTAACAACAATATAATCTATTTGCTATTTTCCTATATCTCCTGGCATCTTCTACGTGTATCGTCTTGTAGCACGATTTTGAAATAAAGTTTTTGTGATGCTTAAGTTGTTTTTGTCGCAAAATTCTACCACCCTATTTCCCCTGTCATTTCTCATGCCTATACCTAATAAACCTACTATCGCTCCTCTACCCTCACCTACCACTGCATTACAATCTCCCGTAGTTATTAAGTTTTCATGTCCTTTTACGTATCTTAGTATGTCTTCGATATCTTTGTAGATCGCCTCTACCACTTCCTGACTGTAGCTAGAGGTGGGCATGTATACTTGTATTATTACTGTATTTACTGGTTTAGATTCAAATGTAACCATGAGTACTCTTTCGTTCTTTTATAGGTAGTTTTCTACACGTTGTCCTATCTTTTTTCGCATAACTATCCCCACGCAAGAATTTCCTTCCTCTGATCCTATATGAATTACCCTAAAGTCTCTATTCCAAAAATCCCCCGCCTCTGGCCAGCGGACTTCGCTAATTCCTACTATGTCTAGTGCTAACCTATCCATTTTGAGTTTCAGGTTCTCTACCTTACCTACTTGTTTCATACTTCTGACATTCCACGCTCCGTCTCGCAGAATGTTCACGGATCTTTTTCTATTCTTTCGGATCACATCCCCAGAAATAGTCCCCTCCCGGAGATCCGAATGGGGACTATTTTACCCCAGAGGATGCCATCATGTTTAACAATTTTTGTACGCAGTGTACTTGGGAGGTAATGTGGTGCTTTCCTGTTGCCTTCCACATCGCAGTAGTGTGTCTTGGAATATCATACCGACCCCTATGGTCTCTGTCACTCTAAGTACCGAAAAAGCTGCTACCCTCTTTGGGGGACCTGTCTTAGTCTGGTTCATCACTAAGACCTTACTAATTTGGTTAAACCTATAGTTCGGCTCTTTAGCTCATTGAAACGCGCAGGCCATTCTACCTGTTCTAGTATTTTAGAACATCGTCAAGGTGCAGGTCCGTTCAGAATGGTCATGCCTAAAAAAGATATATATTTTCCGTCAGATATCCTATTTTCGGAGACTAATTTACTACCACTTAGAATACTTTAATGTACTTTACTGGTTCTGTATAAAAATCTCCACTCTAAAAAATGTATATGCATTCTTATTACACTAGATTAATAGATTAAAAACTAATCAGACCTTACTCGACTGCTTATGACATTAACTCAACATTATGTTTCTTATTTAGGTCCAAGGCATTTCAATACTTTACCTGCTTGCTATAAAAGTATAAACACTATTTAGATTATATGAAAAACGAGTTACAAAATATTTACTTGATAATATGAAAAAAATATAATTTTACATTTACTAATGCTTTTCAAGGCCCAATTTTAGGTTGAACTTGACCATTTTTTTTGTCAGTTTCTAGATAAATATTTTTTTTTTCAGTTTTTATGTCTATTGTATTTATAACTTAGTTTACTATTCACAGTTGTCTGTTGAACTATTTATGTATTCAGTCTCACAAACTTTGCTTAGGTTCTGAATCTCTGTCTAATATATCTCTGTACTAACAAAACTATTTAATACAATACAAAAAAAAGATCGAGACTTCTAAATTGGCTTTTATAGATATTGACTAATGCATGTCTATAATAGATTTAATTAATTAACAAACGGAATTTCTTTATATTCCAATTATTTGTGTTTAATTATTTATTTAATTAAACTTGATATAATGATTGCATCTGTATTATATTTATGTTACATTAAGGTTATTTATTGATTTGTTATTTTGTACTGTTGCTAAGTGTGTTGTATAATAAAGAATATTTATATCAGTAAATCATTATTAATTTTTTTGTTTGGTTCCATTAATGAAAATTATCTAAAAACTTATTTTCAAAACTCAACAATATGTATGAAACAGGTTGAATTAAAATTCATTTAAACATATATGGTAAATAAATGAATTTTAATTCAACCTGTTTCATACATATTGTTGAGTTTTGAAAATAAGTTTTTAGGTAAATCTAGTGTCAGTATTTTGAATTTTCCGCTATTAGTTGTTGTTTAGATCGGTTGTCACTAGAGGCGCCACCGGTTTTAGCCGACATTGTTGTCCCAACTTTTTTACATTGGATTGGTGACTCTCTTACTGTATGTTCTGTATGGTTAAACATTTAATATAAACAGATAACATATTACATTAATCTTGTCTTGCATAATGAATAGACACGACATGACCATAGATTAGTAAGTAGAAATAGATAGGCAACTCCCTATATTATTGCAAAACCATAATGAGCGCCACTCGCGATGCGAGTATGAACTATCTTCATTGGCGCCAAATTTAAATTTTTCTGTCATTTTAGGAATATAGGTTTGTGAAATGCATTATGAAGATTTCAAGGACGTTTTGTTATGTAATTACGCTAATGGTACAGAAAACAAACTCTTTTAAATAAAACAAAATTTATTGTTAAGTGAAATCATTTGTCAACATTTCAAAAAATGTAGCTACAGTATTATAAAATGAGGCAGAATTGATAATTTACAGTATGTCCCTGAAATCCCTATAAGTGCCTTTCATAAGTTTAATATTCACAACAACCAACATTTTTTGTTTATTTATTTAAAAATGAATGAGCAACTCCAATTTTTACAAAAGAAATTTAAAATGCATGTTACATGTTAACATATCTGAAAGGTCATACAGTACATTGGATAATTCAAAAAACATCCTAGTCAACAATACTAACACAAAAGTAAAAGCAATGATCACTTTAGGTACCTTGAAGCTGTAACGTAGGAACAAAATTCATTAAATCTTTACGACCAACTGCTGCGCACCATAAACGACAAATCTATAAACACAAGAATGTTATAAATAAAAAGTATCCTGCATCAAAAAACAATAAATTAATATGATAATTTTGAAAATACTGAAATAGTTTAGCATTTAGTTAAAATTAATAAGCAATTAAAAATGTTTGAAGAACTTACCTCAGGATCCTTTGGTAAACAATGAGTTCTTACAATTACAATAATTTACAACCAGCAATGGAACACTTAAATCCCATTATTTAAAATTGAATCTTAAACTCAAATCACAAATAAATAAATACCACAGATGAACACAAATTCTAAATATTTGACTAAATAAATATTCAAATGGAAATGAAGTTTGTGAAACATATGACAGATTTGCCGGTAAAGTAATATTTTTCGTTAATTTCTTTATTATAATTAGCGACGACAACGCTTCGGTGTTGCGAGTACCTATTAAAGCACGGAACTGTCAAATGCCAGGAGTGCGTTTGCCCTGGACATGACATACGTACATTGACGTATTGACCTTAGACCTATTACTAAAAGGGATGTGTTCCCAAACACTTCGCTACACTGAACACCTCCCCCTTAAAGATTAAGTTTCACTGCCGGTTTGATAATGCGCCCATATCTTGATCTATTATAACTAATCACAGGTTCGTTCTTATGGTTATTATCGACTACATTATCAAATAACAAATTTAAATCATAATTATCAGAATTGTCATTATTAACAGTATATAGTTTGTCATTAACATTTGTTTGTGATTCATCATAACAATTTTCAGGATACAACTCAGGTTGAAGTACTTAATTTCATGTTCGTTCATGGTACGTGACACACAAGCTACAAGCTTTAATATATTTTCGTATTCTTGAAACATACAACATCCTAAGCCATTTTTAGATGCATCGCATTGAAGTACGATCTTCTTTTTCGGATTATATGATACCAATGCAGGAGAATCAGTAATTAATTTCTTTAATTTATTAAAAGTCTGTTGGTGGCTTGGTAGCCAACTCCACTCAACATTTGTTTTTAATAATTCACATAACGGACTCATGTATTCTGACATATTTGGTACGTACCGTCGTACATAATTAAAAGATCCTATAATTCGTTGGAGTTCACATTTATTTTTTGGACTTTCTAACTTTTGTAAAGCGTCTATGCGTCCCTGATCTATCTGAACGCCCAAACTTGAAAAAATTTGGCCTAAGAATTTAACCTGACTGTGCGAATTGAAATTTATCCACATATTAAATTTTGTGTTTGACTCTCTAGCGCGAGTTATTACTTCTAATACTGTCTTGTCGTGTTCCTCTTGCGTAGACCCAGCGACAATCATGTCGTCATGACAAATATTTAAATTTTCAATATTTCCAAAAATACTTTCAACTTTTTCCTCAAACAAGTCTTGGGAGTTTGACAACCCGTAAGGTAATACACTGTATACCCCAAAAGGAGTTGTAAAACAACATTTCCAAGAAGAGTCTTCATCTAAACTTAAATGATGAAAACCCTCTGATAAGTCGAAAATTGTAAAAATCTTTTTACCGTACAATTTGGCACCTATTTCTTCAATATTTGCATTAAGCCGTGTCTTCCTAACAATGCTTTTATTAAGATCGAAAGGATCTAAACACAATCGTATTTTACCGTTAGCTTTCTCTACTAACACAATTCTATTTATACTTACTCTAACATCTATATGATCGACTTTAACTATAGCTTTTCGATTAACGAGCCTTTTTAACTCGTCTTCGTAAGCTTTACGAATAGCCAATGGCACTTTAGTTGGAGGGTAACAAACCGGTTTAAAATTTTTATTTGTGGTTATACTACAATTACCAGGAAACCTACCAGATCCAGTAAACACATCTATATTTTGCTTAATAAATAATTCTGCACTAGAATTATTCTTAACTTCAACATTTCTAATTCTTTTAATCATATTCATTTGTAAGCATGTCTGACCACCAAGTAAAACCTGATTTGCATCCTTTACAATAACAAAATCCTCATAGCAATCTGCACCTCTAAATTTACAATGCAAATTAACGATGCCAAGTGCTTTTGTGGTACTCCATTCAAAAGCTTTTAAAATATAATCGATTGGTCTAACCCTAAATTGGTTATCTATACTTTTAAACATTTTAAGTGGCATGATATTCACATCAGCACCTGTATCAAGTCTAGTTTTAAATTTCTTATTTTCAATCTGAATAACCTCTTCCCACAAACTAATCTTATCTATTGTCTTAAGTCTACAATTACTTACTAACATTTCAGTTGAGCTATTACTATCATGCTCTATGTTTCTTACATTCTTAACAACACATGATTTAGCAAAGTGATTCAATATACCACACTTTCTACAATTTTTTCCATAAGCCGGACATTTACGTGGGTCGTGCTTAGTTTGACAACGCTTGCAATTAAATTCATTGTTGTGCCTATCATTATTAAAATTCTCACCTTTCTTACCTCGAGGCTTATACTTGCCCCTTTTTCCAATATTATTGGCCTCATATACCTCTTTCTGCAAAATTCCAAATCCATCGTTGGTGCCTTGTTAAAATTTCTTACATACAAGCGGTAGTTATATTTAAAAAGTTCTATAAATACAACACCGGAAGCGTGGTTTAATAGACACTATCGGCAGTTGGCAGCGCTAATCTTTTACAGATTTGGGCGCGGACATCCACCAATGAGGTCTTCAATATTGCGCAATACTACGTAAATTTACATATTAATTATAGAACAAAGATAAAACGAACAATATAAACTTTGAAGTACTCACATTATAGGTCCAGGTTCCCGCGAAGTTGCGCCAGGGTAAGCCCCTAACCAAGTCCAATCAGGGCTCCTCCCGGAGGGAATAGAGATGATACGCCGAAGCTCTCAAAAGCGTTCGGATCAGCTCCGGCCAGCTAAGGTAGACATGAGGTCTTCATCCACAGACGTGAAGATCGGTGCGCCTAGGTGACGGCAGATTTCTTACCTATGTAGGGATTGGACAGGAAAATAAGGTATGAGGGTAGACAAACAAAAGACAATCAAGCAAGGAACTACATAGGTAAACCTAATGATACGTTACCAGAAAAAATGAGCACTTCACTCGACGATACCCGGCAAAAAGCCACGTTATAGCGAGAGAACCGGAAAACTCCCCACCCCTTTTCTAGTATTGGTCCAACCCTCTAGGGACACGCACACTGCGCAAATGCACTACTATGACGTACGGAAGTACCGCCTAGTCTATTTAAAATTCCCGCGGACCGCGTATTTGAAATTATGCCGCGAAACTTCCGTGCATCCAAACTAAACTACTAACAATGTTTAAGTGACCCTTGGCACGTAACAAATTGTTGATTCTGCTGCTTGCTTTGTTCGCTTGTTCTACAAAATTGTATTGCCTTTTTCAACGTAAGTTGATCGACACGCAATAAAGCTTCTCGATTAGTGGAGTCCCTGATCCCCATTACCATTTTATCGCGAAGTGCTTTATCCTTTGGCGTTTGGTTAGCGTCTACAACGTTATAATTACATGACTTAACGAGGTACTTACAATCAGTTAAAAAGTGTTCGAAGCTTTCGCCTTCCTTTTGCGTTCGTTGTAAAAAATTATACCGCTCAAAACATTCATTTACCCTTGGATTAACATATTTATCCAGCATTTCCATCATATAGTTATAATTGTTTTTTTTGCTCTTCAGGTGTTGTGAAAGTTGACATGATTCTAGCAGCTTCCGTGCCCATAATATTTCTTAAAATTGATAATTTAATTTTATCGGCAGCTTCGTGCTGACCAAAGGACGTTTTCCAGAATGACCATTCAACCGAAGCATTTTGTCCTTGTAAATCAAAATCAGAGGGCAGTTTTACTGGTCCTGCGCCCAAACTCAAGCCTAGGTTTGCCATATTTGTACTTAGTTTCATGTGGTTTTACAATTAACGTAAAAATTTCTAACGTAGTTTGTTAAACTTCAGCCTTTTACAAAAAATTTCCGCAGCGCCATGTTTAATGTGAGGCTGAATATTATATTAAGTATAAATAACACCTTGATTACTGTGTTAAACATTTAATATAAACAGATTACATATTACATTAATCTTGTCTTGCATAATGAATAGACACGACATGACATACGTACATTGACGTATTGACCTTAGACCTATTACTAAAAGGGATGTGTTCCCAAACACTTCGCTACACTGAACAGGATGTACTTACTTGGTAAACAGTGTTCTGTTAAAAATATTTTTCTACATAGGCGTAAATGACATTTTTGATACTGAAACTCTGAAACGCCATTTGTAAGTTGAATTTACTGTCGGCTGAGAAACGGGACGTAAATTTTATTTACTTTCATTAGTACGTAACTCGTAAATGATAGATTACTAAATCAAAAACCACAGTTACAAACATGGTAACGTGTCCTAACCCATATTAAATAATTTATCTCTTATTATGTATTTGAATTTTTGAACTTAATTCCGATTTCTAATAATTTTGAGATCATCATCATTAGGTCTTCAGTCCTAGAACTGGTTGGACGCGTACCTTGATTGTTTCCTAGTCTAAACCATCCTTCACATTTTGCTGAAATTTCCTCAGTCTGCATCTATCCCTATCTGTGTGCAAAAGTCTGATCTCCCCTACCTATCTTTTCCTATCTCTGCTTGTAATATATCCCATAATATTCTCCAGAAATGACTTAGAACCTATCCTGTCCTATTTCTCCTAATTTTCATTTTCTACAGATATCTTTATTCCTCTACTATTTCTACATCCAATTTGTTATTAACTTTGTCTGTCCATGCTACCATCCTCATACATCTGAAGCACAACATTCCAGAAGTCTTCTATTTCTTTCTGTTTGCTTTTCCTACTATCTATATTTCATAGATGTACTGTGCTGTGCTCCACACTATGCTATGAAAATTTTTCTTCTAGTATCTATGTTCATTGCCTTTGAACATAGCTATTGTCCTTTCTTGTTTGATGCAGTTCGGTCACCTTCTATTGTTTTACAGTTTATACCCCATTTCCCTGATATTCAGTGGTATGTGAAGGAGGAGGCGGCTCCGTGACGTAGTGGTATATGTGTGACTACTACGCCCAAGGTCCCGGGTTCGAATCCCGACACGGTCCGCTTGAAAAATGTTAGGCGAGCATTTTTCACAAAAATACACCCTCGTTCGGATGAGAGGTAAAATGGAAGTCCTGTGTGTGAGTGTTGTCACTCACGTTAAAGATCCCTACCTTGCTTGGAACAGCAAATAAACCTACTATTGCTCCTTCCCTACACTCACCTACCACTGCATTAAAATCTCCCGTAATTATTAAATTTTCATGCCCTTTTACGTATCTGAATATGTCTTCGATATCTTTGTAGATCGATTCTACCGCTTCCTCACTGTAGCTAGAGGTGGGCATGTATACTTGTATTAATAATGTATTTACTGGTTTAGATTCCAATCTAACCTTGAGTACTCTTTCGTACTTTTGTAAGTAGTTGTCTACATGTCGTCTTATCTTTTTTTTGCATAACTATCCCCACACCTGAACTTCCTTCCTCTGATCCTGTATGAATTACCCTAAAGTCTCCACTCCAAAAATCTTCCGCCTCTGGCCAGCTGATTCCTACTATGTCTAGTGCTAACCTATCCATTTCGAGTTTCAGGTTCTCTAGCTTACCTACTTGTTTCATACTTCTGACATTCCACGCTCCGACTCGCAGAATGTTCACAGATCTTTTTCTATACTTTCGGATCACATCCCCGAAGTAATCCTCTCCCGGAGATCCAAATGGGGGAATATTTTACTTCCGGAATTTTTTACCCCAGAGGATGCCATCATGTTTACTAATAATTTCTGTATGCAGTGTACTTGGGTGGTAATGTGGTGGTTTCCCGTTGTCTTTCACATCGCAGTAGTGTGTCTTAGAATATCATACCGAACCTTATGGTCTCTGTCACTCGAAAAAGCTGCTGCCCTCTTTCGGGGACCTGTCTTAGTCTGGTCCCTCACTAAAGACTCCACTAATTTGGTTAAACCTATAGTTCGGCTCTTTAGCACATTGAAACGCGCAAGCCATTCCACTTGTTCTAGTATTTTAAAAGGTCGTCAAGGTGCAGGTCCGTTCAGAATGGGATTTTGAGATAAACACATAATTTACAATTTTCATACTGCAGGACGTAAGGAAGGGTTACGGTAGTGTATCTCGTCACCGTAAATCCTACTTGCGTCCCTTACTATGAAATATACTATTGTTTCATAATATTGTATATCACTAAGTGGACATCGCAATTTATTAATTATGAACAAACCCGAGGGGTAAACCGTTACCAAAATCTTGTACAAGATTTGCTTGTTTATAGGATGATTTGCTTTAATTTGCTTTGATTTGTGTGATTTGCTTTGTGTGCTCTTAATTTGCTAACTCGTGTACAAGATTTGCTCCTGCGGTTTACCCCTCGAACAAACCATTTGACTTGGCATAAAAAGTGGATTAATCACTAAGTTTATGCAATTACAAAGGCGTTTATATATTTTATTCAATTACAATGCCACAATCTAAATATAAGTAATTAATAAAATGATTGAAACTGGTAATTTTCCCATATAAGTATCTACAATAACTACACATATCGATTTGAAATAAACTATCCCCGGAAACCTGCCGTTTTAGACTTGTGGGCACAGGTACAGCAAGAATGAATCATAAATATCTCTTGCATTTCGTAATGCAATTCCATTGTATTTGTATTCTTATCTCTTGATCTCGACATAGTAAGATGGTAAATAGCGTTTAAAAATGGGTCAAAACGAAGTCCAATTTGGAATTTCTTTACTGCTCTTGACAAAGATAACGCTGTGTGATATGTGTATTCAAAAAATGAGTTATAAGTCTTCGAAGTCAAAGGCACATGCAACGTAAACACCCTACTGTGAAAATTACAGCGGAGTCTGAAACAAATAGTGAAAATGCAGGTAGGAACAGAGAAGATCATGTGGAAATCGGCTCTGCTACGTTAGTGCAGGGTAATTGAATCCTATACACTACCTGCAGAATGCATTTTAATACATGCAAATACCTTACAGTGGGACTACACATTACTTGTAACTGATGAGGGCAATGTGTCTCGAGCATCTAGCACATCAATATTGGAAAATCAAACTAGAAAAAAACAGTCACACCCCAAACAAAGCTTGGTACCTTCTTTTTCTCATGCAAACAAATACCTCTTCGGTTGGAAAAAAATGTAGACGAGCAATTGATGTTGTTATTCACTATGGACTACCAACCGTTTCGTATTGTTGAAGACAGGGGCATCCAAATGTTCGTAAATGCCCTCAAGCCAAGTTACACCTTACTGGTAGCGACAAGCAACCATAACATTTTATTATTTAAAAATGTATACTGGCAGCAACTCTTAGTTGCCGCGTTTTTCGTGTCCTTGCAATTCTTGTTGCTGTAGGCTCGCATAACCCGCCAGGCAGGAGTATTCATTTAACTTTACTAGAATACAGACGTATTTGTTTAATACAAAATGCGCATCGAGCGCTATTGGCATTTTTGTAATGTTTGATTATGTATTCATTGAATTTAGTTTACTTGCAGTCGGGCGTTTTACCGGTTGTGAGAAATATACGTTTTTTTGTATGTACAACTTTTATTATTTTCTAAAGATATGGTGAACAGGAGCCTATGGAAATTTTACAATATTTACAATTTATTTAATTCAAGCAAATCGTGTTTACCATATTTTTAAATGGTCCTGGAGTCGAGATGGTTGTTTTAAATCTGTTAAAATAATCAAAAGCATTCTAAACGATGTTCTAAAGTAACGGAAGTTTTAAAGTTACGAAATTTAAAAGTGGCAGTTATATTTAACGTGCTTCAAAAATTTGTGCGACGAGCAAGCTGGTTAATTCCGAGACGGTCATATCGGCGCAGCTAGTCCACGCAGCAACGAGTTTCTAGTGCTTTTATGCTAGACCAAACAAATAGCAAAGGCTATTGAGTGGAACCGGCATCCTGTTTGCAAATAGGCGACTGTGCACGTTTCTTTGTTATCTATACAAAGAGCAGATATATTTTATTATTACTGTTTGGCGAATATTTCAAACTAAAGTTTATTAGTTCAACACGAAATTATTTGCTTTTCTATTAATACGGTGTTGTTAAAGAAATTTATGCAACATGTCGAAAGGAAAAAAGGGTTTGTTGGCAGAACGCGTTTCAAAAAATTGCATAGCTAGGGCTAATGCTTATATAACGGAAATTGAATCCAAGACTGATTCAGAGCTTGACTTTGAAGAGGTTGAGGTACAATTTGTTTTTTAAAAAATCAATTTTTACCAATTTATGCAAACAAGTCGTCAATTGCTGGAAGTTGATGATGGAAATTTTGAAGAAGTCGAAGAGGTAGAAAATTTGTATGCTTCAACTTTTGCTAAATTTAAAGGAATTGTTAATAGGCAAGTCAAGTATGATAATGCGCGCAATACAGAAAATTTGCATAATGCCGCTAAAGGTAATATAAAATTGGAAGCGTTACGTTGTCATTTTTTCTGGCAAAATTAAAAATTTTAGGTCATTCATTGGACTATTTATAACTTTGATTGACAAAAATCCAAGTTTAGAAAACATAGAAAAAATGTTAAACTTACGTAAGCATCTTAAAGATGAACCGTTAAGGCTAATACCAGCTTTACCAGCCAAAAATAATTCTTATGCTACCGCGTTGAATATTTTACGTCAAAGGTACGAGGACGATTACTTAATTATTGATTGTCATATTAAAGATTTAATGCAATTATCAATTAGTAATTGTAATGATTCCATATTAATGAGGGAATTTGTCTCAAAAATAAGGCAGACAATTTCCTACTTACGAAATTTAGGAGAACCTGTATGGGATGCGATGGTAGTGCACCTTATATTAGGAAAGCTATATGTTTATTGCAATCGCTCTTTTTAAACCGAAAGAAAGCCGAACTCAAAAGCTGATTTAGACGCGTTATTAGCATTTTTGGACAAGCGGGCTTTGAATGTGAAGCTTAGTAAACCTTGTGGGTTAAAGGTTCCGAATAATAAAACCCCATTCAAAAATAGTAATTTTAAAGCGGTTTCTAACGCGGCCATAATTTCAGCCAATACTGTTAAAGTGCCCAAGCCAGCGGTTAGAAACAAGACCAACAGGATGTTTTTGATAACGTTAATCATAAGTTTTTGTTAAATCTGCTACGAATATTTGGTTTCGGCCCCTGCCTTATCAAAAGCATCGAAACGCTATATAAGATAGCAAAATCTCATGTACAGGTAGAGGTCTTATTAATAAATGTAATTTGTTATAACAAAGAGATACGCCAAGGTTATCCTTTGTCAGGCTCTTTATTTACTTTATCGTTAGAACCTTTTTTAGCTTCAGCCGTTGCTCACTAGTGGAGTTTCTCATCCCATCAGAGTCGCAATTAAAACTGGTAACAAGTGCCTATACAAAGGACAGTGACTTTCAACATCTCATAAACGTGTACAGACTATATGGGGAGCAATCCTGATCAATACTGAATATGACAAAAACTGTTGGTTTGAGGGTTGGTGCATCGAAATAATCGACCTATACGTGGCTCCCAAATTTTGGCATTTACCATGGTCCAATTGAAAACCATACAAAAGAGATTTGTTGACTTCATATGGAACACAAAACATTAGACCTAAGAACGAGATCTATACCTATCAGTAGAGAAAGGCGGAATAGGATTAGTGCATCTAATGGCTAAACAAAAAAGCGTTCACAAGTTTTTAGGCCATTGAATAATAAACAGTGATAAAGGCGAAAAATGGGTCAGTATGATAGAGTACTTATTACAGTCGACCAATCTGCATAGAATATCATGACAAATACTCTCATGCTACAGTTGTTGTTATAAATGAGTAAGTTTAGTAGTGCGCATTTATAGTGGTCTAGGTTGAGAGACAGTGCGGCCTGGCGATTTCATGACGACGTTACCGGCATGGTTAACGAGATTCGCGGCACATGTATTTTCTTGTACTTATTAATGAAGTTGTCTGCTTATTATTATTAGTATCTTAATCGTTCAGTGTTTTAATAGAGTACACAACATAGCGCAGTCATTTTACATATTTATTTATTTATTGTACAGCCACAGGACAAATCCCAAATGGTACATTAACATATATACTAAGAACAATATAATAAATAGAAAGAATATAAAAATAATAGTGTAAGGGGCTTTAAACACTAAGGTTTGTACTTGTTTCTTGAACTGTTTAACTGTTACGTTGTATATGTTCATTTCAGGAAACTTTGCATCAACTTTATTGAAATTGGCAACTAACTTATTAATATATGCTGAAAAACCGTAAGTGGTACGGTTTTGATGCTCAAATAGAATCTGTCGGGAACAATTGTTCAAAATCTATGTAGCCATTTATTATTTTGTGTAAAAAAACGAGTAGAGCTGCCTGTCTATGCATTTCAAGGCTTTCTATACCAGCAAGTTGTAATCTCGCATTGTATGTAAGGTTTTTGTAAGGGTATCCTAGTTTCCAAAGCAGAAACTTCACGAATGTGTTCTGCACTCTCTCTAAGCGGTTCTTGCTAGAGTTGTAAATTGGTGACCATATAATACAATTGTATTCTAAGATACTGCGTACTAGACAGTTATACACTGTTTTTATTGCCTTAGCATTACCAATAGTTTCACAATTTCTTCTTATAAACCCTAGCATTTTAAATCCTTTTGCAATTACGTTATCTATATGATAATTAAAGTTGAGGTTTGGATCAAAAATAACCGCCAAATCATTTATCCTATCAACGGATTCTAGAGCACAATCATTGATTTCGCACTCATATGTTAAAGGCTCTCGCATTCAATAGAAACGCATTACTTTGCATTTTGTTATGTTTAGCTTTAGGTGATTTGTATTGCACCATTCAATTAAACTGTTAATGTCATTCTGAATATTTGTACAGTAATGTAAGTTTCCGACAGTAGTAAAAATTTTCAGGTCATCTGCATATAGTAGACACCTGGATTGACTAAAAATAGACACTATATCATTGATAAATAACAAAAAAAGAATTGGACCAAGGTGTGATCCCTGCGGTACACCTGAGAATACATGTATTTCTTTAGAAGTTACACCACATAGTTTCACATGCAGACGACGACCATGTAGGTACGATTCTATCCAGCCAAGATAAGAACCGCTCACTCCTATTGCCATTAACTTCTGTATTAATAATTTATGACAAGCACTGTCAAATGCTCTTGACAAATCTGTATAAATTACATCGACTTGTGTTCCATCTTGCACACTGTTTACCAAAAAGCTCTGGAAGATGGCCAAATTGGTGACTGTTGAACGGCTTTTATAGAAACCATGTTGCCCAATTCCTATCTGTTGCTTGTAAGTATAAAAAATTTCTTGTGAAATTATAGCTTCAAATATTTTAGCTATGACTGAGATTAGAGAAATTCCTCTGTAATTTTTTATTTCGTTCTTTGAACCTGATTTGACAATCGAATAAATCATTGAAAGCTTCCATATTTGTGGAAAATATGCTTCGCTAAATGATTTTTGAAATAATGTACAAAGTGGAGTAACTAAGGATTGTTTACATTTTTTTTATAAATACAGAAGATATACCATCACAACCAGTGCTCTTACTTCAATCCAGGGAAGCAATTCTGTTTAATATTTCATCTTCGTTAAAGAAATGCATTGATAATGTGCCATTGATATGACTGGTTATATTGTAGAGTTCATATCCATCATGTCGTGTGAAGCAAGATTGAAAATGTTCAGCAAAAGAATTTACTATTGCTACAGGATCGTCCATTGTAATATAGTTGTATACCATTAGTTTGGGTATACCTGATTTCTTTTTCATATGACCAAAAATATTTTAGGTTAGATGGTATCATTAATTCAGTGTTCGTTACGAATGTTAGGTAACACCAATTTATGAGAAATTTACATTCCTTTCTAGCTTGTGAATATTGGTTGTAGTCTGTTTGTAGACCGGTATGTATTATAAAATGAGTGATTTCACTACGAAACCGTCGGCTTTGAACTTCAATGGTAATCTGTGTGAAAACTGGAGAAGGTTCAGACAAAATTATGAGATTTTTATGGCTGCATCTGAAAAAATGAATAAACCATCTTCTATTAAGGCAAATATATTGCTCAGCTTAGCAGGTGAAGAAGCTATAGAACCTTATAATACTTTTGGTTTAAGTGAAGCTGACAAACAGAATGAGGTAAAAGTTTTAGAAGCTTTTGAAGTACACTGCAATCCTAAAAAAATGTCATTTAAGAAAGATTCAAGTTTCACAAACGTAATCAACTGGAAGGTGAATTGTTTGAGCATTTTCTCGCCGAAATTAAGATATTAACTCAAAATTGTGAACTTGGTTTGCTGCATGCTGAAATGATACGTGATCGAATAGTAATAGGTATTAATAGTGAATCCATGCAAGAAAAATTACTAAGGGATAGTAATTTAAGTCTTGATAAGGCTATTGAATATTGTAGGGCTGCAGAAATTTCTAAACAAGTAAAATCTGTGCAAGAAAAAGTAATGGAGGTTGTTAGTAAAGGGCGCAGCAGTAGCAATAATCCCGATCAAGGTTATGAAAGGAAAAATGATAATAAGTTTAATTGTGAAAGATGCTATAGCCGTCATGCCCCAAGGCAGGTCCTGCATTTAACAAGAAATGTATGCAGTGTGGTAAATTGAATCATTTTAAAATAGCTTGTAAGGTAAGAAATGTTAGACAAGTTGAAATGGGAAATCAAAATGTTGAAGAATCTGAGGATTTTCTTATCAATTTAGTATCAGTATTGTATTTAGATTCTGCAGGATATTGGTCTCAGAAAGTAAATGTTGGAACTGTGACCATTAATTTTAAATTAGATACTGGTGCAGAGGTTAATATTCTACCATATAAAACTTTTCAAAATCTTAATTTAAGTGACAGACTCCGTCCAACAAACATTAAGCTACAAGCATTTTGAGAAAATATTTTAACACCATTAGGAACTGTTAACTTAAATTGTTCGGTTAATGATGTTCAAAGTTTTGAAAAATTTTTGATTGTAAAAAATATTAACACACCATTATTACGTCTTGAAACATGCAAAAAACTTTGGTTCATAGAGTACAAAGCTTATCTCATTATGTTTCTAATTATAAAGATAAAGAACACTTTGTTAAAAGTAATCGAGAAATTTTTGAGGGTGTAAGAGTGTTAAAAGAAAAATGCAAAATCGAAATTAAGGAGGATCACAACCCTATTGTTAATCCACGCAGAAGAGTTCCACTTGTAATACGTCACAAATTAAAATTAGCTCTTGAAGAACTTGAAAGTAGAAACATTATTGCAAAAGTTGATAGTCCAGAAAACTAGGTCAGTAATTTGGTTATTATTGAAAAAAGAGATGGTTCGTTAAGAATATGTTTAGATCCAAAAAATCTTAATCTAGCTATTAAAAGACCTAAAAATGTATTAATACCCACTTTACATGATATAACTGCTAATCTTTGTAACAAAAAAGTATTCACTGTCCTAGATTTAAAGGATGGTTTCTGGCATATTGAATTAGACAAAGAGTCTAGTGACTTGTGCACATTTTCAACTCCATTTGGATGTTGGAAATTTTTAAGGTTACCGTATGGTTTGAGTATGGCTCCTGAATATTTTCAGTATATTAATACAAAAAATTTCGGTGACATCCCGCGTGTGCAAGTCTATTTTGACCATTTACTAATAGCAAGCAATACTGAAGAGGAACATTATAAAATATTAGAAAAAATGGTTAAACGAGCAAAGATGATAGGGGTTAAATTCAATATAAACAAAATTCAATTCAAAATAAATTCAGTTAAGTACCTAGGGCACATATTTTCAGATGAAGGAATTAAAATCGATCCGGCTAGGGTAAAAGCCATCCAAGCTATAAATAACCTTCACAACAAAAAAGAGTTGCAATCAATATTAGGGGTGATAAATTTTTTAAGAAATTTTGTAAAAAACATGTCCGAATTAACTTTTCCTCTTAGTGAGTTGTTAAAAAATGGAAATGAATTCCAATGGCTTCCTGTTCATACTGAACCATTATCGTCCATAAAGGATAAAATTCAAAATCCCCTGTGTTGGAAAATTCTGATGTGTCTAAAGAGATAACAATACAAGCAGATGCTTCCAAATTGGGTCTAGGATGTTGTCTAATGCAGGAAGGCAATACAATTTTTTATGCTTCGTGAAGCCTAAATAGTAATAAAGTGAATTTTGCTCAGATAGAAAAAGAATTGTTATCAATTGTTTATGCCACAAATAAGTTTCATTATTATATATATATGGTCGAAAGTGTAATGTCATTACTGATCACAAACCACTTGTTAATATTATGAATAAAAGTATATCTGACATACATTCTACACGCTTGCAACAAATGAAAATTAAACTACTAAAATATGAATTAGATGTTAAATACTTGCCTGGTAAATATCTATATGTCGCAGATTTATTATCTAGATTATTCTTGAACGACAATACAGATGCCAATACAGATTGGATCACAGAAGTGGTACACTGATTAAGCAAAAGTTTGATCATTACAGATAACAAAAGAAAAGAATTTGAAATAGAAACAAAAAATGACGTAATTCTTTCAAAATTAAAACACAATTTTTATAATGGTTGGCCAGAAAACAAAAATAAAGTCCAAGAAGATGATAAATTTTATTATAAGTACCAAGACCAAATTTCAGTGGAAGAAAATTTAATATTTTTTGGTCGCAGAGTTGTAGTACCTTCAAGACTAAAGTCTTACATCCTATGTTTACTTCATGAATCACATTGTGGCATTGTACGTACAAAATCATTGGCCCGAGAAACAGTTTATTGGCCTGGGTTAATGACCGATATTGAAAATTAGGTGGTAAATGTAGTATTTGTGAAAGGTTTCTTAACTCAAATTGCAAAGAACCACTGATTGCACATGAAATTCCTGACATACCTTTTAACAAAGTTGCATGTGATTTCTTAGATGTTGCTGGGAAAACTTATTTAGCACTTCAAGACTATTATTCAAAATTGTTGGAACTAGTTCCTGCCCAAAACAAAACATCTCATGAAGCTATATGTATTTTAAAAAAGATATTTTCAGTTCATGGCATACCCAAATTTGTTGTTGCTGACAATATGCCGTTCAATTCATTAGAATGTAAAATTTTTGCCAGCAATTGGAACTTCAATTTTATTACATCATCTCCAAATTATCCCAGGAGCAATGGACTTGCCGAACGAGCAGTTCAAACATGTAAAATATGTTAAAAAAATGTTCGTTACTTGATCAAGATATTGAACTATATTTACTTCAATATCGAAATACTACAATACCTGGGCTTAACCTATCACCGGCTCACATTTTATTTAACAGAAGATTGAGAACAAAGATTCCAGTTCATACAGATATACTCCAACCTGAAAATAGTATTCATACAAAATTAGTTGAAAATCAAAATAACTATAAGAAAGCATATGATAAACATGTCAAAATTCGTAAGCATTTTAATCCGGGAGATAATCCATTAATCCAGAATAATAATATGTGGGAACCTGCTAAAATAGTTAGTAAACATGAAAGCCCGAGGTCGTATATTGTTGAAAATCAGCTAGGAAATAAACTAAGGAGAAATACAATTCATTTAAAGCCCACACATACGGATTTTAAAATAGGCATAGAAGTTGATTTACATGATACCAATGGCAGGTCCAATGATAACGGTGTTGAAGGTTCCGATAGTGTTGAGGGTTTCGATAAATTACCTTCCAACGGTAATTCAGATAAAAGTAGAGATAATGCGGTAACTGAGACAAGTGTAAATATGACTGATGGTGATATAGTAAATGCTAGACCTAAGAGAGATGTAAACTTACCAAAACGGTATACAGACTTCGTAATGACATTTTGATTTAGTTTGTAAGTTGATTTGTGATAACTTAATTGTGTAACTAAGGTACCTTATGAATTTGGTTGTAGATTTATAAAAGGGGGAGATATAAATGAGTAAGTTTAGTAGTGCACATTTATAGTGATCCGGGTTGAAAGACAGTGCGGCCTGGCGATTTCATGAGGACGTTATCGACATGGTTAACGAGATTCGCGGCACATGTATTTTCTTGTACTTATTAATAAAGTTGTCTGCTTATTATTATTAGTATCTTAATTATTCAGTATTTTAATAGAGTACACAATAGTTATAAAGACACTATAAGTAACAACTATGCAAACGCGTTTATAGAAAATCTAGTGACAACATGGTACGGAACAAATACTGTATATCATTACTTCCCCACTTGCATGAATGATATTCAGTACATTCCAACCACTAACTGCAGCAGCTTACTTACCACAACTACAAAACTCCTTGGCTTAGTAAGAAATGAGCTCAATATAGGTTTTATACTATTCAAAATTTTCCAGTCGTAACAGCTGGAAAAGTGTAGTAGAAGAGTGTTTAAAGTTTAACACCCTCCCCCACCTTCAATTAGAAACGACCTATTAACACATCGAAAGAATTAAAATTAGCTTGAACTCTTTTGAAGGACAGTGTTGCGACATACAACGAATTAAAGAGCCTATAATCATATGTGTCCCATCACCAAACGGCACTACCGAGATAAAGAAATAGAACAGATGTAAACTCTCTAACTTTTTCACTGCCAAACACTACGGAATTACTGGCAACCAATTGGTTAGACAGGACAAGACTGTAATAGCGTGGAGGTTTTAAAGAATCGCTTAGCAGATGCAATCTTTTTAAACAAAATCGGCGTTCTCAATTCAACAAAGTGCCCCTTTTTTATTGATGTGAGAAATCGTGGCATATAATGATAGACTGTCAAAGAACTGTGCAACTATGATGTTTTGTCAGGAGCCTAATAAAGCCTCTGACGAAAATCTACTTTATCAATGAAAAACAAATGTTACAGATTTGAATGTAGGTTGGAACCAAAAAAGCTAGCGAATTTCTTAATTACGATGACAAAAGGTTCCATATACTGCTTATTCTTGAACAGTGTTCGAAATAACATGAGTCGTGGGGAACACATCAACGTATTTAGGACATGTCTCATCTGAAGAGTTACAAAAAAATTCATTTGGCATTTAAGTAATAATTCAATGCAACACTTTGAACAAACATGGGCAACCAATAAAGCGATTTGCTGAGTTGAAAACAACACACTCAACCTGTCTAATCCGTTACGAATCGGTTAACCGTAATTGAAGTATTGTCTACTATTGACGACAATCATGAAATACATTAAATTAATACACACACGCACACACACACCCATGCACGCATACACACATCCACACACGCACGCATGCACGCACCCACACACACACACACACGCACGCATACACACACACACACACACACCGTTTTACAAAAATCATTAGGTATTTGTGCTATAAGTATGTGCAAATGGGATGTGTGTGGAACATGTTTCTCACTAAGCACACAACTCAACTGACTTTGCTGTTAATTGCTTTAGAGATGGTGCACACTCCCACTTAGTCTGCATGGAGATTGATTTCTCAATATGCAGCGTAATTTAAATTTTAACGGTTTGCATGGTTCCCCATCATGCACTGTTCCCTTAAACGTATCAGCAGTGTTATTATTTTGCACCAGGACATCATTGAATAAGTTAGAAATGTTGTCCCAGACTGAAATTGGATGTGCATGGTCATCTCACAAAAGTAATAAAAGAGTAGGAGATAAGTCGCTGCAATAATGCATCTGCTAAAAAAATTGATTAAAAAATTTCCAAAAAAAAGGATGATAGTATTCGAGCAGAAATGACTAAATTGCTTCCTAATTCCACATTATCCTTACATAGGTAAGCATTTATTACAAATACAACAACTCATTGAAGGATAATGTGTTTGTAGTATTGGACAAAGACAAATACTGGATCGGCTATTATTTCAGATGGAGCAAAATTTATTACAAAATGCTTGTCAGTGGAGTTTAATGATAAAGCTAGAGATATTTCAAATGATCTCATTGAAAAGTTGCTGTAAAGAGTTTTTCAAAAGCACTTTTACTGATGATCCATTCACCATAGAAAACTGTGCAAAACTTCAAATAGAAGGTGGCATTTAGAACGTCAGTATAGGGTTACTGCATCCTGTATTTATGAAATTTTTACTTGTAAAGGAAAAGACTGGGTAAACAAGCGTAAAAGATATTTTTGGTCTAAACCTTTCTTAAATAAATACACTAAGCATGGATCAAAGAAGAACCAAATGATCTAAAATCTTTTATAAATGTAAGTGGGTTTGGTGTTAAAAGATTGGGATTAATTATGTCTACTTTCAATCGATGGTTAGCAGCTTCATGTGATGGAGTAGTTTTGCATGTAGAGAAACATGTTGTACTTTTAGAGATTAAATGCCCGTTTGAAGCTAATATTAATCAGTTTTATTCACGTAATAATATCCACGTACTAGGCTCTAAAGATACTGTGAAAAATGTCATTAAAGCATCACCCTTTTATGTTGAATTTGTTAATGATATTTATTGTTTAAAAAGGAAACATAAATATTTTGCTCAAATACGGCCAAAAAAGGCTATATTAAATTTAAATTTTGTTATTTTGCAATTTATTGTTCTTTTAACAACAGTATGTGCATAATAGAAGTGTCATTTGATCCTGAATGAGATATTATTTACTGTAAAGGAAAAGTGCTTCAAATTTATGATACATGAAGCATGCAAAACTGTAGTCCTAAATTAGATGTAAGCATTGTAAATATTTATTAAATATGTAACTAATATGAAGGATAACTATCACTAATTATTCTTTTATTGTTATAAAATGTATGTATATATTTCATACATTTGTCTATTAGTACATTAAAAAAAGTTAAGCGCCTGTTTTATTTTATAAATTTATTATCTGAAAAAATTTGTGATGACATATTTGTTATAGCACAAGCGATGAAAAAATGTCATCTATATGTTTGACCAGTGACCATTCTAGTTTACCTCCGAATATCTTAAATAAGTTAATTTGCCGATTTATACGCATGTACTCTAGCAGTAGCTATTTTGGGATTATAAATTGCCTCTTCTTTAGTTAATTGACTCTTGCATCTCAAAAACAGAGGCCGTTAAACAATTTAATACCTTTACTTGCACGCAAATCATCAATTAAAAATCCTATATCAACCATTTTCTGGTAACATATTTATCAAACCACTATCTTCAAAAATACACTTATCTGAAGCTTCACCTCCATAAGCTTTGCTTACGCAAGTGATTACACCAGCTGGTGAAATGCCAGTCAACAACCTCACCGTTTGATTTGATTTGTAATGAGAATAAAATCGAATCTCACAGCGCAAACATTTTGTTCTTTCTGCTAAAATTTCTGTACAATCTAATATAACCTGTGTGTCTTCAAAATATAGAAAATAGTGAGGCACATTTCTCACAATTTCTGTAGTTTGCGGAAAGTATGTAGCTGGCTTTAATACTTGCACAAGAATTTTTAGTATAAAAAGAAAATAAGTTCAACATAAGCAATATTAATACCAAAAAGTACTGCTAAAACTGCAAAACTAAGATCACATTTTTTATGTTTATAAAAGTTAGTAAGATTTAGCTTTTTATCCACTGAAACTTATCAAAACTTTATCAGTTATAATCAAATCACTCAGCAGTTGAAATTGCTGGAGTATAAACTTGAATTTCAAAACCTTTAAATGTTTTTGGTCCATTGTAATTTGGTTGTTACTTTAATAATTCAAGTAAATTGGAGGCATCTTGCAGCTCTGAATCTGTGTTGTGATGTGTTAGATTTACATTCCGCTTTCTTAATTTTGTTTCGTTTTATTAAAGGCTCATTGCTGTAAATTTTTTCAGGTGCGGATGATTCTACAATTGGTAAATTCTGAGAAGGAACTGCAGTTGATTTCAATTTTCTGCCACTGTGTAGTGTATTGAAATATAAAAATTTATATTAATGTCAATATACGATGAACTACCTTGTACACATGTAAAAGCTTTAACCTATCACTTAAAATAGTTATTTTTCATTTAACACTTACTCATAAAATAATCACCATTCTAAGATGCAAAGAAGGAACTAACATATTAGGTGTTACTTTTTTTTCAATTTTTAGCTTATAAGCCCACATTGTTTGTCAATTCAGATACTGTTTTCTATACATCCTTCGAAGAATAACATGTCCTTTCCCTTTCTTGGGAAAAATGTTGAAAAGAAGTTTACGGATTCAAATCAAGTAAAAAACATAAATACTACTAATGCGTTTATGGGGTTTTGTCGTCCTTGCAAATCACAGATAATTCCAAATGCTACGATAGATGGAGCATCAACTATCAAGAATTATCAATGCATTTACAGTATGTGATTTGGTTATTATGGGGCACCTACTGTGGAATAGTTAAATCTCATACAGAAATCTTACACATTTAACTTTTACAATGTAACTATATTTGCTACTATACTAAAACACCAAATTGGTTAAACATTAGTCGAATCGGCGGAATCCGCATCACAAAACATGATATTTTTATTTTTGACTTCTTAAATGAAGCTCTGATTTATGATTAAAAACTATCGTTTCTCGGTTGTAGTAATGTAAAACCGTAAGCATGGAACAGATCATCCACTCCGTTTGTGGACTTACGCGCACCTGCTCCGACTCCGATAACGGAGTAAGGTGCAAGAAACTAGGTTCACAGGGGACCTATGTCCACTGGGCGGGCTCCTGACTCCTTCCAACCTTAATATACACTCCAGCACGCGTACAGTTGCTATTGGAACTTGAAACCTTTGTTTGGTTTAGGGCCAGGCATTAACTTGAATACGATGAATTAACGACGCATTCCTAATAATTATTTTATAAATACAATGAATATATACAGTAAGTTTATAATTATTAAACATATAATAAATACTTGTTTTTAATACGGATGTGTTTAATGTGAGGCCGAATATTATATTAAGTATAAATAACCACTTGATTACTGTGTTAAACATTTAATAAGAACATTACATATTACATTAATCTTGTCTTGCATAATGAATAGACATGACATGACCATAGATTAGTAAGTAAATATAGATAGGCAACTCCCCTTATTATTTCAAAAGCATAATGAGCGCCACTCGCGATGCGAGTATGAACTACCTTCATTGGCGCCAAATTTAAATTTTTCTGTCATTTTAGGAATACAGGTTTGTGAAATGCACTATGAAGATTTCAAGGACGTTTTGTTATGTAATTACGCTAATGGTACAGAAAACAAACTCTTTTAAATAAAACAAAATTTATTGTTAAGTGAAATCATTTGTCAACATTTCAAAAAATGTAGCTACAGTATTATAAAATGAGGCAGAATTGATAATTTACAGTATGTCCCTGAAATTCCTATAAGTGCCTTTCATAAGTTTAATATTCACAACAACAAACATTTTTTGTTTATTTATTTAAAAATGAATGAGCAACTCCAATTTTTACAAAAGAAATTTAAAATGCATGTTACATGTTAACATATCTGAAAGGTCATACAGTACATTGGATAATTCAAAAACATCCTAGTCAACAATACTAACACAAAAGTAAAAGCAATGATCACTTTAGGTACCTTGAAGCTGTAACATAGGAACAAAATTCATTCAATCTTTACGACCAACTGCTGCGCACCATAAACGACAAATCTATAAACACAAGAATGTTATAAATAAAAAGTATCCTGTATCAAAAAACCATAAATAATTATGATAATTTTGAAAATACTGAAATAGTTCAGCATTTAGTTAAAATTAATAAGCAATTAAAAATGTTTGAAGAACTTACCTCAGGATCCTTTGGTAAACAATGAGTTCTTACAATTACAATAGTTTACAACCAGCAATGGAACACTTAAATTCCATTATTTAAAATTGAATCTTAAACTCAAATCATAAATAAATATCACAGATGAACACAAATTCTAAATATTTGACTAAATAAATATTCTTTGTGAAACATATGACAGATTTGCCGGTAAAGTAATATTTTTCGTTAATTTCTTTATTATAATTAGCGACGACAACGCTTCGGTGTTGCGAGTACCTATTAAAACACGGAACTGTCAAATGCCAGGAGTGCGCCTGCCCCGGACATGACATACGTACATTGACGTATTGACCTTAGACCTATTACTAAAAGGGATGTGTTCCCAAACACTTCGCTACACTGAACACCTCCCCCTTAAAGATTAAGTTTCACTGCCGGTTTGATAATGCGCCCATATCTTGATCTATTATAACTAATCACAGGTTCCTTCTTATGGTTATTATCGACTACATTATCAAATAACAAATTTAAATCATAATTATCAGAATCGTCATTATTAACAGTACATAGTTTGTCATTAACATTTGTTTGTGATTCATCATAACAATTTTCAGGATACAACTCAGGTTGAAGTACAAAGTCGTCACACTTATGTTTGGTAATAGATGGTTTTAGCTGGCTCGTATTACGACCTACTATTTTGTTTTTGCTATGCTTACATATCCAATATGATTTTGGTTCAACTGCTTTTTCCAATACTGTAGCTTTATACCACACTTTATCTATTGAACTTTTTACAACCACCTTATCCCCCTTTTTAAATTCTCTTTCAGGTTTTCGACTAGTTTTATCATAATGTATTTTAGTTTTATTTCTCTGTTCACATAGAGATTTATAAATTTGATTTTGAATTTTAGGTTCAAGTTTATTTTCTGAAATTGGGAGTTCTGTGCGAAGTACTCTACTTTGTAAAATTTGAGCTGGGGATGCATTTAATCCAATTATAGGACAGTTATTATATTCTAGTACAGATTCTCTAAAATCGGTTTTATCTTCATAACTTTTACGTAATATTCTTTTCCCTATATGAACAGCTTTTTTGGCTAAACCGTTGCTCTTATGGTAGTGCGGAGTACATGTGAATACTGTAATATCTTTACTTTTATAATAATTTTTACATTTTATAGAAAGAAAGGGTAAATTGTCAGCGATTAGAAATTGAGGGTACCCGAATCTACTAAAAACATCTTGCATTGCATTTATTACTGCGTCAGAAGTTTTATTTGGTAAACGACATATTTCCAACCAATGTGAAAAATAGTCCATTACAATTAGCTATGGTTTAGAACCGAATTCTAAAATATCAACTCCTACTCTGTTATATCGAAGACTTGGGACAGGATGCGACATAAGTTTTTCTTTAAAATCGTTTGGCATATATTTCTCACATATCCTACATTTTTTTATGAAATTGGTGATATCTGAAGCTAATGTTGGCCAATAAAATAATTGTCTAGCCTTGTGGATAGTTTTGTTTATCCCTAAATGACCTTTATGAAGAACATTTAAAATGCGATTTTGAAGACTTTTTGGAACAATCAATTTGTCGTTAACTAATACTAAACCTGCTTCCACATACAAGTCATCTCTTAAATTATAATATGGTTTACATTTTTCAGGTATTTTATTAACTTTTGGCCATTCACCGTAATAATAATCAGACAGTAACTTTAAAACTTCATCGTTAGCTGTTGCTTTTCTAAATTTAATTCTCATTTCACTAGTCATTGGAAAATGTTTAGTTACAACATGAACCATTTCAAGCATTTCGCGATCAAAAGTTTTCTGTTTTACACTAGCCCTAGACAACATATCTGCGAATTGAACTTTATTGCCTGGCACGTAATATACATTTAAATTATATTTTAACAATTTTAGTCTTAACCTTTGTAAACGTACTGATCCTATTTTACAACGTTCATGGTACGTGACACACAAGCTACAAGCTTTAATATATTTTCGTATTCTTGAAACATACAACATCCTAAGCCATTTTTAGATGCATCGCATTGAAGTACGATCTTCTTTTTCGGATTATATGATACCAATGCAGGAGAATCAGTAATTAATTTCTTTAATTTATTAAAAGTCTGTTGGTGGCTTGGTAGCCAACTCCACTCAACATTTGTTTTTAATAATTCACATAACGGACTCATGTATTCTGACATATTTGGTACGTACCGTCGTACATAATTAAAAGATCCTATAATTCGTTGGAGTTCACATTTATTTTTTGGACTTTCTAACTTTTGTAAAGCGTCTATGCGTCCCTGATCTATCTGAACGCCCAAACTTGAAAAAATTTGGCCTAAGAATTTAACCTGACTGTGCGAATTGAAATTTATCCACATTAAATTTTGTGTTTGACTCTCTAGCGCGAGTTATTACTTCTAATACTGTCTTGTCGTGTTCATCTTGCGTAGACCCAGCGACAATCAGGTCGTCATGACAAATAATTAAATTTTCAATATTTCCAAAAATACTTTCAACTTTTTCCTCAAACAAGTCTTGGGAGTTTGACAACCCGTAAGGTAATACAATATATCTGTATACCCCAAAGGGAGTTGCAAAACAACATTTCCAAGAAGAGTCTTCATCTAAACTTAAATGATGAAAACCCTCTGATAAGTCGAAAATTGTAAAAATCTTTTTACCGTACAATTTGGCATTTATTTCTTCAATATTTGCATTAAGCCGTGGCTTCCTAACAATACTTTTATTAAGATCGGAAGGATCTAAACACAATCGTATTTTACCGTTAGCTTTCTCTACTAACACGATTCTATTTATACTTACTCTAACATCTATATTCTCGACTTTAACTATAGCTTTTCGATTAACAAGCCGTTTTAACTCGTCTTCGTAAGCTTTACGAATAGCCAATGGTACTTTAGTTGGAGGGTAACAAACCGGTTTAAAATTTTCATTTGTGGTTATACTACAATTACCAGGAAACCTACCAGATCAAGTAAACACATCTATATTTTGCTTAATAAATAATTCTGCACTAGAATTATTCTTCATTTCGAATGAACCTGCACCTTGCCGAAGTTCTAAATTACTAGAACAGGTGAAATGGCTTGCGTGTTCTAATGAGCTAAAGAGCCAAACTACAGGTCCAACCAAAGTAGTAGGGTCGTTAGTGAGGAACCAGACTAAGACAGGTCCCCGAAAGAAGGCAGCGGCTCTTTCGGTACTTAGATTGGCAGAGACCATAGGGGTCGGTATGGCAGTCTAAGACACACTACCACGATGTGGAAGGCAACGGGAAACCACCACATTATCTCCCTAGTACACAGCGTACTTAAATTGTAACAAACATGATGGCATTCTCTGGGGTAAAAGATTCCGGAGTTAAAATAGTCCCCCATTCGGATCTCCGGGAGGGGACTACTTCGGATGATGCGATCGGAAAGTTAAAAATAAGAGTCGGGAACATTCTGCGAGTCGGAGCGTGGAATGTTAGAAGTATGAAGCAAGAAGGTAAGCTAGAGAACCTAAAAATCGAAATGAATAGGTTATCACTAGACATAGTAGGGATCAGCGAAGTTCGGTGGCCAGAGGCGGGGGATTTTTGGAGTGGAGACTTCAAGGTAATTCATACAGGAGCAGAGGACGGAAATTTGGGTGTGGGGATAGTTATGCGGAAAAAGATAGGATACTGTGTAGAAAATTACTTACAAAAGAACGAAAGAGTACTCATGGTTAGATTAGAATCTAAACCGGTAAACACAGTAATAATACAAGTATACATGCCCACCTCTAGCTACAGTGACGAAGAGGTAGAAGCCATCTACAAAGATATCGAAGACATATTAAGATACGTAAAGGACATGAAAATTTAATAATTACGGGGATTTTAATGCTGTGGTAGGTGAGGGTAGGGAAGGAGCGGTAGTAGGTTTATTTGGTTTAGGCACGAGAAACGACAGGGAAATAGGCTGGTAGAATTTTGCGACAAGAACAATTTAATCATCACAAACACATTATTTCAACATCATGCTAGAAGACGATATACGTGGAAGATGCCAGGAGATATAGGACGATATCAAATAGATTACATTCTTGTTAGACAACGGTTTAGGAATCAAGTAAAAGACTGTAGAAGCTACCCAGAAGCAGATATAGATACTGACCACAACATCGTAATTATGAAGGCCGCACTTAAATTTAAAAATCTGAAAAAGAGGAACGGAAAAAGACACTTGGACTTAGAGAAACTAAAAGACAAAGATATTCAAGTAAGATTCGAAAAAAAGTCAAATGAATTGCTGAATGATATCGGGAAAATATCTGAAACTAAGGAAGTAGAAACAAAATGGAATAACATTAAATCCAGCCTAGACATGACGGCCAGAGATATTTTGGGGTATACACAAAAAGAAAATAAGAAACCATGGATAACGAAAGATATCGTGAATTTAATAGAAGAAAGACGAAAATACAAAAATAAATCAGACGAAACAGGAAAACAGAGATACAAACCATAAAATGGGAAATTATTCGAAAATGCAGGAAAGCTAAAGAACAATGGATTGATGAAAAGTGCAAAGAAGTACAAACTAAGATGGAAATAGGAAAGACAGACGAAGCATACAAATTAATTAGAATGAATTTTAGGGATATAAAACCGTATAGCAAAAATATAAGGGACGCACAAGGAAACGTCATTATAGAAAACGTAGAGAAAGTGAGTAGATGGCAAGAATATATAGGGAATTTATATGCAGGAGAGGAACTAACTGCATTAGAACAGGAATCAGACATTGAAAATGATGACTTGGGATATCCTATACTTCCAGACGAGTTTGAATTAGCATTAAAGAGTCTGAAAAATGGTAAGGCGCTGGGTACAGATAAGGTGCAAGCAGAAACTCTAAAAGCCGCTGGACAAGCAGTAACAGAACGTCTCTTCCAACTTGTAAGCTATATGTATGAGACAGGCGAGATACCCAAAGATTTCAAACGTAGCATCATAGTAACTATACCAAAAAAAAAAAAGGCGCGGATAGATGTGAAAATTTTCGAACAATAAGTTTGACAGCACACGTGTCAAAAATATTAACTAGAATTGTGCAAAGACGAATGGAAAAACGAGCTGAAGAAATACTAGGAAGACCAATTTGGGTTTAGGCGAAACAGGGGAACACAGGAGGCTTTTTAGCTCTGAGAGTGATAATGGAGAAAACAATAGAAAAGGAAAGCATGTATATAGGGTTTGTAGATCTGGAAAAAGCATTCGACAATGTAAATTGGAAAAAAATGTTTGAAATACTCAAAAAGATTGGAATGAGTTATAGGGATAGACGAATAGTACATAGCTTATACAAAGAGCAAACAGCAGTAATAGAATTAGAGCAGGAACGTAGAGAAGTAAACATTAGGAAAGGGGCGAGACAGGGATGTGCCCTATCCCCATTGATTTTTAACTTGTACATAGAAGAGGCAATGAATACTGTGAAATGCAGAAAGACATTTGGAATTACTATGCAGGGACAAAAAATTGATATGCTTAGATTTGCAGATGATATAGCGGTATTAGCGTCTAGCAAAGAAGAGTTAGAAGCGGCTCTTAATGAAATGGAAACGGTTCTAACAGAGAGATACGGTATGAAAATTAACAAAACTAAAACTAAAGTTTTAGTTTGCAAAGGTTGGAAAAAAAAATCAAAAACAAGAATACAAGTGTGTAACAGGAACTTACAAGAGGTTAAGGATTTCTGCTACCTAGGAAGCCAAATAACGCAAGATGGGAAAAGCACAAAAGATATAAAACAAAGATTAGCACAAGGTCGTGCTACATTTAACAAGAAAAAGCAACTATTGTGCTCAAAGACCACAAACATAGAAACAAGGAAAAGATTGCTTAAAACATATGTGTGGAGCACAGCACTGTACGGCTGTGAAGCCTGGACAGTAAGAGAAGCGGACAAGAAAAAGGTAGAAGCCTTTGAAATGTGGTGTTACAGGCGTATGATGAAGATATCATGGACAGACAAAGTTAAGAACGAAGAGGTACTAAAAATGGTAGGGGAAGAAAGAAATATGTGGAAAACGGTAAAAAATAGGAGAGACAGGATGATAGGCCACATACTACGGCATGAGGGAATAGTGTGGAATATTTTAGAAGCAGAGATAGGAAAAAAGAGAAGAAGAGGCAGACCTAGATTAGACTACTGCACACAGATAGTAAAAGATGTAGGCTGTAGAGGTTTCAGGGAGATGTGTAGGCTAGCCCAGAATAGAAATCAATGGAGGTACGCATCCAACCAATCCCAAGATGGATAAACTAATGACGAAAAGATAACTGTGCGTAAACATGATGATTATTATAAGTAACTACAAGAATTGGTTGGGCAATATTCTCAAATAATGTTAAGTGTGTGAAAGGATTTACTGGAAAACCATTATTTCGGCAAATGTCTAAGTGATGGGGGATCTTGGTAGCCACAGGTTGCTTAACCTCCCTCACTGAATCTCGGTAAAATAGGGTATAAAATTAGAAAACAATAGAAAGGGAACGAGCTGAATACACATACTCCCTGAAAAAAAGAAAAAGAAGAAAACCACCAAAAACGCAAAATCAAAGAAACTGCCTATATAACCCTACATAAAAATAACTGCGTTGCAAACGAATCCGTGACTTTCAGTAAACAATGGATTCCATTACTAAAAGAAATAACAAAAGAAATAACAAATGAAAATCAAATGCCCACAATATCTAGGTAGCATTGCAAGTTTTTCCTGGGTTTTCCTTGCAATATTAACATGAAATACAGCCTACATACATGATTTCTATTTATAATTAAATTAACTAATTACTTAAAAATAAGCATATTAACAATCCTTGTAAAACAGCATTGGTATCTGACAAGTATAAATCCACAATAAGGTTACCTCAAAACCATATACAATCTCCGTTGAACAGTATTGGTATCTGACAAGTGTAAACCCGCCATAGGGTCGCCTCAGATCCATATACAATCTTCATAGAACAACATTGGTATCTGGCAAGTGTAAACCCGCCATAGGGTCGTCTCAGATCCATATAAATCTTCATAGAACAACATTGGTATCTGACAAGTGTAAACCCACCATAGGGTCGCCTCAGATCCATATACAATCTTCATAGAACAACATTGGTATCTGACAAGTGTAAACCCGCCATAGAGTCGCCTCAGAACCATGTTAAAATCTACCAAAGAGGTAACTTAAATCATAATGAATTTTCCCCCTCAAAATAAATATTAAAAAAAAACTACTACTTAAGCCTTTCAATAATGCAATCGCACACTTCTTTAATAACCATCCTCTCAATTGTATAAATAGAAACATGTTAAAAAATGTTTTCCAATTCCAAGTTATTGAATTTATATAAAATTCACCAATAAAAATTAATCAGCTGATTTCACGTTAAGCGTATTGGCTACCTAAAGAAAGCCGATCCCAGGTCGCAACACAAATTGAAGGCAATCATTCTGTTAAACTTTAAAAATTTTGCTTAGTATACTCAAACCAAATATTTCAAACATCAATAAATCAAAGTCACCTTCAATTTATGTCATAAATGCCAAACTTGAAGTTTTATTATAATTTTGACAACGATCCTAGGTCATGGATCGAAACGTAAATAAAGTTGATTTTAAAAACTATGAGTGGTTTAATTCCCAAAGAAGATTAACCTGAATACACATGCTGTGTGAGAATTTCAGGGAACTATGTAGGCTAGCTCAGAATATAAATAAGTGCAGGTACGTGTCCAAACAGTTTTGAGACGGAAAATCTAATGGCTGCGAAATACCTGCAACTAATGTTAACTGTGCGAAAAGATAAATTGGAAAATATATTAAATCGCCAAATGATTAAGTGTTGGGAGAACTTGGCAGCCACAGACTGCTTACCTCCCTTCACAACCATTGAAGGTCGGAGAAATAGGGCATATAACTGTAAAACAATAGAAAGTGATCGAACTGCATCTAACAAGAAAGAACAACGCCTATGAGGAAAGACAACAAACAGAATAAGAAGAAAATTGTTGAAAGCATATGTGTGGAGCACAGCACAGTATGCCTATGAAATACAGACAGGCTGAAATGCAGACAGAAAAACGGTAGCAGTCTTTTGAAATGCTCCAGATGTATGAGGACGATAGCATGGACAGACAAAGATAATAACAAATAAGTTACAGAAATAGTAGGGGAACAAGGATATCTGGGGAAAAGAGAAATAGTAGGGCGGAATACGTTCTAAGGCATTTTTGGGGAATAGTATGTGATATATTACAAGCAGAGATAGGAAAAAAGAGGTAGATGTAGACCTAGATCAGACAGTTATAGATGCAAACTGTGCATATTTCAGGGAAATCTGTAGGTTAGTTCAGAATAGGGAACAATGATGGTACGCGTCTAACCAGTTCTAGGACTGAAGACCTAATGATGATGAGAATTATTCTTAACTTCAACATTTCTAATTCTTTTAATCATATTCATTTGTAAGCATGTCTGACCACCAAGTAAAACCTGATTTGCATCCTTCACAATAACAAAATCCTCATAGCAATCTGCACCTCTAAATTTACAATGCAAATTAACGATGCCAAGTGCTTTTGTGGTACTCCATTCAAAAGCTTTTAAAATATAATTGATTGGTCTAACCCTAAATTGGTTATCTATACTTTTAAACATTTTAAGTGGCATGATATTCACATCAGCACCTGTATCAAGTATAGTTTTAAATTTCTTATTTTCAATCTGAATAACCTCTTCCCACAAACTAATCTTATCTATTGTCTTAAGTCTACAATTACTTACTAACATTTCAGTTGAGCTATTACTATCATGCTCTATGTTTCTTACATTCTTAACAACACATGATTTAGCAAAGTGATTCAATATACCACACTTTCTACAATTTTTTCCATAAGCCTGACATTTACGTGGGCCGTGCTTAGTTTGACAACGCTCGCAATTAAATTCATTGTTGTGCTTATCATTATTAAAATTCTCACTTTTCTTACCTCGAGGCTTATATTTGCCCCTTTTTCCAATATTATTGGTCTCATATACCTCTTTCTGCAAAATTCCAAATCCATCGTTGGTGCCTTGTTGAAATTGTTGATTCTGCTGCTTGCTTTGTTTGTTTGTTCTACAAAATTGTATTGCCTTTTCCAACGTAAGTTGATTGACACGCAATAAAGCTTCTCGATTAGTGGAGTCCCTGATTCCCATTACCATTTTATCGTGGAGTGCTTTATCCTCTGGCGTTTGGTTAGCGTCTACAACGTTATAATTACATGACTTAACGAGGTACTTACAATCAGTTAAAAAGTGTTCGAAGCTTTCACCTTCCTTTTGCGTTCGTTGTAAAAAATTATACCGCTCAAAACATTCATTTACCCTTGGATTAACATATTTATCCAGCATTTCCATCATATAGTTATAATTGTTTTTTTGCTCTTTAGGTGTTGTGAAAGTTGACATGATTCTAGCAGCTTCCGTGCACATAATATTTCTTAAAATTGATAATTTAATTTTATCGGCAGCTTTGTGCTGACCAATTGCGACCATGTAGTCTTCGAAGACCGTTTTCCAGAATGACCATTCAACCGAAGCATTTTGTCCTTGTAAATCAAAATCAGGGGGCAGTTTTACTGGTCCTGCGCCCAAACTCAAGCCTAGATTTGCCATATTTATACTTAGTTTCATGTGGTTTTACAATTAACCTAAAAATTTCTAACGTGGTTTGTTAAACTTCAGCTTTTTACAAAAATTTCCGCAGCGCCATGTTTAATGTGAGGCTGAATATTATATTAAGTATAAATAAACACTTGATTACTGTGTTAAACATTTAATATAAACAGATTACATATTACATTAATCTTGTCTTGCATAATGAATAGACACGACATGACATACGTACATTGACGTATTGACCTTAGACCTATTACCAAAAGGGATGTGTTCCCAAACACTTCGCTACACTGAACAGGATGTACTTACTTGGTAAACAGTGTTCTGTTAAAACTATTTTCTACTTAGGCGTAAATAACGTTTTTGATACTGAAACGCCATTTGTAAGTTGAATTTACTGTCGGCTGAGAAACGGGACGTAAATTTTATTTACTTTCATTAGTACGAAACTCGTAAATGATAGATTACTAAATCAAAAACCACAGTTACAAACATGGTTACGTGTCCTAACCCATATTAAATAATTTATCTCTTATTATGTATTTGAATTTATGAACTTAATTACGATTTCTAATGATTTTGAGATCATTATCATTAGGTGTTCAGTCCTAGAACTGGTTGAACGCGTACCTTCATCGTTTCCTAGTCTAAACCAACCTTCACATTTTGCTGAAATTTGCTCAGTCTGCATCTATCCCTATCTGAGTGCGAAATTCTGATCTCCCCTACCTATCTTTTCCTATATCTGCTTGTAATATATCCCATACTATTCTCCAGAAATGGCTTAGAACCTATCCTGTCCTATTTCTCCTATTTTTCGTTTTCCACAGATATCTTTATTCCTCTACTATTTCTACAACCAATTTGTTATTACCTTTGTCTGTCCATGCTACCATCCTCATACATCTGAAGCACAACATTCCAGAAGTCTTCTATTTCTTTCTGTTTGCTTTTCCTACTGTCTATATTTCATAGAAGTACTGTGCTGTGCTCCACACTATGCTATGAAAATTTTTCTTCTAGTATCTATGTTCATTGTCTTTGAACATAGCTATTGTTCTTTCTTGTTTGATGCAGTTCGGTCACCTTCTATTGTTTTACAGTTTATACCCCATTTCCTTGATATTCAGTGGTATGTGAAGGATGGTAAGCAGCCTTTGGCTGCCAAGTTCTCCCAGCACTTGAACCTTGTCGAATTAATAGTTTTTCCAATTTATCCTTTTGCACAATCAACATTAGTTGAAAATATTTCACAACACCTGTAGTTGTTTATAATAATCATCAGATTTAAGACCACTTACATTTTCGTCATTGGGTTTTACGTCTTGAAACTGGTTGGACTTGTACCTCAGCTTATTTCTGCTCTGAACTAGCCTACCCAGTTCCCTGCAATTCTCACAACAGCCTATATACATTACATGTGATTTTCCAAAGCTCCACCTGAAGGTACTACACTGGCTAGGAAGCGAGTTTTTTTACCTGCAAAATTTGAATTTCTTGCCAAACCCTTGCTGTTCCAAGCAAGGTAGGGATCTTTAACGTGCGTGACAACACACACACGGGACCTCCATTTTACCTCTCATCCGAACGAGGGTGTATTTTTGTGAAAAATGATCGCCTAACATTTTTCAAGCATACCGTGTCGGGATTCGAACCCGAGACCTTGGACGTAGTAGTCACACACATACCACTATGCCACGGAGCCGCCTAACAGCATATATACAGCTCGATTCCCTTCTATTGTTTTCTAATTATATGCCCTATTTTAGTAAAGACAAAGATAATGAGAAGTGAGTTACAGCCTAGTTCTAAACCAAAATTAAAAATAGGTAATACCGAGTTAGAGGAGGTAGATGAATTTTGCTATTTAGGTAGTATAATTACAAAGGATGGACGTAGCAGAAGGGATATAGTAGTTAGAATAGCTCAAGCTAGAAAAATGTTTTTAAAAAAGAAAAACTTACTAATAGCTAATAGTATTAGTTTAGATAATAGAAAAAGTTTCTTAAAGTCGTACGTATGGAGCGTTCTACTATACGGTAGTGAAACTTGGACAATTAAAGAAGTAGATAAGAAAAAGATAGAAGCTTTTGAAACTTGGTGTTATAGGAGAATATTAAAGATTAGTTGGACAGATAGAGTAACAAACGAAGAAGTTTATAGAAGGATAGGTGAGGAACCCTGTATGTGGAAACAATTGAAGGTCAGGAGAGATAGAATGATAGGGCACCAGTTAAGACATGAGGGACTATTTAGTAAAGTCTTAGATTATAGACTACCAAATAAAAATAGAGTAGGAAGGCCTAGACAAAGCTATATTAGTCAAATTATTAGAGATTTAGGTTGTGAAGGGTATGTAGACCTTTTTAGACTAACTCAGAATAGAAAAGAATTTAGAGCTGCGTCAAACCGACTTTAAGTTCGAAAACAAAACAAAAAAAAAATAAAAATCAGTTAACTAAATGTCACCATGACATAACTCACAATTAGTTAGCGGTCTGGCATGTTGGTAGCGTTTCGTTGCTTAAGCCTTACCATAACATATAATTTAATAAACGTCACCATGACATAATTCACAATTAGGTAGCGGTCTGGCATGTTGGCAGTGATTCGTTGCTTAAGCCTTACCATAACATATAATTTAACACTTTTCCTTTTTTGAAGCGGATAACCAGGTTATATTTCATTTCCTTATAAATGGTAATCATGTAACCATGTTAGAGTTCTTTAACAACCATCAGGTTGCTAATATCTATGTAGAGC
Organism: Platerodrilus igneus; assembly: GCA_036346225.1. NCBI lineage: Eukaryota > Metazoa > Arthropoda > Insecta > Coleoptera > Lycidae > Platerodrilus > Platerodrilus igneus. Next base: position 1,245,485 of record JARFIW010000791.1, read on the forward strand.
CAGGTGGATAGGAAAAAGATAGAAGGATATAGGAAGACCTAGACCAAACTATATTAGTCAAATTACTAGAAATTTAGGTTGTGAAGGGGATGTAGAGCTTTTTAGATTAGCACAAAATAGAAAAGAAGTTAGAGCTGCGTCAAACCGACCTTAAGCAAGGTCGAAAACAAAATGATGATGATGCCCTATTTTACCGAGATTAAGTGGTATGTGAAGGAGGTTAAGCAGCCTGTGGCTGCCAAGAATCCCCCAACACTTAGACATTTGTCGTATTAATAGTTTTCCTGTAAATCTTTTCACACAATTAACATTAGTTGAGAGTATTGCAAAACCAAAATCTGTAGTTGTTTATAGTAATCTTCATGTTTAAGTACAGTTATTGCTTTTGTCATTAGTTTTTGCATCTTCCGATTGGTTGGAAGCATACCTCCATTAATTTCTATTCTGAGCTAGCCTGCAAATTTTCCTAAAATTCTCAAAGCCTACATTTTTCACTATCTGGGTGCAGTAGTCTAACCTAGGTCTACCTATACTTTTCTTTTTTCTTATCTCTGCTTTTAATATAACCCGCACTATTCCCTCATGTCTTAGTATGTGGCCTATCATCCTATTTTTTACTGTTTTCCACATACTTCTTTCTTCCACTACCATTTCTAGCACCTCATCATTCTTAATTTTGTCTGTCCATGATATCGTCATCATACATCTGCAGCACCACATTTCAAAGGCTTTTACCTTTTTCTTATCTGCTTCTCCTACTGTCCAGGCTTCACAGACATATAGTGCTGTGGTCCACACATATGTTTTATGCAATCTTTTCCTTGTTTCTATGTTTGTGGTCTTTGAGCACAGTAGTTGCTTTTCTTGTTAAATGTAGCACGACCTTGTGCTAATCTTTGTTTTATATCTTTTGTACTTTTCCCATCTTGCATTATTTGACTTCTTAGGTAGCAGAAGTCGTTAACCTCTTGTAAGTTCTCGTTACCTATTTGTATTCTTGGCATCGCAATTTATTAGTTATGAACAAACCCGAGGGGTAAACCGTTACCAAAATCTTGTACAAGATTTGCTTGTTTATAGGATGATTTGCTTTAATTTGCTTTGATTTGTGTGATTTGCTTTGTGTGCTCTTAATTTGCTAACTCGTGTACAAGATTTGCTCCTGCGGTTTACCCCTCGAACAAACCATTTGACTTGGCATAAAAAGTGGATTAATCACTAAGTTTATGCAATTACAAAGGCGTTTATATATTTTATTCAATTACAATGCCACAATCTAAATATAAGTAATTAATAAAATGATTGAAACTGGTAATGTTCCCATATAAGTATCTACAATAACTACACATATCGATTTGAAATAAACTATCCCCGGAAACCTGCCGTTTTAGACTTGTAGGCACAGGTACAGCAAGTATGAATCATAAATATCTCTTGCATTTCGTAATGCAATTCCATTGTATTTGTTTTCTTATCTCTTGATCTCGACATAGTAAGATGGTGAATAGCGTTTAAAAATGGGTCAAAACGAAGTCCAATTTGGAATTTCTTTACTGCTCTTGACAAAGATAACGCTGTGTGATATGTGTATTCAAAAAATGAGTTATAAGTCTTCGAAGTCAAAGGCACATGCAACGTAAACACCCTACTGTGAAAATTACAGCGGAGTCTGAAACAAATAGCGAAAATGCAGGTAGGAACAGAGAAGATTATGTGGAAGTCGACTCTGCTACGTTAGTGCAGGGTAATTGAATCCTATACACTACCTGCAGAATGCATTTTAATATATGCAAATACCTTGCAGCAGGACCACAGATTACTTGTAATTGATGAGGGCAATGTGTCTCGAACATCTAGCGCATCAATATTGGAAAATCAAACTAGAAAAAAACAGTCACACCCCAAACAAAGCTTGGTACCTTCTTTTTCTCATGCAAACAAATACCTCTTCGGTTGGAAAAAATGTAGACGAGCAATTGATGTTGTTATTCACTATGGACTACCAACCGTTTCGTATTGTTGAAGACAGGGGCATCCAAATGTTCGTAAATGCCCTCAAGCCAAGTTACACCTTACTGGTAGCGACAAGCAACCATAACATTTTATTATTTAAAAATGTATACTGGCAGCAACCCTTAGTTGCCGCGTTTTTCGTGTCCTTGCAATTCTTGTTGCTGTAGGCTGGCATAACCCGCCAGGCAGGAGTATTCATTTAACTTTACTATGATACAGACGTATTTGTTTAATACAAAATGCGCATCGAGCGCTATTGGCATTTTTGTAATGTTTGATTATGTATTCATTGAATTTAGTTTACTTGCAGTCGGGCGTTTTACCGGTTGTGAGAAATATACGTTTTTTTGTATGTACAACTTTTATTATTTTCTAAAGATATGGTGAACAGGAGCCTATGGAAATTTTACAATATTTACAATTTATTTAATTCAAGCAAATCGTGTTTACCATATTTTTAAATGGTCCTGGAGTCGAGATGGTTGTTTTAAATCTGTTAAAATAATCAAAAGCATTCTAAACGATGTTCTAAAGTAACGGAAGTTTTAAAGTTACGAAATTTAAAAGTTGTAGTTATATTTAACGTGCTTCAAAAATTTGTGCGACGAGCAAGCTGGTTAATTCCGAGACGGTCATATCGGCGCAGCTAGTCCACGCAGCAACGAGTTTCTAGTGCTTTTATGCTAGACCAAACAAATAGCAAAGGCTATTGAGTGGAACCGGCATCCTCTTTGCAGATAGTCGACTGTGCACGTATCTTTGTTATCTATACAAAGAGCAGATATATTTTATTATTACTGTTTGGCGAATATTTCGAACTAAAGTTTATTAGTTCAACACGAAATTATTTGCTTTTCTATTAATACGGTGTTGTTAAAGAAATTTATGCAACATGTCGAAAGGAAAAAAGGGTTTGTTGGCAGAACGCGTTTCAAAAAATTGCATAGCTAGGGCTAATGCTTATATAACGGAAATTGAATCCAAGACTGATTCAGAGCTTGACTTTGAAGAGGTTGAGGTACAATTTGTTTTTTAAAAATCAATTTTTACCAATTTATGCAAAAAAGTCGTCAATTGCTGGAAGTTGATGATGGAAATTTTGAAGAAGTCGAAGAGGTAGAAAATTTGTATGCTTCAACTTTTGCTAAATTTAAAGGAATTGTTAATAGGCAAGTCAAGTCTGATAATGCGCGCAATACAGAAAATTTGCATAATGCCGCTAAAGGTAATATAAAATTGGAAGCGTTACGTTGTCATTTTTTCTGGCAAAATTAAAAATTTTAGGTCATTCATTGGGCTATTTATAACTTTGATTGACAAAAATCCAGGTTTAGAAAACATAGAAAAAATGTTAAACTTACGTAAGCATCTTAAAGATGAACCGTTAAGGCTAATACCAGCTTTACCAGTCAAAAATAATTCTTATGTTACCGCGTTGAATATTTTACGTAAAAGGTACGAGGACGATTACTTAATTATTGATTGTCATATTAAAGATTTAATGCAATTATCAATTAGTAATTGTAATGATTCCATATTAATGAGGGAATTTGTCTCAAAAATAAGGCAGACAATTTCCTACTTACGAAATTTAGGAGAGCCTGTATGGGATGCGATGGTAGTGCACCTTATATTAGGAAAGCTATATGTTTATTGCAATCGCTCTTTTTAAACCGAAAGAAAGCCGAACTCAAAAGCTGATTTAGACGCGTTATTAGCATTTTTGGACAAGCGAGCTTTGAATGTGAAGCTTAGCAAACCTTGTGGGTTAAAGGTTCCGAATAATAAAACCCCATTCAAAAATAGTAATTTTAAAGCGGTTTCTAACGCGGCCATAATTTCAGCCAATACTGTTAAAGTGCCCAAGCAGCGGTTAGAAACAAGACCAACAGGATGTTTTTGATAACGTTAATCATAAGTTTTTGTTAAATCTGCTACGAATATTTGGTTTCGGCCCCTGCCTTATCAAAAGCATCGAAACGCTATATAAGACAGCAAAATCTCATGTACAGGTAGAGGTCTTATTAATAAATGTAATTTGTTATAACAAAGAGATACGCCAAGGTTATCCTTTGTCAGGCTCTTTATTTACTTTATCGTTAGAACCTTTTTTAGCTTCAGCCGTTGCTCACTAGTGGAGTTTCTCATCCCATCAGAGTCGCAATTAAAACTGGTAACAAGTGCCTATACAGATGATATGACAGTATTTATCTCAAAGGACAGTGACTTTCAACATCTCATAAACGTGTACAGACTATATGGGGAGCAATCCTGATCAATACTGAATATGACAAAAACTGTTGGTTTGAGGGTTGGTGCATCGAAATAATCGACCTATACGTGGCTCCCAAATTTTGGCATTTACCATGGTCCAATTGAAAACCATACAAAAGAGATTTGTTGACTTCATATGGAACACAAAACATTAGACCTAAGAACGAGATCTATACCTATCAGTAGAGAAAGGCGGAATAGGATTAGTGCATCTAATGGCTAAACAAAAAAGCGTTCACAAGTTTTTAGGCCATTGAATAATAAACAGTGATAAAGGCGAAAAATGGGTCAGTATGATAGAGTACTTATTACAGTCGACCAATCTGCATAGAATATCATGACAAATACTCTCATGCTACAGTTGTTGTTATAAATGAGTAAGTTTAGTAGTGCGCATTTATAGTGGTCTAGGTTGAGAGACAGTGCGGCCTGGCGATTTCATGACGACGTTACCGGCATGGTTAACGAGATTCGCGGCACATGTATTTTCTTGTACTTATTAATGAAGTTGTCTGCTTATTATTATTAGTATCTTAATCATTCAGTGTTTTAATAGAGTACACAACATAGCGCAGTCATTTTACATATTTATTTATTTATTTATTGTACAGCCACAGGACAAATCCCAAATGGTACATTAACATATATACTAAGAACAATATAATAAATAGAAAGAATATAAAAATAATAGTGTAAGGGGCCTTAAACACTAAGGTTTGTACTTGTTTCTTGAACTGTTTAACTGTTACGTTGTATATGTTCATTTCAGGAAACTTTGCATCAACTTTATTGAAATTGGCAACTAACTTATTAATAAATGCTGAAAAACCGTAAGTGGTACGGTTTTGATGCTCAAATAGAATCTGTCGGGAACAATTGTTCAAAATCTATGTAGCCATTTATTATTTTGTGTAAAAAAACGAGTAGAGCTGCCTGTCTATGCATTTCAAGGCTTTCTATACCAGCAAGTTGTAATCTCGCATTGTATGTAAGGTTTTTGTAAGGGTATCCTAGTTTCCAAAGCAGAAACTTCACGAATGTGTTCTGCACTCTCTCTAAGCGGTTCTTGCTAGAGTTGTAAATTGGTGACCATATAATACAATTGTATTCTAAGATACTGCGTACTAGACAGTTATACACTGTTTTTATTGCCTTAGCATTACTAATAGTTTCACAATTTCTTCTTATAAACCCTAGCATTTTAAATCCTTTTGTAATTACGTTATCTATATGATAATTAAAGTTGAGGTTTGGATCAAAAATAACCCCCAAATCGTTTATCCTATCAACGGATTCTAGAGCACAATCATTGATTTTGCACTCATATGTTAAAGGCTCTCGCATTCAATAGAAACGCATTACTTTGCATTTTGTTATGTTTAGCTTTAGGTGATTTGTATTGCACCATTCAATTAAACTGTTAATGTCATTCTGAATATTTGTACTTTAATGTAAGTTTCCGACAGTAGTAAAAATTTTCAGGTCATCTGCATATAGTAGACACCTGGATTGACTAAAAATAGACACTATATCATTGATAAATAACAAAAAAAGAATTGGACCAAGGTGTGATCCCTGCGGTACACCTGAGAATACATGTATTTCTTTAGAAGTTACACCACATAGTTTCACATGCAGACGACGACCATGTAGGTACGATTCTATCCAGCCAAGATAAGAACCGCTCACTCCTATTGCCATTAACTTCTGTATTAATAATTTATGACAACACTGTCAAATGCTCTTGACAAATCTTTATAAATTACATCGACTTGTGTTCCATCTTGCACACTGTTTACCAAAAAGCTCTGGAAGATGGCCAAATTGGTGGCTGTTGAACGGCTTTTATAGAAACCATGTTGCTCAATTCCTATCTGTTGCTTGTAAGTATAAAAAATTTCTTGTGAAATTATAGCTTCAAATATTTTAGCTATGACTGAGATTAGAGAAATTCCTCTGTAATTTTTTATTTCGTTCTTTGAACCTGATTTGACAATCGGATAAATCATTGAAAGCTTCCATATTTGTGGAAAATATGCTTCACTAAATGATTTTTGAAATAATGTACAAAGTGGAGTAACTAAGGATTGTTTACATTTTTTTTATAAATACAGAAGATATACCATCACAACCAGGGCTCTTACTTCAATCCAGGGAAGCAATTCTGTTTAATATTTCATCTTCGGTAAAGAAATGCATTGATAATGTGCCATTGATATGACTGGTTATATTGTAGAGTTCATATCCATCATGTCGTGTGAAGCAGGATTGAAAATGTTCAGCAAAAGAATTTACTATTGCTACAGGATCGTCCATTGTAATATAGTTGAATACCATTAGTTTGGGTATACCTGATTTCTTTTTCATATGACCAAAAATATTTTAGGTTAGATGGTATCATTAATTCAGTGTTCGTTACGAATGTTAGGTAACACCAATTTATGAGAAATTTACATTCCTTTCTAGCTTGTGAATATTGGTTGTAGTCTATTTGTAGACCGGTATGTATTATAAAATGAGTGATTTCACTACGAAACCGTCGGCTTTGAACTTCAATGGTAATCTGTGTGAAAACTGGAGAAGGTTCAGACAAAATTATGAGATTTTTATGGCTGCATCTGAAAAAATGAATAAACCATCTTCTATTAAGGCAAATATATTGCTCAGCTTAGCAGGTGAAGAAGCTATAGAACCTTATAATACTTTTGGTTTAAGTGAAGCTGACAAACAGAATGAGGTAAAAGTTTTAGAAGCTTTTGAAGTGCACTGCAATCCTAAAAAAATGTCATTTAAGAAAGATTCAAGTTTCACAAACGTAATCAACTGGAAGGTGAATTGTTTGAGCATTTTCTCACCGAAATTAAGATATTAACTCAAAATTGTGAACTTGGTTTGCTGCATGCTGAAATGATACGTGATCGAATAGTAATAGGTATCAATAGTGAATCCATGCAAGAAAAATTACTAAGGGATAGTAATTTAAGTCTTGATAAGGCTATTGAATATTGTAGGGCTGCAGAAATTTCTAAACAAGTAAAATCTGTGCAAGAAAAAGTAATGGAGGTTGTTAGTAAAGGGCGCAGCAGTAGCAATAATCCCGATCAAGGTTATGAAAGGAAAAATGATAATAAGTTTAATTGTGGAAGATGCTATAGCCGTCATGCCCCAAGGGAGGTCCTGCATTTAACAAGAAATGTATGCAGTGTGGTAAATTGAATCATTTTAAAATAGCTTGTAAGGTAAGAAATGTTAGACAAGTTGAAATGGGAAATCAAAATGTTGAAGAATCTGAGGATTTTCTTATCAATTTAGTATCAGTATTGAATTTAGATTCTGCAGGATATTGGTCTCAGAAAGTAAATGTTGGAACTGTGACCATTAATTTTAAATTAGATACTGGTGCAGAGGTTAATATTCTACCATATAAAACTTTTGAAAATCTTAATTTAAGTGACAGACTCCGTCCAACAAACATTAAGCTACAAGCATTTTGAGAAAATATTTTAACACCATTAGGAACTGTTAACTTAAATTGTTCGGTTAATGATGTTCAAAGTTTTGAAAAATTTTTGATTGTAAAAAATATTAACATGCCATTATTAGGTTTTGAAACATGCAAAAAACTTAGTCTGGTTCATAGAGTACAAAGCGTATCTCATTATATTTCTAATTATAAAGACAAAGAACACTTTGTTAAAAGTAATCGAGAAATTTTTGAGGGTGTAGGTGTGTTAAAACAAAAATGCAAAATCGAAATTAAGGAGGATCACAACCCTATTGCTAATCCACCCAGAAGAGTTCCACTTGTAATACGTCACAAATTAAAATTAGCTCTTAAAGAACTTGAAAGTAGAAACATTACTGCAAAAGTTGATAGTCCAGAAAACTGGGTCAGTAATTTGGTTATTATTGAAAAAAGAGATGGTTCGTTAAGAATATGTTTAGATCAAAAAATCTTAATCTAGCTATTAAAAGACCTAAAAATGTATAAATACCCACTTTACATGATATAACTGCTAATTTTTGTAAAAAAAAAAAGTATTCACTGTCCTAGATTTAAAGGATGGTTTCTGGCATATTGAATTAGACAAAGAGTCGAGTGACTTGTGCACATTTTCAACTCCATTTGGATGTTGGAAATTTTTAAGGTTACTGTATGGTTTGAGTATGGTTCATGAATATTTTCAGTATATTAATACAAAAAATTTCGGTGACATCCCACAAGTGCAAGTCTATTTTTACGATTTACTAATAGCAAGCAATACTGAAAAGTGTAACGAATATATATTCTATAGCACCATGTTAGCAAGAATCGCTTCAGCATAATTTTATTCTGTGGTATTTAATTCTCGTATTTGATGCTATAATATCTAAAAGAAACAATTCTATATGAAAACAGGAAATCATGTTCGCTTAAATAACTTAAATGCTTTGCACGGAGATATTTAATATTATTATAGATTCAAGGAACGTATTTATATGGGGTCTAGTCGTTTGTGTTGTCTACATTACAGGCGAATTCTTCCTCTTCATTCGTTAGAATTAGGATAGCGCGTGCGTGTACTGGTCACAGGAATGCGCCACGCAAATAAGGTGTCGTACTAACGAGGTCGGCCATTGCTTTTCTAAATGTAGTCGAGTTGGCAGTGTTTTCTTAAAAAGTATGAATCTTCAGGCCTTGCAGAAGTGGGGCCTCCGGATCGGCGTGGGATGGTTATAATAGGGGGGCGAGTCGCCTTGGGACACAGTGTGAAGCGCCAGGCTCCTGTGACACCGGCAAGGCAATGAAACGCGCCGCCTCTTGAATTGTTGTGTTAGGATTTGTTAACGCGGATGACAGAGTAGAATGGAGAATTAGAACGACGAAGTAGCATGACTGTGTTATATTTGAATCCAAGATTGGAAAGCTGTTCATTTATCAGGGCAACTACAGCTGTTGATTAATGTTTCGTAACGACAATTTGAGGAGCAGATTTTGGAGCATGTACGTCGACGTTTAATAATTAGATATGAAAACATCAACACCTACAGGTATCAAACCTTCTTTTTTGTTTTGTTTGTGAGAATTCGTGAATGCTCACATAAATAATTTTCGAGGATCGTTTGGTCAAGTTAAATTTTGTGTGTATAGAACAGCGTGGGAGAAAATAGTCACGAAATGCTACAGTAATAATTTTGTAAAATTTGCATAAATTCACTTGCTAACAATATGAGATATCAAAGTCCATTTCTTGCTTTTTAGAAAATTTATTTGCAGATGTTAAAACTTTAATAAGCTCATAATACCTGAATTAGATGAAAAGTTGTTTGTCTAAGTTAACTACATGTGATTCAATTTTTTTTAGAAATAATTTATGAGACTCATATGTGAACCAATAGTCAGATCTGAACACTTGGTGTCAAAACTTGTTTTAAAATATTATTAACTTAAGGTCCTGTTATGTCAAAGGCAGATGTATAGAAAAGCCAATTTTATTAGTTCATTTTGTAAACATATTTAAAGAAAAATTCAAGAAAGAGAAACTTTATTAAATTTTATTTTTAGACTCAAGTTTTTTTATTCCATGCATAATTAAATTTACTAAATTTTTAAAGTAAATAAGTTTGTTGAACAATGAAATTATACGAATGCTGAAGTAATTTAAAAAGCACAGATATGCTACAACTGGTTTGTTCTAGGTATTCACTGTTGATTTAAATATCTTTGGTGTGGTAATCTTAACATTATCCACCTGTAATTATTAGTATGTTTTTTTATTGGAAAGCACAAACTGTGTCTTTCTAATAAAGAATTTGTTGTGTTTTTTTTCAGGTTCATCGTGGTCGGAGAGGTCGTAAGTATGTTCCAGAGGTTTCCAGATACATCAGTTCAGTAAGTTGTAAGTTTTTTTATTGTGTTCACATCCCGTGAGTTTCTGTATCTTCTCATAGGAGTAATGAATCTTTAGTGTAACCGTTCATACAGATACAGTGGCGCTCAACCCATTTTCCTTTTGTTAGTTTATTGTAGAGTTTAGACCATCCCCACACCCTTTCTCATTGCTCACCCCTGGGGTAATTCCCAGACTTAGCCGCGAATAATTAAAGCTTCACTTATATCCAACTAGTGCAAGTAAAAGAAAAAAAATTGTTTCACTGACGCCCAAACAACGTGAGGCGAGCATTAGTAAAAGAGAAGTAAAAAAAAAAACGTTTTAAAAGGAACATGATAAAATATTAGAAAAAATGGTTAAACGAGCAAAGATGATAGGGGTTAAATTCAATATAAACAAAATTCAATTCAAAATAAATTCAGTTAAGTACCTAGGGCACATATTTTCAGCTGTAGGAATTAAAATCGATCCGGCTAAGGTAAAAGCCATTCAAGATATAAATAACCCTCACAATAAAAAAGAGTTACAATCAATATTAGGGATGATAAATTTTTTAAGAAATTTTGTAGAAAACATGTCCGAATTAACTTCTCCTCTTCGTGAGTTGTTAAAAAATGGAAATAAATTCCAATGGCTTCCTGTTCACACTGAAGCATTATCGTCCATAAAGGATAAAATTTCAAAATCCCCTGTGTTGGAAAATTTTGATGCATCTAAAGAGATAACAATACAAGCAGATGCTTCCAAATCGGGTCTAGGATGTGGTCTAATGCAGGAAGGCAAACCGATTTTTTATGCTTCGCAAAGTCTAAATAGTAATGAAATTAATTTTGCTCAGATAGAAAAAGAATTGTTATCAATTGTTTATGCCACAAATAAGTTTCATTATTATATATATGGTTGAAAGTGTAATGTCATTACGGATCACAAACCACTTGTTAGTATTATGAATAAAAGTATAACTGACATACATTCTACACGCTTGCAACGAATGTAAATTAAACTACTAAAATATGAATCAGATGTTAAGTACTTGCCTGGTAAATATCTATATGTCGCAGATTTATTATCTAGATCATTCTTGAACGACAATACAGATGCCAATACAGATTGGATCACAGAAGTGGTACACTCATTAAGCAAAAGTTTGAACATTACAGATAACAAAAGAAAAGAATTTGAAATAAAAACAAAAAATGATGTAATTCTTTCAAAATTAAAACACAATTTTTATAATGGTTGGCCAGAAAACAAAAATAAAGTCCCAGAACATGTTAAATTTTATTATAAGTACCAAGACCAAATTTCAGTGGAAGAAAATTTAGTATTTTTTGGCCGCAGAGTTGTAGTACCTTCAAGACTAAGGTCTTACATCCTATGTTTACTTCATGAATCACATTGTAACATTGTGCGTACAAAATCATTGGCCCGAGAAACAGTTTATTGGCCTGGGTTTGTTACGTACCGAAATCGGCACTAGACATTTTAGATAAGTGTTAATATGTGTGAATTTCGCGGCATAAATTTAAAAAGACTTGTTGCGCGTATTTCCGTCATGTCAGAAGTGCATTGCGCGAGATTCGCGTCAACGCGTGTGGGGGAAGAAGAAAGTGGGGAATTTCCGAAAGACGCGTAGGGACTGGCCTTTGAAACATGAACAAGAGTAGTTGGTCTGGTATCTTATCGTATCTTTTTGTTATGTAGATTCCCTTGGTTTATCTTTGATTATCGTTCCTCCAGCCCGTTCCTTATCGTACCTCTACATAGGAAGAAGACCAGCGACTTTGGAAGCAACCTGGCTTAGAAGATTCACGACCCGAGAACCATCATGAAGTAATTCGGATGCAAGCCGCCATCATGAAGTAATTCTGAAGGAAACTTTACCTATTCACGTGAGTACCCTGTGGGGGTTTTTTTTAATATAATTTGTATATTAAAAAAAACTTGTTGCAATAATTTGCATATTGTGTGATGTCATTGACAATTTGCGCGTCAATCTTCACATTATGTAACATCGTTACCAACTGTCTTTTGTGTCGCATGTATCGCGTCGATGGGACTGTAATAGGTTAATGACCGATATTGAAAATTTAGTTGGTAAATGTAGTATTTGTGAAAGGTTTCTTAACTCAAATTGCAAAGAACCACTGATTGCACATGAAATTCCTAACATACCTTTTAACAAAGTTGCATGTGATTTCTTAGATTTTGCTGGGAAAACTTATTTAGCACTTCAAAACTATTATTCAAAATTGTTGGAACTAGTTCCTGCCCAAAACAAAACATCTCATGAAGCTATATGTATTTTAAAAAAGATATTTTCAGTTCATGGCATACCCAAATTTGTTGTTGCTAACAATATGCCGTTCAATTCATTAGAATCTTTGCCAGCAATTGGAACTTCAATTTTATTACATCATCTCCAAATTATCCCAGGAGCAATGGACTTGCCGAACGAGCAGTTCAAACATGTAAAAATATGTTAAAAAATGTTTGTTACTTGATCAAGATATTGAACTATATTTACTTCAATATTGAAATACTACAATACCTGGGCTTAACCTATCACCGGCTCAAATTTTATTTAACAGAAGATTGAGGACAAAGATTCCGGTTCATGCGGATTTACTCAAACCTGAAAATAGTATTCATACAAAATTAGTTGAAAATCAAAATAACTCTAAGAAAGCTTATGATAAACATGTCAAAATTCGTAAGCATTTTAATCCGGGAGATAATTCATTAATCCAGAATAATAATATGTGGGAACCTGCTAAAATAGTTAGTAAACATGAAAGTCCGAGGTCGTATATTGTTGAAAATCAGCTTGTTACAGGCGGAAAAGCTACTAAGTGTATCTTTTCCAGTCAAATTATAAAATGGGGGCGGCCTGTAAAACAAAAATTAAAGGGGGGTCACCAGCACTAGCTAGCGGGAGGTCGTGGATCATATAGAGGGTTAAAATTTTGAAAAAAAGGGTTAAATTAGTTTATAATATACTACAAAAATGTGGCACTTACCTTTCATAAAATATTGTGGCTTAATGACAATTGCCAAGGGCGCCAGACAAGTCAAGAATGTCCAAATGTTCGTAAAAATCCTTGAGAGACTTGTCATCCCAAGGAGGACAATTGTTTCTTTTAATCAATTCCTCACTTTTTGTACTACTTATATAAAAAAAATAAGAAAAACTATCGACTTAATCAACGGCAAACAAAACTATTTAATTCACAGAGCAATAAACGTGAACCTCTTACATTCATTGATTTAGAAATTTAAGTGAATAGGTGACTATGGAATTTATGAAAATTTTGAGTACATAAGTAGTTATCAAACACTTGTATATGAAAGAAACTTATATTATAAATTGTACACTAATTTACTCCTACGGTTTATGGCCAAAACGTCCTAACAAATAAACTAACTAAAAATTGGTCATGCTACTTAACTATAAAGACTTACTTACTAATAATTGTCCATTGTTTGAGGGTTGGTTTTCCAACGTAGAGCAGTTATTAAATTTGGAAAGAGAATCTCGCTTGTTGCTTCTGTTTGTAATGTTTAAGAAAATTGACTGGTACACGAACTCGACAGAATTTTTGACAATATCACTTACTTGCTGCGTCACACACCTACAAGCTTTTTAAATATTTATCTTGCATCACTATAAATCCTAGAACATATGGGCATAACCCTCGCGAAACGGGAAGAGTAACACTTCTTTCCAATTTTTTACTAACGTGATACGAAGTGGAATATTTTATGTCATGCCAGAGAACGCTAACCGCGAAACTACGTTTCTCTCTACTTCTTAACCACGGTCGGCCCCATTGGAAAAACTCCCCGTCTTTGGCTAAAGCCTTCAAATATATAGACTAAATTTCCTACCCTAATAATCACGTACGTCATTTTCTGTTATCCAATGACTGAACTGAACCTCCCACAAAACAAGATTTCAGAAACCAAATCCAACCCCTTTTTAGATGAGAATCACGGAAGCAATTATTCTCCCACGGTTTAACTATATTTTGACCTTCTACGAATTACTTAAATATGGCAATGTGGAATCTACCTATGGCGACAGTGTCTGCCATTAACAAAGACCGGCTAACCTACTTGAGCCGAAATGGATTTTAAATACAATGGATGTCTCCAGACTACTTAAGATTACTTGTAATATTTGACCAAATCAAATTGGAAATAGTGTCCGCTATTATAATATTTTGTTTTGTCTAACCCGCTGTCAATCAACGAAGTGTTAAGCTTTTCAAACTGAAATTGGTTTTCTTTATTTACGCTAAAAAGGTACTAAACTTTTAAGAAGTTTATTGTTACTTGGTTTATTAGGGTAGAGCTTTAAATTATTATGACCTGCCGCTGGAATTTAGTAGCCCGAAGCTATCGGTAAATGTGGTCCTTTATTATATAGGATCCTAACTGAATGTGAAGTAATTTACTGTGGGAATTTTTGTCTATACTTTATTCAAGTTACTGAATTTTTAATTAATTAATTTATTTAATCGTTAACATTACAAAATAATGTTACAAGCTAGGAAATAAACTAAGGACAAATACAATTCATTTAAGGCCCACACATACGGATTTTACAATACGCATAGATGTTCACTTACATGATACCAATGGCAGGTCCAATGATAACGGTGTTGAGGGTTCCAATAAATTACCTTACAACGGTAATTCAGATAAAAGTAGAGATAATGCGGTAACTGAGACAAGTGTAAATATGACTGATGGTGATATTGTAAATGCTAGACCTAAGAGAGATGTAAACTTACCAAAACGGTATAAAGACTTTGTAATGAAATTTTGATTTAGTTTGTAAGTTAATATGTGATAACTTAATTGTGTAACTAGGGTACCTTTTGTATGTGGTTGTAGATTTATAAAAGGGGGAGATGTTATAAATGAGTAAGTTTAGTAGTGCACATTTATAGTGGTCCGGGTTGAGAGACAGTGAGGCCTGGCGATTTCATGACGATGTTACCGGCATGGTTAACGAGATTCGCGGCACATGTATTTTCTTGTACTTATTAATAAAGTTGTCTGCTTATTATTATTAGTATCTTAATTATTAAGTGTTTTAATAGAGTACACAACAGTTATAAAGACACTATATGTATCAACTATGCAAACGCATTTATAGAAAAGCTAGTGACAACATGGTACGGAACAAATACTGTATATCCTTACTTCCCCACTTGCATGAATGATATTCAGTACATTCCAACCACTAACTGCAGCAGCTTACCACAACTACAAAACTCCTTTGTTTAGTAAGAAATGAGCTCAATATAGGTTTTATACTATTCAAAATTTTCCAACAGCTGGAAAAGTGTAGTAGAAGAGTGTTTAAAGTTTAACATCCTCCCCCGCCTTCGATTAAAAACGACCTATTAACACAACGAAAGAATTAAAATTAGCTTGAACTCCTTTGAAAAACAGTGTAGCGACATACAACGAATTAGAGAGCCTATAATCATACGTGTCTCAACACCAAACGGCACTATCAAGATAAAGAAACAGAACAGATGTAAACTCTATAAGTTTTTCACTGCCAAACACTACGGAATCACTGGCAAGCAATTGGTTAGACGGTGAAGAGCCTTGGAAGTCGTTCAACACAACCATCTCTAGGACAAGACTGTAATAGCGTGGAGGTTTTAAAGAATTGCTTAGCAGATGCAATCCTTTTAAACAAAATCGGCGTTCTCAATTCAACGAAGTGCCCCTTTTTTATTGATGTGAGAAAATCCTGGCATATAATGATAGACTGTCAAAGAACTGTGCAACTATGGTGTTTTGTCAGGAGCCTAATAAAGCCTCTGACGAAAATCTACTTTATCAATGAAAAACAAATGTTACGGATTTGAATGTAGGTTGGAACCAATAAAGGTAGCGAATTTTTTAATTACGCTGACAAAAAGTTCCATATACTGCTTATTCTTGAACAGTGTTTGAAATAACATGAGTCGTGGGGAACAAATCAACGTATTTAGGACACGTCTCATCTGAAGAGTTACAAAAAATTCATTTGGCATTTAAGTAATAATTCAATGCAACACTTTGAACAGCAATGGGCAACCAATAAAGCGATTTGCTGAGTTGAAAACAACACACTCAACCTGTCTAATCCGATACGAATCGGTTAACCATAATTGAAGTATCGTCTATAATTGACGACAATCATGAAATACATTACATTAATACACTCAATGTGCTAAGAAAACCTTTTTTTGTTCATTAATGTATGAAATGTAAATTTATTTATGTATCTTTTATTCTGATTGATGTTTTATAAAAACATAAGTTTTAATAAATAATAATAATAACACACACACATATACGCATGCATCCACAAACACACACACACCCATGCATGCATGCATGCATGCACGCACGCACCCACGCACGCACGCACGCGCGCACACACACACACCCACACACACCCACGCACGCACGCACGCACGCACACAAAACACACACGCACACACGCACGCACGCACGTGCTAAGAAAACCTTTTTTTGTTCATTAATGTATGAAATGTAAATTTATTTATGTATCTTTTATTCTGATTGATGTTTTATAAAAACATAAGTTATAAAAAATAATAATAATAACACACACACATATACGCATGCATCCACAGACACACACACACACCCATGCATGCACGCACGCACGCGCCCCCCCCATACACACACATGCACGCACGCACACACGCACACACGCGCGCACACACACACACACACACACACACACACACACACACACACACACACATGCACGTGCACACAGATGCCATGGAAAACTTAAAGAGTATCATGAATAGTCCCGATTTATAGTGATATTGATCTCACACATTCCATATTAAGCACAATCTTTTGGTGATTACGAATCTTTTTCAATTCGTATTTACACACCGTTTTACACAAATTATTAGGTATTTGTGCAATAAGTATGTTCCAATGAGATGTGTGTGAAACAACATCTGTTTCTCACTAACCACACAACTCGACTGACTTTGCTGTTAATAGTTTTAGAGATGGCGCACACTCCCAATTAGTCTGCATGGAGATTGATTTCTCAATATGCAGCGTAATTTAAATTTTAACGGTTTGCAAGGTTCCCCATCGTGCACTGTCCCCTTAAACGTATCAGCAGTGTTATTATTTTGCACCAGGACATCATTGAATAAGTTAGAAATGTTGTCGCAGACTGAAATTGGATGTGCATGGTCATCTCACAAAAGTAATAAAAGAAAAATTTCAACTTATTCCAGTAGGAGATAAGTCACTGCAATAATGCATCTGCTAAAAAAATTGATTAAATAAGTTCCAAGGAAAAGGATGATAGTATTCGAGCAGAAATGACTAAATTGCTTCCTAATTCCGCATTATCCTTACATAGGTAAGCATTTATTACAAATATAATGATTCATTGAAGGATAATGTGTTTGTAGTATTGGACAAAGACAAATACTGGATCGGCTATTATTTCAGATGGAGCAAAATTTATTACATAATGCTTGTCAATGGAGTTTAATGATAAACCTAGAGATATTTCAAATGATCTCATTGAAAAGTTGCTGTAAAGAGTTTTTTAAAAGCACTTTTACTGATGATCCATTCACCATAGAAAACTGTGCAAAACTTCAAATAGAAGGTGGCATTTAGAATGTCAGTATAGGGTTACTGCATCCTGTATGTATGAAATTTTTACTTATAAAGGAAAAGACTGGGTAAACAAGCGTAAAAGATATTTTTGGTCTAAACCTTTCTTAAATAAATACACTAAGCATGGAATAAAAGAAGAACCAAATGATCTAAAATCTTTTATAAATGTAACTGGGTTTGGTGTTAAAAGATTTGGATTAATTATGTCTACTTTCAATCGATGGTTAGCAGCTTCATGCGATGGAGTAGTTATGCATGTAGAGCAACATGTACTTTTAGAGGTTAAATGTCCGTTTGAAGGTAATATTAATTAGTTTTATTCACGTTTTAGGTTCTTTTAAAAATGTCATTAAAGCATCACTCTTTTATGTTGAATTTGTTAATGATATTTATTGTTTAAAAAGGAAACATAAATATGTTGCTCACATACGGCCAAAAATGACTATATTAAATATAAATTTTTGTTATTTTGCAATTTATTGTTCTTTTAACCACACTATGTGCATAATAAAAGTGCCATTTGATCCTGAATGAGATATTATTTACTGTAAAGAAAAAGTGCTTCAAATTTATGATACACGAAGCATGTAAATCAGTAGTCCTAAATTAATTCTATGCATTGTAAATATGTATTAAATATGTAACTAATATGAAGGATCACTATCATTAATTATTCTTTTATTGTTATAAAATGTATGTATATTTCATACATTTGTTTATTAGTACATTAAAAAAAGTTAAGCACCTGTTTTATTTTAAAAATTTATTATCTGCCAAAATTGGTGATGACATATTTGTTATAGCACAATCGATGAAAAGATGTCATCTATATGTTTGACCATTCTAGTTAACTCCGAATATCTTAAATAAGTTAATTTGCCGATTTATATGCATGTGCTCTAGCAGTAGCTATTTTGGGATTATAAATTGTCTCTTCTTTAGTTAATTGACTATTGCATCTCAAGAACGGAGGCCGTTAAACAATTTAATACCTTTACTTGCACGCAAATTATCAATTAAAAATCCTTTATCAACCATTCTCTGGTAACATATTTATCAAACCACTATCTTCAAAAATACACTTATCTGAAGCTTCACCTCCATAGACTTTGCTTACGCAAGTGATTACACCAGCTGGTGACATGCCAGTCAACAACTTCACCGTTTAATTTGATTTGTAATGAGAATAAAATCGAATCTCGCAGCGCAAACATTTTGGTCTTTCTGCTAAAATTTCTGTACAATCTAATATAACCTGTGTGTTTTCAAAATATAGAAAATAGTGAGGCACATTTCTCACAATTTCTGTAGTTTGCGGAAATTATGTAGCTGGCTTTAATACTTGCACAAGAATTTTTAGTATAAAAAGAAAAAAAGTTCAACATAAGCAATATTAATACCAAAAAGTACTGCTAAAACTGCAAAACTAAGATCACATTTTTTATGTTTATAAAAGTTAGTAAGATTTTTATCAACTGAAACTTATCAAAACTTTATCAGTTGTAATCAAATCACTTAACAGTTGAAATTCCTGGAGTATAAACTTGAATTTCAAAACCTTTAAATGTTTTTGGTCCATTGTAATTTGGTTGTTACTTTAATAATTCAAGTAAATTGGAGGCATCTTGCAGCTCTGAATCAGTGTTGTGATGTGTTAGATTTACATTCCGCTTTCTTAATTTTGTTTCGTTTTATTAAAGGCTCATTGCTGTAAATTTTTTCAGGTGCGGATGATTCTACAATTGGTAAATTCTGAGAAGGAACTGCAGTTGATTTCAATTTTCTGCCACTGTGTAGTGTATTGAAATATAAAAATTTATATTAATGTCAATATACGATGAACTACCTTGTATACATGTAAAAGCTTTAACCTATCCCTTAAAATAGTTATTTTTCATTTAACATTTACTCATAAAATAATCACCATTCTAAGATACAAAGAACGAACTAACATATTAGATGTTAGTTTCTTTTCAATTTTTAGCTTATAAGCCCACATTGTTTGTTGATCCAGAAACTGTTTTCTATACATCCTACGAAGAATAACACGTACTTTTCCTTTCTTGGGAAAAATGCTGAAAAAAAGTTTCCGGATTCTTCTGCTTCCATCAAGTACATTTATAAACAGAGCGATATTTATTAATTTCAATTCAAATCAATTAAAAAACATAGATACACTAAAGCGTTTATAGGGTTTGTCATGCTTCTTTACATTTTATTAATCCCTAACACAACTTCCAAATGCTACGATAGATGGCGCATCAATTACCAAGAATGATCAATGCAATTACAGTATTTGATTTACTTATTATAGGGACACCTAATGTGAAATATTTAAATCTTATACAGAAATCGTATACATTTAACTCTTACAATGTAACTATATTTGCTTCTATACTAAAACACTCAATTAGTTACACATTTACAGGTATTTCCTCTGTTTTCAACTATCACAGTAGCTAAATTTTTTCCTTCTTAAATGAAGCAGTGATTTGTGAACAAAAATTATCGTTTCTTAGCTTAAGGTTATAGTAATGTAAAACTGTAGGCATGAAATAGATCCCCACTCATTTTGTGGACTATAAGGGCACCTGCCTCTGACTCCGATAACAGAGTAAGTGCAAGAAACTAGGTTCACGAATCTCTACGTCCACTAGGCTTTAAGAACTCCTGACTTCCTCCTTCCGACCTTATGTACACTCCAGCACGCCTACAGTGCCATTGGAACCTTTGTTTGGTTAAGGGTCAGACAATTAACTTGAAACTGGACTTGAATACAATGATATGACACCGCATTCCTAATAATTATTTTACAAATACAATGAATATATACAGTAAGTAAACGTTTAAAATTATTAAACATAAAAGTGTACCTATATAATAAATACTTGTTTTTAATACGATGTACTTACTTGGTAATCAATGTTCTGTTAAAAATATTTTTCTACTTAGACATAAATGACATTTTTGATACTGAAACGCCCTTTGTAAGTTGAATTTACTATGTCGGCTGAGAAACGAGACGTAAATTTTACTTACTTTCATTAGTACGTAACTCGTAAATGATAGATTACTAAATCATAAACTACAGTTACAACATGGTAACATGTCCTAACCCATATTAAATAATTTATCTCTTATTATGTATTTGAATTTTTGAACTTAATTACGATTTCTAATGATTTTGAGATCATCATCATTAGGTCTTCAGTCCTAGAACTGGTTGGACGCGTACCCTCATTGTTTCCTAGTCTAAACCAACCTTCACATTTCTCTGAAATTTGTTAAGTCTGCATATATCCCTATCTGTGTGTGAAAGTCTGATCTCGGACTACCCCTACTTATCTTTTCCTATCTCTGTTTGTAATATAACCTGTACTATTACCCAGAAATGCCTTAGAACGTATCCTGTCCTATTTCTCCTATTTTTTCGTTTTCCACAGATATCTTTATTCTTTTACTATTTCTACAACCAATTTGTTATTAATTTTGTCTGTCCATGCTACCATCCTCATACATCTGAAGCACAACATTTCAGAAGTCTTCTATCTCTTTCTGTCTGCTTTTCATACTGCCCCTATTTTATAGATGTACTGTACTGTGCTCCACACTATGATATGAAAACTTTTCTTCTTGTATCTATGGTCATTCTCTTTGAACATAACTATTGTTCTTTCTTGTTTGATGCAGTTCGGTCACCTTCTATTGTTTTACAGTTTATTCCCTATTTCCCTGATATTCAGTGGTATGTGAAGGGGGGTAAGCAGACTTTGGCTGCCAAGTTCCCCCAACACTTAAACCTTGTCGAATTAATAGTTTTTCCAATTTATTCTTTCGCACAATCAACATTAGTTGAAAATATTTCACAACCAACACCTGTAGTTGTTTATAATAATCATCAGATTAATGAGCACTTATTTTTTCATCATTGGGTTTTACGTCTTGAAACTGGTTGGACTTGTACCTCAGCTTATTTCTCTTCTGAACTAGCCTATCCAGTTCCCTGCAATTCTTACAATAGCCTATATACATTACATGTGATTTTCCAATGCTCCACCAGAAGGTACTACATTGGCCAGGAAGCAAGTTTTTTTTTTACCTGGAAAATATGGAATTTTTGCCTAACCCTTGCTGTTCCAAGCAAGGTAGGGATCTTTAACGTGCGTGACAACACTCACACACGGGACCTCCATTTTACCTCTCATCATTTTGTGAAAAATGCTTGCCTAACATTTTTAAGCGAACCGGGTCGGGATTCAAACCCGGGAGCTTGAGCTTAGTAGTTACACACATATCACTATGCCACAGAGCCGCCTAACAGCCTCTATACAGCTCGATTCCCTTCTATTGTTTTCTAATTATATGCCCTATTTCACCGAGATTCAGTGGTATGTTAAGGGGGTTAAACAGCCCGTGGCTGCCAAGGATCCCTCAACACTTAGACATTTGCCGTATTAATAGTTTTCCTGTAAATCTTTTCGCACAATTAACATTAGTTGAGAGTATTGCAAAACCAATATCTGTAGTTGTTTATAGTAATCACCATGTTTAAATACAGTTATTATTTTTGTCATTAGTTTTTCCATCTTGCGATTGGTTGGAAGCGTACCTCCATTGATTTCTATTCTGAACTAGCCTGCACATTTTCCTGAAATTCTCAAAGTCTACATCTTTCACTATCTGTGTGCAATGGTCAAACCTAGGTCTACCTCTACTTCTCTTTTTTCCTATTTCTGCTTCTAATATATCCCGCACTATTCCCTCGTGTCTTAGTATGTGGCCTATCATCCTATCTCTCCTATTTTTTACTGTTTTCCACATACTTCTTTCTTCCCCTGCCATTTCTAGTACCTCTTTGTTCTTAACTTTGTCTGTCCATGATATCTTCATCATATGTCTGTAGCAACACATTTCTACCTTTTTCTTATCTGCTTCTCCTACTGTCCAGGCTTCACAGCCATACAGTACTGTGCTCCACACATATGTTTTAAGCAATCTTTTCCTTGTTTCTATGTTTGTGGTTTTTGAGCACAGTAGTTGTTTTTTCTTGTTAATTGTAGCACGACCTTGTGCTAATCTTTGTTTTATAACTTTTGTACTTTTTCCATCTTGCGTTATTTGACTTCTTAGGTAGCAGAAATCCTTAATCTCTTGTAAGTTCTCGTTACATATTTGTATTATTGTTTTCGATTTATTTTCCCCTCTTTTACATACTAGAACTTTAGTTTTATTTTTGTTAATTTTCACACCATATCTCTCCGTTAGAACTGTTTCCATTTCATTAAGAGTAGCTTCTGACTCTTCTTTGCTAGATGCTAATACCGCTATACCATCTGCAAATCTAAGCATATCAATCTTTAGTCCTTGCATATTAATTTCAGATGTCTTCCTGCATTTGACAGTATTCATTGCCTCTTCTATGTACAAGTTAAAAATTAATGGGGATAAGGCACATCCCTGTCTTACCCCTTTCTTGATATTAACTTCTCTACTTTCTTGCTCTAATTCTATTACCGCCATTTGCTCTTTGTATAAGCTATGTACTATCCGTCTGTCCTTAAAACTCATTTCAATCTTTTTGAATATTTCGAACATTTTTTTCCATTTTCCATTGTCGAATGCTTTTTCCTGATCTACAAACCCTATATGTACGCTTTCACCCTTCTCTATTGCTTCCTCTATTATCACCTTCAGAGCTAAAATAGCCTCCCGTGTTCTCCTGTTGCGCCTAAACACAAATTGATCTTTTCCAAGTGTTTCTTCAACTTGTTTTTCGATTCGTCTTTGTACAATTCTAGTTGATATTGTTGAAACGTGTGCTGTCGAACTTATTGTTTGAAAATTTTCACATCTACCAGCGCCTCTTTTTTGGTATAGTTACTATGATGTTACGTTTGAAATCTTTGGGTATCTCGCCTGTCTCATACATATAGCTTACAAGTCGGAAGAGACGTTCTGTTACTGCTTGTCCAGCGGCTTTTAGAGTTTCTGCTTGCACCTTATCTGTACATGGCGCCTTACCATTTTTCAGACCCTTTAATGCTAATTCAAACCTATCTCTAAGTATAGGATATCCCAAGTCATCATTTTCAATGTCTGATTCCTGTTCTAATGCTGTTAGTTCCTCTCCTGAATATAAATTCCCTATATATTCCTGCCATCTTAGCTACTTTCTCTACATTTTCTATAATGACGTTTTTTTCCACGTCCCTTATATTTTTGCTATTTGGTTTTATATCCCTAAAATTCATTCTAATTAATTTGTATGCGTTGTCTGTCTTTTTTATTTCCATCTTAGTTTGTACTTCTTTGCACTTTTCATCAATCCATTGTTCTTTAGCTTTCCTGCATTTGCGAATAATTTCCCATTTTATGTCAATGTATCTCTGTTTTCCTGTTTTGTCTGGTCTATTTTTGTATTTTCGTGTTTCTTCTATTAAGTTCAGGACATCCTTTGTTATTCATGGTTTCTTTTTTTTTGTGTATAACCCAGAATATCTTTGGTCGCCATGTCTAGGCTGGATTAATGTTATTCCATTCTGATTCTACTTCCTTAGTATCAAAAATTTTCCGGATATTTTACAGTAATTCATTTGACTTTTGTCAAATCTTTCGTGGATATCTTTATCTTTTAACTTCTCAAAGTAAAAGTGCCTTTTTTCGTTCCTCATTTATAGATTTTTAAATTTAAGTGTGGCCTTCATAATTACGATGTTGTGGTCAGTGTCTATATCTGCTTCCAAGTAGCTTCTACAGTCTTTTACTTGATTTCTAAACCGTTGTCCAACATTAATGTAATCTATTTGATATCTTCCTATATCTCCTGACATCTTCCACGTGTATTGTCTTCTAGCATGATGTTGAAATAATGTATTTCTGATGGTTAAGTTGTTCTTCTTGCAAAATTCTATCAGCCTATTTCCCCTGTCTTTTCTCGTGCCTAAACCAAATAAACCTACTATTGCTCCTTTCCTACCCTCACCTACCACTGCATTAAAATCTCCCGTAATTATTAAATTTTCATGTCCTTTTACGTATCTTAGTATGTCTTGATATCTTTGTAGATCGCTTCTACCTCTTCCTCACTGTAGCTAGAGGTGGGCATGTATTCTTGTATTAATAATGTATTTACTGGTTTAGATTCAAATCTAACAATGAGTACTCCTTCGTACTTTTGTAAGTAGTTTTCTACACGTCGTTTTATCTTTTTCGCATAACTATCCCCACACCTGAATTTCCTGCCTATGATCCTGTATGAATAACCCTAAAGTCTCCACTCCAAAAATCTCCCGCCTTTGGCCAGCTGATTCCTACTATTTCTAGTGCTAACCTATCCATTTCGAGTTTCAGGTTCTCTAGCTTACCTACTTGTTTCATACTTCTGACATTTCACGCTCCGATTCACAGAATGTTCACGTACCTTTTTCTATACTTTCATATCACATCCCCCGAAGTAATCCCCACCCAGAGATCCGAATGGGGGACTATTTTACCTCCGGAATTTTTTACCACAGAGGATGCCATCATGTTTAATGATAATTTCTGTACGCAGTGTACTTGGGAGATAATGTGGTGGTTTCCCGTTGCCTTCCACATCGCGGTAGTGTGTCTTAGATTGCCATACCGACCCCTATGGTCTCTGCCAATCTAAGTACCAAAAGAGCCGCTGCCCTCTTTCGGGGACCTGTCTTAGTCGAGTTCCTCACTAAAGACCCCACTAATTTGGTTAAACCTATATTTCGGCTCTTTAGCTCATTGAAACGTGCAAGCCATTCTACCTGTTCTATTATTTTAGAACGTCGTCATGGTGCAGGTCCGTTCAGAATGGGATTTTGAGATAAACACATAATTTACAATTACATACTGCAGGACGTAAGGAAGGGTTACGGTAGTGTATCTTGTCACCGTAAATCTTACTTGCATCCCTTACTATGAAATATACTATTGTTTCAGATTTTGTATATTACTAAGTGGACATCGCAATTTATTAGTTATGAACAAACCCGAGGGGTAAACCGCTACCAAAATCTTGTATAAGATTTGCTTGTTTATAGGATGATTTGTTTTGTTTGCTCTTGATTTGCTAACTCGTGTACAAGATTTGCTCCTGCGGTTTACCCCTCAAACAAACCATTTGACATGGCATAAAAAGTGGATTAATCACTAAGTTTATGTAATTACAAAAGAGTTTTTATATTTTATTTAATTACGATGCCGCAATCTAAATATAAGTAATTAATAAAATGATCGAAACTGGTAATTTTTCCCATATAAGTATTTACAATAACTACGCATATCAATTTGAAATAAACTATCCCCGGAAACCTGCCGTTTATGACTTGTAGGCACAGGTACAGAAAGAATGAGTCATAATTATCCCTTACGTTTCGTAATGCAACTACATTGTATTTGTATTCTTGTCTCTTGATCTCGACATAGTAAGACGGTAAATAGCGTTTAAAAATGAGTCAAAAACGAAGTCCAAATTGTAATTTCTTTACTGCCCTTGACAAAGATAATGCTAAGTGTGATATGTGTAATCAAAAAATGAGTTATGTCTTCGACGTCAAAGACGCATGCAACGTAAACACCCTACTGTAAAAATTACAACAGAGTCTGAAACAAATAGTAAAAATGCAGGTAGGGACAGAGAAGATCATGTGGAAATCGGCTCTGCTATGTTAGTGCAGGTAATTGAATCCTATATACTACCTGTAGAATGCATTTTAATATATGCAAATACCTTGCAGCGGGACCACACATTACTTGTAACTGATGAGGGCAATGTGTCTCGAGCATCTAGCGCATCAATATTGGAAAATCAAACCAGAAAAAAACACAGTCACACCCCAAACAAAGCTTGGTACCTTCTTTTTCTCGTGCAAACAGATACCTCATCACTTGGAAAAGAATGTAGACGAGCAATTGATGTTGTTATTCACAATGGACTACCAACCGTTTCGTATTGTTGAAGACTGGGACTTCCAAATATTCGTAAATGCCCTCAAGTCAAGTTACACCTTACTGGTAGCGACAAGCAACCATAGCATTTTATTATTTAAAAATGTATACTGGCAGCAACCCTTAGTTGCCGCGTTTTTCGTGTCCTTGCGATTCTTGTTGCTGCAGGCTCGTATAACTCGTGAGGCAGGAGTATTCATTTAAGTTTACTAGGATGCAGTCTTACAACACCGTAAACCAGATATAAGAGACACGAAAGACAGTTGGTAACGCTAATCTATAAAGTGGAAATTAGCGCGCCCATCCGTCAATGACGTCACACAATATGCAAATTATTACACGTAAATGATGAAATATGCAACATGCATAAAATGTATTATAAAAAATCCCACACACGGGGGAACTTACATGAATATATAAGCATCTCACAGAATTGCTTCCTTCAGGGTTGCTCGTGGCCCCCTTCCAGATTATTTAAAGATGGTTTTCATGGCGTCCTTCGGGATTGCTCCAGCTAGCGACTGCAGAACGTGGGCTGCTATCGGGCCAGGTTGCTTCCAAATTTATCTTCTTTCCTATATGTAGCGGAACGATAAGGAGCGGCTTTATAGGGACGACGATCAAAAGGCACAGGAAATCTACATAAATAAGATAAAGATACGATACCAGACCCAACCAATCTTCTTGATGTTCAAAGGCAAAGTCCCGTTTCCTGCGTCTTTCGGAAACCCCCCACTTTTCTACCACCACACGCGTCGGCGCAAAGTTCGCCCAACGCACTTCTGACGTGACGAAAATACACGCGCCAAGTCTTTCAAATTTATGGCGCAAAACTCCCGCATATCAAAACTAAACTAAAAAAGATGTCTAGTGCCAAATTTTTGGCACGTAACAGCAGACGTATTTGTTTAATACAAAATGCGCATCGAGCACTATTTGCATTTTTGTAATGTTTGATTATGTATTCATTGAAATTTAGGTTACTTGCAGTCGGGCATTTCACCGGTTGTGAGAAATATACGTTTTTTTTCTGTATGTATAACTTTTATTATTTTCTAAAGATATGGTGAATAGGAGCCTATGGAAATTTTACAATATTTACAATTTATTTAATTCAAGCAAATCGTGTTTACCATATTTTTAAATGGTCCTGGAGTCGAGACGGTTGTTTTAAATCTGTTAAAATAATCAAAAGCATTCTAAACGGTGTTCTAAAGTAACGGAAGTTTTAAAGTTACGAAATTTAAAAGTGGCAGTTATTTTCAACGTACTTCAAAAATTTGTGTGACGAGCAAGCTGGTTAATTCCGAGATGGTCATATTGGCACAGCTAGTCTACGCAGCAACGAGTTTCTAGTGGTTTTATGCTAGACCAAACAAATAGCAAAGGCTATTGAGTGAGCCGGCATCCTGTTTGCAGATAGTCGACTGTGCACGTATCTTTGTTATCTATACATAAAGCAGGTATATTTTATTATTACTGTTTGGCGAATATTTCGAACTAAAGTTTATTAGTTCAACACGAAATTATTTGCTTTTCTATTAATACGGTGTTCTGAAAGAATTTTATGCAACATGTCGAAAGGAAAAAAGGGTTTGTTTGGGAGAACGCGTATTTTCAAAAAATTGCATAGCTAGGGCTAATGCTTATATAACGGAAATTGAATCCAACACTGCTTCAGAGCTTGACTTTGAAGAGGTTGAGGTAAAATTTGAGCTTTTAAAAATCAATTTTCACCAATTTATGCAAACAAGTCGTCAATTGCTGGAAGTTGATGATGGGAATTTTGAGGAAGCCGAAGAGGTAGAAAATTTGTATGCTTCAACTTTTGCTAAATTTAAAAGAATTATTAATAGGCAAGTCAAGTCTGATAATGCGCGCAATACAGAAAATTTGCATAATGCCGTTAAATGTAATATAAAATTGGAAGCGTTACAGTAAGGCAGACAATTTCCTACTTACGAAATTTAGGAGAGCCTATATGGGATGCGATGGTAGTGCACCTTATATTAGAAAAGCTATATGTTTATTGCAATCGTTCTTTTCAAAGCGAAAGAAAATCGAACTCAAAAGCTGACTTAGACGCGTTATTAGCATTTTTGGACAAGCATGCTTTGAATGCGGAGCTTAGCAAACCTTGTGGGTTAAAGGTTCCGAATAATAAAACCTCGTTCAAAAATAGTAATTTTAAAGTGGTTTCTAACGCGGCCACAATTTCAGCCAATACTGTTAAAGTGTCCAAGCAGCGGTTATCAAGTTGGTTCCAATGCAGGTAATTGTAATTTTTGTAAAAAGGGTGTGCATGAGATTTTTAGATGTGATGTATTTAAAGATGCAATGCTACTGAAGAGGGAACAATTTGTTTCTGAAAATAAAATATGCACCTCTTGTTTGAATTCACATGATGGTAAACCATGTTCAGTAGACATTAAATCTTTATCTGTCAAACAAAACAACATCATACATTTTTACACAGAGAAGCTCCAAAACAAGAAGCGGAAAGTCGCTCAAGGAGTAGCTGAGGTGTGTTCCGAAATTTCAGATTTTGTATTGTTACCTACAGCTACCGTATTAATAAAAAATTCAAAGGGTGAACTAGTGTCAGCTCGAGCTTTGTTGGACTCGGGTTTTCAGACAAGTTTCATTACTGCTAATTTAAGCAAGAAATTAGGATTATATGTAAATGTTTCTGAACGTCCTGTTCAGATTTCAGGTAATTCCACCCCCTGTTCAAGGTGATTAAACTTGCATATCCGTTCAAGGTACGGAAATTATGAGCTTCCTCACGACTTTGTTGCTATAAAAAATATTAAAGTTGAATTGCCCCAGGTAAATTTTAATCTGAGTAATTTTAATATACCTAGAGGCTTACCGCTAGCAGATGAACAATTTTACGAGTCCGCCAGAATCGATATGCTTCTCGAAGCGGATACTTTCTTTAAGATTCTACTACCACAAAAAATTAACTTGGGTATAGGTCAACCATTTTTACAGAATTCCTATTTTGGCTATTTTGCAAGTGGAACGATTAACCAAAAAACTAAAATGTTAAATACGGCCCAATTGCATTCTGTGTCACTACATGGCACACTGTTTATTGAACCTGAGGTAAAATTAGAATATCTCATAGATAAATTTTGGGAATGCAAAAAGGTGAGTAATGCCAATAACGAAGAAGAATTGTCAGAATTCATGCTGACCAAGCAATGTTTCTTGGCAATATTTAAAAGAATTGAGGGTCGGTTCCAGGTTCAACTGCCTTTAAAGGTGGACGTAGAATCTTTCGAGATGGGCGATTCTGCTCAAATAGCTTTAAGCGATATCAAAGTTTAGAACGGCGTTTTGCAAAGGACGAAATGTTGCTTCTAGAATATTCGAATTTTATTAAGGAGTTTCTAAGTCAAGGATTTGCAGAAGTGGTTAGGGCAGACGCGTTTGCGTCACACAAGGAAAATTGGTATTTTTTACAGCATCATTGTGTCATTCGCGATGATAAGTTACTACCAAATTAAGGGTTGTCATGAATGGCAGCGCAAAAACGAAAAAAGGATTTTTGTTAAATGATATTTTAAGAAATGGGGCTATTTATCAACCGGACTTATTCGATATGTTACTTTCATTTCAAACCTATAAATACATTTGCATTACGGATATTAAGCAGATGTATCTGCAAATTGCGATCGATCCTCAACAAAGGAAACTTTTAAATTTCTTTTGGAGAAATCCAAAAACCAATCAAATTCAGTTTATTCAATTCAAACGGTTGGCTTTTGGGCTTAAATCCAGTTCACATTTGGCAACTCGAAGTTTATCTCAGTTAGCAGTTGAGGAACAACAGGAGTTTCCTTTAGCCGCGAGCATTTTGAAAAATAATACTTACATTGACGATTGTCTTTTTGGTTCTAATAGTAGGGAGGAATTAGTACAAGCACAATCAGAACTGATTCAGTTATTGAAGTCAGCTAAATTCCAATTACACAAATGGTGTTCTAATGATATAACTATTTTAGAAAATATTCCTCAAGAGCTACGACATTTTGAAAAAATGAATGTTTTGGAAGATAACAGGGTAGTTTTAAAAACCCTCGGTTTATCCTTTAATGTAGCCACTGATAATTTCACTATGGATTGTAGTGTTACTACTGCTCCTTTGGTGTACAATAAGCGCACGATGTTAGGTTTTATTGCGAGGTTTTTTGATCCATTTGGGTTCATAGCACCTGTTATTTACGGCAAAGGCATTAATGCAAAAAATATGGAATTTAAATATTGGTTGGGATGAAGAAATACCCAATGATATAAAAAGCGAATGGGAACTTTTTTCACAAGGATTAATTAAAATGCCAGCCATAGAAATAAACAGATTTTAAAGTGCAGGAGGCCAACTCAATCCAACTAATTGGATTTTGCCATGCATCTCAGACAGGGCACGGAGCATGCATTTACTTGCGAGTAGTGCAGGCTGATGGTACTGTAGAGATTAACTTATTGAGTGCTAAATCTAAAATTAATAATAGGAAACATGAATTAAGTATGCCACGTTTAGAGTTGAACGGGGCTGTAATATTAGCTAAACTCAGCGTTAGAGTTGTGAAAACATTCAAGGATAGAATAAATGAAATTTATCTTTTTTGTGATTCGCAGATAGTGTTAGCTTGACTAAAAACGGAATATTTTAAATTCAATACCTATGTTGCTAATCGAACTAAATTAATTCAAGAGATGACTGCAGAATTTTGTTGGTCGTATTTAAAATCTAGTAACAACCCTGCTGATTTGATTTCGAAAGGAGTGTTTCCGCAAAACATTAAAGAAAATACCTTGTGGTGGAAAGGTTCAGAATTTTTATGGGCTAAAGAAATCACTATTGATAAAAAATTTAAATTGCAAGAATTTAATGAATCCTTGGCAGAAGTAAAACGTGTAGTAGGAGTCTCATGTTGATAGGTTGCTAATATTAGAAAAAATTTCAAATTTTAGCAAAATGGTTAGAATTCTCGCATATTGCATGCGTTTTGCTTATAACTGTTTAAATAAAAACAATAAAGCTATGGGTAGTTTAACTGTAGCAGAATTAGATGCAGCTGTTATTGTTATTTTAAAACAAGTTCAAGCTGAACATTTTTCAAAAGAAATTTTAGAGTTAAAAGAGGGCAAGAGTTGCATTAAATTATTATCTTTAAATCCTTTTCTTGATATAAAGGGGTTAATTCGCAAGGGCGGAAGGTTGCACAATAGTGCACTGCATTTGATAGAAAGTTTCCAATAATTCTATCTGCAAAGAGTTTAATTACCAAGATTATTATTGAAGGCGAGCATGTACGTTTACTTCATGCAGGAGCAAAATTAACTTTATCAATGTTGCGATATTGGATTATTAATGCGAACAGAGAAATAAAAAGTATTTTGCCACAATGTATAGTTTGTTTTAAACTTAAATCTGAGCCATGTAAGCAGATAATGGGAAATTTATCCTATGATCGTGTCAACATAGCTAGACCGTTTGAGAAAGTCGGTATTGACTTTGCTGGCCATTTTTTAGTGAAGCAGTCCCGAATTCGTAAAGTATTAGTAACAAAGGCTTATGTTTGTATATTGGTTTGTTTTGTTACTAAAGCTGTGCATTTAGAGGCAGTGTCTGACTTAAAAACGGAGACATTCATTGCTGCATTAAAGCGTTTTATTGGTAGACGCGGGATGCCTAGGATAATTTATAGCGATAACGCTAGTACCTTTAAGGGTGCCGATAAAGAGTTAAAGCGATTTTATATTAATTTTACAAAGGACAATAATCATGAGATAGCAATGTTTGCTGGTGGACTCTGCATTCAATGGTCGTTCATCCCTGCTTACAGTCCTAACTTTGGGGTCTATGGGAGGGAAATATTAAAAATTTTAAGTATCATTTTAAAAGAGTAGTGGGTCTAATTTGTTTAACTTATGAAGAGTTTAACATCATTATTATTCAGATAGTCTATACTAAATCCTAGACCACTTTGTGCACTAAACAAGCGACGTATCAGACTTGTCTTGTTTGACGCCAGGTCATTTTTTAATAGGCAGTCCTTTGGCATGTATACCAGAAGGGAACTGCACAGACACTCCAATGAACAAGTTAAAATTTTAGAAATTGTGTAATAAAATTCAATATTGTTTTTGGCAGGCTTGGTCTATGGATTACCTAGGGCAACTGCAGAGTAAAACAGTGGAAAGAGACAATATCAAATGTAAAAGAAGGTGCGTTAGTTCTCATTCGAAATGACAAATTGCCTTCTTTAGAATGAGGCATTGGTCGTATTACTAAGGTAATGAGTGGGCATGAAAATCGTGTTAGGGTAATTCATTTAAAAGCAAATAATGCGACACTGGTGACATCAGTATCAAAAATTGCTGTTCTTCCACTTGATACAGATGATTCTGAGAGTGTAGTATATAAGGAGTAATTTAATAATTTGTTTAAATGACCAGTTATAGTTTTAAGTTTGTGTAATACCTTTATTTGCGCATTAATTGTGTGCATTTGTTTATTACAATATTTTTTAGTATTTATGTCACTTCCTTTTTACGATATTTCTAGTGTTAATATTGATTGACATTACTTGTTTATATTTTTAAACGTTTGCATTTTTTTTGCTTTATTTTTGCCGCCTGGCAGTTTATGGTAACGACAAGCAACAATAACATTTTATTATTTATAAATGTATACTGACAGCAACCCTTAGTTGCCGCGTTTTTCGTGTCCTTGCGACTCTTGTTGCTGCAGGCTCGCATAACCCGCCAGGCAGGAGTATTCATTTAACTTTACTAGGGTGCAGACGTATTTGTTTAATACAAAATGCGCGTCAAGCGCTATTTGAATTTTTGTAATGTTTGATTATGTATTCATCGAATTTAGTTTACTCTCAGTCGGGCGTTCTACCGGTTGTGAGAAATATACGGTTTTTTTGTATGTATAACTTTTATTATTTTATTTATTTATTTAAACATTTCCAACAGGTAAGAAACCAATTACAGGAAACAATACAAAAAAAAATATACGCATGCAATCCTACTTTAACAAATTAAACAGTTCTAAGATATAATGTAATGAATTAAAATTTATATCACATCTATGACAAATACTATTATAATTAGAACACATCTCATAAATAGGCGATTTACAAAGTAAATTTGTTCTGGCAGTAGGTATGTAGAACGTGCGAGAATGTCTAGATACTGTTCGGGATGCATGATATTTGATGAAGGAGACAAGTTCAGCTGAATCAATTTTATCATGGAGTAAATTATAAAGAAAAGTCAGTCCTATAACTTTTCTACGAGTATCCAAGGAGGATATATGAAACTTATTCAAAAGCAAATCTTGACTATAACCTTGTGCAGGATCTATGCCTTCAGCTTTCCAATAAAGAGACTTGAGAAATTTCCTCTAGACGGACTCAATCAGTGCTTTGTGGCACTCATAAAGTGGAGATCAAATAATGGAGCAATATTCTAGTTTAGACCGGACTAGTGTTAGATATAGGATTTTCAAAACCTCAATACTTGAAAAATTATTGCAATTTCTTATAATAAACCCTAATATCTTGAAAGATCCACTAACAGTTTTGTTGATATGAGGGTAAATGTAAGTGACGAGTCAAATAAAACTCCAAGATCACTAGTCTTATAATTCCTCTGTAGAATATGTGATTCAATGCAGTATGTGAAAACAGTAGATTTTAATTTTCTGGTATACGTAACAATATGGCATTTATTAGAGTTAAGATGTAACATATTACTGTTGCACCAAACAGTTAACTGCTGCAACTGTACTTGAAATTTATAACAATCCTCTAGCGAGTCAATCTATAAGAACAGTTTCAGATCATCAGCATATAGTAGTTTACCACAACTGATATTCTCAACCACATCATTAAAGAAAATAAGAAATAAGATATGGTGAATAGGAGCTTATGGAAATTTTACAATATTTACAATTTATTTAATTTAAGCAAATCGTGTTTATCACTTACCTGACCAAAACAATTTCAAAATCGTCGATACTAGCATCATACAAGAAATGTTTCAATAAGTGTCAAGAAGAAATAAAAACCATTTCCAGTGTTTGCCTAACCACAGACTGCTGGACGTTGATTAATAATGAAAGTTTTATGGATGTAACTGCGCATTATATCAACAAACAATTTGAAATGAAGACGATAGCAGTTTTTCGGAAAGTCATACAAGTTCCAACTTATTGATACAACTACGAAACATCGTAAAAGAATGAGGTTTATCTGATAAAATAAACATCGCCATTTCTGACAATGCCTCAAACATAAAAAAAGCAATTTCTGAAAATTTGGGCTGGCAACACTTTGGTTGCTTTGCACATTCTATCAATTTAGTTGTGCAAGGTTGCAAGGTAAGCAGTGTTTGGTTGTACTAAGATTAGTGGACTCGTCAATAATAAGCGAAAACTTAGTTTGCCGCAAATCTTCACATAAATTATCGAAACTTTCTTTACCTATAATATTATCGATTATGGCGTGAGTTTTGGTCGTACAACATTTTATCTCTTCTGCTATTTTTGAATCAGGACAAACGGAATGTATCAGTTTCGGTAGGTGCTCCATAATAGTAATGGTAAATTGTGTTCAGCAACAAACGAAGCCAATCTTATTTCACCTGAAAATAAAATAAAGAATTAAAATGACTTGCTTATGTTTAACTAGTGGAGATTCGGGCACTAACTATATCCACTGCTTCTCGTAGGTAAGCACCAATAAGTAGAAAACAAAGTACTTAATAAAACAATGTAAGTAGTGGCATGCACAAAATAAAAAAAATATATTTTACCTTGCTTTACTAGTGTATCAGATTTTTGAGTTTTTATCACAGTAAATGATGATATTTTCGGTTGAGATTTTATATTCTTCGATGACACCAAGTGAGCTTGTGAAGAACTATGTTTCTTTAAAGCGTCTTTTCCAGATGTGATATTAAGATCTTTATTACAACTATTATAATAGGCATAGCTTACGCCCTTACGACTATCTTGTAGCCAGCCTGAGAATTCTTCTTGTTCTTCGCATTCTTTTCTATAATATTGTAGATATTTTTTTCTTTTTGCACTCGCACTTGTACTCGGTTCCTCGTCGGACGACATTTTAACTTAATAATTGCACTTCGCGATCGCAACTATAAACTTAAGGATACATAGATGCTTTCTCTTCTAAGTCAAGAAAAATAATGAAAAAATAAAATCAGAATTCCTGTTTACATCTATAGAAAAGGGAATTCCCGAGGGGGAAACCCCATACAACTTAGAGTTGTAGGACTCAAGGGTATTCCCCGAAATATATGGACCAATCCGCAATAACTCTGCTCATTCATTATTGCTGTAAGGTGATTCCCCGTAACATTAAACATAAATGAAAAGGGTTGCCAACACAAAATTGTGAAATCGGTAGAAAAATCAGAAGAATTTCCATGTATTTTCTGTAATCGTGGAAAAATCATTGCATTTCGGTAGTACAGGGTCCATTTCGGTAGAAATACCGAAAAATCGTTAGGTTCGAGACCGCTGTGTCTGGCCCTAAACCAAACAAAGGTTCAGTTCCAATAGCAACTGTACGCGTGCTGGAGCATACGTACTAGAGATGAGTCGTTCGCGAACGACACGTTCTTTTGAACCGACTCCCAGCTGAGAGCCGCGCGATCCGGATCCTTTATTACATATGAATCAGGGCAGGCGCACTCCTGGCATTTGATAGTTCCGTGTTTTAATAGGTACTCGCAACACCGAAGCGTTGTCGTCGCTAATTATAATAAAGAAATTAACGAAAAATACTACTTTACCGGCAAATCTGTCATGTTTCACAAACTTCATTTCCATTTGAATATTTATTTAGTCAAATATTTAGAATTTGTGTTCATCTGTGGTATTTATTTATTTGTGATTTAAGTTTAAGATTCAATTTTAAATAATGGGATTTAAGTGTTCCATTGCTGGTTGTAAACTATTGTAATTGTAAGAACTCATTGTTTACCAAAGGATCCTGAGGTAAGTTCTTCAAACATTTTTAATTGCTTATTAATTTTAACTAAATGCTAAACTATTTCAGTATTTTCAAAATTATCATATTAATTTATGGTTTTTTGATACAGGATACTTTTTATTTATAACATTCTTGTGTTTATAGATTTGTCGTTTATGGTGCGCAGCAGTTGGTCGTAAAGATTTAATGAATTTTGTTCCTACGTTACAGCTTCAAGGTACCTAAAGTGATCATTGCTTTTACTTTTGTGTTAGTATTGTTGACTAGGATGTTTTTTGAATTATCCAATGTACTGTATGACCTTTCAGATATGTTAACATGTAACATGCATTTTAAATTTCATTTATAAAAATTGGAGTTGCTCATTCATTTTTAAATAAATAAACAAAAAATGTTTGTTGTTATGAATATTAAACTTATGAAAGGCACTTATAGGGATTTCAGGGACATACTGTAAATTATCGATTCCTACCAGCCTGTAGAAGTATAAGAATGTTAAGAACTTATAAATATGTATTTATTTACAAAACAACGAAAACATCCAATGACAGCTGAAATAATATTGTACTGAAAGAAAAGTGGCATTTTACATCTTCAAAAACCAAGGTGGATATCAAAATAGCAAGATATTTATGATTATTTACAAACGGTGGTAAAGTGTTCTATTGTTTGCAGATTTAAAAGGTTGTTTTTATTGTGAGAAGAAATGTGGCACCCAGTGAGTAAAAAAATGAACTACAATAAAACATAGTTGATCTTAAATGACAAGTTTGGCTCTGTCCCAATTATCAGTTCAGTACGTATACGACTCAAAGGAGCCGGTTCAGTGAATCGGCTCTTTTAAATGACCCAGGATCTGGTGAGCCGACTCTTTGAAAAGATCCGATCCCCGCCCATCACTAATATGTACATAAGGTTGAAAGGAGTCAGGAGTTCTTAAAGCCCAGTGGACGTAGGGTCCCCGTGAACCTAGTTTCTTGCACCTTTACTCCGTTATAGGAGTGGGAGTAAGTGCACGTAGTTCACAAAAGCAGTGGATCTGTTCCATGCCTACAGTTTTACATTACCATAAGCGAGAAACGATAATTTTTATTCATAAATCAGAGCTTCATTTAAGAAGGCAAAAATTAATATAGTGTATTTATGATTCAGATTCCATCGATTCCGGCAAATGTGCAACCAATTGGGTGTTTTAGTATAGCAGCAAATATAGTTACATTGTAAGAGTTAAATGTGTACGATTTCTGTATAAGATTTAAATATTTCACAGTAGGTGTCCCCATAATAAGCAAATCAAATACTGTAATTGCAGTGATAATACTTGATAGTTGATGCTCCATCTATCGTAGCATTTGGAATTATCTGTGATTTGGAAGTTATGTAGAATGTGAACAAGGACGACAAAACCCTATAAACGCATTAGTGGTATATATGTTTCTTACTTGATTTGAATTGAAATAAATAAATATTGCTCTGTTAATAAATGTACTTGATGGAAGAAGAAGAATCCGGAAACTTCTTTTCAACATTTTCTCAAAAAAGGGAAAGAACGTGTTATTCTTCGAAGGATGTATAGAAAACAGTTTCTGGATCGGCAAACAATGTGGACTTATAAGCTAAAAATTGAAAAAAAAGTAACACCTAATATGTTAATTCGTTCTTTGCATCTTATAATGGTGATTATTTTAAGAGTAAGTGTTAAATGAAAAATAACTATTTTAAAGGATAGGTTAAAGCTTTTACATGTATACAACGTAGTTCATCGTATATTGACATTCATATAAATTTTTATGTTTCAATACACTACATAGTGGCAGAAAATTGAAATCAACTGCAGTTCCTTCTCAGAATTTACCAATTGTAGAATCATCCGCACCTGAAAAAATTTAGAGCAATGAACCTTTAATAGAACAAACAAAATTAAGAAAGCGGAATGTAAATCTAACACATCACAACACAGATTCAGAGCTGCAAGATGCCTCCAATTTACTTGAATTATTAAAATAAAACCAAAAACATTTAAAGGTTTTGAAATTCAAGTTAATACTCCGACAATTTCAACTGTTAGTGATTTGAATACAAGTGAAAAAGTTTTGATAAGTTTCAGTGAAATACAAAATTTTGAAAACAAATTCATAAACTGTCGATAAAAGCTGAATCTTACTAACTTTTATAAACATAAAATGTGATCTTAGTTTTGCAGTTTTAGCGGTACTTTTTGGTATTAATGTTGCTTATGTGAATCTTATTTTCTGTTTATACTAAAAATTCTTGTGCAAGTATTAAAGCCAGCTATATATTTTTCGCAAACGACAGAAATTGTGAGAAATGTGCCTTGCTATTTTCTATATTTTGAAGACACACAGACGTTGAAAAATAGACTTCAATTTACTATTTTGCAGCCACTGTAATTCTCACATAAACATTGTTTGCAGATATATCAGTTAGACTGAAAGTTGTTTCTCGTTGTGTTAAATAAACTTCTAAATGTTGTGTATTGTTTTCATTAATGCTAACTGGAATTTCAATCAACAGAAGGGTTGTAAATGGTAGATTGTTATCCGTCAGTTCTGGAAACGCAAATGATATGCCATCCTCCATGATTTCATAACTTTCCACACTTTCAGCGGCAATGGATTGTATGGGATTGAAAATATCATTGCAATAATTTGCATTGAATTCCAGATCCTCTAATCTCTCATTTTTTATCTCCAAATTCCCTACAAGAGTGTAAAAAAAAAATTATTCTATTGGAACGTTTTTAAAGATAGTTATTTAGAAATCAACTACAAAGTGTTCACTTGTGCGTATGTAAATAAAATAGTATTGAGTGGAGGTATTTATTACTACTTCTTCCGAATGAATAAATTTAGATGAATAGTTAATTTAATTATTAAATAATCTAGTATCTACTTTTCTACTTACTATTTTAGTAGTTTTTATAGCACAGACTCGGTTATGAAAGAACCTATGCGTAATTTCAATAATAATCAAATTAATTTAAAAGAATAGTAAAACAAGTAAAAACGGTAGTACTCTTCTAACAACCATGTAATGCAAAAGCCATTGTAGAGCGGTTAAGATGAAGATCAAAACACTCTGTTACGAACGTACTACCTTTATATCTTAATAATTCTACCTACAATCTAGATTAAAAATATTACTTAGTATTTACGATCTTTTTAATTGCTATTATTTTATCTGTTGTTGATTGCCAACTGACACAACATCCTACCACGCGAGAGCATTGTGAAAACTCTTAATAAACCATAACGTAATTAAAATTTTACTGAGAATACATTGATCGTAGTAACTGCACAAGATGTATTTTTTATTTTTATTTTATTTATAAAGTCACAATAGTGAATAGTATATTGTTAATTTTTTATTTTCAAATAACAATTATAATTAAGGGCCATTTAGAGCTTAATTAACAAAATTTAATTTAACAAAATTTATATTTATATTTCAGGAATCTATGTAAGCCTCTATAGATTTAGTTCGATCAAGAAACTCCTTGATGCTATAAAAAGCATATTTTAAGAGCAAGTTTTTTATATATTTTTTAAATTTTGATATTGGAAGATTTCTTACGTTCACACTCAAAGAGTTAAATAACATACTCTAGAAGTAATTTGTTCCCGACCTCCTTCTTTCAATCCGCTGGTATGGCACCACTAGAGTAATTTTACTACGGGTATCAAATGAGTGGATATCATCGTGTCGATTATAGAGGGCTTCATTTTTCTTAACATACAGTAAACATTCTAATATGTAGATGCAAGGCACAGTTAAAATGTTGTACTTCATAAAATAAGTACGATAATCCTCACGCAAAGCAATATTAGCTATAACACGAATAACTCTGCGTTGCAAGCCAAAAATTCGATTACTTGCGGATAGACCCATGCAATGATTGAATAAGCAACACTGGAATGAAAGAAGGCACAGTAAACTGTTTTCAATACATTTAATGATACTGCACTTTTTAAGGATTTAATGAGGAAAATAGTATAACAAAGTTTTTTGGCAAGAAAATTACAATGTGTCTCCCAACTTAAGGTATTATCAAAATGAACCCCAAGATATTTAATACTGTGATTCTCCCATTCACTAGTATTTTTTAAAGAAAATAAAATCTTTTCAGTTTTACCATTTATTATGGATAAACCAGATTGGATGGCCTCGAACAGACATTGCTCTTCTGCAGAAGCTGCTCCATGTCTTTATGTTGGTGATAGACAGTGGTGTCATCTGCATAAAGTATCACATTCTCCAAGCCACAAGTCAAGACTATGTCTACTCCACTTGAACCTATTGCATCAGGCAGTCCCCTGGTCACTAATGATAAAATTGCTGTTACTTTTGACTTTAATGAGATATCTTCTACTTATACGAGGGACATTATTCGGTCCAATGAAAAATACTAAAGCTAGGGATGCTTATAGTCTTGACATCTCCTTGTTTAAAGCTGCATGTGACATTATTATTGTACCTTTAACAAAACTCTTTAACCTTATTGTTAAACATTATGTTTTTCCAGATACACTGAAATTAACTAAAGTTATTCCTGTGCATAAAAAAGGGCCCTATAACAATGCAGAGAATAATCGTCCTATATTGCTTGTCCCGGTTATAACAAAAATCTTTGAAAAAATTTTGCTTAAACAACTTTTTTGTTATCTTGACGTCAATAATTTACTGCGCCCTATGCAATTTGGTGTTAAGGGAAAAAAGTTAACTACCGACGCAATAATCACACTTGTTGACTGCATAGTTAATTCGTTTGATAAATGCGAGTTTTTATTGGCAAAATTTTACGATCTCTCCAAAGCATTTGATTGTGTTGACAATTGTGCTTTGCAAGATAAACTAAAACTTCTTAACCTAAATTCAAAAGCTGTTAAATTGCTATCATCTTACCTAAGCAACAGGAAACAATTTGTTTACTTCATGAAGGAAAACTCTGATATGGTTGACGTACCATCTAGTGTACCACAAGGATCAATCCTTTATCAACAATGCAAGCACAATCTTATATGCGGATGATACTACACTATACCATAGTGGTGACAATATTGACCATAACAGTGAACAATCGTTGAAATTAGTCATATTTGGTTCTTAAGCAATAAATTAGCTCTAAATCACAACAAAACTGAACAATTTTTTTCTCCTTAAAAACATGTGCTCCCGATAAAGAACGAAATATATAGTTTCTGGAGGTAACTTTAAATTCAACACTCTCATGGGTGGCTCACTGCAATAACCTTTGCATAAAGCTCTGTCAATCTATATATTTTATTAAATCTTTAAAAATTTTCTCTCTATAGATGTGCTTAAATCTGTTTATTTTGCTTATTTTCATTGTCACATGCAGTATGCTGTCGTTACCTGGGGCCACACTTCAGCAAGTGCACGTATATTTAGTTTTCAGAGACGTGTATTATGAGTCATTGCGAATCTTGGTTATCGGGAGGACTGTCGCTCTAACTTTATTAGTCTTCAAATACTTACTTTCCCATGTATTTTTATATTGGCTTGCTTAATCTACGTACACAAAAATAGCTAGAACTTTCAAAGACATAGTAATGTTCACGACCTTAACACACGTGGTAAACATTTTCTGACAGTTCCATATCATAGAATCACTATGAGCAAATATGGTTGTAATTACCATGGAATACTATTTTACAATGCATTGCCCCTAACATTTTTAAAATGCCTCTGAAGCAGTTCAAAACATTCTTAAAACCTATCTTACTTCTAAAGCTTTTTGTTATACTTCAGATTTTATTAATCCTTTATAGGTTACTGGTCGATATTTCAACCAAGGCTAAAAAATATAGTTAAAATAAAATTTAAGGTTTAATTTTTAACCAGTTGTGTATAAGAGCGTGCCGTGAACGGATTGTGGTGGTTATTTGCGCCACATATGTGTTAACTGGCGAGAAGTGGGGGAAGTGGTTGAATTGTCAACCAGTATTCGGCTTAGTGTGTGCAGTTTCAGCACCACGTGTGGCACATGTTTTTGCAAAGTGCGGTATAATTTGCGTATCCGTAATAAGTAAACCACGAAACTTGGTAAGTTTATAAAGAAATGTGTGTTGAATGCAGTGAATGTATTAGTTTATCCCTAACACTTCCGGTTTACATGTTATGGTTATTCAAATTTGACATAATCTAAAATACTGTGCTGAATAGGTGCATTCCATTAAAATCTAGTGCCCTCTACCTTTATAGGGCAATAATGGAACGTCGATTCGCGTTTTCTGATTTGGAATCTATGGACTCCGACAGTTTTTACGATCTCATAGATAGTATAACGGATGGGCAAGCTTTAGATTTTGATATTGGAGGCGATTCTGATGCGGATGATGATCTTCCTATTCGCGAGCCATCAACCTCCACGCCCAAGCGTGCAAGGCGTACGGGTGATGTTCTTGATTTCGAAGACTTTGACGACGACTCAATAATCGATCCAAATTTTGTACCAATTGACCAAATTCAACAGGAATCCAGTGACGATGATGAGGACGATATTCCTCTAATAAATTTCGCAAAACGCAAGACGAATTATACCTACAACTGGACAAAAATTCCATTCGCTAATAAATTTGAAAAATCCACATTTACTGAGGACTTTGGACCGAAAGTTACTGATGATACTGATTCACCTATAGAAATATTTACAAATCTGTTCGGCCAAGAATTGATTGATCTAATTGTTACCCAGTCAAACCTGTATAGCGAACAAAAAGGTACTAAGCTAGATTTGACCGAAACTGAAATAAGGGCTGTTTTGGGAATATTCATTCTGATGGGTCTTGACACCTTACCCAGTATTCGACTCTATTGGTCAACAGATATAAACTTCCATAAGACTAGAATTGCAGACGTAATGCCCATGAAGAAATGCTTGAAAATAATGCGTTTCTTACATATAAATGACAATTTCAAAATGCCAAAGAAAAGAGAACCCAACTACGATAAATTGTACAAAATAGCACCCATGATAAAAATAATGAATACAAATTTCT
This sequence comes from Platerodrilus igneus, assembly GCA_036346225.1. Classification (NCBI taxonomy): domain Eukaryota; kingdom Metazoa; phylum Arthropoda; class Insecta; order Coleoptera; family Lycidae; genus Platerodrilus; species Platerodrilus igneus. The sequence continues at coordinate 1,289,381 of JARFIW010000791.1, forward strand.
TGGCAGCTTTTAGCCCGGGAAGAAATTTATCAGTGGACGAAAGCATGGTTGCATTCAAAGGTAGAACTAGCTTGAAGCAATATATGCCGCTGAAACCGATAAAGAGAGGTTTCAAAATCTGGGCTATAGCATGTGCTACGACAAGATATCTTCTGCAGTTTTCGGTATAAGAAGGTAAAAAGGAGAGTGAGGAAGATGGACCTCTAGGTGAGAGAGTTGTTCTCGAACTTACGAAATTGTTCCAAGGAAAACATTACTGTTTCTTTTTTGATTACTTTTTCACAGGTTTCACATTGCTAAGTAAGCTTCTAGAAAGATCTTTATATGGGTGTGGGACTATTCGTACGAATAGGAAGAATTTCCCGAAGAATAGTCTTGCTGACGATAAGAGTTTGGCTTCTGGAGAACATGATTCTGTAAATTGTGGTTGTTGCATGATCCCTTTTACCGCACGCCAATGAATAGTTTAGTGGAACACACTCCTAACCACCTGATAAGCAGTATGTGTTATGCCATGTAGAGGAATGGTCGTATTCCTTCCTCGCTCATGTATTATGCATTGTTTTGATTGTTAAGTCCTTAATATACGTAGTTTACTGTGTACCATTGCTTTATATTAAAACCCTGAGATTAAAATACAAATACATATATTGTGTACAACGACTATTATTAGTAATTATAACAAAAACCGTCCCTCGTCCCGTTAAACTGGCTGCCCTACGTGGGGTTGCGAATAACATTACGTGTGAATTCGAATATTACGTGTAACTTTGAATAATAATAATATCGTGCTTGATAGATACAAGTAAAAACCACCCGGTGGTAGTGATTAGTGATAGTAATAAAACCTAGTGTTTGGAAAGTTAAAGTTTTTATGATTTTGTGGATGCTCTTTCAAGAAGTTTTGTAGATGTGCTACTTTTGCAAGGAATTATTAAGGATTTTCCGTAAGCTTATCAATGGTTCATTGCTTTTATCGTCAAAACTGTAAGTAGAAATTGTTTATTTTGATCGCTGCTCTTGAAGAATCCAGCTGTTTATTATCACACAAACTTACTGAACAGGTTGGTTTGCCGTTTGTTTACGTTGTTCAGAAACGTATGGTTTTGTTCCGAAATATTAAAATCATTGTCGTATCATTGAAAGGGACAATAATTACATTTTGAACTTTTACTACGAATATATTATATTTTACGCATAAAATACTATATTGAATGCGTGGACTTTTATTTTGTTTATATACAGTGCATAAAGAACATTACGGTTTAAAATATTTACATAGAACATTTGCGTGTTTCATTAATGCCTTTGACTAGAAGTGGTGCTACAACTAATTTAAGCACTATGGCTCAACAAGTAGTGTTTACTGATGAACAATTCGCCGCTTTATTAGATAAAATCGGTTCGGTTTTGGTTAATAACGACGACACTAATGTATCTAAACTTGAAACAACCACCTCTATATCTGCAAATAATCATGGTAACTTTTCACAATGTACAGCAAGATTCGATGGATCTGATTCATCGGATGTTGACGCTTTTCTAGACGCAGTTTTAACTTATAAAGATTGCTTAAACGTTTCGACTGAAAACGCGTACCGCGGATTACCTATGTTATTGGAAGGTATAGCAGCAAAATGGTGGCAGGGTGTAAAAAAAACAATTCTTGATTGGGATAGTGCCGTTAGTTCGTTAAAAGACGTATTTTCTAGGCGATTACCTGCTCATTTAATTTTTAAAAATTTCTTCAGTCATGAACAAAGCGTTAATGAAACCACAGAAATGTTTGTTTGTAATCAAAGAGCTTTGCTCTCACAATTACCATACGATGTGAATGAAACTATGGCTATTGATATGGCATATGGTTTATTTCGACGCGATATTAGAGAAAAACTTCCTTGGTCTGAATGTTTGACTTTCAAAGATTTATTAACTCGCGCCCATAGCGTTGATCAGTCTTTGCAAGAAGTTTTTGTCGACGTCCATCGTAACCATAATCCTGTTAAAAACGATAGTCAAGAAGTAGTTTTAAAACGTATTTTGCGTTCTTGTTGTTCATATTGTAAAACATATGGTCATGTTAAAGAAGATTGTCTTAAATTGAAATCTAAGGAATCAAAAATACACTCTTTAACTACCGCTACATCTTCAATCATTAAATGTTTTGGATGTGGTGCGCCTGGCATGTTACGCTCTAAATGTCCTAATTGTAATGATAAAAACTCTACAGTTTTAGAGTCAAAGTTTGTTCAATTTTGTTCAGCCACTACTGACGTTCCTGTTTTGAATAAACCTATTTTGGGCGTTGGTATAAACGGTCGATATGGCAATTGTACTTTGGACTCCGGTTCTACTGTAAGTTTAGCGAGTTATGGTCTTTACCAAATTCTTTTGAACGATGGCCAGAAATTTTCAAAGCGTTCCGTTAAAATTTGCTTTGTGGATGGCATAGTTCGTGATGAAGAGGTTTTAAGTACGGATGTACAGGTTACTCTTGAATATAAAACTGTCACTGTTACCGTCAACGTATTGCCGCATGCACAAACTAAATCTACGTTAATAGATATTGATTTTATTACCAGTGTCGGTCTTGTTTTAGATATTTCGAGTAATCAATGGTATTTTAACGAAGATCCTGTTAGAAAATTTAATTTTTATGGTAACATTCAGGTGAATCGTGAAAATGTTAATTTCGTGTCTCTGCGCGAGGATGAAGGAGAATCCCTTTCCTCAGATCAGCGTATGATTATAGAGACGCTTTTGGAAGAACATTCCACTGTCTTTAAGATGGGGGAGCCCCCACCGACTTTGCGGTTCATAAGATAAAGACTGTCGATCACGATCCGATTTCAGTTCCACCTTATCCTCTTAGCAACCCGAAAAGACAATTTTTAAAGGAAGAAATAGATAGAATGCTCGCAGAAGATATAATTGAAGAATGTGAGTCACCTTGGGGATTCCCGGTCGTTCTTGTCCCGAAAAAGGATGGAAAGCTTCGCTTGTGTGTTGATTATAGGCGTTTGAATGCTATTACGGTCCCGGATTCCTTCCCCTTACCTCGCATCAAACAGCTTCTGCATACTTCTAAACGGACTATGTACATGAGTACTATAGACTTACAGTCTGGATTTTTACAAGTTCCTATAGCTGAGGAAGACAGGGACAAAACTTGTTTTGTTACACCCTTCGGTACGTTTCGCTACCTTCGAATGTGTTTTGGTCTTCGAAACGCTCCGGCTACTTTTCAAAGATTAATGTCCAGATTTTGCAACGGTCTTGGTGACCGATCCGTTTACGCATATTTGGACGATATTTTAGTGATATCGGACAGTTTTAAACAGCATGTTGATGATTTACGTGCAGTTTTCGAAAGGCTTAAGTTATATAAATTACGTGCGCATCGCAAAAAATGTTGCTTTGTACGGAAATCCGTCAAATACTTGGGTCATGTTCTGACTACTAATGGTATTGAAGTTGACAGAGAAAAGATTTCTGCAATTAAGAACATTCACGTTCCGTGTTGTGTTAAAGATGTTCTTAGTTTTGTTCAAACGTGTTTCTGGTATAGGAAATTTATTCCGCATTTTTCGTCCATAGCGCGTCCGCTAACTAACTTATTAAAGAAAAATAGTGTGTTTTGTTTTGGCGAACCTGAGCTACAAGCATTTAGTGCGCTCAAGGAAAAACTTACTTCAGCTCCGGTATTAATTCAAGCTGATCCGAACTTACCGTATTTTTTACAAACTGATTCTAGTGGTTTTGCACTTGGAGCCGTTTTGTTGCAAGGTACTGGCAATGATTTGCTTCCTATTGAGTACGCAAGCAGACTCCTTACTCCAGCTGAGCAAAATTACTCCACTGTAGAACGGGAAGCTTTGGCTGTTATTTATGCTACCGAAAAATTCCGAACATATTTGGAAGGGGCAGAAGTAAATGTAATTTCGGATTGCCAGCCATTGCAGTGGCTATTAACATTGAAAACACCTACGGGTCGTTTAGCCCGTTGGACTTTGAAAATTCAGGGAATGAATATGAAAATTTCTTATACTCCCGGTAAAAGAAACGTTGTGGCTGATATGTTGTCCAGACCAGGTTGTAGGAACGAAAGTGATACCTGTGATGTCTGTTTTGTTAGTGTTGAAATGCTGAAGATTAATGCTACTGATCTTAGGGTCGCACAATTAGACGATCCAGATTTGTCATTGATTGTTAAAGCATTAGAAGGTGAAGACACTCTTGATATGATCCGATGGTTAGATCGTGGTTATATGTTAAACAATGGGATACTTTATCGTAACAATCCTCATGAGGATGTAGAGGATCCGCAATTAGTAGTTCCTGGTGGTCATTATGGTGTTGATAAAACTTATCAAAAGATGTTTGATAAATATTATTTTGTTGGTATGAGACGTTTTATTGCAGATTATGTAAAAGGTTGTATTGAATGTCAGCGTTATAAAGCTAGTAATACTAAACCTGCTGGTTTATTACAAACCCCAGCTCCTGCACAACGCTTTGAAACCATAGCCGTTGATTTATTTGGCCCTTTGCCAATAACTGAAAATAAAAATCGATGGATTTTAGTCTGTGAAGACACAGCTTCAAAATGGGTTGAGCTTTACCCATTAGAATCTGCTAATGCAGATGCATGTGCAAAAATGCTTATCGAGGAGATATTTTTACGTTTTGGCACTCCGAGAAAAATGGTATCTGACAACGGTGTACAGTTTATTTCAGATATTATGCAAAAGGTAACATATTGTTTTGACATAGATACTTGTTTTATTCCAATGTACCATCCGGAAAGTAACCCGGTTGAAAGGAAGAATCAAGACTTGAAGACTCAGCTTTCGATTTTAGTTCAAAATTGTCACACAAAATGGGATATTCATCTCCCAGCAATACGTTTTGCTATTAATTCAACCGTATGTGAGTCAACTGATCGTACCCCTGCTTTTCTTACTTTCGGTCGTGAATTACGTGCTCCTCACGATACCGTGTATGATTTAAGAACTGTGGTAAACGTTGAGAATTTTGTTCCTCGGATTACTCCGTATTTAAAGCGGTTATCACAAAAACTTTGTACGTCACAAGAAATTTTACAGCAAAAGCAAGACGTTCGTAAAGCACAAGTCGATAAGACAAGACGTGCTGAAAATTTTCAAGTTGCTGATCAAGTTCTGTTGAAAACTCGCCTACTTAGCAATGCCAGTAAAGGCATTACTTCTAAATTTGCACCTAAACGTGATGGACCTTATGTTATATCCAAGATGGTTACTCCAACTACCTTTGAACTTACTACAGCTACGAAACCCTATGAAAAGATCGGTAAATTTCATTCTGTTGATTTAACGAAATTTGTTCAGTTTAGTGCCGGTGTGCCCAGTGCTTCGTCGGTTATACTCGCGCATGTGGTGCCTAAAAGAAAACGGGGACGCCCCCGTAAAGTGAAAAAGTGATTTCTAAACGCACGTCATTAACTTCTGTACGTTTAGAGGGGGGAGTGTGTAGCATGATCCCTTTTACCGCACGCCAATGAATAGTTTAGTGGAACACACTCCTAACCACCTGATAAGCAGTGTGTGTTATGCCGTGTAGAGGAATGGTCGTATTCCTTCCTCGCTCATGTATTATGCATTGTTTTGATTGTTAAGTCCTTAATATACGTAGCTTACTGTGTACCATTGCTTTATATTAAAACCCTGAGATTAAAATACAAATACATATATTGTGTACAACGAGTATTATTAGTAATTATAACAAAAACAGTCCCTCGTCCCGTTAAATGGTAATATTTCGGTTGCAAAGTGGAGAGACAGAAGAAAAAAGTGCGTAGTTGTTGCAAGTACAATGCACAATATTACCGAAACTTCTACAGTTTTGTGCTTGAACAAATGTTTTGAAAGGATCACAGTAGGATGTCCCTTGTCTATAGCTGATTATAACAAGAATATGGGGGTCTAGATATGTTCGACCAGCTCCATGCCTGCTATAATATAGCATGGAAATCACGACGATGGTGGTTGAAACTGTTCTACCATTTCTCCAAATGTGCTGTTGCCAATTCATATATAATTTATAAAGCTGCATCGACAAAGGCCAACAAAAAACCAAATTCTCATATTGGATTCAGAAGCATACTAGTCAATCAGCTTATAGGAGATTATTCTAGCCGCAAACATCAGGCTTCATGGTTGATCGTGGGAAAGAACAAGATGAAGAAAACTGATGGACGTGCAATCAGCGTCGAGAACACGGTCTGACTGTCGAATGTAGGAGATCACTTACCTCAGTTAACCACTTTTCGTAGATGCGCTAGGTGCAGCACACTGCAAAAGCCGAAAAGATCCAATGTGCAGTGTTCTGAGTACAAAGTTGCTTTGTGCATTCCATGTTTCGCGCCTTTCCATAATAAAAATATTTAATAAAGTTGATGGTCCTAAATGGATACTGGTCTAAAAAGCGACCAGTGAACAAAAGTGGAAAATTTTTATTTTTTTGTAAAACTGGCTATGGATACTATTTTTGTATGTCCCACTAAACATACTTTTGAATTAAAATGTGTAATTTTTTGCTTGTTGTTATCTGCCCTATAAAGGGTTAATGATGTTAAGAGTTTCATTCCGGATACTGACACCTAAAATTATATTTTCGTACTTAATAGTGTCTGCTTATGTGTTGTTTTAATATTATGGTAAATTGTTTTATTTACATCATTTTTACTTTATAAGCCTACTATCATAAATATGTATATATTAAGTTTTCAACGGTTTCTTTCTCATTGACACATCCGATACTATATTTTTTTGTAAAATGGATACAATTGAAATAAATAAATAAGTTGAAGGAAAATCGTTAATAAAGCATAAGAAAAACAGAGGCCCCAGCACAGAATCTTGTGGGACCCCATGAGGAACATTCTGCAAGTTGGAAACTTTGTTGTTATAGTAAACACATTGATAGCGTTCAGAAAGATACAACTGGATTAATTTAATACCAGAATGATCAAAATGCAACAGCTCCAACTTCTCAACCAGAATACTGTGTTTACGCAATCAAAAGCTTTTGTCAAATCGTACAAGTTAACCAACATAAACTCACGTTTATTAAAAGTGCTCGTAATCTGGTCAAGCAGAGTTATTGTTGCATCAGAGGTTGACTTATTTTTTCTAAAACCAAATTGCTGCGGACATAGTAAGTTATTATCATCAAGAAAATCAATTATTTGAGTCTTCATAATAGATTCAAAATTTTTTGAAAAAATAGGCACAAGAGAAATTGGCCGATAATAGTTCATACTATTGAGTGTGCCTCTTTATGAATAGGAACAACTTTGGTTACCTTTAGCGCATTAGGGAAAATTAAATCTCTAATTACATAATTAATAAGCTTAGTTAGTGGTATTAGAATAACATCTGTAATACTTATGATCAGCAGAATACTTAGCCCATAATAATCTTTAGAATTTTTGTTTTTCATAACCATTATTATATCCCTCGTGTGTCCATACGGGACCTCTTTAAAAGCAAATTTATCATTCAGAATTGATGTATTTGTTGAATCATAGATTATGATAGGATTAATATTCTCTTGAGCTTTTCCCAATGTAAGATTGGTAAATGAATCAATAAAGAAATGATTGAAATCCTCAGCAGTTGAACTTGTATCACTACTGACAGATCGCTTTTTTTCGTTAATGGTTTGCCACTTACTCTTGTTGCTCTTAACAAAGTTTAAAATAAAACTATCGTGCGTGAAGTTTAGCCTTTTTCAACGCCTTTCTATAATCATATTTAATGTTCGTCAAGATTTTTAGGGTATCAGTTGGTGATGCATTATACAAATCTATATACATTAAATAAGTATCATGCATCCTTCTTAGATCCTCAGAAAACCAGATAACAGTCGGATTCGATTTTTTACCAAAATCTATAACATATTTTAGTGTAAAATTGAATTCAAAAGCTGATAGAATAATACATAAAAAACCATGGAACTTAACATTTAAACCCAACGAGGAATCATCTACAAATTTCCAATTAACTTGTGTGAGGTAGTTATAAAAGCTTAATCTACCCCCGAGTAGTGATTGGACGAAACCACTTATATTGCACTTCAGAAACAATATTCAAGTTACTTTCAACCTGTGTAAATAATGCTTTATGATCTGATAGACCAGTATTAATTATCTTGCAGGATAATCCAGAGATATTTGTGAAGATATTGTCTAAACAACTATTATTTCTGGTGGTTATAAAATTAATCAGTTGCAGACCATATGCTGCAAAGAAATCACTTAAAAAAATTGCATCCTTTTTAGTAGTTCCAAAATGAACGTTAAAGTCGCCACAAATTATTACATTTTGGTGACACAAGTTATTGCAGTCTTTGAATATTTTCTCCGTATTAGCAAAAAATATATCCAACGAACCACTGGGCCCTGTATATGTTTACCAATGTTAATTTAAGAGATTTGAAATTGACCGCACATACTTTCACATGCATTTCAATTGAATGTCGACTAATTGGGTGGACAGATTTAAAGTTAATTATTCATTTACTAAGATTGCTACTTCCCCCCCACAAGCGAGTTGGTCTAGCAAAAAATGATATAGGAATTAAACTATTAAGTTTTATAAAATTAAATTCATCTACAAGAACTGACAGGTTTGAAACTTATCAAGTGGCTGCATCATTGAAAACTCCCTGTCTAGTTTCATATGAGTTAGAGGTAAAAAGTAGTAAATGGTGAATGAGGTCTAACTTTACTTTGTAGCATCGGGTTATTTAGGAGTAAAGAAACTTTACCACGAATGTAATTTTTAACATAGTCATGTCAAATAGACTACTGTTACTATACCAGATAGAACATAATACTTTATACCATTGAATGAAGTCTTACCCTGTGATGCAATAATGTCAATCATACAAAACTTATTTAAAATGGACTTAAGGTCATATACCTCTGAAGTACAGATATGTATTGCACAGTACTTTTTTAATTTATATAAAATAAATATTCATTTAATGTATATCAAATCTAACTTAATAAGCAACTACAATAAGGATCTCACTCAAAAGTTCTTTATTGAACAAGATATCAATTACATTACATTTTTTTGTTACCATAACTATTTTGATAGGCGTGATTCGTCGTTTTTAATAAAAAAACCTTTTGCTGACAGTAATCTATCCTAGAAACCCTTCCGTATACAGTTTGTTTAGGAGGTTGCTCTTATTTTTCTATGATTTGAGGTTAGATTAGTACCATATTAAAATAGTAATTCGAAAAATAGTGTAAGACCTGCAGTTTTTGTTAATAATTAGTTTTTAGACACTCCAGCACAGTTTAAAATATCTTGCAATGGTTTTTCGGAAGTGTGTAAAAATGCAACCTATCCCCAAGCTTTTAGGATGAAGATGTCAATTTAATAAATACATTTCAACATGTTTTTAAAAAGGTTTTTCATGATTCTCGTAAAACAAGTATACCAAAATTAAGTAATACTCAAAAATGTATGTAATTCATTAATGTATTAATATAACAAATATGTATATTTATATTGTGCCAAAGCTGTAGAACAATTTTAAATTATGCTTCATCATTCCACTGACAGTCGTCGTCCTCTTCACTATCTACATTGATTATCAACGGTAGTATATCTTAATAATCAAATGCTATTTCCCTATCCCACCAGAGTTGTATCTGTTTTTCTGTATGTCGGATTGTGCTTGTCCAAACATCACATGTTATGGTCGCAAGAGCTTCCTTCCATGTAGCTAGTGACTTCTCAACTGACGTATCCAACGTCACCATTATAATACCTTTTTGCTATACCCCAAAGTGTTCTATGGGATTAAAAATACAGTGGTATGGTGGAAGTCTCAAAACCATGTGACCGTAACATTCAGCCATTTGATCAGCTGCATATGTAACTTTAGGCTTATTCCTAGAAATATAAACAATAAGAAAAAGGCTATGTAAAACAATATAACGTACTGTTTCACTAATGTTATTAATTCACATTTTAACATTGTTTTATTGTAATAAATATTATTTTCTTGCAGACAATTTTGAATATCAGCTTTTTTCCAGGAACCCGTTGGTGCCTTATCGATTCACGTACTATGGTAGCTAGCAATCTCCATTACGATAGTTGGTGGCTTACTTAGATTAATTAAAAGCTGATATTCAAACCATGTAAAACTTCCTGATTCATTTCGCCATGGTAGTCACCCTCTGTGGTTTTTGAAGCAAACTAGTTCGGCATTAAGAATGAATACCTCTTCAAACCCAACATGAAAAACTATATATCTAATAAAGAAACGCATACTTCACAGAATCATATTTTTATAATTATTAGTATTACCGTTCACCACCAACAGTAAGCTTTTTAACACTTCTAGTGTCAGAATCCTGCCATGATTTTCCAATACTGCCGTTTTTTAAAATCCAGCTTTCATCAACAAATACAAACTGCCGTAAGCCCCTCTGCTTTTGCTTTACATATTCTCTTAAAAATGTCACTTTTGTTAAACGACCTTATGCACTTACATCAATCCACGACGAAGATCATCCTTATTATATTGAAATCCATATCCTTTAAAATCGTTCACAAAGAAGTTCTACCTCGTTTAAGTATGTCTCATTTACAAAAGGTTCCCAGTAGCATTATTACAGTAATGTGCTCCTCTGAAATACAACAAATTATTCGCTTTTCAAGGTGTTTGGAAATTGCTAACTGTTTTTATACATCTGGTAGATTACATTTCTAATTGCATCTTTGTCAGAACCATCTATATCAACAACAGGTTTTTTGCGTGGACGTATTTCTTTTAAGTCTGTCACTGCTTCATCCTTATTGGACCTAGTCCCAATGCTGTTTACGGTGCCTATACTAATATTTAATGCTGATGTGATTCGCTAAAACAAATAACTTTCAATGAAACTTTAGTTTACTTAACCTCGTCAAATTTAAAATTATTCGAGTGAAAAAAAACACATAAATAATTACTTATGCGCCTTACAGTAGTGAATGGTAGAAGAGGCCCATTATTATCGCGTTCTGTTGTAATCTGTGTGCCTAAATAAAAGGGCTTTTTCAGTGTGAGTTTAATAAAAACAACTTGACAGGTTTTTAACAAAAACTTTTTTGTAACTACAATGATATTTTCCTAGTATATGTACATGCCTACTGTTGAAAAGTATTGTTACATTTATAGATGAGTAGGCAATTCCATAATGTTATGGTTATAAGAAAATAGCAAAAAGTAGTAAGTAAAAAAGTTGAACTGTCAAGGTTTCCAACTATAAAATTAAACCGGAAGCAGAGCAGCAGTTGTTTCGTTAATTACAGCATAAAATGGTTGGGCTTCAAGAGCAACATAGTCCTTCGGTAGAGGACCTAGAAGAACTATGTTGCTCTTGAAGTCTAACCATTTTATGCTGTAGTAAACGAAACAACTGCTGCTCTGCTTCCAGTTTAATTTTATAATTGGAATCCTTGGCCGACGGTACGTTCTGTTGTGGTTCTAAGTGGGTTGTACCAATTACTATTATTGGGTTTGCGTGACCTACCTTTAGCCACCCCACTGAAAATAAGTGAAGGCAAATGCGGTTTGGTAGCAACAAAAACGAGATTAGGGTGGTGTGTTTATGGGAAACTTCAGGAGGGAGACACAGCTAAACAGTTCAGTTACCATATTTGTGACTGCGAATCTGAAAATAAAGCTGAACTTATGCTTAAAGAGTATTTTAGTATTGAAGACGTTGGAACGCTACCAATTGTAAACTTAGAGTCCGAGGACAATAAACGTGCAAAACGTATACTCCAGGAAACAACCACCAGAGTTGGAGACCGTTTCAAGACAGGTTTATTATGGAAATACGACCAGATAGAATTCCCAAATAGCTATCCAATGGCAATGCGAGGCATACAGAAGCATTTGAACAGAGATCCCAGTTTAAAGGAAAATGTACATCTTCAGCTGCAACAATATCATGCAAAAGGATATGTGCACTATGCAACTGAGGAAGAATTAAGTAAAGTACATCAGGGTCGCGTTTGGTACTTACCGTTAGGCGTTGTTCTGAATCCAAAAAAACCAGGGAAAGTGTGTCTGATTTGGGATGCAGCAGCCAAAGTGGGAGAGGTGTCGTTAAACTCCATGTTGCTTCCAGGGCCGGATCTCTTAGTGCCATTGATGTCTGTACTTTTTCGCTTTCGTCAATACTCGGTGGCAGTTACCGGTGATATCAAAGAGATGTTTCACCAAATCCAAATAGTAGAAACCGATAGACACGTCCAACGTTTTTTATGGCGAAACAATCTCGATGAACGCTCTAAAATTCTTTTAATGGATGTTGCTACATTTGGGTCAGCTTGTTCACCATCATCGGCTCAGTGTGTTAAAAATAAAAACGCTTTAGAGTTTATTGATCGTTTTCCTAGAGCCGTAGAAGGAATTTTGAAATGCCACTACGTGGATGATTATTTAGATAGCTTTGAGACCGTTGAAGAGGCACAAAGGACCGTCAAAGAGGTGAAATGGGTTCACTGTAAAGGCGGATTTGAAATTCATCATTGGTTGTCAAATAAGAAGACTATCTTGAACTATGTCGGTGAGGAAAGCGTTTCAGAATCCAAACAACTTGTTCCTCTTAGAAGTAATGGATCGGAACGAGTTTTGGGAATGCTCTGGCAAACGGAAGTAGATGAACTGAAATTGTCGATGAGCTTTAGCGAAGAAATCAAACATTTGATCACGTCCGGAACTAAAACCACAAAGTGTCAGATTTTGAAATGCGTAATGAGTCTCTTCGATCCACTTGGTTTGCTATCGCATTTGCTTGTGCTTGGCAAAATTCTAATGCAAGATATCTGGAGAACATGTATGCTTTGGAATGAGAGTGTGAATGATGAGTTGTTCAAACGTTGGAAGAAGTGGTTAACATTGCTTGCTTACGTTAACGTTCTCGGTATTCCCAGATGCTACTTCAAAGGACTAAACAGTGAGACATACAGTTCTCTGCAGGCACATGTATTTAATGACGCTAGTGAAATCGCTTATGCCGCTGTGGTGTATTTTCAAATTCTTGATTTCGACGGGCGTATACAATGTGCATTAGTGACAGCCAAAGCAAAGGTGGCCCCATTAAAGTATATAACTATCCCTCGATTAGAGTTGATGGCAGCGGTTTTGGGCACTTGATTGATTTCACACGTTATCAATGGCCATTCGATTTCTGTCCATCGTCGATTTTTCTGGACGGATTCTAACACAGTCTTAGCATGGATTAAATCTGAGCATCGTAGATACCGACAGTTCGTGGTAGGGATGGACTCGGGTTCGGGCTTTCGAGCCGGCCCCGCCCGATTTCGGGCTCAAATCCGGCCGGGTCGTTGACTACTTTATTTGGGCCGGGCCTATCTTTTTTCGCGTCGGGCCGGGCCAAACGATTCGAACCGGCACGAAATTTCGGGCCGAAGAAAGCACGAGTGGTATTCCATCGTCGTTTCACTTCTATCTCACATTGAGTAAGTAAACGTTCTTAATTATATTTTCACAAAGTGTCTTCATGAACCCATTAATAATTTTTTCGTCTTGTTTAGTGTAAAGGAGAAGTGATATTATAACTCGCTTCTTATCCCGAATATTTTTTTCTAGTCCTGCTTAATGTTCCTCGTGTTGTACTTTAGGGAACTTAAAAATGTCCAGGAACATCAAACTAGGTGATTTATTCATAAATCAAAAGTTTGCACAATTTATATTATGTATATGTATATACTTCAAATTTCAATCATGCGGCGAATGTCGATATTATCAATCGCATGTATAGTTTATGTCTACCACCTAAAACACCAGAGAGTTATTGCAACGTTTATTTTACCAATTTTTTAATAAAGTTTTCCCTTATTTGACATTTACACATGTGCAATTAACACACCTTTAATGTTTGTACTTTATTAAAATGCAGAACACCTTTATTTAATTTAAATACAGGCAAAGAATGTTTTTACTTAAGGCACCTTAATTATGACATATACCAAATGCCTAACGTACACACTTACATTTAATTGTCTGCTTTCTGTATAAATATCGTGAAATTAAATGGCTTCTGTAGTGTTGTTTCCGTAATTAAATTTAGAGATATAATGTCCAAGTTTATAACACGAAAAGGATATAAAACGTCAACGCTCTAAATACGAGGATGCTGTTTTGTAATGCTTTTCCTAGAAGTAAGGTGTAAAAATCCTTTTGAAAACAGATATGCTATATGCTTGGGAAGAAGTAGGAAACAGTCTCGAAGTAAACTAGAAAAGTAATCCACGAAAAAACTTTGACAACACATACAAATGATATCAAATTAGTGGTAAATGAAAGATTCAAATAATAAAAAAAGGTTCATCTTTGTGTGAATACAATTTTTTTGATTTTGATTAGTGGATATATTATAGGACTTAATGATAATAATATTTTGTGGCAGTCAAAGAAACAAAGTATAGTTGCCCTTTCTAGTTGTGAAGCAGAATATGTAGCACTGTCTTATTGTTTCACAAAATGTATGTTCTTAAAACAGTTGCTCGAAATTCTGATTCAACATAATCCTAAACTTACTGATACATGAAGATAACCAAGCATGTATAAAGATTTCTAATATTTTTGAAACAAAACGTTCTAAGCATATAGATGTTAAGCATCATTTTGTGAAAGACATTGTTATACAAAGGAACGTAAATATAATGTATGTAAGCTCTGATATGAATTATACAGATTTGATGACAAAATCGTTACCTATTGTAAAGTTTGAGTTCTTTAGAAATTGTTTGAACATTTGTAGAATTGAGGGGGAGTGTTGGAAAGTTTTGTTACGCTTATAGATGAGTAGGCGATTCTATAATGTTATGGTAATAAGAAAATAACAAAATGTAGTAAGTAAAAAAAGTGGAACTGTCAAAGTATTCTGTACTGAGATATTTTTACATTAAATTGTTTTATGAGTTACTTGAGTATTTCTGAGAGACACTAGCAAATACAACACCTACTATAACCATATAAATTGCTTAACAAACAATCTGATCTAATTTAACATTCCCTCTCAATTCATACATGTGTTAGTAATCCTAAACCCTATTGAAACTCCCCAAACTTTACGTTTGATAGAGCCTCGCTTAAGATATCAGCCATTTATTTCTCTGACTCTAGATTCTTTAACTGTATCTGACCATTTTTCACTGCTTCTCTGATAAAGTGGTAATTGATACAAAAGTGTTTTGTTTTTCTGTAAGTCAATTTAACTTCTAATGTACCTTTAATGTACTTCAATACCTGCTTTAAATTGTTCCAGATATCCCGAGTTGGTTTGCTTTGGTGTATACTTAAATAATTTACGGCAAAGCTTAGATCTGGTCTTGATGTCATACTTGCATATAACAAACAACCTACTAACTATCTAACCGGCTTGTCAATTTCAGGTAATTCATCGTCAAGAACTTTAAAGTTTGACTCCAATGGAGTACTTGAACTTTTACAGTCGCTCATATTAAATCGTTCCAATATTTTTGTTAGGTATTTTGTTTGATCTATAGTTAAAATCTCGTTTTTGATTTCGGTATTCATTCTCAAAAATTGCTTTAAAGTTCCTAAATCCACCATCTGAAACAATTCCTTTAAACTATCTTTCAAGTTAATGATTTGTCCATCTTTACTCATAATCAATAAATCATTAACAAATATTAGTACTAAAATTGATTCAGTAAACGTTTTGCCTTTTATATACAAGCAGCAGTCCGATTTTGATCTCTCAAAGTTTTGACTTTCCATGAATTTATTAAATTTTTCATTCCAATACCTCGGTGACTGTTTTAATCTGTATAAGGTTTTATTCAGCTTGCATACCTGGTGTTCTTTATATTCCATGCCTTTAGGACATTTCATGTAGATTTCCCCTTTCAAGTCAACGTGTAAAAATGCTGTGCATACGTCCATTTGTTCAAAAATAAATTCATGTCATGACAAGTTGTAAGTAGTATTCTAATGGTGTTAAGTCTTGCTACTGGAGTAAACGTTTCATCATATTCTATTCCTTTGTTTTGTTGAAAACCCCTAACTACTAACCTAGCGTTGTAACAACTTTTTTTTCTTTTCTCATTTCCTGTTTGCTTAAATATCCATTTGCTATTCAAAATATTTTTGTTTCCTGGATCATTTACTAACGTCCAAGTATTATTTTTATTTAGAGAATTTATTTCACTTTTTACAGCTTTGTTCCATGCTTCTTCATCTTGCCATCCTCTAATATCTTTCATGCTCGGACAATTTTCAACTAAACATTCTGCAGAAAATGCCAAACAAGTAGAAATGTCATAGTCCACTAGCTAATTTGGAGTTTTTCTTTCTCTTCCTGTTCTTCGATATTGTTTCATTGTTACCCATATCTTCCACGTTGTTTCTAGAAGTATCTGATTTTTCTTCCGGTACAATTTGTGTATTTTCCTCTACGTCGTGTTGTACTTCAAACACTTCCTGTACCGCACATTCCACCTCTGCCGTTTCATCAAAAACAATGTCTCTTCCTATTCTTATTTTTCCACAGGTCTCATCCCACAGATGGTATCCATTTGGTGCATATCCAACGCAGTAAGTTTTTCTACTTCTCAAATCAAATTTTTCATGAAAGATTTCTGGCACATGCAAGTATGCAATGCATTCGAAAACTCGTAAATTTGATATGTCTGGTTTGTATCCATCTGTTCCACGTTTCTGCGGGAGTTTTATTTTCCATTTGAAACCAGTTGAGGCTATATTTTTCAAGATAGTCATGTCTTTCATATTTAGATACCCGAACCTCTTATGACATAACTCTGCTGATGAAGATACTGGAATGTCCACATCATTTACAGATTCATCAGGCATATTGCATGCAGTATAAGTTATACACGCATCCATTTCTCTCACAGATACTGACGTATATTCTACTGTATTCTTTTCAGACTGAGATACACTGTATGAATTTTATGCATCATCTGCTACAAATGCTGAGTCTGATATTGCATCTAATTTATAAACACCGTATGTACACAATGCAGTAAATTGAACTGCACCTGAACCAGTAAAATCGTGTTTCTGATACACCTCACAATCAATTTCAGAAAATAAAACAACTAAGTTATTTTTTACCATCAGGGACACAGACAATAAATTGGTAGAAAGATTCGGTACATATTGAATGTTTGTAACAGTTTTCTTTCCACTAGGAAACATTACTTTCACATAACCTACACCAACTGTTTGTACTTTAGCATCATTTGCCAAACTCACATTTCCACCTGACATTTCACTGTTTGATGACATCCAGTTTCGCCTATGACATGTGGTAAGTTGCGCCAGAATCTATTACCCAATCAATATGAGATAAATTAACGTTCACTCCCAAGCTGTTAAAGACCAACAAACACCTTTTTCTTCAGTTCGCTTTTAGAATTTTTCTTGAGATTTTCACGTTTTGATGTTTGAGCATGCTTGCTTGAATAGCAATAATATTAAGTTTAATTCTAGTGTTAGTTTAGTTGAGAAACATTAGCTGGGCAGCATTTGTTTTTATCTTTGTGTAATCTGTCTTAATTTTGGTTAATGAATTAAAAGTAAGATAAAATAAAGTCGAGTTTGTTTTGGTTGTAGATATCGTGATCCTAAAGAACGCTCAAAGAGAACCCATAAAAAACGAGTTAGCAAACCCCTGAGTCTAGTTCATTGGCGTCCCCAACTAAGGGGTTCGAGGATCATGAAATTTTAAGAGGATAGAAAATAGATTTTGGTACTACTAGTTATAAGAAATATTGTAACAATATCGGAACGAAGAAGAGGGAAGAAATCACAGAAAAATGCGGTATTAGAAGTAGAAGGGGGAAATGAGGAAATATTTAAAAATTTGGCTAGTTTAATGAAAGAAATAAATTCAAGTTTAAAAGCTAATAATGAAGTGTTGAGTGATCATTTTGAAATGTTAGTTGAAAATAGTAGAAAGTTAAATAGAGGATTAGAGAAAATTCAGATAGGAATTAGATATTTAAAAACTAAGTCTGAATGAAGTGAGATTAATCAACGTAGAAGTTAGATATTGGGATGTTCAAACCCAACAGAAGGCTTTCCAGGATTTTAAGTATGGTAGATGTGAGAGGGGATCACACGCTGATTATTTTTTGAAGCGGTGTAAGGAGGTGGCTTCTTTAGAAGAGGGGGAAATTATTGATATTCTGGCCAATCATTTTGAGGCTGATATTTGTAGGGGTATTATAAATTCCGGAGTGAAAACAATAGAGGATGCGGGGAGATTTTTACGTAGGACTGATTGAAGACAATGCTAATGCAAGATATGCATATTCAAATAGTAATCTGAGAGGTTGGTGAGGCAGGACCGGCGTTACGAGGGGAGATCGGAGGGTTCGTTCCAGATACTTTTAATCGAGCTAATAATAGACCGCAGGAGCAGCAGGGGGAACGAGATAATGATTATCGAAATGCGCCGGAGGGAGATAGGGAGAGAAACAGAGCAGTTGCAACGCTGTTTAATCGTCGTAACGAGGACTTGGCAGTGGATGAACAAGAGGAAGGAGAAGGGGATATTGTTCTGCCAGTCATAGAATCTAAAGTGCAAGGGTTCGAAGTTAATGTTTTAGTTGATACCGGTTCAATGATGAGCTGCATTAGCGGAGAACTCTTTGAAAAAATTTTAGAAGGGGATCCTAAGATTCCATTATTGCCTGCTTCGGGTGTAACGGTTTATGGGGCATTACAGCGCAAGGGTCAAATAATAAAACAAAAGATTTATTAGATTTTGAAGTTAATGGAGTAGGGTTCAGATTTGGGTGTGTTGTAGTGCCAAAATTAATTAGAGAAGTGATACTGGGCTGCATTGGATGACGCAATTTGCGGTCATATGGATTTTGAAAAATTTTTGTTAACAGGCGAATTTGAGGAGAAGGAATGTAGGATGAAATTGAATAAAACGTGTATTGAGTAAGATTTAAAAGCAGGAGTATATGAGGTAAGGATAGAAAGTGAGGAATGGTCAAGGACAAAGCTGTTCGGAAGAAGAAATGTGCGAGGTTGGTCAAAAGGCCGAAATGTTTAACCAAACTGAAAAGGAAAAATTATTTAGGTTAGAGGATTATAGCATAGTATTTTCGGAACAACCAGGTGTTATGAGCATTCTATTATCATGAAGGACAAGACCCCTTTTTATTTGAAAAGTTATCTGGTGCCGTATACCTACAAAGGGGAGGTTAGAAAGCGAATCGGAGAGATGATGTCAAAGGAGTTATTGAAAAAAGTCAGAAGGAGTATGTATGCCCACTGGTGGTCATTAAGAAGGCGAATTCGACGGTGCGGGTGTGTATGGACGCCCATGTAGACCTTATTGGTCCGTTGCCGAAAGGTAGAGGCGGAGGGGTACAGTTATTGGTAGTTGTAGACAGATTCTCAAAGTTGGTAAGACTTTACCCCCTTCTACGAGGAACGGCTAGAAGTATTGTGGGGAAATTATGGAAGAGAACGTTGGAGGAAG
Source organism: Platerodrilus igneus (assembly GCA_036346225.1). Taxonomy (NCBI): domain Eukaryota; kingdom Metazoa; phylum Arthropoda; class Insecta; order Coleoptera; family Lycidae; genus Platerodrilus; species Platerodrilus igneus. The sequence goes on from JARFIW010000791.1 coordinate 1,308,948, forward strand.
AAGGAATGAGGATTGTTCATACGTCGGTTTATTTTTCCCAAGGAAAAAATATGGAAAGGACAAATAAAGAGGTTGTTTGACTTTTTCGTGCGTGCTGTAATGAGCATCAGTCGGGATGGGCTCAAGTAGTAAAGGAGGTTTGTAAGTGTCTGAACGAAGCCATAAGAAACGAGTTAGCAAACTGAGTCTAGTTCAACATAATCTGACATACACTTGTAATTATCAAGTTTCATGTTCATTAACTTGTCTAATAAAGTTAGTTTTCCTACTGAACTTTTGAGTTCAAAAGTATCATGTAAATTATTCCATGCTTCCTTTGCTGTTTTTGTATTCATTACATGTACATACAGTGATGTATCGAGAAGAAGACAAATTTTTAACAAAGCAATTTCATCATTCTCCAATTTTTAGGCTTCTTTACAAACAGATCCATCGACATAAGGTCATAGTTTCTCATGCATGAGAAACATGCACACTGCAAATGGCCATGTCTTGTACTCCTCAGTACAAGTTAACTTCTTGATTTGAAACAACAAACCAGATGCTTCGCTATTCATTTTTAAAAGTCAATATTCTCTAGTAAAAAATTCAAAGCATGTTCTAAGATAATTTCATACATCAAGTTTCATTACACCATATACTGCACTTTCTTATTCACTACAATAGTCGTTCTGGGCCAATAACCTCCTGTTTTGTGACAATTGTAGATGAATATAATATGGCATTTATATTAAAATGCTGTTCTTGTTTTAATTTTAACTAAACACAAACACAGATACAATGCAATAGGTATAAATGTCGAATATCCCCTTCTAGATTCTGACACTGAAACTATAGTGTCAATCGCTTGGATTTTTTGTGTTGATTCCGAATATGCAATTTATTTTCGGCGCAAACAATAGGCTACGCCGCTATGACCGCGCAAAGTTCTAAAAATGGTCTTATTTTCATATTCCATTTTCCAATATAAATTGCATGGTAACATGGCTTATTCTTATTTCATATTTTTCATACAATTTCAAAAATAAAAACAAACAAGGAATCTCTGATTATTTAGAAAACTCATTTGTCAAAATGTCGTCCACTATAACACGCGGCAAGTGGAATTTATTCAAACTTCACGACTTGGCTCAAGATGAAAATAAATTGTGGGACTATTTAGCAAGTAATGGAATCATTGAAAAGAACCGTACATGCCCGACTTGTAGCAAACCAATGGTTGTTAGCCAAGACAAAAACCGTTGGAGATGTCAAAAGCTTTCACGAGTAGGCAAGAAAATTAAAAAATGCCAAGAAGAAATTACTGTAAGAGCCGGGTTCTGATTTTCCAATAGCAAGCTTTCTTTCGAAAAAATACACATACTTACATATATGATTATCAAAGATTACTCCCAAATTCATATAATGAATGAACTGGAATTGGGGAATAAAACTGTGGTTAATTGGACGGGATTTGTACGCCAGGTATGTCTTTCCTCATTTGTTGCATTTTGTTATTTTCTAATTTCCCTCTATTTGTGTACTAGGTATTAGAAGAATGGTCAATGGACAAACTGAAATGATTGGAGGCATTGGGAAAACTGTGGAAATTGGCAAAAGCAAATTCGGAAAGCGTAAATACTATCGAGGCCACCGTGTGGAAGGGCAGTGGGTGTTTGGTGGCTTAGAACGCGAATCTGGGAAAATTTTTCTAGTTCCGGTAGAAACATGAGACCGAGACACTTTGACCTCAATCATAAAAAACTGTATCAAACCCGGGACTACAATAATCAGCGACTCATGGAAAGCCTATCATCATCCTGGGGAAGAAGACTATCGCCACTTGAAAGTCAACCATTCTGTTGCTTTTGCTGATCCTACAACTGGAGCTCATACTAATGCAATTGAGTCTACATGGAGGCATGCTAAACAGTTTCTACCAAACTACAATTGACGAAAGAAAAACTACCCGGACTACTTGTCACATTATATGTTTATTAAAAAGTGCAAGTCTGATGGTGTCGATGAGCTCACCGCATTTCTAGGATATGTTTCACTAAAACAGTTTGATACTGAACCAACGCTTCCTTAAAAGCATGTTTGAATCTTTCTTTGTTCTGCCACAGTTTAGTTTTACCTAAAGTTAGTACTAAATGTTTGTTTTATACTATACCTAAATAATCATTTTTGTATTAAAACTTAAAATGTGTCAACTTCTACATTTAGGTTAGGTTAGGCATGAATGTCGAATTTGCATTGCAAAGCGTTTGGTTAGGTTAGCAGAAAAATATTTGAAAACGAGATCGAAGGTCGAAGTCGACAAATTTTTCTGCTAACCTAACCTAAGACGATGTAATGCATCAAAGTTACAATTACTCCCGTTAATTTGATTATACTAGGATATGAAAATAGGATCATTTTTGGAAACTTTGCGCGGCGATAGCAGCGTAGCCTATTGTTAGCACCGAAAATAAATTGCATATTCGGAATTAGCACAAAAAATCCAAGCGATTGACACTAGTTTCAGTGTCAGAATCTAGAAGGGGATATTCGACATTTGTTCCATGCAATGTTATAAAGTCAACTGTAATCGACATTGACATTTTACAAAACTACAATGATAAAGAAACTTAGGATGTGGCATGTTTATTAATGTAATCAGCCACAGGATATTCAACGACCATTGTAGTTTACCTTCTAATATCTTAAATAACTTAATTCTATGATTTGGTTGCTCAATATGTACTCTAGCAGCAGCTAGTTTGGGATTATAAATTGCCTGTTCTTTACTTAATTGACTTTTGCTTCTTAAAAACTGAGGCCTTTAAACAATTTCTTCGTCGACCGTTTATTAATGTTAATATTAACGAATGATTTTGTTTTAAAAAGGATGCATTAATGGATGTCATTAATGCACTCTTTTTCATTAAGTAACTCTTTTTGTGACTTTGAGGTTTTGATGTTTTAATAGAGGTATAACCTCAACCAGACATACGGATAGGCACAGAAAAAAAACAGTACAAATTCAGCATTACACATTTTAAAACATAATTATTTTTGGATGTTCATAACAAAACTATTTATATTACAATTGTTCAAAGTTAAGAAATGAACAGATAAATTATTTATCTTGTGAACGTCAGGATTTATATTCAGGTTTAAATCATTTTGAGTATTATTCAGGTTGTTTGAGGTTATGTTGATGTTAGCTGGGGATGAGCTCGAAGTAACTGTTTCGCTTGTGCAGAATAATTGTTTAGCAATATTTACTTTATTTTGGATTGAATCCTCAATGTATGTCTCTGCAACCCAGGTTGATTTCCACCCCACCCCCTCCGTGTCTTTTTATTGTTGCAAAATCAGTCCCTGAATATGACAATATTGAAGCAGATGATCTACAAAAGCAATGCCCTGTAAATAACTGTGGCTGATAAAGTTTTAGAAATTGTGCAACTGTCGGTGGTATTTTGGCAAATGTGTTGATGCCGACAGGGTTAGAAGTGCACTTATTGTTTTTATAATGTACAAAGAATCGTGTGTGGTTTGTATGTTGTGGTCTCAGTGTTATATATTGTCTGATTAATTTTAAGAATGTATTTTGATGATCATCCACAATCGTAAAAATTCTTTTCTCCTTGGTTTTTGTTTTGATCCTGGGATAGTGATTAGAAATTTTGATTTTAGGTCTTCAACATTACTAGTTTGTAACTCCAAAAGTTCATTTTTCCTTAACGTGCCTGCTATTCCAAAAATTAGTGCGACCTATAAAGTATGGTTTGCTATTAAACAAGTTTAAATTTAAATGTTACGCTTACCTTGGTCATTAAGAACAAATTACTAGGAGCATCAAGAATGAATTGTTGCACCTGCTCTTTTTCTAAAATTTTAGATTTTTTTGGGACGCGTCCTTCAGTTTGTCTTTTAATACACATTATCAATTTGTTAAATTTTCCAATATCAATATTTTTCTTCACTTGAAGAGTTGATTTCAGCATAGAGAATTTTGGCCAGAGGCTTGCTATAAGGCCTCTTTGAGCAATGTTTAAAAAATATGCCAGCAAGACGGGCTTTGTGTAATTGGTTATATCCTGTTCAGTACACCAAGTATGAAATTCGTTATATGTTTTTTCGTAAAGATCTCGACTTTTAGTCGGTAACAAACTCGAACACGCAATGTTTGCACTTTCCCATACAACAGCCAGTAGTGTTTCAGGGTTTCCCTGCTCCATAACTGTACAATATCAACTGCACAATTGCAAATTCACAAATTACAAACACTTTTTAACAATGGCGACCCTTGTTGTTAAATTCGCATGTCATATGTTTCAGTGGTGACTAGTTTTCCTTTAGCAAAAGTGAAGTTTATGTAAAAGCGAAAATGTATGAAGTTGACACTATTGTATTCTGACGGTCTTTGTGGAAAAGTAAATTTTATTGTACTTGCAGTCGACGAAAAAATGTTGTAATCAACTCGTTTGTTAATAGGCGATTAATAATCTCAACTATTAAAGCACTCACTCGCTTCGCTCGTTCGTGCTTTAAACAGTTCGATTATTAATCGCCTTCATTAACCAACTAGTTGATTAAATAACTATAATACCTTTACTTGCACACACAAATCATCAATTAAAATCCTTTAGCAACCATTTTCTGGTAACATATTTAACAAACTAAAATCTTCAAAAAAATACTTATATGAAGCTCTACCTCAATAAGCTTTGCTTACGGAAGTGATTAGACCAGCTGATGAAACACCAGTCATAAACTTCATGGTTAGATTTGATTTGTAATGAGAATAAAATTTAATCCCGCAGCACAAAGATTTTGTTAAACTTTCAGTACAATCTAATATAATCTGTGTGTGCCTTCAAAATATAGAAACAGTGAGGCATATTTCTCAAAACTTCTGTTGTTTGGGGAAAGTATATATCTGGCTTTAATACTTGTGCAAGAATTGCTAGCATACGCAGAAAATAAGTTCGATATAAGTTAACAATAATATCAAAAAGCTATGCTAAAACTGCAAAAATATGATCACATTTTAGGTTAGTAAGATTCGGCTTTCTATCGACAGTTTATGGATTGTGTTAGGAAAACTTTGTATTCTACTGAAACTCATCAAAACTTTTTCAGTTGTAATCAAATCACCAACATTGAAATTGCTGGAGGATTAACCTGAATTTCAAAACCTTTAAATGTTTATGGTTTATTGTAAGTTGGTTGTTAATTTAATAATTCAAATATATTGGAGGCATCTTCCAGATCTGAATCATTGTGTTCAGGATGTGTTAGATTTATATCTCTACCGTCAGTTTTCATACATTCTACAGCTGCTGCTTTCTTAATTTTGTTTGTTGTATTAAAAGCTCACTGCGCTCATTTTTTCATGTGTGAATGATTCTACTTTTAGTAAATTCTGAGAAGGAACTGCAGTTGATTGCAGTATATTGAAACCTAAAAATTTATATTAATATCATTATACCATGAACTACCTTGTATAAATGCAAAAGCTTTAACTTTTCCTTTAAAATAGTTACTTTTCTTTTAACACACTTAAAATAATCACCATTTCTAAAATGCGAAGAACCAACTAACATATTACGAGTTATTTTCTTTTCAATTTTTTGGCTTATAAGCCCACATTGTTTGTCCATACAAAAACTGTTTCCCTTTCCTGGGTAAATGATGAAATGAAATTTCCGGATTATTCTTTTTCCATGAATTACTTTTATAAACAGAGCAATATTAATTGATTTTAATTCAAATCAATTAACAAACACAGATATTACTAAAGCGTTTATACGCGTCCTGTTTTACACTTTATCAACCGTTAATATGAGTTCCAAATAGCCGCGATAGAGGAAGCATCAATCACCCAGATTTGATTAGCTTATTAAGACGACACCTAACGCGAAATATATAAATCGTATATAGAAATCATTTACATTTAACTCTTACCATGTGACTATATTCGTTTTTATCACTAATATATCCAATTTACTAGTTATAACTGCTGCCATTACATCCAACAACTTATGTGTAATGTTGAAATATTTGTACTTCTTAAATGAAGCTATAATTTAAAATAAGTAAATTAAAGTGTTAACTTAATAGGAAAATTTGTCCGGCCGCTATAAAAATCTATCTCACTTCATTATATAGGTTGAAGGATGATACTATCTTTATCCATCAATATGTAAAGTGTACTAAGGGGGCGCAAAATGCAATCATAAATTTTACAGATTTCTGGATAATTTCCGGCAGGCAACTGTCAGTTGACAGCTATCGAGTTTATCAACCAAATGGGTTCCTGCTGTTTATTACGTTTTTGTGTTTATATTTAAAGTTTATGTTAATTTTTTCGTTTATGTATATGTTATTCTTTAGTGTAGTTTGTTGTATTGAACTAAATAACAGCGCCTTAATATTTTCGCTAGAAAAGTGCGTTTAAATTTAACTGCAAGTTGTTATATTTTTGACCATTTAGAATTTTATATGAACCAACAACGTATTATCATTATAGTTGAATTGGTAAGTATATATTATCATTGATTTTACATCACTATTAAAAAGTTTGTAACCCTTTACTAAATTTGGAATTTTTGGTGAACGGTTAGACACCTAAACCATATAATGATATTTATTCTAACTATTGCTTGTTTTTAAATATAAATTTGTCACATATGCTATAATTTTTAAAATATTTATTTGACTTTACAGATTAATTTTATATAATGGTTTTTTGTTTGGTGTTTGGAAATGCTGGCACAGAAGTCGAGCGCATGCATAATTTCCCTCAAAATCTCGAAAAGTGAGTGTTTTTCTATTTAAATCGCTATATATATAAATAGTTGAATTCTTTTGAAGATCAAACTTGTGGCTGGAAACAGTAGGTATACACTATAATGGGGACTCATTACACACCTTTTTTATTTGTAGCCAACACTTCATAAATTCTTTATTATACATGCAATAACAAAATCTGTCTGTCGTATTGTTATCCTTTGGTTCTGTACTCCACGCAATCATTCACATCAGCATGCAAAGAAAAATTTCACAGCGCTAGCACATAAATTAAGAAAATTCCAGAATTTGTGATTTAAACATTGATTGATTTCTGTGTAGAAACTGTGCTCTTTTATTAGTTATCTATTACGCTAAAGCTAAAATACATTAAGAAACGTAAGGGAGTGACCAACTGTTTATAAGCATGTAATCTATATTAGAAAATGTAGAATTATATTATATCATTCGCTGTTTTGCAATTTGTGTCTTTTAAAAAATAGTTTTGCATTAAAATATACAATGAAGACCACGTAGAATTATTTATTATTAAGTTTGTTCAACGCTAAGAGTTTATCATTTGTAGTGTTAAAATTAACTGAGTAAAGTTGAAAATAACAAATTGTTGAAACGTTAGATACAACTCGAGACCAAATCACCATATGTAAAATTTTAATAATTAATATAAAAGGGAAATTAAAATTTTACATTGCATGGTGATTTGATCTCGAGTTGTATTTGAAGTTTCAAATGAATTTTTTCCTACAGCTTGTTTGAAATTCCCGCCAAATTCTGCTCCTAATAATTTGAATTAAATCGTTTCCCGCCATTTCCTCCCACCGACATTTGTGGCGCCCCCTCAGTACACTTTAAAACTGTGTAAGAAAGATGAAGGTATATAAAAATAGCTATCTCTGTCTCTCCCAGTGGATAAAAAATTAGCATTAAGTTGACACTCTGAAGGTTACTCTATGTTTTGCGAACATATTGTTTTGGTACAAATTTGCAGTTGTTCCGTAACAAAATGATGTACTCATCTCATAGAAAAGTGGTTTAGTTTCGTACCATAGAGAACATACAGGACACGTGTTCATGTTGGCTAGCGGACCCATCTCTTGGGGTAGCAAGAAACAGCAATCAGTTGCTACTTCAAGCACTCAAGCTGAATATAAGGCACTATCCGATGGACTGAGAGAAACATTATGCCTAAGATGGATTCTGGCAGAATTATGGCAAATACATGGTCCTAGGGTAGTGTGCTCTGATAGTCAAAGTGCTATTAAACTTGTTAATAACCCAGTCTTTCATTCTCGAACAAAGCACATTCATATTCATCATCATTATGTGCGAGAGGTCTTTGAAGAAGGAGAAGCAGAAATTTGTTATTTATCAACTGACAATATGATTGCTTATATATTAACGAAATCATTGGGAAAAGTTAAATTTGAAAATTGTAAAAATTGTTTAGGCATGTTTTAAGAAACAAGTACGTCACAGTTACTGTCTTAAGTGGATGTGTTGAAGTTAGTACTTGTGCACTTACTTATTTAGGAACTATATAATCCAGTTACTATGAAGTTGTGATTAATTGGATTTACCAATATCAGAATTTTTATTTTGGTATTTTGGATTTTCTTCTGTGCTCGACTGTTTAAAAGGACATTCATTGCTTTTGTGGTTGCTCAATTTCTTACAAATATTGCATTTAAATTTCCTTCTCGAGTTTGTTGATGTAAACTGGTTGTTAGTCTAGAGTTAATGTAAAGGTTAGTGTATATGTAGATTTAGCTTCAGATTGCCAATGAACTTAGCACACACACACAGAAGTTCAGAAAGTGGTTTTAAAGTATTTATTTTTACAACTCAATAAACATCTGTCCATATATTTCATTTTCTTTGACAACCTCCATATGACAATCTCTATTCTTTTTTTATTACAACTAACTTCAGTTACTTGCTATGTGAAATTGCAAATCAATAACTCAACACTCCCCCTCAATTTAACATTACCTAAAACATATAAGCTAATAGTTAAAAAATAGAAATATATTCTGTTAAGCCTCAACAACATTAAGTTTTTTTCTAAAGTATAAAAACTTGTTGTTCTTTAAGGGTTTTGTGAACAAGTCAGCCACTTGTTTTTTAGTAGACACATACAATAAGGATACCTTTTTGCTGGTCACTAAATCTCTCAAAAAAGTGATGTCATACTGTTATTTTTTAATTATAGTGTGTCGTAAGGGCCTATGAGAACAATGGCTGTGATAGTCATACACTGTAGACGGCAATAAGTACTACGCTTCCAAAACACTAATTTATTTCAGCAATGTTGGCAAGTAGGCATCCAGTACAATACAAATTGACAATTAATATTGGTAAAAATTGGGGATTTAGGACTTTTGTCAAAGGTTCAAGTTCTTTTAACAGCCACAAATGCTCCACATTTACAGAAATCCTTAATTAATTTTAATGCCAGATTCATGCATCCTTTTTCTTTTGACTTAACTTGACATCTTTTTTTTTCATTTCCAGGCTAACTAAATTTTTTAGTATTACCAGTGACTGTAAAAGGACCTGATCCTATTTATAAAACTAAACAAATATCGTGGTTTACCAACACCCCTTTCCGTAATTTGAGTGCCTTAAATTACATAACGAAACAAATAATGAGAAAATAAACTCTTGTAAACACTTAACCAAATTGTATATCAACTAATCAATAAAAGACGAAACAATTTCATGGTGAATTATAGCTAACTTTATAACCGGTCTGATATAAATACCTTTAGCAGTCCGCACTTGAGCTGACCGTACCCTTCCATCTTTTCTAACGAATACCTTACTAATTATTTCCTTTTTCCATTCACCACGTTTAACATTTTCATCCACTACCAAAACAAGTTGACCCACCTTAATTGATACATTTTCTTTGTGCCATTTCGTTCTTCTGCCTATTGTCGGCAAATATTCAAGCAACCACCTTTTCCAAAAGGCGTCAGCATGAGCTTCAGATATTTTCCATTGCTTTCTGCAGTCAAACTCGCTGGGCAATGCAGTAACATCGCGAGAATTGCCCCGTCGTAATAGATTAGGAGTAATTGCTTCTGGAGACTCAATATCCAGAGATGAACAAGTAAGTGGCCGCGAATTAACAATATTTTCCACTTCGATCAAGGCGGATCTTAAGGTTTCGTCTTTTGGACTTTTGCATCGTAGAATTACATAAAGTGCACTTTTTACCGATTGTATCATTTTTTCCCAAGCGCCTCCAAAATGCTGAGCACCTGGGGGAATAAATGTCCACTTTATTTTTATTTCACCAGACTCTATATTAGTAACCTGATTTTGTACATCCTGAAAGTTAATTTTTTGTACTGCAAGCCGCAATTCTTTTTCTGCAGCCTTTAGGTTCGTACCATTATCCGAGAAAATTTCTAATGGTGTTCCTCGTCTATTTATAAAATTTCTAATGCACATTATCGTAGAGCTAGTGTCAAGTGACGAAGCCAGTTCGAGATGAATAGCACGTGTAGTCAAACATGTGAATATAACATCCCATCGTTTTCTCTTCTTCGACCAATTGTCACTTCTAAAGGACCAAAATAATCAATTCCAGTGTAGGAAAATATTGGAAGATTTGAAGCTAAGCGCTGAATGGGCAAAGGCGCCATTTTTGGAATAAGAGGTTTGGCTCGCATATATTTACAAAACGCACATGTTTTCACAACTTGGTTAACTAAAACTCTTAGTTTTGGGGTCCAGAATTTTTACTGCAACTCATTGACAACAGTTTCTTTACCACAGTGTTGCCTTTTCCTGCGAGTCCAATCAACAATAAGAGCAGTTATTTCATGTTTGTTATCCAAAAGAATGGGCCTCTTTACATCATAGTTGTCAATAATCGGTGCTGCGTCTAATCTACCAGCCAATCGTATAATTCCGTTATCATCCATATATGGACTAAGGTTATAAATTTTACTAGTTTTGGGTACCATTTTGTGAGCTCGAAATAGCAGAACCTCCTCAGTATATGACTCATACTGAATCTTCTTTAACAAAATATTTTCAGCTTGTTGAATTTCCTCTCTTTGAAACGGTAATAATTTTTTCAACAGTTCTTCACGCGTCTTTTGCTACATCTTTCGAAATATGTTCAGTTTAATGACACTATCGTTGTGTATTTTCAAAACATCCATATACCTAACAACATAGCATAAAGAACGCAATAATCTTTCATATTTTGAGAATCGTGAAGCATTCAATATTTCATAGGGATTGGTATGTGATAAATTTAAATAGACCTGTCGTACTTCTTCATCTGTACATACTACCGGCTCTTTTTCTATTGGCCATTCGGATGCATTTTTTAAAAGAAAGTCCGGCCCGGACAACCACCTGGGCATGATGCAGACACCTACTGATCTTGTGGCATCATCAGCTACATTATCTTTACTTGGTACCCAATACTATTGATCAACAGAAGTTGTATCTAAAATTTCGCTAACACGATGTGCAACAAATACAGAGTATTTTCCTGTGGTTGATCGAATCCAACCCAATGAAGTTTTTGAATCACTCCACATGAACACTTTGCTAATCTTCATTGACATTTCAGCACATATTGTTGCTAGAATTCGTGATCCTAACAAGCAACCTTGTAACTCTAATCTTGGGATTGAAAGTGATTTTTGTGGTGCTACTCTAGTTTTAGCTGCCACTAGACAAGTGTAGTAATTTTCATCTGTATCTGAAATAAATCTGTAGTATGCACAAGCCGAAAAGGCGGCCTCACTTGCATCACAGAAAACATGCATCTCTACACTCTCATAATTAAATCTTTTATTAAAGTAGCATCGAGTAATCTTTAACTTTATTACTTCTTGCATTCCATCAAGCCAATAATTCCAACTAGGGACAATATCGGATGGAATCTTTTGATCCCAATCAATTCTGCTTCGCCATATTTACTGCAAGAGTATTTTTGCGCTAACTGTGAAAATAGATAACATTCCTAAAGGGTCGTAAACTGACATGACTATTTTAAGCACTTCGCGTTTAGTCGGAACCTGTTCTTTTGAAATTAGTTTTGGATTAACTTTGTGCAAGTAAAGGGTAAAGGCAAATTCATCAGGCGCGGTATGCCAATATAAGTCAAGTCCCCAAGTCATTGGCAACATCCATGTTCACAACACTGTTGCAATCTACGTTTGGATTCATCATTTCAGCAACTTTAACGGAATTCGATATCCAGTTACGAATATTGAAACCACCTTTAGCATGTATATAGCAGACTTGCTGGGAGATAGTTACTGCATCATCTACAGAATTAAAGCTATCAAGGTAATCATCTACATAGTGTCTATTTACTATTGCTTCCACGGCACGAGGCATTGAATTTTTGTAGCACTGTGTGTTAAAATTCTTTACGTATTGTGCTGAACTTGGCGAACACGTTGAACCGAAAGTCATTCTAGTCATTATATAAGTATCTGGAGATTTGGAACAGTCCAAGTTGTGCCATAGTATCAATTGACAATACTGATCATCTTCAATAACTTTTACTTGGTGAAACATTTCAGCAATATCAGCAGATGCCGCTATTCTACCCTGCCTAAACCTAAGCAAAGCTCCAAATAGTGAAGCTACTTGATCTGGTCCTTTAAGTATAACATCATTTAAACTTATTCCATTGGATTTAGCAGCCGCATCAAACACAACTCGAACTTTACCTGGTTTATTTGCGTTTTTAACTGCAAACACAGGTAGATACCAATGACGTTTATTAACCAAGGAATTTGTTTCAGCGATACTTAGTTTTCGCAAATACCCTTTTTCCAAATGACTGTTTGATATTTCTAAAACCCTTTTCTGTAGGTTTTCATTCCTTTTTAATTTCTGCTCAAAACAAATGAGCCTTTTAATGGCCATGTTTTTGCTGTCAGGTAAAGATACATTATCGCTCCTCCAGGAGTCCAGTTTCGTACCCGTTACCTACATTCAGAGTACTTTTTTTCAATATTTCCAATGCTCGCTCATTTTCTTTGGAAATCGCTTCTTTGGTGGGTGTCACTTCAAACGATTCTGTACTAAAGAATTCACTAACCATTTCGTGAAGATTTGGTAAGCCTTCACATTCGCATAGGTGACATATATACTGATTTGACTCTGGTTCAACTTCTTTACCATGAACTGTCCACCCCAAATGAGTTTTCGTGGCTACGGGTTCATTCCACAGTCCTTTTCTAACCTCATAGGAAATACTCAATTTTGGACGTTCAAGACCAATCAGCAACTTTGGACGAGAAATAGGAACCTTGGGAATAATTACATCTGCTAAATGCTTGTACTTGGCTTTAAGTACATCTAAGTCAAGGTCAGGCATCGGTAAATTTAATTCTTGTACTGTACGTACATTATAAAGACGAAACTTCTTGCTCCGTGCAACTCCTGACACATCAACAACAATTCTTTGAGATTTAGCATCCTTCTTAACAGAAGAATCAGTTCACATGGTGCAAAGTTCTTCTTCAACACCGGTAATTCCTAATTTATTCGCGATATCCGCAGATAACATAGTTGGGGAACTCCTCTCGTCTAAGAAAGCCCATACATTCATTTGCCTATTGTTCTCTGGATTCGTTGACATGACAGGTACAACTTTAAAAAGAGTTTTACTCGTACTACTAAGTTTAGGGGAATTAATCGTAGCCGATGTTTCATGAACTTTATCAGTGCTTTCATTCGGTTTTGAATTTAAAAGTGAAATATCTTGCTCTTTTTCAGCACTAAAGTGCAGAACCGTATGATGATATTGTTTACAATTATTTATATTACAATGATGTTGAGCTTTTTGGCAAGATTTATAGTTATGCTTTGATAACAAACTTACAAAACATAGCCGTCGCTTTCTTACAAAACCCCATTTCTGCCTAAAAGGCAAACTTATTACATTCTACAATCTCATGATTTGTAAGACGAGAATAGGCACACCCTTTGACAGAAGTGCTACCCTGGCGTTTAGTAACATCAGATGAATCTTTATGTACATTAACCCTACCATCCCTATTACCTCTCTTTAAAGGATCATTTGGCTGATCCCTATTACTTACTACTGCACAATCATAATATGGTTGAAACCAGTTTATAAAATGAATGAACCTTTGCTTGCTTTCATTACGCTTCTTGTGTACCAACCAGGCACGCGATATACTTGGCGGTAATTTTCTTATGGCTGCTTCCAGTGTTTGCGGACTAGCTAAATAATCATCCGCGCCAGCATTCAAAAGAGTAGCATGCACACCACACAGAAATTCATAAAATTGTTTTACAGTATGAGGCTTATTTTCATTTGGCGAAGCTAATTCTTCAAACCTTTTTAATTTTCGCGTTATAATTACCCCCATATTGCCAAATCGCCTTTTAAGTGTTTCAATTATGCTGCCTAGGGAATCAGGTAAAGCAAGAATACCTTTAACAGCTTCAAACGCTTCTCCTTTTAGGCACTTGCGTAAACAACATAAATTATGCGCTTCGTTAAATCCACCTTGAGCTGTTGTGGATTCAAATTGTGCATAGAATACTGGCCAAGTGTCTGGGTCACCATCACAGGACTGAAGCTCTTCTAAATAAGGTCTACACGTTAATTGCATTTGAGTTTGAAAAAGCTTTAACATATTATCAGGATTGTGTGTATTCCCTGTCAACGGAATCATTGAAAATTCTTGTTTTATCTGGTCGCTGGAACTTGCAATTTCTTTTGTTGCATGTTGCTTTTCGACATTTGCTACATACGCCGATGGTTTTTGCATGTTTCCACCATCTGCACTTGCTCCTCATGGAACTCATTCTTATTAAGCCACTTATTAACTTTATTAACAGTGCTCTTTTTACTCATCTTGTGCATTAGTTCAAGTTTGCGCTGCTGCAATTCACATAATTTTTCCTGCTGCTTAATCAAGTTATTTAAAGCTTGTAATTGCTTTTCGTCGTCATCCTTCTGTACAGCAGTCGATGTTGGAACAATTTCTTCTCTAGACATTAGTGTGTTGTGTATATCCGCTTTGTTACGACCAACTACCTGAGCACAATTAATGCAGAACCAATCACCGGGAGGTATAGAATCTAAATTTACACAATCAACGTGTGCTCATTGCTCACATTTTGTGCACATAATCCACTTAACCCCCTCTGCATCTTCATCTTCTTTGTATTTGCAAATCGGACATCGCTCTTTGTCATCCATTACTCAAATTCCTCTCGATCACCAATGTTATTTTTTAGTTATCGTGTGTCATAAGGGCCTATAAGAGCAATGGATGTGATAGTCAAACACTGTAGACGGCAATAAATACTACGCTTCCAAAACACTAATTTATTTCAGCAATGTTGACAAGTAGGCATCCAGTACAATCATCATAATTTTGTTTTCGACCTTACTTAAAGTCGGTTTGACGCAGCTCTAACTTCTTTTCTATTCTGTGCTAATCTAAAAAGCTCTACATACCCTTCACAACCTAAATTTCTAGTAATTTGACTAATATAGTTTGGTCTAGGTCTTCCTATATCCTTCTATCTTTTTCTTATCCACCTGGCTCTACATACATATTAGCAACCTGATGGTTGTTAAAGAACTCTAACATGGTTACATGATTACCATTTATAAGGAAATGAAATATAACCTGGTTATCCACTTCAAAAAAGGAAAAGTGTTAAATTATATGTTATGGTAAGGCTTAAGCAACGAATCGCTGCCAACATGCCAGACCGCTACCTAATTGTGAGTTATGTCATGGTGACGTTTAGTTAACTGATTTTTATTTATTTTTTTTTGTTTTGTTTTAGAACTTACTTAAAGTCGGTTTGACGCAACTCTAAATTCTTTTCTATTCTGAGCTAGTCTAAAAAGGTCTACATACCCTTCACAACCTAAATCTCTAATAATTTGACTAATATAGCTTTGTCTAGGCCTTCCTACTCTATTTTTATTTGGTAGTCTATAATCTAAGACTTTACTAAATAGTCCCTCATGTCTTAACTGGTGCCCTATCATTCTATCTCTCCTGACCTTCAATTGTTTCCACATACAGGGTTCCTCACCTATCCTTCTATAAACTTCCTCATTTGTTACTCTATCTGTCCAACTAATCTTTAACATTCTCCTGTAACACCAAGTTTCAAAAGCTTCTATCTTTTTCTTATCTACTTCTTTAATTGTCCAAGTCTCACTACCGTATAGTAGAACGCTCCATACGTACGACTTTAAGAAACTTTTCCTATTATCTAAACTAATACTATTAGCTATTAGTAAGTTTTTCTTTTTTAAAAACATTTTTCTAGCTTGAGCTATTCTAGCTACTATATCCCTTCTGCTACGTCCATTCTTTGTAATTATACTACCTAAATAGCAAAATTCATCTACCTCCTCTAACTCGGTATTACCTATTTTTAATTTTGGTTTAGAACTAGGCTGTAACTCACTTGTCATTATCTTTGTCTTTACTGAGTTAATTCTCATACTATAGTTACTCTGTAGTATCTCTTCTAAAATATTTAAAAACTCTCCTAACTCTTTTCGAGACTCTGCTATAATGGCTATATCATCTGCAAAACGTAACATGTCTATTTTCTGTCCCTGTACACTAATACCTATCTCTTTTCTCTCTCTAGCTAAGTTTAAAGCTTCCTCAATATAAACATTAAAAATCAAGGGAGACAGTATACAACCCTGTCTAACACCATTTCTAATCTTAGCTTCCTTTTCTATTTCATCAAATCTAATTACTACGCTTTGGTTTTTATATAGACTGTAAATAATTTTTCTATCCCTATGAGAGATTCCTATTTTTTGCAAAACCCTGAACATAACAATCCAATTAACCCTATCAAATGCTTTTTCTAAATCTACAAACGCGAAATGAGTCTTTTTATTTTTTTGTAACCTTTTTTTTGATAATTACCCTAATCATTAGTATCGGTTCTCTAGTCCCTCTATCTTTACGAAAACCATATTGGTCTTCGCCTCAATAATTCTGTCAAAGTTTCTACTCTATTTTTAATTATTATTGTTAGTATTTTGGAAGCATGAGAAGTTAAACTAACCGTTCTAAAACACGCCTATCAGCTCCTGACTTTTTTGGGATTGGGATAATAATATTTTTTTCGAAATCTATTGGAACCTCACCTGTGTCATATATTACTTTTACTAGTTCATATAATATGTCTAAAGTTTTCTGACTTGCATATTTTATTAATTCTGCGGGAATATCGTGTATTCCTGGTGCTTTATTTAGTTTAAGATTCCGAACAGCTCTATCAAATTCCTCTCTTAATATTGAGAACCCTATTTCTACATCCTCTTCTTGGTCGTTCTCTAACTCATCCATATCGTCTCCCTTATATAAATCTTCTAAATATCTTTTCCATCTATCTGCTACCTCAACTTTATTTATTAGAAGCTCATTATTCTCGTCTCTAATACCATTATATTTTTTCCTATCTTCCCCAAAAAACTTTTTAACTGCCCTGTAAGCCCTGTCTGTCTTACCTACTCTCAAATCATCTTGTATTCCCTTACAATTCTCCTCCATCCATTTATTTCTAGCTTTTCTACACTCATGTACTATCTTATTTCTAACTGTATTATATTTTTGCTTACTTTCACTATCCACTTCTTTGAAAGGTTTAAGCTTTCTTCTATTTTCTATTAAATCTAATATCTCATTTGTTACATAAGGTTTTCTCGCTTCTATTTTTTTCTTACCTATAGTCTGTGTTGCTGTATCATGTACAGTCAGTTTTATTTCTTTCCATCTATTTTTACGTTCCCCCTCCTACAGCTATCTCTCTGTTCTTATTATCTAATATTTGTTTATATTCCTCTTTTACCCTACTATCATTAAGCTTACCTAGATCCCATCCCTCTCTTTTAACCTTTCTCGATTTTTTGAATTCTAGTTTACACTTTATTTTAACTAAGTTATGATCGCTATCTATGTCAGCCCCTGGATAACTACGACAGTTTTTAACTTGGTTTCTAAATCTTTGTTTAACTAAAATATAATCTATTTGGTATCTAGCCCTATCACCTGGCGCTTTCCAGGTATATCTTCTCCTAACATGTTGTTCGAATAGGGTGTTTAGTTACTAATCTATGTTCCTGGCAAAACTCAACTAATCTTTCTCCTCTATCATTTCGTCTGCCATACCCAAATTTTCCTACCATTTTTCCCTCACTACCTTCTCCCACTGATGCATTAAAATCGCCCATAACTATTAAATTCTCATCTCCTTTTACTTTTCTCACTATACTATTTATATCCTTGTATATCTTTTCTACTTCCTCATCCTCGTACTGAGTTGTTGGCATGTAAACCTGTATTAAAACAGTGTCTGTGGGTTTTGTACTCAATTTAACCATAATTATTCTATCACTAAATTGTAAGTACTCTTTAACTTTACGTCCTAATCTTTTACCTAACACTATTCCTACCCCTGCCTGTCCATTAGTTGAAGAAGTTGTAATTATTCTATAATGATCTTTCCAAATGTCATTACTATCTGGCCATCTCACCTCACTAATACCTAAAGTTTGATAAATATACACACAAACCATTAATTCACCATACTGAAAATGCCCTTGTGTGGTGGAGCGAGAGAAAAGCTGTTTATCCCATGTTGTACGAATTAGTAAAAAGACGACTCAACATAATTGCAACTTCCGTTCCATGTGAAAGAATTTTTTCTAAAGCTGGACGAGTTATATCTGAAAAACTTAGTAATTTAAGGTCAACAAAGGTATCACAAATTTTATTTTTAGGGCACAATTTAGAGTAGGTTAATGTGTTTAAAAAAATTATATCATTGGACGTTTTCGTTGTTTTGTAAATACATACACATTTATAAGTTCTTAACATTCTTATACTTTTACAGACTGTTTGTACATATTTGGATAAAATTATCTTAAGTTATATTAATATAGTTGTTAAAAATTTATCGTTTCTTTGATTGATGTATTTTGCAATTTAATTTGGATCATTACCATAATTCAATTTCGATCAATAATTAAAAATTCGTTACATTATTTGTTAAAATAATTGTAAGAAATAGCAATCCAAACTTAAGTAGCAGATGTTGGGTTATTTAGATTGTAAACAAACGAATGACGCTTCCTGCTACATTGTAAACAAAGTAAATTTAAAACCAGTTCTTGTGCTATCAAGTTTGAGCAAGGGGTAAGATATGCATCTGTGGGTTTACCCTTTCACTTTTCAAGTAATATAATAGATATATCCTCGTAGGTAACCAAACGCAGGTAATGCAGAATCGTCGAATCAAAGTGAGCCGAAGAGCCGGTTCATTTGTAATAAAGAATCCGGATCGCACTTCTCTCAACTGGGAGTCGATTCAAAAGAACGGGTCGTTCGCAAACGACTCATCTCCAGTAAACATGACTATTCATTTTTTGTTTCTGTAGTTGTTATCAGTAGGGGTGGGCGATACGGGATTTTGCGTATCGAATATCGATACATATTCTATATCGATATGTATCGATATATCGAATATCGATATATATCGATACGTATCGATACGTATCGATGCGTATCGATACGTATCGATGCGTATCGATATGTATCGATGCGTATCGATACATATCGATACGTATCGATTCGTATCGATGCGTATCGATACGTATCGGTGCGTATCGATACGTATCGATACGAATCGATTCGTATCAATGCATATCGATACGTATAGATACGTAGCGGTACGTATAGATATATATATATATATAGCAATTCGTATCGGAACGTTTAGATGTGTAGGTTAAGTATACATATCGAGACGTAGCGATACTTATCGGTACGAATCGATACGCATCTATAAATTTTTCTACTCTTTCTTTGAGAATAAAATCACAAGATCGTTTTAAAATAATGTATTTACTGACAATTCGATCTTTCACTTAAGATTGTTTGTTATCAAAATAATTAAAGTTTCAAGTTTAATATTTGTGACATAAGTATATATACAGGGGTGGGCGACACGGGATTTTGCGTATCGAATATCGATACATATTCTATATCGAACATCGATACGTATCGATACGTATCGATACGTATCGATGCGTATCGATGCGTATCGATGCGTATCGATACGTATCGATACATATCGATACGTATCGATACATATCGAGTATCGATATATCGATATTTATTTTTTGCTGTATCGGGGGGGTCGATACGGGGGTCGTATCGATACGTATCGATATATCGATACGCCGACCCAGCCCTAGTTATCAGTTATATTGGTGTAATATGCATTTTCTTAACCTTTGGTAAATCAATTTTCCAAAAGGTTCCTCTATTAGATGAAAAGTATTACACTGATGTATACTACAGGAATATTTAATTAATAATTTTAAACGCTGATATAAAAAATTATGTACCTGCTAAGTCAATCATAATTTAATAATTTGCCAGTAATAATGTTACTGAACAATGCAATTAAAACTGTAAGGAGAATTATGCTAAAACTGTAATATAATTAGTATTTTAAATACTGACTTAAAAAATGGAATACCTGTAACATAAATTCTTTGCATTTCGTAATAAACAACAATTCCATTAGAATTAGCTTCAAGATGGTGAAGGGCTTCCCAGACAAAACAAGTAAAATAGAGGTTAGGTTGTTTATACACGAGCGTCTCGCCGCAGTAATGCCGTGGCTGCAATGACAGTTGTAGACAGATTGACGTTACGTAATTTTTTTGTTTACATATAGTGAATGAGATCTATGAAAATTACCTATTAATTTTGTTTATCTTGTTATTTGTAAACGAGAAGTAAAAAATGAATACTTGCTAAGATTGTGATTCTGAGATTACACAAAAGAAGAATTTGTATGCCCATTTAAGAAAGATTCATGATTTTGAATATAGGAAACCAGTTACTTTAGCTAGTAAATTTTTGTGTGATACATGTGGCAAATACTTTACCAGTAAATCAACTTTAAGTCGTCATTGCAGAACTGTTCATAAAAGCATTCCAATATTTCTCAACTCGTCAAGAATCAAATGCTTTTATGAAAATTGTACAACACATCTAAAGGGATATAAAAAACTTCGACAACATTTGGCAAATGAACATCAAATTGAAACTAAACTTGATCAACTACATTTTTATTCACAATTAGGTTTGAAGACTATTATGCAAAGTGTTAATTATATACTAATTTTATTCTGTTTAACAGAGTTCAAAAACTGGAAAGACCCAGAACAGGAAAAATCTTTGACAATGTATGTACTTTACACTTCAGCTAAATTATTGTCTGATGGCACCAAAAAGGAGTACTATAATTGCCATCGATCGTACAACTACATTCCAAACGGCAAGGGTTTTAGAAGCTTAAAAGGCACAGGCACTAATAAAATTGGAAGTGTTTGTCCCTCAAGAATGGAAGCGACGATAAAGAACGATGGGTCTGTTGCAGTAGACTTCTGAACAACTCATGTTGGACATACCAACGATATTGGTCGAGTTTTTTTAAGTAAAGAGAGTAAAACAGAAATTGCATGTATTTTCGAACATAAAGTTCTAGTTTAAAATATTACAGTTGATGTGTTTCAGGAAAATTAAAGGAAGGTGTTACATTTTAACATATATTGGATGATGTTCGTGATTCTGCTTTAAAACAAGAAAATTTACAGAGAAATTTGTTGTTAGAAACAAAAGATATGCACAATATTGTTAGGAACTTCAATATTGAGTATGGTGTGAAACGTCACCTAAATGATGCAATTAGCGTACGGCTGTGGGTAGAGGAGATGACGAACTTAGGAAGCGACTGCCCAGTGTTATATTATAAAAGCCAAGATGTAGAAGGAAACCCAAATGACTCAGAAATTATTTTAGATGTTCAAGATTTTGCATTGGTCATAATGACTTCTTTTCAACGTGAACAGTTGCTTAAATTTGAGAACAACAAAGTGTGCGTTGATGGTACACACGGTACAAATAGTTACGATTTTCAGCTCTACACACTAATGACGGTGGATAAATTTAGTTCAGGGTGCCCAGGGGCATTTTGTTTTTCAAATCGTGCTGACGAAATGATTTGAAAGTTGTTTTTTGGAAAAATTAAATCAAGAGTGGGTATTATATCAACTACTGTTTTTACGTCTGATGATGCTCCAGCATTTTATAATGCATGGTTTTATGTTATGGCCAAGGTACCTCACTAGTTGCTATGTACCTGGCATGCGGATCATAATTGGCGCAAGAATTTGTCAAAAATCAATGGAGGGATTGAAAAGAAAGTAGTAGTATATAAACCCCTTTGTGTTTTATTACAGTGTGTATCTATTGATGAATTTAATGACATTATAAATCAGGTAGTAGAAGATCTTTATGTCGATGTTGATACACAATCATTTGCTGAATATTTTCATAATAATTATGCAAATCGTCCAACATCTTGGGCATATTGCTATCGGTTGGATTTAGGAATAAACTCTAACATGTATCTTGAATCGATGCACAAGTTTTGAAGTATGTGTATTTGGAAGGTCGGAAAGTGAAACGTTTGGACAAAAGCATTAATGCAATAATAAAAATTGCTCGCGATAGCTTGTTTAAACGTATAATTAAACTTGCACAAAATACTTCCAATGACAAAATTAATAGAATTAAACAAAGTCATAAAGCAAGTCTAACAATTTACAAATAAAATTAAAGAAATACTAGCAAACTACCTTTAAACTGCATATTGACACAAGTACGAAAGATACTTAGAATAGCAACAAATTAGTACAAAATACCAAGTTGTTTACATACAAGAGCTAACATATATAGATTACATTCGTGTACAGTTAATTTCCTTCATTGCACTGAATTGAACTTCTTTTTTATCCATAGTTGGTTGCTTATAGAAACCGGTCTCATATTTAAATCATGAAATTTTCTTAAGTGGCCTTACAAAGTTCTATTTTACGTAAATTCAGAACCACAATCTTGGCAAATATTAGTTTTTTACTCCTCCTATACAAATAACAAGATAAGCAATCAATTTAACATTAACACAGACCTCATCCAATTTATGTAAACAAAAAAATTAAGTAACCTTAATCTGTCTACAACTGTCATTGCAGCCACGGCATTACTGCCGCTAGACGCTCGTAAGTGTCGTGTTTATACTTCTTCATACATAAGCGGAGACATACGAAGGCTAAATAAATATAGTTCCATGACACTGCAGCGCCTCTGCGCACTACTTAATATGTGCGCAATTTAGTTCTCATTCTTCCCTATCCAACGGAAAATTTCTTCTTATTTATCTATGGACAACACACAGATTTATCCAACTCTTACAGATGCGAAAGCTGTGTCAGTTCGTTTCAAGTTTGTAGGGCAAAATTCTATAACCTTGAACGCAATCCGCAATTACATGAGGTTTTTTGCGGGAAATTTGAATGCGAATAATAAAATTTACTAGAATGTGTCTAACAGTAATCTAACCTCAATGTTTTGTTACGTAACCAGTAATATTTTGAAGTTTTACTCATTATGTAAGCCTAATTGGCATAATAAGTAAAACTGGACAATATTGCTAAGTATAAGTGTAACAAAACATAGGTCGCTTGAAATAGAAATTTGTGGGGACGCTTGGACTTTATATCAATAAATATACTAATTCATCCCACTTCAAGAAAGAAACGACAATACCATTCCTATTAAATTATATATTTTGTAAATATTTTGACGAATTGTTATTCACATTTGTGATTCACACACATTTAAAAGAATAAAAAAAATATTTAATTATACAAATATTGAAACTTTAAATCCCCATAACATTTTCGTAATAGGCACACATTTTTCGTAGTACGCTGTTTTGTTTATAATGAATAGAAATCTGAACTAGGAACTTTAAAATTCTAAAGATACACACACAAACATTGATTTCCTAGATGAGCTTTTGAAGTTCGTTGAACATGTATTACCTGGGCCCTGTTTCATAAAACTCATTCACTAATAGTTTTAGTGATTATCTTATAATAGTAATTAATATTATTACTGTTCTGTTTCATAAAAATTTGCCTAATAATATTAGTTATTAGTGGAATACAAAAATGATTCGTTAATATTATTAGTGCTGAAGGTAAACTGTATTATAAACCAATACAACTAATAAAACTTACTTATAATATTAGCATTTATTTCATTAGCATGCTTAGTCTAATAATTAATTTTATTATATCAGTCAACGGTTTAGAGAACAATATTTAAAATACTTAATATTCTGTACAAAACAGAATGTAAAACAAAATTAAAATGGGAGATAGTGACACCAGCAGTGATGAAGAGCAGTTTAATGTTCATCGTCCAAGGATTTTTTGACCGAGAATAGCTTACAACTACATGGAAGATACATATGAGTTCAATGAGAGATTTTGGCTAGACCATGAAACTTTTATGTTTGTGTTTAATAATATAAGTAACACATTGGAACATCAAACTGCAAGAAATCATTCACTGTCTCCAAAGCAACAACTTCTAATTACTCTCTACTGGCTAGAAACGGGTGCTCAGTACCATTGTGTAGGTGATATGCATGGAGTTTCAAAAGGAACAGTTTGTTGAGTTGTGCACGAAGTTGTCGCAGCTATAAATAATGTACTTTTTAAGGATGTGGTGAGGTGGCCAAATGGATATGCAGAAGAGGTGGTTAAATTTAGTGAGTTTGGAGATATGCCTTTGGTATGTGGGGTTAGAACGTTAATACGAGTTGATGCTCTTATTGCATTTAAACCCGCTTTTGCAGATTGTAATGGAAAACATTCCTTAAACTTAATGCTTGTATACGGACCAAATTTATAACTTTAATATTGTTGCGAGCTACTATTAGGCAACCCGTCAAACACACAAATTCCATAAGCACTGTATATTTTCCATGGACCGAGAATCTTCTAACAATTACTGGAGGATGAATCATCCTTTTTACTTCAGGGTATAAATAAGACCGATAAGGAAGTACAGAGTTCAGTTTATATCAGAATGTCGAATATAAATTATATCGTGTAAAGTTAAATAGTTGAGCGTTTGGTAGTCCAAAAGAGTAAACATAAATGTTATATTATGAGAACGTGTCTAATGTACATGCAGCTTGTAGAATACATAAATAGACAAAAGTGTAATAAGTAAATAGTTGTGTTAGTGTTGTTAATAGACATATGGTTGAGAAGTTAGTTTAAGAAGATATTAGTGTTGGTAAATTCATTAGTGTGATAGTGCTTCATTGTTAATTGGACTGAAAACATCTATAAATAAGGTATATACTGTTAATTAGACTTGTGAACAGTGAGTAATAAAGACTCTTGTTATTACTTGTTTTAAATTAGTGGAACGCGGTAGTAGTAGCCCGCTACATTATGTATGTGCAAATTGGCCTGGTAGCGTTAGTGATGCACGAGTTCTGCAGTTAAGTGAATTATACAACAGGATGGAAGCAGGTTGGAGGCCTTTTGCTGATGGAGTTTTACTGGGTAACTCTGCCCTTTAAAATCTTGGCTCGTTCCACCAGTAATTCAAAATATTAATGATCCATCTCGATAGAAATTTGTGAAATCTCATAAAAAAACTTGGAGAGTTATTGAGTATGTTATTAGGTGGTTAAAAAAGTGGCTGTATACGCCCGAATCCCGCATTTGCTTGTGAAATCATCAATACCTGCGTAGTGTTGTGTAATCTTTAGGAGTAATTTATAATACTTTGCATTGCCTGATGAACCTGAAATACAGGTAGAAGACTTACTTATTATTTTTCAGACTCTTTAATGATAGTTCAAATTCATCTTTAAGTATAGGATATCCCTAATAATCCTTGTCAATGTCTGATTCCTGTTCTGTTGCTTCTAGTTTCTGGCATACTTATAAATTCCCTATATATTTTTACCAACTACATCTTCTATAATGATGCTCTTATATTATTGTTATATGGTTTTGTATTCAATCTAATTAGTTGGTGTGCTTCATTTATCTTTCCTATTTCCATCTTTTTATCAATCCATTGTTCTTTAGCTTTCTTGCATTTGGGAATAATCTCCTACCTTATGGATTTGTATCTCTGTCTTTTTGCTTCGTCTGGTCTATTTTTGTATTTTCACCTTTCTTCTATTAAATTCGGAATATCCTGTTACCCATGGATTTCTATTTTCTTTTCGTTTTCGTTTATACCCCAGAAAATCTTTGGCCGCCATGTTTATGCTGGATTTAATGTTATTCCATTCTGTTCCTTTTTCTTTAGTATAAGAAATTTTTTCGATGTTTTTCAGTAATTCGTTTGACTTGTAGTCAAATCTTTTGTGGATATCTTTATCTTTTAGTTTCTGAAAGTCAAAGTGCATCCTTCTGTCCCTTTTTTCAAATTTTTAAATTTAAGTGCTACTTTTATACTACTATGTTGTGGTCAGTGTCTATATCTCCTTCTAGGTTTCTTCTGCAGTCTTTTGCTTGATTTCTAAACCGTTGTCGAACAAGAATGTAATCTATTTGATATCTCCCTATGTTTCTTGGCACGTGCACGTGTATCGTCTTCCAGCATGATGTTGAAATAATGTATTTGTGAAGGTTAAATTGCTTTTGTCGCAAAATTTTACCAGCCTATTTCCGTTGTCGTTTTTCGTGCCTAAACCTACCACCGTTCCCTCCTTACTCTCACCTACCACAACATTAAAATATCCCGTAACTATTAAATTTCCATGCGAATCGAAGTATGTCTTGGATATCTTTGTAGATCACTTTTCACTAGAGGTGGGCATGTATAATTGTATTATTATTGTATTAACCGGTTTAGATTCTAGTCTAACCATAAGTACTCTTTTGTTTTTTTGTAAGCGGTTTTATACACAGTGTCCTATTCTTTTCCACATAACTATCCCCTACACCTAAATTTCCTTCCTCTAATCCTGCATGAATTATCTTAAAGTCTCTGCTCCAAAAATCTTCCACCTTTGACCATCGAACTTCGCTAATTCCATCAATTTTCAAATTCTCTAGCTAACCTACTTTCTTTATGCTTCTATCATTCCACACCCGGACTCGTAAAAAGTTCCCAGTCTTCTTTTCTCCTTATTTAACTTGCTGATTACATCTTCTGAAGTAGTCCCCCGGAGAATGGAATGT
This sequence comes from Platerodrilus igneus, assembly GCA_036346225.1. Lineage (NCBI taxonomy): Eukaryota > Metazoa > Arthropoda > Insecta > Coleoptera > Lycidae > Platerodrilus > Platerodrilus igneus. Next base: position 1,335,886 of record JARFIW010000791.1, read on the forward strand.
GGACCATTTTAATTCCGGAATCTTTTATCTAGAGGATGTTATCATTTTTTAAAACGATTTTAGTACGTAGTGTGCGGGGGGAGAGGAGGCCGCGTGCCGTATTTGGTATGCGTGTGGCTACTATATCCAAGGTCGCGGATTCCAAGCCCGACATGGTCCTCTTGAAAAATGTTAGGCGAACATTTTTCACAAAAATACACCCTCGTTTGGATGAGAGGTAAAATGGAGGTTTCGTGTGTGTGTTGTTGCGCACGTTAAATACTTCTACATAGCTTGAAACACCAAGGGTTTGGCAAAATTTCCAAGAAAAAAATTTGCTTCCTGGCCATTGTAATATTTTCGGGCGGAGCATTGATAAAAAAATCAAATGTAGTGTGTACTGGGATGGTGATGTTTTCCCGTTGACTTCCACTTCGCAGTCTTAGAATATCATATCAACCCCTATGATCTCTGCCACTCTAAGTTGCTACGATTTCTTTGAATAATGTCTACAAATGATACTTCCTAACCCAGTAAATCAGCATGTTTTGTGCAAGATTATTGTCTTAAACTTTATAAACATTGTATGCAAACGGCATTTTGCTGTCATAAAATAGCGCCCACTATTTCAAATGCGCCTTATTAGTATAGAAGCATTACAGACATTGGTTGGCATTTTACAAGCGTAGGCTGTAGGATAATTACAAATTTTGTACATAGATGGCATTTTATGTCATAAATTTGCAGGTACTGTTTAAAATAGCCCTTATAATTTCTACAAATATCAAAAATATTGCCTAGTAACAGCATTTCACACTTCTGAAACGTCATATCTGTAGTAGTATCACAAGCATTGCCTACGAGCGCCATTTCACAATTATCGCTTGTCATATTTTTCGTGTGTTGTAGAATAATATAAATATTGTATAAAAACATTATTTCAAGTCATAAATCGGCACAAGCAGTTTTAAGTTGGTCGCTAGAATAGCTTTTATAAGTATCGCGATAACTGCCTAGGAGCGGCAATTCGCAGTCGTGGATCGTCATACTCTTCGTGGGTTACCAAATAATAATAAATATTGTATACAAAGGCATTTTAGGTTCAATCGGTGTAAACTGAATAAAATGACCATTATGACTTGTAAAAGTTAAACAATCATTGTCTAGGAGCGGTATTTCACAGCCGTAGTCAATCATACCTTTCATCGATTGTAAAATAATCATAAATATTGTATATAATCGGAATTGCTGCAGTTTAGCACAAGCAGTTTTAAAATTGGTTGTTACGAGTTGTAGGAGTATCACAAACATTGTCTAAGTGCGGCATTTCACAACCGCAGCTCGTCATGCCGTTTGTGGCTTGTAAAATAATCATAAATATTATACACCAACCCCATTTTAGGTCATAATTCGGTACAGATTATGGCTTGTAGGAGTATCACAAGCATAGCCTAGGAGCAGCATTTCACAGCCGTAGTTCGTCGTACCTCTCGTGGATTGTAAAATAATGGTAAATATAGTATACAAACAGCATTTCAGTCGTAAATCAGCACAAGCAGTTTTAAAATAACCCCTATAATTTGTAGGATTTATCACAAACGCTAGGAGCGGCACTTCACAGCAGTAGTTCGTCATATTTTTTGTGGGTTGTAAAATAATCATAAATATTGTATACAAAAGCATTTTAAGTCGAATCGGTATAAAGTGTTTAAAATGACCATTATGGCTTGTAGGAGTATCACAAGCACTGCCCAGGAGCAGCATTTCACAGCAATCATTTGTCATATCTTTCGTGGATTGTAAATAATAATAAATATCGTATACAAGCGGCATTGCAGGTGATAAATCGGCATAAGTAGTTTTAAAATGGCCGTTCTGCCTTGTAGGAGCATTAGAAGCATTGCATAGGAGCGGCATTTCGCAGTCGTAGCTCGTCATACCTTTTGTTGGTTGCAAAATAATCATACATATTGTATACAAGATGTTTTGTAGGTCATAAATAGGCACAGGCAGTTTTTAAATAGCCGTTATAGTTTGTAGAAATATCACAAGCGTTGCCTAGGCTAGAAGCGGTAGTTTATAGCCGCAATTCATCATACCTTTCGTAAGCATTGAATTCCATAAATCGATATATGCTGTTTAAAATGCCCATGATGGCAAGTTTAATGAGTCAAATTAATACAAATCAGTTAACGAAGTAAGTTCAATGAGTCATAAATTATTACAATACAAGGAAATTTATTGGCAAGTGACTCAAAGCAAGCTACAAATATATGCGACATCGCTGTCTATTTTCATTAGCCATATTATGACTTTTGCTTGAAGGCAAAATTCGAGTCATAATTATGGCTATTGACAAGGTTAATGCTGCATAGTAAAAGAAGTGGGTTAAGGAGTCTTAAATTAATACAAAATGAGGAAGTATATTCGTAGCTGACTCAAAATAAACCACATATATGCGGTTTCAACATATGTGGTAATTAGTCAAGATAATCCATTGTTTCACCTTGAAGCAGTCATGGTTAGTGACCATAGAATCGATGCCACCCGCGTATATTTGTGGCTAATTTGAAGCATTACCAATAAATTTCTTTGTTTTGTATTAATTTAACTCCTTAAAAAAGTAAGTTTAACGAGCTTTAATCTAATATAGGTAATACAAGAAAATTTAATAAGAATTTATTCAAATGGGGTATCGAAATCTATGAGCATTAGCCATGATTAAGACTCCTATTTCACCTCCAAGTAAAGAGTCACATCGGATGTCTACGCCGCATATATTTGTGGCTAATTTTGAATCACGTCAAAAAATATCCTTGTTTTGTTTAAAACTGATTAAAAGAAGTAAGTTTATTAGCAAGTCACTCAAAGTAAGTTGCATCCACATTTATGGCCATTGGCCCGCGCAACTACTCCAAACTATCGTTCTTAATGACTTCTTTAACCATGTTTCAATAAATGTACAGTCAAATGATTCTTCGTAATAGCATCATAACTGCACAAGCTACAATTAAACGGTCTTTCTCTAGTATGTCTTAACATATGTTCACGAAGACTGCTTTTGTGTAACGTTGAGAAGCTACAGAAATAACACATAAACGATTTCTCACCGGTATGTAACACATTGTGTCGCGTTAGATTAGTTTTCCAAAGTGTAGAATAGCTGCAAGTACCACACTTGTACAGCTTTGCGGCTGTACGTTGTTGCAGTCGTTTGAAACAGTATTTCTGCATTGCAGGATAAGTACAAGGTAATTTTTTAAAATGCGTCAAAAGATGTCTCTCTAAATTCATCTTCTGTTTTGCTGAGTAGTTACATAAATTACATTCATAAGGCCTTTCTCCAGTATGGGAACGTACGTGCAGCTTCAAGTTATACTTTTTAGTTGTTGCGTAGCTACAAATTTTACACACAAGCGGCTTTTCTTTTGTATGTATTAAAAAATGCGCGTTGACGTGGCTTTTCATCGTTGCAGCATACGTACACAAACTGCACTTGAACGGTTTTTCGCCAGTGTGGGACATAATATGCTGATCAAAATCGAATTTTCTAAGCGTGGCAAAGCTGCATAACTTACACTCAAATGGCTTTTTGACCAAATGGGTTTGTAAGTGCGTTGCTAGGTTATGTTTGCGAGTTGTACTAAAATCACAATAAATGCATCGAAGGATGGTTTTGAGCGTGTGTGTGTCAATGTGACGTTTGAGGTTTCTTTTGTTAGTGTTGAAGTAACCACACGAATTGCAGTGGAATGGTTTCTCGTCAGTATGCAGCAGAGTATGCTTATCGAGGTCGTTTTGTTCGATTGTGCGAAAACTACACGTGTTGCATTTTATGACTATTGAACTCATATGCGTTAACACGTGCTTCTTAAGATAGCGTTTCTGCGTTGCAGAATAGCAGCAGAAATTACATACAAATTGCATTTTGAGAAACGCCAACTTGACCTGTTTTGAAACTTCAAGTGCGTATGTTAGTGCCTAGAATTAAAATTATTTTGCTCTTTTTAAGAGAAGATTTAGCTTCTTGTCACTGCTTTTCTGAACAAGACAATCGTAGTTTGCATTTAGGTGCAAGTGAGAGTAATTGAAATCTAACGCTCCTTCAAGGAGAGCAGTCGCTGTCACGATGGACCGAGATAGGGTGGATCATCAACAAGATGGAGCAGTGCAGAGAACGAACAATCAACAAGAATATTCCTGGATGCTACCAAAGGTGTTTTGTCAAACGCCCCTTCGATGTCTAAAAATGCTCCCAGTGTAGATTTCTTCTTGTTTAAGGAGTCCTCGATGCGTCCCACAACTAAATGTAGGGCAGATTCGGTTGATCTCTTAGCGATAAATGCATTTTGGCTGGGATCATAGACAAATTTAAAAAGAGAGACCCACAAAAGCAATAGGCGTAGTGGAAACAGTGTTCCGGTAGCGCTGTTGAGATAGTTGTCGAAACAATCTAGCCATCTCTCTTTGGATGTGCAAATTTAAAATTATAACCAAACTTTTTAGATTGTCTGACGTGGTTTTGGAATGAACGTTAGTACGTGAATTACTGAATGATTTTAGGAAATAAACTTACCGATCGCTGTTTTTAAATTGTTTATAGTATTAATAGTTGTTTATTAATTGGATTTTTCAAGAAATACATGAACGTTCGAGGTTTGTTAGTTATTCAGAATATGCTTTGTTATGGTCATTGAATGATTTTTAGGAAACACCACAGACAAATTACACGTTCTCCATGGAAAATACATTGACCCATTGACATACTTCATTTGTTTATAGTGTTAAATTTGTTTTTTAAAATATTATTTTGTACATATTGTGTATGTTTCAAGAACAAGATGAATGTTATGAGGTTTGCTAGTTACTTAAAATTGCTCATTATGGAAATTGCTTGATTTTTAGGGCTGCAGCATTTCGTGCTAAACGATAGATAGCTCTGCAATGGCATTGAGTAAATTAAGTTACCGTTGCTCTGCACTGAATTGCAATACTGCATATTTGGTCAATATTAACGACAAAACATGCAGGAAGTGGCTCGTGCACGAGACAAGTATCTAGTGACATTTCTAATAGATCATAGTAATACGACATAGTCTTAGGTGATTTAAAGTAGGTTTTGGTATGCGGGGAGAAACCAATTCATTTTGTTTCATGCATTCCTTTGTCTGATCTTAAAATTAAACCAACACCTTTCGCACCGAATTCTTTGCTCTCTACTCCAAACCACAAACCCAACATACCTCATGTAATTCAACATCTTTCCCTTTCCGCTTCGTTTCACTCAAACACAGCACATCCATCCGTCTTAATTTCATTTCATTCACGATTTCATATTCTTTACCGTACACTCCCTGACATGCCAAGTATCAAATCTCCATTCCTGATTCATGCGGCCGTTATCTGATGGGCCAGATATTTTCCGTCTCAGTCATCCACCATGACTTTGATGGTCCGAGGCTTTCGGAAAGGTCTTGTTAGTAGTGTTAATTAGATTGAAACAGATTACCAGCCTAGATCGCAACCGTGCTGATGTAGCTTTCTCTACTAACGGTAACGACACCTTACTGTTCAGTGTTGGCGTGTTTAGCCTCTCTGCCACAGACGTCGCCACGATTCCCAGTCCTTCAGGTGTGCCTAATCCCCTTTCCAGGGGGATTACCTTGTAAACCAAAAGAAAGTCGTTCGCGCTGCTACCACTAGGAGGTACATACTGTGCACTGACACACATCGAGCCCAAAAAAAGAATACAAATAGGAAACGAGGACTTACAAGAGGCTAAGGGTTTTTCTACCTAGGAAACCAAATAACGCGAGATGGGAAGAGCGCAAAAGATATAAAACAAAGATTAGAACAAGGTCGTGCTACATTTAACAAGAAATAGCAGCTAATGTGTTCAAAGACAACAAACATGGAAACAAGAAAAAGATTGCTAAAAACATAAACATATGTGTGGAGAATAGCAGTGTACGGTTGTTAACCCTGGACAGTAGGAGAAGCGGACAGGAAATGTGGTGCTACAGACGTATGATGAAGATATCATGGACAAACAAAGTTAAGAACAAAGAGGGACTAGAAATGATAGGAGAAGAAAGAAATATGTGGAAAACTGGAAATTTTAGGGAAATGTGTATGCTAGCTCAGAATAGAAATCAAAGGAGGTACGCGTCCAGCCAGTTCCAAGATGGAAAAACTAATGACGAAAAAAATAACTGTACTTAAACCTGATGCAACTACCGGTATTGGTGTTGCAATATTCTCATATCTAATATTAATTGTGCGAAAGTATTTACTAGAAAACTATTAATTCGAGAAATGTCCAACTGTTGGGGATCTTGACAGTCACAGGCTGCTTAATTCTTTTAACACCTTACATGTGATTTTCCTATGTTCCACCCAAAGGTACCACATTGGCCAGGAAGCGAGTTTTTTTTACCTGGAAAATTTGGAATTTTGCCGAACCCTTGCTGTTCCAAGCAAGGTAGGGTTTTTTAACGTGCGTTACAACACGCACACACGGGACCTCCATTTTACCTCTCATCCGAACGAGTGTGTATTTTTTTTGAAGAATGCTTGCCTAACATTTTTCAAGCGGACCGTGTCGGGATTCGAGCCCGGAACCTTGGGCGTAGTAGTCACACACATACCACCTACGCCACGGAGCCGCCTACTCCCTTCACACCACTGAATATCGGTAAAATAGGACATAATTAGAAAACAACAGAAGGGGTACCGAGCTGTATCTAGGCTATGGGAATTTTAGGGTGCTGTTTAGGCTAGCTCAGAATAGAAATAAGTGGAAGTACGCGTCCAACCAGCTTCAAGACGATATACCTAATGACGAAAAAATAATAGCACTTAAATCTGATGATTATTATAAACAACTACAGGTGTTGGTTTTGAAATATTTTCAACTAATGTTGATTGTGCGAAAGAATATATTGGAAAACTATTAATTCGGCAAATGTTCAAGTGCTGGGGATCTTGGTAGCCGCAGGCTGCTTAACCCCCTTCTCATACTAAATGTCGGGGAAATAGGGGAACCGAACTGCATACAACAAGAAAGAGCAGCGGCTATGTTCGAAGACAACAAACATAGAAACAGGAAGAAAATTGTTGAAAGCATATGTGGAAAACGAAAAAAAATTAGGAGAAATAGAAGGACAGGATACGTTCTAAAGCATTTTTGGGGAATAGTGCGGTATATATTACAGGCAGAGATAGGAAAAAAAGAGGTAGAGGTAGGCCTAGATCAGACTAATGCACGTAGATAGTAAAAGATGCAGACTGTGGAAACTTCAGGGAAAGGTGTAGGTTAGCTCAGAATAGGAAACAATGAGGGTACGCGTCTAACCAGTTTTATGTCTTAAGACCTAATGATGATGATGAATTACCCTTCCAAAACCGAAAAATATGCAGATCACGCCAAGAACGTTTTGACAAAATACACACGTAACAAAGTTACCGTTTAGGTTTGCGTTAAAATTTGTTTGGGTAATATAAACTCACATTTAATGTTTTTGTCCATCCCTTACCCTTGCCTCTTACTTTATAATTTTTCTATGCACTGCCATCTAGTGAGATGTGCATTCTTGGTCTACGTTCCAACAGTTTTCCTATCCAAGTGTCAACACCGTGGAAAAGATGCTAGACTGACTGGTCGGTATTATTCGGCTAGTGTGTAATTACTTTTGTCTGGTTTTGGTATAAAAATTACCTTGGTCCCCCCCCCCCTCAAGTCTTAAGGCTGTATTTATAAGCAATACAACCTCTAAAGACTTGTATTAGGTGTGGGAGCAAGATGTCCAAGCCCCAATGTAAAAGAGCTGGAAAGATTCCATCTGGCCCTAAGGATTTGAATAGCTAAAAACTGTTAACAAAACATTTTACTTTGTTTGCACTTACCACTCATTCAGCCACTGCCCAATCATCGTTCTCTGGTGGATGAGGAGGCACGTTTAATCAGAATGGTACTGCTTGTATTTGGCTTCTCGGGAAATGCGTTTTAGCAATAGCTCAGCTATCTTTCCGTTCGTTTGTTCTTTGAGAATATTTTGGTTAAGCGAGATGTTTATTTGGTAGTTTCTATAGCATTACCAAAGGTATTCCATGAATCCCGTTACTTCCTTCTAACACTACCTTTATACAGCTGCTGGTGACTTTTATCGACTTCCCACTCATCTGTGGATCTTGTTCTCTTTGCCTTGATAAACAGTTTGCCTAGGATGGTTTTTTTTGCTTCTGTAACATTCAAAACGCCACCATGGTGTACGTGTTTGTAAAGAAACTGTCCTTACAGGCAAGCCTGATAAGAAGTTTGTATAATGGAATTTTGTAGAGTTTCTATAGAAGCCTGCAGCTCTTTTATTTCGTTATTCTGTGTAAATTTAAGGAATTCTCAGTACCTTTTCTCAAGCCCTCCACAAAGGAAAGCTTATTCGTTGATCTGGGGTTTCTAAATTTTTTGTGCTGCTTTTAGTTTGAAACTAATCATTACGTGATCTGAGAAGGTTGCCCTTCGCAGCACTTGCAAGAAAGTTCTGTGTTCTGAAATACTAGATGTTTCTAAGGTAATGTCAATTACCGTTTGACATCTGGACGTAATAAAGGTTGGTTCATTATCCTAGTTTAGTATTTCCAGCTTTTTACTTGAAAGACATTCGAGTAGAGCTTTGCCTCGTAGGTTTATGTCACGACTACCCCAAACTGTGTGGTGAGCGTTAGAGTCACATCCTATTATTAGATGCATGTTATTTGCTTCAGAATACTTTGTTATGTTATAATCCCTGCAAGCGATCTATTTCTGCATGAATATTAAATTCAAACTACTTTTATTTATGACGAACTCTCGTTTTCAATGTTATTTTAAATAATAAAAGTTATCGATCAACAAGTTCGACTTCCTTCCAATTGAAATGAGTGATATTCAAAACATCGTATAAAATTTCTTTAAGTATTTATTATATAATATTTTACTTTGTTAGTCGCACTATAAATTCGTCAGCTTATCAACTTCAATTTACAAATTCGTTGAAATATGTTTTAACACCTACAGCAAATATGTTATAGTTTTCTTTAAAAGATTAAAGTAACTTCGTCTTATACAAATGCTTCGAAATACGTTTCAACCACCTTACATGTGATTTTCCAATGCTCCACCCGAAGCTACTACATTGGCCAGGAGGCGAGTTTGTTGTTGCCTGGAAATTTAGAATTTTGCCGAACCCTTGCCGTTCCAGGGAAGGCAGGGATCTTTAACGTGCGTGACAACACACACACGGGATCTCCATTTAATCTCTCATCCGAACGAGGGCGTAATTTTTGTGAAAAAAGCTCACCTGCCATTTTTCAAGCAGTCGGCCGTGTCGGGATTCGAACCCAGGACCTTGGGATCCGTACTCTTACGCTTACTACATTGATCCACGGCGCCGCCCGTTTCAACCACCGCTGCACATACATTTATGGCTTTCTTTAAAAGATTAAACAGACGAACCTAGTACAGCTAGTATTAATGTAGTTGTAGGCTGCATTGACCACTTGCAGTACCGGTTGTCTGCCACTCTATCTCTAGGAATTCGCCCTATCGGCGGATTGACCCCACTGCAAAGCCGAAATGAGCAAGGTTGGGCTAGACATTGACCTCTCGTCTAGGTGAAATTTGGGCTAAAGTAGAATGTTGTTCTTCTCAAGCACTATCCCGTCTCGAGTCAAGCTCAGCCATCAGGATCCCTTTATCCACTGACACGAGTCGTCTAGTTCGGCACAAACTCGAGGGTAGTATTTTAAACCATAGTGTAAGGCAAGCTACTATTTTACACTTCAAAGGGTACACAATTATTAAAGAGGTCGGGAAAGGATGAGGGTCGTGTAGGAGGGATGCAGATAAAGAGGAGCGAACAGTTGCCCCCAAGAAGACGCCTTCTACGTTCAGGGGGTTCCCTGAAACTATTTAAAACCCGGTTCCAGACGGTAGTGTGTGAGGTTGTCTCCTCTTGGTCCCGATTGTTATGCCAGGACCTCTATACTTCGCGAGACTTGAACACTGTCTGCAGAGAGGCCAGGTCTAGCGAAGTTCTGAAAACTTATACACCTGGGCAATACCCTTGGCCACTACACGGCAGCTGGATGAGTGTGATTTGGTTCGCATCGTGCGGTTCGATTTCATCTTCACTCGCATGGCCATGTTACGGATTTTATCCCGGTCAGGCATCTCTAGGTCATTGTGTAGATGAAGTCTTCCCGGTCACGAAACCCACGTGCAGCATCCGAATTCCAGAATTGATGCAAGTGGCGCCCCCTATCCACCACCTGGAGACGCGTTTGGTAGGCAGCCAACCCCCAATCTAATTGTATTATCCTATTGTGCCTAATTACTCTGATGTCCAGGAAAGGTACACTGTTGTTTTTTTCCTTTACTGTGAATTTTAAATGTTGACCATAGTTATTGACTACTTGTAAAATTTCATTACTTCCTCCCTTAATTGGTACAACAAGTATAATGTCATTTACAAACTCTTTTATGAATGGAATTTGGTAACTGAGTTTTGATAGGCAAGTATCTAACAGACTATCCATCGTGTATTGCACTATATTGGACTAAACTTTGAATACATTGCACAAGCAAACACTTGAAAATAACATTCCTCATTGAAGATGAAAAAATTATTGTTCATAATAAAATGTATTGTGCTTAAAACCAATTCCCGTTTTCCCGTTCATACCTTTCAATTAATCCCAATTTTTATTTAACACTGTTGTTACCACTTCATTTGAAATATTACCAAAGAGATTTACTACGTCCAACGATATCACTTTATATCCTTCAGATATTTCTAGGTTATTATTAAAACCCGCAAATTCACAAAAGTCTTTGATGTAATATCGATTTTCTGTTTTGTAAGCACTTTTTAATAAATTTGCCATTATTTTGGCTAAGTTGTTCGTTGGTCCCTATACATCACATACAATTGGTCGTAATGGTATGCCCTACTTGTATGTTTTTGGATTTTCATATAATTTAGGACTTTCTGAACTATATTGTAGTGAGTTTTTTTGCTTCTAATTTTGTTAATTATCAAATTTTTCTAACGTATTTATGTAATCATTGCTTTTTTGTTCTACTGTTTGGGTTGAATCTTTATCTAGTTTTCAAAATTTTTTGTATCGTTTAAGATGTTGTTCATTTTAATCATATAATCTGCTTTATGGATACATATGGTATATACATATGCCGTGCTCTTGTACGTAGATCAAATAATTTTTTTTTGTTACATATCCCCAAATTCTCATTTACATCGGCCCGCTGTTGCAAGTATGGTTCCAGCATTAGTAGATCCTGACTACCGTAGCGATGCTTAGCTGATTCGCCTTCGATAATTTGGCTACAAAATGAGTATCCCGGCACGTAAAGGTATGTAACCTGTTTTTTTTTTTAGATACCGAGAGATAAACCCGTCGCATTGCGCCGACGGGCGAAACACGTGCACCGAACGTGTTCAAAGACTAGCTTCATTAATATTATTATTATTATTTCAAATTGCTATTAAAATCACTCGAAATATACTTTGTTCACCTTTAAATTACTTCTTCTTTTGTTCATTACCGATTAGCTTTTTCTTACATGCTAGCTACGGAATGCATACTTCGTGGATCAATTATTAAAAGTTGTAAATAGAGTATAATTGCTTTGTTCAAATAGTAACGCTTTATTTATTCTTTTGCTTGTTTAAATGTACCTTTCAATATTATGCATTCGTATTTTGTATAGGAAATTATTAGCTATTATTCTTAAACCGTCACGAAGCCAAAACTTATGTTCCACATTTTATTTTCTTCATATGCTGGATTTTATTCAAATTTGTCTATTTTATTCTTAAAACATCAAATAGGCATATTTTATAAAAGAATTCTTTAACAGATGACGCAAATTATATGCGTGTATTGATTTCTTACATTCTGAAATATGCTTGTTTATTGTGAGCACGCATGATTATTTCCTTACATTAATGCGTCGAGTTTAAAAAAAATTCGTTTCTATTTGTTTGACTTATATACTCCTAATTTGTATTTACTTAAAGTTTCTGAATGTATTACTGTTTTTAAAATAAATTGGATTGCATCTAGAGTTATTTATTCAACTAAATGTAGTCAAATTATTAAAGAACGAGCTTTTTTTTTATTGATTAAAGTTAGTTGTAGATTTTATGCAGTGTTTGATATTTGCTTTTTGCATAATTTACGAATTGTGTGTCTTTTATGAATCAAATGTTTAGTTTCCTTGATTTTGGTGTTGTTTACATAAAGTATACCACGCTTGTGATCCTACATACCCCTAAATAACCCTATTATAATATCAATATATATATATATATTTATATATATATATATATATATATATATATATTGATATGATAACGCCGTACTCGGTGTTCTAAACGTTTTTACTTAACGCCACCGCTCTGTGTTCTCACTTCAATCTCACTAATTTTATTATTATGCCACGGCTAGCCTTTTTTAATCTACACAGAGTGCACAACAATTTTCTCTTTTCACCCCTTTATGATTTCCTATTTGAATTGATAAAACGAAGTCAATTAATTTCATATAATGAAAAGAAATATTATTTACAATTTTTGAAATTCTTTAAATACACCCTTTAATCAATTAATATCATATGTATTATTTATCCCAAAATTTATATACCTTTCATTCAATCTAAAGTCACCAAAAACTACCTCTTTACAAAAAAATCTGGAACGTTCTAGACCTCTTTATGATTTATTACATGTACGATCATTTCTCTTCTGAATACGCGTTCTATTGTGGAAAGATATTCATACTGGCATTACTTAAAATTAATAACGGTCTATCTACAGAGTGTTGAATGCTTGCTATTTACATAATGTATGAATTACCTATTTTTCTGCTAAATACGCGTTCTATTGTTGACAGATATGCTTACTTGCATCGCTTAAAGTTAGTTATAGTCTATATACAGGGTGTTAAATGCTTGCTATTTACATAATGTACGAATTACTTACTTTTCTACTAAATAAATGCAGTTTTCTGATTCCTATTGCTATTTATTGTTACTACACGATCTTTACTACTCAATACACCCCTAAACAACCCCTTATCACAGCAATATATATATATATATATATATATATATATATTGTAAGATAACAGAAACCTTCGACGTGGACTTGGTAACCTTGTTGTGAAGCGGGAAACAAATTGACCACACCTTATCTTTTTATCACAATTTTATAATAGACCAAAATAAATATGTTCACAGTAATTTACAGACCTCCGAATCACCCTTAAATTCTTATATTCAATTTCATTGGGTGTCAACATATCGTAATTGTAATTGGAAATAATTCAATTATGAATGTTTAAATTGAGTCTACACAAACTTCTTATTATATAAATATCTGTGTTACAATTCAACATTGTATTCAAACAGCACGTAAATATGTGGCACTACACATCACTATCTTATGCAACCAAGTTTGGAAAGAATTTTATTAAAATTATATTTAATAGAACATGATTCAAAGAAGGAAAGACACGAAGTGATGTTTATGTACGACAATTTACACCCAAGATGCAAGGCTCGCCTTCACCTGCTAAGGTTGGGGTGTCTATTTATACCCTCGACTAACGGGTTTTACTCGGAACAACGAAATTTTATTACAACCTACATTTAAGTTGAGGCAAATCTCAACATTTATATATATATATATATATACTGGGTGCTTCAAAAAAATGTATACACACTTTGAACTTCCATAGAAAATTTATTTACCGTTCTACAAAGTTAAATTTCAGGAAAATAGAAAGCTGAAAGTCCAATGTAAATGAAACATAAATAACAAATGTTAATACTGTTCAAATTGGTGACCTGCAGCATCAATACAATTCTGAGTACGAGTCACCACAGATTCTGTACATCGTATCAAAACGTCCAATGAGATTTCTCTACACTGCTTGAATCTCATTCCAAAGAATGTCTAGGTTACGTGGTTTACGTTTGTACACCTCATCTTTTACTGTGCCCCACAAGAATAAATCCAGTGGTGTAAGGTCTGGAGAGCGTGTTGGAAACTCGATTGGCCCCCTGCGTCCTATCCACTGGCCCGACAAATTTTGATCCAGGTAAGCTCGTACGTCCCTGTGATAGTGCGGCGGAGCACCATCTTGTTGAAAATAAAATCATCATTACCGTATAATGCACGAATGGCAGGAAATATGGAATCAGCAAGCATTGTTAGGTAATTAATACCAGTTACAGTGCCTTCAAATCGAAAAGGTCCAATGAGTCCCCTTGAAGACAAACCGCACCACACATTTACACCAGGCAAATTTACAGCTTTTTCAATTGTAATGTGAGGATTTTCTTCACACCAGTAAACACAATTGTGCCTATTGACAATTCCATTAAGTTTGAATTGGGCTTCATCCGACCAAATGATGCTACCCATAAATCCCGGTTCACGTATCACCATCTCCTGAATCCATTCACAAAATTGCAACCTTCGATCTGGATCGTCGTCATTTAGCTGTTGCACCAGCCTTGGAATGTAAACACGATACTTGCCTCTCTTCAGAATGCGTAGCACGCTGCTAGCACTTACATCACTTTCACGTGCCCCTTGCCTTGAAGATTTGTTAGGAGAGCGTTGAAACAGTTCCAAGACTGTCGTTGATGACTCATCACTTGTAGCTGTTCGAGGCCGACCTGAATGACCTTTATGCACATCACACACTGTTCCATGAACTTCGAATTTGTCTCGTATGCGTGTAATTGTTAATCTTGAAGGTGGTTCTGTATCATACTCCCTTCTCCACTGTCTTTGAACTTCATTTACATTCTCAAACTTCCAGTACCACTTAATAACCTGCTTACGTTCTTCAAAACTCAAACGTACGTCCCCCATGTTGATATTACAAATTCCAACTGATAATATAACATAGAGGGACGATTATGCTGGCACCTGGCGAAAAAATATAACATTAGCCTTGTAGTGCGGGAAAACTACAATAGTTTAAAGTGTGTATACATTTTTTTGAAGCACCCAGTATATATATATATATATATATATATATATATATGATGATGATGATGATGATGATGATGATGATGATGATGATAACGCTGCACTCCGATGTAATTATACTCTCAGTCTCTTTCTGATCACCACCGCTCTGTGTATTTTAATATCCTAAAATTTAAATATGCCTCGGCTAGCTCAGTTTAATTCACACAGAGTGCACAACGTTACGATAAACAAATAATTTACCCCTTTTTCTCTAGAACTTTTCCTGCTCTGAATGATAAAATGAAGTCGATCAATATTTGTATAATGAGAAAGAAACAAATCATATACACTTTACAGCTTAATCTGTTTTACTGTATGACAAAAATGCCTGAATCAAATAACAATAAATTTCAAATTGTTTATCTCCAAAAATTAAAGCTCCCTTTTCTTATTTTAAAGCCAGCAAAATGACGTACTCTACTGGAAATTTCACTAAACGTTCAAGATTTTCCCATTTTTACGAAATTTTTCACGTATAAAATAAATTTTTTTGATGAATACATAAAATATTCAGGTATAAAATATGATCAATGTTCAAAAAAATATACATAAAGAAAAAACAATGCCTTATGCTAGATAGTTCTGACCTGTAGTTTTCCTTGCGCGTCTTTCTGCTGCGTGCTGTGGATCAGTACCCCAATATTACATTTAGTTGAGTTGCTCCATTCAATTTATTTAGTCTCCTAGTTTTAACCCGTTTAATCAATAATCTAGTATTTTCTTAATCTCCTTTGGATTTTCTTAATGTTTTTTAGATTTCCGTACTGTCACTTAGATAAGTATAAATCTGTCTCGTGCAGAGACTACATAAGCTATAGATGAGAGTCTGCCATATATAAAATCAAACCATAGTTTCTAGCACCATCAAGGGGGTTGGTACCATAACATGTTACGCTTTATTGTGTAAAGCTTGCAAAATATAGGCTAATTAATTTAGATCTAGGGACTTTTTAGAATTAGGCGAGAAAAAATCCTCGCTGATTACTACGATTTTCATTGACACCGCGAAAACCATATTTTATTAGTGTTCACACGGGTTTTAACGTTATTGGCTTATCTTTGCGGTTGTAAACTGCTGACATAAGGCTTTGTATTTGAGAAGCAGTTCATTTCCCATCAACGCAAGCGGAAGTGCGCCAATCTCGGTTGAAGAGGAAAGACGTTTAATGTGAAAAACGCCGCGTAGTTCTAAGATTGCCGCACCGACTTCCACAAAAGAAACATCGAACTACTGCCTGCCATGTAGTGCTGTAGTAAGTGCGCCGTTATCATTCCAGCCCTTTTACCTATCCTTGCCGTATCGACCAGCGGGGCACCAGCAGGAACACTTGCACTACTTACCGACAACAACAACAGAGTCCGAGGATCATCACCCTGAGAGACGTGTGCGCCTACTCAAATGTCGGGGTAAGTGTTTTATACCTTTATTTACTTGCTCGGAGGTTTATTGGGAGGCGGATTGGTTGTAATAAACAATAGCTCGGACCTTGATCATACCTACTTAAAAACTTCATTGGGGCGCCGTCTAGTAATACATAACGGATTCAGCTTTTAGTTAAAGTTTAAATCTCAGATGGGATTTAAAATATTTCATTTACGTAGCAACGGAATTAATTCAATTTGCAACACATGCTCTTAATATTATCTACTTTCATTTACAGAGTCAATATGTAAAGATGTTTTAACTTTTGAGATGGAACCGCATCTCTCTCAGTAGATTATTAGATGCATTATCCTCTGCTGTAAGATGAATGATATACTCGGTAAGCATTATAGACATACATTGGATCTGTTTTTTCCAGTGAGTCATTCCTAACAACGTCCATCCAACGTATGTGGATATACAAAAATTTTTTGGGGTTTGGAAACTTATGTGGTCTGAGTTTGGAAACCTATGTCTAATAGAAATTCTGTTCTCACAGTTTAAACTGCACATCTCCCATACGCTGGCATGATTTAATATAGCGACTAAATTTTTTAAAAATGCTAATAAATTTGTTGATTATGATAAAACCTCACTTGTTCCTGAAACAATTACTCAAACTAGCACTCGCTAATGTTATAGCTTTTCACAAGAACTCAATTACTAATAATATAAAAGTAGCTCAGACAATGCCGAGTATAATCCATCAACAACGTTAGAAAACTCAGGTATGTTTTATAGTTTAAATCCATGAAAGAAGCTAGTACTTATGATTGGTTGCTAAATTCCTGTAATTATCTGTTCGTATATTTTTTTGGTATTTGCAACAGAAACACCTGCGGTTCCGATACCTCTAACACCGTATACTGTGGGTTGCGGACCTGTAACAATACTCTAATGGTACATTAACTACATTTCCACCATAGATATTTTTTTCAGATTTAAGACTATTTTATAGCGGTAGAGGATTAAAAAGCATTTCAATTTTATAAGGTAGTTTAAATAAAGATAAAATCATGTAAACGTAAATCTCACAAAGTGCACACAAATCGCTATTCGCTAGTATGTGACTGTATATGTTTTCGTAAATGACTTTTTCGGAGTGCGATATAATCGCATAAATTGCATGCAAATGGACGCTTATTAGTATGGGACCGTATATGGATTCTCAACCTACTTTTATAAAATGCAAAATAAGAACATATATAGCAATGAAACGTGCGTTCGGTAATATGTGACGATATATGAACTTTCAAAATACTTTTAAAGGACGCAGTATAATTACATAAATTGCAAACAAATGGACGTTCTTTAATATGCGACCGCATATGTCTTGGTAAATGACTTTTTCGTGATGTAGTATAATTACACAAATTGCATGCGAATGGACGTTCGTTAGTATGTAACCACATATGTCTTTGCAAATGACTTCTAGAAGTGAAGGTATGATCACACAAATTGCATAAAAACGGACGGTCGTTAGTATGTGAAAGCACATGTCTTTTTAAATTACTTTTTCGTGATGCAGCATAATCACATAAGTCGCATGCGAATGGACGCTCATTAGTATGGACCAACATATGAATTCTTAACTTACTTTTGCAAGATGCAGAATAGCCACAGACAAGGCAGGCAAATGGACGTTCATTAATATGAGAGTATATATGAACTTTCAAATTACTTTTACAAGATGCAAAATAATTACATAAATTGCATGCGAATGAACGTTCGTCAGTATGCAACCACATATGTCTTTGTAAATCACTTTTTCGTGATGCGGTATAATTACACAAGTTACATAGGAATGGACGTTCGTTAGTATGAGATGCTAAATGTTCTTGTAAAGTACGTTTTTCTGATGCAGAATATTCACACAGGTTACACGCGAATGGACGTTCGTTAGTATGCGTTCGCATATGGCTTTGTAGATGACCTTTTTGTGATGCGGTATAATTGCACAAATTGCATCTAAATGGCCGTTCGTTAGTATGCGCCCGTAAATGGCATTGTAAAGTACTTTTTCGTGATGCGCCATAATTACATAAATTGCATACGAATGGACGTTCGTTAGTATGAGATAATAAATGTAGTTGTAGAGTACGTTTTTCTGAGGCAGCATAATCACACAAGTTGCACTGGAATGGACGTTCGTTAGTGTGCGTCCGCATATGGATTTGTAAAGCATCTTTTCGTGATGAAGCATAATTACATAAAAAACATGCGAATGATCGGTTGTGAATTTGTGATAACATATCAAAGCACTTTTACAAGATGCAAAATAATTAGATAAATTATATCAGCGGATGGTCCTTAATATGCAATAATTCTATGTATTTATAAATTTATTTTTTTGATGCAAAAATTACACAAAAGAACAGTCTGGAGATGAGACCACACACATCTTATTAGGCTAAATTAAAGGTGATGTGTAATCAACACAAATTATCTATCTATACAAATAACATATTCCAATAATTTTTTACAGCGCCGACTTCGTTGAATCAGGGCATTTTTCTTTAATATCACATCTGCTACACAATAGATTTTGGGGATACTTTATTTCTCCAAAACTCCCCATTGATCGTGTCGTTTATATAAGCTTATTGAAAGGACTCTATACACAAGATTAAATGCACAATTATTTAAACTGCCTAAATTTTAAATACATTTTTTTCATAATTATTTAGATATTAATTTATCTTAATAAGTTCTTCATGTATGTTTTAGAATTTAGCATCTACACCAAGCATGCGTTCAGAAAGGTGATTTTGGTATCCCTGAGATTAGCTTGAGACTGCAATACACATTTGGAATGGACCCCTACATTTGATTTAATTGCTTCGCGCTAAGGTACTACATAGGAAGCGAGCTCTTTTTACTTAGAAATTTTGAATTTTGCCGAACCCTTGCTGTTCCAAGCAAGGTGGGATTTTTAACGTGTCTGACAAAATTCACACGGGACCTACATTTGAGAGGCAAATCACGTTAAGAAGAATCAAGGGCATTTGACAGATTGCGCAGAAATGTAGTAACAGTGGCATAGTTGATTTATTAAGACGTTCAAGGAGTGCGTTTTATAAATACTCCCGCACACAAAAGGTGCGTTTTTTATTAATTTCAGATCACAGCAGCGTATTTGGCAGAATTTAGTGATAAGATGTATGAGTTACTGTATGCTGATAGTATCAACGGACGATATTAGCGTTATAGTAAAAAAAATTAGCACAACCAATTAAATTATAATTTAAAATTTTTAGTAAAACAGTCGCTATGATGAGTTGTGTGCATCAATATCCCTGAAAATACTGCTACAGCAAGGATATTTGTGGTAAATCCGGTAAAGGCTGATTGAATACCAGGATTGCTTAAGTTATCTACTGTTTCATTGTATAGTATTTGGCAAACATTTTGTTGAATTGCTGTGGTTGGTTATACATTACCTTGAAACACATTGGGTACTTTTTTTGTACCTTAGTTTTCGATCCCTTCATAATGAAGGGAAATGGACAGTCTTTCGGCTAAGCTATGGGTCTACTAACCTCGGGTAGAGCTTATCAGGATTGGCCGTGGGTTTTACAACAACCATTTTTTTTAGAACTGACTCATTACTGCAATAATTAAGGGGTGCAGAGGGGCGCAACCAAGTCCTAGATTTAATATAGCAAGGGGTACCCTAAAGGAGAACTTGGAAATCCTCAGGGGGAATATCGCTTTTATTGCGAGAACGCAGGATCTTAAAGATGATAATGTTATTAGAACAACAAAGGACACAAGAGATGCACTCTTGCTACCTTATACAGTAAAGAGAAAAAGAGTTACTATTAATTTCCGAAATTTAAACATAAATATTAAAAGGAAAATTAAAGATCAAATTTTTTAAGAGCGCTGTTTTAGTACTAATTGTGTCACAGCCAATAACCTTACTCTTTATAAAAGAAGATCTATACTATTTTAGCTTATTTTCCTTACATTTGAACGCAGTTATCCAAAATAAAACAGTTGTTTCACTAACTCAAAGGATTGTCCTTTAATTGAATTTATCTTTTTTTGCTCTAAAATTCATATACAAAAATGTATTATAATGATGTGGTCTTATCTTTTAGACTTCAATACGTAAATATAAAAATATTTAATAATATTAATAATGATCTAAACATAACCTCAAAGTTTTTACCCAAAATTCACAGATCTGTTTACATTGGTTTACAATTATTTATTATGAACTCAATGCAAAATAAAAATAATTTTTATCATTAATTTTTGGTATTACTTAACTTGAATGAACATGACCTTTTTAAGTTTACTTAATGAAATTAATAATCCTAAGAAATAACCTAGCGACTTTTAACATAAGCAGTAATTTAGGTAATATAACTATATTCATACAGTAAGATTCTTTCAATTCCTCGTAATACAATTTTAAGTCCAACGTTCCCATTTTAAATTCAAGCATTTGCTTCATAGATAAGTTATTTGGAAACAGCTGTTCACAGGTCATATTCTTAAGCTAGTCGCTTACCTTGCTAGTTGACCGTATTACAGTCCCGTCGACGCGATACATGCGACACAAAAGACAGTTGGTAACGATATTACATACTGTGAAAATCGACGCTCAAATTTCGATGACGTCACACAATATGCAAATTATTGCAACACACATTTTTAACATATGCGAATTTTACATGACCCCTAAGGGGTACTTACGTGAACATGTAAAGCTTCCTTCAGAATTACTTCCTGATGGCGGCTCGTGGCTTCCTTCAGGCTTATTTCATGATGGCGCTCGTGGCTCCGTTCATATTTTTCGGGTCTGAACTGCTCACGGCTTTTTCTCGGGTGTAGGATTTCTTAAGCCAGGTTGCATCCAAATTTGCTGGTCTTCTTCCTATGTAGAGGTACGATAAGGAACGGGTTGGAGGAACGATAATCAAAGATAAGGCAAGGGAATCTACATAATAAAAAGATACGATAAGATACCAGACCAACTATTCTTGTTCACGTTTCAAAGGCAAGTCTTTACGCGCCTTTGGGAAATTCCCCACTTTTCTTCGTCCACACGCGTCGGCGCGAAATTCGCGCAACGCACTTCTGAATTGGCGGAAATACGCGCAACAAGTCTTTTAAATTTATGGCGCGGAATTCTCGCATATTAAAACTATATGAATGTTTACGGCCGAAATTTTTGGCACGTAACAACCGCACGTGGAAACGTCATTACAAACAATAGATTGATGCTACCACATGTTCCAGCTTTCGATTCCTGAACAAACAACTTGCGTCACTGGACTTTCCATATCTGCATCCCACGAAAGTGTAAATATTCGTACACGAAATTTCTTTACAGATGAGGCTACGTAAAACTTTCTAAATTTAAAGTTGAGCTCCTGACGAATTAAAAATTTACGAGAGCTATTGAAGAGGGCCATTAAACTGAACTACATTTTCATGACCTGATAAAGTGATCCGTCGAAGTAAACCAATTAAAGTAAATTTATCCATAAAATGGATTATTCAATAAAGCTATAAAACGAACTATTAAGCTATTAAGTTGATATTAAGTGATATCATAAGGTGAGATAATAAAGTGAGCGCTAGAATAAAATTATTTAGTTTACCTTAATAATTAATTTTGCCTGCGTACCGTTAACAGAAACAAAAAACTCAAGTGCTTTTAGCACTGAAAAGCACTGGCACGTTTTTAGCTACACGCTTGAACCCTTGTAAAACCTATGTCTCTTTAAATCCCAGCTAAAGGCCGAGAGCGACTGGTACTCGGTCGACAAAATTAACTCAACGAACTAAAGTCGTCTGTCATCGGAAGTAGTGTTCAAACAACCATCGTTTAAAGAATGTGTCTATAATATTTTTCTTAAATATTATACGACTCGTGATTGGGCAATACACTACATCTCTGAATATTCAATAATATTGTAATAGTATATTGTACAACGAGCATGGAATGATGCCCATTTCTCACGAGTATGATAAATTGCAGCACGAGCTGAAAGCGAGTGCTGCAAATCATACGAGTGAGAAATGGGCATTCCATGCGTGTTGTACACTATACTTTTTCTACGACTGTAGTACGTACTTTTTAAATGTGATACCTCTTTTGTTAATATTATAAAATACATGGTAAGTATAGGAGTATACATTTTATTAATATCATAAGTTTATTATCGTTTGTGAATATACATAAATTCAAAGAAAAGTACAAATTTATCATAATAAAAGTAAATAAATTGATTTAAGTTTAGTTTTTAGATTCATTATTATTAACAATATTAAAGGTTACATTGCAATTATTAAACGTCACCTTTGAAAACTCGGCCGTCATTGAAAATAAGATGCAAGTGCAGGGCTACTTGATTAATAGAAATATAAGCGCAACCGTGCAAATTGAACATTCCCGCACTGGTTGCTTAGCAACTTGCCTAGCAACGAGTGCGGGAATGAAAACCTGTATAGAATGTAGTAGATTTCTCTATCAAAAACACACCTAAAATAGGCTCGTTCCAAAACAGTCGTAGAAAAAATTAATTATTTGTCTAAATAGATGTTGCAGTGTATAGAATAACTAAACAAAATAGGCTTTTATAGGCGTCAAAAAATTGTTACACTTTTATTCTCTATCGTTGGGAGATGATTGTCATATTAATGTTAATTGTAGTTGTTCCGTTTTATGTAAATAATTTATAGCTAAATTTTATTTCATTGAGTTTGTTGGTTATTTTAAATTCGCCGCGTGTATATTTTAAATTTGTTTTTGCAAAAGCCCCATGTGTTTACTTAAGCACGCGCCAAGTGCCGTGAGTGATAAAGCTCTGTGTGTTAGTGCGCATCTGCAAACAAGCATCGATTGGAAAATCCACGAAGCCAGAAGAGTATAGTTTCGTTTTTCAAATTGACCGCATCGCATTTTTGTACTCGTTATACGTAGACCTAATTACGTATGAACAGCTTTGTTGAGAGTCTCGTTTCGTCGTTAAAATAGTTCTCATCGCTATTGTATATGAACCTCTTTGCTAAACCGCTATCGTTAAATGTGCTCCGCATCATCCGCCAAAGGAAGACTCGTATTTGTTCCAACGTTTTTTCATCTGCCCGGCCGCATCATTGACAAGGTAAGTGCTTATAGTAAACGCTTTGATTAACTGATTTGTTTAAAGACGTTAATTATCTGTTGCTTGTAAACTATCATTTAAAATTTATACAGTCCACATCTCTCTTCCAAATTAGTTATCGAAATTTACACCGCAATTAATTTACAGTAATATTAGAAACATATAGATGTCGATTTAAAATCGTCTTGTCATTGCGAGTAGTGTGGAATCACCGCATCTGATATAAAAGTGTTTACAAAACTATTATATATGTAACAATAATCATTGTAATAAATGAGGAAATTTTGTACTCAAACAAGATTGTAACATTAAAGGCAAGAAAACAGGGTTAAGTTTTACCACTAAAGGTTTTAATAGCTCTGAATTTAAAACAAAACTTAATTTTTGACTAGAAGAAGTAATCTTTAAAAAGTTATAAAATACCAGTAGAGAGAGGTATGACACAATGATAAATGGCAAATTTTTTTTATATAACTGAGAACCAGAAGTGGTTTTTATGTACCTTTTATCGTTAGCTATAATTGTAAAATCAATGAAACGGTATAGCAGTGCATCAAAGACAAGAGCATGGTGATAATTTCTCTTACCACTAAGATTAAATATGTCTGATGGGATGTCTAATGCAGGCAAAAGCAACCAGATGCGATGCATTGGTAACAAGACCAGAAGAACAAGTCACAAATTTTATGAAAACGTGTATCTAGAACTTAAAAGTTAAAAATAATAGAGAACTAAAATCTTTTTTAAAAATGGAAATAATGGGAACGCAAGAGGGAATATTGCTGACACGTTTACCAAGTCTATTAGAAAAGAAAAATGTCTACTATTTAAGAATGTTACACATGTTGATTCGAAGTAGTAATTTAGATTGTATTTTATATTTCGGTAATTGGAACTGTTGTAACGTTAAACTAATGATAGAATAGCAGGCTGTTTTCTATCGTGTAGTATTCTGAAAACGCTGTTTTATTATTTTGACAGCAATCCTAGGTCATTGAGCAAAAGATCAATAAATATTTATTTCACAATATGTAGTTTTAATCCCAACAAAAAGAAAGAAGAATATGTTGTAACCAACAACAACAATCATGCAGGGAGTATTAACATCTGCTTAGTTGAGATTGTCATATTAATGTAAATTGCCTTATAAAAACACATATTGAAGGCGATTTAAAACTGTCAAGTAAAAATAAAATAAGGGTCTATAATACAAAAACTATAGGGGAAAGTAAGTTATTAAAAATATATTTAACAAGAAATTTTGTGTACGGCCGATATAGAAAACGCGTGTTTCCGATCATTTTTCAGTTGAAAAAGTACGTTGTTGTCGAGTTAGTTCGGTGAAGTGACACAAGAGCTCGGACAAACGAGTGCCGGGCCCATATGTGAACAACTACATTAAAAACAAAGTAGACATGCTATATTAATGGCCATGTCTGTACTGTTTTTATCTGTTACTAAATTCGTGTAAATTGATCATTACAAGTTTGTAAATTATTAAAAAATTTAAATATTGTTGTAGTTCTATTATTGTCAAATTATTTGTGGCCGCACAAAAAAATTTTATACGCGCCATACTCAGAAAGTGTTTTTAGTCGGCTTGCATGTTTTCAGGGCTACGCATCCAGCGACGCCCTAAAAATCGCATGCTCGCCCTGTAAAGTTTCACCTTCCGAACTTGCCACCTAAATAACTATTTCAATAAGCATTTGACTAAGGAAGATGCTATTTTTCCTAATTGCAATGAAAAGATATTATACAAAAAACGTGTGTCTATATTAATCGAAAAACTTATGACTGGGGTTTGTTTACAAACACGCATGCTATAGAAGGACAATCTATTTTAAAAGCATAAGTTAAACAATAGTATATTAGATACACGTTTATAAGCGAGCCTTTAAAGCACGTGCAACGTTTGAGGGCAAGACGCGTAGCGCAGTGCCCTTAAACGTTGCAAGTGCTTTAAAGGCACTTTTAAACGAGTAGCATACGCTATCTTTTAATATACCCGCATTTTAAGTTGATATATAGATTTACATATTACTGAATTTATCCGTATTGAGGTGCAATACCACAGATTTAGACTATCAGAGTTTGAGAATTTATTTAATTTATGTTTTGAGCGACCTTGAACAACCTTGAAAACAGTAGTGCGATAAAGATCGATTTGCGCACGCTAATTAGTTCTTTATACCAGTATTATAGTGCAGGTATATTAAAAAAAACTAAAAACCACTAGTGACACCTATGAATGACAGGAATACTGCTGGAAATAATCTGCAAGCAGTACTAGTACACTATAACAGTAAAGTTAATACTGTTTGTATGAAATGAAATAATTTAATATTGTAATCTCATTCTTAATTAATTTTTCCTTAAAATGTACAGGTAAAGTTTAAAAGAAATGCTTTTTAATATACCTGCCCCATAATACTAGTATAAAGAACTAATTAGTGTGCGTAAATCGATCTTTATCGCACTAGTGTTTTAAAGGTTGCTGTGCAACAACATTTTCAATTTTATTTTTATTTGTCAAATTATACAAATATCAAAAAAAACATATGTGTGAAGCACAGCACTGTATGGCTGTGAAGCCTGGACAGTAGGAGAAGCAGACAAGAAAAAGGTAGAAGCCTTTGAAATGTGGTGCTACAGAAGTATGATGAAGATAGCGTAAACAGACAAAGTTAAGAACAAAAAGGTACTACAAATGGTAGGTGAAGAAAGAATTGTGTGGAAAACAGTAAAAAATACGAGAGGTAGGATGATAGGCCACATACTAAGACATGAGGGAATAGTGCGGAATATATTAGAAGCAGAGATAGGAAAAAAGAGAAGTAGAGGTAGACCTAGGTTAGACTATTGCACACAGATATTGAAAGATGTAGGATATGAGAATTTCAGGGAAATGTGTTAGGTAACTCAGAATACAAATCAATGGAGGTACGCTTCCAGCCAGTCGCAAGATGGAAAAACTAATGACAATAATAATTACGGTAAATACTCCCTGTATGTTTGTTAAAAAATGTTTTTCAATCCCAAGTTATTGAATTTATATAAAATTCACCAATAAAAATTAATCAGCTGATTTTACGTTAAGCGTATTGGCTACCTAAAGAAAGTCGATCCCAGGTCGCAACACAAATTGAAGGCAATCATTCTTTTAAACTTTAAAAATTTTTGCTTAGTGTACTCAAACCAAATATTTCAAACATCAATAAATCAAAGTCACCTTCAATTTATGTTTTAAATGTCAAACTTGAAGTTTTTAGTATTATTTTGACAACGATCCTAGGTCATGGATCGAAACGTAAATAAAGTTGATTTTAAAAACTATGAGTGGTTTAATTCCCAAAGAAGATTAAGAAGAATAATTACGGTACTTAAACATGGTAATTATTATAAACAACTAAAATTTTTGGGTTTTTGCAATACTCTCAACTAATGTTAATGGTGCGAAAGGATTTACTGGAAAACTAGTAATACGGCAAACGTCTAAGTGTTGGGGGATGCTTGGCAGCCACAGGCTGCTTTACCCTCTTCACATACCACTGAATTTTGCTGAAATAGGGCACATAATTAGAAAACAATTCGAGTTGTATATAGGCTGTTGGGAGAATTGTAGGGAACTGTGTAGGCTAGCTCAGATCATAAATAAAATGACGAAAAAATAAGTGTTCTTAAATCTGATGATTATTCTCAATAACCACAGGTGTTGGTTGTAAAATATTTTCAACTAATGTTGATTGTGCGAAAGGATAAATTGGAAAACTATTAAATTGACAAAGGTTCAAGTGCTGGGGGAACTTGGCAGCCAAAGGCTGCTTACCCCCCTTCACATACAACTGAATATCAGGAAAGTAGGCTATATAACTATAAAACAATAGAAGGTGACCAAATTGCATCAAACAAGAAAGAACAGCAGCTATGTTCAAAAACAACGAACATAGATACAAGAAGAAAACTGTTCAAAACATAGTGTGGAGCACAGCACAGTACATCTATTAAATAGGAGCAGTAGGAAAAGCAGACAGAAAGAGATAGAAGCCTTCTGGAATGTTGTGCTTCAGATGTATGAGGATGGTAGCATGGCCAGACAAAGTTAATAACAAATAGGTTGTTAAAATAGTAGAGGAATAAAGATATCAGCGGAAAACGAAAAAAAAAAGGAGAAATAGAAGGACAGGATATGTTCTAAGGCATTTCTGGGGAATAGTACGGGATATATTACAAGTAGAGATAGGAAAAGATAGGTAGAGGTAGACCGAGATCAGACTTTCGCACACAAATAGTGATATATGCAGACTGTGGAAATTTCATGGAAATGTGTAGGTTGGTTCAGACTAGGAAACAATGAGGGTACGCGTCCAACCAGTTCTAGGACTGAAGACTTAATGTTGATGACAAATGTTAAACGTAAATATCTTAATATGAATGAACTGTCAAACTAATTAAAAACCACGATTGTTTCACGGCAACTATTATAAATCAAAACGACTGATACTATAAATCTGTCATATTGCACTTCAATACGGATAAATTCAGTAACATGTAAATCTATCTCAAGTTAAAATGCAGGTATATTAAAAAATAGCGTATAACACTTGTTTATAAGTGCCTTTAAAGCACTTGCAACGTTTAAGGGCACTCCGCTTCGCGTCGTGCCCTTAAACGTTGCGCGTGCTTTAAAAGCTCGCTTATAAACTTGTATCATAAAATTGTTGCGATCCACTATTAGGCAACCCGTCAAACATACAAACGCCCGAGGCACAGCGTATTCTCCAGGATTCGAGAATTCTTCTAGAAAATACTAGATAATGAGTCATATCTTTAATTCAGGGTATATATATAAGGCCGCTTATGAATGTAAGAGTTGGTCTATACTTGAATGTCTAATATAAATTATATCGTGTACAGTAAACGTAGTTGAGCTTTTAGGAGTTCAAGAATATACATAAATGTTATATGCTGTGTCTAATGTACATGCAGCTTGTAGTATACATAAATAAATAGAAGTGTATAAATAAATAGTTGTGTTAGTGTTGTTAATGGACCTATGGTAAAGAAGTTAGTTTAAGAAAATATTAGTGCTTGTAAATTCATTAGTGTAATAGTGCTTCATTGTTAAGTGGATTGAAAACATCTATAAATAAGGCATATACTGTTAATTAGACTTGGGAACAGTGAGTAATAAAGACTATTGTTAGTACTTGTTTAAAAATTTCTTAAAGAAAAGTTGAATATTTCTAAGTGTTTAATAGTTGCCAAGCAACGACAAATCACTGTAAGGAAATATTCATTACTGTACTGTACAGAAACACTAGTTATCATATGGACTACAAAAATGAATGAGAACATGCTTTCATGGTAAGTTCTATTTAAACAATCTTAACACATTATGTAAATATAACAAACAACTAACTTCAGAATGTATTTGATTCTGAAGTAAGTTGTGTGTGATATTTTCAGGTATTTTACAATTAGTACAATTATATAATTTGAATTGTTACTTTAAAAAATACCAGCAATCATATTTCAATGTGTCAAGTTTGATAGGAACGTTTCCATGGTTACGCAAAATTTTTTACTAAGAATTTGACAGCACCATTTATTTATAAATAAAATTAATCAGGTTTTTTTAAAATTAGTATTTTAATTTCTGTCGTTTTTAACGATTTGCGAAAAAATAGTATGTATACCACGTAGGAAAACAACATTCCCGGACACCGTGTTGCTTGTCTCGGCTGCAAAATTTTTTTTCTTAACCACCTTCCAGAGTCTTTACGTTCAAACGAGTCCCCCGATAAGCTTTTTGAGGTTAGGGTACTATTAGAAATAGATATTATTATTAAAAAACACAAATCACTTCACACGCATATCAGAACAGTATTGTTTTTTTTTGTTGCTAAAACTATTGCAGACTGTTCTGTTATGCGTGTTAAGTGATTTGTGTTTTGTTTTTTAATAATAATATCTATTTCTAACAGTAACCTAACCGGGGAGTCGTTCAAACGTAGACTCTGGAGGAGGGTTAAGAAAAAAATTACTTGTCACTTGTATACACGTTTGAGTTTTTAGTACATTTCAACAATTTAGAGTGTGTGTAAGTTATAGTTGAAGTTGCTAATCTTGAAATAACTATGGTATTTGTGCCGTTCGCGCTTGTAACGGTAGAGATGCTGTTGATAAGCAAAAAACTATTGGAATAATTTTCCATAATAAGTAAATAATGATTAGGGACGGATCTTACGCAATTGTTAGTACAATAACAACAACTTCGCTTGCTTGAAAATAGAATAATTTATTTATGGTTTCTTTTTTGAGATTTTCGAAGTATCCGCAGCGACGAACTTCTGTCATCACCATTATCGCCCACGCTAGCTAATATCAGCTGATACGTTAGAACTAGAATTGTTGCTCAATTGAATACGATTTTGGCAAATCGCCAAATTGAATACCCACTTAGCCACACCATTTAATACTTTTTTCTAATTAAGAAAAGCATTGTGAAGCGTCTCCTTATTATACTACCTCCACGGAATTAACCCACATTTAACCTATATTTATCTTTATTTGTTTATAAGCAAACTAAATTGAATTTTTTTTTAAAAAATATGTGACGTAATAGCTACTATGAAGTGTAATATACCCGTTACTGAGAATAATCTAATGAATAAAGCCGATAATAACACCTTAACCCAGCGTTCTGTTTCTCACTCAACCAATTGTTTATATTCACATTTTCGTTCTATTTGTAAAAACGAGAACGGTTTCTGTACAGTCGTATGAACAGAATTCCAGTTTTCGTATTGCGATTTTTCCATCCCACTTACAGTTGTTTGGAATAGATGACGCATGGTACAGTCAGGTACAAACAATTCAACAATTATCGACTTCTTTCTAAACTTAGAATTAGTTACTAACTTGTTAAGAGCTCATCACAGCAGGTTACCTACCATCTGCTGTAAAAGCGCGGGTTGGGGTGAGGTAGCTAGGGCGGGACGAAATGTCGAGATGTAGATATTCATTAGAAAAGGATATGATGTTTAATACTCCACCTACTTGGTTTATGAAGTGCCAGGGAGCACATATTGATGGCAGTGTTGTGGAACTTATTAGTCCAGTTATAAACGTCACAGATATTTTAATTATACATATTATCTAACATTTATAACCAGTGAAAACCTTTGAAATTCCGATATCTAATGTAAAAAAATTATTAGGGAACAAGAAATTACAAGATTTAACATTCCTACGTTTGCATCGCACAGTTATTTTCAATTTCTAATATGCTATTGACAAAGCTGTTATATTAATTAATTGGCCAATAAATGGAAAAAATAATGGTTTAAACGTATGTCTAATAAAAAATGATTAGGTAAAGTGTCAAGTGGGTTTTGATTACAGTTTGTGAAAAGTTACAAATATTGGTTTGGTTTCTTTTATTATCACACCTTCGTTTCCAACGACAAAATAATAAACAAAGTGTACTGAATCGAACACAGTAAACATTCCTCTAGTAGAATAAAAGTGCATGTCTTGCATTTTTAAGTAGTCCAAAGTTTGTTTTGCTTTTATTTATTTACCCTTTGCATGCAGCTTGTCAAATTTTGTTCCATCACAATTGCGTATGGGAGTTTGAGAATGGTGAATTTGTACCATAATGAACAAAAGTACATTTTACGTATATTACAGAAGTTTGAGGGTAAAAAGCTTAACTAAATATGGTTTGTAAATTTTAATTAACTCTAAGAATTTTTATTACATTATTTCTTATTACTACACAAGTCTAAATATGAGCGAAATATTACTAGTGGCTGTGTTTATTCTTTTTTACAAGGCTTACACTACTCAAACTGGAGGAATACCAATTATCTACTTCACTAAATAGGAAACCCAATAAAAATTTATATAAATCCAAGGTTTATAAAGAACAACTCATTTCTATAAATGCTGAGACGCTAAATAATATCCATGATGAAAGTTATAAATAGATTTGGGAGCAATTACGACTATAGTTGAAAACTCTCTTATGGATAGTTTGATCTCAATAGATATTTGTTGTGTTAGTTTTATATAGCATGTATTTAAACCATTTCTGTTTTACAATAGTGTGTGACATGGAAGTTCTGAATTTTTCCACAGCAGCACATTGCAGGTGCATTTTTCTAAAAAATACTAATATTTGATTTATTCGATATATAAAGTGAATTGCAGTGTGCAATTTTGATGAAAAGTCATAAAAATTATTCACGCATTTGGGAAAGTTACTGGTTTTGTTTAAATCGCTCTATTATCAGCAAAAAAAATTTTTTTAGTTATAAAAAACTTAAATGACTTTCCCACATAGACAATTATTTTATAAGTAACTTTTATTAAAACCGTTTTTAATTTGGGCGCCTAGTAGGAAAAATTTTTTGGATCTTTAGAAATTTCAAGACGGCCGCTACTGTGATGAGCTCTTAACCAAATGCAGCCTTGAAGCCTTTCCAGTTTAAGTTTTGTACATTCCCATTCTTAATATCGTCAGCAACTTAAGAGGAAAGCGAGAATACAGACATTTCGTTTGCTCCATTTGGAATCGTCTTTGTTCTTAATTAATTCAGCGGAATGTTGATTCTCTACTAATGTTAGTGCTGAAAAATATCTAAGTTTATTTAATTTTGAATTTAGATTTTAACCATTTACAATTTTAAAAGTGTTCGACAAATATTAAAGGCAGTTAGTTTAGAATGCGCATACGTATATAGAGGGCGCGCTCGGAATTACGACATTCAATTTATCGGTATAAAAAAGCGGAACGTGTTTTTTAAATTGGAAGTATTAGTAGGAAATACACCAATAACCTTTAATATTGTGCTTTTATTGTACTCTACGGGGTGCTAATCGGAAGGTTGGAGGTTCAAACAGCAAATAAATTGAATGTATTTACGGCTGATCTAATATTGGACGTTGATATTAGGTGCCTTTAGTTTCGTGATCGGGTAGTATCGCAAGACTTGTTTTTGGAAGACTTGCAGCTGCTGGCGGGACTAAAACTGTCGTTTGTTGGCCGTTGATTTTGACGTTATAATCTTGTAGACTTGAGAGCACGTCACTAACCAATAAAAGTTGCTATTCTCTGTAATCCAACGGTGGTTGATTTGGGCATTGAAATGAGTTTGTTGTCGGTAAATATCTAGATGTATGGTTTTATCTCATAGTTGTTTTGACCGGTAATAAAATAGATTCTTTGTGTACAATTCGACGGCGACGGATCCCAAAACTCGGATTCAAGGATCAAATCGACGACATCTTTCGTTGAAGTAATTTTGAAACAGATCAAGGCACACGATAATGCAGAAAAACGTGTACTTTCAGCCTCTCATTAGAATTTTCTTTTTAAAATAAAATTCAGTGAGTAAATGAATCTATTTAACGTTCTAGATCGAGAAAATTGCTCAAAATCGTAATTTTCATGCCCCCACTGAATTCTGTCTGAAAACTATGCAAATTGTGTTACGTGTCTCTGGCAATATCGTTGATCAACATCACAAACAAGCAGACAGTACAGAGGGCGTACTGATGGTCGCTTATAGTTGAACGTAAAACAAAAAAATACATTTATTTATTTATTATTTATTTATTAGGGAGTTATCGGAAGTAGAGTAGTATTATTATCTCATGGCGGGTGACGTCACATGCGAAATAGGTTCAATTTAAACTTAAACCTCAAGATTCACAACGCTACAGTACAACCCACAAACATCTTGCTAGCAATGTGGCTTTAATACGTCGTCACGAATATCCCATTTATTACGTTAAGTAAAATATTGTTTGTAAGGACCCCGTTCCTGCTGGTGGTATCTAGAAATTCATAAATATATGAAATAAACCCAGACGTCCTTTTACTAGTTTTTACTTATAAACAATTCTAGGTTTGTAGTTTCTTTATCCGTAAATATTTGCTGTGGCAACAGTGCACATACTCAGCGGATCCCAATACTGTATATACCGAATGTGAACCGTAACTGTCATTGTCATTCTCGCTCTTGTCAAAGTCTTATTGTTTCCAGTTTTCCGTTTTAATATTTGTATCAAGTAATAGTCATCAAAACAGTTTTTTCAAAACTAACTGATAGTTAATTTCTTCAGCAATGTAAGTATTTAAAAAGAATGTTCGTTCAATGATTAATTATGATATTTTTTAGAGTAATATTATGAATAAGGAGGTGATTCATAGTCAAGGACGACAGATTGTTTTTAATGTGTTTCAATATTTGAAACGCATAAAAGATTCGGGCGCCTCCAACCTGAACAATTTGCAAGAGTGCGTGGCTGAAGCAACAGGTGTGTCATTGCGGACGGTGCAAAGAATTGTAAAGGAAGGTAGAAACAAACCACCCTGCAGCAAGTTCAGTTCACCAAGGAAAACCGTAAATAAACCAAGCCCTAAGTCAACAGTGAATGGATTTGATGAAGAGATTCTAAGAACCGTTATGTATCGGTTTGCAGCAATACATAAATGTAGACCGCTTTGAAGTTAATGTTTGACGAATTTAAAAATGATTGCCTTCATTACACGGGGAAATTAGGTTCGTTCAGAAAAATTGTTGTAAGAGCAGGGTTTCGTTGGAAGAGAACTGTAGATAACAGGAAAATTCTTGTTGAACAATGCAATATAAGGACAAAGCGCACCATATTTCTGAAAAATCTTAGCAAGTATAAAGAAGAGGACAGAAGCATTGTGTATAACGATGAAACATATCTGCACAGTTCTCACAGTGTAACAAAGTGTTGGGATGACGGCACCACCAAGGGTTTGAAATCGTCAGTTTCAAAAGGAAAGCGTTTGATAATTGTTCATGCAGGTGGAAAAAATGGGTTCGTTCCAAATGCAGAATTGATATTTAAGTCTGGTTTGAAAACTGGGAATTATCACGATGACATGAATCATCGCAATTATAAAAAGTGGCTGCAAGAAAGTTAAAACCAAATTTGGAACCAAATTCAGTGTTTGTGATAGACAATGCATCATATCATAATGTTCTTGTGCATCCTAATCCTACTTCAAGTTGGAAGAAAACAGATATGCAGAAATGGTTGAAGGAACGAAATATCCTCTTTGAATGTACGGAAACCAAGGCTGAATTATATTCCAAATTAAGGCACATAAACCTGTTCATCAGCTGTTTGTAATTGACCAGCTACTGGCAGAACATGGTCATGTAGTATTGCGTTTACCTCCGTATCACCCATAACTAAATCCTATCGAGATGATTTGGGCGTTACTTAAAAATCGTGTAGCTGCAAGTAATGTAACTTTCAAAATAGATGATGTATGGAAGTTGGCAGAAGAACATATAAAAAATATTGGAATCAACGAGTGGACTAAAGTTTGTCTGCACGTAGAGAAAATTGAAAAGGATTATATGGAACGAGAAACTTTAATAGACGAGGTTCAAGACCTATTTATACGGGTTGATGATAATAGCGATAATTCAGATGGATACTTATCCTCAGGCGATAAGTCTGATGATGGGGATAAAAGTTTAGGATGTGAACCCATTTAAAATATAATTTATGTAAAATAGTTGAATGATGGTCCTTATTTAGCGTTGTAGAAAATATGTGTCATGAATACATTTGTTTGTGCATTATTGTTTATTACTGAGGTGTTGAAATAAAACTTGCTTAAAGAGGGAAGCAGTCTTTATATCAAATTATGTTCAGTAGTGCTGTGACAATCGATCACTTTTAAAGCTGAAACAATCAATGATTGGTTTTCAAAGTGATTGAATCATTTTACATTTTAATCCAGTCATAATCAATTCTGTTAAGCATGTCCATTCTTTGTCTCCAAAAGGGATTCTTATTGACTGCATTTATCTCGGCGCTTCTATCCGATCGTGTTAATTCGCTTCAGTTTGGCGACATAAACCAGTTTTTGATCCGATGCAGCGTCTCCAGTCAATCCATTAAAACAAGTGGATTGTACTACTCGATCGGATCTGAATTCCGCATTCGACGACATTGTGCAGGTTGACGATTTAAATAATCTATGATTATAATATCAACAGCACCTGATCAGGCCGGTGTAGTATATCTAATTTCAGTCGTATAAGCAATATTGCTTTTGTTTAGTCACAAAGGTTAAGATTATTAATTATTCAAGGAATTATTTTATAGCTAGATTATCGATAAAGTGCGTAAAAAATACTTAATTTAGCAAATATTTCTAAACTATAAATGAGGTTATGTAAAAAATATATAACCTAACAAGATGCAAACCTTAATTACCTTTCTTTTTATACTATAACTGTTCCTCTTCCTTCAATTCTACAGCACTGAATTGTTGATTCTATGATCCATTAAAATAAAGCACGAGATATATGCAATTTATAATAATATTAATATAACAAATGATATAAAAACCTTTTGTTATTAATTAAAA
This sequence comes from Platerodrilus igneus, assembly GCA_036346225.1. NCBI lineage: Eukaryota > Metazoa > Arthropoda > Insecta > Coleoptera > Lycidae > Platerodrilus > Platerodrilus igneus. Next base: position 1,371,949 of record JARFIW010000791.1, read on the forward strand.
ATTGTGTTTGTTTTGTTTTTGTTAGTTACAACACCGTGAGTGTCATTGTGTAAACATATTCTTAAAACGTTTTTGTAATAAATCTTAGTAATATTTTTGAGGTGGGCATTTGACATTTTTATAGTGTTTATAGTTTATAGTTTGTGTTTAAAACAAAAACGTCTATTGATTTAAAAAAAACGAATATGTAGTACTACCAAATTGTTTTTGTTCTACTAGTGACTATAAGTGATAAAATATCTTGTGTACACTGATCCAATCAATCAATAATCTGGGGTATCACATCTAACAATAAGCTCAGATCATTTTTATAGAAGAGCAAAAATCAACATAAAACTATTTAAAACACATTCCTTGGTTGCTCGACATTTTTTGCTCTGGCAACACTGGACGTGCAAGCCGTCGATGTTTTCTAGTCTCACTTTTTTATTTTGATTATTAATATAACTCCTCCTCGCGCAGGTTTTTTCAAGGTCACCCGCCATGAGATAATAATACTACTATACAACGCTAAAGATCCGTTAAAGCTAATTGTAACGTGATGATTTAGATTAATGTATTTTATGTATAAACACAACTAGAGTTATCGCATCCTGCTATATTACTGTACGATAAACCTAACCTTGAATGTGTGACAATTAATACTTAATTCCCGATTTATCTATTAATGGCAATTCACAATTTTAAAACTCAATAAGAAACTACAAGGATACATTCAAGTTTTCAAAACTAATGTCAAACTAACGTCAAATAAAACAAATAATGTCCGATATGTTAGACACGCTATTTTACGAAAATAGCGGACCGCGGCTATTTATTTCCCGTACGTAATGTCTGCGCGCATGTGCTTTTTGCTAAATTAGGAAAAATAGCGTACGATAAATTTTGCTGTGGTCGTGCGATAACTCCCTATTATTTGTAAAACCTTAACGCTAAATAAAACGTTCCATTTATGTACAAATTTGTATCAACAAATGGCGTCCTACAATTGCTGTGCATTTGTCAGCCGCTCCTAAATTCAGTGACCTGCATTGTGCTGTTTATAAAATACAAACAGAAAATTTTATTTATTTTTGAAAAAGGTAAGTTCAACAATCTAAAAGAAGTGAAGTAATCGGTATCATTAATTAAAATAGCCATTATCGATAACAAAGTACACAAATACGAAAACGTCATAGAAAAAATACAAAAATATAAAGATACAAAAACAGTATCATACCGAGAACACGAAAACTCTGAAATAAAAAACCGATAAAAAAATACTAATTTAAAAAAAATATAAAAAAACTAAAAAATTTAACAATACAAAAATTTAATACTACAAACAAACAAAATACAATAATATCATCATATTACAAAACAAATATAAAAAATTCGAAAATATCAAAACACGTAAAATTCAGAAATACAAAAATTGTGAAATCCATAGATACGATAATGCAGAAATACGAAAATATAAAAATACGAAAATATCGAAAACACGAAAACTTGAAAATAAGAAAATAAAATACAAACATACGCAAATACAAAAATACTAAAATATGAAAATTCAAAGGTACGAAAAAAACGAAATACAAAAATTTAAAACCTCGAGAATATTAAAATACAAAAATACAATACATTTGGAAATGTCAAAATTCAAAATATGGAAACACAAAATACGAAAAAGCGAAAGCAAGACTTTGAAAACGTACATACGAAAATTCAAAATTATAAAAATATAAAAATATTAATGTACGATCAACAAAGATTAATAAATATGCAGTTATACCAAAATTCAAAAATACAACATTTTAAAATAGGAAAATACAAAAACAAAAATAAGAAGACATTATAACACTAAGGTACAAATATCCAAAAATACAGAAATATAAAATTACAGAAATATAAAAATACCTATACTGATAACAACAATATACGAAAGCACAAAAACGAAGATATCGAAATGTATAAATACGAAATTTCGAAAAATAGAAATATTAAAATACGAAAACTAAAAAATACGGAAATACAAAGATACGAAGATTCCAAAACACGAAAACCTAAAAATACGAACATACAAAAATACGAATATTTAAAAATACAAAAATATCAAAACACGAAGGTACATATTGCAAAAAATTGAAATATAATGTTGTAATGGCAAAAAAGAAAATACAAAAATACTATAATGCTTAAAAAGGAAAATAAAAAATATGAAAATATAAAATTCAAAATCACGAAAAACGAAATTCAAAAATACGGAAGTAAAAGTAAAAGGAAGCTTTAAAATTCAAAAACAAGAATATACGAAAATCCCAAAATACGAATATTCAAAAATGCATAAATATCAAAATACGAAAATACAAAATGCGAAAATATAAAATACAAAAATACAAATATTCAAAATTACCAAAATAGAAAAGAAACATGCAAAAAAGGAGAAAAAATACGAAAGTTCTAAAATACAAAAATTCACGAATTCAGAAATGAAAAAAGGAATACCAAGGTTCGAAAATTAAAAAAATACAAAAATACGTAAATTCAATAAAATGAAAGAACAAAATACATTTTCTAAAATACGAAATGAAAAATTCAAAAATTTTAGAATACAATAATTGAAAAATAGGAAAATATTAATGTTTTAAAGTTAAAAAATACGAAAATCTGAAAATACAAAAAAAATGCAACAATTAAATATACGGCCATACAGAAATGCGAATATTTCAAATTACGGAAACCGAAAATTGAAATACTAAGATACAGCAATACACAAAATGTAAAAATATAGAAATATCAAGACACGGAGATTCAAATATTCGAAATTATATAAAAATAAAATTTTGAAAACTTTAAAACTCAAAACTATAAATAGGAAGATACCAAAATATAATAACTTTAAAAATCCAAAAAATACAATAAGTGAATGATATTAGGAGAATGCGAAAGAAAAAACAAAATTTAACAAATACACATACAAAGATTCAAAAATACAAAAATTATCAAATACGAAGATACCAAGTAACAGTTCAAAATACGAAAATATAAAAATTCCAAATTCCAAAAATCATAATAAGAAATCTAAAGTATTGAAATACGAAAATACAAATGTTAAAAAATTCAAAATACGGAAAAGCTAAATACGAAAATTCAAAGATTTTAAAATACAAAAGCCTAAAAATGCCAAAAAAAACTAAAAATCTAAAACAAAAGAGAAAGTCAAAACACGAAGTTTTTAAAATTCGAAATTATAAAAATACAGAAATACAAACATATGGAAACACCACAATACAAAAACATCAAAATGGAAAATTAGTGAAATACCAGAAAAAGATTAAAAAAAATACAAAATGCGAAATTACCAATATACAAAACTAGTAGAGACGAATATTCAAAAAATAAATCAGAATTCGAAAGTTATTCAGTAGAAAAATACATAATACTAGAACATGAAAATTCCTAAATATCTAAATACAAAAATACTAAAATTCAAGAATACCAACATTTCGATGACACGAAAATTAAAATATGAAAGATGCCAGAAATCGAAAATATCTAAATACAAATATTTAAAAGTTTGAAAATATGAAAATTCAAACATTAAATACATACAAAAAAGATACAAAAATTAGAAACACAAACATTTAAAAATATTAAAACAAAAATATAAAATACAACATAATATGAAAAATAAAAAAAACTCCAAAACAAGTTGAAATAAATTTAAAAAAGATTTATAATACGCACAGAAATGTGTACTTGCAGCCTCTTACTTTTTCGATCCCCTTGCCTTCATCATCGACGTCAGTTCAACCGAGAACGACGGAATAAAAATCGAATTAAGTACGGACAACCTTGCGCTAATAACGATAAAATTAAAACTTATGCAGAATGCGATTGATTACTGGACGTTAGTATAGAAAATTGACTTAGCAAAAAACGAAATTTCAAACACTCGAACGAAACTATCGTTCTATTAATAATTCAGCTTATCTAACCAAATTTGGAAAAGATTACACATGAGAAATGCGCAATTACGTCACATTGTAGAAAATATGTTACAGACGACGAATAAAATTTAACAGACTCGTATCTAGAACTATTACCAAGAGATAAAAGCGAGGATTCATTAACGGACTAGGAAAAATCGTTAAAATAATCATAGGAATCTTAGATCAGACAGACGCCGAACGATATGACAAATTAATACAAGAAATAAGTGAAAACTAAGACGACCTGAAAACCGTGTTAAAAGAACAGATATCACTAACCTAATCTACGATAATAAAATTTAATTACATTTGCCATTCGATCACTATGAATTTAATTAAAAATGAATGCCCTTGCGAGATTCAGTTATTAAGATTTTCAAGCAATCAACGAAGCTTGCTCGAGAAGATTTATAGAAATCGCTAATGAGAAAATACAAAAGATGACGGAAAATAAATGGATCGCCGTCTTCCCACAGGAAGCGATCGCAACCGCAGTTTGCAGCATGGATAAAAACAATATATGTCACTTCTAAGTAGTTATGTAATCACCATGAGAGGGCAGCGCTACATAAGAATTGATAACCAAATTATCCGCGTATACAAGAACGCAGTTTTTACAAAAAAGCAGCGAATTTACTCAGTTTCACTTAATTAACACCTAGGTTCTGAAATCACGATGTTAGAATCCATTGCAAAGCGCTTACCAAAATATCAACTGCCAGATGTATTACAGATGTCTTTGCATAACCTGTGAACAAACAAATGCACAACTGGGACACCGTTTGTGTCCTTAAAAATATTCACCAATAAATAGCATATTGAATTTTAAATTCCAAGAATATATACACTCCGGGTATTTGTTATCATAAGACAGAATTAATCTTTTGCTTATTAAGAACCAATAAATTTCCCTTGTATTTTTAATAATAAAAATTTAATCAAATTGTTTTAGCTTGTTTCAACATTAATATTTTCAACAAAAAATTACACGAAAAGAAACTAGTATTGTTCTGTCTTCATAAAAAAACACAAACATCTTTAAACTCAATACTTCTACGTAAGTTTACTGTAAGGTATACGCTTTCTTAATTTAAATTTCAAATTTTTAATTATAGCCTTCAGTAGTACTACAGTCGACTTTACAAGTGACAAAAAAGATTTTTTTACGTCATAATAAAATGTATCATTCAAACAAAACATAAGCTTTACTTTATATACTACAAAAATTTATCATGTTTTTTTAATATTAAATTGCTTCACCTCAAAATACTCGGATATATTTTTAATGTAACAGAATAGCATGTGGTAATTATATTGATTAACTAGACATTTTTGACATCATATGTCAATAACAATTTTTTTAGTGAAGCTATAACTGTCTGCTTGTGAAACAAATATGATACGCAAACTATGGAGCCATCTTTAAAATTTTGTGAAGGTACGAAAGTAAAACGGGATCTTTCTTACTAAATGAATTTTAAAATAACTATATCAAAGCAGAATTTCAACCTGTGATCATACGTAAAACATTTAAATAAATACAAGGTAAATTAAAGGTTAAATGTCACCCACGTGCTTGTACAGTTCAATAAAAAAAACTTGAACGTTTAAACCAGAACCAAACAACACCAGATGTCGATGCACGCAATATGAAAACATACCGTTATGCAAAACTCCACGTTGGAACTTTCAAAAACCCCCAGAACAAAACATTATCCAACCAAACAAAATCTCCGTTAAGTATGTCCAATTATTTTCATGTTTCCTACGTTTTAAATTAAATCTTTATTTCAGTGGTATCCGTGGTATTGCACTACGAAAAACGAATTAGTAAATTTTATCAAATTAATTATACCAACAGTTTTAATGATGGTTACTTCTATCTTTTTCGGTCTGCAGGAATCAACTGACTTTACTGATGGTGGAATTCAGAATAAAATTAATCTTTACCCAAAAGTTGTCAGAAACCACATCAAGACACAAAGGTATTCGATAATTAACTTCTTTTACGAACGCGACAGCAGACCATGCGCCTGAGCATATTGACTTTTCTATGCTCCAAGGAGCGGCTTACTTGTTCAAGCGCTGATCGAAAAGTGATTCAAAATGACAGACAAACGATTAGAATTGTAGAAACTTAGACATCAAAAGTGAAGGAGCGCATAATCCATTATATACTTTATAAATTATTTTTAGTGATCAGACAATTATAAATTATATTTTTATATTATCGAAACATAATATTAGATTTATAAGGAATGTGTAACTAACAAAAAAATACGTTGCAGTTCAAAAAGCACAGATAGCAATAAGGAATACCGAAAGGAAACAAAAGAATGTACTAGAAACCATCACACTGACAAAATAGATTTAGCAAAATAGATTTATTAAAAAGTGTGAAAAGTAGGAACTTTAATAAAAATGTTTCGTTTTATTCGAAATTTTCCCATAGGAAGGGAAAAGTTGGCATCTCTCAGTAAGTAGCGTTAATAATAGCATATTCGAAAGCTTAGTTCATAGATACTTGTAATACGATATTATGTAAAGATTTATGAGAAAGGGGAAGTGTCAACTTAGAACCCTTAGCTACGACCGCCCAGTAGGTGGTAAGTAACAAATAAGGATAAAATGGAAGTTACGCCTTAGAGACGGTGTAATATGAAGATTGATGTTAAAGCGAAAGTAAATATAAGCGTACACTTAAGTACCTTCTTAGACCATAAGACTAAGCAAACGGAACAAAGAAATGACTGATTGATGTCGATCCCTCAGTGCGACATATGGTACAAGACATTATAATTGTAACTTGTCAACCCAACTAAACTACGCAATGGTTGCAAGAATGGATTGAGGAATATTTATGCATCCTAAATATATAAAATCGATTGATATGTGAAGACATCAGGGACTCGCAAAAGTGTTTGTTGGGAATTGATAAATTACTAAATAAGATTAAGATAGGAGGGTCCTGGTCTATATAAACTGAGCAGTGAATAACGGACGGGAGATGTGACATGTGTAGAAGTGTATAAACAGTTGAAGTTTTAACATTAGTTCTCTGTTGAATACAAATGTTTATTTTTGTGATTTAATAAATAAATAAATAAATAAAGTGTATGTTAATTGTATTATTTCTTTTAGAAATTAAGCAATAAATGATTTCTAAAAACTCAAATAGCAAGTCCCGTCTTGTAATTCGCGTTATATATTCTTAGTGGAAATTGTACTTGCACTTGTAAAAATATTTTTGTAATGTGGTTGTTGTGATTCAAATAATACAGTCTACAGGTAGTGGCCGTTTTGGTCAGTCAACTGAGTTACAACTACTTCAACCGATTTATTTACAAAGGATCGCTATTGTGAAGTATAGAATAGGTCGAACTAACCCTTAAGATATGATTGTAAAAGTTTCATGTCTTATTTTTTTCTTTTTTTTTTTTGAAAACAATAATACTGAGCTAGAGTAGGCTGTCTTAAATCAAGTTGCCGGTTACTCACTGGTGTTTTTTTTAAAGCTTCCGTGTAGTAAGATACAGAGGATAGCCAAACTGTATTGTCATAGAAATAAAACGTATTATTTAGTTGTTCGATTTCTCGAACAGATATAAATACTCATCTCTATTTAATAGATAATAGAAAATTAGAGCATTAACATAAAGGGTACAGGAATAAAAGTAAATTAACACGAAGTCCGCCTAGGCTCACACTCATTACCATTAAATTGTAATTAATTAATAACTAGTGAACTGTATTACATTTATTAATTTGTCATTCTGAATACAATATGTAATGACAATATTCTAGTAAATTAACGTGGCGTTACTATTGAACTTCAAACTACAACTAACTAGAAATAAGAGGCAGCAGGTATAAGGATAGCTCGGGGTAGCTAAACCCTTGTTGACTCATACGCTACTGCAATTCTTAAACCTAATACAAAGAAGTATAGTTGCATGTGACTACTAGGTACGGTTACTTTGGCAGGGAAAATCAAGTTAAGACAATTTTAAAGCTACTTTTCAAATTTATTTTATAAATTATTACAGTGCATTATAAATTTGTGTGAAGTTTTTGAAGAGTTATATAGCATGGCGTGCATCATTTTTCCAAGTATAATTGACGCATTACTGCTGCATATGAGTAACCAACTCTCAAAATCTGCAACATGTTATAAAAATATTTTACGATAAATACTTGGGTAGTTCAAACTTAAATAGTGGTTCTCCGTTTAAGTTCTTGAAATGCGAAAAAATACTAACTTGAGCATGCTTTGCGTCAACACAAGTGTTACTGATTTAATACAATAAACTAGAGAATTTGTCAGTACCTGCATGTTACGTTCAAGATGTATTTAGTTAGAAGTACCGGTAAGTTCTGTTTAAGAAATTTTTATTAAGTTTCCTATAGCCTGTAAGATTTTTTAGTCTGAAATCTGTGGAAGGTTTAAGGTCCAGGTAATGATAAATTCCCTTCTTAGGTCAGAATGCTTGAATGAGAAGATATTGTTTGAAAGGCACACAATATCTTGATGAATAAATACTCAACTAGCAAATTCTATAATCCTTGAAACACAGGGAACTGGACCTTGATGATTGCCAACGTTTCATTAAGGAGCTAAATAATCCTTGTGAACTATGCAAGAGTAGTGTTGAAACAAATAATTCAGAAAGAAGGCATCTTGAAGTTGAAGCAAAGAGTGGGTTGTTTGGCAGTTGCTGAAACACTATCTACCAAAAACCGTTTAATTTTTGAAAAGAATCTTGATTACGGTTAACAATACTGTTGCGAGCTACTATTAGGCAACCCGTCAAACACACAAGCGCCGTAAGCACTGTATATTCTCAATGGACCAAGAATCTTCTAGCAATTACTGGAGGATGAATCTTTCTTTTTAATTCAGGGTATATATAAGAACGATAAGGAAGTACAGAGTTGGTCTATATCAGAATGTCGAATATAAATTATATCGTGTAAAGTTAAATAGTTGAGCTTTTGGAAGTCCAAAAGTATACATAAATGCTATATTATGTGAACGTGTCTAATGTACATGCAGCTTGTAAGATACATAAATAGACAAAAGTGTAATAAATAAATTATAGTATTAGTTGTGTTAGTGTTGTTAATGGACCTATGGTTAAGAAGTTAATTTAAGAAGATATTAGTGCTTGTAAATTCATTAGTGCGATAGTGCCTTATTGTTAATTGGACGGAAAAGATCTATAAATAAAGCATATACTGTTAATTAGACTTGTGAACAGTGAGTAATAAAGACTCTTGTTATTACTTGTTTTAAATTAGTGGAACGCGGTAGTAGTAGCCCACTACAATACTTTTACCTTTTTCTCAATCAAAGCTATTTGTGCAATAAATAATTCCGATTTGTTGTATCCTCAGAAACTAAAAACTGTACTCTGAGCAAGAAAAGTAAAGAGAAGATATTTTTTGGGATTCAATAGTAATAGTCCGTCAGATTGTCTATGACTAAAGTCTTTAAATGTTTCTTACTAAGCAAATCGACCAAACAACACGTTTCTGTCAAATATTGCAATTGGTCAAGATGAGAAAGTTGGAACGAAAAATATGTATTTATTTAATAGAAAAAGATTTACACATGTAAAGTCACAGGTGACAACAGCATACGCTGATCACCAAAAATTATTATTAGCCTGCATTGTACTGCTGCTAGAAACGCAATTTGACAGTTTAATTTCCAACATTCTTCCTAAAACTTTTAAATTCTTTAATACACAAACTAATAACCAAGCTAAACCTAATTTTTCACAAAGTATTTGAAATCTTGGTCGTGGGAGGAGTTTTGTTAAAATATCCGCAACTTAATCTTTGACGGCTACATGTTCAACCATTTTTTCCTTCCTCGAAACTTGCTCTCGAATAAAATGCGCTGTTACGTCGATGTGCTTAGATCACTTATTTTTCGTGAATTTAATCGCACTCATGTTATTTATTTGAAGGGTTGGTATGCCCTCCAAGTGTGCAATTTCACTAAATAATCTGCTTAGCCATAAGATATCTTTTGTTGATTCACTTGCTGCAATGTACTCGGCTTTATAGTACATAAAGAAAAGGCGACTCCGTGGCGTAGTGGTATGTGTGTGACTACTACGCCCAAGTTCTCTGGTTCTAATCCCAACACGGTCCGCTTGAAAAATGTTAGGCGAGAATTTTTCACGAAATACACCCTCGTTTGGATGAGAGGCAAAATGGAGGTCCCGTGTGTGAGTGTTGTCACGCACGTTAAAGATCCCTACCTTGCTGGGAACAGCAAGGGTTCGGCAAAATTCCAAATTTTCCAGATAAAAAAAAACGCTTCCTTGCCAATATAGTACCTACAGGTGAAGCATTAGACATTCACATGTAAGTACATAAAGAGATACTGCTGACTGTTACTAGACAAAACAATAGCCGCATTACTATATTTGATGACTATTTCACTAACAGATCGGCGAGTTGTTGGGTCACTACATAAATCTGCATCGAAAAAGGATTCAAATATGTTTGACGAACTATTTGCGCTGTGTCTCAAACCTAAAGCAGTTGTTCCTTTTAGATATTTAAAAATCCTCATCACCGCAACCCAGTGTTGCATTTCCAGATTTTCTATGTACCTGGAAAGGTGATTGACGGCAGACACAATGTCCGGCCGTGTCGCGACCGCTAAATACATTAAGCGTCCAACTGCCTTTCGATAGGGAGTACTCGTAGAAAGAGATTCAGTTGGTTCCAAATCTTCATACCTCTCTATTGGAGTTTATATGGATTTTGCATCTTCCATCTTAAATCTTCGAAAGATACCATTAGTATATCTTTCGTGATGTATAAAGGTTGTCTAAGCGTTCAATTTTCATATTCAGGAAACATTCAACAGACTCAAACGTGATTTCAAATTCCTTTTTAAGTTGATTTAAGAAACTCTCTATAGTAACTTTCTTCATCGCAGCTACCAGTCCGTCATCAACATAGAAAGCCACAATCAGCTTGTCGTTGTTGGAAATTCTGTAAAATAAGCAAGGATCTACTGAGCTTTCCTTTAGATCGTACGTGATCAACACATCTCGCAGTCTCCCGTTCCAGCACCTCGAGAATTGCTTCAGCCCATACAGACTTTTGTGCAACTAACAAACACGACCAATTCCGTTCTCATATCCTTCCGGTTGTTGCACAAATATTTCTTCCTCGATTTTTCCATACAAGAATGCTGTTTTCACATCGAATTGATATAGTTTTAGCTGTTAGTTCGCCGTAGCGCTAGTGATAGAACGAATAGTGTCGAGTCGAGCAACGGGACTAAATATCTCGTTATAATTGATACTCTCTCACTGGTTATATCGGGTGACTGCACTTATAGCGTTGCGTTTAGTCTTATACGTCCAATGGTTTATAATAGCTCTCCAAGCAGCTGACAGTTCAACTAGCTTTCATGTAAGATTCTTTTCGAGAGAATTCATTTCGTCATCCATGGAGGCTGTCCATTTGTTTTTCTCTGGGGACTGCACATGGTCTTTACAACTTTAGGGTTCATTAATTTTCGTGATCATTACCTCAATCAGTCGTTTCGGCGCTTTTAGATGCTTCCGATTGCGTAGTTTATGATTAAGTGGGGTTTCACAAGATTCCCTTTCGGAGAAATTGTCGTCCAAATCAGTTGCAAGATCTTCCTTCTGCGTGAGATGCTCGGTATACTCTGTTTGACCATTATGATGTTCATTCTTTAGGTCTCCATAAAACGAATTATCATCAGGGAAAGAGTCTGGCACTATTCGTGTGCTTTCCGGTCCGAATACGACGTTCTTGGTTCGAATTACACGGTTTTTATTTTTAAACCATATGCGAAAACCATCTATGTTATCAGAATATTCCACAAGAAGTCCAGGTTTACCTTTCTGATCACATTTTTTTCTTCTCACTTTTGGCACATGGGCATAACACTCAGTCCCAAAGACACAAAGATTGTCAAGGCGAACCCTATTTCCAGTAACGATTTCGTATGGTGTTTTTCCTTCAACTCCACTTTGTCCGGTTCGATTTAAATTGTGGATAGCCGTGTTTGTCGCTTCTGTCCATAATTTCTTTGGTAGATCCTTAGATAAGAGCATCGTACGAGCTAAATGACAACAGTCTGTTTGTACACTCAAAATACACGTTTTGTTCTGGTGAATAGGGGTTGCAAACGACTAAGTTCCTTGCGGCTTTTAAATACTTATGTGCATCACTGTTATCGAATTCGAGGTCTTTATCGCAATATAGACTCTTTATACGCATTCAAAGTTGAGTTTTAACAGGCTCAAACACTTTCTTTATTCTTTCGATAGCCTCTGATTTTTCTTTTAGGAAGTAAACCATACGCATTCTAGAGTAATCACTGGTGAAACAGGATAAACCTTGCGCCTCCTATTGATTTGCATTCCATGGGACCACATAAATCCGCCTGAATGATATCGCCGGGGTCTCAGCACGTTGGGCGGCTCCGTGATGTAGTTGGTATGGGTGTGACTACTATGCCAAAGGTCCTGGGTTCAAATCCCGAGACGGTTCAGTTGAAAAATGTTAGGCGAGCATTTTTCACAAAAATACGCCCTCGTTCGGTGAGAAGTATAATGGAGGTCCTGTGTGTAAGTGTTGCACGCACGTTAAAGATCCTTACCGTGCTTGCAACAGCAAGGGTTTGGCAAAATTCAAAATTTGCAGGTAAAGAAAACTCGTTTGTTTCGGGTGAAGCATTGGAAAATCAAATATAAGGTCTCAGCCCGTTGTGCACGTACATTCATAAAAAGTAGCTCAATGTTGCTTACTTCCACACAAGTTCCACAAAATTGTTCATCACTGATATAGTCAACGTTGTGTCACATTAAGGTTTTCCTTACGTGATTTTTGTCTTGATGGGCCAGCCTTTCATGCCAAAGGTGGAGAGAATATCTTGAAGCTACGCTCACTTTCGCTATGCATATATGTCAACCTTTTTTACTCCGAGATGAGCATTCTATACAACTTGCCGTCCCGAACACCACATGCTTGACGACACCGTCTCGAGTAAATTCGCAACCCGCTTTTTTTGATATAACAGTAAGTGCCTAATCTGTCGCTGCTGTTACTGAAAGTAAATTCCGTCGTGCGCTAGGTACATACAATACGTCTTTGTGTCTTTTCCCGAAGCGTCCATGGTTTACCAAAACGCTCAAAAAACGAAAAATTTTCCCTACGATTAGTAATGTGGTCCGTTGTGACGCAATCAGCCATCCAGGAATCTTGTTTCTCACAAGACAGTGTCTCACAAATAAACTTCGTCATTTGCGACTTTTTTCGAAGTGATTGCATATCTTTGCTTTGCTTTTCTTTTAAATTCCTGCTGAAAATGGACTTTCTTTCAGCATTTATAGCATTTAAATTCTGATTTACCTTTGCTGCCGGTTTTGGCATTTTCAGTAAATTCGTTTAATTTCTCTAATTGATGGTTTTTACTGCCTGTATACAAGTTAGAAGATTTTGTTTTGGGCCTGCGTACCATTACCGCGACTACCTCTTCTTCTTTTTCTATTCGCTGTTGTCGTTTCTTGTCCTCAGATGTCAAAACGCGTTTGCTGATCCTCTGAGCGGGCCCATCACGCTTGCATTAAACTTTCGTATTCGTCCGAAAGCGAATTTAATAGCTTGACTGTCGGAGATGAGTCATCGGGCGCAACCTTTAATTGCCGCATTCTTAAACTTAGATTTTCATATTTAGTGATGTGCGTGATCATGTCATGGAATGTATTTTTATTAAAATTAAAGAATTCGGTTTGAACAGCATGACTGGCTTGCTTAGTTTGTTACCGGAACACAGGATGTAGCTTGTCCCATAACTCTTTTGCAGTTTCGAGTTTAATTAACAATGCCATCAATTTTGACTCGTGTTTTGATGAGAATAATTCGATTTACCGCACGGTCCGCTTATCCCAAATTTTTAGTTGCATGTCATATTCCCTCTTCTACGCGATATCTACGTCCAAGGCGGTTCTGTGATGTAGTTGGTATGCGTGTGACTACTACGCCCAAGGTCCCGAGTTCAAATCCCGATACGGTCAGCTAGAAAAATGTTAAGCGAGCATTTTTTACAAAAATACGCCCTCGTTCGAATGAGAGATAAGATGGTGGTCCCGTGTGTGAGTTTTGTCACGCACGTTAAAGATCCCTACCTTGCTTGCAACAGCAAGGGTTCGGCAAAATTCAAAATTTCCAGGTAAAAAAAAACTAGCTTCCTGGCTAATGTAGTACCTTCGGGTGGAATATTGGAAAAATCAGATGTAGGATATCTACGTTCGTCGTCAGAGGTTCTGGTTTAACAATTTTTCCGACGCAGACCTCGTAAGCGCCTTTGGTTCCACGCAGCAAGCTCTTTACTGGGAATTACCAAATACTCCAATTCTCGAATCTTCTCAATCTTTCAATGCTGTTTCTACGCTTCCGCCGCTGTTGATATTGCTTCGTATTATTTCCAATGAATTTTTTTTGTTTCCAGCAACTACGTAGCGTTCGATTAAATCGAACCACGCTCTTCTTCCATGGTAAATATTGCAATTGATCGAGATGAGAAAGCTTCAACGAAAAATATGTATTTATTTAATAGAAAAATATTTACACACACGAAAAGTCAGAGGTGAAAACAAGACACACTGATCACCACAAACATATTATTATTAGCCTGCGTTGCACTGCTGCTAGATACGCAATTTGACATTTTTATTTCCAACAGTTCCAAACGATAAAGCTTTCATAAATTTCTGGTGTTTATTTATGATAATCTACGAGTATTACCAAATAGAAAAAAACAAGAAAATTGAATTAGGAGTTACTGCCATTTGTTGGATGTAACTCCTCCACTTACTGATTGTTTAAGTTTTTGGAGAAGTTGTTTGAGATTGGGCAAGTTGCTACCTGCAATGACGTAACCGGCAGAAAAGTAAGTACCACGCCAGCCATCAAACGCGGAGAGTGGGCGGGATTCACCCAAATACCAAAAAATAAAAATTAAACACACAAAAAAAATTAAAGCACATCGCCCACGCTTATCTATTAACAACTAAATATAAATAAAAACAAAAAAAATTCTTAATTCACGTAGACAAATAAAAATATTAAATGTTAGTGATGTTGTAAATGTCAAATTTGATAGTGGAATCCTCGAAGTGCGCATTTCGCGGCTAACAGGTAATAAAATTCATTGAAAAAAAAAAAATTAATGTTTAAAATTTTCGCAATAACAATAGCGATAGCAAATTTTAAATGTAGATTTTCTCAATACCAATAGAAACATGTTAAAATTAAAAAAGCAACGTTGCAGTAATAACTACCGAAGTATAACCCGAAGCACCTGTAGAGCGAGAATCACAAATCGTAGCAACAAACAAAAGTCCTATAGGGTCACGTTTCTCATCCCGTGACTGTACCCAACGTTGATAAGGAATGTTCCATTGGTGCATACAAAAGAAAACAAGTCACATACCTGTGGGTGTCCGGGTACTTATCTTGCCTACTGTGGAGGGTTGAGTCAACGCAGCGACGCAACGGTCATCGTAATTTCAGTAGTAAGTCACCACAAAGAAAGAAAAAGCTGCTTCATGGCAACGAACAGTCTGGCCTACACACCGAAGGGACTCATTTGGCCTCTAGCTAAAGAAAGCTAAAACGAAAATCGGATTAGAATGAGCAAACGCGGGAAAACTTACCAATATACGTAAACCATCGCTTACTTATAGAACAACAAACAACAAGCGTGCATTGCTTTTGAAATAACAGAGCAAATAGTTTTTTCCAAGTGCATCAACGCACAAGCTACAGAGACCAATTTTAAAATAAGTTCAAAGTAACACGAATTCGAAAAGCAAACATTCGCGCTTATCGAAGCGCGATTGACTGGAAAACCCGGGTTATATCAGAATAGTTCAATATACTATTTCGACGAAGGTTTAGGATGAAACCACAGAGAAAGTAATGATATGCTATCGCAAGGTATAACGAGATACTTAAAACATAACATTGACTTATTTAATTGTAGCATAAATTTGTTGTTTGGAACTAAATAAGCTCAACCTGAAAATTTATAGAAAGCGTATTTATTGTGCACAGGATGTAAATAATTTAATTTATCGCATAATAAACTTTATGTTTCAAAGCATATTGGATTTAACTCGATAAATTATTCAAAAGCATATTTATTATTAATTACGTTGGAAATAAATGTAACAAAGTTGGTGGTAATACGCTGCTGTAGCATACTAGATGCAAAAGCAACGTTTGCAAAGGTACAATCTAGTTCATTGAACCACATTAAAGTTGATAATTAATCATTTAAAGTTACTTAAACAAAATATTATCGTTTAAATTTGAACTACCCTTGTAATTATGATTGTTACCATCAGCATCGTTTTGGTCGACACATAGTAGAAAGGTCCTATAGAGAGTGTGAGTGGCTTTTGAGCTCGCAACATAAATATCAATAACGTTTGCTTTGTACTATGGGATTGAGTGTACCATTTGCTGTCCCAAACTGCATTAGCAATCCCCATACTCTAAAACAGATTCTGATAAATAATATATTTGTGTACAGTTTAAGTTTAACATCAAGATGACTTGGAGGTGAATATAATTAAAATATTGTAGAAGCTATATACATTATCAATGTGTAGATGTTAGCGGTAAAGTCGGTTGTGCCGGTAAGCTTAAGTTTGCCTAGGCGAACCGCGCATTACCGGAACCCTCTAGACAAAGTCCGAAGTTATTTCGTATTCAAGACTTTTCATAATGCGTAATCCGGTAATCTTAGATTCTTAGGTTTGTCAAATTGTGTTAGGCAGAGTTCGAAATATTTATATGTTGGCGTTTAAGATCAGCGAAGAAGTTTTTGAAACTAGTTACAACTAGTTTCCATCTCTTCTATCTACCAGGGATAAACTCATGCAACGCACCTCCTTCCTTCGCCTTCAGTGCGTATTCTGTAATCTAGTTGTGTGCTAGTGTAGCCATTTAGTTGTATTAGTGTCTAGTTACGTTTGGTGCATACAGCAATATTTTAAAAAGGTTTTCATTTATGTTTAATAACATAGGGTCGTATTTCTATGTGAACGTGTTAAATTTCACTAATTTCTAGATTTGTAATTAATAAAAATTTTAAATTTCTATAGAAGCGTATATTCAATATCAAATGTATTGGAAGACGACTAGTATTTACCAGAGTTAACGAAACAATGCGAGAACGAATGACGTAAGAGATAAGATGGTATATATAACCGGATATACGGGGATCACTGATCAGTAATTAGTTACTAGTTACTAAAGTTACTAACGTATCAACAACCAGAGGTGTAAGGGTGAGTTCGACCTTTGGAGATTATAAGTTAATTTAAGGAATTCAGTGCAGCAACAAGGCAAATTTTAAATAATCTCAGAAAATAAATTTTAATTATTTAGTAAAATTGTGAGGTTAAATATTCAATATCATTATTTTCTGAAAAGCGTGTAGACCTTTGATTCCAAAGTGTAAACCAGATAAGTAATCTAATTCAAACAACATTAAAGGGCGCAAGGTATAGGTATAGGTATAAAAATCTAATATGACATCCATAAGAAAAAAACTTGATATTTCCTTTTTAAAATGTAGAAGGTTTAGAAAATTTCTGTTAATGCAATTGAATTAGTAGAGGACCAAAATATGACACTGCCGACTGACATAAGTCAAAAATTTGACACTGTCAAATATGATTGACAAAAATGCCAATCATAATTGAAAGTTTGGTCTATGGTTGCCTATATAATTTGATTAGTATATCTTTCTAATTGAAATCACCTATCCAGGCGGCTTAATTGGTATGCGCGGCGGCAATCGAAGCCGAAAACTAGGTTCAAATCCTGCCCGGGATATTGCATTTTCCATTTTTAAATAACTAGCTCGATTTAAAATGATCATTTATGTTTTGCGTAAAAGTTATTATATATTGTAACGGGCTACTACTACCGCGTTTCTTAATTTAAAACAAGTAATAATAAAGGTCTTTATTACTCACTGTTCACAAGTCTAATTAACAGTATATGCCTTATTCATATATGTTTTCAGTCCACTTAACAATGAAGCACTATTACACTAATGAATTTACAAGCACTAATTTCTTCTTAAACTAACTTCTTTACCATAGGTCCATTAATAACACTAACACAACTATTTGTTTATACACTTCTATTTATTTACGTATACTACAAGCTGCATGTACATTAGACACAGCATATAACATTTATGTATACCTCTAAAAGCTCAAACTACTATTACTTTGCAACGTTATAATTTATATTAGACATTCTAGTATAGACTGACCACTGCATTTCTTAGCGGCCTTATATATACTCTGAGTTAAAGATATGATTCATCCTCTGGTACTTACTAGAAGCTTCCCGGTCCATGCGAGAATGAACAGTGCTGGCGGCGTTTTGTGTGTTTGATTGCTAGAAGCATTCTAGAATCCTGGAAACTATGCAGACCCTACAACGCTTGTGTGTTTGACGGGTTGCCTAATAGTAGCTCGCAACAATATATTACTGTAATTGGGTAAGCTTAGATAGGTGTAAATAGGCCAAGCATTTATGTATTTATAGATACCTTGTATAAAAATCAGTTAACTAAATGTCACCAGGACATAACTCACAATTAGTTAGCGGTCTGGCATGTTGGTAGCGATTCGTTGCTTAAGCCTTACCATAACATATAATTTAATAAACGTCACCATGACATAACTCACAATTAGGTAGCGGTCTGGCATGTGGGTAGCGTTTCGTTGCTTAAGCCTTACCATAACATATATTTTAACACTTTTCCTTTTTGAAGGTTATATTTCATTTCGTTATAAATGGTAAACATGTAAACATGTTAGAGTTCTTTAACAACCATCATGTTGCTAATATCTATGTAAAGTCAGATGGATAGGAAAAACATAAAAGGATATAGGAAGACCTAGACCAAACTATATTAGTCAAATTATTAGAAATTGAGGTTGTGAAGGGTATGTAGAACTTTTTAGATTAGCACAGATTAGAAAAGAAGTTAGAGCTGCGTCAAACCGACCTTAAGTAAGGTCGAAAACAATATGGTGATGAGATACCTTGTATATAAAAATTAATACTTTATTTAAAACGCTTCAATATAATTAGATTGGGATGAAATTACGTATTATAATGTAGGTTTAATTTGTTTACGTTAATTTAGCACAAGGACAACAATTAAGATCGATGACAAGGTCGAAAATTGTGTACAAAGGTTATAAGCATAAAAGCTTTTCAGTATAAAAAGCCATAATTTAAGTAAGGTACATTTATTAAATACATTATAATTTGAATTAGGGCCGCTATACTTGCGGCTACGTCCCCAATGCTCCACCCGGAGGTACTACATTGGGTTTAAACGCGAAAAATAGTCGTGCTCCTAATTTATTCTTACTTCATAGTTGATTCACCCTAAATAAAAACTAAATAAAAATCTAACAAACCTAAAAATCTAACAAACCTAACAAACTAACAATCTAACAAACCTAAAAATCTGACAAAAACTGGAACAAAAACAAAACAAAAACTAAAAACAGAGTTGTAAATAATGGTATCCCTAGCGCTGAGTTTCGAGTGTACCCGATCAACAAGCAAAAATGAGAGGGGGAGGGATCCGTAATACCGGATAGCAGACGCCGGTTCTGCTTACCAGTGCGACCTGAAGGGTCGTCTTAAAACTATCCAAATCTAGCTAACTAATTTAAATCCATCCCTAGCTTTCCCTATCGTTCCCTAACTGATTTACATTATGATTACAATCTTCGCAATTCTGCTCGTCCTTCCCAAATATATACTGCAACCAAAATGGCGACAGAACGTCAAACAAAACAAATAAGCCACATAATACATGCTATATATAAATAAATATAAAGTGTAAATATAAAATATAAATAAATATAATTATGTAAATATATAAATAAATGTTTAATAAGCGTTAAGCATATAGCAGTGCACAAAATAGCGAAAGCATCATCCTATTTATCAGGTGCACTCGCACAAGCATTATGTCGGCTAGCGCCTTTACACACCAAACGTGCTTCTTAAATTATTTCAAAACTACTAATTAATGTAAATCAATGCTTGTGCGAGTACAGCCGCCACAATTTAAGTCTTACCTCGATAATAAAATTCTCCAGCATCCGAAGATCTGGTCGTCTGTAACTTACTTCTAAAGGTGGGACGGGTGCACTGCTAAAGTCCTGGTGGGTATGCACTAAATGTTCTTGGGGATCACAATCACTATCACTATCACTTCACTTTCAAGTCCTGGGGATGCGCGGTTGCGCTCTGTTTTATTATCCTTGTTTACTTTATTGATTTAATTTAATGAGGGTTTATGATTTATTTGTTATTGTTTATTTGGTATTATTTATTCACGATTTTCCGCACATAATTATGAAGATAGGCAGTGATTGTATTAATGGAGTGGGGGTTTCTCGTGCATATTGGACATTTTGGTATAATTATCTTTTTTTTTTTTATTTTTATTTAATATCAGGTTTTGGTTATGCTCGTATCCTTACTCACGCCAAGTCAATCTAAAATTTTTCAATCCTCTCACCAACCCCACCGAATTTTTACACGCGGTTGTCATTGATTGTCTAATCTCGCGACCCTTTCCGCGAATTCTTTTAAGGCTGTCCAGAACGCCTTCTGGTTAACCACTTCCCCGACTTCCTCTAGGCTCTTTGGCCATGCCAGACCTAGGATAGCTAGTTTGCTATCAGCCAACCCTCGATTTCCCGCCTCAAGCGGGCAGTCGAAGAGCACGTGCCCTGCGCTTTCCGCGCCCTCACCGCATTCGCAGCGGTCGCTGTTGGTTAGACCGAACCTTTGTAAATACGCCTTCAGGGCGCCATGCCCTGTTATCAACTGCACCATTTTGTGATCGAGCTTAACCTCGATCTTACCTCTGGCTTCTATGCTCGGTATGAATTTGTGAGTCAACCTGCCCGTGGCAGCGTTGTTCCACCTCTCTTCCCATTGTCGAATTGATTTTTCGCGCAGCTTTCTTTTGATTAAAGACCTCGGTATCGACGAATGTGATATTCGAAAGTCGCCCGTCGCGGCCTCTTTAGCTAATTCGTCAGCCCTATCGTTTCCTACGTTACCATTGTGCGACCTGACCCAACAGAACTTTAAACGTCGAAACTCTAGCGCCGTACGCGCTATCCTCCAGATGTCCGCTTGGAGATCTGTCGAGGTGTTCATGTTTCTTAAAGCCGTTAGCGCCGATTTACTATCACTGATTATATAATACTCGTCTCTGCCCGTATGGTTTATTACGTAATCGATAGCCTTTCGTATGGCTACCAATTCGCACTGGAAGATAGTGCACCAGTTCGCGAGTTTGGTTTGAAACCGAAACACCTCCTTTCCTGCTTATACACGACAAACGCCGCGCCTGCTTGCCCATCGTCCATACGTGAACCGTCCGTATAAATTCTGATACCCATCGCGTCCTCATCACCTTCGACAAACTCGATCCTCTAATATCAGCCGGGTGCCCTAACTCAGATACAACAATCTTTCTTGCAATTTCCTATTACCAAGATTAAGATCTTCCATAATTTCGCGCCCTTTTCCTATATTTATTAATCGTCTATCTCTAATCTCCCTAACGACATATTCGATAGGGAGAGTCCTACTGATCACCAGGACAGCCTCCGTGGAGGTGGTCCTGTACGCCCTCGCCGCTTTTACCGCGGTTATGCGTTGTACGCTCGTCAATTGACGCATGTCCCGGACTTTACAACCTTCTGCCCATACAGAAGCTGCGTACAGTATTGCCGGCTCAATTGCTCCGGCATAAACCGTCCTCAGCGATTCGCCCCTGAAACCCCACTTTATTTTAGCCGCCGCCATCATTTTATTTGATATTTCGCCGCCCTTACTTTTTACGTATTGTACGTGCGCTTTCCAATTTAATTTATTGTCGATCTTGACGCCGAGGTAGGTAATACAATCTTTAAACGGGATTTTCTCCTCCTAGCTCTAACCTAGGAGGTCTCTGTCCTGGTTTCGTGCCGAAATAAAGCGCCTCTGACTTCGCCGTGTTAAATTTTAATTTTACCGCCTGCGACCATTCGTGTAATTTATTAAGCGCCTCGTTCGGTTTTGTGCGCATATCCATTAACAATCTCGATCTTACAATTAAAAGTGTGTCATCTGCAAACCCAACGATTGAGCATCCAGCGGGCAACTTGACCCTAAAGATGCTCTCATACAACAACTTCAAAATGTGGGACCAGAACATGACCCTTGCGGGCATCCCTTTCCACCTCACGCGACAGAACTTCACCCGGAATTTCAACCTGTGCTAATCGCCCCGAGAAATAGCTCTTGACCAAAGACATCAAGTTTCGCGGACAACCCCTACGATCTAACTCGCAAACGATTAATGGCCACCAGGCAGCATCAAATGCTCCTGAAATGTCCAAAGCAACAACGACACAGTACTCTTTGGCATCTCTTGCCTGCTTAATTTCCCCGACAACGAACTCTAACGCGTCGATAGTCGACTTGCCCTCCACGAAACCAAACTGTCGGTTATTAAAACCGCCGCTGTCTCGCACTAGGTGTTCAACACGCGTAGTCATAACGCGATCTAAAACTTTCCCCAGCACCGGTAGCAAGCTAATTTGACGATAGCTGCCCGGATCTGACGCATCCGCCTTTTAGGTTTGGGTATAAATTTCACATTCTGGATTTTCCAGCAACGCGGAAAAACGCCCTTTCTAAACAAAGATTAAACAACCCAACAAAGACACAGGGGCTAACAGGCACGCCTGCAGAGCTGCGTCTGAAGTGATTCCATCATGCCCCGGTGCCTTCTTAGGGTTCATCCTCCTAAGAGCCCTGACGACCTCGTGAACTAGGATTGCCTTATCGGCACCTGTTCCTTGCGCCTTTGCAGCTTCCCGACGTATTAAATCGTGCGACCCTTCATCCCCTCGGGATTATCCGATGGGAAAAATTTCTCTAGTAAATATTCCGCTGTGGTTTTAAAACCTTCCGTGTATTCGCCATTTGTTTTCTTTATATTACTGAGCGCGATTTTTTGTTGTTTTCCTCTAATTACGCGGTATGCGGTTCCCCAGGGTTCTTTCTCTGAGTTTTGCGTGCAGAAAACTTTAAATTTATTCGTTCGCGTTTCTTCTATTAATATTTTATATTCGCGGTAACTTTGATTATATTCTATTCTCCGTTGTTCTCTTATATCTCCCGAGGCGCGTTGATAGCGGCGCCTTAGGTTACGCGTTTCTGCCCGCTTGGTGGTTAGTTCCCGGGTCCACCAGGGTACGCTGTTTTAAATGTTTTCTTTTGCGGCATGGAATACGACGACGCGTCTACCACCGCGTCGTTCAATTTTTTCGCGAGTGTTTCTACTTCGTCTGCCTCTCGGCAGTTAAATAGCTCATTTTCGAGCGCAGGATACTTTCGCCAAATTTTCTTTAAACCGCTCCCAATTTGCTTTTTATTACAGAACCGCGGAAATATAGTTAGCTGCTCGTTTGCGCTTGTTTTGGTTTCAACGTCCCATGTTATTAATTTATGGTCAGAGAGCGTTTCCTCGTCCGACCTTAGTTTCCAATTACAAATCGTTTCTAACATTTCGTGCGAGACTGCAGTAATATCTATAAAACTGCTGCCTCTATGCGTCTCAAACGTAGGTGAATCATTAGTGTTTATCACACTAAGGTCCCATCCCGTAAAAAGATCAGCAACCTGCGAGCCTCTATCGTCTTCGATAGGGCTGCCCCATAATGGCGACTTAGCATTAAAGTCTCCCGCGATAATTAAATTTCTATTTCTACCGATTTTACGAAGAATTCCTTCAATTTGATTTATTAAGTCCTCTGTTTGAGGATTCTCCCGCCGGGAATCGATCGGCGGATGGTAAGTGCTTATCACGTAAAACGTATGCAATCCTGTTTTTATTTCTGCGGTGGTTATGAACTCATTCGACAGATTGTTTAGGATTATTCCGGCGCACGTCCCTTTATTTATTATTATCCCGCTACGCGGTCGTTCGCTGTTTGCGTTTAAAACGGTAACCCCCTTCACAAAACCTGTTATTTTGTGGCTATACAGGTGCGGTTCCTGTATAAGCCCGATGTCGATATTATTTTCGCTGAATAACTTTACGAAGTTATTTGTAGCCCCTTTTCCTTTCCCGAGATTTAGTTGCGCGAATTTAATCTTCTTGCTTCTTTTAAATCTATCTTTTCCTTCACGGTCCATAATCGATGTTGCGTGTGATTGCGTTCTTCAATCTCAGCATCGTGGGGCATCTACTCGACTTGGCGTCGTGGCGCGTATCGACCATCGCGCCACCGCCAGTTCTGTCGTTTGCCCTAGCGCAAACCACACAGCAGGGGACTGCCCTCCGGCAATTCTTGAACTCGTGACCGACTTCGGCACAGTTACCGCACCCCTGTACCTTCTCCTGCACTCCATCGATCTATGGCCGTACTCGTAGCACCTGTAGCACTGGGTCATCGAGAAGTGGTCCCGGGCCCAGACTCTTCGCCACCTGAGGTTTATAGCGTCAGCTAATATACGTCTCCGTAGTGTGGGGGTCACTTCGAAGACTACGTTGACGAAGGGATTCCTAGGGCCCTTTCCGCCAAACCTAAATTTCTCCCTCAGGTGGTCTTCAATCTTCAAATCGCCGAAGCGGGGATTCTGGCACGCGATCAACCGCACCAGCTCTTCCGCCTTCATCCCCGCTTCGACCCCCGGAAGAACGACCCGTGGGCGCTTTTTTCGCGATGGTCTTCGCCACGAGCTCTTTGCAGTCACCGACAACCTTCGACTGCAGTTTCTTCGCATCTTCTCGGTTTGCACACTCGACAACTACACCGCCCTTGCGAGTTCTACGAGCTCCGACCACAACAAAACCATCACGAGCGGGATCGACCTTCTTCTTTAGGGTCGACATGACGTCATCCTTCTCCCCTGGCCTGGCGTCGACCCTAACTGCAAAGGTGGGCGTCGCACCTGCAGCAGCTGCAGCATACGACGCCTTCCGCGGCATCGGCACCTCCTGGCTCCTGGAACACTGCTGCCCTGAAACACAAGCAACCACCGCTGGACTTCCCCCGACAACATTAGCTCTCCCAGAATCACTAGCTACAAGCCGCAGCGCCCTAACCATACCTATAAGTTGATTCGCTGCGTCGAGGAAATCATCCAGGGCGTAGCGAATCCTCTTTCTGTCCTCCACGACGATAGTGGCGGAGGTCTTCGGCACCCTCCCGGAGATGACCCAGTGCGCCTTCCTCACCCTCAATCTCAGGTGGTCCAGCTCATCGAGGTCGCTAGCAGCAACGCTAACGTCGCTGCCAGTCGACATCTTTCGCCGGGCTCCCGAAGTTGAGGGCGATTCAGTCGCCGCAGCCACCCCAGGTGGCCCCGACTCACCCGACACGACCGCCGCAGACACAGGCTCCTCTACCTCCTCTACCTCCTCCTGAATCCCTAACCTAACGTCTTTTAAAATTACCTTTAGCTGTTTCCCCCCAACAGCGCCCTCAGCCTCCGACCTATTAGACTCCGACCTATCTACCCTCTTCTTCCTGGGCAACGGGTCCTCGTCGCGGTGGACCACCATGCTGACAAAACAAACGACAAAAAATGACACCTAAAACGCAGCTCAAAAACCACTTGACCGTTACGACGCTAAAAGAAAGACGCTAGAAGAACGCAAAACGTTGGTCCAATAAAAATGTTTTGTTTAAAGGTGAACCGTAAGCAACCTTGTATTTATTTAAACTTCGAACCGCCCAATTAAATATCAAATTTTAACAAAAATACAACAAGCACCAAGCGTCAAAATAACAACTAGAATCAAATAAATTCCCTAGCGCAATTTGATTCAAAATGTACCGCGAAGAACACTATTTATTTATTTTAAATTTCTAAAACCGCCAAATCAATTTAAATAAACTAATTACTTCAAAATATTAAAATATCTAATTTACAAACAACAACACTTTATTTTTAAACGTGTAATTAAGAAAATAAGGTCGAGCGCAATCGGAATGAGGTAACCGGAAATGACCTTTCACTTAATCACTTGGTAACTGTAACTGCTACACCGCTTAATTACACCAAAATCGATCTTAAAGGAACTTATAAGTACGCGTGTACTTAAATTACGGAAAATTTTTATTAAAATTGTTTTAAAATTTACAGCTTTTGAGATATTTATTTGATTTAAAAAGGCTTAGATTTTTGTTTTTTGGTTATTATTTTATTATACGCGCACTATAAAAATTTCACACACTTTTTGGTTGTTTTACCCGGTTTTATACTCGATTTACGCGGTTTTATTTTAAATTTATTAATAAAAATGCCTTTTAAGTTATTCGAAATTATTTTGAGTATTAGTTTAGTAGATTTTTGTTTTGTTGGCCCGTAATTTATTTATTTTATTTTAAAACGCGGATTTAGTTTAAATTACAAAGAAAACGCGATTTATTTAGTTTTTATTTAGTTTAAATTCTGTTTTAAAATTTTTATTTTACTGCCCTGTATTTAAAATTTGATGGCACACAATTATAAAAATAAAACACAATAAAAAGCAAAGCTTCAAATAAAATAATTCAACAATAAATAATAAAACCCTAGATAAACACTTACTGTTATTGCTGAAGCGGGAGCTCGGCAGAAACACGTCCGCTCGCTTCAAGCGGCAACTAGAAAGTATTTATTAAATACAGCATAAGCTAAAGCAGTCGACGAAAGTTACTAAGTTTAATATTGTAAACACGTAAAAACTTGGGGTAAATAAACGATTCTGGTAGAAGCTAGTATAAATTGAGAATATAATTCGAGGTAAATTGTGTTAACGGAAAAACGAGATATCAGTTGGTTAAGGGACAAAGATTTTCAAGCGCGTGTCAGACGAGTATAGTTACCAATAAGAGGGACAAAGATGCAACATGTTTGTAGACGGTATCGATTTTTCAAAGCGCACATAAAAGAAGGGAAAAATAACCGTGAACAATATAGTAATAGCGGGGCTACAAGCAAGACAGAAATAACGTAGACACTTTAGGTAGGAAAGGAAGACAAAGCTGAGAGATGTTATTATGTGGGTGCAAGGAAGATAATTGTGTGAAGGCCCACACAAGAGGCGTGATTGTATTTGTTTGGGGTGAACAGAAGAGTGGAAATTTCAAGGAATATTTGGACGGTTGGCAAGTTGAGACAGTTTTTCGCGGTAATGAAGTGTTTATGTTGACGATTTCTGAGTTTTGAAAGACCGTTGTGTTTAAGTGCAGGGGTATTTTGTAGAATTGGGTGGCCGCTAGCAACTTTACAAGGAAGGGGTAAGAAAAATACTGGCAACTCAAGTAGGACTGTGGTTGTATAAGCGTTGGTGGAGGCGGCATTCGCTCTCTCTTATTTTCCAAGTCTACAGAAAATTATCCTAGTTTCAGACCACGTTACTAGTGCAGTTCGACTTGAAATTTACTAGTGTGTTTAATGCACAAGTAGGTGCAACTTAGTTTAAACAGAGTGCACCGTAGTAAATCATAGTACTACTTGAAGCAGGATGACTTGTAAGTAGAGAATTGTTTACAAATTGATTGAGGGTGCATGTTGCACATTAAGTTGAAGAAGAGGTGATGTTTGGACCTGGAGCATAAGTCCAGAGGAATTGTTGAGGATTTGAGTGTACAACGAGGTCGAGATGGAATTGCTGTTCACAATGGAAGGCAGCAACATGGAATGATCCAGGTACGTGCGGTCATTTTGGAAGTCATCTTCAGAGGGGCGATCTGGAAGAAGAAGACTCTCCAGGTAACGAATTTTTTTTGTTGAAACTGTTGTGGTGGTGCTGATTTATTTAAACTATTAGTGATTTGAGTTTTATTTGGTGAAAATTTTTATGAGCCGAAAATTAATTTTATTGACATGTGTAAAGGACAATTTTTTTTATTATAAATCTGAGGGTGTAAATGCTTGTATATACTTCACAGATGTAAGAGGTAACGAGTCTTTTGTAGAATTTTTAAGTGCAAAAATTTGTGCACACATATAAAAGAGTTTATACTGAGCTCACCATAGACCAGGGGAAAGTAAATTAAGGTTCTGGGATAGGCCCATCTACTTTAAAATAGAACAATGAATGTAGAGGAGCATAAATTCACGGGTATATTAGATTGATGATTTTATTACTAAGTAGGGGCAGGAAATGTTTAGCTTGGATAAATATTGCAAATATTGAGATTGTGTAAATTTATTATTTATGTTATCAGAATAAAAGGGTTGTATGTTTTTATCGAATTATTTGTTTATTTTTTTATTAATTAAAAAGGTTGTTGAGAGAATGAATAGCTGTGGTGAGTATCTCTGAAGAAGCAGTGAGCAGAGCTAGCTGTGGAATGTCAGTTTGAATTGTAATCAAAGCTTAGACTTCAAAATTTATTTAGGTAAAATTTAGTGGAGTTTTTTAAATTTTCGGCAAGTGTTTTATCGAACCAACATTGGGGCACGAATTTTGGAACCCTATCAACGGTAATCTAGAGCAATATATATATATATATATATATATATATATAATAACTTTTACGCAAAACATTTAAACAAAACGAAACCTGCAATGTCAGGTGAAACGACACGAAGACACAAACTGTGAGCTAGGTGATGCTGTACTTCCTATAAGGTGTCTGAATTAAATATTACAACTTTGCTACTCCTGTCCTGATGAGCCCCAATAAGGGCGAAACGCGAGTTATGTATCCCCCAATCTATATATGTACAAATAAATAGAAATTATTAGAAAATTACTAAGCAACTTAAGTTAGACGCAACATTGTAAATTTAAGGATAAATCAGAAAGGTTATTAAAAGTTTACAAGCAAGTTATGAGAAGGGATGCAATACATTGTATTCCAGACGTAAGGGATACTGCAGGTGCAGGTCACAGATTAAGATGTTACATTGTATAATGAATAGAATAAAGAAATAAACAGACATGAGCTTTGCAAGTTCCCACAGACATGTGAGGGGCAGGAACAACATAAATACCCCGGGAGCCACAGATCAGTCAGCCAGTCTTGAGTATTTCAGCTTTTACATTGTTGTTTGCTTTGGCTACTCGCCCTAGTATTAATTCAATTATTATTTTATTTCGACTTAGAATAATTATATCAGTTTGTCAAAAATCCATATTTAATATCTGTTTAAAAAATAAAATTTGTTACAATAAGTTTTGGAAAAAGTTTTTAAAGGACCGCTCCCAAGGCCCGAAACGTAACTCGCGTCGACAGAATACCCCCGTGGCTGAATTTGAGTCACTTGCCAATAATTTCTTTTTACTTTGTATTAATTTAAGACTCATTAAACCTACCTTTCCTTTAAATTAAAACTTTTGACTATAGAAAAAGGCAGTTGAGCCGGATTCTTCAGTGCGAACTTTTGCTAAAAATCTGCGATGTCAGGTGAAACGACACGAAGACACAAATTGTGAGCTAGGTGATGCTGTACTTCCCATAAGGTGTCTATATTATATTACAACTTTGCTACTTCTGTCCTGATGAGTCCCAATAAGGGCGAAACGCGTCGACAGGATGTCCTCGTGGCTGAATTTAAGTTACTTGCCAATAATTTCTTTTTACTTTGTGTGTGTATGTATATATATATATATATATATATATATATATATATATTGCTGTAAAATGCTCCTTTGAATGCGGGAACTGGGTTCTTTCAACAAAAAAATTCTAGTCCCACAGATTGGGCGTCATAAACTGCTGTGATCCTGTTTTCGCCTCGGCTGCTCACCTCATTCATAAAATTAAACAACACATTCCTACCACAAACATCAACGTCAACTCTATTTACATCAATATTCACAATACATTAAAATTTCAAGATTAAAATTCAGCATAAATTTCAGTTTTAAAAAGAATTTCAAGATTAATTTTATTATCATTTTAACGTGCATCCAGAATTAAAGTCCTTGTAGGATGCCTACTAATTACTATAACCATATATGCAGAGTAAAAAGGGAGCATCTACCACCCCTTTACGTTAATTAACCAGGTTCGTCTAATTGAGCTCAAAGACATACCTAAAATTTCATCATAATCCAGAACATCAATACTAAATACCCTTTCTACTTAAACAAGCAAAGTTCATCTTAACATTAAAATTTTATGGTTAGTACAATTTCACTAATGTCCATTTAAAGTACATCAATTATAAAGTAATTCAACACACACAAAAATGTCAAACAAAATAGTATAATAAAGTTATTCAACACACACCAAAATGTCAAACAAAATAGTATAATTTACCTGAAGGTTACTGTCCTCGTAGCTTCAATGTACATCGTCCCTTTAGTTAATCACACCATTCCAACAGGATTATATTTACGGCTTCTAATTCTCAACGCTTTTACAATTTTCTCCATCACCATTTATTTAAAGTTGTTTCTGGGCTTTTCCGGAACTCATCGGTGTATATCTGACCCTTGTTTCGTGGATCCAGACACGTATTTGAACCATTTAATTATTAACACCCCCGAAAAATAACAAAGAAATTCATACTTCTTTCACCAATATACGCCAAAACTGCCTACTTTTGTGTATACATTTGTCGTTGTAAATTTTGCTAATTGGTACAGTGATACTAAATTTTATTACCTTGTATCTAAGTGCACTGAAGTACATTCATGTTAGCACGTAAATAACAAACTATTTTGAATCACTAAAATATACGAGCAAACTTTAAATTATTTTATCAAACTAAAATGCACTGTTTAACATCTTGAATCAAGTCGCGGATGTAAGAGAGCTTTTAACGCATCGAATAGTCAAAAGTCTAAGAGAACGAAATTCATATTACCACCGGTATATATAGCGAATAGCCGGCACGTCGCTTTGTTCCCCAAAACGGGTAATTCTAAGAATTTCTCATGCTATGTTCCCATTCCGTCGCTCGCGCGTCGGTTTTTACGAAATTTTCACTCGCCCCATTTAAATCTCAGAAATTCTCACACGGCACGAAAACATGTCCGAGAAAAGCTAATTAATTTTGTACAGAAATCGTTGTTTCTACCTCTGATATTTGCATCCTATTTTCAACCAATTGTGACCCTCGTGACGTTGCTTAAATCACGCCTTTTACTATATGTGTCTTTGCTTGACGCATTTTCTCTTTCCTTTTCTAACCTGTTCGTATTGGTGCAAATTGATATTCTTTATTATCGATTATATTTTAGTCCATGTGGACTATCTGGGTTAAATAACCCCGTATCGCACCTTCTCGTGAATATTAAGCCACGGTTTCTTCAAGATTCTTTGAAACCATTTGTTATCTACACAATTTTCGCCGTACGTGATATTTAAACTACGCAGGTGTTCAAAATAATATTAATTCTCAGAGCTTTATTTTCTGGTATTATAATCTTGGATTTTCACAGACTTTTATGCTTATTATTAATAATGGTTTAATTAACTCCAATTAAAATTGACTTCTATCCTTTCATTTTTAGCGAATACAAGTTAAATATTAATTATTATGTGTACACTTTGTTTTACTACCGGTTACTTAAAATAGGGTTAATTAATATAAATTTTGCACGTAATTTCCATTTGTTTAGGAATAATTACATTACCCGTAGAGCTTGTTAATACTGTTTCTTTTGATATAAAGCGTCTTGTACATGATTTAAATCTCTTATGTTTAATGAAACTAATAACCTTTTATGCTTCACGGTTTTAATAAAGCGTACCTCTTCCCAAAGCTTCTACACGGTGATTAAATTATTTGATGTGATTATTTAATTTTCTACCCTGGTCTAAATATGAGTATTTTCCCCCTATTTGAATACAAATAATCCAACTTATTTGAATGCAAATATAAAGCATTTAGACTGTCACAAAAAAAACTTACAAAAAAATTGCCTATCTCTCTCTATCCTTATCTATCTAACTTACCTACTTTGTCTCCAATTCAAAAAAAATATTTACACCTATCCTATATCCCTATCCTATTCCTAACTCTCACCTAATTCTATAAACTGAAATTATCCCTAACTTCATCCTACTTATCCATCTAATCCTATATACATCCTATATACCTATCCTATTCCTAACTTTTTAACTAATCTTCACTATACTTTACTTCCCCCTACCTAATCCTATATGCCTATCCTACTCTTACTCTATTCCTAACTCTCCACTAATCTTCTATGAAATATCTACACTTAACCTATCTTATTTTCTTCCTACATTTACTCTTTATTCTCTTCCTAAACCTATTCCTAATTATCTCCCATATTTATCCTATACCTAGCTTTATTTTCTATAAACACTTACTTCTACTCTTCTATCTACACCTATTCTATCCCTATCCTATTTAAATCTAACTCTCTTCTTCACCCTCCAAGTCTTTCTTCTCACCATCCTAATACTCTTCATCCCTATCTCTCCCCCTTCTATATCTATACTTAACATCCCTGTTATCTCACATACAATAAACTTATTATCCTTACTCTTAAATATTACTTCTTCTTCAGTCCCTAAACTTGTCTGTTTCTTATTTATTGTTATTTTCTTTTTTCTCGACAAACCAAACGATACTACTTTACAATTATCGACCTTTCCCTCTATGGAAAATCCTATGTACCTTCTAGAATTCTTATGTAATGGAATCCGCCAGAATGAATTCCTTAAATCTACTTTATTAAAAACAACTTTGCCACTTAACCTCATCAAAAATAATTCTGCCTTCACCTGCTCCCGATATGCTGCTGTTGCTTCTACCCCCACTAATTCTGCATGTTTTTGTACTAAAGCTTGAACCTCTACTATCTTTTCCTCTGGACATCTTATTGTGTTGATCTGTTTAACTTCATCAGCCTCTACCTCTACTACATTAATACTAAACCCCGTGTCATCCTCTGTGACTTCATAACTGCCCTTCCATGGCACTACCCTATCCTTAATCCTTATTACCTTCCTTTCCATATTTATCAAAACCCCTAACTTCATCATACAGTCAACACCTAAAATGCTCTGAAACTTCAGTCCAGGTACAATTACAAACTCCTGTTCACAGCTTAAACCTCCTATATCTATCCTAAGCACCACAACACTATTTACTACAGCAAACTTCTTTTTATTTGGAGCTACTAAATGGCTACGCTTTATAGGCATAATTCTATCACAAATCTTATCCCTAATTTTGCTGACGAATTCCTCCGATATTAAACTCGCCTCTGCCCCTGTATCAAGTAATACTTCTACATTATTCTCAAAAATTTCTATATTAATAATTGGCAAACATAATTTTTCCTTAGTTTCTGGCTCTACTTCCTCCTCAATTTTGAAAAATTCACGTGGATGTTCGTATACATTTACACTGAAATCTAGTGGTCTGTCGCGTTCTAAAAATCCTGTCCAGGTCTGTTTTCCCTACTCGGTCCTGGTCTAGCCGTCACCTCAGCGTATGTCCTAGGCGTTTCCACTCGTTCCGTGTCTGTATTAGCAGTCCCGCTCATGTCTGGTGAACTATTCATTCTGGTAGGTCTCGGTCTCGGTGCAGGTCCCCTTCCTAAACTATTACTCCTAACGTATGATCGTCGCTGTTCCCAATTCTGTCGCTGGTATCCGTAACT
This sequence comes from Platerodrilus igneus, assembly GCA_036346225.1. Classification (NCBI taxonomy): domain Eukaryota; kingdom Metazoa; phylum Arthropoda; class Insecta; order Coleoptera; family Lycidae; genus Platerodrilus; species Platerodrilus igneus. Next base: position 1,405,642 of record JARFIW010000791.1, read on the forward strand.
ATTCCCCCTTCTAGCGTAGTTGTCCCGTCTATTGTCAAACCTAACTGTGTTGATCTGTCTTTCCCTATTTTCCCGAGGTCGTCCACTACTTACGTCGTCGTACCTCTGCAGGTATTCTAGAAACATTTCTCTGTCCACTATGTTCTGTAGTGCTACGTGTTGTCTTATGTCTACCTCGAAGTGTCGTGATAAATACTTAATAATTTGTCGGTCCGTCAGTGGTGGGTTCAGTTGCTTTGCTATGCTATACTTGCGTATAGCATATTGCTCCCTACTTCCTGAAAATTCTCCCTTAAATTTCCCTGTGATTAAGTCGTCTCGTACCTGGTCTTGTCTGTGGTCACTCCAGTAGTGCTTTAAAAATCTGTCCTCAAAGTCCGTGTAAGTGTCTATATCCTGTCCTACTAAATTGTACCATGCTTCCGCGTTGGCCTTTAATAAAGCCTTTATCGTATTCAGTTTAGTCTGTTCGTCAAATAAATTTCCCACTAGATTTCTTACGCTATTAATAAAAATTTGTGGATTGACCCTGTTATCGCCATAAAACTTCATGTGTTGGTCCAATGATACTCCACCTGTAGAAAATCTGGGACCATCCCCCGTTAAATTTGGCATGTTGTATTTGATACTACTAACTTCGCGTTCTACCCTGCCTAACTGATCCCTACATGAGTCCGTCACTTCAGTCATTTTTACATTAATCTCTTCTTCACAAAAAATGCGTACTTCGGACCTTAAATGTCCCATTTCCTGTCGAAGACCTGTAATATCCCGCTCATTTTTTTCAACCCTATTTTCAACTTCCCCCATCTTTACGGTAAGACTATTTTTAAATTCTGAAACTTCTTTATTCGTCTTGTCTATTTTCTCACTTAGAGTTTCCCTAACTCCTGTTAATGTCTCATTCATTCGGTCAAATTTTCGATTTGAGTCCTCTCTCGCTCTATTCGATTCATCGCTTAGCTGTTCTAATTTTCTATTGATTCCTCCTAGCTAATCGCATTTCCTCTAACATTCTCATCATTAACTAATTTCCTGTTTCTCCTGATTCCGTCCTCGACTGATCTCTACTGCCTCCAGCTTCTTCCATTTTCGAAATTTTCTCACACAATGCACTATCGTCACTTCCAATTTCCACTCCTTGACTCCTTAACCACTCCTTTCTCTGCATACGTTCAAATCACTCACACACTCTAAAATACTCTTAAATTTATACACACACAAAACTCTCTCTCAGATCGCCAGTTTCCTGGAATAAAATAACAAAAATTTTATTTGGAACTCGAGCCTCACTTTTGGGTCGCCAAATATGCTGTGAAATGCTCCTTTGAATGCGGGAACTGGGTCCTTTCAACAAAAAAATTCTAGTCCCACAGATTGGGCGTCATAAACTGCTGTGATCCTGTTTTCGCCTCGGCTGCTCACCTCATTCATAAAATTAAACAACACATTCCTACCACAAACATCAACGTCAACTCTATTTACATCAATATTCACAATACATTAAAATTTCAAGATTAAAATTCAGCATAAATTTCAGTTTTAAAAAGAATTTCAAGATTAATTTTATTATCATTTTAAGGTGCATCCAGAATTAAAGTCCTTGTAGGATGCCTACTAATTACTATAACCATATATGCAGAGTAAAAAGGGAGCATCTACCACCCCTTTACGTTAATTAACCAGGTTCGTCTAATTGAGCTCAAAGACATACCTAAAATTTCATCATAATCCAGAACATCAATACTAAATACCCCTTTCTACTTAAACAAGCAAATTTCATCTTAAAATTAAAATTTTATGGTTAGTACAATTTCACTAATGTCCATTTAAAGTACATCAATTATAAAGTAATTCAACACACACAAAAATGTCAAACAAAATAGTATAATAAAGTTATTCAACACACACCAAAATGTCAAACAAAATAGTATAATTTACCTGAAGGTTACTGTCCTCGTAGCTTCAATGTACATCGTCCCTTTAGTTAATCACACCATTCCAACAGGATTATATTTACGGCTTCTAATTCTCAACGCTTTTACAATTTTCTCCATCACCATTTATTTAAAGTTGTTTCTGGGCTTTTCCGGAACTCATCGGTGTATATCTGACCCTTGTTTCGTGGATCCAGACACGTATTTGAACCATTTAATTATTAACACCCCCGAAAAATAACAAAGAAATTCATACTTCTTTCACCAATATACGCCAAAACTGCCTACTTTTGTGTATACATTTGTCGTTGTAAATTTTGCTAATTGGTACAGTGATACTAAATTTTATTACCTTGTATCTAAGTGCACTGAAGTACATTCATGTTAGCACGTAAATAACAAACTATTTTGAATCACTAAAATATACGAGCAAACTTTAAATTATTTTATCAAACTAAAATGCACTGTTTAACATCTTGAATCAAGTCGCGGATGTAAGAGAGCTTTTAACGCATCGAATAGTCAAAAGTCTAAGAGAACGAAATTCATATTACCACCGGTATATATAGCGAATAGCCGGCACGTCGCTTTGTTCCCCAAAACGGGTAATTCTAAGAATTTCTCATGCTATGTTCCCATTCCGTCGCTCGCGCGTCGGTTTTTACGAAATTTTCACTCGCCCCATTTAAATCTCAGAAATTCTCACACGGCACGCAAACATGTCCGAGAAAAGCTAATTAATTTTGTACAGAAATCGTTGTTTCTACCTCTGATATTTGCATCCTATTTTCAACCAATTGTGACCCTCGTGACGTTGCTTAAATCACGCCTTTTACTATATGTGTCTTTGCTTGACGCATTTTCTCTTTCCTTTTCTAGCCTGTTCGTATTGGTGCAAATTGATATTCTTTATTATCGATTATATTTTAGTCCATGTGGACTATCTGGGTTAAATAACCCCGTATCGCACCTTCTCGTGAATATTAAGCCACGGTTTCTTCAAGATTCTTTGAAACCATTTGTTATCTACACAATTTTCGCCGTACGTGATATTTAAACTACGCAGGTGTTCAAAATAATATTAATTCTCAGTGCTTTATTTTCTGGTATTATAATCTTGGATTTTCACAGACTTTTATGCTTATTATTAATAATGGTTTAATTAACTCCAATTAAAATTGACTTCTATCCTTTCATTTTTAGCGAATACAAGTTAAATATTAATTATTATGTGTACACTTTGTTTTACTACCGGTTACTTAAAATAGGGTTAATTAATATAAATTTTGCACGTAATTTCCATTTGTTTAGGAATAATTACATTACCCGTAGAGCTTGTTAATACTGTTTCTTTTGATATAAAGCGTCTTGTACATGATTTAAATCTCTTATGTTTAATGAAACTAATAACCTTTTATGCTTCACGGTTTTAATAAAGCGTACCTCTTCCCAAAGCTTCTACACGGTGATTAAATTATTTGATGTGATTATTTAATTTTCTACCCTGGTCTAAATATGAGTAATATATATATATATATATATATATATATAAAAGACAAGTTATTTGCAGTCCGCAATAAGAAATTGTATATAAAATAAGATGTATCTGTAAACAAACTCTTATGAAAATAATAAGAGCTATTGACAAATACAAATCGGGATAGTAGTTATATAGCCATTAACAAAACGTTTGCAAAAAAATTTTGCTGTAACATTCCGTAAATCTCAAAGGCTAAACGTACTTTTATAGCCATCTATAGAATCTACTATGTAGTTTCGATTCAATTCTGTACTTCCACACTTAGTAGTGTTGGTGTTTTATCACCTGATGGCAGTTTTATTTACTTTTGCCATAGTACAGAGACTGTTTTGAAATTATATCAGTATAATAGCTTCGATTACTTCATAGGGTTGGAAACTAATCTGCTCTAGTGAGGCTTAACAAAACCGAAACCGTCGGTCAGTGGATGTTTCCTCCTCTGTGAAGTAATAAAGCTAATGTTTTGTTAATGGCTATATAACTACTAGCTCGATTTGTATTTGTCAATAGTTCTTATTATTTTTATATATATATATATATATATATATATAGATATAGATATATATATATATATATATATATATATATATAGATATTGAATTGCAACATGTCCTGCATTTTTATTTTTATAAAAACTGATTACGGTTATTGAGGACTGAAGTATAAAAATTAAAAATTAAAAGCTTGGTTTGTTTGCGACGTTTCGTGAAATTTATTCACATTATCACAGCTACAAAAAGAACAACTAAGTATAAATTAAAATTAGTTAAAACTACGTACCTTAACACTTAAATAATTAAAAAGAAATGACTAGACCTAAACGTTACAATCTAATTAAAAGGCGTGTTATAGATATCAACATAAAGGTATGAGTGATCAGTTGAGTGAGTATAAATTGTTGTTAGTGTAGAAAGGATACTTAATATAAAATTTTCTAAATGTTAGTTAGCGGAAAATACACTTATGGCTATAGTTAGTATAATAAAGTTAACGGTAGGATGGTTATGCTAGGTTAAAGATATTAATGTATATTGCAGACTGATTTTGGGTATCCGTTTTTGATTAATTGAATTTTTTTGTTTATGTATAAAAAACATTTCTTTAAACAAACGGCGGGTAAGATCTTTTTCTACGGCTAAAACAGAGGTATTTTCGTAGTCAAATTCATGTTTTTTTGATTTGTGATGAGCGACTAAAGCTATGGAGTCTTTATTATTACGCGATGAATTTTTGCAATCAGATTTGTGGCCCTTGATTCTATTAATAAGTAACTGCTTGGTCTGGCCTATGTACTGACCATCGCAGCCTGTACAAGGTATGCTATAGATGACGTTGGGTATTTTAAGCTTTTGGCTTTTGTCTTCTATTTTTGAAAATAGAGTGCGGCCTTTTTTTTGTAATAAGTGCTAATACAGGAGGATTAGATTTCCAACATCGATTTAATAGATCGGTGGGGTATCCGTTCTTTTTGAAAAAAGTCATGTAAAAAGAATAGTTCTTTTTGCGGAACTCTGCGTTGCACAGAGGATGTATTTTTTGGGCAACAGACTTTACAGTGTCTTACTTTTGAGTCAAGCTGTGGCAGGATTTAAAATTTATAATTCTATTAGAAGTTGTGGGTTTTTGATGTATATCTGTGATAATATGGTTATCGTGTCTTATGAGTAGTAAATTTAAAAATGGCAGCTTTTTATTAGACTCAATTTCAATCGTAAACTTTAAATCTTTGTGGTACGAATTAAATGCGGTATGTGTCATATATATCTTGTTCTTTGGTAAGCACAAAAGAAAATCGTCAACGTACACTAGTTGAATAGGTATTGGGAAATCTAGTTTCTCAATAATGGATTCAATTAGAACATGTACCACTAATTCCGCAAATATGGGAGATGCAGGGTTGCCCATAGCCATGACTTTTATTTGCTTGTAATATATGCTGTTGAAAGTAAAACAACTATTATCATATATGAACTCTACAATATTGATGAAGCCGTTGATTGAAATGTTGGTATATCGTGCAATGTCATCCCAAAAAGGTTAATGCTCTCCAATAGAAAAGTCTTGTCAAGATTGGTAAACATAGATTCCAAGTCGAAGCTTACTAATACGTAATCGTTTGGGATAAACAGATCTTTTAATTGGTCAACCAGGAAAAACGAATTTTTTATTGTATGCGTGAACTTATTTCTTATATTAGACATAATTCCGTTTATATATGTTGCCAACTTGTAAGTCGCTGCTCCAGAGTTGGATATTATTGGTCGAAGTGGTAAATTTTCTTTATGTGCTTTAGGTAAACTGTAGGCTTTGGAACAAACGGCATTGTAAAGTTTTAACTTTTTTTCATCGGCATCTGATATTTCATTATTGGTCACTAATGAGGAAATTAAGTTGTTAAGTTTGGTTTGTATAACAGAGACGGGATTTTTGGTAAGAGGTTTGTAAGTTGAATTGTCCGAAAAAAGTCTTGTCATTTGGGCAGTGTATTCGTTTTTCCACATTACTACTGTCTTGTTGCCCTTGTTTGAATTGCAAACTATTATTTCAGGATGAGTACGTAAGAAACGTTTTGTTTCAAGATACATTTTATTTAATTCTAATATAGCTTTCGACAAGATGGGTGCCGCGCATATTAACAATTGATCCAAACCTTCAGAGGAAGAGAATTTGCCAACAGAGTTTAGACCGCCTTAACTCCAATAAAACCGATTTTGTCCGACGATTTGTTACAACAGATGAAACTTGGGTTCACTATTATACCCCTGAAACCAAGCAACAATCTATACAATGGAGACATAGAAGTTCTCCACCACCAAAGAAAGTAATGTCCGTGAAGTCGGCTGGAAAAGTTATGGCATCAGTTTTTTGGGATGCTAAAGGTGTCCTACTAATTGACTATCTTCCCAAGGGCCAAACAATAAACGGTGAATATTACGCTAAACTTCTAGGCCAACGGGATAAAAATATTCGTGTAAAAAGACCTGCATTGCATAAGATGATCATTTTCCATCAGGATAATGTACGTCCACACACAAGTGCAGTAGCAATGCAAAAATTGAATGATCTGAAGTACGATCTGTTGCAACATCCACCTTATTCGCTTGATTTGGCTGCTTCTGACTGCCGCACATTTCCACGACTAAAGGTTTTCCTTGGGGAAAACGATTTTCCACGGACGAAGAAGTAAAAGCAGCTGTCGACGACTATTTTGGACTCCTTGAAGAATCGCACTTTCGTGATGGCATTATGGATTTGGAACATCGCTAGATGAAGTGTATTCAACTTGACGGAGATTATGTTGAAAAATAAACTATATTTTAAAAACAAATGTTTTCATTTTACTCTTCGTTTCGCGAACTTTTCAAACTACCCTCGTACATTTAAAGATACGGATATTTGTTATTTTGGTTACTAATGGTTTAATATAAATATCTGCGTATAAAATAAATACCTCCAATAAAATTTCGTTCCCATACCAGTAAAAGAAAAACAATTGGGTTAACATTGTCAATAGATATATTACCATTTTAAGCAGTTGAAACGATATATTTGTCTGAAATAAAATTTTTCAAACTGTATCTATGTTCTGTGGTTTTGCAACAACTTACAATAGCTGTTAGAAATCCAATGATGGCTATTTGAGTTCCGCATACAAGAAAATCCAACAGAAGCAGAACACTCATTGCACTACTTAGTTCAGTCGTGAATCTAAAACAGTGTTATTTTTTAAGTAAACATTATATGCAAATTATTTATAAAAAGATAATAAAAAACTGCAACAAAAGGTTTGATTGGGCTAATATGACGTCTAAGACTGCGCACGTACTTTAATAAACACAATTGCAGTAGTAAACATTACACTTGAATACTGAAGAATTACCTATCAGTAAAATAAGCAGAATAATGGCAACATTTTCCTGCTTATTGCAATTTTAGTAGGGGACAAAGAATACAACTATAGTAAGCCTGCTTATCGTAAAAGGCAATTAAAAGGCGCGGCAATGGGCAGCAACCTTGCTGGCTAAAAGATATTGGAGGAGAGTCGGTTGATCTCGGGCGATCCTCAATAATTTACAAGGTTGTTGGGGGTTGGCCTTGACAGATACGGCTTTTTGCTAAAATCTTTAAAAACTGCGTTTTGGAAAGATATGGGAACCTACTACAATATTTCCCAGGTGTGCGTGGCCTAAAACACGAAATATGTATGATGGAGAGCTTTCAAGTAAAATTCCTGTCCGGAGGTAAAATACCCCCTCATTCGGATCTCCGGGAGGGGGTACTTGGGGCTGGTCATCGTAAGAATTTAAAACAACGGTTCGATTTAGTGATAGGGACGTGGAATGCAAGATCATTACTTAGAGTAGATAAGTTAAAGAATGTATTAGTTGAAATGAGAAAAGGAAAGCTGGACAATTTAGTTATTAGTGAAGTTAAAATGAAGTGAAAACTAAAATTCAAAAAAATTGAGAAAGATTAAAAGAGTGGGATGGGATCTAGGTAATCTTACTGATAGTGAGGTAAACGAGGAATATAAATAAGTATTAGATAATAAGATCAAAGAGACAGCTATAGAAGGGAACGTAGAAAATAAATGGAAAGAGAGGAATTTGATAGAGTTGTTAGGGATCTTAAACTAAATAAAGCGCCGGGGATAGACGATATACCCGCAGAATTAATAAAATATGCAAGTCAAAAACTTTAGACAGACTATATGAACTAGTAAAAGTAATATACGACACAGGTGAGGTCGCAATAGTTTTCGAAAAAAATATTATTATCCCAATCCCAAAAAAGTCAGGAGCCGATAGGTGTGAGAATTTTAGAACGGTTAGTTTAACTTCCCACGCTTCCAAAATACTAACAATAATAATTAAAAATAGAGTAGAAGCTTAGACTGAGAATTATTTAGGCGAAGACCAATATGGTTTTCGTAAAGACAGGGATTAGAGACCCGATACCAATGATTAGGGTAATTATCGAAAAAAGGTTCCAAAAAAATAAAAAGACTCATTTCGCGTTTGTAGATTTAGAAAAAGCATTTGATAGGGTTAATTGGATTGTTATGTTCAGGGTTTTGCAAAAAATAGGAATTTGTAATAGGGATAGAAAAATTATTTGCAGTCTATATAAAAACCAAAGCGTAATAACTAGATTTGATGAAATTGAAAAGGAAGCTATGATTAGAAATAGTATTAGACCGGGCTGTATACTATTCCCCTTGATTTTTAATGTTTGTATTGAGGAAGCTTTAAACTTAGCTAGAGAAAAAAAAGAGATAGGTATTAAGGTACAGGGACAGAAAATAGACATGTTACGTTTTGCAGATGATATAGCCATTATAGCAGAGTCTAGAAAAGAGCTAGGAGAGTTTTAAAATATTTTAGATGAGATACTACAAAGTAACTATAGTATGAGAATTAACTCAGGAATGACAAAGATAATGACAAGTGAGTTACAGCCTAGTTCCAAACCAAAATTAAAAATAGGTAATACCGAGTTAGAGAAGGTAGATGAATTTTGCTATTTAGGTAGTATATTACTAAGAACAGACGTACCAGAAGGAATATAGTAGCTAGAATAGCTCAAGCTAAAAAACGTTTTTATAAAACAAAGACTTACTAATAGCTAATAGTGTTAGCCTTGGGCACGCAGAATGGAACAAAAAATTAGAAATAAGAACAGCTTTTTGCTCTAGATGTAGCTATCCGCAGCACATAGTCAAAATTGTCACAAACCAGCTACATGTTTTGCATAAAATATAGGGGACCACATGGTGGACAATAACAGATATCCCAGATGCAAAAATATAGTCGAAAAACTACGAAACCCAAAGAAAGCGGTCTTTAAACGACAAATGCCTATAGGATATGTTTTGACGACCGGGGATAAATAGGGGTTTGAACGTAGAAATTTCACCCCTCCATAAATTTCGAATTCTGTGATGTGTTGTGTTCAGGGGGTTGTGTTAGAAAGAAAGCCGTGTGTTAGATTCCCTGTAACATATTTGAATTAGCGGCAATTATAATTGTTACAGCAACTTGCAAGTAGAAAGAAGTAACAGTGGCAACGTTGCGAATGTTGCTTGCGCCTGTCGCACATACAGTCAAGCTACCGTATGGGTAGTGACAGGACTGTCTGTCAATAAATGTGTTAGGCGATTTATATGAAAAATAACGGAAAATTTAACACGTGTTAGCTGAAAGAACACAAGATGAATATTACTGATGGTTTCTAAAAATCTTTAATCCTTTCTAAAATGAAGGAATTTAAAGCAGTGGATGATATAATGAGCTTTTATGTTTATAATTTGTGATAATGTATAAGTAAATTTGAAATGTAAATTGGTTTGGTATTCATGTAACGGAAAATCAAGCAAACGCTAAGGTTTACTTATTTTGTTGAACAATAAATTAGCGACGGTTAGCGTTGGTTAAGATTCAGCTAATGTTATTGTACAAGGAATTTTAAAACATTATAAAATATTAAGAAATATGTACCCGCGAAGTTTAAAATGTAAATTTTATTGGTGGAATTTAGTGTTATCTAAAACATTTAGCATTAGTATTTTGAATGGACAATGAAAGGATAGAACGAGAAAGCTATGTTTGTTGTTAATGACATTTCCAGAAATTGGTATTTATAAATATCATGTAATTTAATATGAGAAACGCAAAAGTCATTAGGATTTCTTTTAGCAATACCTGGCAAGACTGAAGTTAAGGAATTAAGATTTTTATTTTAAGGGAAGCATATTTATGTTTATATTGAAATTATTTAATGTCAATAGAACTTAAGTTTAGGTTGAATTTTATATGAATTTATTTAAAACATAGGTAAACAGACACGTTTGTAAAAGATATACAGCTACTCTAGTGATGGAATCGTATTTAGAAGAAACACTTTATTTTTCAATTTTATTTAATTTGACCAAAAATTTAAAAAGTGTTTAAGGTATTTTAGAAAAAGATAACGTACAAAATGAAATAATTTAGAAAGCCAAAGCAAAGGAGACTGTTGAAAATGTTGTCTTCCGTATAGCGAATAATATTGAAGAGATTGCTGTGCAGACGGTTTAGCGCCCCTTAATTATAATTAGAAAAAAGGTGTTTCAGAATAAGCAATTGATGTAACGTAGCTTACCTATATTTTACCCATCTTATTATTTTTATTTCGAATTTTTCTATTTTTATTTATAATGTCTTCCATATGAACCTACTTCCATACCACTGTTGAGTCCCAGCGCCTTCAAGGCAAATGTCTACAATACCAGTGGGATATGGACATTATTATCGCACGCAATGTAAAATTTGCACGACGAGCGCGCTAACCTGAGCGTGTAACTGCATAAGTGCGATAATAGTGTAGTATCCCACGTGTATTGTACAAAACTTTATCTACAATCAGTAAAAGCTTTATAACTTTCAATAACGTAACGCGCATTTTACATATAACAAACTTTAATATTTATGTAGAAAAATAATATAAAATCAGTATATAACAAAGCTAAGAGAATTACGAACCTTGTAGCTTGAAAATCAAACCAACATAAGACAGGCGTTCCTATGGCTCGGTTATGTAGAAAGAATAAGTGACGAGCGTTTAGCTAAGAAAGTGTACAAAGAATGGGTGAGTTGTTGGAGGAGGTGAGCCACGAACGATGTAGCTAGATATGGTGGATGAAAATGTGATAAAAAGGAGGTAAAAAGCTGCAAAAATAAAAGGGTTTGTATGAAGTGATGCATGGATGTTAATAAGGCGAAGGAAACGTGTCAGGATAGGAAATGTGTTGTTAATCAAGTCTGAAAGTTCAGATAGATAAAAATTAATATTTAAAGAAAGCCTTTCGTAAAGACTGCCTATTTTTAGTAAGCAAGTGAAGTGAGACATTTTTAAAAACTTCTAGCCTATTATGAAATATTACGGTTTGTCCACGTACAATAATAACATTGACATATGCTTATATAATAAACACAGCTAGAGTTTGATATTACGCAATATATAATGCTCTAATATAGTGAACTACATTTCTAACGATCTCTAAAAACCTGCTTTAACGTACGTTTTTTATCATCAGCTAAACTATGCGAAACCTAACGAAAGTCAGTCGTGTTAACGTCAGACACGTTAACATTGGACTCTTTACCTTGAAACATGACTGGCAAATTGCTTTGTCGTAGAAAAAATGAAGTGCTATAAAAAATCTAGCTTTCTCTTCTAACCAATGGTTCGTATAAAATAAATACAGAATTTCATTTTAATACCTTTTCTTTACAGAGCATTTAAGTGACAGCATTTATAGAAATAATGTTGTCATTATTTTGCATTATTAAAGGATTCAAGGATTAACATGTTGATAAGACTAACAATTTTAGAAGTAATATTATCAAGGTTTTATATTGCTTACGTTTTAGATAATCTATGAATTTTATGTACGTAATTGTTTTATGAAGTCAAACATCAGTCAGTTGTTCGTTTGTAAGGAGATTTAAGATCTTACGTTTTATTCTTATGAAGTTCATCCCAAAGCCTTGAAGTTTGTATAATACGTGGATGTTACCTGTTTCTGGTTTGTAAAAAAAGAAAATGGTTTCTTCAATCGACGGGTAAGTTAAAACTGTTATTTTGTTTGTTTGTCGAACTGAAAACATCTGCAAGCTGTCTGATAAACACTAGAAACTTCCTATGGTTGGATACTCGTTTTCAAGGATCTTATAACATTCTTAATGTATGATTATTTAAAATATTCTAGAACCAAAACTATCATAAAACTTTATTAAAAGTACTGAGCTTTTAGTGTTTGTTTCTAGAGAGCAACCATGGGATACTTTACAACTTTTATCTCCTTATGTAGAAAATTTGATTCTCACAATTATATTGCCATAGTGGTTAAACGTAACTTGGTATTGCTTAATTTTTGCATTAAAAAGTATCTCAGTAATTAAAATTTGAAGTAAAAATCTTGTTTCAAAACTTACATGTAAATTTGTAGGGAAGACAGATCTGACTCTATATTTGAATCACTGTTAATTCCGTTGGCTTAAAGATCTAGGATTTGGTCATACATTTAAAAGAGACCATTAAATATGTTGTCCTTTATCATGTAATGTAAAGATAATTCTTTTTTACTAAACTAAACGTTTAATACTTCAAGCTTAATGAATTTAACCCTCAAAATTTTTGTTTAAACACAAAGTGAAGTTAGACTCGATTTGGATCAGTAATATTGAACTGAAATTTCTTAAGAACTTCAAACAATAAGATTTCTTTATGTTCACTCTATAGATGTTTATTATAACTTTTTGGTTTTGTTCAATAATGAAGTTATTAAACAGTTAATATACGTGCTTATGCGAGTGTATACATTTCTTATTGAGGTGGGTTTGATGTTCATGGGTGTTTATAGCAAAATCTTGAAACCTTTAGAGGTTCATTTAAATAGTATTATTTATTTTATTATTATGTATTATTTGTATTACAATGACTAGTTTTTATTTCAGGATTACCCTGCTCATGGTTAAACTTTTATTACTAGGAATATTTACCTTGGGGTTCTTACACCATCCCTAGGGTCAAAATAACTAGCATTTTAACGGGTGTAGTGGCGCCTATCTTTAATTCTGTTACATCTTAATTTTACATTGAACCTCTGCTAATCGCTCTAATGCTGGACTAAAGTCTAGAGTTAGCAAATAGACTTTTATTATCTTAGACACAGGCAATGTGATGGGTATGTTTGTATATAATAAACTTATACAAAGGGTAGTCTAACTTCTCTCCACTTTTGTACCACCACATATAATTTTGGTATACTGCAAAATTACCATAGATGCAAGAACACTTTCCTTGGCATGTTTTTAAGTAATCAATAAATAATTTGGATGTAGACTTACAAAGTAATAGCTTTATGATAGATTAGGAAGTTTCTGATCCCCAATTCTTCAGTACCAATTCGTTTTATAATCTGCTGAATTAATTTAATTTGACCCAAAGTAAAAATTTGCAGACCATACAGAAACGTATTGCATCCTGTCAAGTACAAACATATAACCACTTCAACAACCATTTGCCATAATAATGTAATTTCATAATATTTATACCTATCATAAGGTACCCATGCAACATAAATCAGCGGCCTTGGTAGATAAACTATCGTATTATTTACAACTTCATACAGCTTTTTTGGAGGTTCAAGTATTTCAGTCAATCTTGGAGCAACGGCAAATGAAATGACACTCAGAACTGCCAATATTATCCAAACATTATTCGCTGTACGATTAGCAGATACGTACTTCAAGTATGATCTTCTTACACCAGCGTCATTATTTTGCAAAATCCCTTGTTCTGTAGCAAGTACTTTCAGCAGCAGTTTTTGAACAACTGCACTTCGTACTACACAAATTTTTACCAAATCTATTGAGTACAGCATACTGACATTTAAAACTGTTAAAAAATCACCGATATTGGTGTCAATAAAAAAATACATTTCTACATATTGTGATAATACAAACAATATGTGGATGCTTATGGTAAATATTCCATAAATCTTATATAAAAATCCAAAATATTTATTTTTAAAACGAATTGGCCAACAGCCTATTGATACCAAACACAGGATGCTTATTTTCAGATGTACGTGACGTTCCATATCGTTTCTGAGTACAAACTGTGTAATAGAACAACAAAGAAATTATTATTTCAAATTACAGAGAGTTTGAAAACTGCGTAATTTCTTAATAACGGACAATCACAATTTTGGTTAATTAATTTGTGATTGCAATTATTGTAATTATACACATTAAGAAGTTATAGGTTCACGACGTAAAAATATCTATAGTCAATAACCAATAACCTCTGTTTATTAATCACTTTAAGTGTCACGTACATATCATCCTAAAAATGAAATTTGCTGCCTTAGTTCTCGATGTGTGATAAGCTTAATTTTCATAGTAGTAAAAAAGTGCAGTTGCAAGGCCGTTGTAGGCACCACTGCAAGGATACGGCGCTCGAGGTTGACATGTTGAATGGGCGACAAATACCCTCGTGGCCACTGTATGTGTGTTACAATCTATTCGACAGAAAATTTCTGAGATATAGTATACATGACGGAAAAAGACTTGGTAATTGTATGTTTTGGAAATCAATTAGCAGCTAATTTATAAATAATAAATTAAATATTTCGCTTCGGAAGCGTTCCACGAGCTTTGCACACTTGCAAACCATATTGAGGTGAGATTGTCAATAATGTTTTATTTTCAAGCATGTAGTTGCTTTTACTACCTGTTACGGTATTCCGTGCGGACAAGAAAAGATAACATACGCAACGAAAATTGCCCGCATCCATTACCGCAACAACAGGAATCCAAAGAATGCCGTGCTAGCTAGAAAGTCACAGAGTGGGGTAGGTCACAAAAAAAGAAAAAGAAACCTCCAAGAGAGAAAATTTATTTACCTTTAATCCTTAACCTCTTGTAAGTTCTCGTTTCCTATTTGTATTCTAGTTTTTGACTTATTTACCCCTCCTCTACATACTAGCAGTTTAGTTTTGTTTTTTTTAAATTTCCCTACCGAATTTCTCTGTTAGAACTGTTTCCTTTTCATTAAGAGCCGTTTCTAACTCTTCCTTGCTAGATGCTAATATCGCTATATCAACTGCAAATCTAAGCATATCTATCGTTTGTTCCTGGATAGTAATTCTAAATGTCTTTCTGCATTTGACAGTATTCAATCCCTGTTTGATATACAAGTTAAAAATTAACGGGAACAGGGCAAGCCCCGTCTCATACTTTTTCTAATATTTATTTCTCTACGTTCCTACTCTAATTCTACTACTTTGTATAAGTTATGTACTATTCGTCTATCCCTTTCGTCACTGTAGCTAGAGCTGGGCATGTATACTTGTACCATTGCTGTATTTACCGGTTTAGATTTTAATCTAATCATGGGCACTTTTTCGTTCCTTTGTGAGTAGTTTTCTACACAGTGTCCTATCTTTTTCAGCATAACTATTCTCACACCCGTTTTGTCTCTTTCTGATCCTGTATGAATTACCCTAAAGTCTTCGCTCCAAAAATCCCCCGCCTCTGACCACCAAACTTCACTAATCCGTACTAAGTCGCAGTGGCGGCTCGTGAAAGTTGTAAGTCGGTGTTCACAGTACATACATAGTCGTTCCAAAATTATATTGTATTATATGAAATCGTTCATCAACTGATGCATTTAGTATTACTACTACAGTATTACTACTACTCCATTTATGAAAAAAAACTTATTTATACAGAAAATCTATTCTTCTGTTTTTTAGATTCGCAAACTTTCCAATTACTCTATTATTAAAATCGTTTATGGTATTAATCAATTCCTTTTCGATGGATAGCATGGCTAATGCATTTAATCTGCCTTCTGACATAGTGTTTCAAAGAAACGTTTTTATGCCTTGCAACTTTGACAAACAATGTTCTGGTACTGACGTAGTCATGGTTACCAACACTTTTAGTAATTCACTTAACTGGTGGAAAGTGTCTTTATCCAGCTCATTTTCTATGAGAAACTGCAACATTGGTCCAGCTCCAGTAGCTTTCTGCAAATCCTGACGGGTATACAGTACCTCTAATCAGTCCTTAACATGTTATTATTTAAAATGGGTACGCTTCTGCGACGGCTACAAGCTGCTCTACAGGAAAAAATTCTTGATATTGTGGGAGAAAATCCAGCTGAGGGACTGTTACTGTAATTAGGTGATCGGAATATGAAAATCGGGTTTTTATATGACTAATTATTGTGTCACATATTTCTGTAGCACCCGCACCTATATTAGATATCTTGCGTTTCTTATTCTTAGAAACTGATTAACAAGATGTGCTAGTAATATATGTGTTGCTACGTACCTAGACGTAGCCGGAAGAAAAGTAAATACCAACCGCGGAGAGTGGGGGGATTCGTCTACATACCAAAAAAAAACTAAAAAAGAGCACGTCGTCCACGATTATCTATTAAAAATAAAAATAAATTAAAATTTCTTGGTTCACATAGACAAAGAAAAGTATTAAATTTAAGTCATATTGTACAGGACACATTTTATAATGGCTCCACAAAGTGCGCATTTCGTAGCTAACATGTTGTAGCGGGCTACTACTATCGCGTTTCACTGATTTAAAACAAGTAATAACAAGAGTCTTTATTACTCACTGTTCACAAGTCTAATTAACAGTATATGCTTTATTTATAGATGTTTTCAGTCCAATTAACAATGAAGCACTATCACACTAATAAATTTACAAGTACTAATATCTTCTTAAACTACATTCTCAACCATAGGTCTATTAACAACACTTACACAACTATTTATTTATTACACTTTTGTCTATTTATGTATTCTACAAGCTGCATGTACATTAGACACGTTCACATAATATAAATCTATGTAAACTCTCGGACTTCCAAAAGCTTAACTATGTAACTTTATACGATATAATTTATATTAGACATTCTGATATAGACTAACTCTTACATTAATAAGCAGTCTTATATATGCCCTGAATTAAAAAAGATGATTCATTCTCCAGTATAATGCTAGAAAGTTCTAGACTTCTGTAGTATATACGTTGCTTATGGCGCTTGTGTTTTTGACGGGTTGCCTAATAGTAGCTCGCAACAATGTAATAAAGCTAATTAGAAAAAAAGTGATGCTTAGATTTTCTCAATAGCAAGTGTGTTAAATTAAAGTATTCAATGTAGACCAAGTTGTAGTAAGAATTAAAGAAATATAACCAGAAACATTAGCGAAGTTAGCTTTTAAACATGTATGGTGAACGGGTTTCACAACATCAACCGCTGATAAATAATAATCCTCGATGTGCATAAAAGAATACGAGTCACATACCTCTATGCGTCGGGATGCTTATCTTGCAATCCGTCGGGGGTGAATCAGCACAGCAACACCACGGTAGTCAGGATCCATTTGTCCTGCCACCGTAACTGCAGCAGCGGTCTACAGACAAAAGCAGTTGGTCTACGTCAACGAACAGTTGGTCCTACATAAAGAAAGAACTCATTTGGCCTCCAGTTAAGAGCTAAAAAAAGAATCTGATTAGAATGGGTAAGCGCGGGAAACTCACCAATACACGCAAGATACCTCCTACTTGTCGAACAAAAAAAAGTGCATCGCTGTAGAAAATATTTCAACGCACAAGCCCTAGAATTAAATTAAAAATTGGTTCAAATAACACGAGTTTGAACTGCAATCATCGCGTTATCAAAACCCGATTAGCAAAGTGGAAAACACGCTATCAAATAATAGTGGGATCTAATATTTCGACAAGTCTTTAAATGAGAAACACAATAGAAAGCAATTATCCGTTTTTGAAATGTTTAACAGATTAATGGGTACCTAAAACAAGGTTTTGACTATTTAATTATCAAATAAATTTTTGTTTTAGAATGAATAGATTTTGAAGATGTTAAGATTGCGCGTACTTTTGTAACGAGGTAAAAATACAGGATGAAGTTTTGAATAGAAACAGAAGCTAGGTGAATGAAAAACGAATTAGCAGAGAAAAGGACGTATTTGAATCTATCGTCGAAAATAAACGTAACAGTGTTGTTATCTCGAACACCTTGGATATGATTTAAAAATTATGAAACATACTTTTTTAATTTAATAGGATCAATCTTTCTTTGCTGAATTTTTTTAAATAGAATATCCGCATGAAGCATTATCTAATTGTAGAAATCAAGACAACGCACATTCGCTGTTGCTTCAACATGCCAGTAGTCTATAACATTCCCTTTCAGTTTTGTCATCCACACGGTCTGAATTCTGGATTATTTCCAAACATTCTATTATGTCATTTTTGTTCGTATAAAGAGTTTGAACTAATCTAATATTATGTACCCAACGTGTTGGAGTAAGTGACGGTAATCTTTTTTTGCATATTATGTCCAAAAATTTCGTCCTTAGTGTGAATCTGGAAAAAAGCTGAAAAGCCCGTAAGGATTGAAAAAAAAATTCTAGCGGAACGATTTACTGATGAAGCTTTTTGTAAAACTAAATTAAATTGACGAGCGTAACAGTGAATAAAATGTGCTCTTGGATAAACTTTTTTGATTCGGCATTGAACCCTTTCAAACCACCACCCATAACTGCTGCTCCATCGTAACACTGTCCAATTAATTTTTCTTTTTTATCGCGTAAATGAACCTGTAACTCCGATAGTAGTACCTTGCTTAATGTTTCGGCATCTTGTGCTTCTGGATTGAGAAAGCCCCAAAAACGTTCAATAGCAGGTCCATTAAATTCATATCGATAAACTATAACCATCTGTTGAATTGTAGACACGTCCGTAGTTTCATCAACCATCACTGCTAAATAATTTACTTTATTTATTTGTTTTGATATTTTTTCTTTATATACATCCAAAATGCAATCTAGAAGTTCATTTTGAACAGTTTTGGATGTACCCTTGAAAACTGTCGAATTCTCTATATGCTCCCTCATAGCATCATCAACTGATCCAACTAGATTAATTAACCCCCGAAGAATACCAGGGTTATTGAACCCTTCAGTCTCATCATGTCTCCGTAGTACCAATTCAAATACGCCACAAAATTTCACACAATCTGATTCTTATCCACCTGCTTATTATGCTTTCGTATAATACTACGGTAAGCACTATCTAACTATGTGCCTATATTCACACGCCCAAACATATAAAATTCAATACTGGCATTTTTATGAGCATGAGAATTTTCATGCTTTTTAATTTTTTCACTTAAATGATTTAAATCCGCAAAATCAGATTTTGTCTGAACATTAATTTCTTTACTAAAAAGTAAACACGGCAAAGAAAACAACGAATTTTTGTGGTTACAGCCACACAACCATTTACGTTTTTTGTGTATATCGCTATTAAAGTTACGATTATAAACACGCTTTTCAGTTTTTATTCGATTTTCAATTATGAAATCTGGTTGATGTGGACCAAGTTTCTTTATTTTCAATTTTTCTTCATAGGATAACTTTTTATTCAAAATATTCTAACTGAATTTATTATATAATTCAAACCTTCACTCTTCACCTTTGTTCTAATAAATATTAACCGTAAAAAAGATTAATTGAAAAAAGATAGTTACCGAACGATTTAAGTGACTTAATTACACACTAAAAAGTCAAAACGAGTAAACAGAGACTAATTAAATAGCAGCGACATAAACGAAAACAGTAATACTCGTTCTGTCCGAACCCAAACACGGATAATAAGCTGAAGTTCAGGAAATATTTGTGAACCCTCCTTATGTAAAATTGCGTGCTATTTCTCAACCAACCCTATACTCGCAAGGCGACGGTCAGGGCTAAGCATGTGAAACGCGCGTTCGCAGTTCTTGTGTGAACTCAGAAGCTACTTGTAGGTGATCGTTATGGTTAGATTGGCGGCAGCGTTTTCCTACTTTTTATAGCACGTTATATTGTAACTAGCAAAAATTATTTTTTGATAGCCAAGAAGAATAGATGTGTTTAAAATTAGGGTGTTCACGTGAACATGTGAACCTATACACCAGCCGCTACTGAAGTCGAATGCTAACCTATACTTACTAAAGGCCTCACTAATTTCGTTAAACCTATAGTTCGGCTCTTTAGCTCACTGAAGCACGCAAGCTATTCTACCTGTTTTAGTATTCTAGAAGTTCTTCAACGTGCATGTCCGTTCAGAACCGAACGAACAAGTACAGTTGAGAAAATTCAAAAGAGTTTAAAAAATGCTTGGTTAACTATACATGTGATGTGAAATATAAACAAAAAGATAAATACACACACAAATACAGTACACGTATTCAAAGTTCGGCATATGCCAAATACGGTGATTTGACTAACCCAGACGGAGCAGCGTGTGATGTAAATTAGGGATGACCACGGGCCCGGGCTTTGGCCCGGCCCGGCCCGAAGCCCGGCTTGATATTCGGGCCGGGGTTCGGGCCGGGCCGATAAATTTTTTTTCGGGCCCAAGCCGGGCCAAGCACTTGTCGGGCCCGGGCCGGGCCGGGCCAGACTCCTCAAGCTTTTCGGGCTTTTCGGGCTATTTCGGGCCGGCCCGAAGTTTATGTAATGAAATATAAAATTTATTGATTTAATAGTAAAAGATTCCATTTAATGATTTCTTTAGTTGCCTCTTAAGCAAAATTATAATTAACGCTTCTCTTAATATATCACCCAGGTACAGTTATACACATATTAATAAGTGTGTGATAATGGAAGTAAATCGGAAACGAAAATGATTTGATTTAAACCGATTTGTGAATTTCGATTTTTTCGATAAGTAATATTCACTCCTTTCCACTTTTCAAGAAATTTGAAATAAAAATTGTCCGTGTTGTATTTAATTAATTTGAAGGAGTATTGCAACGTATGTTAATTGAGCTGGTTTATTTTATTATACTTATTGATTAACTTAATATTGTGACCCCGCACTGAAGATTATTTATGAATAAATCGAAACCACTCTGTATATGAAAAAATATTAAAAACTCACGATTACAAAAAACCAGCTCAATTATATTTAATTATTTGAATGTATTGTTGCGATCCACTATTAGGCAACCCGTCAAACATACAAACGCCCGGGGCACAGCGTATTCTTCAGCATTCGAGAATCCTTCTACAAAGTTCTAGATAATGAGTCATATCTTAATGCAGGGTATATATAAGGCCGCTTATGAATGTAAGAGTTAGTCTATTCTTGAATGTCTAATATAAATTATATCGTTGTAAAGTAAACGTAGTTGAGTTTTTAGAATATATACATAAATGATATGCTGTGTCTAATGTGCATGCAGCTTGCAGTATACATAAATAAATAGAAGTGTATAAACAAATAGTTGTGTTAGTGTGGTTATTGGACCTAGGGTAAAGAAGTTAGTTTAAGAAGATATTAGTGCTTGTAAATTCATTAGTGTAATAGTGCTTCATTGTTAAGTGGACTGAAAACATCTATAAATAAGGCATATACTGTTAATTAGACTTGTGAACAGTGAGTAATAAAGACCATTATTATTACTTGTTTTAAATTAAAGAAACGCGGTAGTAGTAGCGCGTTACACTGGTGTCAGGCATTTGTGGGGTATATAGTGATTAATTTAAAACACAAGTCTAAAGACATTTAAGTAGTTTGTATATGCCAGTGACAAGAAATCAAAGTAAAATGGAGGCAGACACTTTAATGAATTTCCTCAAGGATTTTAAATCCGGTATGGAGGAAAGGTCGGCTAAACTAGAATTGACACTTAGTGAAAATGCTGAGAAAATGGAGGAGAGGTCGGCTAAACTGGAAGTGACACTAAACGAAAACTTAGTGAAGTCAGTTGAACTGGAATCGACCCTTAAAGAATTTAAATACGGCATGGAAATGACACTTAGTGAAAATGCTGAGAAAATAGAGGAAAAGTTAAGTGAAAATACAGCCACGTTAGAACGAAGATTAATGGAAAGTTCCATTGCATTGAAAGAAGATTTCACTGAACAGGTAAAAACAGTTGAGCAAAAGTTAGACAGTAAATTGATAAAAATGGAAGAAGATGTGATGAGGCTGCAAGAACAAGTAATTTCACTAACAACGCGGCCACTTGAATTGCCAAGCCAAGTTGTTAATCAGAACATTCCAGAAATAAGAACCACGGAAAGAAGCGAGTCAATTCCGTCTAAATTTAAAGTAAAACCACCTACATTCGATGGTAAAACACCTTGGCCCACATATTTGAAACAATTTGAAGCTGCTGCAATAGCCAACGGTTGGTGCAACAAAGAGAAGGCTATCTCTCTAATAGTGGCCCTACGGGGGGAAGCTCTTAACATCTTACAAACGATTCCCGATCACCAGCAGAATAATTACGGCCTCTTAACATCGAAGCTTGAGATGAGATATGGAGACGCTCACCTTCAACAGGTTTACCACGCACAAGTTAAAAACCGCTCGCAAAAGACAAGTGAAAGCCTGCAAGAATTCGAAGCTGACATCGCCAGATTAGTTAGATTGGCATATCCAACGGCACCAGATAGTTTCCTCGAACAACTGGCTGTACAAACATTTGTGGATGGCGTTAAAGATGGCGAAATACAGCAAGCGCTAAGATTAGCACGGCCAAAGATGTTAGATGACGCACTGGCTCATGCGCTTGAATTTGAAGCAGCTAAGCAGACATCACACAGAATGAGTCACAAAGTTCGGTCTGCCTTAGAGGAACCTGATCAAGCGCAGAACAGCATAGAGGAAATAATCAACCGTGTGGAAAAGCTTGAAAGACAACACCCCAGGCGGCTTCCTTTGGCAAAACGTAAGGAAGCCGAGCAAATTATCACCGATATGGAAGAACAGGGAGTGATTGAACCCTCGAATAGTCCATGGGCATCCCCGGTAGTGCTTGTCAAGAAAAAGGACGGGTCGACAAGGTTTTGTGTAGACTACCGGCGGCTTAATAATGTGACAAAGAAAGACAGCTATCCTTTGCCCAGAATTGATGACACCTTAGATACTCTATCCGGATCTAAATGGTTTTCGACCTTGGACTTGAAAAGCGGATACTGGCAGGTAGGCTTGGAGCCAAACGATAAAGAAAAGACTGCGTTTACAATTGGAACTGGATTATGGCAGTTCAAGGTCATGCCATTTGGATTATGCAATGCTCCTGCTACTTTTGAACGATTGATGGAGTCGGTACTGCGTGGACTGTCCTGGAAGACATGTCTGGTGTACCTGGACGACGTGATAGTGTTAGGCCGGTCTTTTGAAGAACATCTTAAGAACCTAGAGGAGATATTCCAAAGATTACGCGGGCAAACCTTACATTAAGCCCCAAGAAGTGCCACCTATTTGGAAAAGAGGTGAAATACCTAGGACATGTCGTCTCAGAGACCGGAATAAGAGCTGACCCTGACAAAATAAAAACGGTACAAGAGTGGCCTACACCAGCAGATATACACCAACTACGCAGTTTTCTAGGATTGTGCACATATTACCGACGTTTTATACTTGGGTTTGCGAACATTGCCAAACCGTTAACAAAATTAACCGAAGATGGACAAGAATATGATTGGAATGACGACTGCCACAGAGCATTTGAACAACTGAAACGGCTACTAGTTACAGCACCAATTTTGAGTTATCCGCGGATGGAGGGAAAGTTTGTGTTGGATACCGATGCCAGTAACACAGCTATAGGAGGCGTTCTTTCTCAAGTGCAGGACGGACAAGAAAAGTTATTGGGTATTTCAGCAAGGTCTTGTCGCGGCCAGAAAGGAACTATTGTGTGACAAGAAGGAGCTGTTGGCCGTCGTCAAATCCGTAGAGCACTTTTATAAGTACTTATACGGCCGTAAATTCCTGTTGAGAACAGACCATGCCGCACTGAAATGGTTACTGCAGTTTCGAAATCCTGAAGGGCAAGTGGCAAGGTGGATAGAGCGGCTGCAGGAATATGACTTTGATACGGAACATCGTGTAGGAACTAGCCATCGGAATGCAGACGCTCTATCAAGGAGACCTTGTCCGATGGACTGCAATCATTGCTCCAAGATGGAAGAGAAATAAGTGTCATCCATAGAATGACGGTAACCGATGATACTTGGCAACTCGAAAGAATACGAGAAGACCAGGAGAATGACGCCGAATTGGGACGTATTATTGAGTGGAAAATAGAGGACAACGACCAGCTTGGGAAGAAATTAGTATTTCAAGTAGGAGCCTGAAGGCATACTGGTCACAGTGGGACTCCTTGATGATGGAAAATAGAATCTTGAAACGACGCCTGGAATTTGAAGATGGCACTGAGAGACTTCAAGTGATAGTGCCGAGAAGCAGAGTGCCGGAAGTGTTGCAGCACTTGCACGATGGTATTTCTGGAGGGCACTTTGGCGTGAAAAGAACTCTCGAAAGAGTGAGAGAAAGATTCTATTGGCTGAACTGCAAAGAAGATGTGAAGGAGTGGTGCCGGAAATGTGAATTGTGTGCCTCTGCAAATGGCCCGGTCTCAAAACGGAAAGCCCCAATGAGACAGTATAACGTGGGGAATCCTTTTGAAAGGGTAGCCATTGATATAGCTGGTCCGTTTCCTGAATCAGAGAAAGGGAATAAATACATCTTGGTTGCAATGGATTATTTTACCAAATGGCCGGAGGCATATGCTATACCTAACCAAGAAGCCGAGACGGTTGCAGATGTACTAGTGAGGGAGTTGTTTTGTCGCTTTGGAGTTCCGTTGGAATTACACTCTGATCAAGGTCGGAACTTCGAATCAGCGTTGTTTCAAAACGTCTGCAAGCATCTTGGAATCAGGAAAACTAGAACCACGCCACTTCATCCTCAATCGGATGGAATGGTTGAAAGAATGAACAGAACGTTAGGAAAGTACCTGGCCAAAGTTGTCTCTGAACATCAACGGACTGGGACCAATATCTACATTTGTTCCTACTGGCGTACCGATCTTCGGTACATGACAGCACAGGATACTCGCCCGCTTGCGTAATGCTAGGACGTGAATTGCGGCTACCATGTGATCTTCAGTTTGGATTTAAACCTGGAGAAGAGATCGCCGGTGAAGATTACGTTAGTAAGCTTCGTGAAAGATCAAATAGTATTCACGAAAACGTCCGAAAGAATATACAGGCAGCAAGCGATCGAATGAAATCACAATATGACACGAGAGCACAAGAAGGTGGTTATCAACCTGGAGATTTAGTGTGGTTGTACAATCCACAAAGAAAACGTGGATTGTCGCCAAAACTACAAAGACAATGGGAAGGGCCGTACGAAGTGTTAAAAGGATTAATGATGTAGTGTACCGGATCAGAAGATCCCTCGTGGTAAACCGAAAGTGGTACACTTTGACCGTTTAACACCCTACACTGGCAACAACCAGGAAGACTCAAATAATGATAATGGTGTTCGGCAAGTTATTAATCATGAGCCAAATGCAGATTTTGAGAGCTTTATGGCGGCGTATGGTGGTTCCGCTAAAGCGAGATTTGGCGTTGTTGTTGAAAAACAGCAAGATCTGTTTAGAGCACCAGAAGAGTATTCCTTGCACATTGCGTAGCTCAAGATTTGGCAATGTCAAGGGAATAGCTGTTGTTTTCAAGAAAAGTTTGGATGTGTGGATGAATTAGTACAACAGCAGCCAACTGTAGGAAAATCTTTGGTTCTTCAAGATAAAAATCGTTATGTTTACTATCTGGTCACCAAAAATTCTTCATGGCAGAGACCTAGTTATGGACATCTATGGGAGGCTTTGCTAAATCTTAAGGCGCAGATGATGGAAAATGGAGTAACGAGACTAGCGGTGCCCAAGCTGGGCTGTGGACTGGATCGCTTGGATTGGAGGATAGTCCGAAATATGCTAGAAGTAGTTTTCCAGGAACCAACGTCCAGGTTCTTGTTTGTTGTTATCAACCGGTTGCCTACCAAGACCATGAAAAGAGTGTTGACTGTTACTTCCAACGACGCGGTGGATGCACCAGAGGAGATAGCTGCCGATACCGTCACCAGTCATCGAATTGGCGTCAAGATGGATTTACAGTTACGAGACGTAACGATTTTAAAGAGGGGGCAGTGTTGCGATCCACTATTAGGCAACCCGTCAAACATACAAACGCCCGGGGCACAGCGTATTCTTCAGCATTCGAGAATCTTTCTACAAAGTTCTAGATAATGAGTCATATCTTAATGCAGGGTATATATAAGGCCGCTTATGAATGTAAGAGTTAGTCTATTCTTGAATGTCTAATATAAATTATATCGTTGTAAAGTAAACGTAGTTGAGTTTTAGAATATATACATAAATGATATGCTGTGTCTAATGTGCATGCAGCTTGCAGTATACATAAATAAATAGAAGTGTATAAACAAATAGTTGTGTTAGTGTGGTTATTGGACCTAGGGTAAAGAAGTTAGTTTAAGAAGATATTAGTGCTTGTAAATTCATTAGTGTAATAGTGCTTCATTGTTAAGTGGACTGAAAACATCTATAAATAAGGCATATACTGTTAATTAGACTTGTGAACAGTGAGTAATAAAGACCATTATTATTACTTGTTTTAAATTAAAGAAACGCGGTAGTAGTAGCGCGTTACAGTATCTTTTGTTGGAAAACATACCGAATATAATGCGGTTAGGTTTTTATAGCTTTAAATAACATGGATATAGAAAATTAAAATATAAATACTAAATAATATTCTATGTTGCGGCTCCTAAAAAGGTATAAAGAAAAATCGTGATATTATAAAGGGTATATACAAAAATAACGGAATAGAGTAAATCTGCTATCTGCAGAGCTAAGGCCAATAATGGATACCCAGAAAATTTATAATTTGCATTTTAGGTCGCATATTTTAAACAGCTGTGGTAGTTGGTACATGCGGTAGTAGTTCAATTTTAGAGATTTTTGCTTCATCGAACTTAATCCTATTAGGACTTCTTTTCATCAAATTTTGCAAACCAGCAAGGAATGTACCTGATTCTAGCGTGCTTCAACAAAAGCCGTGTAAATTTGGATTTATCATTTCAAACGGTATTATTATGCCTTTTACGTATTAGGCGGCATGCGCCTGTGTTTCATGCTGAAATTTATTCTTATTTTGGTAGGTCTTTGCAATTTTTTCACTTCCTTTGCACTTAGAGTTGCTTGACCCATGAGACAGAAATTTATTGCAGGTGCGACTATTTTGGATTCTTTCTTGATAAATATAAATAAGTTGAATTTCGTTTCTGCACTCTGACTTAAATCATAAAGATTTCTTTATTTAGTGCACTGTTTTAAAAATATTACAACCAAGATTCTAAATTTTGAGCTATCCGTTTTCAATCACAATGTCGGATTTCAATAATGAGGATAGCGTGGGGTATCTAGATTATCAACCTCGACAAAGTGAATCGGTAACTGACAACACACAATTTGGAGACATAGATGAAAGTTCGCGAAATATACATTTAGTGTCAGACAATTCTAAAACACGGAGCAAATTTAGTAAGTCTTTGAGTTTCCCCAATTTCAAAAAGTGTGAAAACTGCAAAATGTAAGATATGCAAAAAGAAAAAGTACGATCAAGAACTTAAAGTGAAAAAATTCAACTGCATCCAATCTTAAAAAGCATTTAAAAATAAAACATTTAAAGGAATATCGAAATCTCTATCCGCAGACTGAAGACCGAGCTGAAAATGAAGTTGCAGGTAGATCTAGTACAGTGTCTAACCAAAAAACCATTTCGGAAATGTTGCAGTGCAAGGTAAGTGTGAAACCTACTTTTTCATTTTTTAAGAGTTAAGAAAATTCTATATAATTAACCATATAACCGTAACAATCAATACAATGTTATCCAATAATGCCTGTTTTTATGTCTAAAAAGTACCACACATGTGTGTAGTAACTATCACTGCTAAGGTGTCAGGTCAAAGAACCTCATTTTTAAATTGGTTTTATGTTTGTTATTATTTTATTAATAGCTTTAATTGGACATTTTTTACTTCCGTTTTATTGCAATCGCCAGCATAGTAAAAGCTTTTAAGTGAACCTAAATAAAAAAACCATCGACAAAACCTGTAAAAACAGCCGCAGATAAACCAATGGATAAAAAAGTTGTAAAACTGAAAAAAAGTCGCTGATAAGAGAAATTAATTATTATCCTTTAAACTGTTTAAAATTCTTATATTGCATTCGAATTGTCTAAATTATAGTGTAAGTAAGTAGATGTAAAGTAATAACTAATTAATTTTTTCATATGTATTCCAGTTTCGAACTCTCGGCAGATAAAGCACGTTACCAGTTATTTTATTAATCCAATATGAAAAAATTATTATCAAACACGCCATAATAATACCACATACAATATTCAAACTTTATTTACAAATTACTGTGCATACATAAATAAAGTACATGCGCAAATAAATGTAGTTTTCTTTTCCTATGCATTATCCCGCGACTGGTTTATGTACAGTCTATACTTTCCGTCATCTTTTTTTTCCCTCAATTTTCATCCGTCGAATTTTTTCCTATTATATGCGGCTTATTTTGGGGTTTCTCCAGTTTTAAATAAATAATGTTATACAGCTTACCTATTTACATAATTTAGGGAAATAAAAATTGGGTTTTAATATATAGAATGTAGAATCTCGCAGGACTACGTTTTTTTATAACAAGTTTCGGGATATCGAGTGAGAATTGTAAAAAAGTGGCGTGAATGTAAAAATCAATATAATATAGTGATGGACACGAACTAGGTACGGTTCGGTTAAAGGTTCGGTTCGATTTTATGAACCGAACCAGACTTTTTTTCTAACTGAACATAGAATCGCACTGGTAGGTAAACTTTTCAAGCCAAACCACATACTCAAGGTTTGATTTCTATTCGGGGCAAAAGGTTCGATTTTTAAATACAAATTTAGTTTAAAAGTTTTCACTTTGAGCGTTTCAATCTTAATATCCCCACAAATGCACATTTTAAAAATCACTATAGTCGGAAGCACAATGCTTAAGGTTATACATCTAGTGCAACAAAATAAATTTTCCCATCCAAGCGGCAAGCAGCACGCTGTTGGGTCAAAAAGTTTTTGTTTTTTTTAAACAGGTGAAAAACTTATTCCCATTTGACACTCTGCGGGATGTATAATTAATTGCTTACTTAATATTTACTTATATAACCATATAGAAACACTTAACAGGATGCCCCGACGACAAACTTTCATTAAAGAAATCTCAAAACTTATAATTCCTGAAAAATTGAAACGTTGCATATAAGGGTTGCCTAATAAGGCAAATTTAGCTAAAATATTTTTATCGTTGTGAAACTTCCGATTATATCGAAAGTAACTGTCAATTTCATTATTTTAAATGGCATACTCCACATTTTATTCCTTATTTCAATAGTGCGCGAGTAGATTATTATTTTGATATTAGGGTTTGTAAAACTATTTTCAATTGTTTTGCTTCCAGAAATTTTTCTCCTAAAAAGTGCACTTTGGAGGATCAGAGAAATGGTATTAATAAACATTTTTTTAAAACGGTTTATACGTTGTGTTTGCATAACACCGTAACAAATGTTTCTCAATCTCAATAAAAACAATAACATAGTTTCTACAATTTAATAACGCGAATTAAAAAACTAATAATAAGTTAGAATAAGCAATGAAATTCTTTAACAAATATTTGTACTTTGCTTGAGCTCAATTTATTAAAAAAATTATGTATAACCTTAATTTCTCCAATACCATAAACGAAAGTAAAATTAAGGAAAATTAAGCACAAACCGAAATTTTCCAAATAACTGATTATACTTTTATGCTCGTTCATGTCGAGATATAAAAAAATGGGGATTCAATTATAAAAATTACATTTTTCAATTCGGAATTTTTCACCTCCTAAAATTGTAAAAACTATTTTATTGTTTTTAGTGAAAAACATTTTTTAAGGTGTAATGAAAACACGACTTATAATCCGTTGTGATTAAATGTTTATTAACACGATTTTTTAGATCAATAATTCCTGGATGCACAACAATTGAAGATACATGCACTTAAATCAAAATAACCATCTGCTAAAGCATCATTCATATATGGAATAAAATACAGGATGAGCTATTTAAAATAATTAATATGACATATTTGCAAGACTTCAAAACTATTTTAGCTATAGTTTCGCCTTGTTCGGTAACTCCTACGCAAAGTTTCAATTTGCCAGCAAAATTGTAGTTTTCAAAATACTTTTAATGGAAGTTCGGTGTGGGACATCCTGTATACATGTCTTTTTTCATATTAAAGAGCTAGATTATTTGTAATTATATGTTATTGTTTTACTTAATACGTAGCAGATTTTCTATATACGGCGAAAGCAGCGTTTCCATACTTTTGAAGAATCCTGCATATATTAATATTGAACATTTTTATAGATAAGATTGTCGGCCTTTCTTTCTTAATAATTAAAATTTCCAGTAAAGCATGCGACAAAAAATATTCATAGACAACAAAGTAATGTCTACCTGATATGACAGACTTGAATAGTCAATTCTCTGAATGAATGCTAGCACATTATCGAAACGTAGACCTATACACAAGCAATCTGTAAAATGGAAATTGGCAACGTTCTTTGTTTAGAATATGGGGAAACAATATTCAGTCAAATTTTGAATACTTTCCTATAAATATGTTACTATATACTAGTAGTAGTACATGAGTTCTAAAATGCATTTTGTTACTTAAGGTTGAAGTTTGACGCAAACCACCTTCTATTTTGGATTGCCTGTGCAAGTGTGCATCATCTCCAAACACTTTTGGGATTATTCGAGGTTAAAATGATACTATAAACTATAATTTATTAAAGTTGATATATTCAACTTTTGTAGAAAATACATATATTAACAAATGATACTTTCCATTTGGATGTTAAAAAATCTATACATCACTTAAGGTTTTAGTTACGTTCCGGCCCGAATCGGCCCGGCCCGGCCCGAAACCCGGCCCGAAATTCAAGCCGGGCCGATGCGTTTTGGTTCGGGCCGGGCCACCGGGCCGGGCCGGAGTAAATTATTTCGGGCCGGGCCGGGCCGCATCTATAAGCCCGGCCCGAATCCATCCCTAATGTAAATTCTATTCCAAATGTTGGTTCTGATGGTGACGTCTGCGTGACATATCAAGCTGGACTTATTCAGGATAGAAAGGTAATTGCTTATTTGAATTCAATGGCGTGCTGGAAACCTGCATTCGAGCCAACAACACAGAGCCATTTTTCCCCTACACATTCCGAAAGTTCTGAATTGGCACAGTTTTAAAGTATAGGTTTCCTCTTTGTTTAAATTTTTATAATCTGAAAGTAATGACAAAAACTTTTGTTGAGTTTTTAAACAGCTAAGTTTGGAATAGTGTTAAGTTATTGTTTCTCTAAACTGATTAGTCCTGTTCACATACGCTGTCAGATTCAACAGCGCGTTCAGTTTCGTGGGCTCTTTCTTGGAGTGCTTCACGATGAAGACATGGATCTGGTGATGTCCATTATTACGCTGAATGCAATACGACACCTAGCGAAGATGACTGGGATAGGATGTCCATGCTTTGGTATCCTGTGGCTGGAAAGTGGAGATGTTGAGATACGGGCGACATCCTTGGTTGGTAGAAATTAGAGCGCGTTGATAGCAGAATGTTCCCAATCCTGGCGTTCATGTTGGCGTCACATGCTCTAGGAGGTGGACCTGAGGGCTTCGGAGTTGGAGAGGATCCAAGGTGTGCTATGGCGGGCTTTTGTGTCTGTAGTGTGGTTATTAGAGTCTACTTTATTTTATCCCGCTAGAATTTAATAGTCATAACAAGATAATATTAAGGAAATCCCTTAGTTGACGAGGAGCTTGATGACTTCCGTCATGCACTATCCTTAAGTTCTCTCAAATGAGTTTTATAGCGTACCAACCCATATCTCTTAATTAAAAAATAAAGTTACAAATTTAACAAGAAAACAACAGTGTTAAATCCCAGCCTGTAAACATAAAATTAACGTATTAAATTGTCCTCCAAAAAAAAACCCAATTCTTTAACCACGTGAATATTACCAACCCAAACCCCTCCCCCCGCACCAAAAATAATCATTTTGTCACAACCAATCTGGGTCATTCGGAACAAAAGGCAATGTCTCATTTATTACGGCCATTTATTCTAACATAGTGCAGTAATGTTTAGATATAAATAGATACGAATCAATATGGTAGCTGCCTGGGACCACGCCACCTGTGCACCCTTCTACACCAAAAAGGGGCGGCAACTCATCAGACCATCTCGTCCAACGGCGAAAACACACAGTGGTGTCCTCCAATAACAAAAGGGGCGGCAATCCCACGAGTAGTTAGGTAGATCGACGGAAGAAGCACATAGTGTGTGCACGAAATTGTGGAGATAACAACAAGGGAAATGTTAAAGTTGTCATAGTACAGAAAGAATCGAGTAAAATGACTCGTTTTCTAGCAAGGCTTTACTACAATCCTCGCGTTATCAAATGCGATTAAAACTGGAAAATACGCAATCAAATAATAGTAGGCGACCTAGGTTCGACGCGTCTTGAGATTGGAAACCCAAGAGAAAGCAATTATACGCGGTCGTAATGTATAAGAAGTTAACGAGTACCTACAACAGCATATAAACTATTTAATTACAGCATAGACTTGTTGTTTCCAAGCAAGTAGATTTAAGTTGAGGAATTATTAGAAAGCGTATTTATTATTAATTATGTTGGTGGATTTAAAAGTAGAACCGGAATTTATTCGAGCGGGTATTGAATTAACAAGGGAAAACAAGGTATTTAATGTATGTTGAAAATAAAAGTAACACCTTTTTTTAAATTACCTAATGAAATTAATAATTTTGAAAAAATAGCATAGCAAATTTTTAACACAAGCAATGATTTAGGTAATGTAATGATATTCTAACAGTAAAAATTCTTTCAATTTTTCGTAATTTAATTTTAAGTCCAAGGTTACCTTTTTAAATTCAAGTATTTGCTTCGTAGACGAGTTACTTGGAAACAGCTGTCGACGGGTCAAATCCTTAAGCTAATCGCTTACCTTGCTCGTTGATATAAATTCATTTTGAGCTCTATGGCTTAAATACGATTCGTGGTAAGGTCTCGTATGTTTTGAGTTAATCCATTTTTGTATGATGTGATTATGTCTTGCGACAAGGTTCACAATCTGTATATAGTTGCTATCCTTTTTATTATCACCTCTAAATGCTATTCCTTGTCTTGCTATTGTGCGTACAATATCTCCTAAAATTTTGATCGTCTGCGTATTAAATTCTAATTCTGCCCGTTTCTCAATTTGGACTTTATACCCTGTCTTATTAATAAGTGTATCAACATGCCGATCATTTAATATAAAATGACCTAAATCTTGTAATGCTGTCTTGCGAGATGAGGCGGCTCCGTCGCGTAGTGGTATGTGTGTGACTACTACGCCCAAGGTCCCGGGTTCGAATCCCGACACGGTCCGCTTGAAAAATGTTAGGCGAGCATTTTTCACAAAAATACACCCTCGTTCGGATGAGAGGTAAAAATGGAGGTCCCGTGTGTGAGTGTTGTCACGCACGTTAAAGATCCCTACCTTGCTTGGAACAGCAAGGGTTCGGCAAAATTCCAAATTTTCCAGGTAAAAAAAACTCGCTTCCTGGCCAATGTAGTACCTTCGGGTGGAGCATTGGAAAATCACATGTAATGTCTTGCGAGATTCGGATTTAAAATGTTTTTCCAACTTCCCACTTTCATTTTTGCCACGACTTCTCATTTTATGCCAAGTTCTTATGCCTTTAGTAACCCACGAGTTATCGCATTTTTTTCCTCCAGGTCCATTAGGAAAAAGACAACTCGCAAAACAAAATGCTGCGTCATTTTCTATGATGTATTCTAAATTGTGATAAGTGTCGTACCGTTTTGCAGAGAATTTACACGGTTTTTCCTTAGGAATACTTTCATGTACCGGAAACGTACTTAGTTTTGGCTGACATGGACCAAGTTATACTAAATATTCTCTTTGAAGGTCCGATAAAGAAATTTTGCGTTTACTTGGGTCATGATCTACGAAGTAGTCTACTGCCTAAACTGGAACGTTTTCATTTCTATTCATAATTCCTTCTAATGCTTTTTCACAATTTAGAAGAGTAGTTGTGCTAGAATCTTTAATAGATCTTAAAATATCAATTGTTTCTGTTAGAAATGTAACAGAATACGTGGCTTCTGCGCTTTTAATTTTCTCTAGTGGTATTCTACATGCATCCATTAGTTTGACGAAGGCCTCCAGTTGTCCAGCACATACCGCATACGAGATATTCTCGAAAGTTTCCTTAAAATTGGTCATATTTGATTGATGCACACTTTCATTTATTTGTTCAGTTGTTGGTAAAGAACTATGGTCCTCAGGACTCGTATCCGTAACTAATTCAACGCTTTCGAGTAAATCATTTTCGTTTCTTGAGTTATCTTCATTTACATGGTGTTTAAGAATTTTAGATGTTTCTTCATTTACGTTTTGGTCTCCATATTGGACTCTGTTATTCGGGCACCAGTGCTCTTTATCCGTTGCAATTTTCAATGATTCTGATCCCGACTCGAAGTTGATGGTTGAGGTTCCTATTTAAAAAATAAGTAAATGTAGAGCAACATATTGTAGCGGGCTACTACTACCGCGTTTCACTAATTAAAAACACGTAATAACAAGAGTCTTTATTACTCACTGTTCACAAGTCTAATTAACAGTATATGCCTTATTTATAGATGTTTTCAGTCCAATTAATAATGAAGCACTATCACACTAATGAATTTACAAGCACTAATATCTTCTTAAACTAACTTCTTAACCATAGGTCCGTTAACAACACCAACACAACTATTTATTTATTACACTTTTGTCTATTTATGTATTCTACAAGCTGCATGTACATTAGACACATAATATGGACTTCCTAAAGCTCAACTATTTAACTTTACACGATATAATTTATATTCGACATTCTGATATAGACTAACTCTGTACTTCATCATCGGTCTTATTTATACCGTGAATTAAAAAGGATGACTCATCCTCCAGTAATTGCTAGAAAATTTCCGGTCCATAAAGAATATACAGTGCTTGCGGCGCTTGTGTGTTTGACGGGTTGCCTAATAGTAGCTTGCAACAATATTGTTTTGCAAAGTTTTTTTTAAATATACCTGCACTATAATACCAATTTAAAGAACTAATTAGCGTGCGTAAATTGATCTTTATCGCACTCGTGTTCTAAAGGTTGCTAAGCAACAACATCTACAACTTTATATTCACTTGGCAAATTATATATGTCAAACGTAAATATTTAACTATGCTCATAAATGTCAATTAAATGAACTGTCAAACTAATTGCAAACCACAATTATTTCCATGACAACGTAAATTGAAACGACCAGTAGTCTACTTCACGAAATAGATTAAGATAGATTCAGTGATATTTAAACCTTTATGTCAAGTTTTAATGCAGGTATATACAGTGTGTCCAAATTTCGAGTCTCTACATTGTGATTTCAGTTATTATAAGGGATAGAAATTGGGTTAAATGGGGAAAGATTTGGAGGAATTCAGGCCAGTTTTGTATACGTTTATAAAATTGGTGTAAGTTGTCTGGTTTTGGAGATATTCGAAGAAAACTAAAAATGGCGGATTTTGTTTTTTGATAATAAAACATGAATCATAAGTCGCACCATCACAAGACTTGCACATTATTAAGACACTTTTCTAAAAGGAGTATTTTAGCATAAACAGAATCATTCGACTGTCTTTTGTTTTCGAGGAAACGCCCACAACTTTTGTTTTTCTTATGGCCGCCATTTTGAATATTAAGTAAATGTTATGCGCCTTAAAATTACCTTTTCAACGATATGCCACATGTCTATAAAAAATGCAAAAACTATCCTAAATTTTAAAAATAACTAAATTTGTATGTTCTATAACGTTTGGTAATCCCAACAGGGCAAATATTTGATTTCTACTTTCCAAACAGTAGTAGTAGTAGTAGTACCACATACATTTTGTTAAATAGAACTCGTAAAGTATTGGATATAAATCTTAAAATTAACTTAAACATAAAACTGTAGCCTATCTTATCTAATTTAGGGAACAAAATTAAATGTGACCGAAACAGCAAACTATCATCTATATTCCTTCCCGTAGATGCTGAAAATGCTGTCCGTTTGCATCACGGCACATTCGACAATTAATTAAAACTTTCCGTACAACTCTGCTTAACGTGCGCCTATTTATAGAGTTAAGAACGTCACGGACTCTTTCCTGCAGTTCGTTTATATTATGAGGCGGTTCAAACTCATATACCTCATTTTTAGCAAAACCCCATAAATAAAAATCAAGTGGTGTAAGATCTGGTGATCTTGCCGGCCACATAATTGGTCCACTATTGCATATAATATTTTGGCCAAAATGTTCAGCTAAAAGGGCGCTAACTTCTCGGGAATTGTGAGCTGGACAACCATCTTGCTGAAACCATAGTTTTCGAAAATCATCATCATTTGGTACAAGTCCTCTAATAGCTGGAATTATTTGGTCTCTTAACAATTCCGTATATCTGGCGCCATTGAGGTTATTGACAAAATAAAAGGGTCCAATCAAATTATTACCTATAAAAGTATTAATTTACTAAAATATTTATATCATAATTAACTACCTAAGATACCACACCAAACGTTAAATCCATATCTCGTTTGAAATTTGCGTTGCGCCGTCAGATGATGATTTTCAGTGCTCCAGTGATGCGTGTTATGTTTATTGAACACCCCGCAATTGGTAAACCGCGTTTCGTGTGTCCATATTATCAATTCTGGAAAGTGCGGTTCTTCCTCGCATTTTTGGATGTACCAATTACAAAAACGCATTCGTCTGGCGAAATCTTCTCTTTTGAGGCCTTGGACAATAGTAGGTTTATAAGGATGAAACTTTTCCTTTTTTAAAATATTATGAACAGTTGATTTTGGAATATTAAGTTCACGGCTTACAGATCTTACGGATGTGGACGGATTTCGTGTTACCGCCTCAGTAATGCTTAGAACACGTTCCCTATTGTTTAAGTCGTATTGTTCCCTAGTCTGTTCAAAAGCACCATAATTCAGTAAATTCATTACAATTTTTCTGAAGTATGTTTTATGCGGTTGTCGTCTTTCTGGATACAATTCCAAATATCTGGCGGATGCCGTATCAGCGTTCCGAAACGATTGTAAATAAGTATTTAGCATATCAAACTTTTCCTCATTCGAAAACTTGTAGACATGTGCCATTTTTAAATTAAAATGCAGCACCACCGGCACCAAAACTTACAACACACACAAGTTTATCTAAATTTTAGAATTTGTTTGACATATAACTGTAATTCAATTGTTTGGTTTTGTCACATACCACCGCCTACTATTATAAAACGATATCATTTTAACTCTAGTACCACCATAATTAATAATTTCTGACAAATGCTGTTTGTGTACATTATAAAATGTGTATTGTACTTTTCATAAAGTAGAAATCAAATTTTTGCCCTGTTGGGATTACCAAACTTAAAGAACATACAAATTTAGTTATTTTTAAAATTTAGCATAGTTTTGCATTTTTTTATAGACATGTGGCATATCTTTGAAAAGGTAATTTTAAGGCGCATAATATTCACTTAATATTCAAAATGGCGGCCATAAGAAAAACAAAAGTTGTGGGCGTTTCCTCGAAAACAAAAGACAGTCGATTGATTCTGTTTATGCTAAAATACTCCTTTTAGAAAAGTGTCTTAATAATGTGCAAGTCTTGTGATGGTGCGACTTATGATTCATGTTTTATTATCAAAAAACAAAATCCGCCATTTTTAGTTTTCTTCGAATGTCTCCAAAACCAGACAACTTACACCAATTTTGTAAACGGATACAAAACTGGCCTGGATTCCTCCAAATCTTTCCCCATTTAACCCAATTTCTATCTCTTATAATAACTGAAATCACAATGTAGAGACTCGAAATTTGGACACACTGTATATTAAAAAATAGCGTATGATACGCCGCTTCGCATCGTGCCCTCACATGTTGCGCGTGCTTTAAAGGCTCGCTTATAAAATTGAATCATAATATACTATATTATCATGAGATATTGATTTGATTAAAAGTTAACAACATTATAATATAGTAAACGGTACTACTGTCACACAAAAGTAGATGAAATGCTTATTCAAAATGCAATTCGGCTTATTTGGTTTAAATAACAATATTGTATTAATATCTATATATCTACCTGCGTCACCGTTGTAGCAATTAGCTGTTTTGTATTTTCTGCTTTTTGGCTGCCAGAAATGGATTTTCAGGAGCAGCATCTTTTACTCGGACCGGTTTTCCATCATGACATTTAGTCTGATGTCTTTTGCTGTAATCACTATCAAACACACTTCCACATAATGTGCATTCAACTTTAATGCGCTTTTTCTTAGAATTCATAGCAAATGTTTTTGTATAAACACACCATACAATTATTGCAACTAGCTGTACACTGTGCTTTAGAATAAACTATTATTATAAGGCCGTATGTGTGCAACCGTAAATGTTTCTGCAATTATAGATAATAAAAATATAAGTGTCAACCGGCGACTATTTTAGCAGCTTAGTTTCGACCTTCGGCATACCGATCCGAAAGGGTTCAATTGTGGAGAATGTAAGTCAACGACTGACGCCAAGAGACTGTCGACGACAGTCTGTGACAACAATATAGAGGCTTTAGGTTCACGTTTAAGTATAGTATTTCTACATTTAGGTTGTATAATATGAAGTTCTTAGTAGCTTACTAAACGAACTCTATTTTGAAAATTGACTTATTCAATTTAAAAGAAAGTAAACGTTTCTGTTTTTGTATAGACAGTTTTGTTACGTATTTCTAGTAGACGCCACGTTGTGCGTCAAAGTTATGTCACGGTGGCTCGTAGCCGTGCGTAACAAAAAAAAATCCAAGAAAAAAACAGTGACCGGGCTCAATCGGAGAGTAGGGGTTGTAGAAAGCAGACCAATCTAGAAGGGACGCGGTTGTCAGGAGTTAGTACCAGTACCTGCCATAGAGAAATTAGAATAGTAAACCTGAAAGAAAAACAAATTAGTCCTGCAAACCTGAAACAGAGAAAAAGCATAGCCTATGGATCAAGTATAAATTGTTCAATACTTTATAGAATAAATAAGAGCAACTGTTTAGATAAACTCTATAATCTAACAACAGTAATAGCAGTACAGAAAAATTCTGAGTACAAAGTGAGACCATATTGGGGAGTAGCAGAAACGTTTCATCACACACCAATTAAACATAATTCAGGTAAAATGTAACAACAAAAATATAAATAGGTAAGACATAATTAATCTAAGTAATTTAAAAATTTTTTTAGCAAAGACATAAATAAGTAGATAAGCACAATTGTTCTGAGTCATTCAGTATGGTTGATTGTTCGTTATAAATAGGTAAGACATAATTAATCTAAGTAATTTAGTAAAATTTTTAGCAAAGACATAAATAAGTAGATAAGCACAATTGTTCTTTTTTTTTTGTTATTAAATAGCGGGCAAGTCTATGGAAAAGGTATCAGACCGACAAGGAATATTGCAAAAACAAACGGGTAGATATTTACAGTAAGAACAAATAGGAAATAGTGCAACTTACACAAAGTCCTTCAGTACCACTTCCTTGCCATTGCAGTGTGGGATCCACGATGTCTGACACTGACGAAGCACTGCACCCTAGACTGTGAGGGTGTTGATAGAACTTATCACAACTTACCCTAATCACACTGACTGATTTCACTGGGGTTAGCAGCGGACCTTATCACGCGAAGGAACTAGGTATATTAGTTGCATAACCATACAAAAAGCAGCGAGGAACTTCAACCACTACTTTTGTATACCGGTAGTCTGTCACAGTTTAAATATCCCCAGACAAAGCAAGCAACAAAAGCCATAATAAGTAAAGCACATGTATCACTAAAGGGAGTCCGTAACCATGTCCTTAAAACCCGCGTGCATCGAGTTAAAAGCAGAACGAAACAGTATCTGTAACGTAATTCCTATATCGGAACCCAAAGACCAACTACGACTCCGCGACAGTTAGTTCTACGGCTTTTTCTTTCATAAGAAAGACGACTAAAAACGTTTAGTAGACACGCGTAAACACTAAAGCCGTACGTCGAAAGTTCTTCGAACACACGTGCGTCGAGTTTCATCAACTTTACCACTCTTAGTTCAACCAGAAAAACCGTATCTTACACTTAATTTTTTGACATCTCGCAAGCAAGAACAAAACACGACCCTCTTTTGTTTATATCTAATCCTACTAGTACAACTTCTAATCGCCTACCTAGACTGTATATCCACATATTAATTACAGCGGGTTTATTTATTAATGACAAGTAGAAAGTAATTTTACGAGTATTCCAATTTACAACTAAACCATCTTTTAAAATTAATACCGGCGAGTCAACTTGCATATCAATCTGAAAACTAGGCGGAAGTATTTACTTTATACAAACCGCGATCCAAAAACGATGTATTTTAAGAATTAAGTAGACTAAAAATGTTAGACCACCAAAAATGCACGTTACAAGTTCTTTGTTTACTAAACCAATATTTCAACTAGCGTAGTCATCAACTTACATCGAGCAGTAAATTTCCTACAAAATTTCCGACTCATGGAAACATTTTTCGACTGACCAATTCAGGGGGGGGGTCGCACCCCGGACCCCCCCACTCGGGGCGGCCCTAACGGGTGTTATAGTAAACTTGCATCATAAGGACTTAATGACATTTTTAATGATTGCTTTAAGGTGCTTAAAATTAGAATAAAAACAGTTTGAAAAATTCAATTTAATTGAAATTAATATTACACTTTGCGGTGAGTTTATTAAAGCATCCAATTCTGAACACAACCGGTACAGTAAAACTATTTCTAAAGTTGAGGTTACAATGTTGGTGTGTAAAACCTCTGAAGTTGCCAGTAAAGTGGTCTCTAACGATGATAGCGTTTTCAGAAAATGCATTTTCACATATAGAGCAATGTGTTGCAATAATGTTTACATGAGATTCAATCATTGGTTCAATATGTTTGAATTTACTTTGAACAAATTTGGCAATTCCCACTATTTCGTTTGAAAACCAATCTATACAATCTTCCCCCAAATAATTTTTAAAAAACGACAACGATTCATCATAACCACATTTTAAATAATAACCAGCACTAAGAGCTTTATGATGTTGATACTTTAAAGTGCTTGGAATATTTTGATAACTATGATTTCTAACAGGCTTTAAAATAGTCTCAAAATCGGAATAAATCATAAAAGGTACTTTTTGCTTATAAAAATGATTCTTAAATTCAACATGATGATACTAGGATATAGAATCTTCAGATATTTACTATTTCACAATATTTAGGGTGATCATTTAATTTGTCGAAGGTGTCAAAGTAATTCAGACCCCGATCACAAATAAATTTTTTATTTTTGTTTATTTAGTTGATTGACAATAAGGCGCCATAAGTTTTTTATCCAAACATAATGGTACTTTATTTCAACATTTTTAAAATCCTGACTTGAAGCATTATAATCGTTTACGTTTGGAAAATAGTAATAATGAATTATGAGTAAATTTACATGTTTCTCAGTTTTCTGCAGAGTAAGCCATGTTGGCACCACAGTATAGAACAACTTTTCGTTAGCGCAACTTAACTACAAAATGTATACATTTATGGAAATTTTATTCATATTTTCAAATTTTGAAATATTTTTAATTGACTTTGGCATTCCCAATCCTTCAACATACAAAACTAATCTGTAGTTGTTATACTTCGGTTCTAAACTCTAACGTATACTTTTAAAGTCCCGATGCACAATGTATAAGAGCCACTACGACAGTTGGTAACAATAATAAATACATGCATAATGTTGCGCAACAAGGTGTTACGTCATATTTATGATTC
This sequence comes from Platerodrilus igneus, assembly GCA_036346225.1. Classification (NCBI taxonomy): domain Eukaryota; kingdom Metazoa; phylum Arthropoda; class Insecta; order Coleoptera; family Lycidae; genus Platerodrilus; species Platerodrilus igneus. The sequence goes on from JARFIW010000791.1 coordinate 1,447,631, forward strand.
AAATTATTATCACATGCAAAAAAAGATAAAGGCACTTACGTAAAATGCAGAGCTCCTTCACAACATGGCAGCTATTCTCACGCTAGTTGGGCGCTATGGGCGTGGGTTATCCTTTGCCCCCTTATAACGGGACGTGGCGCTCGCAATACAATGACAACGAGCAAAGGGGGATTTCAAATTGAATTCTAATTTACACTAAAATCGCTAATGAGGTAAGCAAGGTAAATGCTTATCGGGGCAGTCGGAGCAATCAGCTTCAATGTACCCTGAGCTAACCCAGTACCGAGGCGGGGAGTGGGGTAAACCATCAACCAAACCTCTTACCAAAAATGAGCGCCACCTAACTCTAACAGCTGGGCTCCGACGGAACTGAGATAGGAAATTCCTAACGATCACAAATAATACCCACACAGCATACAATCCAGCTAACATACGTTGACACACAGTAATGTAGACCTCATAGCTATTCAATACATTTACTATACAAGAATATATCAAATTAATAACAATAAACACATGTACTATAATTTAATTAATAACTGGACTTACCCACTTGTTATGGTGCAACTTTAACGATACATATACCAATACATCGGTTGACTAATTTTAATTTTACTTTAAAATCAAATATTAACACAGCCAACAAGGCAACATAAATCTGCGACCATACGGCCGGTTTAAAAAGACTATTACGCAAATAAGGGTTTGCACTAGGATCCTAGTTGGATAACCCTTAAGTACTGAGGGTATCTGCAATAATACCTGTAATAATAATAGTAGGCGGGGTCGTTGGCTTAGTTTTACATACTCTATAAAGTATTGTGAATATGCAATGATCAACACCCTAAACTAGAACCCAACCCTATTATAGTAAACCCAATAATGTTACAATGTAATTCACCAGCATGCAAAGTCAACCAAACGGTTGCGATGATAAAAATAAGATATGGAACGGACTCACCAACTGCTGATGTGGATGGCGATGTTCCAGCTCAAATGGCGCGTGCAGGTAGAATATCGCTACCAATTATCTTGCATGGGTCCACTGGATCCTTACTTGTAAACATCTTTTCCTTTTCATTACAGATGTCACATCTAGAACTTGAAATTCAACATATCGGTTACAACGGTACTAGAACATAGAATAGCAGAACGTGGGACGTGAAATGTAGCACGTGGAACAAAACGTAGAACATAAATCTTGAATGGAACTAGACTAGACTTGAAGCAGAACTTGAAGTAAAATCTGAACTAGAACTAGAACCCTAAAATATAATCCCCTAACTACAGTCAGTAAAATCGCGGTTTACTTACCGATCCACAATCGGGTTCAATGCACAAACAACCAAAATGTGTAACAGGTGGTTACAAGATAGCAGTCGAGGACTTAACTATTGTTAAATCGTCGTGATCCCAATTAGGCAAAATTAGGCAAAATTATATAAAATTACCTCAGAATAATTTCCTTTCAAATTAATTCGCTAAAATCCCTTCAACGAAGGCGGGCATATATACGAATCCAAAGCGTAAATTAAAAGTGTACGATTCAAATGAAGAATTATGTCAAGATGATGCCACTAAAGCTGGTCTGCAAACTCGTACCTGATAACGCGCTATCAATATTAAAGTATGTACAATCTAATACGGAAAGAATTAACTATTTAATACACTGCTAAAAATCGAAAGTCGTGTGAAAATTTCAACTGTAACACCCTCGTCGAATCCAAATTAATTTGTCTTCTTTTTCTTTGTAGCGGAACGGTAAAGGAATGAGGTAGGGAGCGATAACAGGCACGAGATCAAAGGAAACCTACATATCTGGAACAGAAGACAAGATAAAATGGCACATAGATAACCACTCGGTTCGATGTTTACTTGACTAGTCTCGACGTGATGAAAATCACCACTTTCTTTCTGCTCTGCGTCTTCGCAATCTCGAGCGCCAACGCAACTATCTAAGGTAACGGAAATGCACGCACAAGTTTTTTAAATTATTGGCGCAAATTCACTTGCAAATTAAAAACTTACAGAAATGTTTACAGGCCGATTTTTGGAATGTAACAATCGCGACAAAGCCATAAAAGAAAAAAAATCTTAAAAAAAGGAAAATGACTGTTAGCACGCTAAAAACTTAAAATCTAAATCCTAACTAACTTACATAAACCCTAACTTAAATTCTAGAAAATGTTTATTTTAGGCGCCACCTGGTTTTTTCCAACCGATAACACGTCTTCCGGATTACCAGGAAACGGAATGTATAGCCCCATTGTCTTTGAACTACATTTAAAGTGCACACACGAGTCTTTAATGTGGCGCAGTTATAATCGACAGCACAAATTTGTCGGGGAGCATAAAACACTACTAAAACTAGAATAAATGCGACAAGTCGCCTAACATATATACTAAAACTAAAGCTAGCATTACAGTTTTCTAAGTGCAGACGCACATGAGCGTTGTATCTAGGCTGTTTCTTCTTTGGCAAAAAAATTTCCAAATTTCAAAATGTTCAAAGAGCAAATTACTATGAATTTTAGCAAATTTTTAGGTACTGGTACACTGGCTTAATAAACAATACACATCAAAACTTGTCCATGACATGGTTGTGAATCAACAAATTTACCAACAGTACCATCTTACTAATTCCTTACATTACTAACCCAACAAATTACATGGCTACCATCAGGTTAGCTTTTTCACTCAATATTCAAAAAATTATTTCTACGTCTGATCGTAAATACCAAACGTTAGGAAGATAAAAAAGATAAAACAAAATCTCAAGTTATTCTCAAAGATAATAGGTAAGATAACGATATTAAGATAAAGTTATTATCAAAGATAATAGGTAAGATAAAGATATTAATCTAAAGTTATTATCAGAGATAATAGGTAAAATAACGACATTAAGATAAAACTAGATAACGATAGAGTGGCTCCTTGGAGCCGTTAAATAGGGAAAATACCCGTACCCCCTAAAAAGAGCGATCTGTGAAGCAGGCCCGTTTGTAAAAAACGGTACGAGAGACCGGAAGAGGCATTTGGGTGCATTCCTGCACCCGGCGTTAATTGATATCGATAAGATATCTACACGATACATCTACATACACTCACGCATTCACACGCTCATACATACATGCACTGTTAGCGGCCATGTGCGCTGATAGCGACACCGCATGACCTCACGAAAGATTCTCAGAGACGTGGTCCGGGTGTCTGTAAAAAACCCTCGCGCAACCACACGGTGACTAACGGAAATGAAAAGGCAGTAGAAATAGGATAGGTAAAAAGAGGGAGGTAGGCATTTTGAAATGCATAAGAAGCACTTCTAGGTAGAAGAGAATAGAAGAAGGGCTCGCATTGAGTTAAAGAGACAGAAAAGGTGGATAGCAAAGCACTACTCAACCAGCCAATGTGGTCAGTAGCCCGGAGTGAGGGAAAAATCACTTTTATATGGTAGACGGGTGTTCCGAGACAAGAACAGGTCTACCGAATGGAAGATAAGGCACAAACGGAGACAGCAGGATATGAAAAAGTAGAGTTTTTGGACAAGCGTCCGAGAGAAGGTAGAGAGTTGTCCCTATTAAACACAGGTCAGTCTGAAGGACCACCTGCTATATTAATCCGACAAGTTAACGTACATCATAAGTTAAAAAGTTACTAGACTCTTAAGAAAACTAGTACAATTATTTTCCTAACAAGTGCATCTACTACGATATGAAAATCAGACAAGAGTTGACACAACAACTTAAAAGTATCCCTGCAGATACCTTCACACAAAAAACCAACTGTTTCAAAGTAATTTTTAAAAACGGTAGCGCGATAAACACACAAAAATGCCTAATTAAAAGCAGTTAAATACAGACACACCGTCCCAATATGCTAAAAACAACCAAGAATTCGATAAGGTATCAATAAAAAGCGATAGCACCTCACCACGAAGTTCAATAAAAAACAACGAAAAAAATGTTTATATGTTATGATGACTTAGTAGAAAGAAAAACAAGTAATGATATAGGATAATGTGGGCGACTGTAATAATTCAGAGAAAAAACACATGGAATAGAAAGTCCTAGTTTTTGGCAACTGCGAATATGGACTATTTCTTACAATGGCATAGGCCGCGTCTCCTATGTGAGCCCAAAGAAATAAGCATTCACTCAAAACATCAGCTAAAACCAATCATAAAAATTCAATGAGTTATTGCAATCAAAGTTACGACAATTACCACAAAATTAAACGATGTAAGATAAATACTGAAAACAAAATAATATGTTGTAGAAAAGGTGCAAGGATTAATTAAATAAAGCGACGGAGTTATTCTGGGAGACCTAAACAGTCATATATGACTAACGATAAATTAAAGGAAAAGTCAACAAGAAGCAAATAGATAGCTAGTTTAAAGTAAATAAGTTAAACGTGTAAAAGGTAAATACTGTATAAGAGAAGAAATAAGTAATTGAAGTTAAATAATTGATAGTAAGGACAAAAACATTAGGTAATTCGTTAAGGAAATGAAACGTGAAAATTTTTTGGATGTACGTAGGGTTAAACGATTTTAAAGATAATTTTATGCTATCTAGTGTGGTTTAAATCGATATATGAAGAGATAACAGTAATCAAAACCCGATTTACTAATAAAATTGTTGAAGAACAGAAAGATATCTTATAACGCATATACTTGCTAGGATGAAGAGCCCTCCTTTGAGCTTCACCTAGACTAATAAAGAAAAACTCAAACATCATTCTTAAAAAAAATTATTCACAAATTGCTAGAGCGACAAACTTACCCCTAAGTCTCGTCTAGGCTTATAATGCTGAGCGACCAACTCGGATGGCAAATCTCGCTTAAACCAAATAGATCTTAAAATGCTGCGTTAGAATATCGATATATCTAAAAAAATATGCTATCAAACCAAAATTATACTCACTACACAAAAGAAATATTTTACGATACATGAATAGAAAAAACAGTATTCCAAATTATTAAAATATTCTTTTGATGTCGCGGGATTTATCAACAATTTTCGTAAATTAGCTTAAATACAAAACGTTATCAACAACTTCATTATTGTAGTGTTTAAAGAAGCAGATATAAAGAAATCAAGTTACTATAGCAATTTAGAAGATATAAGATATACTAAAAACTCAGTTAATTGCAAAATCTATATTTAGGGAAGAAATTTTCATTATGAAGGTAATCGTAACTTGTAATTGATTATTTAGGTTATAAAGGGACACTTAAAATCATAGAGAAGTACGATATTATAAGAGTTATCTAAGCGACAGCATTTAAAAATTTGCCCCAAAATACTAAAGAAAATCTAAAGTTTATAGTGGTTGTTTAATTGACTTTAATATATTTTTAAGAAGATTTTTACTCATAAAGAATGGTAAATGGAGCTATTTATTTATAACTAAGGTACTTATATAAAATATTCATGATCCAGGAAGCAGCTGCTGAAGTTAGGTTATGCTGATTTGACACTTTTAAAAGGTATATGCTTCAGCTTCATGCTAAATTAAATTATGTCATTATTTAAAAGAAGTCACATGAGAATTACTTAAATTAGCAATACATTTATGAAAGGTATACACAATAACCAATATGGCCGTCCATGTCAATTCGACATAGTAACTGTTTCCATGTCATTTCACTTAAAATGGTTATCATGGCAACTGCAGTGTTACCCACTCATATTTTCCATTTGACAGTTATTACAAATTAAAATAATTATTATTTTTGAGTGAAAATTCTACAGATATATTAAAAACTAATACATTATAAGATATAAAAAAGAAGAAAACAAATTTTTTCAACCAAAAAGACGTTGGATGCGCCACTGTTATAATTCGGTTCCAAACTCTAAGGTATACTTTTAAAGTCCCAATGCACAATGTATAAGAGCCACTATGACAGTTGGTAACAATAATATATACATGTATAATGTTGCGCAATAAGGTGTTACGTCATATTTATGATTCAAATTATTATCACATGTAAAAAAAGATAAAGGCACTTACGTAAAATGCAGAGCTCCTTCACAACATGGCAGCTATTCTCGCGCTAGTTGGGCGCTATGGGCGTGGGTCATCCTTTGCCCCCTCGTCGAATCCAAATTAATTTGTCTTTTTCTTTGTAGCGGAACGGTAAAGGAATGAGGTAGGGAGCGATAACAGGCACGAGATTAAAGGAAACCTACATATCTGAAAAAGAAGACAAGATAAAACGGCACATAGATAACCACTCGGTTCGATGTTTTACTTGACTAGTCTTGACGTGACGGAAATCACCACTTTCTTTCTGCTCTGCGTCTGCGCAATCTCGAGCGCCAACGCAACTATCTAAGGTAACGGAAATGCGCGCACAAGTCTTTTAAATTATTGGCGCGAATTCGATTGTAAATTAAAAACTTACAGAAATGTTTACAGGCCGATTTTCGGCATGTAACATAGTGTGGATATGATGATGTAAGGTTACTGTGCATTTTAGAGGGAAATAAAGCTAAAAGAATTGCCCAAAGAAGCCTGACTCATCCGAATTTTCTACGTTAATACACGCTAATTAATTTGAAATTTTCTTTGGAAGCGGAATAGAAGATGAAACACGTCCATTGCCCATTTTAGATTTATTTATATTAACCACCATTGAAACAATATTTTTTTGCCCAACCTAATTTAGCTTCTTGAAAGTCAGACAATTTAGTTATTAGCTTATCAATTACTTTATCGCAAAACCATAATTTTAAATCTGTTCCTACATCAATTACCACATTTTTGGTACTATTAAAATGTTTAAAATCAGTTATATTATTATCATCAGAATTGGATGCTTTAATAAACTCACCGCAAAGTGTAATATTAATTTTAATTAAATTGAATTTTTTCAAACTGTTTTTTATTCTAATTTTAAGCACCTAAAAGCAATCATTAAAAATGTCATTAAGTCCTTATGATGCAAGTTTACTATAACACCCGTTCTAACCCTGCTCGCAAAAGCTGAAACTAAATCTATCTATTTGACCCCCAGACGTGGTGGTAGTGAAACAGATTGAATGTCCTTCCTACGTGAAAATTTTTAATTCATAACTGTATATTTTTTTATATTTCACCTCGTTGTAATTTAGTTATAACACCTAGGATACGAGATATGTAAACCTATTCATAACAACGGAGGCGTAATGGAGGGCGTAATGCTTTCATAACTCCCGCTCATTATGCCCTCAGAAACAAATCAATTTAGCTATTTATGCACCAAGTGTGTTATTAAGCTTTCTCATAGCTCTGGTTAGATTTAATGTCTAGCAAACTTTCAGTGGCTTCTAGAGCTTGTTTTGCAATTATTGTTGGCAACACTTGATCAGCCATTTTGCAGTATTAATATTAAATAAATGTGACAAATGTTCAATACATGAAACGCCAAACTGTTTATTGTCATCATGGAAAACATGATGTTATATAGTAAAATCCGAGCTAAATTCTAAAATAGAAAACTTTCCTATCACCTATTTTGTATTTTATATATGAGGTAAAATCTAAAATCTTGTATGCACCACTTGTGTTACTAGATGATTTAAGTTATCGTACGGGAAAATTTCTGAATTTAAATATAGTTTCATGTTGGTTAAATAGCAATGATCAAAACGACTGTAGTTGCTCATGTATCTATTTTTTCGGTTGGTTTGGAAACCAACAATCACAAATCTTGGTTTTTCTAATTGTGTTGTTGTTTTAATGTTCCATGTATGACGTTTCATTTCTTGTAGAAGTTGATATTCATGCAACTCCCATCCTCTAAACGGAATATGCAAATCCTGATTTTGTGCAACGCATTCTATTAAATTAATTCGTTGATTATCATCAACGGCTACATGCGGCATTTTCCATAAAACTTTTTTTAAAACAACTTTTATTTCTTCATCGGGTGTAGGATTAATTATAGCATTAGTATCAAAACTAGAACGTAGTAAAACTAACTCATGACGGAGGTATAAAATAATTTTTTTAAAATCTTCGCATAATCTGAGAACCATTGAAAGGTTTATTGCAACATTAAAATTCCCATTGGCATCAACTATTTGCGAATCATCCATAGGAAACCACCCAGCGTTTTGTAAATGTTTACTTTGATTGCTATTATATGAAACATATCCCTTCATTATAGACGTTAATCCAGGATTCCGAACACGATCTACAATGATACCACCAATCTCATATCTAATTTCATCAAAAAGCAGCAAAATTCCATTATTTACAAACTTTGCTGTCTGAGACGGCGTTCCATCTGTTCTAATTAATTTGCCTTCTATGTACAGCATGCTCTTCGATGGTAAGGTGTATACATCTTGTTGTTGTATAGGGATTCGAATTTCATCATTATTGTTTAAAGATGTGTTAGCATAAGGTTGATGAGTATGTTTTCAATATTAACAATTGCATTGTCGAAGTAAACTTTTTCACGCAAGTTCAGTACTTCACTATTCATTCTACTTTTTAATTAAATAAATGCAGTCCTAACGATTGTAGAAATTGCCGGTTTTGTGTTGTTAGCGGTCTTGAAACAATCAATCGAGTGTCGATTGCTTTGAAATTTCCAGCATTTATAGCAATTCTTGACATGTTGCGTGCATTATACTTAATACCCATGGCTATTGCAGATTTTTTTTAAATGCAACCTTACAGTTAGCAGTTCTCCTCTGAAATTAACTAAATTTCCATCTTGATCTAACACTTTAACTATTATTTCATTTATTATACGTGATCTGATTGGTAGATATATAATCGTAGGTGGGCACTCGACAATTTTAAAACCTGCAGGTACTTGAGGAAAAAATTCGTGTATTACATGGGCTGGTTTACTATTTAAATAGGATCCACTTGCAATATTACAATCGATTAAAACTGCATTCACTTTACAAATTTTGATCGCGTAGTCTGCTTGATGCGTGACATATGCTAGCAATTTTCGCGGATTGAAACCAAGTAGAGAACCAATTGAATCCTTTTTGGTAAAATCCACATCTAGACTACATTTAATAATACATTTAAGAGTATTATTGTCAGTTGTAATTTCTATATACACTGGCGTCTTTCTAGCGCTTCGTGATTGTTCCATACGACCACGCTATCTTTTATCACCTAAAGCTTTTTTTGAAGATATTTATTAATTTCTCTAATCTCATAAGCACCTTCAGGTATTTCTATGAATTCTCCGTTAGATCCATAATAAAATTTATTATTTATTCCTTTTTCTATGTTTGGAATTGTGTTATAAGACTCAAAATTTGTTAATCCTAATACGTACTCCGAATCATTATCCAAGTTTATAGGCGGATTAAAATTGGGCGACTCAAACCATCTCTCGGGCCATAGGTCGTCGGGCTGGAGGAGTCGCTCTCCGGGCGTTATCATCTTAATAACACACTTGGTTCATAAATAGCTATAATAACCCCATATTAGTTTGTAATTGTAACTGCCCTAAATTTAAGCCTTCATGCCTAGTAGCCTTTGCAAATAATCTCGTGTCGTTTGATGTACTTTAACCAAGATTCAGCTTCTCTAACTGTATAGTTTTAAAATAAAATATCATGAGCGATATTAATTTTAATAACAATTTCACTACTTAAACTACTAATATGCTGATTCATTATTCAAAACACTCAATAATTAAAAAAACGCAGTTTTTTTTGTTTTTCCTATATGAGTTTTATTTCATAGGAAACAAGTTGATTAGGTTTTTATTATTCCTTATTACTTGGTCCATCTACAAACAACAGCAAAAAAAATGTTGTTACTTACTTGTAATTCAAATATTATAAAACAAATATTCTTTTTATAAAATGAAGAAAAATAAAATATAACTTACCTTTTATGCTAGCGCTGCAAATCTACTAATCACTTCAAAAGTACAGATTCGAATAATGATTTAATTAAATGAGCTCTATATATACGATGTCTAACACGCCATCTGCATGCAATTATCAAACCATTAAAATATAGAAGAAATTTTATTGCTACCTTATAAATTAAATGTATAATGACACTAAATATTTAAATATATTCAAGTTGCTAATGTAAGCAAACACCTTGTTATATAAAGTTAAATTAATTCTTTTTATTCAAGGATTAATAAATCATGATGACTAACGACATGATTTGCATATGTTTTAAATTAAAACGACTATAATTAGGACAAAAAGACAAGGTTATATGCTAGATCCGGCTGCGAGTTCCATGTAGTTGTATAAATTATTTTTTCTACGACTGTTTTGGAACGAGCCTATTTTAGGTGTGTTTTTGATAGAGAAATCTACTCCATTCTATACAGGTTTTTATTCCCGCACTCGTTGCTAGGCAAGTTGCTAAGCAACCAGTGCGGGAATGTTCAATTTGCACGGTTGCGCTTATATTTCTATTAATCAAGTAGCCCTGCACTTGCATCTTATTTTCAATGACGGCCGAGTTTTCAAAGGTGGGCTATGGAACAAATAATAAACCAACAAATGTCAAATAAATAATTTCATACTGTGAAAGCGTTTAAAATCTTAAAGTATTTGCAAAGTCTTTAAAAAATGGCTAGTGATAGTGAAAGCGAACTAGAACCGACGCCTCCAAATATTGTGGAAGCTGCAAATGCAACTACATTAAATTTATTACCGGAAATTTCCAAAAAATATGAGACTGCTTATAAATCGTTTATGGATTGGCGAAGAGATCAAAAGACAACATCTTATTCTGAAAATGTTTTAATTGCGTACTTTAATGAATTATCTAATAAGTATAAATCTCCGACATTGTGGACGTATTATTCTATGTTGAGAACAAGTCTCACCATTCATCATAATGTAGATATATCAAAGTATGGAAAATTAAGAGCGTTTCTCAAACGGAAGTCAAGCGGTTATAAATCGAAAAATCAAAATTTTTACAACAGAGGAAATAAATAAATTTATTACTGAGGCTCCGGATCAACAGTTTCTTCTGACAAAAGTATGTAATATTAACTTAGGAGAATAATGCGTGTTTATAGCTATTTTATATTGTTACAGACTGCATTAATTATGGGAATTATGGGTGCTTGCCGCAGACAGGAATTACATCAGATGAAGATTACTCATTTCACGGAATTGGGTTCTGCGATATTAGTTACAGTTCCCGACACGAAAACAAAAATTATACGCAGCTTTACGATAACGAGTAATTTTATGAAATCACAAAAATACTGGAATCTACGTCCATCAAATGTTTGCGATCCTAGTTTTTTCTTAAATTATCAGAAAGGAAAATGCACCACACAGAAAGTGGGTATCAATAAATTTGGTGCTATGGGAAAGCAAATTGCAACGTATTTAAAACTACCCAATCCGGAATTATATACTGGTCATTGCCTCCGGAGATCTTCCGCCACTATTCTTGTAGATGCTGGAGAAGATATAACATCTTTAAAAAGGCACGGTGGCTGGAAATCAACATCAGTCGCCGAAAACTATATAGCCGATTCTTTAACAAATAAGTTGAATGTAGGGAACATAATACAAAATTCAATTGATAGCACATCAAATGTTCCATCAACGTCCAAAGACAAGAATTTCCAACGTCAAGAAAATTTAGTTTTTGGGAAAACACCTTCTACAATGACGTTTAATAATTGCAATGTAACCTTTAATATTGTTAATAATAATGAATCTAAAAACTAAACTTAAATCAATTTATTTACTTTTATTATAATAAATTTGTACTTTTCTTTGAATTTATGTATATTCACAAACGATAATAAACTTATGATATTAATAAAATGTATACTCCTATACTTACCATGTATTTTATAATATTAACAAAAGAGGTACCACATTTAAAAAGTACGTACTACAGTCGTAGAAAAAGTATAGTGTATGATTATGCGCAGTGTATGTATAGTGTATGATTTGCAGCACTCGCTTTCAGCTCGTGCTGCAATTTATCATACTCGTGAGAAATGGGCATCATTCCATGCTCGTTGTACAATATACTATTGTGATACAACTAAATGTAAAAATATAACCTCGGTTTTGTCTCATGAACAAAATAACAACATACATGTTTTTACATGAGATTGCATACATATCTACATTTTATTTTAAATTAAAACCATTATATTACGAGTCGAACAATTCCTGCTATTCTTTTAAAACATTATATGATATTTAATACAAAAATAATTCTTTAGGCTCTCGGGAGGCGAAGCTTTAGTACTGTTAAAATTCTTTACCACGTGCACGTTTCTGTTTAACCTAAAAATCTCCGAAGTATTCAATAACAAAATAACGACATACTGTTTCATATTTTGCATACATACTTTATTTTAAATTAAAACCATTATGTTACGAATCCTTTAATTCTGCTGTTCTTTTAAAACATTATATAATATTTAATACAAAAATAATTCTTGAGGTTCTCGGGGGCCGAAGCTCTAGCACTGCTAAATTCCTCACCACGTGCACGTTTTTGCTTAACCTAAAAATACTTGACTACATGCACGTTTTTCCTTAACCTAAAAATCTCCAAAGTATTCAGTGGGCTCTTGTTCTTAATACGCTAGAGAGCTCCATTCCGCATTTTTAGAATGATTACGTCATCCAAATTCTTCCCCACGTTTTATTTTCTAAATTCGCGGGAGCCCCGTTCTAAATTCATCTACGTTTTATTATGCTTAACCTAAAATTTCTCATGTATTATGCGACGAAAGTAAAAACGAGAGCGAAGCCCTAGAGGTTTTCATCAACCGACCAACAAAGATACGAGCCCGCGCTCCCACGAGGACAAAGCCCCATTCACCATACTATCAACCAACAAAGACACCCGCCACCGGAGCCCCGGTGCTGCGCCCCCACGGTGACGAGAGCGAGGTCCTAGAGAGCCCCATTCTACATTCATCATTAAGCAAACAATCGACCAACAAGGACGTCCACACCCGGAGCCCCAGCGCTGCCCCCCCCCCCCACCTCAAAACACCAACAAAACGCCCGCGCAACCGGTTTGTTCCCGTATCCGCCTAGCTGTACTACTCATTTGCTTTGTTATATGAGTCAGCAGATTGGCCTATAACCACTGCCGTAATATACCCCTAAACTACTCGTTCAAACTGGCCGTTTGCATTATTGGAGGTTTTCCTTACTTTCAAGTAATATCTTTAACTGTTTTCTTTTGACGTAAGTTCAGTGAATAATGTGGAACCTCTAGTTTGGAATACTGTATCATACAACGTAGGTGATACGGTAAATAAAAACCGGAAGCAAGAAGAGACAAATTATCCTTGAATGGACTATTTAATATTGATGTACCTGGTATATTTTGATTTCATACATGCTAGTATTCAGTGTGCAAGACATTTCAATAAATTGTTAGTTCTATTAAAATAATAAATTAAAAAGCATAATAGCATTGCGTTATCTCTGTTAAATATATATTGGAACGAAACTTAGGATCATAAATTGTTTTAAACCAGAAAAGAGTAAATAAAATATTTATAATCGTTAATTTTTCAGCTAAGTCATGTCATTTAAAAAAAGCTTTTAAAATAAAAAAGTAATAATTGTTATATTTTTAATAGACATGTTCTATATCATAATTATTCTAAATATAGAAAAACTTCCTACAAATTTTAGTAAAGTAAGTTACGATTAATGGTACATAGTTGAAATACAAAAAAAACCGCAGATACACTTTAAGCATGTTCATACAATGAAAAACCCAGGTGCAGAATAGAGGAAATTTACGAATATCAGATTGCAGCTATAATTTAATCATTTGATATAATACAATACAACGTATTCGTTTTATATTGCTAAAGACAGAAGAAACACGAACGTTAACCTAAGCAAATAACGTGGCAATACAAGTACTTTTCCGGGATTCATTCCATAAGCTCAGTAGAAAGACTGTACTATGATAAAATTCCCGATGGAACGTACGAACGATAGGGAACTAAATGATAATAATTACATGCGATGGAAAAACGAATTTAACTCTTCGCGAACCGGTAGTAAGAACAAGTCAAAATGTAATCATTCGTACGCGTAATACAGCGGCAGACGCCGCGCAATTTTAGGTCGGTTTGTAGAAGTATAAATTAGAGAAGTTAATTTAGAGCATAAAAATGTAGTAATAAGGGCGGAGAATTACAAGTAAACGAAACACAGCTTCAAGAGGGAAAATTTGATCGAATTCCCGCAAGGAAAATATACGGCAAGCAACATAAAAGTGAAGTACGTTGGTAGGTGCAAGGTAAGTTCAAACACCCAAAGGGTGTGGATATAATGTTTTGACGACCGAGTATAAATAGGGGTTTGAACGTGGAGAGTTCACCCCTCTATTAATTTCGAATTCTGTGATGTGTTGTGTTCAAGGAGTTGTGTTAGAAAGAAAACAGTGTCAGCTGAAAGGACACAAGATGAAAATTACTAATTGTTTCTGAAAATCCTTAATCCTTTCTAAAATGAAGGAATTTAAAGCAGTTTTTATGAGTTTTTATGTTTATACTTTGTGGTAATGTATAAGTAAATTTTAAATGTAAATTGGGTGGTATTCATATAACGGGAAATCAAGCGAACGCTAAGGTTTACTTATTTCGTTGAACAATAAATTAGCGACAGAGTAGCGTTAGTTAAGATTCAACTAATGCTACCGTACAAGGAATTTTAAAACATTTTAAAATATTAAGAAATAGGTACCCGTGAAATTTAAAATATAAATTTTATTGGTGAAATTTAGTGTTGCCTGAAGCATTTAGCATTAGTATTTTGAATGGACAATGAAAGGATAGAACGAGAAAGCTATATTTGTTATTAATGACATTTCCAGAAATCGATATTTATAAATGCCATGTAATTTAATATTGGAAACGGATAAGTCATTAGAATTGCTTTTAGCAATACTTGGCAAGAGTGAAGTTAAGGAACTCAGATTTTTATTTAATGTTGATGGAACGTAAGTTTAGGTTGAATTTTACTTGAATTTATTTAAAACCTAGGTAAACAGACACGTTTGTAAAAGATGTACAGCTACTCCAGTGATGGAATCGTATTTGGAACAGACACTTTATTTTCCAATTTTATTTAATTTGACCAAAAATTTAAAAAGTGTTTAAGGTATTTTAAAAAAAGATAACGTATAAAATGAAATAACTTAGAAAGTCAAAGCAAAGGAGACTGTTGGAAAAATCGTCTTCCGCATAGCGGATAATATTGAAGAGATTGCTGTACAGACGGTTTAGCGCCCCTTAATTATAATTAGAGAAAAAGTGTTTCAGAATAAGCAATTGATGTAACGTAGCTTGCGTATATTTTACCAATCTTATTATTTTTATTTCGAATTTTCCTATTTTTATTTATAATGTCTTCCATATGAACCTACTTCCATACCACTGCAGTAAGCTGACGCACTTTTATATTGTTGGGTTCTAGCGCCTTCAAGGCAAATCTATTAGTTATCTACGATACCAGTGAGATATGGACATTATTATCGTACGCAATGTAAAATTTGCACGACGAGGGCGCTTATCTGAGCCGCGTAACTGCATGAGTGCGATAATAATGTGGTATCCCTCGTGTATCGTACAAAACTTTATCTGCGATCAGTAAACTTTTTATAACGCGCATTTTACATGTAACACACTTTAAATATTTATGTAGAAAAATAATATAAAAGCAGCATATAACAAAGCTAAGAGAATTACGAACCTTGCAGCTTGAAAATCAAACCAACATAAGGAGGGTGTACCTAGGGCTCGATCATGTAGAAAGAATAAATGACAAGCGTTTAGCTAAAGTGTACAAAGAATGGGTGAGTAGTTGGAGGAGGTAAGCCACGAACGATGTAGCTGGATATTGTGGATGAAAGTGTGATAAAAGGGATGTAAAAAGCTGCAAAAATAAAACGGTTTGTATAAAGTAATGCATGGATGTTAATGAGGCGAAGGAAACGTGTCAGGATAGGAAATGTGTTGCTAGTCGAGTCTGAAGGTTCAGATATATAAAAATTAATATTTAAAGAAAGCCTTTCGTAAGGACTGCCTATTTTTTGTAAGCAAGTGCAGTAAACATTTCTAAAAACTTCTAGCCTATTATGAAATATTACGGTTTGTCCACGTACTATAATAGCATTGACGTTTGCTTATAGAATAAACACAGGTAGAGTTTGATATTACGTAATATATAATGCTCTAATATTGTGAACTACATTTCTAGCGATTTCTAAAAATTTGCTTTAAAGGACGTTTTTTATCATCAGCTAAACTAGACGAAACGTAACGAAAGTCAATCGTGTTAACGTCAGACAAGTTAACATTGGATTCTTTATCTTGAAACATGACTGGCAAATTTCTCTGTCGTAGAAAGAATGAAGTGCTGTAGAAAATCTAGCTTTCTCTTCTAACCAATGGTTCGTATAAAATAAATACAGGATTTCATTTTAATACCTTTCTTTTACAGGGAATTTAAGTAACAGCATTTATAGAAATAGCGTTGTCATTGTTTAGCGTTATTAAAGTTACACATAATTCAAGGATTAACATCTTAATAAGACTAACAATTTTAGAAGTAATATTATCATGGTTTTATATTTCTAAAGTTTTATATAATCTATGAATTATCTACATAATTGTTTTATCAAGTTAAACATCAGTCAGTTGTTTGTTTGTAAGGAGATTTAAGATCTTACGTTTTATTCTTATGAAGTTTATCCCGAAGCCTTGAAGTTTGTGGAATACATGGATGTTACCTGTTTCTGGTTTGTTAAAAAAGAAAAGGGTTTTTTCAATCGACGGATAAGTTAAAACCGTTATTCTGTTTGTTTGTCAAACTGTAAACATCTTATGGTTGGATACTTGTTTTCAAGGATCTTATAACATTCTTATTGTATGATTATTTAAAATATTCTAGAACTAGAACCATCATAAAACTTTATTAAAAGTATTAAGCTTTTGGTGTTTGTTTCTAGAGAGCAACCATAGGATACTTTACAACTTTTATTTATTTATTTATTTATTGTATGTTGGAAATATACAGGTCTAAACCTAATTACATATTTCCGCTAAAAATAAAGTAACAAAAAGAAAAATGTTAAATTAAGACATTTCCTTCCTCACATATTGATGAGAATGCATTACAAATTTTAAATGAACATGTTTGATATAACTAGACAGTAAATTCATTTTATGCTATAATTCTGTGTTGTGTGTGGGTGTATGTGTTGGTGTGTGGATGGATGAGGGTGTGTTTATGCGTAAATATGAGGGTATTACATTTTATATAATAATTTTACACAGGTTTCTTTTAAAGCTCTGTAAGGTATTTCCAAACAATGTCCTTATGTTGTAACTTTGATTCCTACAATTAAATATTAAAATATATTGCCATAGTGGTTAAACGCAACTTGGTATTAGTTAATTTTTTTGTACCAGAAAGCATCTCAGTAATTAAAATTTGAAGTAAAAATTTTGTTTTAAAAGCAAAAATTTATAGAATAGACAGGTATGTCTTTCATATTTGAATCACTGTCAATTCTGTTGGCATAAAGATCTAAGATTTGGTCATAGATTTAAAAGAGACCATTAAATATGTTGTCCTTTATCATGTAATGTAGAGATAATTCTTTTTTACTAATCTAAACTTATTGAAATTAACCCTCAAATTAAATTTTTTAAGAACTTCAAACAAAGAGATTTCTTTATGTACACACTATAGATATGTTTATTATCACTTTTTGGTTTTGTTCAATAATGAAGTTAAACAGTCAACATATGTTCTTATGCGAGTGCATACATTTCTTATTGAGGCAGGCTTGATGTACATAGGTGTTTATAGCAAAATCTTTAAACCTTCAGAGGTTTATTTAAATAGTATTATCTATTTTACTATTATGTTGAGACGCAAACTACTGTCTCTATTTGTATTACAGTGACTAGTTTTTATTTTGGGTTTACCTTGCTCATAGTCAATCTTATATTATTAGGAATATTTACCTTAGGGTTCTTACACCATCCTTAGGATCATAACAGCTGGCATTTAAACGAGTGTAGTGTTGAACATTTCTGCTAATCGTTCTAATGCTGGACTAAAAGTAGTGGGGTAGGGCCGGTCCTATTTTAAAACGCGAAAGACGTATTTTCCATGTGTAGAATACACCTGCACCGTTTTGAATTAGGATCGGCCCTATATAATTTCAATGTAAAATAGTCGTGAAAACATTTCAATGTAAAATAGTTGTAAAAACATGAATTCTTATATACTTTCAATGTAAAATGCTTGTGGGCACGTTTTGAATTAGGATCGGCTTTATATTACTTTCAATGAAAGATATTTCAAAACACACGTATGTTGAAAAATGTAAGTGCAGAGAAGAATGTGTGTAGCTGTTTTGAATTCGGTTTTCTAGCGAGAAGTTACACGTGCACCGTTTTGAATTAGGATCGGCGTTATATACTTTTAATGTAAAATGTGAAAACCTGAATTCTTTTCAAATGTAAAATACTTGTGGGCACGTTTTGAATTAGGATCGGCTTTATATTACTTTCAATGAAACACACGTATGTTGAAAAATGTAAGTGCAGAGAAAAAATGTGTGTAGCTGTTTTGAATTCGGTTTTCTAGCGAGAAGTTACACGTGCACCGTTTTGAATTAGGATCGGCGTTATATACTTTTAATGTAAAATGTGAAAACCTGAATTCTTTTCAAATGTAAAATACTTGTGGGCACGTTTTGAATTAGGATCGGCTTTATATTACTTTCAATGGAACATACATACTTCAAAACACACGTATGTTGAAAAATGTAAGTGCAGAGAAAATGTGTGTAGATGTTTTGAATTTGGTTTTCTAGCTAGAAGTTATAAAGTATGACAGATGCAAAATATCGCATTCAAGTCAATTGTGTTTAATTAAAGTGGATTCTGATTTATGTTTAGAGGCTGCAAATACACATGGGCCGGTTTCAATTCAAAATGTGTTCACTCTTGTGATAGGTTGAAAAGTGGGTTGGCAAAGTACGCAGATGGTGGTAATCTGCTATATAAGGAGATTGCTCTAATATTAATTTAATTAGTCGAAGTTTACTGCATATATTTACATACAAACATGTATATAATTGATATTCAGGGATTTAAATACAAGAAAAACGCGTGTGTGCAAAGAAATTGCGGTTTTGGACTTGTTGGAAGGTGTTGTTTGGCATCAAATTTTAAACTGCCAATGCAGTCTAGTTGTTTGAGTCAAGATCATATAAAACATAACGACTGAGTGACAAGGAATATTCATGGTCTTTCTTGGGATGAATCTTCAACGGCTGGAATGGTGTTATCATATATAGTGCTTTATTTGAAGCAAATTATCCGACCCGGTGAAGAAGTATTTGTGAAGGGTCTAGAAAAGAAGAAATTGATTGAAACCTATCTAATGCAAAACGTTGTAACTGATATGCTTGCACGAGGTTGTCCTAAGCTATCGGAGTTAAAATCAACAACCGTTTAAAATATAACATCCATTGTTATAGACACAGCAATAATAATCTGCAATGTGCAAAACAAAATACCTTGTTATTAAAAGAATGGCTTGATAATAATAAAAAACAATAGAAAGATTGTGTCTGTATTATTTATTTTAATATAATTTTACAATGTTAGCCGAAGCAAATTATCCGACCCGGTGAAGAAGCATGTGTGAAGGGTATAGAAAAGAAGAAATGGATGGAAACCTATCTATTGCAAAAACAAAATACTTTGTTATTAAAGAATGGTTTGATAATAATAAAAACAATAGAAAAGATTGTGTATGTATTATTATTGTAGTCAGTAAGAAATCTTTAATGCTGATGTCTGCAAAAAAAACAATTAAACTCAGACAGCACGAATGGGACTCTCAACCCTGAAAGCAATTATAATTGATCAACGCAATAGCTCTTTACTGGTTTTACAACATTTAACAAATTGTACAGATATCTCGAAAAATTTGCCAAAGACAGACAAACAGATAGGCAGACTGACTGCACCAATTTTCTCATTCTCGCTTTTAAAGAATAACGAGTTGTAGTTATTTAAATCGCGAACTCAGTTTATCTGCAAGAAATATATAAACGTGGAAATTTATGAAATGCTCCAACTTTAAAAAAAAGTAAAAATAAATCTATTGAAATATATGCTAATGTTGCAATTGGTGGATCTGCTTACGGAGTAAACAATTTTTTTCTAGCACTTCATTTGGATTGACTATAAACTACTCGATAATTTTAACCTAACCACTATCATTATTCTTTCCTGACAAGGGTATGTATTCGTTAGCTTAATATATAGATTTAATTTTCTTAATGCATTTACTTGATATAATATTCATTTGAATCTTTTTTTAAGTTAACACGAAGAAGAACAACCAGAAACGACCGCGCGTCAAAGATGAAGAAGACAGCCCTCATAGAATTGATAATGCAATATTTTTTTTAACCGTTCAGAGTTGGAGTGAGTTAGAACTGTTCTTTTATATTTGGGAACTTAAGTGAATTATAGTATGTTTATTCTAGAGTACATAACATTATATATATATATATATATATATATATATATATAATATATGTATTTTATAGATTACAATAAAGAAAATACATTGTGTGTTTCATTTCACATTACTCCCGATTTAATAACTACGTAATCTCAGTTTACAGAACGGTGTAAAACAATTTTTGACTTTTAATCTGAGTGCATATTTCGAATAGATGCTCTCATTTTTTGCGATTAAAGTTAGAAATGCATTTCAAATAGATGCTTTCATATTTTTTTGTAATTGAAATTAGAAATGCATGTGATCTAAAATTGCAGAGTTGCCTTCAGTACGTAAATATGGAAATGCAAATGCTGAAGAAGCATTAGACTAGACTATCGTTGACAAGAAAAAAGCTGTCTGACATGGGTTGAATTTTCTGCTGTTCTTATTGTTTAATATCTTTATATATACTCAAGATATGTGTGTGATAATCGCTCAACCTTTATTGTCAAGTTGTAGTTGTGTTCTATAGAACAAATCAAAAATGAAAACTTTTGTTAAAATTACCCTTGTCAGGAAAGAATAATGATAGTGGTTAGGTTAAAATTATCGAGTAGTTTATAGTCAATCCAAATGAAGTGCTAGAAAAAAATTGTTTACTCCGTGAGCAGATTCACCAATTGCAACATTAGCATATATTTCAATAGATTTATTTCTACTTTTTTTTAAAGTTGGAGCATTTCATAAATTTCCACGTTTATATATTTCTTGCAGATAAACTGAGTTCGCGATTTAAATAACTACGACTTGTTATTCTTTAAAAGCGAAAATGAGAAAATTGGTGCAGTCAGTCTGCCTATCTGTTTGTCTGTCTTTGGCAAATTTTTCGAGATATTTGTACAATTTGTTAGATGTTGTAAAACCAGTAAAGAGCTATTGCGTTGATCAATTATAATTGCTTTCAGGGTTGAGAGTCCCATTCGTGCTGTCTGAGTTTAATTGTTTTTTCTGCAGACATCAGCATTAAAGATTTCTTACTGACTACAATAATAATACATACACAATCTTTTCTATTGTTTTTTATTATTATCAAACCATTCTTTAATAACAAAGTATTTTGTTTTTGCAATAGATAGGTTTCCATCCATTTCTTCTTTTCTATTCCCTTCACACATGCTTCTTCACCGGGTCGGATAATTTGCTTCGGCTAACATTGTAAATTTATATTAAAATAAATAAAACAGACACAATCTTTCTATTGTTTTTTATTATTATCAAGCCATTCTTTTAATAACAAGGTATTTTGTTTTGCACATTGCAGATTATTATTGCTGTGTCTACAAAAATGGATGTTATATTTTAAACGGTTGTTGATTTTTAACTCCGATAGCTTAGGACAACCTCGTGCAAGCATATCAGTTACAACGTTTTGCATTAGATAGGTTTCAATCAATTTCTTCTTTTCTAGACCCTTCACAAATACTTCTTCACCGGGTCGGATAATTTGCTTCAAATAAAGCACTATATATGATAACACCATTCCAGCCGTTGAAGATTCATCCCAAGAAAGACCATGAATATTCCTTGTCACTCAGTCGTTATGTTTTATATGATCTTGACTCAAACAACTAGACTGCATTGGCAGTTTAAAAATTTGATGCCAAACAACACCTTCCAACAAGTCCAAAACCGCAATTTCTTTGCACACAAACTCGTTTTCTTGTATTTAAATCCTGAATATCAATTATATACATGTTTGTATGTAAATATATTCAGTAAACTTCGACTAATTAAATTAATATTAGGAGCAATCTCCTTATATAGCAGATTACCACCATCTGCGTACTTTGCCAACCCACTTTTCAACCTATCACAAGAGTGAACACATTTTGAATTGAAACCGGCCCATGTGTATTTGCAGCCTCTAAACATAAATCAGAATCCAATTTAATTAAACACAATTGACTTGAATGCGATATTTTGCATCTGTCATACTTTATAACTTCTAGCTAGAAAACCAAATTCAAAACATCTACACATTTTCTCTGCACTTACATTTTTCAACATACGTGTGTTTTGAAGTATGTATGTTTCATTGAAAGTAATATAAAGCCGATCCTAATTCAAAACGTGCCCACAAGTATTTTACATTTGAAAAGAATTCAGGTTTTCACATTTTACATTAAAAGTATATAACGCCGATCCTAATTCAAAACGGTGCACGTGTAACTTCTCGCTAGAAAACCGAATTCAAAACAGCTACACACATTCTTCTCTGCACTTACATTTTTCAACATACGTGTGTTTTGAAATATCTTTCATTGAAAGTAATATAAAGCCGATCCTAATTCAAAACGTGCCCACAAGCATTTTACATTGAAAGTATATAAGAATTCATGTTTTCACAACTATTTTACATTGAAATGTTTTCACGACTATTTTACATTGAAATTATATAGGGCCGATCCTAATTCAAAACGGTGCAGGTGTATTCTACACATGGAAAATACGTCTGTCGCGTTTTGAATTAGGACCGGCCCTACCCCACTACTACTAAAGTTCAGAGTTAGCAAATAGACTTTTATTATCTTAGACACGGGCAAAAGTTGTTACAACGTGATGGGTATGTATGTATACAATAAACTTATGCAAAGTGTTGTCTAATTTCTCTACACTTTTGAACCACCACATATAAATTTGGTATACTGCAAAATTACCACAGATGCAAGTACACTTACCTTGGCATATTTTTAAGTAAACATATAAAATAATTTGGATGTAGACTTACAAAGTAATAGCTTTATGATATAGTATGAAGTTTCTGACATCCAATTCTTCAGTACCAATTCGTTTTATAATCTGCTGTATTAATTTAATTTGACCCAAAGTAAAAATTTGCAGACCATACAGAAACGTATTGCATCCTGTCAAGTACAAACATATAACCACTTCAACAACCATTTGCCATATTAATGTAATTTCATAATATTTATATCTATCGTAGGGTACCCATGCAACATAAATCAGCGGCCTTGGCAGATAAACTATCGTATTATTTACAACTTCATACAACTTTTTTGGAGGTTCAAGTATTTCAGTCAATCTTGGAGCAACGGCAAATAAAATGACACTCAGAAATGCCAATATTATCCAAACATTGTTCGCTGTACGATTAGCAGATACGTACTTCATGTATGATCTTCTTATATCAGTGTCATTATTTTGCAAAATCCCTTGTTCTGTAGCGAGTACTTTCAGCAGCAGTTTTTGAACAACTGCACTTCGTACTACACAAATTTTTACCAAATCTATTGAGAACAGCATACTGACATTTAAAACTGTTAAAAAATCGCCGATATTGGTGTCAATCAAAAAATACATTTCTACATATTGTGATAATACAAACATTATGTGGATGCTTATGGTAAATATTCCATAAATCTTATATAAAAATCCAAAATATTTATTTTTAAAACGAATTGGCCAACAACCTATTGATACCAAACACAGGATGCTTATTTTCAAATGTACGTGACGTTCCATGTCGTTTCTGAGTACAAACTGTGTAGTAGAGCAAGAAAGAAATTATTATTTTAAATTACAGAGGGTTTGTAAACTGCATAATTTCTTAATAACGGACAATCACAATTTTGGTTAATTAATTTGTGATTGCAATTATTGTAATTACATACATTAAGAAGTTATAGGTTCTCGTCGTAAAAATACCTAGTCAATAACCTCTGTTTATGAAGCACTTTAGTAAGTGTCACGCATATAACATCCTAAAAATGAGATTTGCTGATCTAATTCTTGATGTGTGATAAGCTTAAGTTTCATAGTAGTAAAAAAGTACAGTTGCAAGGCCCTCGTAGGCACCACTGCAAAGATACGACGCTCATGGTTGGCATATTCAATGGGCGGCAAAAAACCTCGTGGCTACTGCACGTGTGTTATAATTTATTCGACAGAAAATTTCTGAGATATAGTATAAATGACGGAAAAAGACTTGGTATTCGTATGTTTTGGAAGTCAATCAGCAGCTAATTCATAAATAATAAAATAAATATTTCGATTTGGAAGTGTTCAAGCTTTGCATACATGCAAACCATAATGAGGCGAGATTGTCAATAATGTTTTACTTTCAAGCATGCGGTTGCTTTTACTACCTGTTAGGATATTCTGTGCCGACAAAAAAAAATAAAGTACGCAACGAAATTTGCCCGCACCGAGTACCGTAACAAAAGGAATCCAAAGAAAGCCGTGCTAGCTAGAAAGTCGCAGAGTGGGGTAGGTCACAAAATGAGAAAAAGAAACCTCCAAGAGAGAAAATTTAATTACAACAACTTTAATCTGTAACCTCTTGTAAGTTCTCGTTTCCTATTTGTATTCTAGTTTTTGACATATTTCCCCTCCGATACATACTAGCAGTTTAGTTTTGTTTTTGTTAATTTTCCCACCGAATTTCTCTGTTAGAACTGTTTCCATTTCATTAAGAGCTGTTTCTAACTCTTCCTTGCTAGATGCTATTACCGCTATATCAATTGCAAATCTAAGCATATCTATCGTTTGTTCCTGGATAGTAATTCTAAATGTCTTTCTGCATTTGACAGTATTCAATCCCTCTTCGATATACAAGTTAAAAATTAACGAGAATAGGGCAAGCCCTGTCTCATTATTTTCCTAATATTTATTTGTCTACGTTCCTGCTCTAATTCTACTATATATGTTTGCTCTTTGTGTAAGCCATGTACTATTCGTCTATCCCTCTTCTTCACTGTAGCTAGAGCTGGGCATGTATACTTGTACTATTGCTGTATTTACCGGTTTAGATTCTAATCTAACCTTGAGCACTTTTTCGTTTCTTTGTAAGTAGCTTTATACACAGAGTCCTATCTTTTTCCGCATAACTTGTGCTAGGCACGCCCGGTATACATAGTTTATTTTGTTAAATTGTAATCATCCCTCTTCATAAATTCTGTCATTGCATCAAAAAACGATGTTGTGTTCTAGGACGTAAGTTATATTTAAGTCGGTTATGCGTGTTAAGCGAATCGTTGACTGAGGACGAGAGTAACTTGTATAATCCTGCGGTTGCGGGCAGAAACATAACCGTCAGTCGCATCTGAGTGGGATGTCAGGCGAGATATTTATTAAGAAACGTAGTTTAGGTGTTTATTTTTATGATTACATTCGCGTTGAGAATTTAATGTGGTTCCGTTCTGAAAGTGGTGCGTTATTAACTAAAGCATAGAGAATATCTGTTAAAGTGTGAACTTGAGATCCAGAACAAAGGACAATTTGTAGGTATCGTACAATTTTACGGTATTAAGCATGCTTCAACTTTTTGTCGTGAAGGAATATTAGAATTCACGATTTGTAGATAGTGGTGATCTGTTTACAAATATTATCCAGCACTACTTTCAACCATCACGTGTGTTTTGTGAAAAGGTAGTCGCTTGTCTTGTTTGACGATTATTCGCTTGTATACGATCAACCTCATACAAAAAGAGTCCCCTACCTAAGATTATTGTACCTAAGTTTTGTGTTATATTTTTCCTCGTCAGCGATATGAATACTCGGGGTTTGGGGAAAGAACTATTTCAATAAACTTAAGAAGTGTGGAAAGTGAAATAGTATTCGGGCGGAAAATTAGAGTTACTAAAATTAGCATCGTTTATGATAAATTGTTACTCGCATTATTATCAATACCTAAGTTTATTCTACCTATGTCAGGTAGTTCCTTGGTTCTGTATAGTTAAGAATATTTTAGCTAGAATAGGAGAGATGCAGTAAGGTTGTTTTGTACCCTTTTAGGTTTTTGTTTTTATTAGTGGGTATACGAGTTAATTAGGATGTTCATTTTTCTTTATTATTGTGGAGAATAAAACCACGTAACTGGAATTCGGAAATTTTTCATTTCATGTTTTTAAGTAACCACGAAAAGAACCCGTAACTAAGAGTCCATACCCCTGAGTCTAGTTCATTGGCGCCGAACTATGGGGGCTATAAAGCATGAAATTTTAGAGAATAAAAAATAAGTCTTGTTATTATAAAATAAGTATTGTTAAAATGGCGGAACGCAGAAAAGGGAAGAAATCAAAAAAACATGTGGTAGAAGTGGAAGGAGTAAATGACGATATGTTTAAAAACTTGACTAGCTTAATGAGGGAAATAAGCTCAAGTTTAAAGGCAAACGTTGAAGTGTTGAACGATAATTTTAAATTTTAGCTCAGAATAGTAGAAAATTGAACGGAGGGTTGGAGGAAATTCAGTTGGAAATTAAATCCTTAAAAAGTAACGGAATACCTACAAGGGAATAAAGAGGGTACGCTGGGGCACGACGAAGTAACCGAAAAGAGTTATCGCTTTGTGAAAAAAAAAGGATAAGGCTCTCATCGCTCAGACCACCGGTAATTTGCAATATATGAATATCTGGAAGGAACTAGGGGGTGGATTGATAATATTTAGGCCGGACGGGAGAACTAACCCGGCTATGTTTGTAAACAAGTTGGAATTGTTATTTCAAGAGGCGGAAGTTCCGCCACATAAACAACTAGTTTTAGCTTTAGGAAATTTAAAGGATTCTGCGGCAGGAAGGCTTTTGATGATTTTAAATATAGTAGACGTGAGAGAGGGTCGCGGGCCGATTATTTTTTTAAGCAGCGTAAGGAGGCAGCTTATTTAGAAGGACCTCTGAAAGAGGAGGAAATTGTTGATATACTGGCCAATCATTTTGAGCCTGATATTTGTAGGGGTATAATTAATTCGGGGGTGAAAACTATAGAGGAGGCGGAATGATTTTTGCGTAGAATTGATGAGGTGGATGCAAATCCAAGGTCTCAATATTCAATAATAATAATTTGAGGGATCTCGTTAGGCAGAACCGATATTACGGAGAGCGATCGGTGGGTTCGTATCCAGACAATTCTAGTAGGGCTTATAATAAGCCACAGGAACCGAGAATCGAAAGAGAAAATGATAATCAAAATTTGCCCGAGGGAGACCGAGAAAGAAATATAGTAGTTGCTGCGCTTTTTAATCAGGGATGTGAGGATCCAGTAGAAGAGAAGGAGGTGAACGAGGGGGATCTTTTACTTCCAGTAATAAAGGCTAAGGTACAGTTGCTAGAGGTAAACATTTTAGTCGAAACGGGATCAATGATGAATTGTGTCAGTGAGGAATTCTTGAAAAAATTTTTAGAAAGGGATACTAATATTCCTCGGTTACCTGCTACCGGTGTTACTGTTTATGGGGCCTTGCGAGGTAAGGGAAAGATGGGAAAACAACAAGTTTATTTATATTTTGATGTTAAGGGGATAACGTTTGGGTTTGCCTGCGTTGTCGTTCCAAAATTAATCAGGGAAGTAATATTGGGCTGTGATTGGATGGTTCAGTTTTCGGTGCGTATGGATTTTGAGAAATATAGTTTAGATGGTAAATTTGAGGGAAAGGAGGGCGAGATAAAATTGAACAAAATCGGTATGGGAGAAAATTTGAAGGTGGGAGTATATGAGGTGAGGATAGTTAGCGAGGATGGGTTGAAAGTTGAAAAAATGCAGAGGTTTTCGGATGAAGACATATGGGAAGTGGTCCGAAAAGCGCAAAGATTTAATTAAATTGAAAAAAAGCAGTTGTTTAGGTTGATTGAGGACTATGATGATGTATTTTCAGAACAACCGGGCCTTATGCGAGGATATGAGCACTCAATTCACATGAAGGATAAAATGCCTTTTTATTTAAAAAGTTATCCGGTGCCTCACGTTTATAAGGAGACAGACCGAGGAAATAATGTTGTGGGGAGTTATAGAAAAAAGTCAAACGGAATACGTGAGTTCCCTGGTAGTGGTGTGGAAGCTTGATTTGTCAGTGCGAGTATGCGTGGACGCACGCCATTTAAATTTGAAAATGGAAAGGGACCATGTCGTTCCACCCATTCCAAATGAATTAATGTTCCAATTTACGGTTAATCAATTTTTATCAAATCTTGATCTTACGGTGTCCTATTGGCAAATACCTATTAGGGCTGAGTGTAGAAAGTATGTGGGATTTTCCTTTGAAGGAGAAACATATATTTTTAACGTGCTTCCTTTCGGCCTATCAACATCGGTAAGGAGTATTATCAGGGGTTAAACATTTTGTTGGTAGGTGATGTGGAGGAGTTTACAATTGCATATGTGGATGATTTGCTAGTTTTCTCGCAGAACGCTACTGAGTATTTGGAACACCTTGAATTTATATTAAAAAATTTTAGAAATGCGGTTTTGATGTTAAAGTTGAGAAAATGTAATTTTGCAAAAAGGGAGCTGAAATATTTAGGTCATTTAATTGACTCAAGCAGAATAAGGGTAGATCCTGAGAGGGTGGTAGCAATTCAAGAATTTAGGTGATCTCGGAATATAAAAGAATAAAGGTCCTTTTTGGGGCTAGTTAATTTCGAAAGGAGATTTGTCAAAAATTTTTCAAACTTGAGCTATCCGCTCCTTCATTTGTTAAAAAAAGGGAATAGGTTTGTTTGGGGAGTTGAAGCGCAAAAAGCCTGCGAGGATATGAAAAGTGCGTTTTTGAGAATTACGATGCAATCACATCCGGACACTAGTAAGTAGCACTGATAGTTCTGCATACGGATTAGGGGCGTGTTTATATCATTTTACTGATGAGGGGGTTCAAGCAAATTATTGCTTTTTATAGTCGTACATTAAAGGGGACTGAGCTAAACTATTCAATAACCGAAAAGGAAGCTTTAGCTATTTTGTCGGCGTTGAAACAATGGCGGGTGTTTGTTTTGGGTAAAGATTTGACCATTGTCACTGGTCCTAAGGCTTTAGCTTTCATTCGAACATGTAAATTACTCAATTCACGTTTAAATCGATGGATATTATTCTTGCAAGAATATTCGTTTAATATCCTCTAAATATACAGCTTTTGATTCCACCGACAACCAGATCCATCCCTCCGTGTAATTCTTGCAGCTTGTGACAATATTTTAATCGCGATTTTCCCGCTATATCCTGCATACGTATCTTGTTAGCTTGATCGACTTCTTCTTGTCGGTATTGGAGCAAATCCTTATTCTTCCACTCACTGTTGCGTAGTTGCATGTCTACTACTTTTGGGAATATATGCTCGTTATAGGTTGTAAGACCCTCGCTTTTAAATGATCCGAAAAGTTCTTTACTAGGCAAATATACAATGTTTAGCGAAACCCTTTTGCTTGCGGTGCACGTCAAGGTTACGAAACCCGCATTCCTTAGTTCGCCTATGTTATCTGCCATTTCGATAAATACGTTTTTAGAATAACCTTTTAAAAAGTATACGGATTTAGTACCATCCTTTTCCACAAGGACACCTACATGACTAAAAGAGTCTTTTATACTAACCGCAAATGCATACAGCTTGTAGAACCCGGATCTATCTAAATCAGTCCATCGGCACATAAAATAATCTTTTAATTCTTCCTCATTTTCTCTAATAAGATGTTATTTGTCTAACACATCTTTGTATTGTTCGCGTATTGTCGCAGTGTTTTCCATGTAGACAACTTTCGCCTTTTTGCATCCATTTCCTATAATTCAAGCTGTTTTTTTTCTTCCACTTACAGCGTGTGAGGTGCATAATGGAGCAATTTCCTTTAGCGTAAACGGATAGAGTATACTGCCAATATTTACGCGTTATCGTACAACCTCTGAGCGAATGTTAGGCGTATTTATCAACCCCAATTCCGAAATGATTATTTCTTTGGAATTGCAGAATATGGTGTTGCAGATTGTGTAAAATATGTGCTACCTTTAATGTAGCACTTGTGTAAGATTTTTATTGTATCTTGGCTGTCTTGTTCCTTTACTATCTCTAAATAATTTACAGGTAAATAGTTAAAACTAAAAGCCGAAGGCACATACTTTATCAATTTTTCCCTTTCCTCTGGTTTTTCGGACAACTTAATTTGCAAGCCAGTCAATTCCCTCCAATATCAACAAGAAGAAGTCGATCAAGCTAACAAGATACGTATGCAGAATATAGTGGGAAATCCGTGTTTAAAAGATTGTCACAAGCTGCCAGAATTACAGGAAGGAATTGATCTGGTTGTCGGTGAAATCAAAGGCTTTATATATAGAGGCAAACTTCGGTGCATTTTGCAATTCGAAAACCGAAAGGGTGTCTGTGGCTAGAAAAGGAGATAGAGGACTTGGGTGTCGATATAAATTTTAAGCTGCGAATAAAATTAGATAAAATTGAAACCACTCCAAACAAGCATAAAGAAGGGACTGTTTTCTGTGTATAACTTTGTATTAAAATTAAGTTTAAATGCCTCCATGCTTGGCATTAAATATTTTTAAATTTTGTTATGTATGTCAGAATAAAATTTTTAGAATAGTATTACATTGCTCTTTATTTATAAAAGGCTATAACGTCACTACAACCTTGGAAAAGTAGCCGAAACTAGATAACCGAGAGCATAGCGAAGTGGTGATTTTACCTATATGAAAATAGATATTAAGTGTACACTGTATATTTATAATTAAATAAAATTGTTTTAAAGGAATGTGCACTACTTTTTTGCTTACACCAATTTTTTAAATCGAGTTGGCCTAAGGTTACATTAATGGTAGATTCGGACTTCCAAGAAAAATTAAATCGGCATTACCAAGCACGATTAGAAACCGTTTATAAATAAAAAAAGTTATAAAATTGGGAGTTGTAACTCGATAAGAGTTGGTCCTAAATTTTAGGGGTTAGATTACCGATTTTTTAGGGTAGGGATGGTAGTGGTGTCCGAGCAAGGAGGGCAACAAGGAGGGAGCAAGGAGTAAATCCCTTTAAAATAAGTGCGAATTTACATGTAAAAACTTAGGTCAGATATTAATCGGCGAGGAGGAGTGAGGAGGAGTGTTCCAGTACCATCTTTATCCTCTACTAAAATACCTAAACCCAATATTAAATTGTGTCAAAAAATTGCTGATTAATTTTATGAAAAGACTAATTTTCCAAATTTTATAGACCCTGTGGACGGTGAACATATCAGACGTATTAACCCATAGGGTGGGCGTCAAATTTCTTCAATTACAAAAGGCATTTTACTATTGTTTTGGTGATAAGGCCGGCACAACACTCCGGTTTCAGCGTCTTGCCAAACCCCAAGTGTTTTAACCGAATGTTATTGAGTTGTCACATACTCCTGCAGACCGACTCCATGCCATCCTGTTTCAACGTGCTGTCAAACGGCATTCAGTTTGACTTTCTTTAAACATTTTTTAAAATCCAATAGAAAAAGTATCGAATATCATGCATCAACAATATCTTTAGTACTTTTTTTGGAGTTGTTGGAAAGTGACCACGTCAAATGATAAGAAAATTAATATTTGTTGTCTGTCAAAGATAAACAAGGACAACGGTGGAAATAAATCAAGGCCAAGTTGATCACAGTTGATGCTTTTAAAGTTTAGTAAATCGGACATTTCATGTATAAAGCTCCAATAAAAATTTTTACAGCTTATTGTCTGATATGTAAAAATTAAAGAATTGTGGTATTATCAATGGGTGTAATACAAACAATCGAATTTTATTACACATTGAAAAAGTAATAAATGTTTCAATTATAATAAATCTCTATGTACTTATTGTTCAAACTTTAATGGTCGATAGTTAATTATTTTATTAATTTTTTTCGTACTTTGACATTTTGCATTTAGGTCAGTGCAGTCACAGTAGCGACAATATTCGTTAGGCAGTGTTTCCAAATAATAGTTTTAAGGTAAATTTTCTTTATTTATTTCAGTTTTGTAATGAGCTAATTAAAATACGTAATTGAGTGATGTAATAGATATTTACGAAATCAGTTATTTGACGAATGTATATTTGCTAAATCGAGCGAACGCAGTGAGCGAGTTCTGCAAATTACACGAGTCAAATAAAATTAGAGTTTCATGACGTGTTAAGTACAATATTTTATCTAACTCCGCTTTAAAATATAACAAAAGGATTGTACGGTTCCAACTGTAGAAAATTCAGCTTCATCGCTTTACCTGAGCGTTGCTATGGATTGATTGATATTTTTCTTAATCTTTTTTGGGAATGAAACCACTCATAGTTTTTAAAATCTATTTTATTTACGTTTCGATCCATGACCTAGGATCGTTGTCAAAATAATAAAAACTTCAAGTTTGACGTTTATGACATAAATTGAAGGTTACTTTGATTTATTGATGTTTGAAATATTTGGTTTGAGTACACTAAGCAAAAATTTTTAAAGTTTAAAAGAATGATTGCCTTCAATTTGTGTTGCGACCTGGGATCGACTTTCCTATGGTAGCCAATACGCTTAACGTGAAATCAGCTGATTAATTTTATTGGTGAATTTTATATAAATTCAATAATTTGGAAAACATTTTTAACATGTTTCTATTTATACAATTGAGAGATTTCTGATTTTATGTTTTATTTTACCGAGATTCAGTGAAGGGGTTAAGCAACCTGTGGCTACCAAGATCCCCAACATTTATAATTTGCCGAAATAATGGTTTTCTAGTTAATATGCTTATTGTTATGTAATTAGTTATTGTATGTATAAATAGAAATCATGTATGTATGCTGTATTTCATGTTAATATCGCAAGGAAAACCCAGGAAAAACTTGCAATGCTACCTAGATATTGTGGGCATTTGATCTTCATTTGTTATTTCTTTTGTTATTTCTTTTAGTAATGGAATCCATTGTTTACTGAAAGTCACGGATTCGTTTGCAACGCAGTTATTTTTATGTAGGGTTATATAGGCAGCTTCTTTGATTTTGCGTTTTGGTGGTTTTCTTCTTTGTCGATAATTTTGCATCTTCCCATTTTATTTTATGACTGGAGTCCCATGCATGTTGGCAAATCATGGATTTTCAAATTTTCTATTTTTATATATGATTTATGTTCTCTTAGTCGAACTTCAAATGGTCTGGAAGTTTCTCCTATATAAAACTTATTACATTCGCATGGTATTTTGTAGATACAGTTTTTGAATTTTGTATTGCGTTTTGGGTTTTGTTTTTGTTAATTGTGCTCTTAGTGTATTGTTGGTTCTAAATTCTGTTTTAATTCTAAATTTGTTTCCTATTCTTTGAATTTTTCGGAGAATCCTTTTATGTATGGTATTGAGAGCATTTTGTGGTGTGTATCGTTGTTTTTGTTTTCTTTTTCTTTATTTTTAGGGTTTTATTCATTTCTTTCTCTATTATTCTTTTAGGATATTTGTTTTCTATTAGTGTACATCTGATTAGGTCTTTCTCTTTCTTTAAAATTTCTTCGTTTGATGATATTAATTTTGCTCTATCATACATGGTTTTGATAATTCCTCGTTTGACACATTGTGGGTGGTTTGAATCGAAGTTTAAGTATCTGTTAGTGTGCGTTGGTTCTATATACCGATGTATTAATTGTTGTATCGTTTTGCTAACTAGAATATCTAAAACGGAAGTTTTCCATGTTGTTCTAATTCATATGTGAATTTAATAGTTGGTTCTATTTCGTTAATTGACTGTATAAAGTTTTAATTAATTCTATATTATGAGGCCAAATAGCATAAACATCATCAACGTATCTCCACCAGATCAATGGTTTCAATTCTTGTGTGAATATCACATCTTTTCGAATTCCTCCATGAATATATTACTGAAGATTGGGGATAGTGGACTTCCATTGCCATTCCGAAGTTTTGTTTGTAAAATTGATCATTTATTTGAAAATATGTGGTATTTACGCATAAACCAAGTAATTCCATAATCGATGATATACTTAGTTTTGTTCTTTCTTTAAGATTGCCATCTTTTCGAGTTTGTTTTTTATAATATTAAGCGTTTTGTTTATAGGGACATTTGTAAAGAGATTTACTACATCAAAGCTTACCATTGTGTGTGTATTTTCAATTTTTATGTTTGATAGTTTTTCTAAAAAGTGTTGGTTGTTTTTAATGAAAGAATCCGTTTTGCCTGCTAATGGATTTATAATTTTTAGTAGAAATTTTGCTAAATTATGGCATGGTGAATCTATTGAGCTTACAATAGGTCTTAGAGGAATGTCTTTTTTATGAATTTTTGGTAGACCGTAAAAGTGGGGTGGTTTACTGTAATGTGGGACTAGTTTACTTCTTTCTTTGTCTTCGAATTCATTTTTAAATTTAAATAGAGTTTTGTATATTTTATTTTCAATTGATTTTGTTGGGTCCGTTTCTAAACTGGTGTAATTCTGAGTGTTCAATAGTTCGTTGACTTTTGTGTTGTAATCGTTTTATTCATTATTACTGTTGCATTGCCTTTGTCAGCAGGTAGAATTATAATTGAGTTATCGTTTTTTAGATTGCGAATTGCTTTTATTTCGTTATTACTTACATTTGGCTTTATTTTGTGATTCTTTTCTATTTCGATTTTACATCGTATTCTAAATTCGTTTGCTTGATCTTCTTCGAGTTGGTTTGCTGTTTTCTCAATACAGCTAATTATTTCAAAGGTTGGTATTGATTTTGGTGTTACTGAAAAGTTAAGGCCTTTTGAAAGAATTGATTTTTCTGTGTCGTTAATGGTTCTGTTTGATAAATTTATCACGGTGTTTAGCATGGTGTTCCTGTTTTCTAACGTTTTAGTTTGTGTGTTATTTTTCTCTATAAATAGGTTATTAAATTTCTTTATGTGAATTTCTTTTTGTTTGGAAAATACTGATTCGTAGTAGGTTTTTGCACTAACGAGAATTTTATCAAAATCATATTTTGTTACCTTTATTCGTATGAAATTTATAATGCCCTCAATATCTTGTTTTAACTTATAAATAATGTGTCGGTGGTTTTGTAGTCTTTCCCTCATCATACTGTAACTTGCTCTTTTGAGAATTCTTGATAGTTTATTGCTTGTCTTTCCAAATTTGATTCTAAATCCTTTTGGTATTATTTCGTTGTTTCTGCACTTTATTAGGAATGTGAGTGAATTTTTGGAATGCGATAGCTTTAGGTTTAGATTGTCCAACTGTCTAAAACAAATACAAATTTCAGGCCCATACTTAAAGAAAGAGAAAGACCTAATCAGATGTACACTAATAGAAAACAAATATCCTAAAAGAATAATAGAGAAAGAAATGAATAAAAACCCTAAAAATAAAGAAAAAGAAAACAAAAACAACGATACACACCACAAAATGCTCTCAATACCATACATAAAAGGATTCTCCGAAAAAATTCAAAGAATAGGAAACAAATTTAGAATTAAAACAGTATTTAGAACCAACAATACACTAAGAGCACAATTAACAAAAACAAAACCCAAAAACGCAATACAAAATTCAAAAAACTGTATCTACAAAATACCATGCGAATGTAATAAGTTTTATATAGGAGAAACTTCCAGACCATTTGAAGTTCGACTAAGAGAACATAAATCATATATAAAAAATAGAAAATTTGAAAAATCCATGATTTGCCAACATGCATGGGACTCCAGTCATAAAATAAAATGGGAAGATGCAAAATTATCGACAAAGAAGAAAACCACCAAAAACGCAAAATCAAAGAAGCTGCCTATATAACCCTACATAAAAATAACTGCGTTGCAAACGAATCCGTGACTTTCAGTAAACAATGGATTCCATTACTAAAAGAAATAACAAAAGAAATAACAAATGAAGATCAAATGCCCACAATATCTAGGTAGCATTGCAAGTTTTCCTGGGTTTTCCTTGCGATATTAACATGAAATACAGCATACATACATGATTTCTATTTATACATACAATAACTAATTACATAACAATAAGCATATTAACTAGAAAACCATTATTTCGGCAAATTATAAATGTTGGGGATCTTGGTAGCCACAGGTTGCTTAACCCCTTCACTGAATCTCGGTAAAATAAGACATAAAATCAGAAATCTCTCAATTGTATAAATAGAAACATGTTAAAAAATGTTTTCCAAATTATTGAATTTATATAAAATTCACCAATAAAAATTAATCAGCTGATTTCACGTTAAGCGTATTGGCTACCATAGGAAAGTCGATCCCAGGTCGCAACACAAATTGAAGGCAATCATTCTTTTAAACTTTAAAATTTTTGCTTAGTGTACTCAAACCAAATATTTCAAACATCAATAAATCAAAGTAACCTTCAATTTATGTCATAAACGTCAAACTTGAAGTTTTTATTATTTTGAAAACGATCCTAGGTCATGGATCGAAACGTAAATAAAATAGATTTTAAAAACTATGAGTGGTTTCATTCCCAAAAAAGATTAAGAAGAATGCTAAACAAACCACAACAAACATACAGGGAGTATTTAATTGATTGATATTTATGTCAATATCTATGGTTACCTAAATAGAGGCTTATGTTACGTAAAATTTCATTACATCACTGGTGATGTAATGGACTGACAGCTACAAAATATTTGACGTTGCATAACATAAAAAGACATTTAAAGTTTGACATTTCGGAACGGGGTTAGATAATAAGACTTTATATATCTTTTATATTTGCGAAAAAATTTTTAATCTCATTAACAAAAATTAGACGAATTATAGTTTTTTCTTTGATTTTCTCTGATTCTGAATAACCATTTTATGTACACCAAATTGTTTATACCAAATTACAAAAATCACAATAAGCTGCTGATTAGAAAAGTATTTTTTAATTGCCTGAATTTTCGAACTTACTTTTGATTACAAGCTACTAGAAGAATACAAAAATGGGATACACTAAACTTAAAATGTATATAAATATAACAAAGAGAAAATATTTTGTTACGTGAGTTACATATCCTCCAATCCATATATGTACAATTAAATAGAAATTATTAAGAAACTTAAGTTAGATACAACATTGTAAGCCAAGGATAAATAAAGAAAAGGTTAATGAAAGTTCACAAGCAAGTTGTGAGAACGGATGTGAATACATTGTATTCCAGGCATAAGTGATACTGCAGGTGCAGGTCACAGACGGTTGAGAAACCGCAATTATTAGAATTAAGATTGTTACATTGTATAATATGAATTAAATAAAGAAATGAGCAGACATGAGCTCCGCAGTTCCCATGTGAGGGGCAAGGACAACATAAATACCTCGGGAGCCCCAAATCAGTCAGTCAGTCTCGAACCTCTCAGCTTTTACATTGTTGGTAGTTCAGGCTACTCTCCCTAATTTAATTTCAATTATTATTAATTTCGCCTTAGTATAATTTTATATAGTTTGCCAAAATTACAAATGTAATTTCTGTTAAATAAATAGTTATAACAAGAAGTTTTGGAAGAAGACTTTTTAAAAAGGCAGCTCCCAAGGCCCAAAACGTAACTCGTGCTAAATTGAAGTCAATTATTAGATTTAATTTTACTCTACCGGGGGACAGTGACAAGTGCACCGGTTAGCTTTCAGTGCGGCGTGTGTTCTATAGAAGCCAAGAGCTTTTTGGGATATACAAATTCCAACATTCTGTTACAAAGTGAAACCCGCTTATCGACCCTTTATTGTCTAATTTTTTTACTTGATGCACCACCGACGCGATTTAAATTTTACGCTTAGATACATGCATGAGCTTTCTGGCGTACTTATCGAGCAAAATTTTAAACAAACGTCGCCCGTTCCTTTAATCTAAAGGACCTACGGCCTACACGTTCGCTATAACTTAACCATAATTTTTTTCTTAACTAACTTCTATAGAATTTAATCGTTATATTCTATTCCCCTTTCTTTAAATTTCGTTCTCACACTTTGTGCGTGGGCGTAATTCGTCGTGTAAACCCACGATTCACTCCCACGTTTGACATATAATGTAATAATTTTTGTGAGTGGTTTTATGATTATTATGGTTGTAGAGGGCGCCGGTTCAATTCCATTGTTCAATGGTTTGTTTTGAAACACGTGCGAATGTGTACAAATACTCTTTTTTGTGCCCGGTAATTTACCGAGATCTTTCCTTTTTTTCTAAATTTAATACGAAAAGTGTAAAATTCCAATCTTTATTAAATACTTTTGATGTATAAAATGCGTTTCATATGAGCGAAATTAGAGAAAATTTTATGCATCTTTTCTTTCATTCAGTATGGAGACTATTTGCAAGTATGGTGCTGTACCTTCATTAACGCGTGCTTTATCTTGGGATAAATTGAGTAATGTTTTATAACATCATTTCATTCATTAGAGCAAGAAATTGTTAATGGAATAAACGCATTAATGTAAACTGATAAATTGCATTTATTTTGAAAAATCATGCAAATATTAATAATCGCACAAATGTTATATCGAGAACGTCGAATTCTTGCTACATTCAATCGGTCACGTAACATAGCCAAATTTTGTTGTACATACTACATTTATGGGCGCTAAAGACGCTATCAATACAAAGCTGTTATATACAATTGGAGATTACAGAATTAATTCAATACAAACTATTTAAATACTTGTGAGAATGACGTTGAGTTAGCAATATTGGAAGCTTACAAAGAATAATATTTTAGAGATTTGAAATAGAAATAGCTCATTTTTTATTAATGTTTATGCAATTTCTCATGTTCTACACGAAGCCTGTGTCAAAACTACATGCAACTGCTCTGTTACCGGAGCTAATGTTTATAAATAACAGTACACGTACTAAGAGAGGATGATTATGATTTTTAGTAAGCGAGTAAAGTGTATATACAGAAAGTGCTACGTCTAAGTAATAATTACAAATTAAATGTTGGGATAACGTGCTATTTAAGTTTATTGTGTACAAGATTTTTAATTATTTTATTTGAAAAAGTAATATTATGATCTTTTTTTAAAATAGGAATAGAGCAATTCTGAGAAATGAATTTTCATGGAGCCTATACATTAATACTTTTGGCCCTGGCTTATTCTGTTTCTTGTATTAAACCAACTGGTTCCCCGAGTAGAATTATCTTAACTCATGTGGTAAGTTTAGTAATAAATTGCGTGACTAATATTGTAAGTTAACAGTTAGTTATTAATTTGATCTAACACAATGCCTTCCTGAATAGTTTTTACAGTATTATACCTATAAGAAATGATATATAACTTAGAATCAAATTTACAACATTTTTTCGAGTTAAAGGCAAGGCAAAACGATAACCATATTACTAAAGATTGTAAAATGTTTTATGTCACTTTTCAATGAGCTGTTATTAAGACTTTAGGATAATTTAGAGTACAATTCAAAACAAATTCTGTGATTTTTTTAGGTTTAAACATAGGTCAAAACTAATTTACTGAAAATAATAAAAAATATTATGAAATTGTGGCAGCAATTGGAGCATTATCTTACGAACGCAAAATAGAAATTGCGGAATGGTGTTTTTTTATTTACTTTGAAAATACTACAGTATAGTTTTTAAAAAATATATTTCTTACTTAAAAAGAAATTTTGGCAATAACGTAACAGTTGTATTCGATGCTTATAAAGGAGATAGTAATAAAGCATCAGAGAGAAATATCGTCGGTCACTGAAACTCTGTTCCAAGGAATATGTATTTACGAAAGATATGCCACTAATTGTTACTCAGGAAAATTTTTTTGTCAAATTATAAAAACAAAAATCGATTTATATCATATCTGATAAAAGAACTAAAAGAAAAATCAATTAAATGTTACCAAGGACCAGGCGAAGCTGATGAATTACTCGTAGAGACAGCTATTCAGGATAACACCGAATTAAAAAAAGTTATGGTGGCAGAAGACGTCGCCATTTTAGTAATTTTGAATGCCAGGGCTATGAATCACGACGAAATTTATTTCTTAAAATTAGGTAAACAAAATGTTCAACCGGTAGTATATTCGTAGAGAAGCCTCGAAACGGATTATCCAAACAGCTCGAAATTGATTTTTTTTCTCATAGTTTTACTGGCTGCGACTCAACATCAGCGTTCTATAATAAAGGGAAAACAAATTTATGGAACATTTAGAAAAAAGGCAAGATTTAAGAAATATGGCAAAAGTTTTTTATAGCAGTGCATCTGATTTGGAAAATATTTTAGAAGCTGGTAGATATTGCACTATATTTATAATAAATTGAATGCCATGGATAATTTATCAACATATCTCGAGCATATACGCTATAAAAGTTTCATTAAGGCTACGACGAAAAATAGTGCTGCAAAATTAGCATCTCTGGTTCCAACAATTGGTGCCCTTAATGAACACATAGAAAGGGTTTACTTGCAAACGCAGATGTGGCTTGGAAACAAAAATATTCATCCGAGTCATTGGGGATGGACTAAAAATGAAAATGGTTTAATTCACGTAAAAACTGAATGTCTACCTGCACCTCAAGAACTATTAAAAATGATTTTTTGCACTTGCAAAAGAGGATGCGGTGCTGCTTGTGGTTGCCGAAAAGTTGGTTTATTTTGTAATTCAACTTGTGGTGCATGCAGCGGAGATAACTGTCAAAATTGGCCGCCACTAATGGAAGAAGAGGTAATAAACGAAGAAGGCTCAGATGAGGAAAATGGTTGTTAAAGAATTCATGTATAATAAATAAAAAAATTTCTTTTGAATAATATTTAAATAAAATTTATTTTAAATAAAATGCAAGCAAGAAATTTTCTTTAAATAATTCCATAATTTTTTGTCATCAGTTTTAGTACAGGGGGGTTTTCAAGGATTGAAAAATTGAGAAGCGAAAAATTATTTAATAAATAATAGGGGAATTTTTAGTTTGATCGATTGTATAACTAAAGTTTTACAAACTATTAATAAGCAATTTTCTATCATATTTTTTCTCGAAGGGGTGTTTTTTAAGGGTTAATTAGTGACTATAACAAAAAAGTTTTCCACGAGCACTTACCCATTTTTCATTATAATTAAATGCATGCTTT
Source organism: Platerodrilus igneus (assembly GCA_036346225.1). Lineage (NCBI taxonomy): Eukaryota > Metazoa > Arthropoda > Insecta > Coleoptera > Lycidae > Platerodrilus > Platerodrilus igneus. The sequence continues at coordinate 1,488,955 of JARFIW010000791.1, forward strand.
AAAGATATAAAGCTGTCAAAAAATATATTTTAAATAATATTTCAAGTATAGGGGCGGTTTTTGAGGTTTGAAAAATTTAAAAATAACATACCATTTTCCATGTAGCGATATTAAATATTCATGTTTAAAGTATATTTTTATCAATATAACGCTTTTCGCTAAGGGGTAGTTTTCACCCCCTAAAAAACTAAAAGCGGCAGTCGGGCTCATGCCACTTTTAAAACTGAGAGTAAGACAGAACTTGTGTCAAATTTTCATTCAAATCGGTTCTTATACAAAGAACTCGGAGGCCGATAACCTATCTGCTACAACATTTAAATGAACAACCAATTCAAGGATGTTTCTACGCTGAAGAAATTTATACCGCAGAGGCATCCGACACGTACCTAGTGGAAAAAGTTTTACGGAAACGGAAGCATGGGAGCGAACTATTAGTGTCGTGGTCGGGGGATGGTAAAAGTTGGATTAAGAAAACAGACTTGCTTTAGTATATATATATTGATGGAGTTACCACAAGTTTGGTTATTTGAGATTCAACTATCGACAAGAACGCAGCGCCATGGCTTACATCTTGTATATTCAAGGTTTCCAATTCAAAAGCAGCCAGTTTTTTATAAAGGAAATAGCTATTTTGGATGTGAAAAATAATAAATTGTGGCACGAAATATTGGTTCTGCCTTTGGAGTCCACCCACTTGAATGAAAATTTCTAGAAACATTGCGCATGGCTCCAGAAAAATCTGCATGAACTTAGTTGGGAAAATCAGTCGACCAGGGGGTTGTCGTCATTGCACTTAACTTCATATTTAGGAAAGATAATCCCGCCAAGTGCCACAGTGTACGTGAAGGGCTTACAAAAACGAAATATCGTATCCAGATATTTACAGCACAACCATATTGAAAATATTGAAGAATTTAACGTTCCGAATTTGAAAACGTTAAGGATGGATCATGGAGGATTTGGTCATTGTCTTCTGCATATGGATAACCATTTAGCATGCGCTAAACAAAATGTTTTACTTATTTAGAATGCATTGTAATATGTATTTAAGTTTAATAAATTTTTTTGACTACTTGGTTTTATTATATAAAATTCTACAAAAACGTAAATATTGGTAATAAACAAACAGATAGAAAATGCAGCTAAAAATGTAGAAGTAATTGAAAACTTACCCTTTCAAATTAGAATAAGAACGGTTGGAAATTACAAGTCACAAACGCAAGCACTTACCGCACAAACTACGAAAAAACACTATAGGCATCCAACGCGCTCCTTTTGAATATATACTGAAAACGTAAACGATAATTTGCAACCCTTGTGGTGCTTCCTACACCTAAAAATGCTCTTAAACGGCACCAGAACAAGTGTGGTGGTGTAACATCGTCCAGGGTTAAGCTTATACATCCGTCTGCAGCAAAGTACTTAAACTGTGGGTCTTGCGGTATCGCTTTTACGAGAATGGACAACTTACTGTGCGACACAGGGAAAAACAGCACGGTATGTCATTAAGCCGTAAACGTCCAGCTCCGCCAGCTGTTAGAGGGTCTTGTTCGAAACAACCAGGAATTATTTGTAAAGTGTGCGATTTGGAAGTGAAAAAGACTACGTATGCCGCACACTTGAGGAGCAACAGACATAAAAATGCAACAGTTATCACTATTGACGAAGATGGTGTAGAAATGGTTAGCAAAGCGTTTAACAACCGTATAGCTAGCTATCGCATAAAGAACATCAGTGCCGACGATGGAGTGTCCGAGTTTCTTTAGAAGCAGAAAGAGCGGTTTATTCGATTAATTAATGAAAAAAGAATACAGCATACAGCAATAAAAGTTAATTGCGAATTCTAAGGCGTCTACACAAAAATGGAAGAATAGACTACCGATGTAAAATCGTTTAACGCAAAACATGTGATCATCACACCTGGCAGCAATTTTCGAAACGAGTACGAAAATTTCTGCGAGGTTATGCTGCAAAAGTCAGAAGAATGGTCTTTGGAGAAAGTGCTTTACTTAGAAGTTAACATTAATAAGTACAACCCGCTGTGAGGGTCCAGTGGAATAAAGAAAAGAACCCTGTAATACCAAAATGAAAATTTAAATTTTATACTTAAATTAAGTAAAAAAATTTCTGTGTGTAAAATTATATATATATATATATATATATATATGAAAATAGATGGCAAGCGTACACTGTATATTTATAATTAAATAAAATTATTTTAAAAGAATGAGTACTACTTTTTTGCATACACCAATTTTTTAAATCGAGTTGGTTTAAGGTTGAATTAATGCTAGATTCGGACTTCCAAGAAAAATTAAATCGGCATTACCTTACACGATTAGAAACTGTTTATATAAATAAAAAAGTTATAAAATTTGGGTTTGGTGGTTGTAAAGGTTAGTCCTATATTAATTAATATCGGATTGAGACCTCCAAGAAAATTTAAGCATATCCGATGTCTTACGCGTTTAGAAAATGTTTATAAATAAAAAAGTTATAAAATTTGGGGTTTGAGGGTTGTAACTTCTTTAGGGGTTGGTCCTAGAATAAAATTAATGTCGGGTTTGGACCTCCAAGAAAATTTTAGACCATCCAATACTTTACGCATTAAAAAAATGTTTATAAATAAAAAAGTTATAAAATTTGGGGTTTGGGGGTTGTAACTTCTTTAGGGGTTGGTCCTAGAATACAATTAATGTCGGGTTTGGATCTCCAAGAAAATTTTAGACCATCCAATACTTTACGCATTAAAAAAATGTTTATAAATAAAAAAGTTATAAAATTTAGAATTTGGGGGTTGTAACTTCTTTAGGGGTTGTCCTAGAATAAAATTAATGTCGGGTTTGGACCTCCAAGAACATTTTAGACCATCCAATACTTTACGCATTAAAAAAATGTTTATAAATAAAAAAGTTATAAAATTTGGGGTTTGGGGTTGTAACTTCTTTAGGGGTTGGTCCTAGAATAAAATTAATGTCGGGTTTGGACCTCCAAGAAAATTTTAGACCATCCAATACTTTACGCATTAAAGAAATGTTTATAAATAAAAAAGTTATAAAATTAGGTTTAAGGGTTGTAACTCGATAAGGGATGATCTTAAGATAAAAAATTAAGGTGAGAATATGAAAGTCGTGTGGTGCCGATAGACACCGAGAGGTATCTCGAAAATTTTAGGGGTTGAGTTACTGATTTTTGGATTAGGGATGGCGGGGGTTTAAAAACAGTAGAGCTAACCTAATTTAACTCGGTGGCGCTGCGGCGACGAAGTCCACCCGGAGGATTTTCCGGGAATCGGTGTATTCCTATACTAATAATAATAATAATAATAATAATCGTTATTTTAGAGATAAGAGACATTTCCGTCTGGAGTAACGTAAAATGTGTAGTGATAATTGAAGGTGGGGGCTTATCCCAGTCCACTCTACTTTTCCATAACTCTTTGATTAATAGTTTAGCGTACACAATAATGGAACAAAACAATCCAAGATCATCAAATAAACGTGCAACAAGGGACAAAATATTGCGTTTCATACAAGTGATATCGAATTTACTTAAGATAAAATTAAAAGCGTCGTCTAAAGGTAACCATGAAAACCCAAGTACCTTTAAATTAGTGTCGCAATCAGAAAAATATAATTCAACTTGTTGCGACTTTGGAAGCTTCTTCAAGTTACAAACCGAACCCGTGCTGTCTTTCAGAAATAATACCTGCACTTGGAAATATCCCAGATTCACTAGCACGTGTAAAAACAGTTTGAAAAACTTGCCTCTTAGGAATTTTTTGATTCGGAAAACGATGTCATTCCTCCTCTATTGCACAAACAGTACTACCCTTATAGAAACCATACACAAACACCATGTACAGACAAGAAGGAAGGTAGTAAAGTAAGTAACAAAAATTACACCGAATACCGCAACAAAACAGAAGGGTAGAATAGAAATCCAAAAGGATTGGATTCCGTGGGGAGGGGGGGGGGCGCACAGAAAGAAAAATAGAAAAATTGGAAACCTCAGTAAGTGAATTTATTTATAGGTCGTTAGTTAACAAACATACGATATTTACAAACCGTTAGTGAAACAAGCATGGTACTAAAAGGAATATTTACAAAACGTTACATCGAACATTCACGTATTCGTCTCGTTATAACATAATGGAAACTAAAAGCGTTAACTTGTATATAACACAACACAAAAATGTACATTTAAGGTAATATAGATGCAAAATCGTAAAATCTAAAGCATAGATATAGAGAGATACTTACATAGTGTTTCCAACCCTAAATATATAATGAACAAAATTAGACAAAATTTACAGTATTTTTACCTGCTCGGTGAAGTGCACTTCCTAAAAGTAAAATAGAACAACAGTAAATTTAAGTAGCCACCCTAAACTGAAATAAATATAGTGTGAAACTTAATCTAGGGAACAAATTTAGTAACAAAGTTGTTGACGTTAGCATTTCCTAGTATTAATTTTTAAACAAGTAAAACATTCCTCTAACGCGAGCTCTTGGTTGTATGAAGATGACTTAAAAAGTAATTACAAAATCACGTGTGCACTGAGAGGTGAAAGTAGATTTTTAGTTGGTACTCCACCGTTTATTGTAACCACGAGTAAGAAACTGAAGCATTTACGTGGTTATCAACTAACAACGGGAGTAGCTCTCACAGCAGCATCGAAAAAGACAAACGAAACAGAATAACTGTACCTTAAGAAGTGCAGTTGTTTGTCGCTGGCAGCATCTTAGGGGATCTGAAAAGTGCGTATGCACTTGCCGACGGACTGAATATTGGATATGAAACAATTGCAATAGACTATAATGCTTTGACTAACTTATTTAGTAACTACTAAAGTAAAGCAGAGCATCTTAGCACCGCGACTACAACGTTTCCTTTCGGTAAAAAGACGTTGCATAGAATCCGTGAGCTTTTAAAGCACGGTCTGTATTTATAGGAAAGAACAATGTGGGAGACAAGGCGTTTGTTTTGAAAAACATTTCCAAACGATCCAATATAGAAAATTCTTAGAACAACACCGGCATAAGTATATTCCAGCTGCGAAGCATGACTTGCAAACAAAAAAATAACATACCGACTTTTAAGAACTGCTAATAAAAGGGACAGTTTTATTACTCACATCCCTGCACATCTGTGAAATAACAGAGTACTACTAGATAAAAAATTTTTTGATATGGATAACAAACACATTACAAGTGTTTATTTACGATGCAGGTGATTAAGACGACCTTTTTAATCTTTTAAAGAAAGCCATAAACATATGTAAAGTGGTGGTTAAAAGGTATGTGCTGCAGGCGTTAGAGCATATTTTAGCGAATTTGTAAAGCAAAGTTATTTAGCGATAAGCAGATGTTTGCTTTATTCAACGAATTAATCATGCGACTAACAAAGTAAAATATTATAGGATAAATACTCAAGAATATTTTACAGGATGTTTGTAAATAAACGTAGTTTAAATTTCATGTTTATGCAGAAATAGATCGTTTTCAGAAATTTAATGTAACAATCATATCTGTATGTTTGTGATGGTTACAATGTCACAAAACTTGCACAACCGTCAGTTTTTACTGCATTTGCCTACGTAATATTGTGTTTCAAATTGTCATTTGAGACAACGTTATGTTAACTTAATTAACTTTTTTGAGATCTCGAAAGGACCCTTAGTACGGGTCAAACCACCTAGAGATTATCCACTCACAAATATTGTTCTATATGCAAAAATCTTATACTAGCCTAATCTACATACTAATAACACAAATTATCTCTCTAAGCGTTTAAAACGAAATTTTACTCATGTCTCCCTTACAACATGTGCTTGGTTATAATTGCCATCTTTTCATTTAGAAATAGCTGCATTGAAATATTACTGGTGCCCTTCTTTTAGACCTTCATTTTAATTAATTTTAATATGTCGAAGTACGCTTTATCAGTTTTTGAAAGTACTTTTATTTTAATAGATTAAAATATCATGCGATCTTGCCCCAAGTTCAATTACAGTTTATATTGGAGCAATAAATACATCGTTGGCGCGTTCTATCTATCTATCTATGAATGACTGAATGTTGAATCAATGCTCCTAATTATATATCGGCTTTACACAATAAAAATATAAAACGTCATTGTTCTAGAATGTTTCGATTATATTTTAAGAGATCTGACTCATTTTATGATGTAATAATTCTCTGTAATTTCGTGTGCTCGTACCTTTAATTGCCTTTCAGTTTAACATTCATTGTAATGCTTGGCGTTTATCTCTCCCTATGAGCTTCCGTTATAATTTATGGCCATCAAACACGTCTTATCTTATCTGGATAATAGTTTACTGGTGTTATCACTTTCCAGGAACTTACTTAATTGATGTATATTCATTCACGTTAGTCGCTAGCGTAAAGATAATCGATTTTAGAACGATTCAGAAAGTTCTTCTTTGAAAAAAAATACATAGTATTAGACTCTTGCAATTGTGTTGCAACGTTTTTAAGAGGAGTATTTGATGTTGAAGTTATTTAGTATTCCTAAAGTGGACGAATCTTTACACATTAGAACTCGTTTCCGGTCCTTTTAACATGCATTAAAATACGATGAAAGCTTGTTTCCAACCGATATTTTTAAAATGGATTAAAAACTTTTTTTTAAATTGGATTTACTGTTAAGGAACTTACGTACTAGAAAATATTATAATAAGCTTCTCTTACTAGAAATATTATACAGGGTAAAAATTAAATAATTGAAAATATAATTTTCTCAGTTTTGGGTCGGTTTTTCTCCCAGAATGCGACCTTTTATGACTTCTTTATCATATCAATATATATATATATATATATATATATATATATATATATAAGAACATATTAGAATTATTACAATGCTATTACTAACAATATCTTTTTAAAGATTTTTAGGCATGGCACTAGAACACCTAATTTCGTTTATCCCACGGATCCCTACATTAATAACACGTTCTATCCAATTGGGCGCGGAGCATTAACAAACGTAAGTGTTTTTCGTTTTTACAAAATGACACTAAATATTCTAGCGCGGAAAACAAATGATGTTCCGGCTTGGCGAAATTTTAAGAAACAGATATTCAAAACTACTAGGTGAGTACTATACCGATGAGAAGATGTCGATAACTACTGCCAGCAGTTCTCGTGCTAAAATGAGCACTCAGCTAGTACTAGCTGGTCTTTGGCCGCCTATAAAGCTCGTAAAGTGGAGCAAGAAAATTGATTGGCAACCTATATTGATTGAAATGGAGCGTCCCGATGAAGACGACGTAAGTATACCATAATTTGCCTGTTTGTGAGAATATTATAAATCTTCTAATAGAAAAAGCTTCTTTCTTACGTTTAATGTTTATAGGATATAGCCATAAACTACTGTTTATGTAATCAAAGGCTGTGTTTGATTGACGGGACCGTATTCCTATATTTTAACAACCCGAATAGGTAGGAAGTTTTTCTATATAGGTTGGGAAAATGTTCGTCGACAGATAAACAGCGTTATCTAAGTTATTCACAGAATTCAACGCATATATGTACATATACGTATACGTATAAGCACATATGCACACAAAGACAGACGGTTACCTGAACAAACTTTCTTTTCTCTTTCTGTTGCGGTTGTCCTTTCTTAGGTGGCGGTGTGGCAAAACGTTTTGCCACTCCCTGCGGTAGCAGTACCAAAGACATAGTCCACGCCTGCTACTCGATGAGATTCCTGGCATTGTGCGCAGTTTTTTACTCAAAGGTCGTCGCTGCCACGGTATGCGATGGGTTGCTGCAGGTAACGATGTCTTCTGTCACGACTCCGAAACCGTTCTGTCTTTACAGACGCAGATATCAAAGGTCGTTACATCAGACATTTTCAATGCAGTGACCGTCTGTGTAGTAGGACGCCGCCTCGTCCATCTTAAGACGCACCAGACATTCCGTTCCGCCGGGGTGGGAAATACCAATTACAGTGTTGCTTTTGGTTCAAAGCGGCTTCTTATATTTGTCGGTGCCACTTGTTGCGGTACAGAATCCGGCCGTATGTCTCTGTCGCGGGCATTTTTCGTTGTTCCGTCTGGCATTGGGTCCCCGTTGAATCGAAGCATGGCGTGTAGAACGATGCCACAGTCTTTTCTGTCGAGTACATCTCCGAAAGACACGCGAAAACTGCCGCGAGGCATCCACCTCAGATTCTAATCTAATTTAAAGTTACTGCGCCTTTGAGTTTGACTCAGGAGTACGACACCGGCTTTGACTATCAAATGACATCGTATTGTAATGCCGCGCCGCTTAGTCTACCCTTTACCAGAATAATACATTAGAACGTAAAACGAGGCGTTTGTTTACAAAAGGGTAATTGATAGCCACTCTGTAGTGTGATATCTTTAGATGGATGTGATTGACAGGTTACCAGATTTTGTATTCAAGTACTTTATTAACTTTTTAATATGAAACCTCTAGAATGTTATTTGCATTATTTTTGGTACATTTTCGAAATAAATAAGGCACAAATTGCCATTAAGGAATTTCAAAGTTTAATTCTAATTTAAAACTTTGAGTTTAATATTACGTTTATATTGAGCTATCAAGTTGTGATATAAAATAAATTTGTTGTACATGCTGTTAATATAAATTATCCTATGTGATGTTAATTATTGTAGTGATCAATATAAATTAATTATAGTAATTCGATATAAATTAATTATGGTGCTTCGATAGTAATTAAGAAGGTAGCATAGTAGCTTTAAAAAGTTAATATTTGTTCTGTTGCCGATTAACTGGAAATAAATTGTCGCAAATGCTTTAAGAATTTCACTGTAGCCACAAGTTGTTAAAAGGTTTGTGTAATCAGCTGTTAACAAAGAACTTTAGTTTTATAAAAAAAGTTTTGCTTACACTTGTGTCAGCGGTGGCATAGTAGTGAACAAAAAGACGTTTGAACGATTTTCTTTGAATACCAATAACTTGTAGTCAACGAAAGGAAAAGGACAGTGAAGCCCTTTACTTCTTGAAGGAGTTTAAGACAAGCGTTGCGGAGAGCTTGGCCGGTAACTCTGCGGAAGTCCTGGTAAAATTAAATGATAATTCCGTAAAATTACAGGAAAGTTTTACAGAAAAATTACAAGAACACGTAGAAAAACAAAAACCAAAGCTCTGCGAGCCTCGGCAACGAAATTAAATAAAAATTTGAAGAAACAAGAACGAGCCGCCGCAAAACTTGTAAAACGAGACCGCGATAAACATACAAGAAAATTACAGTCAATTGAGAGAGCAGTTTATACAGGAGCCTGCAAAACTGCAAAAGCGATTGATCAATTAAAAGCGTTTTTAAAAACTGGAAGCCACATTTTCCGGCAGTTTACAGAAACTTGAAGTGGAGTTTTCAGAAAAATTGTTAGAAAACTCACCTAAAATGTAAGAAGAGGAGCACTCACGCCCTGTGATATAACAGGACGCTCCAGAATTTAAGGTGTCATTTTGGGTTGAAAAACCAGAGGAGAACCCACATCTCAGCAGGATATTAGTCGGATGAGTAGTCCTGAAGTAGTACTAGGGCACTTTAGGATTTCTTAAAGGTAGAGATTGGTACGTTGGTGCAATCTTTGGAGAATGGAGATGAATCAGTGAGTACACTTTATGTGGTGGTTTTAAAAACCGGGTGACGAAGGTTTTAGGATATCTATATAATGGGACCTCGGGAGAACAATTTACTGTGAAGAAGACTCCGGGTATGCTGCAAGAACGATGTTAAAGAGTGGTGTCATAAGTGTTAGCTGTGTGCACCATTGGAAACCTAAAGGACCCAATAAGGCAATACAAATAGTTGGAAGTCTTTGAGAGAGTGGCAGTCGATATTACTGGTCCTTTCCCTGGACTGACTCCGGGAATGAGTTCATCATGGTAGCAATGGACTATTTTACGAAGTGGATCGAAGCGTATGCTATACCAAACCAAGAAGCTGCAACCGTCGCCGAAGTATTAATGAAGAACTGTTCTTCTGTTTTTGGAATCCCTATGGTGTTGCATGCTGATTAGGGGAGAAATTTTGAGTCAGCGTTATTTCAAGAAGTTTGTCGGCTGCTGGGGATGAGAAAGAGCTTTAACAACACCATTATATCCACAGTCGAATGGACTGCACCTTGTGCAAGTACCTTGACAAAGTGATCTCCCAACATCAGAAAGACTGAGATCAATTGTTACATCCATTTTTATTGGTTTATCGGTCTTTGGTTCATGGGAGCACTGGCCAGACACATGAAAACCAGATATGACGTCAAAACGCATGGGTCTAGTTTTTAATAGGACGCCGACCTCGTCTAGCTACAAAATTTCAGACGAAGGCGTGGACTGTTACAAGAGCTATAGATATATTGGAAGGATCCGTAGGAAGTTATAAAAAGAATCAACGACGTGGTATAGCAGATTCGTAAGCTGCCAAAAAGAGAAACAATAATAGTGACGTCGGTAATGCCAAAGAATGGTAAGCGGCGTGACGAATAAACAGGTACGCTCTTGAGAATGGGCCTGCTATGATTGGTTCAGGTTTTTGTGCTGGCGTCACAGTGTAAGCAAGATTTGGTGTCGTATAATTTGAGTAAGGACCGCTACACTTGCGGCAACGTCTCCAATGCTCCACCCGAAGGAACTACATTGGGTTTGAACGCGAATAATTACGTGTTTAATATAAATCTGATTTCAAAATTAATTAACCCTTAAATATAATTTATAAATTAAAACTAAAGTTAAAGTTGTAATAATAGCGATCACTTTAGTGTGTCTCTATTTTATTTCTCTAACATTTTGGTTAGTCTGCTGTCTAACATTTAAGTAGATCCGTTTCATCACTTATACCTAACTGACGTGTGTGTGTGTGTGTGTGTGTACATTCATGCGTGTGTTTGTGTATTGTGTTTTATTTTGGGTACTTGAGTGCTGCATCTTGTGTGTGGTGTTGAGTGTGCTCCCCTCTGTCTCAGAACATCGGCAGCTATAATTCCAGGAATGAAAGTTGAGCACTATCACAAGTGCTCTGGCCATCGGCAGCCGGACATTAGAGGGCTCACGCTTGGTCCAAAACGTTGTTTTGTCTTTGTGTATGTGTGTATGCGTGTGCGTGTCTGTTTGTGGGTGAGTGTGTATGTGTGAGTCTGTGCATGTGTGTTAGTGTGCGTGCGTGAGTGTATGTTTGTGTGTTGTGTTTTGTTTTGGATATCTGCTATGTCTTTGTGTATGTGTGTGTGTGTTTGTGTTGATGTTGAGTGTGCTCCCCTCTCAGTCCTAGACCATTGAAAGCCGGAAATCCGGAACCAAAAGTTAAGCACTACCGCACGTGCTCTGGCCAACGACAGTCGGCAACCCTAGAGATCATGCCGGTTCAAGACGTGTTTAGTGTTTTGAATAGGGTGTTTGTGTGTTTTGTCAGCGTATGTGTGTGTTTGTGTGTTTAGGTTTTTTTTGGGCGTTTGTGTGTTGTGTCTTTGCTTGTTTGTGTTTATGTATATTAATGTTTTTGAGCGTGCTCTTTTGTTATTTCCAGACCATCGACAACCGAAAATCCAGTCGAACACTCCGCATGTGCTTTGGCCATCGGCAGTCGGAAACCAGAGGGTTCACGCGCCATCCAAAACGTGTTATGTTGTCTTTGTGTGTGAGTGTGTGTGTGTGTCAGTAGGTGTGCGTGAGTGTGTGTTTTGTTTTCAGTGTTTGGATATTGTGTCTTTGTGTGTGTGCATGTGTTTTTGTTGATGTTACGTGTGCTCCCCTTTCAGTTCCAAACCATAGACATCCGGAAAGAAAGTTGAGCACTACTGTACGTGCTCTAGCCATCGGCAGCTTGCAACCTGAGCAATCGTCGGTTCTACTTACCGGTTCGACCTGAAGGGTCGATTTATAACTATCCACATCTAACTAACTTAGTGTTTACTAATGCATACGCCAAATTCATTAATAGCAAATCCAGCTATTTGTTTTTATTCTATAAATTTCCAATATCGTACGCTCTAGTCTAAGTAATTTATGCACTTCAGCCTAAATTTGTCCTTAACGTTCACTACCATTTCCTAACTGACTTATTGTAATTTCAATCTTCCATTCCAAAATAATACAACCAAGAAAAGTCAAAACGCTAAAGAAAACAAATCAAGTAATAGAAGAATAAAATATACAATGTACAACACAGGTATGAAGTGTAATATATAAATATCTAAACAAAGTATTAAGTATATAAGCAAATAATAGTGTATAGAGTAGCAAAGAACCATACCTTAAATTGCTAGGTACACTTGCATAAGCATTATGTCAGCTAACGCCACTACATTAAAACGCGCTTGTTCAAAATTAACTGCAAAATTTACTTATTAATACATATCATTGCTCATGTTAAGTACATTATAATTTGAATAAGGGCCGCTATACTTGCGCCCACGTCCCCAATGCTCCACCCGAAGGTACTGCATTATCATGTTAAGTACAACCGCCACAATATTTATAAATACCTCGAATATAAATTTCTTCAGAATCCGAAGATCTGGTCGTCAACCTATCTCTTACTGCTAAGAAAAAATTGATATGCAATGTTGAAATCCTGGTGGGTATGCGATAAAGGGGGATCACCTTCACTATCACTTTGTAGGTCCTGAGGGGACGCGCGGTTTCATTCTAATTAAATTTTTTAGTTTAATTGAGTTTTTGGTTGGTTTAAGTCAATTAGGAAATATGATTTAGTTTTGTTGTTTATTAGCCCGGTTTAAAATATTTTGATTTAATCCCCATTGTTTTTCCGTGCATTTTAAGAAAGACAGTTGTTACGTTACGCAATTCGTGGCAGTCCCTGTTCGAGCGCCAAAGTTATGCTACGTTGGCTCGTAGCCGTGCGTAACACAAAGAAAATCAAAGAAATAATGACCGGGTTCAATCGGAGAGTAGGGGGTTGTAGAAAGCAGACCAACATACCATGTACGCGGCCGTAAGGAGTTAGTGATAATACCTGCAATAAAATTAATTAGTTAAGCAAACCTGAAAAAAAAAGAATAAGCATAGCAGCAATGAAACGTCTAAGTTATTCAGTACTTTGTAGAATGTAAATAAAAGAAACTGTTTAGATAAACTATATAATATAACAACGGTAAAAGCAATACAGAAAAATGTTTAGTACAAAGTGAGGTAATATTAGGGAGTAGCAGAAACGTTTCCTCACACACCAATTAAACACAAATCAGACAAAATGTTAAAAAAATAAATAGGTAAGACACAATTGATATGAGTAATTCAGTAAATAAATAGGTAAGACACAATTGGTATGAGTAATTTAGTAGTATTGATTTTTCTTTCTTTCTTTTTTTTTTCTATGTTTTAAAATAGCATGCAAGTCTATTGTAAAAGGTATCAAAACGACAAAGATATGGTAAAGCAACGGATAGATATTTAAAGTAATAACCAGTAGGAAATAGTTCAACTTACAAAAGTCTTTCAGCAACGCTTCCTTGCAACTGAAGTGTGGGATTCAACGATGTCCTGCACTAACGAAGCACTTCACCCTTGACTGTGAGGGTGTTGATGGAACTTATCACACGTTACACTAATCACACCTACCTATTTCACTGGGGTTAGCAGCAGACATTATCCCGCGTCGGAACTATGTAGCCTTGATAAATTTCTTGGTAATTCTATTTCCTGAGACAATAATTTCGAAATATTCTGAAGCACTAGTTTAATTTCAACTGGGACCAAAGGTATATTATTTTCATAAACATCCCAAAAAGCAGTGAGAAATTTCAACCAATACCTTTGTAAGCCGGTAATCTGTTATATTTCACCAATAACGAAATTTGCGCAAGCAATGATCTATTTTAGATTCTTTGTTGTTAGAAAATTCAGAAACTACAGTATCACTGTATTTAAACAATCCACAGTATGCGCCACTCCGAAAAGAAAAGGACCGCGAAACTAGATCGCACACACAGTTTTAATATCAAAAGACAAAACAACTAAAAAGAACCATAATGGGTAAAGCACGTGTATCACTTAAGTACGTCCGTCAAAATGTTCCGTAAAACACTTTTGTACAGTTAATATACAATTTTTATTTCACAAGAAAACAACTAAAAAAATCGTGCCGTGCTCGTACATGAACAATACGAAAATTAAATCCCGCATTAATTCTTACTAGTCAAAGCAAAGAGGAAACAGTATTTTTAACGTACTTAGTATATCGGAACCAAGAACAAAACACGACTCTCGTTTGTTTATTCAACTCGTTCTATTACAACCGTTTATCGTATCTTATCTAGACTTGTTAATAACATCAGGAACATCCAAAACGTGAATGTCGCAATCATATATAATAATTAATTACAGCGGTTTATCATTTCCGATAAGTTGGAAAGCAATTTACGAATAATCCACATAAGGAACGAAATTTATATTTACGGCAAGACAAGAACGATGCAATCTATTCATTATAAGCGGTTTATAATTTTCAATTTATCTATCTTTAAATTACTACACACGAGTTAATAAATATCAAATACAGAAACAGCAATTTGCAGAAATGCATTTATAAATTGGGAAACAGCGTAAAAGTTTAAAACTACAAAAATTGCACGTTACACAGTGACTGATTTTCCTTGTGCATATTTAGATATTAGGGTGTTTCGTTTTGTTTTCTTTTTATATATATTTTTGTTGGTGTTTTTTAATTTTATTTTTGTAAATTAAGTTATATTTTACCTTTCATTTGATTTTCCAATGCTCCACCTGAAGGTACTACATTGGCCAGAAAGAGAGTTTTTTTTTATCTGGAAAATTTGTAATTTTGCCGAACCCTTGCTGTTCCAAGCAAGGTAGGGATCTTTAACGTGCGTGACAACACTCACACACGGGACCTCCATTTTACCTCTCATCCGAACGAGGGTGTATTTTTGTGAAAAATGCTCGCCTAACATTTTCAAGCGGACCGTGTCGGGATTTGAACCCGGGACCTTGGGCGTAGTAGTCGCACACATACCACTACGCCACAGAGCCGCCAGTTATATCTTACCACAAAATAAACCTTATTACAAGTCTAAAGTATATCCTACTCCAAATTTCAAGCGACCTCACCCCCACCACTACCTCCTGGTTCTTGACGTCCAGTCTCGCGACCCTTCTCGCAAACTCTTCAAGACTACCCAGAACGCAGTCAAACAGCACGTGGACGGCGTTTTCTGCTTCCTCGCCGTATTCGCAGAGTTCGTTCTGGGTCAATCTGAATCTTCGCAGGTAATCTTTCAGTGCCCTGTGCCCTGTTACTAGTTGCACAATCTTATGATCGAACTTGACCTCCATCTTATCTCTAGCTTCTATGCTCGGTATAAATTTATGTGTCAACCTGCCCATGGTAGCGTTGTACCACCTTTTCTCCAACTGTTGGATTGATCTTTCTCGCAACTTTTTCTTAATTAGTGATCTCAGTTCTGATGAATACCATGTAAGAAACTCCCCGGTTGCGGCCTCTTTGGCCAGCTCATCTGCTCTTTCGTTTCCTCGATTGCCGTCATGCGACTTAACCCAATAAAACTTCAAATCCCGACACCCATGTGCCGTGTGCGCTATTCTCCAGACATCCGCTTGAAGATCTGTCGAGGTGTAACTGAATTAATTTGCTTTATAGACATTTGTTCTTGTTTGTGCTTATTAACATGCACTCGTGATGTTTCTGTAAATATTCATGCCATCTTTGTATTTACTGCCTTAAAACGGTTGTTATATGTATATATGTTTGTGCTTGCTTATGTATATATATATATATATATATATATATATATATATATATAAATTCGTTAATATTGACTGTGCTATATATTTTAGATTGATGAGATATTGGGGTATCAGTCAGGTCTATTGTTGAAATAAAACTTCTTCTATACTAATTCGAGCTTTCGAAAATTATTATTTTCTTCTTCAGGAAAACTATAAGTACAAACTTAGAGTAATTAACAATTGTAGGTTACTTACGAATAATGAAATTTTTATAAATTAGGATTAAAATGTAGCATCTAAAATTAATTTGAACTTGTATAAATTGAATTTGACATATTTTGATTGAAGACAACTGTAAGTGTATCTTAGGTAATAATAAGATTAAATTTTGTATCTCTTGTACGGTGAATTGTAAAGTATTCTGTTTGAATTGATGTCAGGTGTTGGTGTGTCTATTGTATTTATTAGATTTTTTAATAACGCTCAGAAGATATGAGTAAATGTTGTTGAGATTTTGTGTGTCTGTTTTCTTATTCAAGGGTGTTTTTTGTAAAAAAATAGCGATCATTTCTAAAAATAATCGTTTTTTGTAGTTTATTTCATTGAAGATTATACTGGTATCGTTATAATTAATTATATGACCTGTTTCGATGGCATGGGAGGAAAGTGCACATGTTTTATTGTTGTGTCTGCAGTTGCTTTTATGTGAGGCTATTCTGGTTGAGAGCCATGTAGAAGTGTGTCCTATGTATTTTCCATCGCAGTCCTGGCAAGGTATACAATACACAATTCCCGATTTTCGTTGTTTTGTAGTTACATCTTTTAAGTTTGTGTATAATGCTCTGTTTAAAGTTAATGTAGGTTTTATTGAAAATTTGATATTGTTTAGGTTTTGAAGAGTTGTTTTAATTTACCAGTAAGTTTATCTATGTGGGGTAGTGAGATGTAGGTTGAGGATCATTACTGTTGTTTACGGTGTTGTTAATTATATTGTTGTTGTTTATTTTGGAGGTGTTGAAAAGAAGTTTATTAATTAGGGTTTTAGGGTATGCGTTTTTTAATAATAGATCTTTTAGTATCAATAAATTTTTATTTTTTAAGGTATGATGTGATACAGATTCTATTTTCTCTTTAGACCTAGAATGATATTAATCTTTATGTGTATGGGGTGGAAAGAATGGTAATTTAAGTATCTTCCTGAAGATATTGATTTTCTGTACCAGTCGGTTATTAAAGTATTATTTTTACGTATTATTAACATGTCTAAAAAGGGAACCGTAGAGTTTGTTTCTTTTTCTATCGTAAATTGAATGGATGGATCATAACTGTTAAATATTTGTAACGTATAATCTTCACTTTCTGATGGGATGCAGCAAATTAAATCGTCTACAAATTTTTTTAGGAAAGGAAAATCAAAATTGCATTTGGTAATGCAGTTATCTTTTAAGTCATCCATAATAAACTGTGCTATTATGGGTGATATGCTGGCTCCCATAGGTGTGCCTAGTATTTGTTTGTAGAAACTGTTATTGGCCGAAAAGTAAGAAGTGTCAAATAGGAAGTCAATTAATTTTAAGAAGTTGGTTTTGTTGATTGTGCAATTATTTTGGATATTGTCCCAATGAAGGTCAATACTTTTTTTGACTAAGTTTATTGAAATATTACTAAATAAAGATATGACATCTAAACTAATGATAACGCAGTTTTGAGGTATTTTGAATTCATTAATAAAAGTGGCAAATTCAAACGAGTCTTGGACATAATAAGGGTTGTTAGTGTTGTATGAAGATGTAAGAATTTTGGTTACTATTTCGGAAATTTTGGAATTTGGTGCTAATATAGAAGATATTATCGGACGTAGAGAAAGTGTAGGTTTATGGATTTTGGGTAGGCCATAGAATTTAGGAGAAACGGAGTTGTAGATCATTAATTTAGTGGCTTCTTCTGGATTGATGTTTTTGTTCTTTTTTAGCTCATTGATAATTTTGTTTGCTTTCTGTTGTATGGTACTAGTTGGGTCTCTGTTGATGGGAATGTAATATTTATGATCGTTGATGATTGTGTTTGTCATTTCTTTATATTGTGTAGTGTTTAACTGTACAGTTACATTACCTTTGTCTTGTTTGGTTAAAATTAATTCCTTATGATTGTTCATAAATTTAGAAGCTTTGAATAGTAACTTTCTATATTCTGTTTGAGATTTGAATGAATTATTATTAATGTAATTGGTTATAATGTTAGTGGTGCGTGCGAGTAAAACGTCTCTAGTTTCTGTACTTGTATTAGATACAATTGATTCTATATCTGCTAATAATTTGGGTAAATTGATATCATCATTTGTAGGATTGATACTAAAATTAGGTCCTAATGCCATCAATTGTTGTATTTCTTGTGGTACGTTGATATTGGACATGTTTCTAAACCAAGATGGTTGTGTATTGATATTGTTTACTGTGGCTTCTTTGAGGTTTTTTATCTTCTTTAAGTTTGTGTTTTTTATATCGAGGAAGATTTTATTGTAGTGTATGGATATCCGTTGTTCAAATTCTGATGTGATAAAGTCTGGTAATAAGACTTTTGTGCGTGTTATGGAGTATTTTAATTGGTTTTCTAAGGTTTTTAGATTTTCTAATGTGATCTGTATTTCTAGGTTTAAAATTTTTTTCTTGAAATTTTCATTGAATTTTATAACAGTTTGTTGCAATTTTCTTGAGTTGCTAACTAATAAACTTACTGGTAAATTAAAACAACTCTTCAAAAACCTAAACAATATCAAATTTTCAATAAAACCTACATTAACTTTAAACAGAGCATTATACACAAACTTAAAAGATGTAACTACAAAACAACGAAAATCGGGAATTGTGTATTGTATACCTTGCCAGGACTGCGATGGAAAATACATAGGACACACTTCTACATGGCTCTCAACCAGAATAGCCTCACATAAAAGCAACTGCAGACACAACAATAAAACATGTGCACTTTCCTCCCATGCCATCGAAACAGGTCATATAATTAATTATAACGATACCAGTATAATCTTCAATGAAATAAACTACAAAAACGATTATTTTAGAAATGATCGCTATTTTTACAAAAAACACCCTTGAATAAGAAAACAGACACACAAAATCTCAACAACATTTACTCATATCTTCTGAGCGTTATTAAAAAATCTAATAAATACAATAGACACACCAACACCTGACATCAATTCAAACAGAATACTTTACAATTCACCGTACAAGAGATACAAAATTTAATCTTATTATTACCTAAGATACACTTACAGTTGTCTTCAATCAAAATATGTCAAATTCAATTTATACAAGTTCAAATTAATTTTAGATGCTACATTTTAATCCTAACTTATAAAAATTTCATTATTCGTAAGTAACCTACAATTGTTAATTACCCTAAGTTTGTACTTATAGTTTTCCTGAAGAAGAAAATAATAATTTTCGAAAGCTCGAATTAGTATAGAAGTTTTATTTCAACAATAGACCTGACTGATACCCCAATATCTCCTCAATCTAAAATATATATATATATATATATATATATATTTATATATATATATATATAAATATATGAACGTTTGTTCCTGTTTGTGCTTACAGAATACCACTGTTTATTTGATTTGAGGATTCTGACAAAAATAGTGTTAACAAATATTTATAAAAATATAAAAAGGTAGTTGGGTACATACAAGTTAGGTGAATCAATGTCATCTTGTTTGGGAATTCCGGAGAAAAGTAAATAAATTATTTTTATAATTTTTTGTGGTTTCTCCGATTACATAGATGCGCCGATCATAACTTGAAGTAATATGAGTTTAATATTCAAGTCAACCATAATTACACGAGTATTCTTTAATAGTTTTTTCCCAAAGTTTTAGCAATTGATATTATATATTTCTCTCTTTAAAAACGTAATTAATGATAACGGTACATAATTCCTGTCTATATAGGGTGGCATTACTTTTGTCATTAAAGGGAGGCGTTAGATATTGATTGGCTAAAACACATGTTACGTTACTCTTGGATGGATTTTTAAATATCCTACCTAGGTCAACTTAAGTAAAAGTTTTAGGACTGTCGTTTTGTTAGATGTTTTTAAAAATAACTTATCTATGCTAGTGTTATCTTGAATCACATCACGCACATGAATTAATTTCACTACAAGTGTTCCAAATGACAACTGCCTTTACGCAATTCATTAAACCACACAAAATATCTTTAAGTACATAAAATCGTTGAGTGTTATTTATAAGTCAACGCTAAAACCTATTATAATTTCAGTTAAGTCACAACACTACGTTTACGTGCATTTCCAAAGCAGCTAATGGAACTGTATCGTTCATTGAAAAAGTACAATCAAGTTAAAGCTGCTAAATTGGTAGAAACTCAGGACTACGAGGTCAAAAACCCAATACAGTCGACCAACCCAGCATAATGAAATTTTATTCTTTGTTGTGATTATCATCAAAATTTCCGTATACCCTAAGAAATTTTTTAACTGATTTTAGTAGCAGCTAAGTGCATTGTTTTACAGCACACAGATATCGTATTTTACTAATTCATGTCGCAACTTTGTTGGTCGACTCTAAAAGATGATGCTATTGCGTATTTGATTGATGACGTGCATAAAATTGCAAGGCTTTGGACATTTTTGTGTGGACGTTTTAGACCACGGGTTGATTAACAGTCTTTGTTTATTTCATCGGTCTCTACGCCTCCTTTAAATTAATGACAAAATTAGTGCCACCCATCTCTTTCCTCTGCCGAAGAAGACAGTCAGAACCTGGGCGTGGCTGGTCAGACATATGTATACATATAAAAGATATCTATAGATTAAATTGAAATACGGTTTTATATCGGGAATTAGTTTTAAATGTTATGTATTATATTTAAATAGCTTATTTTTGTCCGCAGATAACTGATACTAAACATGGCTGAATCTAAAAGGAAATTAAGACAGTATTGAATTGACTATTTGAAATTTGACTTCATTCCATCACTGTCGGATAAACAATTGCCTATATGCCTTTTGTGTAACAAAGTTTTGAGCAATAACGCTATGAAACCATCCAAGCTAGAGAATCATCTAAGAGGTGTCACTTTGTTAGAACAGGCAAAGATTTAAAATACTTTCAAATACTTAAAGAAAACTTTTTATGAGATTCACGATGGATAGTGCGTTTTCGACATCACAAGGAAGCGTTGATGGTTTGCAGGCGTCTTACAATATCTCGTTACTTATAGCAAAAGCTGGAAAATGGCATACCATCGGGGAACAATTAATTTTGTCAACCAATGATGAGATTGTAAGAACGGCTCTACACAAACTTGCAAAAGGAATAATACAAAAAATTCCATTGTACAACACAGTTCAAACACGTGCTGATGAAATGAGTTATGATTTTGAAAGCATCTCTACATAACTGGACGAGTCAACTTTACCTAGTACTGAAATATTATTTTTGTTATGTACCTAGAAATCCACGAAAAATAGCTTTTTGCATGAACTTGGACAACAGACACTAAAGGCAAATAAATTTGGATGGTTTTGAAAGATTATTTCATGAAAACGCAAATTTTTTATTAAATATAATATTACCGGCTTCCGATGGAGCACCGGCTATGCGTGGACGCTATGGTAGATTTATAAGCCATTTAAAACAAAATGTACCCGGGATGCTTGCAATGAATACACTGTTTCATCCATCGATAACGTTTAGTTGCTAAAAATCTTAGTAATGGATCACATCCATCTTTTCAATTTGTCATTAACGCAGTAAACAAAATTCGAAGTACCGCATTGAATCCAAGGTTATTTGCGCAGCTGTGTGAGGAAAATGACGAAAACTTTCATTCCTTGTTTCTTCACATTGAAGTACACTGACTGTCAAAAAATATACTTGACAAGATTTTTTTCATTTTGAGACAATTTTTAATTTTAAGATGATAAAGATCCAATGCGGATAACTTGCAGTTACAAAAAGATAAGAACAAAATCCATTATTTCAGGTTTCCTAGTAAGAATTAAACTGATGAAGCAAAACATTGGACGGCACGAATATCCCCAACTTCCCAATTTGTCACAAACAAACAGCCAGGATGACGATGTTTCAACCTACATTCAACATTTGAATATTTTTCATACAAACTTTGAAACAAAGTTTGAGGATGTTTTGACTGTGGAATTACTACATGATTTATTGATCCATACGGTGACATTGAAGGAACGGATTTCATATTACAAGAAGAACTGATGCGAATAAGCACTAAAGAAAAACTTAAGGTACAGTTCAAAAAAGGATATCAGCAACTTCGGATTCAGAGAGACTTACCTATTACTGATCTTGCATTGATGACTGTCGTGAGAAACCTCGCGGAAGGGGTTTTAGAGCAGTTGCCAATGTTGTTGCAAAAAGAAAAAACGGATTAGAAATCATCGATCGAGGAGCTTTAAGGTTAAACCCAACTAACTTGAAATCAAATATTAAGAATTATCTTACAAGGTATCAAGCTCATCCTCCTCATTAAAAGCAGTTATTTTTGTATAGTTATTTTATGTTATAAATTTACTAAAATTGAATTTTGTGTCGTTTTAATTAAAAAATGAAAGAGTACTCATGGTTAGATTAGAATCTAAACCGGTAAACACAGTAATAATACAAGTATACATGCCCATCTCTAGCTACAGTGAGGAAAAGGTAGAAACGATCTACAAAAATATCGAAGACATATTAAGATACGTAAAAGGACATGAAAATTTAATAATTACGGGGGATTTTAATGCAGTGGTAGGTGAGGGTAGGGAAGGAGCGGTAGTAGGTTTATTTGGTTTAGGCACGAGAAACGACAGGAGAAATAGGCTGGTAGAATTTTGCGACAAGACAATTTAATCATCACAAACACATTATATCATCATCATGCTAGAAGACGATATACTTGAAAGATGCCAGGAGATATAGGAAGATATCAAATAGATTACATTCTTGTTAGACAACGGTTTAGGAATGAAGTAAAAGACTGTAGAAGCTACCCAGAAGCAGATATAGACACTGACCATAACATTATAATTATGAAAGCAGCACTTAAATTTAATAATTTGAAAAAAGAAACGGAACAAGGCACTTTGATTTAGAGAAACTAAAAGATTAAGATACTCAAGAAAGATTCGAAAACAAGTCAAATGAATTGCTGAAAGATATCGGGAAAATATCTGATACTAAGAAAGTAGAAACAGAAACAAAATCTAGCCTAGACATGGCTCCCAAGATATTCTGGGGTATACACAAAAACAAAATAAGACACCATGGAAATCCTGAATTTAATAGAAGAAAGACGAAAATACAAAAATAAATCAGATGAAACAGGAAAACAGAGATACAAAGCCATAAAATGGGAAATTATTCGAAAATGCAGGAAAACTACAGAACAATGGATTGATGAAAAGTGCAAAGAGGTACAAACTAAGATGTAAGTAGGAAAGACTGATGAAGCATACAAACCAATTAGAATCAATTTTAGGGATATAAAACCGAATAGCAAAAATTTAAGGGACGCGGGAGAAAACGTCATTATAGAAAATGTAGAGAAAGTAGGTAGATGGCAAGAATATATAGAAAATTTATATGCAGGAGAGGAACTAATAGCATTAGAACAGTAATCAGGCATTAAAGATGAGGACTTGCGTTATCCTATGCTTAGAGATGAGTTTGATTAGCATTGAAGGGTCTAAAAAATGGTAAGACGCCGGGTACAGATAAGGTGCAAGCAGAAACTCTAAAAGCCGCTGGACAAGCAGTAACAGAACGTCTCTTCCGAGTTGTAAGCTATACCTATGAGACAGGCAAGATACCCAAAGATTCTAAACGTATCATCATAGTGACTATACCACAAAAGAAAGGCGCGAATAAATGTGAAAATTTTTGAAAACGGTTCTAACAGAGGAATACGGTATGAAAATTAACAAAGCTATAACTAAAGTACTAGTGTGTAAAGGAGGGGAAAATAAATCAAAAACAAGAATACACACATGTAATAAGAACTTATAAGAAGTTAAGGATTTCTGCTACCTAGAAGGCCAAATAACGCAAGGTGGAAAAAGCGTAAAAGATATAAAACAAAGATTAGCACAAAGTCGTGCTACATTTAACAAGAAAAGCCAACTACTGTGTTCAAAAACAACAAACATAGAAACAATGAAAAGATTGCTTAAAACATATGTGTGGAGCACAGCACTGTACGGTTGTGAAGCCTGGACAGTAGGTGAAGCAAAAAAGAAAAGATAGAAGCCTTTGAAATGTGGTGCTACAGACGTATGATGAAGATATCCTGGACAGACAAAGTTAAGAACGAAGAGGTACTAAAAATAGCAGAGGAATAAAGATATGTGTGGAAAACGGAAAAAATGGGAGAGATACGATAATAGGCCACATTCTACAGCATGAGAGAATAGTGCGGAATATATTAGAAGCAGAGATAGGAAGAAAGAGAAGTAGAGGTAGACCTAGGTTAAACTACTGCACACAGATAGTGAAAGATGTAGGCTGAAGAAATTTCAGAGAAATGTGTAGGTTAGCTCAGAATAGAAATCAATGGAGGTACGCATCCAACCAGTCCCAAGATGGATAAACCAATGACGAAAAAAGTAACTATACTTAAACATGATGATTATTATAAGCAACTACAAGTATTGGTTGGGCAATATTTTCGAATAATGATAATTGTGTGAAAGGATTTACTGGAAAACTATTAATTCGGCAAATGTCTAAGTGTTGGGAGATCTTGGCAGTCACAGACTGCTTAACCCCCTTCACTAAATCTCGGTGAAATAGGGCATAAAATTAGAAAACAATAGAATGGGAACCCAGCTGTATACAAGCTGTGTGAGAATTTCAGTGAACTGTGTAGGCTAGCTCAGAATATAAATAAGTGCAGATACGTGTCCAACCAGTTTTAAGACGGAAAACCTTGTAACGATTTTTTCCTCTCTCTAATTGGCTCCGCTAGCCTTACGCATGGGCGCTAGTGAAACGCTTTTCTATACTTCTGGCCGACAATACTTTATAATCACCATGCTCCAAGTTAGGTGTCTGCAAAACAAAGTCTTCCGACGTAACTAGGGTCTATTCCTTGGGTAGAGCTATGAGCAATGGGGAAGTCGAAATCTGTGGGGGTCACACTCAAACTAAAACAAACAGGCGCCACCAAGTCCAGATTGATTCATGTAAATGGCATGGCTAATTTCTAAGGGCGGACGTGGAGACCCAAAGAAAAAAGATCGCCTTCGCTGACAAAAACCTGTCTTAACAGAATAAGACGCTGTTCCTGTAAGGAAAAATAATAATTAAGTCACATAAAAATGGGAACACTATTTGTGTCCCTCAAATATATCTAAAATGCAAAAGAATGTTTCCTACATAAGGGTACCATAAAATTGAACTCTTATTGTTTTTGTTTATCAGGTCTGATCAAACTAGATCAGAATAAAAAGACTTTAAGCGTGGATTATAAATTTACTAGAAAGAATTTTTCTGTTTCTGTAAATAAAATTTAATGCAATAAAATAAAATGAATACTTGAATTACTTGAAGAATTATTGTAAAGTTTATCAACTTGATTCTTACTCAAATATATTACAACCCAGTGTGACTGGTTATACTAAGGTTTTCTAACCCAATCAGATCTGTGTAGGTCATTTACAAATTAATATACAAAACTTTCTTTTTAAGTTAACAGTATTAAAATCGGTTTGAAGTCAAAATATTCACAAAGATATTCTCTAATTTTATCAAAGGTGGTAGTAATGTAATACTAAACATCTGCTTGCAATTGTGCAATTGTTGACGGCATATTTCAAACAAACAAGTAACGTAGCCGCAGCTGTTAATTTATGCTGAAGCCACGTGTAGTCACATATCTACGAAACTAAGTGAAATTTAAATTTGATACTGGAGAAAACCAGCTTAGCTACAGATAAACTGAATAACAAATTTGTGCTTCTATAAAACAAAACGAAATAACGTGCTTTTAGAAGGAAGCACTGAGGAAATCTTAAAGCTATTACGAACCAAACCCCAGGCTGCTGTCCTTGGCTAGATTGGGAACTGCATCGCCGTGCGGAATCTGCAGCTAATTATTCCTGCTTTCCATGCTTTAAATACAGGTGTCGAAGCGAAGTGGGTTTCTTACATTGATTCAAAGTTGCATAAATTTTGTAGCGTAATCTTCCATGGTCTAATCTTAGTTATAAATATAATTTTCGTTGCGTAGTTTGTAAGTCGTAGTTGCGCTAAACAAATTTTAAATTAGATACTATGATAACGAATATACAATACCAACCGTTACTCAGGAAGTGTGTTACACAATTAATGCGACCCGGAGGTCACTCGCCATTTTCTTCGAATGCATGCTGTCGCTGCTTTTACCTATCGACGAGTGCCCTGCCGCGTTCTTGCATGGTGGGAGGGTCCCGAGGGGTTGTCAATCCTCTCACGCGCGTGCCTGTGGCTGTGGAATACACCGACCTCCGAAACAAATAGACTAACGACTCTAGATACTGTATTAATGCAAAAATTTGATTGTTACACGTATTATTACTTTAGTTAATAAAGGTGTTTTAACATTCGTTATACCTTTAATGCAGAGATTTTTAATGCGAAAATAAAATTGTTACACTACCCTTTCCTAAAAGAAAAAAGTTTTTTTTCCTTTAAGGAACAACTTCAAATATAACAAATACAAAAAAATTTTTTTTTATTATAATAATACTAGCCTTTTCTACCTTCCTAATTAACTATGCAATTTTTATGAATTTATTCAAATGGGGAGGCAAATATTTACAAATGCGAGTGTGTTGGTAACTACGTGTACCTGACGTCCATCGGGAGACAAAATCGGGGAGTCACAATCGGTATTAATCAAAATTGGGAGGGGGTCAAATTAGAAAGTCAAACACTCCACGGGACAAAAAAAATTCAAATTCACGATAATTCTTTAACTTCAGGTTCTTACTTCAAACAAGGCTAATATTTACTACCTGTAACCAAACATTTTACAATTTATTTCAAATTCCACAAAAACTTCACTTCCTGGAGCTCAATTAGCTCTCTCTAAAAAAGGAATGCTTCCTCACCAAAACAGCATAACTATTCAAAGTATTATCACTATAAGGTGACAATCAAAAAGAAGACCCTACTAATAGGTCTAAATTTAAAACACTATCATCACAAAGTGATAATCAAAACAAAAGTGACCTAACCAAAAGGTTACTTATCAAACCCAAATACAAAATATTATCACTTTATTGCAAAGAGATAATCAAAATAAAGGTAACCTAACCATAACGTTACTTAACAAATTCAAATACAAAATCGAACCAGTTAGGGCTGTAATATCCTACACCCTACTGATTATCCTATCACTAAGTTCCAACAAACAACAGATCTCATTAGTGATGGACCAAATGGTGAGACTCACCAAGCCAACCTTGACCTTATCAAACCAAAGAATTTCGAACGGTCAAAAAAACAAGGGAAAGAATAAACTAATATTCTCTCTACCTAGATATGTAGAAATCAGGACTAACAATTAAATAGCCCACTTACTTCTACATTGTAAAGATATCTGTTAAAGACATCTTCTAAACACATCTCCGAATAACGCGCGAGCAAAACGACCAGCGTGCACACCAAGGCACACCTCAAACTTACAAAACCTACAAACTCTCTAACCACTTATTTCACTTCTCAAACAAAATACTCAAAATTAATGAACCGACACTAAATCAAAATCGGAACAAAACAAAGCAAACCACTACTGCATTACTTAACATCAAAGAGATGACCGGACCGGAACTAATCGTCAGGATCATCATTTTCATTTGGATACGACGCTTCAACTGGTTTCAAGTCCTTTACGTGCCATTTCCTGCTCTTGTTCCATCTTCGTTCTCTAACTCATACACTAAATTGGAATGTTTTTCGAACTTTACTCATAATGAACTTTGGAGCTAACTTAGCGGAAAACTTATCACTAGCACTCGAGAGGACCTTATTAGCTCTCCAAACACTTTCTCCGACTTGGAACGAAATGTCTCTTCTCCTAAGATTGTAGCGTTTACTCGAACGTTGATAAGCTACATGCAAATTTTCACGGACATTCCCAAAAATATCAAATAAAAGTTGACGATCCAAAACATAAGAAGGTCTACTACTGGAGACGACATCAACATCCTCACCAGGTTTAAAATCATTATTATAAGCTTTTCCACTTAAGGGTACCTGACGACCAAAAACTAAAAAATTTGGAGAATAGTTGGTGGACTCATGTTTTGCTGAGTTGATTGCGTATTGGATCTTTGATATCTCACTATCCCACGTATCATGTCCTTCTACGTATGAACGGATTGCTGTACCAACTGTCTTATTGATTCTTTCCACAAAATTGCATTGGGGAGCATAAACAGCATTATACCAAATCTTTTGAATTTCGTACCTTGCACACAAAGCTTTAAAAATACGTCCAATTAATTGTGGACCATTATCACAAATAACAAACTGTGGTACACCGTAGACAAGAAATACTTTTCCTCCAAAATTTCTCAATCAAATGTGCCGTGGCACTTCGCAAAGGTTGCAAAATCGAATACTTCGAGAACCAATCACCATCAACTAAAAGCCATTTATGTCCGCGTTTGGAACGAGGAAACGGACCCATCAAATCTAAAGCAATGGTTTGGAACGGTAGTCCAACCTCTTTCTCCTTTCCCATCATCCCAAGGGGACCTTTATTGGGTGGTTTTGAGCACCACAAACCAAACATTTCCTACAAAATTTACGTACGTCAAAGATCATCTTTGGCCAATAATATAATTCTTGGACACGAGACAAAGTTTTAAAGAACCAAAATGTCCTGCTGAAGGGGGTCATGACATGATTTAATGACATTTATACGCTGAGATTTTGGCACTAAGTACTTCCACTCTACAACATTCGCCGAATGCGGTAATAGGAAGGTATAAACTTATAAATAAACCCATCTTCCACTTTCCATTGTGGGTAGCTTTTGGGTGACAACAAAATTTTCTTTCTCAAAGATTCATACCACAAGTCTACACCATCAAGTTTAATCTCTACTAAATTAACTTCTGGATTTTCTAAGGAACACCACGACTAAGACAATCTGGGACTATATTAAACTTTCCTTTCCTATGCACCAATTCAAATGAATGTTGCCTTAATCGAACTGACCACCTGGCGAGTTTTCCAGTTGGATTCTGAAGATTACTCAACCAAAGTAACGAAAAATGATCGGTGACAACTGTGAAGCGAACTCCTTCTACCCACGGACGAAATTTCTCAATTGCAAAAATAACTGCTAAACACTCCTCTCTGTGGTGGAATAATTGCGCTCTGTACGGCTCAGGGTTTTACTTGCGTACGAAATTACACGCTCTTCTCCTTTTACATTTTGAATCAAAACAGCTCCTAACCCAGTGTTGCTTGCGTCACACTCAACAATGAAGGGTGCTGAGTAGTCTGGCTGCGAAAGAAGAGGTGCAGAAACTAATGCTTGCTTGATCAGCACAAATGAATTTTCTGCTTCCGCACTCCAATTTACAGTTTGACCTTTTTTCTTACTCTTAATGAGGTCATTGATAGGCGAAACTAAAGACGAAAAATTCTTTATAAAACGACGGTACCAGCTGCACATTCCTATAAACCTTTTAATCTCCGTTGTGGTTTTCGGACGAGGAAAGTTAACCATTGCCGACACCTTATCGGGATCTGTACGAAGTGAGTTGGAGCCTACTATATAACCCAAAAATTTAAGTGTCTTTTTAAAAAATTCACATTTACTTATGTTTATAGTGAGGTTAGCTTCTTTTAAACGTTGCTTAACCTCTACCAATAACTTTAGGTGTTCTTCAAAAGATGACGAACATAATATTATGTCGTCCAAATAGCAAAATACATGGTGTTCAAAACGTGGACCAAAAATTGCATCTACTAAACGCTGTTGTGTCTGCGCAGCATTCTTCAACCCAAACGGCATGCATGTAAATCTAAATTGTCCTCGTGAAATAACACTGAAGGCAGTCTTATCCTTAGACGACTCACTAAGAGGGATTTGCCAAAACGATTTTCTCAAATTAAGTGACGAAATGTAGTTCGCACCTCTCAACATATTGAGAATTCTGTCTACGTTTGCAAGGGGGTACGAATCATGAACAGTTAAGTCGTTCAGGGTTCTACCATCAAAACAGAAGCGATATTCTCCATCTGCTTTCTTAACCAACAAAACTGGTGAGGACCACGGACTAGTACACGGTTCTATAACTTTAAGTTTAAGCATGTCGTCCAACTCCTCATTCAATATCTTACTCATATATGGTGACATGACATATGGTTTCTTATGGAAGGGTTTGGCATTGCCTGTGTCTATGTCCATTTCAATTAGGTGAGTTCGTCCTAATCTATCGTCGCTGCTAATCTCACTAAATGAATTTATTAACTCTTGTGCTTGCACACATTGAGCATCTGAAAGGTCATGTAAACCAAATAAGGAATCTTCAGTGTTCAAAGGGATGGAAGACGAACCTATATACCCAATGTCGTTCCCAATGTTACTTTGGATAAACCAATTATTACTTCTAAAGTCAGCAACTACACCAAATAATTTTGCAAAGTCACTACCGAAGATAAAGGTGTGAGGTAGGGACGGAACCACTAATGCATTAAGGATGCGGCAATCATTACCTATACAAATTGGCAAATCAACTGAGCCTACAACAGACTTTATTGAACCATCAGCTGTAGTGATACCTGTTTTGCTGAACTAAAAATTTTCAAGTCTAATTTTCTAACAATTGAAAGGGCTAAGGATCCTACCACTGAGGTAGTGCATCCCGAATCTAGAAGATCGGTAATGTCTCTATCCATTAACTTCACCATAATGTAAGGTCGATTATCACATTGCTTCTCAATGAATAAAGTATTATTCTTAGGCTTCGGAGAGTCCTGACAAAATTTTTAACAACTGTAAGCCATCTCGACCACTCGTCTTTACAAAAGTATTTTTCTTGTTTACAAATCATAACCATGGCCTTATTACGCGGAACAGGATGCCGACCACTATGCGCCTGCCGCCTTACTGGTTTTTGAACATTGTGGACATGACGTTGCCTTAACGCCTTTTCGACCACATCCAAAACAAAAATTTTCTTGGTTGCTCCACAATCTCTAAACCAATGTCCACTACGGAGCAATTCCAACAAACAAAATTATTTCTCTTGTCGGGACTAAAGAAATTACAAACTGAGGACTCGAAGAGCTCTTATCCGCTACTGTTACTTGGGATTAACTAATTTATTCTGAAACACCCTACTCTTAACAGCACAAACTTTTCATTCAACCCAGGATGTTTGTTCTCAAATAGATGCTTAGAGGGTTGCAAATCTTGTTAGGTTTACTAGATGATGCTAAAACCAAGTTTAGTTTCATCAAAGAAGCTTCTTCTAACCTTTTACCCAAATTTACTAAGGTAGACAAATCTTGAATGTCCGACAATGCAAGTGCTGAAATATATTCAGGAACCAAATTTCTTCTTATCATCTTAACTTTAGTAACTTCTGCTGGCTCGTTGGTCAGTCTACTAAACAGGGTTTGCATATGCGCGACAAATAAAATAATCCTTTCGTCTTTACCTTGACGACGATTTCTGATCTTTTCCCAAATGTCATGATCTGAAGAACCGAGTAGAAAATCTTCCCTTAAACGTCCTAACAAGGAGTTCCAGTCTCTCAATGTATTTTTTACTGTTCTAAACCAAACTAAAGCGTCACCCACAAAAAGTTCACATGCTGATCCAAATAAATCAGTTTCGGATACCTTACGAGATTGTGCTAAATCACTAACTCTATCTAAAAATGAATATAGTTGTTTGGGATCACCTGAGAATTTTACAGGCCATGAGCCTATAGGTACGGAAGTCGTTACATACGAAGTCGAATGAATAGGTGCATTAGCAACTGAAGGAGATACTACAACGGACCGATCCAAATAGGTGGACTCTGTACTTTTATTGGTTTTATCGTATAATCTCAGCTTCAAGGGTTAATATCGTTGCTACTGTCTCATTTCTGAACTTAATTGCTTCCTCGGAATTTATTGAAGGATTTTCATGCGCTTAACTCGCCCCGAAAGGTGGTTTAACCTTGAACAAGCTCTCCTAAAAATTGAGTCTGATGAGTCACCTTCAAATTCGGACACAACATTACGAACTGACTCGACTGAAACTGAAATTTCTTTACTTTCCGTTGCAAAGTCTACTTCATAACACGAAAGATCGATCAAACAACCAGGCTTATCTATTTCTTTAGCTAACAATCTACCTAAAATTTTCCTTTTCTCCAACACTGGTCTCTCACTCACCACTCCTCTGATTCTCAGCTCATACTCCAATTCTTCTTTAAGTAGACAAACAATTTGGAATTTTTCCGACATGATTACTCAAGCCTAATGGAATCAAACCGATAAATCTAACTGATCTGAACCTCACAAAAGTGATCAAAACAAATTCGTAGGTAAAAATCAAAAGGTGTTTTGGTAAAATAATTTTGCCAAAACAATATCAAAAAAATTATATGGGGTCAAAATAGAACGAAAGTCAAAAATAAATTTGACCAAGTTAATCAATTGACTGTACGAGGGTTAATGTTACAACCAATCTTTTATCAAAAGCAAACAAACAAATCTAAATGTCAAATCGACTTTAAGCAAACAAATTTCGACGCAAAATAATTTTTGGACAAATAGATTTCAAAGCAAATTAAATTTTGAGCTAACAAATTTCGAAGCAAATCAAATTATGAATAACAAATTTCGAGGTAAATCAAACTATGAACAAACAAATTTCGAGGCCCCAAACGTTGCCGGCGCCAGTGTAACGATTTTTTTCTCTCTCTAATTGGCTCCGCTAGCCTCACGCATGGGCGCTAGTGAAACGCTTTTCTATACTTCTGGCCGACAATACTTTATAATCACCATGCTCCAAGTTAGGTGTCTGCAAAACAAAGTCTTCCGACGTAACTAGGGGTCTATTCCTTGGGTAGAGCTATGAGCAATGGGGAAGTCGAAATCTGTGGGGGGTCACACTCAAACTAAAACAAACAGGCGCCACCAAGTCCAGATTGATTCATGTAAATGGCATGGCTAATTTCTAAGGGCGGACGTGGAGACCCAAAGAAAAAAGATCGCCTTCGCTGACAAAAACCTGTCTTAACAGAATAAGACGCTGTTCCTGTAAGGAAAAATAATAATTAAGTCACATAAAAATGGGAACACTATTTGTGTCCCTCAAATATATCTAAAATGCAAAAGAATGTTTCCTACATAAGGGTACCATAAAATTGAACTCTTATTGTTTTTGTTTATCAGGTCTGATCAAACTAGATCAGAATAAAAGACTTTAAGCGTGGATTATAAATTTACTAGAAAGAATTTTTCTGTTTCTGTAAATAAAATTTAATGCAATAAAATAAAATGAATACTTGAATTACTTGAAGAATTATTGTAAAGTTTATCAACTTGATTCTTACTCAAATATATTACAACCCAGTGTGACTGGTTATACTAAGGTTTTCTAACCCAATCAGATCTGTGTAGGTCATTTACAAATTAATATACAAAACTTTCTTTTTAAGTTAACAGTATTAAAATCGATTTGAAGTCAAAATATTCACAAAGATATTCTCTAATTTTATCAAAGGTGGTAGTAATGTAATACTAAACATCTGCTTGCAATTGTGCAATTGTTGACGGCATATTTCAAACAAACAAGTAACGTAGCCGCAGCTGTTAATTTATGCTGAAGCCACGTGTAGTCACATATCTACGAAACTAAGTGAAATTTAAATTTGATACTGGAGAAAACCAGCTTAGCTACAGATAAACTGAATAACAAATTTGTGCTTCTATAAAACAAAACGAAATAACGTGCTTTTAGAAGGAAGCACTGAGGAAATCTTAAAGCTATTACGAACCAAACCCCAGGCTGCTGTCCTTGGCTAGATTGGGAACTGCATCGCCGTGCGGAGTCTGCAGCTAATTATTCCTGCTTTCCATGCTTTAAATACAGGTGTCGAAGCGAAGTGGGTTTCTTACATTGATTCAAAGTTGCATAAATTTTGTAGCGTAATCTTCCATGGTCTAATCTTAGTTATAAATATAATTTTCGTTGCGTAGTTTGTAAGTCGTAGTTGCGCTAAACAAATTTTTAAATTAGATACTATGATAACGAATATACAATACCAACCGTTACTCAGGAAGTGTGTTACACAATTAATGCGACCCGGAGGTCACTCGCCATTCTCTTCGAATGCATGCTGTCGCTGCTTTTACCTATCGACGAGTGCCCCTGCCGCGTTCTTGCATGGTGGGAGGGTCCCGAGGGGGGTTGTCAATCCTCTCACGCGCGTGCCTGTGGCTGTGGAATACACCGACCTCCGAAACAAATAGACTAACGACTCTAGATACTGTATTAATGCAAAAATTTGATTGTTACACGTATTATTACTTTAGTTAATAAAGGTGTTTTAACATTCGTTATACCTTTAATGCAGAGATTTTTAATGCGAAAATAAAATTGTTACAACCTAATGACAAAAAAATAAGCGCAGCTAAATCTGATGATTATTATAAACAACTTCAGGTGTTGGTTGTGACATACCTGCAACTAATGTTGACTGTGCGAAAAGATATTGTAACAATTTTTTTTGATCACAGTTGAACATCAACGAATTTTTAGTCCTAATAACTCTAGTATAGTCATTAAAATCATGCAAACTATTTTTAAACAAATAAAGTATTGATATTGTATGTGCTAACCGCCATACAGAAATGCTAGTTTGGTTGAAAACATCAGGCGCCGAATGTTAATACTACTATTATCAAGGCCAAACAGCTGTCCTGTTTAGTGCATAGCACATTTGTGCTCACATTAGCTAGAGCTCACGTAGAGAAAATAATGGAACTATTAAGGGTTCTGGCGTGTAGCTTGCGCCTGGCTTTTTGTGCGGTAGTTAAACCCTAGTTCACTCGACACTAGGCCTTGATGTTTTAATGTTGGTAAGAATTAAAATAATAATTAATTAGACCAACTAAATAATTTGTTGTAGCGCTCTTTTCGTAATTTAACTTTTTGAAGATTTCCTTTTTGAAAATTTCCCTTTTAGTAATTGCATTCTGAGTAATTTTGCTTTGAGTAATCTTTCATCTTTTTTGTTATAACGTTCCTTTAAAAGACGTTTTTAAATGACTTCTAATTAATAACTTCGTTTGAATAATTCCTTAGATAAATGCATTTAATAATTCTTTGGACCTTTGTGTAAATAACGCATAGAATATTCCTTTATTGATTTCGTAAAAGTACGATAAGATATGTTGTTCAACGCTTCGTAGAAGTCCTCAATTAGATTTTTATTTTTATAATTAGCAACTTTAAGAAGTCGTTTTGTATTATCTGGTTTTACAAAACTAAAGCAGCGAGTATGCTGTATTTAAAAGAGGCGGCTCCGTGGCGTAGTGGTATGTGTGTGACTACTACGCCCAAGGTCCCGGGTTCGAATCCCAACACGGTCCGCTTGAAAAATGTTAGGCGAGCATTTTTCATAAAAATACACCCTCGTTCGGATGAGAGGTAAAATGGAGGTACCGTGTGTGAGTGTTGTCACGCACGTTAAAGATCCCTACCTTGCTTGAAACAGCAAGGATTCGGCAAAATTCCAAATTTTCCAGGTAAAAAAAAAACTCGCTTCCTGGCCAATGTAGTACCTTCGGGTGGAGCATTGGAAAATCACATGTAATGTATTTAAAAGAAGATAAAATCCTACTTTGTACCTGTGAATATCGAGTTGTGGTTCATTCACGTCAACTTTGCGATAAGTGATTGATCCAATATGAACGTCCTTCAACCGTACGATGCATAGTTGGATTTTGTGTAATGTTATGGGAAAAGCAGTAAGTTCGAATTTAAATGAAACATTCTACAAAGTAGGTAGAAATTTTTATGGTTGGTAAACTAAGTCTGAGGATGTATTGGAATGGTACTGTTGAAACTTTCGTTCAAGATCTATACACAATAGCGCGTATAAGTCTAGTATTGGTATTTGGTTGATCCAGTTCGTGCGTATAACAAAAAACGCATAAAAGTTAGCATGGTCCAGTCCAAGGGTCAAGCAGCTGTTTGTGTTCTGTGGAACATATGGATTTTACGTCACTTGTTTTCTGAAAAATGTATGTATTAACACCTGCACGAACATGTTGTGACGACAACATGTAAAGAACACCTGCAGTGCCAAGGTAAGAGATTAGAATTATTCTTACATCATGTCTACATTTGGTGTTCTTTGATACAAGGCTGCTTCAGAAAATATTTTTGTAACTATCTATTCTGATAAATCCGTTTCGCATATTAAAAAAGACCTTAGTAAATTTTTGTTGTCAATACTAGTTCAGTATAATTAATACTAAATTTTATGAAATTAAGCAAACTTAAAGAGTTCTTATTGATGTTTTATATATGTATGATTTCACTTACAGTTTTGAAATAATGAATTAATAGACAAAGTAGTTAAAGTTTTATAAACATGTAAATAGAAAAAGCAGATCTGATATTTTTGGTATAAATTCGAGTTAAATCTTTGTAACTAAAGTAACATTTAAGGTTTCGATATTTTTCTTTGAATATATATAATCCTAGCTTACGAGTAGATGAAACTTGTATTATCTTTTCTTAAACATGATTTTTATATTTACGATTTTTATGAAAGACCAATTTTAATTAAAGAAAAAACATTTAATTTTTTTAATTAATTGTTTTTTTCTGAACAAGTACGTTCAGAAATAGGGTAACAAAGTATAAGATCAAATAGAGTAAAGTGATGAACCCAAGTTAACAAGAAGCTTTAATAGCCTTTTCAGAATTTGAAGTATAAAACCTGTGTTCGTATTATTGTTGCCTGTTTAATCTTTGTTGTTTTTTATATGAGGTAGCAAGAGAATACTCCTTGTGTCCTTATTTTTGTATATTTAACTAAATTCTCTTTACAGCTCCTGCGTTAGCAGTTAGTACGGTATTCCTCCCTAAGGACGCCCAAATCCCCTTTAGGGAAACCCTGTGTTTAAAGTTAATGACTTGGTGGCGCAATATTCAAACCCTTGTTTTGTCGATAATCTAGCCCTAGTAATAAAATAATGCTTTGTAAAAAGAACCACGACCAATCCTCATAAGCTCTACCGATGGTCCTGGTCCTAAAGGGGGATACCAACATCACATACACAACACACATACACACAAGCCTTACACACACACACACATACACACACACACACACACACACACAAACACACAAAACACCATTCACACACTTACATTGCCTTTTCAACATCTGGATTTCGGGCTGCCGATGGTCCAGGCTGATAAGGCAAATCTGTTAGCGTTTTTCCTTGACGACTAGGATATCCGGCTGCCGATGGTCCTGGTTCTAGAGGGGAAACGTAACACGGACATCAACATCACAACACACACACACACACAGACACACACACACATACACACACATAACACATGCTCTCAAACGCGCGCGCACACACACACACACACACACACGCACACACACACGCCTTACAGACGGTTACTTTCTGTGGGAAAGCCGGGTCTGCTTAAATTTCGGGTAGCAGACTACTAAAACGTTGGAACAAATAAATAAATAAATAAATAAATAATAAATAAAGCTCTGCCCAAGGAATAGACCCCTAGCATAGTCGGAAGATAATTGCGTCCCATCATTTTAAGGGAATCCCTCCTTAAAGGTTACTGGTCACATTTGGGGATATAAAATAACCCCTAACTAATTAACCCAATCAGTAAATGATAAGATTTTGTTATAATATATTAAAAAGAATATTAAATCGGCAAATGTTCAAGTGCTGGGGGAACTTGGCAGCCACTAGCTGCTTACCCCTCTTCACAACCTTACATGTGATTTTCCAATGCTCCACCCGAAGGTACTACATTGACCAGGAATCGACTTTTTTTACCTGGAAAATTTGGAACTTTGCCGAATCCTTGCAGCTCCAAGCAAGGAAGAAATCTTTAATGTGCGTGACAACACTCCAGTTTACCACTCATCCAAACAAGAATATATTTTTGTGAAAAATGCTCGCCTTACATTTTTAAAGCGGACCGTGTCGGGATTCAAACCTGAGATCTTGGGCGTAGTAGTCACACACATACCAACTACGCTACGGACCCACTGCCCTCTTCACAACCACTGAATGTCGGAGAAATAGGGTATATAATTGTAAAACAATAGAAGGGGACCGAACTGCATCTAACAAGAAAGAACAGTGCCTATGATGAAAGACAACAAACATAGAAACAAGAAGAAAATTGTTGAAAGCATATGTGTGAAGCACAGCCTATGAAATACGGGCGGTAGGAAAAGCAAACAGAAAAGCGGTAGTAGCCTTTTGTAATGTTGTGCTTTAAATGTATGAGGAGGATATCATGGGCAGACAAAGTTACTAACAAATAGGTTGTAGAAATAGTAGGGGAACAAAGATATCTATAGAAAAAGAATAGGAGAAATAAAAGGGTAGAATACGGTCTATGGCATTTTTGGGAAATAGCATGGGATATATTACAAGCAAAGATAGGAAAAATGAGGTAGATGTACACCTAGATCAGATAGTGATAGATGCAAACTGCAAATTTTAGGAAAATGTATAGTTAGTTTAGAATAGGAAACAATGATGGTACGCGTCTAACCAGTTCCAGGACTGAAGACCTATAGATGATGAACACTTAACTTATATTTATTTATTTGGTTTTTACACTCTGTAATTAATTTTATCTTAGTGAGCAGCACTGTGTGAGCTGTCGCAAACACATTTGGAGTTGTTGCATTTGTAACAATTCAATATGAGAAAGGCGTGGAACTACTCAAAACAGAAAAGTTGGCACGTGGTCTATGAGACAAATTCCGACAAGGTCCGCTTGAAAAATGTTGGGCGAGCATTTTTCACAAAAATACACCCTCGTTCGGATGAGAGGTAAAATAGAAGTCCCGTGTGTGAGTGTTGTCACGCACATTAAAAATCCCTACCTTGCTTGGAACAGCAAGGGTTCGGCAAAATTCCAAATTTTCCAGGTAAAAAAAAACTCGCTTCCTGGCCAATGTAGTACCTTTGGGTGTAGCATTGGAAAATCACATGTAAGGTCTATGAGACAAACAATGACATTGTATATGAAACAGATGTTGTGATGTACGAAAACCTTGCTTACGTATTCTTTGATTTGAAATTTCAATCTGCAAGCAATCCGTATTTATTAACTTAAATTATAAATAAAAGGTTAACTAAAACTCACTACTCTATTAGGACTTTGAACTCAAATAATTCAATGCCGCATGCGATTGCCATTCTATAAATTTAAAACTGGTATTCTTCGACACTAAGAATCCATATAAATTGAATTATATTGGTAAATGAAAAAATAACAATTAAAAAAAATATAAAAATAAAATTAAATATAGCTATCTATGTATATAAACAATGCTAATTTTATATAACACTTGGATTTTTTAAATTATAAAATTTAGAAAGGTGTTTAGAATTCCTGGAAAATTAAAATCCTTGGGAAGTAAATATTCATAGAACACCTTCAGATAACGTTTTCTCTGCCTTTTTATAAATATAGTTGATCTCTTAATAATTTTGTACAATAATTTATCATAAATTTTAGCACAATCTATCATGTAAATTATACAGATTGCCCACATGAAACCTTTATGATTTTAAAACGCAATTATAAAAAAAACTATAATACATAGAAACCTGCAGTTTATGGTATCATATAAAGCAACTCA
Source organism: Platerodrilus igneus (assembly GCA_036346225.1). Lineage (NCBI taxonomy): Eukaryota > Metazoa > Arthropoda > Insecta > Coleoptera > Lycidae > Platerodrilus > Platerodrilus igneus. The sequence goes on from JARFIW010000791.1 coordinate 1,528,650, forward strand.
AAAAGTTTATATAAAAAATTAATGCACTTCCACATGGACTCCTTTTGTAACTCTTAAAATGTCTAGACGATACTCTTCTCAACTCATGTGAAAGGAAGCATATCACCGGTGATAGAGGCTATTGCATCCACAATTCTTCTGAGGAGGTAAAGAAAGTCACATACAGGCGAGATGGACACAATGCCTTTCACATAACCTCACAGGAAGAAATCCAAAGGGGTTCTGTTCGGGGATTTCAGTGGCCATTTGGTTGATTCATCACGTCCTATCTACCGCTGTGGAAACGTTCGGTCTATGAAGTCACAAACTTCTAAACTCCAAAGCGGATGTACACAATCTTGTTGGAAAATAATATTTAGTTGAAGCGGAAAAAGCTGAGGAACACCAAATAGTTCAAGCATGTCCAGATAAGCGACACCTGTTACTGTTTACTTCATAAAGAAAGATGGTTTAATTATGATACCATTCTTCAGTACATAACACGCATTTACTTTTCGTTGTCTCCGACATTACCCGGAAACTGAGGGGTTTTCCGAACTTCAGATACGAATGTGGTGCCGATTAACCTTCCCACTTTTTCAGAGAAAACAACAATTTCTAGATAGTTAGGGGTTTTGGTCGATCCGGTCCAACTTCTCAGTAGCAAGACTGTAACGAAGCTGCAAGTCCTTTTGCTGCAAGTCTGGCACAATTTGAACTTTGTAAGTGTGCAAGCGCAGTCATTTATGCAAAACCTTGTGAATTGTTGAGCGAGGGATTCCTAGCTGTCGTGATGCTCGACGAATTGACATTGGTGGACTTCTTTGAAAGGCCTTTCTGTTCCTTTCAACATTTTTGTCGGATGTACATTTTCTGCCAGAACCGTACTATCTGCTTACACTTCCTGTGGCTAAGAGCTTGCACTAAGGATTAATTGTTCTAATATCTGGTAGTTTCCGATGAAATTCACGTCGGAAATTTCTTTTTACAACAATGGGCGAATTCTTTTCCGCATACCACACCACGCATTGGGCTCTCTCTTGCGGCGTTGTCACTTTTGGATAATTATTTAGTTCCTTAAACAAAAAAGGACTCATTAAAAAAAACTACCCAAAACTTTTTAAGTTGCTTTACATTATGCCATAAATGTCAGACTTCTATATATTATAATCTTTTTAAAATTGCATTTTGAAGTCGGGGAGGTTTTATGTGAATATCTTGTATAATGGAAAAAATATATCGCAGCGTTCAAAATGCTCTATTTTTTTAGGTATTAAATTCAAGAGAGTGTAAACTAAAAGACCGATTATTGAATGAATTAGACTTGAATTCCCCAGAAAGTGAATTTGTAAAATCAAACAAGGACGTTATTGAATACTTAGAAGGAAACTCTGGTATGAAAATTAGGACCCCAAAAGACGCTTTACTACTGTACGTAGCTCTTGCTTCTGAGGTACTTGAATAAAAGTGTTTTTCTTAATTAATTTTACATTTTTGTAGCACGAGTATGGTTTGAAGCTGCCAGACTGGACTAGACAAGTTTTTCCAAAGCAACTTGAATGTTTAAGTTCTGAGACTGCTGAACATCAGAACGCCAATCCCATTCTTGAATCTATTCAAGCAGGATATCTTATCAAAAAAATTCTTAATGATACCTTTAACAAAATAAATAAAGTAGAAAGCAATACACGTCGTGTCATGCATCTGTATTCAACGCAACAATGTACAGTTTCGCTTTTACTCAACGCATTAAAAGTTCTTAAAAAAGTAACACCTCGGTTTGGGAGCACTGCAGTACTGGAAGTACACGAGCAAAATAATAAATATTTTATTCAGGTAAACGACTTTTAAATACAAACACAACATAACACTATATAAATTGTTTGGCAGTAAGACTTCAGTACAATAGCTTTTAGGGTAGAGTAAAAAGTATCAACAATGTCATAATTTACTCATTCTGAGCTAGCAATAACTTTGCCAATATTGCAAGATATATAATCAAATAACACAATTTGGTATTAAGTATATGAATACTTAGAAAAACTTGGGAAAGATGAGAAGAGTTTTACGATTATTACACTGGGCAACAGAAAATTTTTTGAAAATTGTCCGGGTTTCTTCAACTGCCCTAGGATCATTTAGCTCCGCTGATTCCAAAAATGACATCCATTTTCCTCAATCAGGTCAGGCTTTAATGCTATTTTGAATTTTAATTATCCAATATTCTGACTAAATTGATCACATATTTGTAACACCATCGGTTTAAATATTTTTAGCACCCAAAAAAGGTTTCGGAGACAAAATAACATGTTCTATCAGAATGTATTAATTAACTGTTACAAACATCATTTTATGTACATTGAATAACTAACATTGATAAAGATAAGTACATGTAAATTGAACGTTACGTCATCATTGTCAAAAACTTACGGCATGAACTTCCGTTTCTAGGAAGCCCTCAAATGTTCAGCAGCAGGAATGTCTCTCATCAGAGACCAACAGTAAGCAGCCACCTGACTGCATCCCCGCGTCCCTGATACCTGGTTTCTATCTCTTTTATGTCTTGATAGAATCTCTTCTCCGGCTCATCACTCATTGATCCCATATTCTCGGGAAACCGATCCATATGTGAGAATAAGTAATACATTTTGATACTCATGCTGCAACCAAGGTTTCTGAAAGCAGTCAGCATATTTGTGACAAGTTCTGCATAGTTTCCGGTCTTGATGTTGCCAAGAAAGTTCTTCACGACCTGAAAAAAGTCTTTTATGCTTCCACTTCCACTTGGATCACTGATAAGCTGACGGATTTGAGGATCATCAAAAATGCCAGCTTTCAACTTCTCTATGGTTAATCCTGGAAAAGCATGGCACAAATAAGTAAAACAGCCACCATCTTTGTCTAAAGCTTTGGTGAACTGATTAATCAAGCCGAGCTTGATGTGCAGCGGTGGAAAGAGTATCTTCGCTCTGTCTACCAGTGGAATGTTGACGACGTTCCTTGTTCTGCAAAACACTAACTCCTCCTCCTGTACAGGCCAGTCCTTCTTTGTGTTATGGTGAGCAGTGTCTCTATTATCTCACATGTACAGAAAGCACGGGTACTTGGTAAAGCCGGACTGTTGTCCCAACAAAATATTCACCATCTTCAGGTCAACACACATAGACCAGTCATGGTGATCATAACAAATTTTCTGCAGCACATACTTTACCGCTTCATACTTCTTTCAGTGTTGTCGAGTGAGCAAGAGGTACAGAGGCAAACTGGTTTCCGTTGTGAAGCAGAACACATTTTAGCAATCGCTTGCTGCTTTCAATAAACAGTCTCCAATGTCTGGGGTCATACTGTGGCACTTCAAGCTTGATCAGAAGTTGAACAATATCTGTACAGTACACCAAGTCCTTCTCTTCAAAGAAAAAACGGAGAAACTCCTGATGTTTGTTGCGGTAAAAGGTTGGTGCGTAAAGATTGCAAAATTCGAAGGATCTTTTAATATGTTTGTGATTCAACACAATGTGTAATGACATATGGTTATCGGCAGTAATGGCGATTAAGTTTATATCAAAAATTATAATATAAATGCGAGTACAAATTATTAATTGATTATAACAAAACGAACATACCTCCAGTAGTTTTCTGAACAGGTACGGTACACTGAAACGGCGATGATTAAGCGGTTTGATTCACTTGACATCACGCACTTCAGCCATATGGAGCAGCTGCACTTGTTCTTGCTTGAAGCTCAAAATTACGAAAACGAATGATAACAAATTGTAACGGGCATTTTTAATAGCTTAACATTTTACGTTCCCTTTCTGTTAGCGTACTTAAAAATACATCGTTTCTTTGGGATCGCTGTTTGTATAAAGGAAATACTTCAGAATAATTCAGATTTGTATGCAATTTAACTCGTGGGTATTACTTTAAAAGTAGATAATTTGAAGATTGATTTTCATTAATAAATAAATTGCAAGGAACAAGTTTTAAATAGGATTATTCGTAAATTACTTTCCAACTTATCGAAAATGATAAACAACTGTAATTAGTTATTAGATATGATGGTGCATTCACTTATTGGATGTTCCTTATGTTATTAACGAAGTCGATAAGAGCATATGGTAACAAATATTTTATAAACAGATTAGCAGTGTAGTTCTTATTGCTTTGAAGAAAAGATGCTTTATAGGCGAATGTTTTTTACTCGACCGCACTTGCTTGTTTACGGAACACGGACGGTTTTATTGCTTACGCGTGGCTTACTAATTGTTTTTAGTTGTTTTTCTTGTGAGATAAATGTTTTAAGGAACATTCGACGGACTTGCTTTAGTGATACACGTGCTTTACCCGTTATGGTTCTTTTTAGTTGTTTTGTCTTTTGATATTTAAACTGTGTGTGCGATCTAGTTTCGCGGTCCTTTTCTTCTCAGAGTAGCGCATACTTTGGATTATTTAAATACAGTGATACTGTAGTTTCAGAATTTTCTAACAATAAAGAATCTAAAATAGATAATTGCTTGCGCAAATTTCGTTATTTGCGAAATATAACAAATTACCGGCTTACAAAGGTATTGGTTGAAGTTTCTCACTGCGTTTTGGGATGTTTATGAAAATAATATACATTTGGTCCCAGTTGAAATTAAACTAGTGCTACAGAATATTTCGAAATTATTGTCTTAGGAAATAGAATTACCAAGAAATGTATCAAGGCTACATAGTTCCGACGCGTGATAATGTCTGCTGCCAACACCAGTGAAATACGTAGGTGTGATTAGTGTAACGTGTGATAAGTTCCATCAACACCCTCACAGTCAAGGGTGAAGTGCTTCGTTAGTGCAGGACATCGTTGAATCCCACACTTCAGTTGCAAGGAAGCGTTGCTAAAGGACTTTTGTAAGTTGAACTATTTCCTACTGGTTATTACTTTAAATATCTATCCGTTGCTTTACCATATCTTTGTGGTTCTGATACCTTTTACAATAGACTTGCATGCTATTTTAAAACATAGAAAAAAAAGAAAGAAAAATCAATACTACTGAATTACTCATACCAATTGTGTCTTATCTATTTATCTTTTGTCAACATTTTGTCTGATTTATGTTTAATTGGTGTGTGAGGAAACGTTTCTGCTACTCCCCAATATTACCTCACTTTGTACTAAACATTTTTCTGTATTGCTTTTACCGTTGTTATATTATATAGATTATCCAAACAGTTTCTTTTTTTTACATTCTACAAAGTACTGAATAATTTAGACTTTTCATTGCTGCTATGCTTTTTCTTTATTTCAGGTTTGCTTAACTATTTTTCTTGCAGGTATTGTCACTAACTCCTTACCGCCGCATACATTATCTGTCAGTCTGCTTTCTACAACCCCCTCTAATCTCCGATTGAGCCCGGTCATTTCTTTGATTTTCTTTGTGTTACGCACGGCTACGAGCCAGCGTAACATAAATTTTGGCGCCCAACGTGGCAGCCGCTAATTAACGTAACAAAATGCCAAATCGTCTTCTTCTCGTCTGATAATTCTCCATATTTACGACAATTGGCGATTATTATGCACCAATTTCAAAATAGTTTTGTTAACAACTGGAATTGTTTAAAAACGCGAAATAAAGTGTGTTTTATTTTAAAAAATGTATAAAACAGGAATACGAACCAAAGGTAATGCGAGCACCGTCAAAGGGGAGGTTCTTTTCCATCAATCTGGACCACAAGTAGTGATCGTGAACTAGATCGTTGAGCTTTTCTTGGGAGAAAGGATGTGAAGCATCGTCGTTAAGAATCACTTCTTCATCTTCCAGAACACTCAAGGAATCTTCGTCACTGATGTCAGGAAGGTCTCTAAAGACAGGTACCGGAATTTCATCACGGTGAGGTACAGGACGACGTGCTGATTCAAGATTAGGATAGATGAGGCTCCTTTGGTTCTTTCTGCTTATCCCAGTGACATCAATAGCGTAGAAGTGGCAGTCGGTCACATGGTTTAATTAGATTAACTTTTATTCTTACTACACATTGAATTTCTTTGGTAATTTGTTTTGGGGCATCCTTTTGACATTAGCTTTCGACATATATTTATTATTGATTATCCTCGTAGTGTAATTTTGTTGGCAGTTTTGATGTATTGATTAATATAGAAGGTCATGTACAGGTCCTTATTTAGTGAAATAGATTTATTTATAATTGGAATGCATTATACTTTAATATATATACATATATATATATATATATATATATATATATATATATATATATATATATGTTTATATATATATATATATTGTTGTGGATTCAAAGGGGTAAATCAGTGTGAAACAATAAAATTTCAACCACCCTGTATGTAGAAAAGACCGAATTATTTACGCGAAAAATTTAATTTAATTCATTTAGGAAAATGGACGAATATTAGAGTACTTTTATATTCAATAATTGAAATATTAGGATCACAGGGAGGAAGAAAGACTTAAAGCAAATAGAAGTTCAAGGATACGCAGAATTAACCATAAGTTATTTTAATTCAACATAAATAAGCAAACGGGTGCTGTGTAAGAAAATCAATAATCCCAAAGCAATTGTATTCGTTGTAAAAGTCAATGTCAGTTTTATCAGATACGAAGAAGCAGCGAGTCCAAGAAATTGTTATGTTCAAAACGATCGATAATTAACAGAAGCACCTGCGTTTTAAAAGGTTACGTTCGACGAAGTCAAGCGCATATTAAGATAGGAGTTCATAGAAAATATTTTCAACCGTCAGTTTTGTATAAACAACTAAGGAACAAACATCTTAAGGAGCGAAGGAAATGCACGATCGGTTACATACAACAGATAGAGACAGATATAAAGCAAACAAGGAATTGAAATGCACGTACCATATACATGTGGAGTTGAGATTGGATGTCATCAATATCGATTTTCTGTAACGCAAGTGGGGTTTTGAACGAGACAGCAAACATGTATCAAACAATGATAAATAGAACTTAGATGGAGTTTATGACGGCAGAGAATTTTGTTATTGGTTGAAAGTGGACAGTGTTCCGAACGTAGACACACGCGAAGGTGAAAGCGAATCAGGGTATACAGCACGTAGAACGCTACAAAATTTTAGGAATCAACCGACGGTTATGCTCAAAATTTGTAGAAACTGTGTTTGAAAATAAGCTTTTCTGATGAAGCGCGTCCACGAAGGGGTTTTAAAAATGATATACATACCCAACCTAGGTTGTTAACGTTCTCTTCACTTCTCGTCGCTTCTATGTTCCTATGCTTCGATAAAGTGATTCAGACCAGCATATAATAAAGTTTTTAGTTTGTGAGTATTTTATTATAGTAGTTGCGAGCATAGTACAGTAGTAGCGGACCTCTAAATTATTGAAGTGAATTACGAGTAGTGCGTATCAAATTAATGAAGGTCCGGCTACTACAACACAAAAATCAATAAATGGAAGCATGTTATATGGAGGTAAGCACCACAAGTATTCGAGTTTGTATGCATGATATGGAATGGTACTGTAAGACAAGGCGCATAGCTTGAGGTTGTAGCTGATGGTAGAGGCCTGTGAAGCAGCTGAGCAGCACATTAAATCGAAACAACGCAGAGGAGTTTTGGCAGACATCTCCGACGACATGGAAGCCTGAATAATTCTTTAAGTAATTTATCTAAAATTTGTGTTGCTTTATAAACATTTGTGAAATTTTGTGCTGTGTGGTTGACTTTTTTTTTGGTGGCATATTTATGATTGTAGAAATTTATGGTAAATGATACATGTACTGGACAATTTATTGATGTTTAAAGATGGAAAAGGGGTGTATTTAAAACATTCAAAATTATAGTCAGGGTAAAAATTGAATTGTAAAGGGTAAACGGGTCTGTACATTTTGGTTTTAACTTATGCAAGGTTTAAAAGACATATACAACTGAACTGGGTTATAATGAGCTCACCATACTCCAATGTGAAGTCAATTTAGGGTAACATGTGGGGCCCATCTACTCAGATCTTATTGAATTTGTTAAAAAAACATATCATAATTTGAGTTTTATAATTATTGTATCATCTACTCAGATCTCATTGAATTTGTTTAAAAATAATTAGAAAAATCAAAGACTTTAAAAGCATACTATAATTTGAGTTTTATAATTATTGTATCAATCTGTTTTAACACAAGTGAATATCATTTATCTGTAAATAGGTGTAAATAAAAGGCTGTATGGATGTGATATTATTTGGTAATTTTATTGAATGGTGTGCGAGGGTGAAAGAGATATGTCTGTAAATGTAGGTATTCGAGAAGAGGCACAGCTGAGCTACCCAGGGAAGCTGAAGGAATTTGAAGTAGAAATAAAAGGGTAAGAAAATTTTAACATTTTATTTTTTTTCAAAAAATTTTATGTAGGCACAATTCGTAGGGCTCGATTCTAAAACCTCGGTTCCCGTATTTTGTAAGTTCCACGGCAATTTTATGGACGGCCCAACGATGGGGCTCGAGTGTTTTAGTAAGCGTTACTGAAGTTCTACGGCAATTTTATGTAGGACCCAGGTGGGGCTCGATGATTTAGGTGAAGGATCGATGATAAAGCTTTGTACCAGCTTCGTTCCCGAATCGCTCGAAGGTTCCACGGCAATATATATCATAGAAATTCTAAATCTTGTTTAGTAAATTGGTAACATGGAACAGGAATTGTCTTATGCTTAATAAAAATGGGATAATCAATGTTATTTATTTTTAATATATGAAATACTGCTCTGTCGTGTTTCATATATGTTTTGAGATTTAATTTTCTTTATACTGTATTTTTGATTTTGGTTGAATTATTATCTGGGAAAAGTACGTTTTCTCTGCCCTAGTTTTTGATCAACTTTGAAAAAGCATGGTTGATACACAAGTGCAAGTTTTCTGACTTTATCCAAGTGGAGAAAGGTCATTTATTGTATGGGCTTTATCGCCTTGTAGTAGTTGGAAGCATATCCTGCTATTCTAAAGGATTTTTCAAAACAGTCAAGCTGGATTGTATATATAACCTTGTATCTTTAATAGCACATGGTCGTTGGCATTCTCGGCCTATTACTAAATATTTGTTTCATCCTGGTTTCCAGGATTTTTGTTCTACCCCTCACATTACAACGCTTCGTGATTTAAAAATAGAGTACGTGTGTTGGTATGTGTACTTTATTTTGTCTTGGTTATTGGGTTCAAGACGAAAGTATTTTTCAATGGAGTTTTAAGGTTTTAAACTTTGGTTGCAGAAATCTCCTAAGGCTGCCGTTGACGTACAATCAGGAGCTTCAATCGATAAGTATAATATTCGGATAAGTATGATTAGAATTAATATTCTAATTTGGGGATTTATAATCTGTAATTTACATTTCATGTGTTAAATTAAAATTAAAGTCGGAGGAATATTAATTTATAGCACTTGAAATTATTATGCAAGGACAACAAATTTATATGCTTAGATTTGCAGATAATACAGTGGTATTAGCATCTAGCAAAGAAAAGTTAGAAGCAGCTGTTAATGAAATGGAAACAGTTCTAACAGAGAGATACGATATGAAAATTAACAAAAATAAAACTAAAATACTAGTATATAAAAGACAGGGAAATAAATCATAAACTAGAATACAAATAGGAAACGAAAACTTACAAAAGATTAAGAATTTCTGCTACCTAGAAATCAAAAACAAGATGGGAAAAGTGCAATAGATATAAAACGAAGATCAGTTTAAGGCTGTGCTACATTTAACAAGATGAAGCAGCTACTATGTTCAAAGACAACAAACATAGAAACAACGAAAGGATTGTTTAAAACATATGTGTGGTGCATAGCGCTGTACGTCTGTGAAACTTGGACAGTGGAAGAAACGGACAAGAAAAAGATAGAAGCCTTTGATGTGTGGTGCTACAGACGTATGATGAAGATATCATGGACAGACACAGTTAAGTATAAAGAGGTACTAGAAATGGCGGGGAGAAGAAAGAAGTATTTGGAAAACAGCAAAAAATAGGTGAGAAAAGATGATAGGTTACATACTAAGACATAAGGGAATAGTACGGAGTATATTAGAAGCAGAAATACAAAAAAGAGAGATAGAGGTAGACTTAAGTTAGACTATTGCACACAAATAGTCAAAAATGTAGGTTGTGGAAATTTCAGGAAATTGTGTAGGCTAGCTCAGAATTGAAATCAATAGAAGTACGTTTACAACCAGTTTCAAGACGGAAAAGCTAGTGATGAAAAATAATTGAGCGTAAACCTGATATTATTATTAACAACTACAGGTGTTGGTTTTACGATATTCTCAACTAACATTGATTGTGTGAACGGACTTATTGGAAACTATAAATTCGGCAAGTGTCTAAGTGTTGGAGGATCTTGATAACCGCAAGTTACTTAACCCCCTTCACATACCACTGAATATCGGTGAAATAGAGTATATATTTATAAAGCAATAGAAGGGGAACCAAGCTGTATCTAACAAGAAAGAACAGTGTTGTGTTCGAAGACAACAAACATAGAAACAAGGAAAAAATTGTTGTAAGAATATGTGTCGATCACAGCACTATACGGCTAAGACATAGGGACAGTTGGGAAAGCAGACAGGGAAAAAGTAAAAGCCTTTTGAGATTGGGTGTTTCAGATGTATGATGATTATTAATAAGAATTAATAAGAAATAGGGTGTAGAAATAGTACGGGAATAAATATTTGTGAAAAACAAAAAAAAGAGAAATAGAAGAACAAGGTACGTTCTAAGGCATTTGGGGAATATTGCGGGATGTATTACAGGTAGAGATAGGAAAAAAAAGAGGTAGAGGTTGACCTAGATCACACTATTGCACGCAGATAGCGAAAGAAGTAGGCTGTGGGTATTTCAGAGAAATGTGTAGATTAACTCAGAATAGGATCAATGGAGGTATGCGTCTAACCAACCAGTTTCAGAACTGAAAACCTAATGATGATAATAATTTGTATAATTCAAGAAATTGGTTGATTGTTTTACGAAGAGAAATACGCCAGCCTGACGAGCTGCAATAACAGCTTTTCTCGTTGCAAAATAACCAACCATTTTTATGTTAATTTTCTTTCACTATACTCGAATTACTTTCTCAATGCCAGACAACATTATTTTACTATTTAGCTGAAAACGTTTCCGTTGATCAACTTCCTCATTTAACATTGGGTGCAGTACATTCTTAGAAGGTCCGCCAGTGTTAAGTAGGTAATCGGTCATTTGTTTGTTTATCTTCATCTTGTGTTACAGCAAAGAAAGAACATGAAGGAACTCAATACCTCATCTACCTACATAATGTCGTTAGCCATGGTTAATCTTAAGGAGAAAAAAACAAGCATCTAACCTTTCCTAACTGGTCAAGTGTGCGTTTTCAAACTAAAATTTACTAAGGTTTAAATATTAAGCTATTTTTCTATAATGCGCTTTCAAAATAATATTTAACAATGTCGACATTTTCCCTAATGAATCTACGTTCATCGGGTAACGCTTATTGCTAAACTCTAAACAATTCTTCTATAATATTCTTTCAAATGTTCTTCTTACAAAATTTGGTTAAATACTCCTAATGAATACACTTTGGTAAGCTTTCGGATTTCAATATTGAGTACACTTCAACGTTATCTCTTAATTAATTCATTTTCATACCCTCTCACAATTATTTTGAGGAATTCCATATGTTGAAACAAACGTTTATTCTGTCATGTGGCAACTTAGGAAAATAAATTGTTGTTTATTATTGTTGCCGATTTGCAACTAATTAAGTTTTAATTTAAGCAATTCGACGTAGAAATAAGTAACTATTTAATACTTTAAAACCAAATCTTTGAATGGCTGACGTTTATTAATTGCTTTCTTTTTCAGGTGAAGTACTTATTAGATCCATTTCACACAGATTTTGTTACCCTCAAGATACCAAACTGTGGAAGTGGTCTGTTGTGTCCGGTTGACCAATTCGCAAGCTTGTACGATAACATAATACCCAAAGAAAGTTATCAAGTTATATGTAATAGACTGGAGTAGACATCTATAGGTTGCTCAAAGCCATTGTGCTTGAATCAAGTCTATGTTATGCTTTTGATCATAATCTAAGTACATACTACTCTATAAATAAACATCAAACACTATCTATCGCTTGCTTTTACAAATAAATGATTTGCAAATACTTAAAATTACTTTTGGGGTTAAGCTATATATACAAAGATACGCTAGTACAGTGGCGGATTTAGACGGGGGGCGAAGGAGGTTTCTCCCCCCCATGAACGAACCTCAGTTGCTCAGCTGTAGGATATGTATTAAACAATCCATAGAGATAAGTGCTTTTTAGAATATTAAGTTTCTAAAGCGCAACACAAAAATTTGAGTTTATTGCAATAATGAACAAGAAATTATATTACCACGAACCAAATTGAACTTTTAGACGACTTTACTAAACATGAGCTATTAGTAAATCATTGGATACCGCGAATGGATTTTATTTTTCCATATTCGTTACATAATAAAAAAGGTGAAGAAGAGAAACGAAGAATGAGTCACGATCTGTTTTCCAAGTTTTCATGGCTTGTATTTTTCTGAAAAATGTCAAGAATTTTTTTGCATATCATGTGCACATAAAAGCCAAAATTTCAATAAACAGGTGTTGAGTTTGGGTACTTTATTTTGAACCTTTGTGTGTTAAATCGCCCCCCCCCCCCTGAAGAAAATCCTAGATCCACCCCTGCGCTAGTATAATGCAATTATATAAAATAAACTGATCCATTAGTGTGCTTTGGCTAACCTACGTAATTGCGAATTTTGCGAGCATCTGGGAGTTCAAGCTACTCCTCAATTTGATTTTATAAATCAATAAAAATCATTATGTCGATATGAGATTTGTCTCCGTAATTTCTTTATCGTAATTTCGTCTTTCAGTTGTCAAAGCTTTAGGGTAGCTCCGTGGCGTAGTTGGTATATGTGTGACTACTATGCCCAAGGTTCCGAGTTCAAATCCCAACACGGTCCGTTTGAAAAATGTTAAGCGAGCATTTTTCACAAAAATACACCCTCATTCGGATGAGAGGTAAAATGGAGGTCGCGTGTGTGGGTGTTGTCATGCACGTTAAAGATCCCTACCTTGCTTGAAACAACAAGGGTTCGGCAAAATTCCAAATTTTTCAAGTAAAAAAAAACTCGCTTCCTGGCCAATGTAGTACCTTCGAGTGGAGCATTGGAAAATTAAATTTAATGTCAAAGATGTAGGTGGCTCCGTGGTTTAGCTGGTATTCGTGTGACTACTAAGCCTAAGGTCTCAGGTTCAAATCCCAACACGGTTCACTTGAAAAATGTTAGGCGAGCATTCTTCCCAAAAATACGCCCTCGTTCGGATGAGAGGTAAAGTGTCGGTCGCGCATGTGTGTTGTCCTGCACGTTAAAGATTCCTACCTTGCTGTTCCAAGCACGATAGAGTCTTTTAACGTGCATAACAACACACACACTCACACACACACACATACACATGATCTACATTTTACCTCTCATCTTAATGAGGGCGTATTTTTGTAAAAAATGCACGTTTACGTTTTTCAAAATTTCCAAGTTAAAAAAACTCGTTTCCTGACCATTGCAATAACTTCGGGTGGAGCATTGGAAAATTAAATGTAGTGTCAAGAAATGTAGGCGACTCCGTGGCTTAGTTTGTATGCGTGTGACTGTGAAGCCCATTGTCTCGGGTTAGAGTCCCGGACCGCTTGAAGAATGTTAGGCGAACATTTTTTACCAAAGGTTTGCACTCGTTCGGATGAGAGGTAAAATGTTTGTCCCGCGTGTGTGTTGTCATGCAGGTTATAGATCTCTACCTTGCTGTTCCAAACAAAGTAGGGATCTTTAACATGCATAATTAAGAACACACACACACACACACACACACACACACGGGATCTAGATTTCACCTCTCATCTGATTGAGGGCGTATTTTTGTCAAAAATGCTCACTTAACATTTTTCAAAATTTCCAGGTTAAAAAAATACGTTTGCTGACTGGTGTAGTACCTTCGGGTAAAGCATTGGAAAATCAAATATAGTGTCAAGAAATATAGGCGGTTCCGTGGCTTAGTTGGTATGCGTGTGACTATTAAGCCCAAGGTCTCTGATTTGAATCCCGACAAGGCCTGCTTGAAAAATGTTACGCGAGCAATTTTCGCAAAAGTTCGCTCTCGTTCGAATGAAAGGTAAAATGTATGACTCGCGTGTATGTTGTCATGCACGTTAAAGACTCCTTTCGTGCTGTTCCAAGCAAGGTAATCTTTAACGTGCATAACAACACTTTCACACGGGATCTATATTTTACCTTTCGTCTGAACGAAGGCGTATTTTTGTGAAAAATGCACGCTTAAAGCGTTTCCAAATTTCCTGGTTAAAAAACTCGTTCCTTGACCATTATAGTACCATCAGGTGGAGCATTGAAAAATTAAATATTGTGTCAAGAAATGTAGGCGGCTCCACGGCTTAGTTGGTGTGCGTGTGACTACTAAGTCGAAGGTCCTAGGTTCGACTCTCGACACGGTTCGGTTGAAAAATGTTAAGTGAACATTTTTCACAAAAACACGCTCTCGTTCGAATAAGAGCTAAAATGTAGGCCCGCGTGTGTGTGTTGTCATACATGTTAAAGATTTGCTTGGAACAGCAAGGTAGGGATCATTTTTCAAAATTTCCAGGTTAAAAACTCGTTTCCTGACCAGTACGTTTGGGTGAAGCATTGGAAAATCAAATATAGTGTTAAGAAATGTAGCCGGCTTCATGGCTTAGTTGGTATGCGTGTGACTATTAAGCCCAAGGTCTCGGGTTCGAATCCCGACACGATCAGTTTGAAAAATATTAGCCGAAAATTTGTCACAAAAATACGATCTCATTCGGATGAGAGGTAAAATGTATGTCCCGCGTGTGTTGTCATGCACGTAAAAGATCGTTATCTTGCTGTTCCAAGCAAGGTGGGAATATTCAACTTACATAATAACACTCACACAGGATCTACATTTTACCTCTCACCTGAACGAGAGTGTATTTTTGTAAAAATGCTCGCTTAATATTTTTCAAAATTTCCAGGTTAAAAAACTTGTTTCCTTCAGGTGGAGCATTGGTAAATCAAATATAGCGTTAGGGAATGTAGGCGGCTTCGTGGCTTAGTTGGTATACGTATGACTGCGAAGTTCAATGTCGCGGGTTAGAATTCCGACACGGTGCGCTTGAGAAACGTTAGGTGAACATTTTTCACAAAAGTACGCTCTTGTTGGATGAGATGTAAAATGTAGGTACCGAATGTGAGTGTTGTTTTGCATGTTGAAGATCGCTACCTTGCTTGGAATAGCAAGGACTCAGCAAAGTAAAAAAATTTCCAGGTTAAAAAACTCGCTGCCTTATCACTGTAATACCTTCTGTTGGGGCATGGGAAAATCAAATGCAGTGTCAAGAAATGTTGGGTTCTGAAATTGTGGAGTCAGAATTCATTTTTATAATTCTGATAATGAGGAATTGGGTTGAATCGACTTGGATTTGTGTAAGCACAAGCAAGAATTTGTTACGGGTAAATTGAGCGTTATTCTGAAAGAACTAATAAACAAATAAAGGAATTGGAAACAAAAACAATAATAAAGTGGGTGAAATATAAACAAACTACTTTACTGCATTCGCTTGCCCTTACAGACATGTGCTTTTTGTCATAATCAAGGGACGCCAAACCGTCCGTCTCAGCAATCCCTTCGATATTATTCTTACACGAAAGACAGTTATTCCGCATAGGTCTCTTTTGTTTCGGTTTCCTAAATTTATCACATTATACGTTACCTTTCTCTAAAATATCTTACAACATTTAATAATTTAGTCATATCAAAAAAATAAAACATTTCTCCCAAATACGACTCCATCAATGAAGTGAATAGATATCCTTTCATAATGGACAAGATCCGCGACGTTACGAATCAATTGATTGTCATATTTACGGCGATAAGCTTGTACATTGCAGATGTTGAGAGGCCAGAAGTTGCATCAGGGAGTGGAGCGGAGGTTGCGGTTGTCTCCAGATAGTATGCGTTGAAAGGTTAAGAAGCGTTGGTGCCAGACAAGGTATCATACACGGCAGCGGCTGTGGTTGCTATATCGACAATCGTGGGCCATGTTGACGCCAAGTCTGGCCAGAAGGAAAGCGCGATGGACACCCTCAAGAAGGTCAATCTTGCTCGCGATGGGTTTGTTGTTGGAACACGAAGGAATCGCAAAGTCGATGTCATAGTGGAGTGTGCTGGTCGCGAGGACGCAAGGCAGTTGCAGTTAAATATCGCAAGCAACTGCAAGGAGTTGACGGTAAAGGCGATTGAGAAGAGGCGACCGCAAATCGTTTTCTATGAGGTCGAGAGGGAGATGAAGACTCGAGAAGTTATCTGACTGGTCGCCAGAGATATTCCACGTGTCTATGATCTAAAGTTGGAAGACTGCCTAACGGAGAAATTTCGGTTGGGAGGAAAGGGTACTAGGGATGCCTTCTCGAACTTTATTTCGAAGTGACGTTCGCACTTCGGAGACGCATCGTAGCGGAAGCCAAAAACCTCAGATGGTGAAGAGTTTGGGTACAGCATAATTTCTCAATGAACAATGCTACCGGTTGTTACGTGCCATTGCCACTTAAACATGTTTTTAGGTTAGTTTTTGATATACGGTAGTTTCGCGCCATAATTTTAAATACGCGGTGCGCGGGAATTTTAAATAGACTAGCGGTACTTCCGTACGTCATAGTAGTGAGTTTGCGCAGATCGCACAACCCTAGAGGGGTAGACCAATACTAGACAAAGAGTGGGGACGAGTTTTGGTGACGCTCTGAATCGTGGCTTTTTGCCTTTGTTCGTGGAGTTAAGTGGACGTTTCTTTTGGGTAACGTATCGTTATCGTATCTATGTAGATTTCCTTGTTTGCTTGTCTTTGTTGTCGCTCCCTTACCATGTTCCTGTCTATTCCCTACATAGGTAGGTAAACTTGCAGCAACCTTCGGCGAAACGAGCTCCACGACCCTGAGGTACATGCTCCGCTAGCCGCTCCGGAAGAACCGCCATCTTTAATCCCTCCGACATGGAGCCCTGAGGAACCCTGATAGAGGCCAACCTTGGTTCGGATTTCCGGGGTGAGTAAATTGTGTTACCTGTTTATTTAACTTTTTATATTTTCGACTATTACGCAATGTAAATTTGGCAGTGGTGACGTCATGGTAGTTGGCCACGCGAACCTGTCATAAGGTTGGCGTTTCCGGCCGCCAGGGCGTTGCATTGCTTTTTATCCATTGCGCTTGCGCGATGTATCTTATGAACTTTGGTAACTGTATTACCGACTTTTAAGAACTATCTATCACCATATAAATGTATCACCATCTAAAGTGTAATACTTTGTAATCTGTTTTATCGACCATATAAACTTTCACCAAGAGTAGTGTAATACGGTGCTACGAGTACAGTCATCGATCGATTTAATTCAAGAAGAGGGTACAGTGATGCGGTAGCTGTGCCGAGGTCTTGCACGAGTTCAAGAATAGCCGGAAAGCAGCCCCTTGCTGTGGGGTGGGCGCCAGTGCAAATGACAGAACGAATTGTGGCGCGAAGGTCGACACACGTCACGACGCCAAGTCAAGTAGATGCTCAACGATGCTGAGATTGAAGAACACCATTACTCATATCAATGATTATGGATTGTAAAGTCTAATCAAATAGAAAAATAATATTAAATGCGCATGAATAAACTTAAGGAAAGCAAAAGATTAACAAGTAGTTTTGTTAAACGATTCAATACTCCCAATAATATTTATTCATAAAGTTAAATAAAAATCAAAGTAATTTTTTATCGACATTAGGTTTATACAGGAACCGCACCTGTGTTAACAATAAAACACCGTTCTAAAAGTAACATGTGTGTGTGTGTGCTTGCGTGTGCGTGCGTGCGTGCGTGCGTGCGTGCGTACGTGCGTACGTGCGTGCGTGCGTGCGTGCGTGTGTAACACCATTGAATACTCCCTGTATGTTTGTTGTGGTTTGTTTTGTATTTTTCTTAATCATTCTTGGGTATTAAACCACTTAGATAAAGACAATTTTAAAAACTCTGAGTTAATGATCCTAGGTCATGGATCGAAACGTAAATAAAAACAATTTTAAAATCTCTGAGTGGTTTAATACCCAAGAAAGATTAAGAAAAATAACACCATTGAAAACACAATCGGGTAGAATAATGTATTGATATTTTATATTTGTTTTTTTTCTCAATCAATTTAAGGTATAGTTATAGTTTGTTGTAATAAATTATTTTGCAATTACCTGAAAGTGTGATTGTAAATTTCAGGTCATTTCACAATTGATTTTAGAAGACTTCCTTTCAGCTAGCAGTTTTAAAGAGATGTTTATTGTACTTGTTATTTGTTTTATGTTTAAGCAATTAATTAACAATTTCTCATTTAAACCATCATATTATAGGTGATTAAATTTTTCTTACCTTGTAGAAAATTTATACAATGGCATCGATTCTGTTAAGTCATATTTAAATGCTGTTGATATTTGTAGCAAAGCCTTTAATTATGCAAATAGTTTTGCATTTACATTATTTAGTACACTTATTAAATATTTATTTTGTATCAGTTGATAATAATAAGTGTTATGTTGTACATTATCTACTTAATTACATACCTTAACATATACCTACATTTTTAAAGTAGGTACATTCTAATAGTGCCTTTAAGCGAGTCTTCAACCTTACCGAACAGTATGCCACGGATATTCGGTTTAATTATTTTTGGTACAATTTGTGATCTATTTTTGCTATCAAGGTATAAATATACTCAAATAATTTTTTTAATAACTTATCGACTCTAGGTTATTACATTCTAAATCTTCAGACGCTGATGGAAATCTAGACACGTTAGTTTTACTGCATGTAGTAAGTTGTTGGTTTACATTCAAATTATTTTGTATTTTGGTTTTGAATTCATAAATTATGTAAAATGGCTTATGGTTATTGGAAGTTAGACGTTGATCGCTTACACGAGCCCGAACTCAAGTATGAAGGTAGCACTCGTGGGTTCGATGTTGTAACCGAATCGGAATCTTCCGAAAGTTCAGATCCAATTATATCCGAACACGATTTTAAAATAGATTACGACTCTGTTACTGAAGGTTTAAAAATAAGTTGATTTCTCAATTTGAAAACTTTAATGAAAATTTTTCTACAGCTGATGGCAAACGTATTATTTTACTCACTACACATTTGGAAGGTAGAATTAACTGGATGAACGTTACTTCAGACGCCGAAGAGTCCACACAGCGGCAGTTGTTGGTAACTGTTATTGAGCTACGCAATAATTATCACAAATTACATGATCAGTTCGATCCTTCTACAAGTCTGCCCGTACTTGTGGTTTGTACTGCCTCTTTCCTACTTTCGACCTCTGTGGAGGAACAGAACCTTCGGACGTATTACCTATAGCAGTACCTACTTCTATTTCTAATTATATTCCAAGTTATGGTCAGTTAGTGTCTAAGTGTGATTTGAGAATTTGACAAATTATGTCTAGCGCGCAATGTTTCGGCTTCTCAGTTATGTGCTTCTGGATCCGATTTACTATCCGACGAGGCTTTAATGTTATATAGGGCTTATAAAAATTCGATAACCAAGTGGTCCGATGTTGTTCGCTTGTTACGCGAAGAATTTTAACCTGCTAACTATGACGAAACACTTTTAGACGAAACCAAACAGCGTACAATGGTTCCCTCAAAAACCATTGAGATATATTTGGCTACTATAATTTATGTGAGGGTCGGCAAGGTTTGTTTTTTGAGTATACGTTGTAAATTACGTAAATAGTTAGAGGTTGAATGAACGTTCATCAAGCTTCAGTTAACAATTAATAATAATAGTGATTTTGCTGGCTTTCTGATCATTTTTGGGAATGACAATTATATAATTTTTATTCAATTTTTTCAATGAAAATTCTAGTTCAAGAGTTCTTAAAATTTTCATACCCTTGTAATATAAAAATATAATTTTATATTTCTTTATCCTCGTGACTATCAGCTATAAATTAAACCTCCCAATTTTCTAAACCTTAATCCGATATCACAAGGTCGAGAATTTCTTCTTTTTCTTTTAAGCCCAAGGTAATGTCGGATGGAGAATGGCTTGAGACAAAGAAAAACTCTTAAGATATAAACGGCTAGTCGAGTGTTAGCTCTGGGTAGATCATGAGCTTGGGTCATGGGTGAATAAAAGACCAAAAATATATTTAATGAGCGCCACCGTATTTTTTAATACAATAACCAACAAAATTTAACTGTGCTTGTATAAGGGGAATGCGGAAACTTTATCTTAACACCACTAACATAGCCATAAAACCTGAATTTCACTCTTTAGGACACACTTACCAAGACCTCAACCACCAGATGTCATACAGATGTCTCAGCTTTACCTGTGAACAAACAAAAGCACAATATGGACACCATTTGTGTCCTCAAAAACATTTGCCAGAAATAGAATAATAGAATTTAGGCATTTAAAATATACTGAGGGGATTTATTTTCACTACACACTCTTTCTATTCCGGGAGGACTTGCAATTTTTTAAATGTTAAATAATAAAACATCTTTCAAAAACAAAAAGGATTCTATTTGGATAAATTTCTGATTATGTACATATGACTGCAATCTTAAAGTTTCTCTTTATCGAATTTTTTCATAATAATTCTAATGAAGTTATACATTCAAAATTAAGATCTATCAGTAGATCATTTCTATAAGATTTAATTAGATAGACACAAATAAAATTATACATTAAAAATTAAAAATTGAAAGATTAAAAATTTATACCTTGTTAATTCACAAAAAGGGCGCATCAGGGTATTGCCACAGTATCACAACAATATATATATATATATATATATAGATAAAAATATAGATAGAGACATACACGCACACACACGCGCGCGCACCCACCTACATACATACACACGCACACAACACACGCACACACACAACACACACACACACGCGCACACACACACACACACAACTACTTAGCAATACATACATGATTATTACATATTGTAACGGGCATTTTTGTAGTTTAACATTTTACGCTTCCTTTCTGTTAACGTACTTAAAAATACATCGTTTTATTGGGATCGCTGTTTGTATAAAGGAAATACTTCAGAAAAATTCAGATTTGGATGCAATTTAACTCGTGGGTATTACTTTAAAAGTAGATAATTTGAAGATTGATTTTCATTAATAAATAAATTGTAAATTGGATTATTCGTAAATTGTTTTCCAGCTTATCGGAAATGATGGGCCGCTGTAATTAATTAGTAGATAGGATGGCTGCATTCATTTTATTGGATGTTCCTTATGTTATTAACAAGTTTAGATAATAGTCGATAAGCGGTTGTAATAGCGACGAGTTCCTAGAAACAGTTGGAGTTGTAGTTTGTTCTTCGTTCCTGTATGTTAATTGCGTTAAAAGTATTGTTTCCTTGTTGCTTTACTAATTGTGTTTTTAGTGGTAGTTTGTGCTTCGTTCCTATATATTAATTACGTAAAAAATACTGTTTCCTTGTTGCTTTACTAATTGTGTTTTTAGTGGTAGTTTGTGCTTCGTTCCTATATATTAATTACGTAAAAAATACTGTTTCCTTGTTGCTTTACTAATTGTGTTTTTAGTTGAGTTTTCTTGTGAAGTAAAAGTTGTTTATTAACTGTAGAGCAGTGTAGTTCTGATGGCATTTGAAGAAAGTATGCTTGATATGTAACGTGTTTGACGGGCTTGTTTACGGAACACGGACGGTTTTAGTGATACGCGTTGCTTTACTAATCGTTCTTGTTGATCTTCTGTTGGAAAAAAAAGTGATAGAACTTGTTGACTCGACCGCACGTGCTTGTTTTAGGGAACAGTATTTTAGTGATACGCGTAGCTTTACTAATTGTGGTTTTTTGTGGAGTTGTCTTTTTTTATTTGAACTGGGTGTGCGATCTAGTTTCGCGGTCCTTTTCTTTCTATCAGAGTAGTTCATACTTTGGATTATCCAAATACTGTGGATACTGTAGTTTCTGAATTTTCTAACCCCAAAGAATCTACAACAGATCTTTGCTTGTGCAAGTTTCATGTTTGCGAAATATAACAGATTACCGGTTTACAAAGGTATTGGTTGAAGTTTCTCACTGCTTTTTTGGATGTTTATGAAGATAATAAACATTTGGTCCCAGTTGAAATTAAACTAGTGCTACAACATATTTCGAAATTATTGCCTCAGGAAATAGAAATAACAAGAAATTTATCAATGCTACATAGGTCTGTCGCGTGATAATGCCTGTTGCCAACACCAGTGAAATACGTAGGTGTGATTCGGGTAACGTGTGATAAGTTCCATCAACACCCTCCCAGTAAAGGGTGAAGTGCTTCGTTAGTGCAGGACATCGTGAATCCCACACTTCAATTGCAAGGAAGCGTTCCTGAAGGACTTTTTGTAAGTTGAACTATTTCCTACTTATTATTACTTTAAATATCTATCCGTTGTTTTGCCATATCTTCGTCGTTCTGATACCTTTTACAATAGACTTGCCTGCGATTAAGAAAAAAAAAAGAAAGAAAAAAAATCAATACTGCTGAATTACTCATATCAATTGTGTCTTATATATTTTTCTTTTGTTAATATTTTGTCTGATTTATGTTTAATTGGTGTGTGAGGAAACGTTTCTGCTACTCCCCAATATTACCTCACCATGTACTAAACATTTTTCTGTATTGCTTTTACCGTTGTTATATTATATAGATTATCTAAACAGTTTTTTTTTACATTCTACCAAGTACTGAATAACTTAGACTATGCATTGCTGCTATGCTTTTTCTTTATTTCAGGTTTGCTATTCTAATTCTTTTATTGCAGGACTGTGACTAACTCCTTACCGCCGAATACACCATATGTCAGTCTGCTTTCTACAACCCCCCCCCCCTACTCTCCGATTGAGCCCGGTCATTTCGTGACTTTCTTTGTGTTACGTAGCATAAATTTGGCGCCCAGCGTGGCTGCCACGAAAAAAACGTAACAATATAATACCAATAAATTTAAAATTTAAAACAAAAAAATATATATATATTGCTTTCACAGCGCTAGCACGTTAGGCGTCGCTAAAAGAGTGGTATGATATCGCGACGCGTTGGGCGTCACTAGTAGAGTTCTATAACATCGGTCGCACGTTAAGCGTCGCTAAAAGGGTGCTATGACAACGGTCCCAAGTTATGACAACGGTCGCACGTTGGGCGTCGTTAAAAAAGTGCTGTGATAACGCTTCGCGTTGGGCGACGGAAAAAGAGATGCCCTGAAACAGGACCGGCAAAATGTAAAACATGTGATTACTGATTTACCTTTCTTTCTAACTTTTCTTTGCCTGGCTAGCTCAACGGAAGTAATGGAGGTTACAAAATGAAATCAAACACAGCAATATCAAGAAGCATCTATACGGTAAAAAAATTTTCTCTAATATAAAAATAATTTAGAGCATTTACAGTATAGCTTCTTTCAAACATAAAATTATTTCTTACAAGTACCTATTTACTTAACTATCAAAATGTTCCTCACCTAATCTTGCTTAAAATTCACAGAACTCAAATTTTTCCTTATGGATAGTTAAACTTAACTCTTCCCATGCTTGTTAGGTTTGTTTGGCCAAACGATCTTTGACAGATAATCTATTTAAAAAGTCAGAGTGTTTCGACCAAAAACTTTCTCATAAATATCCTTACAAAAAATATTTAATGATTAAGACTTATTCTACCATAAATTCAAATGACAAATACTCAAATATCAATTAATAATCATTTCGCATCCTTCACTAATGCGTAAGGTTACTAAACTGTTCTTATCGATTTTATTGGCTTTTAATAATATTTTAATGTTCGCGCTCTTAGAATCGAGCATTCATTGATTTAATGGCTTTTAAACACATTTTCTGCTAAAGAATGACGTATTCGTTCCGTATTAATCCCGAAAATTCGTCAACATGTTTTATTTAAAATGTTATACGCGCACAGAAGTCAATTTATAAGATTAATAGCTTTAATTGCTTTTTGACGATGCACTAAGATTTGTCTCTTCATAATTGTAATAAACGATTGGTTTTTGTTTATAATACGCTTGAAAATGACCGATTTGCATTCCCATGTAATGCGTTTTTAAGGTATCTCAAGAGTAATTATTTTTACGGCTTAACTTTGTACATACGGCTGTATTATTGATTTAAAATTGATGCTTTTTAATACACGGAAAGTGTGTTTTGCTTTTACAGTAACTTACAACGTGTTTTATTTCATGCACTGAAAATGTATTTTTATGATAATTAATAACAAACGAATGGATTTGTATTTATCTTAGAGTGATTATTTAGAAGCACAGAATTGTGTTTTTGCCTTTGCAAATTAATGGCTATGTATTTACAATACGCTTATATTATACAGGATAGAACAAGGAATCTTAGGAAATTTCTATTTTTTCCGGTTGCTTTTGTTTTTGATAGGTTTTATTTCTAGGTTTTGGGTTTAAAAAATATATATATAATAATACAAGTGTACTTTTATTCATTAATGTACAAGCAAAAAATGCAATTGCGCGTGTATAAATAATCGCCCTGTATGATATAAGCGTATTGTAAATAAATAACACATAGCGTAAGCTGTACATGTAAAAGTAAAAATAATTTTAAGATACCTTAAAAACGCATTCAATGCCAACGCAAATTTTAAGATAAATACAAAACCATTATTTTCACTTATTAATTAACCTTCGTATAGCACAAAACATTGTAAATAAAAACATGTTCTTGAAAATTTGAGAGGAATTGAGAAGAAATACGTCAACTTCGTTAATAAATAAACTTTTGATCTACGAAGCGGCCCGATCATTGAAAAATACTGTACAATCTATAGAATATCTGATAAAAATTGTTTATTACCTTTCGCAATTACTAGATTAGTATGCGACGCCAAAATAACCTTGAGTGTTAAATAAAGACTAGTAACGCATGCCACTAATAACTGGAACGAGATTACGAGGTAATAAAACTCAACAACTTTAAACGCTAATGAGGTTTTCCCAGAAATTACGTAAGATCGTTGTATATTATTGGAAATGGAATTGCGCAAATACTACTACATTCTAAAAATAGATAATTTTTATATATAAGCGAAATGTTATTTTGATTTAAATCGCGAGCTGTTGCTTTGCGAAGATGATATTTGGAGTATGCTGTAAGCATACTGTAATTTAATAATTATGATGTTACAATAAATATAGAAGTGATGTTTTAAACGTAACTTACATAAAAATGGAAATTATTAAATACAATGAAGAGGAAAAATTCTTCAACGTAACCCTATTTAAAAAAATTTATTAAATAATTGAAAGGAAGATTTAGGCCAAGTGTATTTTGGTAACTCCTGTTTGAAACGAGGATTTTAAATATAGAAAAGCTTGTAAGCTAATTTGACGTCAATTTAAAATAAGAAGATATTTAACTATGAACTGCAGGAGCGCCTTTGTAGATTCTGCAAGTATTACTTTTAGATTTATTTTAACTGATATTGGAGTATTTGTCATTTAATTTAAGGTAGAATTTTTGTGAAGATCTTTACCAGGAAAGTTTGTGTTCAGAGTTCAAAACACTCTAACCTATTAATAGATTATCTGTCAAAAATGTTTTTGGCCAAAGCAAACCTTACAAGCGTGGAAATAAACAACCAGGTAGAATATCCATTAGAGAAAAGATTTAATTCTGTAAAACTAAATAAAGTAAGGATCATTTTTTATAATTAAGTAAATAAGTACTTCTTAGAAATTATTTGACGTTTGAAAGAAACGATGTTATAAATATTCTTTATGATTTTGTATGAGGGACACTATTTCATACTGTATAAATGCTTTAATATTGCTGTGTTTGATTTCATTTTGAAAACTCCAACATTTCCGTTGAGCTAGCCGGTCAAAGTTAGAAAGGATGGTAAGACAACAATTTCAAATTTTATAATTTGCTGTATCTGTCTCACAGCACACTTTCAGTGGCGTATCAACGGGGCGTTGTCACAGCATTCTTTCTGCGACGCCTCAACGTGCGGCCATTTCCATATCACTCTTTTAGTGACGCTCGAACACGGGGCTGTGATTAGATTTCATAAAGAGGTCATATTGCATCATTTCATAAACATATGATTTTGTAAACTTGAAAAAAATCGAGAAAATTTAAGAAACCCAATTATGTACATATTTATTTGTATAGAAAAACGTATTTGTGAAACGCCCGATAGAAAAAGTATAAATGCATTAAGAACCGTAATTATCAGATAACTCAATAACGAAAAGATCGTATTTTAGATAGTTTGACGCGTAAAGCAAGTGTAATAAGAAAGATTTTACTTTTAATTGAATAATCAAAAAAATTTTATCCACATTTTGTTATAAAAACCCATTGTATGAAATACGCGTAAACACATAGACATATTATAAAAAGTTTCATTCTGCAAGTAATAATTAAAGGGATCGTGCTTAAATGTATAAAATACTACATAAGGAATTGACGTTTTAGTTGTAAAGTGCATTTAAATGTCATAACAAAAGTGCGTATAAAAAATTGGGAAGTGTGTTTTTGACCCATGTTCCAGAAAATAATAAATTTCGAATATTGGTAAAGTAGATGAATGACGTGAATAACCGGAAGCAACAATAAAAGTTAACACATCAATAAACTGAAAGATTGTAACGTATTTTTTTTCTTGTTACACCAAGCCTAATAAATTAATAATAAAACAGATAAATTTTAAAGCATTTAATTCGTAAATATTCAGCCAATAAAAATTAAAGTATAATGTTCATAATAACACATAGATTCTAGAAGATATATATTCTGAGGCTTGTTACCAAGCGTTGTCTAGTTAATTATCAGCACTTTTGTTCCCAACGTCGAAGAGTGAAGTCGCTTTTTGTAGACTAGAGATAAAAGTCAAGATGTCCCGACTAAAACACGAGGCGTCTAATAGAGTCAGGAAGAAGAGCTTGAGTTGAGAACATGGAACGATAATATACATCATTTAAGACAGTTGGTATAGATTAATACAATAAATTAAACTAATATATTTCACTTTAGTGCAATATCTTATGGACATATCTACAACAACAATTTTCAATGTTAAATTAAAATAAATTTTCGTCGCAATAATTTAAAGCAGGCAGTTATGGTTTCGTTCTATCTATTTAATACGCCGTATAGAAATGGTTTATTATACAAAGAATCTTGGTACTTCAAACTTACAGATGATTAATACGCTGGAAAAATACAACAGCTGACGTCATGATTTTGCACCTGCAATTTATTTGGATACACGTGAGTGTTTGAAACTTTCCGTAACTTTGAAAGTATAGTAAATTATTATGAGATTTCCTACGTTGAATATTAGAGTAACACAAATAAAAAGTAGTTTTTTAAAGTCAATAACACACCGAATAAATATCTAGTTTGTCAGTTATTTGTACACGCATACAATGTGTTTTAAGATATTTAAAATGACAACTTATGTGAGATAAAAAAATAGTATAGATTCTGTTTCCTAATCTACACGCCAGATGCAGTCTTGATTTAATTTTCACATTTTGCTTAAAAACAGTCAGGTCATGTAAAAGCTTTTTATTGGTGCTGAAATTCGTGTATATTTTTTGTGTAGACTACAGTTAAATTTGAGTAGTTACATTTTATGATCGCTATTTTTCTGATGATCAATCTTTGTTGTAAATGGTCAAGGAAGCGCTTCAATGATTATAGTAAAAATAAATTCATGTGTTATGATCTAATAAATTATGACATGTTTGCTTACACTAAATTTTATAGAAATGATCAATTAATACATATTTATTTTGAAGGTTAAACTTCACTAAAATTCTTTTATAAAAATTCTTATGACAAGATAGTAAATATATATATTGCAGTCACATGTATTTAATCAGATTTCTACATATAAATAGAATTCATTTTGTTTCCTTTGAAAGAAGTTTTATTATACAACATTTAAATTAGGAAAGAGAAAACTAGAGCAAATCCTCCTTAAGTAAAAAGACAGAGTAATGAAAATAAATCCTTTAGTATTTCACAGATGTTTAAATTCATTTATTCTATTTTTGGCATATGCTTTTGAAGACACAAATAGTGTCCATGTGGTGTTTTGTTTGTTCACAGGTAAAGCTGAGACAACTGTGTGACATCTGGTGGTTGAGGTTTTGGTAAGTGTGTGATAAAGAGTGAAATTCAAATTTTATGGCTATGATAGTGGTGTTAAGATAAGGTTTCCGCATTTCCTTATACAAACACAGTTAAATTTTGTTGGCACTTGTATTAAAAAATACGGTGGCGCCTATTAAAAATATTTTTGGTCGATTATCCACCCATGACCCATGCTCATGATCTACCCAGAGCTAACACTCTACTAGCCGTTTAACCCCTAAGAGTTTTCTTTGTCTAAAGCCGTTTTCCATCTGACATTACCCTGGGCTTGGAGTATAAAGAAGAAAATCTCGACCTAGTGATATCAGATTAAAATAGAGAGTTTTAGAATATAGCTGATAGTCACGAGGATAAAGGGTAATAAACTTACAAAAAGTTTTTAATTACCCCGTTTTTTATTACACTTACAAGATCTCGAATGCTCTGGACACATATAAAATGACCTATCTGCTTCTAGAACCAATCTGAACATGGGAATATTAAGAAAAGAGTAGATTATTTGAAGTATCTACAATAGTTTTAAAATGTAGAACAGATAATTAAAATAATTAAACTACTGCAAGATATAGTTTTCTTGATTGGAATAAGGTATATAAGATTGAAATGGTTTGTAATATGTAATATGGCGTAATTAGTATGAAAATGTTTACGTTCTGAAACGATTTGAACGAGTTTAGGAGCATAAATATATAATTCCGTTCTAGAAAAACCTAAAACAAGCAGATCTGTAATGATAAAACTCAAAGCAATTAATTTAGATATTTAGTTAATATCTAAAAGGCACTCATATTTATAGTGTTGTTAGTTAAAATTTCTTTGTGTGCAAATCTTTGAATGAGAGTTGTATATACCAGAGATGAAATGGGTCATGGGTCAACTGGGTCACTGGGTCCAAGTGGGTGACTTTTTTGTTTAGGTCACTGGGTCAGTCGGTCCCGTGTACTGACCCGGATTGACTCAGTGACCCACATTGACCCAGTGACCCACATTGACCCAGTAACCCAAATTGACCCGGTGACCCAAACTGACCCAGTGACCCAAACTGACCCAATTGATTCAGTAACAAATTGAATTATTGAAGTCATAAAAATCTGTTTCCCATACTTTCAGCTCAATTTATTAACTATTTTCACAAATGCATAAGCTTATTGGTGCCGTTAGTTGCTAGCATTTGTTTCATATTTCAAGCTAACGCTAAAATGTTTTGTAATCAATACATCATTTTTTATATAATATGAAACGCATTTTTACATGTTTTTCAAGAAACGTGCTGTGGCGCTGTGACGCGAGAATGCAGTGTTATGAACGTATACAATTTTGTATGTTCAAATAATAGTATTCTTTCACATAAGAACTGAAATAATTTGTAGCAAAAATCTTAATATTATATACCCGGTTATTTTCAGTGTTCATTATTTTTTGTAATTTGTATATCATTATCATTAAGCATGGATAAACATCACCTTAATTGTAATTTAAACCTTATACATAAGTGCTGACTTTTATAAATCTCCGTGAGACCGAGTTTTCTTGATAAGACTAATTAACTAAAAAAATGATAAAGATCATATAAAATAATGTCCCTGTATCAATCAACTCGATGTCAGAAAACGGGATTATTCAATTTATATTTTATTGCGTCTGTCATTGAAAAATATTTTGATCATTTAGTATATTTAATTGTTAAACATTCTCACACTAATTAAAATTGTCTCGGACAGCAGCTACTCCTTCTGCCAGATAGTTCTGAGATTTATTTTGTAACTGTAATTCGTAGAACAGCACATATTTATTAAAAATTAATAATAAAATTTCCAAATTTCATAATCGGTTATTCGATAAAACTCGCCAACTAATTAAAGACATCACAGAGGGCCAATTTGAGACAGTAAGAAAATTTTTGCGACTGCATCAATTTGGGTTAATTTAGGTAACTGGGTCAATTTAAGTCACTGGGTTAATGTGGGTCAATTTGGGTCACTGGGTCAATGTGGGTCAAATTGGGGCACTGGGCCAATTTGGGTCATGGGTCACTGGGTGGTGGGTCACATCCTTATTTGGGTCACTGGGTCATGGGTCACAGTTTAGGTGACCCATTTCATCTATTCTATATACAAGTTAATAATTTAATTGGAAGAGTTGGTCAGCCTACGATATAGGTTTTCGCTAGTATATAATATAATAATTGGACCCAGCTAGTATCAAATAAGCTTAAATGGTTTAAAAGGGAGGATATTAATTTATATTACTTATTTGGGTGAATTTTGAACACATTAAGAAAGATTTAATTATGGAGTTATTTATAAATGATAACTACGAGGTTAAGTTCTACATAGAGATTTTTGACTTTATTTTTAGTATATAAGATATGTGTTGAGAGGAAGCTATATGTTTTTTATTGATGGTATATTTAAGATATTGTATACGTAAGACAAATCTATTGTGGAAATTTTTGGACTCTATTTTTAGTATATAAGATTTGTGTTGAAAGTTGATAAACATGGCCAGAGGTGCCTGGGAGAGAAGAAGAAAGAAGTAGTTTTAATGTTAAAAAGTTACGATAACAATTGATTAGCACGGAACTTGAAAGGCGTAGGGAATAAGCGAGAATATGTATGGTTTGCGAGGTGACTTTCTATATGTTGTATAACGGGACGTGGCGCTCGCAATACAATGATAACGAGCAAGGGGGGATTTCAAATTGAATTCTAATTTACACTAAAATCGCTAATGAGGTAAGCAAGGTAAATGCTTATCGGGGCAGTCGTAGCAATCAGTTTCAATGTACCCTGAGCTAACCCAGTACCGAGGCGGGGAGTGGGGTAAACCATCAACCAAACCTTTTGCCAAAAATGAGCGCCACCTAACTCTAACAGCTGGGCTCCAACGGAACTGAGATAGGAAATACCTAACGATCACAAATAATACCCACACAGCATACAATCCAGCTAACATACGTTGACACACAGTAATGTAGACCTCATAGCTATTCAATACATTTACTATACAAGAATATATCAAATCAATAACAATAAACACATATACTATAATTTAATTAATAACTGGACTTACCCACTTGTTATGATGCAACTTTAACGATACATATACCAATACATCGGTTGACTAATTCAAATTTTACTTTGAAATCAAATATTAACACAGCCAACAAGGCAACATAAATTTGCGACCATACGGCCGGTTTAAAAAGATTATTACGCAATTAAGGGGTTGCACTAGGATCCTAGCAGGATAACCCTTAAGTACTGAGGGTATCTGCAATAATACCTGTAATAATAATAGGCGGGTCGTTGGCTTAGTTTTACATACTCTATTAAGTATTGTGAATATGCAATGTTCAACACCCTAAATTAGAACCCAACCTTATTATAATTGTATGGACACTGCAACCCTAAACCCAATAATATTACAATGTAATTCACCAGCATGTAAAGTCAACTAAACGGTTGCGATGGAAAAAAAGATATGGAACGAACTCACCAACTGCTGATGTGGATGGCGATGTTCCAGCTCAAGTGGCGCGGGCAGGTAGAATATCGCCACCAATTATCTCGCATGGGTTCACTGGATCCTTACTTGTAAACATCTTCTCCTTTTCATTACAGATGCCACATCTAGAACTCGAAATTCAACATACAGGTGACAACGGTATTAGAACATAGAATAGCAGAACGTACAAAGTGGAATTAGCACGTGGAACAAAACGTGGAACATAAATCTTGAATGGAACTAGACTAGACTTGAAGTAGAACTTGAAGTAAAACCTGAAGTAAAACTTGAACTAGAATTAAAACCCTAAAACATAATCCCCTAATTACAGTCAGTAAAATCGCGGTTTACTTACCGATCCACAATCGGGTTCAATGTGCAAACAAACAAAATGTGTAACAGGTGGTTACCAGATAGCAGTCGAGGACTCAACTTTAGTTAAATCGCCGTGATCCCAATTAGGCAATAAGGAAAATTATATTAAATTACCTCAGAATAATTTCCTTTCAAATTAATTCGCTAAAATCCCTTCAACGAAGGCGGGCATATTTACGAACCCAAAGCATAAATTAAAAGTGTACGATTCAAATGAAGAATTATGTCAAGATGATACCACTAAAGCTGGTCTGCAAACTCGTACCTGATAACGCGCTATTAATATTAAAGTATGTACAATCTAATACGGAAAGAATTAACTATTTAATACACTGCTAAAAATCAAAAGTCGTCGTGAAAATTTCAACCGTAACAGTTGATGGCGTGGTATTAAGAGGACTTGAATAAGCAAGCATTCTTAAAAGAATAGAAAATTTAAGAGAGGATGGAATTTAAGAATAGCATGCAATCGGTGTAAGGAGGAACTTGGGGATGAAATTATATTTTGTTTGAAGAAGAATCAGAGTAGGGAGGAATTTGGGATGTATTGGATTTGGGAAGAAGTCTTTTAAGAAAATAAAATTCAAGCAAGGACATGCTGTTATTTGGAATTTGGGGTTCAGCTGTAGTGCAGTTTTAAATATGGTTTGAGGAACAAATTCGAGGTGCATCGTTGATCATGTTGGTTAAACTAATATTATTTGGTATGAACATTCCACGTATATACATATATATATTGCTATGATAAGGGTGTAGTTTAAGGGTATATTAAGTCATAGCGGTTCTAAGATTAATGTAAGTATTATTAACGTTAAGAAAATCAAACAATTCCATTATTAAATAGGAATAAATCGACTATTTTACATAAAGTCAATAGCGAGCATACTGTATATAAATCATAAACAATTTAATTCATAAGAAAGAAGCTCATTATTCAATAATCAGATACTATTTAGCAAAAATAATTATGTGTACGTCTTATAATACGTTCTAAGTTAAATATTCAAGTCTAGAACTGGAAAGAAACAAGCAAAAATTAGGTTTTAACCTAACGAAGGTCATCGAAATAAACACGTAATGGGAAGATGAACAACCTGGCATACTAGCTATTTAATAAAATCAAAGCATAAATAAATAAACGTCTGAGTGTACTTCTAAATAAACGTCTGAGTCTACATTCAAATATACTTCTAATTAAACGTCTGAATGTACTTCCGAAGGTACCTCTAAACAAACCACTTCAAGGAAATTCTAAATAAACGTTCAAGGAAACATAAAATAAACGTCAAGATACTCAAATTAAACCACAAGTAAACTCCAAGTCATTCCAAGAATCCGAAAAGAAAATTCAAGCAACAATTAATTAATCATTCTGGTCAATAAGTGAAGAAACTACGCTAACGAGTCAAGCTGTAACAATTCATCGATATTCAGAGGCAGTTCCTAGAGACACGCAGGGAAATACAGGTCAGAGATCTTATTCATTATTAGTATAAGACTGTTTTTCAATTTTTAACATTTAATATTTGCTATATCAAATATCTGTAAGAATCATCAAAAAAATCATATGAGAATTGGAAAAATAGAGAAAGGATCATTTGAACGTTCAGAAGATACTTAAAAATAATTACTCTGGTATATTTTTGCTGGCTTCCAGGGAACATAAAATTTGGTAGAATCAGATAAATATCAATATTTTATCAGGGGCTAATTTTGGAATACTGAATAAATTAATTTTTGAATATCAAACAAATTAATAAGTTATAGACATAAAAGTGTACATATTATCGATTATTATATTGTATATTTTTGGTTTGGTTCATTTTTCATTTTCATTTACATTATTTTAACAGATAGGTAATAGAAAGAAAAGGGGTTAAACAATCTTTATTGTCGTGACGTAGGGCACTCTGTGTTTAATAGATTAAGCTAGCTGAGGCATACAAATTTAAGGAATTATAGGATTAAGAGACGCAGAGGAAAAAGGCCGAGTACGAACATAACAGTAAAGTTTTTAAAGGCGAAGGCAACATTAGAGGCTGTGACATAGCAAGGTTGTATAACGAAATAATCGTAGTGGGCAGAGATTACAGAAAAATTAATACGACTTCCAATCGTAGGGCTAATTCACAGCAAATAAATATAACGACCAACTAGGGGCTATTCAAAGCAATAAAAAAAGGACACCCAACGTAGGGGTGATTCATAGCTATATATATATATATATATATATATATATATATATATATATTACTCATATTTAGACCAGGGTAGAAAATTAAATAATCACATCAAATAATTTTAATCACCGTGTATAATGAATATTATTAGATAATACGCGTTATTAAAACCGTGAAGCATAAAAATTTATTAGTTTCAGTAAAAATAAGAGATTTAAATCATGTACAAGACGCTTTATATCAAAAGAAACAGTATTAAAAAGCTCTACGTGTAATTTAATTATTCCTAATAAAGAAACAAATGGAAATTACGTGCAAAATTTATATTAATTAACCCTATTTTAAGTAACCGGTATTAAACAAAGTGTACACATAATAATTAATATTTAATTTGTATTCGCTAAAATGAAAGGATAGAAGTCAATTTTAATTGGAGTTAATTAAACCATTATTAATAATAAGCATAAAAGCCTGTGAAAATCCAAGATTAAAATACCAGAAAACAAAGCTCTGAGAATTAATATTATGTTTGAACACCTGCGTAGTTTAAATGTCACGTACGGCGAAAATTTTGTAGATAACAAATGGTTTCAAAGAATCTTGGAGAAACCGTAGCTTAATAGTTACGAGAAATGCTAAAGGTGGGATATTTCACACTCCACATGGACTAAAATAATCGATAATAAAGAATATCAATTTGCACGAATAAGAACAGGGTAGATAGAGATAGATAATATGCGCAAGACCGAGACACATATAGTAAAAAGGCGTGAGTAGAGCAACGTCATGGGGTTGCGATTGGTTGAAAGTGAAAGGCAAAATTTGAGAGGTGAAAATAACATTTCTGAATAAAAGTCAATTAGTTATTTCCAGACGTTGTGTGCCGTGTTGAAATTTCTGAGATTTAACTGGGGCGAGTACAAAATTCGTAAAAACCGACGCGCGGGCTACGGAATGGGAACCGAGAATGCGAAATTCTTTAGAATGGTCCGTTTTGAGGACTCGACCGACAGACAGGCTAACCTCTATATATACCCAGGGGAATATGAACAAGCTCTCTTACATCCGCGACTTGATTCAATACGTTAAACAGTGCATTTTAGTTTGATAGAATAATTTAAAGTTTGCTCGTATATTTTGGTGATTTAAAACAGTTTGTTATTTACGTGCTAACATGAATGTACTTGAGTGCACTTAGATACAAGGTAATAAAATTTAGTATCACTGTACCAATTAGTAAAATTTACAACGACAAATGAATACACCAAAAGTAGGCAGTTTTGGCGTATATTGGTGAAAGAAGTATGAATTTCTTTGCTATTTTTCGGGGTGTTAATGATTAAATGGTTCATAAATGTGTCTGGATCCACAAAACAAGGGTCAGATATACACAGATGAGTTCTGGAAAAGCCCAGAAACAACTTTAAATAAATGGCGATGGAGAAAATTTGAAAAGCGTTGAGAATCAGAAGCTGTAAATATAACCCAGTTGGAATGGTGTGATTAACAAAAGGGACGATGTACATTGAAGCTACGAGTGCAGTAACCTTCAGGTAATTTATACTATTTTGTTTGAACTTTGATATTTTTGTGTGTGTTGAATTACTTTATAATTGATTTACTTTAAAGGGACATTAGTGAAATTGTACTAACCATAAAATTTTAATGTTAAGATGAAATTTGCTTGTTTAAGTAGAAAGGGGTATTTAGTATTGATGTTCTGGATTATGATGAAAATTTGGGTATGTCTTTGAGCTCAATTAGACGAACCTGGTTAATTAACGTAAAGGGGTGGTAGATGCTCTCTTTGTACTCAGACTCCGGTCTGCATATATTGTTATATTAATTAGTAGGCATCCAACAAGGACTTTAATTTAGGATGCACATTTAAATGATAATAAATGTAATCTTGAAAATTTCTGATACTGAAATTTATGCCAAAATTTAATTTTGAAATTTTAATGTATTGTGAATATTGATGTAAATAGAGTTAACGTTCGTGTTTGTGGTAGGAATGTGTTTGTTTTTTTTTATGGATGAGGATGAAAGTTATCTAGGGGAGCAGCCGAGGCGATTAACAGAAGAAAGTCAATGGACCAACACAGTTAAAGTAATGAATAGCTTTTCGTAGGATTCACAGCATTCTGGACATCCAATTCGTAGGGGCTCGATTCGAAAAGCGGAGTATCCGGATTTTGGTGGTATCACAGCAAATTTGGCGACCCAAAAGTGAGGCTCGAGTTCCAAATAAAATTTTTGTGATTTTATTCCAGGAAACTGGCGATCTGAGAGAGAGAGTTTTTGTGTGTGTATAAATTTAGGAGTATTTTAGAGTGTGTGTGAGTGATTTGAACGTATGCAGAGAAAGGAGTGGTTAAGGAGTCAAGGAGTGGAAATTGGAAGTGACGATAGTGCATTGTGTGAGAAAATTTCGAAAATGGAAGAAGCTGAAGGCAGTAGAGATCAGTCGAGGACGGAATCAGGAGAAACAGGAAATGAGTTAATGATGAGAATGTTAGAGGAAATGCGATTAGTTAGGGAAGAATCGAATAGAGCGATGGAGGAGTCTAACAGAAAATTAGAACTGCTAAGCGATGAATCGAATAGAGCGAGAGAGGACTCAAATCGGAAATTTGACCAAATGAATGAGACATTAAAAGGAGTTAGGGAAACCCTAAGTGAGAAAATAGATAAGACGAATAAAGAAGTTTCAGAATTTAAAAATAGTCTTACCGTAAAGATGGGGAAGTTGAAAATAGGGTTGAAAAAATGAGCGTGATATTACAGGTCTTCGACAGGAAATGGGACATTTAAAGTCCGAAGTACGCATGTTCTGTGAAGAAGAGATTAATGTAAAATGACTGAAGTGACGGACTCATGTAGGGATCAGTTAGGCAGGGTAGAACGCGAAGTTAGTAGTATCAAATACAACATGTCAAATTTAACGGGGATGGTCCCAGATTTTCTACAGGTGGAGTATCATTGGACCAACACATGAAGTTTTATGGCGATAACAGGGTAAATCCACAAATTTTTATTAATAGTGTAAGAAATCTAGTGGGAAATTTATTTGACGAACAGACTAAACTGAATACGATAAAGGCTTTATTAAAGGACAATGCGGAAGCGTGGTACAATTTAGTAGGACAGGACATAGACACCTACATGGACTTTGAGGACAGATTTTAAAGCACTACTGGAGTGACCACAGACAAGACCAGGTACGAGACGACTTAATCACAGGGAAATTTAAGGAGAATTTTCAGGAAGTAGGGAGCAATATGCTATACGCAAGTATAGCATAGCAAAGCAACTGAACCCACCACTGACGGACCGACAAATTATTAAGTATTTATCACGACACTTCGAGGTAGAAATAAGACAACACGTAGCACTACAGAACATAGTGGACAGAGAAATATTTTTAGAATACCTGCAGAGATACGACGACGTAAGTAGTGGACGACCTCGGGATAATAGGGAAAGACAGATCAACACAGTTAGGTTTGACAATAGACGGGACAACTATGCTAGAAGAGGGAATAGTTACGGATACCAGCGACAGAATTGGGAACAGAGACGACCATACGTTAGGAGTAATAGTTTAGGAAGGGGACCTGCACCGAGACCGGAACCTACCAGAAGGAATAGTTCACCGGACATGAGGGGGACAGCTAATACAGACACGGAACGAGTGGAAACGCCTAGGACATACGCTGAGGTGACGGCTAGACCAGGACCGAGTAGGGAAAACAGACCTGGACAGGATTTTTAGAACGCGACAGACCACTAGATTTCAGTGTAAATGTATATGAACATCCACGTGAATTTTTCAAAATTGAGGAGGAAGTAGAGCCAGAAACTGAGGAAAAATTATGTTTGCCAATTATAAATGTAGGAATTTTTGAGAATAATGTAGAAGTATTACTTGATACAGGGGCAGAGGCGAGTTTAATATCGGAGGAATTCGTCAGCAAAATTAGGGATAAGGTTTGTGATAGAATTATGCCTATAAAGCGTAGCCATTATGTAGCTCCAAATAAAAAAAAGTTTGCTGTAGTAAATAGTGTTGTGGTGCTTAGGATAGATATAGGAGATTTAAGCTGTGAACAGGAGTTTGTAATTGTACCTGGACTGAAGTTTCAGAGCATTTTAGGTGTTGACTGTATGATGAAGTTAGGGGTTTTGATAGATATGGAACGGAAGGTAATAAGGATTAAGGATAGGGTAGTGCCATGGAAGGGCAGTTATGAAGTCACAGAGGATGACACGGGGTTGAGTATTAATGTAGTAGAGGTAGAGGATGATAGGGTTAAACAGATCAACACAATAAGATGTCCAGAGGATAGGAGAGTAGAGGTTCAAGCTTTATTACAAAAACATGCAGAATTAGTGGGGGTAGAAGCAACAGCAGCATATCGGGAGCAGGTGAAGGCAGAATTAATTAAAGATGCACGAAAGATTAATCAATGGACCAAACCGCAATTCCATTGTCCACCATCCATGGGCACACTTTTGACGAGGTTAAATGGCAAGTTTGTTTTTAATAAAGTAGATTTAAGGAATTCATTCTGGCGGATTCCATTACACGAAAATTTTAGAAGGTACATAGGATTTTCCGTAGAGGGAAAAATCGATAATTGTAAGGTAGTATCGTTTGGTTTGTCGGCAGAGAAGAAAATAATAGTAAATGAGAAACAGACAAGTGTAGGGACTGAAGAAGAAGCAGTATTTAAGAGTCAGGATAATAGGGATGATAAGTTTATTGTATGTGAGAGAATAGGGATGTTAAGTATAGATATGGAAGGGGGAGAAATAGGGATGAAGAGTATTAGGATGGTGAGAAGAAAGACTTGGAGGGTCAAGAAGAGAGTTAGATTTAAATAACTTGATGAACAAAGGATAGAGATAGGTGAATTTTAGTATAGATATAGAATAGAGAGTAGAAGTAAGTGTTTATAGAAAATAAAGCTAGGTATAGGATAAATATGGGAGATAGTTAGAAATAGGTGTTTAGGATGAGAATAAAGAGTAAATGTAGGAAGAATATAAGATAGGTTAAGTATAGATATTTCATATAAGATTAGTGGAGAGTTAGGAATAGAGTAAGAGTAGGATAGGTATATAGGATTAGGTAGGGGGAAGTAAAGTATAGTGAAGATTAGTTAAAAGTTAGAAATAGGATAGGTATATAGGAGGTATATAGGATTAGATGGATAAGTAGGATGAAGTTAGGGATAATTTCGGTTTATAGAATTAGGTGAGAGTTAGGAATAGGATAGGGACATAGGATAGGTGTAAATATTTTTTTTGATTGGAGACAAAGTAGGTAAGTTAGATAGATAAGGGTAGAGAGATAGGCAATTTTTTTGTAATTTTTTTGTCTAAATGCTTTATATTTGCATTCAAATAAGTGGGATTATTTGTATTCAAATAGGGGGAAAATACTCATATTTAGACCAGGGTAGAAAATTAAATAATCACATCAAATAATTTTAATCACCGTGTATAATGAATATTATTAGATAATACGCGTTATTAAAACCGTGAAGCATAAAAATTTAATAGTTTCAGTAAAAATAAGAGATTTAAATCATGTACAAGACGCTTTATATCAAAAGAAACAGTATTAAAAAGCTCTACGTGTAATTTAATTATTCCTAATAAAGAAACAAATGGAAATTACGTGCAAAATTTATATTAATTAACCCTATTTTAAGTAACCGGTATTAAACAAAGTGTACACATAATAATTAATATTTAATTTGTATTCGCTAAAAATGAAAGGATATAAGTCAATTTTAATTGGAGTTAATTAAACCATTATTAATAATAAGCATAAAAGCCTGTGAAAATCCAAGATTAAAATACCAGAAAATAAAGCTCTGAGAATTAATATTATGTTTGAACACCTGCGTAGTTTAAATGTCACGTACGGCGAAAATTTTGTAGATAACAAATGGTTTCAAAGAATCTTGGAGAAACCGTAGCTTAATAGTTACGAGAAATGCTAAAGGTGGGATATTTCACACTCCACATGGACTAAAATAATCGATAATAAAGAATATCAATTTGCACGAATAAGAACAGGGTAGATAGAGACAGATAATATGCGCAAGACCGAGACACATATAGTAAAAAGGCGTGAGTAGAGCAACGTCATGGGGTTGCGATTGGTTGAAAGTGAAAGGCAAAATTTGAGAGGTGAAAATAACATTTCTGAATAAAAGTCAATTAGTTATTTCCAGACGTTGCGTGCCGTGTTGAAATTTCTAGAATTTAACTGGGGCGAGTACAAAATTCGTAAAAACCGACGCGCGGGCTACGGAATGGGAACCGAGAATGCGAAATTCTTTAGAATGGTCCGTTTTGAGGACTCGACCGACAGACAGGCTAACCTCTATATATACCCAGGGGAATATGAACAAGCTCTCTTACATCCGCGACTTGATTCAATACGTTAAACAGTGCATTTTAGTTTGATAGAATAATTTAAAGTTTGCTCGTATATTTTGGTGATTTAAAACAGTTTGTTATTTACGTGCTAACATGAATGTACTTGAGTGCACTTAGATACAAGGTAATAAAATTTAGTATCACTGTACCAATTAGTAAAATTTACAACGACAAATGAATACACCAAAAGTAGGCAGTTTTGGCGTATATTGGTGAAAGAAGTATGAATTTCTTTGCTATTTTTCGGGGTGTTAATGATTAAATGGTTCATAAATGTGTCTGGATCCACAAAACAAGGGTCAGATATACACAGATGAGTTCTGGAAAAGCCCAGAAACAACTTTAAATAAATGGTGATGAAGAAAATTTGAAAAGCGTTGAGAATCAGAAGCTGTAAATATAACCCAGTTGGAATGGTGTGATTAACAAAAGGGACGATGTACATTGAAGCTACGAGTGCAGTAACCTTCAGGTAATTTATACTATTTTGTTTGAACTTTGATATTTTTGTGTGTGTTGAATTACTTTATAATTGATTTACTTTAAAGGGACATTAGTGAAATTGTACTAACCATAAAATTTTAATGTTAAGGTGAAATTTGCTTGTTTAAGTAGAAAGGGGTATTTAGTATTGATGTTCTGGATTATGATAAAAATTTGGGTATGTCTTTGAGCTCAATTAGACGAACCTGATTATTAACGTAAAGGGGTGGTAGATGCTCCCTTTGTACTCAGACTCCGGTCTGCATATATTGTTATATTAATTAGTAGGCATCCAACAAGGACTTTAATTCAGGATGCACATTTAAATGATAATAAATGTAATCTTGAAAATTTCTGATACTGAAATTTATGCCAAAATTTAATTTTGAAATTTTAATGTATTGTGAATATTGATGTAAATAGAGTTAACGTTCGTGTTTGTGGTAGGAATGTGTTTTTTTTTTTTTATGAATGAGGATGAAAGTTATCTAGGGGAGCAGCCGAGGCGATTAACAGAAGAAAGTCAATGGACCAACACAGTTAAAGTAATGAATAGCTTTTCGTAGGATTCACAGCATTCTGGACATCCAATTCGTAGGGCTCGATTCGAAAAGCGGAGTATCCGGATTTTGGTGGTATCACAGCAATATATATATATATATATATATATATATATTGCTGTGAAACCTCCAAAATCCGTGAACTACGCTTTTCGCCTCGGCTGCTCACCTAATTTTATAAACCTCCTCATTCATAAAATTAAACAACACATTCCTACCACAAACATCAACGTCAACTCTATTTACATCAATATTCACAATACATTAAAATTTCAAAATTAATATTCAGCATAAATTTTAATATCGGAAAATTTCAAAATTACATTTATTATCATTTTAATGTGCATCCAGAATTAAAGTCCTTGTTGTATGCCTACTAATTAATATAACAATATAAGCAGACCGGAGTCTGAGTATAAAGGGAGCATCTACCACCCCTTTACGTTAATTAACCAGGTTCGTCTAATTGAGCTCAAAGACATACCCATATTTTCATCATAATTCAGAACATCAATACTAAATACCCTTTCTACTTAAACAAGCAAATTTCATCTTAAAATTAAAATTTTATGGTTAGTACAATTTCACTAATGTCCATTTAAAGTAAATCAATTATAAAGTTATTCAACACACACAAAAATGTCAAACAAAATAGTATAATTTACCTGAAGGTAACTGTCCTCAAAGCTTCAATGTACATCGTCCCTTTAGTAATCACACCATTCCAACAGGATTATATTTACGGCTTCTAATTCTCAACGCTTTTAAAATTTTCTCCATCACCATTTATTTAAAGTTGTTTCTGGGCTTTTCCGGAACTCATCTGTGTATATCTGACCCTTGTTTCGTGGATCCAGACACGTATTTGAACCATTTAATTATTAACACCCCCGAAAAATAGCAAAGAAATTCATGCGTCTTTCACCAATATACGCCAAAACTGCCTACTTTTGTGTATACATTTATCGTTGTA
Organism: Platerodrilus igneus; assembly: GCA_036346225.1. Lineage (NCBI taxonomy): Eukaryota > Metazoa > Arthropoda > Insecta > Coleoptera > Lycidae > Platerodrilus > Platerodrilus igneus. The sequence continues at coordinate 1,571,472 of JARFIW010000791.1, forward strand.
AATTTTGCTAATTGGTACAGTGATACTAAATTTTATTACCTTGTATCTAAGTGCACTGAAGTACATTCATGTTAGCACGTAAATAACAAACTATTTTGAATCACTAAAATATACGAGCAAAATTTTAAATTATTTTATCAAACTAAAATGCACTGTTTAACATCTTGAATCAAGTCGCGGATGTAAGAGCTTTTAACGCATCGAATAGTCAAAAGTCTAAGAGAGCGAAATTCATATTACCACCGGTATATATAGCAAAAAGCCTGTCTGTCGGTCTGTTCCCCAAAACAGACAATTTTTAAGAATTTCTTATTCTATGTTCCCAGTCCGTCGCTCGCGCGTCGGTTTTTACGAAATTTTCACTCGCCCCATTTAAATCTCAGAAATTCTCACACGGCACGGAAAACATGTCCGAGAAAAACTAATTAATTTTGTACAGAAATTGTTGTTTCTACCTCTAATATTTGCATCCTATTTTCAACCAATTGTGACCCTCGTGACGTTGCTTACTTCACGCCTTTTACTATATGTGTCTTTGCTTGACGCATTTTCTCTTTCCTTTTCTAACCTGTTCGTATTGGTGCAAATTGATATTCTTTATTATCGATTATATTTTAGTCCATGTGGACTATCTGGGTTTAATAACCCCGTATCGCACATTCTCGTGAATATTAAGCCCCGGTTTCTCCAAGATTCTTTGAAACCATTTGTTATCTACACAATTTTCGCCGTACGTGATATTTAAACCACGCAGGTGTTCAAAATAATACCAATTCTCAGAGCTTTTAAATAAACCCTGTTTTGTATTTCGTGCTAAAGCATCTGACCGTTTCAATATCCTTAGAATCGACATGTTTATCTAAACAAATTAAACTGAAATTGCCTTTTAAAATACGCAGGTGTGTTCAAACATCCTACTTCTAACTAACACTTCTAGGATTTGCATTTTATTGGGTATTTACAAGTTTCTGTAGATATTATCTGTACGTTTTGTTCAATACTGGTTACTTGAAATAGAGTTAATTAAGATAAATTTTGCACGTAATTTCCATTTGTTTAGGAATAATTACATTACACGCAGAGCTTTTTAATACTGCTTCTTTTGATATAAAGCGTCTTGTACATGATTTAAATCTCTTATGTTTAATGAAACTAATAAATTTTTATTCTCCACGGTGTTTTACTAAAGCGTATTATCTAATAAAATTCCTTATACACGGTGATTAAAATTATTTGATGTGATTATTTAATTTTCTACCCTGGTCTAAATATGAGTAATATATATAAAAGTTAATAATATTATAACTTTCATTTTTCTAATTACTATCGCAATTTGAAATAATCCTTTGGCTTTGCATACAAGCCTCAAGTTAATAATGACTTCGTTATATACTGATTTTTATTTATAGTTATTTCGACATGGTGATAGAGAAGTTGAACTCTCAGATATATACCCTAAGGATCCAAACGCAAATCAAATTTTAGCTACCTCTGCGTATGGACATCTTACTAAGGTAAATTGAAATGCTTGTAAATATATTATTAGTATGTGCTAGGCTGGGAAACGAAAAATGTTTTTAATTGGAAAAGCTTTACGACAAAGGTATGACAATTTTTTGGGATTATACACACCCAGTGCAGTATCAGCAACATCGTCGGACTTTGTCAGAACAAAAATGTCCTGTCTTCTGGTTTTAGCGGGATTATTTCCACCTGTGGACGAACAAAAATTTGAGGATAGTCTACATTGGCAGCCAATACCATATAGCCATACATCACTTAGAAACGATAAGGTTTACATTAGTTTTTCTAATGTGTACTATACCAGTGACTGTTCTAGATTCTGGGTAACCCGCACATATTTTGCCATGCTTACCGAAATATATATAATCAATATATGTTGTCTGCAGAAGGACAACTGTTTTACAAGGGTAACAAAGATTTGTATGATTATTTATCAATAAATACTGGATGGGATATTAAGACACCTTTCAAAGTTTATAAATTATACTTTTCACTAAAGTCAGAGGTAAGTCAACAAAGTCAATTCATAGATAGTTTGATTTCTGTAACCAGGAAGCTATGGGACTGGAACTACCAGAGTGGACCAATAGTGTGTGGCCTGATAATATAACTCAAGCTGGTGCTGATGAATACATTGTACAAACTGCTACACATAAGACGACTAGATTGGCCGCAGGTACTAACACGTAGAGGTAAACCTATTCGCATCATGCGAAAAAGGCATTTGCAAGTTTTTTTGTTAAATCATTGCTTTCGCAAAATAATTTATTTGAGATAATAATTACTTAATCTGCGATAATGGTAGTCAATTGCGGTCTAAAGAATTTCAAAAGTTGACATCCTCGTATAAAATTTAAGTTATATATAATGCTTATTATCATGATGCACAAGCGAATCCCGTTGAGAGAGTACATAGAGTTTTAAGGACTATGCTGGCGTCATATGTGAAAGACAACCATAAAAATTAAGATCGTTATCTGCCGAAAGTACCTTGCGCCACGCACACGGCTATTCATGAGGTTATCGGGATGTCGCCGTATTTTGCTAATTCTGGTCGTGAGATAAATCTTGAAGGAAACCCCGATGTACCTGATAATATACACGATTTAAATGATATTAGTTTTGCCGATCGAAAAAATCTCTTGTCGCGTTCCGCCGCGATGCAGAAAATCTATGATGATGTAGTCAAACGACTTAAAGTGGCGTATGATCGTGCAAAAATTCAGTATGATTTGCGTAGACTTTCTGCAGATTTTGAAGTTGGTGATTCTGTGTGGAGAAGGAATTATGTCCTGTCTGATGCGTCGAAACATTTTACCGCAAAGTTAGCCCCTAAATTTAATGGTCCCTTTATTATTCGTAAGAAGGTCTCGTATTCGACTTATGAACTTTCCGGTTTGACTGGCTTGTCTAAAGGTGTATGACACGCCAAAGATCTTAAACACCATTCCGATTAGTTGTAGTTAGGTGTTGTGGTCGTTTTTTTGTTTTGGTCGGTTATTCGTTGCGTTTTTTTTAAATTTTAGGTGTTGTTTCTAAAGTTGAAAATGGGATTTTTCGACTTCTAGTAGGGGAGGTGTAACGTTCCGCTATTTATTATAATTTATTTATTTAATAGGTATAAGTTTTACTAAGCCAGCCCCTGTACATATGTAAAAGTTTAATAAACACTCAAATTTCACGGTTTTTCGAACGCTCCATAATATTTAAATTAGGTGATCAATATTTACATCCTTGATGCATAGCGCATTCTGTCTCCCCATTTTGTTCGTTGAGTTTTTGGAAAAATTTGTGGAAGCACGTTGGCTTTTCCGTGATGTAACTCGTAGAAGCAGGTCGTTGACGTTTTTTAGTTACGCTAATTTAGCGGATTTGTATTGTGTTATTTCAATTTATACCGTTTATGAATTTTGATTTGTTCTAGAGATTTTACTAAAGGTATTTCGTAAAATGCAATTGCAAGCTACGCATTTAAGAAATCGATAATGGTTGTGGCGAATTAGTATCTAATTTATCGGTCCGTGTATCGAAAGTGTTTTGAAAGTCGTTCCACGTGTGCTTAATTGGTTTGTTGTAGGTTAATGTACCCGCCACCCTTGTTTATGAAGGTCAGTTGATATCAAATGGTTTTGGTATTTATGCAGGTTGGGGAACAAGAAAATCTAACAGTACATTTGCCGTTATGTATGTACTAATCCTTTATTTGGGACTAGAAACCACAATAATTACACACGTGCATGGAAGCAGTTTAATTGAGCTCAACACCTCTTGCTTTGTGTAGTGGTAAAGCCGCCCCCTCCCGCAAGGTAAGGTTTTGTAAATAGATTTACTGTGATACCATCACGCCTAAGTGCGAACACTGTGCGCTAAGATTCTATTTGCCATCATAATCCATAAACATAATTGGGTTTAATCATACCACTTCATATGTGTTTTACCAATTTTTAATGTTACAGTTGCTTACTAAAAACTTTATTTCCCGCACGTGTAACAGAAACATTATCGTAAATTTATTGTTAATCGCCTGTACGAGGCATTCGTTGTTTAAATGTAAACATAATTCGCTTATCTATTAGTAGGTCTGGCCAGCGCGAAAGTAATTATCATAGGGACTTACTAACCTTGACTTAATAATAGTATTTAAAATTTCTTAACATAACCTTATCGTATATTTTCTTTTATGCTATACAAATGTTTGATTTTGCATACTAAAGTATGCCCTGAATTTATTTTATAAAATATGTATTTCTTTCAGAAAAAGGTTGTAAATAGAGTTAAGTTGGACTATTAACGTGTATTATTTGTGAGACGAGTTAAAGTGTTAGGATGGGTCCCGACCCACTACACTGCAAGGTTCTTACATTTCGTTTCGAGCTATGAAAGTATTTCGACCAGTGACGAGATTCTTTCGTTACATCTAGCGTATCGATATTACTGGTGGTGCCCACCCGATTTTGTCATTATTATCGCTTTTAAGATTTTACTAGTTGTATTTCAGGGCTGTTAGCAAACCCAAACTACGACTTTCTACCATACCCACTCCTCGCCGACTTGAGCTAAGTCCGCTAAGGATTCTATCCTTCCCGTGGTGTCGTAGTGTCGAACAGGCCCCTAACATCTTATGTAATATATAAAAGTCACAATATGTGATATTGCTGTTTATTTTGCACACTTTATGCATAATTTGTTAAATATAGTCAAAAGATATATTAACCAGCAAAATTATACATTACAAAAAAAAGTTAATACATATTATTTCTGGGGTTACGTACATGCATACCATAAAATGGAATTATCCATAAAATATGAAAACGGTGAAAAATGTTACATTTGTGCTCAAATAAATATGTAGTTAGTTAATATTTGTATACACTTTTCCACGCCACCCATGAGATAGTGTACTACACGCGTTTTATTTTAACGTGGTATCCACTCGAGATAGGTACCAGTGGCGTTGCAAAAGATGGTATATAGACACCATTCATTTGCATGTTTCTGGTATATTCCCAGAGCGTCTAATCCACTACAACAATGGGAAAATACCTTCTCTTTATTGTACTCGCTGGATTTATGTCCGAGATGGTTCTCTTCAAAACGTTTATATGTCCATACTAGACGAGTAGTACTTCTCTAGAAGTTAAAAACACAATTAATACTGTGCCAACAAATCTACTGACTTATTCTAAATACGAGAATTCTTAGAATTTGTACAAATGTATGTATACTTAGCCTACTTAAAACTAGATAAAATAGAACTTTATGTGCCCCAATGAATACGTTTGCGTACTAATATAATGGAGTTTAATTTAACACATTAATAATACTGCAACGTAGGGGTTTTTTAGGTAAAGAAGAGGGTAGCGTAGAACGAGAGGACCTACGTGCTGAGACCAGGGACGATAAAATGTCCTAGTCATGGGATCTTAAAGCATATGCTACTATTGCCATTGTATACATTAAAATCAGAGCAGACAGCACAATAATGACTAAACAATCAAATTTATCCAATTTATTATATTCTAAGCAAGTTTGCGGCATATCAAGTGTTACATAAGAAATAAGTGTAAAGATTACATTGTTACATATGAAATAATACATGAAGTTACATTTAAATAGAAAATACAAGCAAGTACTTACATCATGTTAAGAGAGCTGATCAGTGCCCCAACCACTCGCGACTAAAGTACACTAACTACTACCAAGAGTGGTCCTTTTTGATCACCCTCTATGATGCTCAAATTCAATCATGTTTCCTTTATGGAAAGTACAAGGTGATGCAATTATGACACTGCACATCCTGCATTATGAGTGTTTGGGTTGACCAACTTCCTTGCCATGCATGATTGCAACAATGTGGTCAAATTCTTAGGAAATAATTAGCAACTTTTACTATTAATAATTTATGAGAAATTTATTGTAAGTTGTGAATTGTGCAAATAGTTGAAATAAAATTTCAAAACTCAAATTGCTACATTGGCTAAAATATTTATACTAAAAACTTTTGATACAAAAATATTGTGATAAGCCATTTGTTACATATGCCCGCCCTCATGGAAACTTGGTCCCCAAGTTTGAGTTACCTTAATCTTGAATTAAACATAAAAATGTTGAAACATTAGTTACTGAAAATTTGTCGTTAGTATAAGCAAAAGCGTTGACAAGTAAATTGTATAATCTTTAGATTTTGGTTAACAGGTAAGTAATAGGTAATACAAATTCAAAAGTTACACAATAAATCTATATGGAGTGTTAGTACTTCTTAAGACTAATACAATAATAAAAGTTACATAGAAAGACAATGTATAAGATTTGTCATATGCAAGATTGTCCGCTCACGGAAATGCATTGGCATTTAGTGTTAACAGCACTTGTCACATCACTAAATTGAAGCACTATTGTTGGTATAGCTGGCTTGACTTTTACATGCTGACGTAAGTTGCTGATTTCGGCATTGGGAGGTTGGTCTGCTCAGCACTGCTTAGTAAAGTTAGTAGAAACAATTGGACCTCTTTTGCATTGGCCTCCTGTCAATAATATTTGTGACCTAGCCGGAAGCGTTGGTAGCAAAGGTTCATATGCGTATTGCGTAGGTGGAGATAGCACCAGGTAATCATCCACTTTAAATGTCGATCGTGGCGTTTCTATCGATGGAGGAAAATGATCTAAAGGAATTTGGATCAAGGGTGTGTTGTCTGGCGGAAAATGTTTGACGGGCTTGGCAGGAAGAAATTTGCGTGTTCATTTTTGATACCTTACGGATTTTGTAATAAAGGAGTAACATAAATAGGAAAAGGAAAGCAATGAATAAAAAGATAACGCCCAGAAGATAATCTCTAGTTGTAATGCTTGAATGGCTGAGTGTCTGTGAGAGCCATTGATCGTTCAAGCAATCCTGTAACTTGTCGAATCTCAAAGGTGGTTTTTCTCGAGTTGGAATTGTTAGGTCCTGAAACTTTATCCATTCGGCCGGTAAATAATGGATAAGTGTTACCATAGTGTCTTGTGTGACACATGTTATTCGGGTGCCAATAATAGTTATTTGCTCTCCTTGTATTCGACAATTACATGGCAACTGAACTGCAATTGCCCCAATGTTTGGAAATTCACTTAAATGATATACTGAGTTGTTACACCTGACCACAATTGTGGTACGTGGGTGGGTGATTAAATATGTATTAGCATCTAGGCGAGTAATAAATTCGGTCTCACCACCAGTCTCTCTACACTGAATTGGACACACGTTGCCTAGTTGATTGGCAGTGCCTTCTTGAAGAAGATGCTTGGCACAATATATAGTTAGTGCATTACCATCATATTGATGATTAATGAAGCATAGATCCTCATGAAAAGTATCACACGTAGGTGTAAGAACAATCCAACCTGTAGAGGATTTTGCAATCCCAATGTCTGATGTTGGAATCGTGACTGAGCAGGTGTGCAGCTCCCAAGCAAAAGGCGGTGTTATAAACCTTCTCATTGTTAAACCTTTTAAGGATTGCCTCAGCAGTGGAACATGAATGCCAACTAATGCTGTATGTTGTGACATGGTGCATTCCATGACAGGTAATGATAATATGAAGAAATAGAATCTAAAGATAAGATATGATCATAAGTTTGAATTTCATTCTTAATTCTATTTAAAGCATTGGTTAGATCCTGCATAGGGACTATATCTAATGTTAGTTTGCGTGTCTGGCACATCTCAGAAAATGAACGGGTCCATTCGTGGATATCAATCAACTCTGCCATGACCGCTAGTAGAATAGTTTGGTCAGAGCAGTTATTGTGTTCTCTAAGCAAGTACAATGGGTCTTTGTACCCTAAACTATATATTGGAATGTTTCGAATATTTGTAATTCGCTTTATTAGAAGGTTAACTTCGTATTGGGTAGTAAAGAGTCGCGGACGTGATTACGTGTGATGTACTGGAAGCCGTGTACTTCTCCGTCATCCGCTAATAGTAATTCATTTTCCGATATGTGCTCGACGTTTAAATGTGGATCAATATTTTTAAAATATGAAGTAAAACTTTGTATCATTTCGCAAAATTTAGTGTTTGACTTACAAATGTCGTCCATGCATTTATGATTTTAAATCACAGGATAAGGATTATTAAATTTAAACAAAATTTGACGAGACGCCTCATAAAATGTTATGTTAGGCAATCTTTGCAAGTAGATGCTCCGATTAATCGTAATTCCATAGGAGTACCTGTATAGAAGGTAAATAAAAATTGTAAGTGTGTATTTGGTAGCCATGGTAATTACGGACGATAATAAGACTATTAATTTTTTGGCCAACAACTAAAATGTTCACATAAAATGTTAGGATGATTGATGCCTCTTAAAATTTATTCATACCTTGTCTTACCATGTAAACAAATCCGTGCTTCCTCAACGGATGCATATCGATCCTGCAAGCATTGCTGTAAACAGAATAAGCATAAAGGCTAAGTTTGAAATCTCATACTTATAGTTTAGGTAAAAATGCCATGAGGACTAATGTAGACGGCCGTACTACAAAAAATAATTAAAGTGTGTAGGTCTACTTTCAGAGATTTCAGACAATATAAAAATATAAATATAATATAAACGGCAGATACAGACCGGAATTATGCATTCATTATTCTACATTGGCATCAAAAAGTATGTATTTCTGTACCTGTGATCCAACATCGGTAGGTTGAATCCCAATTTCCACCAGCTAGCAAGGTTGGGAAACCGCTCCGGACACAACGGTAAGTTTGATGTTTTTGCCGTAAGGTATGGTAGTAGCTGTATTTATGTTGGCTAATGATTCTTCAGAGTTGGTGAATTCCTTAGTATCGGGTATCTTGGATTTCGTCCCAGGAGCTGAAAGTGCCACTCTTTTAGACAACTGGACTTCCGAGAAGGTACCCTCGCAATTTCCTGTTTCTAGGCTAATAACTGAAGATAGGTCTGTCTCTACTGAGGAAAATTGTACACTTTTAGACAAGTGATTTCGTGGGTCAGTTTTCCACCAATTCTTGAGGTAGTAGTATAGTAAATATAAGAAAACTAACAAAAAGATTACGAAAAATGTTGTCCGCTCCGTCCTGAGTGCTAGTCGACATTTGTGCAGCTACAGGTCGGATAAACTGCGGTACTATCGGCACTTGCCGAAAGAGTAAGTAGAAAACAAGCATTGATAAAACAATGTTCCAAATTAAATATATGCCATCACTGTGTGAAGCGTATAAATCGTCATAATTTTTGTGAAGTAAATCTTCAATGTAATCTTCAATTCTACTTATCGTAGAAGAAGAACTAAGATTAAGATGTGGGATTGTTGAAACCCATTCATCGTTTAGACATTCAGAAACGTTGTCGAAGGTTGGTTCAATATTGGATGTATGAAGTACAAATGTTTTGAGATTGCTCCACACTGCTGGTAGTACATGTGTGGCTGAAAAATGAGTATTTGTTTTCTAAAGTAATGAAAATGGTGTCTTTAACAGTGTGTGCGTGTGTGAAAGGAATCGGAATAAGGTTTTCATTCTGTTTCAAGAGAATTTCGCTGTTTGCAAAATCAAGTACAGCAAAGTGTGATCGCAAAAAGGCAAGACCCAAAATTAAAGGTACAGGCAGATTTTCTATTACAAATGCATTTACAAGAAATTTCTGGTTTAAAAAAGTAACTACAATTTCTTTCTGACCCAGAATTGGTATTCGAACATTATTTGCAGTGACTAGATTGACATTTGTACGTTTTGTTTCGTAGTGATTGTTCGTAGTTGACACTGGTACTATATTGTAATAGCTTCCTGTATCCACAATTATATCTGAAGAGGTATCGTTTATTTCTCCTTTAATCGTCAGCGTTTTACGTCTTGTGTCAGGTTGTGGTTGTGTATTATAAAAAAATTGTTCTGTATTTGATAAGGCGACACGGGCACTTAGTTTGTTTGTGCATCGTGTCGCGCTACGCCGTTTGGGTTAGGCGATTTCGATCTAGAAAAACTAACTCGTCTTTCTCTTGTTGGCGTGGGAGTGCGTCTTGTATGTTCTAAGTTTCGAATTGGTGCTTCGTCCCGTTGTGCTATAGTGGTTTCTGTACACGATGAATAGAAATGACCTGTTCTATCACATTGAAGGCATTTAATTCGGGTGTCTTTATTTCTAGCATTTTGGAAAAAATTATTTGGGCGTTGATGTGGGTATTTTTGGCGGTTGTAATAAGTTTTGGGTTGGTTCTGATAATTTTGCTTATTACGGTCTTTATTTTTAAAATAATTAGTTTTGGAATACGCGTCAGTCTGATTTGTTGTGGGCGTTATTGACAAAAGTGTTGAAGTTTGCATTGTAAGAGCGTCCAATAAGGCATTGTTTTGCATGTCGGCCAAGTGATACGAGATGTCCTTCAACCTTTCTTCAGTTATGTCTGTGTTAGCCGCTAACATTTAAAATTGTTGCGGAGTTGTGGCAAAATGCCTGCTTCAAAATATTCTCGAAGCTCTGTAATTGTTAACGCTGGGGTTAATTGACTTGCGATATATAACAAGTCAAAGTAATAATTAATTACAGATTCATTCTGCAATTGTTTTCTGTTACGTAATTTGATACGCACAGAGCGATGAGCACACGGCCCTCCATAGTATTTAACGAAATCGTTCTTGATTTGTGTCCAAGTCTTATTTCTGTTAGTTGGTTCCTCCTTATATTTTTCGTACCATAAGTTGGAACTATCTTTAAGGAATCTACCAAAATATTTTATTTGGGTAGTTTCAGGCCAGTTGTTATGTCTAGCGCACTTTTAAAAGTCTTGTATGAATGTTATACAATTACTTTTTCTAGGCGTGAAGCTTTCCGGTTCTATAAATTTTGGTAATATTGGCGACGTCTGTAAATTGTCAGCGTTAGCTATAGTGTTATTCACAGTAGCCATTTCGGTAACCTGTGTAATAATTGGTAAGTCTTGTGGTGCCAAGTTTATTTGGGTTTCAGTATTTGTTCAGTATTTATGTCCGATGCACTATCGAGAAAAATAAGTTCTTGCACTTCTGTAGGATAGTCTACTAGTGAAGAATTCGAATTGGTAGGGGATCTACTAAGAGAAGTCTTAGGTTTAAATAAACTTTCTTTAGACTGAGTACTAATTGGATTTTCATTAAAACTAATCGAACTTATCGACGGTTTAAAAGTAGCCTGTCGTGTATTATACCTATGTACCGGCGTGCTATTTTCCATCAATAATATTTCCTAGTTTCTAAATATAACGTGTAGGTTACTGTGCTCATTTCCGTCAGCTGTGTAGTGCAATAACTCATGCATTTTTACTACAAGAAGGGTTCATTTAACAAATTTATGTATTATTTATATTGCAATGATCTTAAAACCTATTGAAGATCCATAAATTTGTATCTTAAAGATTTTTGGGAAACTGTTAAATAGAAATAGTAATATTTCATGTTGAAAACAGAATTATGATGTAAGAATGCAATGCTGTTTTATATAAGGCTTAAAGTGTATCATCTTTGTGGTTTTGCAATTTCTTATCAGAATGACAGTAATATGTAGTAAGACAATGTTATTTATAGGTAAACTGCATGAATAATTAAGTAACTTTTTACATCAATAATTAATATTCAAAATTGTCAAAATTACTTTTAAATTTCTGTGACGAGTAAATGAATTATTCACAATATGCAGTTACTAATGCACTGAATGTAAAACATGAGTTCGATGCAGTTCAACAGCAATAAGTAGCTAGTATGAAGCTTGATGTGATACAACATTTTTTTATTACTTATTTTGAAAAGCTTTATGTTTTTTCGACGATTTTGTTCTTTATATATGACGATATAAAGAAATTATAGGTTCGGAGCGCTAATCCACCACATGCAACGTAGGGATTTTTTAGGTAAAGAAGGGGGTAGCGTAGAACGAGAGGACCTAAGTGCTGAGACCAGGGACGATAAAATGTCCTAGTCATGGGATCTTAAAGCATATGCTACTATTGCCATTGTATACATCAAAATCAGAGCAGACAGCACAATAATGACTAAACAATCAAATTTATCCAATTTATTATATTCTAAGCAAGTAAGCGGCATATCAAGTGTTACATAAGAAATAAGTGTAAAGATTACATTGTTACATATGAAATAATACATGAAGTTACATTTAAATAGAAAATACAAGCAAGTACATACATCATGTCAAGAGAGCTGATCAGTGCCCCAACCACTCGCGACTAAAGTACACTAACTACTACCAAGAGTGGTCCTTTTTGATCACCCTCTATGATGCTCAAATTCAATCATGTTTCCTTCATGGAAGGTACAAGGTGATGCAATTATGACACTGCACATCCTGCATTATGAGTGTTTGGGTTGACCAACTTCCTTGCCATGCATGATTGCAACAATGTAGTCAAATTCTTAGGAAATAATTAGCAACTTTTACTATTAATAATTTATGAGAAATTTATTGTAAGTTGTGAATTGTGCAAATAGTTGAAATAAGATTTCAAAACTCAAATTGCTACATTGGCTAAAATATTTATACTAAAAACTTTTGATACAAAAATATTGTGATAAGCCATTTGTTACAATACACTTGATACATATAGTAAAAGGACATTTCTAATTATGAATACATCTAAACGTATATCTCATAGGTTCGACGTGTTCCCTAAATTTGTATACATTCTCCATATTTACACGGTATACTTGCCGACATTTAATTTCTGCGAACAGCTAACAAACTATGTACCACTAATTTTAGTTACCAACATATAATTATGACAGTGTAATTACTTAGAAATAAAACTTAACACAATACAAGTACGCAGCGTTGCCTGCTACGTACACGAATATATTATACATTTCTACCAATTCTTAGCTACAGTTAGAATTTTACAGTACACACACAATTTTTAAACCGTGCACCCATCTGTTAGTTCTTAAAGCAACCATTCTTCAAGCAGTGCTACCATCTGACCGTTGCTCGCTATAAAGTATATTTTGTAGTTATCATTAGCATCAAATACCGTTCATATAATTTTATAGTTTGTAGCGGCTCAGTAAGTAAATTTTAGCTCGTAGAGTCAAATATTCTTCAGTTTGTAAACACTGACAAGTTCATTAAATGCGTTTATTTTACTAAATGTATTTGATTTAAATCTGATACCAGTTTGGAATTCATAAAATAAACCTTTGCATTTTTGAAACAATTAATAATACGTTGTTCTCCAGCAAGAGTTGAGTATGACTTAATTTAAAATATCTCGAAAATAGAAAACTTTACAGAGATTAATCAAAAGTACCTTTTTTGTGGCAAATTGTATGAGAAATAATTATAAGTTTTAATTTTTATGAAATACAGGGTGTGCAAAAAGTATAGGTCAAAATTGTTCTTTAACCCCCGCTATTCTACGCCAATGGATTATCCTATTTTGTCGAAATAATGTGTAATAATTTGTATTAGTAAACAACTAACGTGTACCTATTTTCAAGTTAAAGTCTGTACCCTAAATGAAAATATTCTAAAAAACATGTATATTTCAATATCACTTCCTCACCCTGTATAATGGAAACGGGTGGGTTTACAGGAAACTGTTATCTAACTTTTCTTGATAACTCATCAAGATTTATATATTCCCCAATTTACGGTACTTTATTCTGAAGCACCCAGTATATTATGTAGTTCTACGTATAGCTGATTATTAATCAATTTCTAGTTTGCTCGTTGAGTGTAAGGGCGCCACTCCCTTTATCATCTTCAATTAAAGCCATTTTTCTTATTATTGAATTGATTTTTACTTTATTTAATTTTGAACGATCCCTAATGGATTGCTAGCCTTTCAGGTAATGTGTAAACATATTTAGGAAATTTTTTTAGGTCACTTCCTCGGTAAAATTCTCAACGACACTTACCTGAAAATTAATAGGAAGCTGCCTCCACAACGTAAATTATTTCTGTACTCTGGTCACGACTTCAACTTGGCATTACTTCTTAGAAGCTTAAATTTGTTCTACCCCCATATTCCACCATTTGGTAGTTACATAATCCTGGAAGTACACAAAACAAACGCAGATTACAGTATTAAGGTAATGTTATGCAAATATTATAAACTATTCTAAACTTAGTCATTTTTAAGATTTTATATAAAAATTACGAGGAAAGACAACCAAAGCTCTTAATTCTGCAGAACTGTACCGAATTTTGTCCCATTGATAAATTCCGAGAACTAATTCAACAGTATTTGGCGTTACCTGACGAGTGTAATGATTAATAATGATAAAAGAAGTTACAAAGATGATATCAGTAACGAAGAATACATAAAACATTAACGAAACTTTTTCTTTTCGTCATTATTGCAATATTAAATATTAAATAGTATACTAATTTGTTCTTATGTATGTATATAATAAAATATATTACTGAAAACGTTTAAAAATTGTACCTATTTAAACAAAAATCCAGTTAAATAAATATATCTCTCTCTCTCTCTCTCTCTCATTGCTTTGTTCTTTCACAATTATTCGTGCCCAATCGTTTGGGCGTCATATAAATTTTGCTATGAATAAACAGGAATTATCGTGGACCGACCTTGTGTCGACCAATAACAAAACTTGATTTGATAACGCCTTACTCATTATCAATGGCGTATTCAACTTATAGCGCCTCTTCTCTGTTTAAATTATCAAATTACACTCCCACAAATTTTAATATTCTTAGCCTCGACTAGCTTTTATTTTGAATTATAAAATGAAGTTAATTCAATTCCATATAATGAAAACAAATATTATGTACAGGTTTTGAAAATTATTAAAATACACTTTTCAATCAATTAATATTGTAAATCCTATTTTATCTCAAAAATCATATGCTTTTCAATCAATCTCAAATCACCAAAAAAACTATTGTTTTTATAAAAAGAAGCCTGGAACGTTCAAAACCCCTTTATCATATTAAGAACTATCTACGTATGCAAGTTTCTTGTTGACTCAGTTACACTAATTTATATTAAATAAGCAAATTCAATATTCAATATTTAAATTCAAATAGAGAAAAAAATTGTCTTAAAACTAAAAGATTTATCCTGGTCTGTTTACTTCGTGTTTCTTTCTCGCAACCAAGATTATCGACGCATCCATTATCAACTAATCAATTAGAATTGTCCATGCATTATTATCCCATCGTATTCGAAATTATTTTCCACCAATTCGGAATTATTATTTACCCATTTAAAATATTATCTATCCACACGCTTGAATTACTACATTTGAATTATTGTCGTCGCACTTAGAGCCCTGCACCCCAAACTTAGAATATCATCGTCAGACTTAGTTTATACTCCCATGAATTTTTGTCGTCGCACTTAGACTTGGAATTTATTCTCACCGGCCTCAGAGCCCTATTATTATTATATTTTAGTTTAAATAAATTCCCCAATATCTACTTACGTTTAATCGGCAATAGTAACTTTTATCTTCGTCGCACTATCTGTCACTTAAACAATTTTCACTTTTAAATATTATTCTTACGCGTTACTCGTAGGTTCAAAGTGACGCACCTTGGCCTTTGTTGAGTTGAAAACTGAGTTCTGTTATCATTGTCGCTGTTAATATATGATTGATATCCCACTTTGTCTGTAGGCATGGCTTACAAGCCCGTCGCTAATCTTAACTAATGAGGTCTCTTTATTTTCTACACTTAAAGTAGTTTTCTGATGTAACATTCTCGTCCTTTCGAGTAATTGTTGTTTGCTTACAGCTGCTTCGTTATCAGACATGCGGTGTTTTGAGAAATATTATCGCTTTTCCATATTATACACAAATATCTGATGCAATTTGACTTTCAATTTTCATATATGCTTATTTATTTACGCATTTTCAAAATTGTTAATTGTTTGTACGCACTTACACTACGCTTCTTTAAGCTTTATATCTTATCTCCGTATTATCATAACTGATTGGAATTCTTTTGAATGCGTGTTTAATTACCTTTATTCTGCTTACTCCTAAATAGCGTGCCTCTGCTGAAAATATCGTTATTTGCATTACCTAAATTTACTTAAACTCTATATACTGGGTGTTAAAATATTTACCTAATGCATGAATTACTTATTTCTATGCTAACTATGCGTCTTATTGTTACTATTTGCGTCGCTTAAAACTACTTATACTCTACATACAGGGTGTTAAAACTTACTATTTACAAACTATCCCAATTACTCAATTTTCTCCTAAATAAATGCAGTTTTCTGCTTCCTATTATGATTTCTAATTCCTGCACGACCTTTGCTATACAATACACCCTTAAACAACCACTTATCACAGCAATATATATATATATATATATATTCTTATGCTCTCCCCTTTTTATATGATATTTACTTTAACTATGGTTTATTTATTTACAATTTTATATACTTGACAGTGTGAAAATTTTGATGAATATATATATATATATATATATATATATTCTTATGCTCTCCCTTTTATATGATATTTACTTTAACTATGGTTTATTTATTTACAATTTTATATACTTGACAGAGTGAAAATTTTGACTCTTATATTTCGTGCTTTAACTAAGTTTGGTCGGTCTACAAAACAAAACTATATGAATATGCCTCGACTATTGAAACTCGCCTTCTCAGGGTATCCACACCTACCTACCGTGGGTTCAGTGATAGGTAGATGGTCACTACACCAACCAAACTGCACTACCTTTATTTTAGTACTTGTAACCTTATATTCGTATATGCCAAATTTTTAATAAGCAGATCCACGTAGCCTTGTGCCAAATCAATTACTCTTACCAAATTGACTTTGACGTATCAAAAACACAGTACTCACCCGATTTACGCGTCGCTGTAGGTCTCTCTGAACTCTGGCTCAAAATCTCTATCACCGGATGGGTCTTCACACTGCGTTGCACTATCACTATGGCTCCTCTGCTTTCCAGACACCAGGTTTTGCTATACTTAATTTTTGATATTCACCCAAATCTATAAATAATGACCAAATTTAGAATTTTGAATACCTTGCAATTTTACTTCCCCCCGCGCTAATTTTACGTTAGTATTTATCAACTTACCTTATGTAAAAAACTACTTATAATATTTATATATTAATACTTGGCTTATAGCCGTGATTTCGAGCGTTGCTTCCTGTCTATATCTGACATAAGTCAAAAACTTGACAATTTCAGATATAATTGACAAAAATGCTAAACGTAATTGAAAGTTAGGTTTATATATGGTACTGTACACGATTTAGATTTGTAAATTTTCCAATTATAGCCATCGGCCTCGGTAGCGTAATTGGTTAACGCACAGTTCCGGCAAAACTGAGATTTATATATATATATATATATATATATATATATATATATATATATATATATATTATACCTGAATATTTTATGTAGAGTCATCAAAAATTTCTTTTATACGTGAAAATTTACGTAAAAAGATTTTCCAGTAGAGTACAGTGTCATTTTTGCTGGCTTTAAAATAAGAAAAGGGAGCTATAACATTGATTCATAAACTATTTAACGATTATTGTTATTGATTCAGGGGTTAATTTTTGTCATACAGTAAAACATATTAAGCTGTGAAATGTATATGATTTGTTCTTTCTATTTATACAACTATTAGTGGACTTTGTTTTTCTCATTCAAAGCAGGAAAGGTACTAGATAAAAGGGGGTAAATTATGTGATTAGCGTAACGTTGTGCACTCTGTGCGAATTAAACTGAGCTAGCCGAGGCATATTTAAATTTTAGGATATTAAAAGACACAGCGGTGGTGGTCAACAGGAGACTGAACGTATAATTACATCAGCGTGCAGCGTAATCATATCTATCTATCTATCTATATATATATATATATATATATATATATATATATATATATATATATTGAAGTGTTAGTGATAGCTAAAAGAGTATAAAGATTATTTTGTTTGAAGGTTGTGTATATGCCAAATAAAGCCAAATATCAGATCACGTAACTGAAAATTTTGTGTTTGCCGTACTTTACAAATGGTAAAGTATTTGAAGTATATTAGTCAAAGTAGAAGTGCCAAGACGTAAAACAATGACTTGATGACGTGAGAAAGCACAGTATTCAAGGATTTATACTAAGCTGTACGTTAATAAGCCAAAGAATGTACATTTGCTGATCGAAAACTGGATGCGTCTGTAGAAGTTCCACTATTCACCACACAGAGCCAGGTTTATATGTGAAACATTTCGGCACTTATTTAGTAGAATCAACTTTTGGACAAACTTGTAGTATCAAAATTATAAGTGAAAATATTGTCAAAGCTGATTGAAGGGTGATGCGGTCATATGAACCAATGATTGAACATTTAAATATAAAATTGTAAAGTGTAAAAGATGAATTATAGGTATTAGTGACACAAACTAGTTGGGACGATTTAATTGGATGGGGGATTTGTAAAATGTATAAAGAGTAGGCATAATTTAAAAGGTGGTATCACCTAGGTAAACATAAATAACGGAGTTCGATTAAAATATTTTTGTAACAAGACGTGTTTTTTTGTATACTGCGCTAATTTGAATATTAAAAAGAGTAAATAAATTATTTTGAAAAGTTCAAGTCTTTAATTGAAACAAAGAAGAGTATAGATAAGTGAGTGAAATAATAATTATAATAGTAAAGACGAGTAGAAAGTTGTAAGAGTGGATTGGAGCGACATTGAAACAGGCGGAATTAATAGTGTATGTTTGGAACGAGTTGGATTAAGGCAGAAAGGAATTGGATTGGATTTATTATACTGAAGGAGAAACTACTTGGAGTGATTTGGATAGTTCATTGCGGATAGATTGGTATTGAGTGGAAACTAGAAAGCAGCATAGAATTGGAACGAGCAGATTAAAGAAAGGATAGCGTTGGATTAGCAGGAGTATTATACGGAAAGAAGGCATAATTATAGGAAAATTAGCGCGGGGGGAAGTAAAATTGCAAGGTATTCAAAATTCTAAATTTGGTCATTATTTATAGATTTGGGTGAATATCAAAAATTAAGTATAGCAAAACCTGGTGTCTGGAAAGCAGAGGAGCCATAGTGATAGTGCAACGCAGTGTGAAGACCCATCCGGTGATAGAGATTTTGAGCCAGAGTTCAGAGAGACCTACAGCGACGCGTAAATCGGGTGAGTACTGTGTTTTTGATACGTCAAAGTCAATTTGGTAAGAGTAATTGATTTGGCACAAGGCTACGTGGATCTGCTTATTAAAAATTTGGCATATACGAATATAAGGTTACAAGTACTAAAATAAAGGTAGTGCAGTTTGGTTGGTGTAGTGACCATCTACCTATCACTGAACCCACGGTAGGTAGGTGTGGATACCCTGAGAAGGCGAGTTTCAATAGTCGAGGCATATTCATATAGTTTTGTTTTGTAGACCGACCAAACTTAGTTAAAGCACGAAATATAAGAGTCAAAATTTTCACTCTGTCAAGTATATAAAAATTGTAAATAAATAAACCATAGTTAAAGTAAATATCATATAAAAAAGGGGGGGAGAGCATAAGAATATATATATATATATATATATATATATATATTCATCAAAATTTTCACACTGTCAAGTATATAAAAATTGTAAATAAATAAACCATAGTTAAAGTAAATATCATATAAAAAAGGGGGGGAGAGCATAAGAATATATATATATATATATATATATATTGCTGTGATAAGTGGTTGTTTAAGGGTGTATTGTATAGCAAAGGTCGTGCAGGAATTAGAAATCATAATAGGAAGCAGAAAACTGCATTTATTTAGGAGAAAATTGAGTAATTGGGATAGTTTGTAAATAGTAAGTTTTTAACACCCTGTATGTAGAGTATAAGTAGTTTTAAGCGACGCAAATAGTAACAATAAGACGCATAGTTAGCATAGAAATAAGTAATTCATGCATTAGGTAAATATTTTTAACACCCAGTATATAGAGTTTAAGTAAATTTAGGTAATGCAAATAACGATATTTTTCAGCAGAGGCACGCTATTTAGGAGTAAGCAGAATAAAGGTAATTAAACACGCATTCAAAAGAATTCCAATCAGTTATGATAATACGGAGATAAGATATAAAGCTTAAAGAAGCGTAGTGTAAGTGCGTACAAACAATTAACAATTTTTGAAAAATGCGTAAATAAATAAGCATATATGAAAATTGAAAGTCAAATTGCATCAGATATTTGTGTATAATATGGAAAAGCGATAATATTTCTCAAAACACCGCATGTCTGATAACGAAGCAGCTGTAAGCAAACAACAATTACTCGAAAGGACGAGAATGTTACATCAGAAAACTACTTTAAGTGTAGAAAATAAAGAGACCTCATTAGTTAAGATTAGCGACGGGCTTGTAAGCCATGCCTACAGACAAAGTGGGATATCAATCATATATTAACAGCGACAATGATAACAGAACTCAGTTTTCAACTCAACAAAGGCCAAGGTGCGTCACTTTGAACCTACGAGTAACGCGTAAGAATAATATTTAAAAGTGAAAATTGTTTAAGTGACAGATAGTGCGACGAAGATAAAAGTTACTATTGCCGATTAAACGTAAGTAGATATTGGGGAATTTATTTAAACTAAAATATAATAATAATAGGGCTCTGAGGCCGGTGAGAATAAATTCCAAGTCTAAGTGCGACGACAAAAATTCATGGGAGTATAAACTAAGTCTGACGATGATATTCTAAGTTTGGGGTGCAGGGCTCTAAGTGCGACGACAATAATTCAAATGTAGTAATTCAAGCGTGTGGATAGATAATATTTTAAATGGGTAAATAATAATTCCGAATTGGTGGAAAATAATTTCGAATACGATGGGATAATAATGCATGGACAATTCTAATTGATTAGTTGATAATGGATGCGTCGATAATCTTGGTTGCGAGAAAGAAACACGAAGTAAACAGACCAGGATAAATCTTTTAGTTTTAAGACAATTTTTTTCTCTATTTGAATTTAAATATTGAATATTGAATTTGCTTATTTAATATAAATTAGTGTAACTGAGTCAACAAGAAACTTGCATACGTAGATAGTTCTTAATATGATAAAGGGGTTTTGAACGTTCCAGGCTTCTTTTTATAAAAACAATAGTTTTTTTGGTGATTTGAGATTGATTGAAAAGCATATGATTTTTGAGATAAAATAGGATTTACAATATTAATTGATTGAAAAGTGTATTTTAATAATTTTCAAAACCTGTACATAATATTTGTTTTCATTATATGGAATTGAATTAACTTCATTTTATAATTCAAAATAAAAGCTAGTCGAGGCTAAGAATATTAAAATTTGTGGGAGTGTAATTTGATAATTTAAACAGAGAAGAGGCGCTATAAGTTGAATACGCCATTGATAATGAGTAAGGCGTTATCAAATCAAGTTTTGTTATTGGTCGACACAAGGTCGGTCCACGATAATTCCTGTTTATTCATAGCAAAATTTATATGACGCCCAAACGATTGGGCACGAATAATTGTGAAAGAACAAAGCAATGAGAGAGAGAGAGAGAGAGAGAGATATATTTATTTAACTGGATTTTTGTTTAAATAGGTACAATTTTTAAACGTTTTCAGTAATATATTTTATTATATACATACATAAGAACAAATTAGTATACTATTTAATATTTAATATTGCAATAATGACGAAAAGAAAAAGTTTCGTTAATGTTTTATGTATTCTTCGTTACTGATATCATCTTTGTAACTTCTTTTATCATTATTAATCATTACACTCGTCAGGTAACGCCAAATACTGTTGAATTAGTTCTCGGAATTTATCAATGGGACAAAATTCGGTACAGTTCTGCAGAATTAAGAGCTTTGGTTGTCTTTCCTCGTAATTTTTATATAAAATCTAAAAATGACTAAGTTTAGAATAGTTTATAATATTTGCATAACATTACCTTAATACTGTAATCTGCGTTTGTTTTGTGTACTTCCAGGATTATGTAACTACCAAATGGTGGAATATGGGGGTAGAACAAATTTAAGCTTCTAAGAAGTAATGCCAAGTTGAAGTCGTGACCAGAGTACAGAAATAATTTACGTTGTGGAGGCAGCTTCCTATTAATTTTCAGGTAAGTGTCGTTGAGAATTTTACCGAGGAAGTGACCTAAAAAAATTTCCTAAATATGTTTACACATTACCTGAAAGGCTAGCAATCCATTAGGGATCGTTCAAAATTAAATAAAGTAAAAATCAATTCAATAATAAGAAAAATGGCTTTAATTGAAGATGATAAAGGGAGTGGCGCCCTTACACTCAACGAGCAAACTAGAAATTGATTAATAATCAGCTATACGTAGAACTACATAATATACTGGGTGCTTCAGAATAAAGTACCGTAAATTGGGGAATATATAAATCTTGATGAGTTATCAAGAAAAGTTAGATAACAGTTTCCTGTAAACCCACCCGTTTTCTATTTCCGTTTAACAAACTGAAAAGGATCTTAGTAAATTTTTATTGTCAATACTAGAGCAGTGTAATCACAGTTACTAATTTTAATGAAATTACGCAAACCTAAAGAGTTCTTAATGTTTCATATATGCATGATTTCACTTACAATTTCTGAATGATGAATTTATAGACAATGTAGTTAAATTTTTATAAATATGTAAACAGAAAAACAGATCTGATATTTCTGGTACAAATTCAAGTTAAATTTTTGTAACGAAAACAATATTTAAAGTTTTTAATATTTCCTTTGAATATATAAGCCTACCTTATGAGTAGATGAAACTTGTATTATCTTTTCTTAAATAAGAGTTTTATATTTACAATTTTTATGAAGGAACTATTTTAATTAAAGAAGCAACATTTAATTTTCTTAATTAATTATTTTATTCTGAACAAGTACGTTCAGAAGTAGAGTAACCAGGTATAAGATAAAATAGCGTAAAGTGGTAACCCCAATTTAACAAGAAGCTTTAATAGCCTTTTCAGATTTGGAAGCATAAAATCTGTGTTCAAAAAATTGTTGCCTGATTAATCTTTGTTGTTTTTTTATATGAGGTAACAAGAGAATACCTCTTGTATCCTCATTTTTGTAAATTTAATTAAATTTTCTTTACAGCTTCTGCGTTAGCAGTTAATACGGTATTCTTCTCTAAGGACGCCCAAGTCCCCCTTAGGGAATCCCTGTGTTTAAAGTTTATGACTTGGTGGCGCTCTATTTAAACCCTTGTTTTGTTAAGAATCTAGCCCTAGTAAGAAAATAATGCTTTGTAAAAAGAACCACGACCAATCCTCATAAGCTCTGCCTAAGGAATAGACCCCTAGCATAGTCGGAAGATATTTGCGTTCCATCATTTTAATGAAATCCTTTCTTAAAGGTCACTGGTCACATTAGGGGATAAAAGAACCCGTAACATGATACCCAATAGTGTATAAAATAAGTTATAACTTGAACCTGTATCTTAGTTTTTCCGGGACCATGCGTTTACAAATTACGCCACCGAGACCAATGACGACAATTGGGAAATTCACAAATTTAAATTGTGTACACAACTATACATTAACCTAACTTTCAATACGTTTAGCATTTTTGTCAATCATATCTGACATTGGCAAATTTGTGTCTTATGTCAGTATAGACAAAAAACAACGCTTAAAATTATGGCTAAAAGCCAAGTTTAAATATATATAAATATTTTAGGTAGTTTTTTACACAGGGTAAGTTTATAAATACTCACGCATTACAGTTAATAAGATAAAATAACAACTTAGACTTTTTATGCAAAGCCCAAATGATCATTTCAAATCGAGCTAGTAATTGAAAGAAGGAAAATATAAATCCTTCGACAGGACTTGAACCTGCATCTTAGTTTTTCCGGGACTATGCGTTTACAAATTACGCCACCGAGACCAATGACGACAATTGGGAAATTCACAAATTTAAATTGTGTACACAACTATACATTAACCTAACTTTCAATACGTTTAGCATTTTTGTCAATCATATCTGACATTGGCAAATTTTTGTCTTATGTCAGTATAGACAGAAAGCAACGCTTAAAATTATGGCTAAAAACCAAGTTTAAATATATATAAATATTTTAGGTAGTTTTTTACACAGGGTAAGTTTATAAATACTCACGCATTACAGTTAATAAGATAAAATAACAACTTAGAGTTTTTATGCAAAGCCCAAATGATCATTTCAAATCGAGCTAGTAATTGAAAGAAGGAAAATATAAATCCTTGGACAGGACTTGAACCTGTATCTTAGTCTTTCCGGGACCATGCGTTTACCAATTGAAAGTTAGGTTGATATATAGTTGTGTACACGATTTAAGTTTGTAAATTTCCCAATTGTCGTCATCGGTCTCGGTGGCGTAATTGGTAAAAGCATGGTCCCGGAAGGACTAAGATGCAGATTCAAGTCCTGTCCAAAGCCTTATATTTTCCATCTTTCAATTACTAGTTCGATTTGAAATGATCATTTGGGTTTTGCATAAAAAGTCTAAGTTATTATTTCATCTTATTAAGTATACAGGTCGTTGCTTTGATAGTGTTGAAAAACTGCAAACCTCCTGTTTATAGAATGAGTAAAGTTACCTGCATCAAATTTTAAGTTCAAATTAATTGAAACGCTAATGATTCGTATTCGATGGCATATTAAATAAATCAACTGCAATTTAATTGGTTAGTGCCTATGGTTCAGGGAGCAGATTTACTTTATTACCGATAACTTGTTCTAAGTTCAAAGTAGGTAAACTGACTTGTTTTCAAAATAATGCACTTTACTTTTAAATTTGTGCAGCGTATTTTTCTTGCAAACTGACATTTTTTTTCGATTTTTATTGAATTACATTTATGGGTGACTGTAAAGTTGTCATAAACAAAAAGTTTTTACAGCTTCTTTAATTAACCCAGTGGATTTTATTTTCTGTTCACGACATTGCAAATATTAATTGCGACGACAGTATGTAATGGTCAATATCACCGAAGCAACTACAACGGGTCCTATTCTGTGCGGGCAACAAACGTTAATCTCAAGCAAAGTAATGAAATATATTGCATGTGAAAAGGCACTCGTATATTCGATTATTTACTTAGTAGAGTCTAAAAGTAGAAGCTAGCATGAAAAACTATTCCAAAACTAACAAGATCCTGAAATTTCTTTACTTACCAACAGACTCAGCAAAACGTTATCGACATCAATTGAGCAGTGACAACCAAAAATCAGTCTTGACTGATTTAAACCTTAATAACGATCGCAAATAACATTAAATTTGTACAAATTACACTTCAATAAACTTGTAATTTAAAGGTTATTAAAGATTTTAATACTACAAATATTTAAGTGCATACCGGGAATTACATATTACCACGCTACTTGAGCTAGTCGTCATTGTATTGTCTTGCCTACCTGTTACATGATCAAACGACAGTGCCGGTGCATTTCTGACTATAGTTTAGTACTAAAGATTAAGACCATATTTACCAGGGGTGGCCAACTCCTTTATGCAGAAGATCGACTTTATTTCTTAACACTAGGAGACACCGCAACAATAATCATGAGGGACTTAACGCCCAACACTCTACATGGGATTCCAGAATAAACAACCACGACGGACTGACGCTTTTCACTCACCCACTGGGTAACGATTTCGACATCATTAGACCAGACACACCAACAAGAATACTTCCAAATCCAGATCATCAGCATGACGTACTAGACATCACACTAGTCAAAAATATGCCGTACAACTTCACGACAGAAGTCATAGAAGACTTGAGCTCCGACAATCTACCAACAATAACTACGATTCACACAACGCAACATACCAAAAGCACTAAATCACAGCACTACGACAAGAAACCATAACACTAACAGACCACGACTTCATGACTACCTTCGCGACATCATCAAACAGAAAAGGAAGTTAGTCCGGAGATGGCGGAAAACGAGGGACCCAGCTATTAAAACCCAACTAAACACAACACAAGCTGCACTCAAAACTTTACTAGACGAACATAAGGCGAACAGTGGACGGAACATATCAACAATGTTCTCGAGACTGAAGGAAACTTACACCGACTTAAGAGAAGACTCATAAAAAGACATCAACTAACCAACACATCACTAGACGGATCAGACGGAAAAATTTACAGCGCCCGAGAAAAGGCAAACATTTTCGCCACAACACTACAAGATACATACTCACCGAAGTCAACAACACACCAGCAACATAAAACACAAGTAACCGAAACTATGGACGAACTCCTACAAACGAATCCAGAAGACCACATATCACTTATAACACCAAAAGACACAAAAAAACAATCCTCAGCAACAGAAACAGAAAAGCACCCGGGAAAGACAACATGACAACCAAGCACTCAAAAATATCACGAAATGCACACTAGCATACATCACGGGACTATTCAACGGCATACTCCTACAACGACATTACCCCACAGCTTGAAAGACCGTAATTACAATAATGATTCCAAAAACCGGAAAAACAAGGATAAACCCGTCACACTACCGACCGATATCGCTTCTTAGTGCGATATCAAAGATATTCGAACGACTACTACTACAAAAACTGAAACATTACCTACGAGACCGACAAGAACAATTTGGCTTCAGACAAAATCACTCAATCACACTACAAGTTATAGATGTCAAAGACCACATCGCAGAGAACTACAACAAAGCACACGTCACGAGAACAGTATCTCGGCACATACAAAACGCATTCGACAAGGCATGGCACAGATCCTGTACAAACTAACGACCATACACCAAGTACCACTACAATACATACAGCTACTCGACAGCTACCTCACAGACCGGAAACTACAAGTACAAGTAGACGGACAACTATCACACGTTGCACCTATCACGGCTGGAGTTCCGCAAGGCGGATGTATCTCAGGGGCACTATTCAACGCCTACATACAAGACATGCCATGCAACGACAATGTTACATGCAGACTATACACCGACGACACTATATTCATAACTACTGCATGTCACCTCAGACTAGCCACACAAAGACTACAATGCCAACTGGGCACCCTTTCCGACTGGTTAAAAGATGGAGAATCCAAATCAACGTGGACAAAACCGTAGCTATACTCTCACGACACAAACTACACCGACACCCTCTGCCAGCGTTTGAAGGGCAGCAACTTCCGTTGAAGAATACCATCCGATACCTCGGAGTCACTATTGACAGAAACTTCTGTTTTCAAAAACACCTAGACGAGACACTCATACAGCACGAAAAATCAAACGCTACCTACATTTGATGCTAACCTTTAACAACAAGCTACCTACCGACAGACTGATCATCACCTACGGCTTACAAGCATGGCTGGCATACCTACCTAAGACAAATGTACGACGCCTAGAGGCATTCCAAAGCACCATCCTTCTACTGATTACCGGCGCACGGTGGTTCGTCAGAAACGACACAATACGAAACGACTTAAACATTCCCACAGTACACAAATACTGTAGAACAAACGCCATAAAAACGTACCAAACAATAGACAACTCACCATACCCATCCATACGAAATGTCGCACCGCTATAAGACACGCGACAAACATACAAAAAACGTTCACGCCAACTACTAGATGTGCAACATAACATCAGACAAAAGCGCAACAGACCGTAACTAGTTGGAAAAATTAAAAAAAAAAAAACAACTAGAACACAACACAAGACACAGACCACTAGGTGGAAAAACAAGCACCTAGATCACACGCACGATAAATAACGATACACGCAAGACAGTAAAAACCACAAGGTTAACGCTGACTAGTAGACGTTTTAGATCATTTTTGAACGAAAATACAGATGTCAATACAGATTAATTCTTATATCTACTCTTAACCTTACATATCCAAATTACTATTAAAGAATTATAGTTTTAAATTCATTCATAAAATAGCAAATATGCTTGTGCTTTAAGTACCCTTTTTTCGGGTACTTCTAAAACATAAGAGTCGTTAACATAATACCACTTTCCTGGCAGAATTTCAGCATTGGCTTTGTTATTTTCGTAAGATGAAGGCAAGACGCTATTTTGATTTTGAAATAGAAATTGCCAACGGTAACTGTTGTTGTCTAAAGTAGTTCTTATTTTATATATGCGTCATAATGTCCTTTGTGAATTGAACCGTTATGTTGCACAACACCATATAATGTATATAACACTTTAGTCTACTACAGTTGTGTCCCAAGCCAACGACCGATCTTTCTCCCATGGTATCATTGTTACACCATCAAGTCTCTTATTATCTCTTAAAGTACCTAAGGGTTCGAGAACGGATTGAATTTGTAATTTAGCAAGAGATCGTGCTATTACTTGGTTTAACGATTCGTGTCTGGATAATCGACCAATTGTGTTTTTGTTACAGCTTAAACCATGAGAGGCTGTACAATCTACGAAAGCACCACAAGAACAAGTAAAAGGTTCACAAACTCTTACACCTAAGCGTAACGCTACACATATACGTATTGCTTCGTTCGGTAGGACTGTTCCACGCTTAGAAGAAGGGAGTGCATGTAACCATTGGTAGCTTTCTTTTTGTGATACTGCTTTTAAGCGAGCAATGGAACGAATGTCGCTGGCTTTTATCAAATCGTTGTACGTGCTTTCTAGTAAATCCGATTTCCAAAATTTCTGCAAGCTTAGTGATGACAAACTTATACTTTCCTTGTCTGGTATGGTTCTATTTAATAAAATCAATGCTTCAGACAAACCAGTTAAGGTTAAACTAGGTGTTTTTAAAATGTCTGAAACAAAATTTGTTAAAGCGTGTATTGATGCTATAAAACAAGGTAAAGCCAAGTCTGTTATTTTTCTTATGCCAAGACCACCTAGATGGCATGGTAGAGTTGCTTGATTGTATGCCATATCATCCATTATTATATTTGTTATATTCTCTAAGCAATTTCGAAATATGTCATCAAACGGTTTTAATAGGTCCATATGTTGTTATAACTGTGAACAACGTAGAATGTAAGTTTAGGGCCAGCGCTTAAACAGTTTTTCATTAAATATAGAGCTGCATGTGCGTCAAGAATTTGCAATCTACTGCACATAATTTTGCATGTAGATATTTTGTTTAGTAAAATATTGTGCACCCAAAATCTCAAAATCGCAAAATTTAACTTGTTTAATTCCGGGAATCAATTCATTTATAGATGAAAGGGTGGATGTTGTATTGTTGTTGTGATTGATTAAAACTTCACATTTGGTAGTGTTTAAGTTTAATCCGCTTATTTTGGAATATTCAATTACTTTTAATATATCTTGAAGTACTGTATCCATTTTTCCGCCGATTGTACCATCATCGAGATACCACACATTAAGATCGGAGATTAAAGAATGTTAAGTTCCATAATTGATAAACTAAACAACAAAGGTCCTAATGGGTCACCCTGTTGTACACCGCATTGAGATTTTAAGAGCCTGTTGCCAAAAATTAAGTTGGATGGATTTCTATAGGCTTGCCATATAAATGGAAACAAACTGGGTATTTTGCGGTGAACTACGGACAACATGTAATCTCGTCGTAATGAGTTAAATGCATTTGCAAAGTCAAACTTCACAATCACTTCGGCATCTGTGTTAATCTCAAGAAAAGTGCGGGTAGTATGTACAGCAGCTTCTGCGCCACCTCTAACACCAAAACCAAGTTGAATTGGTTTTAATTTTGCACTTGAAACCTCATGGACTATGTTGCAAGCGATTTTGGCTGCAACTCGTCGTAAAGTATTACCGCATGCAATTGGACGTATTCCTCCATCTTTTTTAATTAAAGCGGTTAATGAGGCACCATAAAATATTGGTAAAACTGATTTTGGTAATTTACCATCTAAAACATTGTCAATAAATTTGGCAAGTGCTTCTAAAAGGGTTGTTGTAACAGCACCGTTAAAAATTGCTAACATCTAAAAGATGTCGGGGTCTAAGACCATCAATTCCACCGGATGAACTTCGAGGAAAGCTGTTTATTGCCTTTTTTACTGTTTCGTGTGATCTTAGACATAGGTAATTTTGAGATAAATAATCATCAGAAGAACTGGATGGATAATTTGTCTGGTAATCCATTGGTGGATGTTTGGATTCTAAGGCAAGCCATGTTTCAGGACAATTATTTGCAACTTTATCATTTGAGCACAGAAGTCGAGTTGCACCGCTAATGTCACCTTTTGATAATTTTTGTGTCACTTGTTTACACAATTTATTTGTGTTTTCTTTTAAAGGTATTGTTCTTGTAGCTAGTTTTTCTGCTCTGTTGCATGATGTTTTAAGGAATAGTTTTATGGTATTAATGTCATTCTTTTGAAAGTAGAATAAGTTTTGTTTGACAAGTGTTGCAAGTGAAACTTGCTTTGGCTTTCTAGGTGGGATATGAAGAACACATATAGTAAAAAGTAGTAGGTTGACCATGATTGCAAATCATTTCTAGTCGTAGTGTTTCTGAGTAGATTTGACAGTTCGTCACTAATGGCCACTCTAGCACCTTTGGGTATAAGCCGTAAAATTTTTAAATATTGTTTAGCCCCGGATAGTAGTTCAATCAGTTCTTGAACTTCACAATTTTCAGTGTTAACATCATTTCTCGAACTTTCGTCTGTATTGTGGTTTGATAAAACATACTTTGGTTCTGACATAGAATGATCATCTTTCTTTGTTAAACAGTGTGACTTTGTGTGATGTTGTTTTAAGCCACGTTTAAAAAGTGAGTTGTAACCACAAATATTGCAAGTAACCCAGTCATTTGAGGGATTATGAGAATTATTAGTTAGCTCTGTAGGGTTTGAAAATCGTCTTCTGAATACTTTATATTGCATTTTTTTATTATCACTTGACTGCTTCAACATTCTATAGTTGGTTTACTTTTATTTGAAAAATAATTAATTTGTTATGTTTCTGTGAAATATGTAATTCTCAATGGGGTGTGAACTAGTACCAGGAGAAGCACAATTGTAGATCAGACGTGCCCTGAGAGGGCTAGGATCAACCAGGAAACTTTCTTGAAAATGTGTCGAGATCTACCTATTAAAATTTTGACATTAAGAGCATTCAAACTTATGTACTAATAAGTGACAAAAGCAGGAGGGATCTTAAACCAACATATCTTATTAACAAATTGATTCAAAAGTAGATACAAAAAAATTAATATTAAAATTTTATTTTATTATTATCTAATCATTAATGGGCGTTCTGCGTCTGCATGTCTCCAACTAAGCGTTTATAATTTGGTGTGTATCCAGACAAAGATAATGATAATGGATCTTCAGTATAGAAATCATAAGTAGAGAACGATGTTTACACTTCGTGAACTTTAAATAAGAAAAAGCCGATTCACATAAATATGTAGATTCAAAACAAGAGTAGACATACTCGCTGCATTTGGTAATATTGTGATACTTTTCTCGATTGACGTATTTCCAAAAATCTTGCTCAAGTGCTCTGGTTTGTGAAATTTTGTCAGTTTATAGAGATATAGTTTCATTTTCTAACGCGTCGTTTTGTTCAATATGAAATGCGTCTTTAATTTTTGCGGCAATATATTTATATGTAAATCATTTTTAAAAGGAAAAAGTACTGCACAATACCCTTAATTTTTCTAAAATCATGAAATCTGACCGCAAATTCTTCAATCGCGTTTTTAATTTCTGTAACATATTTTTCAATGTTATAATTACAATTTTGATAGCTTTGTAGGTGGTTGGCCATATTTGGAAAGTGATTGAAGTTGTTTTGTTGAAGATCTTCTATTAACATAATAAATGCTACTGGTCATTTCAATTATTGTCTTGTTTTTCCTAGCAATTCTAAATTTAAATCACTCAATTTCGATGTCAAATCTGTAAGAAATGCTAAATCACTGAGCCAAGCTTCAGCATGTAAATTTGCACATTCTCCCTCTTGCTCTTTAAGAAAAATCACGAAATTGTTGTAAAAATTCACTTCTACTTAACCACCTTACACCAGTGTGTAATAATAATTCTGTCTGTCCTTCTTCAAGTTGCAATTGGAAGAGGCGCCGTTTCAGTGAACTTCCTTGAATGAAATTAACAATTTTGAAAGCTATGTCCATTATTTCTTTTGTATTTAATTTTTTACTAGCTAACACTTGTCGGTGAATTATGCAGTGAAAGTTCAAAAACTTGGAAATTCGTCATTATTTTGGCATAGGGTTATAAATCCATTAATGTAGCCTATCATCGCTTCTGCGCCTTCCTTTGTTATTGAAACTAATTTAAATAGTGGTACTTTCAGGGAGTCAGGAAGGTTTTAAAAGCACTGAATATTTCTACACCTGTAGGCTTTTCTTTCAAAGAAACCATACCCAACAATTCTTCTTTAAATGTATAATCTTTAACACCATTCGAATAAAAATAAGCAATTATGCTGTGTCACGTATATCGGTCGATTCATCTAATTGAAGGGAAAAACAAGAACATCTATTAAAATCGTTATGTAATTGTTCTCTTACATTTTCACTCATTTTCTCAATTTGCCGCATCAGTGTTTCGAGACAATTGTAGATCTTTAATTGCAGCTGTAATTTTACCCCTACTCTTAGAGTCTTTCCCAGAAAGTTTCTTTTATAAACTCTCCGTCAGAAAACAGTTTACATTTTTTTTTGTGTTACTGTGAATTTTGCAGTAGTTACTGCACGTGCTTTCAACATGGGCTTTTTACAAACATTTTGTTGAGCTGTTAATTGAGTCTCAAGATTCTTAATTGTATTTTTTTAAGTTACTATTTTGAGGATAATAACTACATTACATACATATACAATTAGTTGAAATAAAAAATATTGTGGATAGAGGACATTACAATATCATTCATAGAATAATAAATATGCCTGTCTCAAGGACTTTATTTTCGGACACTTCTGAATATTTGAGTCATTAATATAATACTATTTTCCCATTGGAATATCAGTATTACTTTTTGTGGTTTTGCATTGTGAAAACAATAAATGTTTTATTTTTAAGTAGGAATTGCCAACGGTGACTATTGTTGTCTGACGTCTTTTTTAATTTTACATATGCGACATAGTGTCAGTAGTACATTATTGGTGTAATCACCGCCTCATTTTCTCCCAAATCTCTCATTTCCTCTCAAATTTACATGTAAATTCCCATAAGGAGGAAATGAGGAGGAGTGACTCTCTCCCTGTGGAACCCCTTGTGGAATTTTTTACCCCAACCATTTTGATTACGTCACACCCGCATTCTTTCCACCCGCGAGATAAATCTTTCTCCACATTTCCACCCACGAGATAAACCTATCTTGTTTGGTATCAATTAATATTAAATTTTTCTCAGCTACCCGAATTTCTAGGAATTTTTTAGATATCATCATCCACAAGGGAGCTACCCTCATTTTAAGATTTCTTACCTGTAGCGACTTTTGAACGTTCTTATAAATTTTTTTAGTCATGCAATACATCTTTTTAGTCTAGAATTTTACGCAGAATTCGAATCTGTAAACAGATTTGAAATAGGACCACGCCCTGCAAAATTACACACATACCCTCTGCGAGATAAATCTTTCTCCACATTTCCACCCACGAGATAAACCTACCTTGTTTGGTATCAATTAATATTAGAATTTTCTCAGCTACCCGAATCTTTAGGAATTTTTAGATTGTATCACCCCCAAGGGAGCTACCCCAATTTTAAGATTTTTTTTTGCTGGTAGCGATTTCTAACCGTCCTTATAAATTTTTTAGTCATGCAATACATCTTGTTAGTCTAGAATTTTATGTAGAATCCGAATCTGTAAATAGATTTAAAATAGGACCACCCCATACCATTTTACACGCACCCTCTAAATTATAAATTTCCTGCAGCTCATACCTAAAAAAAAAATCTAAAAACCATTCTTAAAACTTTTTATTACAGACAATTTTTACTAATACAGTTTAAATTTTGTAAACCACATTTCTAAATACATATTCACAATTTTTTATTCTTAACCTAGAACTTCTCATATCTGCTTATACTTATTAATATTTATTTCTAAATAGAGCACCTTTTCCAAAGACCAACCGGACTCACATGTTTCAAATTCCTCTGATTTTGTTCGCATGGTTTCGCTTAAGACCTCGTACATATTTTCCAGATTACTAGAAGACGTTATAACCACATTTTTTGTGTTAAAGGATTTCACATCGGTAGCCTCTTCCCCCATTTTGATGTAAACGCCGTAGAGTTCGCAGTAGACTTTTAATGCTGTATGTTGTATTCTTTTTTCATTAATTAATCGAATAAATCGCTCTTTCTACTTCCAAAGAAACTCGGGCACTCCATCGTCGACACTGGCGTTCTTTATTCGATAGCTAGCCATACGGTTGTTAAACGCAGTGCTAACCATTTCTACACAATCGTCGCTAGTAGCGGTAACTGATGCATTTTTATGTCTGTTGCTCCTTAAGTGTGCGGCATACGTAGTTTTTTCCATTTCGAAATCGCATACTTTACACATAATTCGTGGTTGTTTCGTACAAGACCCTTTAACAGCTGGCGGAGCTGAACGTTTACGGCTTAATGACATGCCGTGCTGTTTTTCCTTGTGTCGCTGTAAGTTGCCTATTCTCGTAAAAGCGATACCGCAAGACCCACAGTTAAAGAACTTTGCTGCAGACGGATGTATAAGCTTAACCTTGGACGATGTTACACCACGACATTTGTCCTGGTGCCGTTTGAGAGCATCTCTTCTAATAAAGTAGACGTGACACGGCTCGCATTTAAAAACGTTCGCAGATACCATTTTAGTACAAAACAAAATCCGCACTATAAGACTTGACTTGTAAGCGAACTAACTTATAACTAAAGAATTTACTCCAGCGTACCTGCTTTATGTACCCTATAGAATGCAAACCGAAGGTTTCCGAAGACACCCGAACGATGTTGAGGATTCAGCGGGAAACTAAATGACGTCATAATCCTTGCAGCTCGTCCAATACATTTAACGCTAATGCATGAACCTGGTTCGCATCGTCGATGGTGCGAATACCGTTAGTAGAAACATCGGAAACGTCTTCCATGTTATACGGATCGCGTGCATATTAAAAATCCAAAAGGGTGATAGCACACGCACACAAATTGTCTGCAAGTCGTGCTGTAGAAGATGCAGTGCTACTATAACCAAAAACTTAATAAAAACACTTTAAACCATTACTAAGGAAATACCAACTTGTTGTCTACAGGATACTTACTAATAAAGCAATTTAATTTTAAATAACTTCTACGTCATACTTTAGAAAATGGTGGGCTTGAATATTTTCTAAATAAATCACCAAGCGAAAGTATATGCTTATCTGTATTAAAATTAACCATTAATTGCCCATTTTTACGACCGTGGTTAATTAAAATTTAATTTGTGCACGTTCGAGCTTCTCGTAAACTAACATATTTTATAGCAACAATGCGCTGTATAATACATGCATACCCCTTCGCTGCGCTGCTGCTATTCTTGTAATTGCTAGAAAAAGTCACTCTCCTTTTTACTGTTAGGACCGATGCAAAGCACCATTTTTTTTATACTTTCTATAGCACATCGCGCACTTTTTCGTCTGATAATTAAATTTTGCTTTTATAGGCTTTTACACTTTTGCATAGCGGTCAACCGCACGTAATGATTTCTAGAACCGGTAAGTACTCGATATCGCCCAAATAGAGAATTAGATGCTCGATGTCTGTCAACTTCCGATTCCTCGTAAAAGGTAGAAAAAACTCAGTCAATCATCCATCTAACTTAAACTTCGACCTGCTTCTGTTCTGATAATTTACAAACATTTTTCAAACGACAATGGGCTAAGAATTTTTAAACCTCCGAGGGATCTTTAAGTCGTGATCAATTACACATCCGAGCTACGCGTAAACTAACAATGCGCTGTATAATACATGCATACCCTTTCTCTGCGCTACTGCTATTCTTGTAATTGCTAGAAAAAGTCACTCTCCTTTTTACTGCTAGGGCCGCTAAAAAGCACAATTCCATACTTTCTTTATAAGTGTAGCACATCGCGCACTTTTTTGTCGGATAATTAAATTTATGTTTATGTAGGTCTTTACACTTTCGCTTATTTAAACATCTAATACAATCGATTAACCACTTTCGATTATTCTAACGGGGAGCCACCATACATCCCGCCGCACCGTTCTTTTTAAATCCAACGATCCTATGGGCTTCCACGCACTAACACCTGACGTATCTTTCCTACTGTTTGTTAAACAAAAACTACCGGTATTGCAATTGTGGACGTAAACAGATGTTTGTGGATGTGTACGAGAATATGTCATATACATTAATCAGCCTAAGCTATTTTATTTAGTCCACGAAAACTACTATTTTTCTAAACCACAATTAATAATCGCCTTTATAGGTTTAACATTTCTACCATTACCCAATGACTGGTGCTACGTACATGGAAACTTTAATTTTTTATTAGAGAGAATTCTTATTCTCCCACGCACCGCTGCGTAGTTGCATGTCCATTCCTTTTGGGGATATATGCTCGTTATAGGTTGTAGCACCCTCGGTTTTACTTAACTACAATTCGTGAGACCCCTTTAATCTTTTTAATCGTATCTTTCTCGCCTACAATACAGTAGGACAACATTACTACCAACAAATTCTAATACTGGACCTCCATTAAATACGTCTTTAATTTTCCCTACAACTTTTTTTGTTGACAAGTGTTATATTGTATTTATTATACGCAGGGTAGTCACTCTTTTAAGATAAATATATTTTGCTAGGTATCAACTAATATTAAATTTTTCTAGGGACTCCAAATCTGTAAATAAATTTTAAAAAGGACCACCCCATACATAGTTATGCGTTTTAAAGACCCAAATCACTAATTTTTGCTCATCTTTATTTAACTCCATCTTTAAAACCCTTTTTTTCGCTACCCAAGACATATGCCTTAGCCAACCATCTCCCGAGAAATCTAAAACCGCCGTGTCCCGCGAATACCACGTGGAGATAACACGTATACTCTGTCAACCAGGATAGAAACCGGAAGGATTTGGAAGGTGGGAGAAAAACTTAAAAATTACGGAATCTTAAAACTAATATATACAATAGATTTACAAAATCTATAGAAATATAAACAACTATCTTATATCTTTATGCCCCATGCGTAGATTGTTGTACTATTAGGAATGATGTACCTTTTGTCATCTTCCCTCGATAAACTAATTTTATTAATAAGCTGCGTGTACAAATCGTATTTTTTACTCCGGATACATACGCAGACAAGTACCCGATACCATCCAAATAAAGAATTGGATGCTTGGTGACTGTTAACATCCGCTTCCCTCGTGTACGCCCAGACACATCCCAGCCTATGAGCAACCCTGCGCATGCACACCCCTGCCCATGCGCACTCCTGCGCGTACGCACCCCTGCCCATGCTCGCAGCCCATGAGCACCCCTCTCTGTGTGACTGCTATTTCGGGGTAACGTCACAGCCTTTTATAAATAAAGAACAATGTTATATACTATTATAAAATGTTTATTCTGACATTATACATAACAAATTTAAAAATATTTAATGCCAAGCATGGAGTCATTTAAACATAATTTTAATACAAAGTTATACACAGAAGATAGTCCTTTCTTTATGTTTGTTTGCAGTGGTTTTAATTTTATCTAATTTTATTCGCTGCTTAAAATTTAAATCGACACCCAAGTCTTCTATCTCCTTTTCTAACCAATAGTTTGATACATAAAGAC
Organism: Platerodrilus igneus; assembly: GCA_036346225.1. NCBI lineage: Eukaryota > Metazoa > Arthropoda > Insecta > Coleoptera > Lycidae > Platerodrilus > Platerodrilus igneus. The sequence continues at coordinate 1,609,273 of JARFIW010000791.1, forward strand.
CGTCTAGGTTTTCGAATTGTAAAATGTACCGAAGTTTGCCTCTATATTTAAAGTCTTTGATTCCACCAACAACCAGATCCATTCCTTCGTGTAATTCTTGCAGCTTGTGACAATCTTTTAATCGCAGCTTTCCCACTATATCCTGCATACGTATCTTGTTAGCTTGATCGACTTCTTCTTGTCGGTATTGGAGGAAATTCTTATTCTCCCACAGACTGTTGCGTAGTTGCATGTCCACCACTTTTGGGAATATATGGTTGTTATAGGTTGTAAGAGCCTCGGTTTTAAATGATCCGAAAGGTTTTTTACTAGGTAAATATACAATGTTTAACGGAACCCCTTTGCGTGTGGTGTACGCCAAGGTTACGAAACCCGCATTCCATAGTTCGTCTTTGTTATCTGCCATTTTGATAAATACGTTTTTAGAATAACCTTTTAAAAAGTATACGGATTTAGTACCATCCTTTTCTGCAAGAACGCCTACATAACTAAAAGAGTCTTTCTTACTAACCGCAAATGCGTACAGCTTGTGCAACCCGGATGTATCTAAGTCAGTCCATCGGCACATAAAATAATCTTTTAATTCTTCCTCATTTTCTCTAATAAGATGTTCTTTGTCTAACACATCTTTGTATTGTTCGCGTATTGTCGCAGTGTTTTCCATGTAGTCCAATTTTCGCCTTTTTGCATCCATTTCCTCTAATTCCAGTTGTTTTTTCTTTCCACTTACAGCGTATGGCATACATAATGGGGCAATTTCCTTTAGCGTAAACGGATAGAGTTTACTACCAATATTTGCGCGTTGTCGTACAACCTCTGGGCGAATGTTAGGTGTATTTATCAATCCCAATTCCGAAATGGCTATTTCTTTTGGAATTGTAGAATATGGTGTTGCAGATTGTGTAAAATATATACTACCTGCTTTAATGTAGCACATGTTTAAGATTTTTATTTTATCTTGGCTGTCTTCCTCCTCTACTATCTCCAAATAATTTACGGGTAAACAGTTAAAACTAAAAGCCGAAAGCACATACTTTATCTATGTTTCCCTTTCTTTTGGTTTTTCGGACAACTTAATTTGCAAGCCCGTCAATTTCTTTGTATTGCCATTCCCCCAATACACGTACTGTAGTAGGTTATTATACACTAAACTGCAGCTATTTTGTAGCTTGTCCGATAGCTTACTCCACATTTTGGCAAGTGGTACCGAGTACATTGGCGCCTTTAGGAAGTATAACTTACTATCTTCCAATAACGTTAAACAGTCTTTTAAGGGATTATACACCCTTTCCGCACTGACATAGCTTCCAATTGCACAGTTGTATATTGTCGCTTCCAATCGCGTAATACCATGTTCTTTAGCCAAAGTAGACGCAAATGTTTCCCTTAAACGTACATCTGGACAACGTAAAAAATCTAGTATATGAATGCCAAGTTGTTTATTAACACCAGGACTTGTTATCTGACACACAAATTTGTTGTATATCTTAATTCTTGCATTGGTTGTTAGCCATGTTAAACAATCAATTCCTACAGTTTTATGGTTGTCAACTATAATATTGCACTTTTCTTCGTATTCGCCCTTATAGCAAAAGTTATGGTTTGTAGTTAAATAATTACACATCTCCATCTTGCTAAATATACCCGCAAAATCTTGGGTTACATCCATGTCAAAAAGATAGAAATAATCTTTTTCGATTTCGTCTAATATATCTGGTAGTTCCTCCAATAAAGTTTCCAACTTAACATCTGCTAGTTCCACTTTATATGGAACACATATAGGATTTTGGAATTTTTTATTAATGCATTCGAGGTCTTCTTTTCCGATAATTTCTTTTACTCTCTGGCCCATCTTGTTAGTGCTTTCCAGAGAAAACGTAAGCTTAGCTTTAACACCATGCCTAGCGGAAACAAATCGGTCAAACTTTCTTCGTAGATAGCTGTTAAATGAACCACAAATTTCTTTTTTTAGGATAAACATCCTTTTGTTTGCAGATGTTTGTTCGGCGTCAGAAAAGTCGCAAATTTTAACCAACATTATATTGTCACAAAATGGTTCTGTAATTGGTGTGTGTAGTCCACCAGTCAGCATCTGTTCGCCTTCGACATAACAAATATTACCAATATCTGTTACCAGATTATTGTTGCACATATTTTCTGTCAACAGCCATAATCCAAATCGCTCATTTGTCGGTTTCACTTTATTCCCAAGAAGTTGAGAAACGTTAATCACCTTGGAGACGCTCATGTTTACCGTTCTAGCTACTATCGAATACTAAATTGAATACAAAAAATTGTTCTCTTATGTATTCTACAGAGTGGGGTCGTATATTGCCGAAGATAGTCGAATATGTTGTTATCCGACCTAGGCTGACAGGGATGCGCATCGACATATGTCCGGATATATGTAGGATGTTAGGTTAGGGCGAAATTACCCCATAGGGTGAAATTGCCCCATAGAGTGAAATTGCCCCATAGGGTGAAATTGCCCCCATAGGGTGAAATTGCCTTTGATCTAGGTTGGATGTGGACTTGTCAGGAGTTAGGTTAGCTGGTGTGTTCTGGTGTTAGGTTAGGTTAGTTGGACTTGTGTGGACTTAGGTTAGATAAAAGGAAAAATTGATAGGTTAGGTCAGCGTCGCGACGCTGACCTAACCTATCAATTTGCGCATCCTTGTCAAGCGAATACGAAGAAAAGTGCAATATTATAGTTGACAACGATAAAACTGTAAGAATTGATTGTTTAACATGGCTAACAACCAATGCAAGAATTAAGATATACAACAAATTTGTGTGTCAGATAACAAGTCCTGGTGTTAATAAACAACTTGGTAATCATATACTAGATTTTTTACGTTGTCCAGATGTACGTTTAAGGGAAACATTTGCGTCTACTTTGGCTAAAGAACATGGTATTACGCGATTGGAAGCGACAATATACAATTGTGCAATTGGAAGCTATGTCAGTGCGGAAAGGGTGTATAATCCCTTAAAAGACTGTTTAACGTTATTGGAAGATAGTAAGTTATACTTTCTAAAGGCGCCAATGTACTCGGTACCACTTGCCAAAATGTGGAGTAAGCTATCGGACAAGCTACAAAATAGCTGCTGTTTAGTGTATAATAACCTACTACAGTACGTGTATTGGGGGAATGGCAATACAAAGAAATTGACGGGCTTGCAAATTAAGTTGTCCGAAAAACCAAAAGAAAGGGAAACATAGATAAAGTATGTGCTTTCGGCTTTTAGTTTTAACTGTTTACACGTAAATTATTTGGAGATAGTAGAGGAGGAAGACAGCCAAGATAAAATAAAAATCTTACACAAGTGCTACATTAAAGCAGGTAGTACATATTTTACACAATCTGCAACACCATATTCTACAATTCCAAAAGAAATAGCCATTTCGGAATTGGGATTGATAAATACACCTAACATTCGCCCAGAGGTTGTACGACAACGCGCAAATATTGGTAGTAAACTCTATCCGTTTACGCTAAAGGAAATTGCCCCATTATGTATGCCATACGCTGTAAGTGGAAGGAAAAGACAACTGGAATTAGAGGAAATGTATAACTTTGTATTAAAATTAAGTTTAAATGACTCCATGCTTGGCATTAAATATTTTTAAATTTGTTATGTATAATGTCAGAATAAACATTTTATAATAGTATATAACATTGTTCTTTATTTATAAAAGGCTGTGACGTTACCCCGAAATAGCAGTCACACAGAGAGGGGTGCTCATGGGCTGCGAGCATGGGCAGGGGTGCGTACGCGCAGGGGTGCGCATGGGCAGGGGTGTGCATGCGCAGGGTTGCTCATGGGCTGGGATGTGTCTGGGCGTACACGAGGGAAGCGGATGTTAACAGTCACCAAGCATCCAATTCTTTATTTGGATGGTATCGAGTACTTGTCTGCGTATGTATCCGGAGTAAAAAATACGATTTGTACACGCAGCTTATTAATAAAATTAGTTTATCGAGGGAAGATGACAAAAGGTACATCATTCCTAATAGTACAACAATCTACGCATGGGGCATAAAGATATAAGATAGTTGTTTATATTTGTATAGATTTTGTAAATCTATTGTATATATTAGTTTTAAGATTCCGTAATTTTTAAGTTCTTCTCCCACCTTCCAAATCCTTCCGGCTTCTATCCTGGTTGACAGAGTATACGTGTTATCTCCACGTGGTATTCGCGGGACACGGCGGTTTAGATTTCTCGGGAGATGGTTGGCTAAGGCATATGTCTTGGGTAGCGAAAAAAAGGGTTTTAAAGATGGAGTTAAATAAAGATGAGCAAAAATTAGTGATTTGGGTCTTTAAAACGCATAACTTTGTATGGGGTGGTCCTATTTAAAATCTATTTACAGATTTGGGGTTCCTAGAAAAATTTAATATTAGTTGATACCTAGCAAAATATATTTATCTTAAAAGAGTGACTACCCTGCGTATAATAAATACAATATAACACTTGTCAACAAAAAATGTTGTAGGGAAAATTAAAGACGTATTAAATGGGGGTCCAGTATTAGAATTTGTTGGTAGTAATGTTAAGTCCTACTGTATTGTAGGCGAGAAAGGTACGATTAAAAAGATTAAAGGGGTCTCACGAATTGTAGTTAAGTAAAACCGAGGGTGCTACAACCTATAACGAGCATATATCCTCAAAAGGAATGGACATGAAACTACGCAGCGGTGCGTTGGAGAATAAGAATCCTCTCTAATAAGAAATTAAGGTTTCCATGTACGTAGCACCAGTCATTGGGTAATGGTAGAAATGTTAAACCTATAAAGGCGATTATTAATTGTGGTTTAGAAAAATAGTAGTTTTCGTGGACTAAATAAAATAGCTTAGACTGATTAATGTATATGACATATTCTCGTACACATCCACAAACATCTGATTACGTCCACAATGGCAATACCGGTAGTTTTTGTTTAACAAATAGTAGGAAAGATACGTCAGGTGTTAGTGCGTGGAAGCCCATAGGATCGTTGGATTCAAAAAGAACGGTGCGGCGGGATGTATGGTGGCTCCCCGTTAGAATAATCGAAAGTGGTTAATCGATTGTATTAGATGTTTAAATAAGCGAAAGTGTAAAGACCTACAAAAACAAAAATTTAATTATCCGACAAAAAAGTGCGCGATGTGCTACACTTATAAAGAAAGTATGGAATGGTGCTTTTTAGCGGCCCTAGCAGTAAAAAGGAGAGTAAATTTTCTAGCAATTACAAGAATAGCAGTAGCGCAGAGAAGGGGTATGCATGTATTATACAGCGCATTGTTAGTTTACGCGCAGCTCGGATGTGTAATTGATCACGACTTAAAGATCCCTCGGAGGTTTAAAAATTCTTAGCCCATTGTCGTTTGAAAAATGTTTGTAAATTATCAGAACAGGATCGGGTCGAAGTTTAAGTTAGATGGATGATTGACTGAGTTTTTTCTATCTTTTACGAGGAATCGGAAGTTGACAGACATCGAGCATCTAATTCTCTATTTGGGCGATATTGAGTACTTACCGGTTCTAGAAATCATTACGTGCGGCTGACCGCTATGCGAAAGTGTAAAAGCCTACAGAAGCAAAATTTAATTATCAGACGAAAAAGTGCGCGATGTGTTATAGAAAGTATAAAAAAATGGTGCTTTGCATCGGTCCTAACAGTAAAGGAGAGTGACTTTTCTAGCAATTACAAGAATAGCAGTAGCGCGGCGAAGGGTATGCATGTATTATACAGCGCATTGTTGCTATAAAATATGTTGGTTACGAGAAGCTCGAACGTGCACAAATTAAATTTTAATCTATAATTAACCACGGTTGTAAAAATGGGAAATTAATGGTTAATTTTAATACTGCTAAGCATATACTTTCGCTTGGTGATTCATCTAGAAAATATTCAAGCCCACCATTTCCTAAAGTATGACGTAGAAATTATTTAAAATTAAATTGCTTTATTAGTAAGTATCCTGTAGACAACAAGTTGGTATTTCCTTAGTAATGGTTTAAAGTGTTTTTATTAAGTTTTTGGTTATAGTAGCACTGCATCTTCTACAGCACGACTTGCACCACAATTTGTGTGCGTGTGCTATCACCCTTTTGGATTTTTAATATGCACGCGATCCGTATAACATGGAAGACGTTTCCGATGTTTCTACTAACGGTATTCGCACCATCGACGATGCGAACCAGGTGCATGCATTGGCGTTAAATGTATTGGACGAGCTGCAAGGATTATGAAGTCATTTAGTTCCCCGCTGAATCCTCAACATCGTTCGGGTGTCTTCGGAAACCTTCGGTTTGCATTCTATAGGGTACATAAAGCAGGTACGCTGGAGTAAATTCTTTAGTTATAAGTTAGTTCGCTTACAAGTCAAGTCTTATAGTGCGGATTTTGTTTTGTACTAAAATGGTACCTGCAAACGTTTTTAAATGCGAGCCGTGTCACGTCTACTTTACTAGAAGGGATGCTCTCAAACGGCACCAGAACAAATGTCGTGGTGTAACATCGTCCAAGGTTAAGCTTATACATCCGTCTGCAGCAAAGTTCTTTAACTGTGGGTCTTGCGGTATCGCTTTTACGAGAATAGGCAACTTACAGCGACACAAGGAAAAACAGCACGGCATGTCATTAAGCCGTAAACGTTCAGCTCCGCCAGGCGTTAAAGGGTCTTGTACGAAACAACCACGAATTATGTGTAAAGTATGCGATTTCAAAATGGAAAAAACTACGTATGCCGCACACTTAAGGAGCAACAGACATAAAAATGCATCAGTTACCGCTACTAGCGACGATGGTGTAGAAATGGTTAGCACTGCGTTTAACAACCGTATGGCTAGCTATCGCATAAAGAACGCCAGTGTCGACGATGGAGTGCCCGAGTTTCTTTGGAAGTAGAAAGAGCGATTTATTCGATTAATTAATGAAAAAAGAATACAACATACAGCATTAAAAGTCTACTGCAAACTCTACGGCGTTTACATCAAAATGGGGGAAGAGGCTACCGATGTGAAATCCTTTAACACAAAAAATGTGGTTATAACGTCTTCTAGTAATCTGGAAAATATGTACGAGGTCTTAAGCGAAACCATGCGAACAAAATCAGAGGAATTTGAAACATGTGAGTCCGGTTAGTCTTTGGAAAAGGTGCTCTATTTAGAAATAAATATTAATAAGTATAAGCAGATATGAGAAGTTCTAGGTTAAGAATAAAAAATTGTGAATATGTATTTAGAAATGTGGTTTACAAAATTTAAACTGTATTAGTAAAAATTGTCTGTAATAAAAAGTTTTAAGAATGGTTTTTAGATTTTCTTTTAGGTATGAGCTGCAGAAAATTTATAATTTAGAGGGTGCGTGTAAAATGGTATGGGGTGGTGCTATTTTAAATCTATTTACAGATTCGGATTCTACATAAAATTCTAGACTAACAAGATGTATTGCATGACTAAAAAATTTATAAGGACGGTTAGAAATCGCTACCAGCAAAAAAAATCTTAAAATTGGGGTAGCTCCCTTGGGGGTGATACAATCTAAAAATTCCTAAAGATTCGGGTAGCTGAGAAAATTCTAATATTAATTGATACCAAACAAGGTAGGTTTATCTCGTGGGTGGAAATGTGGAGAAAGATTTATCTCGCAGAGGGTATGTGTGTAATTTTGCAGGGCGTGGTCCTATTTCAAATCTGTTTACAGATTCGAATTCTGCGTAAAATTCTAGACTAAAAAGATGTATTGCATGACTAAAAAAATTTATAAGAACGCTCAAAAGTCGCTACAGGCAAGAAATCTTAAAATGGGGGTAGCTCTCTGGGGGGTGATGCAATCTAAAAATTTTAAAGAGATTCGGGTAGCTGAGAAAATTCTAATATTAATTAATACCAAACAAGGTAGGATCTCGTGGGTGGAAATGTGGAGAAAGATTTATCTCGCAGAGGGTATGTGTGTAATTTTGCAGGGCGTGGTCCTATTTCAAATCTGTTTACAGATTCGAATTCTGCGTAAAATTATAGACTAAAAAGATGTATTGCATGACTAAAAAAATTTATAAGAACGCTCAAAAGTCGCTACAGGTAAGAAATCTTAAAATGAGGGTAGCTCCCTCGGGGATGATGATATCTAAAAAATTCCTAGAAATTCGTGTAGCTGAGAAAAATTTAATATTAATTGATATCAAACAAGACAGGTTTATCTCGTGGGTGGAAATGTGGAGAAAGATTTATCTCGCGGGTGGAAAGAATGCGGGTGTGACGTAATCAAAATGGTTGGGGTAAAAAATTCCACAAGGAGTTCCACAGGGAGAGAGTCACTCCACCTCATTTCCTCCTTATGGGAATTTACATGTAAATTTGAGAGGAAATGAGGGATTTGGGAGGAAATGAGGCGGTGATTACACCAATAATATACTACTAGTGTCCATGATGAATAGAACCATTATGCTGTATAACGCCATATAATGTGTATAACACTTTGGATTGATTAAAGTTCAACCCTTGAAGGTTTTGACAATGATTAAAATTTGCTTAATGGCATTGGTATAAACAGTTTTTTATCAGGTGTTTTATCAGGTACTTTGTTAATTTCTTTGGTTATAATATTTTCATCTTTAAAACATTGACTGCAAGCTCACACTTTTTGTTCGTGATATAATTGATCATTTTCAGATTGCACTTTTATAATCTTTGACAATATTCTCTTGCTAAAGTTGTTTACTTACATCTTATCAATAGCCAAGTGTAATGTATTTTCAAATTTAATGTGTGCTTGAGCTATTGTTGAGGAGGTTACTTGTATTACTACCTTCATACATCTCATACTGTTCAATAGCAAAACTATCACACCAGGTACAGCAAGCTTGTATTTTCGTATAACCAATGCAATAAAACTTTCACACTACATTTGTTGTATGGACTTAAAAATTAAATTTAACAATGTAGTGCTTCATGATGGTCCTGGGTTTGAATAACACATTATCAGTAGTTTCTAAATCTAGCAATTTCAACAGTTCCCAAATACCAGTTAGTTTTCACAATATTGTGTTGGGTTGTTTAACATCCGACAAACCTTAAAAACATATTTTCATAACTGTTCGTTTTCTTCATCTCTTACTTTAGTTTAATAAACATAACCTCTGGAAGTCTTGATTATTGGTGGCTATTATTCCGTGCCCGGTATAATATGCGTATGGCTATTTAATTAAGAATATATAACACATTAAAAACATTCAATTATATTTAAAATATGCTCACTAGTACAAATTCCCACATAATAACATTTATTATTAAGCTAAACAGCTTAGACTGAATTTTTGGCAGCACAAAATCATTTTACAGGTTCTCTTTTAAAAAGTAACAAACCACATTCAGTCACCAATTACTAAATAAATGCAAAATCTATATTGTACCGAGAGCGTCATTGTGGTTACGAGAAATTGCTATTTTGTTAGAGGAGAAGTCCACCGCAGTCCCGTCCATGACGTCACAAAATATCAATCTCGGCTGTTGCGTGCTTAAAATTGAGAATGATGCCTCGGTTATGTAATTATAAATTTTGTTTGAAACTGTTTTTATTTTAACTATCGAATAATTCAAATATAATATCAAAATTATGGAAATATGGAAACCACCTCAGTTTGGTGAGGGTTATAAAATTCAGGATTTAAGCATTCTACCTATTTTAATAGGTTAAAAAATGATACATAGGAACTATCTTTATTCACATTTACTTTTTATGTAGATAAAAGTTTGGTATTATCTGATTTCCTATAAATATATATTTTGTGACGTCATGGACGGGACTGCGGTGAACATCTCTTTTTTGGATAGTGGGAACGCCGCCAATGTATGACATCACAAATATTGATGACGAAAGTCGGTTTAGAAATTGCAAAAGCTATAGTAATCATTTTTGTAGGTATAGCCGAGATTTTCTTTACTTTATTGAAATACAGAATTTTAGTGAGATACATCACCGAGTTTCTCTGTGGATTACCGACTAGATTTTTGGGACTGTTGAGTCAGAAGTAGATGGGACACTACCAAAAGGATATGATAACCTAGAACAGCCACGAGGCTGGGGGTTTGTAATTTAATGTTACCAGCTAATAATAAACGCATATAAACCGAAATCTTTATTATTTCAAGACACATAACAATACAGGGACCAAAATTGTAAGTAACAAGTTTATACAGCAGATGGCTTAACATCATTATTAAAGCATGTTCACAATAAATACGTTATTCTTTTATAAACAAAATTTTATGTTAATATATTTTTTCCTTTTTTTTAGTCATAGAGGTCAAAATTTTCTCCTAATGAAAATTGAAAGCAATACAACAATGTTAAATTGCTATACTTTATTATTTTATACGTATGCAATAAATGAATTAATAAATTGCAAATCACTCTAACTGCTTATCACAAACACACGCGTATCGGGACATAATTATTTTTGGCTGTTTCAAGATCATGTTTGACGTATAAATTAACCTTTGCACTCTTCACAAATAATATCCTCTTCCATAATACTTATTAACAAAACTTATTATCTAATCCTAATTCTAATAATTCTATGCAAAGTTAAAATAAATAAAACTGAAATTCAAAATCTATGTAGCTCGGTGCGATGATGTTTTATAATTATAATATTTATGCTAAAGGTATATGTTTTATTTTATGTACATATCTATAAAATATAAGTGGAAGAGGCGTTTTAGCAGTTTGATTCCGTTACCGCTTAAATTAAAAGATACTATTATAGATAGTTCAGTTTTAACGGATAATTTAAATATGAGTTTAAACTAAAACGTTAAAGTAGGCCTTAAAACAGCCAAAAGTAATTGTGTCCCGAGACGTGTGTTCACAAACAGAAACTATATTAAATCCTATAATAACAAAACCTTTGTATAAATTTGCGAAAGCTACTCATTTAAACCATAATATTATAGCTGATTAAATTTTTCTCACCTTGGAGAAAATTTATACAATGGCATCGATTCTGTTAAGTCATATTTAAATGCTGTTAATATTTGTAGCAAAGCCTTTAATTATTCAAATAATTTTGTGCATTTACGTTATTTAGTACACTTATTAAATATTTATTTTGTATCAGTTGATAATAATAAGTGTTATGTTGTACATTATCTACTTAATTACATACCTTAACACATACCTACATTTTTAAAATAGGTACATTCTAATAGTGCCTTTAAGCGAGTCTTTAATCTTACCGAACAGTATGCCACGGATATTCGGTTTAATTATTTTTGGTACAATTTGTGATCTATTTTTGCTATCAAGGTATAAGTATACTCAAATAATTTTTTAATAACTTATCAACTCTAGGTTATTACATTCTGAATCTTCAGACGCTGATGAAAATCTAGACACGTTAGTTTTACTGCATGTAGTAAGTTGTTGGTTTACATTCAAATTATTGTGTATTTTGGTTTTAAATTCATAAATTATGTAAAATAATATAGAATTTGTGGGGCATGATGGCTAAAGTAACACAGTAAAAGTAAAGCTGGTATCGGAGGCATGATTAGTGACGTCTCCAGGTAAGAAACGAAGAATGTTATAATTGCCAAAGATTCGGCCACTCGGCGAAAGTCTGCCGCTCCCAGGTGTCTTAGGTGCGCAGGACCTCAAACCATAAGAAACTACAGCCGACTTACGACACCCGCCCCGACATGTACGAACTGCTTACGCATTAACAGACAGCACCACCACATGGTGACTAACCCTGAATGCCCCATATACAAGCAAGCACTTGAGATTACAAAAAGACGTATTGATTATGGACTTTAAATCCCTATAGAGAAGACGGACGCTAGACTCTCCCCGTAACCAACTTTCCCTTCATGCAGTACAAGTTAACCTCCAACATTCCCGAACAGCTACCCTGGAATTTATTAAAACACTTCCTGAAAATCGCATCTCCATTGCCCTATTACAAGAACCGCACCTTATCGATAATAAAATCTCATCACTTGCAACATAGGTAGATTATACAACCATCCCACCCCAACTGATCTGAACCTCACCTCCGCCATTATCATCACATACCCTACAATAGATGCCTCCTACATACCATCCCTTTCCAAACTACAACAATAGAACTTTATTGGAAATCTGGCACACTATACCTAATCTCCTTCAACTTTTAATATGCACAAGATATCAACACTCATTTACAGCAACTAGATAATGCACTTATCGTTATAGGACACAGACCCACAATTATATGCACAGACGCCAACGCACGATCAACTCTATTGCACAAGACACCACTGACGAAAATATCCCACATAATTCAATCACAATCTCATAACTTTCAAGATACTACCAAACCTTCCACCACGAACCTTTTACAAATCCAATCCTACAATACCCGTAAAGCCAACTGGCAGCAATTCCTAACCAACCTCAATAAAAATAGCCCCATCTTCCCATCAAGCACATACAAAAACACCGACCCCAACTCCCTCGCCACTACTATTATCACGAATATACATAACGCAGCTAAAGACACCGTCCCATACAAATACTACACACAGAAAACAAACACATGGTGGACATTAGGACTTGACTCTAAAAGACGAACACTGAGCACAGTACGACACCTTCTTCAAAACCCCTAACGCAGACAGCACAACAACGTTGACGTACTTACACACAAGTACAAAACGGCAAGGACCAAGTACAAAGCGCTGATAACAAATACCAAAAAATAACACTACATGCCTATAATCAACGAACACACCAATGATCCCTGAAAGAAATACCGTAAACTAATAAAACCACTCCATAACCATATACCTTCCACACCATTGAACCAAACTGACCCCTCATTTCTTGATACCCTAACTATACTCCTGGATAGAGTAATTCCCTCCACCATCCCTTATGCAGATACTGACCAACAACAAGCTCTAATACAATACGCAAATATACCAACAAACAACACACCAGATTATGACTTAGGCATAGACTCATTAAACTCAATAATAAAAAACCTTGACCCTATCAAAGCCCCCGGTCCAGATCAAATCTCCAACCTTATGATACAAAAATCCTGGTCTATCATTAAAGATTCCATGATCCAACTTTTCCGTAAATGCCTTAAATACGGTACTATTCCAAATATCCTTAAAAAAGCTTCTATTATCCTCATATTAAAACTCAGCAAACCTCCTGAAGACCCAAAATCCTACCGCCCTATAGCACTTCCTCCCACAATTGGTAAAAACCTCAGCACTATTTACAATTTTAAAACAACCACCCCTAAACACCCTGCTTCACTCCAAAGTACAACTTCGAAACCTAAAGAAAGAAAGACCAATACAATTACATGACCGCACCCTACAACCCACAGAATACAAAACATTGACAATGACAAACATAAACAACCTACTTACTGAATCTCTAACGCACAGCTGGCAAGACCAATGAAACAACGACGAGCGTCTCGCGGCAGTAATGACATGTCTGCAATGATAGGTTAGGTTACTGTTAGAAATAGATATTATTATTAAAAAACACAAATCACTTAACACGCATATCAGAACAGTTGTTCTAAAACTATTGCAAACTGTTCTGATATGCGTGTTAAGTGATTTGTGTTGTGTGTTTTTTAATAATAATATCTAATTTGTGTTTTTTTAATAATAATATCTATTTCTAACAGTAACCTAAACTGTCATTGCAGTCATGTTATTACTGCCGCGAGACAACGAAGTCACAGGTAGACACACACACACACACACACACACACACACACACACACACACACACGACATTTTCCCAAATATAACGAACATCCCCGAACATATCCTCTACTCCAACCGATTCACTATTCAATTCCTGACCGGACACGGCAAATTCCGACAAAAATTACACTCCTTCCAACTAATTCCCTCTTCTTACTGTCCCTGCTCGAACCAAAACATTACTGAAACCCCCCACCACTTAATATACTTACGCCCAAACTCCATTCCTCACCAAACCCACATAAAACACGCGATCCAATTTGATCTCTTTACCCCACTACTTAGCACCAACTTCATCGCAACTAACTATCCCCTCCAATTTGACCATTTCCTAAATGAAATCCTTATCACGAAACCCCCGGTCCTATAATAGTATCTCCTTAACACCAATATCCCTACTTCCACAACACTACATTGCACACCAACTTCTCTGCCAACAGAACTAGATTAACTCGGCGATAAGGGATAGAAGCTCGAGATTATCAACGTAATACATCGAAAATGATACCTATTGCAAATTTATTGTAATTTATGTTATTTATAAAACTTCTGTTCATATTCACTAGGTTAGGACTTTGGCCCAGGAATAGTGTATAAAAATAAATAAACAAACAAACAAACGATATCAGGAGTGAGAGTGGTTTTTAAAAGTTAGGACGTTTTAATATTACACAGAAAGCACAGTTTTTAGTACATCTTAGAACAATTGCATAGTGCAAAATACATCGTTTTTTTGACCGTTCATCAAGGTAACGAAATTTATCGACACTTGAAGCATAATAGACTGCAGATTCCCACACCGCCTATAGTAACAAATATCCCAAAAGAATATTGTCTTTGGAATGTACGTTACTTAGAAGTACGGCAATGACACGTTACTCGTCAGTAACCGCAATTCACACTGATTAATTTAAAAAATATAGAGAAATCCACAAACTTTTTAGTTCTATAATTAAAATATTTTTAAAATAAGAAAAAAGTTCTTGTCAAAGAATATGTAAAAATTACTATTCAAAAAGCATAAAAAACAAAAATATTGAAATTTAATTCTTATAGATTTACGTAGAGTGAAAATTTAAAAAAGTTGGTATTGTCATAAACGATAATTGCATGCGTAATAACAATATTATTTGTACATATAATTCAAACCTCAATTATCTTCTAAAAATTTATTTATAACAGATTGATAAAATCTTTCTTTGTTATGTAGCTTCACAAGATCACTTCTTTCAATTGACATTCAGGCAAGTTCGGAAAACCTATCTTCTTGTTGAGTTGAAAGATTGTAAGTTTTTATTCGTTTCAGAGAGAAATAATCCTTCAATAAAACTGCTAATTTATAAACTTTTTTGAGTCTCACTATACATAAAATCAAAAAATTAGTATACAGGTTTATTTTCAAATTCGGGAAATGAATTGATAACAGTTGCAACAAATCTTTATTATCTCGTTATGGAGGTGGGCTGAACGTCAATGAAATAATGCCTACACATTCAATAACTACTATATTAAAAGAAATAAAAAATTTAACATAAATGTTTTTGTTCAGAAAGCAGCATACATCTTCTAACAGATAAGCGCAAATAAGAAAGCAAATGAAAACAATGTCTGTTTAATCTGTCAGACATATCTGCAACCACATTGCAGAATTATTCGGTTAAGTGTATAACGGGTGGCCTGTATCTTGCATAAAACCATAAAAATTTACTATTTCGATTACTAATACCTTGAAAAGATAAGCAGATGGTCAATTTCCATTGTTCGCAATCTGTGTCCATAACCACGTGTTTCATAACAGAATACTACGTCTTAGCATGATAGTAGTATTTTCTAAGTAACTGTTTTGATAACCAATATTTTCCCACATTAAAGCAAACACATCTTGGAAGTATTTTTAATATTTGTTGATTCCAAACCCACATTTAATGCTAACACAATAACCTATTTCCAATCCATATGTCCATAATATAATTAGGAAATGCAGGTGTTTACGGATCAACACCTGTTCGGGATTGATTAATTTCATTACTCAAATTCAAATATAATTTTTTTATTTTATAAATTACAATTTATTTCATTCCTATATACCTATATTTTTCGTGTTTATAAAATTGGTGTGTTGGGACGTTATCACTCCCACCAACATATTTTGTCAAAACCAAGTGCAGCTTATCACTTGTTATTTCGGTGTGCAACATGGTGGACATAAATGGTGCTGCCTTGCAAACTTCAGGAAATGCGGCCGGCAATTTTCAATTTATGTGGTGATTAATTGCAGAAAGTCGCTCGTGTTGAAAGTGAAACAGTTCCTTCAGGTGAGTGTATTTTCGTTTTAACTACACCAATTTCGTGATATTAGGTTAAACATTTTGTATTAACATTTCGTGCGGTTTTCAAACAATTTCTAAAGTTATTAATTAACATTTTGGTTCCTTCGATCCAAATTTTGAATTAGTTCTTAAAATATACAGTTCACAGTTCATTAAAATTGACGCGTTTTTTCAAGTGATAAAATTTTTATGCTTTGCACGTGTTTGAAAATCGGTTTAACCTAAACATTAAACTCTCCAAATAGCTTATTTTATTATTAATTGAATACTTTGGGTAATTTGAACAAATTAATGCTATTTATTTGTTTATTTGATAAGATTACACATGGTTTACACTTTTAAAAGATGGGTATAAATTTGACATTTTCATATTTCCTTATGGTGAGCGATGCAGTGTTGCCAACTCTTTTAGGTGCTGTGTTGCCAGATTGTGGTATTCTTCCAAAGAGTATAGGAATTTCTTGCTAAAGGTGATTGGTTGTATAAATTAATATTTATATATTTTTGATATAATTGCTATTTAAAGCATTTATTGGACATTTTTGTGAATAATTCGTGTTTTTCTTGTTTGTGTATTTGCATTGTGCACATACAATTTTCATTAGAGTGTTTTGTGTTTACGATGGTGAAAATGGAAATTGAAAAATTAACAAAGAAACGCAAGGTGTTACTTCACAAGGTTCGAGCTTTGTTAAAAATTGCGCAAGTAGCTCAACAAGATCCTGTTTCGAAGTTAAATGATTTTGAGGTTTGTTTTGAAGATTTATCTTTATTAGTTGGTCAATTTGAAGAGGTTCATTTTGAAATTGTATCTCTAGTGGAAGATAAGGATATTGAGGAACAGGAAATTATTCAAACAGAATTTGATGATTGTCAATATTCTATAAAAGTGATTTATAGGGATTTGACTCTACAGAGACTTGTAGATGTTCCATCTAGTGCTAAAGGTTCACGTGCAAGTTCAAATCATTCTCATCCAAATTGTGAAAATGCTAATTTGCACAAAAGTGGTGTTAATGCAAGTTGTAATAAAATTAAATTACCGAAAATTGTGATTCCAAAATTTGATGGCAGTTTCAAAGACTGGCCTACATTCTATGCTTTGTTTCGTACTTTAATTCATGAAAATAATAGTCTTTCAGATATAGAGAAGTACCAGTATATGGTGTCCTCTTTATCTAAAGAAGCCCTTGCGATGGTTCAGGGACTCCCTTTGACTTCAGATAATTATAAAATTTCTTTTCAACAATTGGTGGACAGGTATCAGAACAAACGTTTTCTGCTTACTAGTTATTGGCAGTCCATATATAATGCTCCAAAAGCTAATATGGATTCTGCAACTTCATTGCGTTCATTGCTAGCAATTTTCTCGGAAAATTCATTGGCACTTGAGCAATTTAATTATGATATGTGGAATTTTACTCGATTAAATCTGTTGTTACAAAAATTAGATAGTGTTACTAGAAAGCGTTTTGAAGTTGAACTTCATGATGTGGAGCTACCAACGTATGAAGATTTATATGCCTTTTTGTTAAAACTTTGTAAGGCATTAGAGACTAATTTAGTGATTACAGGACAGCCTACATCATCTCTTAAATCAAAACCAGAACAAAAACAATCAGTGAAATTTGGTCAAAATGCAAATCGTGCTAATCAATCTTTTTCATTTGTGACCAGTGCAAATAATTCTAATAGCAATACTTTGTACAAATTTAAGTGCGTGTGTTGTAAAGAAGATCATTCACTTCTAAAGTGTGATCGCTTCTTGCAATTAGATCCTTTTGATCGCCACAAATTGGAGAAGGATTCTAATCTGTGTTTCAATTGCTTAACTGGTGGACATGCTTTGGCGAAGTGTTTGTCAAAGTTTCGATGTCGTATATGTAAACAGCGACATCATACATACTTACATTTTACAAAACCGGAATCTTCCCATCCTAGCAGTTCTACTGATAAGGAAGTTTCTCAACAATCTAGTGCATCTGAACAATTGTCGGTTCTAACCAATACAGTGTTCAAACATTCCGTGGTCTTACTGTCCACAGTTCTTTTGCATATTCGTGATAGTGCCGGGAATTTTCAAACTTGTAGAGCGTTACTGTATAATGGAAGTCAAGCAAGTTTTATGACTCGAACATGTGTGAAAAGATTAGGTCTAAAAGCAGTTCCATCCTCAATAGATGTTCATGGTCTAAATACAATGACTATGTCTAGTTGTGGTTTGGCTTCATGTTTTATAAAACCTATACAAAATTCTAATATTCAATTTGAAATTGACGTGATTATTGTGCCTTCAATCGCTAATTCCGTACCGTCTGCCCCAGTTTCGAAACGTTGGGATCATCTTAAGGATTTATCTTTGGCCGATCCTTATTATGGTCGCCCCCCGTGAAGTAGATTTGTTATTAGGAGCAGATATTTATTCTTCTGTGTTGCTACCTGGTTTACGGCATGGACATGTTGGTGAACCTACTGCAGTGAATACAGTTTTTGGTTGGGTAATTGGTGGAGAAACTGGTTGCTCTTCTAATGCAAAAGTGAAATCATTGTGTACAACTGTGAGTGTTCCATTGGATACAGTTCTTCGACAATTCTGGGAAACCGAACAAGTTCCAGAAACAGTGTTACTTTCTCCCGAAGATAGTCAATGTGAGGCTATTTTCAAAGAAACTTATAAACGTAATAAAGAAGGTAGATTTGTTTTGCATTTACCTTTTCGTGAAACAAGTATGGAATTAGGTGATTCCTATTCTATGGCGCTAAGACGTTTCGAATTCTTAGAAAGACGTTTAGCTAGAGATTGTGATCTTGCGGATAACTATAAGGCCTTTATGAAAGATTATCTAGATTCAGGTCATATGTCGTTAGTGACTAAATTTAGTGGTGAATCATTGACAGGTTTTTACATTCCTCATCATTGTGTCATCAAACCTGATAGTGCTACATCAAAGTTGAGAGTCGTGTTTGATGCTTCTGCGAAATCTTCAAATGGTACATCCTTAAATGATATATTATTAGTTGGTCCTAAGTTACAGAGAGATTTAACAGGTATTCTTTTGAACTTTAGGTTACATCAATTTGTTCTGACCGCAGACATAAAACAAATGTATCGTCAAATTGAAATATGTGAACAACATCGTGCTTTTCAGCGCATTCTGTGGAGATTTTCTAAAAGAGATTCTATTGGAGAATACCAATTGAATACTGTAACCTACGGTGTTTCTTCGTCACCCTTTTTAGCAATTCGTGTTCTTTTGCAACTTGCTGAAGATAATTGGAGAAATTATCCTTTAGCTGCTAAGGTGCTTATGTCTGACACCTACATCGATGATGTAGTGACTGGATGTAATTCTATAGATAGTGCTTTAAACTTACAACAACAACTTATATCTTTGTTATCCAGTGCTGGATTTATGCTCCGTAAATGGGCTAGTAATCATTGTGAATTATTATCGTCGCTTCCTGTGGAAGATCTTCAACCGTTATGTTTTGATGATTCAGATTCATTATCAGTGAAGGTATTGGGCCTTCAGTGGGATCCTCGAACAGACTGTTTTCAATATAAGGTAGAACCTTCAGCTCAAATTTGTACCAAACGAGGTATTTTATCAGATATTGCTAGAGTGTTCGATCCGATTGGTTTATTAACTCCTGTGATTTTTCTTACTAAACATTTGATGCAACAACTTTGGAGTTTAGGTTTAGATTGGGATGATAAACCCCCTTCAGAAGTAGTTGATCGTTGTTATCTTATAACCTACAATTACCATGTTTAGCCAATCTTACCATTCCTCGACATATTCAAATAGATAATGCACAATCGGTGCAGCTTCATGGGTTTTGTGATGCCTCTGAAGCAGGTTATGCTGCTGCCATATATATTCGTTGTGTTACACTCGAAGGAAACATTTCCGTAAAATTAGTATACACTAAATCTAAGGTTGCTCCTCTTAAGAGAATTTCTTTACCGTGTTTAGAGTTATGTGCAGCCGTGCTTTTATCCAATTTAGTGGAATACGTGTCTTGTGTTTACAAAAACCTGATTACTCCTGATCAGATATATGCTTGGTCAGACTCGACAGTGGTGTTATCATGGATCAAATCGTCTCCTCATCGTCGGAAGACATTTGTTAGTAATCGCATCAGTCATATTCAGGATAAGATTGCCCCTCATCAGTGGCATCATGTCAGTGGAGTGGACAATCCCGCAGATTGTGCTTCGCGTGGACTAATGCCTTCCGATCTTGTAAATCATTCAATGTGGTGGTTCGGTCCAACTTTTCTTTACAACTCGAATGAATATTCTTCATTTGATGCACTGGAAATGGACCCAGTAATAGAAAGTGAACAAAGAAAATTAATTTGTTAAATGTTGTCCCCTTTGATGAGATAAATTTCTTATTGAAGAGATTTTCATCATTGCGCAAAATACAAGGTGTTGTGGCTTATTGCTTACGCTTTGGTAATAATTTGCGAAGTGAAGTTCATCAAAGAAAAACAGGTTCGCTTGTTATGACCGAGTTACATAAAGCATTACTAGTGATTGTGAAAATAGTACAGCATGAAGTTTTTCTCAATGAAATAGATTGTATTGAGAAAGGGAAAAAGTGTGCAAAATCAATTCAAAAATTGGCTCCGTTGATCGATTCTGATAACCTTGTGCGTGTTGGTGGTCGTTTACGACATTCTGAATTATTATATGATGCTAAGCATCCTCTACTACTTCCTCGAGATCATAGACTCAGTGAGTTGATTGTAGAATATACACACCGTAAATATCTACATCCAGGTCCTCAAACTTTAGGTTATTTGATTTCCCAACAATTTTGGGTGTTGGGTTTAAAACGTGTTATTAATCGTGTTCTTTCAAAGTGTGTTCAGTGTTTTAAAGTCAAGCCTACTTCATTGTCTCCGTTAATGGGTGACTTACCTGCTCCTCGAATTTCTCAAACAAAACCATTTAGTCATGCTGGACTAGATTTTGCTGGTCCTCTTGCTATGACTTCCAGGCGTGGTAGAGGTGCAAAACATACCAAAGTCTACATTTGCATTTTTGTGTGTATGGCCACAAAGGCTTTACATATTGAACTGGTTTCTGAGCTTTCATCTGATGCTTTTCTTGCTGCCTTGCGGCGCTTTTATAGCACGACGAGGTCGTTGTTCCGATTTGTATAGCGACCAGGGTACCAATTTCGTCGGAGCATCAAGGTTGCTCATTGCTTATGCTCAAGAGGTGTCGGGATCTTTAGCCATCAACTGGCATTTTAATCCTCCCGCCTCACCCCATTTTGGTGGTATCTGGGAAGGAGGTGTTCGGTCCATCAAGACTCACTTATATAGAGTTATTGGCGATCAAGTGTTGACGTACGAAGAACTTTTAACAGTGCTTGTTCAAATTGAGGCTGTTTTAAATTCTCGTCCTTTGTACAGTCCCAGTTGTAATCCAAATGATCTATCGGTCCTTACACCTGGACATTTTCTTACTTTGGAACCGTTGACGTGTCCTCCGGATCCTGACGTTACAAATCTGAAACTTAATAGACTTTCTCGGTGGCAACTGTTGCAGAGAATGCACCAAGACTTCTGGAAGCGTTGGTCTTCAGAGTATCTCCATTCTTTACAACAGCGTGAGAAATGGATAAAATCCTCTTCCCATGTTAATATTCATGATTTGGTGTTAATCAAAGATCCCAATTCGCCCCCACTACAGTGGAAACTTGGTCGAGTAGTTGCTCTTTTTCCAGGTCGTGACGGGGTAGTTAGGGTTGCTCGTGTGCGCACTCAAAATGGCGAATTAGATCGTCCATTAGTTAAGTTGTGCCCACTACCACTGTGTAATTAGTCATATGTACAATTATAATTATTTATGTGTGCAGAATCAAATTTTGTTCAAGTTACATTTTGTATTCATGTGTTCAAGTATATTGATGTACATTCATTCATTTATTTTCAATTAATTAAAATAACATTGCTTATTTTGGTGAGCGGTATGTTCGGGATTGATTAATTTCATTACTCAAATTCAAATATTATTTTTTTTATTTTATAAATTACAATTTATTTCATTCCTATATACCTATATTTTTCGTGTTTATAAAATTGGTGTGTTGGGACGTTATCACTCCCACCAACATATTTTGTCAAAACCAAGTGCAGCTTATTACTTGTTATTTCGGTGTGCAACATGGTGGACATAAATGGTGCTGCCTTGCAAACTTCAGGAAATGCGGCCGGCAATTTTCAATTTATGTGGTGATTAATTGCAGAAAGTCGCTCGTGTTGAAAGTGAAACAGTTCCTTCAGGTGAGTGTATTTTCGTTTTAACTACACCAATTTCGTGATATTAGGTTAAACATTTTGTATTAACATTTCGTGCGGTTTTCAAACAATTTCTAAAGTTATTAATTAACAACACCACTTTATTATCTTCAATCGAGTTGCTTCGTTAAAACAATGCACTGCTTTGGACTCCTCGTGCTTTACTTGGATTTCCACGGCGCTACTCAGACTTCCCTGGATGCTACTCCGATTTTCCAACTTAGATTTTTCAGCTTAGATTTCTGGATGTTACTCAGATATCCCTGGTGCAACTTAGATTTCTCGGGTGCAGCTTAGAGCCCTACATTATTATAAATATTTAACCTAAAATAATTAACAAATTTCTACTCACGTTTTTAACAAACGGCAAAAGCTTTTTCATATATCTTCACTATAATTTGTTCTCAAATATTATATAACACCATTTTTCACAAATTTTAATAATTTACTTTGAAATTTATTTCAACGCGTAAATTTTCGAGTAACAGTGATGCAGCTTTGACGTGGTTCAAATTGAGATTGAGCCCCTTATCAAACTCTGGGCGTTGTATAGCTTATGCTATCTAAATTTCATTGGTTTATTTGAACTGTCGTTCAAAGTCCTGTAGGTAACCCTAGGTTGTTTTGGATATTCCTAGGAGTTTTACAAGTTTAATTCTGATGAAACTATTCCGTGATTACGTATTCTGCTCGTATTTCTATTGTTTCACGATCTTTGACCACTTGTTTTGTTATTATTACTGGAAATTTTAATTCACCTTGTGGCTCTTGTTTGTGTAGATAAAGCTTTTGGGGAATTGAACAAATAAACTGATGTAACATGAATGTTGTAAATCAATATATTTCTGTTTATGTGTTGCATTTAAAACTTATTTTGAAAAGTGTGTTTTTTATTAAAGCACTTTACTATTTTGTTTCTTTATCGCATTTTTAATTACGAGATGACTTACTAGGTTTTATCTTATTCCATGGGTATCTATTTGTTTATAAATTTATGAACGCATCTTGAAGTAGTCTAAATGCATGTATAATTATCTCTCTGCCGAATATGTGTTCTATTATTGAAAGACATGCTTACTGGCATTGAATAAAGTTAATTGCGGTCCTTATACAGGGTGTTAAATGTTTGCTCTTTGCATAATATGCGAATTATTTATTTTCATGTTAAATAAATGTAGTTTTCTAATTCCTATTGCTATTTACATTTACTACGCGACCCTTACCACTCAATACACCCCTAAATAACCTCATTATCATAGCATTATATATATATATATATATATATATATATATAAGTGAATAAGATTATAACTTTCATTCTTCTAATTACTATCGCAATTTGAAATAATCATTTAGGCTTTGCATACAAACCTCAAGTTATTAATGACTTCGTTAAATTTTGATTTTTGTTTATAGTTATTTCGACATGGTGATAGAGAAGTTGAACTCTCAAATATTTACCCCAAAGATCCAAATGCAAATCAAATTTTAGCTACCTCTGCGTATGGTGGACATCTTACTAAGGTAAATTGAAATGCTTGTAAATATACTATTAGTATGTTCTAGGCTGGAAAACGAAAAACGTTTTTAATTGGAAAAGCTTTAAGACAAAAGTATGACAATTTTTTAGGCGTATACACACCGAGTGCAGTTTCAGCAAGATCGACGAACTATAACAGAACAAAAATGTCCTGTCATCTGGTTTTAACGGGATTATTTCCACCCGTGGACAAAAAACAATTCGAGGATAGTCTACATTGGCAGTCAATACCATATAGCCATACATCATGTGGAAACGATAAGGTTTACATTAGTTTTTCTAATGCGTACTATACCAGTGACTATTCTAGATTCTAGGTAACCCGCGCATATTTTGTCGGGCTCACCAAAATATATATAATCAATATATGTTGTCTGCAGAAGGACAACTGTTTTACAAGGATAACAAAGATTTGTATGATTATTTATCAATAAATACTGGATGGGATATTAAGACACCTTTCAAAGTTTATAAATTATACTTTTCACTAAAGTCAGAGGTAAGTCAACAAAGTAAATTATAAGATAGTTTGATTTCTGTAACCAGGAAGCTATGGGACTGGAACTACCAGAGTGGACCAATAATGTATGGCCTGATAATATAACTCTAGCTGGTGCTGATGAATACATTGTACAAACCGCTACACATAAGATGACTAGATTGGCCGCAGGTACTAACACGTAGAGGTAAACCTATTCGCATCATACAAAAAAGACATTTGCAAGTTTTTTTGTTATATCCTTGCTTTCGCCAAATAATTTATTTGAGATAATATTACTTTTCTGCAGATACAGATTTCGTAAACTGCTTTAAAATTTTATCATACGCATATGCTTATTAACTTCTGCGGCATCCATCTTATTTACCTCACCATTAGTTTGCGTAATTGGTGCAAACGCCCACACTCAGCTGCGTCTGACGCTTTTAAAGTGCAGTTGCCTACAGTGGAGATTATATTTGTGTATAATGGAATAGTGAGATTATTGCAACTCATGTTTATAAAAGAGTTTGATAATTGCAAATAATAGTTTAGCGGAGCATCTGCCCTTTCTGTTTTTGAAAAGTTATACTGTTGCAGATGATAAAATCCGCAGTAAGGACATATCTAATCAAATGAGTAAAAAAACACGTTTATGACAATTATCAAAATGGTAATCTCGATTGGCTCAGGTGTGTAGGTAAAGAAGCGATAAGTTCGACAGAGCGGTTCTCTTTATTACAGAAATTAAACGACGATAAATTAATATTCTTATAAAATTGACTTAGCAGTTCAGTCAGCGTTCAGTTACAATTAACTATAAAAAAACGAACATCTCCAATTTATTGATTGTGTAATATCAATATTAATTGTTCCGTTTATATTGTATAATTTACTGCTTAGTTTATGTTCCGTTTATATTGTATAATTTACTGTTTAGTTTATGTTCCGTTTATATTGTATAATTTACCGCTTAACTTATTTTCGAAGTTGGAATTTGTTGATTATTTACTTCCGCCCGGTGTATTAAAATGTTATTTTATGTGCCGTGTATTACTTCAAACACAGCGCCTTTACAAAGTGCCACGATATCGATAAACTATGCTCTTCGCATGTGCAGGAACTTTCTTATCGCCTTGGAGAAGACACAAAGCATTGTAGTATCGATTTTCGTTGTAGATGGCCGCAAAATTATATGTGCTACGTTTCACCACATTGAAGAGCCGACTTTCGTTACCCGTACTTGACGGACGCATTCAATAGAGTTTGTTTACTATCGTTATTCGTTTTGAACGGCCGTAAGAACATAAATGTGCTGCACTACGCTCACATTCAAGGTAAGTGTTTGAAGTAATTCCTTGTTTGTTTATTAGCATTAATTTTGTTTCGTATATATGCCCACTTTTTCTCTATCATCAGTAGCTATCAAAATTACAAAAAAAAATACATTAATTTTTGAAGCTTTTTAAGCTTATTTTATCTCAGCAAACTTACACAATTAGACAATCCCAAAATCATAGAAACAAAATTGCACGTCATTAAATGACACCATAGAAGGATTAATTTCATACAGTACTACACTGAAGCAAAAAATATATAGTTATAAAGGGATCTTCAAAAAAATTCTTTTTACATTAACCTTATGCAAACTCACCTGTATATTTTCCAATGATCATTTTTTGTACTGTTGTTGCTAAATAGAAATTTAAGTATAGAATTACGTCTATTGTAAGGTGAACTCCTATGGTGGGGTTGTAAGGCGTCAGTTGGTAATGTAGTACCGAGACCCGAATGTATTTACAGCAAAAATTTTCTTGCAGGTTGTTCGTAAAACGTTTGAATTTTATAACAGTTCTTTTAATTGAAAAACGATATACGACTAAAACAGACATAAATATCATTATTTCTGAATTTAGGCCAGTAAAACATAATTAAATTTACTGGATATAGATTAAATAATTATTGTATTTTTAAGTCACATATGGAAAATATATCGTAGTAGTAACATTATGCGACTTTGAATTCAATGTAGGTCAATCGACGAAAAGCTGTGCAACTTTGGGCTTAATGTAGGTCAATAGACTAAAAGTGACGTGATTGCGTTGGTTTGTAGGTCAATATATTTAAACCAAAAGGACTGTGAATTCAATGTATGTCAAACGACTAGAAAAGTCTGTTACTTTGAACTCAAAGTATATCAGCTGACTAAAAATAACGTTATTTTGAACACGAAGTAGATCAGCAAAACTGCCGGTGGTGCATAATTTTGTAAACCGCCTAGTTAGCAGTACAGGTTACTAAAAATAGGGTTACTTTGCACTCAAAGTAGATCAGTAAAACTGTTGGGGGCGCAAATACAGCTGCAAAATTTTGATAACCGCTTAGTTAGCAGTAAAGACTGCGTTGTTTTGTACTCCAAGTATGGTAAGCTTAGGTTGAAAAATTTAAGAGTAGTCAACAAATGGTAGATTTAGGTTGGTTATCAACTCTGCAGAAAAATGAATAAAACACGGCAAGATTTTTAATGCTGATTTATTATCTAGATATTGTAAATATAACTAACAAAATCTTAAGAAAAATAAGTAGATCCAAATTAACAAGAATTTTAATTCATCTAATAATTGTAGAAATAACCCATATGCAGAAAAATAAATAATTCTAGTCAGCAGAAGGTCATTACGTTCATATATATAAAAGTACTGTTACGTTAGGTTGACCCCAAGAATTGTCGAATTTATGATTTAAAAATTGCAAAATTTTGATCCGCCAAGAATTGTCAAATTTTGGCCTACAGAAAAATTGTCAAAAATTGGGCTACTTTTTGATAGCTTCATCGCTATTCTTATGTAATATATTAAAGTGACAATATGTGATATTGCTGTTTATTTTGCACACTTTATGCATAATTTGTTAAATATAGTCAAAAAATACATTAACCAGCAGAATTATACATTACAAATAAAAGTTAATATACAGGGTTGGGATATAGTATGGAATCAAGTGAATATCTTTAAAACGAAAAGGACGATATTTATGAAACTTTGTAGATGAATGCAATGATGCAAAATGCATCTGATGTAATTTTTTTTGTTAATAATGTACTTCCGGTTTAGCCCGAAATGCCCTCAATTTTTTTTAATTAAATAGGACACCCTGTATATTTTTGCAGATCTTGATAGATCTTGTTATTTCGAATTCATACATACCGGGGTTAATGGAAATAATCTGTAAAAACGAGACACTAAAGCACTTTAGTACAATCACTTTTAAGTTTTTACGCATTAGAATAAAAACCATTTAGATTAGCAAATTGTTATTTACTTTGTATTAAACGTGTGCTGTTTAGTACAGTAGCTGTTGGAAAAATGTCAAGACAAACTGTCAAGTTAATTGTAATTTACGGTAATAAATTGTACGGTTAAAAATGGTACATTTAAGTAAGAAAGATCGAATTGAAATATTAATGATGATTGGTTTTGGCGATCGTGTTAGAACTAGGGAAGAAGTTTGTCATATTTTTAATGATTTGCATCCTGAAAGAAATCCTATATCACGGTCGACAGTTACTAAAACATTACAACGTTTTAATGCAACAGGGATGGTCAAAAATTTGCCAAAAACTGGAAGACCACGGACCGCAACGAACGAAGCTATTAGACAAAACATTGCTATTGAATTAAAGGAATCACCTCAAACTTTTACCACAGATTTGGCACTAAACCACGGTATAAGTCGACGTTCTGTAGGGAAGATATTAAAAAGTGAAAAATATCATCCGTATAAAATACAATTAGTTCAAGAATTATCTGATGATGATTTTGACCGACGGCTGGAGTTTTGCGAACGAATGATGGACATCTGTAATGTCGACGAGCATTTTGCAAATAATGTAGTGTTTTCGGATGAGGCATCTTTTTGTTTAAATGGAACAGTTAATCACCATAACTCAAGGTATTAGTCAAATGAGAATCCTCATTGGATTTATGAAGCCCATACCCAACATCCACAAAAGTTGAATGTTTGGATAGGAATTGTGAAAAATAGGCTTGGAGGCCCATTTTTTATAGACGGAACTTGAATGGTGACAAGTATTTAGATTTACTAAATAACCAAATTATTCCTGCACTCCATCGAAATGGGCAGTTACCACAAAATATTTGGTTTCAACAAGATGGAGCGCCACCTCACTATGATAGACGGGTTTTGAATGTTTTAGATGCAAATTTTCCAAATCGATGGATTGGACGTAGAGGATTTGTAGAGTGGCCTGCTCGTTCTCCAGACCTCAGTCCGTTAGATTTCTTTCTTTGGGGTTACCTGAAATCATATGTTTACGTTAGACGACCAACATCCCTGCAGGAATTGAAACAAAGAATCATCGATGAATGTGAACTCATCCATGGAGAAGTCTTGGAAAGAGTAATTCAGGAATTTATTAATAGACTTGCATATTGTCAGGAAGTAAACGGCGAGCATTTTGAACATTTAAAATGATTTTGTTTAAATTAAATTCAATATTATTCTGATTCTCGTTAATCTTATAAATAAAATTTATTTTTGAGTAAATGTAAAGTGCTTTAGTATCTTGTTTTTACAAATTATTTCCATTAACCCTGGTATGTATGAAATCGAAATAACAAGATCTATCAAGATCTGCAAAAATATACAGGGTGTCCCATTTAAATAAAAAAAATTGAGGGCATTTCCGGCTAAACCGAAAGTACATTATTAACAAAAAAATCATATCAGATGCATTTTGCCTCATTGCATTTATCTACAAAGTTTCATAAATATCGTCCTTTTCGTTTTAAAGATATTCACTTGGTTCCATACTTTATCCCAACCCTGTATATTATTTCTGGGGTATCGTTACATGCATGCCATAGAATGGAATTATTCATAAAATATGAAAACAGAGAAAAATCTTACAATTGTGCTCAAATAAAGATGTAGTAGTTAATATTTGTATAACCTTTTCCATCACCCATGAGGTAGTGTACTAGACGCGTTTTATTTTAACGTGGTATCCACTCGAGATAGGTACCAGTGACGTTGCAAGAGTCACTTTTTATATATCACTTTTGTCACTTTATATATATAACTTGCTTGCGACGGTCGCGGGTGTTGCGACAAAATGAGATCACGATTGGAGCTATGGTTCCGATGCACCGATAGCAAGGCAGTGCGGTGGCTAGACTCAACCGCAAGAGGGGGTGAGCGGCTGGCTTCCGGAAAAGGAGGGACCGTTATGGTTTACAGAAGCAGGAATGGTCGCCAGGGTCGGAGCCGCTACTAAAAACCAAGAACCTTGACCCAAGGGTTCCGAGCAAGCCCAAGGCAAAGCAATAGCCTCCCAGAATCCCAAAATCTCAACGCCCTTACCACAATAACAAATCTCATAAAGCCAAACTCACAGGGACTAAATACACAATTTAATATCAGCGCAAAATTACATGGATTACAATGCTCAAATAATCACAAAATAACCTGTAAAGTAATATAATGTTAACGCATAAAATATTTGCAGTAAATGAAATAATAAATGGTGAAAATAAATTTATTTGCAATAGGCAAAGCAATAGATGGCTCAAACAGTTACTAAAATAAACAACATGAATAAATAAACGTCTTAACTATGTAAAACTAAAATTTGTGTTGATTTAGATGTGACCCACTATCGGGCACTATACGTAGCATGTAGCGCTGCAGCTAATTATTAGAGGAGGGAGTAGGTAATAGTCGTTTTGGTATACCAACACAGACCTGGTTTCAATAAATAAAATACCATAATAATAGAAGAGGATTGCATGGAATCATAGCGGAAGGGGTTCCGTACCCGTTCAATAACATACGGACTGTATTGAGGGGAATATAACAAAAAAAAATGTCGGTGGGGGAGATAAACTACACTGTACATTTACAAAAGCTAGCGACGGGTATGAATAGGCGTTATGACTATTAAATACAGGTAAACTTAAATCAATACTACCTAGAGGGGATTAGGCATAAGCACTTAAATTAACATGGGTAATATTCGCACAAATACTAAGTGACGGCAATGGGGCTCTTAAAAATTGTTACATCTTGAATTAACTTATTTGTATAGCTTAATTTATAGGTAAATCTTTTATAAATATAAATTTCAGAACACCCAGCATTGATGGTATAAATCGTAAAAATAAATAGGTGAGTAAAATACGAGTACAACCCTATTTAAACACTAGTGATGAATGAAGGAAAGATCTAACTCACCCTGTATGGCTGTCTAATAGTACCTTACCCAAGTAGAGGCGGGTTCAAGCACACTTTGGCCTTGATGTCTACGGCGAGTAGCGTCAACGACCACGACATGGGTATGTCCATCAAAATCAATTTGCAACATGTTCCGCACGGACAAAACGTAAGATCATCCCATAACCATCAGGCTCAACGATAAAACGCAGCAATCACAAAAGGGGACGACACCAATACGGAAGAGCTAATCAGAAGAAAAGGGGAAAGAAAATAAATTAATATAATTGCAAGATTGGCTACTTACATTCTTCGGCTTAATAATTAGATGATAAGATTGACTAAATCAGGTGTAAACAAGAAACACCTTTTTAACAATGAGTTAAATAACTTCAACGCTAAATGCATGCAAATCTACCAATTTAGGCGATTCTCAAATTAAACAACTCAAAACAGAATATACAACTACACTTAGCGTAATCAAATCGTAAAATGCCGTGATCGAAGTAAGTTAACGTTCGTCTGCCGGTCCTAAGAGGGATCGAGATAACAAAACTAGTCGCACGGGCAAGGTCGCGCGTAATTAAATAACAGGAGATTTCCAATAATATACTAATCGTTATAAAACATAAGGCTAATACAATTGAATATTTAAATTATAAAGGACGTTTATTTGAACGTTACATGCTAACATTTAATTTTTATAGAAATAGTTTCAGTATATTTTGCTTTAACCCCTTCGCTAGACCTATTTAAAAGTTTGAAACTTTTAGATACTAATATAAGGGAGTTTAATTTAGCACATTTATAATACACTTGATACATATAGTAAAAAGGCATTTCTAATTATTAATATATTTAAACGTATATCACATAGGTTCGACGTGTTGCCTATATTTGTATACATCCTCCATATTTACATGGTATACTTGCTGACATTTAATTTATGCGGACAGCTAACAAACCATGTACCACTAATTTTAGTTACCAACATATAATTAGACAGTGCAGATACTTAGAAATAACATTTAACGCTATACAAGTACCCAACGTTGCCTGCAACGTACACGAATATATTATACATTTCTACCAATTCTTAGCTACAGTTAGAATTCTACAGTACACACACAATTTTTAAACCGTGCACCCATCTGTTAGTTCTTAAAGCAACCATTCTTTAAATAGTGCTACCACCTGACCGTTGCTCGCTATAAAGTATATTTTGTAGTTATCATTAGCTTTAAACACCGTTCATATAATTTTGTAGTTTGTAGCGGCTCAGAAAGTAAATTTTAGCTCGTAGAGTCAAATATTCTTCAGTTTGTAAACACTGACAAGTTCATTAAATGCGTTTGTTTTACTAAATGTATTTGATTTAAATCTTATACCAGTTTGGAATTCATAAAATAAACCTTTGCATTTTTGAAACAATTAATAATACGTTGTTCTCATGCATGAGTTGAGTATGACTTAATTTAAAATATCTCGAAAATAGAAAACTCTATAGAGATTAATCAAAAGTACCTTTTTTTGTGACTAATTGTATGAGAAATAATAATAAGCTTTAATTTTTATAAAATTCAGGGTGTGCAAAAAGTATAGGTCAAAATTGTTTGATAACCCTCGTTATTCTACGCCAATGGATTATCCTATTTTGTCGAAATGAAGTGTAATAATTCGTATTAGTAAACAACTAACGTGTACCTATTTTCAAGTTAAAGTCTCTACCCTAAATGAAAATATTCTAAAAAACATTTATTTTTCAATATCACTTCATCACCATGTATAATGGAAACGGGTGGGTTTACAGGAAAATGTTATGTATCTTTTCTTGATAACTCATCAAGATCTATATTTTCCTCAATTTACGGTACTTTATTCTGAAGCACCCAGTATATTATGTAGTTCTACGTATAGCTGATTATTTATCAATTTTTTGTTTGCTCGTTGAGTATAAGGGCGCCACTCCCTTTAACATCTTCAATTAAAACCATTTTTCTTATTATTGAATTGATTTTTTAACTTTATTTAATTTTGAACGATCTCTAATGGATTGCTAGCCTTTCAAGTAATGTGTAAACATATTTAGGAAATTTTTTTAGGCCACTTCCTCGGTAAAATTCTCAACGACACTTACCTGAAAATTAATAGGAAGCTACCTCCACAACGTAAATTGTTTCTGTACTCTGGTCACGACTTCAACTTGGCATTTCTTCTTAGAAGCTTAAATTTGTTCTACCCCCATATTCCACCATTTGGTAGTTATATAATCCTGGAGGTACACAAAACAAACGCAGATTACAGTATTAAGGTAATGTTATGCAAATATTATAAACTATTCTAAACTTAGCCATTTTTAGATTTTATATGAAAATTACGAAGAACGACAACCAAAGCTGTTAATTCTGCAGAACTGTACCGAATTTTGTCCCATTGATAAATTCCGAGAACTAGTTCAACAGTATTTGGCGTTACCTGACGAGTGTTATGAATAATTGTGATAAAAGAAGTTACAAAGATGATATCAGTAATGAAGATTACATAAAACACTAACGAAATTTTTTGTTTTCGTCATTATTGCAATATTAAATATTAAATAGTATACTAATTTGTTCTTATATATATATATATATGTATTTAATAAAATATACTACTGAAAACGTTTAAAAATTGTACCTATTTAAACAAAAATCTAAAACAATTAAATAAATCTTTTTCTCTCTCTCTCTCTCTCTCATATATATATATATATATATATATATATATATATATATAATATGTGATATTATGTGATATATATGAGATTTGAACCTTGACGCTCTGAAGTACCACTCAGATATAGACTTCTAGTTCGTAAAATGATTCATGAAGGAGATGGTGAGGGCAGTTACTTGTTAAAGATATGTGAAATGATATTTAAGAAAAAATGAAGTTTTAAGATTTCAAATTGGGTGTTGGTGATTTCGTAAAGTAATTTTGAAAAGTATGTGCCAATGAAGTGAACTGCTGTTGCTTGTATATCATAAAATTTTGTTTAAATATTTAAAAGGAAACTTCACTGCCATGTGAATATGTATGTATAGCTAAGATTTGAAGTCACTTAGTACGTTTTCATTTGATTTGAGTTAGGTATAAGATGTTAAACTTTCACTTCCATTTGAATATGTACGTAAAGCCTAAAAAAATCAATTAGTATGTTTTTATTAGATTTAAGTTAGTTATAAGATGTAGAAATTTTATTTACTCTTCAGTATATAGTTGTAAGTCTATTATATCATTTGAATTTCACTTCTTGAAACTTTGTAGACATCCAACTCATCTAAAAAGAAATTATTTAGCTCTTGTTGTTAAGATTAAAATATCAAGCAAAATTTATAAATTTTCGGCCAATGACATTTGTGTATTAGTTTACTCCAAATTAGAATTTGACAAGAGCAATAAGATCTATTAATAAAAAGTTGAATCATAGAATGTTGGTTGGAAAAGAGTTGTAAAAGAGTAGGCTGGTTTAATGTTTTAAGGGGCATCTCCATAGAGATAAGGGACAGTTGTGGAAATTAAAAATTAAAAGAAACTGGTTTTGAAAAAAGACTGAAAAAAGAACTTTACAAACTATAGAACAAGAAGTATAATCTTTTTTTTAACAGTTTACGAATTGTATACCTTTTATTATTGTAATCTGCAACATAAAATTCAACGTATGTAAAATGTTTCTGTGATATTCAAAGTATAAAGGAACTGTTGATATTAAAAAGTGATAAATGCAAGAGTCCTTGTCATTGTCTTATTATTGACCATTTGACTTCTGGGAGTGTTTTTGTGTAGACAAAGGAGTTCCGAAGTGGTGCTATCAGAACGCTGGGATTGCTGAACCTTTGGTGTCGAGCACGGTGTTGATTTCACGGAGCTAAGTTTCCTGATAAGAACAACGACAATAAGTATAAGTGTCTCTAAAGGATTTTTGGCGTACCTTAAACCCTAAAATAAAAGGCGTAAATTCAGTAATACAAAATTTTAAAACATACTTATCCACAGGTATTAAGAACCCACATCTGGTGCGAATCGTCGCTGTAGGCAGTGGAGCTTCATTATTCAGCAGCAAAACGTTTCATTGGAAGTCAGGTAGTATTATTATTAACAGTGTCATAATTTAACCACTTAATCCGTTATACTCGATTGAAATCTTAAATTATTAACTAATATAAACTGTTTACTGTGCGTATTTTTCAAGTAATTGTTTACACTGTCACCTTTAGAAATTGCTTTAGTAGAATTAACTAGAGGTCATTTGACTGGCAGTGTCACATACATCTGTATATGGTTCAGAACTCACGCTGTATGCAGATATAAATTTATTCACAAAATTAACCTGAGATAAGAGTTTCATTGCTCGAGGCGCAGATTTAAAGAACCAATAGAGAAGTTAGTAAATTATTAATTAAAAAAAGGAAATTATAGGGCAATTTGGTGCATTGCTAATTTGCTCATATATTATAATTGTCAACCAAAAAAAAAGGGGGGAGGTTATATTAATATATATATATATATATATATATATATATATATATATATTGCTATGCTACTGGAATTATCGATCCCCTACGTTGGGCTGTTATATTATTTGCTATGTACTCTAAATTATTATACGCGTTCCATCATTTAAACGACCACTCTATTTACTATGTATAAACAAGATTGTAATTATCTCCGACGTTGGGCTGTCTTATTAATATTGCTATCAATTCCCTCCAGAAACTTAACTGGATTTTATCTTGAACCAACCTTGTCAACCAATAACAAAATTCGATACGTTACTGCCTTACTTGTTATCAATTTCCTATTCAACTCGTAGCTCCTCCTTGAACTATTTAAATTAATAAATTACTCCCATTGACTTTATCTTATGACCTCGACTAGCATTTATTTGAAATTATGAAATTCAGTTAATTTCGATTTTATATAATGAAACCAATATATTATGTACAGTTTTTGTAAATTATTTGAAATACACATTTCAATTAGTTAATGTTGTAAATTTCATTTATTAAACATCATATCCTTTTTACTCAAAACCCAAAGTCACCAAAAAAAACCTATTATCTTTATCAACGAAGTGTAGAACGCTCTAAACCTGTTATCATATTACACACTTTATACGTATGCAACTTCTTTTGTTGACTTTTTCACATTCATATTATATTAAGCAAATTCAATATTCAAAATAAAAAATATATAGAAAAATAAAATGTCTTATAACTAAAAAAATCTGACCTGGTCTATTTTCTTCACATCAACGCTTCCATTTGAATAAAAATTATCTTCTCCCAATTCAGGATTACATTTAAATTATTGCCATTACCCTATGGACTACCATTATTAATTTATGCACCTCAATTTATTGTCGTTTCATTTCAGACTTATTACTTCTTATCAATCAATTTCTTCAAACTTAGAATAGAATTCTTATTATCATTGTCCTCTGACTTGAAATCGTAGTTTATTTTCCCCCTCGACTTAGAAATTGTCGTTTGTTTTCCCCGGATATAGAAATTGTAGTTTCCCCCCCCCCGTACTTCGAAGCCCTATTATTTTTATGTTTTAGTTTAAAATAAATTCACCAAAATGTACTTACGTTTAATCGGCAATTATAATCTTCATATTAGCACTTTTACAATTTTTCACTTTGAATTATTATTATTACGTATCACTTTATTTCATAGCGTCGCACTAAGGCCTTTGTTGAGTTCAAAACTGACCTCGACATCACTGTACCTGCTAATATATTATTGAGTTCCCACTCCGTCAGTGGGTATGGTCTAGAGCTCGTCGCTCATTTATAGCCAATCAAATAATTACATTCAAAGTAGTTTCTGATGTAATTCTCCACGATTCCCAATAATTGTAACCTGCTTGCAGCTGTCTTCGTTATCAAGGCGGCTCCGTGGCGTAGTGGTATGTGTGTGACTACTACGTCCTAGGTCCCGGTTCGAATCCCGACACGGTCCGCTTGAAAAATGTTAGGCGAGCATTTTTCGCAAAAATACATCCTCGTTCGGATGAGAGGTAAAATGGAGGTCCCGTGTGTGAGTGTTGTCACGCACGTTAAAGATCCCTACCTTGCTTGGAACAGCAAGGATTCGGCAAAATTCAAAATTTTCCAGGTAAAAAAAAACTCGCTTCCTGGCCAATGTAGTACCTTCGGGTGGAGCATTGGAAAATCACATGTAATGTCTTCGTTATCAACATGCTGTGTTTTGATAGATCTAATTGCTTTTTCATAAACAACTGATGCAATTCGACTTTTAATTTTCATATTTACATGTTATTCACGCAATTTTTAATCTGCTTTCTTATCAAAAATGGTTACCTATGTGCACGCATTTACCTATGCTACCTGAAGCTCTATTTCTATCTCCGTATTAATCTAATTGTTTGGAACTCTTTTGAATGCGTGTCTAATTACACTTTATCGTTTACTTATAAATATACGCGTGCTTCCACTGAAAAATATCATTACTTGCTTTACCTAAATTAACTAAAACTTTATCTACAGGGTATTAAATATCTTCTATTTACCTAATGAGTGTCTTCCTGATTTCTACGCTAACTATGCGTCTTGCTATGTTTATCTGCGTCGCTTAAAACTATTTATACTTTATATACAAGGTGTTGACTGCTTACTATTTACAAACTATCTCCATTTCTCAATTCTTCACTAATTAAATGCAGTTTTCTGCTGCCTATGGTAATTTCTCATTTCTAAACGACCTTTACTATAAAGTGCACCCTTAAACAACCCCTTATCACAGCAATATATATATATATATATATGGATGTGATAAAGAGGTCACAAGAGGTGATTAAACGCCAAATTATATAAAAAGAATACCCCACCCAAAACAGATGAGTAGTAAAATTTCTCTGTATTTAATTTTTTACCCTGTATTAACATAAACGTATTCCATTAGCACATGAAACAAGATTCCCATGTAAAATAACACTTTTTAAGGACACATACCATTTAAGAACAAAGCCTATTTTAAATTCACTGATGATGTTAATTCTTTCCAACCGTGTGTAAATAATTACTCCTGAGAGGTACCATAAAGTTAGTTATTATTTTAAATAAGGCATAAAACCAAAACTCAATTTTTGAATACGTAAAAATACAAGCATTTATTTTTATCCGTTTGTAAATAATTATTCTATTCTCCTGAGAAGTACTTTTTATAACAACTTTTTATTGCATTTACTGTAGAACGCGTTTAAAAAATACCAATTTTAGAATTTATAAAGTAAAGCATATTTTTCGTTTGTAGATTCCTTATTTATTATCTAAACACGACTTTAGTTCGAAGGGAATTCATTCATTCTAACGTTTAACGACATGTAGGTTTATAGTAAAGATTTTCTTTAATTCATGTTACGGCATGCAACATACACGTTTCGAGTAATTTGTAACACAGAAGTTTTGAAACATAATTAATTGATAAAGTATAACAAATATTTATCACTAATATAAATAATCTTATTACAATACATTTTACATACTGATATTTCTACGTCAACATTGATTATAAATGGAGATTTGAAGTGTAACCGGAAAGTATTCAATAACGTTAATTACAATGGAAATGACATTTTTATAAATGCTACTTTCTCGAATTTACAAGATTAAAGAAGAAAAATTACGCCAACTAATAAGAACTTTCGTATAAACTAATTAAAAAATAAACGTTTATTCAAAGAAACCGTACCAATTTTTTAAATGTCGTAAAATTGATAAGAATTATTTATAGGTTTCGCATTACTTTAGGTAAGACTGCGACGTAACGCTCAACTCGTTGCGTTGGACAAAGATATACAGCGATTCAGCTGCGGCGATTTGACACTAATTAGGCTATTAACCGTGTGGAATTCTCAAAAATGTGACTTCAATAGGGTGTGTTATGTTCCAAACGAAACCCGCGAAATCTAGAATGGAGATAATTTTATATATTAACAAAAGCAATAGATATTAATATTGATTCATCCATAAAGTCTAAATATGTTACTCTGAGAAAAATTGTTTTATTAAGTATGCAGTATCCGTACAGTATTTAATATTAAAGATGTAATTGTGAATAAAGATGTAATTTTGAAAACGCAACTCTGCATCATGGAACGTAATTATTTTAAAACATTACGAGAATTGAATAATCTTCAACGCAAATAGTTTTGATACAAAAGCTACTTGAAATTAATTATTTGAAATGAAGATGCAGTTTGGTAACTAATGTTCTAAATGAAGATTTTAAATAATATTAGCAATCTTGTGAGCTGAGTTTTTGACATCAATTTAAAATGGAAGCAGGAGGTATTTAATAATACGAATTGGATAAGAACTTTTTGATTTTTCAAGTATAATTTTCAAAGCCTTTTGTATTTGAGTATTTGTGATTTGAATTTAATATGAAGAATTAATTCCTGACTGTGTACACGAAATTTTTTAATAAAATCCAAAAGAGGTATTCTCGTGTAAAATAATATAATATTTTAAAAATCTTTATAAAATTGCAGCAAAGCGCTTTTGGTGTTAGCCAGCCGTAAAATTAATATTCCATCAGACTATTACATTAAATATAGGACATTTTGAGTATAAAACTGATATCACATCAATAAAGACTAGTTAAATAATTGATTGTTTTAATAAATATGGCTTACATCTTGTTTACGTCGTTGATGAAGTCGAAAAGCTTTTTGATTTATTATTAATAACAGGAATAGTAATATTATTATACGGCGTACAACTAGGTTTTAATAATCGGTAGGCATGAGTCTGTTGGCTCCGTGGATCAGACATGTTCTTGCATGACAGCTCATCCCAAGATCCCGTTTGAAAAATGTTACGCGAGCATTTTTCACACAAATAGCTCTCGATCGAATGAGAGGTAAAATGTAGTGTGTTGCGTGTGCGAGTGTACGCTCGCGTGTGTTTTGTCACCACGTTATAAATCCCTATCTTGCTTGGAACAGCAAGCGTTCGGCAAAATTCAAAATTTCCAGGTAAAAGCTCGCTTCCTGATCAATGTAGTTGGTTTGCGTGTGAATATTAAACCCAAAGTCCTGAGTTTGATTCCCCACAGGAACCGCTTGAAAAATGTTGAACATTCTTCACAAGAATACGCCTTCGTTCGGATGAAAGGTAAAATGTAGGTCATGTAACTGAAGGTCGTCACGCCCTTGGAATAGTAAGGGCTCTGCAAAATTCAAAATTTTTATATAAAAAACATTCTCTTTGGCCAATGTAGTACCTTCGGGCGGAGCATTGGAAAACGACATGTAAAAACGTATGATAGCGGTCGCGTGAGACTAGTGATCCCAAGGTTTAGAGTTCCATTCCCGACACGGACAGCTTGATAAATTTTAGGTGGGAATTTGTCACAAAAATACGTCCTCGTTGGGATGAGAGGTAAAATCTAGGCCCCGTGTGCGAGTGCTGTCACGCATGTTAAAGATCCCTTCTTTGCTCATAATAGCAAGGATTAGGCAACATTCAAAATTTCGAGGTTACAAATCTTCGTTTCCTGACCAATGTAGTACCTTTGGGCGGAGCATTAAAAAATCAAATATAGGGGTTTATCTCGACCAAATCCAACTTGTGTCCCACCACACGCTAGCACTTCTTAACGTGATCACATATTCAACCAGTTCGTTGAAAATATCGGATAACCCTCGACAACGAACGTATCTCAACTGTAAAACTTATAATAACTAACTATAGAAACTCGGACGGCAGAAAAATATACGAAAATAATTTGTTACTAAGGACTGAAACTTTCCTAAATAGATCTTTATTTTTTCTCACAAAAGTCGTGCAGAAGATGTAGTTTTATCCGTATTAACACAACTGACTTTTGAAGACTTCCACACTAGCTCTGAACTCTATCTTCAGCGGTTTAGAGAGACTATGAGGGGGGTCGTTAAATAAATACGGATGGGTAGGGCGCCACTGTACTTAGGTAGGGTGTAAAAACAAGAAATATCGCTAAGAAAAATACAGAAACCTCAACGAATATATTTTTATATTGGAATACAAGATTTTGTATTTTTAGATGGTACTACGTTTATCCTGAAATAAAATAAAGTAAATAAAATAATATTAGAGACAGCAGTTTTCGCCTCAAAATAAAAAATCGATAAATTAGACAAATTTTGTGCATCTATGGTATTTTTCTTTTGTGTGTTAGTGCATGGACACTCTACTTATTAAATTTATGCACTTCTGGTTTGTATATATATATATATATTACTCATATTTAGACCAGGGTAGAAAATTAAATAATCAAATCAAATAATTTTAATTACCGTGTATAAGGAATTTCATTAAATAATACGCTTTATTAAAACCTTGAAGCATAAATAAACTCGGTCGTTTCAGTAAAAATAAGAAATTTAAATTATCTATAAGACGCTTTACATCAAAAGAAGCAGTATTGAAAAGCGCAGTGGATAATTTAATTATTCCTAAACAAATGGAAATTACGTGCAAAGTTTATATTAATTAACCCTATTTTAAGTAACCGGTAGTAAAACAAAGTGTACATATAATAATTAATATCTAGTTGGAGTTAATTGAACCATTATTAATAATAAGCATAAAACTTGTAAAAACCCAATAAAACGCAAATCGTAGAAGGGTATTTAAAATGTTACGTTTGAAAACACCTGCGTGTTTTTAAAAGGCAATTTCAAGTTAATTTGTTTGGATAAACATGTTGATTCTAAGGATATTGGAAACGATCAGATGCTTTAGCAGGAAATACAGAACACCTGCGTATTTTTAAAAAGCTCATTCTGCGTAAATTTGGCAAATAATTAATGTTTCAAAGAATCTTGGAGAAACCGGGACTTAGTATTTACGAGAATGTGCGATACGGGTTTATTAAACCCAGATAACAGTCCGCGTGGACTAAAATATAATCGATAATAAAGAATATAAATTTGCACCAATACGAACAGGTTAGAAAAGGAAAAGAAAATGCGTCAAGCAAAGACACATATTGTAGAAGGGCGGGATTTAAGCAACGTCAAGGGGTTGCGATTGGTTAAAAATAGGATGCATATATCAGAGGTAGAACAACAATTTCTGTATAAAAGTAATTAGTTTTTCTCGGACAACTTTGCGGGCCGTGTTGAAATTTTCTGAGATCTCAATGGGGTGAGGACTAAATTCATAAAAATCGACGTGCAGGCTACAGACTGGGAACGTAGAATGAGGAATTCGTTGGAATTACCCGTTTTAGGGAACAAAGCGACGTGTCGGCTATTCGCTATATATACAGGCGGGAATATGTGTTTCTCTCTTAGACTCTTAGACTTTCGACGATTCGATGCGTTAAAAGCTCGTGCATCCGCGACTTGATATTAAACAGTGCATTTTAGTTTGATTAAATAATTTAAAGTGTGCTAGTATATTTTAGTGACTCAAAATAGTTGGTTATTTTACGTGCTAACATGAATGTACTTCAGTGCACTTAGATACAAGGTAATAAAAGTTTATTATCACGGTACCAATTAGTAAAATTTACAACGACAAATGTATACCCAAAAGTAGGCAGTTTTGGCGTATATTGGTAATATTGGTAAAGGAAGTATGAATTTCTTTGCTATTTTGCGGGGTGTTAATGACTAAATGGTTCGTAAATGTGTCTGCATCCACTGAACCAGAGGCAGATATACACAGATGAGTTCCGGAAAAGCCTAGAAACAACTTTAAATTAATGGTGATGGAGAACATTTTAAAGCGTTGACAACTTGAAGCTGTAAATAGAATCCGGTTGGAATGGTGTGATTTACAAAAGGGACGATTACACTGAAGCTACGAGGACAATAACCTTCAGGTAAATTGTACTATTTTGTTTGACATTTTTGTGTGTATTGAATGACTTTATAATTGATTTACTTTAAATGGACATTAGTGGAATTTTTCTAACCATAAAATTTAATTTTAAGATGAAATTTGCTTGTTTAAGTAAAAAGGGTATTTTGTTTTGATGTTCGGGAATAGGATGAAACTTTGGGTAGGTCTTTGAGCTCAATTAGACAAACCTGGTTAATTAACGTAAAGGGTGGTAGATGCTCCTTTATACTCAGACTCCGGTCTGCTTATCTTGTTATATTAATTAGTAGGCATTCAACAAGGACTTTAATTTTGGATGCACAGTAAAATGATAATAAAATTAATCCGGAAATTCTTTTAAAACTGAATTTTATGTTCAAATTTAATTTGAAAATTTAATGTATTCTGAATATTGATGTAAATAGAGTTAACGTTGATGTTTGTGGTAGGAATGTGTTGTTTAATTTTTATGATTGAGAATGGAAGTTATCTAGAAGAGCAGCCGAGGCGATTAACAGAAGGAATCAACGGACCAGGTAATTTAAAAGGTTTCACAGCATTCTTGACGCCCAAACTGTGGGGCTCGAATGTTTTTTTAAAGGGCCAGTACCTAGAGATATGAGAGGTTTCACAGCATTCTTGGCGCCCAACGTGGGGCTCGAGTTCCAAATAAAATTTTGTTATTTTATTCCAGGAAACTGGCGATCTGAGAGAGAGTTTCTGTTTGTGGATAAATTTAAAAGTATTTTAGAGTGTGTAGAGTGATTAGAACGTATGCAGAGAAAGGAGTGGTTAAGGAGTCAAGGAGGAAATTGGAAGTGACGATAGTGCATTGTGTGAGAAAATTTCGAAAATGGAAGAAGCTGGAGGCAGTAGAGATCAGTCGAGGACGGAATCAGGGATCAAGGAAACGAGTTAATGATGAGAATGTTAGAGGAAATGCGATTAGCTAGGGAAGAATCCAATAGAAAATTAGAACTGCTAAGCGATGAAGCTAATAGAGCGAGGGAGGAGTCCAACCAAAATTAGAGCAGATAAGCGGGAAAATTGAACAAAATACTAAAGAATTTACAGAATTTAAAGATAGTCTTACCGTGAAACTGGGGAAGTAGAAAATAGGGTTGAAAAAATGAGCATGATATTACAGGTCTTCGACAGGAAATGGGACATTTAAGGTCCGAAGTACGCATTTTCTGTGAAGAAGAAATAAACGTAAAATGACTGAA
Source organism: Platerodrilus igneus (assembly GCA_036346225.1). Taxonomy (NCBI): domain Eukaryota; kingdom Metazoa; phylum Arthropoda; class Insecta; order Coleoptera; family Lycidae; genus Platerodrilus; species Platerodrilus igneus. Next base: position 1,653,052 of record JARFIW010000791.1, read on the forward strand.
GTAACGGACTCATGTAGGGATCAGTTAGGCAGGGTAGAACGTGAAGTTAGTAGTATTAAATACAACATGTCAAATTTAACGGGGATGGTCCCAGATTTTCTACAGGTGGAGTATCATTGGACCAACACATGAAGTTTTATGGCGATAACAGGGTAAATCCACAAATTTTATTAATAGTGTAAGAAATCTAGTGGGAAATTTATTTGACGAACAGACTAAACTAAATACGATAAAGGCTTTATTAAAGGACAATGCGGAGGCATGGTACAATTTAGTAGGACAGGACATAGACACGTATCAGGACTTTGAAAACAAATTTTTACAACATTACTGGAGTGATCACAAACAGGATCAGATTAGGGACGACTTGATTACAGGAAAATTTAAGGGAGAGTTTGCAGGTTCTAGGGAGCAATATGCCATCCGCAAGTACAGTGTGGCCAAACAACTGAATCCACCATTGACGGACAGACAGATTATCAAGTACCTATCACGACATTTTGAACAGGAAATTAGACAACACGTGGCCTTACAAAACATCACAGAACGGGAGACATTTTTAGAGTATTTGCAGAGATATGACGATGTATGTGTAGGACGGACAAGAGAGATACGAGAACGAAACGTTAACACAGTTAGGTTTGACAACAGGACACCGAATTATCCGAGACGGCCTGACTACAACAGAAATTTTCGACCGAATTGGGAACGACGAGGACAGGAATACAGGAGCAATAGTGCGACTAGGGGACCGACGCCAAGACCTAGTTACACGAGACAGAACAGTTTACCGGAAGTAAACAGGACTGTGACCAGCACGCCGAATAGAGATAGGGACACGGATATTAACACGAGTAGGACGTACGCACAGGTTGTAGAAGGACAACCAGGACCAAGCACGGAAAACAGGATGAGACAGGATTTTTAGAACGCGACAGACCACTAGATTTCTGTGTAAATGTATACGAACATCCACGTGAATTTTTCAAAATTGAGGAGGAAGTAGAGCCAGAAACTGAGGAAAAATTATGTTTGCCAATTATTAATTTAGAAATTTTGAAAATAATGTAGAAGTATTACTTGATACAGGGGCAGAGGCGAGTTTAATATCGGAGGAATTCGTCAGCAAAATTAGGGATAAGGTTTGTGATAGAATTATGCCTATAAAACGTAGCCATTTAGTAGCTCAAATAAAAAGAAGTTTGCTGTAGTAAATAGTGTTGTGGTGCTTAGGATAGATATAGGAGGTTTAAGCTGTGAACAGGAGTTTGTAATTGTACCTGGACTGAAGTTTCAGAGCATTTTAGGTGTTGACTGTATGATGAAGTTAGGGGTTTTGATAGATATGGAAAGGAAGGTAGTAAGGATTAAGGATAGGGTAGTGCCATGGAAGGGCAGTTATGAAGTCACAGAGGATGACACGGGGTTTAGTATTAATGTAGTAGAGGTAGAGGATGATGAAGGTAAACAGATCAACACGATAAGATGTCCAGAGGATAGGAAAGTAGAGGTTCAAGCTTTAATACAAAAACATGCAGAAGTAGTGGGGTAGAAGCAGCATATCAGGAGCAGGTGAAGACGAAATTAAGTAAAGATGGCAAGTTTGTTTTTAATCAAGTAGATTTAAGGGATTCATTCTGGCGGATTCCATTACACAAGCATTCTAGCAGGTACAGAGGATTTTCCGTAGAGGGAAAATTTGATAATTGTAAAGTAGTATCGTTTGGTTTGTCGGCAGAAAGGAAACAAGAATAAATGAGAAACAGACAAGTGTAGGGACTGAAGAAGAAGTGATATTTAAGAGTCAGGATAAGAGTGATGATAAGTTTATTGTATGTGAGATAATAGAGATGTTAAGTATAGATATAGAAGGGGGAGAGATAGGGATGAAGAGTATTAGGTTGGTGAGAAGAAAGACTTGGAGGGTCAAGAAGAGAGTTAGATTTAAATAGGATAGGGATAGCATAGGTGTATATAAAAGAGTAGAAGTAAGTGGTTATAGAAAATAAAGCTAGATATAGGACACATATGGGAGATAATTAGGAATAGGTTTAGGATGAGGATAAAGAGTAAATGTAGGAAGAAAATAAGATAGGTTAAGTATAGATATTTTATATAAGATTAGTGGAGAGTTAGGAATAGAGTAAGAGTAGGATAGGCATATAGGATTAGGTAGGGGGAAGTAAAGTATAGTGAAGAGTAGTTAAAAGTTAGGAATAGGATAGGTATATAGGATGTATATAGGATTAGATGGATAAGTAGGATGAAGTTAGGGATAATTTCAGTTTATAGAAGTAGGTGAGAGTTAGGAATAGGATAGGGATAGAGGTAGGTGTAAATATTTTTTTTTCGATTGGAGACAAAGTAGGTAAGTTAGATAGATAAGGATAGAGAGAGATAGGCAAAATTTTGTAAAGATTTTTTGGCAGTCTAAATATTTGATATTTGCATTCAAATAAGTGGGATTATTTGTATTCAAATAGGGGGAAAATACTCATATTTAGACCAGGGTAGAAAATTAAATAATCAAATCAAATAATTTTAATTACCGTGTATAAGGAATTTCATTAAATAATACGCTTTATTAAAACCTTGAAGCATAAATAAACTCGGTCGTTTCAGTAAAAATAAGAAATTTAAATTATCTATAAGACGCTTTACATCAAAAGAAGCAGTATTGAAAAGCGCAGTGGATAATTTAATTATTCCTAAACAAATGGAAATTACGTGCAAAGTTTATATTAATTAACCCTATTTTAAGTAACCGGTAGTAAAACAAAGTGTACATATAATAATTAATATCTAGTTGGAGTTAATTGAACCATTATTAATAATAAGCATAAAACTTGTAAAACCCAATAAAACGCAAATCGTAGAAGGGTATTTAAAATGTTACGTTTGAAAACACCTGCGTGTTTTAAAAGGCAATTTCAAGTTAATTTGTTTGGATAAACATGTTGATTCTAAGGATATTGGAAACGATCAGATGCTTTAGCAGGAAATACAGAACACCTGCGTATTTTTAAAAAGCTCATTCTGCGTAAATTTGGCAAATAATTAATGTTTCAAAGAATCTTGGAGAAACCGGGACTTAGTATTTACGAGAATGTGCGATACGGGTTTATTAAACCCAGATAACAGTCCGCGTGGACTAAAATATAATCGATAATAAAGAATATAAATTTGCACCAATACGAACAGGTTAGAAAAGGAAAAAGAAAATGCGTCAAGCAAAGACACATATTGTAGAAGGGCGGGATTTAAGCAACGTCAAGGGGTTGCGATTGGTTAAAAATAGGATGCATATATCAGAGGTAGAACAACAATTTCTGTATAAAAGTAATTAGTTTTTCTCGGACAACTTTGCGGGCCGTGTTGAAATTTTCTGAGATCTCAATGGGGTGAGGACTAAACTCATAAAAATCGACGTGCAGGCTACAGACTGGGAACGTAGAATGAGGAATTCGTTGGAATTACCCGTTTTAGGGAACAAAGCGACGTGTCGGCTATTCGCTATATATACAGGCGGGAATATGTGTTTCTCTCTTAGACTCTTAGACTTTCGACGATTCGATGCGTTAAAAGCTCGTGCATCCGCGACTTGATATTAAACAGTGCATTTTAGTTTGATTAAATAATTTAAAGTGTGCTAGTATATTTTAGTGACTCAAAATAGTTGGTTATTTTACGTGCTAACATGAATGTACTTCAGTGCACTTAGATACAAGGTAATAAAAGTTTATTATCACGGTACCAATTAGTAAAATTTACAACGACAAATGTATACCCAAAAGTAGGCAGTTTTGGCGTATATTGGTAATATTGGTAAAAGGAAGTATGAATTTCTTTGCTATTTTGCGGGGTGTTAATGACTAAATGGTTCGTAAATGTGTCTGCATCCACTGAACCAGAGGCAGATATACACAGATGAGTTCCGGAAAAGCCTAGAAACAACTTTAAATTAATGGTGATGGAGAACATTTTTAAAGCGTTGACAACTTGAAGCTGTAAATAGAATCCGGTTGGAATGGTGTGATTTACAAAAGGGACGATTACACTGAAGCTACGAGGACAATAACCTTCAGGTAAATTGTACTATTTTGTTTGACATTTTTGTGTGTATTGAATGACTTTATAATTGATTTACTTTAAATGGACATTAGTGGAATTTTTCTAACCATAAAAATTTAATTTTAAGATGAAATTTGCTTGTTTAAGTAAAAGGGGTATTTTGTTTTGATGTTCGGGAATAGGATGAAACTTTGGGTAGGTCTTTGAGCTCAATTAGACAAACCTGGTTAATTAACGTAAAGGGTGGTAGATGCTCCTTTATACTCAGACTCCGGTCTGCTTATCTTGTTATATTAATTAGTAGGCATTCAACAAGGACTTTAATTTTGGATGCACAGTAAAATGATAATAAAATTAATCCGGAAATTCTTTTTAAAACTGAATTTTATGTTCAAATTTAATTTGAAAATTTAATGTATTCTGAATATTGATGTAAATAGAGTTAACGTTGATGTTTGTGGTAGGAATGTGTTGTTTAATTTTTATGATTGAGAATGGAAGTTATCTAGAAGAGCAGCCGAGGCGATTAACAGAAGGAATCAACGGACCAGGTAATTTAAAAGGTTTCACAGCATTCTTGACGCCCAAACTGTGGGGCTCGAATGTTTTTTTTTAAAGGGCCAGTACCTAGAGATATGAGAGGTTTCACAGCAATATATATATATATATATACAATTCATAGAATTCAAAGAATTCAAAGTATGGATAGGATAAACACTATTTCTTAAGCGCTTCTATGAGTGTAATTAACCTTTTCTAAGTTTATGAAGAAATCAAAGCTCGTAAATATCAACACATATATTAACTGAAAAATATTTCTGATTTATTTTGACAAATATTTACTATAAATTTTCTGAATGTTCCATTAATTTTGTGTATTTATATTACTAATCTTGGTCATTTAAAAAGAAGGCCTCTAAAGCAAATAGGCACTATAAATATCATTAACACAATTATGAGCTTTTTTGTCATCTTTTCAGTACTGACTAAACGACTCACAGGTTTACAAAATCAGTTTTGTAATAAGATCTTTTAAATTAGTAAACTTAAACTTTGTTAAATAGTTGTCATGAGTAAACAAGTACACGACTATATTATTAATAATGCAAATTCATAGAGATTTTGTTAGATAAACAATTTTATAAAGCATAATTTTAATCTAAAGCAAAGTTTGAAAATTTAAATTAATAATTAAATATTATCATTAAGATGTTAGTTTTCATGCGTTCAAACTACCAAGGTTACGGTTTATACATGACGTTAAACGTCGAACAGGTGATTGCCTCAACAAACGGAAATCACTTACCGACCTCGAACTTAGGGCATGGCTGCTTACAAACCAATTAGCAAACAAGCTCGACCCACATGTGGACTTCCAACATTGAACTAACACATGAAAAAGCAGTTGTCTACATTGTTATAACAACGCCACGTAAACTAGAACCATATTGTAAGTTTCCAATGCGTAAACGTTTTATACGCAAATAAATTAACTTCTTCTTATAACTATTAATCAGTTCTTAATTGCTGTTTCTGAATTAAAACAAAGATTCCATGTTAAAACATGAGGAACGTACATATCTTATACGCAGTAAAATTAACAGTTTTGTACAACGATTATTGCTTCAGTTCTTAAGTGTTGTTTCTGAATTAAAACAAAGCTTCCATGTTAAAACATGAGGAACGTATATATCTTATACGCAGTAAAATTAACAGTTTTCTGCAACGATTATTGCTTTAGTTCTTAAGTGTTGCGCTAAGGAAAGCCAAATAAAGATTAGTTTAAATTATTTAGAAATAGAAATTACAAACCATGATGAGTTTCTAAACCTACAGATCGATGGATTGCTTGAAACTAAATTGCAACTCGCAAGTTAGCCTTGGATATCAATTTTGCCATGTTGACGTTAGAATGATAAAGGGCCGACTGGTTCGGCTTGACGACAACAACCTCATCAATCATCATGCGCAAAATCACGCTATTTGATATTACCTTGAAGATACTTTATGGAAATTTCTTAATAGCTTATTCGAGTTTTAGCATAGTTTTAAAGTACAAACTGGCACATTTATGACTATGCGCGTTATTTAGTAGATAATTAGAATAAAGAAGAGCAATAATTGGGGTGTTTCGAAATTATGATACCTTGTTATAACTTTGTATTAATTGTAGATGTACGATTCATACTGAATTATAAAGATAAATTTAAAAATTTTTATAACACAACACATAATTTTTATGCGTTATTTTAGAAGAGGGAAACCAACTGTTACAGGATCTCCTAAAATTAATCAAAAGAAGTAATACATGAACTTATCAACTTTAAATAAATTTAATGTAATCTAAAACGAATTAAATTGAATGTGTTATTTCAATACAAAACACACCATAAATAAGAGAAATGATCATATATACTATAGGCCTTCTTGTATTTCGCAATACATCCTTAAAATAATGTTCTTATTTAATTCACCACCAAATTGCTATTTGCTAACATAATCATTCCATAGCCGCTTAGTATACAGTATATATAAAATTATAGATTACAGTTTCTACTAGTATTAATCACAATCATGCGCATGAGGTAAATACACATTCACAAGCTTTTTAAATTCTTCTATTGGACAAATTTCCTCACAATTTGGTAGCTTTAAAACCTGCGGGTATGTTTTTGATAACTCGTAGTTTTGATATAAAATCTAAAATGAACAGATAGCATGAGTGATCTAAAATCTTACAATTTGTCCCAACCTTAAAACCATAGATTCCTTTAACTTTATGCAGTTCTAAGGTTAGATAGGAACCAAATGGTGGAAAATGAGGGTTGAACAAGCCGAGTGCTCTCAAAACATAGGCTATATTGAAATCATGCCCAGAATATAAAAATATCTTTCGTTGATTCGGAAGCAAGGATTGAATTTTTCGATTACAGCCATCCAAAATCTTCTTTATTATGTACCCTGCAAATTAAGCAAGTTAGCTATAATACTTTTAAAAAATTGTAATTACTTAAGTTAAAAATGAAAATTAGAAAGTTCATTTAAATATCAGACTGCCTGCTACGCCTGAGAGAATATTTTCGAAATGTATAGATAAGTTTTTAGGATTAGGGGTATGGAATGGAAGCCTCGTTTCCTTATTTTACAAATATCAAATTATCACAACATCTAAAATGCTGTCAAAAGTTTGCACTACTATTGTTATAATTATTGTTATTTTGTTTTTTCGTCTCAGATAGTTTTTTCTGGTAAGAGAAGCACGTGGGCTACTGTCAGTCGTACCTTCTCTTTATCTGTGCATATTATTAGACATATATAAATTTTCTAGTGATTGTACATGTGTCGAATTTGTTACGTCCACTTTCCGACGGCGTACTAAACCTTACGCCACTTTATTTCATAATTCATTTGCATAGATTCTGCCTTTGATACTCATACACCATCCTATATATTAGATATTCCTACAATAAGTACGCTTTACTACAATTTCATTTAAACCTATTTGCCGCAAAATGGAAAGTTCTTCTATAATTTAAATAATCGGTACCTTGTTTTAAGTATCCATCGGCTTGATACATATGACGATAGAGTGGTGATTACTTCTTATTATACCCAAACTTAAAGACGCTTTGAAATAATGCATCACCCTTCTTTGATAAAGTTTGTTTTGAGTTTATGTTAACACCTGTGTTTGATAACGCTAGGATTGAATTTTAATTCTTGCTATAAAACGAATTCAATTCATTCTTTCTATATACGACCAAGAATATGTATCGTTTCATTATCTACGGAATTTCGTGCACACCATTGTGTGGAAAGTGCTTTCAGTTTTAAAAATGTACTTTTTGTCGTAAATGATCTAATCTTGAATCATACTTGTTATAGCTTCCTCCGGCGGACATGACCGCCCATTACATTGACCCCTGATTGACGAAGTAGTTACCGCTTCTTTTGTAAGAAGAATGAGCGGATGGCGTTGTACCGGGTCCATCTGTTTCTCTTTGTCTTTGGAGAGGGTGTGACTAATCCAGTAACGTGGACGCGCGGGTGAGTGTTTCTTCACTACTTACGTGTATGAGTCTTATATAATTGCCAACACCTCTAATGATTCTGATGTCACTGTATAAAGAAGGAATTTTCCAGGTGTTAATTGGACGTATCCCATTTGTTACTGGTGTGACTGAAGAGTATGATATATTCAAGTAGGAATTCCTTTCACGTTACTATTTGTACCTATGCTATTTAACCGATAGGAGAAAGAAATTGCTGACGTACTGTTATTATACATATATGTATTTACTTATATACTATATATATATATATATATATATATATATATATATATATATATACTTAGATACTGTCGAGACTCGAATCCGTTTTGACTGTCAATTGGAGTGGGGGAAAACGTTTTCACTTAGCTCAAGGTTACCGGACAATAATTGTAAACATTTTACATATTGCAAAATTGTAAATTGTAAATATTTTCTCGGTGGGTAGCATAGTTTGGTAAAACCGTTAATTTAAATGCAGTTTATGCCAATAAACCGTTTTTTTGTCGTAACTTAATGTTTTGATTTCTATTGTAGGTCGTACTGAACAAACAATTTCTTTACTTGTAAAATCCCGCCTACTAGCCGATTGAGCCCGTTCGTTCTTTCCTTGTCCCTTCCGCTTACGTCTAGGTACTTAGCAGAGTATGACTGGTTTTTGTAGATGTGTAAATGTGTTTGAAGTAGTTGTAGCTTTTGTATGTATTGGTATTTGATAATATGCTTGATAATATAATCGGTATTTTTTCTACTTTACCTTAGTGCCACATGTCTTTTGCTTTTTTTACTATTTTTTCTGCTGTCTTCTTCTGTATATTGGGTGTATTTGAAATAAATTTTTCTATTAGTTGTGTGATTTTCTTTTTATTTGTAGATGAGTGTAATGTCTGGTTTGTTGTGTGATGTTGCTTTATCGGTTATTATGCTTATGTTCCAGTATTTCTTGTATTCTGTGTTTTCAAGTATATTTTGCGGTGTGTATTTGTATATTTGTAACATACTGTTTTAGTACAGTCGGTTATGTAGAAATAACACTCTATTATTTCTCAAATTGGTTTATTTTCTAGTTTAATTTTAGCGTCCCAATTATTAGGATAACGGTTTTGTAGCATAAATATGTCTGCAATTTTAAACGGCTTCAAAAGCTCCGTTCCGAAGTAGCCAGAGCAGGGTTCTTGGAAAATATAATCCAAAGATTTAATTAACATTCCCAAGGTACGAAGCTTTACTTGGAAGGCACTTAACGTGTCAGATTAGTAGTATCTACTAATAGATGTCAATCAAGTAGCTAAGACCCTAGTTATGTATAAAGCAGCCCGAGGTGTCTGAATAATTTTCAATTAGTTTGGGTACTTAACTAAAATTATAGTTTCGGAGTTTTCTTGTGAGGAGATTTTGGTTATCCTAAAGCAATTGTTAGTTTTAATTAACTTTTAAGATTTATGACAGGCGTAACCTTTTCGATTATGAGAGCTAAACTGGACTGGGTATTTTTCAATTAACTTAAAGGTATATAAGGAGTTCAGCGTGGGATGGAAAGGGCTTTTTTTATTTTGATACTTCCGACAGACAGGTTGTTTATTTCGGTACTTCTGAAAGTAAAGTGATGTGTTTTTTATTTTATTCTGAGTAAGTACTTTCCCAGTTACTAAAACAGAGTGTATGGTATTTTTTTAAATAATAAACTCAAGGGTTGTGTTATGAATTATGTATCCGTAATTGTTTAAATTGTGCCGACGTTCTGTAAAAATACCGACGTTCAGATTAAAGCTCTGAGCTTGGACTTAAGTTGAATGCGTTGAAATTTTATTCTCTGTGTACTTATTTGGGGCAGACAGGGAGGCTTCAGCAGGGTACACCGCTTCATTGTTCTTTCGACGGTCGCCTGGGGGCTCATGCAATAGCTTAGCAGCGAAACCTACCTGATTACGCAATTTTCCGGTCGGGTATAGTAGTAAAGGACCCCCGTAGTGATAATCTTTGTTGTACTTGAACGAGTTCCGTTACAGTAATAGTTGACCGGTAAAAAGGTCGTTTCATGTTCCGTTAGTTGGAGACACCCTTGTTAACTAAGAGCGTGGGTCACAGTAGGTAGCTTTATTAGAATACTGTATATATAATTAATTATTATATTTGGGTGTTTGAGCCCGAAATTGTTTCTTATATCCTTAAAAAGTAGACTAGTCCTAAGGAATTTAGACAGTAATTTTGTTTAGTCATATAGTGTTTAGCTAGCCGGGGACTATAAAGCTCCACAGTAGTGCAGTGTTAAAATTTTCTGCGTGCGTATTTGTGACAATCTTTTTCATTCTCTAGATTCAAACTGCAACGAGTGATAATACCTTGATAAGGTCCGTAAGCCTTCCCCTCCCTTACTGTGGCGCCCCATTGTATATAACGGCAAATATTGTATATATTTTGTACTCATATGTCATTAGGTTAAGGTTTAATTAGTTGTACAGTTAATAAAACAATCTAAATTTATATCTTAGTGTGCTGTAGCTTAATGAACCTCGCCCTCTCACCGACTGTAGCAAGCTTGCGAGGCAATGTTCCGAAACGTTTGGGTACTTTAGGTTTAGGGGTCATGCCCTATTATTTTATTGTTAATTTGATACCCTCACAAGGCAGGAATGTATAAATAGTTACATATTGTTTATATTCTTTTGTGAATTTGTGTCACAGGGTTAGTTGTTGGTGTATTACTTTTGCCGCGTTGTCATGTCGTTCGAAGTATTCCGTATTGCTAGTCTTGCACATGTGCTTGTGATGTGTTCACATAGTCTACATTTGTATGTTGTTGTGTTGGGGTCTTTGAGAATGCGTTTACTGTAATAGTATGTGTTGATTGTCTGGTCTTGTATCGCTAGCATGAATCCCTTTGTTTCCCTGAATATACTGTCTTTCTTGAGCCATATATTTGATGCTTCTTAATCTATATGCGGTTGTGCAAGGTAGTGTAGATGTTTTTCGTATAGTGTTTTTTCTTCTAGTTTTCTTGCATTGTGTGTTGTTGTGATTTATTCTATGGGATTGAAACTACTGTTGTTTAGTTGTAATAGTGTGGTGACGGCTCCGTGGCTCAGTTGATATGCGTTTTTAATGATACAACAAGTGAAGATAGTTGCAGTGCGAATTCCACCTTTCTAGCTAACGAATCCAGAATTATGGTTTTGCCAATTAGAACACAGCTTTAAAATTAGTGATATTACACAGGACGCTACAAAATACCCGAACATAATATCCAAAGCAGATCAAGAGTCGCAGAACAAGTCTGGGTCATCACAAATAAACCGATCGTGACCGACACATACACGAAAATCAAAGCCGAGTTAATTAAAAGGATAAGCTCGTTGCACATACAGCAAACTTGGACGGTGTTTTAGCATGAAACGTTAGGCGACAGAAAACCGTCACAATTCTTGAGGGGCCTACAACAACAGGGCGAAGCAATCGAGACAGATACACCGTGAAAGTCAATCTAGTAAGCCGCTTGTCAGTATAAATGCGAGCAATCCTAGCTACTCAACCATCAGCAATCCTGGAGGATATTGCACATTTATTAGATGCCATGTAGAAGCGCAATCTGCACATCACGGATAAAAGCTTGGAAAAATTTATACACGAAGTATCCGCACTCAAAGTCCAGCACCAGCAAACACAACGCGCTATAAGTAAACAGCGCAACGAAAATCCATCTAAACCCTGTTTCAAACACAGTAACGTAGCCAAAGCGCAAAACGCCAGCAACAGCCCAAAGATTTACGCTGGTTCCGCTACAAATTCGGAGCCAAAGCATGCAAGTGTACACAGCCTTGCAATTTGACGGCCCAAGTAAACGCCAAACGACCATTCCTTTATTCATTCATCATCACCGATGTCAAGAAACCCGATATTGAATGGGTTTCCTCACACACTATGAATACCTGCTAGCGCAAAAATAGGAAGAGACAAAACTTTTAACCAAAAGCCAATCCGCCAGTAATAAACATTATGCGATATCAACTACGGTATCCGGTACAAACTACCACAAACTACTAACCAAATACCCGGACATATCCCGTCCGAAGGGTCTTCTCACGCAAGTAAAGCATAGTACCGAAAATTACATCCTAGCAGCCCAAGGACTACCAGTATACAGTCGCCCATGCAGATTGGCGCCTGACAAACTTAAAATAGCCAAAAATAAATTCACTACGATGGTCCAGTTAGGAACAACAAGGCCATCCAAATCACCATGGGCTTTACATTTGGTTACCAAACACAACAAGGGGTGGCGACCCTGTGAAAACTACAAGGCTTTAAGCGCTCGCACAATTTTTGATAGGTATCCTATCTCGTTTGTAGAAGATTTTACACAAAAACAGCAAAGCAGACCATTTTTCTATAATTGATCTTGACAAAACTAATCGTCAAATACCCGAGCCGAAAAAGTCATAGAAAAGACATCCATAACAACGCCTTTTGAGATATTTCTATACATGACTTTGGATTATGAAACGCCATAAAAACTTTTGATTGATTAATGAACGAACTTTTTAGCGGACTAGATTGTTACGGCTGCATTGCCAATATTCTGGTAGCATTTCAGTCTGAAGAACACGACAAACACTTGCAAATTCTGTTCAACATATCAAAAGAATATGGCGTGGTTATAGACGCTGCTAAATGCATCTTTTGGAAAGATAAAACCAAATTCGCCAAAAATGGCACGAAACCACTACCGGAAAAAGTCATCATTATACAGAATTTCGCAAAACCTGAGAGAGCCAAAAAACGATTTTTAGGCATGTTGAATTATTACCGATGTTCCATAACACAAGTAACTGACTGACTAACCACGGTCAAAAACCTACTACGAGACAAAATAAAAAGCAACGCGCCTATCAATTGGACAAGCGTAGTAAACGGCTTTCGAGAAGTATAAAGAACAGCTAGCATAAGCCATGCTACTCACACGTCCACCCCTTGACACAAAACTGTCTATAGCAATAGACGCTTAAGACTTTGCTGTCGATGGATCAACAATGGCAACCTTTGACTTTTTATACTAAAAAACTACCTAATGTGCAAACAAAATATTTAGCTTTCGACGGACAATTTTTCGTAGCTTATTTAATTCTCAAACAGTTTAAATATATGATAGGGAGTAGACATTTTACGATCTACGCAGATCACAAACCTCCAAACTTCGACTTCCAACAGAAATTAGAAAAATTTACGCCTGGGAAATTTATATATCTGAATTAAATAAGCCAATAGTCAACCACTTCGGAGAAAGAAAATATTATCGCACACACTTTCGCGGATGGAAACCTCGACTTCAAAAAGCTATCCAATTCCCAGCAAAACGATGAGGAGTTAAGTCTCAGGGAAAACAACAACTCAAGTTTTACTGATGCACATTCTAAACTCTAACGTAACAATTTTTTGCTACATTTCAACAATGATAGCTGCTCACCGCTTCGTAACAAAAAAATTACGAAAAAAACTTTGACAAGCATTCTTTACTTATCACACCCAGAAATAAATGCAGCTATTAAGCTGGTAACCCAAAAATTCGTTTGGCCTGGCAGTTTATTAATGAACATTTGATCTGCCACGTGTGCAAATTTTCCGAACTTTTATCTCTACTTCTCTAACTAAAGTTTATCTTTTAAAAAACCGCAATGTAAAATATCGAATAACGCGCAGATATTTTTTTTTTGAGATTATAGATCAAACTCTTACCTGCACCGATTCGTAGCAACTTAGGTGTTGCAGTAAGTGCAATGTATTCATCCACACCTTTATTTGTTATATTTGCAGGCCATATAGTTCTTGTCCAGTCTTGAATCTTTAATCCCAAAGCTTCCTGAATAGTAAAATTACTTAAAAGATATAAATATTTAATTTTAATTATCATACTTCTCCCTTCAGCAGAAAGTACAACTGATACACAGGTTTTGGACTTTTTACTTCAAGGCCCGTTTGCAAAGCCACATAATCGTACAATTCTTTATTTTCTTTATAAAATTGTAACCCTTCAGGGGAGGACATAAATTCGTCATATAGTTGTTTATAAGGTGGACACTTATAAATCGGGTCCCTCAACACCTATAACAAAAACTTAAGTATGCTTAACACTCGATACACCATACACTCTTTCGCTTTTCTCTGTTTCACAGTCACATGGTATTGGTTGCCATTGTATATTTTCTTCCCATTTCTGGTGTGGTGCGGGAGGAAATAAACCGGCTAAAACTAATAGGCAAGACATTTTTGTTCTTACGGAATCTGTTGACATTGCTTGCACTATGTCGGGTTCATAGTGACCCAGAAAGTCATCGTACTGATTTCTTAACGATTTCCCAATTAGGTATTCTCTGTATTTTCCTTCCTAAAAATAAATGTATGGTTTTTAAAAGAAATCGCTTAATTTTGAATTACGTTTGTGAGCTGTCCTTGTCCAACTGGAGAGAATGCAGTGTCATTAAGGGGATACTTAGGATATAAGTCTCTTAAATCTGGGGCTCTATCACCATGGCGAAATAGCTAAAAAACATTTAGTAATAAATATGATAAACATATGTATCATTTAAATTTACGACGTGCAAGAGAACCAATGTGTTATTATTGCTATCAATAGGTGCTGAATAACAATAAAATATCCTAAAATGGAAACAATTTGAAGATGTATTCAATTAGGTTCTTTACCTTGTAATAAATAAATTATTTAAAGTACTCAAATATAGAAACGTTAACAGCGTGGAAAACAAAGAGAAGGGCATTGTACTAGAGACAAATACGTTACTCGGTTTTACCACAAGAGATCATAGGTTAAAAAATTAACTCTTATCTAAAATATGTCAAAACTTTATCAATAACAGTTCTATACTTGTAAATGCGGAATACAGCAGTCGATAAAATGTTAAACGATTTATTTTCAAAAGCGAGTGTTTTTGTTTACCTCACTTTAGTTGCAGCGAAGAAAATTCCAAGATATTGCTATTGGTAAAAGTAGTTATCTTATCCAAACTTATCCAAACTGTCAGAGCAAAATTATTTTGTGTGGTCTACAAAATACTGGTTTACTTCTAACTTAAACACTTCCCCTGAGTCACATCCGCAGATTATCCAATGCGACCACTATCGTAGAGCGTTTTTAACTAGAACAAAGTTTTATTCTATGACATTCCCAAAACATTAGTTCACTTTTAACTTAAAGACTTCGCCTGAATCAAATCTGTAAAATATTAAATGCGAACATTATGGCAATGCATAACTTTGAGCAAACTTTTCCTTGTTATTGTTGTTAAATGGCGTTAGTGGACCAAAGTTGCCGGTTAGTGGAAACATGCTTACAAACTAGCTCTGAACTGCACTTCAACGATTGGGCGATGAGCAGGAAGTGAAGATAATAAGGATGATAAATTAGAATAAAAAGCTAACTTAGGGATGGTGCAGGAACCCTAGGGTCACGTATAGTAATGACAATCAATAGTTGCAACAGTGAAATCGGCTATTTACTACAAATACATAGTTTCCGCTTTGGTCATCTGAAGCCTATAACATCAATCCGATATCAGCTAGTACAAGTTCTGAAGATTCGCTAAGATGTCAAAACAGAAGATATGCCAACAATGATAAAAAAATACGTTAAGTTACATGTCAATAAGAGTACTAAGGAAATAAAAGATGAAAATTTAAGAAAATTCAACTATTTAAGTGTAGTGGCAAATCAATTTTTTTTAAAAAGCTTGTAACATTATTTTGAAATGTGAACGTATAAACAGATTAATTAATTAATTAAATTTCATTAACTTGTATAACTTATAGGCAGAATTTCATGATAAATTACCTTTTTAGTAAGCATCCCTTATAATAAAGACCTCAGGTTTAGAAATAGCTTTACCCTTAAATATTATAAATTCCAGCGGCTGTCATAATAATTTAATGGACCTATCTTGCAAATCCAATACAATACCTTTTTAAAACTTATGTCGGTTATAGATTGACAAATCTGATAAATTTAAATAGAATATTACCTTTTAACGTAAACAAAGAAAAGCAATTTTCAATTGTAAAACTTAATTTTCTTAATATTTCGGTGATTGACAAGGGTTATTGAAAACTAAACATTACAAATAGCCAAACTATTTTTCAATTTGATTTGTTCAAAGATTGTAAGTAATTTTAAGTAGTCTGGAGACAACCATTGTATTAAAATCTATTACGGCTATATGGTCTTTTGTCAATGGCAGACAACTGTCGCCAATAGATATGGTTAACAATTTCAATACTTAAAATTCCAAGAAGGTACAACATATTTAAACCGTTACAAAAATTATCCGTGGCACTCACCTTGAAAGGGGTTGGGTTTGGTTTCTGAAATCTTGTTTTTGGGAGGTTCTGTTGATAGTCATTGGATAACAGAAATATGACGTAATGTAATGGTTTAGAGTAGGATTAATACATAACTTAAAGCTTTAGTCAAAAGACGAAGATTCCAATGGGGTTGTCCGATGTCAAAAGGTAAAAATAAACGTAACCAGAGAAGTTCGCTGGTAGCGTTCTCCGGCATATGATATCGAACTTATTATCACGTTAGTAGAAATGGAAAGGAGTAAGTAACTCATCCAGTTCGCGAGGGTTGATGCCCGTGTGTTCGCGGATTTATAAGTGATATTAAAGTATATAATAAAAAGCTTGTGTGCGTGTGACGCACAAGTTAAGTTATTAACAAGATCCTGCCGGTTGCGTATGACATTGAATTATTTGAGTAGTTGCGAAGAACAAGAGCAACAAACGAGATTCTCTCCCCCCCAATTTAAGAGCTGTTCTGGATTGGAAGGCAAGCCATCAAACAATTGACGATTTTTAGTAAGTAAATTTTTATAGTTAAGCTAGCATGAAGAATTCTTAGTTAATTTATTTGTTAGGACGTTTTGGCCATAAACCGTAGGATTAATTTAGTGTAAAATTTATAAGAGAAGTTTTCTTCTATATATAGTATTTGGGAATTACTTATGTACATAAAATTATCAGAATTCCATCTCAACCATTCAATCAAATTTCTAAATTAAAATCAATGAATTTCCTAATGTAAGAGGTTCACGTTTCTTGCTCTATTGATTAAATAGTTTTTGTTTGCCGTTGATTAAGTCAATAGTATTTTATCTTTGATCATGGAATTTGCATAAGTAGTCAAAAAGGTAAGAATTGATTAAAAGAAACTATTGTCCTCCATGGAATGACAAGTCTCTCAAGGTTTTGCATGATCATTTGGACATTCTCGACTTGTCTGGCGTCCTTGGTAATTGTCATTAAGCCACAATATTTATGAAAGGTAAGTGCCAAATTTTTTGTTGTATAATATATATTAATTTAGCCCTTTCTGCAAAATTTTAACCCTTTAAACGATCCACGACCTTTCGCTAGCTAGTGCCGGTGACCCCCCTTTAATTTTTGTTTTACAGGCCGCCCCCATTTTATAATTTTAATGAAAATAATATATTTAGTAGTTTTTCCGTCTGCAACAAGCTAAGAAGAAGAGATCTGTCAGTTTGAAATAAAAGAGGTATTTACGAAACGAAAAAGTTTGAACAGATTTAAGGTTTAAGGGCTAGATACATTTATACACAAAATTAATTCAAACGACATGAACTCAATTTAAATGGTGGTAGTGAAGATAATTAGATAGAGGTACAAACAAAGATATCAGTAAATACTGATTCAGCTTAATTGCCTGTACTGAAATAATGAACATAAAACAAATTCTAATTCAGACGAATAACATTGTGTTTCATATGTCTTTTGGTCAAATACATATACAACTGGACTCGGAGTAGGGATTAACAAAGTACGGTGGCTAGACGAGGGATTTTTGAAGCAAAGATTTTAGGGTAATTCATACATGATGGCAGGAAGAAGCTTCGAGTGTGGAGGATAGTTATGCGGAAAAGATCGGGTGTTGTGAAGAAAACTTCTTACAAAAGAACAAAAGAATACTCATCGTTAGATTAGAATATAAAATGATAAACATGATAACAAGACAAGTTTAAATGTCCACCTCCAATGCTCCACTCCATTACATTGGGTAGAAAACGACCTTTTTTTACCTGAAAATTTTGAATTTTGCGGAAGCCTTGCTGGTCCAAGCAAGGTGGGAATGTTTAACGTAAGTGCCAACACCCATACACTGGACCTACATTTTACCTCTCACCAGAACGAGGACGTATTTTTCTGAAAAATACTCGCTTAACAACTGAACCATGAAGACGCCTCACTTCTAGCTATAGTGAGTAAGAGGTAGAAGGGATTTAGAAAGACATCCAAAACATACTAAGATTCGTAAAAGGGCATGCAAATTTAATAATTACAGGAGATTTTAAAACAATGGTAAACGAGAGTAGGGAAGGAGCAGAGAACGAGAAAGAACAGGAGAAATTAACTGGTAGCATTTTACCCCAAAACCATTTAACCATCAAAACACATTATTTCAACATCATGCTAGAAGACGATACACGTGGAGATGTCAGGAGACATAGGGAGATACCAAATAGATTACATTATTGATAGACAACGGTTTAAGAATTAAGTAAAAGACTACAGAAGTTACCCGGAAGCATACACTGACCACGACATAGAAATTAAGAAAGCCGCGTTAAAAATTGAAAAAAAGGAAGGAAAAACGCACTTTGACTTTGAAAAACTGAAAATAAGCATACCTACAAAAGACTTGAGAAAAAATGACCGAATTGTTCAAAAACAACGGGGAAAATTTCTGATACTAAGGAAGTAGAGACAGAATGGAATAACATTAAATCTAGTTTAGACATTGCTGCCGGAGATATTCTGGTGTACAAATAAACAGAAAATAAAAAACCATGGATGACAAAGGATATTCTTATTTTAATAGAAGAGAAGCGAAAATACAAAAACAGACCAGACGAAATAGAGGAACAGAAATACAAAACCATTAAGTGGGCATTATAATTATTTATGGTTCCGGGTTGAGATCGTGTCATTTTATAAATTAAAGTCGACGTTTCGCCCACTTTTGTAAGGGGCATCATCAGGACAAGAAAATAAATAATAAAATAAACATAATAAAGCTAAGAATGATAATATTAAGTAGACAAGTTAAAGTGTAAAGAGAAGAGTTACTCCTGAACTAGCAGACTCACTAGCCCATTCAAGGCCAAAAGGTGTCTTGTGGCGAAGTTATTTTTTGTCCGGATGATGCCCCTTATAAAAGTGGGCGAAAGGTCAACCTTAGTTTATAAAATGACACCGTCCCAACCCGGAACCATAAATAATTATAATGACTCCGGCCGTGAAAGCCTTCGACAATATCATATCTTACAGTTTAGAATTCAAATTCTTACATTTTAAACGTCCACAAATACAGCTCCGCAAGCGCGGTATATTAGACACCACATCAGTTGGTAGCGCTAATCTTTGTACAGATTTCGGCGCGCCCATCTGTCAATGACGTCACCAATGCACAAATTTAATACGCAATTATCGGAAAATATAAATTTAAGACAATAGTTTATAACAGCGAAATACTCACATGAATATGTCCCTGAGTTAAAGTTGGCTTCTGTTGAAGTCCATCAGGGCTACTGATGGCCCTTTTAAGGCAATTAACGGGGGGTACGCCCAACGCTTTTCCAAAGCGCTCGGACCAGCTCCGGCAGTCGCAGTTGCCACCAGGACTCGTTCATCTAGGGTCGTGGCCTCCGGTTCTCCCTAGACTGCTACAGATTATCTCTACCTATGTAGGGATCGACAAGGAAACAGGTATAAGGTTGACGAACAAGATAAACAAAGGCAAGGAAGTCTACATAAATAAAGATAACGATACGTTACCGAAAACGTCCACTGCACTCGAAGTTTCAGGCAAAACAGCTACGTTACAGAGTCTCACGGAAACACTTCTCCCACTTTTTTGTCCTTTCACGCGTCGGCGCGAAATTATTCGTCCAACCCACTTTTGACGTGACGGAAATACGCGCACCGAGTCTTTTGAATTTATGGCGCAAAACTTCCGCACATCAAAATTAAGCTAAGACAATGTTTAGTGCCAATTTGGCACGTAACACATAAAGTGGACAATTATTCATAAATGCAGAAAAGCTAAAGAAAATGAATTGATGAAAACGCTGAGAGCTACAAACTAAAATGGAAATAATAAAACAGACGAAGCATACAAACTAAAGGACGAATTTTATATTAGGGATATAACGCTAAGTAGCGAAAATATAAGGACACGGGAGGAAACCTCATAATAGAAATTGTAAGAAAGTGGGTAGCTGGCAAAAATATATAGGAAATTTGTATGCAGGACAGGAACTTGAACCGCTAGAACAAGAATCAGACATTAAAAAGAATGACTTGGGATATCCTGTACTTAGAGATAAGTTTGAACTAGCATTAATGAGTCTGAACAATAATGAGCCGAGTTTAGATAAAGTACACGCAGACTCTAACACCGCTGGAACGTCTCCTCCAACGTGTAAGCTATGTGTATGAAACAGCTAATTTGCCTAAAGATCTCAAACGTAACACCATAGTCACTATACGAAAAATGAGAGAAGCGGATAGATGTAAAAATTTTCAAATAATAAATTGATAGCATGATTGATAGAACACGTATCAAACATATTCACTAGAATTGTACAAAAACAGATGGAAAAGCGGGATAAAGAAATATCAGAAGAAGATCAATTGGGTTTAGGCGAAACAAGGAAACACGAGAGGCAATTTTACCTGTAAGGGTGATAATGAAGGAAACAATAAAAAATGGAGAAGGCGTGTATGTAGGGGTTGTATGCAGGGACAAATGATTGTTATGCTCAGATTGGCAGACGATATAGCGGTATTAGCATTGCAAGGAAGAGTTAGAAGCAGCTCTTAATGAAATGGAAACAGTTCTAACAGAGAGATACGGTATGAAAATTAAAAAAAAAATAAACAAAAGTACTAGTATGTAAAGGAGGGCCAAATAACCCAAGATGTAAGAAATACAAAAAATATAAAACAAGAATTGGCATAAGGCCGTATTGCATTTAACAAGAAAAAGCAACTACAATATTCAAAACCACAAACATGGAAACAAGGAAAAGTAGGAGAAGCGAACAAATAAAAAGATAGAAGCCTTTAAAATGTGGTGCTACACACCTATGACAAAGATACACTGGACAGGCAAGATTAAGAACCGAGAGTTATTAGAAATGATAGGGAGACGAAAGAAATATGTAGAAAACAGTAAAACATAGAAGAAATAGGATAATAGGGCACGTTCTAAGGCGTGAGGGAATGGTCTGGGTATATTAGAAGTAGAGGGAGGAAAAAAGAAGTAGAGGTAGCTCTAGGTTAGACCATTGCGCACAGATAGTGAAAGACGTAGACTGCGGGAATTTTAGGGGAATGTGTAGCTCAGAATAGGAAGCAACCGAGTTACGTATCCAACCAGTTCCAGGACTGAAAACCTAATGATGATGATGATGATAAAGCATAGTAATGTGCCAATATTTATATCATTTTCAAGAAATTTTGTTTGATTTTACCGAATTGAAAAGGTTTACTTGATCTATCTCTTTGCAAGTGAACGTTTTGTACTCATATCATATATGAGATTAACTACAACTTTAGGTTATTAAGAGTAGCGATGACTACGAGAATAGAATCGTATTGACAGCGCTGTTCATCATGCTTGTAAATGTTAAACGAAACTGGAAAATAGTCTATATTCGCCAATGAAAACATTTCTATTTTATTTTATTAAACATTCAATCGACTAATCTTGATGCCGTACGAATACAGTTGACGTAAATGAATTCTTTCGTGATTTCTACTCTACTTGCGTAAAATTGTTTAAAGAGTGTACAATTTTGTTCAAAGGAGATAGCACAACTTTTCTAACCACTTTTTAGGTTATAAATAACTAAATTATTACTAAACTGGTACTTATATTTACACTTTGTCCTTATTATCAACTTACATATCATATCTGTAGCCTTAATATTAACATTATCTTAGTGAGCAAGACCGTGCTCTAAAAAACGTATAGTCATTTATACGGTTAAAGAAAAAAACTATTTTAGTAAATTTTGCAAAATGTACATCGTTCAGGTATTGCTATTTTCTATGCTCAGCTTAGCAAGGTAGGTGTTTCATTTTCTAATTTCAATAACCTCACTTTTATCTTTTAGTCATTTATGCAGTTCAGCAAGTGTAGAAAGTGATGAAAATACGTTAGTTTTAGTGCACGTGGTAAGAAACTGGTACCCGTAAAAAGCAAAACCTTTAAGAAAGTTTGAAAATTTAAATACCTGCAGATTCCTTCAATTGTGTATCTAGCTATTCGCGAAAAATACCGCTAAGTTATTTTTCATCACACATTCACTCGTTTGGATTTGTTTCCAAGAAAAATGTTATTTTGGCGTCTTAACTTGTGCTGTTTCCCTTTCACTAGCCTGGTTCTCACCCACTCAACCACCCGACCCTGTAGATCAACTTGAGAATCAACTTTCAACCTCGACCATGGGGTTGTACATTTATTTGTAATCATTTGTATCCGTTATGATCATACTGATTGTACATGCTAAGATATTCAAGTAATCCAATTCTACATAAAACGCTTTTAATCAGAATCAAAATATAAAATAAATGAAAAAAAGTAAAATTTCAAAACAAATTAACTTCAAATCAAAATAAATCATACTTCAAAAATTCTGATTCTATAGTTTAGGCATTTGAACATATTGCCCTTACTTTCGTGGTCAATACCACACGTTGTTGAACACAAGATGTTATGTAATGCGAGAAGAAATTACGTGGGGGTAATTGCGGTGGTGTGAGTTCTTGCAAATCAAAGTGGAGTATTTCAGTTAGGAATTGATTAAGCTGTTGGGAATAGTGTGTAACTAAGTAATTAATGTTTGAGAGAGGTGACACGGGTCTAGGTTAAGGTCTATTTTAAAGTTGGATTGTAATAGCGTAGTTAAGGGGTAGGAGTAAATGAGATGGATTGGTCTTTCCGGACAGTAAGGGAAAGGAATGGAGTTTGCTTCTGAATCTACTATGTCCAATAAAGAATTGAATTGTAGCGGAGCTGGATAATGCAGTGTGGCGAGGAATGTCTGGTAATATTTCAAAAGTGTAACGACCGGAGGGAGAAAGGGACCAGTGATCTAGCCAGGAATATAGGAGGAAGTTATGGATACGTGATTTAATTTCTGTTTTGGAAAGGTTGTGATAGTCTTCGGCGAGAAGGATTCGATCGTAGAGTGTAATGGGTTGGTTGTGTTTTAGGTTACGGACCTGTAGGACTGATTGTAGTTAGATCTATATTGGAGTGATTAGCAGTAGGGTCTTTAGGGAGACAATTGAGGTGATTTCACAGGCCCTGGAAGTATACAGCAGCAAAGATCGAATGATTATTTTCCAGCACACATTACGAGTGTTGAAAGCTGGCGCCTTACAAGGCGGGAAGTTGAAAAGGGTAATGGGGTTATAATCACTTGCTTGATGGATATGGGAAACTTTTCAAAAGCATAAAAAGATTTGAGGCTGATGGGGAAGATAGGGTTTAATCAATATTGAATTGTTGATTTTGTGCTGAACAGGTGAAGATACGTGATGGCGAGGATTGGATATGTAGATGATGGCGGTAAATAAATTTTTCAAGTATTGTCCGTTTATCATCTGTGTCATCTTTATACCAAGGCACGGAGATGGCGTTTGCGTCTGTCGTCAGTTGATGTAAGTATGTGTTGAGGTTTATGCTGAATTGAATATAGGATAATATTAGGTAGGTGAAACCTACTTTCCAGTGCAGCTCAATTACTGTAATTTGTGATATGGATAAAGATGCGTGATTTAGTACGATTATTAGGGGATCTATAACTATAGTGCCTGTGGTATAGGAGGGTTTGTGGCATTTCAGTGGATAAAGATTTGTAAATTTGAGAGATTAAGGATTTTATTCTGAATTGAGTACGGTTCTTGTATTGGCGCAATGCGGATGTGATGTTGTTGGAGCATGTAAAGGTTGCCCCGGAGTTTTAGAGGTTAATTTGAATGCAGTTTAGTTTAGGGTTAAGGCATTGGGGGGCTTTTCATTCGTATACGTGTTGGATATTTAATTCTATAATCCGTTCTTAGTTTAGTTAAATGTAGTGCTTGTTTGTATGTAAGTCAGAATATACTTATCAATGAGTGAGCATGCACTTGTTTAATTCGAGAATA
The DNA here is from genome assembly GCA_036346225.1 of Platerodrilus igneus. Taxonomy (NCBI): domain Eukaryota; kingdom Metazoa; phylum Arthropoda; class Insecta; order Coleoptera; family Lycidae; genus Platerodrilus; species Platerodrilus igneus. The sequence goes on from JARFIW010000791.1 coordinate 1,677,414, forward strand.
GTTAGTGTAGATGGGAGCGGCTGTAGAAGGTTGAGAGACAGATCTTGGTAAGGTGGGATTCGGCGCAGCGGCCGTGTGCGATGAGGTAGCGACGGAACTTGGCGAAATGACCCAAGCGCTAACATTTGTAAGATCAGGTTTCGGAAACTAGGTAACGGATTCTGCAGGATTTATATCTTATGCATATAAGGAATTTGCAGTAAGGATTGTACGGTACCGGGATGGAGGCGAGAGGGAGGCACTTAATAAAGGTTATCTGCGTTACCACGTTTAGGACGGCGGATGGCTAGGAATATCTCAATGTTCGTGTTTTCGGATCAGTAGCTCTAAAGTCTAAATGTCTGGAGGTATATAAAGTTGTGCGCATCAGTGATAGATATTCCTTGTCGAGGTTCAAGGACGCAATAAAGTAATAATCTGCAGATTTGGCTATTTGCATGGTTACAGATTATTTCGTTGGGCAGATACTCTAAATGTTAAAGTTATGCAAAGGGGATGAAGGTTTGTTTTTATTACTATTAGGAGTTTGTTTGGGGTGGTTTCTGAATTTGTGAGTTTTATGATTATTATTTTTGTTAGAGGTCGTGTTAAAGGTGTGTATTTGGAAGTGGCCTGGATGTGAAAGGGGTTGGTGTAAACGTGGAGTGAGAGAGAGAGAGAGAGAGAGAGAGAAGAGAGAGTATGTTTGTGGAGGAATGTTAAGTACCTTCGTTATATGTCGCAGATTGGTGTCTAAACATTGTTGTATGTTTTTCTGTTTTGCTTCGGTGACTATTTTTTTTTGATACTTTATTGGATATTAGGGATATGTGTTCAAATTTTCGTAAGATGAAGTTTACACATGTTCCATTGATTTTGTTGTTGTCTCAGTTTTAATTAAACTGATTTGTTAAAAGGCTGATGGAGTTTCCACGTCCATTCCACCCTCCTCAACATCACTTCATATAGTTTCGTAGGGTTAGAACTAACTGAGAAGGATTTGGATCTTGGGTTTCCTGATGGGAAGGAGCCTAGTATACTTCCAGATCTACCAAAAAGGTACAGACCTCCTTCTGAAGTTGTATCTGTGATGTCGGGCTGGTGTGTGAGCTGCGGCGGCTTCGTGAATCAGGCAGGTTCGCGAATGACTACTGATCCCAAGGTCCCAGGTTCGATTCCCGACAAGGGTCGCTTGAAAAATGTTAGACGAGTATTTGTCATAAAAATACACCCTCGTTCGGATGGAAGGTAAAATGTAGGTCCCATGTGTGTGTGTGTGTGTGCGCGCGCGCGTGCGCGTGCGTGTGTGAGATGTCGTGCACATTAAATATTCCTACCTGGCTTGGAATAGCAAGGGTTCGGTAAAATTCAAAATTTCCTGGTAAAAAACTTGTTTCCTGACCATTGTAGTATTTTTAGGTTTCAGGTTGAGCATTGGAAAATCAAATGTAGGATATCTGCGCCGCTTATGGTAGTAGTAAATATCAATCTGGTTGGACTGTCTGTATTTGTAAGTTTATCGATATTATTTTATGATTATGTGCTATACTTTTCTACTATTCTTTGTGATTGATTGTAGTAAAGTTTAACAGTTGTTTACAACAACTCCACTTGTGCTGGTGGTGTTGTTTTGAGGTTGTGTTACCTACTATATGTCTGTTTACTAAATATTAGTTTGCTTACCCTTTGGCGCTAGTAGTTCAAACTTTACCGAAATATTCTATTGGCCTTAGTTTTGCTGGTTGGAAGACCCTCTGGAATGCAGGGTATGCTTCTGTATACACGAACTACTTAGCACACGCGATTCTAGGTTTATTTATAGTGCAATGTCGTTGTAATTTAATTATACTGTAGAGCTTTTATTGTTACTATTGATGGCACTGCAATATTTTCAGAAACTAGAATATTTTCAGAAAAATTAAACAAAAATGCAGAGCTCACTCGAGCACACCCTATCTTGACGACAGAGTTAGGGACTAACTTTAGGGTGTCAGACAAAGACCTCATTAATGCCGGCCGTTTAGATTTTTGTAGGTGTGCAAGAAATGCACGGCTGTATCTTCATCCCATTGATCGACAGACAAGTTGAGCCGTTAGTCTAACACAAAATATAATGGTGCTTCTTTACTTTGAAGTACATTGACAAAATGCCTACTGTTGAGAGTTTTTCCTCCCAACTGTGTGTTTTTGCGGATAAGTTTCAACATTCTTAAAATGCGCTGGTTTGTATGTGAAGGTCCCCTGATAATTTGAGGAAATATTGGAAACGATTTCGCTACGTAATTTATTATATAAACAGTAGTTTAATTCATGCCATTACAACGGTTGTAGTAAAGGTTGTTGCAACTAACATTATTCATAATTTAATTAAAAAAGGTAGTTTATACATTAAAGTCGTACGTATGGAGCGTTCTACTATACGGTAGTGAGACTTGGACAATTAAAGAAGTAGATAAGAAAAAGATAGAAGCTTTTGAAACTTGGTGTTATAGGAGAATGTTAAAGATTAGTTGGACAGATAGAGTTACAAACGAGGAAGTTTATAGAAGGATAGGTGAGGATCCCTATATGTGGAAACAATTGAAGGTCAGGAGAGATAGAATGATAGGGCACCAGTTAAGACATGAGGGACTATTTAGTAAAGTCTTAGATTATAGACTACCAAATAAAAATAGAGTAGGAAGGCCTAGACAAAGCTATATTAGTCAAATTATTAGAGATGTAGGTTGTGAAGGGTATGTAGACCTTTTTAGACTAGCTCAGAATAGAAAAGAATTTAGAGCTGCGTCAAACCGACTTTAAGTAAGTTCGAAATCAAAACAAAAAGAAAAATAAAAATCAGTTAACTAAATGTCACCAGGACATGACTCACAATTGGTTAGCGGTCTGGCATGTTGGTAGCGTTTCGTTGCTTAAGCCTTACCATAACATAATTTAATAAACGTCACCATGACATAACTCACAATTAGGTAGCGGTCTGGCATGTTGGTAGCGATTCGTTGCTTAAGCCTTACCATAACATATAATTTAATAAACGTCACCATGACATAACTCACAATTAGGTAGCGGTCTGGCATGTGGGTAGCGTTTCGTTGCTTAAGCCTTACCATAACATATAATTTAACACTTTTCCTTTTTGAAGCGGATAACCAGGTTATATTTCATTTCCTTATAAATGGTAATCATGTAAACATGTTAGAGTTCTTTAACAACCATCAGGTTGCTAATATCTATGTAGAGCCAGCTGGATAGGAAAAAGATAGAAGGATATAGGAAGACCTAGACCAAACTATATTAGTCAAATTATTAGAAATTTAGGTTGTGAAGGGTATGTAGAGCTTTTTAGATTAGCACAGAATAGAAAAGAAGTTAGAGCTGCGTCAAACCGACCTTAAGTAAGGTCGATAACAAAATGATGATGATACTGTTGCGAGCTACTACTAGGCAACCCATCAAACACACAAGCGCTGTAGACTCTGCATACTTTTTAGGATACGAGAATTCTTCTAGCAATCAATTACACACAAAACGCTCGGGGGCACAGCGTATTCTCCAGGATTCCAGAATTGTTCTAGAAATTACGGGAGCATGAGTCATCCTTGTAATCCAGAGTATATATAAGACCGCTAATGAATGCAAGAGTCAGTCTATTCTTGAATGTCTAATATAAATTATATCGTGTACAGTAAGCGTAGTTGAGCTTTTAGAATATATACATAAATGATATAAGCTGTGTCTAATGTACATGCAGCTTGAAGTATACATAAATAAATAGAAGTGTATAAATAAATAGTTGTGTTAGTGGACCTATGGTAGAGAAGTTAGTTTAAGAAGATATTAGTGCTTGTAAATTCATTAGTGTAATAGTGCTTCATTGTTAAGTGTCCTGAAAACATCTATAAATAAGGCATATACTGTTAATTAGACTTGTAAACAGTAAGTAATAAAGACGTTTGTTATTACTTGTTTTAAATTAAAGAAACGCGGTAGCAGTAGCCCGCTTCAATACATTGAATATTGCTACATGACAACTTTTGACTTTTTTATATATTCGAAGCATACAACCTCTGATCAAAAACTAGTTAATCTGCCGATTAGTTAATTCTAAGGAGCACTTGATTAATTAATATAAATGTTTTCTACAATCCTTAACACCTATTCATAAATGTAGTTTAGCTTCAGGAAGTGTATACCAACTTTATCAATATTTGTCGTAAAGTACTTAATGAGTAAATCTTGTTGCATGTCGGCAGTTTGCAGATCTTGTGTAACCCTCGGTTGTGTAAGCATTTTATGTGCTAAATTGACGTTATTTACCCGTATTTATTCTACCAAGAAAACGTGACTGTAAATAATGCACCAACTAGCTTTCAGTGGTGAAGCATGGATCTATAAAAACAAATGCAAATCTTTGTAGGTGAGTACAAATTTCAACACTTTCACTTACACTTGCCTGGAAAGGTTTTTGAACTTTCTCTCTAACAAAAAGCCATTGAGCGCCAACCCACATGAGACATGATTTTAGTCTTGCTATAAAACAGCTGTTCTAAACGACGATTTAAATAGCTCTTGTGCAGATTGGAGGTTGATAGAGTATTGCTTACACCTTTACTACTCATTCCTATTAGTTTACAGAAATAATAAAACAAAACTGCACATCTGGTACACCTAACCTATATTAGCAAACATAATTATCACGGTAAATATTCAATAGGAAACAAAATAAATACTAAAGTGTAACTCTACATTGACCGAGTATGCGTGGAATTAGAAAGATAGTCAACAAATTTAATTTCTAACTACTACTTTGACTCTACAGTACTGTGCTCTTATATATGAAAACGTAAGAATATTCCACTGGCTATATCATTATTTTAAAAATAACCACCTGGCCAGGTATTATTAACAGAACTAAAAAAAAACAAACTTTGAAAGTAATACTACCATTTCATTGATTCCTAAATTGACTTATACGACATTTTGTAAATGCCAATTGCTTGGAAATTCTCCTAGCAACTGACTTAGCACAATCTCAGTTTCTGTTTTCACCATTCCGAGGTCCATTAAAAGTATGAAATTTATGCACAGAAATGTACTAACAATACATCTTACAACTACAGCTTGCGTTTCACTTAATACGCACGTTTAGCATTTTAAAAATTTGTAACCTCTTTTCTAATAATTTTATCCTTAAATGTAAATAGCTAATTCCGCCGCTCAATAAAAGAGCTCAAAACAGTACTTGCAATTTTGTAGTTAAAAGATTTCCAGATTAACTCTACTGGTGGACTAATTTTTTCCTCGGCACATTAAAACACCTCATTCCTGTGATTTATCCAAAATAAGTTGATGAGTGAAACTTCAACCTTCATCTTTCACTTCACAACCGAGTCCCGATTTAAATCTATCCTAAACACGTGTGTTTAAAATTTCCTGGCTAATTCATTCAGCGTAGCTCAATACAATTCGCTATCGGCTATCGGCCGACACGCATGCGTTACTTTTGATTCTTCGAAAGGCTAACGGCCTTCGTACGTGTCCGTTGTCATTGACGCATAATTTTATACTTATCCATATTTTTGTATTAATTTCATTCGATCTTTGCCCTTTTAAACTCGCACCATTTGTTAAAATTTAGCATTCCGTTCACACACATTATACGTTTAAAACTTTCTCGGAGTAAAGTTCGATGTCTTTAGTTCCTGTGAACAATCATTCATTTTATGGCGTTTTATAAGTTTGTAGTTACTGCGATTTCTTGAACTCCATGTGAATCGAAACAAATATTATTGTGGATAACGATGTCCCTGATTTATTGATGATTTTCCTATTTGATTACGAGTAGTGTAAAACCCCTATCGTTGTTGTGGTTTATCTAAAAATGTATGAACTACTTTTTGGTGTATTTACTTGTCCAAATTTAACCTTATACTGAAAAAGTCCCATTATAGACTGTATATTACTCGAGCTTCTATAAAATCTTACAGATATTCTTACGAAAGCTCCTTAATTAACTGAAATTAATAAATGTTTTTCTATATACAAATATATACTTAATTAATGCAGGAGCGTTACAAGATGCGCTAATTTGACCAGTGGTCGCCTAAAGGCGACGTGTAAAGTTCGGACAGCCAAGGAATGTAATTACTATTCGACCTAACTTCTATTAAAGTCGTCTTTAATAAGAACTAATGTGTCGTTGTCAATGGGTCGGTTACCAATTGCAGAATTCCATTTATTCTTCTGATTGGGAGTATGTAAATAATTATTACTTCAACGAGTCCAAAATCTTAGTGGGGTTTTTGAAGAAGCCTCACCGATTTTGCAATGATAATCTGTTATTAAAGTGGTCTTCATCTAGAGGTGCGGTAAGAGGTTCCGGGCGTCGCCGTGGATCAATGTAGTAAGCGTAAGACTACGGATCCCAAGGTCCCGGGTTCAAATCCCGACACGGCCGACTGCTTGAAAAATGACAGGTGAGCATTTTTCACAAAAATTACGCCCTCGTTCGGATGAGAGATTAAATGGAGGTCCCGTGTGTGAGTGTTGTCACGCACGTTAAAGATCCCTACCTTGCCTGGAACGGCAAGGGTTCGGCAAAATTCTAAATTTCCAGGCAACAAAAAACTCGCCTCCTGGCCAATGTAGTACCTACGGGTGGAGCATTGGAAATGTAAATGAACGGTAAGAGGTTCCGGCGTCGCCGTGGATCAATGTAGTAAGCGTAAGACTACGGATCCCAAGGTCCCGGGTTCAAATCCCGACACGGCCAACTGCTTGAAAAATGGCAGGTGAGCATTTTTCACAAAAATTACGCCCTCGTTCGGATATATATATATATATATATATATATATATATATATATATATTATATATATAATGAAAAATAAGGTGTATCTGTAAATAAACTCTTATGAAAATAATAAGAGCTTATTTACTATTAAAGTCGAGCTAATAGTTGTATAGCCATTAACAAAACAATAGCATTACTATTTTACAAGGGAAGGAAACATCCACTTACCGGTTTTAGCTTCTTTAAGCTTCGTCAGAGCAGATTAGTTTCCAACAACCCTATGAAGTAATCGAAGCTATTATACTGATATAATTTCGAAGAAATCTTTGGTACTATGGCAAAAGTAAATAATATCGACATCAGGTGGTAAAACCAAATCATAATAATTCATGTGAAGCAAGTTCCCCGCAGCTGTTATTGGTTAACCTTTCAAGCTAAATTTTCTTATTATATTTGGTTCAAAGTGATTTTTCCGTTTTTGCCACCAAATATGAACAAACGGTATCAAAGAAAACGACCTAACAATCATGAGTATAAATATACCAAAAAAATTCAAATACGCCCACACAAATCCGACGTTAAATAACAAAAGATACAAATATGTCTTAAGAGTCTTCGAGTTTAGTAAGAGACTGACTCTTATTAATAGAGGGCCAGCAAAATCGATGCCAATAATATTCAAGGTTTGATTTGATTAATGCGTGCCAACGGTAAGTTACTCATAATAGGTATTATCCGGTCCGACCTTGCCCAAAAACATTTATAACAGAATAATAAATAACTTCGAATTGAAGTTTTAACAGAAACAATCCAAAAAATTTTGTTGTGACAGGTAAGCTATGGTATGAACATCAGAATAATGATACCCTTCATGAGTACCTTACATGTGATTTTCCAATGCTCCACCCAAAAGTACTACATTGGCCAGGAAGTGAGTTTTTTTTTTACCTGGAAACAAGGTAGGGATCTTTAACGTGCGTGACAACACTCACACACGGGACCTCCATTTTACCTCTCATCTGAACGAGGCTGTATTTTTGTGAAAAATGTTCGTCTAACATTTTTCAAGCGGACCGTGTCGGGATTCGAACCCAGGACCTTGGGCGTAGTAGTCACACACATACCACTACGCCACGGAACCGCCTCTTCATGAGTTCCGCGAATAGTAAACATGGTTAATCGATGCCGTTGAGGTAATAATGCAGGACTTTTTTTGAATAATAGAACAAAGAATGCTTCAAATGACCGCCTACTCTTAAAATAGTTCGTTCATACAAAGGAGGGAAAGGTTTTCTAAATGTTTTGGATAACTTAGATTCCGTTTACTAAACTTATTTCCTTATGCAAGATTTAACCCTGTAGGCTAAGCCTTGGTTTAGGAAATTTATAAACATGTTGAGAATGTTTTCGATTTTATACAACAATAAAAAATGAGTCCACTATCAATTATATTTGGTTCGGTTTAAATGAGTAATGATAAGTTTTTGTTTTCTGATATCACCTCAGATGTTGAGATCGACAATTTTGGTTGTGAGGGTCACATGTCATTATGATGATAGAAACACTCAGGCCCCACCCAACATAGCAAGCATGACAAAACTGCGCTTGATATCAAACCTCTTGAAGCAAGATCGGTCGGATTATGTGAAGATTTAAGGTGGAACTATTTACTACTTCTTCGATCTAACCATCTTTCCTTGACCTCTATTAGTTTTTCTTCAGCTTCATTTTTAAAATACAGATTGTAAATGCTTTTATGTTTGTTGTGGTTGGTTATGTATTTTTTTCTCTTTTTTGGGAATAAAACCATAGAGTTTTCAATCGTGTATTTATTGACGTTTCGAACCATGTATAGAATCGTTGTGAAAATATTTTGACAACGATCTTAGGTCATGGATCGAAACGTTAATAAACATACGATTAAAAGCTTCCAAAAAAGAGAAAGAAGAATTTTAAATTTCCCTGAATACTAGATCTACATCGCTTTTCTAAATGTTATTTCTACAGTTTTACAATTATATTGCAGCTCCTCAATAACTGGTATACGTATGATCTTGTTGATACTTACCTGTCTTTCTTGACGTTTTCCAAGTATTCTTTCAACACGCATAATTTTTAAACTATGCATTTGTGGTAACTAACTATGCCCTATTGTACTCATCTATTTCTTTAACCGTTCCTATTTTAAAAGCCATATGGTGCTACCATATCATCCTCTTTGCCTTCATCAACTACAAAATTCCACAGGCTGACACTAATTCAGTTTTTTCTTTATTTGGTCCATCATAACAAACATTCTATTTCTCTTAACCCACTATTTCGTTACTATCAACCCCCTTGGAGAATATGTAGACATGTGTTTTAGCTGGTCTGTAATGTATCCTTAAAAGTACGATCTTGTTTTGACTATTTTATAACTTTTGACTCCAATTCATAATCTTCAATTAATACAAACTTCCCCGTAGGACCATTTTTCTTGAAAGAATTTTCCTAAGTTACCTTCCTTTCTCCAGCTACATTCGCCTAAGTTTTTAAGCTTCTAGTTTACCTGTGACTTCGGATCCTCTACGCTCCGATTTCTGCTCTATACCGTATTTACTGAATAGGGTATCTGATGCCGATTTTTTGTAGACTCCTATCATTGCTGAAAACTGCTGACGACCACCTAGTTTTTTTTATTTTGCCTTTGACATCCTAGACTGTTATGTATTTAGTATACTATATGTTGACTATATTTGATTATTTTCACACACTTAATAATTCCAAAATGTTCTAATTTATATGGGCCTTAGATCTTTAGACACGGTGATAGAACACCCAACCTGGCGGAGGTTTACCCTAAGGACCCATATATAAATTACACATATCCGCCGTTTGGGTTTAGTCAATTAACAGAAGTAAGTTTTTCAAATATTTAATAAAACATTTTCAAAATTGATTTTTCATTTTAGGCAGGTAAGAAGAAAGAGTTTTTAATAGGAAAATCTCTACGAGAAAGATACAACAGATATTTGGAAAATGTAACATCTACTCAGATTGTGGCTACTACAACAGATTACAGCAGAACAAAACTTTCGTGTCAACTAGTTTTAGCAGGCTTACATTCTGTACAAAACCAAGATGAAGTGAATGTATTGCAGAATTCGGAATGTCTTTATAAGAAGAGAGAAAATGATCAAGTTATTGTTCCATCTTTATTTCCAAATCATTTTTGGGATTTATTCTAGGTTCTTGGTGACCCTGCAATATATTGCCCAGGTTTCAAGGAGCTTTACCACGAACAAGAAACACAATTATTGGGACTGGAAATTTATAGTAGTAATAAGGACTTCTACGAATATATATTAAACAGCACTGGTTGGACTACTAAAGGACCAAAGATATCTTCTGAGGTGTATTATATACTAAAATCGCAGGTATCGCAAAACGATAAAAAAATAGCTCTCGCATGATTTTATTTTTGTTAGGAATCACTTGGTTTCAAACTTCCAGATTGGACGCATGGAATTTGGCCTGAAAAATTGTCATTTAGAGCAGCTGATGAATATTTTGTTTATTTGGGAACTACAAAAATGAGACGAATTTCTAGTGGTGAGTTTACTAATACTGGATTTCCCAAAAATAGGTGTTATTTTAGGGTTAGGGTTAAACGCGAACAATAAGAAAAAAGTATTGATATTTTAAATTCAACTCAAAGTACAAACATACAGACCCTCGAAAAAGCATTATAGTCCTTTTGAAATGGTTCAACAAGCCAACAAGACACAATAATCTTATTGACAATCCCACACAAGAGAACAAATCAAATTCAAACACTTTATGAACGGTTAAACTAAATCCAACAGCTTAACAGATACCAAGTGCTTTCTAGCAGCAATCAAAATACAAAAACCTTTAAGCAGAAAAGGTTGTAGTAAAATCTGTAGAAAAATTGTAGTTGTTGCATATTCTATATCATAAAAAGTTACCTGAAGGCTGATCCAGCAATTTTTAAATTTATATAACTAAGATAATTGTCAAAAATTTATTTTAGCCGCTGATACTTTGGCATAAGCCTCAGCGGACATAAAGTTCATGTATTAGGCGATTCTAAGTACAAAGTTAAAAAGCATATGAGGGTTCCTCGTTACATCATCAAAACACAATTCAAAACTAAGGTGTATAGAAAAATTAAAATAAATCCTCAAAACTCCTTTACGTCCCATTTCGATAAAACAGCCAATCTCCTAGAGACAAAATTTAATTCAAAATTATTTATCATTGACAATAATATTCCTAAATTGTAAAACTGATCAAATTCTTCTATTTAAAATTTCTTACTTTTAGGATATGCGTTAAAGAAGATCTTAGATACTACAGAAAGTTTAATACAAGGCAGGCCCGGTTCTACTAAAAAACTATATCTTTATTCAGGACATGATTTTAATTTAGCTTTTCTTCTGATTCTGTTGGAACAATTTAAACCACACATACCACCGTTTGGAGCATATATAACTTTCGAAGTGCACAATATAAATGGAACATATGGTTTTAAAGTATTAATACAAAATACCAAAATATATAATACATTTTTTGTTTCAGATCTTTTACGAGGATTACTCTTCGGATCTGAAAAGAAATCCTTTTGATTTAAAAGGGTGTGGTACGTTTTGCCCATTAGAAAAATTTAGGGAATTATTTTTTAGATATTTGCCTGTATCTGGTGAATGTGATATCCTGTAATGTCTTATGTACGGCACTTGAACAAATAAATAAAGCTATTACAAAGTGTATTAGATTTCGTTGGTTTTGACCGCTGTCTAGCTTTCGCCCTTTTATCCCACTTTACATGCCTTCGAGGGTATGTCAGAGTGTACGGTCTTAATAGTGAGCTTGTGTTAAATCGCGTGAAAAATGCGTGATTGCATTTGGTTAATTATCTGAAAGTCTTGTATTTATTGTTGTCTCGTGTCTTCAACAGTCTAAATGAATACATTGAAAACCTTTTACATTGTTATTATATTATTATTTCTATTGAGATCGTTTATAATATTATATTCGTAAATTACACTAAATCAACGTCTGTATTTAAGTGATTAACTGCATTGTAAAGATACTACTATCATCTTGTTTGGGTGATACTTTGCATTCTAACCAAACGAGTTTTCCTGCAACGTTAATTTTGCTGAATTCTACTAAAAAATTGTACACCGCTCTTTAGGAGTTTTCGGTGTTGCCATTTGTACCATAGTACTAACCTTTTCTGGGTCAATTGATAAACCAGCTCTGTTTATCACATATCCTACAAATTTCAATTCGCTGCTGCAAAAATAACATTTTTCCCTATTTAAAATTTGGTTTGCCTCTGTGAGTTTGTGAGAAACTTTTTTTAAGATTTTTATATGTGAAGGAAAATCTGATGTTACAATCACTAAATCGTCCAAATATTTAAAGACAAATGGTTATAGTTCTGGACCAAATAATTTATCGATCAATGACTGAAATGATGCGGGTGCATTGGTAAGACCAAATACGAGTCTGCTGAACTGAACTGAAAATGTCCACGACCTGGAATTGAAAATGCAGTGAATTGATTTGAATGTTTTCCATTTTCACGTGATAGTAAGTTTTAGTAATTTGCAATGTTGTTATATATTTGGCATTACCCATTTTATCTAAGATCGCGACTTAAACGTATTTGAAATATGATTTTTAATATTTCTCGCGCGAACAACCCATTTTATTTAAGATCGAATTAATTAATGGTAAAAGATATGCCCATTTTTCTGTCACTGCGTTAATTTTTTATAATCGATACAAAGTTTGTACGGACCATCGCTTTTCGGTATCATTATAATTGGCGAATTCTACGGGCTTTCGATTTTTTCAATTATTTCAAGTTCTAACATTTTTGTTATTTCTTCATCAATTTTTTCTTGCATTAAAGGGCTGACAGGATAATATCTAGAGCGTATTGGTGGACTGTTTGCCTTTATCACATTTTCTATTAAAAGGTACATCCTAAACGAATATTTTTTATATTTTCAAAATAATTATTTACTATGCTACTCAATTCTTCTGCTTGTTCTGACGTTAAGTCATCTGCTGTTTGAATATAACATAATTGTAAAGAATTAGAATTTTCACTTGTAAACTACCATTCACCTTTTCTTAAATCCGGGATTATTCCCAATTTTATCGAGAAAGGTGGTACTAATACTATACTGTGTTGAATCTAAGGTTTTCTGATTTAGTTTGTTATTATTTATTTGATTTCGTTTTTTACCAATTTTCCGCGCGTAGATGGTTGGGATAGCGATTGCTTTAGTGGTGTGGGGGGTTTGCCGTGCATATTAGACTTTTGATTATTATTTTTATATTATTTTTTTTATCTTTTTTTTACGGGTTATGGTTATCATGCTCATATCATTTCTCACGCCAAGTCTAAGTTAAAATTTTCTAATCCCTTCACCTTCCGATTTACGCGCAGTTAACACCGTCCAATCTCGCGACCCTTCCGGAAAATTCTTTAAAGGCGGTCCAGAACGCCTTCTGGTTAGCCACTTCCCCGACTTCCTCTAGGCTCTTTGGCCATGCTAGCCCTACGATAGCTAATTTCATATCAGCTAGCCCTCGATTTGCCACCTCCAGTGGACAGTCGAAGAGCACGTGTTCTACGCTTTCTGCGCCCTCATTACACTCGCAGTGATCATTAACGGTTAAACAGAATCTTTGTAAATACGCTTTCAGGGCGCCATGCCCTGTTAACAGTTGCACCATTTTATGATCGAGTTTCACCTCGATCTTTCTATATATTTGACAGCGATTTTAAGTATTGCGACTTTGAAATGATGTTTGTTGTTAACAATCTGACTAAATGTGATCAGCGTGCGGTATTTCAATTTCTGTGTGCTGAAGGTTTGCAACCATTGGAAATTCATAAACGAATGCAAGCAGTGTATGAAAACGTATGTTTTGCGTATCCAACTGTCAAGGAATGGTGTCGAAAATTTAAGAATGGACGCAAAGGGGCGAATGATAAGCTGCTACCAGGTGCAATGTGTACTGCGTCAACAGACAGGAATATGGTATGTGTGGAAGGCCTGATTAGAGAAAATCGTCGAGTTTCAATCAGAATAATTTCAGAAAATGTTGGTGTGAATATCGGATCTGTTCATAGCATCGTACACAAATTAGGTTACAGCAAAGTTTTGCGCAATGGATTCCTCGCCTTTTGTCAGAGAACCAAAAAAGCTTGCGAATGGGCTTATCTTTGCAACACCCTACGGAATACAGACAAACGATTTTCTCTCGTCAATAATTGCTAGCGACGAATCTTGGTGTCATTATTTTGAACCATCCAGTAACCTTTTATCGATGCAATACAAATACGCAAATTCTCCGCCACCACAGAAATTTATACTTTAACCTTTTGTCAGTAAGGTCATGTTGACATTTTTTTCGACCATGAAGGGCCCTTGTTGATAGAATTTACAGAACCTCGGGTGCATATCAACGCAAACCTGTATAATGAAACTTTGAACAAGCTCCATCAAGGAATAAGACGAAAACGTCCAGAGAAGCTCTCACGTGGTGTCATTCTGCTTCACGACAATGCTCGACCTCATGTTGCTAACGTAGTGAAAGAAAATCTACAGCGGAAGAAATAGAGGGCCACTGAAAAAAGCGTTAAAAGGTAACCGTTTTCAGTCGGACGAAGAAGTACAAAACGCCATGAAAGAATTCTTCGAGCAGCAGCCACAAGATTTCTTTAGCCAGGGTATACATAGGTTGACGAAACAATGGGATATGTGCCTTAATCGTAGTGATAATTATTTGTAAATTTAGTTGTCAATAAATTTTTCCTGAACCAAAGATGGGTTTCAGTTGAACAATCCTCGTAGATAGAAATTGTTATTTACGGACATTCATTTTGATAATATTTGTGATGACATATATGATAATACAGATTTGCTATATTTAATCTAGAAATTGATATCTTCTTGAGAGTAAAAGTGTTCATTATTTTCTTTATAAAACCGAAAAACTTTTAAAATGTTATGATTAATGAACACTATTCATGAAATCATAATATACAGTATACATACGTATTTATTTTCTCCTTTTTTCATCTGGTTTTTATACAACAAATCGAACGCGTTCCAATGTATTTTGAAATATTACGTGGTCGGTTAAAAGCAATTCCTAGATGCGCGACTTCTTTTTTTTGACTTTTGTCGTTTTACTATCCAGCTTGAATTTATTAGACATGCATTTTTTGCTACTGAGCTGAATTACTTCCATTTTGCGGGTATTTGTTTTTAATTTCCAGTCGACCGTCCACCGAATCACTTTGTCACTATTCGTCCGTTCGGTAACGATCGAGATACTCTCCCTGTGTTATCGTATCATTCCTACACTGTAATTTATAATTTTCTTGATTCGCTGGAACGTCTATCCACATGATTTTGGAAGGCGTCGGTGAGAGTGAAAAGTCTTGTAGTAGCCTTCCTTTCGCTTCATACGTTTAAGACATGGACTTGCCCATTATTCCTTACATCTGCGGTTTGTCCAAAAATTCTTTATAACGTATTAGGTACCTCAGTGTGCGAGCTTCGTTCAGTTTCTACGTCATTCCTTGCCTCCATTATCTTGTCATACGTCTTGGCCATATCAAGTAAGATGAGTATCACCTGTTGTAATCCTTCCCTCTGAAATAATCCCTTTTTATATTTTTCCAAACGTGTGACTTTGTTTGTCATGATTAATGGCTTTTTCACAATGCTTTGTTAGATGAGTTACTGTTGCAAAGTAGGAACTAGGTGATTACGATAACAAAAAAAGACGGCTAAATAAATAGACTATATTTGTTCTGAGTAGGGGATTTTGGATGTATTTGGCGCAGCGCCACCGCCACCGCGCCACTAATCGTTTTTAATGGGTTTTCTCATTAAAAACCCATCACCACTAATCGTTTTCTAATGGGTTTTCTCATTAAAAGCCCATTAGCCCTAATCGTTTTTTAATGTGTTTACGTATTAACAACCTATTAGCACTAATCGTTTTTATTGGATTTTCTCATTAAACCCCATTAGCGCTAATCGACTTTTAATTGGAGAACTCATTAACACTAATCGTTTTTTAATGGAAAAACTCATTAACGATGTTATCATTATTCTTTACGTCACACCTGTCATTACCGCCATCGCCATCTAACTTAGGTTAGACAACCCACAATACACATATCACTTAGGTAGAGCAGCCCACAATGCACGAACGGCGTTTCTCAGCACCTAAATGTTTGCAACTCATTGTACACTCACTCCGTTACAAGCGCCATCCTAATCACTTTTACACTGGGTAATCTGTTAATTGGATCTGAACCCTAATTTCCCGGGCGATCTAATCCCGTTTGATTTTTTAAAATCGAATTATTCCTTACAAAGTTGCACTCTGTTAAAGCCTCGCACCTTTAAATGTTTTGTTTATTTTAAATCCTTTTTGGTCAACAGGTTGTGTAAATCAATTTAAACCTTTTAAAGAGAAACTTAATAAAACACTTTATACTTTTACTAAGAGTAATATCATGCTATTGTCTACAGGATAGTTACTAATAAAGCATTTTAATTTTAAATAACTTCTACGTCATATTTTTGGAAATGGTAGGTCTGAATATTTTCTAAATAAATCACCGAGCGAAAGTACATGCTTAGTGTTATTAAATATAACTATTAGTTTCTCATTTTACGAGCACGGTTCGATTTCAAAATGTGTATGTGTTTTTGAAAATCCAGTATCAACCGAAATATGAACTGTTAAGAAGTGTATTTGAACCTTTTAGAGGAAATTGGTCATCACGAATTTGGAAACTACGAGGGTTTGATTGAACCCAGAGATACCAAAGAAGATTCAATTATTGTCTTTGATGATATACCTGCAAACAAACAAAACAAGATTTTGCAGTTTTTCTCTTTTGGTAGACATAACAGCATTGATTCCTTTTACTTATGTCAAACGTATGCCAGCGCAGTAAAGCACGGACTTTGAGATATCGCCAATATTATTGTAATCTGGAAGCAAGACGATACAAACCTTCGGCATATATTTATGGATCATATAAGCACTAACATGACATACCTTAAATTTAAAGAAAGGTGCTTGCGGTGTTGGGGTGGGGGTGACTCAAAACACAATTTTATAACTATTGTAAAAGATTTAGATTTGGATAAAGGAGGGTATCGAAAAAATTTAGATGAGTGTATAAATATAGAGGAAGACAATAGTTAGTTCCAATCCGAGGTTTCATGATGAAGGATGTTAAAGATATTATTGCAAATTAACGCAGTCTTCAGTTGATGCAGGATGCTGTACGAAAAAAGTTTGTGGCATACAAAAAGAGACACACTACAACTCGGTAGGAATTCAATGAGGTGCACAAGCAATTGATCGATCCCTTGCAAGTAAGCGCTTCCCATTTACAAGCAATCACCGAAAAAATTCCCACACGTACAACAAACGTTAAAGTTGAAGACATGAGAGCACCTATAAAGAAAATTAAGCAACTCGTTCCAGAAGAACCGTTTCATCTTTACTATGCGGACGTGCTAGCTAGAGACGAAGACGAAAATATTGACAAATCAATTTATGGAGTAAAATATAACCTTAAAAAAGACGAATGGAGTTTGGGGAAAAGCGTACTGGAGATTAATCCGGAAACTACGACATCACCTTAAGCAATATGATATACCCTGGTACTAGAGGGCTATACAATCTGCTGGTTTATAAACGCATTAGACATGAAGATGGTGATTTCAACTTGAACGAAGATTTACCGAATTACTTAGACATGATCAAGTCAACATTGAGTTTTAAAAGAAAATTTTACCCATACACGTTGCACTATTTAAACGAGTTTCCGACAAATAACAAAAGTTTGAAAATTATGTTTTTTAAGTTAACGCCACTGTTGTATGTTAAAACGGTCAGTATTTTACAATATTATATTTTAGTAATAACGTTAAGTTTTCTTTTTAGCAAATCCTAAAGCTAAAGCTTAAAATTTAGAAAATGGTCGCCTCATCAGATGCTCGTTGAAATTAATAAATGTTGTTACGTTTTTTTTCGTGGCAGCCACGTTGGGCGCCAAATTTATGCTACGTTGGCTCGTAGCCGGACGTAACACCAAGAAAATCAAAGAATGACCGGGCTCATTCGAAGAGTAGGGGGTGTTGTAGAAAGCAGACTGACATATAATGTATGCGGCGGTAAGGAGTTAGTGACAATACCTGCAAGAAAATTAGTTAAGCAAACCTGAAAAAAAGGAATAAGCATAGCAGCAATGAAAAGTCTAAGTTAGTCAGTACTTTGTAGAATGTAAATAAAACTGTTTAGATAAACTATATAATATAATCACGATAAAAGCATTACAAAAATTTTTATCACAAAGTGAGGTAATATTGGGGAGTAGCAGAAACGTTTCCTCACACACCAATTAAACATAAATCAGACAAAATATTAACAAAAGATAAATAGATAAGACACAATTGGTATGAGTAATTCAGCAGTATTGATTTTTTTTTCTTTCTTTTTTTTTTCTTAATCGCAGGCAAGTCTATTGTAAAAGGTATCAGGACGACGAAGATATGGCAAAACCACGGATAGATATTTAAAGTAATAATAAGTAGGAAATAGTTCAACTTACAAAAAGTCCTTCAGGAACGCTTCCTCGCATTTGAAGTGTGGGATTCACGAGGTCCTGCACTAGCGAAGCACTTCACCCTTTACTGGGAGGGTGTTGATGGAACTTAACACACGTTACCCTAATCACACCTACGTATTTCACTGGTGTTAGCAGCAGACATTATCAGGCTGATGGAACTATGTAGCATTGATAAATTTATTGTTAATTCTATTTCCTGAGACAATAATGTCGAAATACTTTGTAACACAAATCGAAAAAAAATGGTAATAAAAATTTTGAATCACGGGTCTTCAAGGCACGATGTAATGCATTAAACTAACAGTAACGTGAGGACTAGATCGCACACACAGTTCAAATATAAAAAGACAAATCAACTAAAAAAATACAATCAATAAAGCAACGCGTATCACTAAGTCAATGTTCCGTAAAACAAGCACGTGCGGTCGAGTAAAACAAGTTCTATCACTTTTTTTTCCAACAGAAGATCGACAAAAACAATTAGTAAAGCAACGCGTAAAACCGTCAGTCAATGACCTTAAAACCGCGCTTGTGGTCAATCAAACACGTTACAGCTAAAGCATATTTTCTTCAAATGCCATCAGAACTACACTACTCTACAGCTAATAAACCACTTTTTCCTCACAAGAAAACTCAACTACAAACACAATTAGTAAAGCAACTAGGAAACAATACTTTTAACGCAATTAACATACAGGAACGAAGAACAATCTACCACTCCTCATCTGTTTAAATCAACTCGTTGCTATTCTATAACCTCTTATCAACTATTATCTCCAGTTCGATAATAACATAAGGAACTAAATTTATATGAATGCAGCCATCATATCTACTAATTAATCACGAGCCGCTTATCACTTTCGACAAGCTGGAAAGTAATTTACGAATAATCCAATTTACAATTCTTCCTTGCAATTTATTTATTAATGAAAATCAATCTTCAAATTATCTACTTTTAAAGTAATACCGACAAGTTAAATTGCATACAAATCTGAATTATTCTGAAGTATTTCCTTTATACAAACAGCGATCTCAAAGAAACGATGTATTTTTAAGTACGTTAACAGAAAGGAAGCGAAAAATGTTAAACTACAAAAATGCCCGTTACAATGTCTTATGCATATGGATAACCATTTAACATGCGCCAAACAAAATGTTTTACTTATTCAGAATACATTGTAATATGTATTTAAGTTTAATAAATTTTTGGAAATGTGTTTCTGTTTTAATTCAGTTAGCATTATATAAAATTCAGCTTGTACCAAAACAAGAATATTGGTTCATGCTCGAGGGGGGTTATTACATCTACTCATAAATAATTAAACATCCCACAAGTCTACGCTAGGAATTACAAACAGAATACTTCAAAATAATTTAAATTAAAGTTTTAAATTCGCGAAGTATTTAAACACGATTCCCGGTAATGAAAAGAAAAATTTCTTGCTATTTGCAAAGCTTTAAATAAAAAATCATTTTTCAGTTTAAATGGATAATAACGTGCAGGTTTAAAAAGCAAATATAAAAACTTACCCTAATTAGAATAAAAACGGTTGGAAATTACAAGTCAAAGACTTTGGCACTTACCACATAAAATTTACAGGCACTATAGGCACACCACGCGATTCTCTTTGAAAATATACCGAAACGATAATTGCATTTCTTGAGCGTCACTACATTACGCGGATAATATAGCCTGCCTTACCGAAGGTTGTACGGAAAATTTTTCAGAATGATCAACACGAGCTACGGCAATTTTTTAAATTTCAGTATTATGTGCTTAAACGACTGGTTGTTACTGTCTACATTCATTAACTAGGCATAATATACAATAATAATTAACGAAAACTACATTCCTGAAGCGCCACCAACCCTATGAGAAAGTTGCCCGGGTAATCTTTAAACTAGTATACCACATTATGAATAACATTTAAACTGAGCTCACCTTGTGTTAACAATTATTCCTAGTTTAGTGAACAATTATAATGAATTTGCGTATTACCTTACAAAAAAATTTGCATAATCAACAACAAAGAAAATATTAAATTTTACAATTTTCGAAGGAGGTTTTAAAGATGAAGTTAAATATAGATGAGTAAAAATGCTCCAAATAATATAGATACTCTCAGACATACAATGACCATCTATTAGGAGCTCTAAACATGGGCTATACACAAAACTCATAAATAAGATTAGCTTTTCCAGGTATGACGATAAACGTTTTATAATCCCCGGAACTGTCCATACGTGCGCCGGGGGGCATCGAACAATAGACGATTTCTATTTCACCTAGTTTTAAATTGTTATAGGTTAAGATTTATGTATATAATAGCTTTCAGATTTTCTGTATAAAGAAGTCTTTGTAGTACTATCTTGCAAAGCTGTACTGGAATTTTTTAAAAATGAGCAGTAAGACCGTCGGCAATCTTTAATTCCGGTAAATACAATTACACATTACTTGTACTAGAGAAAACAAAATTTCACTTTCAAAGAAATCGACTGACCTCATATGAATAATTATTCCTAGATTAGTAAGCAACGTTAATAAGCTTATAAGTGGTTTGCGTTTAACAAATGATATACAGATTGTTCAAACTAATGAGTCGGCAATGACTAAATCATTGAATCTAGTCAAGTATTCCATTTCTTTATTTAGAACAATTTAGATTTAAAATAATAATTAACCGCGTTTGTAAAATGAGAAACTAATGGTTAAATTTAATAACTCTGAGCATGTACTTTCGCTCAGTGATTCATTTAGAAAATATACAAGTCTACCATTTCCAAAAATATGACGTAGAAGTTATTTAAAATTAAATTGATTTATTAGTAACTATCCTGTAGACAACAGCATGATATACCCTTAGTAAAAGTTTAAAGTGTTTTATTAAGTTTCCCTTCAAAAGGTTTAAATTGATTTACAGAACCTGGTGACCAAAAAGGTTTTATAGATCGAGTTAAAATTAAATAAACAAAAACGAGTTAAAATTAAATAAACAAAAAATTTAAAGGTGCGAGGTTTTAACATGGTGTAACTTTGTAAGGAATAGTCCGATTTTAAAAATTCAAGTTAGATTGCGCGGAAAATTAGAATTCAGATGCAATTAACAGATCACCCAGTGTAGAAGTGATTAGGATGGCGTTTATGATGCAGTGAGTGTGCAATGAATTGCAAACGTTTAGGTGCTGGGAGACGCTGACCTTGCATTGTGGGTTGCCCTATCTATGTGTATTGTGGGTTGTCTAATCTAGGTTAGATGGCGGTGGCGGTAATGACAGATGTGATGTAGTGAAAAATGATAATATCGTTAATGAGTTTTCCCATTAAGAAACGATTAGTATTAATGAGTTTTCCAATTAAAAGTCGATTAACGCTAATGGGTTTTTAATAAGTAACCCATTAAAAAACGATTAGTGCTAATGGATTTTTAATGAGAAACCCATTAAAAAATTATTAGTAGTAATGGATTTTAATGAGAAAACCCATTAAAAACAATTAGTGGCGCGGTGAGGGTGGCGCTGCGTCACACACATCCAACTGTTCTGGGCCACAAAACCATGTTTTACATGTATTTTCTTATGGAAAATTTTAGGTCAGTTTTGCAAATTTTGTACCCTTCAAGTCGTTCATTCGAAGATCACGTGACATCATCATGGATTGCCTTTTACTTTTTCATGCAAAAATATTCTTTATTTCAAATTAGAGGTACAACTGTGGACTTCAAATATTAGTATTGACACGGGCATTGAATATTCTTAGTACGTCTGAATGGGTTGGATAAAAATTTAAAGGATAGCAATTTCTGTTCTCTTATATCGATGATTGAGTATAAAAATAAAAATGCGCCGCAATGATTTAATAAAAATATAACCTTATTATATAATCATTTACAATTCATTACAGCGTTTGACCATCAACAGCCAATCACGGTGGTGACCTACCAATAGCAATCATAATCAACTAATAGCGACCCAAGGAAGCAACCCTAGAAAGCACCCCAACGGCCTAGGTTTAGAATCAAGTTACCACATGGGTTTAGATACAGTCTAATACACACTTCATTTGCACTCGCCTATGTTTTTTACAAAGGATTTTATCAAAATTAAATATTTGGCATTTTGCATATAGTTACTAATAAACTAAGTTACATGATACATTAAAGCACGACCGGATAGTACATTTTAAGCTCCGGGGCTATGGGTGAAAGTGGGGAGCGATAGTTCAGCCACCAAGCAGCACTTTATACTGCATATACCAGAGATTAGCGAATGACAAGTGGGACTGTGAGAAGGCCTAAAAATCATCCAATACCGATACACTCCCACATTATGGTACCTATCGTATAGAGATTGGCCGACCACCAGTTTAAAAATTCGAATTTATTTTCTCAGTAACTTTATATCCAATCATGTTAATAGTTTTAAAAACTATGTGTTGCTTACTTTGTGCCATGCTATTTGGGTACATGGCTACAGAGTGTATTAACGTTTACCTCTTGCGCAAGTCCCTAGACTTTAGATGTTGAATTGTAACTAAGCCCCAAGCACTGTTGATCCAGCTTTTGTCGAAAGCACTCAAAAGGCTATCACATACAAAATTATCAAACAGCAAATTGAGCAATTATAAAAACATAATTAACCATAGCAAAATGCATTTTCTTTACTTTAGAAAATATTCATATAGATTTTGGAAATTAGGGTACTGTATCGGCTAACGGTCGTTAATCATAGATAAAATAATTGCACTAATCGATGCGCCATACTCAAATATGGAAATAATAGTCTTCACAAGATCTAGATACCTAACTGTTTTCGTGTTAACATCAATAACAGTTTGTTTGGACATAATGGCCTAAAACGTAATTATCTTGAAAAACTAGCAGAATTTAGAAAAAATAAATCGAAAAATCTCTCTTTAATAAAGCTTTACTGTGGTTGAATGACCTTAACCCGTATAAAAATTTTCATATCAAAATCTTTATAAACAAAGAATTTGCAAAAGGCTTCTTAAACATACATTTGTACGTTAGAGAAATAAGGTTTTCCACATACCCGAAAACAGTTAGACTTTTAAGACAATTACGTTAAATCAGTTTTAATCACAATAAGGCAGGTAACAATTTTATTACACGTGTTAAAGTAAACTGAGAAAAATTCCACCTTACACTACTTTTTGTACATATTGGCTAATAGAGTGTACGCAAAAGAACACTTTTTCCATCTTGCAGTTACAAACGCAATCATTAATAATATACGACAGTTTTTTAAATACAATTGTTATACAAATTAATACGAGATGACTCTAGATGAAATTAATGCATCTCAACTTAAGTGACATCTCAACTTAAGAGATGGCGCGTGAAAGTGGAGGTTGCGTATAGGTGTGGAGATGGTCTGTGGAGGTAGAGGTGGAGATGTGGTCAACTCCACGCACCACCTTCAACTCCACACGCCACTCCTTCAGTCCAGATGTCACTTAGGTTTTACATTCATTCCATCTAGCGCATTCTAATATTAATTTGAACAACCATTGTATTTACTAACTGCTTTGCATTATTAATGATTGCGTTTGTCACTACAAGATGGAGAAAATGTTTTCTTTTGCGTTCTATATATTAGCGAATATGCACAAAAAGTAATGTAAGGCGGTATTTTTCTTAATTTACTTCAATGGATGTGTTAATAGTGAATATATTTGCCTTATTGTGATTAAAGGTGATTTGATATAATTGTCTTAAAGATTAAAGTCTTTTCGGGTAAGTGGTAAGTGGAATAGCTCCATAATGAATGAATGCATGCTCCGACGTCATTTGAAAATTCTTTTTATGTAGATATTGGTATGAAAATTTTTATACCGGTGATCACTCAACCAGAACCAGGCTTTGTTAAAAGAAAATTCTTCGATTTTTTTCCAAATTTTGTGTTGCTTTCGAGCTAATCATATCTTTCTGCAATATAAACGTTTTTGATGATAACATGAAAACAGTTAGGGATATGTAAATTTTGCAAAGACAATTGTTACAGTATTCCTCGCAGACAAGAAAGCAAAAGTAAAGTAAGCAAAGAAATTAGTCGCAAAGAGTATCGCAACAAAGAAGAGAACAAAAAAGAATCCAAATAAGTAATGTCGTGCTAGACAAAACATCGTAGAGTAGGGTAGGTCAGAAAGAAAGAAAAAGGAGATCTCAAGAAAGGAATTTTATTTACAGACCTCTAACAAAAAGAAAACATTAAACACAAAGAAAACCAGTTCACGTAGAAAACAACATTTATCCAATACATATTCCATAGGATTTACACAGTGTAAAAATCTACTCAAAATAATTTATCGCAAAAACTATGTATATCCTTCTTTAATTATCTAGAACTAAATTGTCATTTCAATTTTTTACATGTACATAAAGAAAAGAAAAAATTAAACAGAAATCTGTCGTGAACTGTTTTCGGTCTGAAGCTACAATGATTTAAAATCGTTATACATGTAAAATATTCATTAAGAGATATAAATACTTAATACTTAATACTTAACATGTAAATAAAGCAAACATTAAGCAATAATATACAGGAAACTGCTTTCAGTCCTGAGGCTACCAAGATTTAAAATATTAAAATAAAATGATTTACTTACATAGTTACCACAATAAGCAAGACCAGCCTGAAGACCAGGCTGAAATGCATTTCATCCGCGGTCCAGAAAGATGTACTATTGTCACGCCTAAACAATAGCGTAACTCTACAAAAAAATTATATAAAAACAAGCATTTTACAGACAGTCAATGTTGAACTATTATCTAATAAATACTCAACCAATAACAGCTAGCATCGTAACACTTCCGAATGTTGGAACAAAGCAAGTTCCATTTTAAGCAATCGTAACCTCTAAAATTGTGCGATGACTAATCTGAAAAATACAGACCCAATTTTTCCCGAAGGAGACCAACAAGTCGTTACAGGGATCAAACAGCAATCCCCTTGAAGGTAACCTAACGCCAATTACAGTAGATAATTCAGTTGGAAAAATTCCATTTCTCAAAATAACAACTTCGTACAAATCAATATTCCGAACCCAGTGTTACAAAATATTTATCTCGAATCAACATTACAATATGTTGCCACTGTCCTTCATTAAATAAAACTTCATACAAACAACAAATTAACAAATGTTGCTATCGTCATATAGAAAACACTGCATCTTTGACAAACGCTATTTCTGTGTCGTTAATAATTTGTCGAAGTATTTCTTCTTATCATTCAGAACATGAGGGACTCTCAAACAAACGAAACGAACTAGAAGTGAGTTGAATAACACAAAAACTAAGTTCCCAGTTCATGTTACTTATTCAATCGAGGTGTAACACCATCCTCTCATAAAAATGAGTGCGCGTATGTTATTCACTAAACATTACACAATTACATTCATCTTTCTTAATGGGCACAGAATATTTGGAATTTTACGCAAATGTAACTAAGTGAAGAAATCATTCGCAGTACCCGTAGGACATCACTCAAAACAATTCAATCTGTTGCACATATAATGAACAATCCGATGCGCAACCTACCTTCAATGTTTCTTTAGATAAAGAACAACGTTAAGAGTATATTTTAAAACATCTACCTGCTGATAAGAGAAACTAACAGAGCGAACGACGATCGATAGAAAAACTACGTTAACCTACTGGGACAGGTTGCCTATATTTTCGTATAAAATTATACAAAATCTAATATGAATTACTACACCATGCCGTGTAAAAATAAGCGGAGCGAAAATAACTTTGTAGAATTCACGTACACCACCTTGCAATATCTCTGAAACAAATGTTTCAACAATCGAAAACCACGTTTTAAACTTATTGTAATCTTTAAGAAAAATACCAGATTCAATGCTATATTGAAAGAGTAAATTTGCTGTATTTAAATTATAATTAAATGTACTAATACAACCTACAGGGTGTTGAATATTCAATCATTTCAATTTAGAAAGCTGTCGAAATTATTCTCAAAAATTGGCAAATGGAATACAATAAGGAATACGAAGTTTAATTGCATAAGAACAAAAATATTCGCGTGCAGGAACTGCACGTAACACAATTATTTACATATTTGAGTATGTGCATCGTTTAGTGCGATAGTCATGTTTGTACGTAGTGTCTTTTTGATTTTTTGCTGCTAACATGTAAACGGTTAGTGTTTATCCGTCTCGAAACGTAACGTAATCCGTAGAAATCTTTGATAGCTAAATTAGCAGAAGATCATTCGAATCGGGTCAACGTAGTTTGCAATCTATTGGGGGTGAGTCAGCACAGAAACGTCGCGGTATTTAGGATCCATTTACCCTGCCATCGTAACTACAGTAGCGATCCACAGACAAAAGCAGTTGATCTACGGCAACGAACACGTGGGCCTACACAAAGAAAGAACCCATTTGGATTTCAGCTAAAAAAAGCTAAAAAAGGGAATCTGATTAGAATGGATACGCGCGGGGAAACACCAATACACGCAAGACACCTCCTAGTTGTCGAACAAACAAAAACAAACGTGCAGTGCTTTTGAAATACGGTGACGAATAATGTAGAAAATATTTCGACGGACAAGCTGCAGAATCAAATTCAACATTCGTTCAAATGACACGAATTCGAACTGCAAATCCTCGCTTTATCGAAGCGCGATTAAAACTGGAAAACACGGTTTTATCGGATAGTTTAATACACTATTTAGACAAAGGTTTAGATGGAAAACACGTAAGAAGCAATTATAAGTTATCGGAATGTTTAAGACACTAATGGATACCTAAAACAGGATATAAACTATTTAACAATCCAATAAAATTTTTGTTTTAAAAGCAAAAGGGATTTGAGTTCAAATTATGTTAAGCGGGCTTATACTCAACAGGTACACTATATAGGATGTTGTTAAGAAATTTAACAGTAGCAACGGAATTTATTCGAGCGGGTATTAAATTAACAAGGGAGAAAAAGAGTATTTAATTTTGGAGAAAAATAAACGTAACAAAATTAACAAGTCGGGGCAGGAATACAAAAGTAATGGGATTGGGCAGGACCAAAAAAAACTCAAACAGAAAAAAAATCCAAACAAAAAAATTCGCTTAAAAGAAAAAAACAAAGGAAATCACTCCAAAAACAGAAAAAAAAAATTCTTATCCGGCTCGAAGTGCCAATAATAGAAGAGAGAAAAAAAGGAAGGAAGGGAAGCAAGCAACGAGGACTAAGATAGAAAAAAGTCGTCGGAGGACGGATATTTCTAGTGAAGAAACAGTAAAGTCTTCAACCTCAAAAGAAGAAATTGGTTTCTCGCAAAAAATCCAAAGTAAGAAGAGGAACGAGGAAGAAAACCAACAGTGCAAGCCAAAACAGGACCCCACAGGTCAAGCCTCAAGTAAACAAAGGGACAACAAGGGTGAACGAGAGGAAGAGAGGAAGAGAGCTGGTAAAAGGAAACGATGTACTACTAACTGTGGTAATCAAGAATCTCAACAAACGAAGGACTAAAGAAAAGAAATGCTAACTAGTCCTAAAGTCGACTAAGTCGCGGTTTCCGAAAAAAAGAAAAACGGAATAAAAAGCACCTACCACAGGAGCGGATGGACGAAACACAATCGGACTAGGGACCGACAGCAAAGAAGACCAGCAATAGAAAAAAGCAGAGGGATGTGGAACAAAAGGAACGAGAAAAAAAAAGAAAAATCAAAAAGAATAACACCAAGCACCAAGTACAAAACCCCAAAAAAAACTAAGAATCGTACCAAAGAAATTAAAACAGAATCCCAGTGTAGTTATGTATGAGTAGGTGTAGACGTGCGCGTGCGTGTGTGTATGTGTGGGGGTGAATGAAGTGTGTGTGTATGTGTTGTGCTTGTATAAAGTGTGCGTGTGTGTATGTGTTTGATCACTGTAGCCGCCTTTTCCGACAGGCAGGTCGTACCGGGAGACTATTCTATTCCCAGACCCACACGGGTGCCAGAAATTATGCTACGTACCTAGACGTAGCCGGAAGAAAAGTAAATACTAGGCTAACTATCAAACGCGGAGAGGGGGATTTACCTAAATACCAAAAAAACAAAAAAAGTTCATCGCCCACGATTATCTATTTACAAATAAAAATTAATAAAGGATTCTGTACAAACAAGCGGAAGTAATAAATTCAACATTCGTTCAAATGACACGAATTCGAACTGCAAATCCTCGCTTTATCGAAGCGCGATTAAAATTGGAAAACACGGTTTTATCGGATAGTTCAATACACTATTTAGACGAAGGTTTAGATGGAAAACATGTAAGAAGCAATTCTAAGTTATCGGAATGTTTAACACACTAACGGATACCTAAAACAAGATATAAACTATTTAATTATCGAATAAATTTTCGTTTTAAAAGCAAAATGGATTTGAGTTAAAATTATGTTAAGCGGACTTATACTGAACAGGTACACTATATAGGGTGTTGTTAAAGAATTTAACAGTAGCAACGGAATTTATTCGAGCGGGTATTGAATTAATAAGGGAGAAAAAAGGGTATTTAATTTTAAACGTGACACAATCTAAGTTAAAAATAAATAATTAACCTAATTATTCGAACTTTTAACATTAATTTCCATACAAAAAGAAAAGTCTTGTTCTCGCCAAGAGGTGATTGTGACATGCTTAACCAGAACAGTGTTGTTGTTTCCACCTTATAGAGCATAGTAAACAACGTTCAGATACATTGCGTTTATTTTATATTATACCTTGTACATAAAAAGAATATTGAATACTATTTTAAGGAATGGTATTCCCAGCGTCACAGATTTATTGTTTAAATGTGTTAAGGTTGATTGAATTCTACTCTTGTGTTGTTATGCGATGTGGTGATTATCGCAAATAGAGACCGGAAAACCTGATATTTTTAATATAATTGCGTGTACTTCAAGTGTAAAGTGTGGGATCATAGTTCATATTTGTTTATATTTTTGCGTAATCGTTGATATGTTGAAAAACATTCTTATTAAATTAACCTTCGGCTCCATGCTTGATTTAATTTGCTATAAGTGTTAGTATGGTAGTTGCTCATAGGTCCTTAATATCGAATTTGCACGACGCGTAAGTGTCAGAATGTACTTTAATATTATACGGATACCAATAATTTTATGTTTTGTTATACATATTACTTGTGATCCAATCAAGGAACCAGTTTTGGAACTTGTGCACGTAGTAAGTAATACATTAGTTATTTTTAGGACAAAAAAACCCTTGGCATACCTGCTATATCTTTTGTATCCGCTAAAGAGAATCAATATCAAATATTGGAATACATTTATTGATAAATAATTACAAGCTAAACTGTTTGAAAATTGTTATTTGTCAACTTGTACCTGCTGGATCCATTTCCTTTTATTACCTTAATTGCATCGTAACTATAGCGATAACTGACCGAAGGTTTTATACTTACATTTTATGTACAATTACTACAATCTCCCCCACTTAGAGGAACAGTTAATTTTAAATAATTAATAATGGCATATATAGTCTTGAGTAGAGTATTTGAGCCGGTTCTGGTGCCTCATTTCCTCCAGCATCCTCATTTCCTCACTCATTCTGGACCAAATAGTTTTCTTCGACTAGCCACTTGTGCGGACTTAGGTTAGATAGCAGGAAAAATTGATAGGTTCGGTCAGCGCCACGGCGCTGACCTAACCTATCAATTTTTCCTGCTATCTAACCTTAGTCCGCATAAGTTTAACTCACCTAATCTAACTCCACACAACACTAGCTAACTTAACTCCTGACAAGTCCAACTAACCTAACCTAACTTCAGACAACACCGACTAACCTAACTCCAAACAACTTACACTAACCTAAACCCTCCACCAGAATCCGAATCTGTAAATAGATTTAAAATCCGACCACCCTTTACCGTTCTACACACATACCCTCTAGTGAGCATATAAAAGATTATTTTTTGTTTCTTTCGAGATAAATATATCTTGTTTGGTGTCAATTAATATTAGATTTTTCTCAGATACCTGAATTTCTAGGAATTTTTTAGATAGCATCATCTCCCAGTGAGCGACCCTGATTGTAAGATTTTTTTACCTGCAGCGACTTCTGACCGTCCTTATAAATTCTTTTAGCCATGCGACACATCAGATTAGTCTAGAATTTTACGCAAAATCCGAATCTGCAAACAGATTTAAAAACCGATCACCCCTTACCGTTTTACACATACCCTCTAACAAGCATTTAAAAGATTATTTTTTGTTTCTTTTAAGATAAATATATCTTGTTTGGCATCAAATAATATTAGATTTTTCTAGGGAGTCCAAATATGTAAATAGATTTTAAATTGGTGCACCCCTTGCCGAGTTACATCTCTGATTTTAGGAAGTTGTCTAAACCGTTTTAGAGTATGAAGCATAATATCGGTCTATAAATAAGAGTTTTCTTCGACTAACCATTTAGCCTGATCTAGAATTTTCTGAACAATCTAACCCTGTTTGAATTGTTTAAATCAAACCACGCCTTGCCGAGTTACACCCCTAATTTTAGAAAGTTGTCCAAACCGTCTTAGGGTATGGCACATTAGCTTGGTCTAGATTTTTCTGAGGAACCCAAATCTTTAGGAATTTTTAAATCGGAGCAATTCCCGGGAGAATTGTACCCTTATACCTAATATCAAACTTATTAAAATTTGTATAAAAGTAGTGCGTGGATTCTAATTCTAGTAATTTTTCAAAATAAGATCAATTCTTATAGGTGCTTTAGACAACCAAATATACATAGATTTCTCTCAATACCTTAAAAATCAATTTAGGTTTTTGTAAATCAATTTAAACCTTGAAGGGAAACTTAATAAAACACTTTAAACGTTTTATATAATGCTATTGTCTACAGGATACGAATAAAATAATTAAATAACTTCTACGCCATATTTTTGGGATTTATGATTTGTTTAGTTTCCAAATGAATCGCTCAGTAAAGTGCATGCTATTAAATTTAACCAATAGGTTTTCGTTTTACTAGCGCGGTTAATTAGTGTAAAGTCTAATTTGTTGTAAATACCTTGGAAGTGAAACTCGAATATTCCTACGAGGCGATTAATTGTATTTACCGGAATTAAAAATTGCCGTCGACCTTACTGCTCATTTTGAAAAAAAATCCCGTACAACCTACCATACTATTAACCGTATATTTGGTGACGCTAAAAGGAATTCAATTATCGGTTAAACAACTTTAAACGTAAGAATAAAAAACAAGATAGTTTAATACGTCTATTAATAATTTTATGCTAATGTTGGCGATATAAATAAGTACAACAAACTTTATCAAGAAATATTATGTTTTTAATAAAATATATATGTATTAATATATCATCTAAAAACCGCTGTGATAACCAGAGTCTGGCAAATCTGGGATAGCCAAATCTCTAAACATTTGCGCAAGCGATTGCCTCGCAGTCGCATATTCTAAGTACTGGATGGGGTAACATTTAATAATTTCCAACACTGTCAAGTAATTTAAGTTGCTGCAATCATTAGACAGAAAAATACTCGTACGGTTCTCTTCCTCTAATAAAGTTTGAACCCTTTCTTCGTCCGTCGTATTTCCACATACATTTTTTATATCACATACAAATTTTTCGTAAAATTTTTGAAAGTTTCTACCTCCCCAACTCTTCCATTTTATAACAGATGAATTTTCGCAAATTTAATAACCTTGCTGCCGATTTTTTTTTCTCTTCTCCTACTTTATAATTACCACGCTCCAAGTTAGGTGTCTGCAAAACAAAGTCTTCCGACGTAACTAGGGGTCTATTCCTTGGGTAGAGCTATGAGCAATGGGGGAGTAAGTCGAAATCTGTGGGGGGGTCACACTCAAACTAAAACAAACAGGCGCCACCAAGTCCAGATTGATTCATGTTAATGGCATGGCAAATTTCTAAGGGCGGACGTGGAGACCCAAAGAAAAAAATATCGCCTTCGCTGACAAAAACCTGTCTTAACAGAATAAGACGCTGTTCCTGTAAGGAAGAATAATAATTAAGTCACATAGAAAATGGGAACACTGTTTGTGTCCCTCAAATATGCCTAAAAATGCAAAAGGATATTTTCTACATAAGGGTAGCATCAAAATTTAATTCTTATTGCTTTTTGGTTGTCAGGTCTGATCAAACTAGATCAGAATAAAAAGACTTTAAGCGTGGATTATTAATTTACTAGAAAGAATTTTTTTTGTTTCTGTAAATAAAATTCAATGCAATAAAATTAAATGAATACTTGAATTACTTGAAAAATTAACGTAAGGTTTATCAACTTGATTCTTACTCAAATATATTACAACACAATGTGACTGGTTACACTAATGTTTTCTAACCCATTCAGATCTGTTTAGGTCAGTTACAAATTAATATACAAAAATTTCTCGTTAAGTTAAAAGTACTAAAATTGATTTGAAGTCGAAATGTTCACGAAGATATTCTCTTTTTTTATCAAAGGTGGTAGTAATGTAATACTAAACATCTGCTTGCAATGGTGCAATTGTTGACAGCATATTTCAAACAAACAAGTGATGTAGCCGCAGCTGTTATTTTAGGCTGAAGCCACGTGTTGTCACATATCTACTAAACTAAGTGAAATTTAAATTTGATACTGGAGAAAACCAGCTCAGCAACAAATAAACTGAATAACAAATTCGTACATCTATGTAACAAAACAAAATAACGTACTTTCAGAATGAAGCACAGAAGAATTCCTTACAGCTACTACGAACCAAACCCCGGGCTGCTTTCCTTGGCTAGATTGGGAACTGCATCGCCGTGCGGAATCTGCAACTAATTATTCCTGCTTTCCATCCTCTAAATACAGGTGTTGAAGTGAAGTGGGTTTCTTAACATTGATTCAAATTCGTCTAATCTTAGTTGTAACTTTAAGTTTGCGTTCCTAAGCCTTGCGTGTAGCTAATTTTCTTTACGTAGTTTTATAAGTTTTCGTTGCGTAGTTTGTAAGTCTTCGTTGCGCTAAACAAATTTTCAAATTAGATACTATGATAATGAGTATACATTACCAACCGTTACTCAGAAAGTGTGTCTCACAATTAATGCGACCCGCAGGTCACTCGCCATTGTCTTCCTAAACATGTTGTTGCTGCTTTTACCTAACGACGAGTGCCTCTCCCGCGTTCTTGCATGGTGGGAGGGTCCCGAGGGGGGTTGTCAATCCTCTCAACGCGCGTGCAAGTGGCTGTGGAATACACCGACATCCAAAACAAATAGACTAACGAATCTAGATACTGTTTTAATGTAAAAATTTGATTGTTACCCGTATTACTACTTTAATTAATAAAGGTGTTTTAATATTCGTTGTACCTTTAATGAAGAGAATTATTAATTCGAAAATAAAATTGCTACACTACCCCTTTCCTAAAAGAAAAAAAATTTTTTTTAAGGAATAAATTTCAAATATAATAAATACAAAAAAATTTTTTATATTATAATTATACTAGCCTTTTCTATCTTCCTAATTATCAATGCAATTTTTATGAATTTATTCAAATGGGGGAGACAAATATTTACAAATGCGAGTGTGTTGGTAACTACGTGTACCTGACGTCCATCGGGAGACAAAATCGGGGAGTCACAATCGGTATTAATCAAAATTGGGAGGGGGTCAAATTAGAAAGTCAAACACTCCACGGGACAAAAAATTCAAATTCACAATAATTCTTTAACTTGAGGTTCTTACTTCTAACAAGGCTAATATTTACTACCTGTAACCAAACATTTTACAATTTATTTCAAATTCCACAAAAAAAACTTCACTTCCTGGAGCTCAATTAGCTCTCCCTCTACAAAAAAGGAATGCTTGCTCATCAAAACAGCATAACTATTCAAAATATTATCACTATAAGGTGACAATCAAAGCTAAGGTAACCTAACCATAAGGCTACTTAACAAATTCAAATACAAAATATTATCACTTTATTACAAAGAGATAATCAAAACGAAGTTAACCTAACCATAAGGTTACTTAACAAATTCAAATACAAAGCATCATCACCTTATTACAAAGAGATAGTCAAAACAAAGGTAACCTAACCATAAGGTTACTTAGCAAATTCAAATACAAAGTATTATCACTTTATTACAAAGAGATAATCAAAACGAAGGTAACCTAACCATAAGGTTACTTAACAAATTCAAATACAAAGCATCATCACCTTATTACAAAGAGATAGTCAAAACGAAGGTAACCTAACCATAAGGTTACTTAACAAATTCAAATACAAAGTATTATCACTTTATTACAAAGAGATACTCAAAACGAAGGCAACCTAACCATAAGGTTACTTAACAAATTCAAATACAAAATTGAACCAGATAGGGCTGTAATCTCCTACGCCCTACTGATTATCCTATCACTAAGTTCCAACAAACAACAGATCTCATTAGTGATGGACTAAATGGTGAGACTCACCAAGCCAACTTTTGACCTTATCAAACCAAAGAATTTCGAACGGTCAAAAAAAACAAGGGAAAGAATAAACTAATATTCTCTCTACCTAGATATGTAGAAATCAGGACTAACAATTAAATAGCCCACCTACTTCTACGCTGTAAAGATATCTTTTAAAGACATCTTCTAAACACATCTCCGAATAACGCGCGAGCAAAAAGACCAGCGTGCACACCAAGGCACACCTCAAACCTACAAAACCTACAAAACCTACAAAATCTCTAACCACTTATTTCACTTTTCAAACAAAATACTCAAAATTAGTGAAACGACACTAAATCAAAAATCGGAATAAAACAAAGCAAACCACTACTATATTACTTAACATCAAAGAGATGACCGGACCGGAACTAATCGTCAGGATCATCATTTTCATTTGGATACGATGCTTCAACTGGTTTCAAGTCCTTCACGTGCCATTTCCCTGCACTAGTTCCATCTTCGTTCTCTAACTCGTACACTAAATTGGAATGTTTTTTTCGAACTCTACTCAAAACAAACTTCAGCGCTAACTTAGCGGAGAATTTATCACTAGCACTCGAGAGGACCTTATTAGCTCTCCAAACACACTCTCCGACTCGGAATGAAATGTCTCTTCTCCTAAGATTGTAGCGTTTACTCGAACGTTGATAAGCTACATGCAAATTTTCACGGACATTTCCAAAAATATCAAACAAAAGTTGACGATCCAGAACATAAGACGGTCTACTGCTGGAGACGACATCAACATCCTCACCAGGTTTAAAATTATCATTATAAGCTGACGACCAAAGACTAAAAAATTTGGAGAATAGTTGGTGGACTCATGTTTTGCTGAGTTGATTGCGTATTGGATCTTTGATATCTCATTATCCCACGTATCATGTCCTTCTACGTATGAACGGATTGCTGTACCAACTGTCTTATTGATTCTTTCCACAAAATTGCATTGGGGAGCATAAACAGCATTATACCAAATCTTTTGAATTTCGTACCTTGCACACAAAGCTTTAAAAATACGTCCAATTAATTGTGGACCATTATCACAAATAACAAACTGTGGTACACCGTAGACAAGAAATACTTTTTCCTCCAAAAATTTCTCAATCAAATGTGCCGTGGCACTACGCAAAGGTTGCAAAATCGAATACTTCGAGAACCAATCACCAACAACTAAAAGCCATTTATGTCCGCGTTTGGAACGAGGAAACGGACCCATCAAATCTAAGGCAATGGTTTGGAACGGTAGTCCAACCTCTTTCTCCTTTCCCATCATCCCAAGGGGGCCTTTATTGGGTGGTTTTTGAGCACCACAAATCAAACATTTCCTACAAAATTTACGTACGTCAAAGATCATCTTTGGCCAATAATATAATTCTTGGACACGAGACAAAGTTTTTAAAGAACCAAAATGTCCTGCTGAAGGGGGGTCATGACATGATTTAATGACATCTATACGCTGAGATTTTGGCACTAAGTACTTCCACTCTACAACATTCGCCGAATGCGGTAATAGGGAAGGTATAAACTTATAAATAAACCCATCTTCCACTTTCCATTGTGGGTAGCTTTTGGGCGACAACAAAATTTTCTTTCGCAAAGATTCATACCACAAGTCTACGCCATCAAGTTTAATCTCTACTAAATTAACTTCTGGATTTTCTAAGGGAACACCACGACTAAGACAATCTGGGACTATATTAAACTTTCCTTTCCTATGCACCAAATCAAATGAATGTTGCCTTAATCGAACTGACCATCTGGCAAGTTTTCCAGTTGGATTCTGAAGATTACTCAACCAAAGTAACGAAAAATGATCAGTGACAACTGTGAAGCGAACTCCTTCCACCCACGGACGAAATTTCTCAATTGCAAAGATAACTGCTAAACACTCTCTTTCTGTGGTGGAATAATTGCGCTCTGTACGGCTCAGGGTTTTACTTGCGTACGAAATTACACGCTCTTCTCCTCTTACATTTTGTATCAAAACAGCTCCTAACCCAGTGTTGCTTGCGTCACACTCAACAATAAAGGGTGCCGAGTAGTCTGGCTGCGAAAGAAGAGGTGCAGAAACTAATGCTTGCTTGATCCGCACAAATGAATTTTCTGCTTCCGCACTCCAGTTTACAGTTTGACCTTTTTTCTTACTCTTAATGAGGTCATTGATAGGCGAAACTAATGACGAAAAATTCTTTATAAAGCGACGGTACCAGCTGCACATTCCTATAAACCTTTTAATCTCCGTTGTGGTTTTCGGACGAGGAAAGTTAACCATTGCCGACACCTTATCGGGATCTGTACGAAGTGAGTTAGAACCTACTATATAACCCAAAAATTTAAGAGTCTTTTTAAAAAACTCACATTTACTTATGTTTATAGTAAGGTTAGCTTCTTTTAAACGTTGCTTAACCTCTACCAATAACTTTAGGTGTTCTTCAAAAGATGACGAACATAATATTATGTCGTCCAAATAGCAAAATACATGGGGTTCAAAACGTGGACCAAAATTGCATCTACTAAACGCTGTTGTGTCTGCGCAGCATTCTTCAATCCAAATGGCATGCATGTAAATCTAAATTGTCCTCGTGAAATAACACTGAAGGCAGTCTTATCCTTAGACGACTCACTAAGAGGATTTGCCAAAACGATTTTCTCAAATCAAGTGATGAAATGTAGTTCGCACCTCTCAACATATTGAGAATTCTATCTACGTTCGCAAGGGGGTACGAATCATGAACAGTTAAGTCGTTCAGGGTTCTACCATCAAAACAGAAACGATATTCTCCATCTGCTTTCTTAACCAACAAAACTGGAGAGGACCACGGACTAGTACACGGTTCTATAACTTTAAGTCTAAGCATGTCGTCCAACTCCTCATTCAATATCTTACTCATATATGGTGACATGACATATGGTTTCTAATGGAAGGGTTTGGCATTGCCTGTGTCTATGTCCATTTCAATTAGGTGAGTTCGTCCCAATCTATCGTCGCTGCTAATCTCACTAAATGAGCTTATCAACTCTTGTGCTTGCACACATTGAGCATCTGAAAGGTCATGTAAACCAAATAAGGAATCTTTAGTGTTCAAAGGGATGGAAGACGAACCTATATACCCAATGTCGTTCCCAATGTTACTTTGGATAAACCAATTATTACTTCTAAAATCAGCAACTACACCAAATAATTTTGCAAAGTCACTACCGAAGATAAAGGTGTGAGGTAGGGACGGAACCACTAATGCATTAAGGATGCGGCAGTCATTACCTATACAAATTGGCAAATCAACTGAGCCTACAACAGACTTTATTGAACCATCAGCTGTAGTAATACCTGTTTTGCTGAACTAAAAATTTTAAGTCTAATTTCCTAATAATTGAAAGAGCTAAGGATCCTACCACTGAGGTAGTGCATCCCGAATCTAGAAGACCGGTAATGTCTCTATCCATTAACTTCACCATAATGTAAGGTCGATTATCACACTGCTTCTCAATGAACAAAGTATTATTCCTAGGCTTCGGAGAGTCCTGACAAAAATTTTTAACAACTGTAAGCCATCTCGACCACTCGTCTTTACAAAAGTATTTTTCTTGTTTACAAATCATAACCATGGCCTTATTACGCGGAACAGGATGCCGACCACTATGCGCCTGCCGCCTTACTGGTTTTTTGAGCATTGTGGACATGACGTAGCCTTAACGCCTTTTCGACCACATCCAAAACAAAAATCTTTCTGGTTGCTCTACAATCTCTAAACCAATGTCCACTACGGAGCAATTCCAACAAACAAAATTATTTCTCTTGTCGGGACTAAAGGAATTACAAACTGAGGACTCCAAAGAGCTCTTATCCGCTACTGTTACTTGGGGATTAACTAATTTATTCTGAAACACCCTACTCTTAACAGCACAAACTTTTCATTCAACCTAGGATGTTTGTTCTCAAATGGATGCTTAGAGGGTTGCAAATCTTGTTAGGTTTACTAGAAGATGCTGAAACCAAGTTTAGTTTCATCAAAGAAGCTTCTTCTAACCTTTTACACAAATTTACTAAGGTAGACAAATCTTGAATGTCCGACAATGCAAGTGCTGAAATATATTCAGGAACCAAATTTCTCCTTATCATCTTAACTTTAGTAACTTCTGCTGGCTCGTTGGTCAGTCTACTAAACAGGGTTTGCATATGCGCGACAAATAAAATAATCCTTTCGTCTTTACCTTGACGACGATTTCTGATCTTTTCCCAAATGTCATCATCTGAAGAACCGGGTAGAAAATCTTCCTTAAACGTTCTAACAAGGAGTTCCAGTCTCTCAATGAATTTTTTACTGTTCTAAACCAAACTAAAGCGTCACCCACAAAAAGTTCACATGCTGATCCAAATAAATCAGCATCGGATACCTTACGAGATTGTGCTAAATCACTAACTCTATCTAAAATGAATATAGTTGTTTGGGATCACCTGAGAATTTTACAGGCCATGAACCTATAGGTACGGAAGGCGTTACATACGAAGTCGAATGAATAGGTGCACTAGCAACTGAAGGAGATACTACAACGGACCGATCCAAATAGGTGGACTCTGTACTTTTATTGATTTTATCGTATAACTCAGCTTCAAGGGTTAATATCGTTGCTACCGTCTCATTTCTGAACTTACTTGCTTCCTCGGAATTTATTGAAGGAATTTTCATGCGCTTAACTCGCCCCGAAAGGTGGTTTAACCTTGAACAAGCTCTCCTAAAATTGAGTCTGATGAGTCACCTTCAAATTCGGACACAACATTACGAACTGACTCGACTGAAACTGAAATTTCTTTACTTTCCGTTGCAAAGTCTACTTCATAACACGAAAGATCAATCAAACAACCAGGCTTATCTATTTCTTTAGCTAACAATCTACCTAAAATTTTCCTTTTCTCCAACACTGGTCTCTCACTCACCACTTCTCTGATTCTCAGCTCATACTCCAATTCTTCTTTAAGTAGACAAACAATTTGGAATTTTTCCGACATGATTACTCAAGCCTAATGGAATCAAACCGATAAATCTAACTGATCTGAACCTTACAAAAGTTATCAAAACAAATTCGTACTACTAAAGGCAAAAATCAAAAGGTGTTTTTGGTAAAATAATTTTGCCAAAACAATATCAAAAAATTATATGGGGTCAAAATAGAACGAAAGTCAAAAATAAATTCGACCAAGTTAATCAACTGACTGTATGGGGGTTAATGTTACAACCAATCTTTCAAACAACCAAACTTCAGTGCAAAACAGACTTTGAACTAACCATTTTCAACGCAACCAAATTTTAAGTAAACTAATTTCGAAATACATTAAATTATGAACAAACAAATTTCTAGCTAAATCAAATTAGGAACAAACAAATTTTGAAGTAAATCAAATTATGAACAAACAAATTTCGAGGTAAATCAAATTATGAACAAACAAATTTCGAGGTAAATCAAATTATGAACAAACAAATTTCGAGGCCCCAAACGTTGCCGGCGCCAGTGCTGCCGATTTTTTCTCTTCTCCTACTTTATAATTACCACGCTCCAAGTTAGGTGTCTGCAAAACAAAGTCTTCCGACGTAACTAGGGTCTATTCCTTGGGTAGAGCTATGAGCAATGGGGGTAAGTCGAAATCTGTGGGGGTCACACTCAAACTAAAACAAACAGGCGCCACCAAGTCCAGATTGATTCATGTTAATGGCATGGCAAATTTCTAAGGGCGGACGTGGAGACCCAAAGAAAAAAGATCGCCTTCGCTGACAAAAACCTGTCTTAACAGAATAAGACGCTGTTCCTGTAAGGAAGAATAATAATTAAGTCACATAGAAAATGGGAACACTGTTTGTGTCCTCAAATATGCCTAAAATGCAAAAGGATATTTTCTACATAAGGGTAGCATCAAAATTTAATTCTTATTGCTTTTTGGTTGTCAGGTCTGATCAAACTAGATCAGAATAAAAAGACTTTAAGCGTGGATTATTAATTTACTAGAAAGAATTTTTTGTTTCTGTAAATAAAATTCAATGCAATAAAATTAAATGAATACTTGAATTACTTGAAAAATTAACGTAAGGTTTATCAACTTGATTCTTACTCAAATATATTACAACACAATGTGACTGGTTACACTAATGTTTTCTAACCCATTCAGATCTGTTTAGGTCAGTTACAAATTAATATACAAAAATTTCTCGTTAAGTTAAAAGTACTAAAATTGATTTGAAGTCGAAATGTTCACGAAGATATTCTCTTTTTTTTATCAAAGGTGGTAGTAATGTAATACTAAACATCTGCTTGCAATGGTGCAATTGTTGACAGCATATTTCAAACAAACAAGTGATGTAGCCGCAGCTGTTATTTTAGGCTGAAGCCACGTGTTGTCACATATCTACTAAACTAAGTGAAATTTAAATTTGATACTGGAGAAAACCAGCTCAGCAACAAATAAACTGAATAACAAATTCGTACTTCTATGTAACAAAACAAAATAACGTACTTTCAGAATGAAGCACAGAAGAATTCCTTAAAGCTACTACGAACCAAACCCCGGGCTGCTTTCCTTGGCTAGATTGGGAACTGCATCGCCGTGCGGAATCTGCAACTAATTATTCCTGCTTTCCATCCTCTAAATACAGGTGTTGAAGTGAAGTGGGTTTCTTAACATTGATTCAAATTCGTCTAATCTTAGTTGTAACTTTAAGTTTGCGTTCCTAAGCCTTGCGTGTAGCTAATTTTCTTTACGTAGTTTTATAAGTTTTCGTTGCGTAGTTTGTAAGTCTTCGCTGCGCTAAACAAATTTTCAAATTAGATACTATGATAATGAGTATACATTACCAACCGTTACTCAGAAAGTGTGTCTCACAATTAATGCGACCCGCAGGTCACTCGCCATTGTCTTCCTAAACATGTTGTTGCTGCTTTTACCTAACGACGAGTGCCTCTCCCGCGTTCTTGCATGGTGGGAGGGTCCCGAGGGGGGTTGTCAATCCTCTCAACGCGCGTGCAAGTGGCTGTGGAATACACCGACATCCAAAACAAATAGACTAACGAATCTAGATACTGTTTTAATGTAAAAATTTGATTGTTACCCGTATTACTACTTTAATTAATAAAGGTGTTTTAATATTCGTTGTACCTTTAATGAAGAGAATTATTAATTCGAAAATAAAATTGTTACAACCTGATGCACTCGTACTCAGGTAGCACAATGACATTCCTATCTTTCGTAATTTCCATATTATATAAATTTTCTTCTTGAAATTTATTCGCCACCCATACACTTCTATTAGATGTTTTGGCAATCAGTTTCAATCCGAATTCACGATCCAGTTGTAATTCTAAAACATCTCCGCCAGAAAAACCATTCAATCTTATGTTTGCTGCTTCTTGGTAAATTGTATGATTTTAAATTCCAATTGAAAATTGCAAAACTCTCTCCATTTAAAGTAGTCCATTTTTATAGCATAATTTTGGCACACTCTACGATTGCAGATATGTACGACTGGTTGCAGACCACCGTATAAATCAAAACCAACTTCTACGTTATGGTTGTGAAAATATGATGTAAATTCACTTAGTGCATAGGTGGTCTTACCTACCAGTTTGTCGATACCTAATGGTACTTTTACATCACTTGTAACGTCAACACCAGAAAAATCCATTAAGCGGACTGAGCGATGTGTGGGAATAAACAAATTTAGTAACATCACAAGTTGCTCAATTTTTGAAGTTGCCAGATTCCAAAAACTACACGAACCATCGTTTTCGCCATTGATCTGCCACGATACTGGTCGACGCTGGGGCCGACATAACAACTCTTAAGCGACACGGTGGATGGAAGTCAACCACAACAGCGGAAGGTTATATCGATGATAGCTTGTCGAGTAAAGTGTCGATCGCTAATAGAATCCTGCATTCAGTAGAAAACGATGAAGCATCTACTAGTAAAATATCTATTTCGAAGCAGACAATAGAAATATCTGTGAAAATTTATGAAAATGTACTTGTACTTGCAATTAATTTTGCCATTTGTGGTATTGTGAACATAAATTTTTGCAGCCACAAATAATATACTTTTATATACCTAACCTATTCATGTTTAATAAATAAAAAATATATATAGTTCTGTATTTTATTATTGTGATCGTAGAAAAAGTATAGTGTGCCACTCGTGCAGAAAATAACCTTTTTCACACTCGTGTGATTGCGGCACGAGCGACAGCATCGTGTGGAATAGGTTACTTTCTACACTCGTTCCACAATATACTATTCCCGTACAGTTTTTTATCCTTATTTTAAACAAAATAATGCACTTCAACAAGCAATTAGATTTTAACGCAAAAATGCAATGCATTCCTTCACAAACTGATGCACTAATAGTTATTAGATTTTCAAAAATATCGAATGCGATTTCAGACAAAAATAGTATGTGCACCTCGTAGTAAAAGCACATTCCCGGCCTCTTAGTTCAACACTTCTTGACTGTAGTAGTAGTCAGCAAAACTGTCTCCAACAGCTTTGGCTGCCGTGTGATTATTTATACGTTTTGTTCTTTGCAACTGTACCAAAGATTTGTTTAGCGTTTCCCCATTGTGAGACAAATAATTGGTCGCATTCTCCTCGATAAAAAAGTCATGTGGGTAGCAGAATGCAAAGTTACAATAATCGTTTTGTTTGGATCAAAGTACATAGTACTTAACAGAACTTAAAATCGTGCACTTAATATGCTAAAGGCAGTCTCCACAACTGATGACAATGTCTTGTTGAATAAAACATGTTTTTCTTCATCCAAATCTTTTTTAGCATACAGTTTCGTTGAATTTCTATGCAACGCAAAAGCATCATCCGCTACGAAAACATGAAAAATTTTGAAAAATGTTTGACAGTGGTAAAGGGTGTCGAAGATTTAATATTCTTGTTTGAATCAGTTCACCAA
Source organism: Platerodrilus igneus (assembly GCA_036346225.1). NCBI lineage: Eukaryota > Metazoa > Arthropoda > Insecta > Coleoptera > Lycidae > Platerodrilus > Platerodrilus igneus. Next base: position 1,721,307 of record JARFIW010000791.1, read on the forward strand.
ACTTTGAGTGAAACATAACTTCTCCGTCTAATATTCGGCCATTAGTAGCAACGTCTACCATTATGAACTTTTTCCTAGCATTGACCACCGCTAGTAAAGCTATACTAAAAAACTTTTTGTAGCTGTAGTATGTTGACCCAAAATTAGTAGGTTTTATTATAGTCACATGCTTTCCGTCTATGGTCCCAACGTGCTTGCTAATTTTAACTTTACTTTCAAACTCTTGGCATACAAATTGCAACCCCTCAGGGGTGGTAGGCATCTGACCAAAAAAAATAATGAATTTATCCGTTCCGAATGGACCTGCACCTTGACTAAGGTACTTAGAGTGGCAGAAGCCATACAGGTCGGTATGGCATTATAAGGCACACTATTGCGATGTGGAAGGCAACGGGAAACCATCACATTACCTCTCAAGTACACAGCGTACTTAAGTTGTAGTAAACACGATGGCATTCTCTGGGGTAAAAGATTCCGGAGTTAAAATAGTCCCCCATTCGGATCTCAGGAAGGGGACTAGTTCGGCAGATGTGATGGGAAAGTTCAGAATAAGAGTCGGGAACACTTTGCGAATCGTAGCGTGGAATAATAGAAGTATGAAGCAAGTAGGTAAGCCAGAGAACTTGAAAATTGCCATGGATAGATTAGCACTAGACATAGTAGGGATCAGCGAAGTTCGGTGGCCAGAGGCGGGAGATTTTTGGCGTGGAGACTTCAGAGTAATACATACAGCAGCAGAAAAAAAATTTGCGTGTGGGGATAGTTATGCGAAAAAAGATAGGACACTGTGTAGAAAATTACTTACAAAAGAACTAAAGAGTACTCACGGTTATATTAAAATCTACACCGGTAAATACAGTAATAATGCAAGTACAGGCCCACCTTTAGCTACAGTGACGAAGAGGTGAAGCAATTTGCAAAGATATCGAAGACATACTAAGATGTGTAAAAGAACATGAAAATTTAATAATTACGGAGGATTTTAATGCAGTGGTAGGTGAGGGTAGGGAAAGAGCGGTAGTAGGTTTATTTGGTTTAGACCCGAAGGGCACAGGGGAAATAGGCTGGTAGAATTTTGCGACAAGAATAATTTAACCATCACAAACACATTACTTCAACATCATGCTAGTAGTCGATACACGAGGAAGATGTCAAGAGATATAGGAAGATATCAAATAAATTACAGTCTTGTTAGACAACAGTTTAGAAATTAAGTAAAATACTGTAGAAGCTATCTAGAAGCAGATATAGACACTGACCACAACATCGTAATTATGAAGACTACTCTTAAATTTAAAAATTTGAAATGAAACGGAAAAAGGCACTTTGACTTTGGGAAACTAAAAGATAAAGATTTCCACGGAAGATTTAAAGGTCAAATGAATTGCTGAAAGATATCAGAAAAATTTCTGATACTAAGGAAGTAAAAACAGAATGGAATAACATTAAATCCAACTTATACATGGCCGCCAGGGCTATTCTGGGGTATACACAAAAAGAAAATAAGAAAACATAGATAACAAAAGATATCCTGAATTTAATAGAAGAAAGACGAAAATATAAAAGTAGATCAGACGATCGGGAAAGCTAAAGAACAATGAACTGATGAAAAGTGCAAAGAGGTACAAACTAAAATGGAAATAGAAAAGACAGACGAAGCATACAAACTAATTAGAATGAATTTTAGGGATATAAAACCATATAGCAAAAATATAACGATCGCGGGAAGAAACGTAATTATAGAAAATGTAGAGAAAGTGGTTAGATGGCTAGAATATATAGGGAATTTATATGCAGGAGAAGAAGTAACAGCATTAGAACAGAAATAAGACATTGAAACTGATGACTTGGGATATCATGTTTCCTATACTTAGAGATGAGTTTGAATTAGCATTAAAGGGTCTAAAAAATGGTAAGGCGCCGGGTACAGATAAGGTGCAAGCAGAATTTCTAAAAGCCGCTGGACAAGCAGTAACAGAACATCTCTTCCAACTTGTAAATTATATGTATGAAACAGTGCTACTGTAGCCGAACAGATTCTGGAATAGGTTAAATTGGACATATTTGATTACCTGGCGTATAGCCCCGCTTTATTACCGAATGATTTTCAACTATTCCCTAAATTGAAGACCTGGCTGAGAGGTTAAACTTTCAGATAAACAAAGAACTTCAAAGCAATGTTCAAGCCCATTTTACATCATTGGTGGCAACGTTCTTCAAAGAGATGATCGAAAAACTCGTCATTCGATGTGAACAATGTCTGAATTTTTATAACGATTATGTAGGAAAGGACTTATGTTTGTATACATAACTTATGATAATAAATTCATTTTGTTCTTTACTCTCATTTTTTTATAGTCCATCGGAGGTAAAAAAAATATTCATATTAACTTCACCGATTTATTTGTAATTTGTAGGCTCAAAACTGCTATTTTTGAATTTAATTTAGTTCTTTGTCATGCATTCTTGCTTAATATACTACTATTTAACCTTTTTTTAGTTTTTCAGGCATGGTTGCAGGTCACTTCAGGAATTTGAAGTCTATCCTAACGATCCGCACCCACCAGAAACCTTTCGACCTTTTGGTCATTTAACTCAAGTAAGTTGATGATTGAAAAGTAAATAAATAATAATATTTTGCCCATGTGCTTCACAAAAGCAAGCTATTGTCTTTTGCTGCAAAATGTTAAAGGCGGCGAAGTCAAGGGCAAACCCAACATAATATTTAAAGTTAAAGTTATGGATCAATGACAAGATGCTAAAATAAAAACCCTCTTTTCTTTATCGCAAATTTGTCACACTTATTGCAATAGTTTTAAAAGTAATTGTAATTGTAACTCTAAAATTTGTGTGTACAACCAACCTAGATAAAGTTATATTATCTACCATCATTAACTTAGATTTCTATAGTGACTTTGTTTTAATTTTGCCCAAGAAATGTTTATTACAATAGCCTTACTACATTCAAAAATTTTTTGCATATAAACAATTACACGTGAGTTGTGCCATTGCACTTACATCACTTGATTAAACATCAGAAGCCGATTTCAAGACAGTTGCAAATTACGCCAATGCACCAGTGTTCATCGAGTTGAGACAATTGGCAAAAAGTGAAAGTCAAATGATGTGCATGATACCGCTTGCGCGTCTTAGGGCGTTTGACAATTCGTCAAATATCAAGTTTACTCTGTTAATATCTAGCTCAAGCAAAAAAATCAAGTCAAAATAGGAAGGTTGAGAGGTGAAACAGTGAGATTGGGCTAGTGCAACTTTTGCTGACTACAAGCGCATAAAATTTAATAAAAGTTACAATTTATGATTAAGTAAAATTAAATTCGAGTTATATCTATAAATAGATTTCTATATTCAAACCTATGTAAATAAAGATTATTAATATTTTAATATAAAAATATAGGTTAGGTTTTAAAATATAAGTTATAAAAAATTTATTTAATGTTGTCGGGAAAAGTTTGACAAAACAAAAATACAGCTAATTCAAAGTTGTCAGATTAGTTCAGAGAATCATGTACTTGAGATAGATAAGCTTCTAGAAGCATAAGTTATACTGGAAATTATCTAATGAAGACGAGAAATATTTCGTATTTAAGCACGTGCTAAGAAAATATATTTTAATACCAGCAGGTAGTATTTTTCTCAAAATTTTAATGAAAATTATAGCTAAGATATGCGTTCATTATTAATTTTGTCACGATTAAAACAATTTCTCAAAATAAAATGCCTCTTCCAAATAAGATTCCATGACTAGGTTAGCTGGATATCCTTCACAAAGGTGTATATGTGTCTAGTTTTTAATTAAATTCAACTTATACTTAAGCTCTATTAACATAAAATAATTTTAATAAAAATCCACAATTTACTTCCAAAAAAAAACTAAATTCCTTAGCTTTACTTCTGGCCAGGTATTGCTAAAAAAAAAATCATGAAAAGATCTTATATCAAATACATCAAGAAAGCTACCTATCACGCCACATTTTTTTTTGTTTCCAATATTTAGTTACATGACATTTATAAATCCCAATTATTGGAAATATCGTTAGTAGATTTTTGTTAGCAATTTCAAGAAAAAGGAAGTGTAAACGAGGCTCTATCCACGCAAATTGCAAGAGTTCAATAACGATTATTTTAATATTATCTCGGAGATCGCCCACCGTCTAATGAGACAAACGATAAATTGTAGGTGAAGTTGACGTCCAACATTTTATAGGACAGAGAGTTCAGAAACTCTTTTCTATGTAGGGTTACGTGTTAAAATTGTACACACATGTTCTCATTGAATCCACCCCTCTCCAAATTAGCTAACTTGCATGATTCTTTCTGTTACGCTCCAGGGTAAAGTAAATTTAAAGCTCACTAGCGTCGAACTACCCCTAACAAATTTTTGGCACCCAACGTGAGCCCGATTTAAATTAGATTTCAGTTCTGAAAAAGAGAGCTTTTCTTAGGAATTTCTTGATTTATGTTAGTCATTTTTTTTTAAAAGAATAAAATTTTGTTTCTAAGATAGATTTTTTGTAAAAACTTATATCGAAAGGTTTTTAACGAAAAATTTAACCAATTGTGACTAAAGGATAAATTAAATAGTAAAAACTTAAAATGGGCTTTACGTATAGCGTAAATCGTTTACTGAAGACCGTATCTATGAAATGGATCAAGTTGCATTCCTCAGTTAAGCAATATCCCAACCCTCTGGACATAAGCTGCGATTGGACAATCATACGAAAAGTTCATTTGCAAATCGACCCCAGACACCATTCTGTTTTCCCATTTTTTGTATTCTCCAACATTATTTATTTATTTATCGTTTTTACTTATCTAAACTAACATATACAAAGTGAATGAAAAAAACATACAAAACCGTGCAGCCGAAGTTCAGTCACAGACTGTTCTTCCACTTAACCTCCAATTTAGAAAACCCTTTGAAAAGGTCTAGCATTAAGTACTCCGCCCCCACCTCCAGTACCTGTAACAGGAGGAACTGTTGCGATAGTGATGGGCCGAACTATCCTCTGTAGAGCACGATCCGGACGCTAAAAGGTTTCTAAGGATACATTCAGTGAAATGAAAAAATAGGTAAGAAAATAAGGTATTAACACAAAGTAAAAGATAGAGAAAGTTGCAAAATAGGGTAGAAGATAAGGACTAGTGTTCAATAGTAGAAAAAGAGGCCTGTCTAGTCACGCAAATGTAGCTAACACACGTCGGTTGGAAACCCTCTTTTTCAAGGAAGGACCAAGTCTGAACAACCAAGGAAGGGTAGCTTGGTGTTGTTCGAAAAATTAGGCGGCGGGCCCCTTTAGGGTGCGGTTGATAGTGGGGTAGGAGTAAAGTACCTTCCATACAGTTGTCCAGAAAGGTAAAATAGAAAAAGCGTGGTGTCTACTAGCCGTAAAGTCTGTAAACCGTCCTGTGCGTTTGTCCAATCCAAGGTGGCCCACCGTCTTGAGAAATAAACGACAAATTGTAGGCCAGGTTGTCGTCCAACATTTTATTAAAGTTCAGAAACCCCTTTTCAGGTAGGTTGTACGTGTTAAAATTGTAAATCCTTAGAAAAATTCCGTTTGCTTTCATTGAATACACACCCTCTTCACTGTAGCTAGCTGGCATATTTCTTTCTGCTTACGTCCCAGGGTAAAGTAAATTTAAAAGTTACTAGTGTCGAATTTAGCACGTATATTTTGTGGAAAATATATAGTTAAAGTCTAAAAGAATTTCTGTATTTATATTTCTTATCAACCAAATTGTTCTAAGCCTGGTCTAATTTAATTTGTTACGTTCACTTCTTGCACGCGAATATTTTCATTCTTCGTGATGAAATTCTACATTTCTTACTCTCTTTTCACGATTATTAAAGTATTCATTAACAATTTCAATCGTCTTCTCAATTCTTAATGATGACATCCATCGCTCTGTAGAATCTTATTATGATATGCAGTTATAATTTGAGCATGATTCAATCTATTTTATTTTGACATAGCATTAAATGTGGTATTTAATTATCAGAATATTTATTTTCGGAAATATTACCTGAGGTATGTAAGTGTTTTCTACAAGGTTGTTTTCGAACACAGATATCGATCCATCAAACATTTCCACTTTGTTTTTTTTACACCGTATTGAATATAAATTATTAATTGTTATATTGAATTTCTGTAATTTTATGCGAAAAGTTAGGCAACACATCGTACAGGTGTTTATATCTCAATGAGTTTGATAAACCTTCGTGTAGTTTTGAAGCGCTGCGACTGGTTTTATTAAGAAAATGTTACCCGAGTTTTCCATTATCGATCGTAGTTTTTGAACAAACGTGCTTAACTTATTTAGTTTACCAGTTATCTTACAAACAGATAAAGGTTTTGAAGAAAACACTATTCATGCAATTGATTGTCTACAAATAGATGCTTTTGAGGTGAGTACGGGTTGAATGGATTATAATTATGATACCTGCTTTCCTTGCTTGAAGAAATAAAATGCCTTCTGTTGTAAAAATGATAATAGTGTGGTAGTTTGTTCTATATGTTACGATCAGAGTTATTGTTGTCAGTAATACAAGTAATGCAGCTCACGCCATTCAAAATATGTACTTTAAAAGGCATTTCGTATAGGTTGGAATACATACAAATGCAGTATTGTTCAATACATTTTGTACATTTTGGCGTTGTGTTTAATTTTATCTGTTAGATCACGAAAGTTTTAAAAAAATACAGTATTAAACTTCTACATTTGTTTTACAAGCAATCATTTTGACGTATTCTAATATCGGTTTAAATATGGTTAACACGATTGTGAGTGAACGTGAATTTCGCTATGTGCAGATTATCTAATAATATAATCATCACAGACTGTTTAATTTTTATTAATGGCTTAGAGACACGAGAACTGTTGTTTCTGCAGCTACAAATTTTAAATCTGTCCTTGTAAACATCGTCAATCATAGTCCAAACATATGGCATATCTGGGTGGAAGCGTTGTTGGTTTTGCTGGATTTCTTTAAAGATGGTTTTAGTTTTGTAGAATCTTCCAGGGCTAAAGACAAAACGGCTGCAAGAGCACCTTTTAAAGGCAACATCCCACCAGTGTATGTATGTGTCTGGATATTGCTATTTTGGTTTCTCTGAGTCAGCCCACGTAGTTGACTTGATATATTTATTTATTTATGTCTTGTTTATAATTTACAGAACAAAACTACTTTGGAATAAACATTTAATGTGTAAATATACTTTATTGCGCTCCAATTATTTCAGTGCTTTTAATAAACAAGAGCAAATAGATTTTTATATTTGGTCATTGCAGGATAATGTTTACAAATTCAAGTTTCAATTTATTATTAAATGTAGTTTTGAAATATACGGAATGTAGCTACATGATTGTTTTCAAGTCATACTGAGATAAACAAATTTGTGTAGAAATAGCTGGTTAATTTTAATTGCTTTGGTTTAAGATTATGAATATGCTATTAACAGCAGTTTTTATTCTTTGGGTATTAATTATAAAATAAGATCGGCATTGAGTGAGTGTCCATAAAATTTTCTACATGAAAAATTTAAGGTTACACTATTGTTTAGGTGTGACGTTATTATCTAATAATTTTTTAAATACTCCCTGTATGTTTGTTGTGGTTTGTTTAGCATTCTTCTTAATTTTCTTTGGGAATTAAACCACTTATATTTTTTAAAATCAACTTTATTTACGTTTCGATTTTGACAACGATCTTAGGTCATAGATCAAAACGTAAATAAAGTTGATTTTAAAAAATATAAGTGATTTAATTCCAAAGAAAATTAAGAAGAATAATAATTTTTTGTTACAGCTGCTGCGAAATGCATTTCGGCCAGTAGATGGTTCTGTTTTCTTTTCATTGATATTGTTTACTATTATATTATTTTCTTTGGTGTTTACTAATCAAAAACTACTGTTAAGTAGTGTTCGTTAAATCTAGGTAAATTTTCATAAATTCGTGGTTACGCCCTATATAATACAAGTGTACTTTTATTCATTGATGTACAAGCAAAAAATGCAATTGCCTGTGTATAAATAATCATCCGGTATGATGTAAGCGTATTGTAAATACATTGCAAGTAACGTAAGTTGTATATGTAAAAATAATTAATTGTAAGATACGGTAAAACGCATTCAATGCGAACGCTAATTGATCATTTTAAGATAAATACAAAGCCATTTATTTTCACTTATTAATTGTCAATACATTTTTGATAAAAATGCTTTTCATTTGCTGTAAATAGCATAGAGTAGTACAAACTTTACGCATTTAGCATAAAAACTACAATCAACGTTGTATTTAAAATCCTTTTTTTTAATATAAAACACGTTTTACCGTAAAAGCAAATATTTCTATAAAATCCAACCCCTTTTGCATTAAAAAGCAATTAAAGTTTAAATTAATTACCCTGTGGTACCTATATTTATTTTAAATAGAGAGTTTTTGGAATAGACGAGATACGAAGTTTCAGAAGCATACCTCAATTTCGTTTGAACTCATTAATAAAGAAACATTTATTCCAAAAAATGACAATTCATTAAAAAAATCCCTAAAATCCATGAGATAACTGATAAAAAATTGATTATCTTTTGCATTAGGTTACGACGACACAATAATCGTATATGTGTTAGAGTAGGATGAACTGTGCACGTCACTAATAACTCGAACGGTTTAATGAGGTAATGAAACTCAACAATTTTGAACGTTAATGAGGATTTTCAAGAAAATTGCGTAAGGTAGGTGTTTAGTATTTAGAATGGAATCGCGCAAATTCTACTACATTCTAGAGATAGATAAATTTGTATACATAAGGAAACTTTTATTAAAAAACGTTCATTTATTCGATTCCTAAATTCGATCGCAAAATGTTATTTTGATTTAAGTCGCGAGCTGTTGCTTTGCGAAGATGATATTTGAAGTATGCAACATGCATACTGTTATTTAATAACTATGAAGTTACAATGAATATAGAAGTGATGTTTTAAACGTAACCTACATAAAAAATTGAAATTATTAAATACCATGAAGAGGGTAAATTCTTCAATGTAGCGCTATTTAAAAAATTTTATTAAATAATCGAAAGGAAGATTTAACCAAAAATGTACTTTGGTAACTTTTGTTTCAAATGAGGATTTTAAATATGGAAAACCTTGTAAGTTGATTGACGTCAATTTAAAATAAGAAGATATTTAATTACGAGCGTTTTTGTGGATTCTGCAAGTATTACTTTTAGATTTATTTTTAACTGATATTAGAGTATTTGTCATTTAATTTAATTAAGGTAGGATAATAAGTGTTAATCATATAATACTTTTTTTGTGAAGATTTTTACCAAAAAGTTTGTGTTCAGGGTTCGAAACACTATGATCTTTTAATACATTATCTGTCAAGGATTTTTCGCCAAACAAACCTTACTAGCGTGGGAATTAACAAAGTCAAGTAAAATATCCATAACAGAAGAAAATTAATTCTGTAAATTTAAAATAAGGTAAGGAATATTTTTATAATAAGTACGTTTTGAAAATTATTTTGTTTGAAAGAAACGATGTTGTAAATGTTCTATATACTTTTGTATGAATGAAAATACTTCACACTGTATAAATGATTTAATATTTCTGTATTTGAATTCATTTTGAGAAATTCGTTAATTCCGTTGAGCTAGCCAGGCAAAATTAGAAACGAAGGTAAGTCGACAATTTCAAGTTTTACAATTTGCTGTATCTGTATCGCAGCATTTTTTTAGCTGCGCATCCAACGGGCGGCGTTGTTGCAGCATTTTTTTAGTGACGCCAAAACGCGAGGCCTTATCATATTACTTTTTAGCGAGGCTCCAACGCGGGGCTTACCACATCATTCTTTTAGTGGCGCTTCAAAGCGATGCGTTGTCACAGCAATATATATATATATATATATATATATATATGTGTGTGTGTGTGTGTGTGTGTTTTGACTATTTTTAGTATACAGGAATGTCAAATCTTTAAAACCTGTGGTAAGTAAGTGGCTGAAAACAATATATATATATATATATATATATATATATATATATATTTATATATTTGTGTTATTTTGTTAATCTTTGTTTTATGGAAATATTAAGGTTGAAGTTAATAATTAGTTTGGGGTAATTAAAGAGTGTATTAATTATTTTTACAAAGATTTTTGTTCTGTGTAAATCCTCGGGAATGTGGTATACATATTGTTTTATTTGCGGGTTAGTTTTCCTTTTGTAACATGTTTTTTTAAAATAAAGGTTTGTAAATAAATTTTATCTCATGAGGTTTCTTTTTTCTTTCTGTGTGATCCACCCTACTCTACGACCTTTTAGCTAGCACGGTATACCTTGGATTCCTTTTTTCTTGCGATATTCGGTGCGGGCTATTTCTTTGATTACTTCACTTTTCTTTCTTGCTAGCAAGGAATACCGTAAGAAACTTCATTCAATAATTCACTATTATCCAAAAAGAGACAGAGTTATTCATTTTTTCAGTCTTATTCAATATGTTTATACTGGATATATCTAGGTGCTTCACAAGAACCATGTTCTTTGTACTGACATAAAAAGTTATGTAGTGTTTATATTTAAGATAGGTTACGTATTTTATTGAAATTCTACCGATCTACTTCCTCTAATACCGAGTATCTTGTAAGTTTTGTGTACTAGTAGGTTTCTCACAGTTTAATTGCTAAACGGTGAATTTTTTGTGTAGGCCAGTTATGTATCCCCCAATTTATCTATATATTAAATAATAGAATCTAATAGGAAATTATTAGAAATCGTTAAATAATTGCAACATTGTAGTACAAGGATAAACCAGACAGGTTATTAACAGTTCATGAGAACGGATGCATTACAATGTATTCCAGGTGGCAGGTCACAGAGTGTTAAAATACGCAATTACCTAGAAATTAAGATTGTAACAATGTAGCAAAGTATAGAATTAAGAATAAAGCAGACATGAGATCTGCAAGTTCCCACAGCCATTTGAGGAGGTAGGAACATTAAAAAAGCCCGGGAGCTCCAAGACCCGGCGGTCAGTCAAAGAATTCAGCTTTATCATTGCAGTTTGCTTAGACGACTCACGATATTAGTTCAAGTAATTAATTATTTCGATTTAAAATTAATACCAGTTTGTCAAAATTCCATATTAGTTTCTATATTAATTAAATAAATTTGTTAAGAAGTTTGGAAGTGTTTTTTAAAAACGCAGCTCCCAAGACCCGAACCTTAATTGGCGTAGCCTTCAAATACGTGATTGTGAAATTTTCCAAAATATTGTGGGAAAAACGAAATACGCGTTGAATGGTAGATTCAATTTAGTCCTGCCATTCGGGGATTGCAAATCAAAATTAATAGAGGACTTCCTCTAAATTATGTCACGTTAACACATGTATTAGCGCTATGGTGAAGCTTTCTACTAATTGACCCCTTGAACTAACAAAAGCAACTATTGTCTCATTAATAGTCCTGAATTTAAATGGAAAAATAGAATGTGGGCATGAAGTAAAGGTAGGTAGTTATGTCCAGCACATGCATATATTTTTCGTACAGTATTGCCCCAAATAAACAGTACTGAAACTAAGTTGGCGGTGTTTTTATGCGTGCGCTGTCACACTCAAGTTAGCTAGTATAGACCTGTCAAGTAAACCTCAAACAAGTAATTAGTAGGGCCTAATTGTTAAAAATGGTGTTAAGTACAGAGGAGAAAGTGTTTCTGGTAGAGCATTATTTTCGTTCATACGGAATCGGCCGACGTAATGGTGCAAGTTTGCTATACGTGTCTGATCAATTCACACAAAGGTTTAATAAACGTTCTCCAAGTAATGGTGTAATTTTCAAGGTTATTGAAAAGTTTAGAAATACAGGTAGTGTATTGTGCCAACGAAAAGGAAACTCGGGGCGTCCCAGGGCAGTTAACAACAACAATAACCATGAACGTGTTTTTGAGCAAATCTTAGAAAATCCGAAAGTCAGCCAGGCAAGGACAGCGTTACAACTTGATTTAAAAGAACTTCCTTTCAAAGAATCCTGAAGGAGCTGGGTACATTTTCGTATGTGATTCAGGTACATCAACAACTACATCCTCGGGATTATCGCAGTAGAGTGGAATATTGCGCCAGAATTCTCGCGTTACAGTATGAAAATCCTGAATTTTTGAAAAATGTTTGGTTTTCAGACGAAGCATATTTTCACTTGTCAGGCTATGTGAATCGTCGCACAAATCGATTTCTGGGCTTTGCCAGACCCGATGATGTTCAAGAGGTTCCTTTACATAGTGAAAAAGTGAGTGTCTGGTGTGCTGTTTCCGGACACGGAATCATTGGTCCGTACTTTATCGAAGAGAATGGTAGGCAAGTCACACTTAATCAACAGAGGTACAGACAAATTTTAACACGATTTATCCCTGATCTACGTCAATTCTGTCGTGCACGTAACTTGGCATTTCGAAACCAATTTTTTCAGCAGGACGGGGCAACTTGCCATACTGCTGCCGCAATTCGTCAATTTCTTCAAGAACATTTTCCAAGCAAATTCATATCACCATTTACTGACTTCCCTTATCCTTCACATTCTCCAGACCTCACACCTCCAGACGCATACATTTGGGGCATGGCTAAAAATGCCGTTTTCAAACGGGCACCACAAACCATCGATGAATTAAAGGATGCCGTTAGAGTCTTCTTCGCAGCCCTGAGACAACCCTTATTCAATAACATGACCAGAAACTTAGAACATCGTTATGAAGTCTGTCTCGAACGAGGAGGTGCACATTTAGAACATATAATAAAGTGTCAATAATATGTATTTTTTAAATATACAAAACAATTACAATTTCAGTACTGTTTATTTCGGGCAATACTGTATTAATTCGTATACATTATCTGGTATTTTTTCTACAGTAGTGTCTTTCTACATTTTTTGAACAATTTAACTTCTTCTGTAGCGAATGTAGAACGATTTATAATTCATTCATTCATTAGTTAAATAGAGATATAAGTATGAAAACGTTTTTATGTAGGTTTAGAATTTAACTTTGGCAACCATTTCCCAATAGTAGTTCTCCTGATTACAGAATTTTGAGCGAAGTACTTCGCGGAGTTTCTCTGTGTAATGTCTACGCCGAAACTACACTAACAGATGTGAGATCAGATCCACATCCGAATACAAGGGCGTCACTTTTAGCAGTTTTTGTACACTAAACCACTATTGTTCCACAGTTTCCTTCCCAAAATATTAAATACCATTTAAATGTACATCTGCGAACATTGCGGCACATGAACTTTTTTATCGTTTTTGCTTCAGAAGTCGATTGTAGAAATATTGTTGCGGAACTTTTGAGCATGCTACGTGCTGAATTAAGGTCAAAAACCTGAATTAGATTACTATACAACAGCGAAGTAACATAACGGCAAGTAGTCACAAGCTAACCTTCAGTAGTGAGAAGTGGGTTCTATAAAAGCGGTGTACAAATTATATCATTTCCACTAAATACCCTTTCACCTACTTGGAAATGTCCTTGAATTTTCGGTCTAATAGTCTTTAAACACCAACCCAGTTAGATAATTCTGAATATTGCTTGCACCAAAGATGGGTGTTGTGAGAAACCAATTAACGGTTCGTAATAAAATATAGACTGATGGAATTTTGTATACACGTTTTCACCCTACTACTAATCTAATGTAAACATAAAAAATAGGACAACTTTAAGTTTTGTCATCCTAACACATACTATCAAAACATGAATATTACAGTAAATAGGAAAAAACATCAACTAAACTCTATCGCAAGTATGCGTGTATCTAAAGGAAAAAAAAATCTTAAATTTATCAACTATACACATTCGACCAAGTTAACTAGTACATAAAAATTATGCAAATACAATAAAAATTTCCTATTCACGCAAGCTTTCACAAAGCATGCACCAACATAAAAGCCCTCTTAATACTACGTTTTATTCCTTTGTATGATTAAAATCCATTACAATTATTAAATTGTTACGTAATTCGTGGCCGTGCGTAACTCAAAGAAAGTCAAAGAAATGACCGGGCTCAATCGGAGAGTAGGGGGGGTTGTAGAAAGCAGACTGACATATAATGTACGGGGCGGTAAGGAGTTAGTAACAATACCTGCAAGAAAAATAGTTAAGCAAACCTGAAAAAAAAGAATAAGCATCGCAGCAATGAAAAGTCTAAATTATTCAGTACTTTGTAGAATGTAAAAAAAACTGTTTAGATAAACCATATAATATAACAACAGTAAAAGCAATACAGAAAAATGTTTAGTACAAAGTGAGGTAATATTGGGGAGTAGCAGAAATGTTTCCTCACACACCAATTAAACATAAATCAGATAAAATGTTGACAAAAGATAAATAGATAAGACACAATTGATATGAGTAATTCAGTAGTATTGGTTGTTTTTTTTTCTTTTTCTTTTTTCTTATGTTTTAAAATATCATGCAAGTCTTTTGTAAAAGGTATCAGAACGACAAAGATATGGTAAAGCAACGGATAGATATTTAAAGTAATAACAAGTAGGAAATAGTTCAACTTACAAAAGTCCTTCAGCAACGCTTCCTTGCAACGGAAGTGTGAGATTCACGATGTCCTGCACTAACGAAGCACTTCACCCTTGACTGTGAGGGTGTTGATGGAACTTATCACACGTTACACTAATCACACCTACGTATTTCACTAGTGTTAGCAGCAGACATTATCATGCTGATGGAACTATGTAGCATTGATAAATTTCTTGTTAATTCTATTTCCTGAGACAATAATTTCAAAATATTTTGTAACACAAATAAAAAAAAATGGTAATAAAAATTTAAAATCACGGGCTCTCAAGACACGATGTAATGCATTAAAACTAACAGTAACGGGAGGTGTTTTATTTGCTACCTATGGTAACAAAGAAAAATCTAATGCTTTTGAATAACGAAATTTGCGCAAGCAATGATCTATTTTAGATTCTCTGTGGTTAGAAAATTGCAGAAACTACAGTATCCACTGTATTTAAATAAGCCAAAGTATGCACTAATCTGATAAAACAAAGGGACACTAGACTAGATCGCACACACATTAATCCTAAAGAAAGAATCGGTCAGTTTAGCAAGTTCTACAACTCTTATTTCACAAGACAAACAACTAAAAACATGCCGTGCCCGTACATGAACATTCTGAAAATTAATCCCGCATTAATTCTCACTATTGTCAAAAGAAAGAGGAAACAGTATTTTTAACGTACTTAGTATATCGGAACTAAGAACAAAACTTGACTATTTTCAAAGCAACAAGGCAACAGTATTTTTCACGTAATTAATCTATAGGAACGAAGAGCAAACTCCAACTGTCCATCATGTTTCTGCAATTCGTTGCTATTACAACCGCTTATCGTATCTTATCTAGACTTGTATATCCACATAAGGAACAAAATTTATATTTACGGCAAGACAAGAACGATGCAATCTATAATTAATTATAATACGATGCACTCGCCCAAGGAGTTAATAAATATCAAATATAAAAATAGTAATTTGTAGAAATGTATTTATGAATTGAGGATAGCGTAAAATGTTCAATTACAAAAATGCCCGTTACAAATTATACATCAGCAGAAATGTGTAGTAGGTGGAAAGCAAAAATTCAAATGATTTACAGGTTTCTTGACCTTGTACAAAGCTGAAACGATCTTTTTGTGCAGGAACGGGGGTTGCAGATAATTCAATATTCCAACTTAGCGTTAATTGGAAGCTTCCAACACAGGAACACCTTCACATGTAACGGTATTTATTAACTTTGCGTTTACACGCGCGTTGGAAAACCCGAGGATTTAAATGCCATCACCTTTGCTACTTGATTTACAACTTTGTGACTGTGCGGTGATAGTTGCGTAGCTCTGTTCTGCTATTTAGTCTCACATTACGAAAGATACAAAGCTTCTTTACCTTATGATCTGTCGATATTTATTAGTTACAGCATCCCTGGGTATTGCCCGATTTTTGTCGTTCATCCAGATTATGCGTCTAACGCGCTTATTGTCAAATTCCATGCCTTTCTGCTTATGGCTATACTCGCCTTGTTTTTTGAAAGTGGCGCATTTGTTTATGTTTGCAACGCATTTCTTTATGACTCTGAATTTATGAGTTTATGATTATTGAGGTAGTTTACCATGGTTTCGTTTTCTTCGAGTTCGTCTGAGCTCTTAATTCCTACCACGGTTTATATGTAACGCTTTAATTTCTTATGGCAGGTTTTATGACTATTGGTGTTGTGGGGTGCGTCGGTCCAATTCTATGATTCAATGGTTTGTATGTGAACATTTACAAATACGCTTTCTTAAGCTGGTTATTTATCGAAATCTGCCTTTATTTTTTCTAAATTTAAAACGAAAAGTGTGAAACCCGATTTTAATTATTGGTTGTATTTAATATACATTAAATGCTTTCTTGTTTATTTCTGTGTTCTAATTTAATATTATAATGAAAGAGCTACATTATTAATGTAAACTGCCAAAACTTCTATAAATATTTTAGGGATTTTTCGTACTAAAAGTTCACGTAACCAACTTACATTAATAAATTCTTTACTATTACCTAAGGTTTGCTTAAATAACGCAGTAGCGTTACACATCCTGTGTACATACTTAATTGGTAAACAAAATTTAGAACGTTTTTAGACCAGGAATATGCTCCAACTCAAGAAAATATTTCTTGACTTGGTTTACAATACATTTATAAGTAATGACTTAATATTTTTTGTTAAATGTTTCCTGTAATACAGTTTTTTAATTTAAGCAGAGTGGAAAAGTTGGAGCGTATAATCTAGGACGGCTTTTGGGAAAACGATATACAACTTTTTTGGAGAAGACGTACTCGCCAGAAATTGTTCTAGCCAAATCAACGGCGTTTGCAAGATCCCAGATGAGTGTTGTATTGGCTATGGCAGGACTTTTCCGATCATCTTGGGAATGTGACATTAATGTTAACGTTCAGTCGGTTCTATACAAATATGAAATAAAATCACCGGATTATGTAAGTTCATTGAAATTTAAATATATTTCAAATTACTATTTCTCTTTAATTTTAATTTGATCACTAAATCGGTCACTGACTATTTGCTAAATAAGCACAATTTGCTATATTCTAACGCTTCCGTTTTTCACACATCTACATCACTTTTTTCATAGCCACCATTTTAATTCAATTCCTTCCAGAACGCTTTATTCATGGTTCTGGCTTGTTAAACCCCTCTATACTTTTAGGTTATGACAACATAAGTAAATATTGCAGATTAAAAGCGGATTTTCACGGCGGAACAACATTTTGTTGTGCATTCGCGTACTGCTCTAGATTAACAATTAATTTTGTTATCCCCCAGGGTTTGAATACTGAAACAAAGTATTGGGTACACACAAATGAAAGTCGTGGTTGCGAATTTACTTACGTAATCGGGTACGACCCTTTGTCTGGCAAACCGTAGTTTCTCCAAAATAATTTCTTCTCTTAAATGTGATACTACCATGAGCGTTTTATTGGCAGTTGTTTTGCAAATTCAAAGTGTTTAGGTCGTTCATACGTTGACCGTTTTCTGGCTATTCGCATGACTAGTTTAGGCGAACTGGAGCCTTTTTAGACACGCAATTTCTTATAATAAAACTACAGTAGTTCTATATTTAATAATACCTTACGTAGCTACTCATTCATTTGTAATAGAATTCTAGATAGTGGGACGTTTAAGTATGTGGTATTACAGTAGGGTTTGGCAGCTTACTCGTTTACTGAATTCATAGCTCGAGTGGGATAGTTCCGATGCTAGTGACGTTGTGAAGAGAAGTAACATCGTAGGGATTAAGAATTGTTATCAGCGTTGTGGTGTGATCTGCACTATGCTCCTACAGAAAGGTCAGACCTTCCCGGAGGCGTGGACACGAGTGGGTGGCCTTGATGTCTGCCCGGACTAGCGGCACCCCTCGCATGCAGTATTGTCGTGATCCTTTTCGTTTTACCTGTTACAACCTGTGAATATTTAATAATAACTCGTAGATGGATTTACGTAGTTTAATGACTTGTAACCAATATTATCACATAGAAAACAAACAAAGAAATAATACTACGCTACTACTTATCTGTAAAATACAATTCAACTGATCATCAAACATTAGCATCCTTTGCCACACTCTTACGGAACACTTTACGATTTAATTTCACGCAAAGTTCACAAATTAACTAAGTTCAAAACACTCGACACCTGCTAGGATAACGTGACGCGCTTCCTAGCGCGCTTAACTCGACTCCCTGTTACCTATCGGACCATTTAAACATTACTAATACTTCTCCCTCTTATTATAGGGGCGGCCTAGTACAGATATTAAAGTTGGCAATTTGCTAGTAAAATTTGTTTTCGCCATCTCCTTGGCGTTGTATTCGATTTTGATCAATCTGTGGGTATTTGGTATCGGATCGGTCCTGAGTGCTGAGAGAGGGAGGTCTATAAAGAGCACGAAATTCTAGGATTTTGCGTGCTTTAGCGCAGAAGAACACCGCTACCGTCTGAAATGGCATCTGCTGCATATTTCAAAAGTGGATGACTGTGTTCTTTGCTCTAATGGTAGAGTTGTCATACTACTTCAACAATTTCCTAAAGTGGTAGAAAGCGTGCTGGAATGCCTGGAAGGTGACCTGTCAGATGCTTGTCCTCGTAGTTGAATTGTGGTAGTAGATAGAACAGCCCCCATTGCTTGTATATGTTTTAGAAAATCTAGTAACTCTTCTAGCGGAGCGCACGAGAGTGTAATCCTTATAACTTCTATTCTTGACGTTGTTAGTCAATGAAGGTCTTCCACCTACGTTTTTATTTTTTGAATCATAACTGTGGTTTGTGGTGCAGTCTTAAAACTGCCATAGCCTGGATGTGGTCGACGGGTTGGCAGCATTGGTTTGATTTCTCTATCTGCAGTATCTTGTATGGAAAAAGGCCTCTAAACGTTGGGCGACAATTGTGTCTACGAAGGTTTGAATACTGAAACAAATTATTGAGCACACGCAATAAGCCCGTATTTTCGGAGGTTTTGAGCCGAGAATATGTGTGTGTAGTTAAAACAGGTAAACAAACTTATATACAGATTCAACACAAGATAATTAAGCACATATATTCAAGCTATACAATAGTAGCAAGTCGAATAGTATCATCAATAAATATCAGTTTGACAGGACAAACGGAAATTCAATCGAAAATATAAACCCTAAATTCAATAATCTTAAAAGTAATACAGGCAAAAATGTATACAAAACGTTAACAAGACACAATACAACTGCACTGACACCTGGGGCTGATAAAATGTGGATGCTGCTATAGATGATGTCGTAAATGCTGTAGGAAAGGTTGAATGTGGTGGACAGCACTTTCGATTAAAAGATGGTCAGAGAATCACTTGTAACTGATACACGTGGTAACTATCGTAAAAGGTACTGTCAAAATCGTTGTAGAAGATGATGCGGTGTGTCAATCAGCACCGATCTAAAGGTGGTTCAAGATTCGTTTGGAACTGGTAAGACGTTGAAGCTACCCAAGTGAAACGCCGTCGAGGATACCATTGAAGATGTCAAGAAACCTTACATGTGATTTTCCAATGCTCCACCTGAAAGTACTATATTGGCCAAGAAGCGAGTTTTTTATTTTACTTGGAAAATTTGGAATTTTGCCGAACCCTTGCTGTTCCAATCAAGGTAGGAATCTTTAACGTGCGTGACAACCCTCACACACGGGACCGCCATTTTACTTCTCATCCGAACGAGAGTGTATTTTTGTGAAAAATGCTTGGCTAACATTTTTCAAGCGCACCGTGTCGGGATGTCAAGAAACCGCTGATTCGGACGTGGACCAGCCGCAATAATTGCAATCGCCTTGAACATACTGCCAAGATTAACCCGGGCTTCTGAAAACGTAAACACAATGCCTCAACCTGCCTACTTCTTATGATACTGATATAAACTCGGACTTCTGAAAAACGGTGAAACTAGGATTCAAGTTACCAATTCTTGTGGCAAACTGCGAACAAAATTGTTGATTTGACTAAATTATTCTTGTTCTATGTTTGAATCTCCAAAGCTTTGTTCTAGATGGAGTTAGTGTAAAACAAGTGGAGATTAAAGTTTAACCAAACTAGCAGTTATTGCCTGCGCGGGCTCATAATACCTAAAGCTGCATTGATGTATGTTAACTCCGGGTGTCATGTCAACGTCCATGAAATGTCTAGTGATGGATTTTTTGCGACCGAGTGTTGCAGCAGTGTATTGGCTATTCGAAATGGCGGTGTTGGTGGTGTTGCTCACCCGGATAAAGAAAACGCCGAAGCTGGAGATGATGCTACCATGTGACGTAGTTGATGCTTCGGTGCTCGAGGTAGAAGCGGTAAGTGCGTTGTCGTGGTTAGTAGAAACGAAGGAAAGAACCGGCTTAAACTCGACAGCGGACCTTCTTTTATCCCGTTACTGGAAAAAGAGAGAGTTTAATTTATTGTAATACACATCCAGCAGACCCATCGCTGCTTTGCTCTCATATTTGAACGTGGTGAGTATAAATCAGGTGGCACATCAGTTTCGTACAAAATTGGTTTGCTGCAACTACGCGAGCTTATTATGGCTGGAGCTTTGCGATGCTATGAATGTTTGGTAACATTATATCTTACCTAATTTTGCGTTATAAAGAAATGACTTTTGGACGTCCAGTAAAAAAAAATAAACAGAGAAGCAAAAGATAATTTTATTGTTTCTATGGAAAACAAAAAAAAAATTGCCAATTTTTTTGAATTAAGCTGAAAGTAATAAGTGCTTCTCTGTTGAAAACTGTATTTTAATATAAGTTTCATCCAGAGTGATTAGTCACAATATATTTGCCTCACCTTCTGCATAAAGTGCATACATTTTTAAGTTTTCTCCATAATAATAGAAAACTTTTATCAATTAGTACTTCTAGATATTTTAAAAGTGTATTTAAAATTAAGAATCTTTTAATTTTAGGAACTTGGAAAACCGATGATGTACTGCCCTACTTTAAACAAAAACATAAACAGTATAATAGAACCAGTAACGACACAGATCCAAATGGATCTCAAAGAAGACTTTAGCTACATGTCCCGATATTCGGGTAACGAAATAAATAATTTAGAAGAAGCTTTTTACCTTTACCAGGCATTGTACGCAGAAGAAAATATGAAACTGGTGCTGCCTGACTGGACAAAATCTGTTTATCCAACCAAACTTCATAATATAGCTGTGCAATACGTTAAGTATCAAAATCTAGGTTCGCTTTCGAAAAGACTTAACGGAGATGAGTCTTAAAATGGAATTTTTAAAGCATTAAGAATTACCCAATAATTTAACTACATTTGGTAGAGTTTTGTTTTAGTGGACGGTCAAAACTGCAGTTTTTAAGCCAAAGTACAAAAAGAAAGAAGTATTATTCTAGTTATGAATAGATATAAATATTTAAAAGATAATACTGTAGAAGCTTTTATTTGTTTCTTAGTCACCGTTCTAATATTATAAAGCGTTTGTAAGTAATTTATTAATTTGCCAAAAGAACGCCAACGTGATATTTAATTTTTTTTAGAAGTACTATTTGAGTTTAACTTTTTAAATAATATGACAATTAGATACATGCATCATACATAAAACGCCCAGAGCAATGACAAACGTGTTTCAATGAAGTAGTTAGAGCAAGCATGCTCAACATTAATAGTGAAAACATTGCATACGAATATAATAAACACATCTAGGCATTGACGGGTTCCTGTTATTCAGGATCTTTATAGAGTCAAATCTTAATGTTATATTTATACATATATATTACTGTGATATTTAAGGGTTAAAAAGCATCATTAGCATTCATTTGTAATTTATTTCGTTATTCAGCATGTGAAAGAACAACAAACAATTTTGAAACGCTTTTTAAAATCCTTATTTGAGAAATTAATAATTGTACAAAAAAATGTCAAGAAACTGAAATTTAATTTTCATAATTCTACAGATGTAAATACTTTAAAGTATATCGGGTGTTATATTAAAAGCATTCCGTATGTAAAAAGCATTTAAGAAGGTCATATTATAAACATATTTAACCGTTGTATGTAGCAAGAGTAAATAATAGGAATGGATATTTATTCAAAAGCTTTTATAAGATTTAAAACCGTTTAGTTTACAAACAAAGTGGCAGTTGTATTATATTTACGAGAAGTTTTAAAACATGTTTTGAAGAAACTTTCCTAGTATAATTAATTTATAAACGAACGTAACCGTCGCATCTCGGAGGGTAGATGACGTTGAACAAATAACAAGCAAATTCCAGGAGTTGTTGGTTACCGCTGTCAATTAAAATGAAATTTATAGCTGGAATGAATAAAAGCCATTGACTGTTACGATGAAACTTGCCAACCGAGAAACAAAGACGGGCTATTAGATAGCATAGATACAAGTAGGATAGATATAACACGTGTTAACATAGACATAGTTTGAACATTAGAGTTTGTTGAACTGGAGTGGCTAAACGGTTGGCTGTTACTAATTGCCAGCAAAAAACAAAGAGAGGTTATTTGGTAACACGTGTAGAAGTGAGACAGATTAAGAATACAAGGTTTAGTGGAGTTAAAACAAAATAAAAGACAGGTGATTTTAGCGTGTATGTTAGAGCAAGCTGGGGATAACATGTGTTGCTTTAGGGGCGTAGTTTAAACGTTAACTATCGTCAGCTGCGATAAATATACACAATGTGATTGGAGCAAAAGGTTGAAATACAAACAAATCACTTTAGTAAGGCGCACGTGTTTGTTACCGACAAGTGATTTTCAAGGAAATGTTTTCGGTTAGAGAAAGAATTTTTGGAATTATTGTGTACGTTAATGGGTTTTTGGAAAATCGTGGCCGTTGGAGTTTTGTTTGTGTGGTGCAATGTTTGTATTGTAGAAATTGCTGGAATTTAACAGACTTTTGTGGAGTGAGAAACAGAATATAAACTGGAGGACATAGGTTGAAGTCCTTACTTAGTTCACTCTTAACCTCTGGGTCTTCGACAAGCTTTTAGTGCTCTGAGTCTTCGATAAACTGACGGCTCCAAACAAAATGCTTTTACGTTTTGCATGAAAGTTTAAATTAATTAAGTATAAACAGTATTGCTTTTAAGTTGCAATGTGTATGAAAAAAATGCGATTGGAAAATGGAGTAGATTTCAGTGTTTAGTCGATGTGGTAATTACCAACAATTAATGATATCAGTAGAAGAGTCTGGAGAGTTTGAATGCACTACCAATTTGGTAGACGAGGTGAATTCGTGGTAATATGGTTACAGCTTGCAGTCGAGGTTATTGCAGTCCAGATTGAGATGTTCCTGAATGCCGCAGTCTTTGATGGTATGATAAAAGATCCATGTGCGGTTATCTAAGTAACTATTATTTTTCCAATAGTATATGTGTATAACTGATGCTCAATGACTTAGTTGAATTAAGTTTATAATAATTTATGTGGGAATTTATAAGTGATGCATGGCATCTGCAATATTTAATTTATGTACAAGGTAAAAGGGTCTTTTGATTATTGACGTCCGGAAATTGCACGAAAGGTAAGGTTTTACTATGAGCTCGTATTAAACCAGAGTTGAAGTCAGACACGTGGTAAAGCTCTATTGCTTTTTCTTTTATTTTATTAACTGGAAATATTTGTTTATGGTAATGATAAATATCGAAACGTATTGTTAAGGGTATAATTTGGTGGACATGCATATAACTTTTATCAGAGATTTGAAAGAGTAAACTAATTAAGGCTTGTTTTGGATATATTATCTGGTATAAATATGGAGTTTGAAATGCGTATATAATATGTAAATAATGTGTGAACAAGGAGTGTAATTTTATGTCCGGTATGTTAATAAGGGTAGGCAAAGTACCGTTGCAGCGTTTTCGTTTTTGACGAAGCAGCTGAGCAGCCGTGGCAAAGTTTTGTTGTGAGATCCTGAGCTCGTAGCAATTTAATGGCACCCAGAAAGTGGGCATTTTGTATTATTGAGTGACGCTCAGCAGCAACGGAGCTCGCAGTAATTATATGACGCCCAATGTGGTACTTTTAAGTTTATTAGCACCCGTTGCAGTCCAGAGATCGCAGCAATATATATATATATATATATATATATATATTGCTATGATAATAGGGTAGTTTAAGGGTAGATTAAGTCATAGGGGTCGTAGGATAAACATAAGCAACTTTAACTCTAAGAAAGTCAAGTAATTCCAGAAATTATAACAAATTACAACAAATTTGTGTGTCAGATAACAAGTCCTGGTGTTAATAAACAACTTGAAAACCATATACTAGATTTTTTACGTTGTCCAGATGTACGTTTAAGGAAAACATTCGCGTCTGCTTTGGCCAAAGAACATGGTATTACGCGATTGGAAGCGACAATATACAACTGTACATTGGAAACTATGTCAGTGCGGAACAGGTGTATAATCCCTTGAAATACTGTTTAACCTTATTGGAAGATAGTAAGTTAAACTTCCTAAATGCGTCAATGTAATCGGTACCACTTGCCAAAATGTAGAGTAAGCTATCGGACAAGCTACAAAATAGCTGCTGTTTAGTGTATAATAACCTACTACAGTACGTGTATTGGGGAAAAAGCAATACAAAAAAATTGAATGTCTTGCAAATTAAGTTGCCCAAAAACCAGAGGAAAGAGAAAAATTGACAAAGTATGTGCTTTCGGCTTTAGTTTTAACTATTTACCTTGAAATTATTTGGAGATAGTAGAGGCGGAAGCCGGCCAAGATAAAATAAAAATCTTACAGAAGTGCTGCATTAAAGCAGGTAGTACATATGTTATAAAATCTGCGACACCAATTCTGCAAATCTAAAACAAATAGTCATTTCGGAATTGGGGTTGATAAACATCCGCCCAGAGGTTGTACGACAACGCGTAAATATTGGCAGTAAATTCTATTCGTTTAAGCCAAAGGAAATTGCCCCATTATGCACGCCATACGCTGTAAGTGGAAGAAAAAGACAGCTGGAATTAGAGGAAATGGATGCAAAAAGGCGAAAGTTGGACTACATGAAAAAAACTGCGACAATACGCGAACAATACAAAGATGTGTTAGACAAAGATCATCTTATTAGAGAAAATAAGGAAGAACTAAAAGATTATTTTATATGCCGTTGGTTCTATTTAAAATCTATTTACAGATTTGGACTCCCTAGAAAAATATAATATTAATTGATACCAAACAAGATATATTTATCTCGCAAGAAACAAGAAATAATCTTTTATATGTCCGCTAGAGAGTATATGTGTAAAACGGTAAGGGGTTACCCCGATTTTAAGTCTGTTTGTAGATTCGGATTCTGCCGAAAATTCTAGACTAATTTGATGTATTGCATGGCTAAAAAATTTGAAAGGACGTTCAAAAATCGCTGCTGTTAAAAATTTTAAAATGGGGATATCTACCTGGGGGATGATGCAATCTGAAAAATTCTTAGAAATTCAGGTGGCTGAGAAAAATCTAATATTAATTGATACCAAACAAAATAGATTTATCTCAAAAGATGAAATGGCTAGTCAAAGAAAACTGTTTGGTCCAGAATGAGTGAGGAAATGTGGATGCTGGAGGAAATGTGGTCCCAGTTAGCCTGTATTTGTACTACTATTACCTATTAATAGATGCTACTACGGATTTGAAAATGTTACGCATGATATAAAATATGGTGGGCATTAATTAATGCGTTAACTTTTACAACAGATATACAAACTGTCAGATGAAATACATGATGACTTGTGCAATTTATAGCGCTTTACAAATTTTCTTTAGTCAATAATATGTTATCAGTATGGCGAACGGGCCAGTAAGAAAGGAACGAAATCAGTATTAAAATGCTCGCTCAAATTACGATAATAACAGAAGAGAAAGTAAGAAAACAAATGCTACGCTAACACAGTCTAAAAACAAAGCAACCGAACAAACTGTCCAATTTTTAAAACATCTGTAGGTACTCGAAATAATAATTAAACATAAAAACACATGTAAAATATAACTCTAACAAGTAACTTCTATGAATTTAGATAGCAAACAATATTCAACTGCTGTTTTAAACACGAATATCTCCCGTAGTAATATTAAGTATTAATTATAACGGTAACAATCAATTTAAAGGGCGTTTTTGTAAATAAAACAACTAAGTCGTTAATACACCCTCTAAATATTGCTGCATACTTTAGGATAACACTAAGTAGCATTTAACAACTCTAATTCCTAACATTCTGCATTGTTATAGCAAATAACTAATTAATTACAATTACACAACGGTTGAATCACAATAACATGACAAATTCAGATTGCATCTATTGAACTCGATGATATTGGAAAACATGACAACAAGCGCAGACTGTGAAAAGTTTTGGTAACTTTTGAGAAAGTAATGAACAGTTGCACCAAAAAAGAAGATACAAAGATTAATATTAAAACCTAATAGATATATGTTAAATAGGCCGACAACTGTATCTCAATTTCGTAATAATATATTTTATAATATTTTTAAACATTATATCAAAAAAATTGATAACAAACCGTTCATTTACATTTCCAATGCTCCACCCGAAGGTACTACATTGGCCAGGAGGCGAGTTTTTTGTTGCCTGGAAATTTAGAATTTTGCCGAACCCTTGCCGTTCCAGGCAAGGTAGGGATCTTTAAAGTGCGTGGCAACACTCACACACGGGACCTCCATTTAACCTCTCATCCGAACGAGGGCGTAATATTTGTGAAAAAATGCTCACCTGCCATTTTTCAAGCAGTCGGCCGTGTCGGGATAACAAACCGCGTGTCCACTTTAATAGTATCGGTACACGACTTGTGCATCCTCTTGACAACAGCATAAAGAATTTTCTCTCAAACCCCTCGTTGGGTCTACAATTAATAACTAGTAAAACAGTGAATAAATTTAGTCACAATTTATGATTTAAATTACGCGTTTTATGTATGACAAAAGCGAAATACACTTTATAAAAAAATTTTTTAATAACGTATTAGTAGGAAGCATGAGTGATAACCCAACACTAAAAAATGTGATTTTCGATTTTATTGAAATAGCAACATTCAGGGAATTCTCGACTATCAAACAGATGCCTAGATAAGAAATCAGAAAAATATAATATATCAAACACGGACTCGTAAATTAAATAAAAGGACTAGCAAAGTTGGTTGCCTAACTGAGCTATTACAAACTTGAAGCAACTGGTTTTTAAATTAAGGAGGCAATAATATTTACAAATATGAAAGAGAACATAACAAATAACTTAATTCAACAAATTTATAAAAATTTCTTTCGTAATACAGACTAAATGGCCATAAACAAAAAAATTTTATGCAATTAGGTGACTAATATTTTATTGTTTTAGGTAGAATGTTTAAAAATGTACTGGAAAATATGATTGCAAAATCTAAAAATTTGCTACAACCAGAAAAAAGAAAGCTATTTTTGTATTCTGGACATGACTACAACATTATTTCCATTTTATCATTTTTAGATCTATTTGATATGAAGTTTCCAGATTTCAGTTTGGCTGTTATGATAGAGCTCTACAAGCATCCTGTTTCTATGCAGTTTTTGGTTAAGGTAAGTCATATTGCAGCATACGGGTGTCAAATAAACATCTTATGAACATGCAAAATTTTACTCGTAAAGCTTATTATAAATGTTCCCTGGGTTTACATTCATTGTCAGGACCGTATTTATGAATGACCACATGGGGTCCAGACAAAGGCGGCAAAATTTTTAAGGCGGCATTTGTTAAGCTTTTTTGGCTTCACAAGTCTTATTTCAATAAGCAACCATAGAGAATTTCCAATCTTAAATTGGGGGGATATTTCCTACCGTAATTTAGCTAGTATAAGTCGGTCATGGCGCATTATATACGTGTTTTGTTGAGGTTCCAGCACTATTAAAACAATAATTTAATATATGTTGAACAATTTCGGTGCACGTATATATAACTTTAAATTGAAAACACACAAAACAAAAGAAAAATTCGTATATTAAGGTTTAATACACTTAAAATACATAGAAAATTCATATACAATTAAACACATTTACATTAAACATAGCGCGTTACATAACTACATTTTTAGTCAGCAGCGCGATATTCACAGCGCGGAAATTCGACGACAACTGGCACACAGAAAACACGTTAACGCACATTAGCGCTAGAAGGCGTAACAAAACAACGGAAACTAAGTACATACTAAAAAATAGCGGGAAACTTACAAATTTAAAAGAATATACAAAAATCAATTCTAAACAGAAGTAATCGCTTCAACTAAAGAGAATGTGCTATGTATAAGAGGGGGTTTTTACAAGTTGCTGTAAAACGAGCGCTATGATCGGCAGATTATCCTAGACTGTTTTACCAAACAGACTAAGTAAACAGTCGGTGCGTGTAATGCAGTGAAGTTACTTGATTTATCTTTTGCTTTCCTTATACCTTAATATCTTTTTATTCCATAATATTATAGGTATCAATAGCTTCGTTACGATCCAATGAATAAAGGCCGAATTACTACGACCCAGGCTAACGCAGTTAGCATACCTTTTATGCAACAAAGTTTTGAGCAAAAACCATCTAAGCTAGAAGATCATCTGGGAAAACCTTGAAGAAAACAAGAACAAATTTGAAAATTTTGAAATACTTAAAAAGCTTCACGAAATAATATGTTCGCTTTGACATCACAAAAAAAGATGATGATTTGTGGGCGTCATACAATATCTCGTTACTTATATCGAAACCTAGAAACCCACATATTATCGGAAAACAATTAGTTTTGTCAACTATTGCAGAGGTCTTAAGAAATCCATGAAGAACTACTCTGTGCGAAAACTTTAACAACCGCCACTAAAGGCAAATCAATATGTAATGTTTCGAAATATTATTTCATGGAAAATTTCTCTTATTAAATATAATATCAGCGGCAACAGATGGAGCACAGACCATGTTAAGGCGCTATTGTTGTTTTATGAACCGTTAAAAACAAATTGCACCGGTGTGTTTGCAATATACTGTATCATCTTGTCTAATCCCCATCCTATGAAACCTAGCTATAAATCCCCTCTTAAACTTAAACATTCCTGACACCAATACATTCACATATGCAGATGATTTAACGTTCCTTATTCACGAAAACATCCGATCCGTCCTAGAAATCACACCGCATCCCTCGTAGAAAAAATTAATCCTGGTGTGCACTCAACAAACAACCCATGAATAATTTGGAATCTCTTTTTTGGGAATTTCTGCGTTTTCCCTAGAACTATTTGCTTATAATTTGATTTGGTCAAATGCGATGACGTCTTCTTAGTTTCGATATATCTACCTAACAACCTCGTCTCATGACCTATGCGGGAATAGAGCCCAAGCTAGAACCAAGAGCACTTTTCCCTTGTGCCCAACTTTTTAGCAGTTACCAACCATCCTATGGGTTGACATAAATTTTATTTCAGCGAAAAAAGGAATCGATTTCAACGCGTGTACATATTGTAAAGAAAGAGAGCACATTTAATCCCTCTTTATGGATAAATTGCCGCACATTAAATGTGTACAAAAATTGGTGTTTATTTGACATCTCTTAAATCTTGTTCCCACAACGTATGGCTTGACGAGCCTTGTCTGAAGTTTATCATAATCCGCTTCATCGGAAAACAAAGACTTATTGCTCGAAGTAACTTGGGATGATTTGATTTTTCTCATGAAATGTTTGTAAATTGTGGGTCGGCGAATAACAAGCTCCAATACATGACCGACTCAGTTTGCCAAGTCATAAGTCATAAGTACAATCATACTCGTCAAAATTCAACTTACCACAAGTCACGAATACAAACTTCGAACAGGTTGAGATGTACCAAGCCACATGCAGTGGGAGCAAACCTTTTTGTACTAACTTAATATGTAAATGTTTTGAATTGTAGGTGGCGTATGCCCGAAACGCTTACGAACCGCCCGAGGAGTTGGTTATTCCTGGATGTACTGAATTCTGTCCTTTGGCAGACTTAATAAACAAGGTTCAGCATTTCCTTCCAACTAATTACACTGAGGAATGTGGATCATCCGTACCTTTAGATTAAAAATTGCTGCTGCTAGAAAGGTGTTTGCAGCACCAAATACTTTATTTATTTTTTCGTACTTATTGTTATGTCAGAAGTGGATACTTGTAAACGAATCGGCAATAACTCATCATGTAAAGTATATTTTTGATGCTAGTCTTTAGTATTAAATAAGTGTCTATTAAATTATATAAATAATCATAATAATCAGTTGTAACCAAATAAATTTAAAATATAAAATTAAGGTCGAATAAACTTAGCCCATATCAAAAATGTTAAATTATCCAAATAAAGGAATAAAATTAAGAACACTTTCTTACTCTGATGAGGCACGAAAGGCTAACATTAGCTAATAAGCTTTATGTAATTTGCACTGTAAAGTATGAGCCTTTCAATATTATAAACGAAAACAAAAAATTAGTAAAGTAATTTGTTGTAAGCAAACTCATCATGGTCAGCTCATTAGTTACACTGTTAGAAATGAGGGTAAAGTAAAAATCAAATTGCGAGTATGAACTTTATTCATTTATTTAATCACAAAAATAAACATTTGTATTCGACAGAGAGATAATGTTAAAACTTCAACTGTTCGTACACATCTCTCGTCCGTTACTTACGGCTTGATTTATATAGACCAGGACCCTCCTATGTAATCCTTATTAAGTAATTTATTAATTTTTGAACACTTTTACGAGTCCCTGGTGTCTTCGAATATCAATCAATGTTATTTGTTTAGAATACATACACATTAATTAATCCATTCTTGCCACCATTACGTAGTTTAGTTGGCTTGACAAGTTAGAATAATTATGTCTTGTACAATATATCGCCCTGAGGAAGTCCAACATCTATCAGTCATCTCTTTGTTACTTTTGCTTACCCTTATAGTCTAAGAAGATACTTAAGTTTATATTTTTATTTACTTTCGCTTTAACATAGATCTTCGTAAAATAATATATTACAGTCTCTAAGGCGTAACTTCTACATTATTTTATTTATTACTTACCCCATACTGAAAGATCGTAAACTAAGGGTTCTAAGTTAACACTTTCCCTTTCACATAATATCGTATCACCAGTATCTATGAATTAAACTTTTAAATATTCCATTATTAATGCTAATTATTGAAAGATTGTAACTTACGCTTAATTAAATCATACGTTTAGCTTCTAGATATGT
Source organism: Platerodrilus igneus (assembly GCA_036346225.1). NCBI lineage: Eukaryota > Metazoa > Arthropoda > Insecta > Coleoptera > Lycidae > Platerodrilus > Platerodrilus igneus. The sequence goes on from JARFIW010000791.1 coordinate 1,752,641, forward strand.
ATTTTAAAACTTTAAATCTTTTATAGTTTACAATGTTAAATTCTTTATGTTATTGCTATTGCTAAAGAATCGCATCAAATCGGAATTTGTTACCATCAGCAAGTAATTAATGAAACCCGTCCTCCTATCCTCCAAGAGATTATTATTAAAGATTTTTAAAAAACAGTTTAAGAATTTAACGATTGGAAGAAAAGGAAAATATAATTTATTTGTAAATTTATTATTTCATAAATATAGTTCTAAATGGGCACTATTTTGTTATTAACATAAATAAAGTCTGTTTTCAAATTCTTCACCAACTTTCTAAAATGTTTCAAGAATAATGTTTCTATACTTTTCGATGATTTTTCTCTTAGTTTTCGTAATTCAATAGATTTTGGAGGAGTCATAAATCACGAATTTTAAATGTCCTCAACGAAAATAATCCTATAGTGTTAGGTTGTGTGATCTGGACGGCCACTGAACAGGTGTCCTTCTCTCAATCCACATTTTTTTATAATTTTCGTGTAGCCATTCTCTAGCATTAAATGCAAAATGGAGCAAAGCAAAAAGGGGCACACTATCGTAAAACGTTGAAGACCTTCTACTAAGCTTATATGCCCATTTTGATCGCGAAATAAGCGCAAATTAATTCAAATGAAAAATCAAAAGGCCAAAATCACAATACCAATAAAATGTCAGTTTGGACATATAACCAAACTTAACGTTTCGAAGAGTACATGTGTCAGACGAAAATATTTGCGCCGTTTTCCATACAAATACGGATTTGTCATGCTCCTGTTAATGAACATCAAATTTTCGACGACATGAGCACACGAACATTAACCCCATTCACTTACGAATTCGTACGTCCCGGACAAATTCCGCTTAGGTGTCACTAAATATTTCTTTTTTATAATAATAACCTTGGGAAATTTCACATTGTAAACTGTAAGAGGTTTAAAGCTTTAAATTACGATATCTGGAAAAGTAAACGTACGGGGTAGTGAATCGTAAAGTATATTATTTTGGTACCCCTCGAATTTTATATATATATATATATATATATATATATATAATTATATATAATATTATATATAATTATATATGTATATTGACGTGATAAGGGGTCATGTAGGGGTCATTAAGCACCATGTCCTATTCATACAACGTCCCAAAAAATTTAACAAATTTTTCTAATACTAAATACTTTTTCAGTGTAGAAACACTCTGTATATTATAGTTTAAAAAGCTTTATTTATGTTACATAATAGTATCTTTAAAAAGTATAGTACGTAAGTTTAAATCCGTAAAAATGCAAATCATCCTTTCCTACGAAATACCGATTAAAACGCGTTCAAGAACATATTATGTAAGTTGAAAAATCCGTGGAAATCCACTACTAAAAAGTAGTGATTAAGTTTTAAAGATCCGTGCTTTTTAAAACATTACTTAAAAGCGCGTACTAAAAAGAATAAAGCATATTATGTAAATTAAACACCCGTGTTTCTAAAATCCTCCACTGAAACTATGAAATACCATTTGAAAAAGCGGTATAAAGAGAATAAATATCCATGCTTCTCGAAGTATTTTTTCAATTCATTTTATAACCTGAATAAAAGTATATTAATGCAAAACGTGAAATACTGCATATTACATTAAAACTTCTCCATTTTTGAGATTTTTTAGAGTTCATTCACAAATAGTCCATACATCTAGTTAAACCACAGCTGTAGCAGGTAATTAGAGCAAGTAACTTGAATGGATATTCTAATTAGTGAGATAAATCGTTGTCATAGCCCATAAATTAGATATAATAACCCGCGATTGCAAGCTATTTTTACATTTATTCTTCAATCTACACCAATTAAAATACAATAGTAAAATTTTACAATCTAATAAATCAAAACTGACAGCCATTAAATAACATAATGTATCAATTAAAGGCATTATCTAAAGATAATACATCAGTTTGTGAATAAGCTTAATCAGAAGTTTATAAACTTTTCAAGAGGATAATGCGTAAGAACCTTGATACTGTATAAAAGCCAGTAAATAATCAGCAGGGAGATCAGTTACCAATTCATCGATCAATTTACCGAGTGTCTTTTTGTCGGTCAATTACAAGCGCTCTTTTTGCCAATGAATAAAGTAATGCTCACGTTAGTGGTACTAAACGTTTAAAATATTTGTTAGAAGCACTGTATTTAAAAGGTTATCAAGTATAACGATCAAAGTTTCAAATAATTTTTATTTAAATACGAAAAGCTCAGATTGACAGTCAATTAATGAAGTAAATTCCTGTACGATTAAATTAGATGTAAATAAAAGAATACAACTAGAATATCCAATGCATTTATTCGTATATGGACGAATTGATGAATTCCAGGATAATTTAACCGTAAACGCACGTATATCATTGTGTTTAAATAATTTGGAGGGCATTTTGTTTGCTCTATTTATTTTAAGTAGGTTAAATTGCGTAAAGGTTTGGTATATAGATGTTTTCTTGTAAATAGATAATTTCAGATTTCTTTTAGAACAAATTCCAATTTAATTTAACCATGACAGAAGGTTTTGGTAAATAAGAAGAGGTCATTAATATTATCAATAGATTTTTCTAAGAATTGGTACATTGCCTGACTTATTTAAGGAAAGGTTTGGGAATATTAACTACAAAGCGAGATTGTATACGCTCTATATTTGTATCTAGTGATTAGGAAATTTTTTAGACTTAAGGTGTGTTCTTCTTTTGTAGATTTTAATGCTTATATGTCGGTAATCCTTATGGATAATGTGGGTTTAAAAAAGATGTTTGTGAATGTAGCAACTATGATTATTTAAAAGATTGTTTGTCAAATAATACTTAATGTTATTACAAGTTTGACATTGGATTTTCGTTATTTCATTTAATTTGAGCTAGCAAGGCAATACGGACATCTTCAAGTCGCATTCTACAGCACTTTCATTGGCGTCCAACGTAAAGGGTTAATTTCAATTATTTTCATAAACGCTACTATCCAGAGCAATATATACATATACATATAAATATATATATATATATATATTGACGTGATAAGGGGTCACGAGAGGTCATTGAAGCCCGAATTCTACAAATAAAACCCACTAAAATATAAAAGAAAACCTGAAACAACAGAATTTACGTAAATTCATGGTTACACCAAGTAAAATACAAGCGTACTTTTATACATTAAAGTGCCATGCAAAAGAGGAAATTGCGAGTGTATAAATAATCACCCTGTATTATATAAGTGTATTGTAATTAAATAGCAAGTAACGTAAGCTGTATATATAAAAATAATTAATTGCAGGATACTGTAAAACGCATTCAATACGAACGCAAATCGATCGTTTTAGATAAATACAAAGCCATTTATTTTTCACTTACTGATTATGAATACATTTTAGATAAAAATGTTTTTATATTTACTGTAAATAGCATAGAATACAGTACTAGCTTTACGCATTTAGCATAAAAATAAATAATTTCCTGTATTTAAAAAACCAATTCTAGTCTTAATTTTGTGTACTGAAACACGAGAGCAAATATTTTTATAAAATGCAATCCTTTTTGCATTAAAAAGCAATTCAAGTTTAAATTAATATCCCCGTGGATTACAGAAATTTATTTCAAATAAAGAATTTTCTAGAATACTAGGAATATAAAAGGATGAGCCATCGGTATTTAGAACTACGTAAATATCTAATTAATAAATAAAACATTTGTTCCAAGAAGCGGCCGGAACGCGAAAACCCCACAAAATCCATGAAATATCCGATAAAATCGATTATCTTTAGCATTAGCATGCGACGCCACAATAATCGTATACGGAAACAAGGACAAACAGCGTGCGTCATAACTGAAACAAAATTACGAGGTAATTGCGCACCGATTTTAGACGCTAATGAGTTTTTCCGCAAAACCTTGCATCATAATGTGCCGCACACATTCTAGTAGATTCTATAAAATGGATAATTTGTACATATAAGAAAGCGTTTATTCAGTAGATTCATTCATTAGATTGATTCGATTCATAAGGTCGATCATGAAATGTTATTTTAAGTCGCGAGCTGTTGCTTTGCGAGGATAGTATTTGAAGTATGCAGTATGCATACTGTGGTTTGATAATTACGATTGTCCAGTGTATATAGAGGTGATGTTCTAAATGCAAATTAAATAAAGAAAAAATGGAATTTATTATTTACAATAAAGAGGGAAAGTTTTTCAAGATAACGCCATTTAAAAAATTTTATTAAATAAATCGAAAGAATATTTAACCAAAAATGTACCTTGGGTAACTGCTGTTTGAAACGAGGATTTTGAATATAAAAAATTTTGTAAGCTAATTTGGACATCAATTTAAAATAAGAAGATATTTAATTACGAGGAGCGTTTTTGTGGATTCTGCAAGTGTTACTTTAAGATTTATTTTTAACTAATATTGCAGTATTTATATTTAGTTTAAGATAGTCCTAATCATTTTTCTTTGTAAGTGATTTTTACCAGAAAAATTTGTGATCGAAGTTCGAATCACTCTTATCTTTTAATAAATTACCTGTCAAGGATTTTTTGGCCAAACAAACCTTACAAGCGTGGCAATAAACATTACCAGGTAAACCAGCCATAAAAAAAAAGAATTTAGTTCTGTAAATTTAAGATAAGGTAAGGAACAATTTGTTTATAATAAGTACTTCTTAAAAATTATTTTATGTTTAAAAGAAATGATGTTGTAAATTCTTTTGTATGAGAGAAAATACTTCATACCGTATAAATGCTTTGTGATATTGCTGTTTTATTTTATTTTAAAAACTCTGTCAATTCCGTTAGCCGGGCAAAGTTAAAAAGGAAGGTAAGTGAACCATTTCAAGTTTACAAATTGCTGTATCTATTAGTGACACCCTCAACGTATCCTTATTATAGCTAGGGGGATTAAAAGGGGGAATAATTGAATAATATATAGTCAGTTATGATACAGATAGTTCAGGGAATAAATACAAACGTAAAAAAATAGAAATATAATAATTTTGGGACCAATGTAGATTTTGTCTTAACGTTGGGCGCCAAAATGACATTGATCAAAAATTTTATATTTTAATTTGGTGGAAAAATGCTATAATAATAGGGTTATTTAGGGGTATATAGGGTCGCAAGGGTAGCATAATTCATGTAAACAACGCAAAGTCAAGGAAACTAAACATTTAAATCATAAAAAGTACACGATTCGCCAATTATACAAAAAGCAAAGATCAAACACACACTGTATAAAATTCATAACTAACTTTAGTTTATGAAAGGAGACTCATTCTTTAATAATTCAATTACATTTAGTAAGATAAATAACTTTGTACACAATCCAATTCATTTTTGAAACAGCAATACATTCATAAACTTTAAATAAATACAAATCAGGAGCATCTAAAGTAAGACAAACATGAAACGAATCTTATTCAAAACTGACGCATTACTGTAAGGAAATAATCATGCATACCTACAATAAACAGACCTTTTAAAACAAACATGTCTCATAACGCAGGAAGTAAATAAACGCACCTAATTTACATCATTATAAAATTCGCCTACGTGATCTTCAATGTAAAATTGACACAAAACCCAGCAGATTAGGTAAACAAAATATGAAACGACAAGTTTGTATACGTGCGGAATTAAAAGAAAATTTGAATAATTTCCTATATGCTTGAAAATGAGTGATACTGCTAATGAAATTCTCTAAGGACCTAATATAAACTATATTTTCATTTACACATTTTCTGACTTGCTGCTCTTTATATTAAAAATCATCGACATTTGTCAAAACTGACATTTTTTTGTTTTTAGAACAAAACTATTAGATTAAAGTGAACATGCATTACAACTGGATAAGACTAACATTTCTAACACTATACAAAAACACGATATTGAAAGTTGCAAAGTATCATAGTCAACGAACTGTACAATATAAAATTTTGATGTCTACTTTATCGGGATGAGCATTTCAACAAACTATAGAATAAGTAACTTCGTGTAAAACCCAATGGATAGACAATAAGCTAAGCGCGACGCCTCCAATATTACCAAATAATAAAGATAAGCGCGGTAAACTAATAATAGCAAGTGGGTTGGTATGCCTTTATATAGTGCACAAGCTACAAGAGTCAGTCTTTTTACAACTTAGGCACTATCTGTACTGATCTGAACTAATACACCACGCAAAGTTTAATTGTGAAATTAAATAATAAAATTTAGGTGAAAGTCAGTTATTAAAAATTTCAAATACTAGTGCAAGTGCAAATATACAATATAAATTCGCCGTTTACATTAAAACGTAAGTCCAATTTTAATTAAAAATAAACACATCTTTAATATTTATTAACTTGGGGCACCAACCAATCAACTAAGTAAACTAATCAACTAACTAAGTAAATCAGCAACTTACTAAGAGTTCGACTGGACGTTTAATCAAGCAAGTTCACTAAGCAACAGACTAATCAATTCAATAAACAATTACCAAACCAACCGAATAAGAAATCTAACAAAGTACGAACGACGTCAAATTGCAAACAACTCAAGGGTACTGGATAGCAGGACGTAGCGGAAGGTCAAACGAATTGGGGTGTACTCAGAGCTACACATTCAACCAGGTACTCAATCTAGAAAAATACCAGGTTAGCAATAATTAATTAATAGCATAAGACTGAATTTATTTAAAACTTGCACGAACTTAGATATTTATGTGAAGAGTCATCAAAAATTTCAATTGATACGTAGAAATTACGAAGGGTCATTGAACGTTCAACGAGACTTCCAATATAATACAGAGTAACTTTTGCTGGCTTTATATTTTAATAGGGTTATAATTTGGTGGTGAACAAATTTATATTTTTACTTTGATTCGAAGGCTTTAAATAACAAATAATATTACGAGGGTTGTAGAAATGCAAACTGTACATATTTCTTGGTTTATTATACGAAATTTTGATTATTTGTTTATATTATTTAGCTGTGAAGTGTTAGAAAAAAGGGAGGAGGTAAAAATTCTTCTGTTATCGTATCGTCGTGCACTCTGTATGGGGTTGAACTGAGCTAGTCGAGGCATAAACCTAATTGTGTTAAATTTAAATTTTATTCTAAATTATTTAGGAACACAAAGCGGTGGCGGACAGCAAGCAACTATGGGTTAAATACATCGAAGTACGGCGATATCATAGCAATATATATATATATATATATATATATATATATATATATATATTGCTATGATATATTATATATATATATATATATATATTATACTGTCAAGAAGGGGGTGGGCTTATAAAATGTTTAAATAGGGCTTCGAAACGACTTTGCTAGAATGGGGGTATATTTGGTTTTGTTTGAGTATTTTCTTTCAGGTATTTTTGGTTAATAAATTAACAACAACTATTCCACGTTTATAAATTTATAAAGCTTTTGAAACTGCATTGCATTCAACAACATATACCGGCCATAGACCAGGCTAAGCTAGTTATAAGTTTGCATTGTATACGTATTTTAATTGTTATGGTTGCACGTATATGAAATTTAATTTGGAGTTAGCGTTTTCAGAATCTTTTGAATGTAAAAACAAATATCAAAATTGTGTGGTATACTGTACGCTTTTAAAATTTTAAGGAGTTAAGTGATACTACTAAAAAATTTGTAAATGAAGTTCAGTTTGAATATGTTTGTAACAATTAAAGATTGGTTATGTAATGACAGGACGTTTACCGAATAAGACATAAATGTCTGTTGCGTACAATTTAAAAGCTGAACCATCAAAGTTTGTTAGCTATTTTCAATATTGTAAAAAGTTCAATATACATAAATCACTGGATTACAAACCATCTAGAAAATGAATGTATCTAGAGAAAACAACTGTATTATTAATCAATTATTAAGAATTATAAATTACATAGTGTGCGTAGAGATAGTTGCTATGGCAACGAAAACAAAAGAAGACGGATTTTATTTATAAAGGACTTCAAATTTATTTTACTGAAAAATAGACGTGTTTTTGTACTGTTATGAGTTTTATTACATTTAAAAGGTTACGAGAAAGTTTTGAAAGTCAAGTTGTACCTGGAGATAGCAAATAGTAGCAGTTTTACGGCGAATAAAAGTTAATTAAAAGAGGGAGTGCTGGTCTGTACCGTTATTGTTTGAAGACGAAAGCATAGTGGAATTGGAGTTATCTGAGTATTTGTATAACATAAAATTTGTAGAAATATTAGTAGTTTTATAGTCTGGAGATTACCAGTTGCTCGAGTTACTTATTATTTACAGGAGGTGCCTGCAGTTGGTCACTTGGCTTCAGGACGGCTGGAAGGCGGCGCTTGTATCTGGATTCCAGGTATTAGTATTTAATATCTACGCAGTGCTTTAATCAAATTTATAAAAGTGGAACTAGTGTTTGGGAATACTTTTGGCATTTACAATTATTTGAAGAATGCTTGTGTATTCGGTTGCAATTGTCATAATTGTCCTAAGATAAAAAAGAAAGATCAATCCTGTAATCATGAATAAACAATACAAAATAGGTGGTAATTGATTATAAAAGGGTTCTCTATAACTCAATATATACAAAAATATAACAGATGGCGCTAACAACGTGAGGCAGAGTAGATTTGTTAGTTGTACGTTGCATATATTCTATTTAAAAGTGAAAATTAATATTTGATTGACGTTTCATATATATTTATTTGACAGTTGTTGAAGGTTTTGAATTTATTGTAGTAGGCTAAAACGTAATTTGATATTCACACTTTGGTCAAGTTTAGCGGCGGTAAAACATTAGGTGGGGCTCGAATAGGTAAATAACTTCGCAACAAAATATTTGTTCGCCTAAAGGTGGGGCTCGATAGGGCTGATTCAGATTTGCAGAGGTTGTGTAGCTTAGTGGGGCACATCATTGAAGTTTATTTTGAAAATTAAAGGGACATGTCTGATGAGGAGAGAATCACGAGGTCAGGAAAGTTTATGGAGTTGAGACTGGTGTGAGAGGGCAACCGGTGGTTAAGACTGTAGCAGGGGGATGCTAGGGATGAAGCTGGAGGATATGTGGAGCCGGAGGTGATTATTGTGAATTCAGGGATACATCGGGAGAAAATGAAATTGATAAGGAAAAGAGAATATGCAGATCCAAGATGTGATGATGGTTTTGTTGGAATTAGAAGTGTCGTTAACTAAGTCGCATGAAGAATTGAGAGGATCATTGTTGGCCGAGGTTAGAAATTCACAAGCGGAAGTTAAGGAAAAATTTGATATGATGGAAATGAAAATTGAAGGAATTAATGTATCAATACAGAGCAGTTTGTGTTCATTTAAGGATGAAGTTCTGAAGGACGTAGAGGATAGAGTCCAGGTTGTAGAAGGGAAGGTAACAACAGGTTTAAATGAATTAAGGGAAGAGCTGTACATGGTCGAAGTTAGACAGACAGAAAAATTGCAGAATTTAGGTGAAATAGTTCGGATTCAGACGGAGGACAATATTAACTCTAAAACGAAATTATAGGCAAATTGCGGGCGAGTCAGGAGGTGGCAGAGAAGCTGAGAAGGGATACGACGGTTCTGGGGAATACGGTAAATGGATTGTCTGGTCTTGAAGGAATGTTAGACAGATGAGCGAACAGTTGGTTGAATTGGAAAGGGAAGAGTTGTTTGTGATTCAGGATACCAGTATAGGCTAGGAAAGAGACCTTGCCGAGGTTTGAAGGCAGAAAGAATGAGCAGCCGATAGTCTATCTTAGCAAGTTGGACGAGATGGTAAAGAGTGAGCCTGAGAGGGTGAAGATGCAGATGGTGAGCGTGACATTGGGGGGTTGTGCAGAGAAATGGCACTGTATCGTGAGGAGGCAATATAGTTCGTACGAGGAATTTCGAAGGCTATTCATAGAACAATATTGGGGAAACACGCATCAGGCTAATATTCGAACGGATTTAAACACTGGGAACTATAGGTCATACCAGGGATCGAGAGAAAATTATGTGATTGAAAAGTATAACCAGGCGCAGCACCTGATTCCTAAATTAAGAGAAGATGAAATTATATTATTGTTGTCAAGGCATATGGAGGCGGAAATAACTAGGGCCGTAGCGATACAAAACGTTCGGACTTTAAGAGACTTTTGGAAATGATGCGAAATTATGACGTAGCTAGGACGTTTGAAACGAATACCAGGGAAAATAGTGATAATAGGAATTGGGATAGGAATAGGAATAGCACAGACTACCAGAGGACTGGGGTGCAAGGATACAATTATAGGGAGAATGGACAGGACAACTACAGAAAGCAATATCAGGAAATCAAAGGAGAACGAATAATAATTGGGAACAACGTTTTAATAGAGACGATAATTATAGGGGGAACAATGACTGGAACAGGACGGATAGGAATGACAGAGGTTTTGGACAGCAAAGGACGGGTTTTGGACAGAGGTGGCAGAGAGAAAGCGAGCAGAGATCAACGGATCAGGGGGAAATACCGACAGGGATTAGAGACCGAGAACGGGAGACAGATAGAAACTTGACGATCCAACACGTAACAACAAGAGACACGCGACAGAGATCGGAGGATAGGATAGAGAAAGTGGAGGTCCACGATGAACCCACGGTACAAAAAAAAACGTCGATTTATTAGTGTTAGGAAGATCAGATTTAGGGACACAGCGTAGTATTAGTTTAGTAGATAAGTTGTTAGATAATAAGTTTGAGAGAAGGCGGGAGTTACCATTTATTCATATTAGTTTAGGGGATTCTGTTTACACGGCATTGATAGATACGGGGTCGCAGTTATCGCTGGTGAGAGAGGAAATAGTTTTGAAACATGCAGAATTATTCAAAGGAAAATTTGTAGGGTTAAGAGTATTAATTTATGGTCTGCGATTAAGAGGAAGTTAACTACGATAGACAAAGTTGTACGAGTATCGGTTGTATTAGGAAGTACCAGACTAGGTGAAGTAGAGTTTTGGATAGCAAGAGGATTATATTTAGATTTCATTGTAGGGATAGATGTAATTGAGGAATTTGGACTGGTTATAGATGGTAAAGCACGAATGGTAAAGGTATTAAATTTAGAGAAGAAATGGGTGGTGCCTAAGGATAATCGGGATACTAGGGATGAGATAAATACAGATAGTATAGGATCAGGAAAGACTAAGAATAGAATTTATGATGGAATTGATGAGTTACGGTTATGTAATATATTTGAGAAGGTATTTGATGAGGAACAGATAGGATTAAAAGGGTGGATATGAAGGAAATGTTATATGAGTTGTTTAATAGACATGCAGGAGTTTTAGTAATGAGCCTAGGTTTGCGAAGGAGTATACGCATAAGTTAGAGGTCACAGACGAGGGAAGTTTTCGTACTAGAGTATATCCAATACCATTTGCATTAAGGGTCGAGTGAAAATGAGATTAAAAAGATGTTAAAAGAGGGAATTATTGAATCAGCGAGAACACCCTATATCAATCCGGTAGTGGTTGTGCCTAAATCTGATAATTTAGAATTAGGAATATGATTTTGAGATTAGACATAAACCTGGTAAAGAAAATGTTACGGCTGATTTCTTTAGTAGGAAGGATGAAGGGTTGCTAACTTATATTAGGAATGTATTTTTGATTTCATTGCAAGTGTTTGAAGATCTGGGAAGATGGTCGAATGCCAGATTTCATCGGATGCAAGCACACGAAGAAATAAGGGTGATCAGAGAAAATTATTCAGAGAGAATTTAGAACAAGACAGAGGTTTTATATGGTCGAGGAGTTTTGGTGAAAAGGTTATGGGATGATGAATTATTAGTGTTAACGACACAGGTAGCCGTTGAGCTGATCCAGGAAATTCATACTACGTTTGGTCATATAGGGATTCGTAAGACGTTCTTGATATTTAGGAAGCTTTCTATGCACGAAACGATAGAAAATTGGTGAAAAATTGCATAAATCTGTGTGAGACGTGTTTGTTAGGAAAGGATAAGAATGTGGTGTTGCAGAATCAAGTTAGATGTATAAGAGCGGAAGGTCCATTAGATATTGTGGCAATGGATTACTTGAGTAATTTGATACCGAGTAGGAACGGATATCAGCATATTTTAGTTGTAGTTGATATTTTTACAAAGTTTGTGCAGCTTTATCCAGCGAGGAGATGTAATTCTAGGCATGTATTGAGTTCTGTAAGAAAGTTTGTAGAACGAATAGGTAAGATGAATAGGGTATTGTTGGACAATGCAACGTATTTTCGTAATCGAAGGGTTGAAAGTAAATTAAGGAAGGATGGAATAAAGATGACATTCTGTAGTATCAGACATCCTCAAGGAAATCCGTGTGAAAGATATATTCGAGAAGTAATAAAGTTTTTGAGGTTAATAACGCAGGAACAACATGATCGGTGGGTAAGGTATTTACCGCGAATAGAAGAATATATTAATTTTGTACCAAGTTCAGTGACAGGAATGTGTCCTGTGACATTGATGAAGAAGGTGATTCCAGCAAGACCGTGGAGAGCTGAACAAAAGTGGAAAATATAACGGAGTTGTTGCATAAAGCCAAACAACAAGTCGAAACGATACAAAGAAGGGAGTTGGAGAAACGTAACAAGAAAATCAAGAAGCAAGTGGTTTTTCAGTTGGGGATCTTGTTATTGTTAAAAGATTGAGAATGTCAAATTGGGAAAGAAATATTTGTGCCAAGTTGTTATTTCCATACGAAGGTCCTTATCGAGTGAGAAGAATTTTGCAGAAGGAATACTTACGAATTGGAGAATGACAGGGGTGAATGTTGGGTACGTTTTCATATAGAAAATTTGTATCCATATTTCCATGTGGAAAGTAAAGTATCGCAAGAATAGAATTAACACTGTAAATAATACTAACGAGCTTAAAACTATACAGAATATACAGAAACTAACACTTAATCCTCATACATAAAGAAAAAAAACTATAGTGATTTTAACTAAAATTTAAAATTTCTCAACCATTAAAAGAATTACTTATATCCAGGAAGTAAATTTTCATTTTTATTTAAAATCAGTGGGCTTATAAAATGTTTAAATAGGGCTTCGAAACGACTTTGCTAGAATGGGGGTATATTTGGTTTTGTTTGAGTATTTTCTTTCAGGTATTTTGGTTTATAAATTAACAACAACTATTCCACGTTTATAAATTTATAAAGCTTTTGAAACTGCATTGCATTCAACAACATATACCGGCCATAGACCAGGCTAAGCTAGTTATAAGTTTGCATTGTATACGTATTTTAATTGTTATGGTTGCACGTTTATGAATTTTTATTTGGATTTAGCGTTTTCAGTATCTTTTGAATGTAAAACATATATCAAAATTGTGTGGTATACTGCACGCTTTTAAAATTTTAAGGAGTTAAGTGATACTACTAAAAAATTTGTAAATGAAGTTCAGTTTGAATATGTTTGTAACAATTAAAGATTGGTTATGTAATGACAGGACGTTTACCGAATAAGACATAAATGTCTGTTGCGTACAATTTAAAAGCTGAACCATCAAAGTTTGTTAGCTATTTTCAATATTGTAAAAAGTTCAATATACATAAATCACTGGATTACAAACCATCTAGAAAATGAATGTATCTAGAGAAAACAACTGTATTATTAATCAATTATTAAGAATTATAAATTACATAGTGTGCGTAGAGATAGTTGCTATGGCAACGAAAACAAAAGAAGACGGATTTTATTTATAAAGGACTTCAAATTTATTTTACTGAAAAATAGACGTGTTTTTTGTACTGTTATGAGTTTTATTACATTTAAAAGGTTACGAGAAAGTTTTGAAAGTCAAGTTGTACCTGGAGATAGCAAATAGTAGCAGTTTTACGGCGAATAAAAGTTAATTAAAAGAGGGAGTGCTGGTCTGTACCGTTATTGTTTGAAGACGAAAGCATAGTGGAATTGGAGTTATCTGAGTATTTGTATAACATAAAATTTGTAGAAATATTAGTAGTTTTATAGTCTGGAGATTACCAGTTGCTCGAGTTACTTATTATTTACAGGAGGTGCCTGCAGTTGATCACTTGGCTTCAGGACGGCTGGAAGGCGGCGCTTGTATCTGGATTCCAGGTATTAGTATTTAATATCTACGCAGTGCTTTAATCAAATTTATAAAAGTGGAACTAGTGTTTGGGAATACTTTTGGCATTTACAATTATTTGAAGAATGCTTGTGTATTCGGTTGCAATTGTCATAATTGTCCTAAGATAAAAAAAAGAAAGATCAATCCTGTAATCATGAATAAACAATACAAAATAGGCGGTAATTGATTATAAAAGGGTTCTCTATAACTCAATATATACAAAAATATAACAGATGGCGCTAACAACGTGAGGCAGAGTAGATTTGTTAGTTGTACGTTGCATATATTCTATTTAAAAGTGAAAATTAATATTTGATTGACGTTTCATATATATTTATTTGACAGTTGTTGAAGGTTTTGAATTTATTGTAGTAGGCTAAAACGTAATTTGATATTCACACTTTGGTCAAGTTTAGCGGCGGTAAAACATTAGGTGGGGCTCGAATAGGTAAATAACTTCGCAACAAAATATTTGTTCGCTCGATAGGGCTGATTCAGATTTGCAGAGGTTGTGTAGCTTAGTGGGGCACATCATTGAAGTTTATTTTGAAAATTAAAGGGACATGTCTGATGAGGAGAGAATCACGAGGTCAGGGAAAGTTTATGGAGTTGAGACTGGTGTGAGAGGGCAACCGGTGGTTAAGACTGTAGCAGCAGGGGATGCTAGGGATGAAGCTGGAGGATATGTGGAGCCGGAGGTGATTATTGTGAATTCAGGGGATACATCGGGAGAAAATGAAATTGATAAGGGAAAAGAGAATATGCAGATCCAAGATGTGATGATGGTTTTGTTGGAATTAGAAGTGTCGTTAACTAAGTCGCATGAAGAATTGAGAGGATCATTGTTGGCCGAGGTTAGAAATTCACAAGCGGAAGTTAAGGAAAAATTTGATATGATGGAAATGAAAATTGAAGGAATTAATGTATCAATACAGAGCAGTTTGTGTTCATTTAAGGATGAAGTTCTGAAGGACGTAGAGGATAGAGTCCAGGTTGTAGAAGGAAGGTAACAACAGGTTTAAATGAATTAAGGGAAGAGCTGTACATGGTCGAAGTTAGACAGACAGAAAAATTGCAGAATTTAGGTGAAATAGTTCGGATTCAGACGGAGGACAATATTAACTCTAAAAACGAAATTATAGGCAAATTGCGGGCGAGTCAGGAGGTGGCAGAGAAGCTGAGAAGGGATACGACGGTTCTGGGGAATACGGTAAATGGATTGTCTGGTCTTGAAGGGAATGTTAGACAGATGAGAGAACAGTTGGTTGAATTGGAAAGGGGAAGAGTTGTTTGTGATTCAGGATACCAGTATAGGCTAGGGAAAGAGACCTTGCCGAGGTTTGAAGGCAGAAAGAATGAGCAGCCGATAGTCTATCTTAGCAAGTTGGACGAGATGGTAAAGAGTGAGCCTGAGAGGGTGAAGATGCAGATGGTGAGCGTGACATTGGGGGGTTGTGCAGAGAAATGGCACTGTATCGTGAGGAGGCAATATAGTTCGTACGAGGAATTTCGAAGGCTATTCATAGAACAATATTGGGGAAACACGCATCAGGCTAATATTCGAACGGATTTAAACACTGGGAACTATAGGTCATACCAGGGATCGAGAGAAAATTATGTGATTGAAAAGTATAACCAGGCGCAGCACCTGATTCCTAAATTAAGAGAAGATGAAATTATATTATTGTTGTCAAGGCATATGGAGGCGGAAATAACTAGGGCCGTAGCGATACAAAACGTTCGGACTTTAAGAGACTTTTGGAAATGATGCGAAATTATGACGTAGCTAGGACGTTTGAAACGAATACCAGGAAAATAGTGATAATAGGAATTGGGATAGGAATAGGAATAGCACAGACTACCAGAGGACTGGGGTGCAAGGATACAATTATAGGGAGAATGGACAGGACAACTACAGAAAGCAATATCAGGGAAATCAAAGGAGAACGAATAATAATTGGGAACAACGTTTTAATAGAGACGATAATTATAGGGGGAACAATGACTGGAACAGGACGGATAGGAATGACAGAGGTTTTGGACAGCAAAGGACGGGTTTTGGACAGAGGTGGCAGAGAGAAAGCGAGCAGAGATCAACGGATCAGGGGGAAATACCGACAGGGATTAGAGACCGAGAACGGAGACAGATAGAAACTTGACGATCCAACACGTAACAACAAGAGACACGCGACAGAGATCGGAGGATAGGATAGAGAAAGTGGAGGTCCACGATGAACCCACGGTACAAAAAAAAACGTCGATTAATTAGTGTTAGGAAGATCAGATTTAGGGACACAGCGTAGTATTAGTTTAGTAGATAAGTTGTTAGATAATAAGTTTGAGAGAAGGCGGAGTTACCATTTATTCATATTAGTTTAGGGATTCTGTTTACACGGCATTGATAGATACGGGGTCGCAGTTATCGCTGGTGAGAGAGGAAATAGTTTTGAAACATGCAGAATTATTCAAAGGAAAATTTGTAGGGTTAAGAGTATTAATTTATGGTCTGCGATTAAGAGGAAGTTAACTACGATAGACAAAGTTGTACGAGTATCGGTTGTATTAGGAAGTACCAGACTAGGTGAAGTAGAGTTTTGGATAGCAAGAGGATTATATTTAGATTTCATTGTAGGGATAGATGTAATTGAGGAATTTGGACTGGTTATAGATGGTAAAGCACGAATGGTAAAGGTATTAAATTTAGAGAAGAAATGGGTGGTGCCTAAGGATAATCGGGATACTAGGGATGAGATAAATACAGATAGTATAGGATCAGGAAAGACTAAGAATAGAATTTATGATGGAATTGATGAGTTACGGTTATGTAATATATTTGAGAAGGTATTTGATGAGGAACAGATAGGATTAAAAGGGTGGATATGAAGGAAATGTTATATGAGTTGTTTAATAGACATGCAGGAGTTTTTAGTAATGAGCCTAGGTTTGCGAAGGAGTATACGCATAAGTTAGAGGTCACAGACGAGGGAAGTTTTCGTACTAGAGTATATCCAATACCATTTGCATTAAGGGGTCGAGTGAAAATGAGATTAAAAAGATGTTAAAAGAGGGAATTATTGAATCAGCGAGAACACCCTATATCAATCCGGTAGTGGTTGTGCCTAAATCTGATAATTTAGAATTAGGAATATGATTTTGAGATTAGACATAAACCTGGTAAAGAAAATGTTACGGCTGATTTCTTTAGTAGGAAGGATGAAGGGTTGCTAACGGATAGTAGGAATGGATTTTGATTGCATTGCAAGTGTTTGAAGATCTGGGAAGATGGTCGAATGCCAGATTTCATCGGATGCAAGCACACGAAGAAATAAGGGTGATCAGAGAAAAATTATTCAGAGAGAATTTAGAACAAGACAGAGGTTTTATATGGTCGAGGAGTTTTGGTGAAAAGGTTATGGGATGATGAATTATTAGTGTTAACGACACAGGTAGCCGTTGAGCTGATCCAGGAAATTCATACTACGTTTGGTCATATAGGGATTCGTAAGACGTTCTTGATATTTAGGAAGCTTTCTATGCACGAAACGATAGAAAATTGGTGAAAATTGCATAAATCTGTGTGAGACGTGTTTGTTAGGAAAGGATAAGAATGTGGTGTTGCAGAATCAAGTTAGATGTATAAGAGCGGAAGGTCCATTAGATATTGTGGCAATGGATTACTTGAGTAATTTGATACCGAGTAGGAACGGATATCAGCATATTTTAGTTGTAGTTGATATTTTTACAAAGTTTGTGCAGCTTTATCCAGCGAGGAGATGTAATTCTAGGCATGTATTGAGTTCTGTAAGAAAGTTTGTAGAACGAATAGGTAAGATGAATAGGGTATTAGTATTTAATATCTACGCAGTGCTTTAATCAAATTTATAAAAGTGGAACTAGTGTTTGGGAATACTTTTGGCATTTACAATTATTTGAAGAATGCTTGTGTATTCGGTTGCAATTGTCATAATTGTCCTAAGATAAAAAAAAGAAAGATCAATCCTGTAATCATGAATAAACAATACAAAATAGGTGGTAATTGATTATAAAAGGGTTCTCTATAACTCAATATATACAAAAATATAACAATATATATATATATATATATTGCTATGATATATTATATATATATATATATATATATATATATATATATATATATATATATTTCTCTGTAGGTTACCTGGATGGAACGCCCTTAATAATTTTTTGTGTTGTCACAAATACCTTCACCTACCTGAAAATGAAGCCCTACCACCTAGACTTGCAATTCATATCACCCTATAATAATACCCTCTAAAGATGCTTCCAATTCGGACGCCAAAACCTACAGCTTCCTTTGGGATATTTACCACGGCTGCTCACTTGTCCTCTGAAAATCCTACTATTTAAATAAATAAAAGTTGACCTCTAAAGGCACATCACGATTTATTTGAACATCAAGTTGCTATTCAAAAATTTTCAGTTTTACATTCCTCATACATCTTGAATATTTAACACATATTGTCAATTTTAAAAGAAGTCATTTTAAAAAATAATTTGAAAATTTTTTTAATTACATAAATAATAAACCAAACGTAACTGGGCTTATCCCCAAACTTTACTTTAAACCCCAGGTCTAATACGAGCTCATAGTAAAAACCTTCCTTTACCTATGTGCTGACTACGGCACTGAAATTAGCAAAAACTCTTTTACTTTGTACAAAAAGCCAATATTACACCTTCATTTTATACCACCAAGTAGTACATAAATAAATTTTTATATACTCCTTTCTCAAGGTAAATCGTCAAATAAAATGTCCTTACAATACATTAAAATACACCAATAATCACCAAATCGTTATAATCACCCACAAAATCACAATAAGCAAAACTTTTACAAAGATTGAATTACCTGGATTGTAGCACCACCAGCTCTCTACGTGGAAACCATCTCCAACGTAGTCATTCGACTCGACTGCACGTTCAAAAATTTCTCCAGGTGGCCTCTCACATCCGGAACAGCACGCTTCTACCCAGATTTCTCTGCGGCTAATGCACGGTACTTACATGCTCCCGTACATCTGCTACTGGTACATCCATATACTTGACTTGTACCCAGAGTACACCAAACGCCTCCAACCACAAGTAGTAAAAATTCTACTAACTTTGCTTTTAGCTTCGATTATTAACAGGATTTTATATACTTCACAATAGCAATATAACTTTTCACCAACTTGTGCATATTAACTTTTAATAAAGTCTAAACTTACTTATTTACATTTACATTTGCATGTAGCTTGGTTGTAGATCGAAAGGAAAAGAGAGAGCCTTTACCACCTCCTCTGAGTTTATATAGCCTCCAAAACTGCCTCCTTAAATCTATTCTCACCACCCCTATAACACACTTTCTTAGTAACGTTTTCAAAGCATCCACCGGTTCCAGAAAGTCATGCACAACACAACAATCAACGGTCGCTCAATTCCACAAACTAACCATTACCCTTGAGTTATTCTAGGTATAATTCTCAACCGTTTTCAACATGTCGCAAAAATCTTGGAATTTTCAGTTACAAACAATCGTTTTACGAAGAAACCCTCAATAAAATTTTCAACGGCTGTCACTTTCCGCGAAATCTCCGGATAACTGCCATCCACTCTAGCCTTCAAAACACGCCTCTAATGCATGCGCATATCTGTCATTTCCCTCTAACCTGCATTTAAAATCTTCCATCTTTTGTCTTTTCCCTTTCTTAATTTTCAACATTCGTTGTGCCTTTCTCTTATCTTTGTCTAACCCGTATGTTATATCTCGTTGTTTCTATTCCCGCTATTCATAAGCTCTGTTCTACGTAACCGATCGATACTATCGCCTATCTTGCTCTTATTCACTTAATCTAACAATGGTACCCTGTTTGCAACCCTATACTGGATTTCTGATTCCCTTTCCAACCAATATTTTCAGAAAACACATCGCGTCTCTGTCTCGCTTATTTGCCTTTAAATTTTCTTGTCTAATAGACGTTTCAAAGTCAACGATAGCTAACCATATGTTATCTCCCTTTCTTTGCTACTTCATGTAAAATACCGTCTTTTTCTTTACACTATCGATCTGTTTTCGTACTTAACGTGCAACATTTTATCTAACATAGACCTGTATTTGTTTCTCACGGTCTTTTACCAGGAATCCTAATACTTGTTGACAAGCTTTAAACTCGATACAAAGAACGTGCTTACTATACTAAACTTTTCTAGAAATATTATACCTGTTCCCGCTTTATTTTACACTAAGCTACCCAAATAAATAACTCCCGCTTTGAATATGCGTTACTAAATAAATACAACCTCTTCCATTATCGATTTTATGCTACAAACATAAAAACAAATTTACACGCTATTTCATTTTAACTGCGCTTTACGGAACTACGTTTTCCGTATATTTATGAAACTATGCTTTACGAAATTACGTTTCCTACCTAATAATAATTAATATTTAAAGTGAATTTTACAACTACGTACAATTAACCCTAATATTTAATGAAAATTGGTAAATTCTTATCTTATCTTTCGGAAAAACCTCTTAAACTCTACTTGACCCTTATGTACATGAGCTACCCTGAAATAACTAATTATTTGACCTTTCTAATACCTATTATAACCTATAAATCCACAGTAATATATATTATAGTGTAGGTTATATGTAAAAATGGATAAATAAGTCAAGAAAGTAATTTTGTAAGGACCTTGTATATAGAAAACAAGAATATATTATTTACGCTTCAAATTAATTAGTTTTGACTTTAAAACAAACGTATAGTAGCATACGTTTGTATAAATAAATCGTAATTTTAAAGTTGCATAGTGTGGAAGCTTTGCAGTGCATAAAAACTTAAGAATAATGCGAGGACAAGTAGCTTTGGTATTCTACGGTGGTAAATCGAGTACATCAAATAATAGGGGGAAAGCTTTTGTTTACAGAGTATAAAATCAATAATTTAAGTGTGCTTTAATCCCATATAAGTAACGTGTAGTACGAAAAGCTTTGCAGTATATAAAATCGATAATATGAACGCGTATATTCATTTAACTAACAACGCCTTCGTTAAAAACAGTTTTCTAGGAAGTTTACAGGCTAAACAACTTGGGAAAATACAATTTCAAACTGGCAAACAATTCATAGAAAGGACTTTCAGATAAATAAACAATTCGAGAAATTATAATGTACGTTGAAACATAATTCTTTAGAAATTTGAGCTAACGACCGAAGCGAAGGTTGAAAAACATCAGGTTATTGCAAAACAAAGCAAGATATTCCGGAGACAAAATATAAGTAGTACAGAGTAAAGGAAAATGAAAGATGACAGACGTTGTACAAAACAGTCGTTTAAAGCACACTAGAATTTGTAAAAGCTAACAACAATATTGATTTTAAGTTATTATAGTGGGATTTTAACAAAGACAGCAAATATGAAATAGACGAGGATAATAGAATTGAAAGATAGACCTGAACGGGGAAATGTGTTTTGATTGGTTGAAAGTGATTGGGGTGAGAAACTTTTTTCAGAGAATTGCAACTGTTGAGCATTCTAATCAGTATTTCGGACTAAAGCTACGATGGAGTGAGAAAATGTTTAGTTTCAAAAGATTGTTCTGTTTTGAAGCGAGGCAATTTCAAGAATCGGTTACCGTGGAGGTGAATTTCTGTGAAAATAGGTGACAGGGGGTAGGTTTGGAGGCTTATAAATACACTAGAAGACGTAGTGAGGCTCTCTTATTTCTTCTGTTCGCTTCAGACCTACATGGTGTAACATCAAAGCAGAAAATTTGTAGATCGGGTGATAGTGCAGTCCGTTATTTAATTTACAAGTGTTTAAAAGCACGAGTTAGTGCTATTTCATGAATGAGGCTGTAAGTTTAAATACTCCTAAAGAACAAGTTTTCGGAACAAAGGTGCTGGTTGTATGGTATATCCAGAAGCCGACAAACATATTTGGACGATTATATGGGTAGCTGTACTGAAGGCGTCTACTTAGAATTGGATGAACGAGTGGAAATGAGTGTGCTGTCCATGTAGCAGAGGGAAGTTTGATGTAATTCAACGACGAGGATTTGATGAACGTCTACAAAGGTGATAGTTTAAGAGCATACACCAGGTAAAGAAATTTGTTTTTTTATTATTGTTTGAAAATTTGTGCTGGTATTTTGTGTTAGAGTGATTTGAAGTATTTGGTGAATATTTTATAAACATAAAATTTATTTTAAGGGTTATATGAAAAAGACAATTTGATTTTATTATTTAAAGGTATAAATTAATGATGTATAATATTGATGTAAAGAGTAAACGGGTCTTTAGAGTAGTTTAAAAAATGCAATTTTTTTTTATGCATTCAGAGTAATAAGGTTTATACTGAGCTCACCATAAACCAGGGTAAATTTTAATTTAGGGTTTCAAAATAGGCTCATCTACTTGAACTGAATATAAAGAAGTGTTGAAATAAATTAAATTTAGGAAATGTAGAAGGATTTAATTGTTGATATTGTGAAAATTTATGGAGATGTTTTGTATCCATTTTGTAAGTATTGAGCTGGTGTGACGTAATTTTTGACTTGTATAAATAAAAAGGCTGTATGTTTTGTTGAATTATTTGGTTGGTAATTTTTTTTGTTGGTAGTCTAAGTGATAGAGAGTAGGTATAGAATGGGTAAATATCTCTGAAGAAGCTAGAAGCAGAGTTAACCGTGGTATGCTGATGTGGGGGAGCTTTTCAAGATATTTTGGAATTTAAAATTTTTTTTAAAAAATGAAATTTTGTAGGTGTTAACTGTATATTGTTAATAAGACTTCATAGCAAATTTATGACAGCCCAACATTGCGGCACGATATTTTTCAGGTTACACAACAATTATATGGAGCCCAATTCGTGGGGCATGATCTTCAAATAGAAGACCATTGCAATATAGAATGCTGTGAAACCTCTTGAATTACCTGGTCTGTTGATTTTCTTCTGTTAATCGCCTCGGCTGCTCCTCTAGATAGCTTTCATCCTCATACATAAAAAAAAACAAACACATTCCTACCACAAACATCAACGTTAACTCTATTTACATCAATATTCAGAATACATTAAATTTTCAAATTAAATTTCAGCATAAAATTCAGTTTTAAAAAGAATTTCAAGATTAATTTTATTATCACTTTAACGTGCATCCAGAATTAAAGTCCTTGTTGGATGCCTACTAAATATATAACAATATAAGCAGACCGGAGTCTGAGTATAAAGGGAGCATCTACCACCCCTTTACGTTAATTAACCAGGTTCGTCTAATTGAGCTCAAAGACATACCCTAAATTTTCATCATAATCCAGAACATCAATACTAAATACCCCTTTCTACTTAAACAAGCAAATTTCATCTTAAAATTAAAATTTTATGGTTAGTACAATTTCACTAATGTCCATTTAAAGTAAATCAATTATAAAGTAATTCAACACACACAAAAATGTCAAACAAAATAGTATAATAAAGTTATTCAACACACACCAAAATGTCAAACAAAATAGTATAATTTACCTGAAGGTTACTGTCCTCGTAGCTTCAATGTACATCGTCCCTTTAGTTAATCACACCATTCCAACAGGATTATATTTACGGCTTCTAATTCTCAACGCTTTTAAAATTTTCTCCATCACCATTTATTTAAAGTTGTTTCTGGGCTTTTCCGGAACTCATCTGTGTATATCTGACCCTTGTTTCGTGGATCCAGACACGTATTTGAACCATTTAATTATTAACACCCCCGAAAAATAGCAGAGAAATTCATGCGTCTTTCACCAATATACTCCAAAACTGCCTACTTTTGTGTATACATTTGTCGTTGTAAATTTTGCTAATTGGTACAGTGATACTAAATTTTATTACCTTGTATCTAAGTGCACTGAAGTACATTCATGTTAGCACGTAAATAACAAACTATTTTGAATCACTAAAATATACGAGCAAACTTTAAATTATTTTATCAAACTAAAATGCACTGTTTAACATCTTCAATCAAGTCGCGGATGTAAGAGCTTTTAACGCATCGAATAGTCAAAAGTCTAAGAGGCCGAAACTCCTATTACCACCGGTATATATAGCAAAAAGCCTGTCTGTCGGTCTGTTCCCCAAAACAGACAATTCTTAAGAATTTCTCATTCTATGTTCCCAGTCCGTCGCTCGCGCATCGGTTTTTTCGAATTTTTCACTCGCCCCATTTAAATATCAGAAATTCTGACACGGCACGCAAACATGTCCGAGAAAAACTAATTAATTTTGTACAGAAATTGTTGTTTCTACCTCTGATATTTGCATCCTATTTTCAACCAATTGTGGCCCTCGTGACGTTGCTTAAATCACGCCTTTTACTATATGTGTCTTTGCTTGACGCATTTTCTCTTTCCTTTTCTAACCTGTTCGTATTGGTGCAAATTGATATTCTTTATTATCGATTATATTTTAGTCCATGTGGACTATCTGGGTTAAATAACCCCGTATCGCACATTCTCGTGAATATTAAGCCCCGGTTTCTCCAAGATTCTTTGAAACCATTTGTTATCTACACAATTTTCGCCGTACGTGATATTTAAACTACGCAGGTGTTCAAAATAATATTAATTCTCAGAGCTTTTAAATAAACCCTGTTTTGTATTTCGTGCTAAAGCATCTGACCGTTTCCAATATCCTTAGAATCGACATGTTTATCTAAACAAATTAAACTGAAATTGCCTTTTAAAATACGCAGGTGTGTTCAAACATCCTACTTCTAACTAACACTTCTAGGATTTGCATTTCATTCGGTTTTACAAGTTTCTATAGATATTATCTGTACGTTTTGTTCAATACCGGTTACTTGAAATAGAGTTAATTAAGATAAATTTTGCACGTAATTTCCATTTGTTTAGGAATAATTACATTACACGCAGAGCTTTTAATACTGCTTCTTTTGATATAAAGCGTCTTGTACATGATTTAAATCTCTTATGTTTAATGAAACTAATAAATTTTTATTCTCCACGGTGTTTTACTAAAGCGTATTATCTAATAAAATTCCTTATACACGGTGATTAAAATTATTTGATGTGATTATTTAATTTTCTACCCTGGTCTAAATATGAGTATATATATATATATATATATATATATATATATATATATATATCAATTAATAAGATGAAACAATAACTTAGACTTTTTGTGCAACGCCCAAATGATCATTTCAAATCGAGCTAGTAATTGAAAAAAAAAATATATAGTCTTGGACAGGATTTGAACCTGCATCTTAGTCTTGCCTGGACTATGCGTTTACCAATTACGCCACCGAGACCGATGACAATGATTGGAAAATTTACAAATCCAAATCGTGTACAACAGCTATACATAAACCTAACTTTCAATTACGTTTGGCATTTTTGTCAATCATATCTGACATTGTCAAGTTTTTGACTTATGTCAGTATAGACAGGAAGCAACGCTCAAAATTACGACTATAATCCAAGTATTAAATATATAAATATTTGTAAAATACTTCCTTCCGGTGCCAGGCGGCCACTATAGAATTTCACACAAAGACGTACACTTACCATATGCTATATAAATTAGTCTCCTCTACTTTAATCAATTTATTTATTTCGAAGATATTTCTGGATAGAAGTGTTGTGTATTTCCTTTCGTAACAACAGCTCAAGTTACCTTACTGCAATAACATCTTGAATTCCTTGCAATTTGATAATGCAATCCTTGTCATTATTTAATGCAATTAGTTGCAAACTAAAAACCCCTAAAAAGGCGTATTTAACTATATAAGTTATGTAACAAAGATCCGGCTTGACTACCCACATCTCAAGAAGAATTTCTCCAATAATATAAATTCACGTCTGGTTCATTCATCTAGGTCATACAATTTCTTTACATAACTTACGTAACATTGTTATAAATATAATTTTATTAAACGTCATGCGTGGAATGGACCTGCATAAACTTGACCAAAATTCTCCCAAATCCTTAAAACATTCTTATTACAGGTATATAATTGAATTGTGATGTAATTCCCGCGTAAACTTCACAAAAAGCGTAATAAAAGGAAAGGAGTAAAACAAATAAAAATAACATCTTTAGGCAGTGAAAGTTGTTATGAAATAAGTTCAAACTTGTAAATATTCTTTTATTTAGTAATAGTTTTAGCTCTTGTTGCTACTAAGAAATACACTATGTCTGGGTATTCCAAGAAAACAAGTTCTATGTCAGAAATATCCTAGTGTATGACATACATTTCTTACATACACATACTTGTTATTTTGTTGCCTAAGGCTGAAATTTTAACGGAAATGTGAAATTAGTTGTTTCGTTTATAAGTTATTCAATATAATTGCATATATTTGTAATTCAATGAATAGTGCAATATTTCCAGTTTCAGCATTATCTATTACTTCCGTAAGTTTGAAATGAGTAGCAGTGTTGGAGTAGCACACTTTCCTGAATGACAAAATTTGAATTTCCAACCGCTTAATCGTATAAGGCAAGTGTGTCTAAATCATTTACAACACATGCGATTTAGTGCAACTGGTAAGATTTACGTGTACGACATCACATTCACAAATTTCCTTAAAATTATATTTTGAAATGAGAAATCAAGAATACGGATAAAATAATTAAAACGCAGGTAATTCAGGATAGTAATTTACAATATTGTTGTACAATCGATTTTATTTAAACATATATTTAATTTAAGGCGTTTATAAAACCGAAATTATTTTTTTTCGGAAAGCTCGTCAACGCTTACCTCCTACTAGTTTTCCAAAATCTGGATTTAAAGACTGAGATCAGACAATCGTCATTATGACAGATAGATGTTAATAGGGGTAAAATGAGCGATATGTTGTTAAATTTTGATTTGCTCTAAAGGGGCGGGAACTCCGTAGCAATATAAGGGTGCGTCGGTTAACTACACTGGCACTGTAGTTTCTTTGAAAATAATAACAAAATTCTAAATAAGAATAACAAAATGACTAGAATGAATACAACTACGCTACAATATCACTAATCTTGAAAGGTTTTCCTCTTGTCATAATTAAGGGACGCCAAACAGTCTGTCAAAGCAGTTCCTTTGATATTATCCTTACACTGAAGACGGTTATTCTGCATATGTCTCCTTTGCTTAGGTATTCTAAATTCTAAAAACCTTTATATTTTTGTCATAATTAAAAACTCAAAATCTAAGCCTTTTCCAAATACGACTACCTCACTGGAGTAGCTGGACATACTTACCAAATGTATCTGTTTACTTAGTTTTAAAATAAATTCGAATAATTTAACCTAAACTTAAACTCTATTAACTTTAAATTGTTTATTATACTAAGTATCATGAATTACCTATAGGATTATACAATTATGCTGATTATGGTATCACGAATGGAATTTCATACCTATTTTTGTAAAAGAGCTTTTGCTCTTGCAGTTAACCTACGCACACGACCTCGACTACTTCCAAGTGTTACAACAGCCGCATCTCTATCAACATTAAAGCTACTATTGCCTTTTAAAGTTGCTAAAGTAATATTATCACTATCGGACTCTTTATTGTAGTGAGGCCGCTTATATAGCCGCATCTTTTACTTTATTTTTCGTGTAACCTATCACGCTCAACCCCTTCGGCAAATCCCCGGGCAAATGAAATAAAGTTAATAATAATACTTACCCTGAAGGTTACTTCACGTTGATGATCTCATGCTCTCAGGAGCGTTGTCCTTTCTGCTTTGTTTTGTTGTGGATTGTTGAGTCGCTGCGTCGACTTCTGCTGATGTAGAGCTTCACTGACAAGACGATAGGATAGGTAAAAAATGTGAGAATGGAACGTCTTACGATTTAACCGCGAATTCTTACAGTTAAAAAGTCCATAAATACATCGCGCAAGCGCGGAATAAGCGACGTCACGGGCGGTTGGTAACGCTAATCTTATACAGATTTGGCGCGCCCATCTGACAATGACGTCACCAATGCACAAATTAGATTACGCAATTATCGGAAAAATATATAAATTTAAGACAATAGGTTGTATCAGCGAACAAATTAAACAATGGAGTACTTACATCAGAAATCCGAACGTCCTGCGGGGTTGAGCTAGAGTTGGCCTCTATCAAAGTCCATCAGGGCTCCATCCCGGAGTGATTAAAGATGGTGACTGCTCCGGTGCTGTTGGCGGAGCATGGACATCCGGCTCGTCTAGGGTCGTGGGCTGCTCCGGCGTGGAAGCGGTTAGGCCACGGCTGCAAATTGTCTCCTACCTATGTAGGGAATGGACAGGAAACCAGGTATAAGGGCGACAACAAATAAGCAAGCAAGGAAATCTACATAGATAAAGATAAGGCACGATACGATACCTAAACGTCCACTCCACTCGAAGGTTCAGGCAAAAAAGCCACGTTACAGAGAGCACAGGAAAAACCCCACTTCTTTTCCCTTTTACCCGTGGGCGCAAAATTATTCGTCCAACCCACTTTTGACGTAACAGAAATACGCGCACCGCGTCTTTTGAATTTATGGCGCGAAACTTCCGCACATCAAAATTAAACTAAAACATGTTTAAGGGCCAATTTGGCACGTAACAAACGCACTCGCGCCAGCACTGCCCCGTAACGGTACGGTAAGCCTATCGGTAAGATAGATGTGACGGTACGATCAAATCTGCCAAACCAAGCGGCGGCCCTCATCTCAAATGTTATCTCCGCCAACCGAGATTGACGTGTTTCCGCCTGCGTTCGTAGGAAGATTACCTTCTACTCACGACAGAACCCTATGCCAGCGCTTACAATTGCAAACATAAGCAACTAGCGTCGAGATCCGTAAGAACATTTCTATTCATGGGGGTTACAACATCAACAAAATAGTACTAATTAACAGGGAGTTTTACAAATTCTAAAAAAAAATCCCTAACTTCTAAATTAATGGATCTAATTCCTAAAAGCTTTAAAATAAAACGTAACAATCGCCTTAAAGCTTCAAAAAAATAAAAGAAAAAAAAAGTCTCTATGTACGAGAGTTTACATATTTACGGGGACCTAACCTACTTTGTCTATATGCGCCACCTGGTTTTTTAAACCGTATTAAAAGTTACAATACCAAGAAACGGAATTAAGCAGCCACTCAATTTTAAGGTTCACTCGAACCGAGTGAGCACGGATCTTGTTTATTGCACCAGCGGCCGCACAAATTTCATCGGCGGTATGAGACTCACATACTTATTACTACACTATAAAGCTAATTACATAAGTTTTGCTTGCACATTTATTTATGTATACGTGCAAATTTCATCTATCTCGTTAAACACATTTTCAAAAGCTAAACAAATTTAACGTAGGTTCAACGAAATAAAGCAGGTATAATGCCGCAGCTGCAACGGTACGTTAACAAATTAACAATACTACCGCAGTTATAATACTGAATTCCTTAACCTATCTTATCAAATACAATACTACGGTGCGAGTTTGCTCCTTTACACAATAATAATAAGTCCTACCTTTCGACATGAATACTAAGGGTTCAGAACAATAAATTAAAAAAGTGATTTCTCGAGGTATTTTATTTTAAAAAAAGATATCAGTAATTGACTTATCGGTAACCGAACGGTAAAGATAACATTCCAGCAATAAAAGCAAAGATAACGATAAACACCTAACCGTCTATGGGTTAAAGCGTAAGATAAGATACGATAAGGTTTCCAAGATATTTTCGAGAAAATATAATTAACCAATTATGGTTACATAATAAATCGATAGAATAAAATCCTTAAGACACTATAATAAACGATAGATACTAGACATTTATAATTTAATCTAAAACTTAAGGTACGATAAAATGTTACGATAAAAGAAATTTTTTCGAGACGTAAAACCTAATTTTGGTTCGGGGCCCTCTTTCTCAGGGCACACGGCACCCCCTATAAATGTATTAACAAAACACGGGGGGATTTAAATTTCGTGATCGAATTTAAGAATTAAATGAATTTCTGTGTTTAATAAATGCTTCCTTATATATCCAAATTATATATTTTTTCAAATCTAGTAGAATTTCCGCGAATCTATTCCAAATAATAAACGCCTACCTTACGTAATTTTTTTGGAAATTCTTATTAGCATTCAAATTTGTTCAGTTTATTTTCTCGTAATCTCGTTCCACTTATTCGTGACGCGTGCTGCCTCTTCTTTGTTTAATACGAAAGGTTAATGCTCGCGGTCTCTTTCTATTGTACAGTGAATGCAAAGATAAAAAATATTTCTTATCAATTTCTATTACATTTTCTGGGTTTTCAATGATCGGGCTGCTTCTTGAAATAAATGTTTCATTAGATATTTACGTAGTTCTAAATACGTATGATAAATATTCTAGAAAATTCTTTATTTAAAATAAATTTCTGTTATCCACAAGGTAGTCAATTTAAACTTTAATTTCTTTTTTATGCAAAAGGGGTTGCATTTTATAGAAAATATTTCCTTTTAACATCAAAACGTGTTTTTAATACACCTATTAAGGTTAGAATTGGGTTTCTAAATACACGAAAAGCTAGTACTATTCTATGCTATTTTCAGCAATTTGAAAACATTTTTATCAAAATGTATTGATAATAATAAGTGAAAATATTTGGCTTTGTATTTATCTTAAAATGATCGATTTGCACTCGCATTGAATGCGTTTTTACAGTATCTAAACTTAATTATTTTTACATATACATGCTATTTATCTACAATACGCTTATATCAAACAGGGTGATTATTTATTCACGCGCAATTGAATTTTTTGTTTGGTATTTTAATGAATAAAGGTACCCTTGTATTCTACAGGGCGTACCCTTGTATTATACAGGGCATGACCATGAATTTACGGAAATTTAGATTTTTTCCGGATTCTATTATTTTTTAGTGGAATTTCGCGTCAATATATATATATATATATATATATATATATATAAAGACAAGTTCTTTGCAGTCCGCAATAAGAAAATTGTATATAAAGTAAGATGTATCTGTAAACAAACTCTTATGAAAATAATAAGAGCCATTGACAAATACAAATCGGGCTGGTAGTTATATAGCCATTAACAAAACATTAGCTTTATTACTTTACAGGGGAGGAAACATCCACTGACCAATGGTTTCGGCTTGTTAGCCTCATCAGAGTGGAATAGTTCCCAAGAACCCTATGAAGTAATCGAAGCTATTATAATGATATAATTTCGAAACAATCACTGTACTATGGCAAAAGTAAATAAAACCGCCATCAGGTGATAAAACACCAACACTACTAAAGTGTAGAAGTACAGAATTAAACCGAAACTACATAATAATTATGGCAAAAGTAAATAAAACCGCCATCAGGTGATAAAACACCAACACTACTAAAGTGTGGAAGTACAGAAGTGAACCGAAACTACATAATTATTATTATTGATTTACAAAGAAAGACCATAGTTTGCGTGCTTTAATAAAGAAAGGAGCATAACAGATGTTTAGTGAAACGTTTGACTTTGAAAGGCTTGATAGACAAAGAAGTTAGGAGCTAATGAGAGGAACGAAGACACGCTATGTTTTCGGAATAGATCGAGCTGTAAGGGAATAGAAATCTGGGGATACTTTACTAACAGAGCACGACTGTTACATTAAATAAACAAGAGTAGGATAGACGACGATAGTGGGAATTAGATAAAAAAGCGCTTGTGAATAAGCGCGAGAATAAGGTCTAAAGATAAAATAAAACGGAAGACTTTGTTTATAAGTGGGAATGAAAGTAGAAATATACGCGTATACAGAGGGCGTATTGGAGAGGCTAAAAGTAGAGCGACAGTTATCGGGGTTTCGCGGAAGACAGCGCTGGGTAAAATTCTTAATGAGGATTTCGGAGTATCGAGCTTGTTTGGAGCGAAAATTTTTTAGATTTTGACGGTGGGTAGGAAAATGTACGTAAAATTTTTCAAGGATAATTGGATAGTTTGTGTAAGTGTTCAACCCTTGGCTTGTTTTTGCTGTTATACTAAGAAAAGTGCGACAGGGGTGTTGGAAATTTATTTAGGGGGGTGACTTTTGGAGCTGATATAAACCCGTAGAAGGTGGTAAATCGCTCTCTTCTCTTTTATCTTTACCCACGATCGCCTACCTAACTAATTAGCAAAGTGATCGAGTGAAGTTTCAGTTAAATTAGCACAAATGGGTGCTCTTATATCTTTGGCTATGCTGTAAATAATCAAAATTATTAAGCAAGTAAGTACAATTTTAGTATTGGGTGTTTGAAGGCGGCGTATGTACTCTGAGTACCAAGCAAATGTATGGATGACCAGCAAGTGTACGAGAGCATGGTAGTACCGCGCACTTGTGTGGAAAAATTTAACTAGAAACGGTGGGTTCCTGATGGTGAGATGTCACCTGGAGACAGTATTTGAACGTGCAGTCGAGAAGGAGGATCACTTTGGAGATGTCGTCCATGTAAAGAACCTGGAGCCAGTATTTGAACGTGCAGTCGAAAAGGAGGATCACGTTACAGATGGTGTCCATGTAGAGAGCACTTAAGACGAAATCCAGATAACTCTACTTATAAAACTTTGTTTTGTTTTTGTTGGTGATTTTCTGGGTCACAATTTAGTGATTTTGTGTATTTATTATGTTATAAAGACATTTAATTGATGAGTCAATTTGAAAAAGACTAAATGAAAATTTTATATAATAATTTGATGATATCACTAGAAGGTGGAAAGTTTAATTTCTGAAAAAGGTAAAAGGGTTTTAGGAAATTGCAGTGCCGTTATTAGCACGTAGATAAAAGTAGGTTTACTATGAGCTCGTATTTGACCTGGGGTATAAAGTAAAGGTTGGAAACAAGCCCAGTTACTTTGTTTCAGAATTGATGTAGTATGATTTTAAATTTATTTTCTTTAAACTGAGTTATTATTTACCACAAGTAATAAAATGCTTTTGAGCTTGAAATAGAGGGATGTAAATTGAATTGATACGTAACGAATTGGAAATATTAATAAATATTGATGTACTTTTGGCAGTCAGCGTTATTTTTAGTAGGATAGGATTTTCAGGAAACGAGTGAGCAACCGTGGCGGATATCTCTGAGGAAGCTGGAGGTTTTGGCGTCCGAGTGAAAAACATCTTCAGAAGATATTGTTGTTAAATGGTATAAATTGTAAGTTTAGGGCTTCAATTTTAGGTAGGTGGAAAATTTTTGTAACTACATTAAAAATTTTTGGGAAGTTTCCGAAGGTAAGCATCATAACATTGTTGACGCCCGTTTCGTGGAGACCCGATTCAAAGAAGATAGAACACAGCTATTTTGACAGCCCAACAGTGGGGCTCGAAAGAGAGCACACCGCAATATATATATATATATATATATATATATATATTGCTGTGAAAAGGGGTTGTTTAAGGGTGTACTTTATAGTAAAGGTCGTTTAAGAATTAGAAATTATAATAGGAAGCAGAGAACTGCATTTGTTTAATAGAAAAGTGAGAAATTGAGATAGTTTGTAAAGAGTAAGCAGTCAACACCCTGTATATAAAGTATAAATAGTTTTAAGCGACGCAAATAGACACAGGAAGACGCATAATTAGCGCAGAAATAAGGAAGACATGTATTAAGTATATAGTAAATATTTAACACCCTGTAGATAGAGTTTTATTTAATTTAGACAATGCAAATAATGATATTTTTCAGTGGAAGCACGTGTATTTATAAGTAAACCTAATAAAGTGTAATTAAACACGCATTCATAAGAGTTCCAAACAATTAGGTCAATATGGAGATAAGAAATAGAGCTTCGAGAAGCATAGTGTAAATGCGTACAAGTAGTTAATAATTGTGATAAAGAAAAGTGATTAAAAATTGTGTAAATAACAGGCAGATATGAAAATTAAAAGTCGAATTGCATCAGTTGTTTATGTACAACATGGAAAAGCGATTAGATTCGTCAAAACACCGCATGTTTGATAACCAGGCACCTGCGAGCAGGCCACAGTTATTTGAAAGCAAATAATATTACTTCAGAAACTACTTTAAATGCAGAAATTTGATTGGTTAAAATTAGCGACAAGCTTGTAGACCATACCCACTGACGGAGTAGGAGATCAATGATATATTAACAGGGACAGTGATAACGAACTCAGTTTTCAACTCAACAAAGGCCGAGGTGCGGCACTCTGAAACAAAGTGCGATACGTAATAATAATTTAAAGTAAAAAGTTGTATTAGTGCGACTAAGATGAAAATTACAATTGCCGATTAAACGTAAGTAGATTTTTGGGAATTTATGTAAACTAAAACATAATAATAATAGGGCTCTAAGTTCGGGGAGGATAAACTACGAATCCAAGTTCGGGAGAAAAGAATAAAAGTCTGGGGAAAATTGATGAAAATAAATTCTGAGAAGAAGTAATAAATCGAAATGAGACGACAATAATTTGGGGTACATAAGTCTAAGTTTAATAATGGTAGTCCAGAGGGTGATAACAATAATTTAAATGCAATGGTTCAAGCGTGTGGATAGACAACATTTCGAATGGGCATGTAATAATTCTGAATTGGGGGAAAATAATTTTTATCCAAATGGATGGTAGAATGCATGGAAAATATTAGCTGATAATGGATGCGTCAATTGCGAGAAGGAAATAGCGAAGAAAATAGACCAGGTTAGATTTTTAGTTATAAGACATTATTTTTCTATTTTTTTAATTTGAATGTTGAATTTGCTTAATATAAATGAATGTGAAGAAGTCAACAAAACAGAGGACTTGCATACGTATAAAGTGTGTTATATGATAATAAGTTTTGAACGTTCCACACTTCTTTTTATAAAAAAAATAATAGGTTTTTTTGGTGACTTTGGATTTGATTAAAAAGTATATGATTTTTGATAAATGAGATTTACAACATTAATTAATTGAAAAGTGTATTTTAAATAATTTACAAAAACTGTACATAATATTTGTTTCATTATATAAAATTGAATTAACTTCATTTTATAATTCTAAATAAATGCTAGTTGAGGTCATAAGATAAAGTTAATGAGAGTGATTTGATAATTTAAACAATAAACGAGGAGCTATAAAGTTGAATACGAAATTGATAACGAGTAAGGCGGTAACATATCAAATTTTGTTATTGGTCGACAAGGTCGAGACAAGATAAAATCCAGTTAAGTTCCTGGAGGGAGATCATAGCAATATTTATATGACAGCCCAACGTCCGAGATTGATAAATCCAGTTAATACATAGCAATATTTATATGTCGACCAAATGATGGGGCGCGAATAATTTAGGGAGCATAGCAATATATATATATATATATATATATATATATATATATATAAAGTAAGATGTATCTGTAAACAAACTCTTATGAAAATAATAAGAGCCATTGACAAATACAAATCGGGCTGGTAGTTATATAGCCATTAACAAAACATTAGCTTTATTAATTCATAGGGGAGGAAACATCCACTGACCAATGGTTTCGGCTTGTTAGCCTCATCAGAGTGGACTGTTCCCAAGAACCCTATGAAGTAATCGAAGCTATTATAATGATATAATTTCGAAACAATCACTGTACTATGGCAAAAGTAAATAAAACCGCCATCAGGTGATAAAACACCAACACTACTAAAGTGTGGAAGTACAGAATTGAACCGAAACTACATAATAAATTTTAAAAATGACTATAAAAGTACGTATGGCCTTTGAGATTTGCGGAATGTTACAGCAAAATTTATTTGCTAACGTAACAAACCTTCTCGTGGCGACACCCGGGTTCATGCCCCAAAGGCAATTCAAATAAACAAAGACATGTTATTTGCAGTCCGCAATAAGAAAATTGTATATAAAGTAAGATGTATCTGTAAACAAACTCTTATGAAAATAATAAGAGCCATTGACAAATACAAATCGGGCTGGTAGTTATATAGCCATTAACAAAACATTAGCTTTATTAATTCATAGGGGAGGAAACATCCACTGACCAATGGTTTCGGCTTGTTAGCCTTATCAGAGTGGACTGTTCCCAAGAACCCTATGAAGTAATCGAAGCTATTATAATGATATAATTTCGAAACAATCACTGTACTATGGCAAAAGTAAATAAAACCGCCATCAGGTGATAAAACACCAACACTACTAAAGTGTGGAAGTACAGAATTGAACCGAAACTACATAATAAATTTTAAAATGACTATAAAAGTACGTATGGCCTTTGAGATTTGCGGAATGTTACAGCAAAATTTATTTGCTAAAGTAACAAACCTTCTCGTGGCGACACCGGGTTCATGCCCCAAAGGCAATTCAAATAAACAAAGACATGTTATTTGCAGTCCGCAATAAGAAAATTGTATATAAAGTAAGATGTATCTGTAAACAAACTCTTATGAAAATAATAAGAGCCATTGACAAATACAAATCGGGCTGGTAGTTATATAGCCATTAACAAAACATTAGCTTTATTAATTCATAGGGGAGGAAACATCCACTGACCAATGGTTTCGGCTTGTTAGCCTCATCAGAGTGGACTGTTCCCAAGAACCCTATGAAGTAATCGAAGCTATTATAATGATATAATTTCGAAACAATCACTGTACTATGGCAAAAGTAAATAAAACCGCCATCAGGTGATAAAACACCAACACTACTAAAGTGTGGAAGTACAGAATTGAACCGAAACTACATAATAAATTTTAAAAATGACTATAAAAGTACGTATGGCCTTTGAGATTTGCGGAATGTTACAGCAAAATTTGATTTGCTAACGTAACAAACCTTCTCGTGGCGACACCCGGGTTCATGCCCCAAAGGCAATTCAAATAAACAAAGACATGTTATTTGCAGTCCGCAATAAGAAAATTGTATATAAAGTAAGATGTATCTGTAAACAAACTCTTATGAAAATAATAAGAGCCATTGACAAATACAAATCGGGCTGGTAGTTATATAGCCATTAACAAAACATTAGCTTTATTAATTCATAGGGGAGGAAACATCCACTGACCAATGGTTTCGGCTTGTTAGCCTCATCAGAGTGGACTGTTCCCAAGAACCCTATGAAGTAATCGAAGCTATTATAATGATATAATTTCGAAACAATCACTGTACTATGGCAATGTATTTGTCAATGGCTCTTATTATTTTCATAAGAGTTTGTTTACAGATACATCTTACTTTATATACAATTTTCTTATTGCGGACTGCAAATAACATGTCTTTGTTTATTTGAATTGCCTTTGGGGCATGAACCCGGGTGTCGCCACGAGAAGGTTTGTTACGTTAGCAAATAAATTTTGCTGTAACATTCCGCAAATCTCAAAGGCCATACGTACTTTTATAGTCATTTTTAAAATTTATTATGTAGTTTCGGTTCAATTCTGTACTTCCACACTTTAGTAGTGTTGGTGTTTTATCACCTGATGGCGGTTTTATTTACTTTTGCCATAGTACAGTGATTGTTTCGAAATTATATCATTATAATAGCTTCGATTACTTCATAGGGTTCTTGGGAACAGTCCACTCTGATGAGGCTAACAAGCCGAAACCATTGGTCAGTGGATGTTTCCTTCCCTATGAATTAATAAAGCTAATGTTTTGTTAATGGCTATATAACTACCAGCCCGATTTGTATTTGTCAATGGCTCTTATTATTTTCATAAGAGTTTGTTTACAGATACATCTTACTTTATATACAATTTTCTTATTGCGGACTGCAAATAACATGTCTTTGTTTATTTGAATTGCCTTTGGGGCATAAACCCGGGTGTCGCCACGAGAAGGTTTGTTACGTTAGCAAATAAATTTTGCTGTAACATTCCGCAAATCTCAGAGGCCATACGTACTTTTATAGTCATTTTTAAAATTTATTATGTAGTTTCGGTTCAATTCTGTACTTCCACACTTTAGTAGTGTTGGTGTTTTATCACCTGATGGCGGTTTTATTTACTTTTGCCATAGTACAGTGATTGTTTCGAAATTATATCATTATAATAGCTTCGATTACTTCATAGGGTTCTTGGGAACAGTCCACTCTGATGAGACTAACAAGCCGAAACCATTGGTCAGTGGATGTTTCCTCCCCTATGAATTAATAAAGCTAATGTTTTGTTAATGGCTATATAACTACCAGCCCGATTTGTATTTGTCAATGGCTCTTATTATTTTCATAAGAGTTTGTTTACAGATACATCTTACTTTATATACAATTTTCTTATTGCGGACTGCAAATAACATGTCTTTTTTATTATATATATACTATATATATATATATATATATATATATATAAATTGTCGTGTTTCTCGGGTAAAGCCTCGCCAGATTAAAAAAAAAATTCGAGGATTTTATTTAATTTTCAAAAAAATCGAAAAGTTCACCAAAAATAAAATTTTAATAAAAATAATCTCTTACCCAGATTCCTCTCTATTCTTAATCTTAATTCTTCTTCAGTTCCCAGGCTAGCTCAGTTGGGCCTCCTCTTGGATACTTAGATTCACTATTATGCTCTGCATCGTTCAACGCACACTCTCAATAAAACCACAAAATACAACAATCATGCAATATTTTTTTAAGACTATTTACAAATAAAAATCCATTATTATCCACATTTCAGTGATCAAGTTACACCTCTATAAATCCTATTTTTGTAATGTCCTGTATTTTAATTTAAATTATCAAACACATAGAATGTACCCGGAGTAAATGGGCCCTGAATAATATCTTGTTTTTCATTCTTCCTTTATAATTTATTTCAACTTAGTAAACTCTGGAGTATGGTGAGCTCATGATAACCCAGTTAATTATGAATAATGTATGCTTTTTACCTTGCATACGCTGACTGCAAACAAAAAACCCATGTACTCGTAACAATAAAAAATTTAAATTCTTGATGGAACGTTAATAAGCTTTATATACCTTTAGATTTCTATTTAAATACCATAATACAGTTAGTTATACGTATTATTTTCAATACGCAAATAATGCACAATACCTTCAAAATTCACTCTCAGACGTCACACCATATTCATAGTTTCATAGTTTATAACAACAATTTTAAAGCGTTACCTGGAATTGCTCAAAGATCTCCACTCCATCGACGATGCGGTAATGTAGTTTCGCTCTGCTCTGCTGGCCGCCTCTAGCTATTTGTAGAAGGACATCATTTAAGTTGTGCTGCTTGCGCTGCCTTTACGGTGCATCCCATTTCCAAATCCAAATTAATTACACTTCTTTCATAATCGCGTGCTTTAGTTAAATACAATTTCATTTACGTTTAATTACTTCACGTCGCTTCACGAGCTTGTTTAAGATCAACGTTGCACCTCAAATTAAAATTTAGACTCGCCACTCTTCACGTATCAAATTATGAGGCCAACATTGTACTATA
The DNA here is from genome assembly GCA_036346225.1 of Platerodrilus igneus. NCBI lineage: Eukaryota > Metazoa > Arthropoda > Insecta > Coleoptera > Lycidae > Platerodrilus > Platerodrilus igneus. Next base: position 1,792,175 of record JARFIW010000791.1, read on the forward strand.
TAATTTAAAATATGTATACTTACAAACTCGTATTTGAAGCGATGTAAATACTATTAGAACGAAGTTAAAAGAGAGCGAGCCGTGCTAATTCGTGGAGTATTTATATGATTCGACTGCAACCTCCCGGACACTCTTACCGTGAAAAATCTAATTTAAAATAACACGTTCTTAAAATTTTGGTTCAACCGTTTTCCAAATCCCCGAAATTTAGCGCGTCGTTACGATATTTTCCGAAAAATTAACATTCAATATTCCCGTGTTTGTCTGCTATACTACTAACCATATAAACCAATAAGATATTCAATGACGTCTTGAAACCCCGCCTGTATTAACGCTATCCCTTGCTTATGCATATCATAGGTTTCCTTCTAACCTTCATTGAGTGGCAGAAAATCGATATTACTGTCCGCGTTCTATTCACTCCATGTGGACCAAACTACGTGCTTTGTGACTGTTGTTTAACCAATATTCTTTGAAACTTGCTTGTTATCTATACAAATTAAGGGGAACTTGACATTTACAAAACCTGCAGGTGTTCAATTTAACGAACGTTTTAAATAACATTTCTACGAGTTGGCTTTTCAACGTATTTTATATCCAACGGCTGTTTCTGTGTTAGCAACGCCTTTCACCTTGGTATTATCGATTTTTCATGCTTTTATGCATATTATACAAAAATAACCGTTCAATTAAACTCAATTAAATTAATAAATTAATTGCATCGGCTTCTACAATTTATTTTCTTTGCAAACCTACTAAATTTTAATCATTATTTGTAAAATTTTGTTAATACTTGTTACTTAAAAATGAACTAACTGGAATCAATTTCGCACGTAAATTCTGGTTGTTTCCTCTATACAGGGTGTTTGAAATTGCCTTGTTTATACTTAAATTTAGCCCTTTAAAACCACTACAATATATATATATATATATATATATATATTGCTATGATAAGAGGGTAGTTTAAGGGTAGATTAAGTCATAGGAGTCGTAGGATAGATATAAATAACTTTAATTTTAAGAAAATCAAATAATTCCATCAATTATAGGAGTAAATTAATTATTCTACAAAAAGTCAATTGCGAGGACACTGTATATAAAGGATATTTGATTAAATGCATGAGAAAGAAGCTCATTTAGTAATAATCCGATACCATTTAATTAGAATAGTAATGTGTGCGTCGTATAATATGTTTAAGTATAATTTACGAGTAAAGATAAGATTTTAGAAGCAACTAATTGCAGCAAATAAAATTATCGGGAAACATAGATAAATCGGCATTTCAAATATTTATTAATTACGTCGAAAATATCAACGGATCTATATGCAAACGCATCTTAATACATCACTAAATACGTGACTAGAAAGAATACATTTGTTCAGAAAACCAACATTCTGTAACAAACAAATAAACACCAGGCGGGTCAATTATAAGATAAGTCTTGGACTTTTAAACATTAAATACGTGACTGGATAAAAGCAATAATCGGAAATCCTAACAAAATACTGTAATATACTGAACGCATACGTAATTGATGGAGCATTTCGTTGAAGAATTAAACCAGGGAATTTGAGAAACTACCGAGTTCTGCCAAAAATAAGGCAAAGTACAAGCTTTAATCGATAAACACGCCAATGGAAACGATTGGTGGTAAGGGCTTATAAATACAATAAGAAGTGAATAAACATTAAGTTCATATTCAACCAAGAGAAATTATGCTCAAATGCAATAGAGTTACGTAATTAATTAGTGAAACAAAATTCAGAATAAGTAAAATTTGAAAGTAAGAAATTGTGCGACAAAAATAAGCCGATCTACAAATAGACGTAAGTTAAACAATTAATTAAATTTATTTTTAATATTTTGTGACAGCCCGTTTTCGCATGTTATGTTGTCACTAAGCTAGTATGTGTAATTAGTATTTTGGGATGATAGTTTAGTTGCCTATAATCTTCAAGATGTAGATTTACATTCATTAATAAATATTACATTTGGGTAGATATCATTACTTCATTTATTTAATAGTTAGTTCTTAATAAGATTGTTTTGTAAATATTTTACTAATCATTAAAAGGATATACTTCCTCTTCTAACGTGTACAGATGTGGTAACATTGACAAATATGTTGGTTACAGAAATTCTTCGTAGAAGTTTTTCGTTATAATTAAATAGTTTAAATTCTTAAAGTTGTTATACAAGTGTTGTTTCTATTGTACAAATATATTTTCGTGTTTCGATGTATAAAATTGTGAATTGGTTGTAATTCTGAAAGGCATTGGAAGATCTAGAAAGATTTCAGTGATTAAGTGTTGAATGGTTTAATTTTATACTCGCGATTTAGAATAGCTATAATTTTGAATTAATTCTAAGCTTCTTAATTATCCAATTAATGTTTACGTCTATAGTAATTCAATTTCAAGGAATGTTTTGATATAAGTAAATGTTTATGTCAATTTAACAGACAGCCAGACATGCGCAGTTGTGTTCCTGTCTCATCGTTTGAAGATTCTTAACAGGGACGTACTGTTTCACAGAGTTACTTACATTTTCAGATAGATTTATATATTTGTTTAGTCTTTTGAGGTTTGTTCCATTAAATTCTTCATTGATATATATTGTTTTCTAAGGGTACATGCTTGTGTGATTCTTAAACCCATATTTACAGATCTCGTAATTTCAAATTTTACTTTCGAGCGTTACTTTGTTAAGTTCTGCACGCCTACGTAGCTGATTATCTATCATTCAGTTTTTTGTGGATTAAAGTCTTTATAATTGAAAACAACAGAGCATTTTCCTTTTTTCAAATCAGCTCTTCAGACAGTTTAGACGAAGCGGAATAATAGGCAAATTTCTGAAACTTTAAAAGTGTTTTCAATGTTATACTTAACCAACGTGGTAGTTGGGATTTGTTTCAGTAAAGCCACTACACCGATTATGTTATATTCGGTTAATCAGCAGTGTGCTGGAAATTGTTATTCACTCTGGTCTACACGTGCAAGCACTACCCTTTTTGTATTTTTTCGTTATTTTTGTATTAGTACATTTTGACTTGTACTTTATCTCAGCGTATTTGAATTTTGATCGATCTTTCACACTTTACGTCACGTTATTTTGGAGGATCTTGGTTTCGGATCTTTACACTTTATGAATGCTTTACTTATAACACACGATACACCTTTAGTGTCATCTTGCGCGTTGACTGTTGGGAATTGGATTTCATTTGAAAGGTTGGATCTAGGAAATAGTATTATAAAGAAAATGAATACCACTTTTTGTTTGTCCACCTTCATATGCTCCTGAGACAACTCGAGGTATTATATCAACGACCAAGGTTATGCCTGTGGGATAAGATGTTAATGGTACCTTTTCCAAGGTTGAGTGTCGTTCCTTCAAAAAAAGAGAATATTTGTATCAATTATCTATTGTCCGCCATTTGTGTTACATGTGTACTTATTTGTTTAAATTTTAGCCTCATATGTTAAACCAACTGCAGGCATTTGGATCACATTACAGTACTGTCAATTAGCCCTGAATAAGAAAAAAGAATGAAATAGTATTGGATCGGTTAGGACAACAAGTGAATAGATGTTTATTTGGATTACTTCACGTGTGTCTTATTCCTGAAATTATGAGTTAGAGTTTGCCTATGAACCCTTGCTGAACAAGATGTCTTTCCTACTCTTGCCCTTGGACTAGGAACCATTAGGTAATACATCTAGCACTGGCCAGGAGTAAGTACACCAAGTTGATCTCGTTTCATTAGCTTAGGGTGACACCTAGTGATATTGTTCAGGAGTGTAAACATTAGTGTTATAAAATTATATACATTTAAACGATCAGGTAATTACCATTATAGAATTACCGTCATAATTTAACAAAACAGGGTTTCTTTTATTGCGACGGCTTTTGCTGATGCCATTTTATTGGGACGGCATTTTGTTGATACCATTTTTGTTGAGTCGATGTTCATGTCCAGATCTAAGCCTTAACGCAAATCTAAAAATAGTCTGAAAGTGAGATCAAAAGGGTACTAAAAGTTAATTCAAAGAAAAATACCAGAGATCAAAAGTGGATAATTCTAGCCAATAAGTAAAGCGGACACTACAAGGGATGCTGACCACAGACTCTATGAGGGAATTCCAGTGACCATTCCAGGTTAGCGAATTTTAAACATTTTGTTATTTAAAGACTGTTTCAAATTTAATATTTGCTATACATTATGTATTTGTAAGAGTCATCAAAAGGGTCATTTGAAAAGACGAAAACAGGGAAAAGCATCTTAGAACGTTCGAAGATACTTGAGAGTAATTAAAAGATATTTTTGCTGGCTTTCAGGAAAGCATAAATTGGTAAATGTAAATATTCTATACAAGGGTAAATTTTGAGGTTACACAACCTTGTACATATTATCAATTATTATATTGTGTGATTTTGAACTGCTTTATTTAGATCCATTTAAAGGGTAAAATAAGATTTATTAAGAAGTCGAACATTCAGTGAGATAGTCGTGGTAAACAAATAAAATATAACGTCCAACCTTGGGGCTTAAAGGAAATAAAGTAAATATCATATCAAATAAAAAGACACGTACAATCGTAGGGCATTTCATAGCAATAAAAATGACACCGATCGTAAGGGTTTAATAAGGCTAGATCATAGCAAATAAAACTAACGCCCAATCGTGGGGCAAAATCACATCGATAAAAATCGCGGGGCAAAATATGGAGTTTCATATCAATATATGTATGTATATATATATATATATATATATATATATATATATATATAAATGTGTTAATCGCACAGCCCCTACTATTGGGTGCAATAAATTGCTGTGTTAACCCCTGTTAGTCCCTTGTTGTTATTTTAATATTTAGCCCCACGACTTGGGTAGACCATAAAATGCTGTGATATCTCGCCCCACGGCTTGGGTGCAACAAAATGCTATGTTATTACCCTTATACCACTCAAGCACTTGTGAAAATGTTAATTTATAATTTTCTTTTGCCTCGACTAGCTGATTCAATTAAATAAAGCACTTCTACAGTACACAGTATAATGATTGAACATTTACAACCCTTTTAAATATCTTCTCCCTTTTTAAATCATATACATCTGTCAAATTTCTAGAAAATCAAGCCAGCAAAATGAGCTTTTTTATTACCTTTAAAGACCTATTGAACGTTTCAAGATGTCTGTGCTTTTCATAAATTTACACAAGAAACCCCAATTTGTCGGCTCTTACACTTTAAATTATTATTGAGATAAAACAGTTCAAAAATAAATCATATCTAAAATATTTGAGATAAAACAGTTCAAAAATAAATCATATCCAAAATATTTGAGATAAAAGTTTTAAAAATAAGTCATATCAAATTCTCTAACCTGAAGTGGTTTCGTAGATGCTCATAAGAATTGAAATCGATATCCAAATCGTTATTGGTGCATTTATTCCAATGAAAGGTTTTTCATTTCCCCAATAGAATATTTACCATCAATTTGCTTGTACAGGCAGCATTCTCCAAAATTGTATTTCTGATCGTAATGGCTCGTTATTTAAAGTTCTAACAGGAATCGTAACATTATTTTGATTGTAATTTAAGATGGTAATTGAGATTGTAATTCAGATGGTAATTGAGATGTTAATTGAGATGGTAATCGAGAGCCCTGTTTTATTTATTATTAGAAATGGTAAAATTTTTTAAATCTTATCTACTTACGTCTCAGAAGTACGGCACTTTTTGCATAATTATACACTCTAGAATTTCACTGTTAATTTAATTTATTATTCACGTAAATATTTAGCACTTTCAAGTATAGTAACTGCCCAGTTTCAAAGTATACTCTTCTAATATCTATAATTATATGTTTCTGTTACTTGGGAGTTTCCTTTGTTTATTCTACGACCTCAATGACTTAACCTACCCCTAAATTAACCCTATAATTACAGCAATATATATATATAAAAATATTTTAAAATCTTGTGGGGTATATATATATATATATACATACACGCACACGCACATGCACACGCGCACACGCATGCGTACACCCATGATCGCGCATCCCCCCTGCAGATGCAAATACGTATGTGTGTGCATGTTCGCGCACGCGCACATGCACACACGCTCGCGCACACGCATACACTCACGCGCACATGCACACACGCTCGCGCACACGCATGCACACACGCATACACACACACATATACACACACAAAATACCATGTCATAGTAATTTTTATGCAGAACTAGAGCACTAGAGAACTAAAGCATTAGTGCAAAAAATTATGTATTTTTTGTTTGATACGTCTGTGTGACCAGACAAAAACTTAACATTACCTAATACACTTTTTTTACTAGAAATTACTGAAGTTTTATTGCTGTATAGTATCGCATTATTAAAGAACAACGTTTATAAATTGCGTAACATTGTTTTTTAGTAAAGCAGTATTAAAATTAACAACAATTAAATAAATATAATGCATTTATTATACAGCATGGTCCAAATTAGTCGTGCATGTATCATGATCTGGGAAACTGGAAAAGATATAAAGTAGGTTAAAGTGGGAAAGCTATAACTAATCATTTCATTAACTTAAAACCAATGTGATCAAGAGTCAAACATTTTTAAAGTGTGAGTGATGTTTGAAAAACGAAATTATTGCATTATTCCGTACACACTTCCTTAAAACAACTTTTGCAAGCAGAACAATATGGATGTGTCAGATTTTCATTTTGACGCATCGCACTTTTGTAATCATCATTTTGCTTAATGCGACCAATACTTTAATATGACACTAAACACTAGTTACTATTTTGAAATAGCATTCCAAATTTGCTTAAAAGCAACGATTTTATACAAAAACGCCACTGAAACTTTGTATTTGATGAATTTTTATGCAATGATAGTAGTAGTGCTGGGTTATAGTGAATTAATTTATATAAACATGTTTAATATCCGGAAATCGGGTGGAGCAATTTCATGTTTTAGCAATTAAAGCTCGAAGGACATATTTGTTTTTTGATTTATTAAAAGTAAAATACATTTTTACGTTACTGTAACGTTTTGTTTTTCCTCTCCAGAAATAACGCATATAAATCCTGTATTGTGTTACCAAAATTTTAGATTCCCTTTTTAATTCAATATAATTCGTATGTCAAAAACATGAATAATTAAAAGAAAGTTGTCATAATTTTGAAGCACTTTATTTATAGCCCTTTTATTCTAATTATATAGTAAACAAATTTATCGTTAAAAGTACTCCAGTTTTGTGTTTAACATTATGCTACAAGTTCTACGTGCTTTTTAGAAATTCCATAAATTATCTTCAAGGCGATATAATTTAGAGCGATTATACGCACCTGTCGTTTTGAATACTCAAGTGTTGATTGAGGCCCCGTTTGTTCACGGACTACGACAGTCGACCCTTTACCGTCATTGTAATAAGATGCAGAGATTACTATTGAAGGGTGACTTGCGACTCGCATTTCAGTTATGCAGTAAATCGATCCAAATGAGTTAGATAGTTCATCATGCGCAACACAGAAATTGCTGGTTAACACTGAAGTTTTTAGTCAACGCGGATGTTCCTAGTTATTACTGAAATTTTTAATTAACACGGAGATCTTTAGTCAACATTGAAGTTTTTAGTTAACACAGAAATGTTTGGTCAACACGGAAAGTTTTGGTTTATTAATGGCTATGCGTAACAGCTAATTTATAGCGTACAAACTGTATACGAGTGGAAACCTGCAGTTAAGAGATTTCAACGATGGCTCTCCCTTAAGGTGGATTCCACTTTCTTATTTTTATGGTTCTGATCTCCAGGATATTGCCGTGACAAAGTGAACACATGTTTCAAGTTTATCTACTAAAGGGTTTGTATCAATATGCACTCTACGTTCGAGGTCGGTAAGTCGATTTTCCTTTCTTATGAAAATCATCTGTTTGACGTACAAGGCTAGTGGCTATTTGTGTCGAAATAGAAGATATCCAAGGTTAAGTTGCAATCTTTGTAGCTTGAAGTATTGAAAACTAGTACTTTAATAATCACTTTAAATATTTAGACCTTTGAATTTTACACTAACTTAAACTCTTGCTTTATAGGATTGTTAGCTAATACGATCTGCTTAAGAACTTACTAAACATACTGCATAGATTTTATTATTAGCATTTGCTTATTCACATTGATTATTTATCATACAGTTGAGTAATTTCTTATACATGATAGTTTTTTAACAAGGCTTAAAATTACTAAATGAAAGATCTTATTGCATAAGAAATTTCTTAAGAATGTACGTCGTTTGATCAGTACTGGAAAAATGACAAAACTAATAATTTTGTTACTGAAATATATAATGCCTATTTACTTTAGAGGCTTTCATATAATCAAGACTATAAATAGAATTCGATAAAATTAATTAAGCACTCACAAAATTTAGAGTAAATTTTGGTCAATTTGAAACAAAAATTATTTTTAGTTAATATATGTCTTGTTCTCTAGCAAGTCTAATTTTTTGATAACTTTAGAAGTGGTTAATCACATTTTAAAAGAAACTTAAGAGGTTGTGTTTATACTACCGCACACATATTTTTGGATTCAATAAATGTTATATGAACCAAAGGTGCATAAATTTAGTAAGTAGAGTGTCCAGACTCTAATGGACAGTAGAAAAATCTATAAGTACATATAAGTTGTCTGATTTATTGATTTTATTATTCTGAGACGCAAACTGCTATTTCCAGTGCCTTTTTATGTATTTTATTTTATTTCAGGATAAACGCTTGTACCATCTATAAATACAAAATCTTGTATTCCAATAACAGAATATATTCGTTGAGGTTCCTGTATTTTTCTTGGCGATTCTCCTTGTTTCTATACTTTGCATAAGTACAGTGGCGCCCTACCCATCCGTATTTACTTAACGACCCCTTTGATACTCTCTAAAAGCCGCTGAAGATAGAGTTCAGGGTTAGTACGGAAGTCTACAAAAGTCAGTTTATGTTAATACGGATAAATCAATCTTCTGCACGATTTTTGTTAGAAATATGTTTCTCTGTCACTGATAAGGTGGCTTGACAACTGAGAGAAAATAAAAGCTTGTTTCATTACATTGACATTTCTAAAAAAACATGAACTGTCAAGTAATATCGCCATAGTTACTTGTCCGATACGTGCTTTCTTTTTCTGAAGTGCTCATGGTAAATTATATAACTAAGCGTAATACATAATTCTTAACACATATTAAAGAAAAATGTTGAGAATCGATTATTGCATAATAAAACCGATGTAAACCAAGTGCCTTTGCCCAATCTGCATACAACAGTACAAAACGATACTTAAGTGCGCTTACTAAAAGCAGTTTCTAATTTGATCGTTGGATGCTTGCAAAACATTCAAATTTGTTTTAGTTCACGATACAAAATTGGAAGCTGAACATGTAACCTGCAGAATAATTAATTAACAACTGCAATATCTTGAACCTTTTCCGGTGATGAGGTAATGCGCGAAGTAGAAAGTTTGAATATTTACCCATCTGTTAATACCAATATCAAATTATTAGTTTACACAAAATAGCGTTGGTCAACTGCTAATTGTTATTCGAGAAACACTATGGCATTTGGTTCGCTTCCGATAATTTTATTGGCATACGCAATGTAAAATACATGGCGTAACTTTCAGTTTCATTTTAACAATAAAAAAATTACCATAAGTATCATAACGTGTACGATTGCTTCACTGAATTAAATGCTCGTGAGGTGGGGCTACACCTTTCTCCTTCATCGTACTCTTAACTAAACATCGTTCCTTGTTAAACCTAAAGAGAAAATTAAAAGTAGTACCGAACAAAAATTGAAAGCGAGACGTTGAGGTGCCTAAACGGGTCTTGAAGAAAGACTAAAATGCGCGTGAGGCTAGAATTTGAAAAAACGTAATGCTAGTTTGATTTTTTTATTTTTGAAAAATGGCGCATCTTTTATATCGTAATGTGTGTGTTCTTGTGATGCTTTTTCTAACGTATTGTAGTGCGGCAACCAAAGGTTTCGTAAATTATAATTCAACTGATCTTTCGTATCTTTCAAATGGAATTCAAATCCCTGTGCAAACTGTTAACGAAATGACCCCCATTTTTGAACAGGAACCAACAACACATCTTCCGGAGATGCAATGGTTATCACAATTATATAACCATCACTTGTGGGAAAATCGAACGAAAGGTATAGAGAACGATAATTGTAAAGAGCATATGTTGATATACTTAGCGGCTTTACAAAATGGAACCTTATGGGCTGCTAAAAGTAAGTACAGCTAAACGGAATTAATTTTAGTAAAGAAGTAATTTTTGTAGTGAGCGATGCCTCTGGAAAATATTCTAGTCTATTTTTCTTTGGTAATGATTACTGGTTGGGGTCTAGCACTTTATGCGAGGAACTGGACCTTCCTTACGCATTTTGGGAGCCACTTCCATTTTCATTAAATTTTTATGTTGCCAAAATTAGAATCAATATAAACGATGATCTCACCCCAGTGGTAAGTCAAAATTTGTGTAAAATTTATAAGTAGGTTATTTAATGATCGTAAGGAAGATAAGATAAACCACCTTCGATTTTAGTCAAAAATGCTAAACTTACGATGTTACGGACAAAATGATTATTACTTACAAATCTATAATAAAGTTGACTGGACGAGTCTATGAACAAGAGGTTAATTCGGAACTAAGTAGCATAAGCTGTAGGTCCTTTACTTGTTGAGGATATAATAAAAAAATCAAATTTTCCAAAAACAATATGCATAAATAATTTTTAAAAGGTATTAAATTAGTTACAAACCAATCTATTTTTCTCTCTTTTGGTCAAAATAATGTCTGCCGACCAGTTAAAAATCTCATTCTTCCACAGTCACGAGAGGTCATTGAACCCCAATTTCTAAAAATAAATCCCACCAAAATATAATAGAATCCGGAAAAAATGGAATTTTCCGTAAATTCATGGTTACACTCTGTAAAATACAAGCGCACTTTTATTTATTAAAGTGCCATGCAAAAACCAGATTGCCCGTGTATAAATAATCACCCTGTATGATATAAGCATATTGTAAATAAATGGCATGTAACGTAAGTCGTGAATGTAAAAATAATTAATTGTAAGATACCGTAAAACGCATTAAATAAAAACGTAAAGATCCACCGTTTTAAGATAAATACAAAGCCATTTACTTTACTTATTAATCATTGATACATTTTTGATAAAAATGCATTTGATTTATGTTACGTTCCAATTTTGCTTTAAAATTTCCCTGATTAATTCATATCCCTTTTGCTTTTAAAACGAACATTTATTCGATAAATTAATTAGCCTATGCCGTGTTATAGGTATACGGTAATCTGTGAAATCCTTCAACATAATTAATAATAAATACGCCTTCTACAAATTTTCATTTTGAACTTATTTATTTCGAAACAACAAGTTTATACTACAGTTAAATAGTTCGTATCCTATTTTAGGTACCAGTTATCTTGGTATACATTACGAGCGCATATAATGATTTTCTCTATTGTTCCGATGTAAAGATTTGTTGAAATAAGGTCGCGCACTATCCGATAAAACCCAGGTTTTCCATTTTTAATCGCGTTTCGATAAGCGAGCGTTTGCAGTTTGAATTCGTGTAAGTTGAACCATTGTTGAATTTGATTCTACAGCTTGTACGTCGAAATATTTTCTACAGTATTCGTCACCGTATTTCAAAAGCATTGCACGTTTGTTTTTTCTGTTTGACAACTAGGTGTCTTGCGTGTATTGGTGAGTTTCCCCGCGCGTACCTATTCTAATCGGATTCTCTTTTTAACTTTTTTTAGCTGGAGGCCAAATAGGTTCTTTCTTTATGTAGTCCAACTGCTTTTGTCTGTAGACCAACTGCTTTTTCCGTAGACCGCTGCTGCAGTTATGGTAGCAAGGTAAACAAATCCTGACGACCATGGCGTTTCTGTGTTGACTCATCCCCGATGGTGTGCGAGCTAAGCATTCGGACACCCACAAGTATGCAACTCGTTTTCTTTTGTGTGTGTCAATGGCATATTCCGTATCAACATTTGGTGTAGTTACGTGACACTGTAGGACTATTGTTTGTTGCTGCGATTCGATATTGTCGCTCTACAAGTGCAATGTACTATTTTTAAACATGCTTGTCAAAAGAACGCACGCGATTAGTCGCTTTTTTTGGTAGTTATCCGAACCCGGTGGAGCGGAAAACTTTTATAGCCAAAGTGTGGGACTCTCCTGGCGGCATACCCACTAAAACCACTTCCCCTGGCGGGTGCGTCTCATTGCAGCCTAAAAGGCTTATTGTGCTGACCCTGGTTAAGTATTATATCCAATCTGCAAAGCATGCGCCCCGAATTACAGAGTACAGGACCCTTGATAAGAGGGTATCGACTTCCTTCGGATCTAACTTTGGTCGCCCGAATAAGTACTGTCTCATTCTACCCAACGCCTCTAGATGGTGTCGGTATGGAAGTCTCTGAACGAGGTCTTTTACTGTCCCCGCTCTCTTTCTGCACCGACACCTTTTTTGTGGACGAGTGTGACTCCGTCCAAGTCCCAGCTTCGACTTTCTTGACTTGCCTCAGCTTCCTACGCTGAGCACTCGAAAGCCTCTTTGCTTGCAGTTTAGTGCCTGCAAGTTTCCTTATTGTTTTCTCTGTGTCTGGTATATCAGACACCGGTCTTACAAGCGGACTTGCATCCCGGGTCTGCTCCATCTCCATGGATATGTTTTGATTATCTGAGGGGTCCCCCATTGCTGGTTCCACCTCTTTAGGTTCTGTTTTACTTACGGTACCAATATTATTCATAATTGTTCCCATGAGTAAGGAAGTGTAAATGGTCACCATGCCAGTGCCCCCTGTTGGCATGGAAGGCGTGAATAAAACGGGGTGCCGCCCTGTTCCCGAGTTCTGGACTGATTAAAATTGGTCGACTATCCAGCCACGCATTCCTTGAGTTCAGTCCTTCACCACAGGATTTAGGATTTTTAACGAGGTTGCCTCCTGTTGGTCCGGGCAGTTAAGCCAAGACCCCCACACCCTCTTGTCCGTGAGACATGACCACGAAAGCAGGAAAGTCGCGGTGTGTCGGTGTTACAGAATTGCCCCACCGGCTTCGTTTACCTCAGTACAGGCCCATTAGCCCCGAAACTACACCTTGGGCTAAGGGGTTTGGCCCGCGGGATCGTTTTTACTTGGCTAGGGGGCGGATTTTATCCCGATTTAGCACAGTCTGTTGCTCTCCACCATGTTGTGAGTCTTATACCACTGAGGCACTGGGTCACTGAAAGAGATAAGCTTATCACGATCCTTCACAGAGTAGATAGCCAATCTCTTGGTCATATATCCTGGGATTTCTCCTATCCGCCACCTGGAGACGCGCCCAATGGGTAACCAACCGCATGAAGTTTATTCGCTTTACTGACTAGTTTGTTTTACAAAAAGTATTAGTTTGTAACAAATACGATTTCGCCCATCATTAATATACACATTCGTTATAATTATTTAATTCATAAGGATCCTTAACAGTATTGGAAGTTTCTATTTGTACTTCATTAAAATAATATTTATTTGTGACATAGAACTCCATCTGTGTTCATGGTTTTAAAATAACATTTCAGTTACTTTGATATCCGTGTTGATGCGAGTCTTTAGTTCATTGCGCCTGCCCATGAATGCTTGTTTCCACTTTTAACAGCAGAATGTAATTAAGACAGGCAAGTTTTTGACGCGTGGTTGTAAGGTTATTTCAAGATGTTGTCCGGCCAGCAGGTGGCTTGGTCCCGGAGGATTGCTTGGCCTTTTTCAAAAATAGAAATCATCACCAGGTCAGCCTCTAAGATTATACAAATATAGTGGGTTTGAAGAACATCATCAACGGTAGGTAACTATTTTCATTTTTGTATTTAAATTAATTCGGTGGTTTTTATAGTGCAAGTTTAATTATGTGTTACGAAGTTTCAAAAAATTTTAGTTATGGCATATTGGAAGTTTTAATTATTGGTTTTGGAGCATTGCAAAACTTTCGATTATTATTTATTCTGAGTAAAAATGTTTTAAAAGTATCCTTATCGTGAACAATAAATGCTCACTCTTTGTAAGAGGAAACTCAGTTTGTAATCTCATGAACGGGCGAAGGTCGCACACCTGTCATTGCAATTGTACACGAAGTATAATGGACGAAAGTACAACGTTCAAGTTCATATGAATGGGTAACTATTTCTTGCTGAAAGTAATTATGTATTTGACGAAATCCAATGGTGAGTGTTTTCTGTATTTAACTCCAAACCATAATGAAAATGTAGTAAACTTTTTGTAAATTTTTATATAGTAGTTTAAATTGGTGATCGTAATTTTTTGTTTAAGATTAATTAATTTGATAAGTATAAATGTTCGTAAAACACAAAAAATTTAAAGATAGCTTTCTAAGAAATTAATATGCTACACAAGTTGTTTGTAACAAAATAAGTGACATCTTTGAGTTTGTTTGTCACATTTTAAAAACCAGTTTTTTATTGAAGTATAATTATTATACAGACTATTTTATACCATAAGGGAATTTGACCTTTCATACATAGAATAAATTTTTTTAAGAATATAAGTGCAACAATATATGAAAAATCAATTCATTTATTTATTCACTTGTAAACCAAAAAGGATCCTATTTCGGTAACAATATAAGTTTTTTCATATTAATAAAAATCTAATACCTTTCACTGAGAATGTTAATAAATAGTTTTCTTTGAAATACATGAAATTTAATAAGAGATAAGGCATAAATATTTTTATATTTTGATGATTAACAAACAGTAACACATGTAAAGAGGTATAAACGATGTATATATATATATATATATATATATATATATATATATATATATATATATATATATATATTTATATATATGAAGTAAGATGTATCTGTAAACAACTCTTATGAAAATAATAAAAGCCATTGACAAATACAAATCGGGCTGGTAGTTATATAGCCATTAACAAAACATTAGCTTTATTACTTCATAGGGGAGGAAACATCCACTGACCATGGTTTCGTACTTACGTACTTTTATAGTCATTTATAAAATTTATTATGTAGTTTCGGTTCAATTCTGTACTTCCACACTTTAGTAGTGTTGGTGTTTTATCACCTGATGGCGGTTTTATTTACTTTTGCCATAGTACAGTGATTGTTTCGAAATTATATCATTATAATAGCTTCGATTACTTCATAGGGTTCTTGGGAACTATTCCACTCTGACGAGGCTAACAAGCCGAAACCATGGTCAGTGGATGTTTCCTCCCCTATGAAGTAATAAAGCTAATGTTTTGTTAATGGCTATATAACTACCAGCCCGATTTGTATTTGTCAATGGCTTTTATTATTTTCATAAGAGTTGTTTACAGATACATCTTACTTCATATACAATTTTTCTTATTGCGGACTGCAAATAACTTGTCTTTGTATATTTATATATATATATATATATATATATATATATATATATATATTGCTGTGAAAGATTACAAAATAACACAAGAGAGCCATACTTTTCGAATCGAAACAAGCACACTTCTTATAGGAGTTTTCCGGAACCGCAATTTACCAATGAATTGAATACTGACGCTGCTTTTTTACTATTTGAAAATAACTTGCTAATGGAATTTATTCTTCGTCATTCACAAACCACTTCACTGAAACGGCGTAAACTAGGACATCATATACATCTTGGAGGGGCTGACTTCGTGGCACTGTAGTTGAAATTAAATTAGAACAATGATCCCTAATACTTTTACCTGATTATTGTTAAGAGAGAAAGCAGAGTTTACATGGGACCTTTTTATCTAAAGATGCAAATCTAAAATGGCGATTCACATATCGCATGCTCGGCCCCTTCTCAAACACATTCCTGTTTGTTAAGGAACCGAGAGCGAATGCCGTCTGGCTCGACAAACTTATGAGACGAGCTTAAGTTGCTGCCACTTGAACAAAGTTCAAATAACCATACAATAAAGCATGAGCTTTGTTTATTTTAAGTAATACTCGACTGATAATTGGATAACACTGCAAACACTTGGATAGTAATTAATATTAAGCAACTAATAACCGAACCAAACAATTAGTACACTAAGCATAGTAAACCAAAGAATCTACTTATTTATGTATCAAAAAGTTATTTACAAGTAAACTTGTTAAATTTGACACCGTGTGTATTTTATTAACTCTTTTAACAAAGTATTAACATACCCACTTTAAATGTACAACTTAAGTTGATTATATATTAGAGTAAACGATTTTAATTCGATATGTTAGTTGTACCATAGTATAATAAAACGCTTCGCACAGAACTCTTCATAAATTATATACATTGCTTTTCATGTACCAAAAATTCATGACCTTCAACCATTATTCTGTAGATACACAGATGCAGCGTGAAATTTAAAGACGGGTTAGAAATTGCTTTAAATATTTAAATTGATTGGTGTATATAAAACTGCATAATTTAGCTCAAATGTAATAAAAGAACCTATTGAAGTGAAATCACACGGTAGAACAAGAACAGTACAATAAACTAAAGGGAGGTTGAAGAATATACCATAGAATAATAATAACTACGCTAGCGTGACTGTATTATTATTCTATGGATATACCAAGAAAATAATGGCAGAATTTAGACATCCACAAAGAAATTTGGTCTTCCTAAAAACGCCGAGTGTCACTTCTTGTTATTATTATTCTATGGTTGTACTAAAAGACGACTTGTTGACTTCATTTTTTATGTACAACGGCGAGTTGACCGTCGGCGAGTTGTTTTCGCAGCGAGATGACGGTGGCAAGTGGACGACGAGTCAACGCGGCGACTTGTCCTAGATACATTCAGCAAACTAACAAGTAGAGCTATCTCTCTTGCACCCATTATCCTCCAACAGAAATGACGTTATTTGTCTTGCTAACAGTTCGTATAAAAGCAAAAATGTTTTTGCTACCTGTTGCTAATACTAATAAGGTCGAGAGCAACCGATACTTTGTACTCTTGTAAAACTCTCGCTGGCTCAAACCTGCAATATCAAACAATCGTTTCTTGTGAACTTTATTATTTATTTGCACATCAAATTTTGTATAGAAAACATGCATCCAAATGCGGAATGCATGGAAATTACAAAGCTTTACATCTTGCTACATCAGCAAGCGAACGACAACTTCATAATAATAATGCTAACAAAAAACTGCTGACAGAGACGGAGAAATTCCCTGTTCGTTGAGCATCAACCAATCCCGCGTAATTGACCAACACAAATTGAACGGTAAAATTTAAATTTAGCATACAACTAAACATACCGCCCGCCTTGAAAGGTACGGGCTTTCAAAAAATCTAAAATCTTATGCATTTACAAAACATAATAGAACATTGGTTTTAACATAAAAACGCAATTTAGAAGCTACAACCGAATAAAAATTGCACAAATTGCAAACAAGAACTACTTAGATCTAAGAAAACGCGTCACTTCTAAAACTAAAGATTATATTCACAGGTTTCAGTTTCACAAATAGGTAACGGGCACAACTTGGAGAATGATCGTTTCACTATACCATTAACTGTTTTTATAGATGCAACATGGCTGATTCCGTCGTTGCCCGAAAAAAGTTGAACTATTCTCCCAAGCTTCCACTGTAACGGCGGCACATTATCGTCTTTGAGCAACATTAAAGAGCCCATAGTTAACTGAGAATACGTTTGGCGCCACTTGGCACGTTGCTGTTATTCCGAAACGTATTCCTGGCTCAGCGTTTCCACAAGTGCTGATGAAAGCTTTGAATTTTTTGATAAACGGGCAGTCGAGATTCTTTCAAGTCCGTTACATCTGGATCTGGTAGCGACGTCATAGACCGTTCAAAAAGAAAATGCGCAGGAGTCAACGGCTCCAGGTCATTAAGATCAGAACTTAAAAAAGTGAGAGGTCTTGAGTTGTGTGGACTCCACCTGCGTCAACAGCATGTACATCTCTTCAAATGTCAACAATGTAGCACCAATAACGCGTTTCAAATGTAATTTAGAGGACTTTATGCCTGCCTCCCAAATTCCCCCAAAATGAGGGCTGTAAGTCAGGATAAAATGCCAATCCACCCCTTCATTGTTTGTTGAATTGACAATGTTATTACCTTGCTGTTTTAGAAAATTATCTAACTCCTTCAACTCAGAATTGGCCCCAACGAAGTTGGTACCATTATCCGAGTAAACACACAACGGTTTACCCCTTCAAAAAACCTTCAGTTGATAAATCAGTAACCAACTCTAGGTAAGTCGCTTTAATTACGAAACACACGGTTTTTGAACCACGACCCTTGCGGTCATTTATGAAAAATGGACCACCGTAGTCAATACCAGTGGTATGAAACGGAGGAGCAGGAGCAATACGGGAAGAAGGCAGATTTCCCATGATAGGACAGGTTAAACGTGGTGAAAATCGAAAGCATTTCACGCAATCACGAACTATTTTCTTAACCAAATTCCTGCTCCCTATAATCCAGTACCTTTCTCGCACGTGAGATAAAAGCAGTTGAGCACCAGCATGAAAAAGGCGCAAGTGCTCTTGCCTAACCAAAAGATTTGAAATAGGATGCTTGCTAGAAATGAGCAAAGGAAACTTTTTATTGTAACTAAACTCAGAGTTGTAGAGCCTTCCACCAACCCTAATCATACCTAGTAAATCCAAGAAAGGATTAAAGGACAACAGAACAGAGGACTTTAAACAATTGCCCTCTTCCAGTGTTTTGAGTTCATCGGAAAAGGATTCTTTTTGAGAAATTTGTTAAGCACATTAAAAGCAGTATGTAGCTCACCTGTACAAAGAGGACCACATTGATATTTGACGGACTCCAACAATTTTTAAGAAAGCGCAAACAATATGCAGTTACTCGGACCAGTTTGGTAAGAGTAGAATACCGGTCAAATAGAAAAGAATTTGACAACATTAACAGAAAGACATTGAAAGTTCGGTCTTATTTCTGGTAGTTTTTCAGAAATAATGTTGAAGCCAAGCGATCTCGTCGTCTTGCAACCATGGAGGTCCATGCCACCACAGGCTAGACTCCTTTAGTACTTGAGAACTGACGCCTCTCGATAAAAGATCAGCGGGATTGCATTTGGTGGGCACGTACCGCCAAATACCATTCGAAGTGAGCTGCTGAACATCAGCGACTATGTTGCATACAAAGGTCTGCAACACACTAGATTTTAACCAACCCAAAACAACAGTTGAATCAGACCAGTAAAAGTAACTCGAGATAGACAAATTTAACGCCTTGATTACTTGCTCTGAAAGTTTAGCTAAAAGCACTGCAGCACAGAGTTCAAGCCGAGGAATAGTCAGAGGTTTCAGAGGAGAAACTCTAGAGTTTGAACAAAGAAGATCAACATTGACATTGCCCTCAACATTCTTTGAACGTAGAAAATACAAGCTCCATATCCATACATGGAGGCATTACAAAACCCATGCAATTGAATCTCAATTGGCATTTCGAATAAGGCATGTCGTCTCACTCTTAAATCGTTAAGACCCACTAATTGTGCACAATTTATTTGCCATTTGTTCTGTATATCCTGGGGAACAGAATCGTTCCAAGCAAGACGTTCTAACCATAGTTTCTGGAGAAGCATCTTGACACCTAATACACATGGGCCTACAAGACCTAATGGGTCGAAAATTTGGGAAATTTCCGACAGAATACTACGCTTTGTTATCTTTGAATTAGGACCAATGGAAATAGTAAACATGAAACAATCCGATTGGAAGTCTCAAATCAAACCTGAAGTACGAATGAGTTCATGAATTCCAAATTCAAAAACACCCGCATGAATATCAGAGTGTGGGATGTCCTCCAAAGCCTCTTGGCTGTTGGAAATCCACTTGCGTAAATTAAAACAACCTGAACAAAGCACTTGGACCAATTCTTTAGAAAGTTTACGTGCAGACAACAGTGTATCAGCACCAGAAATTAAATCATCCACGTAAAAAACTTCCTTGATGACTCTGGATGCATCAGGAAAAGAATGTTCACAATCGTGCCCGAGCTAAGTCAAGCAATAAATAGACAAAGACGATGCGGAAGCTGGTGCCGTATGTCACAGTATTAAAGTTATAATAAAGTATAGATTCAGCCGCAGAAGAACGCCACAAGATTTGCTGAAAGCATCTTTGGCTCGGCTCCACAGGACTTGGCGATACATCTTCTTTACATCAGCTGCAATTGCAACCAGATGTTTGCGAAACCAAATCAAAATAGAAAATAAATCCTGTTGTATGGTTGGGCCAACCATCTGAATACTATTTAAGTAATGACCACTCGTGGTCTTTTGTGAGCCATTGAAAACAACACGAAGCTTAGTCGTTAAACTATCCTCTTTCAACACACGATGGTTAGGAAGGAAATATGAAATCTTAGATGAATCAGGATCAACAACTGTCATATGACCCAATTCTTTGTATTCCTGCATGAAATTCTTATAACGGGTTGCCAATTCGGGCTTGGTTTGAAATCGCCTCTCTAACGATAAGAATTTCTTTTCAGTTACTTGCAACGAATCACCCAATAAGTCAGGCAAAAACTTAAATGGAATCGAAACAATGAATCTCCCTTCAGGAGTTCGTTTAGTAGTTTGGACAAAATGCATCTCATATGCATTGTCTTCCGCTGTTAGAACCTTTTCAGTAGGATAATGCTCAACTTGCCAAAACCTACTTAGAGCATTATTACAATTCTCAACTTCTAGTTTGCATTGAGCAAACTGTGAGGAATCGAAAAACACATCACCAGAAATAATCCACGCAAACCAGGTTTTTTGAAGCACTGGTAGATTCGGACCCAAATGAAGCTGACCTACACATAGGAGCTTCCAAAATGAAAAACAACCATTTAAAACAGCTATGCAGCCACGCTGGTCAAAGTAAGAATCTGACAATTTGATATTGTCAGGAATTTTGAACGTGTTACGATTAACATTACAACTACGTGTAGTACATGTTATCTCGTCTAAGACTAAACATGAAACGTTTAGCTTGTAATTTGTGTGTACAGCATGCAGCTCGACATCACATTTTGATCGTATGCTCGACTTTGCCTTGCCAAGTCCAGATACAGCAATGTTCACTTCACTTGTCGCGAGATTTAACTCCTCGCACAAGTCGAATCTAATAAAATTAGTGAACCTGAATCCAATAATAATCGTACAGTCCGTACTTTACCATCGCTAGAAATAATTTGAGCAGTTGCAGTGGGCAGTAGAGCTTGCACGTCATTTGTACAGAAAATAGAAATGGTATTGCCAGCAGGGAAACTTGCAATACCTGCAGAATCCGATAGACTCTCGGGCTCCGTTTGAACCTGAGGTTTATCCTCATGGATCAGCGTATGATGCTTACTTTTGCATTTTAAGCATGTGAATTTGGAATTGCACTGACTGACAAAATGTCCCTTAGTCAGGTAATTTAAACAAACCTTGAATAACTTTACTTTTTTAATCCTACTGCCAACAGATAATGTTTTGAATTCAAAACATCCATTCAGTGTATGGCCACCCTTACATATAGACATGATTGGGTATTGCTAACGAAGGCTTTTGAAATAACCCTTGAAGGTTTTTCTCGAACCACTTTGTTGTGCTTCGACTCCAAAGTTTCCAATAAATTAGCTGTATTTTTCAAAAACTCTTTGAATTGTGAAAGTGTGGGCAACTGGGACTCTTGAGCGTTTCGCAGAGTCTCCCAATCACGAAATGTGTTAGGATCTAACTTCTTAGAGACCATAAATATTATAACGAACTCCAACAATTGTGGTTCTGAAGCCAACGACTTCAAAGCCGTGTAGTGCTTAAAGAGAACATCGTTGATCTTTCCCAACCTTGTTGCGCATTCTTTGCCAACAGGTTGGAGATCAGCGATTGCCTTGAAATGGTTATGGACTAACATCCTTGGATCGTTGAAGCACTCACACAAAGCACTCCAAGCTACCAAATAATTGTCTGAGGTAAACTTTAACAAACTGATTACTTGCGCCGCCTGCTCTTCCAGGCTAGCTTTCATGAAACGCATCCTTTGAATATTAGTCAAAGAATCGTTCTCCGCGTTTAGATTCTTGAATACTTCGTAGTATTCCAACCAATCATCAGTGTTAGACCCGAGAACTTTAGGACTGATATGGTTGGAAAGCGAAAGGATGGACCCGAATCATCACGATTTGATCTTCTACTAGAACTTGGGGAAACAGACCGTTCTGAATCCTCCGTAGCATATTTCTTTAGAATACCTTCTGCTTGTGATACAGCAGAATAGTACATGCTTTCAAATTCCATTTCTAAATCAACATTCTCTGGATTTAGCGCCTGGATTTGAATATCAACCTCATAATATTGTGACATTAGGTAAAATATCATTTAACCTTTTTTGCAACTCCATTAATTGCTTAGAATTTAAAGTTTGCTCAGAATTCGTATTTAGAAACTCCAACGAGGTTACATGTATAGTAAGCCGTGCAAGCCTCGCTTTAATATAATCCCTTGTTTTATTTAATAACTCCATAATCACCCTTGACCCCTTTTGATACGACGCCACTGGCGAGAAAATTTGTGACATACACTTAAATCTCACAGTAAAATTTCAAATTATAGAATGAGCCACAAATAAAACAATTGTATTAGCAAATTGGCATTTTAACCCAACTTAAAATTAAAATAAATAAACTCACTTTATTTAATACACATTGACATAGAAATAAATGTACACCTGCAAACAACAGATGCAAGAAAAAGAAAGGTTAATAGACTTACCGTTGTTTTGCGCGCGAAAGTAAGCGTTTTTGTATCTTTATTTAGCTTTCACGACTCAGACGACGTGCTCGCTTTCACCTTGACAAAATAGGAGCTTTGTAGAAACTTGTTGCTCACGGCAACTAGGAATATCGATTGATGCAATGCTCTGTTTTTCTCGCACTAATGCAACTACAAACAGAAATAAACAGCATGCGTGTTTACTACTTGAATAATTCGATGCAAAGTAAATTTTTAGCTTGAATTGCAGATTACGTAAGAAGGACCTTTTGAATTGAACAACAAACATACAGTTTGGAACACAAAACGGCTTACATCCAACCATTAATAATGAAGGCAATTTGCATAAATCCGGCTCGAAGGCCCATGTTGCGAATACTAATAGGGTTGAGAGCAACCAATACTTTGTACTTTTGTAAAACTCTCGCTGGCTCAAACCTGCAATATCAAACAATCGTTTCTTGTGAACTTTATTATTTATTTGCACATCAAATTTTGTATAGAAAACATGCATCCAAATGCGGAATGCATGGAAATTACAAAGCTTTACATCGTGCTACATCAGCAAGCGCCCACAACTTCATAATGATAATGCTAACAGGAAACTGCTGACAGAGAGGGAGAAATTCCCTGTTCGTTGAGTACCAACCAACCCCGCGTAATTGAAGCTACCAACACAAATTGCGCGGTAAAATTTAAATTAAACATACAACTAAACACTACCCTAGTTCTTCCTTACCATTACCATATTCTAAAGCTTTCAGCAATTTAATAACTTAAGACCTGTAAGAGTGAACATGAATTCATTATTGCTGTTTTATTATTTTAGTAAAATATATTTTTGTTTCAGACCAGACAAATAAATTTAGGTCAATGCCTACCTCGTTCTTGTACAGTTTCAGATGTACGTCGACTTCTAATTCAAGAACCATCACAAGGAAAATCTCTTTCTGTAGTAGCTGTACGCGAAGTTCCAGGCAGTTATTCTTTGTTTGAAGATCCAAAATTTTACATTATTGGGCGAGTATTCATTTCTATTATCATTTATATTGTAATAAAATATATATAGCGAAGCAAATATTGTGATCGCCCTAATTACTCCCTGGAAGGGAGAGCAACGCTAAAATAATATTGTTAAGTTCTTAGCTCATACCATTCTTTTTTTAACTTTTGACTTATTAAAGAGTACTAGTAGCTTCTGAATTTTATGTAGCATTCCATTTAGATATTACTATTAATGGAAACAGTTTTTTTTTTAATTTAATAATGTTACAGATTGCTTAAGACATAATGGAATAATCTAGTTATCTTTAAAAATCACCATAAATTAGATTCAAAACAAATGCACAAGTATATCACTTTTAAACTTGCCCATAAGCTAATACGTTATTGATACACCTTACTTATAGTTGACTGTTACAGTCTAAATATGCAAAATCATGTCTAAGAGCTTTACAAGATTATTACTTACAGTTCAGTATCTCCGGCGACAAACTGCTCTCCGGATCCTTGCGGTCCGGTTTTCTCACATTGCTGATTGCGTTGCTGCTTCCAATTTCCAGTAGTGCCCTAGGGAAAGGTAAAAGAAGGGTGGAAACAATAAAGGCAGACACTACATCAACACGGACCAGAGCAGCACTCCGAAAACGCAGTTACTTCCGTCAATTTCGGTACTAAAGTGTTTTATTAAAATTCATATAAATAACCCCCAACTATCCCAGCACGTCTTCATCACTCCCGGGATTGGCTTATTCAAATCGGCTGATATCTTACAACCAACTGGAATAAAAAACTTTGACAATGCAGTAACGTATGTTCACATTTTATTCCACAAGAGCGATAAAAATCCCCAAGGGTATTTTAACGTATTTATACATATTAAAATCATTCAATTTTACAATGTTTCTAATAATTTATAGAATGGAGAAAATCGAATTCAGGAAACAAAAGAATCCTTTTACTTTTATACTAAATACCGTAAATTTAATAAATATAAGAAATGGAAACTGGTTGTCCAATAATTTAAAAACCCATGTTACGGGTTAATTCACTTAATACGTAACGATCGCGGCAGAACTCCAAAAAAAAAGAGAAAGTCTTCTTGTTCCCCCAAATTTGAACAACTGCTTATAACCTAAAGGCCTTAGACTAAATGAAGTGCTTTCTTTTAGGTTCCACCTGATTTTTTTAACAAGCTGCACTAGATCAAGAAATGGAAAAGGAGAAGTAGTCAATAATTAATACACTACCTCAATATTGCAGGCACAGTTATTTTTTGCCACAATTCCCACCAGCAACACTGTTTGTTGAAGAGCAAGAGACTTTCCTTAACCTAATATCTTACAGTTCTAAATTAAATTCTAAGTCTTAAGGTATGACTTGGTTTAACTAGCTACTTTTCAAATTTTTTTGGTATAAACATTTTAATATATAACACATTCTAAGTAAGTATCCAAATCTTATGTCTATTTGGCATGTAAATCAAACAAATTTTTCAATAATTTTCCCTAACTGCCCTAACAAATTGTAAAGCTAAGGCCAGTTAAGTTCTTTCTTTCCACTTTTACTTTTCACCCAAGGTATATAAATTTTGGTTTTAAAATATCGGTTAATTAAAATTTCAAAAAAATGTTGTCCAATTATAAGAACAAAAAGATAATTTCCCATAACAAACTCAAGATATCCGGAGATAATTTCGAAAGATAACCCCAAGGTAAAGATAGAATTCTAAGATAATTCCCAAAGGTAATCCCGAAATAAAAGAAAAATTCTAAGATAATTTTATAGATAACTTTAAGATAAAGGTAAAATTCTAAGATAAAAGAATCGATATACTTAAAACTAAATTTAGAGTGTGGTGGTGCCATAGAACCGTTAAAAAAGGGGATTTTGTTATGTCCAAAATAGAGGTTCGAGAAGTGATACCCGTTCTGTTAAACGAACAAAGGGACCTGATTACCGTAGGTACAAAATCACATGTGCCCCAGGTATGGAGTCGTTAAGATATGCCATATGCAAACAAATTAACAACGAGAACACTGTCACCGTTAATGCAACGACAGTGGCGACGCGTGACTGAAAACGAATTCCGCACAACATGACCCAGTGCCGTGAGGTGCCTGGCCCCCAGACTATACCGCCACTAACAGAAAAGAAAATTTGATAGATATAGGGAAAGGTATTAAAAAAAGGATGTTGGAATCAATTAGATACCATAGCAGCTTCCGAGGCGAAGAAAAAAGAAGAAAGACGCACATTAAACAAAGCATAGAGTCAGTAACCTGAAATAGAGAAACACCACTCTTAGTCTTTGGGACTTAATACAGGCACGCCGAAGGAAATATAAAGCGGAAAAGGAGATAGTGGAATGCGAAAAAGTTAAGTTTTCGGACAAACGTACTGTAAGTGAGAGAGAGAAGGAGAAAGAGCGAGATTGAGAAATGTCCTCAAATAAAAGGAATAAGAAGTCTAAAGGATCCCCTGCCTAGCAAAAGAAACAAAAACAAAATCACGCCCTGCTATTTTCAATAATAAACATACTCAACTTAAAAACATCAAAAATGGATAAGAGAAAGATATATACGGTAAATTCACACCACCATAATCAAGAAGGGTATAAAAAGCGACGACACCTCACACATATGTTAGTCAAAGAAAAAACTGCAATAAAATTTGTAGTTCACGAATAAAGAAAAAGGGGAAAGAAACGGAATAGGATAATGAGTGAAAATTCAGGAATAAAAACACAAGAAATAAAAATTTTCAGTCTTTGAAACTGCGAATATTGACTTTTCCAACATACGGATGGTTGTCGACCACCATGTTTCTATATGAAAAGCATCAGCTCAACATCAGCTCCGACGAATTCTAAATATTTATTGCGTCACTCATGCCAAAGATATTTCAAGCATAAATGGAAGAAGGGGGAAGGTATAGAAAAAATGATTACGGAAAAAGTATTAGAAAAATTTGTGCATATACTTTGAATGTCTAAGGGTAAAAAAAATAAAAGAATTAAAGGTATATTGTGCAGATGAAAAAACAAGGTCATGGGAATGAAAAAAATTCGCAAAATAGACAAACTAAAGTGTTTTACCTATTCAAATATCAACGGTACAATAAGTTTTCAACGTACTACAAAAAGAAAAAATAATTAAAGGGTACAGACATGAGGTATAAAAATTTTATAATACTAGATATATTTAAAAAGTTAGATAGAAAGTACGAACTATTGTGAAGGAGCATTATCGGCAAAAGGTTTGAGATTTTTATATGCCAGTTTCCTTGTGGTTTATTATCAAAGTCTTCAAGTTCATTGATAGTGGACTAACAACCCGTGTTGCCTTATATAAAGTAAAGTTCAGAGTTAATTCAATAGAGAATCTTTTAGGTTCAAAACAAACTTCTTAGGTTTTTAAATGTAAATAATTCATTTTAAAGGTTTAAATTTAATTTACAAAAAAATTTCTAAAAAATTAGCTCACAAGTTTTTATTAGTAACTCGTAAAATAAAAGTTATTAAAGAATAGGTTAAGTCGATAAGTAGTTAACCAAAATATTCAAAAAGAAAATTTTTACAAAAGTCTGCCTAAGTAAAAATTTTACCATTCTAAGGCGAAAAGAATGATTATTAAACGTCGAAATCATAAATGCATAAGCAAAAATCACTGTAGTGTAAATATTTTAAAAACTTATTAAAAAATACGAAAATGTATCCTACGGATATTTATATAAACCCTAAGTAAACTTCAATATTAAAAAGAAAAAAAATTTATTCGGCAAAGGTAAGCTGCAGATAAGTCAAAGTTGTTTATTAAAAAAATATTACAATAAATACCGTGCTGTTTCAATCTATACAGGATTACTTACGAAAATAAATAATTTATAGGTTATGTGTTAAACACGCCCTCGGAAAGCGTTACTAAGCGTTGTTAAGCATAAAATAGACGTAAATTACGTTAAGTTATTTGCAAAAAAAAACGGTGTTAAACCCTTACATTATTAAATGCTCAAATATTCTTTATTACTTCAAAAAACACGTCTAGATACGAAAAAATTACGCTTCCTGTTATTTTAATACTTAAGAAAATTATTTAATTACGAAATTAAACTATATGTCCTAGTTTGGTAGTAGGGTTGATGTTTTCAGTTGAGGTAGAGTTTTAATCCCACACAAACAAGCATTTATAATCTACCGTGTTTGCAAAGACAACATCCAGATATTAGCAGGCACAACGAACAACGTTACATAATTTATAATAGATTCTTATAGGTAGTATACAACGCAATCGGTAATTTTTCATTATTACTACAAAGAAAGAAAAAGTTAACCTTCCTTTTATAATTAACAAGTAATATTATATCATAGAAAACACCCATAGTTTAAAGCGCTATTGATACGTTATTGATACATGTACCTCTTACTTAATTAACTGTTGCAGTTTAATTATACAAATTCATATCTAAGAGTTTTGCAAAATTATTACTTACAGTTTAAGATTTCCGGCGACAAACTGCTCTCCAGGTCCTTGCGGTCCGCTTTTCTCACACTGCTGATTACGTTTCTGCTTCCAATTTCCTGTAGTGCTCTAGCGAATGGTAAAAAAAAAAGGTAAGAACGATTAAAACGGACCTACATTAACAGCAACGAAAACAGCACTCCGAAAACGCAGTTGTTTCCGTTAATATCGGTACTGAAGTGTTTTGTTTAAATCCATATCAATAACCTCCATCTATCCCAGAACGTCTTTATCACTCCTGGGATTGGCTTATTCGAATCGGCTGATGTCCTACAACCAAAGTAAATAAAGAACGTTGACACTGCAATAACGCGTGTTACATTTTATTCCCCGAGAGCGAAGAAAATCCCCAAAAGTATCTTAACTTATTCAAATCATTCTAATTTTACAATATATCTAATAATTTATAAAATAAACGGAACTGGATTGAGAATACAAAAGGAATTCCTTATAAATAATGCAAATTCAATAAATATAAGAAATGGAAATTGGTTATCCAATAATTGAAAAAAAAGCATATTGCAGGTTAATTCAGTTAACACGTAATAAAGCAAACCATGAAATGTTATTAAAGAAAACTCTTAAAGGGTCCACTTCTCTCTAACAAAGGTATATTAGATAACCACCTTACTTGCTTACTCCTTAAAGTACTGACAATTATGGTTATTGTAAGACCAAAAATATCTAAGAAATGATAGAAAAATATACAAAATATTAAAGCATAAGGACCTAGTTTTTAATTGGGCTAGTACAAATTTCACGTGTACGCGGTTATAAACGTGATACAATACAAAGTGATTAATATGGAATATAAAAGAGTGCATACCCCAGTACTATGATTCTAGTTCATTACTTTATTCCATGTAGCACATGTAATCATTAGCCAAAGGGAAATGTATAGTAGGACCCCGTTTCCAGCTAAATGATCATCTAATCAAACGAAAAGTGACAAATAAGTATCTGGGTCTCATTATTGACGGAAAAAAAACTATCAGGTGCACATAAATGAAACTTATGGAAAAGCTAAAACTTCAATGATGCTTATTATAAACTTAGTTCAAAGACAGTACAAAGTACCAGTAAATAATATACGACTTTATATGAACACAGTGGTGGCAGCAAATATCATATGCTGCCAGCACATGGCGACATAGAATTAAATTAATAAACCCTATGACCAAAGTTAATCAAATTCAAAGGGGAATCCTACGCTGCTGACTGGAGCGTACAGAACCACAGCTCTGAGCAGTAGTGGAGATCCCACCACTCTAATAATTAAACAACCAGAAGCGAGCTACTGGAGAAGAAAGAAGGACTGGGATATAATTACACAAATATTAGACACACAGGACAGTGGACAAATGCCCGTACAGACAGAAGTACTTACGAAATACTACCAGACGTACAGGAATGAGTAAACATAAAGCACTTCAACCCATTAACAACAGGACTAGTTTACTACTTAACCCAACATAGTCCGTATCCTACATATAGGGCCGTACGCAACATCACAGATGACAACACATGTGACTGGCGAGAAATAGGTACATTCCAACACTTACTACTGACATGTACACATATACGGGACGTAGAACAACATCGAAACGAACTGAAAAACTTAAACACTTATGACGTAATCAGATACGAAGATAAATACTATCACTTAAATATACTAGCACAAAAGATAACCGAGAATGCACATCTCCAATATGTCACACACTAAGTCTAGGACTAGGAATTTGAAAAAAATATCACCAAAAACAATGAGTAACAACCCTCATAGACGACAAACCAGGTTCAAAACACCGATCAAAAATCGAAAATCTAATAATGTAAAAACAAATCTGAATATAACTAGAATAAATATAGTAAATTAAGCTAAAGCACAAGGTAAAGGAAGTAGAGCTATAAACAATTAAGGAAAATAACAGAGTCTACACCCGTAACCGTAGTTTCCAGGTGCAGTAGAATAGGCGGACCATCCTCCCTTCTGATTTCCGGCTGCCGATGGTCGAAAAGGGGATAGAAAGAAAACCTAATTAGGAAACTAGAAAGGTATGATAAGGGCAGCAGAAACAAGGGTAACAGTAAGGGAAAATAGAAATAGTATAACAAATAAGCTAGGTTAGGGTCTACAGCCGTAATCTCAGTATTCGGCTACCAAGGGCTGAGAGCGGGTGTAGTGGTTATAGGCCATCCATCTCCTCCTCTGATTAGATCACATAGGATAACAATGAACTTTTAGGAAATACGATAACTACTGCAATAGGCAATTATATAACATGGGAAAGGTATTAACATTAGATTAAGGCTTAGGATAATGCCTACCTCCCAGCAACTTACTTCCAGATACCGATAGTTGGGACGTGGATTGGGAGGCATTAGTTTGTAGGCACTAACAACTTTAGGTGATTAGGTACTCTTGCTTCTAACGTTTAGGTTAAGATTATTAATATAATTAATATAAGGAATAGCGCATAATACAAAATGTAATGTAAATACAATGTTGTAGTAGTCTAAATAACAGATTAGATTAGGTCTTCTATCCTGGAACTGGTTAGACACGTACCTTCATTGTTTTCTATTCTGAGTTAACCTACTCATTTCCCTGCAATTTCTACAGACTACATCTTTCACTATCTGTGTGCAATACTTCAACCTAGGTCTACCTCTACCTGTCTTTTTCCTATCTCTGCTTCTAATATATTCCGCAATATTCCCTCACGTGCCCTATCATCTTATCTCTCCTATTTTTTACTGTTTCTCACATATATCTTTTTCCCCTACCATTTCTAGTACCTCTTTGTTCTTATCTATACCTGCCCATGGTATCTTCATCATACTCTGTAGCACCACATTTCAAAAGCTTCTATCTTTTTCCTGTCCGCTTCTCCTACTGTCCAGGTTTCACAGCCATACAGTACTGTGCTCCACACATATGTTTTAAGCAACCTTTTCCTTGTTTCTATGTTTGTTGTCTTTGAACACAGTAGTTGCTTTTGCTTGTTAAATGTAGCAAGACCTTGTGCTAATCTTTGTTTTATATTTTGCGTTCTTCCCATCTCGTAACTTCTTGTAAGTTCTCATTACCTATTTGTATTCGTGTTTTTTATTTATTTTCTCCTCCTTTGCATACTAGTACTTTAGTTTTATTTTTGTTAGTTTTCATACCGTATCTCTCTGTTACAACTGTTTCCATTTCATTAAGAGCAGCTTCTAACTCTTCCTTGCTAGATGCTAATACCGCTATATCATCTGCAAATCTAGGCATACCAATCTTTTGTCTCTGCATAATAATTCCAAATATATTTCTTCATTTGACAGTATTCATTGCTTCTTCGATGTACAAGTTAAAAATTAATGTGCATAGAGCACATCCCTGTCTCACATCTTTCCAAATATTTACTTCTCTACGTTCCTGCACTAATTCTATCACTGCTATTTGTTCTTTGTATAAGCTATGTACTATCCGCCTATTCCTAAAACTCATTGCAATCTTTTTAAGTATTTCAATTTCCGTTTTACATTGTCGGATACTTTTTCCAGATCTTAACCCTATATACACATTTTCCCCTTTTTCTATTGTTTTCTCCATTATCACCCTGAGAGCTAAAATAGCCTCCCCTGTTTCGCCTAAACCCAAATTGATCTTCTCCTAGTATTTCTTCAGCTCGTTTTTCCATTCCTTTTTGTACAATTCTAGTTAATATTTTTGACACGTGTGCTGTCAAACTTAACAGTTCAAAAATTTTCAAATCTATCGAGCGTCTCTTTTTTGGTATAATGAGTATGATGTTACATTTGAAATCTTTGGGTAACTTGCCTGTCTCATACATATAGCTTACAAAGAAGAGACGTTCTGCTACTGCTGTCCAACTGCTTTTAGAGTTTCTGTTTACATCTTGTCTGTACCTGGCACCTTACCATTTTTAATGCTATTTCAAACTCATCTTTAAGTCATCTCTTTCAGTGTCTGATTCCTATTCTAAAGCTGTTAGTTCCACTCCTGCATATAAATTCCCCATATATTCTTTCTCTACATTTTGTATAATGACGTTTGCTCCCGTGTTCCTTATATTTTTGCTATATGGTTTTATATCCCTAAAATTTCTTCTAATTAGTTTGTATGCTTCGTCTGTCTTTCCTATTTCCATCTTCGTTTGTACCTCTTTGCACTTTTCATCAATCCATTGTTCTTTAGCTTTCCTTATTTGCAAATAATTTCCCATTTTATGGCTTTGTATCTCTGCTTTCCTGTTTCGTCTGAGTTATTTTTGTATTTTCGTCTTTCTTCTATTAAATTCAGAATATCCTTTGTTATGCATGGTTTCTTATTTTCTTTTTGTGTACACCACAGAATATCTCTGGCCGCCATGTCTAGGCTGGATTTAATGTTATTCCATTCTGTTTCTACTTCCTTAGTATCAAATATTTTCCCGATATCTTTCAACAATTCATTTGACTTTTTTTCGAATCTTTCTTGAATAGCTTTATCTTTTAGTTTCTCAAAGTCCAATTTTTTAATTTAAGTGCGGCCTTCATAATTACGATGTTGGGGTCAGTGTCTATATCTGCGTAGCTTCTACAGTCTTTTACTTAATTCCTAAACCGTTGTCTAACAAGAATGTATTCTATTTGATATCTTCCTATATCTCCTGGCATCTTCCACATACATCGTCTTCTAGCATGATGTTGAAATAAGGTTTTTGTGATGATTAAATTGTTCTTGTCGCAAAATTCTACCAGCCTACTTCCCCTGTCGTTTCTCGTGCCTAACCCAAATAAACCTACTACTGCTCCTTCCCTACCCTCACCTACCATTGCATTAAAATCCACCGTAATTATTAAATTTTCATGTCCTTTTACGTATTTTAGTATGTCTTCGATATCTTCGTAGATTGCTTTTGCCTCTTCCTCACTGTAACTAGAGATGGGTATGTATACTTGTATGATTACTGTATTTACCGGTTTATATTCTAATTTAACGATGAGTGCTCTTTTGTTCTTTTGTAAGTAGTTTTCTACACAGTGTCCTATCTTTTTTTGCATAACAATCCCCACATCCAAAGTTCCTTCCTCTGGTTCTGTACGAATTACCCTAAAGTCTCCACTCCAAAAATCTCCCGCCTCAGCCACCGAACTTCGCTGATCCTTACTATGCCTATTGCTAGCTTATCCATTTCAATTTATAAGTTCTCTAGCTTACCTACGTGCTTCATACTTCTGACATTCCATGCTCCAAATCGCAAGATGTACCCTGCTCTTCCTTTAAACATTTCGATCACATCCTCCCGCAGATCCGAATGTGGGACTATTTTAACTCCGGAATCTTTTACCTCAGAGATGCCATCTTCTTAATTACAATTTATGAACCCTGTGTACTTGGGAGGTAATGTGGTGGTTTTCCGTTGCCTTCCACATTGTAGTAGTGTGTCTTAGGATTAATGGTGGAAAATAGCACAGATTGAGGAAAGTCCTCAAAGACGTGACGTGCGCTCGCTACTGAAATTATCAATTCGGAGGTTCGAACGTAAGTCATCTACAACAATGATATATAATTTCTTCTGCACCTACGAGTTCAAAAAACTAAACACCTATGGTCACGTCCAGCAATACACACCTTACTCGCACCACTCTGCCACCAGAACAACTAGTAATAGCAAAACGATGTTGAGAAAGTATTTCCGCCTCAACGAGTAAAGGTCTTTTATTTTACCATTTGTTACTTTTTAACTAAAATTCTTATATTGGTTACTTGAAATACTTTTGTTACAAACTGTTTTGATAGATAACTAATTGTGCTATTTTGTTTTAAGCGAAGGGCATTTTTCTTAAAATAGTATTGAAAAGCATATTCTATTATTTAATGCATTGGTGTACAGACAATAAAACTTTTTATGTTGCTAATATCTAAACAATCTATTATTTGGTATCACAAGCTAACTCTTTTCTTAGTAAATAGTACTCGATTACTTAAATCTACCATTGCACAATTATATAATCATGCGACTTTATAATAGGTTTTTGCTACTGCTACTGTTACATGAGTCAAATATAGTGATCACATAATTTGACTAAACCATTTATAGAAAAATTTATTAAGTAGCTAGTCAAATAACATCTACTATTTTAGGGGAGTTGCTGCGTTCATTCTAATAATAATTATGGTTGCGACAGTGTTGGAATATCGAGAAAATGCTGCTTATAAAGAGAAACACTTAGAAGAATCTGCTAATAACAATAATAATAATTGTAATAACAACATCAGTACCATAAAACATCATATAGACAGTCAGAAGATGCAAAATGAAATTAAGAATGAGAAAGATGGAAAGACTGCAACATCTTCAAAAAGTGGTAAGATTTTCTAGTTTTGTAGTTTAGAATTTCCTGTGCTTTCTTTATTGGCCTAATTTTTGTACGTGTTATAGCAGATACAAATTTAAGAATTAATGTTTTTTTTAATATTTAAACCAAAGCGGTATAAATTTCTACAGGTCTGGTAACTTCTTGACCCAACCCTTTGCTACAGTTTTTACAAAGCGTGCTAATGAAGCAAATAGTGGTCTCACATGTTGTGACACCACTAGCGGAAGTTTTATACTTAGAAGATGTAGTGTCTAAAAAACTGTATGGCTACGGCTAACTTGGCTATTACACCAAGTGGGAGTTAGATGTGGGTCGGGTTGCATCTTTTCAGTTGAATAAAAGAAAATGTAATTTTAAGTTTGGCGCCACTGTATCTAACACTTTCGTGTTTGTTAATTCTTATTCTTTATCAAAATTCTAGGATAAAAATAGTGTAACAAAATATATACATTTCTTGACAACACGAATATTTTAGCATATGCACGTTTAAATTACATATGCTAACGTAAGACTCGCCAATTCCATTTTCAAAAAATTAATAATTTTATCATAACAACATTATAAACTTCATCATCGAACAAAATCACAGATTATCAGCTTTAATTACTCAAACAGGATTTGTAACTAGTTTACACATTGACAAATTCGTTATCTCAACCATGATTTGTCAGATCTGGCATACCATTTACAGTTCATAAAACGAATTAGGTTAATTTTAAATGACTGATTTTTGTACTTTTATACAAAACAAATTCGTTGCAAATCAAAACACAAAAAAATCTTTCAAAATAATTTATTTGGTCCAGTTTTCCTAACTGAGGTTGACAAATAAAAATTGTTACAAAATTTTTTTTAAATAGGAATTGACTTAAGTCATTTTCTTTTAACGAAATGTTTGAAACTAAAGAATTTAAGTTTTAATTATTATTTCTGTTCCACGAAAAGAATCGAATAAACTGAAATGATAGTATTTCTACTTCTAGTTCGGTTAACGAGTGTGTTGACGTTTCAAACTTTTAAGGGAAGTTGTTTAATACATTATAATTTGAATAAGGGCCGCTATGCCTACAGCCATGTCCCTAATGCTCCACCCGCATAGTTGTTAAATACAACAGATTTTTCTAAATTCTGTAACGAATTCACTCACCATTAATAGCGAGTTGTAGATAGTGACCCTGATGGAACACTACTCTGCAGTGGTGCAGGATTTTTAACTAGGCTAAACAATAAATTTTATTGACATCAGAGGCCCATTATCGTGTAACACAATAAACTACCCTCAGACCAACGTCTCTGAAAAAACGGTAAGAGCGTATTTAGGTTTTGCGCTAAAAGAAAACAGTTTAAAAAACTATCTTACTTCTTAAACTAATTTCACCATCAAGCTTCTTAGAGGATGGAATTGGAGTGACAAAATTATCAAGGCAGTTCATAACAACGATTCGTTCAGGAAAACCCTATCTACACTGAACCATGCAAAAGAAGACATGTTTAACAAGACTAGAACGGACCACAAGCCGTGTTTATTAAACAACTTGGAGATAACGGATTGTTTATTGTTTCCCATCAAGATTTAAAATTTTACTGTCAATATTAAAACTTACATAATTTATAAATAGGTAATTCTTCTTTTATAAAAAAATCGTTACACCTTTTGTCAAAAATCACGTTCATGAGCATTTCCCTCTTAAGGCGTATTTCACCTACACATACAGAATTCACCAGTCCTATTTGCGTACAATGCCGTCTAACCATGCTTGCATAAACCGCTCTCTGTATACATGGACCAGCCGCAACAATTCCTTTCGTACAGTCACGATGCCGTTTAACGAGAGTCACACGCCACGTTTTCTGATAGCGCTTTACGCCCACGCATATCAACGGCTCATGTCGCTTGAGCGCACATCTAACGCCATCTAACCACGCTCGCGTAAAGGTCTCTCTGACGGTATCTTGACAATGCTGTAAAGCAACAGGTCGCATTTATAGCACACCAATGCAGCCTGCTCCATTTGGTCCTCACGGCTCATGCTTCGAAAAGAATAATATATATCATAACGACTCTCAGCTCGAACACATTGATGCTGCTGGTTGCATATCATAATTCGTGTTCCAAATAACGACATGCGTCTATATGTAGTTGCCCAGAAGCACTTCAACTGGACCACGGATACCGCCCCCTACTTTTGCTAGTGTCGTGTTGATCAACTACACTCTATAATCAACGCGATGGGTACCATTATTTAAACACGAACTTTAGTTTTAGTTTATAAATTATATTTAACGATTAATTAATTTTGAAGTCAGATTTATATGACTCACGTAATTATTCGCATCTAAACCCAATGTGGTATCTCCAGGTGAACATTGAGGACTTGGCCGTAAGTGTAGTGGTCCTTTCTCAAATTATACGGATGCATCTATTTGTAATATGAAAGTACACCTCATATTAATTAAGTGAATAGATATTTTTAGGTATTCGTTCATCAAAGAAAATTATTAAGAAGTAGAACTCGGTTACTTTCAGGAAACTAAAACTTAAAAATGTGCATTTATATTGAAAAATCATGGAAATATTAATACTACGATGAAGTATTAATTCTTAATATAACAGCAAGATGAGCAAATTATCATGTAGGCCACAGCTAATTCCTCGTGTAAAACCAACATTTGGCAATAATAACGGCGATATCAAAATAAATTGTTATTTACCTAGAGAAACATTCGGTGTAATTACATATTTAGGGATGTTGAATTGCTGGATTCTACATATCGCAAATAGCGTCAAACTAACGGTAATCAAAACGTTCGACACCTGGGACCCATTGTTATGAATAGCAAGCTTTCTAATTGGTCTTAGCGTACGTTTAATGAAATTCCTTCAATAAATGGTTTGATAATCTGAATTAAAGGCTATATGTAAGAATAAATTTATTTTGAAAAGGATTGTTATATTTTCACCAATATTAAAAACGTAACTAAATCAGTATGTTTTAAATTAATTAGGCAATGGGGCGTTTCAGGCTCTAAATATTACTCCAAATATTACTCCAAATATTACTCTAATTATTACTCTCAATGTTAATTCAAATAGTACTCACAGAGCGAATACGAACTACTTGTAGTATTTCCGCGAATATTCATCCAAATGTTAGACTTGAAATATTAGACTTCAAGTATTCGGTTGCTAATATTAGTTCAAATTTTTAAATCTTCACTTCGCAGAATTTTTTGGCTTTGAGCTATTAGGTTTGTGGTGCTGAAATTGGGTTCCCTGCCAACTAGTTTCTGATTTGGACCTGGTTTGAGTTTTGAGAATTTCACTCGAGTATCAATCTTTAAGACAGGAGTTTTTGGTTTAAAGCTTGGGAGCTTGGAAGGTTGTGTATCTGGAGTTGATTCAGGGCTCCCGAATTTAAGAAAAGATTATTCGTAATTGAACGACAAACATACAATTGGCAACTGATCTCCATACTGGTTATTTACCGGTTTTTATAGTATCAAGGTTCTTGCGTCATTAACGTCTAGACAAATCTATAGACTTTCGGTTGAAGTTATTCATAAACTTATATAATTTCGTCAAAAATATTGTTAGTTGGTACATCACGTTATCTAAATTGGCTAACAGTTTTGATTTATTAGATCGTAAAATCTCACTATCGTTTTTTAATTGGTGTATTTTAAAGAAGAATGTAAAATACTTATCAATGAGCTTGTTATCGCGGATTGTCTTATCTAATTTATGGGTCATAAAACCACTTACCGTCTTGTTAATTGGAGTGTTCATTCATGTTATACGTTTTAATTACCTGTCACGGTTATGTTTATCTTGATTTACTAATATTTAGCTACTGAATGAACTTTAGACATTCGAAAAATCTAGAACAATGGAGTCGTTTCGATTGGAAATGAGATATTGGAGTGACACAAATCCTCACATCTATCATGAAAAACATACTCAATTTCCAGAAAAAGTAAATATTTTGGGAAACCATATAGTTCGGTCTATTTTTGTTAATATTACCTTCACTAGTGAAGTGTATCTAGAGATGTTACAAAACGCAATTGAACCGTTAATTCTTAAAATTCTAGAAGATAATCCAGGTGAATTCGGCAAGTTAGAAATAACGTTCCAACAAAATAATGCTCCTGCACACTATTATGGTGCAGTAAGGCATTATCTGGATGAGGAACATTGTGGTAGATGAATTGAACAACGAGGTCCGATAGAATGGGTGGCTCGATCGCCGGTTCTGACACCATTAAATTCTGTTCTTTGGGGGTACTTGAAATCTAAGGTTTGCGTTACAGTACCTAACAGTATTGATATTTTAAAACACCGAATGATTGAAGAATATAGGACAATTTCAGCTGACACATTTGAACGAATACAACAAGAGTTTAGCAATAGGATGCATTACTGTCGGGAATTAGATGGAGCACAATTTGAACACTTACTATACTCTGTTAATGCTCATTCTGAAGCTACATCATGTGTAGTAACTTAAAGTATGCAAATTAAGGTAAAGAATATCACTTGATTTCTGTATCATTTTATTAAGTATAAATAGCTTAAAGTTGGTAGTTTCATGAGGTGTAGTGGCGTATATGTCATCGTTTTACTAAGCTCTTTTTGCTTTGTCACTTGCATTTGTCATTTGATATTCGCCGCTTTCTTTTATTATTACTCGCTTAAATTTAATTACTTTTTTGTAAAAAAAATTCTAAATCAGGTACGTATTGATTTACTAAATGTCGTCTCTCCCTTTGACTTCTAATAAATCTAAGATATATTATCCACAGAATTCATTAATGAAGTATAATCATGGAAAATAAACTTATAGTGGCAATCTAGAGTTTTTAAATTTTGTGACTTCACCGTAAATTTAATGTGAACAACTTATATAAGAATTGGTTCTTGAATCTTTATTAATTAAATGTCAATTCATAATTTTAGTGTTTATTTAATTTATCCATTAAAATCAGCATAAAACCGATCAAAATTAGTATGACTGAATAGGTATTTTTAATACTTTTCAACAAGATGTAACTTGTCATAAAGTCGTAATTAAAATTATTGGTCACAATGGCCCTATGGCGTCATCTATGACTGCTACGTCAACTGTTACGACTAGTTAAAAAGCCTACATCCATTTATTTTCACCTTCCAAATTTCATTACTATAACTGTTCCAAACATACTAATGGAGAAGGAGGGAGGGGGCCTAACACATGGTATATTGGAAAAGTGCTGGTGGTGAAAATCTAACTTATGTTACCAGTCTAATGATTTTCTAATTGCTTTCTAATGTGTTAATAACAAAAATTAGTTTGCACATTTAAGGCTCGTCTTTGCTTGTCTGGTTGCCCTAGAAAAATTTGAATTTCTCAATAGAACAATGACCTGTGCCAGTAGACTACTTTCTATTTTTTTAGAATTTTAATATTTTGCTGTTTACAAAATGTTAGTGTACGTTGCTTAGCATTAAAAAGAGATGCCAATAAAGAATGTATACTAATAAAACAAACGTTTTAATTTGTTATTATTATAAATGCAATTGAAACTTTAACATTTCAGAACTCGGCAAGAAAATGTTACTTTCATTCTCCTTCTTAAGAAATGGTAGCAAGATAATAAACATCGATCCATTACCAAACGATTCAATCAAATGTCTGCATGGGCTCAGATTCTTTTCAATTTGCTGGATAATTCTCGTACACACGTACCTTGAAGTATTTGCTGTTTCTGCTAACAAGTCGATGCGAGTGGTAACTGAAAGAATATTTCTCTACAGAACTATTGCAAATGGTGTATTTTCAGTTGATACTTTCTTTTTTATAAGGTAATCTATCCACTACGTACAAATAAAGTAGGTATTTCATTAATTTTTAGTGGTCTACTTGTTACAATTGGATATTTAAAACGTGATGCAAAAAAGGATGTGAACAACCCCACTAATGTAAAGTGTAGCAAAACAGACGATGCCAAAAGAAGTATCACCAAGTTTTGGCGGATGTTATTTTATAGATATATACGGTTAACACCAGCTTATTTGTTTGTTTTGGGTGTAAATGAGTTAGTTATGCGATATTACCATAATAGTTCGGTGTTT
Organism: Platerodrilus igneus; assembly: GCA_036346225.1. Lineage (NCBI taxonomy): Eukaryota > Metazoa > Arthropoda > Insecta > Coleoptera > Lycidae > Platerodrilus > Platerodrilus igneus. Next base: position 1,833,044 of record JARFIW010000791.1, read on the forward strand.
AGTCCAGCAATTATTGATAATATAACCTGTAAACAATACTGGTGGAGAAATGCACTTTATATCAATAATTTTTTCTCTCAGTGGGAGTTTTGTATGTTATGGACATGGTATATGGCTAACGACATGCAATTTTTCATTATGGCAATAATCCTCCTAGCAGCTGCTGTCAGGTGGTTTAATTTACATATATCTTTAAATTTGGCCTACTCATTTGTAATGAGTAGTTCAAAGCATTTTCAAGCGTTGAGAAGGTGTTGCCTTACAATTGATAATTTTTAACTGTCCTCATTATCCAATAATTGTTCAATTTTTCATTTCCTACTGTTACTACATATATATATATATATATATATTAAAATGTTTTTAATGGGTTTGAGGTCAGCTGGTAATATATATATATATATATATATATATATATATATATATCAAGCAAGAGCATGACACAGCGAGTAATATTGGGCGAGCTTAACAATATCGAAAAGAACCACAAGTCAACCTAAATTAAATCAAAGCATTCCCACATATAGATACATATACCCACTACTAAAAGTGCCAAATAAAATATAATTAGTATGCGCGCTGATGCAGTTAATCAATAATATTTATTAAAACATATAACAAGTAATTAACTCCATCAACATAACAATTAATGGAAGTGATTGCTTACCTTTTCTTAAACTAAATAACTTACCAACCCTTGGTGAAACCTGACAGGAGCAGTAGTGATGCAGAATCAGTTAGGTGCACCATAATGTAGATAAAGTTGTAGTATTGATGAAATGTTGAGATAATGTGTATTCCACTTTCTCGGTAAATGAGAACATAAAAGGAGCTGCAACAGCAGATGTGAAAGTAACAGCGACAAGAGCTGCAAATAGATAAACAAAGGGATCTGCAAAAAGATCCACTAAAAGATCTGCAAACGTAGGAGCTTTAAAAGGATGCCCAGTGCTGTCGGTAAAAACTATCATAAATAATTAGATTTGATATTGATATTTTATTATACTAACCTGATTTCAAATTTTACTTTATACTAAGATAGTAAATAAAATTACCTTAATATCCGCTGCACTTAAGATTTCAAATACCAGCCCACAAATTTGGATATGGGCGATGGCGACACCAGAGTAATCACATCCCCAGGTAATGACCTAGATTCCAGAATCCAAATATGCAGACCCACCTTGCCACTTCAGCATATCCAACATAGAATCGGCAATTAAATAATCAAACGGAAAAGCCACAATCAATGACCTTAAAGCTCCACTAGATCTACACCACTCTGGATTATTCGACAGATGATACCATACTCTCCATTCAAGATGACTGCCAGTATAGTGCAACATACATGTAAATAGCTCCATAAGTTTTGACCGTAAGTGCAGTAAAACTAATTAACCCTTTAACTGCTACGTCCCTAAATATACGTTTTCAAAACGCATACTTAAAGTGCTACTTCCGTAAATATGTTTTATAATTTCAAAATTCTGTGCGTCGTCAGCAAATATACGTACGAGAAGCTCGCCTACTCTATTTTATAGTTGCAGATATGCACTTCGTAAATCACGAGTATTTGCGGTTTTATTAGATTTAGTCGTGTTCAGATTTTCAATCGTGTCGCAGGTGCCTTCGTTGCTAAATAGTGCACAGGTTTAAATTCTTGTAATGGCAGGATATGACGGTTTGTCTAATAAGGAAGCTAAGCAGTTACTAGAACTAATGACAAATGCAGACTCAGGGAATTCGGATCTAGAAGATATAGAAAACAGTTGCTATTCTAGTGATGAAGACGAAGAGCTATTTGTTGATCATTCACGTAGAACTGCATCTAAACCAGTAAATGAGTCAGCGTATAATTTCAAATGGACGATGGATGCACAATTTGAACCTTCAATTTATTCGTTTGATTACTCAACTTCGGGTTGTCATGCAGACAATGTTGCAATTCATGCAAATTCATCAACTCTTGAGTATTTTGAAATATATTTTTCCAATAACTAGCGGGAAAAATAGCTGCTGAATCAAATAGATATTTTAGATTTGTTACGAAAAATTGTAATCAGAAATTGCATTTGCAACTCCATAAACGGGTTTTATTGGGATGACAATGCTTGTTTCACGAAAAAAGAAACTCAAGTTGAATGAGTGTTGGTCAAATGATTCCTTGATAAATATGCCCATTTTTCAAAAGGCAATATCTAGGGATAGATATTTACTACATCTGCGTTTGTTGCATTTTTGTAATAATGATGAACCTGAGCCAGACAATAGGTTGTATAAATTGGATATGGTTCTTGAAGAATTCAAATCCAGTTTTTGTCAACACTATATGCCATTTGAGAATTGATGTATTGATGAATCCCTGATTTTATATAAGGTTAGGCTTTCATTCAAGCACTATATCCGTACAAATAGACATAGATTTGGGATAAAGTTATTTATTCTTGCAGATGTCGAAACAGACTATGTGTTAGATTTCGTTATTTATACGGGTTCCAATACACAAATTATAGACGCAGATCCTAACTTAGGAATTTCTGGTGCTATAGTGGTTACTCTAATGAAACAATATTTAGGAAAAGAACATAAGCTATACACGGACAAATGGTATACAAGTCCAATTTTAGCTGAATATTTGTATGCACATAAAACTAATCTTTGCAGCATGGTTAGAAAAATCGCAGAGAAATGCCAAAACTGGAAGACCCTAGGAAAAAAGGTGAAAGCACATCAGCACATACGAGAAAACTAATGGTTATAAGTTGGAAAGATAGAAGAGTTATGAACATGCTTTCAACTATGCATACGAATAATATACTGTCTACTGGAAAAGTTATGCGTGATGGTCAACCTGTTCTAAAGCCAGCCTGTATTATAGATTACAATCAAAATATGGGGTCTGTGGTCAAAATCATATGCTACTTAGTTCTACAGAATGTATTAGAAAATCTCTGAAATGGTATAAGAAGCTATTTTTCCACTTAGTTGATTTATCAGTAGTAAACGCGCATGCAATGTTTAGAGTTCAAACAGGGCAAAATATTGCATTAGGTTCTTTCCAATTGGAACTTACTAGACAGCTAATTACAAAATATCATAAGCAAAAAAGGCAAACAAAGACTGGTCACTCTTCTTCTAGAGACATTTCCACCCGTTTATTAGAACGTCATTTTCCTCAACTTGTACCCTCAGTGCCTGGAGGAAAAGAGAATGCACAGCATATATGTTACCATTGTAAGCATACTGAAGTTTACAAAAAAGAAAGGACAGTAGATTTTTTGTCCCGACTGTGGCGTCGGACTTTGCGTAGTACCCTGTTTTGAACTATTTCACACATTGAAAAAGTTTTAAAATATTTAGCACAACTGATTTTTATATACATAATAAAAAGTGTAGTATTTATTTGCATTTTTCAATATCTAAGTTTGACAGGTATGCTATATCCGATGTTTCTAGGTTTTCTTAATTCAGCACACAAGTGTTGCAGTTTCATTCTTAATTCAGCAGCGAAAGGGTTAATAACTATTATATTTGTAAAAAGTGCTATGGTGTATTTCACAAAAGTTGTTTTTCCAGAATGAAAAGAAAAACTTTTCTACAAAATAATATAATAATATGTAGTGAGTGCAATTATAATTCTTTAAACCTGACTAATGATAAACTAGAATGTAGTTGTAATAAATAATCAGCAGATGTACTCAAATCCATTGAACATCTGGAACTTAAACTTATTAATGTTAACAAAGACAACACATTCAAAGATATGTTTATTATCAAGTTAAAACAGCAACATAAAAAATGTGTATAAGAAGCATTGGTTCAAGAACAAGAAGCAGTAACAATACAGCAGTAATTAGACATCAAAATTGTAGACTTACAAAAAAGTATTAAACCTGCAAAAATTAATACAAACTGTCTGTATGAGAACCACTAAAACTGTTGAAACTCAAACTGACTTATCTAAAAACAAAGATCTACCTAATGAGAAGCTAGGTGACAAAACATTCTCTGATGAACGGTACAGTATTTTATATACAGCACTGCCTATTTGTACATACAGTGATGAACATAAAATCACAGGTGACTTAACTCCACAAAATAATGCCTTTTCTGGAAATAATTTTGTTAGTGGCAAATTTGCTGATACACATAATGATAAATCAGACTGTAGTATGTGCCTGGAAAACTGTATCTCTGTGGTAAATGCTTCTGATATTGATAAGCCAAGTACTGAAGTGCTAACTATAAATCTTAATCGTGATTCTGATGTAAACGTAACTGCTATTGAAAACTCCATACCAAAGAGCAAACTAAAAAGCAGAATAAATTACTAATACTGGGAGACAGTCATGCAAGAAGTATTGCATCATACTTCTATAACATAAAAAGTAACGATTATAAACTAAAAGCATTGTTAAACCTAATGCAAAAATGCAAGATGTGTGTGCTGATCTCACTAGTATAATAAAAAATTATGGGAAGGATAATTACGTATTCTTAATAGCAGGTACGGACAATTTAGAGAATGGTAAACTCAATTAAGTCCTCTGCATGTCCAAAAGTATAATTCGAAAATGTAAATCTACCAATTTAATTATCTCTAAGATACCAAAGCGTTTCGATTCTGCAAAATTTTATAATCAAACAAAAGAATTAAAATGTTAGTTAGAAACTTACCACCAATGGTGTGTATATTTTTGATATAAATAGCTTTACATATAGAAAACATTATAGTAAATATGGACTACACTTAAATTACTTTGAATAGCTGTTACAGGATGAAAAGTGGGAAACAATATTTGATACAAAAAATATGAATGTAACGTATGCAGGCTTTATTAATATTCTTCTAATTGAACATATTGCCACAGCTTTTCCCTTGCAAAGGAAACTCAGTAAAACAACAAAAAATGAATAATCCATGGAATGAAGACCTCAGCTAAAAGTTTAAAAAAATCTGTATTTAGTTACATTAAATAATTCTCCTGAAATAGTATCATACTACAAGGCCTATAAGAAAATCTATAAAAAGGTGATAGCTACTGCAAAGAAACTTTACCACAATGAATTAATTATTAGTTCGTCAAATATAGTCAAAACAGCATGTGGTATAATAAATGGTCATAAAGTGGTTAAACCCATAATTAATTTGAACGTTAACGACAAATTAAGTGATGATTCCAAAATCAGATTACTTTCATAACTTTTTTATTAATTCTTACAATAAAATTCAGAATAATAAAAGAACACCAGCAAGTTGTATCTCTCCCAATTATCAATGTAATAAAAAAATTTTACACCAGTTAGTGAAGAAGATGTTGGTCTCAGTAGTAACTTTGTAAAAAATATTTAAAGTTTTTAATTACACCATTTACACATATCATAAATGCTTCTTTTAGCCAGGGTGTTTTTCCTTACTTATTAAAGATTGCCAAAGTATACCCATTTATAAATGTAAAGGATGTGCGACTGATGTCAAAAATTATCGCCCTATTTCCATATTAAGTGTTTTCTAAAAAAAAATAGAAAAGGAAGTAGCACAAAAACTTACAAGTTTCTTTATTAAATATAACCCTTTTAACTCTAAGCAATTTGAATTTCGATTAAACAGCTATAGTAAAGTTTTTAGACATGTATGAAAGTATTGATTCTGCTAAGAAGTGTGTGGCAATCTTCTTAAATCTGTGCAAAGCATTCGATTTAGTTGATCATTCAGTACTTCTTTCAATTATGTATAGTTATGGTGTTAGGGGTATTAAATATTTAAACTTATTCCTAATGAGTAGGCTTTGAGCATGCAACACCTATCATTTTTATTAATTAATATTTTTTATTATAGAAGCGAGAAGTGTTTCAAATTTGCATCAGCAACAATTATTATATTTTTAATTAGCTCATGGATTACAACTTTCACAATCGCAATCAAGTACAATTATATTGCTCGTGTAGAGGAACCATTTGCACTTTTTGATCAGTTGTACGACAAACCATGGGTCCATGTAGGTCCTTATTTGATAGGCATGTGCACAGGATATCTATTGCTACGTACAAACTTTAAAATGGAGCTACCTAAATATATCATAGCACCGTGCTGGATTTTATCAATAGCTTGCTTAACAAGTTTAGTTTATGGCATGGGAAAAGATGGCTTAGTCATTCCTGCATCGGCAGTTTATGTAAGAGATTATTGCACTTTATTGGTTTAAAAAGATATATGTTTCAGGTATCATTAGGGCACACCGCATGGGCTGTAAGTGTAGCATGGATCACCATTGCCTGCTGCACAGGATATGGTGGCATTGTTAATGACATTTTATGCTTTAGAGGATTTTTGCCATTTAGTAGACTAGCGTATTGTGCATACTTAATACATCCTGTTCTAATGTGTATAACCAGTTTTCAATTGGATGGACCTATTACTTTAACGAATGGAATAATGGTAAAATATAAATAATTAAATACATACATATAGTTATGTAAATTAAAAACATTCTTAAAATTTGAAGTAAATCAAAAATATCTCAGAAAAGTAATGGATTTAGTTATAGCAAATGCTTAACAAAAATGAAAGAACACTTAATGAACCATCCATTGTAGCAATAAAATTGGTAGGGTACCATTTACAAAAAGTTTTAAAAATTACATTTTGCGAAACCTGACACGCCTTGTATAATGTGAAGAAATTTCAAAAGAGTGATAATTACAAATATACTATGGTATATAGTAAAAATTTTCTGCATCTTGAAAATTAACATAAGTTGTGTATTAGTGCAGTGGCAATGTATCTAATCTAAGTCATTTTTTCTAAAAACAGTTGAATATCTCAAAAACTAAAAGGGATAGACAGATAAAATTTGGTATCAAATTAAAACTCTTTTTATGGGCTTTTCAAAAATGTAATAATATATAGGGTGTTCCATTTAAAAAAATATAAGTTTAATATTTTTAAAATGTGCACTTTAAACATGCCTAATATGCCTCCAAATTTGGTTTATGTAGCTTTTATAATAACGGAGTTATTGACCGTTGCCACATTAAAAACTCACCCTGTATGTAAAATAAACAAATGGCCGATTACCTACATTAAAATTTTGTCTAGCAATTCCAGATATGATATCATATATGGGACTTGTTAAAGTTGCCGATAGTTAGTTGCCTACATTCGAATATGGGGCGCATGAATTACATTTTGCATATATTAATACACCATGATTTGTGTATAATTTCAAGATCTTTGTTGGTTATATTGTCGGAGGCTTTCACGGCTAGAGTAATTATAAATATTTACGGTTCCAGGTTGGGACCATGTCATTTTATAAACTAAGGTCAACACTGTAATCCCGGCACATGATCTTTGGCAATCCTTCCATATATACACAGAGTAACAGACAAATTGACAAAATTATACGTAAACACAACATCAAAACAATCTACAAGCCCACTAATAAAATTTTACAAATATTTCCAACCCCCAAACAGTCTTACAGCCCCAGGCGTATATAGTATACCTTGCAGCTGCGGTTTAGTATACATACGAGAAACAGGACGGTCAGTACAGACTAGACTGAACGACCATAGGCGATGCTTAAGAACAAGCCAGTACAATCACTTAGCGGTGACCAAACACCAACATGAAGCAGACTATACCACTAACTTTGACAAGACGAAACTAATTGCCAGAATTCCATCTTTCTACAATTGAAAAATCAAAGAATCCGTAGAAATCACTAAAAATTCTAACAATCTAAATAAAGACGATGGCTACTACCTTTCTCCCATTTGGAAAACGAGCCCATGTTCACAAAAGCAGAACCAAAATGTTCACTGATCCTCTACAACACCTCTCTATTCATGATTACTCATGCATCAAGTTCTCGCCCTATATAAAGTACCACTGTCGCTACTTTCACCAGTTACTTTGCCACAAGACACCTTTGGGTTAAATGGGCTGGTGAGTCGCTAGTTCAGAAATAACTTTACATACTCTTTACACTTTAACTTGTCTACTTTATATTATCATTCTTATCTTTATTATTTTTGCTATTATTTATTTTCTTTTCTTGTCCTGATGAAGTCTCTTACAAACGTGGGCGAAAGTCGACCTAGTTTATAAAATGACACGGTCCCAATCTAGAACCATAAATATTTATAATCTTTGTTGATTGTTATGCAGAGAGAAATGGTCCAATCTGAGGAGCTGCAATAATAGCAAACCTATCATTGGAATTTTCTCTTTACAAAATAACAAACAATTTATATTAACTTTTGTCCACTATGCTCGAATTATTTTCCTAATGCCAGACAAAATTATTCATTATCATGTATATATATATATATATATATATATATATATATATATATATATATATACATATTATTGTGATTAAACTTGGATCGGCTCGCTAATTCGTGCCCCACACTTTGGGCGTCATTATTATTGTGCGTATTCCGGATGATTTCGAGCCATTCCGTTGGGAGCCATTATTTCTGTGATTAAATCTGAAAGGAAGCCCTCAAAATCGTACCCCACTGTTTCTACAAACCTGGCTGGACTCCAAACCAACTCCACCAAATTGCTTCAAACTGCTTTCCCAATTTGCTCTTCCTCAGCTAGTTCTGTGCACTACCTCCTATGATGTACTTACCCCAACTATACATTCTTTCAACACCTTTATATTACACACAACAAAATACAAAATTAATAAATTCCTTGGACAAACATACACCCTTTTATTCGTATGACATAAATGATTATTCAGACAATCTCCATATTTACACTTTTATATTTACAATAAAACATTTCACCCTTTTCTTCAATCTAAATTGTTTGTGAGTTATTACACTTCAATATTTTTACTTCAAAGTAGATGGGCCTATCGTGAAACCTTAAATTTACCTTTTCTTGGTCTATGGTGAGCTCAGTATAAACTTTTTTCCCTGATATGCATAAAATATTGCATGGTCAAATTACTCTAAAGACCCGTTTACTCTTTACATCAAAATTTTTATTCCTGTTTTTACCTACTGAAATAATAATACAAAATTGTCTTTTATATACGGTAATCAAATAAATTTTTAGTTCATAAAATTTTCACCGCATAATTCTAATCACACCTAGTTTTATAACACGATGCCAGCACCACAGTTCAACAATAAAACAAAATTAGTTACCTGGTGTGTTCTTCGGATGCACCACCTCCTTAGATGACCTCCACCAAACTCACGTACTTGGATTTCCCCCAATTTCTCACTCCTAAATGGACAGCAACTCCATCTCAACTCGTTCATCCAGTTCCCCAGTTATTAGTGGACGCTTTCCATACTACAATCCATCCAAATCTAAATTTTGCCTCTGTCTCAATTTAACGTGCCACCAGCACTCTTGTTCAAGAAATACTAGCTTCGCTTACCTCAGTAGCATCCTGTTTTACTCGTACAATTATTTATAATAATTTATTTACAGCTCGTTTATCTTGTTAGCACCAACTCCTGCATTTATAAAACTTGTAAAAATATACAGCAGACTGCACTATGTCGCGGCTTTTAATTTTAAATTAGGATGTCTTCTCGATGCTACTTAGTGTATTCGAAGCGAATCAGAAAAATAAGAGAGCTCCTCCACCCCTGGCAAAAGCTTTTATAATCTTCAAACCCCTTCTCTAGTCACGTATATCCACAGTTTTCGCTGAACTATTGCACTCGCCACAAAACAATTCTCCAAATTCCTCCACTCAAAACACAACAAACTTTTAAAACTGAGAATTTCACTCGTTCCACCACGGCTTTACCACGAAAAACTATCTACCAGTTGCAACCGTCGACGCGTACCCAGAAAATCATTCCTCTTCATATCTCTAACAACCTACAAAACACGCCCATTGCAATCATGCATTCATAACCACTATTTTCTGTCTCACTCATGTTTCCCTACTTTCATCGAGCCCCACTATTGACCTGCTGTCTACGGTTACCGTTCCCTCGCTAAATGTGTGCCTTGCAAATTGATATCATCGACAAACATCTTGCATCTTTGTTTCACCCATTTGTTTTTTAATATATACTCGTCTGTCACGCACTTAAAACTGCCTGTCCTTCTACCAGCTGATGTATTCTCTGTCCCCCCTAGTTGCCTTCTAACGATTTTCTGTTCCTTAAAATTATTGATTTTTGCTTCAAAAATAACATACTGTTCGTTAACCTGGCTTTTCCGTCGTACAATACCTTGAAATGTTATCGCATCCTTCTCTAGCTTTCAAAGAAATATTTATTTACTTGAAGCTTTTATTCCCTGAACTACTAGACCGTTTGGTTATGTTATTCTGTAGTCTTCTACAAATTAAATTAACATACTTTTTAGTTTACGATGCTAAACAAATATCCGTTGCATCAATTATTGATTTTAATATACCGTGAAGCTTTAATATTACACATGTTTGCCTGCAATAGTCAACCTTGTCTTGCGTTACTGTATACAAATTATTGATTTTTACCTTGAAGTTACATAAAAATGTCATTTAACACTAAAAATTTCTGTATGTACTCGTCTGCCTTGTCTTATACTAAAGTATGCAAATTAGTGATTTGAAGTGTAATAAATAAATTATTATTTTTCAATCTACAGGGTCGTTATAAAAAATACCTTCTTGGTCTATTTACACACGTTGACCTTTAACCTACACAGTAATATATATATATATATATATATATATATATATATATATATATACTGTGTCCAAGATAAGGAGGGCCACTATGGGGATCTTGAAAACCGTATGATATACAGATTTGGTTAAATGGGAGAAAAGTTGTGTAATCAAAGGCCTAAAAAATGGAGTTTAGAAATACCCAAAACAGTTTTTGAATTTTGAGATATTTCAAAAAAATTGGATTTTCTTATTTTACATATTATTTTGTTCTGGCATTAATATGGCACCTAGACCAAAACCGAAAGCACTTCTCCACAGCAACTTTTAAAGTCCCTTAACATGGCATTTTCAGTTTTTTCACCTGACGTTTCGTCTTCAATTGTTTTTTTAAATACCGTCCTGGTAATCTGGTATCAGATTCTGAAAGCCCTTTTTATGCCGAATTTAACGATGTATTACACTTTATGGTTTAATTGCGTTTTCGTTTTTTTTTTCGGACTTAATCAAGAAAATTCCTATTACGGACCTGTAGTGCATAGTTTTTAATTTTAAAGAATGAACAATTAGCTATATCAATTAATAGTTTAGTCATTTAGGTGTTTAGTAATAGTCTACTGGCTGAGCTTATGCACTAATTTAATAGAATAAACAACAAACAAATAAAATTAGATTAACAGAAGGCCAAAAAATTAAACGCTTGCTTTGGAAAACAAATGAATGTGATAGTGGCGTATTTGGATCGACAGTAACGTTAGTTTTTGGTGCTTAATTTATTGTGAAGTTGTAGCAATTTTATTTTCTACCTAATATATATATCTGTATAATCAATCCTTTTATTAAATATTAAATAATATAATACATTATAATGTTATCCAATCCACTTGATTTAATAACATCTATTGTCCAATAAAGAACTAGTATTTAGTTCATGTTAAAAGTTAAATTCTACGGTGACAATATAAAAGCTTTTGTGTAGTATCCTTCTTAAAGCCCCCTCTACTCAATAACTGCAAGGTAAATTGTTACTGGGTAGCAACAAGCTCGGCTGGTACTTCTAACACAGCTGGGGTTCAAGCAGGTCGAAAGTTGTTCTTAGGAGCGATGTCCGTCATTGATTTTTGCTGTTGGAAGCGTGCACGATGGAAGATTGCACGTGTATGCTATCTTCATAAATTGTTTTGGATGGTCCATTTTTGTGTTGAAACCAGTCGTGAAGAACGATGAAGTTTTTGTTAAAAAGACCATTAGGAACATGTAACTTTGGGAATAATTTATTTTAAAATATATTGCAACGTAAATTATAAATAAGCAACCTTTCTGAATAGTATTCATGCGAAAATTAAATGAAAACAATTCTATCCTTGTATAATATGGAATCACATATATAAATTTATTCAAGTTAATTACAAACAACATTAGTTTTCTCGTGGTGAGAATTACTCCTGGAACATCTGTAAATTGAAACGCAGATAACGAAGGCTAAGTGACGTGTTTTTCAGAATGCAGCACACTTATTTGTTTAAAATGGAAGTTTCCGTAGTTAATGGTGACGTAAGCCCGAAGCAGGTATTTTGGTATTTAGGTGCAATTTGGAGTTCTGGTATGTACAAAAAATTATATTCGTATGTTGTTTGAACTGTCGACGTAGAAACGAGATAAATTTTACTTTATCGACTTGTGTTAACTTTGAACAGGTCAAGGACAGACCTCAATTATATTTTTCGTAGTTATACGATATGAAACTGTAATTTGTTCCTACAAATTCTTTTATTAACTCAATGAAACATCAGAAGATGTCACTACTAATTAGATAAAGTAAATTCTTAAAACTTTGAACCTTTAGAAATTAATTTCTACATTTGATATTTTATGAACAATTATCTGTAATTATTTACTGTGAAATTAAGGTAAATTTACCATAATTAACTCTTTCTATAAATAAGCAATTTTATGCTTTGTCAATTTGTTATATAAACCTCATTAAATAGTAATTGGTACGGATATATTCAGTACCATTGTAATTAACTCTTCCTAATTTAAATTAACTTATAAAGGAAGACATATTTTTTGTAAAAATTACTTTATTGGATACCAAAAGAATAGATTCTTATTTTCGGACTAAAGACTATCTTTTATTTAAGAGGAATGAAAATCGATTCTGATTGTATTTAATTATTTTGAGTTTGAATGCACAAACAGTGCTTTTCTTTGTTTAATTTGTTCACAGGTGCAATGGAGGATCGCTAAGGTCAAGGTCGAGCCATAAGGTAAGATACTTTAAAGATTAGGAGGTCTTTAAAATTATATAGCGGTTATAGAAAAAGGTTTCCGCATTAGCCTTGTACAAGGGACTTGTATTAGGTCTTCTCAGTATAAAAAAATACGGTGGCGCCTTATTTTTATTATTAGTGGTTGCAATTACACCCCGACCCACAGCTCATTCTCTACCCAGAGCATATAGTTCGACTAGCCGCTTTGTCTTTGAGATTTCCTCAACTTAGAGCCACCTTCCATCTTAATTTGCCGTGGGCTCCATTTCTAATTATCGGAATTTCTCGTTAAACTAAATCGGAATTTAAAAGGCTTCAAAGTAATTAGTAATTTGTTTCATTAAATATGTTATCTAACGAAGAAAAGTTTGATATGGTGGCATGCTTCATTTCGTCCAACCGAAATTGTTTTGTTGCAAAGCGTATACATTTACAGAAATATCTCGAAAGGAGACAGCCAAATAAAAAGACTTTTAGCAAATTAGTGGCAAACCTTAAAGCATATGGTAGTTTTAAAAAACCTGTAGTTTCTTGGAAAAAGACCAGCAATGAAGAAGCTGTACATGTTTTGTTAGCCGTCACAGAGGATCCTGAAACATCAGTCCGGCGGATTGAACAAAACGTTGGTATACCAAAATCAACGGCACATTGTATTTTATAAAAACAAAATTTACATCCCTATAAGTACAGAATTTGTCAAGGACTTAGACCAGGTGATTTAGAACGTCATCGTTTATTCTGTAAATGGTACACAAGAAAATGACAGGAACATATGAATTTTCCATATCAAATAATATGGTCTGATGAAAGCATGATTACGAATAACGGTATTTTCAACAGACAAAATGTTCATTATTGGTCTGAAACTAATCCACGTTTAAACAAAACATCAAGGCATCAACACCGTTTCGGTTTTAATATGTGGGCTGGAATATTCGGCACAGCGATTGTAGGACCGTTTATTTACCACCGTAACTTAACATCAGAGCGTTACCTACATTTGCTGCAAAACGATTTAGAGGATGCTCTCGATAACATGCCTCTGGCAACAGTTCGCAACTGTTGGATACAGCAGGATGGTGCACCTGCACATAATTCCAGAGCCGTTCAGGAATACCTTTCAATGAGATTTCCAGCGAAGGTGATTAGCACGCATTCGGAAACATCCTAAACAGTGCATTCACCCAATGTAACCCCGCTTGATTTCTTTGTATGGGGGTTCGTTAAGAATCATGTTTATCAGCAAAATTTTGCTACAGAACAAGACCTAAGGGAATTAGTTCTGGAAGCATTTGCTGATATTACTCCACAAGCGTTGACTAGAGTTTTAGAATCGACAGTTAGAAGGTGCTATTTATGTTTGGAAAATAATGGAAGTTTGTTCAAACATACTCTCTAAATTTAGTTGTTTTGTTCATGTTCGTTAATTTAATTTTATTTGTTCGTTGTTTATTCTATTAAATTAGTGCATAAACTCAGCCAGTAGACTATTGCTAAACACCTAAATGACTAAACTATTAATTGGTATAGCTAATAGTTTATTCTTTAAAATTGAAAACTATGCCCTACAGGTCCATAATAGGAATTTTCTTGATTAACGCCGAAAAAAAACAAAAACGCAATTAAACCATAGTGTAGTGTAATACATATATATATATATATATATATATATATATATATATATATACTGAGTCTTCTTTAATAAGCAATATTTAATAAATATTGAATAAGATATATCGGTAAATAAACTCATGAAAATCATAAAAGTTTGTTCACCTATACAAATCGAGTTAATAGTTGTATAGCCATTAACAAAACAATAGCTTTATTATTTCACACATGGGAGCAGAAAACAATAAAACTATTATGTTGTTAATGGCTATAAAACTATTAGCTCAATTTGTATAGGTGAACAAATCTTTATGATTTTCATGAGAGTTTATTTACTGATACATCTTATTTTTTATTTTGTGCACACGAATTCCTTATTACGGACTGCAAGTAACTTGTCCTTTTATATATATATATATATATATATATATATATATATATATATAAAATATGATCTAACAAATCAAGTAACGAACTGCTTTAAATATATATTACTCATATTTAGACCAGGGTAGAAAATTAAATAATCACATCAAATAATTTTAATCACCGTGTATAAGGAATTTTATTAAATAATACGCGTTATTAAAACCGTGAAGCATAAAAATTTATTAGTTTCAGTAAAAATAAGAGATCTAAATCATGGACAAGACGCTTTACATCAAAAGAAACAGTATTAACAAGCTCTGCTGTAATGTAATTATTCCTAAACAAATGGAAATTACGTGCAAAATTTATATTAATTAACCCTATTTTAAGTAACCGTAGTAAAACAAAGTGTACACATAATAATTAATATTTAACTTGTATTCGCTAAAATGAAAGGATAGAAGTCAATTTTAATTGGAGTTAATTAAACCATTATTAATAATAAGCATAAAAGTTTGAAAATCCAAGATTATAATACCAGAAAATAAAGCTCTGAGCATTAATATTATTTTGAACACCTGCGTAGTTTAAATATCACGTACGGCGAAAATTGTGTAGATAACAAATGGTTTCAAAGAATCTTGAAGAAACCGTGGCTTAATATTCACGAGAAGGTGCGATACGGGGTTATTAAACCCAGATAGTCCACATGGACTAAAATATAATCGATAATAAAGAATATCAATTTGCACCAATACGAACAGGTTAGAAAAGGAAAGAGAAAATGCGTCAAGCAAAGACACATATAGTAAAAGCGTGATTTAAGCAACGTCACGAGGGTCACAATTGGTTGAAAATAGGATGCAAATATCAGAGGTAGAAACAACGATTTCTGTACAAAATTAATTAGCTTTTCTCGGACATGTTTGCGTGCCGTGTGAGAATTTCTGAGATTTAAATGGGGCGAGTGAAAATTCGTAAAACCGACGCGCGAGCGACGGACTGGGAACATGGCATGAGAAATTCTTTAGAATTACCCGTTTTGGGGAACAGACCGACAGACAGGCTTTTTGCTATATATACCGAGGTGAATATAAACAAGCTCTCTTAGACTTTTGACTATTCGATGCGTTAAAAGCTCTTACATCCGCGACTTGATTCAAGATGTTAAACAGTGCATTTTAGTTTGA
Source organism: Platerodrilus igneus (assembly GCA_036346225.1). Taxonomy (NCBI): domain Eukaryota; kingdom Metazoa; phylum Arthropoda; class Insecta; order Coleoptera; family Lycidae; genus Platerodrilus; species Platerodrilus igneus. Next base: position 1,849,130 of record JARFIW010000791.1, read on the forward strand.
TAAAATAATTTAAAGTTTGCTCGTATATTTTAGTGATTCAAAATAGTTTGTTATTTACGTGCTAACATGAATGTACTTCAGTGCACTTAGATACAAGGTAATAAAATTTAGTATCACTGTACCAATTAGCAAAATTTACAACGACAAATGTATACACAAAAGTAGGCAGTTTTGGCGTATATTGGTGAAAGACGCATGAATTTCTTTGCTATTTTTCGGGGGTGTTAATAATTAAATGGTTCAAATACGTGTCTGGATCCACGACACAAGGGTCAGATATACACAGATGAGTTCCGGAAAAGCCCCGAAACAACTTTAAATAAATGGTGATGGAGAAAATTTTAAAAGCGTTGAGAATTAGAAGCCGTAAATATAATCCTGTTGGAATGGTGTGATTAACTAAAGGGACGATGTACATTGAAGCTACGAGTGCAAGTAACCTTCAGGTAAATTATACTATTTTGTTTGAACTTTGAGATGTTGGTGTGTGTTGAATAACTTTCTAATTTGTTTATTTAAAATGGACATTAGTGAAATTGTACTAACCGTAAAATTTTAATTTTAAGATGAAATTTGCTTGTTTAAGTAGAAAGGGTATTTTGTATTGATGTTCTGAATTATGATGAAACTTTGGGTATGTCTTTGAGCTCAATTAGACGAACCTGGTTAATTAACGTAAAGGGTGGTAGATGCTCCTTTATACTCAGACTCGGTCTGCTTATATTGTTATATTAATTAGTAGGCATCCAACAAGGACTTTAATTCTGGATGCACGTTAAAGTGATAATAAAATTAATCTTGAAATTCTTTTAAAACTGAATTTTATGCTGAAATTTAATTTGAAAATTTAATGTATTCTGAATATTGATGTAAATAGAGTTAACGTTGATGTTTGTGGTAGGAATGTGTTGTTTAATTTTATGAATGAGGAGGTTTATAAAATTAGGTGAGCAGCTGAGGCGAAACCAGGATCACAGCAGTTTATGACGCCCAATCGGTGGGACTAGAATTTTTGTTGAAAGGACCCAGTTCCGCATTCAAAGGAGTATATCACAGCAATATATATATATATATATATATATATATATATAGAGTGTATCACGACTAACCGAACGGTTTTTTACGTCGAAACGGTACTAGTTAGAACAAAAATTTCAATGCCATGTTGTGTGAATCAATAGTGGCTACAACTTTAAAATGTTTTTTAATATACAGGGTGTTTCAAGAAACTGTGGCACATCAAAGTTAGGTTTTTTTCTTATGGAACACTCTATATTAAGTTGCAATTTTGAATTCTACGCAACAAATAAGGTCGAGTGTTATTAAGGTTCCCTATGCCTATCTGTTACAGTTTTTGAGATACTTCGATTATTCGACAAATGTGATATTTGTAAAAAATGTGTGTAATCCCAAATAAAATAATATTAAAAAAAATCGTTGTACCCTGAAATAGTTGGATATTTGTTCAATCGGTTATAGTATTTTTTAGTACTCTTGAATGTTGTACAGGGTGCTCAAAATATTAACGTTCTTTCATGAATACATGTAGATGCCATTAACGTTGTTATTTTAAACGGAACACCCTGTATTTTATTTATTAAGCATATTGCCATTTTAATTCTCTATCAAATTACTATAGTGTTCCCTATATCTAAATGTTAAACTTTTCATGTTATTTACAATTTTTACAAATTTAGAGTAATTTTCCCTAAACTCAGTATTTAATCAAGTAAGCGGTGATGGCTTTATGACAAACCGTATAATATCGTATTAATATAATATGTATGTTTAGTATTTTCAATTGAGTTTTTTTCTATATTTTGCAACCAAAACTTTAATAGCTTTATCTGCCAATCCAATCACCACCAACTGTTTTTGGGTTAAATGTTAAAGTATGCAGTGAAAGATAGGTAGTTGAGGTTCTGACCAAGCCAAATAATACTTTGTAAACTATTCATTTTTAAATTATTTTTATGCGATGTAGTGTTGCATATAAAAAAATTAATCTTATTGTCTTAGAAGACCTCCATTGTAAACTGTAGTTTGTCATTAAAGCTGTTAAAGGCATTTAATATATAGTCACATTTGTCTATAGATATGCCAAAAATACAGATATCAATGTACCTATAGGGAAACAAAGATTGAAATATAAACTACTCATTACTTGTTCTCTTACAGTACAATTTGTGCCATAACACTTAATATAAATATAATTACTCTTATCTTGTATAAACAACTTCGTCTGAATTACAATTTTCATATATGAGTATTGTATTTTATTTTATTAATTTATTCAAAAATTGACTATAGAACACAACTAAGCTGAAATGTTCTTCATTAAAATTAAAAATAAAACTCAAAAAATAAAACGACACACGTAATTTATCAAATTCTGTGCCAAAACAATTGTAACGCCGTTTATATCGAAAGTGGCGAACATTTAGAAAAACATCTTAACCACCACAAGTATGACACAATAAACAAAACAACATTTATAAAACATAAGAAAAAGACCGAATACAAGTTCGAATATAATTCAACAAAAATTTTAAAGACGGAAAAAACCAAAAATAAAGGAAAATTACTTGAAATGTTTTATATAGTAATAAATTATACTGCAACAAATAATAACACAAGATACTAAAAGTTTTTGTACGATATATCATAATTTATTATAATAAATTTTACTTTTACTTTACTTTGCATTCATATTAATATAAATGTACAGGCCCCGTTACTAAACATCTAATATCAAACTAACATTAGCCAAATCACTTTTATCTATCTAATACAAATAACTTCATTTAAATTGCAACTGCTACATTTAAGTGTTGTATTTTTGATCGATATTTTGTTCCGTTGTATTATTATTTTATTCTATTGATATAGAGATGTCAATACCTTTACATATGAAGTGATGTTAATAGGCAAGAACCAGAATAGTTTTATGCTGGTTTATCATAAAAATAAGTAAAAATCAACCTTAAATGTATAAATAATCAGAGTATTCTGTATTCTAGATAGCAAACTATTGATAAGGTCAAGAACACATTACCAAAAAGATGTCATGGCATCATATTAGAGAAAGTATGCTGTTTTAATGAATTGTTCACAACCGATCAAAAATCGAGAATATACTTTGCAATATATACATCTATTTACTTCATATTATCATGTAAAAGCTGCTTTTTGCAGGTCGCTTAATGCGAATAACTTTTATTTTCTTTATTTATTTTATATATAAATATCAGGAAAGAGAGAAAGTAATAAATTGGATATTTTTTGTTGCAGGTTGTGATATATTTTGGTAATGTGGTTATATCGTTTGCAACAGCAGTTCTTATATCCGTAGGGTTTGAAGCTCCTTTTATACAGTTGCTGAAATTAATTACATGATTAGTTTAAGTTCAATTTGTTAACCTACTTAAAGGCTGATCATTTAGGTTTAATTTACAATGTATGTAGAAGAGAATACTGAGTAATATAAGTTTATAATTTGTTTTCTGTTGTATAATTCTTTGTATAAATAAAATGTTTTAAACATTTTGATATATTAAAACCACACGTAGATGTGTGAAATATTAAATTGATTTGCTGGAGCAAAATTGTACGTAACAATCATTCACAAGGGATAACATCTGGAATAGTATTCAATATTACAATAGCTACAAGTTACGATTTTTTCAAAAAAATTTGCATTTTGGATCAAGTTCAATTTGGTTTTAGATGACCACAAAATGTTTAATTTTTGTGAAGAAATCGTAACTTGTGGCTATTGTAATATTGGTTATGTTGTAATATTGGTTATGTTGTAATACTGTTACCTGCCAAATTGGCACTTAAACATTTTTTAGTTTAATTTTGATGTGCGGAAGTTTCGCGCCACAAATTCAAAAGTCTTGGAGTATATTTCCGTCACGTCAGAGTGCGTTTGCGCCAGATCGCGCGACGCGAGTGGCGGAGAAAAAGTGGGTTTTTTTCCGGTGCTCTCTGTAACGTGGCCGTTTGCCTTTGAACATCGAGAAGGGCGGTCGTGTCTGGTATCGTATCTTCATTTTTATTATGTAGATTTCATTTTGCTTATCTTTGTTTGACTTTACCTGATAAACCTGTTTCCTTATCGTTCCCGCTACATATAGGAATTAGATACGACCCTGGAGCAGTCCCACGACCCTAGAACGAGCCGGATGTCCATGCTCCGCAACAGCTAACCGGAGCAGTCACCATCTTTAACTATCTTAAAGGGGGCTCCAGCCATTTGGAAGGCGTACCCTCCGTAATTGCCTTGAAGGGGGTCATCAGCAGTCCTGATAGACGTCAGCAGACGCCAACTTTAACTCAACCCCACAGGACGTCGGATTTCTTATGTAAGTACCTATTGTCTTAACCTGTTTGCGAATTAAATAAATATTTTCCGTCAATTGCGTATTTAATTTGTGCATTGTGTGACGTCATTGACAGATGGGCACGCCGAAATCTGTATAAAGATTAGCGTTACCAACTGCCCGTGGTGTCTAGTAAACCGCGCTTGCGGAGTTGTAATTATGAACATATAAATTGTAAGAATACTATGCCATATTGTCTGTCTTGCGAATGATTGTTACATACAATTTCACTCCAGAAAATCAAGTAAACATTTCACAGAAAAGTTCCGTGAAGTGCCTGGCTCAAAAATCTTGTAATTCAAAAACTACCTTTGCCCTTGATAAAAACCAATAAGGTAATTGTTGTCGACTAACTTAAAAGAAGAACTGGAGTCCGTGTTTGCACAGGGTTCAAGCACTATTGTCGAGGAATATGTCATGTTGGTAATTTTGTTGCAATGCCACCTAATTTCTATCGGTTTTGGAACTTTTAAAAACGGCACCAGCTAAAAAAATAAAGGTTACCAAAACAACAAAATCAGGAAAACAGATTTGGTAACGCTCCCAGCGAGATGGTGTAACCATTGTGAAATATTTCTTTTACCGCATGTAGTGGAAGATTTGTAGTCAGTAATTGGTTAAATATCTAAGTATTTCAACGTTTAACGCCATTGATCAATTAATGTGCTGACAGATATTTTAAAAAAGGAGTCTATGAAGTTTTAGCAAAGCCTAAACTTCTGTGGTTATAAAAAAGTATTAAAATTTTTACTGTTAAGTACTATTTATAGGTCAAGTTTAATTACAGTTCGTTTTAGTCTCATTCTTCCCCTAATAAATGTAAAATATGTTTATTGTACCTTGCATATTAAAGTATGTATTAAAAATATTAAATAATTTGTGAGCATTACTAGTACTTATTATTATTAATTTGTCTATCTATCTATCTAATTAACTGCAAATTTTAAACTTTTTTTAAATCCATAGCAGTTTAGATGCAAAGGCATTGCCTTCTAAATTTATGTTTCACATACATGGTATTAAAAAAATTGAACATTTGGCTTTTAATTTATTTTAGGCTGTAACTTCCGCTACAATAATCAAATCAATAACAACCATATAACTGTATAAAAGTTTAGGTTTGCCTCAAATATGATATTGGACTTTTGAGATTTAAGTAGTGGATTAGAGATATTCAATTGGAACTAATCAGAGCTCAGTCCTGTTTGAATTTCAAAACATTCAGATATCTTAAACAAATGTTTAAAACATATGGTAAATGTACCAGATCTTCCTTTAGAACATTGTAAAGTGATAAACAAGTAGCAACAACACATCGACTTCTTCTGTACGATTTTGAGTTATTTTTATTTTCAGAGATACTTTTTGGTAATATTAGGATGCTTAATTTAGAGAAAAGGACTCTACAATCTGCTCTGAAGCTTAGATACGCTATAATTCTAACTACTTTACGCTGTAAAAACAACAATCTCTTTGCATGTGATGCATGGCCCCATACCAATAATGCATATAACAAATTACTATGGAATACAGCAAAATATTTGACTACAATAATGTCTTTTAAAACATAGTTTTTCATAGCTCAAATGCAAAATATTCATTTATTTATCTTAACAGCAACTGCTTTTACATGTTGATTCCATCTCATAGTACTGTCCTGATAGACATCTGGAAACTTTACAGAATCTGGATTTAAGCAGGTATGATTTTTAAACGAAAATATCATTTGTTGCAATTTCTCAGAATTTACACTTAATTTACTCGACAAAAACCACGATTTAGCTTTAAAGTGAGTGATAATCAATTCATTGAAAAGATTTAGGAACGGCGAAGAGCGATTTATTAAAATGGTATCAACTGCAAAAATGATCGGTTTAGTTAATGCTAAAGAATTCAAGTCATAAAAATATATTAAAAATAGAATGGGTCCCAAAATGAATCCTTTAGGAACACCGTATTTTATATTCTCTAATTCTGATGTGCTCCTGTTGCGAGTGACAAATTGTTGCATATTATTCAAATATAATTTCAGTAGCAGACAATTGTCCTGGCCAAACTTATAAACTTTAAGTTTATTTATAAGAATTTCATGCAATACACAATTAAATGCTTTGCTCAGGTCAAAAAATTAGGCTACGCAGAATTCTCCCTTTTCAAAACTATTTGTAACTTCATGTACAAATACAAGGATGGTTTGAATAGTGGACTTATATCTAAAACCATACTATTCAGTTCAAAAAATATTGTTTATTTCGAAGTGGGATAATACAAAATGGCTGACTGACTAAAGCTAGGTGCTCAACCTCCAAATATAAATTCATATAACTCAGTAATTAAGAGTTAGTTAATTATTAATTCCTACTACAGTGAGTGAACAAAGTATTGTGATTGATTTACTTCAGTGTGTTTTCTAAATGCTTACTGGTTCGTATACTTACTATAAATTATATTAAACCAAATATTGTAATATACCAGACATTCATTTAAATATCGTAATCTGTTGTATAGCAGCTGCCGCTTATCAGTATCGGCATTGGACTTTAATATCGTGCTAGTGTTTTCATTTTATAAGTTGTAGGCGTATATTTTGAAACATTTTGAACGTACATTTTTTAATAAAATGAACGATTTCGAGAATAAACTGCTTATAGCATCTTCTAATAATTCCAAAAAAAACAGAGAAGATGGTACATTAATTAGCTTAGAAAGTTTGTGCATGGAATTTTATAGTTTCAAAAATGATATTATTGATTGCATGTCAACAATGAAAAGTTGCCTCGATGAACTGATAGTTGACTTTGGTGAACAAATTGATGCTCTAGAAGCTTAGTCACGAAATAATTGCTTGCTGTTCCACGGTATTAAGGAAGACAACTCCAAGATCGACGTCAATAAATTAATAATTAATTTCGTAAACACTACGTTACAGATCAACGATTTTTTGATGAATAGTATTAATCGGTGTCATCGCCTAGGCACACGAAGTAATGATGGTAAAAAACCATGCCCTATTATCGTGAAATTTATGTCTTATCAAATTAGACATTGTGTATGGGAGAGGAAAAAGTGCCTTAAAGGTATGCCGTATCTCATAACCGAATCCCTCACTAGACAACGGTTAGCACTCTATAACTCATGTAAGGAAACTTTTGGTCCTAGGCATACCTGGACTCAGGACGGAAAAATACATGTTTTTCAAGCAGGAAAAAAAATTTCTCATCACCACTATGTAACATCTTAAGGCGGCAGCTCGGGATTCCCGTAAGGCTTCGAACAACACAACTAAGTATTACAATATCCATAGCCAACAGCACGGATTACAAAAATCTACATAACTAGATCTTATTAGTATTACATCTATATCGTTATGGTTGGGTAATATTATCTAATTAAATAATTTAAATTTTTCCTTTTTTCTTTTTTTGCATTTTGGATAATAATTATTCATTTATCCTCTATACAGCCTATTTGTTCGGGGCCTAAATACTATAGGACTCTTGCTTCAATTATGTACCCATTAGGTTTAAGTTTAGTTATGTATTTAGTTGTTTTTCTATATTTTTGTACGATTCCTTGTGTGAGTTGCGGGCGCTTAATCTGTAAACCCTGTTTTATTCTCTCTTTTAACTTTTTTTTTTGCAATGCACATGCAATTGCACATGGGTGCGAGTGCGCATACGCGCGAGTATGTATGTGTATGATAAAGGAATATTTATTTATTTAAACACTGTAAAAATGCTTATCTTTATTTTGATTTTTAATATTTTTAGTTATTTTTCTGTCAATTTTGAAGTAATCTCTAGTTAGGTGTACGAGTGTACTTCATAGTCCAAATCTCGCTAGAGTTACTTGTAGAGTTAATAGTTATTTGATAAATGTTATTCAAATAATAAAGATATACAATACAATACAATACAATTTGATTACTAGGAAAAGTGGATGATAATTTGAAGGAAAGCGCAAATCACCTTTTTTAAATGATGCGACTATTTTTGCTATTTTTAAACAATCGAGAAAATCATAATTAAAGATACATAAATTTATTAATTTTGTAATAGCCATATTTAAAATGTTTTTACAGCATTTAATCAATCCAATACTTAGTTATACACATCTTTACTTGTTTTATGTTTTAAAAAGTATGTGACATCCCTTACTTCATTAAATGGTACTAATTGAACAGAGAAACTTTTCAGGCTATTACTATAATTTTTAAGGTTTAATAAATTGTTCGTAGGATTACTGCTACTCACATTGATGGAAACTATAATATTTTCAGCTACACTAGTTGTTCCGTTTATATTGTAAAGACTTAAAGCTAAATTTTATTTTACGTCGAGTTTGTTGATTACTTACGTCCGCCTCGGGATATTTAAATTTGTTAGAGTAAATTTCCATGGTTTATACATGAAGCACGCGCCAACAAGTGCCGCGAGTGATAAACGTTGTTATTCCGCATGTGCAAACAGTGTAGTAACTGGAAAATCCACGAAGCTAGAGAATCAATTTGTTATTCGAACAGACCGCATCGCTGTTTTACACGTTCTACCTAGAACAAATTAATTAAATAAACCGCTTTTCTTCAGAACACCGCTATCGTCATAAATGTGCTTCGCTACACCCTCAAAGAGAAGAGTAGTTTTTTGTTAACATCGTTTTTGTCGTTGACACGGCTACGTGAACAACAGGTGAGTGCTTTTAGTAAACGCTTGAACTGATTAAAACCATTAATTATATGTTGTTTGTCAAATATCACTTAAATTTTATAGTCCACTTCTCCCTACCACAGAGCTATTCGTTATTTGTTAACTATCATTTTTCTACAGCTTCAGTTATTTTACACTAGTAAAAAATTGTTTAAATTGTTAGGGGTCAATAAAGAACAAACATTTTCAGTGTAATTAGATTTTTTTTAATTAACGATTTTCCACATACATTGGATTATTTGATATTTTTATAATATTGGAATTCATTTTCACTTTAGGTAGTATTGCAGTAGTTATTTCTGAATTTACTACATGCTAATTTGTTTCGCAATGGGAGATATTTAATATAGATGTGTTATAGTGTTTGTAATATACTACGCATATTATAAAAATTATCATTACACACAGAAGCAGATTTTTCCTTAGTCAACAAACTGTTTGAAGTGGAAAAGATTTATAACAAGCATATGACAGAAATTTTTTAATTTTGTTTAAGTGTCGACATTTCCTTAATCAAGATGCTTACAGAAGGTAAATTTATTTTTCCATGTTATCTGACGAAACATTTTTTTAAGTCAAGCTAATTTTTTATCACAACTTTAAACATTATATCTATATGATCAGATATTGCATTAGGATGTTCAGTAACATACAAAAAATTACAGTTTCTAAAGATATTGTCCAGACATTTTCATTGAGAGTTTTGAAAAATACTGATTTAAAAGATTGGCAATGATCAAATAATTAGGTGTTGTCGTTTAAATTAAATATTACATTGAAATCACATTTTACGCTTGATATACAATATTAAAAAAAGGGTTGAAGTCTCCTGATGATGATCGATAAATATTAATTTCTTTGAAACATTAATTTCGCTACAACAATGCTACATATAATTATGAACAAATTTACACAGAGTTAAGTTCTCCGAGGAGACAAATGTGCCTCAAATTATAAAATCGGTATTTACCCCATGGTGTACTGATCCTACTGAGTCATTACTCTCGGTGTGGCATCCGGATGTCACTTAAGTCTTTCTGTGAAGTTTATTTGATAGAAAATTCGTTGAAAGCTACAAAGGAGGATTAAGAACCCTGTTAAATAGGCTAGATTTACGCAGTCAAACACACAAGTTAGATTTATTCAAGTACCTATAAATGTGTAAATAAAGTCAAATTAAGTGAATTTATAGTCATGTACAAATTTTCACAACTTTCGGAGTAGACCAGAAGAAAGTAATTTTAGTGTAGATCAGAATGAGGTAATTCCGGTGTGAAGAGTACTTTTGGCGTGGTGTTATTCCGATATGGAGCCGTAGTCCTGTAAATACCACAAATACCTGTTACGACAGAATCCAATGCAGGCACAATTTAAAGTTTAATGAAGGGGTCTTTGGAAAAGAAAAACCATGTACCCATTTATTATGTTTATTTTATTTTTGTGCTAAAGTGGTAATGGACTGTATCAATGTTTGAATCTCGTAATAGATAAGGAGCACTATTGTGAACAATATGGTTTTCTTTTCGTCGTTGTAGGTGTAAATGTTATATAGAATGGAAATAAATTTACTGTGAAGATCAACACATTTTTAGCTTATGCTAAATAATTTGATTATACCAGTATTTTGCTATACCGATCATATAGTAATACAGCAAGTTTATTAATAAAAGATTTTATGAAAATAGGTGTGATCACTTATTAAATAATGAAAAGCTTATTAATTGTAATTATTTTAAGAATGATGATTTATAGACTGAGTGATATAAGGGTTTTTTATTAGTAGTTTAACAAAGTTGTATATAACATTCAATTTGAATTTATAAACTTATTGATTTATAGTAAATCAATTGGCGCTTTTTAACTGAGTCTCATGTTTCTTTGTGGTAGAATTCTTTTCGAGATTTCATTCCATACAGATTGGAGAAGCATCTACCAAACTTGGGCTAAGCTAGCAGGGAATTACTCTAGGTGAGTTTTGTTTTAATTTCATTTAGGATTAATCAGGAGCACTGGGTCTTATGAGATTTTAGCCGAATAGCAAAAATTGCATAGCATTATTTATTGACGTGATAAAGGGATAATGAGAGGTCATTAAAACCCAAAACCTACAAATAAAGCCCATCAAAATATAAAAGAAACCGGAAGGAATAGAAATTTCCAAAGATTCATTGTTCCACCATGTATATAAATAATATAAGCGTATTGTAAATACCCATTCCGAATCAACCTGCACCTTGAAGAAGGTGGAATGGCTTCCGTATTCCAGTAATCTAAAGAGCCAAACTACAGATCCAGTCAAAATTGTAGGGTCTTTGGTAAGGAAGCAGACTAAGAAAAGTCTCCAAGAGAGGGCAGCAGTATTTTCGGTACTTAGGGTAGCAAAGAACATAAGGTCGGTATGACATTCTAAGACACACTACTATGTATGAAGCAAGTAGATAAGCTAGAAAACTTGAAAATTGAAAAGGATAGGTTAGCATTAGACATAGTAGAGATCAGCGAAGGTCGGTGGCCAGAAACGGGGAATTTTTGGAGCCGAGGCTTTAGGGTAATTCATTCAGGATTAGAGAAAGAAAATTCGGATGTGGGGATAGTTATGTGAAAAAAGAAAGGACACTGTGTAGAAAATTACTTACAAAAGAACGAAAGAGTACTCATGGTTAGATTAGAATCTGAACCGGTAAACACAGTAATAATACAAGTATACATGCCCACCTCTACCTACAGTAACGAAGAGGCAGAAGCGATCTACAAATATATCGAAGACATACTAAGATACGTAAAAGGACATGAAAATTTAATAATTACGGGGGGTTTTAATGCTGTGGTAGGTGAGGGTAGAGAAGGAGCGGTAATAGGTTTATTTGGTTTAGGCACGAGAAATGACACAGGAAATAGGCTGGTAAAATTTTGCAACAAGAACAATTTAACCATCACAAACACATTATTTCAACATCATACTAGAGAACGATACACGTGGAAGATGCCAAGAGATATAGGAAGATATCAAATAGATTACATTCTTGTTAGACAATGGTTTAGAAATCAAGTAAAAGACTATAGAAGCTACCTAGAAGCAGATATAAACACTGACCACAACATCGTAATTATGAAGGCCGCTTTAAATTTAAAAATCTGAAAAAGAGGAACAGAAAAAGGCACTTTGACTTTGAGAAGCTAAAAGATAAAGATATCTACGAAAGATTTGAAAAAAAGTCAAATGAATTACTGAACGATATCGGGAAAATTTGTTATACTAAGGAAGTAGAAACAGAATGGAATAACATTAAATCCAGCTTAGACATGGAGGTCAGAGATATTCTGGGGTAAAAAAAAAAGAAACCGTGGATAACGAAGGATATCCTGAATCTAATAGAAGAAAGACAAAAATAAAAAAATAGATAAGATAAAACAAGAAATCAGAGATACAAAGCCATAAAATGGGAAATTATTCACAAATGCAGGAAAGTTAAAGAACAATGGATTAATGAAAAGTACAAAGAGGTACAAACAAAGATGGAAATAGGAAAGACAGGCGAAGCATACAAACTAATTAGAATGAAACCATATAGCAAAAATATAAGGGACGCAGGCGGAAACGTCATTATAAAAAATGTAGAGAAAGTAGTTAGATGGCAAGAATATATAGGGAATTTATATGCAGAAGAGGCACTAACAGCATTAGAACAGCAATCGGGCATTGAAAGAGATGACTTGGGATATTCTATACTTAGAGATGTGTTTGAATTAGCATTAATGGGTCTGAAAAATGGTAAGGCACTGGATACAGATAAGATACAAGCAGAAACTCTAAAACCAGTTGGACAGCAGTAACAGAATGTCTCTTCCAATTTGTAAGCTATATGTATGAGAGAGGCGAGATACCCAAAAATTTCAAACGTAACATCATACTCACTATACCAAAAAAGAGACTCGGATAAATGTGAAAATCTTCGAACAGTAAGTTTTACTGCACACATGTCAAAATATTAACTAGAATTGTACAAAGATAAATGGAAAAACAAGCTGAAGAAACACTAGGAGAAAATCAATTTGGGTTTAGGCGAAACAGGGGAGGCTATTTTAGAAAGATATCAAATAGATTACATTCTTGTTAGACACCGGTTTAGGAATCAAGTAAAAGACTGTAGGAGCTACCCGGAAGCAGATATAGACACTGACCACAACATTGTAATTATGAAAGATACTCTTAAATTTAAAAATTTGAGAAAAAGAAATGGAAAAAGACACTTTGACTTTGAGAAACTAAAACATAAAGATATCCACGAAAAATTTGAAACAAACTCAAAAGAATTGCTGAAAGATATCGGGAAAATTTCTGTTACTAAGGAAGTAGAAACAGAATGGAATAACATTAAATTATGCTTAGACGTGACGACCAGAGATATTCTGACATACACATAAAAAAAGAATAATAAACCATGGATAACAAAGGACATTCTGAATTTAACAAAAGAAAGACGAAAATACAAAAACAGTCCAGACGAAGCCCTAAAATGGGAAATTATTCGCAAATGCAGGAAAGCTAAAGAACAATGGATTGATGAAAAAAGCAAAGAGGTACAAACTAAGACGGAAATAGGAAAGTCTGACAAAGTATACAAACCAATTAGAATGAATTTCAGAGATATAAAACCAAATAGCAAAAATATAAGGGGTGCAGAAAGAATCGTCATTATAGAAAATATAGAGAAACTGGCTAGATGGCAAGAATATACACAGAACTTATATGCAGGAGAGAAACTAACAGCACTAGAACAGGAATCAGACATTCAAAACAATGAGATGAAATATCCTATACTTAGAGATGAGTTTGAATTAGCATTAAAAGATCTGAAAAATGGTAAGGCACCGGCTACATATAAGTTGCAAGCAGAAACTCTAAAAGCCACTGGACAAGCAGTAACTGAACGTCTCTTCCAACTTGTAAGCTATATGTATAAGACAGGCAAGATACCCAAAGATTTCACACCTAACATCATAATCACTATGCCAAAAAAGAGAGGCTTTGATAGATGTAAAAATTTTCAAACAATAAGTTTGACAGCACACATGTCAAAAATATTAACTAGAATTGAACAAAGACGAATGGAAAAACGATTTGGGTTCAGACGGAACAGGAGAACGTGAGAGACTATTTTAGCTCTGAGAGTGATAATGGAGAAAACAATAGAGGAAAAAGTGTGTATATACGGTTTGTAAATCAGGAAAAAGCATTCGACAATGTAAAATGGAAAAAAATGTTCGAAATACTCAAAAAGATTGGAAAGAGTTTTAGGGGTAGATGGATAGTACATAGCTTATACAAACAGCAAACAGTGGTAATAAAATTAGAGCAGGAATGTAGAGAAGTAAATATTAAGAAAGGGGTGAGACAGGGATGTGCCCTATCTCCGTTAATTTTTAACTTATACATTGAAGGGGTGATGAATACTGTCAAATGCAGGAAGACATTTAAAATTACTGTGCAGGGACAGAAGATTGATATACTTAGATTTGCAGATGATTTAGTGGCATTAGCATCTAGCAAGGAAAATTTAGAAGCTGTTCTTAATGAAATGGAAACAGTTCTAACAGAGAGATACGATATGAAAATTAACAAAAATAAAACTAAAGTACTAGTATACAAAGGAGGGGAAAATAAATTAAAAAAAGAATACAAATAGATAACGAGAACTTACAAGAGGTTAAGAATTTCTGCTACCTAGGAAAGTGTCCTGGTGCACCACCATGCTGGAAAACAATATTTCTTCGAATATTGAGTGGAATATTTTCAAACAATTCTGGTAATGTTCCAAAATAATATTATACACATGACCATCTAACTGTGCAGGCAGTAAATACGGTTCCATTACATAATTGTCAACTATCCCAGCCCAAATATTAATAGAAAACTTCCATTAATGATGTAACCTGTGAACGGCGTAAGGATCTCCTTCGTTACAAATATGACTATTGTGTATATTAAAATAGCAATTTCTAATAAAATATATCTAGTCTGCCCATAATACACGTTTAGAAAATCTTAGTTCATTGTTAATTTTATTCAAGGACCATTCGGAAAATTGAACTCTGTTGGAATTATCAGCTGAAATTAACGTTTGCATTTATTGAATGTGAAACAGATGCTTCTGGTATTCTTTCAATACCCTCCATACAAATGTGTAACGTGTATATATAGTATGGCCAATGGCACGAGTGCTCATTTTAGGTTTATTGTCGAATTGTTATAGAACTTCAAAGTCAACATTTCGAATAGTACATTGATTTTCCAATGCTTAGCCCAAAAGTACTAGATTGGCCAGGAAGCAAGTTCTTTTTACATGACATTCTAAATTTTGCCGAACTCTTGCTGTTCCAAGCAAGGTAGGGACCTTTAATGTGCGTGACAACACTCACATACAGGACCTCCATTTTACCTCTCATCCGAACAAGGGCATTTTTTTGTGAAAAATGCTCGCCTAACATTTTTCAAATAGACCGTGTCGAGATTCGAATCCGAGACCTTGGGCATAGTAATCACACACATACCAACTACACCACTGAACCACCTCAACATTTCGGACAATATGATTGGCTCCTGAATCTATTTTCTTTAGTTGGAATTCATCAGTATCTCGAATACGCTGATCTAATCTTGAAAATGAAATATGACAGGTAATGCAACCTTGAGGATGCTATTCTGCAAAATTTGCCTTAACTTTGTTAGTATTACTGTAAAGTGCTTCATCAGCAAATGCCATGTCTGCTAATTCAGTATTTGTAAAATGACGCAATTTCAATCAAACTCTAATTTATCTAATAAAGATTCATCTGTGACACGTAAAATGACAATCAAACACATTTCTCTAATACGGGATAATTTGTGTGACGTAAAGTGACAACTACGACAGTGGTTGTTGCTTTTCAAAAGTTACTGTGATTCAATTTTTACTTTGTATATCGCCGGAAAAGTCATGATGTGACAGCCAATTTTTTTCATTTTATCTCAACACTGAGGAATTTTTGGACACTAGTTTATTCATAAAAAAAAATGTTTATTTAAGTGACATCTATCATTTTTGAAAATTGGGAATACTTATTGTGTGACACCCAGTACCTATATATTGAACAATAATCTTCTTCACATTTATAGCAAATTTAATTACAATTAAACTGAGGTATCACAAATTTATTTACCATTCGCAAATATATAAAATAAAGAAACGACATTATTAAATTTTAGAATACATACGCTTACAGTTAAAATCCAGGTATCACTTTTCCTTTTTTAACGGCTTTCTTTAACTTATTCATTTTCTTGGTTTTCTTTCTTTTATCGATATTTTCTTGTCGTTTCTTTTGCCGATCTTCTTGTGCTTTTCTAACAGTTTCCACCCTTGATTCCCATTTCTTTTTACTTTGTTTCTGTTTTTGTAAATTCTTTTTTATTGATTTAGCTAACAGATATTCATCATCTTTAACTTTCACACCTTTTGCCCTAGCTAATGCATTCTTCCAGGCTTGCTTTTCTTTAATTTTGTTTGCTTGATCAGTCTCACCACTTGCACGTAATCCTTCCAACTTAGTTTTATTTTTTCGTAAGTCAAGCAACAACTTTTGGGGATCTTTTTCTATTTTCTTATTTTTTATTTTTCCGATATTAGAAAAGTCAATTTTTGAAAATTCCATTCTATTGGCTTGAAGAGGTTGATTAACATCTAAATTTGATTTAATTTCCTCAGATTTGTTTTCCATTTTTGTTTGATTGTCTGTATTATTTTGCTTTTGAGGAATCTTACTTTTCTTATTTTTCTTCTTTAGCTTTGCTTTAAGATTCTTTTTAAGTAACTTTTGTTTATATGTAAGACCTTTCTTAGCAGTCATTTGTTTTATTCTTTCTTGCAATTCTACAAGGGATTTTGCCCTAGAAGTTTGTTTCTTTGATCGCTTAGGTTTTGTATTACCATCTGTCGTTTGTAACAGTACATCCTCTGAAAATACTACACATACAACCTACAATGCCTAAAATTAATGACTGCTTACCATGATTAGAAACATGAGATGGAAATGGCACAATATTTAATAAATCTGTAATAAATTTATTTTCTCGCCTCAAAATAGATTCTACACTTTTTCTATCAAACGGTTTCCTTGATGACGAAGGAATTTGCATCCTGAACAATAAATTACTCACTTTTAAATTAGAATTAGTATCAAATATCAATGCCTGTTTTTAAAACAAATAAAAGCTTAGTCCATAACCTCAATTTAAAACACATGTTAACCCTAGAGTAGTTACGATAAAGCACTTTAATTTGTACTACATAATTATATTCGAATACATATTCTGATCAAATTCTAAAACAACTTCAACATACAGTTCGTTTTTTATTTGCCCTCAACTTTGTAACTGTAACGTCTTAGGTGGGGTTTTTGCTTATTAAGGGTGTAGGCTTTTAATGATACACGAGTAACATTAGTAATGTAATATGTAATTAAGAGGCCACACGCCGTGCGCTCTTATTGACATATTAAATACGACTGTGCTTTAGCAATAGCCAGGCGTGTGGCCTGATAACCACCTGCTATATTATTTATACATAATAGATAATGTAAACAAATGCGTACATTTTGTTTAGATATATCACATTTCCTCTACAAAATTTTTTAACAATATAAACCTATTGTAAAATAAGAAAACAATTCAAAAAATATCTAAATTATAACTTAACCATATTATAATCCCGCAAAATATTTGAATTATAACTTAACAATATATAATCCCGCAAAATATAAAAACCAAAATCAACTTATACGGCAAACCGCTTAACCGGTTTCCTAATCCTATCAGGGTATCGTCTAGCAATGGGAGAACTTTCCATGGAACTATCAGTATTTAATTTACCAGGTTTAACATTTATAACGTCAGGTGATCGCTTGACCGGCACGATAGGGGAGGTTGAATTTCGGCTGACTACTACTGTTGGGTGAATATCTCCAGCCACTTCCGGTAAGGGGGAGAGTTCAGAAACAATATCCGTGGAAGGTTCCATGCCTTCACTTTCTGAGTTAGTAAGAGGTGCATCGATAGCTACTAGCTGATCGATGTGCCGTCTCCACGTAATACCCGAACTTAGCTTGACTACATACATAGTAGGGCTAATTTGTTTCACGATAATTCCGTCTATCCATTTATTTTTTGATCTGTAATCCCTAACAAGTACAGGTTGATTTATAAATAAAACACGAGTTTTGCTACCGCCTGTATACAATTTTTGTTTAGTCTGATTAGCTCTTACACTACCAGACAGGTTCGGTCTTAATAAATCTAACCGAGTTCTTAAAGAACGGTTGAACATTAATTTGGCGGGTGTTTCGTTGGTGGTTGCATGCACAGAATTCCGATAATCAAATAGGATTCTGCTTAAAGCCACCGAAACGTCTATATTGTCTCGGAATGCACACTTTAATTTAGATTTTGCATATTTAACCGAGTTTTCGGCTTGCCCGTTTGACTGCGGGTGATACGGCGCCGAACTTGTATGTTTAATGCCATTAGAATTAAAAAATGAATCTAATTCGGCTGAATTAAATGGAGGTCCGTTGTCGGTGTGAACCGACACGGGTAATCCAAAACGTGCAAATAATTGTCTTAAAAGATCGACTGCTTGTTTAGCCGACGTTGAAGATGTTTCGAAAACCTCTAACCACTTAGTGTGAGCATCCACGATAATTAGATACAATTTCCCTTTTAACGGTCCCAAATAATCTAAGTGCAACCTTTCCCATGGTTTACTTGGGTAATGCCAATGATGTAATTCGCTTTTCGCGGGGTTTACTCGCTCTAACACACATGACGAACAGTTTCTGATTAGGTTTTCGATATCGTCATCTATATTGGGCCACCAGACATACGATCTAGCAACCGACTTAGTTTTACATATGCCCAAATGACTGGCATGTAATTCATTTAATACGTAAGCTCGTAAACTACTAGGAACAATGACTTTGTATCCCCACATTAACACTCCTTGTTCCACGGCTATCTCGTCTTTCTTTTGAAAAAAAGTTAACAACTCTCTGTCCTCTTTGGGTACAGAGCATGGCCATCCATGCATAACATAACCACAAATTTTGTTAAGCCGGATGTCTTTTGTGTTGCCCTGCGAACATCTTCGCACGTTATTGAAATGAACTTTCTTTAACGCAATGTAAATAAGTTCCAAGCCACAATAACTCTGCGTCGCCTTCCACATGTTTAGTACTGAGTGGCATCCTTGACAATGCATCAGCACTATTTTTATCAGATTTGACATAATTAATATCAAAATCGTACCCTGATAAAAACAAAGCGTATCTCTGCAGCCTGCTGGCTGCAAATACTGGCAACCCTCGCTTAGGTCCAAAAATACTGACCAATGGTTTGTGATCACTCCTGAGAGTAAAATGACGCCCATATAAATATTGGTGGAATTTTTTTATTCCATAAACCACTGCCAATGCCTCTTTATCAATTTGAGAGTATTGTACTTCTGTGGGTGACAAAGTACGCGACCCAAAAGCAACTGGCCTCTCTATGCCCTCCGCCATAATACTAAGCACGCACCCTAAACCGGTACTACTCGCATCTACCGTAAGTATTGCTGGAACCTGGGGGTCGTAGTGTGCTAGTATTGGAGCACTAGTTAAGACTTGCTTTATTTTATTAAATGCCGTCATACAATCTTTGTTAAAGTTAAAATCACATCCTTTTTAACAGATTGTATAAAGGAAATAAAATAGTAGATAAGTTGGAAACAAATTTTGCGTAAAATCCTACTAAACCTATGAACGATTTAACTTCCGTTACGTTTTTTGGAACGGGCGCTTGCACAATAGCCTGCACCTTAGCTGGCGATGTGTGCAACCCCTCTTTATCAATTGTAAATCCCAAAATTCTAATTGTGGTTTGAAAAACTCACATTTTCTCGCTGAACCGTAAAACCCACTTTTCCGAGTCGTGTAAAAACTTCTTTTAATTTTTTAATGTGGAGGTCATTATCTGGAGCTGATAATAAAATGTCGTCTAAAAATACGATGACACCTGGTATTCCTTGTAAAGTTTGCTCGATTTGTCTTTGAAAAATACCAGGAGCCGACGAAATACCATAAGGCATGCGCTTGTACGAAAACAAACCTTTATGAGTGCTTATCGTGCATAATTTAGAACTTTCGGAACTCAACTTGAGCTGCATATAAGCATTACTTAAATCGATTTTACTGTACAACTCTCCTTTTGCAATTCATTAAATAAATCCTCTATTCGTGGAATAGGGTGTCGGTCAACTTGTAAATAAGGGTTTAACGTAACCTTAAAATCGCCACAAATTCTAACGGTTCCGTTTCTCTTTATTATTGGTACTATCGGTGTACCCCATTCCGAACTTTCTACCGGACATATAACAGCGGCGTCGATTAGACGTTCGAGTTCCTCTTCCACTTTAGCCTTTAGTGTGAAAAGAAGGGCCCTAGGTTTATAATACCTCGGCTTAGCATCCTCCTTTAAATATAATTTAACCGGGGGTCCTACATATTTGCCTAATTCTTTCGTGAATACCTCAGGAAAATTTGTTATTATTTCACTTATTTGTTTTTCCCGAATTGGCTTCTCATTATTATTCTTTTGTATTTTCGTAATATACAAGTTAGTTTTAGGAACATATGCAATGTTTAACGCTTGGATCCACTCACGGCCTAAGAGAGGATGAGATCCGTTTTAATGACATACAATTCGAGATTTTTATTAATCCCATTATACTGGACTTCGACTAATATTTTGCCTAACGGTAAAATTTGCTCATTTGTATAGGAACTAAGTGAAATATCACTAGGTAACAATTTACAAAAATGTAACTTCTCTTTATAAAAATTATCACTAACAACGCTAACCGATGCGCCAGTATCAATTTCAAAACATACTAACAATTTTTCTACCTTTACGCTAACTTTGAAAGGATCAACTCTATTAGTATTATTAGCTATTTTACAAATAGGACTATCTTCCGTCAACTTAAACAAATTTGACACGTCATAAACGATGTCCTCATCCTGTGCCGGAACCACATGGTTCACAGTTTCTACATAATTATGCGATTTTCGTGATTTGCTGAAATCTCTAAGTGCACCACCACCACCACTACCAGCTTTATCAAATGAATTGTTGCACTTACCCAAACGAGATCGACATACCTTGGCTAGATGATTTTTTTCCACAAAATGGCACTTACTACCTCTGAACCGACACTCTTTTTAAAATGGCCTAACTGCCCACAGCAATTACACTGCACTTTTGTGTGGTATCACTGGTATCCTTTGGTTGCCTTGAAAATGCGTAGCACTTCTCCAATTTGATGTTGTGGGAGGTTCGTTTAACCTCGCCCCGCGAACCCGAGGTGTGCTACCATTTTATGCATTCTGCCACCATTATTACCTCCGATTGCTAACGAAGCTGCATTTTTTTCTGCTGCTTCAATCGAAGACACAATCGCCACCGCCTTATCGAAAGTAAGATCTACTTCCCCTAACAGCCGTTGCTTCGTTGAATCACTTCGAATTCCACTTACTAACCGATCCCATAAGTAATCTTTAAGATTAGCTCCGAATTCACAATGTGTAGGTAATTTTTTTAAATTCGCGACATACTGTGCAACTGTTTCATTTTCTAATTGATTCCTCACACTAAATTTATAGCGTTCCGCGATAAACGAAGGTTTGGGATACAGGTGGTCTTTAATTATTTTATTTAATTGTTCGTAAGTTTTCGTAGACGGTTTATCTGGTGTACATAAGTCACGTAAAAGGTTAAAAGTTTTAACACCCACGACCGTAAGAAGTGTGCAAACTTTTTTACTTTCCGTAATATTATTGCAAATTAAGAATAACTCAAAACGTTCGATGTAAGAATCCCACGATTCTTCATTCGCATCGAATTCGTTTACACTACCAATAATTCCAGACATTTTAAGCCTTAATCACCGAAATCGCTTCAATAACAATGCTTTTCTAATTTCTAAACCCGCTTTTACGTTCTACAATAATGTAAAGATAAACAACATAGCACGCGGCGTTAACAAACCCGGCGCAAACCAAATTACCCTCACTACCGTGTTTTTGAACGTAAAATTATTCCAATATCCTCGTCGCCATGTAACGTCTTAGGTGGGGTTTTTGCTTATTAAGGGTGTAGGCTTTTAATGATACACGAGTAACATTAGTAATGTAATATGTAATTAAGAGGCCACACGCCGTGCGCTCTTATTGACATATTAAATACGACTGTGCTTTAGCAATAGCCAGGCGTGTGGCCTGATAACCACCTGCTATATTATTTATACATAATAGATAATGTAAACAAATGCGTACATTTTGTTTAGATATATCACAGTAACTAGATTAAAATTTGGTAATTGTAAAAAATACACAATCAAGTGAATAGGATATAGAAACGTAGCAAACGTTTATTTTTTTACATAAACTATATTTCTTTATAAATTGTTAACGGAACTTTCATTCAAGAATACCTTATCCAAGTAATAAATTTCATCATGATCATTAAGTCTTCGGTCCTGCAACTGGTTGGACGCGTACCTCCATTGTATCCTATTCTGAATTAACCTACACATTTCTCTAAAATTCTCACAATTTGCAACTTTCACTATCTGCGTGCAATATTCTGATCTAGGTCTACATTTAAACTTAAAACATATCCAGCCCTTCTATTGCCCTATTTTTTTTTTGTTTCAGACAGAATCTCTTTGTTATTAACTGTATCTGTCCATGTTGAAGCATAACATTTCAAAAGGCTTCTTCTTTTTCATGTCCGCTTCTCCTACTGTCCCTATTTCATAGGCATAGTAAATTTATTACAGATATTAAAGCCAACATTTTGCACCAACTTATAGCCACAGCACAGATTATCCACCTCTGATAATCTGTGCAAAGAATATTAACTATAGAATAAGGGTACCTTTAGTGCTATGGAGATTTGGTGATTTGGATATTTGGAGAATGATCCTATTGGATAAAGTGATCACGTGACACCGCCGAGAAACGTCAAAATCACCGAATCTCCAATCTCCCAAAAGTTGGTTCAAGTTTAACTTTTCTAGCTATTTTGAGATCGGAGCATGCGCGTTTGTTCAGAAAAGCACGTGATTTGTTTGTTTTGTTACAACCTTAACCTTACCTTTTCGTTCGACGTTATATAGTTTGCGTTTTTTTGCCTATTAAACATATTGGAAATGAATAGGAATTCTGTTATTTCTTTAGATACTCATAGCTTAGTAACAAACATCGAAAACCTTAACATCCAGTAACTCAAAACAATAACAAATATCATCTGTCAAATTTCTGCAAATACCCGAAGCAGAAAATACCCAAGATGATTAAAAGCGAAAATATCTAATTCTCCAAATATCCAAATCACCAAATCTCCATAGCACTAAAGGTAGCCTAAGGGTACCTTTAGTGCTATGGAGATTTGGCGATTTGGATATTTGGAGAATGATACTATTGGTTAAACTGATCACGTGACACCGCCGAGAAACGTCAAAATCACCGAATCTCCAATCTCCCAAAAGTTGGTTCAAGTTCAACTTTTCTGGCTATTTTGAGATCGGAGCATGCGCGTTTGTTCAGAAAAGCACGTGATTTGTTTGTTTTGTTACAACCTTAACCTTACCTTTTCGTTCGACGTTATATAGTTTGCGTTTTGCCTATTAAACATATTGGAAATGAATAGGATTTCTGTTATTTCTTTAGATACTCATAGCTTAGTAACAAACATTGAAAACTTAACATCCAGTAACCCAAAACAATAACAAATATCATCTGTCAAACTTCTCCAAATACCCGAAGCAGAAAATACCCTAGATGATTGAAAGCGAAAATATCTAATTCCCCAAATATCCAAATCGCCAAATCTCCATAGCACTAAAGGTACCCTAAGGGTACCTTTAGTGCTATGGAGATTTGGCGATTTGGATATTTGGAGAATGATTCTATTGGTTAAAGCGATCACGTGACACCGCCGAGAAACGTCAGAAACACCGAATCTCCAATCTCCCAAAAGTTGGTTCAAGTTCAACTTTTCTGGCTATTTTGAGATCGGAGCATGCGCGTTTGCTCAGAAAAGCACGTGATTTGTTTGTTTTGTTATAACCTTAACCTAACCTTTTCGTGTAGTTCGCCGTTATATATTTTGCGTTTTGCCTATTAAACATTTTGGAAATGAATAGTAAATCCGTTGTTTTTTTAGATACTCATAGCTTAGTATCAAACATTGAAAACTTAACATCCGGCAACCCAAAACAATAACAAATTTCATATGTCAAACTTCTCCAAATACCCGAAGCAGAAAATACCCTAGATGATTAAAAGTGAAAATATCTAATTCCCCAAATATCCAAATCGCCAAATCTCCATAGCACTAAAGGTACCCTAAGAAGCGACACTCCCGGCGAATTGTTAGTATTTAATGGTGGAAAGAATATCTGACCTTGAAGTGTTTCGCCATTTTGCTGGGGTGCCAAGAATGGCGGTAAAATTCAAAATTATAATTCAGAAAAATTTGAGATTTATTTATAATTCTGAATTATGGAATTTTTTACACTTGTGTTCCTTTTATCAGAAAAATACCAATCAATTATATTAATGAGTGGGCACAATATGCATTGTATTAGATATTTCAATTAATAGGTTTAACATATATATTGCGATTTTCTTTCTAAAAGACCTCCATTTTATTCAAGATAATATTCTAACTACAAAAAATGCGCATATACAATGCAGCCACTGAAAATTGGATACATCCTAGTAAAGAAATCAAACAAAACAATACACCTCAACATAAATTATACTTCCTTTTATATGTATATATCTTTATTTAAAAATTATTCAAAATTCATAAACACAGTTAATATTAAGATTCATTTTTTGTTAAGAAATCAGTTTATGATTATTAAGGAACAAAACCAGTACACTTTAGTAAAATGCAATACAGTTTTACAATAAAATACGCAGTTTATGTATTCAGACAACACAATAATGCAAAAACGCCCTTTGCGTTCGACAATTTGTTTATAATAATTAGCTGTGGTTGGCTTTTATTATGGTCAAAACCTGATAAATATGGGGGTCAGTGCTCTATTGACAAGCAGATGTAACAATATTTTGTTTCAATACATACGTTATAACATCCTACAAAAATAATGCATGTCATAAACCAGAACAACTAATTATCTATTAGAAACTATTAGTCTTGCATGTGTGTATCACAGGATGCGATATTTACAAATGATTACCTCTAACATCAACATAACAAAATTACAAATTTAATATGTGAATAATTTTTCTCTGCTTTCTAGGTATACTTCTAAATTCGTAATTAGCACGCTTTAATGTGTGATAAATCCTCATTCTACAAAATAACTTTATAACATATTCTATAGAAAATTGTTCACAAGGTGGAACATAATTTATTGACATGCACAATTCTGATAAAGTTTTTACTATACTAGGTAAAATAGCCAGTTTTTCAAAATGTGCTTGAAAAATATTTTCCATATTTTTTACAAATGATATAAACTCACCACCAGGCATGCATAGATTACCAAAAGGTGCTTTTCCGGCCGTTTCATAGGCTTTCAAATCACAAAATACATTTGCAGGAGACAACTCTTTGGTTTTTTTACTTTCTAATAAAAATAGTGTGCAATTTTTATGTCGATCCAAAGATTTTCTGAACAAATACCCACAAACATATGTCAATCCATTTTCTGTTACTAAATCCATTTCTCTGGAATCTGTGCAGTCTCCTATATCTAAATTAATAGAAGAAAACTCAACAGTTTCCTTTATTTGTTGATTTGAAACCTCAGTGTTGGTAAAAAAAATACTGATTTGATTCAAAAAGTTATCGTAGTCCTTCTCACAATTTGCTTTATTACTGTGGGTGATGTAATTCAATACAAACATTTTCTTGAATGTGTTGATAAAGGCTTGAGGAGTAGGGTTCGTACTGTTGCCACCTTGGCTTCTGACTGCACCAAAAAAGTTTTCCAAACAATCAGTATTCAAACGTCTGGTAATAAAAACTTGAATCCCTTGTGCTTCAAATCTTGATATAACTGGAGGAGACAATTTATAGAAATAAACCAACCTTTGAAACATTTTAGACGTTGAGTTACGATTTTCCCCTCCTTTGTTGTAATTACCATCTTTTCCAATAGTGAAAGAATGTCCTGCAGGAAAGATATTTGAAAACCTGATCCCATGAATGCAAGATTGTATTGTTTTACATTTTTGGTAGATAAAGAATTAAATAAATCAAAAAGTTTATCAAACTTTTCAATAAATCTAGCTGTGCCTTCAGCATAACTTAGGAGAGCTCCTAAAGATACATAAGTTGAAATTCCAACAGCAACCGATTCGCTCAATAGTTGGGTAGCTAACTTAACTCGCATTTTTTCAAACATAGTGGGCTTTATGTGACTGTTTGTTAATTTTGGGGCAATTCGCAAAGGCTTTGCTTTGTCACTGTCATAGAAGGCTTTTATTGGGTCCCAAGATGCCACATGGTCATCATAAAGAATATTATATTTCATCAAATTATTTCGTACCGATTTGATAAGATGACAAGCATCAAACATAAAAAAAATTGTATGCTCTGCTATTAAAAAGTATGGTTTTTCCTTGGAGATGTTCAATGTCTTGGCCAATTCCAAAAAATTTGACCCTTGATCAGTGATCAGCACAACTGGTTCAACACGAAATAGTAAGTTTTATAACAGTTTCTTCTACAATATTTTTTAAAACGTTCTTAGGACAGGTAGTGCTGCACAACCAAAATGCCAATGGCTGTTTCCATTTCGCATAAAGGCCTCTAGCCATAATAACCGTAACGCCTTGAGCTGGTTTGAATTCGTTACCAATACCTTCACCAGAAAACCCCACAATAGTGTCTTTTGAACAATTATAGAAAAGAAAAGCTTTTAAAGACATTTCATTTATACATATCGAACATATTCTTTCATTGTCGTTCAAAGTGTTAGTTTTAGCCTTCAAAATTTCAAACACAAAATTATTAAAACCACTTTTGAATTCTAAAGAATGAGTAATTCTTTGTAATGTTCTTATAGAGGGAAATGCAAAACTGTTCATGAGTAATTTATAGCACTTAGGGCTAGTAAAATAAATTTGTAAAGCAAACTGTTTAAATGCATTGCTATATCTTCGTCCTTTATGTGTGCTTTTATGAGGCTCACTTGAATTTGTACAAATTTTGAAATCGTGTCGGGTAAAACTTATCACATAATTTTTAAGTCATCAAGATTTGCTGTTTGTTCAATGTCAACTGGTTCCTTAGAAAAACAAAGTTTCTTTTGCAGAGCTTTGTTGTGTAGTCTCAATTTTCGTTTTCTTGGGGTGTTGGCAGAAAGATATGAATGAGTTTGTGTATTGGCCGGACTCGACAATGAAGTGTTGACTATCCTGAAACATTTGTATTACATAACATATGCATACCATTAAGATTTCCTATTTTACCTGATCTGATCATTTCCGTGCACAACCTCATATTGATTTAATAATGATGTTGCAAGTAATGCTGTTGACTCAGAGAGAGTAAAATTAGCTACTTGTGTGAACGAACATGATGGCCTGTCAATATTTGCTTGTGAAATAATTGGGTTATGAATATTTGAAATGTATTTAATGGGTTTAGCATGAGGCTGTAACCTATTATGCAAATCATTGAGAAACATACTATTTTCAAAATGTTTAGCACACACACGTAAGCTATTATATAAATAATTTGAATCAGCTTCAGTTCTATCCACTAGTTCATCTCTTAAAATTAATTGCAGCCACTCTTTGCACCTGAAACAATTTTTATTAACAGATCTAATTACCTTCATAAACGAGTCAATGTAATTAAATCAAAATTTAAATAAACATTTAGAAATAACACTCACATCACAATATCTCCTTTCGGAAAACGAAAAAAACTGATGGTGTACCATCATTTCTTGTACCTACTGCAGGATTTAACAGCACACGAATATCCACGCCTTTTAAGTTTAGACATGATTATTAAGTTTTTACTCCTGCTTATAAAAGTTTCATTACATAGATCTGTGCTTCAATAATCTCAGCATACAGTTTGACAAATTGTAAACATTACTGAAATCAAATGACATTTGAAAACTGACAGCAAAATTTCTGCAAGAAACTATCTTAGAGTATATATCCTTCTAGCTCCGGCCATTTTCTTGGCGAACCTGCGCACTGAACAGGATTCAGGATATTACTAGTGTCGCTTCTTATTCTATAGTTAATATTCTTTGATCTGTGGCCATTAGTATAATCGAAAATACTATATTACAATGAAATTTATAAAGCAGACCCCTGAAATTCATAACGGATACATATAAAAAAAAGTTATTTAGATGCAATTAATGTAATATGCTACAAGTTTTTGGATTCAGATCTAGGGTTTTTAAATAATTTCTAAAATCTTCGACCTTCAGAAAACGAAGGTCAAGTGCATCAGGAGTGCTACCTTGCAATAATTAAAAAGTCAGGGTGTTATCATTTTTATATAAAGCATTGTCATTGTAATTTTATTGGTGACACAATCCGTTCAAGTGGGTCTGTTTAAAATCTAGGTTCTGGACACTACTATTAACTTTATTTGAGATTAAACATTTTTGTTATATGCTATGCCACAACAACTTTGCAGATTATGTTTATATCCGTTAAAGATTACTCTTTTCTATGGGTGAGTTGTACCAACGCGAGTTAATTTCACGATTAGTTAACTCTGGATTAATAGTTAACTCTGCTTTAAAAACTTTTTACATTGTACTAAAAAGAAATATTTTCAAATAGTACAACCATAAATAATGTTCTCTATCCGCGTTTTCGGAAACTTACCTCAGGTTAGTAAGCGGATTAGTTGTAACTCAAATTCAGGTTGGTGGTGTAGTCACCCCGGGTAAGCTAGTAAACGAACGCACATGGTCAGCTGAAGGTTAGTGTCACTGTCATTTCTAAACGTATTTATGTCAGTTTGTGATGGTTGAAAACAAAACAAAATAAAGATGAATAAAAAAATTGGAATGATTGTATCTTGTATTGGGGAAGAATTTTTTGAGAGCAGCGATGAGGAAGATATTGCACAATTGATCTTTACTAATGAAAAAGGGAGAAGAACTTGTATAAAAAATTATATGGAAGTTATCACTACTTATTCTTTATCTGGTAAGCAATTACTTTTACTTAATGTCACCCTGAAAGTTTTTTAGATTTCAGAGCACATTTTCGTTTGGAAAAATCAACTGTAGCAATTTTAATTAAAGAATTTGGCGTGGATATTTATAAGCAAACACCACTTGGAGGACGCCCAACTAGCCCTGATAAACAGATATTAGTTTGTTTATGGATGTTAGCTAATCAGGAAGTTTACAGGTTAGTGAAAATAATGTTTTTTATACAGGTTGACATTACTAAAAAATTTAGATCTGTTGCCGATAGATTTGATTTGTCGATAAGTACTACATGGGAGTATCTGCGTAGAGTAATTGATATACTAATAAGAAACGTAAAAAAGTTTATCAAATGGCCACAAGATATGAACAATATATCCAATGGATTCAAAAAGAAAAGTCGAATCCCAGGAGTCGTTGGAGCTATAGAGGAAACCCATATTTGAATTGTAACTCCAAAAATCAATCCCAACTCATATCTGAATAGGAAACAATTTCACTCAATACTATTGCAAGGAGCATGCAAATGGGACTATACATATATAGATTGTTTTGCTGGTAAATTAAGTTTTCCCAAAATGTTTCTATTATGTATTGATTTGTAGGATATCCTGGCAGCGTTCATGATGCTCGAGTATTTAGAGTATCGCCAATATCAAAATATCTTTCTCAAGTTTTAAATGAAAACCAACATTTATTAGGCGATTCAGCATACCCTACTACCATAAACTTGTTAACACCTTATACAAATAATGGGCACCTAACAGCTAAACAAAAAAAAATTAATTATATGCATTCTTCGACTACAGTCTGTATAGAGCAGGCGTTTGGATTTCTTAAAGGTCGCTTTAGAAATCTAAAGTTTTTAAATGTAACAGACACGACCTTTGTACCAGATGTCATCATAGCATGTTGCATTCTGCACAATATATGTATGAGAAATAATGATTATGATTTAAATGAAATGGATATTGATCATGATGATGATACTGTTTGTGAAGTTTCTATAGATGTAAAAGCAGCTGTTAAACGAGATAAAATATGTGATCTAATATGTGAAGAATAACTATATATTTATTAAATAGTCTTTATACTCTTAATAAAAAAATATTAATTCAAGTGGTTGCAATTTATTTATACCCTTTACTGATATAATTATCAGTCAACGTTTATACTTATAAAACTAGACAAGTCTTTAAACGTAACATATTTTTCAATATAAAATAACCAAGTATAATGAAAATGAAAGCCAACTGATATTACATACAAATAATGAAACTTTAGAAACATCAGTCTTCCTTTTCCACTAATTTCTCTAGCAAAGACAGGAATTTGTCTTGCCTAACCATTTTATCATTATGCCTTTCTTGGCACTCAATGCGAAATTTTTTAAACCATTCAGGTTCCTTTTGGCCTCCGCTTGTTCTTTTTTTACTATTACTTATAGTGCAATTAGAGTTAGTACTAATGGGATGTTGAGACATTTCATTAAATTTGGAAGAACCCAAAACACTTTTTTCTAAAGTACTAATTACACGTAGCGGCTGTATTTCTGGAGTTTTTTGAAACAGTTTCTCCATTTCTTCAAAATAGATCCATGTTATGGAACCTCGCCCGCTTTTACCGTTATTATCGCGAATTTTTTTATAAGTTTTTTTCATATTTTTAAACTTATTTTCACACTGCTCAGTGGTAAAAGTATTACCATTTATTTCACCAATTTTCTGTGCTATTAACTTCCAGAGTACTTTATTTGTTGTTTTTTTATTTTCAAATTTATGAGAATATTTTCTATACATATCCAAAAGTAACAATACCTGCTGTTGACTCCAGCTAACTTTCTCAGAAATTGCTCGACAGGTCTATTCTATCCGTAAGGGTGCTTTCTGTGCCAATAGAGAATTGACCATTAATAAATTCTTCTGCACCCATATCTGCCGCACTTTCACGCTCTTCATCATTGTTGAAAGTATGCTCTAAAATACAAAATGCTCTATTCTTTTTCATATTAAACTAATAAAGCTTACCGATGTAGACCTGTTTAAGAGAATGATTCTCACGAACATGTTTTATTACAAGTGATCTTGTATTAATGTAATCACAGTATTCGCATCTAGCAAGAGTATCCATTGCTGTTGCAAAAATCAGATGTAGTAAAACAAGCAAACAAACGCTGTATGGAATAATAATATGTCAACTGCGTTAAACGCATGCGCATCTAATCAGGTTACTTTTGACCCTGCCTAAACAGCAGGGTAACACGGATCACTGATCCTGGTAACTAACCGTGGGTAAACGAACATGGGTAGGTTAGTAACTCTTAGTTAACGAACGCCACGATTACTAGTGTAAGTGATTCAAGTAAGTTTCCGAAAACGCCTTATGAGTGTAACTCGTGTTGGTAGTAGTAAAATATAGACTTTTGCAAGTTTTAATTGCGCTCATGCCTATTGCTTCTACGATCATCTGTTTGTTTTGTTTAAAGAACGTCAAATAGTGATTTTTCAATCGCGGTCCTGTGGAAAAGTATGTAGTTTTTCTAATTTTGTTGGTATAATAGAGCAAACGTTTTTGTGTCCTTTTTTTGTAAAATGCATTCAAACGAAAACGCGCTGAAAATTTTTTAGAAAAAGAAAATATCCTTCTACTAGACACAGTAAACCAATTTGCTTCTGCAATTGAAAGTAAAAAGACGGATGTTGACAATAGAGGAAAAAACAATCCGTGGAAAAATTATTATTTATTATTATTTCTAAAATACGAAAAATTAGTGGAATGATTGATTATGATATGTATTTTATCTCTTAATTTTAGAAGCCATTTCTTTTTCAATTTCGGTAATTATATATCGTAGTACGTCTGTAGAAATATTAAATTTTTGTTTGAATTCACCATCATTCCATTTTTGAAAATGATTCACTCTCTCACGTATAGTAGGTGGAGTCCTTAAAACAATATTTACAAGTTCAAAAAGTGCTTCATCGTCAACATTTCTTGAAGTCATTATTTAATAAATGTATTGGAAAAAACTGGCAAAATGCAGGAACCAATGAAGTGGGGTTTAGGAATGCTTAATCCGAGGTTAAACTGCCCAAATTGCAGGTTTAATTAAACCCTAAGGGTGTGCTGTACTAATCAGAGTCAAACCCGAGTTATACCTAACCGCAAAAATTTTTTTCTTAACCATCCTCTCGAGTCTTTACGCTCGAACGAGTCCCGCGATAGGCTTTTTGAGGTTAGATTACTGTTAGAGATAGATATTATTATTAAAAAACCACAAATCTTTTAACACGCATATCAGAACAGTTTTGTTTTTTCTGTTGCTAGAACTATTGCAGACTGTTATGCGTGTTAAGTGATTTATGTTTTTTAATAATAATATCTATTTCTGACAGTAACCTACATAAAGACTCGGCCGAGCGTAAAGACTCGGGAGGATGGTTAAGAAAAAAATTACTGTAACCCTGGTTTAAAACTCGATAATACGTTTTATAAAGGTCAATTCTAGGTTACCGTCGGTTTAAATCCGATTTAACTAAACTTACAGTTTAGGCGGTTTAACCCCGGATTAAGCATTCCTAACGCCACTTCATTGACAGATTCTCTAGTTCCTGCATTTTGTCTAGTTTTTTCCAATACATTTATTAAATTAATGGCTTCAAGAAATGCTGAAAGGAACTTACTGATGATGAAGCATTTCTTGAACTTGTAAATATTGTTTTAAGGGCTCCACGTACCGTACTATACGTAAGAGAGTGAATCACTTTCAAAATGGAATAATGGTGAATTGAAACAAAAATTGCCATAGTACGACATATAATTACCAAAATTAAAAAAGAAATTGCTTCAAGAGATAAAATACATATCATTCCACTACTATTTGGTATTTTGGAAATAATAATAATTCTCACACGCATCGTTTTCTCCTCTATTGTTGTCAACATTCGTTTTTTTACTTTCAATTGCAGAAGCAAATTGGTTTACTGTTTCTAGTAGAAGGATATTTTCTTTTTCTAAAAAAATTTTAGTGCGTTTTTCATTTAAATGCATTTTACAAAAAAGGATGCAAAAACGTTTTCTCTATTGTAACTACAAAATGAGAAAAATCAGAAAATCTACATACTTTTCCAGAGGAACGCGATTGAAAAATCACTATTTGACGTTCTTTAAACGATAATAGACAGATGATCGTGCTATAGTCCATTTAAAATAACTTTAGGATGACGTCAAATATAGCAATAAAGTGTTGGCAACTGTATAAAAATAAATACCTAGAATTGCGCATGAAGAATACTGTCGTTTATCATAATAAAGGTTGGCAATTCTGTACGGTGTTGCCACCAATTCCTCCTGCCAATGGAAATATTGTTATATCTTTCATTAAATATATTATAATTTAAACTAACATTGGTAATGTAGCATTTCATCCAGTTGTGATGTCATCCTAAAGTTAAAGCGAATGGACTATAGCAATAAGCATGCACGCAATTAAAACTTGCAAAAGTCTACATTTCACTACTACCAACACACAAACATATCGAGTTATACTATTTGAAAATATTTCTTTTTAGTACAATGTAAAAAGTTTTTATACCAGAGTTAACTATTAATCCAGAATTAATTAATCCTGAAGTTAACTCGCGTTGGTACAACCCACTCTTAGTGTTATTACAATGTGGACGGATGGTGTACAAATACAGCATTTAAGGCAACCTTTCTAATCACTTCAACGGCCAAGTCAAACCTCGGCACGCATAATGAATTGTGTCAGTCATTTTCAATGCAGCATACCACTTCAGTTCGTGGCATGCGTAAGTAAACTTCGTTGTTTTCTGATATTATTTTTGGTTTGTTTATAAAATGGCAAATGTTAATGATGATGAATTTTTACTACAATGTGTTACGTTCAAAACCCTGCAAACAATGTTTTCTGCATTTATTTTTAAAACGCCCTAAATTTCTTAACGAGCTCGATTTCCCAACATTTGAATTAGTGTTATTTTATAAAATTTCTCAAGTAATTACTCTATACAAAAGTTTGCTTTATAAAATCAAACATCTGCTTAGGAAACATTGCGTTACAAAGTAGTTGCAATATTTCCTAGCACCTGCAGTTATTACATTTTAATTAAAAGCTGCATGTAAATGCAGTTTTCTTCTAAAAGATAAGACTACTTACCACCTGCCTACATCTGCTTACAATGAACTTGTTATCTGGAATTCTGCAGCTGTTAAGAGGTTACAAAGTAACAAGATTGTTTTCCTTTGTCTAAAAATCTTTTGATAATTGCGTTATCTGCTTGTTGGCAAGCTTGTATTTCGGCAGCTGTTGTCTGGGAATTCTGCACATTTGGTTCTTCGGCGATATCTTTGAAAGCCAAATACCTACCCCATACATGATTCTGTCATAAAATAGAAACCGTGCTTTGAAAGACAAGATTAAGCACAACATCTTCTTACCGAAGATACATGTTGTAAAGTCGCGCTACTAAAATGCTTTCTGTGCTAGTATAAGGGAAGTTGGTAGTTCTAGCATGCAGCCAATAAAGAAATGCAGTCGCATTTTTCCATCCACATGATACGAAGCCAAATAGTTCAAGGTACAGTTTTCTATTTTTGTAATTCTTTTATGCTGCTGTGGAGTATAGACATTTTATTTACTGCTACTCATGATTATCCAATAATATTCATAATGCACGAGCAACGATGTAATAATCTTCTTCAAATTAAAAATTAATTATTCAAAGTTTGTGTTAGACTCCGTTTTACTGTTTCTCTTGTCTTTTGTATAAACATTAACGAAAAGAACTTACGCATCAATTTAAAAGTAGTTAATTTTGATTAATTTAAGCTAGGGTGTCTAATTTTAATGTTATACTATTTCTTGAGGAGGTGCACTCCACAATGCAGCATGTATAGATAACTTATGCATATTTCTTTTCCTGAAGTACTGTATAGTTTATGTTTTATTTTGTTTTATATGTATTTAAGGTGAACCGTTAAGTAAGTATTTAGATTATAAGATGTTATATTTATTTTGCTTGCCAATTTTATATGCATATGTTATGACGCTTTGTTTACCAGCACGTAACAAACGATTACGCAACTTATGGGATTTTATTGTTGTGTAAATAGTCTTTCAAGATTGTATGTTAACAATATGGTTTTCGAGAGGTTTCCAAAGTGTTCTTTCTATTTCACCCTCGCCCCTCTACGACGTTTTTGAGCTAGCCCGAATTCTACCATTCTGTCTCCGTTTTGTTGCGGTATTCGGCGTAAAGGATTTCTTTACTTATTCTTACTGTTTTCTTTCGTGTTTGCGCGGAATACCGTAAAAAAATGTGTTGCAAATTATGAACCATTGTACGAAAAAAATGACAAGGGTTATTACTGTTGGTCTTTAGTTGCTGAATAATTAAATACTACAAGTAATGTAATAGTGTAATTTTTGTAAGATTTTTTTTTGCTAATTACAGATATATAATATTTAGTTCTTGCTGCAAAAGCTCGTTTTAAGGCGGTTAGAAAAAATATAGAAGGGAGGTTGTAATGGAAGACAAATATAGTCGAAGTGTTGCTGCAGCCTCTACATGACCTGTGTGGCCCCTTATGAGTCTTTTCAAGTGTCTATATGGTCAGAAAGTGTGTAGAAACACTACATGTAATTTTGAAATGTTAGAAACTACTTCTTCAGAAAACAGTGTTGAAAACGATGTCGCAGGAGTTTTATGATCACAGTTATAGTAAGGTTGAGTCCGAGTTGGTATTAGACAATAATTGTGAGCCACAATATTTAGTAACAGGGGACACACCTACACAAAAGAGTAGAAGATTAAGTGATAATAAATCATTAATAGATCATGTGTTGGTAGATGTTTCAAATGCCATAAAGTCAATAAAAAAGAGGTCTACAAAATATGATGTATTTGCACAATATGTGGCAGTAGAGTTGAATGATATGGATGCTGACAGTGCTGCAGTGTTAATGGAAAACATAAATCTTTAATTGATAGAATTTAAAAGGGACTTTCGTAAATAAGTTATTTTTATAGTAGCTTTATTAATTTTTAGTAATTTTACTTATTAGACTTGTAGTTGTAAAATAAAACAATTAAAATTTAGATTTCATACAATCATGTTTAAAGAAATATAAATGATATCACGTCTTATTTAGTCTTATTGATAATATTCCATTGTCGTGGGGTTAAACAAGCTCCAGGACCATTTATATATTCTTTTAAAATATTTCTTATTGTTAAAACAGAACAGGAAGCGTTTCTTGAACCAAATCGTATAGGAACATTGCCAAATGCAAATCTCTCATTGGGAACATCGGCTCTCCACATTCCTGGTATTATTACGCCATTCACTTCTTTGTCAACCTAATTTTTTTGCTCGCTACAGACGATAATTAAATATTCTCTCAAAGTTCCTTCTCTGGATTTGCTAAAAGGTCACATCAAGTTTTCTCTTAGAGGAAAAGCTTCATCTCCAACAAAATAATGTAAACTTTCATTTTATCGATAGAAAACGGCAGTTCTTGTGGTTGTGGTATGTCTAATTCTTTATTAAATAATTTTTTTCTAAAAGCAGATTGATGTAATATACCATCATCAACTCTGGTAACCATACCCACCAATGTCAACATAAGTAAAAAGATAGTTAGCATCACACACAGCGAGTAGAACCATACCAAAATTTTTCTTATAATTAAAATATAAAGAACCAGAATTATAAGGAGCTTGAACAACAATATGTTTTCCATCTATAGCTCCTATACAATTTGGTAGAGATAATTTCTTACGAAAATCTATTGCTATTTGCTGCAAACTGTTTAATGATGTTACAAATTATAACATAAGATGTAGTTCTTTCCACAAAACATCACAAGTCTCTCTGATAATATTACATACAGTTGTTACACCTATTCTAAATGTATATGACAAACTTGGTTGCAAGTCTCCTGTTGCCAAAAGTCGTAACGTCAATGCTAACCTGCAGTTCTTGTTATATTAATATTATTAAAACCTTACCGCATTTTATAATTTACTCTGCATCCAGGAGAAATAGGCTCCCAAGCTGAGGTTTTGCTCAATGATGGTTCCACAATTGCCAAAAGATTTTCAAAACTTGCAGGTGTCAAACGGATAAAATTAAGAAATATTAAAGGATCGCTTAAACGTGAGTCTTGTAATAAGTTTTCATAAAATCCTTGCATTTTGCGGACCATAAATATTGGATGTATACCAAGCCGTTTCTGTTTTCTAGTCATTTTCATTGCGTTTTTTTTAAATTAGTAAACACAGACTTCCCATCAATAATAAATTTAAGTCATTAATATTTTCCTCCATTTGTAAATAGGTTTTTAATTTTGAACTCCACAAAAGAAAACCTAACCACAAATCTTCTTCTTTTTTTTTCCTTTGGCCTCTTGCCTTGAGGCATACAGCCAGGACTTATCAATCTTGTTTTGCTGGTAGTCAACTGTGAAGGGTGCTATATCGCGTCTGGGATGATGCCCATCCCCTTTACTACTTGCTTTAGTTTACAGACAGGTTAAACAAATATTGACACTCTTCTCGCTCTGTGGCGTGTCAGAGCATTGACACAAGGATTGCGCCGGGAATGGGATAGGATGTTGTTACCTAAAGGATTAGTGTTAATCTACTTATAATAATTGATACCAACTATAAAGCGCTAAGCATACGTAAGCTATTGGTTATGTTTTATTTATATAGTTATTCTATTGGTCTCGAGATACTCTAACAGCAATTGCACTACTATACTGTTTGGGTTGGCCAGCAGGCTGTGTATGACTACTAGTGCTGGTGTTAGTGATGCCAGTTGTTTGTATAAACTCAGGTTTTGTTCCCATCTGCTGTTGCAGCCAATGAATATATGGTTAAGATCTCCAATCTCTCCACAATCTTTATACAGGGGGTTTTCTTTGACCCCTATCCGATGTAGGTGTTGGGGTATAGAGCAGTGTAGCGTTTTCATTCTGCTGACTATGCTTATCTGCTACCTTTTCCTTAATGGGGAGTCATAAAACCATGGCTTAGAGGTTGGTTCTGCTACTATGTCAGCATATCTATTGCCTTTATATTTGGATAATTGTTTATACTTTGTGCACCATTGTTGCCACAATCGTTTTTGATTCTTGGGATTGCCTCGCTATAGTGGTTTGCTCTGTTTAAATATGGTTCCTTCTTTGCACCC
Organism: Platerodrilus igneus; assembly: GCA_036346225.1. NCBI lineage: Eukaryota > Metazoa > Arthropoda > Insecta > Coleoptera > Lycidae > Platerodrilus > Platerodrilus igneus. The sequence continues at coordinate 1,887,746 of JARFIW010000791.1, forward strand.
TGATTTGCTAATCTGTCTGCTACTTTGTTACCATGAATGCCAGCATGGCTCGGCACCCACACCAATTTACTATTCATGTTTTTTCCCCTAGCATGTATTATTGCTTGGCGTATCTCAAGTACTATTGTGTTAACAGCTTTTGAAAAACCCTTCCTTGCTATCTTTTGCATCGCACTCTTGGAGTCTGTTATAATCATTATGTCATGTTCTTCCTTGGTAATGTTGGCCATATCTGTTGCGACTTTTATGGCATTTATTTCTGCCTCACATATAGATGTTTTATTCATTAGCCTAGTCGAATAATGAATGTTGTTCTTCAGGCAGAATATCGCGATGCCACACCTACTGAAAGATAACGGAAAATTCTTATAGTCCCGTCGACGCGGTACACGCGTCACAAAAGACAGTTGGTAACGATATTACATAATCTGAAAATCGATGCGCAAATTTCGATGACGTCACACAATATGCAAATTATTGCAACACATTTTTAAAATATACAAATTTTACAAGACCCCTAAGGGGTACTTACGTGAACATGTAGAGCTTCCTTCGGGATCACTACATGATAGCGGCGGTTTTCTTCAGAATTACTCCATGCTAGCGGCTGCGGGGCTCCGTGGGTTCGCTAATATTTCTCGGGTCGTGGATCTTGAACCAGGTTGCATCCAAATTCCAATTTGGTTTTCTTCTTCCTATGTAGAGGTACGATAAGGAACGGGTTTGAGGAACGATAATCAAAGAAGGCAAAAGGAAAATCTACATAATAATGAAAGACACGATAAGCCACCCAAAAAACAAAACCTTGTTCACCTCTCGGAGGCTAGTTGTAACGCCCGTCTCCCGGAAATTCTCCACTTTCTTCTTCCCCCACACGCGTTGACGCGAAACTCGCGCAACGCACTTCTGAAGTGACGGAAATACGTGCAACAAGTCTTTTAAATTTATGGCGCGAAATCCTTACCAATTTAAAACTTATTTAATAATGTCTAGTGCCGATTTTCGTCACGTAACAAAATTTGTTCCTTTCATTCATGCAGAGAAGTATTATTTCCTTAAAGTATTTCTTAACCTTCGACGTGGACCTCGTAACCTTGTTGTGAAGCGGGAAATAAATTGACCACACCTTATCCTTTTATCACAATTTTATAATAACTCAAAATAAACATGTTCACAGTAATTTACAGACAATCGAAGGACCTTTAAATTCTTATATTCAATTTTGGTGCATGTCAACATATAGTAATTGTAATTGGAAATAATTCAATTATGAATGCTTATATTGAGTCCACACAAACTTCTTATTATATAAATACCTGGATTACAATTCAACATTGTATAAAATCAGCACGTAAATATGTGGAACTACACATCACTATATTATTTATGCACACAAGTTTGGAAAGCACTTTATTAAACTCATATTTAATAGAACATCATTTAAGGAAGGAAGGACACGAAGTGACGTTCACGTACGACAATTTACACCCAAAATGCAAGGGTCGCCTTTACCTGCTTAGGATGGGGTGGCTATTTTAAGGTTTCTACTCGTAACAACGAAATTTTATTACAACCTACATTTAAGTTGAGGCAAATCTCAACACCTACTATCATCTTGTTCTTTGGATACATCAGTATAGTTGTACGGGTTTTATACACTTTCCACGATATAGAAATTTTAAGTAGGACTGTAATTACATAGGATTTTCAACAACTAAATAAAATGAAATATTCAGAGTTGGAGACAATGCAAACAATTGGTTTCTATATAATAAAGTAAACAAACACTCACCTTGTCCTTCCAGTAGACTTGCAAATATGAGCACTCGTTTTGTGGACACATGGACAGCGACCGTGAATTGCCTGTTCTTTAATATACAGCCATAAACCAAAATACACTGACTCCAAACCACACAGTAACCACTACATAGGTTACATACAAAAAAAGGGACAGTACACACATTTAACCCGTCTATAATATATTTACATGTTGCTTCCACCAAGTCTGGAAAGTAACACTTAATTTTAAAAATAACAAAAGAGTGGGAATACGTTATCACTAATATATATCGAAATTATTCGCGAACTAACCTATTACTACCAATCCGACTAATATACCGGATTTATACGAGAGTTAACCGAACAATAGTATTGTGTATAATTAGGATATTTTCTGCAAAATTCTGTGAATTCTATATTGGCTTGCCAAGTCTTTCCATTTTTAGTAAAGATGCAATGAATTGGTTGAATTTGAATCTCGTAGCCTGCTTCGTAACACGGTAAGTTCAAGATCTTTTTGATTGTATCGTGAAACCCTTGATATGTCCATACCTTCCATTATGGCTGGGATTGGTTACCCTCTCCAGTATGTTGGGATTTCAGTATATAAAGCATACATATCTATCGGTATTTTACCTGTCTCACTTCTTGATCTTGCTAATTGCTTTAGGTAGTATTTAGCACTTAGCCAAATCCTTCTATTTTCTAGGGGGACCTCCCCTGCTTTCACTAACAATACATTTATTGGGGTTGATCTCATGCACCCTGTTATTAATCTTAAAGCTCGAAACTGTGTTTTATCTAATTTACTCCAGTTGTCCTTGGATGTCTTGTATATCGCTTGCATCCCATATTCCAAGTGACATCTAACGATTCCTTTGTATATGTTGATCAATATCTTGGGATCTTCGCCCCATCACGTTCTTGTGACTGCGTTCATTATATTGATCCCTCTTTCGGCTTTAACCTGGCAATTGTTGATATGATCAGTCCATTTCATATTTTTATCGGAAATAACACCTAAATATTTATAACTCGTGACCCATTCTAATTTTTTGTGTTTATACGTGACTTCCGGAATTTTAAGTTTTCTATTTCCTTTCGTGAATAGGATTGCTTTAGTTTTTTCCCCGATATGCTTAATTCATGCCTGTCCATCCAGTCGCTGATATCTGCGAGCGCTAATTCTACTGTTGTTACCCCACTTTTTGGATCTGGGTGTGAGTATATCAGGGCTATGTCATCTGCATATTGCAGCACTTGAACATTCTGCGTAACACATGTACTCAGTGTCTGTGTGTATATATATATATATATATATATATATATATATATATATATATATATATTAAATAGAACCGGACTTAACGGAGAGCCTTGTACTAATCCTGTGTGTGCCTGTTGAGGTCCTGTCATTTCGCCAGTGGTGGGCGATCGAACACTTACATTCCTACCTTTCAAGCTTTTGCCTATTATTTGAATTAGATCCGTGTTAACTCCTATAGTTCTACATTCTTGCTGCAATATGATGATATTTACATGTTCGTATGCTCCCTTAATATCTAAAAATACACATACCGTTACCTGGCCCTTCGTGAAAGCTTTATATACTTCAGTTGATAAATAAATGATACTGTCCATCGTACCTCGTCCTTTTCTGAAACCATTTTGCGATTCTGGATATATGTTGTTGTGTTCCAGGAAGTATTTCAGCCGCGTCTTAATCGTGCTTTCAAACAATTTGCCTATGTATGATTCCAACATGATGGGTCTATAACTGTTATGTTCTTTGGGGTCTTTTCCTATTTTTAATATTAGTATTATTGTTTGTGATTTCCAATCTTTGGGTAGTTCCGTTTTGCCTTGTAATATTTGATTGAAAATATTAACCAGCTGCTCCTTCATTCTTAAGGGGGTTTGTGCTATCATTGAGTATGTAACTTGATCCTCACCTGGCATCGTATCTTTCTTATTTATGAGAGCCAATTCCAACTCACAAATAGTCATCTTGTATGATCGCTCTGTACCAGTCCCGTCCTCTATATCTGCTTCCATATTATTAGGTACTAGTGGTGGGGTCATCCTGTCCAGTAGTGTTTGAATCCAAGCCTCATTTACTATTTTGTGTTTTGCGTCATTTGCTTGCTGTGCATTGGCAATTTTCTTATTGCCTTCCAGATTTTTCTGACGGGCGGGTTTCTATTTAGAGTTTCAGAAAATTTCACGAATCCCCTCTTTTTCTTCTGTCTAAGAATTCTGCGTGTTTTAGTGGCTATTACTCGATATTCGAGGAAATTTTCTTTGGAAGCACTGTTTTTATAAATCCTTAGGGTAGCACTTCTACGTCTGCATGCTTCTTTGCATTCTTCGTCCCACCAAATTGGTTTTCTTGAAAATCTGCCCCCTCGGTGCTCCTTTGTCTGCGGATAGCTAATTCTGCAGCATTTTTGATATTATAATGCCATGTTTCATAGTCTTCAATCTGTGTGATTTCTGCCAATGCTTCTGTATAGGCCCGCCAATTTGCGTGTTTTGTCTTGTATCATATCTTTGATTTATAGCTAATTTTCTCGATGGTATTGTGTACTATCTTACACATGGTAATACAGTGATCGCTCAATGCTAGGGGATCTTTTACGTCCCATTCTGCATTATTCGCAATATCATCTGTGCAGATAGTAAGATCTACACAGCTTCTCCTTTGTCCTGGCCTACTAATCCTGGTGGCTCTTCCATCGTTTGTAACAACCAGATTATTTTCATCTAGTGCTTCCATCAAGTTGCTTCCCTTAGCTTTTAGCATTCCTGATCCCCATACTTGCTTCTGTGCATTTAGATCTCCCATGATGATATATGGTCTGTGAAATTTCTTAAAAAGTGTGTTATGCGCATTAATTGAAAAGGTTATGTCGGGTGGGCAGTATATATTTACTATGGTGATGTCATATACTTCAAGCGCCTCATTTCAATCTTGCAGGAAGCTTGCTGTTGTGTTCCTGCCTTATGTATAGGATATCCTTGTGGATTAGGCATGCGATACCCCCACCTCTCACTCCCCTGTCCTTTCTTACGCATGTGTAATATGGGATCTTAAAAATCAGATTGTCCTTTAGACATGTCTCATTTAGTAATACCACGTCCGGTTATTTCCGCCACATCAAAGTTTTTAGGTCTATATAGTTGCTAATTGCGCTGTTTATATTCCATGGAATTATGTGTAAACTATTTTTAGAACGTGCTCTCTGCATCAGAATTTTTAAGCTATTATGAACAACTTCCGCCTCCATTATTTGGGGGGTCATCAAGCGTGTCTATTGTGTATTCCATCATGATTTGGTGACTCCGTCGTGTATTTTGCCATAGTCTGAATTTCTTGGATAACCATTTCTCTAATGTCCCTATCAGTGGATTCTGCACCTATATTTTTTTTTTTAATATATTAAGGATGGCATATATGTCCACCTGTATCTCACCTTGTTGCGTTTTGTTTTTATTCAATTCTGGTGGGTTTCTTGTTTGGACACTTTGCTTTGGTTTCCACGAAAAATGGTGGATTTAGGGCTCTTTTATGAGCTTCTCTATCATACCCTGCTATTAGTGGTGAGGTGGGTTTTCTTTTCCTTTCCCTAGTGATCTGTGAATATGATGCTATGCTTTTATTTTGTGATGCATATGCCTGCCTTTGGGTTACCTCTACCATGGCTGGTTCTTTTTTCTTTAATCTGTCGACGATTGAAGGATATTCTTGTAGATTTGGTGCCGTTCTCTCTCAAATAGGCACAAATCCAACGTATTTGCGTATCCTTTGTTTAGCATCGAAGTAAGATATATTTTCAAACGTCATCATTTCTTTGATGTTTTTTTGCCTTTGATATTCTCTACAGTTTATATCTGTGACTTGGTGTTCTAAGTGACAGAAAACGCATCTTACTTCTGGGGTTTTGCATTCGTTCTCTTCATGCTCTTCTGTACAATTTGCGCAACGCTTTTTGCTACGACAATTCTTCTTTGTATGACCGTATCTCAAACAGTTCATACATTGCAGAACTGGGTCAATATATATCGCAATTTTTGCCTCGTAGTAATTTATGTGCATGTATTTAGGTAGTCTTTTCCCTTTAAATGTTACCACTACTGATTCAGTAGGGGTATATGCTATCTTTCCGTCTTGTGCTACACGTCTATTCAGTCTCCTCTTCCTGCTACAATTTTTCTAGCAGCTGTGCCCTCTTTAATTATTTCGTCCACCGTTGTGTTTACATCGATGCCCCTGACAATTCCTTTCACTGTAATCAGCGAAGTTGTTACAAATGCTTCCCATTGATTATCTTTATTAATTTGATGCTCGATAAATTCATTAGCCGCCTTTGGGGTTTTGAAATCAATTCCTATTCGATTACGCCCTTTCCTTGTAATTTTATCGACTGCCTTTATATAATTCCTTTTCAGTATTCTACCCACTACAGTTGAGCGTACGTTGCCGATGTTTTTATCTCTGCTTTCCACAATGATTGTGAAAGTTGCAGTATCGTAACAATCATACTTAATTCTATGTGTATCTAGTGGTTTATCCTGGGGGCCATCTATGCCCTCAGGGTCCAGGGTAAGGGAACTAAGTAGATTACAAGCAGGAAAGCAAGCAGTGATAAAGGTTTTTTACTCACGTGTGCGTTCACCTAGATTTCACTTATGCTGCCTGACAATACCAATACAGCCTCCGACCCTCAAACCTTTATTTCACCACAAAATTTAACTTTTTCAACCTCAAATCTAAAGATATTTTGGCGCAAAATCAAACAATCAACCTATTAATTTAGACACGAAATTACAATCCGTAACCACAAATATGAACATCTCAAATAAAAACGTTGACATTTTAAAAGTAGATGGCGTGAGTCATATTTATACTGCTCAATTTTGAAATATTGAAATTTTACCAACGTCGGTAGTGTATTTACTATTCTTCCTGGTTGTGTATATAAATAATGCAAATGGCTGACAACAAATTTTTAATTATGATTAACTACCATCGAATTCAAACATTATTATTATACACACTGAATGTCCAACTTTTTAATATAAGTGAAGCAACTTGCGGCATTATTAGTTGTGGGCATAATAGTTTTTATTTACTCCTAATAAATTCGGCTTATTTTAATTAAATAGTCTTTGATTAAAACTAAAACTACTAAATTGAGAATAAACAATGCCACAGTGATGTGTAGCATTTGGTTGCACAAATCGAAAAAGAAAGGTGTTTAAATTACAATTTCATTCGTAAGTACAAATCCTCATTAATTTTTATTACAATAACTATAAAATATACTTTTATATTTCCTTTAAAAAAATTCACGAAGATTGAGTTGTAGTTGTGTGCAGTGCGTAAGGAGAATTGGACACCTTCAATTCATGTAAGAATTTGTATTCATCATTTTCTTCTGGATGATGATCATGATGCCGGAATCAATGTGCCACATTTGAAAGACACTGCAGGACTTTCTGTTTTCAAAACCAAAATTGCAACCACATACAAGAAAAACAATAGTTTTAGATGAACCAACTTTAAGTTCATCTGTTATTTATTTATTTATTTAATTAGCCCAATGCTATTAGCAGTATACATAAATGAATTTAAAAAAAAACAATTTAATTTAAGAACTAAAGAAAAGAAAATGTAAAGTGTTCACTTCTGTAAATAAGTCAGATCCTTAACTAAATACAATCGTCTTGCAGATACACTACTACCATTACATAATTTCATATTTTCCTTTTATATGAGTCCTAACTTTCTTAGAAAACAGTTTCATGTCTTGAATATCTTTAATGTCAGATGGAAGATTGTTAAATAAACAAAATCCCTTATATATAATTGTTTTCATCCTCAAACTTCTGTTCACTCTACTCACATTAATATAATCTTTGCTACTGATGTTATAGTTGACATATGCTGATCTATAATGTATATATTGCAAAAGATATTCCAGTGCCTGATTGTATTTAATCCTGTGGACTAGGACCATAACAGCATGTTCAACTTGTGCTTCTAGAGGCAACTAGTTCAGTTGCCGTAACATACTGTTAATTGGAGTCATAATGTTACATTTTAGTATTACACGCATTCCCTTGTTCATCAGAATTTGCAGTCTTTGTACGTCCTTTCTTTTGCACATAAAGAGCACAGTCTGGCAGTAGTTGAAATGTGGCAAAATTATTACATTATAGACAACACACCTAGCCCATAGTGTTAAATGGGTTGAGAGTCTACTTAAAAAGCCAATTTTCTTGCCCATCTTCTTACATAATTCATCAACATGCCCAGTAAACTTAAGTTCTGAGTCAATATAAATCCCCAAGTATTTGATTGACTTTACAATCTCAATATTACTACCATTTATAGAAATATGAAGGCCACTATCTACAAAATCATTGTATTTTTTTGTGGAACCAATGAGCATGCCTTTTGTCTTATTCACATTCAGTTTCAATTTATTTATACATAACCATTTGTAAAACTTTTCTAGCTGATTATTAAATACTGTTATTAGATCCTGTATGTTATAACCAGATACTGACAAAAGTGTATCATCTGCAAACGTATTCACAAAACACTGGTCCACACTCAAGTACATATCATTCATGTAAATTATAAAAAGTAACGGCCCAAGAACACTGCCCTGTGGCACTCCATATACACTAGTAGTCACTTCTGATAATCTGTCTCCGTACTTTACTTTATGACCTCTATCATTCAAATAGCTAACAAACCATTTTAAAGCAATTCCTGTTATACCATAATACTCCAATTTTTGTATCATAATGTCTCTGTCTATAGTTTCAAAGGCACGTTGCAGATCTACAAATACACTCAAGATTGTCATATTATTATCCACGTCCTTTTTCCATTTAATAATGGCACATTGTACAGCCATTTCACATGAATGACCTTTACGAAAACCAGATTGGTACACATACAGTAATTTATTAGTTTCACAGTATTCAAGTAGTTGTTTATGCACAACAATCTCTATTATTTTTTCAACAACTGGCAAAATATTAATTGGTCGAAAGCTTTCAGGTGTAGATGCCTTAAACACTTTTGGAATAGGAATAATAGTACTTACTTTCAGTTCAGTTGGTATTTGACCTAGTCTTAATGACATATTGACTAAATTTAAAAGTGGACAACCGATAATGTCAAATAAGTTTTTAATAACTTTCACATTTACCAAATTAGGAGACGTCTTATGTTTAAGGTTCTTGACAATTTTAGTTAACTCACTTAGGGTAATAGCTTGAAACTGTTTGAAACATCCGATTGAACCCTGTACCCCATACTGCACCCAGTTACTATTCACTACTTCTATAGACTCAACAATACCCTTAATACTATCACAATAAAATTGATTAAATTTGGTTTCAATTGTCCCTTCCTGCTTACCAAAGTGAATATCATAGTTTAGTTCCTTCTTTGTGCCAGATATTATTGTTTTTAATGTTCTCCACATTTTCTTACTAACATGTTTACATAAATCAATGTTCCGTTCTAAAAACGATCGTTTCTTCCTTATTAAATTTACCACTATATTTTGCTGTATTTTATACCTATCCCAATTGTCATTTGTGCGATTCCAAGTGAATCTTTTATAGGAAATATCTCTTGCTTTTTGTGCATTTCTTATTTCACAGTCAAACCACTCATTCTTCTTAATTAAGAATATTTTCTCATGCTGTGGCGCTACTTGATCAATCACACTAGTAATGTTGTTATTGAAATTGTGATAAATAATATTTATATCAACGGATTCATACAGCCAATCTTTAGTCACCAATTTTTGTTTAATCTTATTCATATTAACATCTGACCAATCTCTTACAGAGTATGTTTTTGTCTTATTAAAGTTTCTTGTAGTACTAGCAATAAGTGTTCCAATGATATCATGGTCAGTAATTTTAGGCCATTTATGATTAGTAACTGGTTTTATTTCAAAGCAATTTGTTACAATTAAATCAATTAAAGTTTGTGACTGTTTTACTATTCTGGTAGGTTGAGAAATTATCTGTGTGTAACCAGCCGTATTTATTATATTTTTTAACTTTCTAGTATCACTATCCTGATTATTATTATAGTTAATATTAAAGTCCCCTAATATAATCACTTCATTCACCGAGTAGTTATCAGAATTCAATAATGACTCAAAATAGTCCAAAAAATTTCCACATGAACTACTGGGAGATTTATATACACACCCAAGTACAAGATTTTTACCATGTATTTGCATCTGAATGGGAGTAAACCAAAAGTCATAGTCAATATTAACACTATCCTTTACTTTAAAACTATAAAATTTGCTCACATAAATGATAACTCCTCCTTTATGCCTGCTATTAGAAGTACAACAAACTATTTCATATCCAGGAATTGCTATCTCATGTAATTCAATGCATTCTGTAATATGTGTTTCAGATAAACATATAGCAGTAGGTGCAATATCCTGAATAGCCTGGGATATCTCCAAAAAGTTTGTTGTTAAACCCTGGATATTCAAGTGCAAAATTAAACCTTGGTTTTCAATTGGTAATTTCTTCTGTTCAGTCTCTAGTTGCTATATATAATTTACTTTTTTAACCTCAACATTTCTTCTTCTCTTAAAACACGCACAATCTAACGACCACACTGTATGATTAATGTCAATATCAACTCCATATCTTTGTTTGGCCTCCATACAGTTAATACATTGAGGTATTGTACTACTACACATAGACTGCTTATGTTCACCTGTACATTTTGGACATACTATTTTATTTCTACAATGCTGTGCCATATGACCATATCTAAAGCAATTAAAACACCTAATTACCGTAACCAACCCGGCAACTTTACATCTAGACAATCCTATTCTTAAAACCTCTTCTTTCATTATGTACTTGAAAGTATTTGGATCAACTGATATTATTAGGTTAAATCTACCTTTAACTTGCTTGGTTTTATGTACTAATTTCATCTCAAATGTTTGTTCGACATCATTCAATCTATTATGGTGAATAATTCTCTGAACAAGGTCTTCACTATCATCTTCAGCCAAAACACCTAGGACCTTAATTTTTGGATTTCTCTTAGTCGGTACCTTCACACAATAATTATCGCCCATTTTCTGTTCAATATCAACTTTTACTATTTCCAACGATTTATGATCATCACATCTAATCAAAATACCTTTTTTCGTAGAGTGTCCCATTGTAACATGCACATCCAATGATTCTGGGTCAATAGCTTCTTTTACTTCTTTGCGAACTATATCAACATTTTTATCGCCTGCTTTGGATTCCACTATCTATACTGGTGTATTTTTAAGTACATCAGAATACTGTTTTGAAGAAGTACTAACTTTCATAGCCTTTACATCTTCTACTAATTCATGTAATGCTGTTTTTAACGCTAACACTTCTTTTAATTCAGACTGCAAAACTTCCATTCTTGGAGATCTCAATTATACTGTTCTCGCTTTCATCAGCACCCAAAAAGTTTAAACATTTATTACAAAAAAATTTTAAAGCTCGTTCCTTTTTCAGTTGCAGTACTCTTAATTCAGAGGATGTAAATTTTTTACTTGAACATTTCTCACATATTAACCTCTGACAACCATCACAAACAAAGCATTTCTCACCTGTACATTTAACATCAATCACTTTATAACCACACTCATAGCATGTCATTATACTTAATTTTCTTTAAACCATTCCAATCAATGCAGAAATCCTGTCTAATAGTAAGAATTATTATTTTAAATACAAACAGCTTGTTATCTAGTTAGGTGATATCTTCCCAGCTGTTGTACAAGTTAGTGATAATAATTTATTGCTATAACAATTTACTATTACTTTAGTTAATCAATTTCCTTGTTTTTTCAATAAATGACTCATTAAAATATATCCAGAATAAACACCACCCTTTGTTACTATACTTCTCCAATTTTCAAAATTTTTGTTTATGTATTTCCACTGCAAAACACCATTTATTCACTGAGCATCACAAAACAAAACACTTTACTGACAGCACTTTGAAACTGTTGAATCGTATTGTTCTTTGAACAAATAACAACTGGTGGTCATATTTGTTAATGTTCCTTGTAAGAAACAAGAATGCGAGTAGTCCAAAGACGAAACAGCTTAAGTTAAACTAAAATCCCTAAACCAAAAGATTCAATGAAGTCTGAAAAGATTTCATCACTAAAAGGATTACTTTCATTATTAAAAACAAAAGGGCTACTAGAAAGCCATCCTGCTTCAGTAATTTCAAATCGTTTTGATGGAACTCAAAGAAATTATAAATAGCAGTTTGTTAATAACAATTAATATGTGAATATTTTAGTCGACCATTAACAAAATTAAACAACAATATTTTATTTTATATTTGTCGTTACTTGGTGAAGAAAATTTTCAATTCTGTGAATTGTGCTAATAGTACGGGCGGTAGCGTTACATTTTTGATGGTAATTTCATAACGATTAATTTTTGGTGTAATTGATAGTTGAGATACAGCTAATAATCAAAACAAGAGTCAGTCGCCGGAATCGTGGTGGGGCAGATCGTGAGAAAATGTACATCTTGTAAAAAACAATTGTTCACAGTAATTTCAAGCCATCTGAGAATTTGCACAATTATTGTTTAGGTGATGGTAATAACAATAAAAATAGGCAGCTGCGTGCGTAGTGGAGGGTTAGTCATCAGTCGCTTGTGTAAACCTATCATAAAACAAATTATGTAAAATCATTTCAAATTCAATGAAACTCAGACATCGAATTTTGTATACAATTAGAATAATAAAAACATAAATCAGCTATTTGCATAATGATGGTAAAACCGTCAGCTGAGGAGCTGTAAGAGCTAAATCGGCATTTGGCTAAGTATTTTATAATGTTATCAATGATGCAACTGACGATCTCTACCCCGTTATGTAGGCAGCTCACTATCATTTTTATTCAATACAATATGTGAACTATTCATTATACAAATTTCATGTGGTTTGAAATCGGTCAAGCTATAATTTCGTTGATTAATCTATTTTTCTCAACAAGTTGGCACATGTTCAATTGCCGTGGATTTCGTGTAACTGCTTGTATTTCATTTATCAGTTGAGTGTTATTTTTGTTGAGTCAACTTCTGTACTAACAAAATGTCTAAAGATTTTAAACCTTTATGTATGTTTAAAAAAAATGAAACTTTGATTACTTTTTGTGATGAGATTTTAATGAGGTGCAATAATATTCTATTACTTCGGAAAGACAATAATTTATCTATGAGTGATGCTAAAGTTCCAAAGAAAATAAATGATTTTCAAAAGTATCACTCAAAGTATTATCGATCATTTTCAGCGTTACCGAAAAAGACGAGGAAGTTTTGATGCTATAACTACCGAAATAGAATCACAATAAAAGACCAAAATTACGGGAAACATTGGAAACATCGCGTTTGTTACGATTACAAACCCCAAATAACATTATAACGTTTGAACGTATTGATCTTGCTTGGATGGTTTCTCAATTTATCCAAATACCTCGTATACCATCTTGGGTAGGATTAAACGGCATATTTTATGACGACACAAGTTGTAAGCAAAAATATGCATATTTAACCACAATAAATTCTTCTCCTACAAATGCTTCTGTAGTTATGGAAACTATGAAACAGGCCCAAAAAATTGTATTAGAATGCAACGAGCCATATATGGAAATAACTTGATTTAGCAATTGCAAAAGTTGCTTTGCAAATCAGAAGTATGGAAAAACCACGCTTCGATAATTTATTTATCCACTTGGGATCTTTTCATATTATGATGGCATATTTCAAAGCGGTTGGAAAATTTGTTGAAAATTGTGGAATCACAGATATGATGGTTAACTTAGAATTACTTGCAAGCGGTTCCGTAAATAGTGTTATAACAGGAAAGCACTTCAATTGTTGTATAGATTACATCCAATGTTGTCACGTGCTCTTCAGATTTTACATTTAGAAAAATTCCTGAATGACACTAAAATTACAATAACAGACGAAGTCAAACAATCATTATTAGATTTTATAAAACAAAATTCTGAAAATCCCACAATAACAGATGAAAAATTAAAAACGTTATTGGACTCATACAAGACATATCAACAGACAACACTGGATGGCAAGCATGGCAAAACTGCCCAATTTTATATGATTTATATTAAATTAATAAATTACTATTTTTTACTGAGTCGGAGTATAGGACAATCAAATCTTGAATTGTTCAAATTTGTATTGCCCAAAATTGCGAATATTTTTTTTACGTTTAATCAAAAAATTATTTTCGTTACATGGTATTATATCATGAAAATTTGAGGAAAGTAAGTACAACTCATCCAGGATTAGAACTGCAATTTCATAAAGGATCATGTGGGATCAAAAGAACTGATAAATCATTTTCACGTCAGCCAGTGGACTTAACTTTCGAGCAAACAATAAATGCCAATGCTTCAAATAGTTTAAGAAAAATAGTTCATTCTGCCAATTCGATCTCTGCTCGTCAACGTTGGTATAAGAGCCATAGTCTTCGTACAGCAATAATCAGTCAAGTAATGGAAGAAACAGGTTTGAAACAAAGTCAAGATATTACAGCTGAATTTGATAAGAATAGGATTAAAAAACATTCCATACAAAGGCAAAATATGGTTGAACACATTAGACAGAACAATTCATTTTCAGAAGATATTGATGATGAAAGGTTTGTATTTAATATATATACAGGTCAATCTGCACCAGATGAAATTGTCAATTTTTACTTAATGTAGAAGAATCAGGGAATGAACAGCGTGAAACATTTATTAATGAATGTAGCATCGACTTAGACAGTTTTGAGAAAGCAATTAAAAAGAACAACGTACTGACATTTGCAAATATGATAAAAAAGAAAACAATGTCAGTTGCGGGAAAAATCGTGGAAGTTTGAATGCAGCACGACTTGTTTGGGCATTTGTTATTATTATCTCTACAAAAAACTTTAAATGTTGATGCAGTTGTCATATATCGACTAACACCAGTTCCATTGTCTATGTACCACTTAGACGGGATGATTTGTAAAACTGATAAATCTAAATTGCTCAAATGTTTGGAAGCAAATATAGAATCAAATGCACCAGCAGCGTGTGATGTAATAATTTATGATGGATTTTTTATTCTACATTCCATGACAGACGTTCCACTTACGTTTCGAAATATTCCACGCTAATTGCTTACAATGTTTACTGCCACTAGTGCTCGTTCAATTATAACGTTTGACCGTTCTATTTGTCCATCAATAAAAGATCATGAACATTCACTGAGAGGTACAATATCAGCTGAACATTGCAACATAAAAAGTCCAGATCAAATATGGCCAGCGAATTTCATTATTGAATTAAAAAACACATTTTAAGGATGCATTAGTCAAGTTTTTCTGTGAGGACTGGCAAAATGATCATATGGCTCCCTTAATCGGTAAAAAAACTATTTACATAAATCATGAATCTTGTTATAAATACCAAGTAGAAAATGAGAAAATAGTGAAAAGTACAATCCCAGAGTTAGACTGCAAAGCTCACGAAGAAGCCGATATGAAAATCGTCTTTCATGTTTGTCACATACATTTTGATGCGCATGTGACTATAAGATGCTCGCACACAGATATTCTCATTACACGGTTGAGCAGCATGCTGCATATTCAACAAAATTTACGAATTAGCGTTTTATTTGGAACAGGGAATACCAAAAGATATATAGATGTAAATAAAATATATGAAACTCTCAGACCAGATTTGTGTGAATCTTTACCAGGGTTTCATGCCTTCACTGGATGCGACTTCAATCCAGCATTGTATAGACGAGGCAAAAGAATACCTTATAAGATACTAAAAAATTCAACGTCTTATGTAAAAGCATTTACAGACATTGCAAACGTGATTAATTATCATGAAAACCAAGAACTCCAAAAAACTATAGATGAATTCGTCTGCAGAATGTATGGCTTTAAAGGTATTGGTGACGTAAATTTAGCAAGAGTTGCTACATTTACGAAAGCATATAAAATGAACTTTAAAACAGATGTTTTTACCTTCAAAGAAACTATTGATGGCGCGACATTTCCACCCTGTAAGTTGAAATTATATCAACAAATTTTATGGACTGCATATATAGCCCACCTCTGGAGTCATGCTCATCTGTTAGTTCCAACTGAATTTTCACCAGGAGATTATGGATGGGAAGAAAGAGATTATAAATATCAATTTAAATGGTTCGATTGTGACCACCGAGTACTACCAGTGTCACAGGTGTTATCACCCGTACAGGTATTTATTAATTAACATAATTTTGAGTAAAAGTTATGCGTAGCGTAATGAAATAAAAGTAATTACGAGGATAGAATTTGGTTTTGTTTCCAGAAAACACCGAAATGAACGAAGAACTCACGGTACTGGAGAATCCGGAAGGAGTAGGAGTTAATTCCGCTGAAAGGATGCAGCAAAAGAAGCAGAAGGTGTCATCGATAGTTCTGATGACAGTTTCCAGGACTATGAAAATCAGTCTGACACATCAGCAGATTCCACTGATGAAGATGAAGAATTCTTTTAATTATTAAAAATATATTTGATCAATAAATATACAACATATTTTTCTTCTAAATAATTCATTACTATTTACCAGATCCAGACTGTTCAACTGAACGATTACATAGATTGAAATAATTCAATAATATCATTCAAAAATAGATTAATCAACGAAATTATAGCTTGACCGATTCCAAATCACATGAAATTTGTATAATGAATAGTTCGCATATTGTATTGAATAAAAATGATAGTCAGCTGCCTACATAACGGGGTAAGGATAGTCAGTTGCATCATTGATAACATTATAAAATACTTAGCCAAATGCCTACTTAACACTCAGCTGATGGTTTATGACCTTACATAATTTGTATTATGATAGGTTTACACAAGTGACTGACAACTCCCCGCCACCACCACCACCACCACTACGCACGCAGCTGGCTATTTTTATTGTTATTACCATCACCTAAACAATAATTGTGCAAATACTCAATTGGCTTGAAATTACTTTTGAACAATTGTTTTTCTACAAGATGTACATTTTCTCACTATCTGCCCCACCACGATTTCGGCGACTGACGCTTGTTTTGATTATTAGCTGTATCTCAACTATCAATTACACAGAAAATTAAGCGAGATAAAATGACCATCAAAAATGTAACGCTACCTCCCGTACTATAATTGTTTCAACATGCTGTTGACAGAATTCAACGAACATATAGTCGTACTTATTTGGCACACTACACAAAATTTGGCATTATTATTAATGGAGGAGGTTTAATGGCTACTTCGGCAAGTGTTTTTAAAATTGTATCAGAAGCAGAGTATCAATTTATTTTATTAATTTGGAAATCTTTCATATGTAGTTATTAAAAATTTTAATAAGATAATTTTGAATATTGTATTAAATAAGTATGCACTCGAAATATCCATATTTTCAGAGCACAATAAATGAAATTTTATGGAAATTGGTTTTGAAGCACCTCACAATTTACGATTAATAACAGCCGTTATTGTTCGAAAATAGGTTGTTCACCTATGGCACGTTTTATACTAATGAACTTTTAAAACTAATTAAGTTAACAACTTCAGTTAAGTAAATTAATTTTATTTAATTTAATGTCAAATGTAAAAGTTCAATCATTAAAACATCAAGCACTTATTTAACTTTATTTTTAAACTAGTATATAAGTTTAAATAAAATAATATGGAGCGATTGATAAGCAATTTTTAAACACACCAAAATATCAAAATAATGATAAATTTATAGTTCAATCATGTGTATATCATCCTCAGAGGTACTTTCGGCTTCACTTAAACTTTCAAATTCAACATTAATTACAATTTGATCGACAAGTTCTTCGGTGATGTCATCCAATCTCCACATCCTTTGATCTTCTTTAATTATATGGTTAATATAATTAACCCAATATTCTTCACCTATGGATGCAATACCTTCATCAAGAAGCACCTTTACATCGTTAATTCTAAAAGTGGAATTGTAGGTAGCTACATGTTTTTTACGTGAGCCCAAATCAGCTCAATTGGATTCAAATTACAGTGGTACGGAGGAAACCTTAATGCGATTCTGCCAGAGCACTTCATTAACAACATAAAGCGCCGGATGAGCCAGAGAGTACTGCTTTGCTAAGGTCAATAATTCAACTTCTAATAGATGATTGTTAGCTTGAATGTGCTTTGCATTCAACCAATCACAAATTTGTTGTTTTTCTCAGTTTTTATTTGGAATCTTATCAACTTTCACGCTGTGATAAGGAGCATTATCAAGCACTATTACACTGCCATTATCAAGAAGAGGTAATACATCATTCAACCAAGTTGTATACACTTCACCATTCATATCTTCATGATGATCTCCTAAAATGATAAATATAAAATTAGAGGCATAAGTTGTTTGTACTTTTAATATACTACCTATCTTTTTAGATTGAAAGTTTAAATAGGTACCATCTACAAATCCCTTATCACTACCCACTTGAACAACAATTAACCTCTTGCCCTTGCCTGAAGGATCTCATATGCCGGTCGATAAACCTTCGATTAATGCCTGCCTTGCTGTTTTTACAGTGGTGTCTTGCCATACCATGTACTTTATATGTCCAGCATTCACTCATGTTTCATCAGTATAATAAATTTTTTGCCTTCAACTCTATGCTTTTTAATTTATCATCATCATTAGATTTTCAGTCCTGGAACTGGTTAGACGTGTACCCTCATTCGTACCTATTCTAAACTAACCTACACATTTCACTGAAATTTGCACAGTTTGCATCTATCACTATCTGATCTAGGTCTACATCTACCTCCTTTTTCCTATCTCTGCTTGTAATATATCCCATACTATTCCCCAAAAATGCTTTAGAAGGTATTCTGCCCTTCTATTTCTCCTTGTTCCCCTACTATTTCTATAACCTATTTGTTATTAAGTTTGTCTGTTCATGCTATCATCCTCATACATCTGAAGCACGGCATTCCAAATGGCTGCTACAGTTTTCTGTCTGCTTTTCCTACTGCCCATACTTCATAGGCATACTGTGTTGTGCTCCACATATATGCTTTCAACAATTTTCTTCTTGTTCCTATGTTTGTGTCTTTCATCATAGGCGCTGTTCTTTCTTGTTAGATGCAGTTCGGTCCCCTTCGATTGTTTTACAATTATATACCCTATTTCTCCGACATTCAGTAGTTGTGAAGGAGGGTAAGCAGCCTGTGGCTGTCAAGTTCCCGCAGTACTTGAACATGTAATACTTGTAGTTGCTTATAATAATCATCATGGTTAAGTACAGTTACATTTTTCGTCATTAGTTTATCCATCTCGGGACTGGTTGGATGCGTACCTCTATTAATTTCTATCCTGAGCTAGCCTACACATTTCCCTGAAATTCCTACAACCTACATCTTTCACTATCTGTGTGCAGTAGTCTAACCTAGGTATACATCTTCTTCTCTTTTTTTTCCTAGTTCTGCTTCTAATATATTCCGCACTATTTCCTCATACCGTAGTATGTGGCCCATCACCCTATCTCTCCTATTTTTTACCGTTTTCTACATATTTCGTTCTTCCCCTACCATTTTTAGTACATCTTCGTTCTTAACTTTGTCTGTCCATGATATCTTCATCACACGTCTGTAGCACCACATTTCGGAGGCTTTTACCTTTTTTTTGTCAGCTTGTCCTACTGTCCAGGCTTCACAGCCGTACAGTGCTGTGCTCCACACATATGTTTTAAGCAATCTTTTCCTTTGTTGTCTTTGAACACAGTAGTTGCTATTTCTTGTTAAATGTAGCACAACCTTGTGCTAATCTTTGTTTTATATCTTTTGCGCTTTTCCCATCTTGCGTTATTTGGCTTCCTAGGTAGCAGAAATCCTTAACCTCTTGTAAGTTCTTGTTACCTATTTGTATTCTTGTTTTTGATTTATTTTCCCCTCCTTTTCATACTAGTACTTTAGTTTTATTTTTGTTAAATTTCATACAGTATCTCTCTGTTAGAAACATTTCCATTTCATTAAGATCAGCTTCTAACTCTTCTTTGCTAGATGCTAATACCGCTATATCATCTGCAAATCTATCAGTTTTTTGTCCCTGCATAGTAATTCCAAATATCTTCCCGCATTTGACAGTATTCATTGCCTCTTCAATGTACAAGTTAAAAATTAATGGGGATAGGGCACATCCCTGTCTCACTCCTTTCCTAATGTTTAATTCTCTACGTTCCTGCTCTAATTCTATTACTCATGTTTGCTCTTTGTATAAGCTATGTAATAATCGTCTATCATTATAACTCATTCCAATCTTTTTGAGTATTTCAAACATTTTTTTCTATTTTACATTGTTGAATGCTTTTTTCAGATCTACAAACCCTATATACACGCTTTCCCTCTTTTCTATTGTTTTCTCCATTATTACTATCAGAGATAAAATAGCCTCCCGTATTTCCCTGTTTCGCCTAAACCCAAATTAATCTTCTCCTATATTTCTTCAGCTCGTTCATCCATTCGTCTTTGTACAATTCTAGTTAATATTTTTGACACGTGTGCTGTCGCACTTATTGTTCGAAAATTTTCACATCTATCTGCGTCTCTCTGTCTCATATATATAGCCTATAAGTTGAAAGAGACGTTCTGTTACTGCTTGTCCAGCGGCTTTTAGTGTTTCTGTTTGCATCTTATCTGTACCTGGCGCCTTACCATTTTTCAGACACTTTAATGCTAATTCAAACTCATCTCGCAGTATAGGATATTCCAAGTCATCATTTTCAATGTCTGATTCCTGTTCAAATGCTGTTAGTTTCTCTCCTGCAATAAATTCCTTATATATTCTTGCCATCTAACCATTTTCTCTACATTTTCTACAATGAAGTTTCCTCCCTCATCCTTTATATTTTTGCTATACGGTTTTATATCCCTAAAATTCATTCTAATTAGTTTGTATGCTTCATCTGTCTTTCCTTTTTCATCTTAGTTTGTACCTCTTTGCATTTGCAAATAATTTTCCATTTTATAGCTTTGTATCTTTGTTTTCCTGTTTCGTCTAATCTATTTTTGTGTTGTTGACTTTCTTCTATTAAATTCAGGATATCTTTTGTTATCCATGGTTTCATATTTTCTTTTGTGTTTACCCCAGAATATCTCTGGCTGCCATGTCTAAGCTGGATTTAATGTTATTCCGTTTTGCTTCTACTTCCTTAGTATCAGAAATTTTCCCGATATCTTTCATCAATTCATTTAACATTTTTTCAAATCTTTTGTGGATATCTTTATCTTTTACTTTCTCAAAGTCAAAGTGCCTTTTTCCATTCCTTTTTTCAAATTTTTAAATTTAAGAGCAGCCTTCATAATTACAATGTTGTGGTCAGTGTCTATATCTGCTTCTGGATAGCTTCTACAGTCTTTTACTTGATTCCTATAACGTTGTCTAATAAGAATGTAAGCTATTTGATATCTTCCTATATTCCTTGGTATCTTCCACGTGTATTGTTTTCTAGTATGTCGTTGAAATAATGTTTTTGTGATGATTAAATCGTTTTTGTTGCAAAATTCTATCAACCTATTTCCTCTGTCGTTTCTCGTGCCTAAACCAAACAAACCTACTACCGCTCTTTCCCTTCCCTCTCTTACCACTGCATTAAAATCCCCCGTAATTATTAAATTTTCATGTCCTTTTACGTATTTTAATATGTCTTCGATATCTTTGTAGATGGCTTCTACCTTTTCGTCACTGTGGGTAGAGGCGAGCATGTACACTTGTATTATTACTGTATTTACCGGTTTAGATTCTAATCTAGCCATGAGTACTCTATCGTTCTTTTGTAACTAGTTTTCTATACAGTGCCCTATCTTTTTTCACATAACTATCCCCACACCAGAATTTTCTTCCTCTGATCCTGTATGAATTACCCTAAAGTCTTCACTCCAAAAATTCCCCGTCTCTGGCCACCGAACTTTGCTGATCTCTACTATGTCTAGTGCTAACATATCCATTTCAATTTTTAAGTTCTCTAACTTACCTACTTGCTTCATACTTCTGACATTCCACACTCCGACTCGCAAAATGTTCCCGATTCTTTTTCTAAATTTTCTGATCACATCCTCCGAAGTAGCCCCCTCCCGAAGATCCGAAAGAGAGACTATATTACTTCCGGAATCTTTGACCTCAGAGAATGCCATCATTTTAAATACAATTTCAGTATGCTGTCTACTTGGGACGATGCGGCTGACTGCTTGAAAAATGGCAGGTGAGCATTTTTCACAAAAATTACGCCCTCGTTCGGATGAGAGGTTAAATGGAGGTCCCGTGTGTGAGTGTTGTCACGCACGTTAAAGATCCCTACCTTGTCTGGAACGGCAAGAGTTCGGCAAAATTCTAAATTTCCAGGCAACAAAAAAACTCGCCTCCTGGCCAATGTAGTACCTTCGGGTAGAGGATTGGAAATGTAAATGCACTGTCTACTTGGGAAGTAATGTGGTGGTTTTCCGTTGCTTTCCACATCACAGCAGTGTGTCCTAGAATGCCATACCGACCCCTATGGTCTTTGCCAAGCTAAGTATCGAAAGAGCCGCTGCCTTCTTTTGGGGACCTGCCTTAGTCTGGTTCCTCACTAAAGACCCTACTAATTTAGTTGAACCTGTAGTTTGGCTCTTTCAATCACTGGAACGTGGAAGCCATTCCACCTGTTTTGGTAAACTAGAACTTCTTCAAGCTGCAGGTCCATTCGGAATGGCCTTACAAGGCAACAGAACAAATTTATTTAAAGGGTGGATCATAGATGTGTTCTAACTGAAAAATTAAACATAATTTGTGCTGGGGTGAGCATTGTTACAGTACACTGGGTATTACGATATGTAAATAAACATTTTAACAAACTTCTTTTGTAAGAGGTCATTGCTCTAATTAGAAGTTACCGACTTATTATCATTTTCTTTATTATTTGTACCCCTCTTTCTGCTAACCCCTTAGAACTAGAGCTGTAGAGCAGACCATTCCTGACCTTTATATTCTACTTTCTAAAAATGATTTCACAGCCCAGCTGGCAAACGGAGGGCCGCAATAGGATATCACTACTTGAGAAAGTCCGAAACATGCAAAACCCTGACTCAATTTTCCAATTACTGCTTCAGCATTAATACTTCTCATAAGCCATCTCTCTAGACTTCGAGTGCTCATCAGCTAGTAATATAAATTTCCCATTTTGTGTTTTTAAACCGCTAAGGTGCAATCTCTGCTAAGCTTGAGTAGATTTAGCAATAGGGCTATAAACTTTCTCTCCAATATCATTCAAACTATGGCAGGGTGGTCTTCATGAAGTAGTTTGATAACTTTACTTCTTAGCACGGTAGGTATAATTATTCTATTCCCAAACATAATGGAATTATTCTTTATGGAAAGTGCCTTGCGAACTTTAAAGTATGGTTTAAGTTCATTTACAACTTTATTAGGCCATCCATTAACAATAAATGATATGACTTCTATTAAAAGAGGATCATGAATTGTAGCTTCATTGACCTCCCTAAACGAGACAACCTTGTGCACAACCAAAAAACACTCAATATTTAAACTATCGTCTATTAATGTGGGTTGATAAACTGGTAGGTAACCTCGATAATGCATCAGCATTAGAGATGTTAATTCCTTTTTTATACTTTATGGAATAATTAAAATCTGACAAAACAATTGTCCAATGCTGCAGTAACACGCAGAATATTTTTCAACAGGCTAAAAATGGTTTGTAGTGGTTGATGATCGATAACTAAGATAAAGTGTCTACTGATTAAATATTTTTCAAACTTTTTAACTGCAAACATAATTGCTATGGCTTCCCGTTCAGTTTTATCTATATCCCCTTTCTGTTGGAGATAAAGTTGAGGAAGCAAATAGAATAGGTTTTTCTATTCCATCAACTAAATGAGCTAAAACTGCTCCAACTCCAACGCTACTACTGTCACAAGTTACAACTAACAGTAGTGTAGGATTGTACGGCATGAGTAGAGTATGTTCAGACAACTGTTTGCCTGTTTCGAATGCTTCATGACAATCCTTTGTCCAATCAAAAGATACACCACGTCTAGTGAGATTATGTAACAGTTTTAAGACGACTGGTAACTCTTTAGATAAAAATTTATGATAAAACATAAGTAAACCTAACCAAGCCTTTACTTGCAAAGCATTTACAGGTCTAGGTGTATTTTGAATATCACTAATTTTATCTTTACATGGTGAAATACCTTTTTCACTTAAAACATAACCTAGGCAAGACAAACTCCATCTGCCTAAGCGCCCAGTCTGTTACTTTAAATGATTTAACCAGGTAAGAGAAGCACAATCAGTAATAACTGTAAACTGCATTCCTTCGACATAACCCCTAAATTTTTCAATTTCGAAGATTACTTGAGAAGTTCTTGTTCGGTAGTGAAATATTTTTGTTCAGTGGTAGTTAAAATACGATTAGCATAAGCAATGGGGTACTCTAGACCATCTTTTTCTTAAAATAAAATGACACCTAAGCCAATAAGTAAAACGTCAGTTTGATGTAAAAATGTTCATCAAAATTTGATGAAATTAGAATAGCGGGCAGAGGTAATTAAGACTTTTATTTTTTCGAAAGCTTTTTGCGTCAGAAATCCAATCAATAGATTGTTCTTGCTTTTTATTTTTAATTAGAGTGGTAATGGGAGCAGATATGGTAGATAAGTTAGATAGAAATATGTGACAATAAAATATAATCCCAATTAAAAGTTTAATTTCGGTGATATTGTTAGGTGTTTTAAAATTAATGATGGCATTTACTTTATCTGGATCAGCTCGTAATCCATTTTCATCCACAATAAACCCTAGAAAGGAAAGAAGAGTAACAAAAGTTATATTTTTCCTCGTTGACTTAAGCAATCGGCTACTTCATTTAAAGTTACAATATGTTCTTCAAAGGTATTAGAGATAACTAAAATATCAAGACAAACGAGATCTCGCTCTTGGTGAAAAATTTGATCTAGTGTTCTATCCATAGCATGTTGAAGTGTTTGAGGAGCATTACACAAACAAAAAGATAAAAGGTTAAATTTAAACCTTTTCGAGGTACACAAAAAGAAATTTTTTTGACAAGAGGTTTGCTCCAAGGGTATTTGATAAAATGCTTGTCTAAGATCTATTGAAGGTATGTATTTAACATTTCGCAAGCGACTTAAAATGATATCAGTGTGTGGTTAAGGATAGATGTCAGGCATTGAAACAGAATTTAATATGTGACCATCGAAACAGATATGGTACCTATTCTCTATTTTTTTTCTAACTCCAGAGAGGAGAACTTGAAGAGATAACACCAACCTAGATCATTTTATCAATTTTAGTTTAATAGTGTGTTTAAAGAGCAGACAATACAGGATACTGACTTTGTTTGAATGGTTTTGCACCTGCAGTTAAAATTTCATGAAATACGGTTGTGACACGTCCTACGCAGAAGTAGATAGTTGACGAAATTTATCTATGTTTTTTCTAGATAGGTGTTTTGTTGTTCAGTTAGAGAGATTTTATTTGCAATCCCTAAAGAAGTGCAATCGTTTTTCTTGAGGCTAACTTGCCACGTGAAATCTAAAAAGTTTAGTAATGTTAAAAAGATGACAAAAATCAACTCCCAAAAGGAAAGAATAAGCGAGAATAGTACGACTAGAAATGTGACTTCACCTTCAAGAGATTCTACACGGATTTTTAATTTAATGGATCCGGTTACATTAACTTGGGCTGAATCAGCGGTAATCAGTGATATTTGAAGGTATTATTTTAAAATCAATTTCTTTGTAAATTGCTGTAACTCTGTAGAATTAATCAGAGGAATTAGAACAGGTGTCTAACAATGCACGAAGAGAGAACCAAAAGAAATAGGTAAATGTGAACGATTATCAAAAGGTTTAGTGAGCTTTGCAGAGGCAAAATTTGGATAATGAAAAGCATAAACAGTTTTCAATCAATTTGACCATTCAAAAGGAGTTGTATGGCACTCTTCAGTTAGAGAGTAAAGATAAAGTAGACTTTAAATTTAATTTGCGTGTCAATTGAAATTTTATCGTGCTAATGATGAACGATTTTGTGAGGAAGGAGCACGTACACCATAAAAAAAGTAGTTTTCCGGTACATTACAATCAGGCATTTATTTTTATAAACGCTAGGTGTTCCACAAACATAACAAAAACATTCCAAGGTTCCATACAATTTGTATAAGTACCATCTTTCCGACAATTTCAACCAGAAATGGAACTAGTTCACTCAGTATTTAAAATTGGAGAAGAAAAATTGTTTGAGTTGCGAGAGGAGTCGCTACGATAAGATATATTTTGCTGGAAAAATTTTGGTAGGGATTATACAAAAGGGTTGATGTTTTACTAATCGAAATTTTACTTCTTGTAGAGAATGACAAATGTCTTTAAGGTGAGAGATAGAATTAATTTTTGGAAGAGCTAAGTGTTCAGAATGGCAAGAAATTTAATTTCGAATTAATTGTGTCAAAATCTCGGTTTCATCAGGCTTTTTCTCTAAACAATTAAATATTAAAATTAAGTATAAAGCCAAAAAGCACAACAAAGTGTCAATGTTTTTTCCACGAATGCATCGATTTTATGATAATTTCTCCACTATTATGGTAGTTTTCGTTTAGTATCCTTTTTTCAAAATTATTTTATAACAAACTTTAATAAAAGTTTGTTGTAAAACATTGGTTGAAGCTATTTGATGTTTGTTCTCTTTCCATAGTTGTAAATTTTACCAAAAAACTAAAACTGTAACGAAATCAAATTTACAATACAATTAAATAAATAAATTCTTACTGTTAATTTTATCGCATTTCATTTCTTCCTTATAAGCAATATTTAAATTTATCCAGTTCGTTGTTTTTAAAAAAGATTCGTTCATTAAATTGGCATGCCGTGCATTTTGTGTTGCATGTAATTAGGCAAAGTATCGTCCTTATTACAACATTTTTTGGTTAGGCGTCACTATATGATGCATTTATGATTGCATTTATCGCGAGTCGGGTTTTAAGAGAGGAACATACGAGTTAGTTACCAAGTTCTGGTGAAACAGGAAGATGGCCACAAAGGAGTCTTCTTGCAAAAGGCGCAGAGGCATTTAGAAAGAATGTAGCGAGCAGTGCAACTCTTAATGTGAGGTTCCTGAAGCAGAGCTTGCCAATGTGTAACTTAGTATATTAAAATCAAAATTGGAATTTAATGTTTTAAAGAAGACTGTAAGCACATGTTTTCGTAACGAATATGATTGGTTGACGAATTTAGGATTTCCTCACAAGAAATGCAACTTGAAAATTTTGCTGCCATAAAATTTTTCACCAAGCTTTTCAATTTGTTTTGGTTTGTGGTACGTTAAATTACGACTTTGTCTGGATACTCAAGGGGTGAGTAGAACTTTGTACATGCCCTTGAACCAGCTGTTGTTTAAATTTTTTGCTCAATTGCAAGGTCATTGATAAGTTGTTCATAACAAAATGTACTGAAGAGCATGGTAAAATAATTACTGTTCTAATTTCAATTTATATTGAAATTACACATAGTATTCATAAAACTGAGGTCAACTAGTTTGAAACAATAGTATGCTTTAAAAATGTTGGGTTTGCAAAGATAGCAGTTGTTTTCAATTTGGTCGGTTTAAATGACGAAGGTCAAATTTTATTGTAGTCACATGTCACTTTTGTGAACTATTTATTAAGGCAGATAAATATGGCCATTATATCTAAATCGTAAAACAGATTGTTTGTTCCTAAAAGCTTTTATGTGAAATACTATAGAATACAATAACACGGTTTTATTTTTGAATTTAAAGAAAGTTGAAACTTTCACAAACATTGTCAAATCCTTATAACAGATCTGATATGGGATATTTTTATAACTTGTGTCAAATTAATAATAATTGAACGTTGATCTTGAATCTTTTAATGCTTAGTACAAAAACCTTGAGTTTAAATATCAATTTGTGAATTATGATTTATATGTTCAAATATCGAATTACTTTTCTTGTAAATACGTTTATAGAATATTACATGAATTATTAATTAGAAGCACAAATAATTGGATCTTTAAGTGTTTTATTTGGCTTATTTTTCTTGAGAAAAATCTAGAGAAAGTATATAGAGCTGACTACAAAAGCTAATGTCGTACAAAGGAGACCTATGGATAAAACAATACAATCAATGGTCTCTTATGAAAATTTAAAATTTTTTATACATAAGTTTATGTTTGAATATTTTATTTAGGTAAATCGTGAGACACAAAATTACTGTCTCGTATTATATTTAACGATATAATTTTATTTCAGTTTTGTTGGTACAATTGTTTGCTGTGTGTTATAGCTGATATAACCTGAGATTGGTGTAGTTTTAATTCCTACTTAGGCAACGATATTTAGATATACATTATTAGTTTATTTTTAAAGAGGCAGGGGTGCCCTTTTCCCCATGAACATTCATTCTCTTTTTTTGTACTTTCCACTTCGAAGTAACAAGTAAATACCCACGCCCATTTGTTCATGTCCTCTGCAGAGACAATATCTCGAGCTAGCCAAAATATGTTTCCTGGGTTTTTATTATCCCCAAAAAAATTTATAAATTACACTGACGCCCACAATGTGGGGCTGTTTTATAAAAAAATATAAAGTGGAGTTTTCTCAATAAATTACAAAACATAAAAACATGCCGAAACAGAAAAGTACCAAATACATAGGAATGTTTTTATCCCAAAGATTTGGGTACATCAAAACACTATTTCGATAGCAAGACAGTTATAAAAGCCACCACACTGACAAACAAAAATTAGTAGTATGCATTGTATCTATTTTTTAATAAGTAAAAGAAATAGAAAAATATTCGCCAAATCATTTATTTTCAATCCTAACTAAACTTCCCTATTCATAGCAAATTTTAGTTCCAGATGAGAAATAATAAACAATCAGTTATTTCCTATTAATTTTATTGCAAGGTTAAGTTCCATACTTTACTGTAATAATAGATTATATGCTTCAAGTGCATAGCACTAGTTCAATATTCTTGTTGTGAAAGTTGTCAAAAGTACAAGGTTGTTGCTTAAAATAACCGTTTAACATTAGCTACCGTAGGTAAATACTTTTACTCTCAAATATTTCAAGATTTCCGTGTTATTTTATAAACACCGCCGGTGGTCTGTCCTAGTCTTATAAAAATGTGTCTTCGTTTCCTTAGTTCCAAGTCGATAGAATTTCCCAGGACGAATCGTTCTTATGCAGCGCTCTAATAGTTTTGTCACTCCTAGCCTGTACTCCGAGATGTTTGTAGTTCAGTGGTTGATGGTAAAATTTATTTTAAGAATTCTGACAGTGATTTAATGTGTTCTTTTTAGCGCAAAAAATTAATTGAGGGAAATACAACATTGTTTATCCTTTCAGACATGTTTGTCTAAAGCATTATGAATTGTTAGAAGATTATAAGGAAATATATGGCCAATTCAATTACCTTTTTTTATCACTTCATCGCTTCAAGGTACAATTGATGTTAATAAACTTTATGGCTCCACCAAGTTAGAATCCTGTAATACAGCAGATTAGTTCCATCTGGGTGATTACCCACAATGTTAAGGGTGAGTGATTTAATATGTTGCTGAATTTTTAAAAAATTTATTAAAACTAGTTGCATTAAATACTCCCTATGAGAGGCAAATACATCCGTTGATTCGACTAGTTAAAAAAGTACCAGGATTTCATTTCATGGGGTTTATCCAAAAAAAAAGAAATCGTAATCAAAATTTCAATTCTTTAGACTCGAATATTTTATTGAAAGAAAAGTTATCTTAAGTGGATTCCTGTTCAAAATTTGTAACAATGAGTTTGTTCTAATTTGAGCTTTCTTTTGTTTGTTCCTCATTTGTGAGAAACCGGACTAAAGAAGTTTTGTTAAAAAAGATTTCTTTCTGTAATAATTTGCTATGACTTTGTCTAGTATAAAAATAGAAAAACAAATCAACATTTCTATTATACAATTTAAAATTTAGCCAATTTATTTTAAAGGAAAACCTGAAATGAAATATGTAAATGGTGTGTCAGATCTGACAAACCATAACTGAGTTAATAAATTTGTAAATATGCAAACTATTTAATAATTTTGTTTGAGCATCTTGAAGCTAAAAATATGAATTTTAAAGTAATATTATGATAAAAAAATATTTATTATCTACAATAAAATAGATATGTCATTACATTAGCATTATTTTGTGTCTTGGTATTTTAAGAGTTATATTTATTAATTTCCTAAAGAATACTACAGGTTGGAAAATCATCTAAATCATTGAGACAAGACCTACCTTATATATAGTAGCATCATATTTATTCAAGAGTTTTGATAAAGAATAAGAATTAATAAACACCAATGGGTTTTTCTGTATCTGCCCATCAAATGTAATTAATATTTGTTAGATACAGTGGGGTCTAACTTAAAATTACATCTTCTTTTATTCAACTTAGCAAACTCAGCTCCGACCCTCCTCTAACTCTCCATTGGGGTAATAACCAGGTTAGTCGAGGCCTACAGTTTTTCTTGGACATCTTTAAAATGTAAAACTGTAGCAGCATTTCAAGTATATAAGTAAAGAGCATAACAGTAATTTCTAAAACAAAAGCAATGTTGATAGTATTCTTCTGCATAATTACATCAAATCCATAAACAGTATTTAAGTTCCCATATAAGAACTTTGAATTTTGTAGAAAAATATCAGCAGTAAAAATGTGTACATTTATTTAGTTAATAAATAAATAAAAGTAGTATTGGTGAATTTTTTAATGGCAGGAGTTGTTGCAAAAATCTGACCCAAAGTACAATTTTAGTTTAGTTAATCTTAGTTCTAAAAGAATCTTTCTTGTACCATGTGCTTCAATACTTACCCACAAAACTAACCAGGCATAATAAAAATACAAACGTTTGTAATATGATGTATTGTGACATTGCAGTATGTGCAATACGGTGTACAAAAACTTGAAATTACAAATTTAATAAAAATTTACTGACCAAAATAAAACGAGAACACACAACTACAGACAAAAAAGCTGTAAAGTATGGAAAAATTCATATACTGCAAGTCTCAAAATATGTTACCGTTACAATAATTAAAACTTTCATTCCAACACCAAGATAGGAATGCTATCACACATGGTTAGCATAAAAAATGCCAAAACCATTTGCATTTGGATGTTAATAAAAAATTCATCACATTGAGATGTTGAATCACTTGTATATAATTATTATGAACAGGTAGCTTTAGGTATGTTATACAATTTATTTTATACAAAATTGATCCTAATAAAACAAAGCAGCTCCATGTGACCCTTGAGCTGTTCATGTATGTGTTCTTCATATGAAACTTGTTTTATTTTGTGTGACTATATGCACTTTACAACCAAATAGGAACTTCATGTTTCAAAAAAATATAAATTGAACTCAATTCACTGGCGCTAATAAATAAATGTACATACATATATGTACATATAGTCACTCACTGGAATTTTGCATATCAACATACACAGGTTTTAAGTGAAGTAGAATACAATATGTAAAAAAATATGATACATTTCAAAACAAATGTGTCGACATTGTTTTTTATTAATTTCTAAATGTTGATATAAATAAATGCACTGGTTTTTAAAATTTTTTAATTAAACGGTGATAATGTACTACAACTTCAATACGTAATCAGTATCATCAGATGTTAAATGTAATATTAAAGATTGAAACGTCTCTCTAATCTAAAATAAAATAAAAACAATTTTTAAAAAGTAAACGTTTGACAGTGAAAATAAATCGGTATGCTGAAATTGCAATACAAAGGTTAGTTCATAATTAACAGACAATTCGTCCTTTGAGATCAGAACTAGTCTATGTCCAAGAAACGTGCATTGTTGATTTCTAATACAAAGTATACTAAAACAGCGGTTAAATTCAGTGCAAAGGTAGTGGAAGTCCACGCTAATAAGAAAGTATATGTCCAACGATAAAATTCAAACTAACATATATTAGACGCATTCATTTGGCTTAGAGCTGAAGTATACTAATTCACAAAGTGCACAATCAGTTGCCGTTCAACCACAAG
Source organism: Platerodrilus igneus (assembly GCA_036346225.1). Lineage (NCBI taxonomy): Eukaryota > Metazoa > Arthropoda > Insecta > Coleoptera > Lycidae > Platerodrilus > Platerodrilus igneus. Next base: position 1,919,758 of record JARFIW010000791.1, read on the forward strand.
CGTAGCTGGATGTGGGTTTGTTCTGATTCCCTATGTGTTAGTGGACATAGAAAGTTCTTTCCTAATTCTAACTACTTGGTATACTGCGTTTATAGACATAGACTTCTTCTGATCAAATAGTTTATTATATTATTTAAGTATACTCTGCTGAAAATTAAACAATGTTTACTTAAAGATGCCTCAAAATTTTGTATCTGGTTCAACGGTATTTGGTAAGAAAAAAATTGATAAATAATTTATATTAACTGTTTTCTAATTAGTATGTTTTAAATTACAGACAACAAAAAGACTAGTAGTAATAATTACTGTGCCGCACAGTTGAGTTACAGAAAAAACACGATCAGAATTGCAATAGGCAAAAGAGACACAAGCATGATTGAATTCCTCTATTGATAAATTACACGAATTCTAATAAATGTAATTTTTCTTGATTTGAAAACAACATCGGAAAAATAATTGAGGATGGTCTAACATCTGTGAATTTGAAGCTCTCGCTGTATCTTTTGTTACCGGAAACACGTTTCCAAAAATATGTTAAGCCCTTCGGTAATTAGTCGGCTACCTGACAATTTCAAATCAAACTGTAGATCGCGAAAATTTAGTAGATTGTACAAATACCCAAGTAAATCCATTGCTAATGATTTTATAGACAATGAAAGCAGGAGTAATGTGTGAACCTAATATATCGCGTACAGCACATCGGTTTAAATAAAGTATCACAAGATTTGATGAGTGATTTAAATATTTCATCATCACAAACAGATCCATCTGTGTGGGAGATGTTGAAAACAGGGACCCCGACTTTGTTATGTCAGATGATGATCTTCGAAAAATAAATAATCTACAAAATTCTGACATTGATAGTTCAATCAAAGAACACAGAATGAAAGAAACCCAGTAGGAAAAAAATAAATAGCGAGAATTGGAAAAGAAATAAAACAAAAAACTAGAAATAGTTGAGAGACATATGTAAATTGGGAGGGTATGTTTCAACCTAAAAAAAATAAAACTTTCGTGCACAGCCTGCAGGATATGGTGCTCGACTAAAATAAACGAAGATGAAAGGATCAAAATATTTAATGAATACTGGGGTTTCACAGACATAAACCAATAACACAATTACATCTCGAACTATGTTAATTGTACAAGAAAGGCAAGAGATCGAAAAAGATATCCTGAACAAGAAGAACAGAACAACAACAAATCTAGCAGGAGAACATTTACATTGAAAATTCAACTTCAACCACAAGACTGCTAGTATGTAAAACTATCTTCTTAACACTCTAAGTATTAGTGCACAAACAGCACGAACTGTTTTTAACAAAATAGGATCTAATGTACTTGGAAGAAGATAAAAGGGGTATGTAAAAACCCTGTGCTTGATGAATCTGTTAAAGAATCGATTCACATCTATCAATTTATGAGAGAGTGGAGCCATTATTGCTGTCAGAAAACGAACCGCTTATACTTACCTCCAGATTTTAACATTATGAAAATATCATCTTTATACGAAATACTGCAATGATTATGTGATAGAACCAAAGGTCTTGCAAAGTTTGTACAGAACCGTTTTTACAATAGAATTTAATATATAATTCTTTAAACCAAAAAAAATGTGTGACATCTGTCTCAGTTATGACGATGGCTCAGCACAACAAAAAGCTGATTTGGAATAAGAATTTCAACCTCACAAGCGAAATAAACACCTAACCAGAAACTTTCAAAACATGGACAAGTAAATTCAAAAGTAAATAACAGTTTTTGTGCTGCTGTACTTGACTTGCAACAGGCACTACCAGTGCCAAAAACAGAAGTAAGCCTAGTTTATTATAAATTAAATTTATTCACATATAATTTTAGTGTTTAACTTGGCATCCAAAGATTCTTTTTGCTACATGTGGTACGAATGTATTGGGAAGTGGGGTTTATCGCAAATTTGTAGCTGCCTTCTGTTTTTTATAGAACAACACGTTCAAAAACGAATTAAACAGTTTTTGTTTACTCAGACAAAATCGAAATAATTTTTCATTTATGCTTTACAAATATCTCTCTCAAAAGCACAAAATACAAACTGCATACTTTTTTACAACAAGGTCATATACAATCTGAGGACGATTCAGTGCACCGCTTTATAGAAAAAGCAGCACGTCATGTAACTATTTACAAACCCGACCAGTGGTACACTTTAGTTAGGACAGCCAAAAGCAAGCAACCCTATTGTGTAATTGAACTTGACCAAGAAAATTATGGACTTAACAGATTTTCAAGTGAGGACCACTATTAATTGGGACTGAAACGAACAAAAGTAGAGTCTACTGAAACCGGCTAAAAATAGTTGAATGTAATCTTAAACAACCAAATGTTCTATTGTTTAAATGCAATTTTGCTGACAACGAATCATTTCAAAAATTATTCTTTCAAAAAAAGGAAAAAGTCGGTAGTTGTTACCAATATCAAGACTTTTAATTTAAACAAGCTCTATTTGAAAATAAAACCAATAACAAAAAAAATCATCATTTGCAGTTGTTATCTGCAAAGAAGGTAATAATAAGTCAATATCGTAACTATTTTAGGAACTTACGTAAAGATGAACGAGCTACAGAATGTAATGATTCATATAGTGAGTGATAAGCTTAAATTTTAATTTTTTGTAAATGTTTAAATTTTTCAATTACAAAAGCATTCTTATCTGCCACTGTTATGACTTTGTCAGATTAATATGTAGATTATTTAATTTATTAATAAGTTCCTCTCATTATTTTACAGTTGTAATGTTTATATCTATTTTTCTACCTTATTTATCTTGAACGATGCTCAATATTTACAATAACAAAACTGCTTTAGAATTTCACTTTATACTGATCACTGATCACATTATGGAACTGATAAATACTGATAACTTAACCACAATCCTTTGAATCTGTTCATTCTTTTTAATATTCGCAGAAAAATGTATGTGTCATTTAATTAGCTTTTTAGATTTAGTAATAAGTTGTTTTTGTAAATCCGTTCCTTTTTTCTCAAGAGCTACTGAAAATAAGTTACGTTTCATTTTACTAGTTTTTTAAATATCTTAGATTTTACATAGTTTTTGTGGAGTTAGCAATAAATCACTAAGTCAAAAGACTTTAATATTCTAATTTTGAATATAGAATAAGTTTAAGTTTGTTAAGGTATCCTATGCCCAAAATTTTTTTGAACAACAAAAATATTTGTCAGAGTAACGTGACCTTGTGACAAGTATGGCCATAAAACTTACAAATGTTTTATAATTTCAATATCGTTGTGAATTTATTCGAAATACCAAAAAAAAATCCACGTGTAATAATTTCATTTTTCAGACTTAGCACAGTTCTGCTCTTAGAGGACAAATTGTGAGTTAAAGCAAAAAGTGGAAGTTCATAAAAGTAATACCCATGCCCTTTAATCAATAAAAATGGGTTAAAAAAACAAAGCAGGTAAAGCGTTGTTACTACAAATGTTCAGAAGCTTTAGAAGACATATATTATCGTTAAAAATGGTTTGTAGTTTCAGACATAAATTGCTTTTGCATTTGTTGCTTTGAAGGAAATTTAATTTATTGCTTTTATTTCTGATATGTAAAATTTCAATATTGAATATCATAAGAATGGTTGTTATTAACGAGTTAAAATAGAAACATAAGTGTTGTCCTTAAATGAAAAAAAAAACAGTTTTGATCTTATGTAAAAAGAATTGTAACAACTAAATTTTAGGAGGTAGATACGTTATTTGTAAGATAAAGGAATATGATCTTTTTTAAAGATTTTATTCTTCAGAAATTAAATTTAAAATTGTAAGTCAGAGATGGTTTGTTGCTTATGGAAAGGGTCAAAGTATAGCAAATGACCTACGTATAGGAATTTGGGAGTCACCTTTATTCTCTTAGATAAGCATTTTCTATATTAACATGTGATGTTTCAACAATTGTGTTTCAAATATGACTATGAATGAATTTCATAAATATACAGAACCATAACCTACAATTACAGTAAATTCTGTAGACAACTTTTTCGCATTTAAGAATTTTGTTTACATTTATGGCATTACTCAATCCTGTATTACATTACCCTTGTTCCACATCCATGCGGTATAATTAACAAACGTCCATTCATGTATAAGTAAAAACAAACATAGATCAAACTGTCTATGAGGAATTTATCACTAAAGAAAAGCGTATAAAAAAATAACTTGAGGAATTATTTCTCAAAGTATTTTATTTTACTTTTGAAACCAATTTCATACTATGAGGTGTCAGAATTTGGTTAGCAATTTGGTACTGAAGATTGTTCTAATAAAACAATGCAAAACTGGTTATGAAGCTCATTTCCAGAAATGTACTGTTTTAAATATACTAAGTGTTAAAAATTGAAAATTAAAAACTTAAAGATCTTCCAAAATTTAACAAACTTGAGCACATATACAAATTTAATCAACACTCGTACAGATAAACCTGGAAATATAGTGGAGGTGGTTACTATCCCTTGACATTGATATGCTACAATTTTAAAAATTGAGGTTAAAAACAACCATCACCAATACATTAACTATGCCGAAATACTTTTCAACACGTTTTGATTATTCTACAGAACAACTATTATTAAATCCTGCTTTCTTTTTTGTATTTTATTTTGAATTTCTTTTTGATTATTGTAGGCTTTTGTTACGCTTCAATTGGCTGCACAAAGATCACAGTAATAATCTGTTGCATGAGACTTGTACAATTAATCTAAGAGTACTACACATTGTAATTTAGCTAGAAAATGGGTCGTGTGAATTATTCTTGTGATTTTTAGAAATTGTTATTATTATTATGTATTTCGTGGGAAAAAACTGTCGACCTAATTTCCCACGGGTTGGAATGGAATATGCCTCGTTGTCACCGACCAATGAGGAACGTGCTACGCTCAGCAAGTGGTTTACATGTTGGAAATGAGCAGTGATCATTCATTGTAAACATAAATACCATATCTTGAAGAACGGTGGCAGTAGTGCTTTAATGTGTGAAGTTTTCCCATCAATTACCTTCCTACTTCCACTAGATAAACAGCAAACTCAGCTAAATCAATCTAATATATGAGGATTTAGATCCATGACCCGATATACGTAGACGAATAATAATATCATTAGTATTACAGCTTGCCAAATGCCGGAATACAAGGATTTATTACCTGGCTTTATCTTAGAACTTAAACATTTAGACGGTCGCAAGTAAGCATAATTATATATGCACGTTCATGTTATCAATAATTTGTTGCAATATATTGCGCCATCTAGATGATCACACAATATATTACTGTATTGTATTTTTATATTGTAATATTTTTGGTTTTGTTGTTTATTTTGAAATTGTAAATGTTAATTGAAAATGCAGAAATGCGAGCAAAACGAGTAGAATATTTACGAAAAACAAAACAATACCGAGCTGAAGCCAGGCATATTGTATACTGCAATGAAACTTACTTACACGGTTTCCATACTGCGTCAATGACGTGGGATGATGGTTCGAATAAGTTTCTAAAGTCACTGTTAGTTAAAGAAAACATTTAATTATAGTGCATCATGGTGGTTACAAAGATTTTTTCCCAATGGGTCGCTAATTCTCAAATCAGTCCTTAGAACTAGAACTACCATGGAAAATAATTAATAACGTCTTTTGCAAGTGGTTATGCCAGAAGTTAATACTAAATCTTGAATATAATTCTGTATTGTCGATTCATAATATACCATTTATGTTATGAGGATATTTCTGTATAATTTGGTGGGGAAAACTTGACGTTTTAAATTATTAAATGCTGTAATAATTTATTTATTTTGGAAATTATTCTTGAATAAGAAAAGATATTAAAATTTGTTGTAACAACTATAAATTTCATTTCAAGGGTTTATTTTATTGAAGGTAATTGGAAATCTAAAATTTTACGATTCTTTATGTGGGTCTTATACTAGTAATGAGTCAGTTATAAAATGAGGTATTGGGTTCGAAAAAGGGGTACCTCAAGATATTTGTCCTTGAATTTAATGTTGTATGATATTTATTAACCATATGTAAAGGAATAGATTTTGATTTTTAAATTTGGTTATTTGATTAGTTAAATAGTAATTGCAATTTTCTAAAAAAAGAAATATTTTTGGTGTTGTGCATAAATTTTAGGAATTTTTGTAAAATGTTGATTTGAGATTTAATGATATTTGTTTATAAATGTGTACACAAATCACACATCATGTGTGCTCACATTACCTGTGATAGTTTACTTAAGTCTTATGTTCTTAATTTTGAGGTAATATTTTTTTGCAATAGACTTTCTTTAAATTTTTTATCCATGGTGCAGAAAGCTAGTCCAGCATGTTAAACAAGGTGGTAACCAATGTCAGCAGTTAAAAATATATATTGCTATGAATAAAAGTCATAAACAAGTTCATATTATTAAGACAAATGATTTTATTATACAAATTCAAAAAAATGCAAAAAAGAAGCAAAATTTATATGATCAATTAGCATATAGAACATTGAAAACATATTATTGAAATATGTATTAACTACGTTTAACACATATAAACATGGTTAAAAAAAATTTCATTCATAATTATTAATTGAAGGATCCTATTTTAAGTACATTTACATTTACTGTACAAAGATATAAGGATTTTCATTTATGTTTAATAACAAAAGATCGTAGGAATGCATTGATTTTGATAAATTTGAGATTTAAATTGTTAAGAAGTGAAAAATCTCAAGTCAAATCTTATACCGTACAGTAAATTGCATAAGAAGCATATATTTCATATCAAATGTATTGGAAAACTACCAGTACACTCTCGGAAATAGAAAAGGAGACTGCTAGAACAAATGATGTAAGAGAAGGGGTTTTGTATTTAAAACAATGGTCACTGCAGTGGGAGGTCATCCAGTCAGTACCTGTTAAAATGCCGTCACGAACATACTACTGATATAGTTATATATTACCTTACGTAACTAATTTCGAATGTACAATATTTTGTAGCAAGTTATTATGGAAAGTTATTATTTTAAAATAAAAGCACTGCTATTTAATAATTATTAAAACAATTAGAAGATTAGTTTGGCTTGAAGATTAATTTTGTATGGAGGTTGTACTGCTTAAACAATTTCAAGAGAATAGAGCATCGATAATGATCTATAAGAATAGAGTGATCATTATTTTTGAAGAAGATACTCTGGTAATTTGAAAGCTGACGTGAAAACGAGACACATTACTGTAAAGGTCAGATACATGAACTATTTTGTTTTAATTGAGTGATTTCATAAAAGATTATTAGATTAAGAATTAAATTTTAGAGTAGATTTATGTACAAATCACGTAATTTATTTTGGGGGTTACAAATTCATGTAAAGAATTTGTGATAACATAATATAATATATAGACTGAATATTCAGCACATTTAACATGGTTTTAAGGGAAAGGATATTAAATTAGACGACTTTCAGAAAATAATTGTTATAAATAGTAATTTTAATAAAAATATTTAATTAAAGAATAATTCTTGTGTTTAAAATTCGTTTATTAGAGTATTAGTGTAGATAATAATTATTCATTGTGTATTAGAAATATTGATTGTGAGGACAATTGTGAGCTCATTACGCATTTGTTTCATTACTGAAATTTTAATTTCAATTTAGAGAGAGGCCATTGCAGAGAAATATATATGTATGTGTATTGTAATTAGAGGTCATCAAAAAATCATATAACACCATTCCGTGAACATACCATGCCGTTAACCAGAACAAAATTAAGAAAAAGATCAAATTATGCATTCTCATAGTAATATACTTATTGAAACTCAGTATAGTAAATTGTCAATGCATAAATCCATGATCAAAGAAGTTTCATTCCTATTACGCAACTTAATCATGGTTTTTGATAAGAATAATGATATTCCACAAGCGAAAAACGTTTTTAAAAGAGTTCTTCATCATAAATTTTGTTATCAAAGTGCTCAATTACGAGTATATACGTAATTATTGTGATCTTGTTTCCAAAAGATTATAACGCCCAATTTACGTAAGTGTACAATATCTAATTTCATACAGTCATATTTTGATGAAAGCGCGTATATAATTTTCAATTGCGTTTTACTTTTAATAAAAAACATAAGAACATGTAAATTGAAATTCTAGAATCGTTGATTAAGAAAGTGAAACAAACGGCAAATCTCCACAATAAATCAAGTGAAAGTTACCATGTAGATGTAAACGGTATTAAGGATAGCTCGGAGCTATTCAAACGCCACACTTCTGTAAATGTTGCACCAAGTCTTCAAATCCAACCAATAGAAAGAGATTCATGAATAAACATAAAGATTCTAGATCCTATGTAAGTGGACCTATACTTTCAACCAATCAAAACGTAGGAGTAGCAACCAGGGTTGACTTAAAGCTTCTGGACGTGTGACGTTGCATGGCTCGATTCTATAAAACCCAATAAAAATCAAATACAGAGGTCAGTTGTTCAACATTCATACTAGTCCAATATCAAGTGATATCTAGTGGTGAAGTATTGTAGTAAACAGACGACTTTAATTAACAACTTTGAAAGTTTATTGCCATCCTGGAGGAAGTAGATAAATACAATGTTTAAAAATGCAATAATGAATTAAAATTAATCAAGATGAAACACATGGAACGAGATGATTTGTTACAACTTATGAAACAATTTGCATAAAAAGATGTACCTATTAAGACAATCTAAGCGATATTGGGGTTGTGATTGATGTTTACAATATGGAAAAATATGACCAACATAATTTGCATGATAAAATAAAAATCATAGTTTTAAAATTATAAAAGGACATTTCTATTAGTTAAGTTACTTAAGTTTTTGTGTGAGAGTTGTACAAGTGGATAATTTGATTTGTGGGTGGCTGACTTTTGGTAGGTTATGTCAGTATATAAAATATTAATAAACAACTGATCAAATACGTTTAAATGCGATTTTAAGGGGAGGTTGTTAAAATTATCCGACATTTTATAAAATCTTATACATAAGATATAAATAGAGAATTATTTGTGAATGAAAATGCTAATTAGAAAAGAGATTATAGACTCTATTTTTAGTGAGTGATTATTCAGAAGTTGTAATTTTTTAGATTTAAGAAAGTATTTAGCCGTTGTGGAAATTTTGAACTCTGCTTTTAGACTGTAAATACTTGCAAGAAAGTGTTTTCCTTAGAGGATATATGTAAAATATTGTTTGTTAAAGAAAAGCTGTTGTGAATGTAGTAATTATTATTTGAAAGATTGTTTTATTAAAGACTATTTTGTATCATTATAAGTTTGATATTTGATTCTACTAGTTTTATTTTAAATTGAGCTAGCAAAAATAAGTAAAGCAACCCTTTTACTAGAATCATATACAGTCCACAGCAATATATATAATTGGGTTTTGCATTTCATTGTAATTATAATATAATTTTGTTATTTGATAAGTTTGAGATATTCCATTTTCAAAAAAAGTTAATAGTATACATCCTAAATTTAAAATTATATATCTACCTACCTGAAATAGTTTATATTATAATTAATATTGCAATAGAGCTTTGTTCAACGTGACTATACGGACATGAATGGTGTTATGATGTTGTAAAAGTGTGCATACCTGTTGGAAGTATGGCTAGTATGCACTCTAGGTTTATACTGTAATTAAGTTCATTTTGGTTTTGACAGTATTTTTTTTTTGTAGTAGTTGACAAAAAGTCAAACCAGAAGAAGCCCGTTTTTTATTTTCTTAGTTCATATAAACCATTAAATTATAATAATACGATCTATTATTTATACAAGTATTTATTTTATTAAGAATCTAAATAACTATGTTTTTATTGTTGGCCTAAATATCCACTTTTAACTTCATTAGGTTATGGGCCCAGGTATGCCAAACAATAATAAGTGCTAGAGTTCTTAACATGTGCTTAAGTTTTATGTTTGTACTCCAAAATGTCTAATCAAGAAGAAAGTACAATAGAGAGGTGATTATTCTGGATCCGAGCAACATGCATTTTTTAGTACTAATAAAAAGTTTGCTAAAAGTGCACCAAAGAAAAGAGTTATAATTGCGGCAAGAAAAACCATAAAGCATCTTAGTGTATTGCTAAGCAAAAGAATGACAACAGTTGTAATAAAGGTGAGAAATCCCAAGCAAAAGTGGCTTTTAGAGCAACACTTTTATCACGAAATGATAAATCTAAAATATCTGAAAGATATATACAGTGGTGCAACACATCATATGATGCTCTCATCAGCTGTTTTATGCAATAAGCATGGTTCAGGTATCGAAGAAATAATAGCTGTGCAAATAATGGCAAAATGAAGATCACTAGTGTGGGTGATACAACATTGTTGGATAATCATGAAATTGCAGTAAAAGATGTCCTATTAGTTCTTGAACTTAAGGCAAATTTATTATCAGTTACCCATATTGTAAATAATACAGTTACGTTTAATAAAGATGGTTGCTGTATCCATAATAAAAACAATGAACGTGTAGTAAAAGTCAAACCCTGTTCAACTGTATATAAGGTGCAAAGTCCAGAAGCTAGTAGCTTGGTCTCAAATTCATCGGGAAATGAAATTATTATTTGGCATCGACAGTTATTCCATATAAATTTTAGAGATTTGCAAAGACTTAAAACTATTTGCAATAGTATTAAGTTTACTAATAAATCAGTTGATCCTAAAATATGTGAGGTATGAATAGAAGGCAAACATGCACGTGCACCGTTTAAAAATTCAACATCACGTTAAAAAGTTTTGATTGAATTAATCCATACTGATTTATGTGGTCCTATGGAAAATCTATCAATCGGTGGTGCAGAATATTTTTTAACATTCATAGATGATTATTCAAAAATAATATTTGTTTATTTTCTAAAATCAATGTTTGAAGTATAGGATTATTTTAAGGAATTTAAACATATGGTGGAGCTACAAACGGGGTTAAAAATTAAAACAGTTCGTTCTGACAATTCGTGTATTGGAAAATTACTGCAAACAGAAAGGCATAATTCATCAAACTACAAATATTTACACCCCTCAACAAAATGGAGTTGCAGAACGAGCAAACCGTACGATTGTAGAAAAGGCCAGATGCATGTTACTTGATGCAAAACTGAAAAAGCTATATTGAGCAGAAGCGGTAAATACAGCTGTGTATGTAATTAATCTATCTATAAACTCAACCTTGCTAGAAAACATTTCAGAAGGAATATGGAAAGGGTCTAAGGTTAATTTAAGTCATGTAAAAATATTTGGATCCCCTGTAATGAAGTATTGTTCCAAAACAAAATTGGAAGAAATGGGACTCAAAAGCACAAAAACTAATTTTCGTTAGTGAAACGATGAAAGGGTATCGATGTATAAACCCTGTATTATTTATACAAGTATTTGTTTTATTAAGAATCTAAATAACCATGTTTTTATTATTGACTAAATATCCACTTTTCACTTCATCGATGCCTGACGGGAAAGTTAAAATTTTTAATTGTTGTGGATTATGTTTATTGAAGTTGCAAGACCCTGGAACTCATCCTTGAATTATATTCTGAAAAATTCTTGTGGACTAATTTAAAATTTATAGAGTTAAGGTATCTGTAATTGAAGAACTAGAAAATATAGGTTATCCTATATATACGTTAAACTATTGTTCTACAAAAAATGTGTTGAAGATTTTATAATGTGTATACCAAAAGAAAAAATTTTAAAATTTTTTTAAAAATTCAATCCCTTCCACCCACGACTACAGTTTAACATAGAAAAAGAAAACAAAAATCAATTTCATTCTTGGAAGTATCCATTATATGCAACACTGATGGTAATATACACACCAGCTAGTTCACTCAAAATATCTGAAGTGGAAGATATCTAAATTACAACTCAGATATACCAATCCAGTAGAAACAAGTTGAAAATGCAAGGCATTGTCGCAACGAACTTCCAAATGTAGACTTACTTTAAAACAAATTAAAGAAATTAAAATTATTATGTTGTAATAATTATAAGTATTCAGATAAAAACAAAAATTTATAAACAACAAAAGAGACATTTTAATATATTTTATTTTATTGAATAAATATTTTAAAAGCTATATATTAGTTCTCATCAATAAGATAAGAAATTTTTTTTTATATGAATCTAATTATTTTCGGTAATCAAAATTTAAGTTTAAACAATGTCTATAATATTGGAATAATTGGCATGAAATGCCATAAATTGTTCAAATATGTGTCGCATATTGATTTTAAACTTATTTAAAATTTTAATTATCCCTGTAGATTTTCCCGGGGGCTCGGCGTCCCCGTGGCCCGATTTTAACTGACATCAAAACTTAAGCTCTGGACACCGAGCTGAATCGATTGATGTATCACACATTGATATCCGACCATTAAAAAGGCCTCGGACACACAGACAGACAGACACACAGACAAATAGATTTCATAAACGAACGAAGTTCGTTGAAAAGTACTGTCAATAACCTACTAGATTGAGCAGTTTATTATCACACATTAACCACAAAGCAAATAATTTTAAAAAGTGAGAATCTTCATACCCAAAAGCATTTTATGAACCTAGTATTAGAAAAGAAATATACAATAATAATAGCATTGACAATAAAAACTACAAATAAATTGAAGGAAACTTATATGTAACTCTAACATACAGCCGTGCTAAGACAAGAGGTCGCAACTAACACAAAATTTGATTTTAAGATTTTTGCATATTTTTGCATCTATTAACTAAAACATATCGTTGTACCAAGTCAGAAATAGTATCTATAGCCTAAATAAGTAAAAGAACATCATTCAAATATTATTCGATCAAAATAACGTATTTGTTCTGTGCTAAGTCAAATTGTTTTATCTGACAGTTACGACTTCTCCTCTTAGTGTACCTATGTATTAATAATTTCAAAAATACTAGTCCAAATATCTTATCTACCCACTCAGTTTGTCGTATCTACTTAAAATATTTTAGTTACGACTTTAGAACTTAGGATTAATGTAAATAAATTATTAAGAGAATACATACAATTTAATTTGAACATACATAGGGCTTTCAGATTTATAATACAGCAAAATTGAGGTTATGTTGTATTAGGAGTTTGCTGTAACAAGTGGTGAAGTAGTTAATGTTTGTAGTGCTTTCATTTTTCTTTGTTTAAATGTGTAATATTGTTTGTTTCTTAAAGAGAACTTTCACAATCAAACAAATAAGTGATATTTTTAATCAGAAAAACTAGAATTTACGGAAAATCTAAACAGATTTAATTAAGGTAAGTTTTTTTTAGATTAGGTTTGTTAAAAATTGCGAACATCAACATTTTTTTATTATTAGTGAAGTGGGTAATTACTATCTTACTGTAAAAAATTTTAAACTAATCATGAAAATTAAGTGTTCCTTAATTGTCTGTTTTAGTTTATTTATGCAGCCACAGTTTTGCTGGAAAATTATGTTTGAACAATAAAAAAATTGTTAACTTTGGCGCTAAATTAGCAGCTAGTTAACAAATTGAAAATTAATAAATGGAAACGTAAATTACAAGAATCTAATAATGATGAGCCCGATTACAAACCCTATTCAGAAACTAAATCTAAACAACTGAACCATCATTTATTTATTTAACAAATATAAATTTTTAGAAAAACCACTTTCAGATAAAAACAAAGCTATGTGTTCACCGTATTTTTTTATATCCAAAACTATCTGATGAAAATTACCTAAATATATTGAATCAGTTAGTAACAAGGGATGCATCAGAAATAGGAGAAATTCTAGAAGCTACCACATTTTGTGCTGTAGATAAGAATGAGCATGAACCAGGATGTTCGGGGTACTCGGTTTATATAAATATTTATAGGACAGAAAAATATATATTATATCCAATGTTTCGATTTACAAAAAGTAAGTTAAATTGAACTTTTCTATAAAACTAAAAATAAATAATTTAATATTTTTCAAGTTATGATGTTACGTCAATGTGAAATGTTTAAAGAGATATTCGTCCCGAGGATTATTTGTTTTAATGAAAGTTTTGATCCTCTGGAAAACAAACTAAAAATAAAAAGCCAATTACCATAATATGGCATGAAGCTACTGCCGGAAGATCACAATCAGATATAATACAAACTTTTAATAAATCTTATTAATGCACAGAAATGCAAAAAAGTTACAATTTAATGGATAACTGTGCATCCCTAAACAAAAACTAGTGTGAAATAAATGTTACCATATGTTCCAAAAAATTTTTTACAAAACAAAATTTGTAATGGTAAAGTGCAATTTCACTTGCACGTACAAGGATAAAGGTCATCCCAAGGAATGCCACCACAAGAGGAGGTATACATCTGTTTAGGGATGAAAAAGATAATACGTTTGGTCTGATGAGCAAGGGACTTGGCAAGTGACTTAAGAAAAAAAGCATGCATTAATTTTACGCTCGGCTAAACCCAATGAAATGAATATTCTGCAAATATAAAAGTACTAATTTTTTTTTTGTTACGCGTTACTTCAGTGCAAGAACAATCTGAACCTAAAGTAGAGCTGTAGTGGCCACTCCAAAAATTAATTTAAGAACATTAGATTGGGAAAAAACAAACAGGGGACTGTACAACCGCCTGTTGTGTGAGTAATTTCTATGGTAATTAGATTTTAAGATGTTACGTGCACGTTTTGTTTTTAAATCAGCAAATTATGCTTATCTGTATCACTAATTTTTAATTGTGTTGATATGTTTATTTTAATGAGAATTGATTGATTTAACAAGTGAATGTTGTTGGCTCTGCTAAATTTAATTGTAGTAAATATGATATAGTCACAGTATGCAAAGTGGCATTTTTCTTTTAAATATATAATAGGGAACGGTAAGTTAGTAAGTATTCAAAATACATACAAGTCAGATTGAATTTTAATTCCGAACCATTTTTATTCCTGAATTGTTCAATGAAATGCTAAAAGCCATTATTCAGCAAAAATGATTGTTAAATTCACAGGAAAATATCTATACCTATTGCAACCAGGGAGGTTACAAATTTAATGAAGAGCCTGTTGAATTACGTATTTTAATGGCAAAATCTCTAAAAGGAGGTGCGGCTCAGCTAAAAATTTGAACTTTCCCAAGAGGGATAAGTGTAGTTCGAAAAAATAATTTAATTTAAAAATTACAAGAAATGTCTTTGCTGAAAAGTAGGCTAAAGTTTTGGGAGGAGTTGTTCAAAATGCAGCAGAAGAATATAACCTAGATTGAAGTTTCTTATACTTAAAAACTAATGATAAATGTTGTTTGAATAAATGCTAATTTTCCAGTTACCTCGGTTGGTACCAAATATGTATTAGAAATAAATGATTTTCCAACCTTAAATAATTTAATGTGTACTAATTTATACATTTGACTCAAATTTTTCAAGTCAAAATGTCCTAAATGGTTCATTCTACGACGAAAAGTTGTATCTCTGACAATAAATATGGCATACTATCTTATAAAAAATTCATTATTACTATGTTTAAATGTCGTGTCGTACCTGTCAAGGTTTACAAATTGTCTTTTATCGTAATGTCTATGATATCAAGCTGTTCGGATATTTACAAGCTAGCATACTTTTTCGTTAGTAGTCCAAAAAGTTTGCTTTAGATATGATGAGAAAGTACAAATCCAAATAAGTTCAGGAATTTTTAAATAACTGAAGGTTTACTTAAACTAGATACAACCTCTTGTCTTAGCATGTCAGCATACACCTGTGCTGTACAAATAATTTAAAAATGTTAAAATGATTTAATATTTACATTACACACAAACCCAATAATTATACAAAACAATTCTGCACTAACTATAACCGTCAAACACACCAGTATAACACTCGTATCATATATAAAATTGACTGTTTAAATTGTCCTTGGAAACTTTAAACAATATTTGCAGAAGAGGGCATATGTACACAAATATTCAATAAAAGCAAATATTACAAAATACATAGCTTTGGCATGTCACTCCATTGAAAAAGATTAACAGAGTAATTTCATGAATATACAAATTTTACATATATACCAAATGATAATAAACGAAACATTCTAGAAATCATACATATACAACAACACCAACTCCATAAATTTTAAAACCACGAGTATTTTTCAGAATATAATTCAAGAATGAACACTGCTTTTAAATAAACATCACCTGCACAGAATAAAAATTTGAACTGTTCCATCTGGTGTACACCCCTTTGACAACATCATAACCCATTCATGCCCCTGTAGTGAAGTTGAATGGAGCTCTACTACAATATTAGTATATGAATAAAATTAAAGATTTGCAGTTTGTTAATAAAATGTATGATGTAATAGTATATTATACAACGACGCTAGAATGAAGGTTATTATTCCCGAAGATGAAAGTTGCTACACGAGCAAGCGAGTGTAGTAATTATGCGAGGGAATAGTAGCCTTCATTTTAGCGAGTTGTATACTATACTTTATCTACAACTAAGTATCAGTATAAGAGAGCGTAATTTATATAACTTGACTATCCAAATTATTGAAATTCTATAATAAATTAGCGAAAACCAACACGGCTAGTTGTTTATGTTATTGTATTGAGACATAGTATTTGATATTTGGCATTTGACGTTTGTTTTAAATTTCAAAGGTATTGGGATTTAATAATATTATTTTCCAGTTGGTCTATAAGAGGGAATAAAGAGTCATTATTCCCTCTCCCTTCATTATTCCCTAGCGTAATAAATATACAGCATTATACCGCAAGAACCACAGGTATAAATACGTATGTTATATATTAGTTGTAGATAAAGATATTTTAGGTAAGTACACATTTAATTTTAAATTTATAATGCATATTATTACGCACATTTCAAGCTATTTTTGAAAATGAAGTATCCTGAAATGAGTCAAATAGCAAAATTATAATTTAATTATAACGCAGTGTTGTTTATTTAACTAGATTCTAAGAAACTCGATTAATTAATAATATAATTCACTTAAAATTTTTTTGATATGCATTAAAAGAATCAATTTCAAAATAAAAATTATACAATTTCGTAATTTTAACATAGAGATTCTAGGGATCATCATTATGCGATAAGAAATGAAGTACGTCATAAACCCAGTCGACCAACAAACACTCTAATAGCATGTAATTTCAACAAATCATTACGGTTTACTACATCTTTAATGTTTTATAGATTTTAAAATTAAAAGAATTCCTCATGAGAAAACCCAAAGATAGTTTCAGGCAAGCAATGTATAATTTAATTTAAACATTATAATCTAGATTTGAATTCAAGAACGTGGTACGATTCAAATTAAATTCTTTAAAAACCTCTTAACCACAAAATGATTTAATAAACACGAATGCATATCGTTACCTTAGTAAGAAAACCATGTTACTCCACTATTACCTGAAATTCAGATTTTAACGCCATCTAGTAGCAAACTATTAAACGCACCAAGAAATACATGTAACTACATGAGTTCGTTATGGCACTAAAAATATTAATAAGAAAACCACGTTACTCCAGCTACCCCACTTTGCAGTAAGAAAATCACGAATGTGCCATTTGGTTAATTTTCTTGCAGGTGCTTGCATTGTATTATGTATGTATGCTGATATCTTTGCGAAAACAGTTCACATTCAAATGAATGATATAACACAAAGGTAAGAGCATTATTTTCAACTCTATTATAATCATACATTTATCAAATTAGATTAACGCACGATTGTAATAGATTATCTACTTGCTTTGAATATATGCATATTTCAGTATTTGTTTGTATTGGAGATACGAGCTTTTCGCAGTGTAATGATTATTTATTATAAAAACAAGGCAAGAAAGGCTTGATAGAACTTGGAACTATAAAGTAGAAAGACCAGGAAGATACTTAGCAAAATCTTGTAACTATGTACTGAGTACAAAGTCATCTGCCGCTCAGTCAGAAATGTCAGAGAATAAAAGTTTGAGAATATTTAAAACATTTTGGAATATGAATTGGGGCAAACGAAAAGTACGAGTACGAAACTTGGTTAGATGTGAAAATGTCAAAAGAAGAAGGAGAGATAAAATGTATCAAGAAAGAATATCTCAATAAAATATTTCCTAAAAATAGATTTGGAAACTGTCAGGGTATGTAAGCGTATGTTTATCGGCACATTAGGTTTGAAAGAGACCATGGTGTTGAACTCTATTCAAGAAAATAATACAACTACACATAAAAAAAATCAAACTGATCAACTCCAGCTTAACAAAAAGAGCAAAGTTCGAAAAGCAAGAACTCATCAGTTTTCAATTACTGTCAACAATTAAGAGTCACTATTTGAAATCCTCCTGAAAGAAGCTGTACCTTAAGCCACTTTGATGCTCTAAAGCGAAATGTACAAGCTTTACAAAGATGACTTTTGCAAGGAACGTAGATTAGATACTGCCTGTATATATAGATTTTCTGAAATATTTGAAGAACGTAAATTGTCACTATAGAAACCTTAAAAAAGAAATTTTTGTACGACTGATATAGAAAATACATATTTCTTATGATTTTTCACCTCAGAAAGTTCGTTGTTGAGCTAGATGGGTAAAGTAATATAAGAGATGGAAGAAGTGACACAAGAGCTTGGAAAAACGATTGCCGGGTTATGTAAACAATTACATTAAAAAAAAAGTAGGCATGTTACTTCAGTGTTCATTGCAGTGCTGTTTTTATCTGTCAGTGAGTTCTTGTGAATTAATTGTATCAAGTTTGTAAACTATTTAAAAATTTAAATATTGTTGTAGTTCTATTATTGTCAAACTGCACAAAAAATTTTGTACGCACCACACTTGCAGTGTCTTTACAGGACACCGCCTATGGTATCGCCCTGAAAACCGCATGCTCGTCCTATAAAGTACCACTTTCTAAGCTTGGTACGTAAATAACTATTGTGATGTGTGTGAGTCATACTAAACAAACTTGTCAGAAGAAGCGTACAATATGCATCAGATTTTAAAAACGAAGCACGAGCAGAGAAAGAAAATGACAAGTTATCTACTGATGCATCTGGAAATGTGTATGATATGGATTTACAAAGTGTTTTACAAAGCCATAAATCTACTGTGTCAGTAATGTATTATAAAACTAAGCTAATAGTACACAATTTTACAGTGTTCATTTTGTAAACAAAGGAGGGATTTTGTTCTATAGTGTTAGATGTACGGGGCAGAACTGCAATTCTACTTTTGTAAATTGAACAATGTTGCACAATATAATAAGTATACAAAAATATTTACTTAAGGGTCACACTCAAATGGAGGTTGACTTGATGCACAACACTATAGAAAGGCAAATAGTAATACTAAAATAAACCTTCCAACTGACTATGCCTATAACAGTAAGAAAGCAAGAACAACTCCAACACCTAATTTTGTTAAAAAATTCGAGTTCATTACATTTTATAAATCTATATGTCCTGGTAGAAGTGTAGGAGACCCTACAGTACTGACCTTAAAGCACTTCAATACTTACAGAATGGCAGATTTCAGTATAAATTGAGGCTTAGTGATACTTGGAAAGCTTTACAAAAACATATTAACAAAACGTCAATCTTTGCAAAGTTGACGATTTGACTTCGTTATTTAGTGAAAAGAGGAAAATTTAAAAAGAAAAATACAAGTACCAACAAATACTCAAAGCAGGTCTTTTAGAAGAACTTCCTCATGAGTAACGCACTACCACACTTTTTTTGGCTTAGAATAATATACAAAGCTTCATTTTTATTAAAGCATGCTTTGTTTTAAAAACACATATTTCAATATAGTTATTATTTGTTTGTTAATTTTTTTTATGGAAAACCACACATCCCCTGCACTTTTATTCAAATTGTAATTAGAAATTTGCGTAACTTCTTTTAATTATTTAAAACGTTTTCAAAATTTAACATTTCTGTTAAAATATTAGTTGTAATTTTTTGTTTTGACAAATATATGTGTTCGAACGTTTTAATCTAAATGATAAGAAAATTAACGTTTTTTTGATCTGATGTAAAGTTTAACGATATGGAGTTATACTTTTTTCTTACTAAGGTGACGATATTTCGACTACGAAATGCTATCATCACTGCAAGGCTCAGAATCCTTCTAAAAATATTCTCCTAAACACTTGAGGATATCCTTACACGAAACTTTTGAAAATAAAAAATTATAGTATGGAGGTTTCTGCTTATATACTGGAAATAGATTCATTTCACGTCAAATGTGAATAGGTATTTGCAAAATCAATTTTAAATCACTCCCTTTAGTATAATGGAACGATAAATAAATAAAAAGTAAAGAATAAATAATTGCAATGTCATTTCATTTCAGATTACAATCTTTAATCTAGACATTTTTAAGTACTGTTAAAAAACTATGTAAAATGCAAATGCAATCTAAATATTTGAAAACAATGTACCATTTGTTTTAATCACAATGTACCTGTTATTGACTTGAATGTGTGAGAAAGCAAATTCCTTATTAAACCAAGTTCCAATTAAGTGTACTCATAATGCTAACGTCAACATACTTGCATTTATAATTTAGAAAATAAACCAACAAATATTGTGATGTTTAAATCTACTGTACAACTGAGCTGCTTTACTTAAAAACATTCACTCTGTGGAGGTACCTATGGTAAGCGGTTCAAAAATGAACCATATAAAAATTGCACCACGGTTGTGCAATAAGTTTCTCCGTAGTTTATTTGCACTGTTGTCACTATAATTTTGGTCCTAAATATATCTTGCACTATTATAATACAAAAAGAGTTTTCACTGGTTTATACAGGCAAATACTGACAGGAGATTCAAGTTAATAATAAACTAACATCACTGACTCACTGCTGGCGATTTCTTATCAGAGTCTTGCGAAGGAGGATTACCCTGACTTTGGCCTAAACCAGGTCCTCTATCATTTACACTACCACCCCACGAATTAGCACCTGCCATTGGAGATTCTGAACCATGAAATCCATGATTATCATGATCTAACGAATTTGCAGCATCATACTGTGTATTTTCAAGACGTGTTATTAATCGTTCATCTTCATCTCCAAACTCACCACCCATTAGTGATGGCTCACCCACTACCATTACGTCCTACAACATAAAATTAACAATGTAAATTTTTGTAACAATAAAAATTAAATATTATTTCTGATACTGTAACACATCATATATTTTGTTTTTAAATTTTATACCAAGCTAAATATAGCGAGAGCCAAAATGATACGTTCAATTTGAATAAGTAATAACACATCAATCACTTTAAATGCAGATATAATAAAATAAAGTTTTGAAACACAGCACAGTTACTTAACTGTATATAAAGTTAATTTGGTTTGATTCGAAACGTCTTTATTAATAAATCATTTACATATTGCACATAAGATTAGGACCAATGGGCCCTTTCTTATACTTACTTTATAATGAGTAAAAAAGAAAAAATTATAACATAATATTAAATATAAAAATATACAGTTATAAGTAACATAAACTGGTACATCATACATGCATGCACACATGCACACGAACACCTACATTTGCACAGACATATTCTCACAATAGCTATACATCTCTTTATAGGTTGTTAGTAGTTTGATTTCTTAAGAGTTTAACAGATATACCGGAAAGAGCTTGTGAAATTTAAAAATCAAAGTAGTTTTTTTATATTCTGGACAATAGAGTTCCATAAATACTCCCTGTATGTTTGTTGTGGTTTGTTTAGTATTCTTCTTAATCTTCTTTGGGTATTAAACCACTCATAGTTTTTAAAATTATCTTTATTAACGTTTCGATCCATAACCTAGGATCGTTTTCAAAATAATAAAAACTTCAAGTTTGACATTTATGACACAAATTGAAGGTGACTTTGATTTATTGATGTTTGAAATATTTGGTTTGAGTACACTAAGCAAAATTTTTAAAGTTTAAATGAATAATTGCCTTCAATTTGTGTTACGGCCTGGGACCGACTTTTTTAGGTAGCCAAACGCTTAACGTGAAATCAGCTGATTAATTTTTATTGTAAAATTCAATAACTTGGGAATTGGAAAACATTTTTAACATGTTTCTATTTATACAATTTAGAGGATGGTTATTAAAGAAGTGTGCAATTGCATTATTAAAAGGCTTAAGTAGTCGTTTTTTTTATATTTATTTTGAAGGAAATCATTATGATTTAGGCTACCTCTTTGGTAGATTTTAACATTGTTCTGAGGTAACCTTATGGTGGGTTTACACTTGTCAGATACCAATGTTGTTCTATACAACCTTCATAGAAAAAATAAAAAACAAACGACTGCTTAAGCCTTACGGTAACGCAATCGCACACTTCTTTAATAACCATCCTCTAAATTGTATAAATAGAAACATGTTAAAAATGTTTTCCAATTCCCAAGTTGTTGAATTTTACAATAAAATTAATCAGCTGATTTCACGTTATTGGCTACCTAAAAAGTCGGTCCCAGGCCGTAACACAAATTGAAGGCAATTATTCATTTAAACTTTAAAAATTTTGCTTAGTGTACTCAAACCAAATATTTCAAACATCAATAAATCAAAGTCACCTTCAATTTGTGTCATAAATGTCAAACTTGAAGTTTTTATTATTTTGAAAACGATCCTAGGTTATGGATCGAAACGTTAATAAAGATAATTTTAAAAACTATGAGTGGTTTAATACCCAAAGAAGATTAAGAAGAGTTCCATAAAAGTAAACTGGTAACAAAAAGAGATAAATGATATCTGTTTTCGGTGAAGGAAAATTCCTAATAAATCACCATGCCTTGAATGTATATTGATGTTGGCTTAAAGGTGAAAAGCCAATACTAGATATGATAACAAGCGATTTCCAAATAATTTATAGATTAGAAGTGCTATATATGTAGTTTTCGTCGATATTTAAGTTTGACCCAAGATAAATGCATACAAAACAGAGTTAATCAACCATGATATTTTATTAAAAAGCAATCAGATGCAGTTGTTTTGAACTGGTTGCAATCTTTGCTGTTGATAAATAGATCGATTTGTGTATATTGAATCATAATAATCGAAGTGTGGAAAAATTTATTGCACCGTGAGAGACTTGGAATTTATGTATTTTCAGAAAGAAGCATTTGCGTTACGAATGAGTAGAAATTATTAAAAACACCGATCGCATCGTTTGAAGTCAATCAGTAATTTTTATAAGATAAAGTAGAAATTTTAAAGAGCACGCAATCTCTTTACAGTGCACAACCAACTTCTACAACCTGATATAACAGAAATTAATTATGTAGAGTTACGGCTGTGACATAATTAGAGAAGTCCGCACCCTCACGACTAATAAGGAATATGATTATTGAGAGACTGTTTAAAAACGACCAACGGTATTGTTTTTACATCCAGGCAGGTGAGTGCGGCGATAACACACTGCACGTGCTATCAACGTTATTGTTTAGTTTGTTAAATAGAATAGATATGGAATTTAATGCTTGTAAATCTAATGATATAAAAACCTGCATTTTGGAATAAAGTTATTTAATTCGAAATTTTTATGACCTTTAAAATATAAAGGAATGTATATGAAACTTCAACAAGGTTTAAACAATAAATTCAAAGGTAAGTACTTTAAATTTGTTTTAATTTAGTGATATTAAATGTAGAAAATTGTTGATAATTTAACTTCAACCTCAGTTACATCCCTAACAATTTGGGATTTTGTTTTTTTTTATACAACACACTTGCAACTGTGCAAATATATTCCTACCCTATTATGTGCTTTGATTGGGTTTCTTTATAAACTAATAAATGTTTCAAAAATAGTTAGCACCTAGAGATTTATAGATATAATAGCACAATTTTGTTTTGTTCTAGTGTTTTGGGTAAAAAAAGACAAGGAAGTGGATGCTTGCAGTTACCATGACTATGAAAAAGAGTACCTTTTAAAAGCAGCAGAGGCAGTAAAAAATTAACAAATTATCACTTCGTAAAGCAGACTGTGACTTTCGTTTTACTATATTTGACATTTGATTAATTATAAAATCCTTTTTGGACCACCAAGGTAAGACCAAATATAGATTAAAAAGCAACCTGTAGGAAGAGACTGGGTTGAAGGTTTTCTGAAGAGACAATAAAAGGAATTGCCAATGCGATTAAGTCAAAATGTAAAAAGAGCAGGAGCGGTCTGGTCAGTAATGTGATAAATGAATATTTTGGTCAATTGAAAGTGACCTTATCTGGCACAGCAATCCGTGCATTCGCGAAATACAATGAGACCCATATAACGGCGATCCAAAAAGGAAACGAGTGATAGCCAGGCACTCATGTCATTCTTAAACAATAATCGACAATTCAAAAACCAGTGTATCTGTGATGTTTGCAGCTGCTGCAGTTGGGACTCTTCTTCCGCAGTATATCACCTACAAATCACAACATTTTTATAATTTGCGGACAGTAGGTGGTCCTAAAGGAGCAGCCTACAATCGTTCAAAAAGTGAATGGTTTGCAATGGAAATTTTTATAGATTGGTTTTCACTTTCCACAGACATACTTCAATAGCTTGCAATTGCATCAAATACAAAAAAAGTTTTAGTTGAGGGCAAGGCAACATGGCAAGTCATACAGCACCAGCAGTAACTGCAGAATGCGGAAAAATTATATTATGTTCATCCTTTTACCCCCAAATAGTACAGGGTTGACCCTAGACATTGCATACTTTAAACCGTTGAAATTCAAGTGCAGCAGTGTATGTCCTCTATGAATGGAAGATGAAAAATCGCAGCAGCATGCCAATTTGTATAATTTGTACGCAGTTAAAGGATTTCCGAATCAAATCCTACTAAATGATCTCGCTAAGGTCCACGCATTCGTTAATTATTGTAACATTTGTTTATAAGTTATTGCACAACTAAATTGATTGCGCAGATATATTATCTAGGATTAATTTTCATGTAGCACAAAGCGGTAGTAGGATAAATCATATCTTCTATGCAAGTTCCACCAGAACAAATTTCTTGCAAAAAGCACCAATAACAGTTATGTGTTCTTTATATAATTGGTCTAGTTAGTAATAGTTGTGATATTTTTAATGATGACCTACACTGCATAATTAATATGTTTGTCCCATAATTGGCTCCTGCTGTTGGACAATAAAGATTAATGTTTGAAAAGATAAATTTCCATCTTTTCTGTGAAAAAGTCTAGAGGAACTGGAAGAAAAAACTATCCCCACCGTTAAAGCAGGCTTTCAAGGAAGTGCGCTATGTTCCACTCGACAGGGATGAAGTAATAAAGCGATTACCTAAGAATTCTTCTAAAGGGAATGTGAAGATTTAAGGGAACAATGGACCTTACGTTTTGAAGGTTATCTAGAAAATTTGAGGAAAAAAGAAACAAACCGGATACGCCAAATGAAGAAGAGACTATGCAATTTATGTCATACCGTGCTAATCAACACAAGGTTGTTTAAGTTTAGATCAAGAATTTGGCTTGCTTCTGTGGAAGATACGTACGAACGTTTCACACTCAGGACGTAAGTTATTTAATTGTTATCTAAAGTTTACAGACACTTTATTGTTACACGTTCTATTCTATTAGTTTGAGATGTAGTTTTGAACTGAAAAATTTTGTAGAAGTTGTGCGTTGAAATTTTTAATTTAGCTTATTCATGAATCTGCTATTATTGTCTAAAATTTTTACTACGCATTACCTTAATTAATCTAACTACATTTCTTATTAAAAAAAATTATAAATGCTTTAATTTTAATTACACGAAGTAAAATTACAGTTTTATGGTGATACTGTATCAGTGAAGTATGCGCCTCATACTCAAAACATGTGCATTGTTACATTAGGTTAAACTTATTCATGTTCCTCTTTCTTTTAACTTAAGAAATAGTAAAGTACTAATTTAATTCTTGAGAATTGTTTAAAAAAAAGTACTTTAAATTCTTCGCTTTTCTTTGTTGATTGTCCTGCATATTTATTACAAATTCTATTTTATGAATAAGTATAAAAATTAGTAAAATGGGTACTCAATATTTTTCGTCTACGTTTTAAATCATTTGTTAAAGATGAGTTAAGAAATCAATACGATCATCTTAAAAGTTTGGCCTTTCCTGCAGGGTCTAATTCACAGTTAAGAAATATATTTAATTTTTTAATATTTTTGTATAAAAAATTGCAAGCCTCCATGTGTTTGTCCAATTTATTTAGATCCTCTTATTTGTATTGTCCTAGGGTTTAACAGTTTGTACTTGTGGGCGAAAGCAATTTCACGTGCCATGATTTATCACGGCAATTTGCTTAGGAATGGTTGATTACGATGACTGAAGCATAGAAATCATCGTTCTCAGTAAATGTTAATTCAGGAACAGAGAATGGGCTGTGACTTCACCTGATTTTACATCTTAGTCATTTGCCTCATTCGGCGTTGTAAAACTGTTTATTATTTTTCTGCCAGATACGTCACCACTTCTCAACATGCTCGGAGCGGTCGCCGTTATAACATTACAAATCTCTACTCAGTTTACTCAACTATTGTGTCTTGTCAAACATGCCATGCAAAAATTCAAAAATGGAGGGAACTGTGACTTATGAGTAGGAAAATAATATTATACCACTAAAATTACGGCCAAGGAGCATTTAAAATTATCGGAAGGTTAGAAAAGTAGTTCTACATCTAATAATTTATTAAAAAAGGCTGTACTGCATGCCATTCCAAAACGATCAACTGAAGCCAGAAAACTCTGGTTCTGATATAACCCACACTGTAAACCATCATCTTTCTCTAACGGAATAATGCTGCATGTTACTAAATCTGGCTGTCAATTACAGACATCTTGCAATAAAACCTGTGATGGTGATGGTTTTGATTTTGTTTTGTGTATGTTAAATATCAAATATAAGCAGTTAATCTGAGATCTGATGGAGTGATATGTTCAGCAGATTTTAGCTATCACTATCTTAGTGCAATCAGAAAATGATATCTCTGCCAAATGCATCCATTGTGTAGTCGGTCGCTCCTAGATCGTTCTTTCAAAACTTCTGATGTATTTTCTATATGTATTTTATGGTTAACATTTTTATGTAAAGGGAATGATTAATAAATACAAGAAAACGTACTTATTATTAACTGATGGAAAATAAGTCGAGCAACAATTTTTAAAGATCAGATTATAAATAGTATTTATGTCGATAACATATAAACGATTTTGAGTATGCCATTTAGCTATTGTTGTCCCATTTTTCTTAACAGTAACACCACTTGAACTAAAGGTGGAAATGTGACCTTTATTTACAGCTTGACGAATTGACAAAAGGTTATGTTTACAATCTGACAAATACCAAACATTTGTCAGTGTGACTGACATCAAGCCACTGTCAGCTAAACGTTCAACATTGATAGAACCTGAATCATGGACATAAACTAAATCATGCCCTGCAGTAATGATTGAAATAGGCATACCAAATTTTGTGTATGTTTCAAAATGTTGCTTGCTAGCTGTCATGTGGTGCGTAGTGCCTGAATCATCAATCCAACTTTCAGTAGAAATGTACTGCGATGATGTACTAAAACTAAATGCAACCAGGTATCCAGCACCAGTGCCTTCTCTCGCTATTGATTTATTTAATCCAGAACATGTAGTACCATTTCTTTTATTACAGTTATTACCTGAACATAAATTTGTTCTCTTCTTTCCGCTTTGAACAATTTGCAATAAGATGACTATGTCAATGACAGTAGTGACATTTCCATTTGACATTCTTTCTTTACTGAGCATTTTTCCGAATTGAGGGCTTTGAGGTATCCTTTGATAGAAAAACGTTTCCAGTAAAACTAGCACTATTTTGATCACGTTCAATATTGCAAAAGTTTTCTCCCAAACATTTTATCGTCTGATCTTCTATCGATTTTGAATACCATGTTGGCCCAAAAATTGACACTCCAGGCCCCCTGTTATTAAAATACAATAATGTAATAACAATTCCCTTTGTAGTTTTTCAATTCTCGCTGTAATTCAGAGCATACATTTGACAGATTTGATGCATGCATAGCGATATCTGTAGGCGTGTTTCTTTCCGTACTAAAGAATTAATCACAAAGGGAATACAATCTTTGAATGCTAGACTGTTTGTAAATACCCACTAGCATGTCCCACGTGTCTTCTTTTTTCCCATATGATGAATGTGGACAGTATCTTCATGAGTAACACATGGAAATATTCGAGCGCGCTTTTGTGTTGCTTTTTATCCATTCACAGCGCAACCTTTCATTGTCGGTGTTCTCTAATGGACAAGAAATTACACCACTTACAATGTCACTCACTTCGTGATGCATAAACTGAAAATTTATTTGCCACTTCCAATCGCCCAATTCTCTAGACCTTTTAACTTCACCATGTGAGTATCAGCATTACTTTTCTCAAACATATTTTCCACAAACAACGTGCTTACGTAAATCGATTATTGTGCCAGGTGTTGGAACTTCAAAATTAGTTCAAAAATTACAATCAAACTGAACACTCTTCTACTATTAAGCTTGTGCAGTTACAGCTACTAGAACTGGGCCCATAACCACAGAAAGATCAAGTGTATTTGGGCTAATAAATCGATACAGAAGTATAATACTTGCTATTATATGTTACAAGGTACAACTACTTTTTTGTTTGTGTCAGATACTTTTATCTGTTACTAGATTACCTAGTACAACATGTACAATCTAGTATAGCAGGTACATAGAAGTACACATGTACAGGGTGGTTTTCTCTCTCCTACAAAACCTTCACGAAAAAAGAAAAACAGCGTGATTATTCAATTCCTTGATAATTTGCAATTTCAGAAATTTCTGTAAGAAAGTTTACTTGTTACGGATCATACAGCTCCGTTGAGTTATGTTGTGACCTATCAACATTTGTTTAACAATTCAAGGTAAGCAATTAGCTTTATACCAATTGTTGTGCGACCTGTTCATTTTGAAGATTAAAAAGGAAGTCAATATCACATTTACACGGGAACATTAACCTAACAAATATTTGTTTATGTTATAATTCCAATAAAATTGTCACTTAACATAATAATGTTCACGTTTCAAATAATATTTGTAACCTAAAACACATCTGCATTGTACAGGCTATGCGAATTATTATTAAAATTAAAACTTAAGAAAATTATCAGAAAATTAATAACCTTGGTTATGATTTAGAATGGCTATTTGAACCACATTTTAATGAATTGTTTAACTTTGAATTGATGCTTAATACGTAGTTCTAAAATTTATACACAGTAAATACTTTTAAACTAAAATTTAAAACACTAGTAGTTGTGTCAGGATCGTCCTGGGTCTAAATATACAGATCTGAATAATAGAGGATGTTATTAAATGTAGTAGTATAATTAATTACTATTTATATATGAAATTAGTTAGGAAAAAAGTACTTTATTGAAATTAAACTTGCTGCCGTTTTTGAAAGCTTTGATTTTCTTGTGAATATTTGTTGCATATTTTGTAATTGAAATTATTCGACAAAGAAAGAATACACATTTATTAAACGAATACCTTAAACTAAACTTACTGTTTTATTTTAGACAAATGAGTCCACAATGGGGAACTTAGATACAATTCTTTAACCTATATTCCTAAATAGG
Source organism: Platerodrilus igneus (assembly GCA_036346225.1). NCBI lineage: Eukaryota > Metazoa > Arthropoda > Insecta > Coleoptera > Lycidae > Platerodrilus > Platerodrilus igneus. The sequence continues at coordinate 1,949,442 of JARFIW010000791.1, forward strand.
TGAGATATTAATGCTGACTTGTTGGTAATCACTTTTACAGAGTTCTTTATCAAGTTGGGTCAGTAATACCACTCCAATAGCAAGCGTGATAATAGATATATATTTACTACAGGAAGTAATTTTGCTTTCTTTTGCAACAGCAAGATAATAAGAGCATGCCTTTTATGTCCTTTCTTTGCTCCAACTATATTGTTTTAGTACAGGTGCTATGCACTCTTTTTGATAACAGTACTTACACAGCGAGTGCAATATTTTTCTCTGAGGGTTGCCAAGTTCTCCCTTAGAGTACATCTTGTTTTTTTACAAACCTAGGATTTGGCGTTATCCTACTTAGTTTTGTTCCGTGTTGACCTAATTTTTGTTTCTGTTGAGCCTTGTATACAGTATAGCTTCTGAAGATCCACAACCATCTATCCTTGAACAACTTCTTTTAGAAAAGGGATTTCGTAATTAATCATACTGCCACCCAAAGTGGAACTACAAGAAATGGTATAATGTTGAGTAATTTTTGGTTTAAAATAAACATATTATATAGTTTAATTGTTTCAATTGAAGTTATTGATTAAAGTACTCATTCAAAACAATGACTCATAGTAAGTTGATATTTTATATATTTTTGTGTTATTGTTCTCCTGTAAAGCACATTATCTTATATATTTAAGCACTACGCCGTTTCTACTAACGCTTAGTTTGAGAAAAGTACTGAATGGATTTTTATAATTTGAATACGGCAACAAAGCTTATTAATTGTAGATGTGCCCACAGTAGATATTTTTTACAAAAAGCGTGATGTTATTGGCGAAAACGGCATTTAATGTTATCGTTATATTAAACGTAATTGTTTACATTAAATGCACAGAGCACGAAATGCTACCAATTTAAAATGAAGTATGACATAGTATACTGCTGATAGAAAGGGCAAATGTGTGATGCATGTGTATGAACAATGAAGGTCTGAAATCGAAGCTTATATCAAATGGGTGCCCACTACTCCTTATAACTGTCCTATAGTGCTTCTATAACTAATTGTGTTTTCTTTGAGGTTATTACATTCAGTATTTAGTAAATACGTTAGTTTTAATAAATTTCGACTGTAATGGAACGTCACATTGTTGCAATTATAGGTGATGGTAACTGTTTATTCAGAGCAGTTGGTTATTATATATTTAGCAGTGACGAAAGCCATCGTGACATCTGCTAGGAAGTCAAAAAAATAAAAAAGGGGGAAATTTATCTGCAGTATTTATTAGTGGTGAACCATTCTATAGGCTACTGGTTACTAATGCAGTGGAATATGATAATTTAATGTCTTTAAATGGAGAATACACGAGTCATGTAGAATTACATTGCATAAGTCAATTGGTTCCAGAATACTTATTTAGAATACATAATGTCGGCAACAATTTATTTTTGAGTATGATGCTGGCAATACTGTTTTCAATTTGCTCTTTACATGTGATATTGATTGCATTAAAAAGTTATAAAGATTGTTACATCTGTGCTAAAATAGCCGTCGAATTTCAACGGTGTTGATCTAGTATAACTTAGTCAGTTTTTAATTTCCTGCCATAAATGACAAGTGACTAAATAATGAAATATAAATTAGTACTGTTATGACGTTAAATGTGTATGTCTAATAGATTCATTCACTACTTAAGTATAAAGACAGCCACTAAGCTTGGTTTCCAAAATTTACAATATTTAATATCATTTTTACAACAACACAAACCATAAACTGTCAAAAATGTAATTTAATAAAACAAATTCAGACACATGTACAGGTAAGTACCGGAATCGCCTGAGCTTTAAATAAACAACATCTGCGTATTTCACATATTGGATATGTGTTCTTTTATTTACCGACTTACCATTATATAAAAAACAAAAGTTAAGTTAACTGTTTGGGATTCTATGTAAAGTAATACAACTGTCATCAAAGATAACCCTTTATAAGTTAAAAATTGATAATAATTAAAATATTAAAAAGATACTATAATAGAATAAAATAATATACCTGAGATGCTAGAGAAAAATTGGGACCCGGAGATCTTTTCTTGTTGGGAAGAGGTGCAACATTGCTTGCAGCTCCACCTGAATTAGAACCTTTACGTTTCCGTCTTTTATTTGCTGGACGTTGTGATTCTAAAAAAAAAATAAATATTATATTAAAGCTAAGAAAATTGATTGGAATGCTTGTCCAAATATGCATAAAGTTATTTTGTTATTAAATTAAATAAGTTATTCAAAATTAGGTTATTAGAGAAAACTGATAAAATCAAAAAGTCTGAAGTAAAAGTTACAAGTTATAATCTCATATAATTTGAATTTTTTACCATAACTCAAATGGAAGTTTTCTATCTTTAATATCTAAATAGGCATCTTATGTTCCATGGGCTACATTTTAAATAGATTGCAAATAAAATTAGAAATCTAATATTAGCCATACCATAACAATAAAAAACAGAGCTGACATAGTTGCCATTTGTATACAGACTGTTCGTGTACTACTTAATTAAGAACATTAAAAATCTGACAAAAACACCTAATGCCTATATGTGTAGCGATGGATATTACTGAAAAGTGTACTGTCATACAATTAGTTTATACAACCTTCAAAGATAGTAATTTTGAAAAATGTTTATTGAATAACTACATACTGTATATGAGTTACATAGTTGAATTTGAACACTTCAGCACACCAGATAAGTACAAATTTGGTACTCTAAAATATGTGGCTGCTATAAACATATTAATAAATGTATGTCACAATGCATAATGAACCATCCCTAAAAGCATCAAACAGAATGTCAATACTGTGTAAATTTCAAAAACAATATGTACAACACTATCTCTCACAACTACACATGGCGTGTATGGAGTAAGGGTTGCATTTGCTTATAATGAACCAGGCAATTGCAGTAACTGTTGCAAAGGTGTTTGCATATTTTGCAAAAAGAAATGCATGTGATTTCACTATAGAGTAACCTTCAGAGAGTCAACTTAAAGCTAATTTTTTATCCGCTGCAAGAGAGACAGAGATATCAATTTTTATATACTTTCATCTTTGTTACACAGTTTCAAAGTGTACTGAAGGGCGCCACAAATGTGGGTGGGAGGAAATAGTGGAAAACGCTTTAATTCAAATTATTAGGTGCGGAATTTGGCGGGAAATTCAAATAAGCTGTAGGAAAGAATTTATTTTAAACTTCAAATACAACTCAAGATCAAATCACCATGCAATGTAAAATTATAATTTCCCTTTTATATTAATTATTAAAATTTTACATATGGTGATTTGCTCTCGAGTTGTATCTAACGTTTCAACAATTTGTTGTTTTCAACTTTACTCAGTCAATTTTAACAACAAATGATAAACTCTAGCGTTGAATAAACTTAATGAAAAATAATTTTACTAGTCTTCATTATATATTTTAATGCAAAACTATTTTTTAAAAGACATAATTTGCAAAACATATAGTGACTGATATAATATAATTCTACATTTTATAATATGGATTACATGCTTAGAAACAGTTGATCACTCCCTTACATTTCTTAATGTATTTTAGCTTTAGCGTCATAGATAACTAATAAAAAAGCACAGTTTCTAGACAGAAATGAATCAATGTTTAAATCACAAATGCTGGAATTTTTTCAATTTACGTGCTAGCACTGTGAAATTTTTCTTTGGATGTTGATGTGAACGATTGCCTCGAGTACAAAACCAAGGTCAAAAATAAAACAACTTACAGTTAAATTTAAACGCACTTCTCTAGTGAAAATATTAAGGCGCTGTTATTTAGTTCAATACAATAAACTACACTAAAGAATAACATATACATAAACGAAACAATACAATAACATAAACTTAAACGAAAAAATTAACATATACATTAAGTATAAGCACAAAAACGTAAAAAACAGCAGGAACAACTTTGTTTATAAGCTGGTTTAACTTTCTAAACACCGAAAGCTGTCAACCTGACAGTTGCGTGCCGTAAATCATCTTGAAATCTGTCAAATTTATGACTGCGTTTGTGCCCTCTCAGTACACTTTACATATTGATGAATAAAGATAGTAATCCTTCAATCTATATAATGAAGTGAGATAGATTCTTATAGCGTCCGGACAAATTTTCCTGTTACGATAACACTCTGAATGTTACTCTATGGATTTCACAAAACAATTTATTATCTAATCAATAAACAAGGCCTGCTTGTGCTTCCAAAGTGTTTCATTATACAAGATGAAATAATAATAATAATTCACAATTTCCCATATGCAGAATAACACTCAATGGTTGTCTTCTAAGAAAATAACTTCAAAAAATAAGTAAATGCAAAATATGCTAATCGTTCCAGTTTTTTAAAATAAAAGTTTAAAATAAAAACAAGGTGGGCAGGCAAAGGGCACATGATAGTACAGATATAACACATCACAACTTGATGCATTAAATGTGTTTGACACTATATAAATTGTAGAATTATTTAACAAGTTTGTTCATGCAACAGTGCCAAAAACATGTGGTTACTTCTTGATTCCAACAGAAAACAATAAAATATAATTTAGATAATAGTGCTAGTAAATTTAAAAGACCATGCATAATTTTATATAAAAATAGTTGGTTCAGTTTGTGTTCAATTCGCACCTATAGTATATTATAAAGAGCAATCAGTTAGGCTTGTTACTCTTTGCGGATAAGTACCGTGTCAACAATGTAATACATTTCATAAACATATGTTGAACATTTTCTAACTGAACAATATATATATATATATATATATATATATATATATATCACTATTACATAAACATACAGCACTGCAAACCGGAATAAAATAAGAAAATTTTTAGAAAATTATGTAAATATTTATTCTCTTAGTAATGTACTTATTAAAAGCACTCGGTATATTGAATTATAGAGGCATAAACCCGTGAGTGAAGAAGCTTCATTCTTATTACGTAACTTAATCGTGTATTTAGATAAGAATAATGATATTCTGCGAGGAGAAAGACGTTTTTAAAAGAGTTCTTCTTCCATAAATTTTGCTATTAAAGTACCCAAATGCGCAATTATTGTGAAAGATGTATGATCGGATTCAAATACTCTATAAAGAATTTGATGTTATAGTACAAAAGTGCATTCAAATTACGGGAAGTTGCGTGTATAATATTCAATTGTGTTTTCCTCTTAATGCTAAACATACAGTTGTATTTTTGACGAAAATACATATATAATGTTCAAAGAAAAAGGACAGTTCATTGAACATATTCTAGAATAATCCAGTAAAGGTAAATGAATGTTCAAATTATAAGCTATAAGATAAAACATTACCGACAGCCATAGATCAATCGATAAAGTCGTAAAAATAATGGGAGGTAAATGGTATTAATTAAGGATAGCTTGGAGCTTTCAAATGCCACATACTGTGAAGGCTGCATCATTCAGGACAATTCTAGATGCTCACGTAAGAGACTAGCCAATATTTTCAACAAATCAAAATGTACAAGTAGCAATTGGAGTTGACTATAAGCTTCTGGACGTGTGACATGGCAGAGCTTGGTCCTATAAAACCATTGGAAATCAAAAACATGGGTCTGTGTTCATACTCATTTTAAACGTCACTATGCTAGTCTAATATCAAGTGATATCTAGTATTGAAGTATTGTAGTAAACAGACAACTTTAATTGACAACTGAAAGTTTATTGTCATTCTGAAGAAAGTAGATGATTACAATGTTTTAAAAATAGAATAAAGAATTAAAATCAATTGAAAGGAAAGCATATATGAAACTGGAATGGTATTTAATGATAAATTGGTGATAAACCATTTGAATGATATTGGTAAATAGATTTGGAATGCAATTTGATGTTTAATGGTATGGAAAAATGTTTAATGGATGGATGACTACAGGCTAAACAAGAGGGCACACAACGACTAATATAATTTACATGATAAAATAAAAATCACAGTTTTAAAATTTTAAAAAGGACATTTCTATTAGTTAGTTAAGTTAGGTAAGATTTTGTGTGCAAGTATTAGTGTGAGTTGTACAAGTGAATAATTTGATTTGAAGATGGCTGACCTTCGGTAGGCTCTGCCATTATGTAAAAAAATTATTAAACATAACTAATCAGCTATGTATAAAACCAATTTTTAGGGGCGGTTGTTAAAATTATCCGATTTATTTTATAAAATTTTTGTACATAATGAGATTTTTAAGTAGAGAATGATTTGTGAATGAAAATCCTAATTACAAAAGAGAAATTTTGGACTCTATGTAAGCGAGTGATTATCCAGTAGTTATAATTTTGTTAGATTTAAGATTGTGCTCATAAGGCAAAACTGTTGTGGGGGTTTTGAACACTATCCTTAAAGTTTGTGCTGAAAAGACATTGTTTTTTTTAGATATAAGATATTGTTTGTTAGAAAAAAGTTGTTACAGATCTAGAAATTGTTATGTCAAAGAATATTTCATGTCATTATTAGCTACTACTACATTATTAGGTACTACATATATATATTATGTAGTACCTTCGGTGGAGCATATATATATATATATATATATATATATATATATATTATATAAATATGTATATATATATATATATATATATTATATAATATATATATATATATATATATATATATATATATACGCTATATGTAGTACCTTCTGGTGGAGCATTGGAGAATCAAATGTAGTGTAGAGACATATGAAAAACTGGAGCAGCTTATTGGAAAAGTGTAGTGATCAAAGCATTTTATGGTTAATTAGGTCAATGTCTTTTACAATACACAACATCTACTTGCTACCTCTTGTGTAAAGTACATTAGATTAGTGGTAGTCGATTTTTTTTCCATGAACCAGATGTGAAATAGTTTTTCTCAAAGGATATATTCGTCTGTAAAAGACCATTTAAAAAATTTTAGCAAAGTTGGAGAGACTTATTAACTGGCTAATAATTTGAAATCACGCATACATATCCCGCATTTGAATATTAGTCAAATCCTAGCCACTTCTATATAACATGAAAAACAGTTTTTACAATGATAAATTGAATAAAAATGCTAATGGCTTAATCAGCATGCTTATACAATCATGAACTAAAGATGAAGTAAGCTGATGAAATCTTGTAGCTTCTTATTTCTACATTTTCGGACAGCTGATTTAATTTTTTCAACAGATACAAATGTAATCGCTATTGTCAAGTTAATACATACATCATTATTTAAATCAGTTGCAGGTAAGGAGTCGTTGTGAACATACATGCTGCTAACATAGTCTTTAAAGGTATCTAGTACAAATTCGGGCAAATTTAAACCTGCAATATCATGTATAAATGATATTAATTCACAAATCTCTCCACTGCAATATCATTTTTAACTGTTGCAGGAATCCACGTAGTTCCTTTTTTTTTGTTTGAATATAACTCCAAAACTGCTCGAAAAGAATTAGATTTTGCAGAATGTGGTTTGATAAACATCAGAAATTGGAAATTTTGTAGCAGAACACAATTATTAAAAATCTCAAGCTTTTTTTAATTTATATCTATGAAATTATTATTTTGTAGCTTAATATTGCAGCTATAAACACAACCATATTTTCAAGAGTAATTATGGCACTTATATGTTGATACATAGCATTTGATAATCACATATCTTATGTATGTAATAGAATTATATATATATATATATATATATATATATATATATATATATTTTTGCTGAATGTGGTTTGATAAACATCAGAAATTGGAAATTTTGTAGCAGAACACGATTATTAATATATATATATATATATATATATATATATATATATATATATATTATTACTCATATTTAGACCAGGGTAGAAAATTAAATAATCACATCAAATAATTTTAATCACCGTGTATAAGGAATTCTATTAAATAATACGCTTTATTAAAACCATGAAGCATAAATAAATTCGGTCGTTTCAGTAAAAATAAGAAATTTAAAATCATGTACAAGACGCTTTATATCAAAAGAAACAGTATTAAAAAGCTCATGCGTGTAATTTATTTATTCCTAATAAAGAAACAAAGAGAAATTACATGCAAAATTTATCTTAATTAACTCTATTTCAAGTAACCGGTATTGAACAAAACGTACAGATAATATCTATAGAAACTTGTAAAAACCCACTAAAATGCAAATCCTAGAAGTGTTAGTTAGAAGTAGGATGTTTGAACACACCTGCGTATTTTAAAAGGCAATTTCAGTTTAATTTGTTTAGATAAACATGTCGATTCTAAGGATATTGGAAACGGTCAGATGCTTTAGCACGAAATACAAAACAGGGTTTATTTAAAAAGCTCATTCGGCGAAAATTTTGCAGATAATTAATGTTTACAAAGAATCTTGGAGAAACCGGGGCTTAATATTCACGAGAAGGTGCGATACGGGGTTATTTAACCCAGATAGTCCACATGGACTAAAATATAATCGATAATAAAGAATATCAATTTGCACCAATACGAACAGGTTAGAAAAGGAAAGAGAAAATGCGTCAAGCAAAGACACATATAGTAAAAGGCGTGATTTAAGCAACGTCACGAGGGTCACAATTGGTTGAAAATAGGATGCAAATATCAGAGGTAGAAACAACAATTTCTGTACAAAATTAATTAGTTTTTCTCGGATATGTTTGCGTGCCGTGTGAGAATTTCTGATATTTAAATTGGGCGAGTGAAAAATTCGTAAAAACCGACGCGCGAGCGACGGACTGGGAACATAGCATGAGAAATTCTTAAGAATTGTCTGTTTTGAGGACAAAAGCGACGTGCCGGCTATTCGCTATATATACCGGTGGTAATATGAATTTCGGTCTCTTAGACTTTTGACTATTCGATGCGTTAAAAGCTCTTACATCCGCGACTTGATTCAAGATGTTAAACAGTGCATTTTAGTTTGATAAAATAATTTAAAATTTTGCTCGTATATTTTAGTGATTCAAAATAGTTTGTTATTTACGTCTAACATGAATGTACTTCAGTGCACTTAGATACAAGGTAATAAAATTTAGTATCACTGTACCAATTAGCAAAATTTACAACGACAAATGTATACACAAAAGTAGGCAGTTTTGGCGTATATTGGTGAAAGACGATGCAATTCTTTGCTATTTTTCGGGGTGTTAATAATTAAATGGTTCAAATACGTGTCTGGATCCACGAAACAAGGGTCAGATATACACAGATGAGTTCCGGAAAAGCCCAGAAACAACTTTAAATAAATGGTGATGGAGAAAATTTTAAAAGCGTTGAGAATTAGAAGCCGTAAATATAATCCTGTTGGAATGGTGTGATTAACTAAAGGGACGATGTACATTGAAGCTACGAGGACAGTAACCTTCAGGTAAATTATACTATTTTGTTTGACATTTTGTGTGTGTTGAATAACTTTATAATTGATTTACTTTAAATGGACATTAGTGAAATTGTACTAACCATAAAATTTTAATTTTAAGATGAAATTTGCTTGTTTAAGTAGAAAGGGTATTTAGTATTGATGTTCTGAATTATGATGAAACTTTGGGTATGTCTTTGAGCTCAATTAGACGAACCTGGTTAATTAACGTAAAGGGTGGTAGATGCTCCTTTATACTCAGACTCGGTCTGCTTATATTGTTATATTAATTAGTAGGCATCCAACAAGGACTTTAATTCTGGATGCACATTAAAATGATAATAAAATTAATCTTGAAATTCTTTTTAAAACTGAATTTTATGCTGAAATTTAATTTGAAAATTTAATGTATTCTGAATATTGATGTAAATAGAGTTAACGTTGATGTTTGTGGTAGGAATGTGTTGTTTAATTTTATGAATGAGGAGGTTTATAAAATTAGGTGAGCAGCCGAGGCGAAAAGAGGATCACAGCAGATTATGACGCCCAATCTGTGGGACTAGAATTTTTTTGTTGAAAGGACCCAGTTCCCGCATTCAAAGGAGTATATCACAGCAGTTTATGGCGACCACAACGTGAGGGCTCGAATTCCAGATAGTGTTTAACTATTCCAGGAAACTGGCGATCTGAGAGAGAGAGTTTCTGTGTGTGTATAAATTTAAGAGTATTTTAGAGTGTGCGAGAGTGATTAGAACGTATGCAGAGAAAAGAGTGGTTAAGGAGTCAAGCAGTGGAAATTGGAAGTGACGATAGTGCATTGTGTGAGAAAAATTCTAAAATGGAAGAAGCTGGAGGCAGTAGAGATCTGTCGAGGACGGAATCAGGGGATCAAGGAAACGAGATGATATTGAGAATGTTAGAGAGGATGAGTGAAGAATCTAATAGAGCTAGGGAAGAATCGAATAAGAAATTTGACCAATTAAATCAGGAATTAGGGAATAAAATAGAAAAATCGACGAGAGAATTTACAGAATTTAAAAATAGTCTTACCGTGAAACTGGGGGAAGTTGAAAATAGGGTAGATAAAAATGAGCGTGACATTACAGGTCTTCGACAGGAAATGGGACATTTAAGGTCCGAAGTACGCATTTTTTGTGAAGAAGAGATTAATGTAAAAATGACTGAAGTGACGGACTCATGTAGGGATCAGTTAGGCAGGGTAGAACGCGAGGTTAGTAGTATCAAATACAACATGTCAAATTTAACGGGGGATGGTCCCAGATTTTATACAGGTGGCGTATCATTGGAACAACACATGAAGTTTTATGGCGATAACAGGGTAAATCCACAAATTTTTATTAATAGTGTAAGAAATCTAGTGGGAAATGTATTTTACGAACAGACTAAACTAAATACGATAAAGGCTTTATTAAAGCACAATGCGGAAGCGTGGTACAATTTAGTAGGACAGGACATAGACACGTATCAGGACTTTGAAAACAAATTTTAAAGCACTACTGGAGTGACCACAGACAAGACCAGGTACGAGACGACTTAATCACAGGAAATTTAAGGGAGAATTTTCAGGAAGTAGGAGCAATATGCTATACGCAAGTATAGCATAGCAAAGCAACTGAACCCACCACTGACGGACCGACAAATTATTAAGTATTTATCACGACACTTGAGGTAGACATAAGACAGCACGTAGCACTACAGAACATAGTGGACAGAGAAATGTTTTGGAATACCTGCAGAGGTACGACGGCGTAAGTAGTGGGCGACCTCGGGAAAATAGGAAAGACAGATCAACACAGTTAGGTTTGACAATAGACGGGACAACTATGCTAGAAGGGGAATAATTACGGATACCAGCGACAGAATTGGGAACAGAGACGACCATACGTTAGGAGTAATAGTTTAGGAAGGGACCTGCACCGAGACCGGGACCTACCAGGATGAATAGTTCACCAGACATGAGCGGGACTGCTAATACAGACACGGAACGAGTGGAAACGCCTAGGACATACGCTGAGGTGACGGCTAGACCAGGACCGAGTAGGGAAAACAGACCTGGACAGGATTTTTAGAACGCGACAGACCACTAGATTTCAGTGTAAATGTATATGAACATCCACGTGAATTTTTCAAAATTGAGGAGGAAGTAGAGCCAGAAACTAAGGAAAAATTATGTTTGCCAATTATTAATTTAGAAATTTTTGAGAATAATGTAGAAGTATTACTTGATACAGGGGCAGAGGCGAGTTTAATATCAGAGGAATTCGTTAGCAAAATTAGGGATAAGGTTTGTGATAGAATTATGCCTATAAAGCGTAGCCATTTAGTAGCTCCAAATAAAAAGAAGTTTGCTGTAGTAAATAGTGTTGTGGTGCTTAGGATAGATATAGGAGGTTTAAGCTGTGAACAGGAGTTTGTAATTGTACCTGGACTGAAGTTTCAGAGCATTTTAGGTGTTGACTGTATGATGAAGTTAGGGGTTTTGATAGATATGAAACGGAAGGTAATAAGGATTAATGATAAGGTAGTGCCATGGAAGGGCAGTTATGAAGTCACAGAGGATGACACGGGGTTGAATATTAATGTAGTAGAGGTAGAGGATGATGAAGGTAAACAGATCAACACGATAAGATGTCCAGAGGAAAGGAAAGTAGAGGTTCAAGCTTTAATACAAAAACATGCAGAAGTAGTGGGGGTAGAAGCAGCATATCAGGAGCAGGTGAAGGCGAAATTAAGTAAAGATGGCAAGTTTGTTTTTAATAAAGTAGATTTAAGGGATTCATTCTGGCTAATTCCATTACATAAGAATTCTAGAAGGTACAGAGGATTTTCCGTAAAGGGAAAATTTGATAATTTGAAAGTAGTATCGTTTGGTTTGTCGGCAGAAAGGAAAAAAATAGTAAATGAGAGACAGACAAGTGTAGGGACTGAAGAAGAAGTAATATTTAAAAGTCAGGATAATAGGGAGGATAAGTTTATTGTATGTGAGATAACAGGGATGATAAGTATAGATATAGAAGGGGGAGAGATAGGGATGAAGAGTGTTAGGATGGTGAGAAGAAAGACTTGGAGGGTCAAGAAGAGAGTTAGATTTAAATAGGATAAGAATAGAGATAGGTGTATATAGAAAAGTAGAAGTAAGTGTTTATAGAAAATAAAGCTAGGTATAGGATAAATTAGTGGAGAGTTAGGAATAGAGTAAGAGTAGGATAGGCATATAGGATTAGGTAGGGGGAAGTAAAGTATAGTGAAGATTAGTTAAAAGTTAGGAAGAGGATAGGTATATAGGATGTATATAGGATTAGATGGATGAGTAGGATGAAGTTAGGGATAATTTCAGTTTATAGAATAAGGTGAGAGTTAGGAATAGGATAGGGATATAGGGTAGGTGTAAATATTTTTTTGGATTGGAGACAAAGTAGGTAAGTTAGATAGATAAGGGTAGAGAGTGATAGGCAATTTTTTTTTGTAATTTTTTTTTTGGGCTAAATGCTTAATATTTGCATTCAAATAAGTGGGATTATTTGTATTCAAATAGGGGGAAAATACTCATATTTAGACCAGGGTAGAAAATTAAATAATCACATCAAATAATTTTAATCACCGTGTATAAGGAATTCTATTAAATAATACGCTTTATTAAAACCATGAAGCATAAATAAATTCGGTCGTTTCAGTAAAATAAGAAATTTAAAATCATGTACAAGACGCTTTATATCAAAAGAAACAGTATTAAAAAGCTCTGCGTGTAATTTATTTATTCCTAATAAAGAAACAAAGAGAAATTACATGCAAAATTTATCTTAATTAACTCTATTTCAAGTAACCGGTATTGAACAAAACGTACAGATAATATCTATAGAAACTTGTAAAACCCACTAAAATGCAAATCCTAGAAGTGTTAGTTAGAAGTAGGATGTTTGAACACACCTGCGTATTTTAAAAGGCAATTTCAGTTTAATTTGTTTAGATAAACATGTCGATTCTAAGGATATTGGAAACGGTCAGATGCTTTAGCACGAAATACAAAACAGAGTTTATTTAAAAAGCTCATTCGGCGAAAATTTTGCAGATAATTAATGTTTACAAAGAATCTTGGAGAAACCGGGGCTTAATATTCACGAGAAGGTGCGATACGGGGTTATTTAACCCAGATAGTCCACATGGACTAAAATATAATCGATAATAAAGAATATCAATTTGCACCAATACGAACAGGTTAGAAAAGGAAAGAGAAAATGCATCAAGCAAAGACACATATAGTAAAAGGCGTGTTTTAAGCAACGTCACGAGGGTCACAATTGGTTGAAAATAGGATGCAAATATCAGAGGTAGAAACAACAATTTCTGTACAAAATTAATTAGTTTTTCTCGGACATGTTTATGCGTGCCGTGTGAGAATTTTTGAGATTTAAATGGGGCGAGTGAAAAATTGTAAAACCGACGCGCGAGCGACGGACTGGGAACATAGCATGAGAAATTCTTAAGAATTGTCTGTTTTGAGGACAAAAGCGACGTGCCGGCTATTCGCTATATATACCGGTGGTAATATGAATTTCGGTCTCTTAGACTTTTGACTATTCGATGCGTTAAAAGCTCTTACATCCGCGACTTGATTCAAGATGTTAAACAGTGCATTTTAGTTTGATAAAATAATTTAAAATTTTGCTCGTATATTTTAGTGATTCAAAATAGTTTGTTATTTACGTGCTAACATGAATGTACTTCAGTGCACTTAGATACAAGGTAATAAAATTTAGTATCACTGTACCAATTAGCAAAATTTACAACGACAAATGTATACACAAAAGTAGGCAGTTTTGGCGTATATTGGTGAAAGACGATGAATTTCTTTGCTATTTTTCGGGGTGTTAATAATTAAATGGTTCAAATACGTGTCTGGATCCACAAAACAAGGGTCAGATATACACAGATGAGTTCCGGAAAAGCCCAGAAACAACTTTAAATAAATGGTGATGGAGAAAATTTTAAAAGCGTTGAGAATTAGAAGCCGTAAATATAATCCTGTTGGAATGGTGTGATTAACTAAAGGGACGATGTACATTGAAGCTACGTGGACAGTAACCTTCAGGTAAATTATACTATTTTGTTTGACATTTTTGTGTGTGTTGAATAACTTTATAATTGATTTACTTTAAATGGACATTAGTTCAAATACGTGTCTGGATCCACGAAACAAGGGTCAGATATACACAGATGAGTTCCGGAAAAGCCCAGAAACAACTTTAAATAAATGGTGATGGAGAAAATTTTAAAAGCGTTGAGAATTAGAAGCCGTAAATATAATCCTGTTGGAATGGTGTGATTAACTAAAGGGACGATGTACATTGAAGCTACGAGGACAGTAACCTTCAGGTAAATTATACTATTTTGTTTGACATTTTTGTGTGTGTTGAATAACTTTATAATTGATTTACTTTAAATGGACATTAGTGAAATTGTACTAACCATAAAATTTTAATTTATATTGAGGAAGCTTTAAACTTAGCTAGAGAGAGAAAAGAAATAGGTATTAGTGTACAGGGACAGAAAATAGACATGTTACGTTTTGCAGATGATATAGCCATTATAGCAGAGTCTAGAAAAGAGTTAGGAGAGTTTTTAAATATTTTAGATGAGATACTACGGAGTAACTATAGTATGAGAATTAACTCTGTAAAGACAAAGATAATGACAAGTGAGTTACAGCCTAGTTATAAACCAAAATTAAAAATAGGTAATACCGAGTTAGAGGAGGTAGATGAATTTTGCTATTTAGGTAGTATAATTACAAAGGATGGACGTAGCAGAAGGGATATAGTAGCTAGAATAGCTCAAGCTAGAAAAATGTTTTTAAAAAAGAAAAACTTACTAATAGCTAATAGTATTAGTTTAGATAATAGAAAAAGTTTTTAAAGTCGACGATGGAGCGTTCTACTATACGGTAGTGAGACTTGGACAATTAAAGAAGTAGATAAGAAAAGGATAGAAGCTTTTGAAACTTGGTGTTATAGGAGAATGTTAAAGATTAGCTGGACAGATAGAGTAACAAACGAGGAAGTTTATAGAAGGATAGGTGAGGAACCCTGTATGTGGAAACAATTGAAGGTCAGGAGAGATAGAATGATAGGGCACCAGTTAAGACATGAGGGACTATTTAGTCAAGTCTTAGATTATAGACTACCAAATAAAAATAGAGTAGGAAGGCCTAGACAAAGCTATATTAGTCAAATAATTAGAGATTTAGGTTGTGAAGGGTATGTGGACCTTTTTAGATTAGCTCAGAATAGAAAAGAATTTAGAGCTGCGTCAAACCGACTTTAAGTAAGTTCGAAAACAAAACAAAAAAAAATAAAAATCAGTTAACTAAATGTCACCAGGACATAACTCACAATTAGTTAGAGGTCTGGCATGTTGGTAGCGTTTCGTTGCTTAAGCCTTACCATAACATATAATTTAATAAACGTCACCATGATATAGCTCACAATTAGGTAGCGGTCTGGCATGTTGGTAGCGATTTGTTGCTTAAGCCTTACCATAACATATAATTTAATAAACGTCACCTTGACATAACTCACAATTAGGTAGCGGTCTGGCATGTTGGTAGCGTTCGTTTAAGCCTTATCATAACAGATAATTTAATAAACGTCATCATGACATAACTCACAATTAGGTATCGGTCTGGCATGTTGGTAGCGTTTCGTTGCTTAAGCCTTACCATAACAGATAATTTAATAAACGTCATCATGACATAACTCACAATTAGGTAGCGGTCTGGCATGTTGGTAGCGATTTGTTGCTTAAGCCTTACCATAACATGTAATTTAATAAACGGCACCATAACATAACTCACAATTAGGTAGCGGTCTGGCATGTTGACAGCGATTCGTTGCTTAAGCCTTACCATAACATATAATTTAACACTTTTCCTTTTGAAGCGGATAACCAGGTTATATTTCATTTCCTATAAATGGTAATCATGTAAACATGTTAGAGTTCTTTAACAACCATCAGGTTGCTAATATCTATGTAGAGCCAGCTGGATAGGAAAAAGATAGAAGGATATAGGAAGACCTAGACCAAACTATATTAGTCAAATTATTAGAAATTTAGGTTGTGAAGGGTATGTAGAGCTTTTAGATTAGCACAGAATAGAAAAGAAGTTAGAGCTGCGTCAAACCGACCTTAAGTAAGGTCGAAAACAAAATGATGATGATATATATAATATATATATATATATATACCCACAAACATAATTATAATCAATTATCGAAAAGGAGGTCGTTAATCCAAAAAAAGATTAGAATATATATATATATATATATATATATATATA
This sequence comes from Platerodrilus igneus, assembly GCA_036346225.1. Taxonomy (NCBI): domain Eukaryota; kingdom Metazoa; phylum Arthropoda; class Insecta; order Coleoptera; family Lycidae; genus Platerodrilus; species Platerodrilus igneus. The sequence continues at coordinate 1,966,171 of JARFIW010000791.1, forward strand.
TATATATATATATAACTACGTACTTGCTAAAAAGAAATTAAACTACTTTCAACAAAAACTGTACACCCGATGCCATTATAAGTGCATTTAAGGAATACTTTAGCAGTGTCTATGTTCACCTGGTTCCGTCCTATATAAGTTACACATCTAAAACATTTACCAACCACCAAACCATATCTATGAATTTTACATCAGAAACCGAAGTTGTATCATCCACCAGAAAACTTACATGTAAGATGACATTGGCTGAAGATTAAATTCCTTCATTCTTAGTACGCAAGTGCTGTAGAATATTTAGTAGGCTACGAAAACTTCTGTTTAATTTGTCACTAAAAGCTGGTATTTTTTCCAATATCTGGAAAGTCGCAAAAATTTGCCCTGTCCTAAAAAGTGGAGCAACTTGAATTGTATCAAACTACAGGCCTATTAACATTCTTTTGAACTTCTCAAAAGTGTTCAAAATAATTATACATTAACTTGTACATAATTACATATCAGAGAATTAATACAGTTTCATAGAATGATTAACAGTTTCGTCTCTTATGTGCTTTACACTAAATGCCTCTGAAATAGAGGATACTCAAAATCAGATGGACGTCATATATACAGACTTTTCAAAAGCTTTCGATCGTATTAATCATTACATTTTAAGTTGTAAGCTTGAAAGCTATGCATTCTCTAACCTGCTAATCAAGTTCGTTACATCCTATTTAATAAATCGCCCCAAATTTACTGCAGAATCAGAAGTACCACAAGACTAACTTAGGTATGTTGTTGTTCTTAATTTTCATTAACAACATTGCCGATAGTTTTGATTGTAAGCTGGTACTATTTTGCGGATGACCTTAAAATTTATAGCATCATCAATACTGTTGAAGATTACAGACATGTGCAGGCACAGCTTCTAATACTACAGACTTTGTGAGACACTAATCAACTTAAACTGAATCATTGTCCACTTATGAAATTTTGCTATTAAAATGTAGGCATGCTATTAGCTGTCAAATGTCTTATATAAAATCGTCCGCAGTCTTATAGATTCATCAAAATTATTGGAAAAGTTTACTTGCTATGTACCATCAATGAACACATGTAATACTTGTACAATTTATAATGGTATCTCAAGAACCAATTTATTAAGTCATTCGCCCATATTTGTAACTACTCGTATCTTTAATGAACTAGTGTCAGACTGTGAGTTATTCTTAATGCCAGTGCATGAATTTCTATGTTTCGTTACTGGCCGCGTTCCAGACAGAAGGCTGATCCAGCTCTAATATTTATGTATGTTTGTCTATCTAATCTATTTCTTATTTGCTTATCTATACGAATTAGTAGTTCGTGAGAACTTTAGTTATATTATACAATTTATACTAATTTGATATTATCTTGTAATTGGAATTCATTCTGCTGAATAATAATAATAAATAAATAAATAGAAAATGAGTAAGACATATCTTCCTCTTCTAAAAATACCACAATGTATTTACAAATCTACTCTATTTGATGCTCTAATAGTGTGATTAGATTTCCTAAAGACTAAGGCAGGTGCAGTAGATCTAGATTCATTAGATTCTTGAGGGTATGAAATTGGATCAGAGAGAACTCATCCTACAGTATTTACAGGAATGTGCGTATTTGCAGTTAGAGTCTGGTGGAAATATGTCTAATGAAGTAAACTAATCAATAACAGTCTTCCTCCAATCTTTCTAATTTGATTTACATGCCTTTTCCTGACACTCAAATTATCGAGTTTAATCAGATAATGTAGTTTATCTAACTGTTTGTAAATGCAACCAAATTCCCATTCATCGAAATGGATGTAATCACGACATTCCATTCCCTCCCTTATACTGAAATCGTTCAAATGTTCTTCAGCATTTTGGGTAGATTGATTAGAATGTAAGGTGCCCTATAGTTTTAATAAAACTTAACATGTTCTTATTTTTCTATTGATTATTAAATAAGAAGGACACTCCTGTAGAACAAAGTGTTTTTCTGTAATTTAATAAAAATTGTTTCCTTATGTGTATTTCCCTTTAAAGCTTATAAAACCTGTTTTAAAGTTTGCACATACAGTTCAACTAACCTATTTGTGGCAGTATGACAAGGAGCAATTACTTAATTTATTAATTATACCAATTTCTTGTAAAAACTTTTAAAATACGTTGCATACAAACGATTGGTCATTATCCAAAATAAGAATTATTTTTGGTTGTATTTTTATATTAATATAATTGTACTGACTAGTCATATCGTTAACAATGTGAATACATTTTATTACACCTGTAGGCTGTAGGCTGTGGGAATTTCAGGGCAATGTCTAGGCTAGCCGAGAATAGAAATCAATGGAGGTACGCGTCCCAAGATAGAAAAACTAATGATGAAAAAAATTAATTTACTTAAACATGATGATTATTATAAGCAACTACAGGTGTTGGTTGTGCAATTTCATGAATAATGTTAACTGTGTGAAAGTATTTACTGGAAAACTATTAATTCGGCAAATGTCTAAATGTTGGGAGATCTTGGCAGCCATAGGTTGCTTAACCCCCTTCATATACCACTGAATCTCAGTGTAACAGGGCATATAATTAAAAAACAATAAAAGGGAAACCGAGTAATATATAAGCTGTATATATAGGCTGTTGTGGGAATTTCAGAGAACTGTGCAGGCTAGCTAAGAATATAAATAAGTGGAGGTACGTATCCAATCAGTTTCGGGACGGAAAACGTAAAGACGAAAAAATAATTGCACTTAAATCTGATGATTATTATAAACAACTGTAGGTGTTGGTTGTGAAATATTTTCAACTAATGTTGATTGTGCGAAAGGATATATTGGAAAAACTATTTCGGAAAATGTTCAAGTGCTGGGGGAACTTGGCAGCCACAGGCTGCTTACTCCCTTCAAATACCACTGAATATCGGGGCAATAGGATATATAATTGCAAAACAATAGAAAGGGATCGAACTACATCTAACAAGAAAGAACAGCGGCTATGTTCAAAGACCTCAAACATAGAAACAAGAAGAAAATTGTTGAGAGCATATGTGTGGAGTACAGCACAATACGTCTATGAAATATGGGCAGTAAGAAAAACAGACAGAAAGACACAGAAGTCTTCTTGAATGTTGTGCTTCAGATGCATGAGCATGATAGCATGGACAGATACAGTTAATGATAAATAGGTTATAGAAATAGTAGACGAAAAAAGATATCTATGGAAAACAAAAAAAAAATAATAGGAGAAATAGAAGGGCAGGTTACATTTTTGGGGAATAGTACGGAATATACTACAAGCAGAGATAGAACAAAAGAGATAGAGGTAGACCTAGAGCAGACTATCGCACGCAGGTAGTGATAGATGCAGACTGTGCAAATTTCAGGAAATGTGTAGGTTAGTTCAGAATAGGAAACAATGATGGTACGTGTCTAACCAGTTCCAGGACTGATGACCTAATGATGAAATGATATTCATTTTCTCTTTAGTTTTATTTATGCCTAACATATCAATGATGTTATCTACAGTACTCAATTTGATTAGCAAAAAATTTACGTTTGTCATAATTATCCCGTATAATGTGTTTTTTAATCTATTGAAGATCATATCCTTTAATACATTTTAAATGGAGATCTGTCAGATTGCAGGGATACTTGCAATTCCATACATTAATTATGTGCTACTGTACAACTCTTTTGGCAGACTTGTAAGATATATTCAGTCTTTGGATCTTGCTTCCATTTGTAAGTAAGCTTGCTGAAGGTCAAGTTTAGTGTATTTATGACCCCTGCCTTTGAAGTAAATAGTTTTTCAATTGTTGGCAGTGGATGCTCATTGACAATTAAGTTTGAATTGAGCATATAATTGAATGCACTGCATATTCGTACATTGCCGTTTACTTCGGTACACTAAATACATTGAATGTACTTTCAAGACGCATTAACCATCGGACAATTTATTTTGGAATATCATAGTTTTTATCATAAATACAGTTTTTACTGAATTTATTGAATCTTGCGACATCATAATTAGCAAAAAATTAATGTGTATATTAGTTGAGCTTTTTGTAAGTTCACCTAAATTTGTATATGCAATAGAACGATGCATACAAACTACGTATTTTGATTTATTTATTGATATTCATACAACTAATGAATAATAGAAAAATGTAATGGAAATACGACATTAATATAATGCGTATGTATAACATCGTGTGTATATCTATTGACAGTTTACAAGAAAAAGAAGATGGTGTCTACCCTGACACTTATCGGACCTGTAACACCATCGAGGATTGCATTAAAGTGATCACGTTAGGTTAATTTTGTTAAATGTATAAATTGAATCCAATCAATAACATAAAAAGAGTTTTTTTTGTTATTGTATGTCTGCCGCACTGCTGCAAGAAAAATTGTTGCACTTAGTATCCTTGTTTAAAAAATATATAATACATTATTCTATAAGCAAAGGGATTTCTTGTTCTATAGTCTTTGCAATTTCTAAACCGACTTTTGTCACAAACAACATCACACTTACACTAACGACAAATGATATTGATGTCTTATTCTAACTCAAGAAAAGAGTTTCCCTCTTGGTTTGGCAAATTTTGCAAAGTTGCCGCTTTCATATAGGACAGTTGTTGACATTTAATTATTACTTGTATAGGTTATGTTAGATTCATTGTTGTCATTAACCTCGCATACTTTTTTTGTTCTGCATTTTGTGTTATTCTTGCTTGCCTTTTAAAGTTGTTCTTTTCAGAACAGACTAGCGTTATTTTGTTTGGACAAATAAACCATATCCGGTTTACGTTTAGGTAGTAGAGGAAAACTACTTGCAGCTAATTTTACAGTGTTTTTTGAACGAGAAAGATATAATGGCGACCCATTTACTCCTTTGACGGCAGTTCGTGAGGTTATTTAATTATTTCCTTTAACCAACAACTAGTTGTTTATACTAATCATCAGATTTGTCTGCGCTTATTTTTTCGTCATTAAGTTTTCCGTCTCAAAACTGGTTGGACACGTACCTGCACTTATTTATATTCTGAACTAGCCTACATAGTTCCCTGAAATTCTCACACAGCATGTGTATACAGCTCGTTCCCCTTCTATTGTTTTCTAATTTTATGCCCTATTTCAGCAAGATTCGTGAAGGGGTTAAGCAACCTGTGGCTACCAAGATCCCCAACACTTAGACATTTGTCAAGTAATGGTTTTCCAGCAAATCCTTTCACACACTTAACATTATTCGAGAATATTGCTCAGCCAATTCTTGTAGTTACTTATAATACTCATCACAGTTATTTTTTCGTCATTAGTTTATCCATCTTAGGATTGGTTGAATGCGTACCTCCATTGATTTCTATTCTGGGATAGCCTACACATCTCCCTGAAACCCCTACAGCCTACATCATTTACTATCTGTGTGCAGTAGTCTAACCTAGCTCTGCCTCTTTTTCTCTTTTTTCCTATCTCTGCTTCTAATATATTCCGCACTATTCCCTCATGCCAAAGTATGTGGCCTATCATCTTATCTCTCCTCTTTTTTACCGTTTTCCACATATTTCTTTCTTCCCCTACCATTTTTAGTACCTCTTCGTTCTTAACTTTTTCTGTCCATGATATCTTCATCATACATCTGTAGCACCACATTTCAAAGGCTTCTACCTTTTTCTTGTCCGCTTCTCCTACTGTCCAGGCTTCACAGCCGTACAGTGCTGTGCTCCACACATATGTTTTAAGCAATCTTTTCCTTGTTTCTATGTTTGTGGTCTTAGAGCACAGTAGTTGCTTTTCTTGTTAAATGTAGCACGACCTTGTGCTAATCTTTGTTTTATATCTTTTGTGCTTTTCCCATCTTGCGTATTTGGCTTCCTAGATAGCAGAAATCCTTAACCTCTTGTAAGTTCGTGTTACATACTTGTATTCTTGTTTTTGATTTATTTTCCCCACCTTTGCATACTAGAACTTTAGTTTTAGTTTTGTTAATTTTCATACGGTATCTCTCTGTTAGAACCGTTTCCGTTTCTTTTTTTCACTTTCTTAAATTTAAGTGCAGCCTTCATAATTACGATGTTGTGGTCAGTGTCTATATCTGCTTCTGGGAAGCTTCTACAGTCTTTTACTTGATTCCTAAACCGTTGTCTAACAAGAATGTAATCTATTTGATATCTTCCTATATCTCCTGGCATCTTCCACGTATATCGTCTTCTAGCATGATGTTGAAATAATGTGTTTGTGATGATTAAATTGTTCTTGTCGCAAAATTCTACCAGCCTATTTCCCCTGTCGTTTCTAGTGCCTAAACCAAATAAACCTACTACCGCTCCTTCCTTACCCTCACCTACCACGACATTAAAATCCCCTGTAATTATTAAATTTTCATGTCCTTTTACGTATCTTAACATGTCTTCGATATCTTTGTAGATGGCTTCTACCTCTTCGTCACTATAGCTAGAGGTGGGCATGTATACTTGTATTATTACTGTGTTTACCGGTTTAGATTCTAATCTAACCATGAGTACTCTTTCGTTCTTTTGTAAGTAATTTTCTACACAGTATCCTATCTTTTTCCACATAACTATCCCCACACCCAAATTTCCTTCCTCTGCTCCTGTATGAATTACCCTGAAGTCTCCACTCCAAAATCCCCGCCTCTGGCCACCGAACTCGCTAATCCCTACTATGTCTAGTGATAACCTATTCATTTCGATGTTTAGGTTCTCTAGCTTACCTACTTGCTTCATACTTCTAACATTCCACGCTCAGACTCGCAGAATGTTCCCGACTCTTATTTTTAACTTTCCGATCGAATCCTCCAAGTAGTCCCTCCGGAGATCCGAATGGGGACTATTTTAACTCCGGAATCTTTTACCCCAGAGAATGCCATCATGTTTGTTATAATTTAGGTACGCTGTGTACTTGGGAGATAATGTGGTGGTTTCCCGTTGCCTTCCACATCGCGGTAGTGTGTCTTAGACTGCCATACCGACCCCTATGGTCTCTGCCAATCTAAGTACCGAAAGAGCCGCTGCCCTCTTTCGGGGACCTGTCTTAGTCTGGTTCCTCACTAACGACCCTACTACTTTGGTTGTACCTGTAGTTTGGCTCTTTAGCTCATTAGAACGCGCAAGCCATTTCACCTGTTCTAGTAATTTAGAACTTCGGCAAGGTGCAGGTCCATTCGAAATGGAATTGCACTTTTGAAGACAATAAAATTGCACTTTTATTGTCTTCAAAATCTTCTTTCGCTAAAGTTATTTACTTACATCTTCTCAATAGTCATTGTAGTGTAGTTTCAAATTTAATGTGAATGTGTGCTTATTGTTGAGGTTTTACTAGTTGTATTACTTTCACACATCTCATAATGTTAAAACTAACACACCAAGCGTGTATTTTACAGCCGCACGAAGCAGAACCAATGTTTTGAATAACAAGTAATTCAAGAAAACACTTTCATGCTGTATTTGTTGTATGGACTTAAGAATTATGGTTCACAAAGTAGCTCTGGGTTTGGATTACACATCATCGCAGTTTTAAAATCTTTCAATTTCAAGGGTTTCCATACATCGACTAGTTTTTACAGTATTATGTGGATTTGTTTAATATCCGACAAACCTTAAAATTAAATTTTCACGACTGTTCATCCTCTGTATTTATACTTATCTACGAGATAACAATATTTATTTGCTTTGGTCCAATTTCAAAAGAATATATTTTTATATGACAATATATAGTTGTTTTCTTAGTAAAAGTCAACCTTATTTACTGGCAAAAAGCAAATCCATTTTCACAATAGAAGTATGTAAAAAAATAAAGTTGATAGGATCAAAAAATTTTTAGTTTTATAAACATAACCCATGGAGGTCTTGACTATGGGCGATTATTCTTCCGTACCTGGTATAATATGCTTATTACTATTTAATTAGGAAAATGAGACGAAATTAAAATCGTGCAACAATATTTAAAATATGCTCACTAGTTCAAATTATTAAGTTAAATAGTTTAAACTGCAATTTTGTCAATATAAGTTCAATCTAAAGATTACATTTTAAAAAGTAACAAACCACATTTCACCACCAATTACTAAATATTTGTAATCTCACTATTGTACCAAAGTGAATTGTAGTTATTGAGATAGTGGCAACGACGCCAATATATGACATTACAAATATTGATGACGAAAGTCGGTTTAGAAATTACAAGAACTCTACAGCACAGTTTATATTACTAATTATTAGATCCAGCAATCTTTATTTCTATTAATACTTCATTAAATTGTTTATACCCACACATATTTATAAAGTTTATTATTTTATTTAATAGGGACCGATTTTGATGATCTTATAATTAGGACTAAAGTAACCTGGCAAAAAAAATTGTAGAAATAATTGTATTGATAACAGGCAGTATGTAACAACTAACGCGTATAAAATCCTTTATTAATGGTATACTTACAACCACACGTATCTTATATTAATTCATAATTTCATAAAATCTAACAAATCAAAAGTAACACTACTGATCGTATCTCTGATTAAAAAACTCACATGCCCCATTGCAAACCAGTCGCCTTATATTATCTGTCACACCTAAATACATTTTAATTGTCTGATAGCAGGCTCACTATTACTAATGAATTGCATTAATTCAGTTTAGTAAATACTACAAGATCGTAATCATTATAACTGTATAAAACAGTTCCACCTTTGTTCTAAGGCACCGACCGTTTTCGTATTAACAGTATAAATTTTCATTAACAATAGTGAAGAGTCTATTGTAATCATATTGTTATCAAAATTCTGTTAGAAATTAGTTAATTTTTTGTACTATTTTAGTATATTTTGTTTATTTCCCAGCACTAATTTAACTTCTGTTGTAGAATTGAAGATTACTTTAAGTGATTGAACTTTATTTGCAGTAAATTCACCCATGCAGTATATTTATAATTAGTTGTATCTATCCTAGCAATGTTGGAAATGATGCTATTCACTTGAGCTCTATTGGTTTCTAGAGAAATATTTTTACCAATGGTCACCTGCTCATCAATGTTAAATATAAGAATATTAATCACCTTCTATTAGGATTGTCCTTTTTATTTATATACCCCATTCACGTTAAATATGGGATGACGTCATAAACAGTAATAAAGTGCTAGCGATTGTAAAATGTGAACGTAACTAAGAATGTAGGTTTAATGATGTTAGAATTTAGTGTGTAGCAGTTGGCAGTTCTGTTCGGTGTTGCAATATTTTTCACTTCTATTACCTTGACATTTCTCTTTTTATTGTCATTGTTTAGTTTTGTAGTAAATTGTTTGTGCTTTATATTTGCTAAATAAAACAGTTTTTTTCAGTACTAAAACACTTTATACATTACAAGTTTCAAGTATTTGACATTTAGAATGCCTAAACATTTGGATTCGCGTGCACAAGAAATGGTTACCCTGATCATAAAATAACATTAACTATGACAACGCAGCATTTATTTGAATTATGACGTCATCCCATATTTAACGTGAATAGGGTATATACTATTCCATCACATTAGGTCAAATGATGTTAGTTGATGTAATTTGCTTTAAATTTTCAGTTTCTGCTGTGAGAGTCTTGCCAAGTCCTTCTTGATACTTGATAGTATTTTTTTCTGACATGCAATTATCACAATGGAAAATTCACCCGCGTTTTCCATTTATGCTTGTTGGATTTCGACACGAGATAATCCTGAGCACGTGGTGTGTATACAAGTAAAGAATATTGATCACCATTAAGTTGAGTATCACAACATATTATTGCATTATCACAAATAACATGGCTACTCATAATTGGTACTATAATACAATTAACACATTAAAGGACATTGACGTTTTACAGTGTCTTTATGGCCGATCATTTTTTACAGAACGCCACACGACATCTTCCATAATTTTTTTAAAACTGGTGAAACACTGATCGACGTCCACCTATGCACATAAAATATTTACACTTGGTTATTACTGTCATATTCGACATGCATCAAACTTGCCCAGTGCAATTCCTTAATTGTATAAACCAGTTTAAATTCCCTCTACTATTGGTCTGGAACTGTATCCTTCCCAATTATAACAGAATGTCGAGCAGCACCTCCAGTGCCACTTGATTTCGTTTAGTTTATATTTATGTGTCATGTGGGTTATTACTGCATGGCAAAACTTTTGCTTAGCGTGTTTTCCTCTAAAATAATGTATTTTAGAATAAGTAAAATTTTATTTTCTAGTAATGTAGCGTTGTTATATCAACAACATTTCTTATTGTCTGATAATGAATTCCGTGTTCTTACCAATAATGTAGTTTTATTTGGTTTCAGATGGGCGACTGCAACTCAAATAGCCCTTACGAGCGAGAACATAAATGGCTACGCGAGCTTTTTGAGGATGCTACTTCAGATGATGGCGACAGTGAGAGAGCTCCATACAACGAAAGTGATGGTGAATATGGGTCTGACAAAAATTACAAACCTGACGAATCTAGTAGTTCCAAAACAGGTATTATCCCCAAAATCAAATGAATGGGATGAAGATGGACTAGTCAAAATATCGCACTAGCAGTTCAAAAAATTTTTGGGAACTGAAACCACACCTGTGTCCGATTTTACATTTGACAACACCAGTGCAGGTCTCAAAATAAATATTGACCCTGATGCCACACTGTTAGAAGTATTTGAATGTTTAATTACACTTTCTATACTTGAATAAATAGTCGAATGTTCAAAGAAATATGGTCAAACTTTGTGTGAAACAAATAGACCAAAAACAAAGTACAGCATTTTGCTAATTTTTATTCCATGATAACCAAAGAAATAAAAGGTTTTTTTTTATTGTGTTTCAATAACGATATACTATATTATCGTCCGGCATTTCTATATGTCCTGTCAGCGAGGAGGTTTAAACTATGCTTAGGGATTCTTTGTTTTCGCCATCAAATGCGAAAAACAAAGAAAAAAATACAACCACTTATACATATGTTTATAAAACAATATCAAGAAACCTAAAAGCCCATGAAACAGCAGTCAACAGACGAGTCTGTTGGGTTATCGTGGTAGACTTGCATTTAGCATTTACATCATAAAATAAAAAAGAATCCATATGGAATAAAATTGTCTGAATTGACTACCTCTGATGGATATTTGTTACACACGAAGATTTACAGTGGATTTGCATGCAAACATGTTTCAGAAGACACTAAAACCAAATCATTAGTGCTTAGGTTGATGGAACCTTACTTAATGAAAGGTCACGACCAATATATGAACAATTACTATAATAGCATACAACTATCTGAAAAACTTCTAAAGTATAAAACTTATATAAGTGCACCCTAAGATTCAGTAAAAGAGGCAATCCAAACTTTATTGTTCAGAGAAAATTGAAGAAAGGAGAACATTTTTGGGTTGAGCAAGGAAAGATATACATTTGTAAATGAAGGAATAAGAGAGATGTTTTAAAGATAACAACTCATGATTTTAGAAAAAAATAGATTTCGAAAAGAAAAAAAAGTAGCTTAAAGAGGTAGCTGTTTATAATGATCACATGTCTGGAGTTGATCGATGCGATAAAATGATCAAAAGTTATGCTATATCTGCTTGGTGTTACCACAAGCAATGCCTTATACCTCTATCAAAAATATTGCAGAGGATTCTTGCAATTATCGTTTCATTTAGTTTAGAGATGCACTAATTAAATATTCAACAAAAATTCCTTCTAGTTTAGATGAAAAAGATTTAGTGCAGGCTGCTAACAGGAATAAGTATAGGCATGCAGCACCACCACAATTAATTAGTGTGCCATATATACCACTAGGAGCAGGCCAGTGGCTCCAAAAAATTTCAGGTATTCCTGGAGATGCTTCGTAAAAGAAATATATATTTTTGAGATGAAGACAGTGCACAAAAAAAATCTACGCAAAGAAACAGGTTTCCACTGCAAGGGTTATGTAATGAAACTCTCTGTCCAGGCTGTTTTGGAAGCAGTCGGTAGGTGAGTTTTGAAAGTCTCGCCAAATATCCATCTGCTTGTATTATGGCTGTGTTTGTATTTATCTGTATTAAATTTTTTATCATAAATAATCTTTGTTTTTAAAATAAATGCTCTGCACACTGTTTCAATTATCATTGCTGTTCTACTTAGAATTGTAGACATCTAACAGCGTAGTGTCATTATCTACTGTAAAATATGTTTGAAATCTAGCAAAACGTCTATTGGAGTCAAACTGTATATCTTCTGAAAACTGTCTAAATATTACTTTTTCATACTTTTGCAACAAATAACGTTAGCTGGAAGTATCTTGTGCCAGAAAACGCGAAAAAGTTAGTGTCACAATACATATGGATTTTCCTAGTGTCCTTCAACGTGTTAAATTGAGAAAAAGATTTAAGAGTACATTGTAGCTTCAGAACTATGATTACTAATTCAATCTAATTAATATGTGCTCAAATAAATAATGAAGTAACATTTAAAAATCAAACATTTAAGTAGACTGAAGTTAAAAATACTTTTATTAGAAGCTGTACAAAATGTTGCAAGTGTCACTGGAAAAATGTATACACCATGTTATTAAAAAGTAGCTAAAATGTGCAAACTGAAAGGTATCGTTGACAACCTTAATAATCCATGAATTATTTCAGAGGAGATGTGATGTTCCAGTGATAGTGATGATCATAACCGACCTATTCATTTAGGGCAATTAAAACACTATTTTTATTTATTTGTTTGTTATATAAATGAAACGTCCACATTTGTGTTATAATTATTTTTTGTACTATTGCAACGTGTTACATTACATCTTATAGTTTAAATATTTTCTGCATTTTACACTTTATACCCTATTTTAATTTACACGTTTTAAAAATTACTCAATTATACGAGCCGACTATGATACATTAGTATTTTATATTTATTGTAGTTAAATAGCATAGTTTAATTGCAGTTAGATAAAACCAAAATGATGTCTTTGAATGCTAGAAATGTGCTCAAATTTGTTACTATTCTATAATGGATTTTCCATGATTATTGTTAAGAAACAATTATTTTAGAATACGTTTGTTGAACAAGTTCAATATACTTCGAGTGTTGCGTTGTGTACTTTAACCCCTCCATCCCCGACTGTGTTAGCATGGCATTTATTTTCTTTCTTTCCCTTATGTGTTGCCATAATTTGCGCAAGCATTCCGTTACTGATTTTGTTCTTTTCTTCCTAGTCCGCTCGTCTTGCGTGTAATAAATGGTATCCAGATTTAAATCACCAACACAAATATACTGCAAATATAAACAATTCTTAAAGTAGCATTTAAATTTACAACTTATAATTTAAACGTGTATTTTGATATCGTAAATCTAGCTTTTGGATTCACACCTATTTCAAAACAAAATATAATCATAAAAATGTATTGGGCAACGAGGTACAGCCCTGTTAGTTTATTGTGATCTGATATAAAAAATAATAAAAACCTCTATCAAATAAAATCTTTCAAAACTTCTGATGAAAAAAATTAAAAGTAACATAACAAATTTGTTTTAAACCATGAACTTCTAACATTGTTCCATAATAATTCAACTAAAGGTAGTTGTGTACATGCTTCTTACATAAGAATGAACCCTAACCAATTATTTTAAATTATTCTTTGCAAGTGAATATTTCATTCGCCTAATTTTTATTATCTATTGTCAATTATTTTTATATTCAGTAATGTATTTTAAAGCTGTATCGCCGAGGACGAGGTTTATATTGACATCATATCTTGCTGACATTTGTATAACTTACTATGTATAACGCTAATACAGAAATTTTTTTGAAATAACCACTGCGATTTGCATTTGTAATTATGACCTAACCAAATTAAATTATTTGTATATGTTGGTTACGAATTTTTAATACAAATTCAATATAGACATTTGCATTAATCTCAAAATACGAGCCTGTAAATAAAAAGGTACAAACTGGTAAATAATTAATTCATTAATTGCAAAAGCAAAATACTCCTCTTATTAATGAGGCAAAATGCACACTTGCGTTCTTGCATAAAGCTTCGACGTAATTGAACCAATCACAAAACTGCTACTGGAACTACAGTATTTATGATCATTTCCCATACGACCTACTACAATACACACATGCACACGCATGCCCGTGCACATGTATGTTTGTGAATACATGCACAAGTACATGTACACCCACATGAACGTGTGTAGACAGTAAGCATTTTACCTATATCTTGTGGAAGCTCTAACAGAAAACAATTTATATTATAAATTTTAAAGTAAACGCTACAAAAAAAGAAACAAATTAAACTTTGTAACCCATTGGCGGTACTGGAAATAAAAAGCAAATGCAAAAAGAGGAAAATTAATCTAAAACGGACAATTTAATATTGATGCAACCTGTATAATTCTGATTTCATGTATAATAGTGTTCAGAAAGCATGGTATTGCAATAAATAGTTCTATTAAAATCATAAACTTAGAAACCACAAAAGCCTCGTTTTATACATATTTGAACGTAATTCAGGTTAGTAACTTATCTAAAAGCCACCAAAAAGGAAAACAGATTTTAATATCAGGCATTTCTTACATAAAATTAAAAAAGCTTTTTCATCATGCAATAGAAATAATTCTGGTTAAATACATATTGGAATGGAACTTAGGGTCATAAATTATTTTAAACCACAAAAGGATAAACCTAATATTTATTTCAGTAAACTTTTATAGCAGAATTTATTAATATACATATCTCAAATGTAGAAAGCTTTTCTACAAATTATAGTTATATAAATTAGAATAACTGTTACCAAAAGCTCCAGACACTTTAATACAATGTAGAAACCCAGACAAGAGTGAAATTCACAGATATCAGGTTGCAGATATAATTTAATCATTTCAATACAATACAATGTATTCATTTATAGTGCTGAACATAAGGAAACACGGACATTAATCTAGGTAAATCACATGATAACACAAGTAGTTTCCCGGGATTGATTTATTTAATAATAAATGGGAAACACCAATATTACAATTGATATAAACATCTACCATCTAGAACGACGAAAGAGAAAGAGTTATATTTAAATGCTGATTATAATTGATGAATATCAATGAAAAATAAAGATGGTTAAAAAATTATACATGTATGAAACAAGATAATACAAATATCACAATAAAAGTGTCAACAAAAAAAAACAAGGATGGTGTATAATGTAAAATATAAAATAATCTAAAATGTACACTTTAAAATACAGACAGTAAATGTAAGAAAATATAATACAAGTTTTATGTTAAGTGTAAGATATATTTTATGTTACATGTAACATTTCTTAATTATAAGCTTTAGCATCATCCAACATTATGACAGTCCAACCCTTCAAAAACTCTTGTAAGGAATTTGAAAATAAATTTAATTGCAGATAGGAATTTGCTAAACGCAGTATCCTTGGAATACAACTGTTAAATAGGAAAGAGGCTCGCTAGAATGGTTCATAAAAAGTTTTAACTTATCCGGTTTGTCTGGGGTGGACAATGCTACTTTGGAGAGTAAAGGCAAACAATCCAACTTCTCGTTGATCAAATTTAATGGAAAGGATACATCTCTGACTTTTTTCGATTTTCCAAGGATAGAATATTAGGATACGATTCGACTAGGTCATAACTAACTGGAATACCCCTTTTGAAAAAAATGTAATTTAGAAATGTATGATGGACCCTTTCAATTCTATTGATATACATCTGATAATTGGGCGACCAAACAGGAGCAGTATTCGAAATGTGGTCTTACTAACGCACAGTATAACGTTTTTAGAGTTAACACACAACAGAAATCCAAAGTATTTCTTTTTCAGAAACCTAACATCTGTAGTGCCTTAGAAAGAATGGATGATATATGGTTATTATAATTCAACCTGTGATCAAGAATAACACCTGTATCTCATATTTAAGTGACTGAGTTCAAACATACTCCATTAATAAGATACTCGAAGTTGATAGGTGATTTCATTCTGTGAAAACGAATATCAGACATTTAGATGTATTAAGCTCCGCAGCATAAGAAATACACTAGGAATACAAATTACTCAAATCTTTTTGTAGCATTTTCGAGTCATCACTTGCAGTGACTTTGCGATACAGTTTCAAGTCATCAGCATACATAAGAATATTACAATGGTTTACATTAGTAACAATATCATTAATGAAGAGTGAGAACAACAATGGTCCGAGATGTGATCCCTGAGGGATTCCTAATGAGACTACTATTCCAATTGAATAAACATGATTCACACTTACTACTTGTTTCTGTTGCAAAAGATAACTGGCAATCCATTTGAGAAGTGGCTTGCTCAGTCCTATGATGTCTAATTTTTGTAATAGAATCGAAAGCCATAGAGAAGCCTGTGAGATAGAGTCCACCTGAAAACCTTGTTCCATGACCTCGGTTAGATAGTTAACAAACAACAATACATTTGTTTGTTGATTTAGAAATACGAAAGCCAAACTATTCTGGCACAATAGCCCCGAAGAGAACATGTGCCAGACGATCTGTTCAAATATCTTTGGAATTGCGCCGATGATTGAAATGGGCCTATAATTTTTGATATCAAACTTATCACCAGACTTGTAAAAGTGGGGACATGTAAGTGGTTTTCCAAGTGTCAGGGATAATACCAGATGAGAGATTTATTAAAGATAAAGAATAATGGACATGCCAGAGTATGAAACTACGTCTAATAGTGAATACATTAACATTATTGTTAGGTGGTAAGCTAGGCCTATTGACTGTATTTTTTGTGTACAACGTCAAACAGTAATTTGTAAATAGATTCGCAATACCATAACCTGATTGAGCAATCTGAGTTTCAAAGTGCATCTAATTTGGTTTTGAGTTTAATTTTCTTTTACTGTTTATATAATTCCAAAATGACTTCATATTGACTCTCAGCTCATTTTCTGTGAATCCGATATAGTTATAGTAAGTCTGCTTGGTTAATAGTTTACACTAAGATCTAAGTTGCCTAAATAACATAATCACTAGCAGATATAGTTACTTTGTACCTTTTGTGAGCTTGCTTTTCTTTATGAACAATGATTTGTAGCTCATGACCAAACCCGCACGGAAAGCTAGATGATGAAAATTTCTTAATGGATACTAATGCCTCGGTTGCTGCATATATAGATTTGTAAAAAAAATAAGCATGTTTTCAAGCGAATTGTTAAACAGATAACTATACCAGTCATTAGCACCCAGGCAGTTTTACATTTCGGTGAAATTAACAATATAGTATTCATTACCATAATTTGCAGCTTATCTTGAGATAATACTAGATACAGAAAAATGTATCCGCAGTTTGCAATTGAATTTCTCTGATAGAGACCTCTGATAGAGACCACTAATAGAGCACACATAACATTTAAAATTTCAACGACCTCCTTTATCTGTTTTGTGCTATGTAGATTTGTGCTATGTCGAATAGAGTGGCTTTGGAACAAGAAGAGTATTTACTCCAGCTAGTATCAGATACGTTAAAATAGCCGAAGATTCCATAAGCCCCATAGGTTAACTGAACTATAACTAAAAAATATCAGGACTTAACAAAATAAACATGGGGGAATTAATTGACAATAATTACAATAAGCATTAATTAATTAATCATGGGCAGATAATAAGAACACATCAAAAAGTAGTCTTACGAAGACGTAATAAAGCAGACAAGCCATGCAGTAGGAAGTTGGTGTGAAGTTAAATTAAAAGAAACGTTGAATAAAGCACAGCTTCAAGAAAAAAATTAATATAGATGTTCCTGCAGGGACAACAAACGCGGCGTGCGACCAATTTTTGAACTTATGCTTCCACGAGCAATGTATTTTCAATTCACATAATTTGTGGAATTATCGTTATTAGGACCGGTTATGGAGGGTTGGGATTTAGAAAGTTTGGTCATCCATCAATTCGGAATTTTGTGTAGTGTTGAGTCAAGGGAGCTATTGTTTGAAGGACAAAAATAAAATATTAAAAACTGAAGAACTTGTATTTTTGGAGATTTTTAACCTTATAAAAAATGTGAGTAATAAGATTTTATATTCATGTTGTTCGCTGGTATATGTGTTATGAATTTAAATGGATTGGTATTTATGAAATATGAAATGAATCAAACATGAAAATGATTACTTTACTGAACAACTATTTCCTGATGGAACGAGTGTTGGTTAAATTTAAGTATAATGTTATCATTTTAAAATATTAAGAAACATGTACATATTGATTTTACATATTTTGGATTGGACAATGAAAAGTTGGTGTTTAGCCCTTATTGAGAGTTACTAATGACATTTCTATAAACTGGGATTCATATATCACATGTATTTAATATGGGAAATGGAAAAATTTGGAGTGATTATTGCTTTGTTGATGAATTAGGTTTACAATCTTTTAGGATTTTTTTGTAAATACCTGTGAGTGAGGTTAAGAAATTTAAGTTTTTCTTTTAAGGAAAGTATATTTGTATGTATTTTGAAATTATTTAATGTTAATAGGAATTAAGATTGGGATGAATTTTATTTGAATTTTTTTCACGTTTGTAAAGGATATCAAGCTATGCCAGTGATGACATTGTATTTGGAAAGTATTTTATCTTACAATTTTATTTAATTTGACCAAAATTTAATAACTGTTTTAGATATATTAGCGAAAGGTAAATATAAAGGGAATAAAATTCAAGATCTGAAAGCAAGGGAGGCCTATGAGGAATAACTGTCTTCCGTGTAGGACTAATATTAAAAGGGATATATGTGACATTTTATTTTTATTTTTAATTTTCACCATCTATAATTTCTTCCATTGAAATCCACCATTCCTGTACCACTTAAGTTAAGCAACGCACCCCTATATTGCTACGGGTTCACCACCCCTTCAGAGCAATCAAAATGTATTAACTTCACGTATATTTTACCTGTAACAAGTTGAAAATAATATGAAATATGAAAAACCAGCGAATAAAAAATGAAATTTGATATCTGCAAAACAGTGGTTACTTATTAGGTCAATGTTAAATTAGCTTTAAATGCCAATCTGCTCTAAAATGTTTGTTTATACGTTTGTTTATACATTTGTGATGTTGTGCAACGGTTGGTTTGGCAATTTTATTTTACTAATCACATATAATATACATAATCAAACAATATTTTAACAATTGTTCAGACGTAATTAGTGTAGAAATTATATAATTATATATGCTGTTTTCACATTTTTAAAATGTAATATTGGTTGATGCTGAGCCTGCTTGCGTATACTAATACTAACGATACCATTTATTCAGCACTGAAGCACTGAAAAATATTTGTAAAATTGAGTTAGAGTCATCCCTACCAATTATAATCAATTAATACTCATTTGTGCTTAACAGACCTGTAAGTTGCTCCAAAGAGATATTTTACTACCCAATGTGCAACAGATTAAATTAACTTGCACTGTTATGCAGCGTACACTAAAAAAACCGCTGTACGATTAGAATTTACTTGGCAATACCACGTACCAAGACACTGATCTAAAATGAGATACATTTCAACCATTTTATTTTTTATTATTTACTTATTCATAATGGCCGATTTCTGCTAATATGGCTAATCACAAGACCTTTGGGAGGAAAGTCATATGCATACTTTATTATGCCAAAACCCCCTCACCCCCCCACCCTTTATTGTATTATATTTCCTTCTCTAGGCTATTTAAAATCAAATAATCATTTAGAAAACAGCAAAAAAATAACTATTTGCATTCTAGGTATTTGAACGACAAGTTGTTTTATTGCATATTTTTTAATACCAAAAACTGTCGAAAAAATATCAAATTATAAATTGTAAAACAATTTTATGCATATTTAAACATCACGACGAATATGGCGTCAACAATGTCTTATAAAACTCGTATGAAAGAATTAGTTATTTAGTTCCTTTACTAAAAAAAAAGGATGTACAAAATGTTACTACCAACAGTATTAGTATATTTGTGCAAAATATTTCAGTAAAAGCAATGAAAGCTTTAGTGCATTAAAATTGGTACCTCTCATACCCGGTGGTGCAACTATCCTTTGCCATTTTTGAAACAATGTTGTTTTTAAACAATCTCGTGGACTTAAAGCATATGCTTTATGCCTTGACATTAGTTCTTGCATTGGTTCTAGTATTACACACAGCTACAAAAAATGAATTTGTTATAGGAATTTGTAATATAACACATACCCTAAGATAATTTAGAGTAGAATTAGTTATTCCTTGCCTAGTTATATTTTTTGATAACTGTTCTAAAATTCCTGGATCTTGTTGTGAATGCATTCCTACTACTGACCTAGGTATTAGTTCTCTATGTGTCCGAACAGTAAAATGCCACGATTTTATCCTCATCAAATCATCAAACGTAAATTCTAATATTATTCGGCCTTCTGTACAAACCTGTGAAAATAGTTATCAATTAAAGATTGAGCAGAAATAACACAAAAGATATAATTTATCTAATTTGCAACGATAAATACCAAAAATTTAACTAACTCTGGCAAAAATTAAAATAGGGCTTAAAATAATTTTTATCTACTTATATAAACAAAAAAAAAACTCTAAGTATATTAAATAATGCAAAATACAAAACATACCTTAGTAAATAATGGCTTCCCATGGTGTGTCACCATGGTGCACTGATCACAGTCTAGAGTAATACTCGTGTTATGGAAAGACTCCTTTGGATGTCTTAAATTATAGTACAATTCCGTTACCCCACCTTCAAATATACTTCTGAAGTACCTAGGTATTAATGTTCTTCCTATTGCTGAAATGTAAAAATACTTATTATTGAATTTCTTTAGAGTATGGAAACAGTATGCAAAATTAATTGAAAAATTAGCAAGATTAGTGGAGTAGATACAAAACTCAATTAAATACAGAATTTTGATGTTTTACGAGAACTGTAACAACATACAATGTCTATCATAACTAAACTGAAAGCAAAAGTAAACAATATAAGAAATGCCTACTGTATATTTTGAATCATATAGTAAAATTATTTTAATACTGATACTAAATGATTGATTACACACACTTAAGATAAATAATTGAGAAAATAAATGCACAGCAATGTACAAATTTGAATTATATTTCATTAATCCCGAGTGCTTTCAACCTTAAAGGATCATTATCAATGGCTTGGAGCAAGTATTATTCTTAAGTTGACACATTAAAATTCATTATTTTAGATTTAAATTTATATACATTTACTTATAAAAAATTAAAAAATTGATAAACCTATTGAGGTAAATCCTAATCGAGAACTAATTCAAATTTGTCAAACAAATCTTTCTTGGTTAATGTTTTTAAACCATGCCATGCCCAAAATTGCCATATCCAAAACTGTTGTTACTCATGCTCATCAAATCTATGTAGTTTTAACTACACTCGAACAAAAATTACATAAAACCTTAATGTTTGGGCTAGTCTATTACGGAAAATCATATATGTTCATTTTTTATAGATAACATGACACTTTGGAGAAGGATGCTGGATCCTTATTGCAAGAGAAAAGATGCTACCAACAACTAGCAAAATGTGTATTGAAAGTAAATGAAACCAATTTAGAACGTCTCTGCAATCAACATTAATATTCAAACTTTGCTAAATAAAAATTTTCGACACTGCTAGATGGGACAAGGAAATCCCATTATCTAGGTAACTCACTTGCCCAACTTGATGTTTAATAGCAGTCTTACATGTAACCTTCTCAGTTTATTTTCCTGAACCAATATTAAGCACAGACGTGTTAAGAAGGAATCACTATTACAATATATAAGCAACGATGAAACAGTAAACTACAGCTTCACTTTATAGTAGACTTTGTCACCATATAAAAGTGAATGGTGCACTTAAACATTTGAAATACTTTATATGAATATTTATTCATTTATTTTACGTTGGTTATTTCTGCTATTATGGCAAATTACGATGTCAGGAGACATGAACCACTACGCCTGAAAATTTAAAATTTTGACAAACTTTTGTTGCTCCAAGCAAGATAAGAACCCTTATCGTGCTGAGAACATGCATACATGGAACCTTGACTGTACCTCTCACCTATAAGAGAACATTATTTAACTTAATTGTTGTTTTTCTAATTGCTTGAATACATATTTACACTACATTTTCAACAATCAGAATTATGTTATGTAACCTATCTAAAATTCATATAAACAAAAGTACTTACAAACTGACAACTGCCAGAATTTATAAAATGGTAATAAGCTCTTAAGTTGTTATCATGCAAAGCTAAAGATACACAGCCAACGTGGATAGCACTTCTAGTGTTTTTCAAAAATCAGACCGCGCATTACTAATTACCTTATGATCAATTTAAAATTATAGTATATTTGATCCATTAGGGTGTGGAACACAAAAAAAAACACACAGTAGCTTACTTATAAAACCATTAAAATATTTACCTGTACTAGAGAAATATTCATTACAAACAAAAAGAATATCTAATTAGGGTTCTGAAACAGGAACTGAAGAAGAAGTCAGGGCTGTGAGGAATTTTTGAAACTGAAACTAATTGAGAGCTAGAAGTAATAAATTTTTCAAAAAAGAGCTGGATCCAGAGCTATTAAATGGCGGAGCTGGAGCTGCGTAAAAATACTTAGCTCCAGTTAGAAATTGGTCATGACAAGACATATGTAGACACATTTTCTTCGTGATTTATAAATCTAAAATAAACAGCTCCGAAATAGTCCAGCTCCAAGGCATTGCAAAATGAATAGTTGACAAAAGGAAATCGAAGAAAGTCTTAATAATCTAGGTATGCAATTTTCAGACAATTGTGGCAGCAAATCTTTATATTTGTCTATTGCATGTGAACACTTTCCAGTGGGGTTAACTTCCAATCTGATGCTAATGTTCAAAGATGCTGAACAAGATCTTTGGAGAAAAATTCCAAGAGATTAAAAACCCAAAGAATAGTTCGTTTTGTACAAACTGTCGGCTGTTTGAACTTCAAAAGAAAATATGTTTAGATTAAAATTCCACTGAAAGCCTAGAATTTTGATAACTGAATCGCAATTAAAACTGGAAGAGTTGGTTAAATATGTTCTGCTGTAATACTTTCTAAAATTGTATTCTTGTTAGCTGTTCACCTGTGCAATTCACAACCTAAATGTAACAAACTAATAAACTGTGTAATGCCTAGACTATTGAAAGATATGTAGCACTGTAGGGTAGGTAATTAACACAAAAATTTGATTGTAGAGCTTGGGAAGTAAGTGAAAATTTATCTTTACGTGCCTTGACAATAATTTGCAATGAAATGACTAGATGAAACACCATAAGCCACCATATTAAAGCAATATATATCTACTGGTTCTTCAGGAGTAAATCTTCAACAAATTAATTGAAAATTGTAGTGCGATGTCCATACTAAAATCTGTCTAAACAACTAGAGTATGTCACGTGTAAAAACAAAAGTATAAGTACAAAAAATTAGTCAAATATTAGCTTGATGTTTAGCTCCACTAAATATACAATCACTTAGAGAAACACTGTTTTGTACATTTGCTGATCCGTCAAAGACTAAACAAAGATTACCTTTTATGTCCTCGTTGTTTTGAGGATCAGAGGCGCAAATAAAATACGAGTTTGGGTTCTCCTTAAGTGATCGAAGATGAGTGTTCCCACAGAATGGTAATCTCCACAGTGAAAAGTGACACTTCAGCCTAAGCGGTGAGGATAATATTCTCAAAAGAGTTCCTAAACAACCCAAAGTGATTCTTAAAGTACTTTAAAGTGTTACTACTGACGATGAACAATTAGTGGTTGAATACATAGTTGATTTAAAAAAGTGTGGTTAAGGGGTTTTATTATATTTAAATATTATCCACTCTTTATTTACCAAGTGAATACTCATCACTAATGGTAGGTATAACCAATTCAAATGATGATATCATATTTATACTCAAACTTTAAATAAATTTAGACTATGTGGTAAAAACTAAAAGTTTGTAGATTAGTTTATTGACAACAGCAATTTTCGTTCATCAGTGTTACATCGTTAAGATAAAATAAAATGATACAAAACAACTTTTATATCCTTGATTTTATTTTATTAAATTTTTAAATGTGTAACTAGTTACAAAGAATTAAAAGAGTTAACAGAGGATAAGGAACAGTGGAGAGCTGTGTCCTACAAACCTTGAGGTTGTGTGAATATTTTTAAAATCCGTTTTTAGAAAAGATAATAAATGAATTGCTATTTTAAGGGACAATAGCTTATAGTAAACATCAAATAAAGTTGAAAGTTTCAATTGCTAATGGACATATGTCAAGCAAATTTCAGAATTTATAATGCGTTGCATTATGCTAACAATAAATTAGATGAGAAAGAAGAAATATATAATTTTGAAGGTACGAAATATATGGACACACCTTGTATAAAAGATATCACAAATAATTAAGCCTAATCAAACATGATATTTCAAATGGTGTTTCTATAAATACAATTCAGTAATAAGGTAGAATATTGGTTCATTTAAATATATTGTAACGATGACATAATTTAAAACCACAAATGCAAACAGACCTCAATATGACAAAACTACTGCATATGCAATTCCCAAGAACAAGATAATTTACAAGATAGATATCATCCGTCTCGACCATCAAGGACAATAAAATGTTACCATATTACAATATAGTGCAGATTACATACAAAATAATGCAATAATAACCTCGTCATTAAGTGTAGATTGAAATTAAACAAAGTCTTAATCTAGTTACATAAAGAAAATTTTAACACATCGTAAAAACTATAGGAAATCATGTATCTTTTACGTGATAGAATTTTTAAATCGGAGAAATCATAATAGTTACAACTGACTGGAAAGAAACGAATAATTTATTATTCGTGGACTGGTAATAACGAAATATCAAAAAATGTAGTTATACAGAAACAAAATGTGGTAGTGACCTACATTAGTCAGAAGTCGATACAACAGAAAGTTAAGTTTTAAAAAGTAAAAATGTAGTAATACAAGTTAATAGTAGGAAGTGGAACGAGAACACAGCTGCAAGAAAAAATAAATATGGATGTTCCGGCTGGAGCAAAAATATAACATACGATAAAATTTTGACTTACGCTTGAAGGAACGAGGTGTTTTCAATGCACCTGTGGGTGGAATTGTTGTCACTGTAACCAGTTAGAGGGGCTGGAACTTGGATAGTTCGCCCTGTGATTAAATTAGAATTTTGGGTTCCGATGTACCAAGTTAGCTGTTATTTGAAGGAAGGCCAAAAAATGGAATGTGACAATGCCGCATGTTGGGAGCCACTAAAAGAGTGATGTAAAAAGGCCGCGTTGAGTGCATCGCTGAAAGAGTGCTGTGAAAAGATACTTCTGGTTTGTAAACTTGAAATTGTTCACTTACCTTCGTTTTTCACTTTGCCTGATTAGCTCAACGAAATTTACAGAGTTTTCAAAATGAAACAAAATGCAGCAATATCACAAAGCATTTATACAATATAAAATATCTTCTTTCATACAAAAGCATTTACAACATCGTTTCTTTCAAACACAAAATAATTTCTAAGAAGTCTTTACAAAAACAAAATTATTGTTGCTCACCTTATTTTACAACATTTACAGAATTAAACTTATTCTTTTGAGGATCTTTCACCTGGTTATAAATTATTTCCACACTGGTAAGATTTGTTTGGGCCAAAAAGGCAAAGTATATCAAACTCTGAACACAAACTCCTGGTAAAAAAATAATTAAGAAAAAAATTATTAGGATTATCTTAAACTAGATCTAAATACTCTAATATCAGTTAAAAATAAATCTAACAGTGATACTTGCGGAATCCACAAAATGCTTCTCGTAATTAAAAAACTTATTTTAAATTGATCTCTAATTTCCAACAGCAATTATCAATGTACCTTTTTTGTTAAATCTTCCCTTCGATTATTTATTACATCTTTAAAATGGCTTTATATTGAAAAATTATGTCTTTCCTTCGTAATTAATGATTCCATTTTTGTATGTAATTTGGGTTTCAAAACATCACTTCAATATTCATTGCAACCTCGCAACTATGTTTTACTGCATACTTCTGCATAATGCAACGGTTAGCATTTTAAAATAACATTTCTTAATCTACTTTAAGCATCGACTGCATCAAATCAAATTTAATGAATGAATTCCCTTCGAAACGATAAGCACTCCTTTATATACAAATTGTCCATTTTCTAGAATACTACCCGTATAATCTCGAACATTATGATGTAAGGTTTCCCGGAATAACCAATTAACGTATAAAATTTCGACATTTTATTACCTTCTTATCTGTTCTAGGTATCCATGACACGTTCTTTATCCTTGTCTCTCATATACTATTATTGTGGCGTCGCATACTAATGCAAAAGATAATCGATTATTCCATAGATTTTGCAGGTTTCTTTGATGTTCAAGCTGCTTCTTGGAATAAAAATGTTTATTTAATGAGTTTATACGTAGTTTTAAATACCGTTGACTCATATTCTATAAAGTTCTTTATTTAGAATCAATTGCTACAATTCACAGGTTAATTAATTTAAACTTTGATTGCTTTTTAATGCAAAAGCGTTGCGTTTTATAGTAATTACACAAAATTATTTATATTTATGCAAAATGCGTAAAAAAGCTGGTTTTATGCTATTTACAGCAAATTTTATCAAAAATGAATAGATTTGCATTGGCATCAAAATGTGTTTTACGGTATCTTACAATTTACATATCCAACTTACGTTACTTGCTATTTATTTACCATATGCTTATATCATACAGGGTAATTATTTATACATGCGCAATCTGCATTTTTGCAATGTACATCAATGAATAAAAGTACGCTTGTATTATACAGGGCGTAACCATGAATTTACGGAAAACTCCATTTTTTCCGGATTCTATTCTATTTTGGTGGGATTTATTTTCAAAATTAGGGTTTCAATGACCTCTCGTTACTCCTTTCCAATAAATGGGATTAATAAATGTCATGTAATTTAATAATAAAAACCGAAAAAATTTGGAGTAATGAATAGCTTTATGGATGAATTAGATTTAAGATCTTTAAGATTTTTCTTTTAGCAATACCTGGCGAGAATTGAGATTAAGAAATTGTATTTAGACAAGTATATTTGTAACTTTACTTGAAATTATGTTATGGTAATAGAGTTTAAGTTTAGGTTAAATTTTATTTGGATTTATTTAAAAACTAGATAAACCAACATTTATTTAAGATATCCAGTGTGAAATTTTATTTAGAAGAGGCATCTTATTTTGAGAAATTTCTTTAATGATGACAAACATTAATAAGTGGTTTTAAGGTAATTTCGAGAGAAGTGGTATATATAAAGTGATAAAATTTACAATGCCAAAGCAAAGGAGGCCTATGCGGAATAACCATCCTCTGTGCAGGAATAATATTAAAAAGAACTGCTGTGACAGATGGTTTGGTGCCCCTCAATTTTATCGTAGGAAAAAGTCTTTCAAACAATATATTTATTAATTTTGTCTTTATTACTTTTATTTCAAATTTTATAGTTCTTTTATAGTTTTGTTCATAGTAGCTCACTCCCGCACCACTGCAGTTAGCGATGCACCCTCATATTGTTTCTGGATTCCCGTCCCTTCACAGCAACTCAAAATTTATTCATTTAACATGTATTTTACCCGTGACAAATTCAAAACACTTACTGACAGCATCAACATTGATAACTAAAAGTTATGTTAGTTTTGATCCTATAATTAATAATAATTAATATAAAAATTATAAATTGGCTGTCATAAGAACATACATACATACCCATCACACCATTCCCTAGACCTTGTTTTATAGCAATTTTTTCTTGCAGAACTTTCAATCTCTGTTAACAATCTCTTTTCATACCAATCATTCTCTTCAGACACTTTTTTCACCTCGTTTACCTCGAATTATATATAAATTGAGATATTAACAACTTTTTCAAAGACTCACTTGTTGGTGTAAAATGTTAATAGTTATTGTAAAATACACTAAAACTTGGCATTATTACAATAATAAATGACATCGATAGCTTTTGATATCAAAGTTGAAAAAATCTTAAAGTCACACACAGCTATAATTTATCATATTAATTCATCAAGATTGCACTCCTTTCTATAGCTATCTCATTTTAAAATAGTAGAAATTAAGAACAGAAATTAGTATAAATATACATAAAATTGTATTTTTGTTTCCTGTATTCCACTATGTACCGTTGAGTTAGTTTGGTTCTTAATATATCAATATTATGCTAAACTATGCAAAAGTGCAGGTTTTTCTTAAAAATAAAGCTGCACCAAAAAAGTTGCATGAGTCGAAATAAGTTCTGATTAGTTCCTTATATCTTACAATATAGTTTATTATAATTCCTCAAAATCAATTGCTCCGTGTCCTATAAACCTCAATGCAAACGAAGTGATTGAAAAGTTTATCGCCAAGTAAATTTATTTATATGGTGAAATCGACAGAACAATGTTGCACATAATACTGTTAGGAGGACATCACTAAATTAATTATTTGTTTGTGTAGTATATAAAGTCTTAAAACATTTAATATAGGCAACACATTATGTAGCTGTATTATCCCAGAAATACAACCTTCACTTACTTCAAGCACAGAAATAGAAGGATGCAAATTGTTGAATAATGTGAAGTTTACTAATGCTTTAATTAAAAAAAATACTTCTCGGAATCGTATGATTTTATTGACTTAGCAACTTGATCTGATAACATGCTCTCCTGCAATGAACACATATTATCCTATAGAGTAAACGAATTTACTTACGCCTTTTATGTATTTCATAAACAACATTTCGAATAGCAACTTCGGTGAAACTTTCAATATCCACAACTGATTTATTTCTTCGTCATTTAGTGCTGAGTACCATGGGTATATTAGCTTTATACATTTA
The DNA here is from genome assembly GCA_036346225.1 of Platerodrilus igneus. NCBI lineage: Eukaryota > Metazoa > Arthropoda > Insecta > Coleoptera > Lycidae > Platerodrilus > Platerodrilus igneus. Next base: position 1,995,187 of record JARFIW010000791.1, read on the forward strand.
GAAATTCCACTAATCGTGATAACACTTACTGCAAAGAAACTCAACTCTCTGCAATAAAAGATTACATAATGCAAATGCATGCTGATAAACACCTACTTCTCGAACTGCCGATATGGGCACAAAGAGCATAAACACGTTCTCGTTTAAAATAACTTATTAATGAGGCAATATGCTCTTTTGTATCCTCGAATAATGGTTTGGACATAATGAAACCAATGATAAAAACTGCAACTAGAAATACGAAGTTTACGATTGTTTTCTGTAATATCTACTACAACATACTTACTAAATGTTCTTTATATATCTGGCAGTTGGTCTTAAAAGAAAACAGTTTATATTATAAATATTCAAATAAACACAAACAAATTAACAGAAAATACAAATTAAATTTGACAATAATAGCAATGTAAAACATTAGCAAGCGAAAGGATATTTGAGAGCTTGTCAAATATTGGCTGCCTAATTACATCAATATTTTGAAAGGATTGATGATTTTGCTTCCATTCTTTGTCGTGTTGGTCCATGTACAAAGAATATTAAATTATTTTTAAATGCCAATTTTCTTTGAAATTTATGTTGCTGCATTTGCAATGATGTGGTTTTAATGATATCGATGTTTATGTGCAGTATATACCTTTGTGTAAAGGGTCCAAATTATATACACATCAAGATTAATGTACAGTTGTTAAATCGTTCAAATGAAACATATTAGCTTTTACTAATTTCATTCTGGCAATTTCTAATAAGTAAACTGTAAGAATTGCACAATACCATCCATGAAAACAATAATACTTTCTTAGATACATATATAAACATAGTTCAAATCCATATAATACATCTCAATATTTGTAGCTTTTATTTTTTGTATGTTGGTATTAAAGAGTATTCATGATGTCATTTGATGACATGCAGCAGCTGTTTCGGCCATTCTACTTTAATTATCTTAAACCTATAACGATTACCATTACTATTGATAACAACTATGAATAGTTACCGCATGAACTTCTCATTATCGATTAATATAAGCACTTGGACTTCTTAATTTTATCAGATAATACTATACATAAAATGTAAAAAACCTCAATAAATTATTTATGACCTAAATTGTTAATAAATCATCTATACATTTGTATAAGTATAAAGAGATTGTACAGTATTTCCCTTTCTACATAAAATAAAAGTATTTTTTAACAACATCATGTTGCACTTGAAAACATTTCAACAATATCTACAATATTTGCTTGAAACAACAAGGTCTGACAAAATTTTATATTTCAAGGTGTAGTAGTTCTCCCACTGTGTGGTGTCAGTGATTAGCCATAGCAGCAGAAATAGGCCGATGCAAAATAAATACATAAATAACAACTTTGTTTAAAACTCAAAGATTAATTATCAAAAAAGACCAGCTGAATATATACTAACCTCATTATTCTCAATATAAACGATCCTTGCTAACTCCTTCTTCTTTATTTCCAGCAGCTAGCTTTTATCCTTTTATAGGCTCTCTTTACTGCAAGTCCCACCATTATGAGACATTTCCTGTACCAGTTACAAATATTCATTTCATGTCTAAATTTGCTATTTATTAAAGGTTTTGTGTTTTGAGCTGTTACTTTTGGTTGTTGAAGTGAACAGACTAAATCCTTTGAAAGTACATTTGAATCTCGTATATTTTGTTAAAATGTAAGATATAGAATATGTTAAGACAATGAATTGGTATGATTTTCATTTTAATTAAAGCAGTTGCTTATAGGGATCCTGAATATAAAAAATAAAATTAACTTAAGAAAACAATATGTTATGATTCTGTCATCAAAAATAAGTAAATATCTTTCATTGTTGCCAAAGTTTAATTAATTTTTAAAATACAAGCTGATCTGTAAAAAACCCCTAATTTTCCAAATAATTGTCAAACTTTGATTTTAAAGATACAATTTAAGTTCAAAAGTTTCATAATATTTTTCTACTCTACAACATACCCTTAATCAGGAGATTTAAAGATTGTAATCATAGGTTCTTTCAAAATCAAAACTTACGTTCAACATCCTGGGGATTGTAAATGCCAGGATCAAAAACCATTAAGTAGGCTAAAAAATATAAATTAATTATTTTATAAACACTTAGAACAATAGAATAACGTAGGATTGACGAAAAACAGTATATACAAATTTGCTTTTACACTTGCATCACCTGGACTGGTGATTATAATTGGAATGATATACAAATCTAAATCATGTATGCACCCATACATCAACCTAAGTTACAACTATGTTTGGCATTTTTGTCAATTGTATTTGATAGTGTCAAGTTTTTGATTTGTTAGATATAGACAAGATGCAATGCACAAATTTACGGTTACAAATCAACTACTACTTACAAATATTAATAATTACAAACTGATTTTCACATGTTATATATGATGTATATGATATAAGATGAAATAATAACTAAGACTTTTATGTAAATCCTAAATGATCATTTCAAATTGAGCTAGTAATTGAAAGATGGAAAATATAAGGTCTCAAAGAGGATTCGAACCTATATCTTCGGCTTTTGTGGCTGATGCACTAACCAATTGCACCACCCGAAGATATAGATTTGAATCCTGTCCGGGACCTTATATTTTACATCTTTCAATTATTAGCTCAATTCGATATGATCATTTAAGCGTTACATAAAAGTTGTAAGTTATTATTTCATCCTATTAACGAAAATAACATTGAAAAATAGTTTGCCTTGTAGAAATATTTATTTATGTGTGTGTGGCGTGGTAAGGGGTCACGAGAGATTATTGAAACCCAAATTCTAAAAATAAATCCCACCAAAATATAATAGAATTCGGAAAAATAAAAATTTCCGTAAATTCATGGTTGTGCCCCGTATTGTACAAGCGTACCTTTATTCATTAAAGTGCCATGCAAAAACGCAGTTTGCGTGTGTATAAATAGTCACCCTGTATGATATAAGCATATTGTAAATAAATAGCAAATAAGTTGTATAAGTAAAAATAATTAATTGTAAGATACAGTAAAACGCATTTATATGTGAATGCAAATTGATACAATTTTGATTACATTTGCTGTAAATAGCATAGAATAATACAGCTTTACACATTTAACTTAAGAAACTACAATCAACGTGTATTTTAAACCGCAATTTTGTGTACTGAAACATGAAAGCAAATATTTTCTAGAAAACGCAACCCTTTTTGCATTAAAAAGCAATTAAAGTGATGTTTTTAAACGCAAATTACATTCCAAAATGGAATTATTAATTACAATGAATAAGAAAAATTCTACAATATAACGCTATTTTAAAGATTTTTATTAAATAGTCGAAAGGAAGATTGAACCACAAATGTACTTTGGTAATTGCTGTTTTTAATATGGAAACTCTGATAAGCTGATTGGACATCAATTTAAAATAAAAAGATATTTTAATTAGGAGGAGCATTTATGGGGATTCTGCAAGTATTATTTTTAGATTTATTTTATCTGATTTGTATTCAATGCAAGGTAGAATAATAAGTGTTAATCATATAATATATTTTATGTAAATGATTTTACCAGGAAAATTTGTGTTCAGAGTTCGAAACACTCTGACCTTTTAATAGATTATCTGTCAAGGCGTTTTGGGCCAAACAAACCTTACAAGCATGGCAATAAACATAACCGGTAAACCATCCATAAGAATAAATTTAGTTCTGTAAATTTAAAATAAGATAAGGAACATTTAATTTATACTTCTTAGAAATTATTTTATGTTTGAAAGAAACGATGTTGTAAATGCTTTTGGATAAGAGAAAACTTTTCATACTGTATAAATGCCCTGTGATATTGCTGTCTTTTATTTCATTTTGAAAACTACGTCAATTCCGTTGAGCTAACCAGGCAAACTTAAAAAGGAAGGTAAGTGAAGAATTTCAAGTTTGACAAATTTTTATATCATTTTCATATCACTCATTCAGCGACGCTCAATGCGGACCTTGTCACAGCACTCTTTTAGTGGCGCCTCAACGGGAGGCCGTTTTCACATCATACTTTTAGTAACTCCCTAAAGCGAGGCGTTATAGCAATATATACACACACGCACACCCACACCCCCGCTCCCACCCACACACACCCACGCACACGCGTGCACACACACGCACACAGTGTGATTGATTTTACATGCCTTAGAATATATTTAGATTATTAAGGTAGAAACTAAAAAATATGAAAGGATATATATATATATATATATATATATATATATATAAAGCCGAACATACAAGTTACAATCCTGTCAAGGACCTTATATTTCCATCTTTCAATTACTAGCTCAATTTGAAATGATCATTTGAGCTTTACATAAAAGTCTTATTAACTAATACCTTAGTATTAATTAACTTAACTTGTGCAATTATTAATATCTATATATATAATAATTGGCTTTAGTCATGATTTTGAGCGTAGCTTCCTGTCTATATCTGACATGCATAAGTCACATAAGTAAAACATTTGATACTGTCAAATATGATTGACAAAAATGCTAAACGTAACTGAAAGCTAGGTTGATATATTGTTACGTTGATTTGGATCTGTATAATTTTCTAATTTTCGTCATTCATCTCGGTGGTGTAATTGGAAAACACACCCGGCCTCGAAAGCTGAAGATACAGGTTCGAATCCTGTCCAGAACCTTATATTTTTCATATTTCAATTACTAACTCAATTTGAAATGATCATTTGGGCTTAAGATGAAATGGAAACCCAGCTTTTATAGCATAGCTCAGTTGGTTAGAGCGTTGATCCGGTAATTCAATGGATGCAGGTTCAAATCCTGCTGTGGCTGTGCTTTTAGCGGTTTTCAATTACCAGTTCGATTTGAAATGGTAATTCAACTTTATATATAAGTTAGGGTTCCATTTCATCTTATTACTGTTTATATATATATATATATATATATATATATATATATATATATATATATATATATATTAAGTAGTTAATTACACAAGGTAAGTTGATAAATACTATCGTATTATAGTGAATAAGATGAAATAATAACTTAGACTTTTATGCAAAGCCCAAATGATCATTTCAAATCGAGCTAGTAATTGAAAGATGGAAAATATAAGGTCTTGGACATGACTTGAACCTGTATACTGGTTTTGCCAGAACCATGCGTTTACCAATTAGGTTGATGTATCGTCGTGTACACGAATTAAATTTGTAAATTTCCCAATTGTGCCATCGGTCTCGGTGGCGTAATTGGTAAACGCATGGTTCCGACAAAACCAGTATACAGGTTCAAGTCCTGTCCAAGACCTTATATTTTCCATCTTTCAATTACTAGCTCGATTTGAAATGATCATTTGGGCTTCGCATAAAAGTCTAAGTTATTATTTCATCTTATTCACTATATATATATATATATATATATATATATATATATATATATATATATATAGGTCGAATCTTTATATAACGAACGTGTGTAATTAGCGACGTTGATGGTAGTATTTCGTGGGATTGTCATAATTTTTAAATTTTAGATCTTGATAAAGACTTTATATAAGTCGAAACGTAGATTTCACAATAAATGATTATTTCATAATAGTTACTTTTTGGTTACGAACGACAATCCCACGAAATACTACCATCAACGTCGCTATATATATATATATATATATATATATATATATATATATATATATAAACAAAGACAAGTTATTTGCAGTCCATAATAAGAAAATTGTATATGAAGTAAGATGTATCTGTAAACAACTCTTATGAAAATAATAAAAGCCATTGACAAATACAAATCGGGCTGGTAGTTATATATATATATATATATATATATATATATATATATACCAATTACATGAGATGTATCTGTAAATACACATTGTATTTACCTATACAAATCGAACTGGTATTTGTTTCCTCCCCTATGAAGTAATAAAGCTAATGTTTTGTTAATGGCTATATAACTACCAGCCCGATTTGTATTTGTCAATGGCTTTTATTATTTTCATAAGAGTTGTTTACAGATACATCTTACTTCATATATATATATATATATATATATATATATATATATATATATATTATAAAAAACAGCGGTGACACTGTTATTGCTATCTATATAATGAAAATAAGGAATTTTTTGACCATGGTGTAACAATAAAGCCAGATGACAGCAGTTCTCGGAATTATATGCAAAAGGAAATAATGTTGGAGTTACATTTTTTAAGCATGGTAGTAAGTATTGCACAAAGAAGGTGTTTACATGCGTACAAATAAAATATCAGTTGGAAGCTTGTCAATCTCAAATAGCTTCTAATAAAATATATTATTAAAATCTTTATTAGTGAACACTTGTAAAATGTCAATAATTTATTGAAATTATCTAACTAACAAACATACATTAAAGCCGCTATGCACCAAATATCTGTTTTTAAGGATAGAAGCTAAAAACAAAAATATCTATAAAATCTGTGAGCTGTAAATTTAGTCTCAAATCATTATCACAATTCAACAATAGTCAGATTCCACAAATGCTTCCATAAGTCTTGTTTTCTCAGTGTAACTGATTCTATAAATTCATGACTGCACAACTTTCATTTACAATACATAATATAACAAATGCCAGTAATTTGCATCTATAAACAGATTGTCAAGGTTGCCATACTGGAAGAGTATGGAAAGAAAATTTTCAATGTAACACAAGAATATCTTGCTAAAAATCTTAGAAACCCATAATTCACTAACAGGAAAAACTATAAAATCAACTGCAAGTTGTAGAGAGAATATTATTCATTAAACTAGTCACTGAACAGTTACTGTATAAGTTGGACCAAAATAACATGATCTAATACACAATATTTTAATATCAATAAAAACCCTAGAGAACTCAACTATCCAGAAATATATTATATGCATTGGCTATTTGCAGAATTTTCCCATCAGGTGTATCTAGTTTCCTTTGAAAAAAAAAGGAAAATGAAACAGTGGAATAAGCTTGTAATTAGTTTCTATCAATCTGGTAATAACGAGAGTGTATTACTATAAGTGTATAAAATATTCTAGCAATTTCCTTTATTTAGACTTAGAAGTAATCAAAGAAACATCATCCAATAACTACAAGCCTACCTTTAAAAAATTTATATGCAAGAATATCGAAATATTAAGAATTGTGAACCGTCAATTTTTCTCGTTGAAAATAAAATGAACAAATAAAATCCCTGTAAGAAGTTTCGCAAAACCTTATTTAAAAAGCTTTGATTTTAATTTCTCCCTAAGGTAACATACAAATTCCAGCATCCTGAAATTTCAACTAATCCAACATGCTAAAAAATTGCTTTCAACCAACCAATGATAGTTAAGAATGTATTATATATAAGACTAAACTAATTTTAAACCAAATATTTGTAAAGCATTATCTCAAAATAGCCTTCAGAATAATTTTATGTGCTAGTTATGTCTTAAAATACTATTCTACCCAGTGAGAGACTATTTTTATCAATACACACCAGACTTTCTTTTATAAAATTAAATCTTTTGAGCAGAGTACAATATCCAAATTAAACTTCCAATTTTAAAAGTGATTTACATTTACCTTCATATTATCGTAGAAGTACAATTCTCTTTAACAAAGTAAATAATTAAATAAGAAGCAAACCCAGGTTATTATACTCAAGTTATATGTCCTAGACCCAATTTGAACCAGCAATACTAAAATTAAATAGCAATTATATTGCATCATTATGCAATATTTATATATATTTCTATTTTATTGGTTAGGAAAATATTTGTATTAAAATTTCAGTTAGTTTTACTTTGCTATTTTATGAAACTACATAATGCAACCACTAATGTAATAAAAGGTGGTGCTGTGGTAACTATCAATAGTCTTGATTGTTCACTGGAATCACGAAACAAAATTATAACTTTGAAGGTATCAAGAACATAATAGGGAAGTAGCATCATTTGTTTTAAAATACCAAATCCGAATATTTAATTGAATCAAAATGGCAGAACTAGCTGAGATCGTTGTGCAAGCATTCTTGGAAAACATTTAAAGCATGGGATATGAAAAGTCTGTGATTTTTAAAAATATGAATCTTATGTGTATATATTATGCATTTTACTAATATATTATCATAAGATATTTAACTAAGATAATAAATCATTTAAATAGATAATTAGCTAGTGCCTTTAACTATACAATATTTGGTGTTTGACAAAACCACTGAACACATATTCACATTGACCTATAGATTTCAGTTTTCTAAATTTCTATATTCATTAAAAAATGAATATTTAACTGCAAGATATTGAACCATCTGAGAGTATTTATATGTAGTTAAACCAGTTGCCACTAACAAAAACAAAAATTTTAAATTAGTGGTGCTACGCAGTGTGCTTAAAGACTAGTTTCTATGTATGTTCTAAAGAATGTTCATGTTGTACCTGAAATGATTAAAAAATTGGACTAAAATCAGAGACTCCACAATTCATATGAATCTATTTCTCCAATATTCATTCTGATTTAGACAAGAGAAAATTAACAGATAAACAGGTCCCTGCAGGTCTAAATGCTGGTAAAAACGAAAGAGAATTGCAACTCACTTTGATTTGTAATCATGTTGAAAAAGATTCATCCAACGTTTTTGATCAATTGGCGGTAACCATTGATAAAATGTAGGCCCATCATTATTCCGAAGACAGCAAACTGGTAAAAAAGTGAAAATATGCCAGCTTGTGTTGACTCAAGTGTTTTATGCATAGAAATCAATCTGAAAGGTCATTGGCTCAATTTTTTGGGACAACCATAGAATACTTCTGATGGAGTATTTGAAACAAAGCAAAACAATAACTGGATAATTTTATTTTTCAATGTTAATTAAACTCCATAGAAAAATTGAAAAAAAAATGCTGAAAGAAAAGCAAAATGCTATTTTTACAATATAATGCTCCTGGTTACAAGTTGTTAACGTTACAAAAAACATGTATATTCAACGTATATTCCTATATGCAATACCAAAAATTAAAAAAAAAGGATTTGAAAACACAAATTCTTTTTAAATGTTGAGGTATTAAGCTTTGTAGTAAAAAAAAAGATTTTGTTCTGAAAGGTTTAGAATTGCTATATAATCTTTATACTAGATGTATAAACGTAAAACAAGATTATGTTGGATAAGCAATATTTGTTTAAGCGATATATTAGTTCTTTATAGAATACATCAGAAACTGATTAAAATGTCCTAGTACATATCTATTTAAAAAACAGAAACATTAAACCGAATGTAATCTTTTTGTAATTAACAGAAAATGTTGAAACAATATTGTCAAAGTTATTATTATTAATTATTATTAATATTAAACAACAAGAATTGCTTTTTCCAGAAATTTTTTTACTATGCAGTACTTTTTCAATGCGTTTTTCAAAACACATAATCTGTTCAATTTCTATAATTTAAATCTGATAGTTCAAATTAAAAAAACAATAAATTTAAAAATTTAACAAGCCTGAGAAGATATCGTTGGAATTTCATATCTTGAGGAGCTTTTAAGTAAATTCATTGTCATTTGTCTTACACTCTTCATACCAATAAAATATCGTTATAGCCAATGATGAGGTTGTATGCCCAACTTACTCATAGTAAGAGGAATAAATGCACCTATCAAAGTTGTAAGTTTAAGGCAGTTCAGATTCTGCCATCGATGTATATTATTATTATAAATAGTAATAAAATGTATATGGTGTTTCAGTGTAAATTTGTAATTGAACATGTTTTTACTCGAATAATCGGTATAATATTAAACTAAATTGTAGATTATAAGCAATAGTTTTTAAATGCATGGAAAATACCTTTACATTTTCAAAAAAACTACATGCCAAACCTAACAAAGTTAAATTTTGTGTAATATTGCCCTTGCGCCATGTGCAAGTCAACTATATTGAGCAGATTTTTAAAACTGCATTATACGAGGTGATTCAAAATTAAGCCGCACCCTGCATCTCGCCAAAATAATAAAAATATTTCATATAAACATGCTCCCAGAAGTGCTTCCTTATAGAGATACTGGGTGTTAACTAAAATTAACAATTTTGAATTTTTTTAATAAAAAAACTGTTAAATAACAAATCCTATGAAATTTAAACAGACCTCAAATTATTATTAGGGATCAATGATTACAAGGAAACATTGATAAATACTGTTGAAATTAATTATTTATCCATTACATAGCTGCTTTTACCGTGATAACAAGATTACATGATTTTTGCAACTTCAAAAGTTATATGTGTTTGAAGAATCATAAACATGAACTTGATTAATAATACGGCACAAATGTAAAAGATCTTTATAATAAAAGTGTTGAAAAATTGATTCACAAACAGTACTACGAAACTGACATAAAAGCATTAATTTATTGCAGTTTTCAACACCCTATGAGGAAGCGTTTGTGGGCGGACACATGTTAATATGAGCTTTCTTATTTTGATACAACGAAAACATCCTAAACCGGACATGATTAAACCTTGGATAACCCAGTATAAACATATTCCGTGACCTTGTACTATACCAGAAAAATATGTGACTACTGATGCTCTCTTTCAATTTGAATAAAAAATAATTAGCATAAATCACAAAGGTGAATAAGTACAAATGAGTTTATTCTTTTCTGGTATTTCATTTGCGGGTAGGACAACTGTACATACAGTAGAAATTGATAATGATGTAGGTCGTCATCAAATGAACAAAAGCCTTCAATATATTTAAAGTGTTTCTCTCAAAAAATTAGACTATCATAAAACCTAATGAACAAACATAAAGAAAGAGAAGCATGCATTGTTATAATATGGAATCACAATATATCCTTTTTCCAACAGACAATCCCGTTGCCATGAATACTGCTCGTGAGTTGGAAATAATTAATAAATGAAAACTTGCTAAACTTGAAATTTCTTTCTGACAAAGCATCCTTTCATCTTGATGGGGCAACACAGAACAGTGGAAAAGTGTAGTACTAATATGACAAACGTTGCCAAAGTTGTTTTGATAGCATAAGAAGAAGAATACATTTATGTAGTCAGCAAGATAAGGAACATTTCCAACATTTATTTTACTTCAGCTTTTTGGTATTAAAAACATTTTATACAGCGTAAAAATATTCTAAATGTTATATAACCAAATTCAACAATGAATGATATATGTGATTTTACTAAAAAAAAGTACCCTCATCAACTGTAATGATGGCTCTGACATTGAATGTCACAATTTAAAATTTGTAATAGATTGTTATAAGCTAATACAAATATTTTCTATTTCAAGACAACCCAATGGCAAGATAATCTTTGGTATCCCAGTATTTATCTTAAGAAAAATATTTAATTGATGCCTTTCTGACAAAAAAATATAGTGATATAAAATCACTAGCACAAAATAGCACCTAAAAATATCTTATCCTTGCAAATTAAAACATATTTTATCTAAAATAATAATTTTCAAACAAATGAAAATCTTGCATGCTGTTTTTAACAAATTTACAATTAACAAAAATCACTTACTATATCTTTTAGGTCCATCCTCTAAGCAAAACGCAAGGGTTAGCGATGCGTCATCCTCAAAGAATTCGGTCGCAAAGGCATCCCACCATAAATTATCACTTTCCTGCAAAAATAATCAACTGTATTTATTACTGAATTTTGCAATTTTGGAAGTAACCATATTGAGATAAATAAGGTGGCATATAGAATAACAAATTAAAAACAAATACTAAAATAATATTATAGCATGTTTTAATAAACACGTTCTTTTCTAAGATAAAATGTGAGAAAAAAGCTTTTAGATGTTTGTGGTAGTAGAGAAATTCCCTTGGTTTATTATTACGATCTTGGAAACGATTCAAAACAAAGAGTGGAATTATACCAATTCAGATCTGCTCTGCAACCTTCATGTGATAACAATAGCCATTAAAGTTATGTTCATACATTCTTGGATTACTAAATGGATTATCCAGATTTTCTTCAAATATGAACCAGTATTACTGGCAACTGTTATGTAACGTTGATTGTTAAATATTGTGTAAACTTGACTAAAGGTATGCTGTTTCATATATACAGGTTTAATCTAGGTTGGCGCGACAGTCCATTATGGCTAAACCGTAAAAAAAAATTAAAATTTTTTGTCTGAGCAACAATATGTGGATTATTAAGGGCTACATTTTAAAATTATTTTGAAATATATAGGGTGTCCCAAAAAAGTGTAGCATATCAAAGTTATATTATTTTTTATGGAACACTATGTATTTCGTTGCATATTTGGATTATGCGTAAAAAATGAGATAAACTTTCTTACACATGTCCTATACCTAAACATTGTAGTTCCCAAGATATTTTGATCTTTTTGTAAATTGGAAATCTGAAACAAATGAATTTAGACAAATCCAATTTCAACTATAAATATTAGACCAATAATAGAAAGTACCAATGTATTTACAATGTCTGAAAATTTTACTGGATGTTCAAAATGGAGCACTTTGCTAATGATATGTACAAACGCTAAGCTAATATCATGTTTATAATAAATAGAACACCCTGTATTTTGTAATTCTATCATGTAGTAAATTTGAATATCTTTCAAAAATTATAAAAGTATGCATACCATAGCTAAATTTTTTTGTTTGGAAGTTAATTGCATTTTTTGAAATTTTTCTATTATTTTCCCACAATTGCGCTTAACTGGAACACTTTTTATTTTATTAGCTGACCATGGTTAGTCCAATTATTGTACAAACTGTATAGGATATCTTGTTTGTAGATGAACTAATTTCCTCTTCAATTTTTCATATTCTCGTGAATATCTAAGTTGGCTGTTGTCGGTTAATGACATATTGATCATTTTTTAAAGTTGTTGAAACATTTCTTTAATTCTTGTGCAAATTGATCCTTGTAAAAGAAAAAATTAAATATTTGATGCAAGAAAGAATAGATATGAGAATGTCTTGAAAATTGTTTATTGGCAAAAAGAATATATGCACAGAAGTACCCTGATCAGCGACTAATAATAGAAGCATTGTAAACCTGCTTGAAATTTTTAAAGCTACAGGTAGTGTTAAATATCATAACTTGTAACTGTAAAACTGGTTATCGATAATGAGGACAGTCGATTAATGTTACTGGGATCTGTTGTTAGACACTAGCAAACGAGTCATGACACAGGAGACTGGTTTAAGTCAGTATCGAGATCCATCAAACTCTGTATGGAACAGATTTTCAGAGATGGCTAAATTTTTGTTTATTGACAATGGAAAAAATTAGGACAAAGATGATTTTTTATAATGTACTGTGACGCCGCTTGGTGTGCCTGTCGATTAGATTAGAACGCAGACGAAGAGTTGAATACACAAAAGATAATTGGTGTGCACCCTGTGGCATGACATCTGATGATTGACAAATCCTGCTTTACGAGATCACTTGACTGACAGGTACAAGACTTTGCATATGATATTACAATAAGTATATATTTAAGAAATTATAAAAAATCTCCTGATCGTAATTTGCATGCTCAAGCTTATTGTAGATAAATCCACACAATTGGATAGGGTATAAATTAATGTTAAGGGGTTCTGGAAGTTCAGTTCTGATTGCGACTTAGTTTATAATAAAGCCCAATGTTAACTTCGTTTGTAAGACTAGGGTGCTTTAAAATATGTAACATAAATTACTTTACTGTTGACATAAATTTGATAAAAATTAATCATAGTGATTAGTGCTTTGTATGTAAATTAATTGTAGTGCTTCGAGATTAAGTTAATTAAGAAGATATAATCTTAGTGTTAAGAAGATTATACTTGCACTGTTAGAGGTAAAGCTCTGAAAGTAAAATATTATGTGAGCTTTTAGAAATTTTATAGTACTACGAATTGTTGAAAAGATTTGTGTAACCAGTTTGAAAATAAAGAACTGTTGTTGTAGAAGAAAGATTTTTTTGTTACAGTACTGTTTACGGACAAATTCACTTTTCATAATAATGGATTAGTTAACCGCCATAATTTTCATTATTATGATACAGAGAGCCGCCATGTGTTCCACACAACAATTCGTCAGAATCGGTGGATACGGAGGAATTATGGGCAATACAATTATTGACCCCTTTTTTTTTGATGGTCGTTTAAACGGACATAAACTTTTGCAACTTTTAAAACGAGATTTCTGGGAACTGTCGGAAGACGTTTCGTTAAATATTAAACAAAACATGTGGATGCAGTTGAATTAAGCTCCTGTGCATTTTGCACTTGATGTAAAAAATTATCTAATAGAAAGTTTCCCACCATATGGATAGGGAGAGGAGGACCAGATGATTTGCCACCTCGATACCTAGAGCAACTTTTATGGATGGATTTCTTTTTATGAAGTATGTGAAAAGAATAGCTTATAATATCCTTGTTACAACAGAAGAAAACATGATACAAAGAATTAGTGATGTATTTCAGACGATATCTCTAAATAGATTTACGCAATGAGAGGAAGTCCCTTGAAAAAAGGGTCAGACTTTGCATTCAAGAAGATGGTCATCATTTGGAACAGTTGTTATAATTTTAATTTGAAGTATTTCTATCATTTTGTAATTAAAGCTATATAGTTAATTTTGAATACATTGTTCTTATTCTCCTTGCAAATTTCACACTACAGAGGAAAATAATACAAAATTGCAAAAAGTGCAAATAACTAAAAGATTTAGCTCTGGTACACTTTTATAATTTATGAAGGTAACCAAATTTACTACATGATGGAATTATAAAATACAGAGTGTTCCATTTTACATAAGCATGACATTAACTTTTGAAGAGATGACAATAGCAAAGTGTCACATTTTGTAAAACGGTAGAATTTTTGATCATTGTAAATATGTAAATACATTGGAACTTATATTATTGGTCTAATATTTATAGAATTGAATTTTGCTAAATTCATTTGTTTAGGAATTATTAACTTTTCTTCAAGACCTACTAATTTACGAAAAATCAAAATCTCTTGGGAACTACAATGTTTAGGTATAGGACATGTGTAACAAAGTTCATCTCAATTTTTACGCACAATTCAAAATGCAATAAAATATACTTGTGAGCAAAACATTAAGGTCAACGTATAGTTATGATATCTTTGCGGAATTTCCTGTTTTACATTGTAAATTATAGAACTAAATCATTTTTCTTCGAGAAATGTTATTCATCATATTGGTTATCTGTCATACATTATCACCATCATTACGACTTCTTTGAAATAGCATGCATTCGCTCTAATTAAAAATTCACATTTAGGTGTCATTTTTTTGAAGTTTGTGTTGATTTCTCTCAGTTTCATTCGGGCGGTGTAGTGTTTGTAGTAATTATTGTGCTTGTAATAATGCCTTTAGATCTTATAGTTGTGGTAAGAATTGTAGTATTGCTACAGAATTCCGTGAAACTGCAAGAAGAGTATGGAGAAGACCTGGAGAAAGATATACTCGAGCGTATTGATGAGCGGCTTCCATTTAGAGGCGGGCCTACTATGATTCGGGCACGAATCAGTTCACAAGCATGCACAGAGTTGGTTTTTATATAGAATGGTTACTTGATAGCTCACGGGTACTTTACCGAGATGCTAGAAGGTCATATTATGCCTTTCACAATCACTATGGGCAAAAGTTCCATTTTTATGCACAATAATGCTAAACCTCACACAGATAGAATTGTTAAAGAATATGGATGAGAGTGGGAATTACGTGTTTTAATTGGCCAGCCCTCAATCTAGACATGAATCCTATTGAACATGTCTGGGATGAGTTGGAACTTCATATTTGCAGGCATACACCAACACCAGGAATTGCCCCTATATTTAATTTTCCAGTACACCACCTGAAGGTACTGTATTGGCCAGGAAGCGAGTTTTTTTACCTGAAAATTTTGAATTTTGTCCAACCCTTACTGTTCCAAGCAAGGTAGGAATCTTTAATGTGTGTGGCAACACACACATGGGACCTACATTTTACCTCACCAAGAATTGCACAGGAGCTCAGGAAGATCCCATTGCAAGAATGGGATAACATCGACCATAATATAATCCTTAACTTAAGCTAAATAAATTTAACTGATCATTATACGTATTTCCATAATTTAAAATTCTTGTCGTAGTAGATAGTTAATATAGTTCATACGATAAAAATCAAATGCAAAAAAAGACATGTGACGAGTACAATGGTTACGCAGCGAAGTTTAACCTCTGCAATAAGTACGCTCGAATTGATATTTGCTGATATTAGTTGATATAAGTATCAAATCAATATGTATACATTGAGCTTCTAGGGTTTCCATGCTTAAGAGAGTTAGAATATCTGAATATATGTATTCTCCTCTGTTTATATTCATCTATAAGTGCAGGACCTCACAAATCTCCTTTGAATTCTTTCAATATTCCTGATTTATTAAAAAAAAGGACACCAAATAATTGCACCATATTCAGTCACTGATCTAATTATTGAACAATAGAGACTCTTAAAAGTATAAACTGAAATATCCTTAGCAAATCTTTTAATAACCCCTGAATTTTGCATTGATTATATAATGTTGAATGTTATCTTACTGTCCATCCAATTCCCAAGATACGTGCACATACTTAAGAAAATGCCATAACAAAGTATTTGTTAACACTAAATTTTATCATATTTGCCTTGCGCCAATAATTAATCCTCCGATTGTCGGATGGGAATAATTCAATATCTTCATAGGTCGTTATCGTTTTATAAATTCTTACATCATCCACATATAAAAGAATTTTACAATAGGAGACCATTTCTGCTATATCATTATTAAAAAAATTGTAAGTACAATAGGATCCTTGTAGAACTCTTGAAAAAACCTGGATGAAAGGCAATGTAATTTTAAATTTTCACAAATTGTAGTCGATTACTACAGCCAATTTTCCATCCACACTATAGATTCCTCATTAAATCCCATGGAACGACGCTTAAAAATCATTAGTGAGTGTACTACTCGAACAAATGCTCTACTTAAGTCCATGAAAGTAGCATCTACTTGCAACCCATGCCCTTATGAATGCACTAGCTCTTGGTGGTTCACATTTAGTAACCTCTATATTCCTATCAGATCTAAATATATTGTAATTACAAAATCCCAACTCAGCATAACAAAAAATATTATAAATGCACAAATAATATTTACAATGATTACCTTATTTATAATTTCAAAATCCATTTAAAAACTGAAAATGATAGAATTGCCAAAGTGATGTTTGTTTTAAGTAAAAAAAAATTTAAATAACTAACAGAACATCAACACAAAAAATTCAATTGTGGAGTGAAGTTTTGTGCACTCAACGTGCAAAATAATTGTTTTGCAGTCAAGAATGAAGAAAATTATAAAAAATAACTATGTATTTCAAAGTTCACCAACAGATTTCTAACTACAAGCATGCACACCGCTAAGCATTCACTACAAATACTGAAAATCATATTAATAATTGTTAGTAATGTCAAATCGGTCAACTTTAATCTGCTGGCTTTAAATGATTATGCTTGTTTGATATTAAATAAAAAGAAATTTCATGCTCATTAAGTTACGATATGCCTAGAACATTTATACTTAATGTGACACCCCAAAATATATATAGAATATTTGCATTAGTACTAGTTATTTAAAATTAAAAAATTACTTCTAACCTCTGTCCTTTGCTGCAGCCTCTTATTGAGTTCGTAGATTCGGTAGTCAGGTTGGCCAAAGTATGGAGTATGCCGCCTGGGAACAGGCATAGATCTGCAATATAGAATTAACTATATAGTAGCATCACATAAAAGCATGATAAACTGCTTAGCTATGATATCATTAATCTTATATATTGAAATTTCACCCAAAAATATAATTCTTTATAAATAAAGCTATTATAGAACATAATAAATGCAATGTACAGTAGAAATCACGAAAGAATGTATGTTAGTAATTTACGATTCAATTCAGGATATACTTTAGCGTGTACAATTTGATTAATTAAAACATAAGAGAAAGAAAGAATATAAGTAGCAGATGTTTCGAGCAAAGTAGCTTAATAGCAAGACAAGCTGTAGAATTTATAATAAGTAAAGGAGAACCGTAAGCTGTCGCATATCCTACCTTCATTACAGTTATGTTAACAGAAATCTTTAAAGTAAATAGCGCAGTTTCTGAATACATGTGATTTTTAATACAACATAATCTAACCTCAATTCATATTCAAATTCTTCTTAATTTTCTTTGGGAATTATTAATTATTTTGACAACGATCCTAGGTCATGGATCGAAACGTAAATAAAGTTGATTTTAAAAAATATAAGTGGTTTAATTCCCAAAGTAAATTAAGAGGAATACTAAACAAACCACAACAAACATACAGGGAGTATCATACTCAAATGACTAATTTGATGCATACGAATACAGTGGATGACATAAATGCATTCTTTCACTATTTCTACTATATCTAATATATGTAAATTAATGGATTACATAGAGTAAAACATAAACACTTTATAAAAACTGTTGTAATTAGGAATGTAAAAAATGCATTATTTGTAAGTTCATAAATTCACCATTGGTATATCTTCAATTCGATTAAGTGAACTTCTTAATTGAATGATTTGCCACATTCTGTTTTAAGCAAATTACAAGGAGAATTAGAAACTAATTGTTAAGTAGGAAATTTAACAAGTAAAAAAACTTTTTAATATTTTTCAGTTGGTTCAGATAAATGCAATTATTTATTTATAAATGACAACGGTTCTAGTGGGCTATCAAAAATATGTAAAAGAATCTATTAGTAATCAAAGGTAACATAAACTTTATAGGACATGCTATCAGAAAGTTCCCAGATAATCTTTTTTTGCTTGTATAGGCCACCAATGGCTTCCATCTCCTTCAAAGTGGTCTCCTTGTAAATCGAAACAATGCAGTGTCATGCCTAGAAAGTGCCAAAAAATCCTTTTCCTGACAGCTGTCAAGCACTTCCTGCATTGTGTTCTGAATGCCTTTCATTGTGTCAAAAGGATGACCTTTCATGTGAATTTTCACTTTTAGGAACAGATCAAAATCATAAAGTGCCTTTGATGCTGAAAGCACAATGAGCATAGTTATAGCTGCACTTCTGACATGTCGTGCTTTTTTTCAGTCACGGTGTTCATAGAGTTTCCCATTGTGATGACTGTTGTTTTATTTCTCGATAATAGCCATAAAACTAGCTTTCATCACAGTTATGTCACTGAAGATGAAGGTATGATCTCTTACAGATGATTTTTTGAGCTCATGCACACACCCAAACGACGCTGTTTCTGTTCCACAGACAAAAGCCAAGGAACGACCTTCACAGCAACACAACACATGGCCAAACTTTCAGTTAGAATCTCTAGACAACTTCCATAGCCATAGCCATGTGAACAAACAATTGATTGTTTGACCATGGCCTTCGTGAATGAGTTATCGAATCTTTTCAACGTTTTCATATGTTTTGCTCGTGCAAAGTGGTCCTAAATGATGATCATTTTCAAGTGAAGTTCTGTCAGTCTTAAAGCGAGCATACCGCTCAAAAACTTGTGTTTTGTTTGGGGAATGTTCTTGAAAAGTTACCCAGAGCATTGCTAAAGTTTCAGTTGGCGATTTATCAAATTTAAAACAAAACTTAATGCAAGCTCCTTGCTTGAATTTAGCAGTGGTCATAAAATTCGCAAATGAACAACATTAATGCACGATTACAAAACACAACACATATAAACTGAACACGACCTTCCAATGCAACTCAGCTGACTGATTCATTAGGTATTACATTGACAGTCGCTTGCACACGGGCTTGTACAGTCACTTCCAACAGCCGAATTGAGTAGAATCGGAATATTCTGATACCACCTTGATGTGTAGTTCTGCAATTAATGTTTTACATACTTTGGTGCACAGAATACAATGATTTTTGGGTAAACCTATTCAGTGGCTTGTTCATAAAGAAAGTCTGTTTTATAATTACCAAAGTGCATACAATTGTTACAACCATGCACTTTTGTTTTAACAATACAAACATCTGACTCAGTATTTAATAAACAGTAAGTTTTAAAGTATTAACTGGAAAGTTAAAGCCGGTAACTTAAATAAAAATGAACAAAAGTGGCATGCAGTACAAATACCAACTAGCAATGTTAAACTACTCACACTTTATATGTATATCAAAGATAATTCAGAAAAACAAATAAAAAACAATTCTTAAGGCAAGCTCATAATATGTGTCTTATAAATATCCAAAATCAAACAACCTATTGTATTCTATATAACTTTTAATCCACAGCTGTTTTTTAAATTCTGGAATAACAGTTGTAATATGCAAAGTGCAGATTATATGCAATAATTCTTCAAAGACGTATAACTATTTCATTATAGGGCATTTGCTGATGAAAGTAAAACTAAAACATATTGCCACATTTTTAAGGAAAAAGGTTTTATCACCTCCGGAAATATATTCCTCCTACCAAATTTTGCATAGTGCTGACAATTTGAAACTGTTTTAGATATTGATTAGATGTCTATCTGTAAGATTTAAGAATTAAAGAGGTTCACTAAATGTAAATAATAGTATTTCTAATTTATGCCAATTACAGTTTTATTAATATGACATCTGATATTCTTTATAATATAAATTTCATGCAAAATTTTTAATGGTTTCCAGTTTAAACAAAATATATTACAGCAATAAATATTTAAAAAAATGTTTTATATTAGAAAAATGATGCTTAGTTGTTTACAGAAAGTAAAATGTCTAATAACAGAGGAGGTATATTCATTGTTTTGGTCCAAAATTTTGAAATAGACTCCAATTCTATCCATTCGACTAGAATAGCTAAAAAGTAATCGTATTGTACTGAGAAGTCTTAAACTTCAACCTATGCCATTTGAAATTACAATTTTATTTAACTAGTTGGAGTTGCAATAGATAAAAAAATTTAAAACACTTTAAATAATAGGAAAATTAAATGTACATGGCAATCCAACCACATCTTTGCTAGCACATTTAATGTGATAAGTTACTTTCAAAAACTGGAATGTGTAATTTTGTTACTGCACCACTAAATCACCTATTTCGTTACATTAAATACCAGTTCAAATAAAAAAATTACAGCCAACTTCGAATACAACTGAAAGTAGTAACAACACTGAAATATATTTAGAGATTTGGCCATTTTATGGTACACATACTTATAGATTTTCAAAAGTAAAAAAGTTATTACGACTATCCATATTTACAATCTATAGACATAGTTTATATGTCATCAGGTATACTTAAATAGTATTTATTAACTGTCCAATTCCTAACATATAAGTGATACAGATAATTGGGAAATTACGAAATACAAGATTTTCAATGATATGATATACTTTTATACACTCTGAAAATACATAATTTTACATGATAACAGAAAATTAATTTTGTGAAGTAATATGTTAGCTTAAACCTTAAAAGCCCTGATACATCTACAAAGCAATTGTATTAAGAACACACTATGGGAATTGCCTTGATATTTCCATTTTTATATAAAAAAAGAAAATGAAGTAACATATTTAGTATATCAACATCCATAAACCTGAAAATTGTTTGAATTTTATCAAGTAAACAAATGTAAGAATAACAGTTTTATAATGCAAAATTTATAAACAACAGCAACGTGTAATAAGAAAATCATAAGGACAATGGGTTTGTCAGCAGCTAATGATAAACAAATCAAAATTAGAAAACAGGTTTCCTTATTGTGACTGTAAGTACATTCTTTTTGAACCATGGCCCTATAAAGTTGCATTTGAAAGAATGGCCATAGATGTCGAGAGAATTTTGTTGATAAGTATACATTACTTTGGGTCATAAAATATCAATATTCAAAATCGGCTCAAAATTGTTTGAACATGGTATATATGGATATAACACCTGAAATAAATGTGTAAGAAAATAAGGTGATTACACCATAGCTCTCTACTAATTATACTCATAAACTTATAAAAAATCACTTTTAACTTTCTAAAACTGGTGCTGGAACATACTCCTTTATATCCCATAATTCAGGATATTAAGTACGTATAGAAATCTAGCTTGGCGCACAACAAGTTTTGAGAATTGCCTATCTACAAGACAGGGTTGAAGAGAGAAAAAAACTAATTGTGATATGAACAACCATGCATAGAATTAACATGAAGAACAAGTAGAAACAACAGTTCTGCTGTTGCTCTTGTTCGTCATGTTAATCGATCGAAAGTGTAAGTAGCTGTTCAGCTACTTACACTTTCGATCGATTAAACTAGTTAACTGATTAACTGACCTTGTATGGGCTTTAGAAAATAACAAAGAGAAAAAAATTTGCTGATCAAACCACAAGAAACAGCACCTTGCTATTTGTTATCTTTAGAAAACAAAAGAATTAGTTTTTATTGGTCAGACACAAGTCTTTCCTGCAGATAACGGCCCTATATGTAAAGAATATCTCTAGCTGTTAAAAACATGGTGGCCCCCGGAAAATCAAATAGACAGATTGCGATAAGAGGACACCTGCAGATATAGAATGACTGATGTCTTTATTTCAAAGTTGAGTTTATACATTTTATTAAAATATTTATTCTTTATAGAGTTTCTGAAGCTATCGGACACCACCAACTAGATAATAATCAAATCTTTGTGTAATTTTAATAGTTTACAAAATTAATAGGACAATGAAAAATAGGTAGAAAGTTATGGATTTGATTGCAAAACCCAAACAATAACCGTACACACCATGCAATATGTAAGAAAAGTTGATCAGATAAAGTTGTTTCCTATATTGCAATCAAAACTTCATATGAATAAGATTTGTAAACCTTATACAAGAAACTTCAGATTTTTACCCTATTGAAGACCAATCCCCAAAAGGACAAAAAAATATCCAACTTACTGAATATTTAAACAAAATCTGTAGTCAAGGTTATGGCAGTGCTAGTACAACAGCTAAAGTTTAATCAGGCACGCACAAAATAATTCCTAATTATGAATTAACTGTAAGATATATACAGCACAGTGTGTAATTTGAATGTTTAATGACATGCTGAGTACATGTAATTAAGAATGTTCGACGCATTAGAAGTCATGTGTATTCAACTTAAGCAAGACCAAATGCTGAAATGTATTTTGACTTCCTATAGAAATACGTAAAAAATTCTCTCCTACTTGTTCATCAATCATTACACAATTCTCTAAACACACTGAGGCAAATTGTACAACATGCATAAAACCAGTGGCTTAAAACAAATTAATGTTTGGAGTATAATAGTCTTAGAAGAAACAGATAGTTGGACATACAAACTTACTAAATTGTTTTCAAACTATACAACATTGTAACAAAAACTCTATTTGCAATCACAACAGTTGTTTATTTTTGAACTGATTATACAAGCCTTTTTAATAACTTGAAATTACAATGGAATTTGTTAAAAGCACTCCCAGCGCTTTATTTACAGCTAATTGCTAACAGTACAATTACTAGCTGCTTAAACTACAATAATATCTTCTTAATTTACTTAATATCAAAGCATTATAATTAACTATCCAAGCACTCATTATTAATTCATATAATCACTACAGTATTCATATCACATACAGTAATTTATATCACACCTTTCAAAGCTTTAAACTAGAACATATTGTCATCAAAACATCAGTCAGATCTGAACTCCAATATTCACAACAGCAATTTATAAACATATTCAAAACCTCTAAACTGTTCTAAAACGTACCAGAAATTGGGCAAATAACACTATCAACATTTCCCATTATAATGTCAATAACTCTTAAATGCAAAGTCCTTACACCTGCCAATCAAAACCATATGAAAGATGAGGTTTCGCTGTGATTTATCAATCATCTTTTGTGTACAAACACCTCGCTTACGTTCTAATGTAATTGTTTTGGTCAAAGGATCGGCGCTACACTGTCCCTCTTTTAAAGCTGTTGTCCTAGAAACACTGTGTGACCAGGATGTTGGAAGTCCCTGTGGCGGAAAGGACAGTCGAAACCATTTCTGCAGTTTCTAGATTTATAGAACGATGAATCAACGTTTTTAATAACATGATTCGTACCATTTGGATTGTAATAACACCAAACTATCTGGAGCCCGGTTTTCTGGAACAGTACCTCTAGCATACTCTGTACCACCTTACAGTCCAATTCATCGAGCCCACAACCGATCTTAGATATGACCAACTTCTTGTCCTCAAATTTGATCATATAACCCTTAAGGCACGCTAATGCCTTTACAGATCCTGGTAATACGATTTATACGCCCAAGGTCCCGGGTTTGAATCCCAACACGGTCCGCTTGAAAAATGTTAGGCGAACATTTTTCACAAAAATACACCCTCGTTCGGATGAGAGGTAAAATGGAGGTCCCGTGTGTGAGTGAAGTCATGCACGTTAAAGATTTCTACCATGGTCCCGGGTTCGAATCCCGACACGGCCCGCTTGAAAAATGTTAGGCGAACATTTTTCACAAAAATACACCCTCGTTCGGATGAGAGGTAAAATGGAGGTCCCGTGTGTGAGTGAAGTCACGCACGTTAAAGATTTCTACCTTGCTTGAAACAGCAAGGGTTCGGCAAAATTCCAAATTCTCCAGGTAAAAAAACTCGCTTCCTGGCCAATGTAGTACCTTTGGGTGGAGCATTGGAAAATCACATGTAAGGTAATACGATTTACCAGAAGGCTGTTGCTTAGTCATCAAGTAATGTCCCAATATCGGTCCGTTAGCCACATGGTTTTTCTAACCTCTGGTTGTTGTCGGAGAACTTGATGCAGGCCACCAATTTATTTTTAAACATCCGAGCAAGTTCATGGGACATATAAAAGTGCGCTGCTACGCAATATGCTAGTGAGTATTACGATGACACATCGAAGAGATCACTTTGAATGTCTTCCGTGACTGCAAATCTCGCTTTGCCCGTGCCGCTATACAGAGACATGGACTAATCATAGCTCGGTCCAGGGTTTCGTTCATCATCATGAGCGTAACTGTTTGTTCGTCTCATTGCTTGTCTTTCTTTGGCATTACCGGCGTCATCACTATCGTAAGGCGGTAACTGGTTAACGTGCACCACTATAGTTCTTCCTTTTGGGAGCGTACGAATCCAATATACCACGTCGTTGATCCTTTTTACAACTTCGTTTGGACCCTCCCAATGTCTTTATAGCTTTGGCAACAATCCACGCCTTCCTCCTGGGGTTGTATAACCAGACGCGGTCGCAATACTAAATACCAGACTCTTGCGCCTTGAGGTCATATCTGGTCTTCATTCAATCATTGGATCTAGATAGTTTTCCTAACGTCACCATGTATGATGTGTATCTTGCGCTTGAGCTTCTTGACGTAGCTCTCGCCCACGATGTCATCTCTGAACTTATACCCAAACTCAAAATCACACGGTAGACTATCTCGCGTCCTAGCTTAGCACACGGAGGTGTTTGTCCAGTGCTCTTATAAACCGAAGACCGATAGACCAATAAAAATAGATGAATAGAGACCAAGTCTCTGTAACGTTGGGAGACCACCTTAGAAAGGTACTTGCGCAAGGTACGGTACATGCGTTTTACCATACCATTCGATTGCAGGCGCAATGGCATTCGATTACAGGGACAACGGTATTGTTCAGGTGTTTCTCATCTCCAGTCACCATCAAACATCTTGAAATAACGCTGACTCAAAATTTCTGCTTTGATCGACGTTCAACTCCATAGGAACTGCAAAGCACTAGAACAGTTCCTTTACCAGCGCGTCATAAGCAGTTACAGCTTCTTGATTTGGTATAGCATACGCTTCGATCAACTTCGTAAAATAGTCCATGGCTACCAAAATGTACCTATTCCTGAAGTCTGTCACAAGGAACGGACGGACAATATCGATAGCCACTCTATCAAAGGGGTGCCCCACGATGTATTGCTTCATTGGAACCTTACGACTAACCAATAATGCACACAACTGCTACTTGCAGCACCACTCTTTTATAGCGTCTACTCAGCCTACTCAGTAAAATCTTGCTCGGGCATTTTCCAGAGAGTTTAACGCCGAAGTGTCCTCCTGAGGTTCCATTATGCAGATGCATTACAACTCTCGGCACTCGGTGTTTAGGGATTACCACCTAAAGCATATTCACGGATCCATCTCCATTTTCCAAAGAACGCACCAAAATCCCACTCTCTACTTTCAGGAAATCCCATTGTACCCAGTACGACTAAATGATGCTACTCAACGGGCTAAAATCCTGCCAGAATAGAAGTTTTCCTCTGGTTTTCCAAACCAGAATGACACCTAGGTCTTTATCATTCTACTGTTCCATTGCATCTGTAGAGGTTGCCGATCGTCATTGATCACAGTAGTCCGACTAAGTAGAACACATTTTGTTTCTAATTGTGAACAATGACTACAATCTTCGGGGCAAGGTCGTTTCGAAAGCGCATTCGCATTACGATGACTTGTATCATTACGATGTTCCGTGCCGAAGCCATAGTCCTGCAGCCTTTCTATTCATTTGGCGACTTGACTTTCAGAGTTTCTAAGCCACATCAGGTAATTTTTTCTCCCGTATCGGTACTTATAAGTGTTCTACGGATTTCTTCACGACAGCCAACAGATCTCATCTTGTAACGCAATATTTTCGATCCGGTTTTGAAAGCACATTGTTAAAGTAAGCAACGACTCTGGTCAGTCTTGCATCTGGGAAATACACTTTCGATGGCGACATTGCTAGCGTCTGTATCCGAGATGAATTTGCCTTCCGACCGAGAATAGCTATTTTCAATGAATACCTTAGTTGTTGGAACGCATTTTGGCAATCTTCATCCCAAACGTAATCATGCTCTTTTTCGGCCAGCTTTGTCATGGGCTTGGCAATATTCGCAAACCCGGAAACGAATCTTCTAGAAGTTTACAACCCCTGTAAGCTGCGTAATTGACGTTTGTCTTTTGGCGCCGCCACTCTTCTACCGCTTATCTTCTCCGGATCTGTCCTGATTCCGTTGGGTGAAACTATGTTCCCTTGGTATTTTACCTCTTCGCCTAGTAGGGGACACTTTCTTGGACTCAGTATCAGATTGGCTTCCCTGAGTCTTCAAAACACTTCTTCTAAATTTCCCAAGTGTTCCCCAAAAGACTTCGCAATCACGATCACGTCATCGAAATATACCACACACGTTTTCCACGATAGCCCATTAAACGCTTGAAGTTGGCAGGAGCGTTGCAGGGCCAAATGGCATGACTATAAATTGCCGTAAGCCAATACTGAAAGCAGTCTATTTCCGATCTTTGGGTTTCATATCCACTTGCCAGTAGCTATTCTTCAAATCCAAGGTTGAAGACTACTGCGGTCCTGAAAGTGTATCTAGAGTGTTGTCAATTCTTGGAAGCGGGTAGTTAGTTAACTTTTTTCGTCACATCATTCAGTCGCCTGTAGTCCACACAATATCTTGTCCCGTCCTTCCTCTTAACAACCACAACAGGGGATACACAAGGTCTATCAGAGTGCTCAATCACTCCTTGTCCCTCCCTATTTCCAATCATTTTTTCAGCTTATTCGCGTCTGCCCAGCAGAAGTCTTTTCGGCTGCTGCCTTATTGACCGTGCAGCTCCTGTGTCGATTCGACGCTTGTATACTGCGGTCTTTCCTAATCAACAGTGAACACGTCCGATTATAGTCGGATCAAGTTATTAAGTCCTGCCAGTTGTAATTGTTTAAGATGCTGGCATGGTATCATCAACTGGTTCAACAACTCCGCGGAATATTCTTTGAAAGGTTGTTTTTGCTCAACACAGACACACTCCGCCACATGAAAGACAGAAGAACGCCTCTCAACCACTGCATTATTTTTTAGTGGGATATCATAGTAATTGGCATTTAAGATCCTAACAAGTACATCTTCTGTCACCTGAGTCAGAGCCTTTCCCACAAGCACGCCCTTTCCGAAAAATTCGTCACTAATCGATTAAATAGCGTGCACAAAACCTTTCCAGAAAGCACCATCCCAGCATCCCATCACCACACTTTCTGTTCTTCCGGGTACGACGAGAATGTCGTCCGTCAAACAAACTCGCAGAGACACACGTCTGCTTCACAAAACGGCAATTCATCGTTCACTACTCCCAAGACATCCTGTTTCATAATCACATGGAATTCATACCTCTTCAAGATGTCCATTCTCAAGATAACTTCCTTGACAATGTTCGCTATTACTACCTGGTGGTCATATATCTTACTCCCAACTCCGATTTTTACATTTAACATTCCGTGTGTTTGAATTTCCTCACCAGTTAGATTTAGGTAGTTAATTACACAAGGTTAGTTGACAAATAATATAGTATTACAGTGAATAAGATGAAATAATAACTTAGACCTTTATGCAAAGCCCAAATGATCATTTCAAATCGAGCTAGTAATTGAAAGATGGAAAATATAAGGCCTTGGACAGAACTTGAACCAGTATTTTGATTTTGCCAGAACCATGCATTTACCAATTACGCCACCGAGACCGATGACGATATATATATAGACTTTTATGCAAAGCCCTAATGATCATTTCAAATCGAGCTAGTAATTGATTAGGTAATTTGGCTCCGGTATCAACAAAGAACTTCACAAACTTACCGTTAAACTGTCCACATATGGAAATGCTGTCTGTATGCTTAGATCGTGCGATGCGGATGATGGTCTACGAAACAGAACCCGTGCAGGTCAACGTTCGCCCTCTTTTAGTCTTCTGGCTTCTATGCTTCTCTCTTGGGCTGTTTACATTTGAACTGTATATACCCTAACTCGCCACAATTCCAGCATGTGAGTCTTTTCCTCTTTGGTCAGTGTTCACGAAGTACTTGTCGAATCACTTTCTCTATTCGTTAATGGCCCAGCTCCTCTACGGAGTATTTTATTTTTACTACCATAATACGAAATATGCTTTGCCTCTTCAAATTCCAAAGCATGAACGAGCGCATCATCTCAGAGTTATTGGTCAAGCCAGCCATAGTGCTTGCTCTCCGTTGCATATCCCGTCAACAAAGGTCTGTCCTTTCAACAGTTCTAGGAAGCTATCCAGCGCTGTTGGGTAGGCTAGTCTCCCCAACCTAGCAATATCAGTTTCCAACTCTTGCAAATTTTCGTTAGTCCTTTAGTAACGTTTCTTCACTTGAGTGTGGTACACTTGTTGCAGATGATAGTCGCCCTACTTCGTGTCCGGCCTTGATGTTAAGGCATCATAGTTTCTTTGGTCATGTTCTGGTAGGGTCTGCAAAATATTCAACGTCTCACCTCGTAACGTGACAATCAACGTGATTGCACTTACACCATCGTTATGTTTAAAATATGTTTGCTACGGCAACTTTCCATCAAATGTGGGTGGTTTTACTCTGAACCTTGACGTCAGTTCACCTTCCCGATATTCTTAAATTTTGGGGCGTGCTATAGTATCATTGGCATTGAAGTCTCCGATGCTTGCATCGATAGAGAATTAATTCATTCCTCCATCCTCAATACCCTTTATTCATTTTATGCGAGTTTTCTAACAGTTTTTCAAAAAATCTCGCTTTTAGTGCTTGCGGACCTTCTAATAAATCATTTGAAAACATGGTTTTCAATTTCTGTAAACCACCGGAAAATTTTGCTTCTAGGTTTTCCGCGGATTTTGTAGTTTCCTGTATAAACTTCTCCCTTAATTAGTTGTAATTTTCTATTAATTTTAGTTAAACCGTTTTTGCAGAATGGTCTAATTGCGCTGTAAAACATTCCTGTAAATCTACGTCGGTCTCGTTCAATTTTTTTGCAAGGTTTACATCATTTTTCTGTAAACGTCGTAGTTATTCATTTTCAAACTGATTTAACAAATCGTAGTTACAATGGAATTTGCTAAAATCTCCCAACGCTTTATATTCAGCAAATCGCTAATAGCTTTAAACTACGATGTTATCTTCTTAATTAACTTACTATCGAAACAGTACAATTAACTATCCAAGCACTAGTTATAAATTTATAAAATCGGTACAATAATTCATGTCGCATACAGTAATTTATATCGACAATTATTTATATCATATATTACAAAGCTTTAAACTAGAATATATTGTAATCAAAGCTTTGATCAGAACTGAACTCCAATATTCACGACGGCAATTCATATACATATTCAAAACCTCTAGATTATTCTAAAACGTATAATAAATTATACAAATAACATCATTGTAATATAAATAACTCTTAAATTCAAAACCCTTGTACCTGTCAATCAAAATCATCTGAACGAAGAGGTGCCGCCGGGACTTACGCCTTGCTTACGTTGTAATGTAATTATTCTGGTGAAATGCATACAATGTATTTGTTGCAGCATAATCATGATTTGTTCAATTGAGAGAGGTATCACAGAAAGTTTAACATAAATTAACAATAATTCAGAAAAAATTAAAACTTGGATGATATGTTTAACATTCAAAAGTAAAAGAATTAGAAAAATACGAAACTTGATGAAGTTTGCGAAGATGAGATTAAACCCAACCAGAACAAAAGTTGTATAGTCGAAATCAAGAAAGAATGAATGCACGTCATCAACCGTATTCGTATGCATCAAGATTAATCAATTGACGGTTTAATAAAGATTTCAAGAAATATTCCCATTGGAAATCGAAAATAATATAATGAAAACAACAAAATATAAAAGCAAATCCGAATATAAGGCGCAGTTATAAGTTATGGTTATGTTAGGTTATGTTGTATTAAAAATGACAAGTGTTAAAAAACCGCACAAATCAACTTAAAGACTTCATTAATATAAGTGTAATATAGTTAGGACATGCGACAGTTTACTGTTCGCATTCTTTACGTATTATAAACTCCACAGCGTAAGTCGTTCCTAAGCTACTTTGCTCGAAACACGTGCTACTTGTATTCTTTCTTTCTCTTACATGTTAAATACGCCCATTGTATATGCGGAAGTATATCTTGGATTGAATCAGAAATTAATGACGTGCATTCATTCTTTCCTGATTTCGACTATAAAATACTTTTCTTAACAATGGAGCGTTGATGTCTTAATTAAAAAATCGATTTATTACCTTAAAAAAACCTATTTAAATTCCAATTGTCAATTTTGGTTAAATTCCGTCGATGACAAAATTTTAAAGATTCGTACAGATGTTTGTCTTGTAGAAGTCTTCAGGAGAATAAATCGTTCGATTGCTTTATGGTACAGTCGATACCGGTTAAGTTGGCGTATGATTCACCACGTGATATCGTTTGAATGAATTGTCATTGAACGTATTTCTAGTATTCTAGATTACTTCATTTAGTTGTTGTTCACTGATGAGATGGTAATTTACCTCTTAAGCGTTTAACCAATCTTTTTAGTTTTGAAAAACTATTTATATTTACAATCAATTAATTGAAAAACCGTTCAAACAAACAATAATAAAGCAAGATTCATTCGTCTAAAATATAAAGTGGGTTATATAAATGTTAGGAATATTTAGACATACTTCTTTACATTGTTCTACAATACATTCAGGCAACGCATTTTTTTCTATTCATTTTGTTCTAGCTTGGAGTGGTTACATACGTAGCCAAAGACATAAATTGTATGTACTGTAATGAATCACACGCCGCTTAACCGGTCCCGACTATAACTGTTAATTATTAAATGCAACTAATCTTCGAGTATCCCAAACGCTCTGTATTCCGATATTTTTTTACATGAGCTAGAACAAGGAGGAAGGAAATTGAAATATACGGCTGAAACTATGCTTTGAACACTGTCTCGTTAAGAGACCTGCTGCTTCTTAGTATGCAGAAAATGCACTTGTCAATAATTTTGAAAATCAATTTATCGACGGCCAAAAACATTCCTCATAATTTAGTAATGAGATATTTACGGTTAATTTTTTTAGTGATTAGTGATAGTTTGACGTTGCATAAATATAAACCCCTCCAAGTCTTCTTGACAGTGGGCAATGTACCAAGCATTTTTTCTTAACTTGACAGTACTAAGAAGGCACCAATTACTAAGGTCATATGACACCATATCCTAATATTATAAATAAAGTTATAGAAAACAGAACTTTATCAATTCAATCGATAATTTTTACTAATCTTATCGGTAAGTTTTCGTGATTACGTTATGAATGTATTCTTTGTTGGCACGTAGTATAAATAACTTACTGTATAATTTATATATTTTTTTATGTTAATTCCTATTTATAATTAATACCTAAGGCGTTTCCTAACGCGAATTGTTTTTTCTTTCCCGTTGCTTCAGTGCGTTGGCGGTAAGAACCGTCAAGAGTAATCCTTTTACTAAACAATTGAAACAAAACGAAAATTAAAAAGAACTCAAATCTATTTATACAAAAATGTTTAATAGAACAAGTGCAATTACATGTTAAAAGTTTCACTGACCTACAACATATTTTAGGTCATTACAATAAAAAAACTTTTGTTTATCTTAACTACGATTACTTCAATCAGTGTCAGCTGTGACATTGACATGAATTGAATAGTACTGGTTAGGTAATAAAAGCAAGGTTGACTCACTCGTGTTTAAATGCAAATTATCAGCAACAATGTTTTGTTTGACTCTATGACGTCAGTCATTACTTTTAAAAAGAATGTGAAAAGTAGAAATAAGGAATTATAAAGTTTGCCGACATGATCCCAGTTTGCTTCAGAAACAAATGACATAAATCTTATTCTTGTGGGAGTTGACAAAAATTATGGTGTTCAAATCCCATGTTAAAACAAAATTGAAAAAAAAATGCTTGGTTGAGAATATTTACATTAGACTAAATATATTTTTTAATTTTTCAAACAATCTAAAATCCATTTATAAAAACATCGTCCGTATAAAGTTCACACGGCAGGCTTGCGTTTGACTTTATAAATGGTTATTGGTTATTCATTTAAATGCATGGTACGGGAAAGTTGTACCAATTAAAATAAAACAAAAAAGATAAACATCAAAACTAAAATGCACCTACCAAAAGGTATGAGGAGTCAAATAAAATTGTTCTTTGTTTATAATTTAAAAAATTAAAAAAAAAGCGTTTAAAAACTGTAGGAAAAGAGTAAAAATTTATCAATTTATTCGAAAATCAATAAACTATGTTGCGCCTTTGTTTTTAATAAGGCTTCACCTTTTCATTGTATTATTTAATTTTAAGGGATTTTTAAACTCCGCATGGGAAAATCCTCCGTTATTATTGTTTAATTTAAGCTTCACGTGTAAACCACACAAAGATTTGGTTCTCACGTATTTTAGAACATTGAACCATGATTTGTGGTGTAAAGAAATCGCAAAGATTGCATTTCCGTGACCTTAAATGTGCAGCTGCGTCTAACAGTTTAGCGCGAGAAGATTAACATATCTTGGAGCAGACGACAGTTCCTGAGAGCCAAGCGTCGAAACAAAAGGGCACTGTACTACCGCTGTTCATCTTATCTTATCTTATTAGTAGGTTAAACCATTAACGGTTAGTTATTTATCCTTCTCTTTGAAAATATGTCTGAGATTTTAATCTTACCTAATTAATATTTCGAACCATAAATGGTTTGTTATTTATTCTCCTCATTGAAAATATTTTGAAGATTTAACTTTTAGCCAATTATACTTTTAAACCATAAATAGTTAATTATCTATCTTTCTCTCTGAAATTTGAGATTCTACCTTATCTAATTGATGCTGTAAATAAAAATTATGTATGTATCTTTATTTTTGAAATTATCTTTTCAGATGTTACCTTACCTTACCGTTGCTGCAAAGCAAAAACATCTAAGTATCTATTTCTTTGAAATTATCTTTAGGAGCTTATTTTATTTATCGTATATTCCAAACCTTTGGAATTTATGATCAAAGGTAGTAGGATTTATTGTATAAATGAAAAGAGCTAACCAGCCTTTTAGCTTTGTATTTTGGTAGGATAAATGTAAGAATTTATTTATCGTTGATGCAGTAGTACTGGCTAATTTGTTACTGTAAAGTTTTTATTTTGCTAGTAGCTAGTGTTGTGATTTGTTTGATTTAATAGAATACCTTAAAAATTTGTATGCATTAATATGCAATGTAGTAAATGAATTTTGCATTTAGTTTGATAGTGAAATTAAGTGTTAGTTTTAAGTATTCGAGTTTCATACCCTTCGTCTAATTTTGTGCGGTCGGTGTGACGGCAAACAAAACTCTTGCGCGCCCAGATGATGTAGCCTGATGATCGGGTGGCTAGTTATTTCCGTTTCCTGAGATCGCAAGGATTGCGACGGTTTAAAAACTAGATGACACCTACAGACATTATTTAAAATATAAGTACAATACAAGTACAAAGAAACTTCTTTTTTATTTTTTAGCTTTGGCGCGATTGTCACAAGCTTTATTCTAATCATAGGGGATTTCCAATCCTTAATTGGGAGTATCTTTCCTATAGTAATTTAACTAGTAAGTACGTCTTAAAGATAATTAGGATATATAGAAATTTCTATATTTCCTGTCATACGACCGCATTTTAAATTATCTCTATTTCTTTTCGTATTGCTGTAAACTAAGAATACGATTTTGGGGGGCAAAATTTTAAACTGCACTTCAATTAAATTTTGCAGATACAACAATGCATTGATCACGTTAAGATACAAACAGTACCCGCCCACAAATTTCGCGTCTGAAAAGTTCTTCGGCGTTGCAAAAATTTAAAAACAGGCGATCCAAGATTCAAAGGTCGAATAACAGTAAGACCGTATAATTGCAGTCAATTAAAAATTGTAGTCAGGGCGGGGGATCCAAAAATGCCGACTAAAGCAGAAAATTTGCCGACGGGAGGAGGGGAAAGATGTGTGCCTCTCATGATTGTGGTTGTCGGAAAATTTTCTGCTTTAGTCTGCATTCAGTCAGTAAACGAACGGATTTGAGAAAATTTTTTTGAGGCGAGTGCATATCCGGGTATTTGCAGTGGCGCACGGAAAATAGTCCATGTGAATTTCATGTAATACAATTCCCTAATAAGATAATTTCAGCAATATGCTGGATTATATTGATTATAAATTAGTCGCTTCAAACCCATGTATTTAGTTACTGGGTTAAACCTGCATAAAAAACAAAAACAACGAATGAATTGCTACGAAATTAACAACTTAAATGAAGTGCACGTTCTTTATTAAGTGCTAAACAATATACGCTTAAAGCCTAACTGTACTACACTACAATACAATCTTAATAAGCATAAGTTGAAATTAGTATACGGAACGATGAATTAAATTCGTTTTATTTAGCATTACACAGTAGTTTAATGCAATACAGTTAATTTATTTAAAGATGAACTACAATTAAACACTTACTAAATTACGTTCACTCTATATACGGGATATTCCATTAAGCGGCATGTAATTTTAAAACTAAATAAAACAAGATGTCTTTGAGGTAGATGATAGAGAAGATCTTTTGATTGCAGATTTAAAACTTATGTTGCTGAAATATCCGCCATAGCTTTGCTTGACGGTGCATTCACGAGAAAGTCGACTCTCTGCGATTAGCAAGCAAAGAAAAAAGAAACGTGAGATATCAAACGATCTAGGTGACCAATCGACATAAGAAAATCTAGAAATAACAGGCCCTAAGAACTTTTCTTGCAATATCGCTCTTGTTGAACCGGCTGTGTGGTAAGTTGCATCGTCCTGCTAGAATCATATAGCTGCAGTAACCATACAATCAATTCGACTAAACAGACAGTTACTACAGCTCGGTAACATTTTTCGTCGATTGTCATTACCCTTACTTAAGCAATTTGGAAAAAATAGAGTCTGATAATGCCGTTGAACCAAAAAAATTATAACAAACAGTAAGTTTCCTGGGACGAAAAGGCGCTTCCATGATCTGTCTACATTGGTGACATTTCAAAATCAATAATCGTTCAGTCAGAAGTACGTTTCGCCAATGAAAATGATTTTTCAGTTAAAATTGGGATCGATTTCAGACTGTTCCAGAACCTAATTAGCGAATGCACGGCGCTTGTGATGGTTATCACGTATCAGGCTTCAGTGGTAAGATCAATTGAATCATGTGCAGATGCAAATTCAAGTCCTTACATAAAATTCTCCAGGTTGAAGTGCGGAAAAAATCACGCTCTTGTGAACAACGAGTAATTAAGAGTTGAGATTCGCACGCACACTTTCAATTACGGCTTCAATATTCTCGGCTGACCGTGAAATTCGGTGACCTACTAGAACCACCACATCGGCAAATGAAGTAACTCATTCAAATTTCACAACATACAGCGAATGGTAAACTCAGTAGGCCGATTATTTAGGCGGTAAGTTTTACGTAATGTGCAAAGTGTTTGACAGGTTGAACTTGAATTTTGATAATATAATTTTACGCAAATCGTTCAGAAATTTTGACATTTCTGATAAAATTTCTGATAAAAACCGATAAATTGGGGAGAAATAAGGGTTTTCCGGGAAAAGATTAATTTGGTGCGACGTATTCGCTAACGTGTTAAAAAAGCTTGGATCCCTCAAAAATTTCCGATCTCAAAAGCCGAACGGGCCGTGCGACGAGGTCGGCAACTGCTCGGTTAGCGTTGGTACGAGAGAGAAGAAAGATCAAGTTGGTTTTGTTAAATTCGTATTCGGGCGTTAAAAAATATCTAATATATACCAAACAACGCTATTCGTATTCTAAAACCTGAATTATTAACAGTTTGCAAGCTGGTTCTATGGTATTTTCTTAAAACAGTTATTAAAATTTGTATAATTACTTCGACGAACATCAAACGCAGGTAGCGAAAGCCGACGGAAGCGAACGAATATGTACCTTCAAAATCTATGATTACACATTTCTTTTTAAATTTCTCAAATTTAAACTTATAATTCATCTAATACCTCTTAAGAGTAGCGATAATTAACTAAAATTATAGGAAAACATCGCTTTTTAATATACACCAGCTATTTATTTGAAAAATAATTACTTATTACATTTGACGTTTACTTACGGAGTCGCCAGAACAATTACAATAGACCGTGATTTATTCCTAAGACGATGTATTTCTTATGTGGCATTAGGCATAGCAAGTAAACAACCTACGCGATTTCAATAAACATCACCTTGACAGCGCAAGCCTAACGTCTCTGGCTACGAATCGTAACTCCGTTGGTTCGATGCCCAGTAAAATTCATTTTTTTAATTTAATTTTATGTTGCTTTTTAAAACATGCAATAGCATTTATTTAACAATATGCATTAAATAAACCAACACTTTTTTTTCATATGCTTCAGTGCGATCTACAATCTATAATTTGTGATTTATATTTACTTCAAAAACCATTTGCAACATTTCCTTTTCAGATATTGTCCAACTTTCAGAAACGTATTCGCTAAAATGTGTATAAAAACTAAAAAACCTTTAATATTTTATGATCCAATAACCCAAACGCACAGAGCCAACAACAAGTACATTTGCGTTGATGAACAGACGATCGAGTTGGTTTCAAAAATTGGTATACGATCCTTAACAAATTTCTAATATGTACCAAAAAATATTACATCTATCATAAATTATACATCTTTAAAACTTTTACTGCAATTTGTGTAATTTATTTGAGAAATGTCAAAAGCAGGTTACGAACAAAGACGTAGTAGCGCGAGTACGTACTATCGGAAACTCTGTTAACACACCTAATTTACAAATTTCTAAAATTAAAGCTTCTAAATTACATAATAATTCTTTATGGTACTGATAATTGTTAATTCTGATTATAAAAAAGTATCACACATTAATAGACGAGGTCTATTTTTAAACACAAAAAGTTAAAAATTCAATTTGACGTTTATTACCGAATACATCCGAAAAATTTCAA
This sequence comes from Platerodrilus igneus, assembly GCA_036346225.1. Lineage (NCBI taxonomy): Eukaryota > Metazoa > Arthropoda > Insecta > Coleoptera > Lycidae > Platerodrilus > Platerodrilus igneus. The sequence continues at coordinate 2,033,108 of JARFIW010000791.1, forward strand.
GTCTACGTAAATTATTTAGAAAACGCTATATATCTTTTGAGGCTTCAACTACTACAAGTATACAACCAAAGGATTTACTACAAATGATAGTTCGATATCGTAAGGTTAACACCTCCGTCTACCATACGCAACCTCGGTGGTTCAATGCCCAATTAAATTAAATTTTTTTTTAATTTTATGTTGATTTTTTTAAACATTAACAAGCATCTAATATGCGTAAAATAGCCAAACAAAATTTACAACCGCTATACAATGGTCTACAAAAAGTTAACTATTCCTTATTTACATTAACAGTAATTGAAAACTTTAACATTTCAAGCGTTTTGGTTTTTAATTTCTTCTATATTTCATTTATCTTAAATACAGACGTAGGAAACGTCCTGCATTCCTTTGATATTTGTTTATTTAGGATCCACTTATGATTATTTTCCTGTTAACAAACATCACAAGTCAAGAATAAAAAACAATTGAAAAAATTCGTACGCTTTTTTCAACTTAAGTATTCATAATAACAAATACAAATCCTTTTTTATTTCATATTGAAATTTCATTAACGTCCAAAGGAAAATGTATTGAAACAAAATTTATAAACGCTATACAACTGTCTACAATAAGTTGATTATTCCTTATTTACATTAACAGCAATTGACAACTTTGTCTTACGAGCATAGCTAATACATGGTAAGAACGAGGCAGCATGATGTACAGAGACGGTAGAACTAAGCGGTTGCATACATTAACTAAAAGTCCTTATAAAATACCAAATATGTGCTGAAACACAAAGCTTCTGAGCATAAAACCTAAATTCAATACCGGTTACGTATACGTATTACACTCATTTCTGAATTTAAATTGAGAAATGTTAAACGCATATTGCGGCATAGAAAAAGTCTCTTTTTATCTAAATCACTAATGGCAAAATTCATTGCATAGACTTCAGGTGAAGGTTATCTTTAACATAAGTTGCTATTTGCAAACACGTTATTGCAAATGTGCATTTCCTTTACTTACATTACATAGAGCTTTCAATTATTTTTTTGAAGTTTGCTAGGGCAAAGTGGTCTTGATCCGATCGACCCCCAGGTGATTTTGACAAAGACTACTTGGGCAAACTGATCTTGATCCGATCAACTACCGGAAGTGATTTCGACAATATCTACTAAGGCGAACTGATCTTGATGCGATCCACTACCCGAAGTAATTTCGACAAAGTCTACTAGGGCAAAGTGATCTTGACCCGATCGACTCCCCGAACTGATTTCGACAGACTACTAGGACGAAGCGATCTTGATCCGATCGACTCCCTCTAAGTGATTTTGACAAAGTCTTTTAGGACGGAGTGATCTTGATCCGATAAACTCCACGCGGTAATTTCAACAAAGTCTACTAGGGCGAAGTGATCTTTACCCCAATCGACTCCATGAAATGATTTCGACAAAGTCTACTAGGGCGAACTTATCTTGACCCGATCGACTCCTGGAAGTGATTTCGACAAATTCTACTACGGCGAAGTGGTCTTGATACGATCGACTTTCCGAAGTGATTTCGACAGTCTATTAGGGCGAAGTGGTCTTGATACGATGGACTTCCCGAAGTGATTTCGACAAAGTCTACGACGGGGAAGTGGTCTTGATCAGATCGACTCCCCGAAGTGATTTCGACAAAGTCTACTAAGGCGAAATGATCTTGATCTTGATCCGATCGACTCCCCCGAAGTGATTTCGACAAAGTCTACTAGGGCAAAGTGGTCTTGATCCGATCAACTCCCCTAAGTGATTTCGACAAAGTTGACTAGGGCGAAGTGGTCTTGATACGATCGACTTTCCGAAGTGATTTCGACAGTCTATTAGGGCGAAGTGGTCTTGATACGATGGACTTCCCGAAGTGATTTCGACAAAGTCTACGACGGGGAAGTGGTCTTGATCAGATCGACTCCCCGAAGTGATTTCGACAAAGTCTACTAAGGCGAAATGATCTTGATCTTGATCCGATCGACTCCCCCGAAGTGATTTCGTTAAAGTATACTAGAGCAAAGTAATCTTGATCCGATCGATTCCCCGAAGTGATTTCGACAAAGTCTACTAGGGCGAAATGATCTTGATCTGATCAACTCCCCGAAGTGATTTCGACAAAGTCTACTAGGGCAAAGTAATCTTGATCCGATCGACTTCCCGAAGTGATTTCGACAAAGTCTACTGGGGCGAAGTGATCGTGATTGATCGGCTCCCCGGAGTCTACTAGAAGAAAGTGATATTGATCGGATAGACTCCCCGGAGTGATTTTGACAAAGTCTGCTAAAGCGAAGTGATCTTGATCAGTTCCACTCCCCGAAGTGATTTCGACAAGATCTACTAGAGCGAAATGATTTTGATCCGATCGACTCCCCGAAGTGATTTCGACAATATCTACTAGGCGAAGTAATCTTGATCAGATCGACTCCCCGGAGTGATTTTGACAAAGTCTACTAGGGCGAAGTGATCTTGATCCGATCGACTCCCCGAAGCGATTTTGACAAAGTCTACTGGGGCGAAGTGATCTTGATCCGATCGGCTCCCTGAAGTGATTTCGACAAGGGCTACTAGGGCGAAGTGATCTTGATCGGATCGACTTCCCGGAGTGATTTTGACAAAGTGTACTACGTCGAAGTGATCTTGATCCTTTTCCAAGTGGTTCCGAGTGGTTCCCAGTGGTTCCAAGTGGTTCTAAGTGGTCCCCGGTTGGTCCCCGTGGGTCCCGGTTGGTCCCCGTGGGTCCCGGTGGGTTCTGACGGTTCCCGACGGTGTCCGATGGCTTCCGATTATTCCTGATGGTTCACGGTGGTTCTAGCAAAAAGGGCGGGCCGTAAAGAGGGCGGGCCACAAAGAGGGCGGGCCGCTAAGAGGACGGAGTGCCAAGAGAGCGGAGTGCGAAGCGGGCGGAGCGCAAAGAGGGCGGAGCGCAAAGAGGGCGGAGCGCAAAGAGAGCGGAACGTAAAGAGGGCGGAACGTAAAGAGGGCGGAGCGCAAAGAGGGCGTGGCGCAACGAGGGCGGGGCGCAAAAAGACTGCGGGCGCAAAAAAAGCGGGACGCTCAAAGTAGTCCCGTAGAGACTACAAACCGCTTCTAGTATACTATACAGGGTGAATGGTATCGTTCGTGCAAAAATGAAATGTGAGATAGTACACTTAATTTGCAACAAAAATTGTTAATATGACCCCTGTCCTATCTTGATTGGTTTAGGAGATATGGTTTTTTTTTAGTCTGTTTCTTAATAACGCGACTTCTTGCAGTAAAAGTTAAATTTCTTGACTTCTGCTGCAAATAACTAGATAAACAATTCGATTTTCATAAACTACATTAAATTTCCTATAAAAAACAACTATTGCGATTTTTTTAATTTTAAAAGAAACATTTATTATAAAGCATTAAAAGGTAAAAAATTACAAAGGAAATTTTTTAACAAAGTTTAAAGTAATATTACAGCAAAATTATTTTCTCTGCAAATGAGCAAATGTCACAAAAACAACCCCACTTCATAAGGTTTCCAGCAGTGCGAAACCCTTTCTATTTGATTTTTAATTTATTAAATTATTGCCTTCGTAATGCCGGAAAAACCATGTTCGATTATAAGATAATCAAGGCAGTGCAAATTGAAAAAAAAAATGCACAGTAATTTTAAGAGCACAGATACGTTCATAGCATGTAGTTGTCACATTGACAGTGTGAAGCATTGTCACTAATTAGACAGTTGTATTCGTATAAATTTTTGATATCTAAGATGCCTGCTCGTTATAGCAATAGAGAATATGCAGATATGCATTTCATTTATAGTTTTTGTAATGGTGATGCTACAAGAGCACGGGAGGAATATCAACGTCGGTTCCCAAATCGTCCGATTCCCAGTCGCAACGTGTTTGCAAGAACGCACCAATGGCTCCTTGATGGAGGAGCATTTCAAGTACCTAATGAAAGGAGGCAAGATCTGGACGTAGAAATTGACGAGTTTGTCTTGGATCGAGTGGAACAAGACCCTACAACTTCTACACGTCACATTGCAAGAGAGGTTGTAGGTTAGCAATAGAAAGTAGTAGATGTTCTGCACAAGAATAATATTCGTCCTTTTCACTTTACATTACATTTGATTTCCCAATGCTCCACCCGAAGGTACTACATTGGCCAGGAAGCGAGTTTTTTTTTACCTGGAAAATTTGGAATTTTGCCGAATCCTTGCTGTTCCAAGCAAGGTAGGGATCTTTAACGTGCGTGACAACACTCACACACGGGACCTCCATTTTACCTCTCATCCGAACGAGGGTGTATTTTTGTGAAAAATGCTCGCCTAACATTTTTCAAGCGGACCGTGTCGAGATTCGAACCCGGGACCTTGGGCGTAGTAGTCACACACATACCACTACGCCACGGAGCCGCCCCTTTTCACTTTACACCTGTTCAATCTCTGGAAGGCGGAGGCGAAGATTTCTAACGAAGGTTGATGTTCTACCGTTGGTTATTAGCACGGGATATTGAGGAGCGCCATTTCTTTCGAAAAATACTGTGGTCTGATGAGTCCCTCTTTACGCACGCTGGCGTTCTAAATCTCCACAATTACCACTATTATGCCGATGAAAACGCTCATGCAATAAGACAGAAATCGTTCCAACGCAGATTCAGCCTAAATATGTGGGCGGCTGTGATAGGAAACTCCCTTATTGGCCCCTATATTTTCGAAAGAAATCTCAATGGAAAAGTGTATTTGAACTTTCTTCAAAATCAACTACCCCTATTGTTGGAAGATGTCCCTTTAGAAGTTCGTAGAGATATTATTTTTAAACATGACGGGGCTCCTCCTCATTACACACGTGGTGTCCGCCAGTTTTTAAATGAACAGTACGCAAGGTGGATTGGTAGAGGAGGACCAATTCCGTGGCCAGCAAAATCGCCTGACTTGAATCCCATGGATTACTTTGTATGGGACTTTTTAAAAGAATACGTATACAGCACGGTGCTAGTCAGTTTGGAAAATTTGAGACAAAGGCTCTTAAGAGAGAAGCTATCTATGAGCGTGACCGTGGTAGGTATGCGGAAAGAGCAAGAACCTGTATCAGGTGCGGTGGTCAGCATTTTGAACAATACAAATAAAATTTAATTTATCAAATTATTGCCTCCGTAATACCGGAAAAACGTTGTGGGATCATTAGATAATCAAGGCAGTGGGCGAATTTTAATGTAAAGTGGGAACAAATTATTTGTTTCCATATTTCCATACTTGATAAATTAAAAATCAAATAGAAAGTGTTTCGCACTGCTGGAAACCTTATGAAGTGAGGTTGTTTTTGTGACATTTTCTCATTTGTAGATAAAATAATTTCGCTGTAATATTACTTTAAACTTTGTTAAAAAAATTTCCTTTGTAATTTTTTACCTTTTAATGCTTTATAATAAATGTTTCTTTTAAAATTAAAATAATCGAAATAGTTGTTTTTTATAGGAAATTTAATGTAGTTTATGAAATTCAGATTGTTTATCTAGTTATTTGCAGCAGAAGCCGAGAAATTTAATTTTTACTGCAAGAAGTCGCGTTACTAAGAAACAGACTAAAAAAAACCGTATCTCCTAAACCAATCGAGATAGGACAGGGGTCATATTAACATTTTTTGTTGCAAATTAAGTGTACTATCTCCCAGTTCATTTTTGCACGAACGATACCATTCACCCTGTATATTACAGAACACGTGACGAAAAAGGATGGTAGTTTTGATAAGTGAAAAACCAGTCGCCACGATCATTTTGAACGTAACTACTTTACCTGGCACAACTGTGATGAGTGCTGTATAAATAGTGGTAGAGTTTACCAGTCGAATCCTTATACCTTTCTTACCTTCTATCTTTACCTTGTCCTGTCCCTTTATGTTGTAGATAAACAACGAATTCCGCCAGTTAAATCTGCATATAGAATATGATTTAAATTCCCGACCCTTTTTATGTAGATGAACAACAATATCATTAGTAATCCAGCGTGGCAAATGTCGTAATACAGGGATTCATTAATTGGTTTTACCTTAATTATTTAGAAGGACAAAAGGTGAGCATAGTTTAATAATTTTGTTGGGTCAATTTGTACATCAAAATAATATTGTGTTTGCAATTCTAGTAAAATCGATTACGCCTCACTACGGGAACGCAGTATACTACCGTATTGTACCCGTCATTGTAATAACAGTATTTTATATTGAAAGTATGATACATGCATTTTTGTATGTAACACACGAGAGAAGCATCGTAAGGAAGAACAGCAAATTAAAAATGTTTCCCGATTTGAAAAAGGACTACCTTCGGTACCGAGGTAGGTACACGGGTAAAATAACAAGAAAATGATAAAAAAAATTCTGAAAATATAAAAAATCGTAACCCTTAATTGTATTTATCTGGGCGATTTTAGCTAACCATTTTTGGGACAAATGAGACAAGTGCCAGCAGTCGAACCTCAAAGTTGGTTGGACTCGCGCCACAGAAACTGCAGTCTCCGTAAAGGAATCATTAGCGATTAATTCATGAAAAATCTCAATTGTTACGCAAAAACTCCAACTGATTAATTTCAATAATTATGCGAAATGAAAGGTATTACAGTTTACATTCTCTGATAACATCTAATGCAAAACAGTAATAAAATTAGCTAGTTAAAATTACAGTTTGATCAGAACTACTAACAAAAATCTTTCGATATAGTCGTTATATTCTGCACGCGACGAGAAGAAGAACTGTAGGAATGTGGATATTTATGTACTCTCATTACTGAGTAACTAACTACAAACTGTAGCTAAAACATTGCAACAATTTTTAACATAAGAAAGATAAGACACGAAAGACGGTTAAGTAACGACGAACAATGTGTTTAAAGTCGGCAAGAACAATCAGCTACATTTCCCGTTAGCTAATCTGCTTTCTGGTTACCTCAGTCTCCCATTGGTCTTCGCGTGTAACTGTTTACAACAAATAGGTGACACTAAATGCAATATGCTTCCATACCTTTTTCAGCCATTGTCTTTGGCCATATTTGTCGCTCATCATCCGTCAGTTATGCATTTGAGAGACAGTGAACTATTTTAGCTGAAACGGCAGCCTTAGAAGCCTGAGGGCGGCACATAGGCTGCGATTCGAGTTTATGGATCGATAAGGGCGGCGGGGATAGACACCAAAACATATTAGGGGTGGCGATGCGGAACATGTGTCTCATGGGAGGAGTGGTGGACTCGATCGCGCCCATAATGATCTTCAGGAAACGCCTCGGGGTTTGCCTTAACACTGAAGATGCGTCCCCAGCCCAGATCTCCGTCTGCACACATGATAAAAAACAAATGAAGATACTGGGACACGCATCTTTTCACATAATCTTGAGAATCATAAAAGTGTCACACTGAGCAAGCATACCACTGTCTTCCAAGGTGTTCTGGAACGGAGAGTCCAAAATGAAACTATACCCTTATGAGCGATAGTACAGCAGTTCTTCTGAGCCTAAATAAGCAGCTCCTCTCAGGGGTGGTACTACAATGCCATCGCATCCTTCAGCTCACTTCTAACACTAACGCTCTTAAGTTAGTTTGGGTCAAAAGGCATTCAGAAGTACATGACAGTGAACAGACAGACGCTCTGTTCAGACAGGGATCGGTTCGGAGCTTTGTTGGCCCTCAACTAACAGTTCCTATATCGCCATCTACGATCTTTTCCCTGATAAGGAAAACAACATACCGCCGTAATAAGGATAGGTACGCTTATACGACAGGCTGCCGACGGGTAAAAATGTTTATTAAATCTCCCGTCACTAAAATCGAAAAATTTGTGATATGCTTGCCGAAACGGAAACTACGACTGATGGTCAGTATTCTGATTGGGCACTGCAAACTAAAGAAACATCTGCACGGGATGGGTCTATAAGCCCACCCCACCTGTCGCGGCTGCCAATAGGAGAACAAGACATCGGTGCACATTCTGTGCATATGTCCAACATTCTCCCGATTTCAAGAATCCATGCTAGGATATATTACAAGCAGATAGTGATAGATGCAGACTGTGTAAATTTTAGGAAAATGTGTAGGTTAGAAACAACTAAGAAACAACTAAGAAACAATGAGGATACACGTCTAACCAATTCCAGAACTGAAGACCTGATGATATGTATATACATATATATGTATATATATATATATATATATATATATATATATATATAAAAGTTTTTTGTTTTTGGTTCTTGGGATAAAGTCGCCTGTGATCAAAGTAAATTACCCAACTATAGAATAATGTACCAACATTTTTAATTATTTGCTAATAACTCTAAAACGGTTTAATATGAATATAGGGTAACCTAATATTGTTTAATGGAGAATTTAATTCTGCATTTTACTACTTGAAAATATACAGGGTGTTCCATTTGAAATAAGCGACTTACTTCCGTTAATTGTTCAATAAACGGAAAACGATGCAATGGGCACCCTGTATATTATTTTGATAACTAGTGTTATGTTTCCATTAACTACAAATTTATACTATTCCCCTACAAAAGTTAAATGTTCAGCATCATCTAAATCATGGTGTTACAAAAATTAATGAATCATGCGATTTTGAAAAAAGTTGAATATCTCAACCACTATGAGATTTAGGTACAGGTAATCCTGATAAAAGTTACCATAGTTTGATACGAGCAATCAGAATTTGTAATAAAATACTGGGTGTTCTATTTAAAAAAACATAACTTTGGTACATAACTTTTTTATTGAGTACCCTGTATAACACTAATAAATTTTACGTGGTAGCCATTTTGAGTATACATAAGATTTATTTGAAAGTTTTTTCGCTAAACGAGAAGATTTCGCCAGACGAATGCGTTTTTGTAATTGGTACATCCAAAAATGCGAGGAAGAACCGCACTTTCCAGAATTGATAATATGGACAGACGAAACGCGGTTTACCAATTGCGGGGTGTTCAATAAACATAACACGCATCACTGGAGCACTGAAAATCATCATCTGACGGCGCAACGCAAATTTCAAACGAGATATGGATTTAACGTTTGGTGTGGTATCTTAGGTAGTTAATTATGATATAAATATTTTAGTAAATTAACCAATGTAATTAATACTTTTATAGGTAATAATTTGATTGGACCCTTTTATTTTGTCAATAACCTCAATGGCGCCAGATATACGGAATTGTTAAGAGACCAAATAATTCCGGCTATTAGAGGACTTGTACCAAATGATGATGATTTTCGAAAACTATGGTTTCAGCAAGATGGTTGTCCAGCACACAATTCCCGAGAAGTTAACGCCCTTTTAGCTGAACATTTTGGCCAAAATATTATATGCAATAGTGGACCAATTATGTGGCCGGCAAGATCACCAGATCTTACACCACTTGATTTTTATTTATGGGGTTTTTCCAAAAATGAGGTATATGAGTTTGAACCGCCTCATAATATAAACGAACTGCAGGAAAGAGTCCGTGACATTCTTAACTCTATAAATAGGCGCACGTTAAGCAGAGTTGTACGGAAAGTTTTAATTAATTGTCGAATGTGCCGTGATGCAAACGGGCAGCATTTTCAGCATCTACGGGAAGGAATTTAGATGATAGTTTGCTGTTACGGTCACATTTAATTTTGTTCCCTAAATTAGATAAGATAGGCTACAGTTTTATGTTTAAGTTAATTTTAAAATTTATATCCAATACTTTAAGAGTTCTACTTAACAAAATGTATGTGGTACTACTACTACTACTACTGTTTGGAAAGTAGAAATCAAATTTTTGCCCTGTTGGGATTACCAAACGTTAAAGAACATACAAATTTAGTTATTTTTAAAATTTAGGATAGTTTTGCATTTTTTTTATAGACATGTGGCATATTTTTGAAAAGGTAATTTTAAGGCGCATAATATTCACTTAATATTCAAAATGGCGGCCATAAGAAAAACAAAAGTTGTGGGCGTTTCCTCGAAAACAAAAGACAGTCGAATGATTCTGTTTATGCTAAAATACTCCTTTTAGAAAAGTGTCTTAATAATGTGCAAGTCTTGTGATGGTGTGACTTATGATTCATGTTTTATTATCAAAAAACAAAATCCGCCATTTTTAGTTTTCTTCGAATATCTCCAAAACCAGACAACTTACACCAATTTTGTAAACGGATACAAAACTGGCCTGGATTCCTCCAAATCTTTCCCCATTTAACCCAATTTCTATCTCTTATAATAACTGAAATCACAATGTAGAGACTCGAAATTTGGACACACTGTATATATATATATATATATATATATATATTGATGTGATAACGAACTCACGAGAGGCCATTGAACGCCAAATTCTATAAAAAACTACTATCCAAAGAGAAGAAAAACAAAAAAATTTAAATTCTATAATATTTAATTTTTCCCCTCTGTATACATGCATAAGCGTATTCCATTAGCACAGACAATAAGAAATCCATGTTAGATAACACTCTTTAAGGACATATATAGTATTGTTAAACCATTTAAGAAAAATCCCACTTTTAAACATGATGTAAATAATGATTTTCCTGAAAAATACCGTTTAATAAATAACAAGTTTTCGTTGGATTTACAAATCATAAGACGAATCCCTTATTAATTATGTAATTAAATTCCGTGTAGACATTTATTGCAAACTGAAAAGAAGTCGCATGTACTTTTAAAACACTAGATAAATTTCCGTGTGTAGATATATCATTTAAAACAAAAAAAAAATATTCATTCTCTTCAAAAAATACCACTTTATAAGTTTTAAATAAAACCTATTTTTCTTTAAATGAAGTTAGTTTCGAATTAATTCTAAAATTTTCAAATTTTTAATAAAATAATACGCCATTTAGTAGAAATGTTCTAAAACCCATTAAATAAGCTAATTATTTTGTATCAATGAATAAATGCCCCAATTCGAAAAAAAGATACTATTGGAAAAGCCATAAAACCGAGATAACGAGTTTAATAGCTCTAAGAAAGAGATTGAGGCATTTTAATTTTATTAACGTAATTAATCAGTTTAAGAAACATTGAATATGATTTTTGTTAGTAAATCACCGTGTATATGGCCTAGTGTTGGATTTTAATTCTTGAAAACAAATTTTTTTGCATGTCCAAATGTTTAAATTAGCATCCGTTAGTTATTTTCTTTAGATTTGTAAAAGCATTAAAAAGCCACCTTCAATATTATTTATTTAAATAGAAAACGCTGTTTAGCTAAAATACACTTATACATAACTGGTTATTTCTGGTATAATCAGGCCGCACGTGCACTGTTGAACGCTCGTTGTAGAGATAGATGGATTTGCTGTAAACAGCCAGTCGTATTGCAACTATCATGTGAGAAACATGCTTGCCCTAATTGACATGTTGAAATGCGACCTGGATTAAACAGCCTTTGATAGAAAACTCAGATGTTGATGGTTTGACGTAATGTCTATTATGATTGTTGCCCGCACAACAGCTGGTCAAGTAGATACCATGTAGTTAAAATATTTCGATCACAAGAGGACGCTGTTAATCAAGATAAATCATATTGTTTGGTAACATGTTTTTTGTTATTATTTTGAATTAATGTCATAATCCTCGGTAAGTCAAACTTTTTAATTGTTTATATGAAGTATTTTATTCTGTAAATTAATGTTATTAAACCTCCACAATAAGTAGAACTTGGTTAATTACAAAACCATTCGTGTACGCTTTATTATTCAGAATTAAGTCAGTATTTAATTTCTACAAAAAATATAAGCGACGATCAGTTTCCCTCCTGTAGTAGAACTTGGTTAATTATAAAACCATTCATGTACGCTTTATTATTCAGAATTAAGTCAGTATTTAATTTCTACAAAAAATATAAGCGACGATCAGTTTCCCCTCCTGATTAAAAAGTAAAAGTAGAATAATTTATTTGAAGTCTATCTTAAGATCTCATGTGTCTATTTAAAAATGTTATGCTATAAATAAGAAATAATCACTAATGATTATATGTACATTGTACTCAGATCTGAATATGATAAGAAAAATTTTATTGAATACATGAATTATCATTTTTATGTAACATTATAACTTGACATAAACTCTATCTTCAGTTAAGATAATTTGAGAAAATTTAAATTAAAATTGTAAACATCTGTAACAAAAATAGAATAATCTTTAATTTAATAAATATACATATATTTCCTTCTTCAGACTTTTTATTAAATTACTAACGTAACAATTTATGAAGAAAGTAACCTTACGATTAAATTTGATATAAATGCATATTTCTTATTCAGATGAAATCTATTATCTGTTTGATATTTAATGTATAACTACTTTTTCTTTCTGAGATAATATTGCATAACTTAACAATCTTAGTATGTGTGCTTTACGTGCGTATAATCGTTACTAAAGTTTCTACACTCTCTTTAGTGACGCTGTCTTGCTTATGTTAAATCTTTGAGTCTAGTGGAGCCTAACATTTCCGTATTTATAAAGGACCCCCCCCATGTTAGTCTCTTCCCGCTGAAGTTAGAGTTCAGAGTTGGTACAGAAGTCTCCAGAAGTATTTATTTTTAATACGGATAAACCACATCTATGGTTAACTTCTGAGGGAAATTAAAGTGGTTTTGTACTTACCTCGTAACACCCTAATCAACATCTTTATGTTAGTTACTCCACCCTGTAACGTCTACAGAAATTGAAAAAGTAAACGAAATAAAAATAAAGTTATATTACAAGATGACAAAGGCTATGCTTTAATGCATCTGCAAAGAATGGAAGACGTTTTACGACAGACATAAATTATAGCAACCGCGATAATTTTACACTTAATTAACTCATTAAAACGTGAAATCCACAAAATTATTACATCATTCAGTGACTAATGCTTCGAATAAATCTAGAATGGATTGGTAAAAAATGACGTATTTAGAATTTTTATATATTAGGAGAAAGTGATCGAGGACGAGTCATCCTTTTTAAAGTCAAACAACATGTAAGTTTCAAACAGCAAAGTTTCATACATTAATTTATTTTATGACATGAAACATACGTTTCGAGTAATTTGTAACCTATTTTATCTGCGTTACACAAGTAACATAGAAATTATCAAACGCAATTATTTGATAAAGTATAACGAAGAGTTGTCACAATAATATAAATAATTTTTGTACAAGATCACAATTGCTGATTTTAATCGAGTAAATGCACTTTGCAAACTGATACTTCAACATCAAGATTGGTTATAAATAGAGATTTGAAATGGAACCAGTAAGTATTTAATGCCGTTAATTACAATGAAAATGACAATTTTATGAATGCTATATAAAGAATTGGACGATATCAACCTGCAAATATAATTTTTGTTTGTTTTTTCTTGTAACCTAATAGAATATCTAAATATTAGTAACTTAAGTTAGAATAAGTTCTTAATTTTATAAAAATTATTTGTGAAGGGATAATCTTTCCAGCAATTTTTGAGTCAGAGCGCGAAGCATTTTGACCTTTATAAAACTTTCTGCCGGCGTCGTAGGCCAACTACACTAATAAACGGCATAATACAAGGATAAGTAAATTATCCATAGAATTTTAGGGTGAGCTTTGGTGACTTACATAAATATGTTTTGAGGTTCGGTAATTGTTAACTAGGATTAGGTGAGGATTACTTTAATAAGTAACCATTCGAAAAATTTTCTGTCTAAGCTTAAGCTATAAATTATTTTTATAAGTATTATTTATATTTGTTGAATGTAAGAGATTGTTTAGAAAATGTTCTTTTGAATGCATAAAAGTTTGTTTATATATGTTTCTTGAGATTTCTGTTTCATTTCATTTTCGTAAATTCCACAGCATAATTTCTGTTGAACTAGCCAGGCAAGCAAAAGAACACGGTAGGATAGTGATTTTATATTTTCTATTGCATCCTCATTAATACAATTCGGCTATATCCAACTCACAGCAACATTTGTGATTGAAAAGAGCACGACGTGTTATTTTACGACGTAAAGTGCAGATCCCCATTAACAACAACTCAATAATAATCATTATTAATTAACAGAATAAAATCTATATAAAAATATTAGTAAATATTTGCAAGTCAATTTTTCTTAAACAAATGCTACGTAAATATGATCTCAATAAATTAAAATGCTTAGACACTTGATAGAGAATGAAACGCGAAGAAGCCTGTTCAAGATGGAACAAAATTAAGAGCATGAACAATATTAGCGTGTTAATATAATTTATATCCAAATTTTATTAGATATGAAAGTAGCATAAAGTATATACTACTTGACGTAAATAGTTAGTGTTAGCATATAGTTAGAAATTTGATATTGTTATAAAGTAGGTTAGTTATGTCAACCGTCAGGTCGCATAGGGAGCAGAACTGGACTGTAACCGTCGTTTTCAATGCGTTTTCTTTTCGCGTGCTATTGCTCTTCAGCTTAGAGCATATTTTAACCGAGAATCAGCTTAATGGAAGGTACATTAAATTTAATGTAATTCATTTTATTTTTGGTTCATTTCAATTATATTATTAGAACTTGAAATATTTTCGCGTGCAAACTCAATGTAGTAACCTCGGGTGGAGCATTTGAAACGTGGCCACATAGCTGCTCTTATATAAATTACGGTGTAAGACTTGTGCGCCTCCAAAGTTGCGACATATAAAGCGCCTGTTCAAAAATCTGTCGTTTTGTTTTGCACAGTCTCCCAGAACTTTCGATATTTACTCGTCGCTGGGAGAATGACTCGATTTTGCAACTTAGCATTAAACGCGTGAGATATGTCACTCCTATGCTTTACTCTCACCTTTAGCTGTTATGTAATTCCAGTGCATAGTCCTATAATTTGTATAGAAACATGTTTTTATTATACTGCTAAGGAACAGCAAATTCACACCATGATGTAATGTCAATGTGGATGAATTGTCAAAATACCTTCCAAAAATGTTTCGGACTATTTTTCTAGTTCTAAAACTGAGGTTAAGAAATGTTGCATCAGAATTACATAAAGAAACTTCAAAATGTTCAACTGTAGTAAAAAGTTCATTGTATGCCGAGATAATTTATTATATACACAAAAAGTGGGCTTATTTAATTTAAGTAATCTGAATACATAGAAAGTGTATATATGCTGTTTTTCATATACATGTTACGTTCGTAAAGCGAAATGCGTTTTTTTAAAGATACTATTAATAACTATGAAAGTGGAGAAATTTTGCAAGTATTTTGTAAATTATTTACACACTTTCGATTAGTATAAAAAAATTCAATTAATTTATGTAATTTTCTGCGACATTGGGATTCCGTACATAAATCCCCCCTTTTGATTCAAACGTTTTCTTTTTTCATTCGCACCATTGTAAGTGATAATCTTCAGTTTTGAAGTTATATTTATCAGAAATGAAGATGCGTGGATCAATATTAGAACAAAAAATTTAGCCAAGAGCGAGTCGAGCTCGCACTATTAGGGTTCCGTACCAATACTACAGTGAGCAAGCAATAAACCAAATTAAGCTGTTTTTATTTTTTATGTATATTTTAATCTTATCCAAATTTGATTGTGATAACTGAAAAATGAATATATTGTCCACATTGTACTGGTACATTAATAAATACGTTGTCTATTACTGTGTTTAAAATTTTTTTCCCAGTAACTATTACACTGTCAAAAAAACCTGCAATTTTCGGATAATCTATGACTCAATAGCTACTATCCCTATTAAAATAAAAATTTTAGCTTTGGAAATGTATGTCAGCAGTGAGAGGGGAACGGTCATTTTTTGCACATTTTGAGCTATAACATGAAGACTACGGGACCGAAAATTATAAAAAAAAAATTCTTCGAAGCATTTTAGAATTCTCTTTCAAATGATACCTCACCCGATATATTTATTAAAACTTTTTTTCTTTTGCCCGAATTAATCCCCGCCATTTTAATCTAAAAATATTTTTTTTCTATTTTCTGATTGTCGATATATGTGCGCGCCATAAAGACCTAGCATTGTGCCAAATTTCAAATCCCTACGTTACATAGTTTTCGAGAAAAACCTCTGTGACAGACGGACGGACGGACACAAGAGTGATCTTATAAAGGTTCCCTTATACCTTATAAGGTACGAAACCCTAAAAAGCTACTGTAACTATTTACTTCCAGAAAAAACCAAAACAAAAGTTGTTCTACTTCATCATCATTATTTAGTCTTCAGTCCTGTAACTGCATCCACTGTTTCCTATTCTGAGCTAATCTATGCATTTCCCTGAAATTCCCACAGCCTACATCGTTCACTATCTATGTGCAATAGTCTAACTTAACTCTTACTTCTCTTTTTTCCTTTCTATGCTTCTAATATATTCCGCACTATTCCCCATGCCTTATAAAGTGTCTTATCATTCTATCTTTCCTATTTTCTTGTATTCCACAGACATCTTTCTTCCTCTACTATTTCTAGAACCTCATTGTTCGTAACTTTGTCTGCCCATGATATCATCATCATACATCTGTAGCACCACATTAATTTTTTCTGTCTGCTTCTCCTACTGTCCACGTTACATTGGTCTAGTTAGATACAGCACGGCCTTGTGCTAATTCTTGTTTGTTATATCTTTTCCATTTTTCTCCTTCTATTTCACTGATAATCAGCGCTACGCGAAGAGAGTTAAGCAACATGACGCTACCAAGACCCCTCACCACTTAGAAATTTGCTAAGCCAATAGTGTTCCATTTATTCCAAAATCAACAACTTTAGTTGTTTGCAATAATCATCAGGTTTAAGTATAATTACCCTTTTCATCATTAGGTTTCCGTCCTGGAACTGGTTGGATGCGTACATCCTCCATTGATTTATATTCTGAGCTAAACTACGCATTTCCCTGAAATTCTCACAGCCTACATCTTTTACTATCTTTGTACAGTAGTATAATCTAGGTCTACCTCTACTTCTCTTTTTCCTTATCTACTTCTAATATATTCCACACTATTCCCTTACGCCTTAGTATGTGACCTATCATTCTATCTATCTTATTTTTTTACAGTTTTCCACATATTTCTTGTTCTACTTAACACGGATAAAATTCTAATTACACGTAAGGTTTGCGCGTCTGTCTGGAACCGGATTAAAATAGCTATAGTGATTCCTCTGCTTGTCATAAGAGTCGAGAAAGTGAGATAACCATTGTTTCCGCATACCAAAATCGTTCTAAAGAAAGTTTCTCTCTTTTTGCTAGAAGACAAACGGAAAACCACCACGATAGTTGTTTTCGAGGACACGCGGAATCACATCGTGGACTTGCCTTTCAATGCTAATTCACACAGGATTGATGTGGTAGTGTCTATAATCGAGCCCTACTCAACAGGCGATCGCACCCCTATTCTGTTTCTAGTCGCGACAAAAAAGATAAAGAACGATCTAAACTTTGTTACGTGTTCAGTGAATTAACTTGTATTAGCATTCTTCATATTTATTAAATATATTTTGTATAAAAGTAAAAAAATTACTTCTGTTTCCTGAATCCGGTCCTATTTATTTTATAAATTATTTGTTGCATTGTAAGAATAGATTGATTTCAATACGTATAAATACATTAAAATACGCTCGAGGATTTATATCACTTTTGGGGAATGTAATGTGAACACGCGTTATTGAAGTGTGGAAGTTCTTTATTCCAATTGGCTTATTCAAATCGACTGATGTCCTACAACCAATTGAAATAACGAACTTCAATAACGCGTGTTCACATTACATTCCCGATAGCGATAAGAATCCCCGAGGGTATCGTAAGGTATTTATAAATACTAATGTCATTCTATTCTTAGAATGTAGCTAATAATTTATAAAACAAATAGGACCCGGTTCAGAAAACGTGGAATTTCTTTACTTTTATACAAAATATCATAGATATAATAAATATAAGGAATGAAAACTTGAATGTGCAATAATTGAAAGGCAGCTTACGAGTTAATTCACTTAACACGTAACAACTTGAGTATGGGTCTATGATATTACAATCGATTTATAAAGTTCTGGCAATGGCATTGAAGCGGTCCAAAGAAAATTTTTAAAATATGTATAATTAAACTGTGACGGAATTTACCCACCTGATAGGTTGGACTGTAAATGAAGCTCTACTTCAAAGATTTGATTGTCGGTCACTTCAACACAGATGAAAAATAATAAACATCAAACTCCTATATAAATTATTAAATGATGAAATAATTACCATAACTCATTACAAAAGATTTCGTTGGTAGTGCCTCATCAGCGTGCGCGTTTTCAGCAACACTTTATACCTTCAAACACGAAGAACAAATTTATTGCTACAATCTACTGCTACAGGAGTGTGTCTCAGTTTTAGTAGATATCACAATGATTCAGACATTTTTAATGACAGAATTCAAGACATTGTGAAACATCTTTATTAATTCCTATTATACCTATCGTTTTTCACTTTTTCTATTAGGTTTATTTGATACAGAAAACTGTACCTTGTGAATGAATGTTAAATAAGTTGGGAATTATTTCCTGTAATTGGGTGTATTCCTGTTAAAAATAAACTGTTTATTATTATTATTATTAATACGGAGTGTGTAGAAATCAGTCTATTGAGGGAGGAAAAGTTAAAAGATTTTAAAGTTGAAAATGATTAGGTTATAACTAAATTTGGTAGACACGATAAAGAAGGAAAGTGTGGATAAGGTTTAGGAGAGTAATTAAAGAGCCAATAGAATAATTGGATTTTGCATCTAGATTTAGCGAGCTGTAACTAATAGGAGTAAAAGGTTTAAAAATGATAAACGCGGGCTCAAAGTGGTTACTCCCTAAAGATGTATGTAGGTTCTAGATAGAATACTATAACCAGGTAAAAGATTGTAAAAGTTACCATAATGAAGTTGTAAGTTTAGCAATCACAATTAAATAGTGGTAAAATGAATTTTAGAGTTAAGGACGATTAACAAATATAAAAGTTGCCCAAATTAGATACAAATAAATTGAAAAATGTCAAAATTAAGTAGGAATATAAAAATATGATAAAAGCAAAATAACGCTAGCTATTGATAAACCCAGAACAAAACAGGCAGAACCTAAACAAAATTATATTAGAGGAAACTCATCACATATTAAAAAAAAAAAATGCGTTAAGAAGGAAAGTTTAAATCAGCATATATGTCCAATAGAAGAATGAAGAAGTATAAAAGTGTGACAAAGAGAAAGTAAACAAAAATATAAGGTGGAATAAAATAAACAGATTGTGTAAATATTGTAAACACGAATGGCTGCAAAGTAATGGAATCCGTACTAAATAATAGTAAACATAGCATAGCTCATCAAAAAATTAGAACTATTAAAGAGTATCTAAGTATCTAAATATACCAAAACATATTTAATCTCGTCGTCAGACATTCACAAAGTTTCTTTCCACTTAAACCTACAAAATAATGTTACAAGAAATCGCTTCTAGTATAAAAGAGATTCCTTATTTATCTAGAGATGATAAAAAAAATATTTCTTTTCTGAAATGTAGCTCTCGAATGTGTCTGCAATTTCTGTGTAAATAAATTAACGTTTCCTAAACGCCAGCCGCTTGAGTCTTCTTATCACGCGAATGTGGCACCTGTAGAAAAAGTGTGGACATTTTCTTTACAGAGAAACGGTTTAGGGAAAGTCAAATAGTCGTCTTCTTACGAAAGTGTAGTTCGGGTCTAGGTTGTAATGTATAGTTCGCGCCTTAATTAAAAGTTCCAATTTTTCTCTTTTCTTATCGTGTATAATTAGGTGTTTCATTACGGGTGATATGCGTTGATCAACGTTATAAATTTTTGACTTCCGATAGACTATTAGTAATTTACTGTGCTAATTGATTATTCTGTGAAATATTTTCAAGTGCATTTTGTATAACATAATTGCTCTTTCCAATTCACGTATAGAAATGAAGTGAAATTAGTATACGAGGCATGGCTATAAAATAACGAGATTGATGACCTCGATCTCGATCTTTGGATTAGACCAGATCAAATTCGATGCAATCTTCAATCCGATCCGGCGTTTTCTTTATCAGAACTCGATCCAGAATACCTCCATCTTCGATCCGATCCGATCCAAAACCTCCCGATCAGATTGAATATCGTCTATCTTTTTCGATCCACAGAGAATTTTTTGATGAATCGTTGTAAGGAAAATGGCAAAGGCACATAAATGTAGATCATTTCTTAAGTAACCTATTTCTGATGTCACAGATGAAATTTAGAGCGTTCGTCGAGGCAGGCTTATAACGGACCCCTAACGGACCGGACCAAACCGTACCATAACGTTAACACTGTTAACAGACCGTGCCTACCCAGTAGGCAGAATTGTTTCTCAACCACGGTCAAAAGAATAACAACAAATTAAATACACTTACATTATAAATTAATAAGTTTTTAGAATAGAATAATCTCAGTAATCGAAAACTTTTGCAGTTTAATCCGTTCTGGAAAATATTAATATATATATTGCTAATTTGCTTGCTTTTTATCCGAAGCTGCAGTAGCTGTTATGCTAGTGAAGAATTGATACTCCCTTATATTTGTTATTTCAGGTGACGTGTACAAGCATGCTTCTGGTTTTAGGTGTTTGTTCTTTAATTTTTGTTGGTACGCAAAGACTGCATGCCATAAATAATTTTACATAAACCCAAAACAACATGTATTTTTATTCTTTTGAGTAAGTTAGAAACTTACTAAGAGACAAAGTGAAGTAAATTAATATAGCTGCTGATGTCTCTTTCATTTTTATATTTTTTATCATTTGTAATTGTACTTTGTAAATCTTTCCAGTATCAGAGAATGATTTATTGTTATTATACAATAGACTATTTATTTCGTGCTCCAATACGTGTAAACTTACAATAATAATTTAGGGAAAGCATTAGTCGCTCTTGTTTAGGGTGCATTAGTGCATAATCCCTAAACAATAAACACAATCGAAACCGCTATTTCTCTATGACCAGCTACCCATAATAGTGCCACAAACATCAGATAAACTGGTCAGTTAATACGGTGTATGAGGTGTAAAAAAAACTTCCTTCTTAACAAACACTTTTCAATTCAACAGTATTGTTTATTCAGCGGATTTACTTAAATCTTAAAAGGTTTAAAGATAACGTATATTGTCAAGGGATGTACTGGCTACATTCCAAACTTATTTTTCAATGACTATAGGATTAGATTATTAGTTTTAGTTTAGTCGTTTCCCTTTCGCAAACAATGGTATCCTTTATATATGCATAGTTAAAATTTCAAATTCTGGGTATTTACTATTTAGATAAAATAAATATTCTCCAGAAACTATTGTTACTAAATTCCTAAGAAATTATTTCATAATCACAATATCTAACGGATCACAATACCTTGTGTGATGCCTTGGGTACCTAACTATTGTACTTCTGATAAGTTTTACTTAATTCTTATCTGAACGAAGGCGTTTGTGCTAACTAACAACCCAATTGACAAACTTGTTCTTTTGGGGCTGTGGTTTGAATTTTGAACAGTTCAGTAATTCAATTGAAACGTTAGCGAAGCAGTGTTCAAATCGATATTTGTGTTAACATCAACATGGTATTTAAAATTTTATTGTGAAGTATGTCCGATTAAGTGACCATAGCCAAATGGATCCTGACTACAATCCTTCGTTGTCTTCAGAAGCATCAGAATCAACGCAGACAGAGAGTTCCAACAGTGTGTGATAAAGCTAAAAATGTTGAAGAGAAATTTTCAGATTTTATTTCAAAAAGACAGTGTCCAAGAAACTCGGCAGTGCTACCTGCCAATTCTAAAAAATTCATCGACAACCAGCCTGAGGAGACATTTGCACAACAAACAGCAAAAGAAATTGCTTTTCTTGTTTCACGCAGAAGCTGCCATGAGTAACAAGACCCCTGGACCTAGCGGAGTTGGACCACTTTCTAAATTCTTGATGCATCGGGTAAGTGTGAGTGATTTTCATGGGCGTAGGTATATAAACAGCAAAGGCTAGGTCTGGGTGCCAATTCAGCATTTTCTAGGCCAGTGGGGGGATGGAGTGTCAGGGAGTCATAACTTTAAGGGCGTTCAGGAGCTCCTACCCTAAAAAAAGTACACAAACTTTGAACAAAACTGAGTGCAAGTTAGTACCTAATGTACATTTGAGTGTACAATACTAATTTGGTAGCAAATGCAAAACGCAGTAATAATATTAGCCGCCTTAAATTTATTTCAATACCTGGTACAGGTACAGTTATAAATGCAAACTGTGCATATTTCAGGGAAATCTGTAGGTTAGTTCAGAATAGGGAACAATGATGGTACGCGTCTAACCAGTTCTAGGACTGAAGACCTAATGATGATGACCTGGTACAGAAAATAACCACATCAGTGTTAAACCGTTAAGTGTATTAACCTACACAAATTATGTTGTCTATAGTTCAGGCACCGTGTAAATAAAAACCGGGTCAAACACGTTCTGCGTAATAAGCTCGTACCTTCCACCAGTCGACTCCCGGCGGGAAAATCCTCAAACCGAGGATTAAATAAATCAAATAGAAGGTGTCTTTCGAAAAATTGGTAGAAATAAAATCGGGGGAAACTTTAATGCCTAGTCGCCTTTATGGGGTGGCCCTATCGAAGACGATAGGGGCTCACAGGTTGCTGACTTTTTGACGGAATGGTGGATCCGGGAACTAACCACCAAACGGGCAGAAACGCGTAACCTAAGGCGCCGCTATCAACACGCCTCGAAAGAAATAAAAGAACAACGAAGAATTGAATATAATCAAAGCAACCCCAAATATAAAACATTAATAGAAGAAACGTGAACGAACAAATTAAAAAAATTTTGCAAGCGAAATTCCGAGAAGTTGGTGAACCTTTTTTCCTTTTCTCAAGTAAAATATCTATAACTAATAAATTGACTATACGACAATCTAAGATGTAGCTAGAAAACTCGAGACTGACTAAGAAACTGGTCACGACTCGAGACTGAGACTGGTCTCGGGTCTCGTCCAGACACTAAACGTAGGCAGGTGTTTTAAAATCCAGAAACCGGCACCCTACTATTTCGAACTTTTAGCTTTTGATTTTGCATGAACCACAGGTGACGAGACTGATAAGCGCTGTCACCTAGTCACATCACGGACCAATATAAATACAAACAACCAGCATAAGAACAGTATGGCAAATAAAGAACGCGTTAGCCAATCAATTAAATTCTATAGTAAGAAAAATTAGTTTAAAATTAAATGCCTTTAAAATAAACCTAAGGAAATTAAATTAAATAAGGATAGGTACAAAATGAAAACGTTACAATGCCTGTAAAAGTTTACGATATTTATACTCGGAGCGTTTTGCGACGGAATTTAATTTTTAAAATTCAATACTTTTAAAAGTAATATAGAAGGAAACACTGATAATGAGCTTGGCTTTCGAAGTTTTATCTAACCATAGGTAACAACCAATTTTATTGAGTTCAGTATCGGGAGGAAGTCTATTGTTTGTTATTTTATCAACCACAAGCAAATAAACTAATCAAATACATTGATATGCAGCGTCCCCAAGTGAAAATAATTTTAATAACTTACATCAATTGCATCAAATTCAATTTTTGACTTATGTGCATTCAAGGGATACGCCAAAAGGCAATAACATTGTTTTAAAAACAAAAAAAAATCCAAAAGCTTAGTTTTGTTATATATCTGTCGATGTGTGTTTTTTTATCTTTAGTTAGATATTACTAAACCCAAAAATATGTTTTAACAGCATTTTAGACTTTGCAATTTCGTAGTATTTTTTAGACTGGGAAATTTTAAAATCTAAGTATAGATTTATGTAATTTTTGTAAAAATTGATTTTAAGTATTCGTCATTTTTGCAAATGGAATCTATGCATTGAGTAAAGCCCGAGACCGCACACTAAACATTTTCTTCATCACGGTACCCACTGAAACTGCTTTCTACCTAAAATCTCTAACACAATGTCATTTTTGGTAGTATAAATTACTTATACTGATATTAATTTGGAATAACTAACCATAGCCTATAATGTGCTCAATACGGGGTATTTACGAGATGTGACTATTAAATCACCAGACTGATGCTACTACAGATGAACTACTAATGCGTCAAAATCATATTAGTGACAGCTGTGTAACCTAAAACCTTTCTCTTTCGATTACCGTCCCATCCGTGTTTGTAGACTTTAAGTCTGGCCGTAAACCTTCGTTTGTATAAGATCTATTTTTTGTTTAATGGGAAAATGATAATTGTTGTAGTAGAGCAACGAATTGTCGTGAAATTTCATATGAAACTTTGAAAAACCGCCACAAAAACTTGCTTTTTATTAAAAGAAGCATATGGCAGTGAATGTTCATCACATGTACAGGTTTTTGAGTAGTTTAAATATGGCAATGAATGTTTATCATGTGTGCGGGTTTATGAGTGGTTTAAGCGTTTTCATGATAGCCAAAATGATGTTGAAATATGATGAAGATCCGAATTGTGGAAAAACAAGTCATGGGTTCATCATCAGGAGAATGCATCACTGCACACTGCATTGTATGTCAAGACGTTTCTGGCCAAGTATAGCATCCCGGTGTTAGACCAACCGTCTTATTTGCCTTTGACTTTTAAATATTCGCCAAGGTCCGATCAGCATTAAAAGGAATTGGTTACCGCCACACTCACTGAACGTCGAATGTATTTAATTTTTTTTAATTGATAAAATTTTGACGCCCTTAGTTTATAAGTTCATTTTGTTGTGCCTTTAGTGCATAGTTGTATGTTAATGATAGATGATTTTCTAGAACTCTCTTGGAAGAAGGCTGTGTACCAATTGAATCTTCTTAACCCATTATTATTAAGTGTTTTACTCTGTATGTAAAACCACTGTTTATTTTTAAACGCATCTTTATATTATACGTTTGTATTTTGCAAAATTAGATCGCGCTCTCTGTTATTGTTGCAGCTTAAACATTCGTCTAGTGCAGAGGTTCCCAACCTTTTCTGAACCACCGCCCCCTCTACTGGAAAAAAAAACTTCTAACGCCCCCCTCCTCATCATAGTGCATTATAACGAATATTAAAATATTGTTGCATAGTATCATCTATCTATATATATATATATATATATATATATATATATATATATATATATATACATAGATACTCATATACGAACGTTGCACTTTTGACTGCTATTACAAGCGTTCACTAAAGCGTTGGACAAGGTATATATATTAAAAATAGCAAAAGTAAACCTTAATTAAAACGACTATCAAATGTAGTACAAACTTGTTTATTAAAAACTTAAATATGAATACATAATGAACAGAAAAAGATTAAAAGAAAAATTAATGAGATAGTTGAGGCTGGTGAAGTTTTAACAATTTGCTAATGTCGGGTTCCAATTTCGTTAACATCAGCCGCAAATCGCCACGTTCAGTAATGTGCAGTCTGTTCCTTTTCTTAGACAATAAATTAGCTACTGCACTGAACCCACGCTCAGCCAAATAAGATGAAGGAAATGCAATTAAAAATATCTGTACTCTTGACCACAATCCAGGGTAAAGAACTGGTATTGGTTTTGAAGCCAGAACTCTTGATATCCATTTCTGAATTTTACTTTTAGTTCTTCGTTAGTTGTGAGTTCTACGAGTTCCTCTTCTAAATTTGATGATTCTGCTGTATCTGCATTTGCGAAAGGATCTAAAACCCAACCCGGTATATTCATGTTTAAAATATCCTGGAATCGCTCCACACAATCAACATGAAGAACGTCCAAGTGTTGGCAGTAAGTAAGTAAATCTTCATGTTTTGCAGAGACTGCTGATAATGTGGGAAAATGGCTGTATTCACCTCTCCCTAGATTTCGTTTGAATAGAAGAAGTTTTCCCACAAAAGCAGCTATGACGTTTTTGTTTTAATTAAATTCAATTCGTCACCTTGCAATTGTAAATTGACTTCATTAAATATTTTAAACAAGTCTGTCAAATAAGCGATGTCATTTTATGTATAATCAGGTTTTCGCGCAATTTTTCGTTTCTGTTTTCAAGAAAGTCCAGTACTGAATCAAATAGTTGAAAAAACGGTTCAAACAAGTACCTTTTGAGAGCCAACGAACTTCTGTGTGCAGCAGCAAGCGATTGTAATCTTCATCATTTTCACTACAAAGTTGGCTAAATAATCTGGCATGCAATGAATTGCTTCTAATCGTATTTACTGCTCTAATAACGTAATGAAGCGACGAATGCAAACGTTCGTTCAGATTTTTTGCAACCAAGTGCTGACGATGAATAATACAATGTATAGCGAGTACATTTGGTACTGCTTGTTTCAAATGAGCTATGAAACCCTTATGACGTCCCGTCATTGCAGGAACACCATCAGTAGCTGCCGACAAAATATTATGCATAGGTATTTCTTTCTCTTGAAAAAACGTACTCATGGTATTAAATATCGTTTCTCCCTTTGTATCAGTTTCCAAATTTTTGCAAATAATAACTCTTGATAAATTTTTTCGTCTTTTATGAACCGAACGTATGATAACAGCAGTACTTCGTTATTTGGTAGAGTGGATTCATCAAGTTGAATGGAAAAATTGCAAGTTTTTAAGTAATCGTATAATGATATTTCAACGTCTTGAGCCATTTCGTCTATTCTCCTTTGCACTGAGTTATTACTCAGAGGAATTTTTCTGATGACATCTGCCGATGTCTTATGATGAAGAACAGTTTTTATTACCTCTCTGACTGCCGGCAAGATAAGTTCCTCGCCAATGGTATGTGGTTTTCCCGTTTTGCGATTAACAATGAAATGTTATATGATGCTCGTAGTCCATCATCTTCTTGTTTAGAAGACGACGCAAATAGGTTTGATATAGTTGGCTGTTTAAAATATTTCTTCTGCAGTTCTTGAAAATAGGACAAATCTTTGTCCTTTTTATCAGTATGCATTTTATTTAAATGTTCTTGTAGCCTAGAAGGCTTCATGGCTTCATTTGAGAAAACTTTTTGGCAAAGTAAACACATGGGTAATGATGGGTTTACAGGAGAGTGCGTAAATCCATATTTCAAATACAAAAGACTGTACTGCCGGCATTTCTTCTTATATTCAGACATTTTGAAATCCAAAACTTGCCACGGTTTAAAATAAATTAACTTTTCAACGAATTTATAGATAATTATAAAATTAATAGTTATATAATGACTTATATAACTTATCACTCACGAACATGGATTATTTGCGAAGCACACAAAAATAATAACACATTCCTAGAGCTATCCCTGCCTTTTATACGTTTGATTTTATACAAGCATCAACTTGTATGTTTTATCTTGTTTGCGATGCCGGTGCACTTTGTAAGCAAGTCATATCGCGTCTTTGCTTATCAACTTGCAAAGACTTGTTGCGGACAATATTAAACGGAATTAGGTATTCATAGACCTAATGCTGAATTAAATGTTTTAAAGTATATTTTCTCGATAACAATAACATAGACATTTTAGATAGCTAAATAAACTGTCTATTCATGCCAACTAGGTATTTTCAAAGTATTTGAATATATTTATTTTCTAAAAAGGTAAGTACGTCACGAACGCCCCCCCTTGATCCTCCTAACGCCCCCCTTTTGTCCCTGTACTCGCTACCGCCCCCTTTGAAAGCTACAGCGCCCACTGGGGGGCGGTACCGCCCCCGTTGGGAACCTATGGTCTAGTGGTTATCACAGGTCATTTTTGAGCTGGAGTCCAGCTTGGAACGGCGTGTCATCTGCGGTTTCGCCCACGATAAACGGATTTGCCTAGTCTTGGTTTTTGAGAATCGCACTAGTTAACGTTTTGCCGGTTTTAAAACGATTACAATAGTAAGTAATCCTACCTATGTATTCCAAAGGTTACATTTTATTGTTATTCGTAGCACAAATTATTATAATGCTCGCAGTTTAACAATCAAATTATTACATTCAAGAAATTTACAAATTTGAGAATGTAATGCTCGTAGTTTAACCAACAAGTTTATCTATGAATTATGTTTAATTTATTCAGTCCATTCAATTTACTGTAGTATTTGGAAATAATATTCATCGTCTTATAATTTAACGCTTTAATTAATTTTTAAAGAAAGATTTCAAGCATAGCTTGAGGCCCACCATTTTTGTAGATACGAGTGTGGAGCAAATGTGTTGTTGGTATGCTTATCGTAGTAGTATTGGTTCAAGAACTTGAATTCAACCTTGTGACGACTTTCGTTTGCTGTCTACTTTTGGACAACTTGAAAATAAATAGATGAGTATCTAAGTTAAGCTTCTAAATTTTGCTCTCATCGCCCCGCAGGGTTGATCCCCAGCTAGCTTGTCCTCTTGGAGTTTTCTATTTCTCTTAGCCACCATCTGCATCTACTTTCTACCCTGGGCTACTCGTTTCATTGAAATTGCTCGACTTCGAATAGGTGTACCCCCTTAAGGTGGTATAAGATCTTTCAAAATTTCTTTTTGCTATGTTGTTATGCTCTAACGCTCCTAATATGCACTAAAACCTAAATCCCTAATATTTAAAACATACATTTAGTAGTTTTCCATTTCAAAGTTTCTACTAAGTTCCTAATAACTAAGTAGGCGTCCACGTCAATTAAACTCCATCAAATCATCGCAAAATCCCTAGGTGGAACTCTGGTTCCAATCCCATATACTTAAGTGTCCCCTCAAAACAATATTAGTACATTCAAAATACGTCTTATTTGAGGTTATCAAAGCGTGACCACCACAGGTGTTTAACATTACAGAAATGTATAAAACTGTATTAAAAGAGTGCACAAACATTATGTCCCAAGTTAACTCAAAGCATCCACTTAAAAAATTATTTCGTCCAATTTTAAATACAAAGGCACTGCGCACCTCTATGTAACTGACAGAATCAAGAAAGGGAGAAATACGTTAGCAGCTTCGTATTGAAGAATACTCCAAGTATTTCTTAACTTTAGTCGAGTATCACCGATCAATCAGAGCGGCGGATTATCAGTACTAATATAACACGAGGTTAAGGTTAATACAGTACTAAATATGTTATGAAGATGTCATAATCATAATCAAATATACATGAATTGGAGCAAAACAGAGTAAAATATGTTTCAATTAGACAATATACAAGGAAACAATATTTTTTTGCACTTACGGTACTACCCACGAGAATATGCACTTTGCGGACCTTATTAATAAAAATAATTTGAAGCAAGTTTCCGTCGATATTTACAGAATAAGTTAATTTGAAAGTTTCTCCCCTTAGAGGCTTTTAGCGTGAAATTATAAACTTTAACCTAAAACTCTCTTCGAAGTTCTAAGTTTCTATAACGCGAATTATTAAAAGCACCAACGGATGATTTATAGATCATGCAAATAATTACAATATGCTACCGTAAATCTTAAAACCAATTATTAATTACATCATCAACGCATGTCGTGTCTTAATTACTATAAATTATTTATTCAAATTTTTTCATTTTTCTGAAATCTTATATTGCATCGTTTTTGTAAAACCGAATTACTTGTTTAAGTACTTTATTAACTTTTCTCAACTTAGTTTCATGAACGAATAAGCAATGAAAAGCATAGGGAATAAAAATCCTGAATTTCATTGGTTGAAACAAGAGACAGCTTTACACTGCTTAATTATTATGATTTTGGGAAGATGCTGTGACAAAAATATAACCAACGGGTATTCATTATTTTAACTTACAATAAATTTTAATTTCGATTAATATTGCAAACGACAACTTGCCATTAAGCCAATAAAGTAGAAGTTGGTGGAAGGAGTATAACAAAATTCTACAGTGACCAGATAAAAAGATCTACCAATGTGGCGCTTGGTAATATCGGGTAACGAAGAAACGTTTATTAATTTTTACGAAACAAGCCGGTAGCTAACTTAAATAAATCTCTTGTTGCAAGCCATCTAAAAAAAGTATCAGTCACATATTTCCATCGCGGATCTTTGTAATATAGGGTGTTTCAATAAGAGCGCAAGATTTCAGTGTTCAATAAAACATGGTTTTCTGTAGCAAAGTATTGAAATATTTATTGATTTAGAAAATATACATTTGGGAATTATGTTTGAAACAAAATATCTTGTAAATGGCCGCCACGTCTTTGCTGGCTGGCATATGCGTACTCACTCTTTTGACGAAATTTTCAATAACTTTATTGAGTACATGTGGTGGTATTTCATTGATACAGCGTCTAATTTCTGCTTTCAATGCTTCGATGGTTGCAGGCTTATTGGAATAAACCTGTGACTTCAGATAACCCCACAGCCAGAAGTCTAAAGGCGTTAAATCGCAAGAGCGTGGAGGCCAATTCTGGTCACCAAATCGGGAAATGACACGACCAGAAGCAAAGTTGTGCAAGAAAAAGAAAAAGTTTACTTTTAGTATCCAAAATAGATGTTACCATGAAAACTATGAACATCAAATGTCAACTGCAAACCACCAGTGCATATGTACTTACGAGTACTTATAATTTATTACATTAATTAAAATTTTTCATTTGACATTTGATGTTCATCGCGTTTTTATGGTAACTGCTATTTTGGATACAAAGAGTCATAGAGTAACCTTCAGAGAGTAAACTTAATGTTAATTTTTTATCCGCTGCAAGAGTGACAGAGATATCAATTTTTATATACGTTCATCTACCTTACACAGTTTCAAAGTGTACTGAGGGGGCGCCACGAATGTCGGTGGGAGGAAATGGCGGGAAACGCTTTAATTCAAATTATCAGACGCTGAATTTGGCGGGAATTTCAAATGAGATGGAGGAAAAAATTTATTTGAAACTTCAAATACAACTCAAGATCAAATCACCATGCAATGTAAAATTTTAATTTCCCTTTTATATTAATTATTAAAATTTTACATATGGTGATTTGGTCTCGAGTTGTAGCTAACGTTTCAACAACTTATTGTTTCAACTTTACTCAGTCAATTTTAACATGACAAATGATAAACTCTTAGCGTTGAATAAACTTAATGAAAAATAACCTACGTGGTCTTCATTATATATTTTAATGCAAAACTATTTTTTAAAAGACACAATTTACAAAACATACAGCGAATGATATAATATAATTCTACATTTTATAATATAGATTACATACTTAGAAACAGTTGGTCCCTCCCTTACGTTTCTTAATGTATTTTAGCTTTAGTGTCATAGATAACTAATAAAAGAGCGCAGTTTCTACACAGAAATGAATCAATGTTTAAATCACAAATGCTGGAATTTTTTTAAATTTACCTGCTAGCGCTGTGAAATTTTTCTTTGCATGTTGATGTGAACGATTGCGTCGAGTACAGAACCAAGGTCAAACATATAACAACTTGCAGTTAAATTTAAACGCACTTTTCTAGCGAAAATATTAAGGCGCTGTTATTTAGTTCAATACAACAAACTACACTAAATAATAACATACATAAACGAAACAATAACATAGACATAAACGCAAAAATTAACATAAATATTAAATATAAACACAAAAACGTAATAAACAGCAGGAACAACTTTGTTTATAAGCTGGTTTAACTTTCTAAACACCGATAGCTGTTAACCTGACAGTTGCGCGCCGGAAATCATCTTGAAATCTGTCAAATTTATGATTACGTTTTGCGCCCTCTAA
The DNA here is from genome assembly GCA_036346225.1 of Platerodrilus igneus. NCBI lineage: Eukaryota > Metazoa > Arthropoda > Insecta > Coleoptera > Lycidae > Platerodrilus > Platerodrilus igneus. Next base: position 2,064,773 of record JARFIW010000791.1, read on the forward strand.
GTACACTTTACATATTGATGGATAAAGATAGTATTATCCTTCAATCTATATAATGAAGTGAGATAAATTTTTATAGAGTCCGAACAAATTTTCCTATTAAGATAACACTCTGGAGGTTATTCTATGCAAAGAGTGAACCTTTTGTTTTTATATTTTGATCAAATGTGAAGATATATTAACTAATGAGTAAAATTTGTTAAGAATAAAATACTCAATATCTTCTATTTGAAACATTTTTCTTCAAAACTTATGTTAGATATATAAAAGGTAAAATCTGAAACAAGGCATACGGTATAAAATAATTAGTCAGAGCTTTATATACATGCTATTTTGAATAATGGAAAAATTTTAGTGATTTGCTACGTACCTAGACGTAGCCGGAAAAAAAGTAAATACCAGGCTAACTACCAACCGCGGAGAATGGGGGATTCGCCTACATACCAAAAAGAAATAAAAAAACATCGCCAACGATTATCTATTAACACAAAAAAATAAATAAAGGATTCTGCACAAACAAGCAAAAGAAATAAATTCAGAGTTACTATTTTACAGCAAACAATTATATTATACGGACAATTTAGAAATGTAGATACGAAGTGCGCATCTCGTATGTACACATAATAAAAATTAATCAGTATTAGATAAACCCGTGAGAGCTTTTGTCAAGCGTTTTTAAAATTTCACCCAATACTTTTTGGAAAATAAACCAATCAGTAGGACAGAATTAATATGTTAGAGCTTTTGGCAAACATTCTTTTTAAATTGTACATAATACCGTTTGTAAAATACACTAATGAATAGAACAGAATAAGCGTGTTTGTCAAGCATTTTTAACAATGGCACATCACACCTGTAGAGCAATAATATCGATTCGCAGTAACAAACAATAGTTCTACAGGGTCAATGTTTTTTATCACGTAACCACATCAAACGCTGTTACGGAATATGCCATTGATATACATCAAAGAAAACAAGTTGTATACCTGTATGTGTCTGGATACTTAGCTCGCATACCGTCGGGGATGAGTCAACACAGAAACGCCATGGTCATCAGAATCTGTTTACCATACTACCATAACTGTAGCAGCGATCTACAGACAAAAGCAGTTGGTCTACACAAAGGAAGTACCCATTTGGCCTCCAACTAAAAAAAGACGCGAGACACCTCCTAGTTGTCATACAGAAACACGTGCATCGCTTTTGAAATATAGTGACGAATAAATTGTAGAAAACACTTCGACGTACAAGCTGCAGAATCAAACTCTACAATCGTGCCAACAACACGAATTCGAACTGTAAATCCTAGCTTATCGAAGCGCGGTAACTGGAAAACGCGGTTTTATCGGATATTTCAATACACTATGTGGACGAATGTTTAGATGGAAAACACATAAGAAGCAATTAAAAGCTATCGGAAGGTTTAAAAAATTGAAGGTTACCGAAGCAGGATATAAACTATTTAATTTATCGAATAAATGTTTCGTTTCAAAGCAACTTAATTTGAATTGAACATTATTAGAAAGCGTACTGTTAGAAAGAGGTAAAAATACAGGAAGATGTTCGAAAGATTTAAGCGGACTCTATTTGCATGAATGATGAGTTACCAACAAAAGATTTTTTTTAATTTAGGCCGAAAATAAACGTAACAAATTTTAAAGTATTAACAAATATATGTGTTCTAATCAATTCAATTCTATTTTACTTTATTTTTTCCTCTATTATTTTATTTTGTGGAATTATAAGGTTATGCTTATGCTTATTGTTTTTGTGATCTATGTCCTACATTTCCTTTTTGAAGCCGCTTGCACGGAATCTACCTATACGTACCGCTTTCTCTTTTTGTATTACTACTTCAAGTTTTTATTACGTAAATTCATATTGTTGTAAAATCGTTCTTTTCAGAACACTGTGGTATTATTTTTACATCAAAGTAAACTGTTCCAATACTGCGCACGTGTGTATTATAATTATAGACGTATAACAGTGAATCACATGAAATAATTTTAGTGGTTATGGGCGCTCATTCAAAAACCCCAAAGGGAAACTGATTAAAAGTGGTTAAAAGTTATTGGTATATAATTTGTTTGTGAAACATGTCCTAGCAATTAGTAAAACTGCAACTGCAGACTGCAATAGAACTTGGCATTGGTCAGAGCACCGTATGGAACATCATCAAAGAAACTAAAGGGGTTTTGTTTGTGAAACATGTCCAAGCAATTAGTAAAACTGCAACTGCAGACTGCAATAGAACTTGGCATTGGTCAGAGCACCGTATGGAACATCATCAAAGAAACTAAAGGGGTTTTGTTTGTGAAACATGTCCAAGCAATTAGTAAAACTGCAACTGCAGACTGCAATAGAACTTGGCATTGGTCAGAGCACCGTATGGAACATCATCAAAGAAACTAAAGGGGTGGGTACTGCAACAACTATTAAAACAAAAAGATGTCCAATGATCTACAAAAACTTGTCGAAATGGATATTTTGGCGATTCGAAGATTTTACTCCTACCTTCGTAATGAGTTGCCCACTGTTCAAAAGGTGTTACGCGAAATTAATAATGACGATCCGTTATCAAACCTAGGTCGCTCATCGCTTATCAAATTCTGCGAAAAATTAGATTTAAGTATACGATACAAGAACAAGAAAATCCGTATTGATTGAAAAGCAAATAATTGTTGTTTAGAGAAGGAACTATTTAATATTAATAATACAATACTGCAAATAAGGCAGTAAAGTGCATTATTTGGACGAATCTTAAGTGAACACCGGACACGTTAAAAATAAAGTTTGATAAGATACCACAGTTAAAGCTGTTATACAATCAGTTATTAAAAGTTTGTCATCGGGCATGAAAGATCACTCAGGAAAAGTCAAAATGTTAATCGTAACTCACATTGGTAGTGAAAGGATTTGTGGATCAGGGACTTACTTTTGAATAGAAGAAACAGCTGTGTTAGATTTGTTTCAAGATAAATGAACCGTATTACTGAAAAGGCAGAAAAACAGCTTTGGAATTTAGCAATGTAGAAGATGTGGTTGAAAAAATAGTGATGTGTGAATTCGTATTCGTATAGTGATTCAAATGATGAAGATATGGTTCCGTTATCAATTGCTTATACAGTAATGCCTACATCTTTTTCTAAATTTTACTATAAAGTGTATTTTAATCATATATTCTTCATGATTCTATACATAGACACGGCCATTTAATTATTTATTATACATATAGTGGAAAATGTCTAAAAAGGACAGAATATTGTATTGTAGAACATGTGTTTTAAGCACAGCTACTATTAAAAATATTTTTATAAATACTTAACTTTTGTTTGGTTAATCTGAATATCGAATAAATAAGGTTAAGTGACTATTTTGAATTTCCCACTCATAATAATCTAGTGGTGTAAATGGCTCTCAGTAGGACCTGCACTCTACTTTATTCTCTCGTGAAAATGATTATAAATGTTTATAAAGTGTAGTTCTGAAAAATACCATCTCCAATCTAACGCACAACGATTAATAGTCAAACAGCTATTTTTGGATCTACTTTGATTTCAATTAATAAAGATTTCTGAAAAAGATATTTTTAAAAATGCTTCTTTCTAATAGGATTAATTATATTTAGACTGACAAATAGTTAATAGCTGAAGCGCATGAATAGGCAGAAAAACTGTAATTAAACGTTTCTCATATTCTCAGAACCCTAAAGCTACAAAGGCATACCGAAAACCATATCGATTAAAAGTAAAAGTACATTAGACGACAATAGGAAAACGAGTTCAACATTTCACAGAGTTCATAATTCCAGAGGAAAACTAATGCGTGTTATTTATTCCATGAATATGTGAGCAGAGAAATTTAATACATCAAGGTTGGCAGCATTAGTATTTATAGGTTTATAAACAGAAGAATGTCATGTTATAATCAGTTGAGTCAGAACGAGTTGAGACACTTGAATTAAAATTGAAAGAAAGGATTCGTTCTGCCGAACTTATATATCTATTTTGTTTAAAAAATGCATATTTTAAACCGATTTTCTTATGAAAGTGGGATTAACATAAACACTGGTCCACGTCAAAAAAGAATCCACATAATTGCGAATAACATATTCCATGACAAATTTGACATTTTTACAGTGTTCATAAACGTGTTAATAGTAAAGCAAGGGGAGATGATCAATAAGTATTGTCAACAATCGTAAAATAAACTTGCCAATAAGTAACTTGTGTAAATTGAGTGAATTTGAGGCGTACTTACTTAATTACGAACAACACGCATTCACTCAAAAGCACAAACAAGGAATTCGATTTCGCAAATAATTAGTGGCTAATAAATTTTAGTTCAAATACAAGAAAGTTCTCACCTCCACAATTAAATTCACCGTTCAAAAACACTTTATTCGCCAATATTTAGTTTTACTCAATATACATTATATAGAGTTAAGACAAAACATGTAAATTATACGAAATGACCAAGATAGAAAAGACCCGGAGTGATACTATACGTAATATTTGAAAGGAGTGCGCGAGAGGGGTCACGTGATGTCCAGCGATCATTTCGTGTTAACGGTCATGTTGTTTTTGTCAGTATTGCGTTTTCAGTTGTTAATGGTGGTTGTAAATAGAGTTTTACATAATGCCGATTTGAATCGAATGTAAATCATTTGTAACATTAAATGAAAGGTTAACGATAAAATTGTTCTGCAGAAAAATTTAGAGCTACAGGTTCAGTAGCTAACGCCAAACGTAACCGTGTAAAGAAGGTTTTGTTCATAAGAAAATATTCAACGTGTTCAAGAGACTATGCTAAGAAGTCCACGGAAATCAACTAGACGTCTATTCTCCCAACTAAACATCAAGTGAACGTCATGCCAGACATGTTGAAGCAGTTGCATATGCGAACGTACATAGTAGGAGTGATGCAAACATTAAAGCATACGGACTATGCAAAACGACAACATTATTGCGAATGGTTACTCACTCATGTCGTTAATGGTTATCTAGATCCAAATCTTTACTTTTTTCAGATGAAGCATGGTTCCACTTTAGCGGGTACGTGAACTCTTAAAACACCGTTATTGGTCAACGAACAATCCCAAGAAACGCTTCGTGACCTCTGAAGTGTATGTAACGGAATTGTTCCGACAATTCGTAGCGCAGCTGACGGAGGAAGAACGAGAGTATGCGTTTTTTCAGCAAGATGGTGTTATGGTGCATACTTCACGGTTTTCAATATCACAGAATTTTCGAACAAGAACGTATAGTTTCTAGAGGTTTATAGCCTCCAAGATCACCCGTTCTGTCTGCCTGGGATTTATATTTGTGAATTAACGTAAAGCGCATACAATTGAAGAGTAGAAAACAAAAAATACAATTCGAAAATGACACCAAATAAACTGACAAAAGTTTTCGAAAACATATTGATACGTGCTGATTTGTGTATAGTTCATCGCAATAACTTTAAACACCTCTTGTGAACTATTGAAAGTTTAGTATGTTTTATTCATAATATTCTGTATTTACTACTTTTAAGTATATACCGGACCTCTTATCCGGGCCACCCTGTAGCAGTTGCAAAGGGCGGCAGCCAGGTTTATTTGCGGTATGTGTGTGTGCGTGCGCGTGTGCGTATCCGTGCGCGTGCGCGCGCGCGCATCCACACCTGTAGCAAGCCATTACTGTAAGGGGGTTTTGAAATAATAATATTATTATTTCAAAACCCTTTACAATAATTTTGCTTGCGGCAAGCAAATTTTTTTTTGACGCATTTTGAAAAATTATACTTATTTATAAACGTGGGCAAAAAATCTTAGTAGAAAAACATAATAAATAATAAAAAAGATTTGGACACTTTGACTTCGACATGTGGCAAATTGCAAACTTACTACTTACACAAGCGAGGTCCTGCACGCGCGTGAAGACGACCGTCGACCCGTTGAGAAACCCACGCCAACCGATGTCTCCGTGACTGTACTGCCAGAACTTTACTGTAACTGTAGTAAACGCAAGTGCGTTGTCGGTGCGGCTGCTACAGTATTTGTTTAAAAGTGGTAAATATGAATCAAAGTAATACGAGCGACATAAGACTTTTTTGTTTAAAGAAACGCAAGGCCAATGATAATACAACGATACGTTTTCTTACAGCTATGACATCCAGTCCAAATATGTTTGTACCCAAATTAATGTGTTGTAATCTATTAACTTCTTATTAAGAACGGTTTTGCAACTTCTTTTTAAGAAGTTCAGAGGGCACAAGAACCTAGAAAGCAATCAAACAGCACTGGCTGTCAATATTAAATCTAAATACGAAAATTACGAACCAGCGCTTGCCTGCATTGCTCACCATACATGTAAATTATTGTTTTCTACGTGCATGCGCAACTGCTACGTTCACTAACTAAAATATTTGTTGCTTATTCGTAGGTACCAGTGGAGATCATCAACAAGATGATTCGGTCGATTTAACACAACCAATAATAATTCATCATTAGATATTGCTTGTACTTAAATTCTATTCATCAAGTCAATAACGAGCAACGTTTAAAATTACTTCGAAACTCTTGGACTCCTGGTAAAACGCACAATTTTAGAAATGAGGTAAATCTTGATGCTAAAAGAGCATTTCGATTTGAATGGTCTACAAAATACCAGTGGTGGACTTACTCAGCTATAGCTAAAGGACCTGTATGTCGAATATGTGTTTTGTTTCGACTGCCGCGCCCACGCAGCGTGATCTACAAAGATAGTTTAATGTTATACCTGGCGTTAAATATCAAAAGTTTATTGAAACTGCACAGTCTCGTGTGACAAGTAAGTGATATCGTACCGCATTGCTTCTTCAAAAAATTTTGAAAAGAACTTTCGGCTAATGCACCACTACTTGAAAACAAAAACCAAAATATATCAGCTGCACACGACTGCAGAACTCCAACATACATTTCGCACTTTTAGTATTTGCTGCTTATTCCGCCAAACTTGAACTACAACTAGTAAATATGAATATAAAGGCAATCTACGATTATATAGCTAAATTGACAAAAGTGCTTCAAACTTACCGTGATAATACTTCGACAGAAATCACAGTTATTTTCGAGAATGCTCGAAATATTTGCGAAGAACTGGATGTTGAATTTAAAAGTTCTCGAGCAACGCCAAAGCAAACTCACAGATTAAATCAGTCATCTGAAAATATACAAAAATTCTTCAGAATATCAATCTCCATCCCATATTTAGACCATGTCGGGATTGAAACCCGGGATCTTGGGCATGGTAACCGCACGAATACCAACTACGCCACGGAGCCGCCCAACATTTAGTACAATACATTTGATTTTCCAATGCTCCAACCGACGGTACTACATTGGCCAGGAAGCGAGTTTTTTACATGGAAATTTTGCATTTTGCCGAGTTCTCGTTGTTCCAAGCAAAGCAGGGATCTTTAATGTGTGTGACAACACTCACACACGGGACCTTCATTTTAACTCATCAGAACGAGGGCGTATTTTTTGTGATAAATGCTCTCCTGACATTTTTCAAGCGGACCGTGTCGAGATTCGAACCCGGGACCTTGTGCATAGTAGTCACACGCATACCAACTACGTCACGGAGCCGCCCCAAAATATAGTACAGCAAAAATAACGAAAGAATGTATTTACGTCATCTACCGTATGCATCAAAATTAGTCAATTGCATGTAAACTCAAGTTAGGTCACTGATTAAGATCGACATATATTCAGAAACCACGCCGTTCGATTTAAAAACTTCTATTAATAAACGTAGGATATGCGACAGTTTACTGTTCACCTTCGTTAGTTATCATAAATTCTACAGCATGTCGTTAATACACTACATTGCTTTTAACACGTGCTACTTATATTATTTCTTTCTCTTACGCTTTAGTTACGTAAGTTGTATAGATTGACGTATATCCCGAATTGAATCCTACATTAATAACGTGAATGCATTCTTTCGTGATTTCTGCTATACCCATCTTCTACAGAATTTGCAAATTCTTACGTTTCTTTCTGTATAGTGCTACTTATCCAAATAATTTTTTCAAGGGACACACGCGATACTAAATCAAATTTAGGAACATGGTTTAAATATGGGACATCATTACTGCAATTCAGATTTGTCAGCTGCAACTATATTCTGCTGATAAATCTCAAAAATAAGTTCTCGTCATGAAATATCCCTATTAACAATGAGATAAAAAAAAAGCGTTTGCTGAGTATTTTGGGGCGTTCAAATACATTTCTTCTAGAAATATTTAAAATGTAAATTTAGGAATTTGAGTTTATTGAACAACGTTGTCACTGCAACTCCAACAATACACATATTGCGATTTCATCCTACTCAATAATTTAAAAAATTGGAGCAAAACATGCCGTCCATCATCGGATAAACAAACTCCTAAAGATCATTTGGAGATATTTCGAATGAAATTTTTTCTAAAAGGAATCCCCGCAATATCGAAAATGTAAATATATGATTGTAAATTTATTGATATATACTATCACTTCGGTTTCGTTGTCCTCAAACTTTAAAACAAATTCTTGGAGTAAACATCGCTGATGAGCTAAGAAGAACCCTTTTAAGGAGAATTCAAATAAATTCTTGCTTAAAGAGATGCTACAAGATTCAAATGTAAATTTAGGAAAGTGAATTTGTTAAGGAGCATTATCATATCAGTCCTAACATGTAATCTGGGTCTTTATTCTGCCCAAAAATTTGAAAAACAAATTACAAGGTGAAACCATTGAGGTATGTTCAAACAAGTTTTCGAATGATTCTTTCTTAAAAAGGTGCTGGATATATTGGGGAGCATAATAACTTTAACCCCGCCAATGTAATTTCCAAAATCATTCTGTTATAAAAATTCAAAAACAAATTTTTAGAATACAAGAAATCTCATCGATGAGCTAAATAATCTCACCATGACTATGCTATCACACGAATCTTTTCTTAAATGATGCGCATGATTTTGAAATTACGCGTTGTGTTACACTAGCAATAAATTGGGAATTAATCTTGAATGGACAAACTTGTTGTTGAAGCACTCTCTGTAATTTTAATTTCATGTATAATAGTGTTCAAAAACTAAACATGCAGTAAAATCGGTATTTTTTATTCAAATCATAAACCTAAAACGACAAATATAATCGTATTATTTCTGTTAAATACATATTGGGACTTAACTCAGGATTGTAAATTCTTTTAAACCACAGAAATGTAAACAAAATATAACTGTAAACGTTGGTAGTGAAATCATATTATTTTTTTAGTACGCTTTAGATTTATGAAATAATAGTGAACTCAGTAATATATATCCCAAATATGAACTTCTAAAAATTTTAGTTGAATAAATTGCATGCAACGCGACATAGTTTTAATATATAAAGGTGCAAATATACAAGAAAACCACAGATCTACTTAAATACAATAAACCCAGACACTGACACAGGAAAATTCGGGCATATGAAGTTACTGATGAGTTAATCGTTTCATTCAGTCCATTACAATGTATTTATTTTATATTGTTGCAGACAAAGAAGTAAAAATATAAACCTCAGTAAATCACACGGTAACACGTACTTCCAGCATTTCATCTCATAAACTCAATAGCAAGATTGTGAAATGACAAAAATCCCTGAACTAAAAATACAAAGTGAGGAAAATAATAGCAAAATTAAACATCCGACTGAGATTTGATTTTAAATTAACTAATTGTGAACCGATAATACATCAACATCAAAATGCAGGGATACGTGTGAATAAATAAGGGAGGTTGGGATTGATAGAATGTGAGTTTTTATATGGTCATTTGATAGAATGTAAATGTAAAAGTGAGGTTGAATATACAGAGCTCCAATAAATATTTGGTTGCACTCTCGAAGAGAATAAGCGGTGATCGACATGTAAAAGAAATACATCTACAAGTTGTGGGATAGTTTTATAAACGCACGCGCGCAGATATGTCGTGATAACAGTTTGAAAACAAAGGCATAGGATCTGATGAATCATTCTTCTATTCAACTGAAACTTTGCGGTGTGTTTAGAGTCAGGGAGTTGCTGTGTTTGGATATCTACGAAATGATGAAATGAAAAATACTGACGGTTGTTGGAAATCCAGAACTTGAAAAGTGAGCACCATTATGAGCCTTTATGTAACATTTTAAAAACAATTTTATGAATTTTTAAATGCTAATGGTATGTGTTTTGGTTATAAGAAATTAGTTAAGTGAAAATAATTATTTGACTGGAATAATTAGTGACGGAGTTGTATCTATGAAGTCTAAAATGAAAGTTTTATTGGTAAAATTTAGGTTAGTAAAAGTATAAAAACTTAGTAATTTTAGAATGGACAATGAAAGGATACAGAAAAGTTGGGATTTAACTGTTTTTTTTTGTTTATTATGAACAACAATTCCAATAATTGGGATTTAGGAATATCATAATTAAATATGAAAGCGGGAAAACTTTGGAGTGGCAAATAGTTTCATCAATGGCTTAGGCTTAAGGTAGTTTTAAGATTTTGTTTAGCAATACCTGGCCAGGTTTTAGCATAGGAATTTGTTTTTAGGAAAGTATATTTGTATGTGTACTGAAATTATTTTGTTGATAAAGTTTAAGTTTAGGTTGAATTTGATTGCAATTTATTGCGGAACTAGGTAAAGTCAGCTAATTGTAAAAGATATCCAGCTACCTCAGTAAAGGTATCTTATTTGGAAGAAGTATTTTAGGTTACAATTCTATTTTATTATGACCGAAGCAAGGGAGTTTCATGCGAAAAAGAAACAACATCGTAAGAAATTTCTGTGAAAGACGATTTGGCGCCCCTCGATTTTGACAAAGGTAGAAAAATCTTTCCGGGCAAGTGCTAATGTACTGTAGAATTTTTGTATTTAAACCATTTTATTAATTATTTTGTATTTCTTTAATTTCTTTTCTGATTTTCCCATAGGAACACACTCTCGCATCTGCAGTTAGCCGACGCACCCTTATATTGTTACGGGGTTCCTGCCCCTTTAGGGCACGTCTAAATTTAATTCATTTCACGCATATTTTACACGTAACGAGAGGCGTTATCTCTTCGAATCTAATAATGTAGTGTACGATTTCGATCAACCCAGAAACTTTAAAAATACCGTCTTAGACACCAATAAATAAGTAAAGAAACTCAAATGGTATTTTGAGAATCTTGTAACATACTGTTTTAATACGCTCTAATAGTTCTAGTACAGTATTGCCCGAAATAAACAGTACTGAAATTGTAATTGTTTTGTATATTTAAAAAATACATATTATTGACACTTTATTATATGTTCTAAATGTGCACCTCCTCGTTCGAGACAGACTTCATAACGATGTTCTAAGTTTCTGGTCATGTTATTGAATAAGGGTTGTCTCAGGGCTGCGAAGAAGACTCTAACGGCATCCTTTAATTCATCGATGGTTTGTGGTGCCCGTTTGAAAACGGCATTTTAGCCATGCCCCAAATGTATGCGTCTGGAGGTGTGAGGTCTGGAGAATGTGAAGGATAAGGAAGTCAGTAAATCGTGATATGAATTTGCTTGGAAAATGTTCTTGAAGAAATTGACGAATTGCGGCAGCAGTATGGCAAGTTGCCCCGTCCTGCTGAAAAATTGGTTTCGAAATGCCAAGTTACGTGCACGACAGAATTGACGTAGATCAGGGATAAATCGTGTTAAAATTTGTCTGTACCTCTGTTGATTAAGTGTGACTTGCCTACCATTCTCTTCGATAAAGTACGGACCAATGATTCCGTGTCCGGAAACAGCACACCAGACACTCACTTTTCACTATGTAAAGGAACCTCTTGAACCTCATCGGGTCTGGCAAAGCCCAGAAATCGATTTGTGCGACGATTCACATAGCCTGACAAGTGAAAATGTGCTTCGTCTGAAAACCAAACATTTTCAAAAATTCAGGATTTTCATACTGTAACGCGAGAATTCTGGCGCAATATTCCACTCTACTGCGATAATCCCGAGGATGTAGTTGTTGATGTACCTGAATCACGTACGAAAATGTACCCAGCTCCTTCAGGATTCTTTGAAAGGAAGTTCTTTTAAATCAAGTTGTAACGCTGTCCTTGCCTGGCTGACTTTCGGATTTTCTAAGATTTGCTCAAAACACGTTCATGGTTATTGTTGTTGTTAACTGTCCTGGGACGCCCTGAGTTTCCTTTTCGTTGGCACAATACACTACCTGTATTTCTAAACTTTTCAATAACCTTCAAAATTACAGCATTACTTGGAGAACGTTTATTAAACCTTTGTGTGAATTGATCAGACACGTATAGCAAACTTGCACCATTATGTCGGCCGATTCCGTATGAACGAAAATAATGCTCTACCAGAAACACTTTCTCCTCTGTACTTAACACCATTTTTAACAATTAGGCCCTACTAATTACTTGTTTGAGGTTTACTTGACAGGTCTATACTAGCTAACTTGAGTGTGGCAGCGCACGCATAAAAACACCGCCAACTTAGTTTCAGTACTGTTTATTTCGGGCAATACTGTATTTCTAAAAATAGTTATTTTTTAGTTTAATTTTAGCATGCTAATTATTAGAATGAAGGTCGTGTAGCATAAATATTCTGCAATTGTAAACCGCTGCAAGATCACCCAAGTAGCGTCCTAGCGAAGCTCCAGGAAGATATAATCCAAGAGTTAATTAATTTTTCTAAAGGCACTTTACGTGAAAGGCACTAAACATGTCAGATTAGTTGCTATCTATGATTAGATGTCAATCATGTTCTAGGACCCTATTTATGTCAGGGTGGTCGGAAGGAATTTTTCAATTAGCGGAATACTCAACTAAAAATTAGTTCCGAGAGCTACTTGTGTGGCTATCTTAGTGCAATTGGCAGTTTAATTAATCTTAAAGATTTACGACCGACGTATCCCTTGTCGAGTATGAGAGCCAGGCAAGGGGTTATTTTTCAATTAACTTAAATGTATATAAGGATGCCAGCCGGTGGGAATCGGGGTTGTTTATTTCCAGACGCGTTAGAGGTTAAAGCTGGCGGTTACTAGTGATGTGTTTTTATTTCTCTGAAGTCAAGTGCGTGCCGTTATGTTTCTAAGTTAGTGATTTTTCTGAGTAAGTAATTAGTATATGTGGTATTAACATGAACTCAAGGCGGTGTTATGCATCATAATTCCGTATTTGTTTAAATACAGTACCTGTCGATTTCCATAAAATACAACGTCGGGTTAAAGCTCAGTTCTAGTAAATTGATCCCGTTAAAGTATTGTTTTAGAGACCGCATCGCTTTAGAAGGGTCTTCTATTTTATTGTTGTTTCGACGTTTGTATGAGGCCCGTAATCACTAAGCCGCGAGACTACCTGAGTATGCGAAGCTCCGGTCAGGAGTTCCGTTACTGTAATATTTGACCCTTGCGAAGGTCGTATTTTTCCTGTTGTTGATGACCCCGTGGTTTAAAAAAAAAAGGGTCGTCGCACTATGCAAGTTAGGTAGACTAGGGTAGCATTAATAAATTTTTGTTATTGGGGTGTTTACACCAGAACTGTATTACTATTCAAAAATAAGTTTTGTTAGTTAAGTTTAGTTAAGTTGTGTTTGTGCTAGCCGGAGACTTTAAAAGATTAGCCCCTGTGAAGTGACTTATTTTCTGTCCTGCAATCTTGGTTCATCGCCCACGAACAAAGAAGCGACGAGAGCTATTACCGCGATTGGTCCATGGGCCGTTTAATTCCCATGGTGGCGCCCTATTGTAAATAAGGTTATTTACTGTATATTTTTGTTATGCATATGTAATTAGTTGAAGTTTTAGTTAGTAGCCCATTTAATAAAACAATCGGAATTTCGTCTCAGTGTGTTTGTTTAATGAACCCCCCCTTTCACCGACTGCTGCAGCTTGCGAGGCAACGTCCCGAAACGTGAGGGTACGATAGTGTTAGAGGTCCTGTCATTTATTATTTATTGTTAATTGGATACCCTCACGCGGTAGGTAAATATATTCAATTACAATCTGTCAAAACGAATTTCATTTGAAGATATGCACTACAGGTTTAAATATAAATTCAGGACTGTAGATTTATTTATTGACGAACGATTATCACTCCAACAGTGATAATGTAAGCTGAGGTCTCATTTTAGACAAAAAATTTAAAAACTAATTCTTGGATAATAACCTTCATTGATGATGAATTTGAAAAACCTTCGGAATTTTTGTTAAAATGGATGTGATAAAATGGAATCGCGAGAGAGGTACACATGTTGTCCGAATAAAATATGCTACAACTTGATATGAAACAAGTACTTAGCCATTACTTTAGGCGCTAATCCATTTTCTTTTATAGCCAAATAAAGTTTGGATAGATTGAATACTCGATTTGTAATAAGTTGATCAAATAACTTAGATACACAAATAACACAAATTAAGGAAAGTGTTATCTACTATCTATCATAAACCATCATAAAATTATTCATCACACAAGGTTTAGGCGTCATTCAGGTAGTTCAAACGCAATGAATCAATAGCATCACGATTATCAATGAACGATATAAAAGGTGTGTAGAGTATGCTAATACTTGAGTATAATTATTGAAATTGCGCAGTTGCTAACATTTATATGCTTTAAAGTACGCTTCCTAAATTCTCACCTGAGGTAATGCGAACCAAGGGGAGAAAAATAAAAGGGATCTGCGGCTGTACGTGGCGACATTGGAGAGCAAATGGAATGTGGTCCAATATTGGGTTGCAGGTGATGATATAGATAGTGGTGGGAGTCCGAGGCTCCCACTGCGTATCTTAATGGACTGCAATTCGTACTGATAATGGGAGATTCAATTCGCACAGGCATATAAAGTGATTTCACTCACTAAAATATTTGTTTAGCATTTATAATAATAAACATCGCACGTGAGGTCGAGCACACCGACTGTGTCAAACTCGCTTCGATTGTCACCAAGTCCACGTGAACGTTGTCCAGAGCGATCACAGCAGTATGGAGCGCTTTACTAAAACGATTTTAACGCATTGCGCGGGCACGCATAGGAGCGGGACCAAACAAACACTAGTGCGTTACAGGGAACGGCAGATTTATTACTACGTCTACTCGTAACCTCGATAAAACGCTTAATCTATATGAAGTCTACGTGGTGTCATGATAACAACCTTATCAGTCGATTGTTTGAAATAACCATCAACATTAAATTTCAAATAATCTTTTCGAACTGTCGTCAATCGGTTGTAGGAAGCACGAAAGCTCACATTCCAAACATAAAGCACCCGCATCGCATGCAGTATAAAAGCTGCAAAATTCGTATTGAAATTAAATTTGAATTTCCTGTTTTCTGCAGATTTAAAAGCCAAAGGTAAGTCACTCACCAGTTAAGGCTTCAGTATTTCCTATAATTAGCAGACGTAAGGTTCTTGCGCTCTAATTTATCATAGTTAAAAAATAATTTTCAAACAATACGCAAAATGAGCTTTCTTCATATAAAGGGTTTACTCTGCAAAAATATTCAAATACAGTATGATTCATATTCAAAAATCTTATACGAATTAGGGTTAAAAAGGAAATAAAGTAAATACAAAAACGAATAATCTTTAAAATTTTGGTTACTACAAAAAAATTCAAAAGAACCAACGAAACAGCAGCACAAAATTGAAAAAAATACTGAAAGAAATAATGTTAGGAATCTAAAGAACATTTCTGCTGTGATATTCTTGGTCTAATACAATTCTGATTTATCTGCTTTGTTTGTTTTATCAGAAGAAACTTTCTTATCATTTCAAGATATTAACTTTCTCTATTTTTCAATACATTCAAGTACGTGACTGAAAAAAGCATTAATAATACATAATATCGTATTTTCTTTATCCATTGCGGCTATAGATAATTATAATTTAAAATAATATAAAATTTCAGCACGGTGTTATTTTAAACAAATTTTTGTTAAACTTTAGTAATAACTTCTTTAGTAGGTTCAGTCTTCTTACAATACAAGGAAATGCTTTACATTTTAAGGTTTCATAACCCGCAACAAACAATTTTATTTAATTATTACGCAAATAAAAGATACTTTCGTTCTCAAGAACTTACGTAACAAGATGCGTTACGCTAACAATAAATTAGATATGGAAGAAATAAAATTTAAATTTGAAAAGACAAAATATATGGACGTGCTTTGTATAAAAGATTTCGTAAATAATTGTTCTTAATTAAACAGTATATTTCAATTTTTGTTGTTACAGGAATAATTCAGATAGGAAAGTACAAAGTTATTCTTGTAAATTCATTGTATGGAAAGAATGAAATGGCGATGAAATTAATAAAACCACAAAGCAGACATGAAATGTGACAAGTACTTGCACAGATAAATACATTGTAATAAGCTGTCAACCATGAGAATGTCGAAGTAACCATAGAGTAAACTCGAGACATTGTATTAACAGACGCTGAACGTAATAAAATATGATCTACAGTGGGCGTAGATGAGTTTTATTGGACACAACAGGATTAGAATTACAGTCACTTATATAAAAAACGTTGACCTTAAAAGATCAATTATGTATAGTTCAGTCATATTAGAGGTTTCCCCTCAGAATGAGAGATAATAAGCTGTAAACTTGTATAAACCTTTATTTTGGCGTTCTAAAATTGTCTCAAAATCTCGTGTCCGCGTTTTAAGATATTCAAGGTCAATAGATCATAAAAATAGGTTTTTTGCAAGTATTTCTATTCCTATGGTTTTAATACCATTTGCATTTATTATAAAAAATGTAGAGAATAAAATTCTCGACAACTTTTGTCCAAACCACTTTCTTATATACTCGATCGTTTTTGAGATATAAGGCGGAGAGCGCGGCGTGCTTATCTATGCGCAGCATAATGCAAAGTCAACTGTAAGTACTTTATGAAATCTATGAAGACAGAAGGGAAGTATTTCGAGGTCGAAGTACGCAAGAAAGTGTTTTATGTAAATGGGTGTATGCTATGTACGCCACAAATACTATTTGTGAAGAAATTGAAGTTTTGTAACATTTCTTTAGACTCTGCATGTTTGGTCTCTTTGTCGGACGTTTTCTTGGTTAATTTCAAGTCATTGTAAATTCGTAGTTGTAAATCAAATGGTAAAACTGTCATCCCTTGTCCCGTTATATCCTGTTATAAAACCTCCTTTGTGTCTGTGAAATTAAGTTGAAAAAATGGGCAGTGACAGACACTTGCTCATGGACATCGAAGAGAAACGGTTCGGCTCTGTAAAGTGAGTTAAGTCAGTAGTGTCGCCGAATGTGAGTGAATGTATCGATAAACTCCTAAAAAACACAGTGATAGTGCAAACGTAACATGTCCAATAAATTCGCCATACAGTTCACTTCGTTGAAAAGTAGGAACGACACATAGAACAATAGAATAACGCGGAGGTAAGTCGATATATAAAATTATAAGACGCCCCGCGCGATAAACATGGTCCTTCGTACGCCGGATTAATTGATTAATTAATTAGTTCCTATTCCTGTCGTACCTTATTTATACTTTAATTTAATAATTGTCGTAGTTTTGATATGTTTGAGCTAACATCTTGTTCGCGCATTTAATAGTATAGAACCATTTGGGCATAACGGTAGATTTACAATACATCCCTTTTCTTTGTCGCAAAGATTAGTGTCGGTTTTACTTTATGTAAACTAAATTTATGAGGGGTTGTATTTTAAATCCTTAGCTTATTTTTCGTCGTCAAGTTTGATGAACCACTCGGGTCATCCATAACAAAGGAGTTATTTGTTCGTAATTATTTGAAACATTAAACGTTTTGTCGGGCGAGCATTGTAACTAGTTGCATTTGTCGATTAATAATTTAATTTCGTAGATTAATTCGTTGTCGTAGCGTATTTGAGCTACGCATTGTTTGTACGTTAATTTTGTTGTCGTTCATTAATCAAATATGGTTATATCAATTGATAAAGCTATTCTGGAAGCTAGGTTTGTAGTGAAACGGATGTTCACATATACAGTAAGATTAATAAACCGGAAAATGTATCGATTGCGATAATTAGAGCATCGATGAAAAGTGTCGAACAAATTGAAACTCATTTCAAGTTTTTTTGCAAGGATATTTTTCTTTGATGAAGATAGTGAACAATTAGAAGAATTCTCGGCTCTTAGGGTGAAAATCGATGATTATCTATTAGATATTCGTATTATCGCTAAACAATGTGAATTAGATCTCGTAGAAAATAAGCCACAGGTGGAAAAAGGAATAATCCTTTGTGGATAGATAGTGGTATTCGCTTGATACACCTATCAGTCCCGCGGTTCTCAGGACGTATTTCGGACTTTAAGAGTTAGCATGCAATTTATAAGCGAATGATTCATGATAATCTCGGTTTGTCCCCTGTTGAAAAATTTTGCTATCTCGTAGATACACTACATGATTCGTCGAATGCGTTAATAAAACACTTGCCATTAAACGATTGTACATACGATGAAGCCTATAAAATCATTACTAATCGTTTTCAGTCCAAGAGGTTATTACTTTCGACATATTTTAATGCTTTCGCACACGGAACTCCGGCAATTAATTAGTTGTTTTGATGAAAATATTTTCGCGGTAAAGCAGATGGAAATAGATCTATTAGATTTTATGTTGTTTAATCTGTTATCAAAAAATTAGATACAAACGTTTTAAAGCGTTTCGAATTAAAAAATAGTGACGAGATTCCCTCGTTCAAAGATTTAAGGTCGTACATTGAAAAACAATGTAAAGTATTGGAAATAAATGACATTGCTTCAGGAACATACTTAAAATATCGAGATTCCGTGAAACAAAGGGAAAAAGGAAAGTTCGTTAGCACTTCGGCTAAAACTTCTTTAGTTGGGACCACCAATGATGGTAAAAATTGTAGTATGTGTCAAGCTGTGCATCCTATTTATAGATGTAAGCAGTTTCTCGATAAAACCCCTCAAGAAAGATTTGAGGTGGTAAAGGTTAAAAATCTTTGTATTAAATATTTAAATACTTCACATTCGGGGAAGAACTGTATGTAAGATTGGTCGTGTAGAAAATGTCATCAGTCACACAGTTCGTTACTTCACTTCGATAAACGAGAAAAATCGGTATCTCCACGCAGACAAACTCATCGTCGAAGGTCAACGTCTCCTCAAAGAGCGGCACCTAGACTTATTTCTACTAGTAGACCTAATGAAGGCAATTTGTCCTTGGCGGTTGTGCATGAACAACCTGCCACTAGCTCGTTAATTTCGACGTCATTAGAACATACAACCACGCAGTTAGCTATGGCAATGGTGTCGGTGCTCGATTATACATGAAAATTGCAACCTGTTCGTATAATTTTAGATAACGGATCCATGGAAAGTTTTATGACTGAAAGGTGCAGTCAGAAATTAGGTTTAAAGAAACGGGGAGCCAATGTCACTGTTCAAGGACTTGCATTGAATTCGTGGTTGGTGTCTGGTACACTATCGTGTATAGTCAGTCCTTCGGGAGCAAGGTCCCCAGCATATGAAATTGATTGTTATATTTTACCTAACATTTGTAATCAATTACCTTCGTCGTCTCTAGGGGTCAAGGAATGGTCGCATACTCGAGGTTTCGCCTTAGCTGATCCTAATTTTAATATTCCTGGTAAAATTGACATGCTACTCGGAGCTGAAGTCTTTGCTCAGGTTTTGTTGAACGAATATCGTTGGGGTGTCGCTAACGAGCCAGTTGCTATTAAAACAACCTTTGGTTGGGTGTTAACGGGAAAGGTCGTTTCCCCAAATAATTCTATTACGTCGTTGTGTGCTTTCGTTGAGCCCTTAGACAGCGACATTCGTCGATTTTGGGAAATAGAAAATATTCCCTCCTGAAGAAGAAAAGCGTGAAAGGGAAATTGTGGAAAATTATAGACGTAACAAGGACGGTCGTTTTGTAGTGTCCTTGCCCTTTAATATTTCTGAACCCTCATTCGTGGCTACGAGATCGATTTCTATTCAAAGATTTTTGTCATTAGAACGTCGTTTGCTAAAAAATCCTGAATTGTATTCGGATTATAAAAAATTTATGGAGGATTATTTGAAAAGCAGTCACATGGCTCAAGTGGAATCGCCTGAAAATTCGTCGGTTTACGAGAGAATGTATTACATTCCCCATCATGCTGTATATAAGCGTGATAGCACTACCATCAAATTGCGTGTGGTTTTCGATGCTTCGTGTCAGAATCAATCTGGAAATTCGTTAAATGATAGCTTGGCAATTGCCCTGCTCTGCAAAAAGACATTGCAGTTTTTGTTATTGCACTTTTGTGTACATCCTATCGTAATTACAGCTGATATTAAAGAAATGTATCGGCAGATTTTGGTTAAAGATACTCATTGTGATTATCAACGTATCGTCTGGAAATTTTCTCCGTCGGATCCTATAATCAACTTTAAATTAAATACTGTGACTTATGGAGTTTCGTCGTCGCCTTTTTTGGCCTTAGGTATATATATATATATATATATATATATATATATATATATATCAACTGAAGAGTAAGAAACGGATGTAGACTGATATTTACGCAAAATAAAAATTATTTCTTAAAAAATAACCAGTTAAAATTAAAGTTAATATTTTTAAAATATATGTACGAATACGTGTAAAGAAAATAGGCGACATGCCGCAAAAAGTGATATTTGCAAGGAACTGATTTTATTTTTTTTACTCAGCAGGTCACTTTACCCGTTCAAGTTGTGAATCACTCATAAAATTCTCAACTCTAGGGGAATACCTACTTTAACTGATATTTAAAAAGAGACGTAAAGTCATATTTATGCAAAAAATATAATTTCTCAAAAATTAAAAACTTTCGACAAATGCTTATATAAAGAAATGCATTGAGAATAGCTCAATTTCATTGCCGACCTACATCATGTATTTATTAAACTATGTCAATAGCCTAATTTTATTACCCTTAACCGCAACTTTTAGAGCAGTATTATGTTTAAGCCAACGAACCGTTCAAAGTACAGTGCTGGGATATTGTAGGGGGTGGAACGGTATCTAAGGATTTATCTGTTCCACAAATCATTTACCCTGGGTTGGTTATGGATTGTAGGGCTGATTCTCAGGGTTTCTACGAAGCTTGAAGGCCACGTCTCGATTATGGACAAATATCGACTGCTATAGTTCACACACTTCAATTCGTTCCATGCAACGCGACAGGCAAATAGCAAGAGTGGAGGGTGCAGGTTGGGGGATGCAACTGGAGTTAACAAATATTTTACTTTCTAATTTGAAATTGCTTTTCTGTGAAATGCCGTGCAAGCTATTCTTTTGTGGTTATTTAAAATTAGTGGTATTAATAGGGTAAGGGTTTAGTTTGTTTGTTGTGTGGAGTGTCCTAATGCGAATATTGATAATGCAGGGAAATACATCAACGTATTGGAATTCTACAAAACTTAGACAAAAGCACACGTTTGTCTATTCAACAGAATGGAGGTAATTGTGACCACATTTTGTAAGCAGAATTAAGAAGTAGATACCTTAATTTAAGTACTACGTACACGCATTTCATAAACATTTATTTAAAGTTTTTAATTCTTAAGAAATCTTGTTTTTTGCATAAACATTACTCTACTTCCCTTTTTAAACATATACTAAGGGATTCGCAATTTCATTGGTAAAGTGATCTGCTGATTAGAAAAAATAAAGACGGTTCCTTGCAAATCACTTTCTGTGGTGTGTCACCTCATTACTTTACAGGTACATGCATTTTTAAAAATATTTGTCCATTTCTTAAGCATCAGTTAAAATATTTCGATAGAAATACGCGTTTGGTTTAGTTTTAAAAAAGTTAATTACAGAAAATTGGTCAGATTAAAAATTGTAAAATTTCTTCAACGTAATGTAAATCACATGCACACTTACTCAAAAACTTCATTGGTTTATTGTGCAGGCACAATTATTGCTAAAAGTGATTATAACAAATAAAAAGAATAAGAAGTATTATTAAGCTTGCTGTTTGCAGAAAAGTGTTCGTTTCGATTCCATCTACACTTTAAAAGGCCCAATAGCGTTTACTGATACTCAATACTAAAATAAATAATAAGATATTAACTTTCATGGGGACCAACCGCTTTTATTACATCAACTTAATGTTTAAAGAAAGGTTATTTTCTTTAACATATTGTAGCATTTTAGTTTGTTATATTCATTTCTGCGTAAATATTTAGTTTCAATTGCGATGTCTTTTGATGAGATACATTTATTTAAAATATTAAACAATTAAAATGGTATATTTACTTTAAACGAGTATAACATAGTTTTTAATTTCACTTATTTTGTCAAGAATCGTAATTACAATTTATGTACTTAATGGTCTTATAAATGGTATTGTTTGGTCTTAACAGACTTGGTTATCATTTAAATATGCCAAGAATTAAATATGTTCTGAAATCAAGAATAACGCGTACGCGAAGCACCTGTTACATGTTGTGGTAGGTGGTCTGGCATTTGCATGATTTAATACGTTAGCGAGAACTTAGCATTTTAGAATGTATTTTGTGTTAACAAGATGGCAATTCATAAGTCATATGGGTTCTAGAAAACCAGTTGTCGAGGTTGATCCAGAGAGAAGATTCTCTAGTCTCTTCGAGAAATCAACTTTCCTGGTGACCACGGGTTCAGTTTTAGAGTCGTTCTTGCAAATGGTCGGTAAACGATTTGGATTTTGCAAAGTAGAATTTTAAATGAAAATTTAAAAGTGGTCTATTGCACTGCAATAACAACAAAAAATAAATAGATGTATAAAAACTCTTTGGGTGATTAATTGGTAGAAGTAGAGCAATAACAAACTGCGTACCTATGATGTTTCGATCAGAGTAATTAATAGAAGCAACACAATTAGTATGATGGATTATTAGATGCAGAAAATCGATTTTTATTTGGAGTATCCGAGTTAAATGTTACAAATACGGCCCTAACTCAGTAGATGTTTTTGGTTATTCAACCAGTTGTGGATTATTTATTAACAATTGAGATCATTGTTGGCTTCTAAGTCACAGATATTATGGTTGAAAGCATATAAGGTACTCGATTTTACGGTATTAATGATCATCTGACTTGGGTGTTTTACATCATAATTGTACCTACGAACTTTTCTGGGCCATCTTTGTAAAAGTGGTCAATCTTGAAATTTGAACTTTGGTATTTACAAATTAGTAGATTAAACGAAGTTGTTTTAGTTTTGTAAGAACGTTATGTTTGGTTATAATTTACACTCATTTTGAACTAACATTCTTCAAGTAAGAATTTGACGATCAGTGATCGTTTTCGTGAGTAGAAAACGGGTTATGTAAGGCCATATGACACATGTAAGTAAATAAAGAAACAAAACGTTATATGCTAGTGGAATAGTTTCAAATATAACACCTGATTTAAATCCTGTAGAACGTCGACAACTTTTAAGAAATTAAAATTGACAGAATTCATATTATTAACATTTAGCAAATTAAATTGATTAGAGTAAATTTTATATATTTATACTGAATTAAGAATTGACATCCAGAAGCAGATTCAAGTGAAGAATTTATTTGCAGTTTACATAATTTTAAAGAAAATTCACTCAGGAAATTCAGAATCAAGTTTATAATGAATATAAACCAGTATTATAAATGATGGATTTTGCTAACAAAGAATGTTTTGATTGAACATTATAATCTTAAGTTAGACCTTTTATTTATGATTGGAAATAGAGATTAAATATTTTGAAGGTTGAGAGCAAGCGAGCTTCCGAAATGTATTCCTAAGAGTTTTAAAAGAAGTATAAAATTATGTAAGAGGTATAGGTGTTTATGAGATATTCCTTATCGTAAGGAAAGTGCTAAACATAGATGATGAGCAAACACTATTTTAGGCATTTATGTTGTGGGAACTATGTAACATTCTGTTTATTGATCGTTTATTATAAAACAGTAGTTTAGTAAAAATAGGGCTAGGGCTTGTCGGTTTGCGAAAGATCCTTTAGTGTCTAAGCTTGGGACGGGCTTAATTACCGACCCGCAAGGATAGGCTAGTAGGCAATGCAGTTTCGAATTTTTTTTAGGGAGGCTGGAACTGACAGAAAGCGAAACGTCAAGATGGAATTTGTTGTTGTGGAATTGTGAAGTCGTGTTTAGCGATCTGGGGTGTTTAAAGTACGCTCGCTTCGCATAATACCCACTACCCCATTTTGTGATAAAGATCCTTTTGTATGTACTATATCCATAATATAACTGACCTCAGGAATAAAAGATAATGCCAAAGGTAGTGTCAAACCTATTCAAGTAGACCTGCGTCTTTTGTAACAATTGTTCAGTAGGATTTGCATGCACCCGATTCACACGCGCGGTATAAGGTATCATAGTTTACACTCCGGCGTGAAATCCAGGTGCATCCAAAGCCCACTTTGTTTAATAATATAGTTGTATATAAGAATTTAGTTTGGTAATTGGTCATAACAAACTTTCACTTAGTAAAAAGACCCTTCCATTGTTCTGTTGAAGGGGTTAGTTAATATATAGTTGTATTTTGGTGTCAGAGTATTGACAATACGTTTGTTTTACATATATAAGTACCTTGTAAAATTGTGTAATTCTTACATTTATACGTTGCGAATAAAATTAAGAATGAAGTTCAGGTACATCATTTCCGTTACGAGTGTGTGAGTGAGGCGAATCAGAGCACTCTACATCGTGGACCCCTGCTTCTCCCTTTAACACTACCAAGCGCCGAAGGTTTCCTCGACCAGTGACGAGGTCCCCTCAATAACAATAGACACGATGACATTACTGGTAATACAGACCCAATTTTTTCGTCATTAGAATCAACCCTTATTTTTTGTCTTGGCCGAACACCACTAATTTAGGTTCAGGGCCGTCAAGCCACGCAAATGAAACAAAGCGAAATACTGAGTTTTTGCAAGAGTCAAAAATGAACATGATGAGTAAGTCTTTCTGTTAAAACAGTCTTAGAACAGTATTACAGCCCCTAAGAAAAGTATAACAAAAATTGCGAGGGGTGAAGGTGGTTTTAATCCTATTACAATTTCCTTTGGATTATTTTGATTACTGAAAGTAGGGTAATCCTCTAAAATGCACATTTGCCAAATTACAATAAATTTGTTTCACACATTTCTGAACATCGTACAAAAATGTGATTTCTGAAGTAAATTTTGAATTCTTCTCATGGACACACGGTACATTTTGGTATATAGGTAAATTGGGTCTAATCTATTTTGACGTTACAATACGTGGCAGCTTTATTTCCCAACAATTTTGGGACACCCTGTATAGAGATGTGATAATAGGTCATATAAAGGTCATTGAGCACCATACCGTGTACATACAAAACTCCAAAACCAGAGAAAAATAACGAAATTTTTATAAATGCTGTAATAGATTTATGTTGCACAATAGCATCTTTAAATAGTACACATTACGTAAGTAAAAATCGGCGAAAATCCTCCTAACTAAAAAGCATTCGATACCATTTAAAAAGCGTTCCGTGTATCTGAAAGTACTCTTCTTTAAAATATTATTTAAAACGCGTTCAGTTCATTGTCATGGCAAGACTGAAAGGTATCAGTTTTCATTAAATAGCAATACAAAACATGTAAGTCGTTGATCTCATTTTTCTAAATTATTTGAAAATTTAGATTCATTCACCAAATAGCAAAATAACCAATAAATCAAGATAGCAGATAAGTATATTGAACTTTCATTCAATAAAGATCCCAATTAGGAACTACAGTAAGGCATTTATCGATGTAATAAATCAAATAGATAACAAGCAATGACAGCTATTAATCCACGCAACAGATAAGCAATTTGAACTTTCATTCCCAATTAGGAAGTATACCATTAAATTAGACATTCAACGATGTAATAAATCAAAGATAACAGCAATTTAGATAAGACAATGTCCTAATTAAGCATAATCGCGAGCTGGTTTCCGAGAAAATTGCATCAGCCACGTGAATGGAAACAGACAAATTTTTCTGGCTTTTAATGATATAGGAAATTTACACTAAATAAACCGATAAAGGAAGGCAATCAGAGCAATAGACATTTAAAGTCTGTTCATTTCAGAGTGTTTTATTGCTCGTAAAGATATTAGTCAACCGATAATAATGGGTTTTTAAAACTGCAAATGTATAACAATTGACGTTGTAAGAACTAAGATTTTAAAGTACATACGTGAACTTGTTAATGGTAATAAATACAAGTCAAATATTTTTAATTTATACGGAAGAACATGATATGAATTTTTAAATGTAATGGATAGTAAAGTAATTAAACAACACTGATATGGATTTGGGGAAAAATTCTTAAAGTGAAATAAATAACACGATTTGAACATAGACACAGGCTAATGATATAACAAGGGAAACGAACTATCAAGTTAATGGTAAATCATGGTTTTAACATTTTTTTGAAAGACATTTTTGCTTGTTTTATTATTTGAGTAGGTTAGAATGCATAAGAATTTGGTGTGTAAATTTTTGTAAATGGATAATTTAAATTTTTATGAGATCTAATTTCGATGAAATTTGACCATTATAAAGGGAT
This sequence comes from Platerodrilus igneus, assembly GCA_036346225.1. Classification (NCBI taxonomy): domain Eukaryota; kingdom Metazoa; phylum Arthropoda; class Insecta; order Coleoptera; family Lycidae; genus Platerodrilus; species Platerodrilus igneus. The sequence continues at coordinate 2,091,374 of JARFIW010000791.1, forward strand.
TTATTGAGTTTATCTGTTCAGCTACGTTCAACTTCGAAGCAAGTGAGATTATTAAAAAATTATATATTGTCGTTTCTAAAAATTTGTACATAGTGTGAAGATTTGTAAAGTACTAACAAGAAAGAGAGATTGTATGGACTCTATTTTAGTATCTAACAGTTATAAAATTTTTTAGACTTAAGATATGCTGACGATATTGGACTTTATTTGTAGGTAAATATTTTTTGGATAATGTATGTTAAAGAAAGATGTGTGTGGATGTAGCAACTGCTAATGAAGATTTGATGTCATTATAAGTTTGATGTTGGAATCTCATTTCATTTCGACTGTGCCGGTAAGGTAGTTCGGGCATCATCAAGCAATACTTTAAAGCTTTTCTATTGACGCCCAATCTAGGGGCTCACTTCATTTCAACTTTTTCTAACGCTACAAGACCCAGCACTTTTATTGGCGTTCCAACCTAGTGCTCGATTAAGCCGCTTGAAAATTACAGTTTTTTTATTTCGCATGAGATTTTGTAAGAATTTTGTCTGTAAAGTGTATTTGATTGGTTTACAAAACGACTGACAGAATGAAAGAAATTCGTGAGGGATTGAGAACAGAAGGTGTAGAAATTGGTTCTCACGAAAGCGTATATTTGAAACACCCGAGAAAGGAGGATTCGGAAGTAAAGAAAGAACAGAGTCTAGGAACGACTCAGGAATCTAAAATGATGCGCTTTTATTGAATTTAAATAAAAGTATGTAGGAACAGAACAATAATATGAAGGAAATGAGTGGTAAGAATGAAAATAGTTTCAAAGAAATAAGTGAAAAGCATGAAAAAGGTACGAAGGAAGGAAATGAATGACAAAAATGCAAAAGTATGAAAGAAATGACTGACAAATTTGATAAAATTACTCAGGAGTTACGAGCAGAATTTGGAGAATCTGACAAAATTGGGGCATAATTTAAAATTAGAAAGCAACAAGAATGAAAGGAAATTTAAAGAAATGAGTGAGAAATTAAAAAATAAGACCATAGAGGAAATAAAATTTGAAATTAGGGGTAAAGTGGTACAGATTTTCCAGGATATGAATGATGTTAAAGAGAAAATTGTTAAATAAAATCTAATAAAGAAGCGCGTCAGAACGAAACGAATAGAAAAATTAAGAATTTAGATCAAAAGGTAAACGAAATTGCCAGAGAGTCGGATTTAAAACGTTTAGAAACGACTTAGGAAATCTTAAAACATATTTGGGAAATAAAGTAGACCATTTAGAAGATAGAATAAAAAATATTAATGTTGGGGAAACCATGAGGCGAAGTCCAAGCTGTGTCCCGTTAGAACAGTATTCCAAATTTTATGGGGATAACAAATTAAATCCTAAAATATTTTTAAATAATGTCAAAATATTAATTCAAGGTAGTTGGGATCAACAGACAAAATTAATTATAGTAAGAACCATGTTGAAAAGAAGTGCCGAAATTTGGTTTGGACTTATAGAAAACAAATTAAGCTCACATGAAGATTTTAAAGTTACATTTTTAAAACATTTATAGGGGGATAATCAACAATTTAAAGTAAGGTATAATTTTATTATGGGAAAATACAGCACCAATTCAGGCATAACAAGGGAATTATAGGCCACAAAATATTCAGTGAAGGCTAAACACCTCTATCTTACTCTGGAGGACAAACAGAAATTAAATATGTAGCTGGACATTTTGAGATGGAGGTGAGACAATGCATCACCTTACAAAACATCGTAGATCGGGACGTACTCTTAGAATATCTACAAAGATTTGTTGAAATGGGTCAACCCAGAACGGCGTAGACTAGACCTAGAAACAGGCCCATAAACTTTTTCAGGTACCAGAGAAGCACCAGACCTAAACGTTATAATGGCAAAACATTCGACAGGGGAAATGTTAATAGGACCAACTGGGGTCAGAACAACGCAATCACAAGAGATGGGGGAAGAGAAGATGAATCCAAAACCACCGAGAACAAGATCATGACCAGAGACAATGAGAATAATGGGAATGCACACAGGAATAGTTCAACTATAGAAAACAACAGAACATACTTCGTAGCAGTAAAAAGACTAGGACCTTCGACTACAAGGCATAATTTTCAGCAAGAGACAGACCAAGCACATCCCTCGAAATTAATTAGTAAGAACATCCACGTGAGAATATAAAATTTGATATAGAAAGTGAAGAAAACTTAAAAAAAAAACTACTACCTACTTTAAATTTAAATATAGAAGATAAAATTATTAGAGCATCGCCGATTTCGGAAAAGTTGATTAAAAATAACTTTCAAAAATTAAATAATGAGTTGATACCCACAAAGAAACGTAACTTAGTAGCACCGAACAACAGAAAGTTCGCGAGTATAAACCGCATGGCAATCTTAGAGGGCGAATGAGGGAATATACAGTTTGAACACGAATTTATGGTTGTACCTGAATTGAGAATAGGAGCGATTTTTGGGATGGACTTAATCGATAAGTTGAAATTGCGAAAAGACACAAAGGATAAGATGATTATATGTGGTGAAAATTATATTAAGTGGAATGATGAAATAAATGTTGAAATCGAAAAAGACAATTTGAATCAATGTGAATTAGAAGAAGAAGTAAATGAAGTAGAATGGCAAGTAGGAGACAAAATAAATGAAGTGGAGGTAAAGAGTATTGAGGGTCCAGGTAGTACAGGATGAAATAGAGTCAGGGTTAATTGAGTATTCCGAAGACAGTTAGTTGAAAAATGAAGAGTTGAGCATTCCTACAAGTTACAAAGATGAGATGGAAACTTTTAAGGAAAATGAGATTACGGATAAATTAAATGAAGGTGAGAAAAATGTATGTGAAAGTATCAGTGAGAAAGTAAGTACTTGTGTTGTGAATCATGCAATTGTAATAAAAAGAAGCGATGTTAATAAGAAATTAGGTTAAAATATAAAACGCATAAATAAACGTAAAAATAAGCAAAATAATTATCCAACGTCAGTAGATAGCATCTTGGCGAGATTCAGTAATAAGAAAGTTGTTTCGAAAATTACTTTAAAGAATTAATTTTTAGAGAGAAGATATAAAGGATTTTCGGTAGATAGGTGCATTTATCAATTTAACGAAGTCCTTTTCTTTTGGTTTGTCTATGGACACGATAGGGTTAGTGGTTGCTATACGGAGTGTCTGGGACCACTTAATAAAATTTGTATGCGATATTTTGTTAAGCTAGTTATATTTTATGTGATCACCATATCTGGTACATACATCACTCCAGAACCCGGGAATAATAAAAACTTTCTAATATTTTAAACAGTTATTCTTGTGTAGAAACACTCTGAATATTGTAAGTTAAAAAGCTTTATTTATGTTACATAATAGTATCTTTAAATAGTATAGCACGTAAATTAAAAATCCGTGAAAATCCTCAACAAAAAAGTAGTAATAAAAACGCAAATATCCTTGAAGACATTATTTAACTAGGCGTTCAAGTTCATTTTATAACAAAATCTACTTCGTTTCATCACAAGATTAGAAGTATTTAACGCAAAGCGTGTATTTTAGATTGAAAAGTGCGTTTCATTTTTCTAGATCTTTCAAAATCTAGATTAATTCACAAGTAGCCTTAAATCAAGTTAAACCACAATCGTGACAGAAAATTTGAATAAAGAACATGAATGGACATTCCAATTAAAAGACAAGTGGCGATAAAGGCGTTTTAACAGTCCATAAATTAAGAGAATACGAGCAATGACAGTTATCACAGATAAGCATTTTAACATTCATTCCTTAAACTAGACAATTAGGGACGGATAGTAAGGTCTTTTATGACGTAATAAATCAAATCTGACAGCAATTTAGATAACAATGTATTAATTAACCGCCGTTTCTAAAGAATCAAATTAACAAGAAATTTATAGATTTTTCCAGATTTCATGACGTATGAACGTTGATACTATATAAACCGGCAAATAATCATAACAAGGAAAATTATGAATTGTCTTTTTGTCGGTTAATTACGTATTGTCAATTGTGAATGATGCTTAAAATATTTGTTCATAACAATGTATTTAAAAGTTATGAAGTATAGCGATCGACGTTCCAAGTCATTTACATTTAAATATGAAGATCACACACACACACGCACGCACGCACGCATGCACATGCGCGCGCGCATACACACACACCAACCACACACACACACACACACACACACACACACACACAAACACCACATACACCACACAGTATGAAAATTAACAAAAATAAAACTAAAGTACTAGTATGCAAATGAGGGAAAAATAAGTCAAAAATCAGAATACAAATAGGAAACCAGAATTTATAAGAGGTTAATAGATTTCTGCTACCTAAAAAGACAAATAACGCAAAATGGGAAAGTGCAGAAGATATAAAACAAAGACTGGTACAAAGCCGTGCTGCACTTAACAAGAAAAAACTACGAAAGCATATGTATGAAGCACAACACTGTACGGTTGTGAATTGTGGACAGTAGGAGAAGCCGACAGGAAAGAGACAGGAGCCTTTGATGTACGATGAAGATATCATGAACAGATAATGTTAGGAACAAAGAGGTACTAGAGATGATAGGACAAAAAAGAAATATGTGAAAACTAGTACAAAGTAGGAGAGATAAAATCATAGAACAAGTTCTAAGGCATGAGGGAATAGTGCGGCATATATTAGAAGCAGATAAAGGAAAAAAGAGAGGTAGATGTAGACCTAGGTTAGACTATTACACACAGATAGTGAAAGATGTAGACTGTGAGAGTTTCAGGAAAATGTGTAGATTAGCTCAGAATGGGAAACGACCAGTTCGAATACCGTGAATCTAATGATGGTGAATTTTGGTTGTTTTAGAATATTTTTTATCACTTTAAATCGTTAGAATAAAATTCAAAAATTACAAAGTGACTTTTGCACTTTTTCTGGCATTACAAAAATAAATAATAATAAATTGACAACACTATATTTTGAGATTAAGCAATCCTTCCGCACTTCATAAGCATCTGGAGAATATGCTAGTATCGGATAGAATTTTACTATATCGTTTCGGCTATAATAGTGAACACCTAGTTTGTTTTGCTTTTCAAAAATTCATGTGTTTTCATACCAGTAGCTTTTCGCATTCTTAGGAATAGCAAGCGCTACGCAGCTTCTAACATCGTTTTGAATTACTTGTGACATTGGAAATCCAACAAACGTCTACTAAAGAATTTGGTCGACAATCGCTCTTCATTGGAAGGAATTTCCTAGTTAAACAGCTGAAAACGTTGAACATTTGCATAGCTTCCCGAATCTAAATGCAAATACTATGTTACCGAAAAGTTTAACTCTGCGTTAGAAGTAAAACAATTACCAGTATAAAGGCCTCAAGGCAACGTAAAAGTAAAGTTTTGGGGAGGAAAAATGCTTAAACGCTACCAGACCGGAAAATGTTTTCCATCAAGTTGTACACAAATCGCACCGAGAGGCAAATATTTAACAGCTACAAAAAACCGCTTCGTAAACTATAAAATTCAAAAGAGTTTTTATCATCTTACAATGAGGGCATTCCTTTATAAATATACCAGAATATCTTAAAAGCTTTATATACGTTGCGTTTCACTATACTAAATGAAACATACTTGGTTGTAACATTCCAAACAACAAACAGAGTGCTTCTGTTATTTATTAGTGAGTAAGCTAAAGTATCAATGAATGAGAAATTCCCTGAAGTGTTAGTGATCATGCGAATTATTTTGATATGCAAATATACGGATTTGATAAAGCTACTACTTTCGATTATACAAATAAACCTAACAATAAATAAACTATTTTAAAAGCACTTAAAAACTAGTCTAGAAACAGGACCCAATGTCACAGCGAGCTAGAGTGTGGCGTAAGAACAGGTATTCTACGATGGAACGTTAAAGGTGGAGTTCAGATCTTGAAGATCTAGTACTTCTAGTAGGTAAATCAACTGGTTTGTATACTCTACCATAACACTGCAATAGTTCAACGTCCTAATGAATATTCTAAAAAAATTCAGCGTCCCATTAATTATTATGATGGCGTCTCACTCAAGGACGGAACTCACGTACCCACTAAGTTTTCTCATCTCGTTTGCACCATTGACCGTCTACTTTATACACAATCGGTTCTAAGTGAATCAATCATTTTCAGGGGACATAAGGCATACTCCAGGAACAGGAAGATAGATTGCCCCGAGACATGATTCGCATTTATCACAAAGGCAATTGAATTGGGTTATGCAATTTATTACTATTAACAAGTCATAATAGCACCGTTTTAATTAAAACCACAGTAAATTACGGTGACGATATTCTTTTAGTTGGAGCGGACTTCATAAATCCAATCAGTATAGGAAGATTAAAAATACATTCATAACGTCGCCCCGCACATTTAATTTGCATGTATTAAAAACGCGTTAGTAAAACACCTTCAGGAAGTAATAATAAATATATCATAATATACATAGAACCCTTAGGGTCAAGTAGTTCATAGGTAATTTTATGCTGTGTAAATATAAGAACAATGCTGATTTTAGTAAGCAATTTGGCTACAAAAACTTAAATAAATTTATAAATTTTTCGCCACAATAATTTTACACAAATATTTTACACAGGTCGCAGATCTATATTCGCGATAACCTGAATAAAAATGATAAAAAGTAAATTTCGTATATTAATTTTGATATTTGCATACAAAAATTCAAAAATATTAAGAAAATTGTAACTAAAAACAATAAAATTATGGATTAAGCTTGGTCAGCATGCTCTTACTCAGCTTACGGTAAACGAAAAATTGACAGTGCTTTATCGTTAGTTGCAAAATTTCAATGACAAATAACGTTACAAAAAGAGACCTAAACACTCTTAACTCACGCAACCCGAAAGAAAAAAATTAAAATATCGATCACTTCTTCCAGAAGTTGACGAACTCACAATAAACTATAGACCCAAGAGATTCTAGCAAGACTTCTTATTTAAAGTGCAATAGCAAGATAAGAAAAATCTCGTATATAAAAAATAGACACACACATAAAACAGCAAAAATTAAAGATTCATGCTACCCATATAGATAGAAAAAATTCTAATCTGTAAACTCCAATATTACTACAAAAAAAGTAATTTTAAAACCAATCTGAGGAACTCCGTTAAAAATTGAATTGCGTGCTTTAAGCACCATACTGAACATAGTGATAGAAAGAATAATATTTCCAGTAAATAACAACCTACAGTTTGAAGATTCGGTTGTGACTGCCGAAACATCGCCAAATAAACAATGGTGTTCTCATTCTTTTCCATATTTTATCTGAAAAGAGAACAATTCTCCATTCATTCATAGTCCATCCAAAGTACTCATGAGCACAGCCACGCCAGTGACTAACAATTGCAGTAAGTTTTAAACACTTTGCAGTTCTTCGAGGTCTCCCGATATTTTCCCTTATTCGTCGGCTACCATCCACACACCATAGAGCTGTTTTTGTACTTGAACAGCAGCGTATCGACAACTTTCTAAATTCTAAATTAGTAAGAGCACTGTCTTCTGATCTCCGATAAAAGGCGCAAGTCTGTTCATATCCTAAAAGCGCCACGGCTCACATTCAATTGTTGAGTCACCTAAAGCTAACTTTAACCTTCTTGACCTAAGGTAGCTACCTCGAACATAGTATCCACTGTTTACAAATATTTAATACGTTAAAATCAAATAATATAACTGTCAAAAGATCAATAGCAACTATTGTGCAAAGTGTTCTTTACTCACTTCTAGAACCCGAACAATCAACGCATGCGTTCCCATAGTACCTGCTACCATTACGGGGTGTTCACTATAAGGCCGTAAATTCGACAAATAATAGTAACTATATAAAGGTTTCACTTTATCTTGGAAGTAAATAAATAATAATTATCCCAGCCGTAAACTATATTTTAGCCGATGCAATTTACAATAAAGCATGGTGGGCCCATTTTATTATTGCGTACGTGTGGTTTTGTGTGTGCGCGAGGATTTTCAGTATTCAAGAAAACCTAGCAACTTGATAGCTGACGGATAACTAGTACATCGAAAAATAGCAAAGCCTCGCTTCTCTAAACTTCCATGATAAAACTTATATCTTTGTGATAGTTGTTAAAGTGGCGAAGAAAATTTTGAGGTGTTTGTACGCCATGGAGATAAGAGTGATATTTACATATCAAAAGTACATTTTAGGAGTAATACTTGAAAACTAGAACCAGTATCTCAAATGCCACCATAAAATGGTAGTTACAATAAAAGATTGGAATAAACCCATTGGTGTAGCTACAGGGCGTAGATCCCGTTATTTTTTAATACCTCCGAAAGTATTTGTTACGTATTAAGTGAATTAACTCGTAACATGCCGTTCAATTATTGGATAACCAGTTTTCATTTTCTCATATTTAATAAACCTATAATTTTTTTTGTATTAAAGTAAAGTAATCCCCCTGTCTCCTGGATTCGGTCTTGTATATGTTATGAATTATTAGTTACATTGTAGGCTTAGAATGATTTACTATGTACAAATACGCCTTATCGAGGTGTCGACGTTCTTTCTCTATTCCAATTGGTTGTAGGACATCAATCAATTTGAATGAGCTAATCCCGGAAGTTATAAATATAGTGTTGAAACGAGTTCGGGATTTGACGAAGCACGGTTGTGCTTTTGGAAGTGCCGTTTTGGTGGATGCCGTCAATGTAGTGCTCAAGTTTTTCGTCCTGTTACCTTTTGTCCTATCTTCCATTTAGAGCACTACAACTTGTATCAGCCCGCTCCACGTCAAAAAAAAATCTACATAAAACCCGACCCCACCGAAACCCTTGAAATCAGTTCGTCACCGCAGGATTGAAGGGTGAGTATTATAATTTTAAGATTTGTGTGTACAACATTGCAGTATCCAAACCTTACTATTTAATTAAGTAAGACACGCGTTATGTACTTTAGATATTATTTTCATTTCTGACATGTGTTAATAAGATATAAAACCATCAGTGACGTCGTTACAAGCATGACCTTAAATAAAAAGAAAATTGTACGCCTCCGTTTTTTCAGGGTGTATATATTTTTTTATTAACCTGGTCAATTCTACATAAGTCTCTTGCGTTTTTCTCCTTATGCATACCGCGCCGTTCTTGATTAAAACAATTAAATTATTAACATCGATAAAAATAAACTTTATTTTACAAAAATTGTTAAAAACGACCACCTCGACCTAATGGGCTTACTTTCGTCTGTCATCGCTCAAATGGGGCACTCGTTCAAATATTCGCGGCATACTCAGAATTGTTTCACATGAAACAAACATTCTCTCTCTCAAATTTTCTAAAGAAATTCAAACTATCGAGTTCGAGGGATCTTGTCGGTTATTGCTGAGGTCCTCCATAACATGTTCATCGATTAGGATAAACTGCATGTAAATAATCGCAAACAATTACTTTGTAAGCAGCAGAAGCTCCATTGTATGTGTATTACGTTTGAATCCTTGACCCATTTGGTACATCTTCGAGCAACATGGATAATTCTTCTTGGAAGAAATGCAGGTAAGACTGCCGTCCTATCACAAAAAATGGGCGCATAAGATTATACCAATAATTTGATATACGGTGGGAGTTTGTGTTCACCCACACATAGTTATTATGGAAATTTACTAGGTTTATGACGTTTGTGACAAACTTCGGATTTAATGTAGCATTTTGAAGGTACGACTGATAGACGCTGAATATTTTAAAAGTAATGCATGGATATAACAAAAATCAACCAAAATTTCTCAAACAATTTGATGACAAATATTCATAACTCTAGGATCTTCCTCGTGCTGGTCTAAGGATGTTTGGTGATTTCCTATAGCAACGCTTTTTCAATTCCGGTGCTCTGATAGTTCGAGGCTTACCTTCCGAAATATCAGTTTCACAACTCGTTGATGAATATTCGAAAAGCTTGGGTTATCTAACAAAGGCACGACTAGAAACATCCTGTACGAATAGTACCAACACAATACTTCATGATTTATTTGTATTTTCCACAATTAAAAATAAATTGTCTGGATATTTTAAAAAATTCAGTTTCCAAGAAACTTCACAAAACGCGGAAAATTTGCTTAAAAATCATTTCAGTGTTTGTTAAAATGTATTGTCTAAACCAATATAATTAACAGTTAACTAAAAGCTTTAATTTTTTTTTGCCGCAAAGTTTTTTGTGCAATCGTAGGATTTAGCGATAACAAAAAGGGATTCAGCTTGAGGAGTGGGCATTTGCTCCTTATATTCACAAATTTGAAAGATATATTGGTAATTACGCGTTTGTCTATCAATTATTTCACACTGCAGCCTACAGCCAAAAGAATGATAAAAATTTAACAAATTAGTAAGATTAATAGTTAGCATCTTTAAAATCAGAACAAAGATATTGAGAGATCTCTCCGTGCAATAATAAGCAGACTTACTAATTCTAATCTCATAAATAAAATTATGTTAGAAAAGCGACCTTCAGTTTAAAAACAAGTTGCAAAAAGACATTGTGAGAAGACTAAAGCACGTACAACAAAGTTGTGAACATATGCTTTTTTATAGCCCTTAGTAAAACAATGTTATGAAAATAAATCTATTAAAAACATAAAACGTGAATTCTATTTGTAATTTATATACAGGGTGATTGATTAGCCTTTTTACAAACTTTGCCAATGATGAGTAGACTTAATTTTATGAAGCAATGTTCATTTAAATGTTCTATTTTTCTTTGTTCGGAAGTTATAGTCCTTTTAAAGAATTTTCTATTTGAACACTATTAAATAATCATAATTTAAAGAAATCAAGAACAGTTATTGTAACAAAGAAAAAGCAAAATTAACCTACACTAAATGTTCAAGAATTAGTCCATTCTTCTGAGTACACAGATGCCAACGACGAATTAAACCCTCTTGCACCCCTAATAAATTCATATCATTTCTAATTAGAATTGAATCAACTTGAATCCTAGCAATAACTGATCGCGATCATTTATTTTCACTGCATAAACAAGTTGCTTAAAGTGACTCCATAAATAAAAATCGCAAGGATTCAGGTCGGGTGATCTACGAGGCCTTGGTATAGGACCTTCGTTACGAATCCATTTATTTGGGAAATGAGTATGCAGTCATTGGGTCACTAGTATTCCTTGGCGAGGCGGGATCCTATCATTCTGATACCAGATGGAGTGGAACATTATCCAGAAGATTAAACAATACCTCTGTGCATTTAAATTTCCATTAAATACGTTGCAAGTAGTGTGTTAGTAAACAAGCCACCCAAACATTTACATTAAATCTATGCAGGAAACTACGCATTCTGGTCGCATATGGATTGTACAGAGACCAAACATGGTCATAATGGAAATTATTAATTCCGTCTCTTGAAAAATTGGATACATCTGATCATAGAATTGTTGAAATAAAGTTGTTACCTTGAGTGTGTTGTACAGTGTCAAAAATTTAATCACAGTTCAGCGTCTCCGTTATGCAATGCTTGTACACTTTGTCGATGGTAAGTGCATTATTTCTTGAAGTATTATTCGTCATACAAAATTTGTGATAGCCCCGAATTTCGTACTATGCATCGGGTACTACTTTACGGTTCTCCAGTTACAACATTTATTATATTTTAACGATCTTGAACGTTTAGATCATGCGGGAAAACGGACCTAAAAAGAGAGGCGTACCAGTAATGCGTAGTCTCCTAAATGCTGCACTGGCTATGGGATGCGACGGTTGATGTCTACGAAGAAATCTATTTCGATATTCTCTCGCTGCATTACAAGCATTCTTACAGTTTAAAAATGCCAATTCTTACACTTAAAAGTTCATAATTGCACAATTTAAAGGTTTATAATAGCAATCGCGCAAGCGCGGAAAAAGCGACGCCACGGCAGGTGGTAGCTCCGAGCTTTACACAGGCTTTAGCGCGGCCATCTGACAATGACGTCACCAATAACAAATTAAATACACCATTTGCGGAAAAATATAAATTAAATTAGCGAACAAATTAAGCAATTTAAGTACTTACATAAGAAATCCGACGTCCTGCAGGGTTGAGTTAAAGTTGGCTTCTGTTGACGTCCATCAGGGCTACTGATGGCCCCTTTTAAGGCAATTAACGGAGGGTACGCCTATCAAATGGCTGGAGCCCCCTTTAAGATAGTTAAAGATGGTGACTGCTCCGGTGCTGTTGGCGGAGCATGGACATCCGGCTCGTTCTAGGGCCGTGGGACTGCTCCAGGTTAGTATCAGATTCCTATATGTAGCGGGACGATAAGGAATGGGTTAATTAGGGAAAGACAAACAAAGATAAGCAAGGGCAATCTACATAATAAAAATAAAGATACGATACCAGACACGACCGCCCTTCTCGATGTTCAAAGGCAAACGGCCCCGTTTTCTAAGCGTCTTTCCGGAAACTCCCCACTTTTGTTCTTTTCACGCGTCGGCGCAAAGTTCCCGCGCGATCTCGCGCAAACGCCTTCTGGCGTGACGAAAATACACGCCAAGTCTTTTAAATTTTAAGGCGCGAAAACTTCCGCACATAAAAATTAAGCTAAGACAATGTTTAGTGCCAATTTGGCACGTAACAATATTTCCATCGCAAAGTCCATATACAAACACAATGTCGGCATGTTTTCATAGAAAATGGATTCACTACTAAGTAAAGTTGGAAAAACACGAATTATAACAAATAATGATAGAAAGTATTAACAAAAACGAACTATTTTTGAAAGGTGATTATTTAAAATAACAATTAGTAAATTCTGTATTGCTAAATCATGACTACTACGTGTCTTCAACTTAAAAATTTTAAAAGCACTATATCTTCTGAACATGGAAAGATAGGACATAGTTTTGAATAAACATATCTTCATGAAATTAAATCTACTTTTCATTGCCAAAGTTTGTAAAGGACTAATAAATCACCTTGTATGATTACGTAATGATAATTTCGCATACAAGTGTTGCGTTTAAGTGTGTAATTTTATCGGCAGGATTTATGTGCCAAAAATAATAGCACAATTAAACTAGGAAAGTGAACAGTATACAGTGTGTACAGTATAAAATGCAGTACATGGGGATCTTGGAAACTGTAGGAGATACGATCTTGGTTAAATGGGACAAAAGTTGCATAATCATGAGGGTATCTCAGATCGGTTTTCAAATTTCAAAAAATTTTCATAGGTTACTAGATAGAGGCAAAAAACACAAAATTGACGATTTCTTTATTTGCTCGTAGTTAGTCTACTAATTGAAATAGAATGTTCAAATTTGGTACATCATGGTAATACCCCATTGCGCTTCACATTTTCAACTTAGATTTTGTCTAGGGCATCTAGATTTTGCGTGACGATGTGCAACTTTTTATTTTTAAATAGCCGCCATATTGGATTTTTACATTTTTGAAATGCTGACAAAAAACACTTTTCCGACGACCACTTGTGAAAACAACAGATTACACACTACTTATTTATGTAGAAAGTAAAGTATATCGCTCTAGAGTGCGAAAGTACATATCACTCTAGTGTTGAAATACTTTTCAACTCTAGAGTGATATGACTGATGTTAGTATGCTAGTTACCTAGGCAACCCAAACGACTACCGGTTTCTACCTTTTTGCATTCATTCGTTTCGTTTTGGCTAATAACAGTTTAAAATACCCATAGTTAAATCGATACTGACAGTTTCCGTTTTACTTAAAGATGTAATTACTCATATTAGTTTGTAATTGAAATGATTTCTTCAATAAAAATTGAGAATGCATACGCTAAAAGCAACAGATTCGCGGATTTTATAAAAACAAAGTAGGTGTTCGAATTTTCAACATCAAAACGTCAAATAAATTTTATAGGTGTCTGTCTGTCTTGCATTATTGCGTACACATTTATTGCAAATAAGCATAAAAATAACTATTTCGTAATTGTTTTTAGTGGTGGTCGTCGGAAAAATAGTGTACAGTACTCGCGTGGAAAGTGACATTTCACACTCGTGGAATAGTCAGTCGCACTCGGCTTACGCCTCGTGCGACAATACTCTTCCACTCGTGTGAAATGGGTCACTTTCCACACTAGTAATGTAATATACTATTTCCGACGACCACTTGTGAAAACAACAGATTACACACTACTTATTTATGTAGAAAGTAAAATATATCACTCTAGAGTGCGAAAGTACATATCACTCTAGTGTTGAAATACTTTTCAACTCTAGAGTGATATGACTGATGTTAGTATGCTAGTTACCTAGGCAACCCAAACGACTACCGGTTTCTACCTTTTTGCATTCATTCGTTTCGTTTTGGCTAATAACAGTTTAAAATACCCATAGTTAAATCGATACTGACAGTTTCCGTTTCACTTAAAGATGTAATTACTCATATTAGTTTGTAATTGAAATGATTTCTTCAATAAAAATTGAGAATGCATACGCTAAAAGCAACAGATTCACGAAATTTATAAAAACAAAGTAGGTGTTCGAATTTTCAACATCAAAACGTCAAATAAATTTTATAGGTGTCTGTCTGTCTTGCATTATTGCGTACACATTTATTGCAAATAAGCATAAAAATAACTATTTCGTAATTGTTTTTAGCGGTAGTCGTCGGAAAAATAGTGTACAGTACTCGCGTGGAAAGTGACATTTCACACTCGTGGAATAGTTGCACTCGGCTGACGCCTCGTGCGACAATACTCTTCCACTCGTGTGAAATGGGTCACTTTCCACCCTAGTAATGTAATATAATATTCCAAAGAGGTATAACATGGCTATGTTTGATTGAATCAAAACACTAAAAATCACATAATTATGTTTTGGTCGTAGTAGGCTTTAATTTCCATTATGACAAAGAGAAACAATTGCTCAACATCTGAGAAACGTCAAAGTTTGTCCTTTATTTTATGTTTCAAGTAGAGCAGTTTAAAAAAACAGTTAATTAATTTACATAGAAATTTAAGCAAAGCATTTGCGCTTGAAATGGATCGCTTTACTAACTGTGATAAATATCAAATGTTAGAATGTTTTATTCTTTCTGGAACGAATGATGTTAAAGCCGCTGAATTGTATTTAAATAAATATCCAGAAAAATATCAACCAAACGGATGTATGTTTCGGAGATTACAAAATAATTTAATAAATTATGGTAGTTTTGGCTTGTCTAAGAGAAATAGGCAAATTAAAAAAGATAATGAAAACAGCGTTTTACAAACAGTTGTCAAAAATCCTCGTACTTCTCTTAGACAAATTCAGAATTTAACAGGTGTTGCTCATTCTACGGTAAGAGCTATTTTAAAACGTTTCAAGTACCATCCATATCATGAACGACCATGTCAGGGATTGCGTACTGAAGATCAAATTCGAAGAATGGAATTTTGTGCTTGGTACATCAGAAAGTGCAACGAAAATTCAAATTTTGCATATACAATTTTGTGGTCTGGCGAAAGTCGATTTACGAATTGTGGTATGTTCAACCGCAAAAATACAATTTTTTGGTCAGAAGAAAATCCACATTTGAACCGCCAAGTTAGACATCAAGTTAAATGGGGATTCAACGTCTGGATTGGTATTATTGGAAGGTACATTATAGGTCCGTTTTTTTATGATGCAAATTTAAACTCTGCGAGATACTTAGATTTATTGCAGGGAAATGTGGCAGATAGACTAATGGAGCTTCCACTCGCTACTTTGCAAAATATGATTTTTCAAAATGATGACGCTCCACCCCACAATGCTCTGATTATTAGAATTTTTTTAAATTCTGAGTATAATGAAAACTGGATTGGAAATCGGGGACCAATTAAGTGGCCGGCGAGATCACCGGATTTAACTCCTCTAGATCTCTTTATATGGGGCCATTTAAAAAGTCGTGTGTACTCAAAAACGTATGATAATGTAGGCCAATTACAACAAGTAGTCCAAGAGGCCGTACGATCTTATAAAGATGTTTATAAAAGGTGTCGGTTGTGTGTTCAACAAAATGGGGGGGTTATTTGAACATTTAAAATAAATAATGAATTCATGTGGCTGACTATTGTTATATTTTTTTCCTTGATTGTTAATTTACAATTGTCTGAACATGAATGACAACTAAAAACAGCTTAAATAATATTTTGTATTGAATAGATGCTAGTTTGTATTTATTCTTTGTTAATGCATAGTTATGTAAGTTCTGATTAATACAGATTTATTTTCAATTTCCTACGTTTTTTACTGTTTTTATTACTACTGAAAATTGAGTTTAAAATTTTTAGAGCAATTGTTTCTCTTTGTCATAATGGAAATTAAAGCCTACTACGACCAAAACATAATTATGTGATTTTTAGTGTTTTGATTCAATCAAACATAGCCATGTTATACCTCTTTGGAAAGGGTTTTTGTCAGCATTTCAAAATGTAAAAATCCAATATGGCGGCTATTTAAAAATAAAAAGTTGAACATCGTCACGCAAAATCTAGATGCCCTAGACAAAATCTAAGTTGAAAATGTGAAGCGCAATGGGGTATTACCATGATGTACCAAATTTGAACATTCTATTTCAATTAGTAGACTAACTACGAGCAAATAAAGAAATCGTCAATTTTGTGTTTTTTGCCTCTATCTAGTAACCTATGAAAAATTTTTGAAATTTGAAAACCGATCTGAGATACCCTCATGATTATGCAACTTTTGTCCCATTTAACCAAGATCGTATCTCCTACAGTTTCCAAGATCCCCATGTACTGCATTTTATACTGTACAAACTGTATATCACAGAACGCTTAATACAAATGCTATGATACTTTTAAAAAAATTACTTATTTTATCGCGAAATCTCTATAAGCTATTCAAAATATAGGGAAACCATTTTGATTAATAAGAATATTTGTCGATATACTTTTTAAAATTCCAGTTTTATATAACAAGAAAAAAAAAGTGCAGTACATCTGCAGTTTATTAGAAGGCCATAAAGGTGTTGCGGGTACGTTTTGGATAATTGCTTTAAACCGTTGAGTTGCATTTAGATTATTATTGTAGGTAGAATGTGTCTGTGGAAAATTAATTTATCCCATAAGAACACAGCCTTGCTTTTTCTAATATTCTGACGCGCATGATTGCCTGACATAAAATTAAATTGAAGTTTTAACTGTGCATTAGTGAGTGGGCCAATAAAGAATACAATCTGAGCTGAAAATTTTGGGAACCGGAGTATCGAATGGTAATTACATTTAGTGAAAAAGAGTAAAACAAACAAAGATATTTATGAAGAATATTAACGATGCACGTAGGTCTGAAACTTCATGTGCAACTGTTAAAAGATGGGAACGAGTATTTCGGCACAGCCGGGTATTTGCGAATGACAAACATCCGTTTTTAGTAGTACATAGAAAACATCTCAAAAAACGGACAAATGATGCTAGTCATTTATTACGATATGAAAAAGGAAACAAATAATACTAACCGATAAGAAGGTTTGTCCTAGTCATACAGAAGATCTACTACATATTAGTAAAAAGTGCATTGAAGAAATGTTATATAAACAAATTACACACGAATAAAATAAGTATTCGTCGGGTACAAATAATCTTACCCATTTGATCAATACCAATTAATATGATGGTCATTTGTTTTTAAAATGTGCAGTGACAATTCACATTATCTTTGACATCCCATTGTAACCTCTGATA
This sequence comes from Platerodrilus igneus, assembly GCA_036346225.1. NCBI lineage: Eukaryota > Metazoa > Arthropoda > Insecta > Coleoptera > Lycidae > Platerodrilus > Platerodrilus igneus. The sequence goes on from JARFIW010000791.1 coordinate 2,109,079, forward strand.
AAACCTGGATATGCTAGTTTAGTATGGAATCAGAACTAGAATCAATGCACTTGCAAAAAGAGAAAAATTAATCGCGAGTAGTGCCTGTAATTGTGAAAGAATTACATTGACCGACTAGGAAAATGTACCACAATAGATCATAATATTACGTACACTTAATAATAAAATTACAAGAAATAAAAATAAAACTGCGGTATTAGCTATTGTATAATGATGTTCTCTAGAGATATAGCGCATATTACAGGGTTAGAAAAAATTATACTTCAACCATAATGTTCTAACTTGCCCATTACCACACGATGATTTCCTATGTTTAAAGCTTATAAACAGAATACTTAATAAGGGAGGAGATTTGACACAAAACAATAAAATGACTGCAGCTACACTAGGGAAACAGCGTAAACAAAAATTCAGACTAGGTACAATTGGAACATTTAAATTATATGGTAGAGGTGGGTCTCTGCAGAACTATATGGAGAGTAGCGCAAAACTGCCAATTATGGATCAAAATTTATACCCATTTAAACAAATGTAAAAGTGAACGAATTTACACTCACGAGAAATACATTGTAATTTTCTCTGTATGGACTATACGTGCGTGGAGGTGAAATAGACATACATTAACCTAATTACAGACATACATTAACCTAATTATACCAGCTTGCCTGTTTCACAAGTATCAGTGCACTTTTTTAACTTACTCTTTTAACATGCTATCGACGTTACAGCTTAATCTTATCGCACACCTTTACAGTTACCAACGTTGAACGGTGGTATCACCTTAACATTATTATATAGAACTAATCCATTAGGAAATATAAAAACAACTGCAAGGAGATTCGAACTAGCAAGAATTCATGAGGAAGACCATGGTGCATTCAATAACCAGCATAGCTATTTAGATCACATAAACTGTATGTGTATTTGAATGTAGAATTACTTTGTAATGAGTAACACGTTATTAGATAAGCAGTATAATAAATTCCAAACGCCTTGGGGCGATACTTGAAGATTGAGTTTAATTAACGCATCGCAAACAATAATCTAATAATTACTACATCCAATTATGTGCAAATTCTGTATTAATTCTGACTGAATTTTCATGATTATTTACGTATGGACAGAACAAATCTTATTGTGTTTAATACATATCAACAGTTTATAACAGTATCTAGAAATACACATGCAAATCCTTATGCAATATCAACACAATCTTAATTAACCTTGAGGTATGCAAGGCCCGTTTTACCAAATTTCATCACATCTAGTAACATCGGATGGGTGTAATACATTTTGCATGCTTAATTACATCAGCTTATCTGTCTCGCCGGTCTTGAGGCATATTAATAACTTGCTCTTTTAACACATCATTCCAGAGTAAGCAATGTTACGCAATGTTAGTACAAAATGATTTTTAAAGCCAATGATTCATCATATAGACATACATTAACCTAATTACACCAGTTTATCTGTCTCATAAGTCTGAGGGCATTTTATTAATTTGCTCTTTTAACACGCTATTGATGTCAGCTTAGTATAGTTACCAAACAATGAACGGTGTTACCATCTTAACATTATTATATAAAAGTAATCTTCTTACAAAATTTTCATTTTCTATCGGGGTTGATTGGTTAATTAAAATAACCCGTGGGTTCTTTAATATCCCCAAATGGAACCAGTGAACTTTAAAGAAGGATTTCCTTAAAATGATGAAAAGCAAATATCTTCCGACTATGCTAGGGGTCTATTCCTTGGGTAGAGCTTAAGAGGATTGGTCGTGGTTCTTTTTACCAAACATTATTTGCTTACTATGGCTTGATTCGTATCAAAACAGGGGTTTAGGGAGGGCGCCACCAAGTCATTAAGTTTTAAACACAGGGTTTCCCTAAGGGGGACTTGGAAGTCCTTAGAGAGGAATATCGTATTAACTGCTAACGCAGAAGCTGTAAAGAAAATTTAATTAAATTAACAAAGTGAGGACACAAGAGGTATTCTTTTGCTACCTCGTATAAAAACTGAAAAGATTAATTATGCACACAATTTTATGAACACAAATATTAAGTTTCAAATTCTAAAAGGGCTATTAAAGCTTCTTGTTAAATCGGAGTTACCACTTTATGCCATTTGTTCATATACCTGGTTACACTATTTCTAAACTCACTTGTTCAAAATAAAACAATTAATTAAGAGAATTAAATGTTGATTCTTTAATTGAAAGTTGTTTCTTCATAAAAAATTGTATGTATAAAATTTACGTTTAAAAAAGATAATATACATTTCATCCACCCTGAGGTAGGATTATGAATTCGAAAGAAATATCAAAAACTTTAAGTGTTTCTTTTACTACAAAATTTAACTCAAATCTATACCAAAAATACCAGATCTGTTATTTGGTTTACACACACACACACACACACATATATATATATATATATATATATATATATATATATATGAAAATATCTAAATTGTCTACTAATTCAATGTTCAAAAGCTGTAATTAAAATTATGCATAAATGAAACTTTAGTCAGAACTCTACGGATTTGCTTAATTTCATTAATAATAATAACTGTTATTACACTGCATTTATATTGGCAATAAAAAATTTTCAAAGTCCTTTCTAGTTTGTTAAATAGAATAATAGTACTAATAGGTCATCGTAAAGTTATTTTCTGGTGCAGCCTTGTATCAAAGTTCGCCCAGTGCAGACGTGATGTAAGAATAATACAAATTTCTTACCTCGTTTCAACAGGTGTTGTTTGTGTGGTGGTACTACATCATGTGTAAACAGATGTTTAGACATACGGTCCTTGGGCAAACAATTGACGTCGCCTCCGCATGTTGTACAGCAAATAATCAGCTGCGTGATCCTTGTACCTGACCATATGAGCTTAAAGCGTGTTTCCTATACGCACCAAAGCGACAACCCAAAATCCATAACAACGGTTATTACAAATATGCCAAACTTCGATGTACTACTATATGTAGATCGTTACCAAAATAATTATCTTCGTGTAGTTGTCCACATAGTTACTTGTAAATTCATACTGGCAATTTCCAAAAAGACCATTTTTATTAATTATCGGACGTTAGATTCAAACCATAAAATTTCTATCTACTTTGCAGAACATTTCTTTAAGATTTAAACATACAGTTTCATCGCAGAACTTTTCATTAAATCCAACTACTATAGTAAAGTTGAAGGACGGTCATGCTAGACCAATATTTTCTTATCGCCACATTGACGTGATTGAACTATAAACTCGATACTCGTAGATGCAAATAAACGATCAATATCATCTTGAAACACAACATTTAAACGGCCTAATTTTTATAAAACCAGATAAAACGGAATCATTCTAACGAATGAATATACGAAGGAGTCTTCCAATGAATATACAAACGATTATTTAAAAGGTATTCATAGGAACTTGCAGAAGAATTTGTAAAAGAAATATTTAAATGAAAATTTTAAAAGTGTGTAAAAGAAATAATTAAATGAATATTTTATCGTAGTGTGTAAAAGAGCGCTACAACAAAATTATTTAGTTTGTCTAGTAAATTATTTTTAATTGCTTACCATTATTAAAAATCACTAATGCAAGTGTTCATTACACTTGAGTGTTTCTACAACGGCGTAAAGCCACACGCAAATTACTTACTAGAACCTTCAGGTTCCCCATGGTAACTTCGTGACAAGTGTTCTAGCTAAAGTGGCACATTGTGCACAGCATAGGAAAGCTGTTTGGCCTTGATATATTTATACTAATATTTAACGCCTGATGTTAGCAACCAAATTAGCATCTCTGTATTGCGGTTAGACCACATGATTTCAATACAGATATTTATTTAATTGAAGATGTTTACTGGTATAATGGACTAGACAAAAGGTGTATAAAACTAATAATTTATTGGTGTTCTGCAGTGGTAAAAAAAACTGTTACAATCCATTAGAAAATTTAAAAGAAAACACTGCAAGGAGATTCGAACCAGTGAGAATTTACAGGGAAAACTGTAGTACATCCAATAACCCGCAGCGCTATTTAGACCACATAAACGGTATATGTATTTGAATGTATAATTATCTTGTAATGAGTAACACGTTATTAGCTAAGCAGTACAATAAAATCCAAAGTCCTCGACATATATTCTCACCAATAACTGAAAACTGCATACTTGCCAATATTTAATTTGTATACAAATGAGTTCAGTATATTTTGCAATTTATGGGCCACGTCACACTACTTGCAAGCAATAAGTCTTTATTTCCTTCACTAGATATGTTTGAAAGTTGTAAATTTTAGATACTAATACCACGGAGTTTAATTTAATACACAAATAACACACTTGTTACATACAGTAAAAATACATTGCTAATTATTAATATAATTATCTAAACGTATGACACAGACGTTCGACGGTTGAATATATTGGTGTACATTCTCCATACTTATATACTATACTTGACAATAGTTAATTTTTGTTAGACATCTAATAAAGCATGTGCCACTAATTGTAGGTACTAACTTATAATTTTAACAGGGCAGACACTTAGTAATAAAATTTAACCCTATACAAGTACTCTGGGTTGCCTGCAACATATACGAATATAGCATATATTTTTACCAATTGTTAGCCACAGTATGCAATCTTAGTTTCAAATTCTACTCACCGCTTGATTTTAGTTCTACTTTGTTCATTTCCTAGAGCACAATGGGAAATTGTAACTATTAGATTTTCATAGTCGTGTTTGATTTGTGGTAGACGTGTCATTTTTGGTTTAAATTTTCAGTATTCGAGTAATTGAAAGTGCTGCTAAAAATAAATGTAAAATTATGTATAAGCGATTTGTAACTAAAAATCGAGTATAACTTTTTTTCAATCACGTTAGAAATATTTAGTTAATATTTTATATCCCCGTGCATACGTATTAACAGATCCGGGGATGACAAATCGTTTGTCATCGCCCCCAGGTAAACTAGTTTTGATAAGGCCATTTTATTAACAGAAATAACATGTTAACATATTAAAAACTTTATTTCTTCAATGTAGGTACTTTAGTCTTAATAAAAACAACTTGGACGGTTGACAAATCGATTTTTGATATAAGACGGAACAATTTTGGACGTAACTAAAAGTTGAAACATATATCTAAATGTGGTATATGAAAAAGCATATATTTTTCATATTTCCGGTCATTTTTAGATGTTCTAAGTATGCATTTGGTATAAGGATTTTGCAATGAATTTTAATTTTTTGTAATCGAACCAATCCTTGCTGGATTAGAGGCTTAAACGTTTAAAATTCTTTACACGCAGATAAACCACGTGTTTTTGATATAATTGAAAAAATCTTTTATTTTTTCGAGTTCACAACTTTTTTTTCTTCAATTCAATCCATTTGATCAGATTTTAGTAATCTCCAGTAAAAATTTTAGATCGATCTTAATTTTCTGCAGGTTAATATGTAACAATTTTATTTTCGATAATAAATCCCTCCATATAATTTTAAGAATAATGTAACAATTTTATTAATAACAATAATAAATTGCATTCAACTTCAAACGTAATACGTTAAGCCTGCATCGTCCTTTAATAATCTACTTATATTTAAATATCTGTGTAGTATAAAGCTATTTACAAGCACAGCTCTGTTTGATTGTTCCCCTCCTGACGGCGCAACCGCCCGAGCTAGTTAGAAGATAGTCGGCCACAAGTGATAGAAATATCAACATGTAGCCTAGATTGCAGGCCGGTAATCTGCGAATCCACTTCAATTAGTGAACATATCTTCGAATAACGGTCGGTAAGGTATATATTGTGAGAACTTGTATAATTTGAGATAATTTATTTAGCGCGACAAGAAGGATGCAACCTTTTAAGACACACAACGACAAGAAAGATGCAACCTTTTAAGACACACAACGACAAGAAGGATGCAACCTTTTAAGGCACACAACAACAAGAAGGATGCACTTTTTAAGACACACAACGACAAGTAGGATGCAACTTTTAAGACACACAAGGACACAGTAAAGTATACACATGTAACATGCTACCTTTGGAAGGCGGCGTAATTCAACTTCGAGATTACAACTGCTGCAGCATGTATTGCAACAGGATTTGATTTGACACGTGGAACGAAGTCATTATAGAAGTTGTTTTGGATGAATTTGTTTCAAATTACAAACGCTGTTATCGTTGCTTGAAATAACGTGGATCCCGTCTTTCTTTGTTACAAGGCGACAAATGCAGTTTTGGTTCGTAGATAGCTATAAATTCTTTTTAGGTGTTTCAAAACTAGGAACACGTTAACTTGCTTTGATGCGTAGTACAAGTACGTTATAAAAGTTTCAACTAATTGCTGAGCTGGATTTACCAGTAGTAAAACTAAAGTTCACTGATTTAATGTTTTAAAAACAACACGCTTTGCTCAATATGAATCGTCGGTAACGTCAACAGGTGTTACTGACGTCATATATTTTTCTGCTTTGTACTGCTGACAGATGTTATTTTGAAAGCAAATGCTTTGAACAGCTTTAGTACAATACATGTAAACATGTCTATTTTTGTGATCAGCTTTATCTAAATTAAAATTTGTATATGTAATTTAGAAAACTCAAATGCTAACATTGTTAGAAACTATTAATTTGTTATCTGCCTGAACAGATCTGCACAGGTTAGAACCCTTTTTGTACAACAAGTTCATGTCTTGAAGTAAAATATTTGATTGAAAATAATTAAGACACACATGAAAGTTGAAAGTTTTAGATTGATACAGTTAATGATTAAATTTTTGTTACAAGTCATATTATTTTAAAAGAGATTCTTTTTAGTAAACAATTGGTTCAAGATTAAAGTTTTTTATTTTGATCGAGTATGATCAAATCTAATAACATAAAGCTAAAACCCTTATGAGTAAGAAATTGATGCCAATTTTATATTGGAAATACCTTTTTACTACTTCTTTATGTATTTTTGCTGGACACAAATGGTGTTCCACTTTTTTTATTTATTTAACTATTACAATTTCTTACAGGAGCTGCGTCTTATTTTATTAAGACAGGTTTTTGTCAGCGAAGGCGATCCTTTTTCTTTGGGTCTCCACGTCCGCCCTTAGAAATACGCTATGCAATAATCATAATCACATCAGGACTTGGTGGCGCCTAATTGGTTTAGATTAAGTTTGATCTGCAAACAGATTTCGACTTACAACCCCACTTCTCATAGCTCTACCCAAGGAATAGACCCCTAGTTGTGTCGGAAGATTCTTGGAACAATAAGTTTCACTGGCTCACAACGTGAGGCCAGCCTTATAAAAAAGTTGTTCCACTGTATAAGAAAAAATAGTTTCACTGGCGACCAAGAAAACCCGTTACACTGGCGCCCAACATGGGGCTCGAACCCACGACGCTGAGATGAACACAGATATTTAAATATAAGTAGATTATTAAAGGACGATGCAGGCTTAACGTATTACTTTTGAAGTTGAATGCAATTTATTATTGTTATTAATAAAATTGTTACATTATTCTTAATATTATATGGAGGGATTTATTATCGAAAATAAAATTGTTACAAATAATTAAAACGCTTTCAAATTCGAATTACGTATCTGTTTATGAAAATCTGATTTTTGTTTTAAAGGTTATATATAGCTAAAAGTTGCTTGGATTAACGGTAATTAAATTCTATATTTAGTACCGGTCTAAGAATATACAGAAACATGCGTGTAAAGAATTTTAAACGTTTAAGCCTATAACCCAGCAAGGGTTGGTTCGATTAAAAAAATTGAGATTAGTTTGAACATTTTTAGCCATATGCATACTTAGGATATCTAGAATTACCCTTAAAATTTGATAAATATATGCGTTTTTATATACCACATTTAGATATATGTACCAACTATTTAGTTACGCCCAAAATTGTTCCGTCATATATCCAAAATCGATTTGTCAAATGTCCAAATTGTTTCTATTAAGACTAATGTACCTATATTGAAGAAACAAATTTTTAATATGTGAACATGTTATTTCAGTTAATAAAATCTTCTTAAACAAAATTAATTTATCGAGGGGCAATGACAAACGATTTGTCATCCTCGGATCTGTTAATATCTATGCATGGAGGCATAAAATATTGACTAAATATTTCTAACGTGATTGAAAAAAAGGTTTACTCGATTTTTAGTTACAAATGGCTTATACGTAATTTTACATTTAATTTTAGCATAACTTTCAATTACTCGAATGCTGAAAATTTAAACCAAAAATGACAAGTTTACCACAAATTAAACACGGCTATGCAAATCTAATAGTTACGATTTCCCGCTGTGCTCTAAGAACAATGTAGTACCTTCGAGTGGAGCATTGGAAAATCAAATGTAGTTTGCTCTAAGAAGCGAAGAAAATAGAACTAAAATCAAGCGGTGAGTAGAATTTGAAACCAAGATTACATACTGTGAAACTGTGATAAAAATGGTAAAAATGTATAATACATTCGTATATGTTGCAGGCAACCCAGAGTACTTGTATAGGGTTAAATTTTATTACTAAGTGTCTGTCCTGTTAAAATTATAAGTTAGTACCTACAATTAGTGGCACATAGTTTATTAGTTGTCTAGCAAAAATTAACTATTGTCAAGTATACTGTATAAGTATGAAGAATGTACACCAATATATTCAACCATCGAACGTCTGTGCCATACGTTTAGATAATTATATTAATAATTAGCAATGTATTTATGTATTAAATTAAACTCCGTGGTATTAGTATTTAAAATTTACAACTTTTAAACATATCCAGTGAAGGAAATAAAGACTTATTGTTGCAAGTAGTGTGACGTGGCCTATAAATGGCAAAATATACTGAACTCATTTGTATAAAAATTAAATATTAGCAAGTATGCATTTTTTAGTTATTGGTGAGAATATATCTCAAGGCCTTTGGAATTTATTGTACTGCTTAGCTAATAACGTGTTACTCATTACAAGATAATTATACAGTCAAATTCATATACCGTTTATGTGGTCTAAAAGCTCCGCGGGTTATTGGGTGTACTATAGTTTTCCCTGTAAATTCTCACTGGTTCGAATCTCCTTGCAGTGGCCTTTTTTTATTTTCTAATGGATTACTTCTATATAATAATGTTAAGGTGGTAACACCGTTCATCGTTTGGTAACTACATTAAGCTGGCATCAATAGCGTGTTAAAAGAGCAATTTAATAAAATGCCCTCACACTTATGAAACAGACAAACTGGTGTAATTAAGTTAATGTATGTCCTTTTCCATATAGGTAATAAATGGATCAAGGGTTTAATGATCACTTTGTAATAATATTGAGTAACATTGCTTAATCTGGGACGATGTGTTAAAAAAGCAAGTTAATAAAATGCACTCGGGCTTGTGAGACAGACAAGCTGGTGTAATTAAGCATGTAAAATACATGACACCCATTCAATATTACTAGATGTGCCAAAGTTTGATAAAACGGGTCTGGGCTACTTTAGTGTTAATTAAGACTGTGTTGATATTGCAAAAGAATTTGCATGTGTATTCCTTAATACTGTTATTAAGCGGTTAATAGGTATTAAACATAATGAAATTTGTTCTAATCCATACGTAAATAATCATGAAAATGCAGTCAGAGTTAATACAGAATTTGCCATACTTGGATGTGGTAATTATTAGATTGCTGTTTACGATGCGTCAATTAAACCCAAGCCCCGAGGCGTTTGGAATTTATTGTACTGCTCGGCTAATAACGTGTTACTCATTATAAATTAATTATACATTCAAATACATATACCGTTTATGTGATCTAAATAGCTGTGCAGTTTATTGGATGTACCATGGTTTTCCTTGCGAATTGACACTGGTTCGAATCTCCTTGCAGTTGTTTTTTAATTTTCCTATAGATTAGTTCTATATAATACAAACTCTTAGCCAATCAGCGAACGCGCGGAAATACGCTACCCTGCCAGTCAGTTAAAAATTTCTGTTATAAATTTCATATAAGCAATGATTAGAACTCGATTAAAAACCTTTAAATTGAGAAATTTGTGTTAGGCAAGGATGTAGGAACACATGTTTTGTTATGTGAATTTTAGTTGCTGTTAAAATTTGACACTGATTTTCAGGCTAATGGTTATTAATTAATAAATATTTGTATATGTATAATATCAATATGATAACTTAGCATCAAATCTAGGTATTGTTAGATTATCAAATGGCGTAAAATTTTGTTCAGGCAACGAAAACGAAATAGTGACGGTACTGCTAAAATAAATTAACAATTATGCAAAGATAGAATTTCATATATTTTAATTCATCTTCACAATCTTGAAGGTGAAAGTGCTTGGTACATACACGTTTATTTTCCATATTAAATTGATCGTTCTTATAACACTTCTTATCACATTCTCTACAGATTTCTGAATTATTTAAAAAGGAAAAGAAAAGCACCATTTTTCCACTCTCATTGAGCTTTTTCGAACTTCTGAAAACAGCTATACTTTAAATTAGGCATCTGCAGCAGAATAATGATTTTTTTTATATCTAAATAGTAACTACATGCAATTTTTTTACATCTGAAAATCTAATGGCAAAATATTGGTGTTCAAATCACACTTTGTTACGAATAATGCACTAAACGAATGGAGTTCACTTGAATAATATGTTAAAACTGATGTATAATGTCCTGCAAATATTATATTTGTCACAAAAAAAAAAAGGTTATAACACATCAAGATGTATAAAGTAGTTATCTTGATAATAACCTAGGAGAAAATGCTAGTAACTAATAACAACTTCATAACGCAAATGTAAACATTTACAAAGGGTAGGCACTGTGACGCGTAATATGGCAGTCGAAGCTGACCTTGAATTTTTGTAGACTACCTTACTACTTTATAAATCTTGAGAAAAACTCGTGTAATTGGGTTAATGTATGTCTATCTCCCCTCCACACACGTATAGTCCATATAGAGAAAATTATAGTGTATTTCTTACGAGTGTAAATTCCTTCACTTTTACATTGGTTATGGATGTAAATTTGTAGTTAAAAGTTTGCAGTTTTGTACTACTATAAGATAAATATATGCAAAAATAAAATTAACGTTTTAAATAAAAAAAGCTTTATTGCCTGTGACTCATATACGTAGCTAATTAGTTGTATCTGTAATTACTGTTGCTAACATTATTTTCTGCAAAATAAGTTTATTTCTTTATAGCTTAAAGTATACTGTATATAGAAATATATGGAATCTACGTAAATCCTGGGTACTATATTTTCCAATCTGTAATTCAAATATTTCGAATTATTTACCTTAACTGTTTTCCTTAATTGTGGAAGCTCGATATAGTGTAACGAGGGATCAATTATTTGATACTGTGCACCTAATAAAGGATTTAATTCATATTTAAAAAATTAAGGAAACACACAAAGATTTATTGATGCTTACAAATATTTTAATACAAAATTCTGAAAGATATTTCTCGTGGAGTTTAGTCCATAAAATGTATGCAACTGAAGGTTGCCCGGTTTAATCAATAAGTAATTTAATGAACGTGAAAAATTAGTTCCGTATACATGTTTATCTAATTACACACGTTCATTGATAATGGTTAGTAGTAAAATGTATAGATTGTTTACATCAGCTACAGAAAGCAGATATACAACGTAGAGTGTGCTCCATTTTCATTATTGGTGGATTACTGAAGCTATAATCAAAAATGAAGTGTTGCTGATTTCACTTCAATACCCTATTTTTTGACGAAACGAAAGAAGTTGGTGTCAAAATTGTCATGGTCTCTTAGTTTTAAGCTACAGTGTGATTTTGAGATGTCCTGAATATTTATATTTTGTATTAATTCAATTTTATTTGAGTTTTCCGAAAATTTACTAATAACAAATGTCTTAAAGTTGAAGTTTGTCGGACTTTTATAATTATTATATAATATTGCATACAATTAAAAAAATGATTGTTTACAATAATTCTGAAAATTATATGTTGGTTCATTTTATAGAATCTAATGAAAATTCCGAAAAAGCTTCGAAATGTTACACAGCAGAAAATATAATTCACTAGGAGCCAACATACATACGTACCTACTGTATTAAATACATTGTAATTTATAATTATCTTTTCCTGGTTTTGATTGATTTTATATTTTAAAGGCGTTGATGATGCGAACTTTCGTAACGCACTTCTCTACATTTGCTTGAAGCCCATAAGAAATAAATATGCGCGCGCGTGTGTGTGTGTCTGTGTGTGTGTGTGCGCGCGCGTGCGTGTGTGTGCGTGTGTGCGCGCGTGGGTGCGTGTGTGTGCGCGCGTGCGTATGTGTGGGTGCGTGCGTGCACGTTCAGAAACTGATTTGAAGGATATGACGGTATATCCTAAGTGGTTTGGTTATTCTCGTTTACAAAACGCGTTTTAAAAAATTATAATTCTTCCTGCAACACAACTACTTTAATTCCCATTTAAAATTAATTGTAAGTAGTTATTTGCATTGTATAATGTCTATTAATCGGTTCAAATAGTATATTTAAATATCAAATTGGCAACAATAGTAGAAAACTTTGACCTCAAGTTAATTACGATTGCACCTAATCTGCTTGGCTAATTTGCAATGGGTGGCTATAAATCAATTTTGTCATGATAATACTAGTTTTTTTTTAAAGAAGGAACACCCACTACTGGTCTAACATCTTACAAAGCTAGTATATAAAAATAAATAAAAACAAACTTCATTAAAGATTCCATTGATGTTCATCAGACTGGTGTAATTAATCTGTTCTTGTGATTTAATTTAGTTCAAATTGATTTACTCGTTAAATCCTACGGAATTATTTATTGCTAAAAATCCATTAATTTTAATTTACAGTATATTTGCACAACGGTAAATGTTGTAATTTTAGCGCATTATATTTTGTTGTTTGGCGTTGTACAAGACTTAGAGTATACAAAGACATTCAGATATGAATATTACGAAAAGCATTCTGTTCCATTAGAACTAATTATGAAAATTGGTATGTTTCTTCCTCCTCTGTATATTTTGTTCTCACCATCAAGTCTAGAGTTGGTTTTTCCCCTTTTTCTCCGATTTTTCCTTTATCCTACCGCCCTATTCTAATTTCTATTTTGTTGTTTCGCTGCTATTGGTATTTCTAAAGTTTATCCGTCGGATATGTTTTAAATTGTCCTGTATTCGCAACAATTTTTCTTTTCTTTTGAGCTTTTATCGAGTTACGGTTAGCCTTTATTTCGTTAGCTTCTACCCATTTCTTTCTTGTTCGTATTCAAAATGACTTCTTTTTCGGCTTCCTACTACGGTCTCCCTGTGTGGAAGTGGAATTTGAAATTTTCTGGTGTCCCGGACACTCTTACTGTACGTGATTTTTTGGAACGTGTCGAAAAACTCCGACGAGTTCATCATGTATCCGAATTTGATTTATTTGAGTCTGCAGTAGATTTGTTCGAAGCTAAAGCTTTACTTTGGTACCGTGGTTTTCGGCATAGGTTTTCTGACTGGAAGTCGTTGTCCAATTTACTAATTCTTCATTTTGAACACAACGAGCTCATTTATAAGGCTACTACTATCGAGAAAAATACTTTTGCTTCACATGACCGAGTTGTTAAGATTTCTCCGACGCCTACGAGTAGATCCGATACTTCTTCCGTACGTTCTACTGTTCTTCCTCCTACTTCTACTCCTACTCGTCAGGTCGTATGCTTTAATTGCGACAAACCTGGTCATGTTTCGACGCGTTGTAATCGTCCTAAAGTACTCCATTGTTATGGTTGCTACTTACTTCTGTTCTTTTAACTAAGGTTGGTGACGTCCTAGCTGATGTTCTGCTATCTAACGCTGACGAACTTCTACCTGATTCAGTTCCTTCATGTAATAGGGTTGAAATGTTATCGGATTCTGATCCTTTCCCTAGGGTTGACATTCCTACAGCCAATGCTGTTTTCTTTCCTAACTGTGATACTTCTAGTCCTGCACATAACGTCAATGAAATTTTGTCTACTTCTGTTCCGTTCTTTAACGTAACTGAATTGTGTTCCGCTTGTGTTTCTTTTCGTCAGGTTGGTTCTCGTACAGTCAATCCTTTTTCTTTTTCCACCGTTGATATGCTGACAACCCATGATGTTTTCTTTTCTGCCGTTAACCTTCTTACCACCCATCCTAACAATAAACAACGTCCCTCTATGACGCGTTTTGAGTTTTCGAAACTATCCTTGTCACCTCCTACACCGCGTTCTACCACTACTACACTCCCTGCTATTCCTATTTGGCAGAAAACTGCCCAAAAAAGGCAGACTTTATTCTATGCTCCTTCCGAACCTGAGGATATAGGTCGGCAAAACACTAATGTCCTCGATCTTGTTTCGTTCTCTTTTTGGCGGCGTAAACGCCGTAAGCCCAATATATAGTCCTCGTGCCCCTGATTCTGATGCCGACTTTGCTCTTCCTCGGATTTGATTTTTGGATATTGCAATTTCGATTTACTTCCCGGTTTTGCTTGGTTTTCTTTCGTTTGCTTTCCTTTTTTTCTTTTTCACCCGTGTGGGTCCGGGAATAGAATAGCCCCATGGTACGATCTGCCTGTCGTAAGAGGCGACTACAGCGGTCAAACACATACCCACACGCACCCTTTATACACGCATAACACATACACACACACTTCTTACACCCCCCACACACACACCCACATACATACACACACACGCACGCACACCTACTCCTACCTAACTACACTGTGATTTTGTTTTATTTTCTTTTGTACGATTTTTGTTTTGTTTTTGGGTTTTATACTTGGTGTTGGTATTATTCTTTTTTGGTTTCTTTTCTTTTTTTTCTCGTTCCTTTCATTCCATTTTCCTTCCCCTATCCTATCCTATCCTATCCTTCCTCGTTCCTTTACTTCTTTTGATGTTGAAGACCTTACTGTTTCTTCACAAAAGATATCCGTCCTCTGACAACTTTTTCAGTGTCGATGCCATTCCATCTTTGTCCTCGATGATTGTTACCTTTCCTTTTCCTTTTTCCGATGTCCTTTTTATTTTTGGTTTTGATCGGGTTCCTGGGTCCGTCGAGCCGGATGAGATTTCCTTTTAGTTTGTTTGTTTGTTGTCGGAGTGTTTTTTTTTTAGTTTTTTGTTGTAACGAGTTTTCTTTTAGTTTCCAAGCGAATTTTGTTTTTGTTCGTCCTACCCATTCCCATTATTTTGCTTCCCGACCCCGACCGTTTAATTTTGCTGAAGGGGATTTGTTACGTTCATTTTCGTAAATCATTAATTAGTTACATACAATACTTTTTATCTTAAATTCTTTGGCGTTAAACAAGAAAATTTATTCCATAAATGAAAACTACCGCTTTCGTGTTTTAAAAATTGTATTGTGATTAATAATAAATATCCTATTTAGGTCAGTTGATAAATCTTTCTGTTCAGTAGAAAAATAAATATCCTTTCTAAGAATTTCGTCCCGTGGAATTTACGCCTTAATTAGATAGGCGACTTTCCAAGTATTTCAATAATTAAATGCTGGTGTGTTTTCCCTTGTTAAAGAATTCGGCGAATTTATTTTAATAAAATTAGGGTTTTCCTGGTTTATTTCCTTGCTTTGGTGCTTTAACAAATGTAACATTGCATTTGCTGTTCGATTAGCAACCAGAAAACACGTTGTTTTGCTTCGCTCGTTTTCTTGATGCGAATTTCCGGCACGCATTATTTAGCGTGCTTCCTGCGGGGAGACACGTTAATCCCTTGAACTGTCGCTTCTTCTGGGAATGCGAAGTCAAATGCGCTCTGCCCTGACGAAAACTGCCTGTTCGCTGACGGAGACCAGCGACTGGTTCCACCCCGATGCCAGTAACTCGAGGGTGAGTTCCTTTTTTTGATTTTCTCTGTATGCGCTTCTGACTTCGGAACCAGAACGCCTGAGGTTTTACCATTAAAATATGGCATTTCCAAATTGAATTCTTAGGTACGAAATTTCTTGATCTATTTTGGTATTTACTACTTTTTTTTTTACTAATGCTTTACTATTTGGTTATAAATCACGAAAAATATACTACTTATTAATAAAAAATTGTTTAAAGACTTGCTGGCACATTTGAAAATGTTGTTGCTATTGTTTGTAAAAATAGGTTAAGTGTATATTTACGATATTCTAGAGCTGTGATTTTTAGGGTTGCGTTTGGTTCTTTCTTTTTGTTCTAATTACTGTCAAGGGGTAGCTGCCTAAAAACTACAGCTCCCCATTTTTCTTGAATAATTTCTTTTTACTGTATTGTGTAAATAATTTTTTTTTAATTATAAGTTCTTTCTTTTCCGTTGTATGTTTTGTTCTGAGTGTGAATGAGTGAGTGTCTATATATTATTTTTCTATTTATTTCAGGTTTCTTTTTTTATTTAGCTATAGGTATAAGACCCCGCCCACTCGCCGCCTGAGCCCGGACTTACTTCTTTTCTTTCTCTTTCTCTTGGTTTTTTTTTGTTACGTCAATGTACGTAGCAACGCATATAACTTTAAAGAAATACCAATATTATGACTTCAAATATTTGTTTCAGTAAAGTCTCTTTATATACAGGTTCTAACATAATACAAAACTTTCTCATGCTAAAATCATGCCCTTAACAATTAATATTTTTCCTAAATTCAAAAGTATTAACTGAAATTAAACTTGGCGTACAACATATCTATAAGAATGTTACGATGCCAGTATAATATAAAAATAAATAAAACTCTCAGAGAAACATATGAAACTGTAGACGTTTTTGAAAAAAGCCTCAACCATAATCCTCCACCCCAGCAAGATACACCTAATCTATCAAACACGCCTCTAGGAAAAAATTAACATGTTAGGAATATTCCTACTAGTAGGAATTGACCACCTCTGAAAGTTTTCGTCATTAAAATATTCACATACTAAAAATCTATTTATTACGATAAAAAGTACAACAAAATTATGTGACAAAAAGTGCAACGGTTAGAAAAAAACTTTTATTTATATAAAGATAATGAATGATTTGAACATATCATTTTGTTATGTTCAATCCTTGCATCATTAATCATTAGGTTTTCTGTCCTGGAATTGGTTGGACGCGTTCCTCCATTGTTTTCTATTCTGAGATAACCTACACACTTCTCGTTTCATATTTGTATTCTGGTTTTTGCCTTATTTTCCCCTCTTTTACATACTACTACTTTAGTTTTATTTTTGTTAATTTTCATACCGTATCTTTCTGTTACTATTGTTTCTATTTCATTAATAGCTGTTCTAACGCTTCCTTGCCAGATGTTAATACCGCTATATCATCTGCAAATCTAAACATATCAATCGTCTTTCTGCATTTGACAGTATTCATTGCCTCTTCGATATACAAGTTAAAAATTAACAAGGACAGTGCACATTTCTGTCTCATCCCTTTGTTAATATTTACTTCTCTGCGTTCCTTCTCTGATTCTGTAACAGCTGTTTACTCTTTGTATAAGCTATGTACTATACGTCAATCCCTATAACTCATTCCAATCTTTTTGGGCATTTCGAATATTTTTTCCCATTTTATATCGTCGAATACTTTATCCAGATCTACAAACCCTATATAACCGTTTCTCCTTTTTATATTATTTTCTCGATAATCACCTTTAAAGCTAAAATGGCCCCCCTGTTCCCTTATTTAGCCTAAACCTAATTCGATCTTCTCCTGGTATTTCCTGAGCCCGTTTCTCTATCCGTCTTTGTACAAGTCTAGTAACATTTTTGACACGCGTGCTGTCAAATTTATTGTTCGAAAATTTTCACATCTATACGCACTTGTATTTTTATCTATACCGGGCACCTTACTATTTTTCAAACTCTTTAAAGCTAGTTCAAACTCATCTCTAAGTATAGGATATCCTAAGTAATCATTTTCAATGTATGATTCCTGTTTTAGTGTTTCTAGTTCCTGTCCTACCTATTAATTCCCTATATATCCTTGCCATCTATAAACTTTCCCTACATTTTCTATAATAATGTTTCCCCCGCGTTCCTTATATTTTTGTTATATGGTTTTATATCCCTAAAATTCATTTTAATTCATGTGTATGCTTTCTTATTTCCATTTTAGTTTGTACCACTTTGAACTTTTACACTTTAGCTTTACTACAATTGAGAACAATTTCCCATTTTATGACTTTGTATCTATTTTCCTGCTTCGTCTGGTCTGTTTCTATATTTTAACGTTTCTTCTATCTAATTTAGAATATCCTTTGTCACAAATAATTTCTTTTTTTTATTTGTTTATAACATAGGATATCTCTGATCGCCATGGATTTAATGTTACTCCATTCTGCTTCTACTTTCTTAGTATAAGAAATTTTCCCAGTGTCTTTCAACAATTCGTTTGATTTTTTCTTAAATCTTTTGTGTGTATCTATATCTTTTAGTTTCTCAAATTCAAAATGAATATTTCCGGTCCTTTTTTCAAATATTTAAATTTAAACGCAGCGTTCATAATTATTATGTTGTGGTCAGTGTCTGTCTATTTCTGGGAAGCTTCTACAGTATTTTAATTGATTCCTAAACCGTTGTCTAACAAGAATGTAATCTATTTGATATCTCTTCCACGTGTATCGTTTTCTGGCATGATGTTGATATATGTGATAGTTTAAATTGTTTTTGTCGCAAAATTCTACGAACCTATTTCTCCCGTCATTTCTCGTGCCTAAACCAAATAAATCTACTAGCGTTCCTTCTTTAGCCTCAGCCACTACTGCATTAAAATCTTCCGTATTTATTAAATTTTCATGCCCCTTTACGTATCTTAGTTGTATTCGATATCTTTGTAGATCGGTTCTACATCTTCCTCACTGCAGCTAGAGGTGTGCATGTATACTTCTATTATTAATGTATTTACCGGTTTAAATTCTAATCTAACCATACTCCTTCGTTCTTTTGTAAGTGGTTTTCTAGACAGCGTCCGTTTTCCGCATAACTATCCCCATATCCGAATTTCTTTCCCCTGATCCTGTATGAATTACCCTAAAGTCTTCGCTTCAAAAATCCCCCGCTTCTGGCCATCTAACTTCGCTAATCTCTACTATATCTAATGATAGTCTATCTATTTCAATTTTCATATTCTCTAGTTTGCATATTTGCTTCATGTTTTTAATATCACACGCACTGACTCGCATTTTGTATCTGGTTCTTCCTTTCTTTCTATTGCACTTGTGAATCACATCATCCGAAGTAGTTCCCACCCGGAGATCCGAATGGGGAACTATTTTAACTCCAGAATATTTTATCCCTGAGAATGCCATCGTTTTCTAAAACGTTTTTGGTACGCTGCGTACTTGGGAGGTAATGTGATTGTTTCCCGTTGCATTCCATATCGCGGTAGTGCGTCTTAGAATGCCATACCTATCCCTATGATCTGTGTCACGCTAAGTACCGAAATAACCGTTGCCCTTTTTCGAAAACATGTCTTAGTTTGGTTCCACTAATTTGGTTAAACCTATAGTTCGGCTCTTAAGCTCACTGAAACACGCAAGCTGTTCTACACATTCTAGAACTTCGCCAAACTGCAGGGCCATTCAGAACTACCCATTCTTGCAAAATATGAAATTGTAATAAACTCGGGCAGTTAACAGAAGAAGTTTACATAAGGCTTAGTAGTGGTAGAATGATTTGCACAGATCAATTTCTTATTCTTTAGAAAGCGTTGTTGCACCTTTCGCTAACATTAAGAAGATTTTAATACGGCATCACACGACAAACGAATAATTATCGCTATACCGCTATTGTCTTCATGTTTCTTTTTAAAAACGGTCTTCATGTTTCTTTTTAAAAACGAACGTCTCGCGGCAGTAATGCCGTGGCTGCCATGATAGGTTAGATTACTGTTAGAAATAGAGAACTGTTAGAAAAGAGTTAGGAGAGTTTTTAAATATTTTAGATGAGATACTACGGAGTAACTATAGTATGAGAATTAACTCAGTAAAGACAAAGATAATGACAAGTGAGTTACAGCCTAGTTCTAAACCAAAATTAAAAATAGGTAATACCGAGTTAGAGGAGGTAGATGAATTTAAAATTTAAAAATCCTACGTTATACAACTAGAAATATTTACATGCAACAGGTAGAATTTTGTTTTAAAGAATCCATCAAGTTCGAAGCTGTTAAAGATTAGTAATATAAAGATCATATGAACTTTTTGCTGTTTGTAATTAAAATACAACAAATTAATTTCAAAAGAATATTTCGTAAAAATACATTACCTAATTAAGCAATTCCTAATAACATGTTTTTGAGAACAAAGTTTGCTTCGTTATCTTAATTTACGTCAGTCTATTAAACATGAAAATAAAATTTAGACACACTATGAACTGCCTTACATTAAAATTGTAAATTTCCTAAAGTTTTCAATAATTTAAAATAATTTGGTATAAACCTTTAATTTTCATTGATTAACATTTAAAAAGATTTGTAAATCTTAGTTTTAATTAATCAGGTGTTAATAAAGTTGTAAAGGTAGTCAGGTCTAACACTTTTAAAGTTTTGACAGCTCTCTCACGCTGATGTTTAAATTGCTACGCCTCATTTGGCACCACACCGAGTTTATTTAAATCATTAATCATAGGGGATTTCTAATCATTATTTAATAGAATATTATACAACGACGCTATAATAAAGGCTATTATTCCCTAGGATAAAAGTTGTTACAAGAGCGAGCGAAGCGAGCGAGTGTAGTAATCATCCGAGGGAATAGTAGCCTTCATTATAGCGAGTTGTATACTATACTTTATCTACAACTAAGAATCAGTATAAGAGAGCATAATTTATATAACTTGACTTTCCAAATTATCGAAATTCTATAATAAATTAGCGAAAACCAACACGGCTAGTTGTTTGTGTTATAATACTGAGACATAGTATTTGATATTTGGCATTTGACGTTTGTTTTAAATTTCAAAAGTATTGAGATTTAATAATATTATTTTCCAATTGGTCGATAAGAGGGAATAAAGAGCCATTATTCCCTCTGCTCTTCATTATTCCCTAGCGTGATTAATATATAGCAGTGTACTGCAAAAACCACAGGTATAATACGTATGTTATATATTAGTTGCAGATAAAGTATGTTACACAGTTGTGTAAAATAGTTTTAGCATCTAGGAGTACTACACATGTAATTCAGCTAGAAAATAGGTGGTATAATTATTTTCCAAGCTTTCTATAATTAGTTTTTATTATTTAGTAAATACGATTTGGAGTTCCCAGCACTGTTTGAGGAATTAATATTAATTATTAATACGTATTTTGCGGTGTAGACGTTCCGACAATTTGAAGGAATATACGCCATTGTGTCGACCAATGAGAGCGCGATAAGTACAAGGCATGGTAAACAGTTATGGAAAACAACGGCGGCCATGATGACATTCTACACGAAGTATCGTATCTGAAAGATGAGCGAGAAGTACTGCCTAATAATGTAGTGGTAGAGTTTATCCGTCGAATCCTTATACCTCCCTAGTGTGGTATCTTTACCTTTTATCTTGTCCCTTTATGTTGTAGATAAACAACGAACTTCACTGCCAATCTGAACTAGATAGACGTCAGTCTCATTCACGATCTGCAGAACCAAGAAGAGAGGAATACCATCATTGATATTTCAACAGGGCAAACACTGTAATCAAGTGTTCATTAATTGGCTTTACAGTAACTTAATTATTTAGGACGGAAGGTAAACTAAATTTTAGTATACTTAATTTGCTGACCCATTTTGTAACTTTTTTAAATATCTATTGTAAGTTCATGTAAAACCAATTACGTCATATGCACGGCACGCGATGAACTCATAGTTCCCTTTAGCAGTCTAATTGATAAGTACTAATTTGGGGCCTAAAAACGTGGTTCTATTTTTATAATGTATCTATCCATTATCTATTTTTATAAATACTTTATTTTCTAAGGTTTGCTCCTTTCGAATTTGAAAAAAAAAATAAGTTATAATTTTTTAAAAATTATTTTGATTAAAAAATAAAATTACAAATAATGAATTAATTTGGTTCATTTCCATGCTAACCTTATCAACATTCGAAAACTTTATATTCATTATTTCTCTACCTTTTACTGCCGCTCCACGTTATTTAATAATTGAGCGAACGTTTATTTATCTCAACAATTCATCGCCCTAGAAAATGGGGACCATTTAACTACGCTTTTTATTTAGTCTTTTTGATATCAGATTAAATAGTTTAAATACGTTTTCAATTGAAATACTAACGTACTTTTATTATTAAGTAAAAATTCTTCTTAGAACGTGCGACTTTACATATGACATGTATTTGGCCGTAAATTGATGAAATTTCCTTTAGAATATTTATTCACGCGAGTGTTTTGTTATAACGTGTAATTGAGTATTTAAATGTATTTGAATGTAATAAATACCTTTATTTTTATCTAATACACGATACTTTTTGTTATTAAACTATTTCATAATCACGATTTCACGTACCAAACGTAACTGATACGTTTTATACCGGGCATTTCACAAAAATTTTCTATAGAAATAAATATCTAACAAATTGTTCTTTCGGGAATTTTCACGAATCTATGAGGTCAGATATTTGTCATATAATGTAATATGACCTTGTTATAACCTTTAATCATATATATATATATATATATATATATATATATATATAATATTTGTTTAATATTGCAGGTTATAGGTCAGCTAGTGTTTTGAAGAAAACTCTTTTTTATAGCCTAAATTTTCGCTTTTATTTTTAAAGCTTGATCACAGGCATAACTAAAACATAGATAAATTCTACATAAGCTGGTGTAGTTTTTAAAAATTAGTTACTGACATTGAAGTTACAAAATATTAGCTTTCATTACAATTATGTTTTCTACAGATAATATCCTTATAAAATTTAAGATAAACAGATTAATATTGTAGATATAAAATTGAAGCAAAATGTTGACTTGACAGAAACAAAAAATGTTAGATTTTGATTAATATATGTCTTTGTTTCTTAATTAATTTATAAGTATGTGTGTATATGTCGGTAATATTTTATGTCAATAAATATACAGAAATACATAAATATAGCTACATATATTATAAATATATATTATAAATATATATTTATGCATGTAGTGTATATAAATGTACACGAAAATACATAACTATATATGTGTATATCTATATGCACAAAGATACACATACACAAATATACACACATACATGTACACATAAATATAGAAACAAAAAAAAACTTATTTATATACATACACACACATATACATTTACATATACACACACACACGCACACACACATACACATAAACATATATATATACATACATATACATACACACACATATATACATATACATACATATATACACATATACATACATACATACAACACACACACACACACACACACACACACACACACATATATATATATATATATATATATTACTGTGTATCCTTATTTTGATCGAGCCTCTTCGAATTGGGCGTCAAATTTATGCCGTGGATCTCGGGTAAGCAATTGCGATACAAACATATATTCAAAAATTTTATAAACTTTCCATATTCGACAATAAACGAAATTTTCAAAAATTACCTAATCAAAAAAAAATTATCCTTACCCGTTTTCCTTTCCTCCTCGGTTGAACGGCCTTCTTCAACTGCTTCCGACTAGCTCATTCGGATCTCCTCTTGGGTATCTAAATTCACTCGCATATTCTCAATCATACACACACTCTAGCAATAAAACCTCAAATACAATCAACATACAAGCTTTTATTTATAACTATTTACACATGAAATACAATAATGTCCATATTCCATTAATCACGTTACACTTCAGAAAAACCTTATTTCATAATGTCCAGTATTTTATTTCTTTTAAATCATTAAACACAGAAATTGTACACGGAGTAAATGGGCCTTGAATAATACCTTCGCTAAAATTCATTCTTTATATTATTAGTGTCTTTTACTTTAAATAAACTCTGGGGTAGGATGAGCTCAGAATACCCAGTAATTATGCATTTGCATACTTTTAAAACAAATCACAAAACAAAGCCATGTACTCTTTACAAAAAATTTTATGTTCTGATTTAACGTTTAAAAGCTTTATAGAAACCTTCCACTTTTCAGTTAACCACCATAATAAAGTTTTACACGTATTACGTTCAATACGTAATTAATACACACTACCTTGAAATTTCACGATAGCATTCTCCCAATATTCACAGTTTAAAAAGTCACAATTCAAATCGTTACCTGGAAAGTTATAGTAGATCTCTGCTTTGAGGATGTTGCCGTCTATTTCTTCTGTCTGTTCTGCAGCTCGTTTCTAGCGGTTACTAGAAAAACTCCATCTCAATTGAACTGCAAACCCGGCCTCCCTGGTGTAACCAATTCCAAATTCCATTTAAATTATTTCTTCATTAATTTGAAGCTTCGCACCACGTTATTTAAAGCGCGACACGAGTTGTTTATAATTACAGATGATATCTCTATTAAATGTAATTCCGGCACACTTGACCGCGTATTTAATTACGAGACTATCACCTTGTAATAAATTAAATTGATTTTGTAATACTTACAACTCGTGATACTGCGATATGTTCTTTTGAGCGGTCGAAAACTTAAGGGGCCCCTACCACGTTCTCTAAAATCATTTATACACTTAAGCTGCCACCTCCTCGGCCTCCTTTCATCCGAAATCCCCTTGTTAACACCACATATTCTCGCAAATTTGCACTCAACCCCATTTTCACTCCACGAATTTTAATACCTCGTTATAACATTTCCAGAATAATACGCTACACTAAGCTCTTGTTCGTTTCAAACTAGACTAAACATTTCAACCAATCGTAAACCTAGTGACGCTTCACAAATCCCTCCTTTCCTATTGTTGTCTTTTACTTATGCGTTTTATCCGTCCCTTTCTAATCTGGTCTGAGTGGTACAAATCGTTATTCTTGACTATCTACTATCTAAACCCACGTGGACTTAACGACGTGACTTTTAAATAAATCGTTTTGTATTTCGTGCTAAAACATTTACCCGTTTCCAATATACGTAGAATCTTGGCTTGTTATCTATACAAATTATAAGAACGTGACATTTAAAAGTTTGTAGGTGTTCGCTCCTAATGAACGTTTAAAATACAATTCTCCGACCTTCGTTTCATAGTATTTTAACCCTCATTTTAGCCGTTTGTTATAACGCGTTTCACCTTGGGTAAATACAGGCTTTTATGCTTATTATATATCACTAATTGTTCAATTAACTCTAATAAAATTAATAATGAATGGCATTGACTTCTACCCTTTAATTTTTAGCAAAGCTATTAAATAATAATTATTATTTGTACAATTTGATTAATACCCGTTACTTAAAAATTGAATTAATTAATATAAATTTCGCACGTAATTTCGGTTTGTTGCTTTATACAGGGTGTTTTGAAATTGCTGCGTTTATTTTTATTTTTAACAATATAAAAACCACTATAATATATATATATATATATATATATATATATATATATATATACATTCTAACCTAAATATCTGTTATCTTTCTCTTTGAAAATATCTTGGAAGTTTTGATATTTTTCTTTGAAATTATCTTCGAGATTTTATCTTATCTAATTAATATTCCTAACCATAAATGGTTCATTATTTATTTTTTTCTCTGAAATTATTTTTGATATTCTACTGTTGCGCTGCAAAGCAAAAATTATCTATGTACCTTTCTCTTTAAAAATATCTTTTCAGTATATCTGTTTGATGTTCTGAACCGTTGGTATTTATAACCAAGGGTAGGATTTATTGTGTTAATAAAAATAGCTTAACCTGCCTTATAGCTTTGTATTGGTATTTATTGTTAATGCAATAGTACTGGTTAATTTGTTAAGGTAAAGTTTTTATTCCTGCAACATATTTTACTTTTATCTTGCTAGTAAGCCAGTATTTCAATTTGTTTTGAGTTAAAAGAATAGATTATAGATATTTGAAGATGTGTATACATGTACATATGCCATGCCTGAAAAATTAAGCTTGTATTTAGTTTTATAGTGAATTTAAGTGTTTTTTAAATACTCAAGTGTCATACTCTCCAATCAATTGTGCGGTCGAGGTAGCGGCAAACAAAACTCTCGCGCGCTCAGATGTATCCTGATGTTCGGGTGGCTACTTATTTCCGTTTCCTGATATCGCAAAGATTCCTATAGTTTAAAAACCAAGTAGTGTCTAAAAATATTATTTAAAATGTTTTCCGTGTATATGAACTCTCGTACAAAAAACTTTCTTTTTTTTGTTTTTCTTTTTGAATCTTGGTCGCCATTGCTACGCCTCATTTGGCTCCACAATCACTTGATTTTAATTATTACTCATAGAGGATTTCTAATCAGTAATTTAAAGTGTATTACATATAGTTGTGTAAAGTAATTTTAACAATAATATTATACATATAGTTTAGCTAGAAAATATGTCGTGCAATTATCCTCGGGGCTTTTTAGAATTGGTTTTCATTATTAAGTAAAAGTGTTTTGTGTTCCCAGCACTGCTCGGGAAGTAATTATATTAATTATGTATTTTGCGGTGTACGCGTTTCCCATGATTTGAAGGGATATATTTCATTATTTCGACCAATGAGAACGCGATACGTACAAAGAGTTGTCGACGGTTAAGAAGGGCAATGGGGGCCATGAAGCCGTTCTACACGCAACTATCGTATCTGAAGGACAAGTGAGAAGTAGTGCTTAATGATGTAGTGGTGAAGTTTATCCGTCGAATCCTTATATCTCCCTAGTGTCGTTTGTTTCTTTACCTATTGCATTGTCTCTTTATGTTGTAGATAAACAACGAACTCCAATGCCAGCCTCGACTACATAGGTGTCAATCTAACCCACGACCTGTAGAATCAAGGAAATGACAATAACATCACTGAAATTTCAGCACAGCAAACGCCGTAATCAAAGACTCATTAACTGGCTATACCGTAACTTAATTAGTTCGAAGGACACAAGGTAAGCTTAGCTTAGTAATTTTGCAGGGTCAATTTGCAAAGCAAATTTGGTATTTGCAATTCATGTAAAATTAATGGCGCCCTCTGTACGGGCACGCAATGAACTATAGTACTTATTTACCTGTCTAATTGACAAGTAACAAAATTCATGATTAATTTAGGTTTTTGAGACTGTTTTGGAAGGATTCGGTGGTGTTTTTTATTGTAATAGCAATTTTGGTTAAATAGTTTCTTCAATTGTTTGGGATTAATTTGGAAGAATTCTGTGCTAATTTTTTTATACTACCAATTTTCTCAAATTATTTCTCTTAATTTTTAAGTTAATACAAATCTTTATCAGAACGGTTTTCATGGTACAGCTAGAAACACTGCAGAAAGTTATTGTAAATTATTAAGTACTCGATCAATATCAAGATATCTTCTAATTTTAGAAGCTACTTTAAGATCTGGGTGCTTGTTAGTTCCCTAAACTAGCACTTAATTGCTTATCTGTTTATCATTGCTGTTTTTCGCTGGATGTCATTGGTGTCATACAACTATGAATTTATAATTTCATGTATAGTAAAAGGTTTTTGTATATATTTGCGGTTTGGTGATTCTATTTCCCAATTTCCTTTGCACTTGTGTCAAATCCTAAAGGCTGGACAAACCCGAAACGATCGCGCATGATTGTTATATTCTCCATTTACGAACAAATGGGAAGAACGATAACTTCCAATTATGCGATAAATTCACGCACAAATCTCTTTGTGCCTACCCTTTCGCTTACACACAATTGCTCAAAAAATTCGACTGTTTATCCAAAGTTACAATTC
The DNA here is from genome assembly GCA_036346225.1 of Platerodrilus igneus. Lineage (NCBI taxonomy): Eukaryota > Metazoa > Arthropoda > Insecta > Coleoptera > Lycidae > Platerodrilus > Platerodrilus igneus. The sequence continues at coordinate 2,136,955 of JARFIW010000791.1, forward strand.
TGTAGGTGCAAGTAGAAATGAGGTCTCCTCTTGGGATCCAACTTCCGAGAAACCAATCTGATTTAGAATCAACAACAACAGTGGGAAAATATAATCAGCCGAACCCGAACTGTAACAAGAGATAAGTTGGTTTTAGAGAATGTTGAAAATTTGCACTGATCAGGCAGTTAAAACTAAATGACTAAACAGCATTTGAGATAGACATGCATTCTAATCTATTTTTTGGAATAACTGGAACCAAGGGGCCAAAACCGTAGTAAATTACCAGCACATAAATGGTATGCAAAAGTATGGATAACGCGCGAGTCTACAAGCATGTTATAGTCCAAGAAGATTATACAAGGCTAGATCGAAAATTGATTAATCCCACCTGTATGACTTAAGTGAACTATGCAATTACGAATGTAATATTTAGAAGATTTCACTCCTATACTGTTTAAAACTAGAGCGAGCGTTCAGGTGGGGACGGCTCTGTGGCTTAGATGATTCGCGTGTGACTGTTAAGCCCAAGATCCCGGGTTCGATTCCCGATACGGACCGCTCGACTAATGTTAGGTGAGCATTTTTCTCAAAAATACGTCGCTCGGATGAGAGGTAAAATGTAGGTCCTGTATGTGAGTGTTGTCACCACGTTAAAGATCCCTACCTTGCTTGGAATAGTAACAGTTTGACAAAATTCAAAACATCCAAGTAAAAAAAAATCGCTTCCTGGTCAATGTAGTACTTTAAAGTGGCGCATTGGAAACTCAAATGTACGGTCTCAATAGGTGAACAGGTTAATACATTTTGTATAGAGGCCTTTATACATTAGGTATTTAAAGCGTTATTAAACAAGTGAAAATAATGTGTAAAATAATTATGTATGATTTTAGGCATAGTACTTTTGGAGGTGTCCCGGCACGTGTTGCAGTTGACGAGACGTGTATAATTCTCGTCCAACAGTTCTACAGGACCAGTGTCACTCACACATCAAAAGAAAGTGCTACTGCAGGCATCCTTTCCATTCCAATAATATTTCATGTGAGAACGACATATACGCAAGAAACAAGTGCGTATATTCAAAGTTCTTTAGTACTGACAACATTTCCCAGTGGTTCCAGACATCTCATTCATGAAGCACCTTAAAACTCCAGCTGCCATATTTTTTTATTCATCACAACCTCGGTTCAGATCGGGGAATAAACTTAGATTTTATACTTCTTCGGCATAACAAACACAATCTGTTAAAGAAATTGTTCACTAATGTTTTCAATGAAGCATGTAACTGACGCACTTCTTTGAGAATGAATACTTCTACACGCATAAATCACAGGAAATTTTTTGTTATAAAATTTTTAAAGGTTTCTAAAACAAAATAATGATGTGTCGGTAATTGCTTTCAATAAAAGATGAAATTGGTACAAGTTTTTGAAAATAGAATTATTGACAAACACCTGAATAAGATAACATTTCTTTACAGCACTGCACTTGCAATTGGTCGAAAAATTCCCATTAAATCAGTAGACGCTTTGTGAGAGTTGAGGCAGGAGGCAGCTCCCGGCTCCTCGACCTCCACATTCCTCCACTTCCCTCCACACCACTCCACAGCCCTCCACCTCCCACCACATCTCCCAACATCCCTCCACATCCCGCCACATCATATAGGTAAAATCACCACAACGCTATGCTCTCGGCTACCTAGTTTCCGCTACTTTTCCAAGGTCGTGGTAGCCTTTTATAAATAAAGAACAATGTACTACTATTCTAAAATTTTAATTCTGACATTATACGTAACAAAATTTAAAAATATTTAATGCCAAGCATGGAGCCATTTAAGCTTAATTTTAATACAAAGTTATACACAGAAAACAGTCCTTTCTTTATGTTTCTTTGGAGTGGTTTTAATTTTATACGTTTTAATTCGCAGCTTAATATATAAATCGACACCCAAGTCCTCTATCTCCTTTTCTAGCCAATAGTTTGATACATAGAGACCGTCTAGGTTTTCGAATTGTAAAATGTACCGAAGCTTGTCTCTATATATAACGTCTCTGATTTCACCGACAACCAGATCCATTTCTTCGTGTAATTCTTGCAGCTTGTGACAATCTTTTACTCGCGGATTTCCCACTATATCCTGCATACGTTTCCTGTTAGCTGGATCGGCTTCTTCTTGTCGGTATTGGAAGGAACCCTTATTCTCCCACTCATTCTTGCGTAGTTGCATATCCACCGCTTTTGGGAATATATGTTTGTTATAGGTTGTAAGACCCTCGGTCTTAAATGATCCAAAAAGTTTTTTACTAGGCAAATATACAATGTTTAGCGGAACCCCTTTGCATGCGGTGTACGCAAATTATCTGTTGGATATAAAACAGGGATAAAATGGTAGAATCGAACTCCAAAAGAATTAAAGTTCATATTTACGAACACATACTACCTACACTAAATAGATTTATACACAATTAAATTATTTAGATTGTATCTTCTGTTTTAATAAAGCTATATAAAAATGGCGAAATTGTCTTATGGGGTGAAATTGATGGGTTAGGTCAGCGCCGGCGGCGCTGACCTAACCTATCAATTTTACGTGCTATCTAACCTAATCTAAGCCCAGATAAATCAGACTAACCTAACCTAAGTCCAACTCCAGGAGGTCGAGGGATGTGGAGGTATATGAAGGGATGCGCAAGGATGTGGAGGTATGTGGAGGTATGGGGAGGGATTTGGAGGAATGCGGATGGATGGGAGGGCGCTGACCTAACCTATCAACTTTTCCTGCTATCTAACCTAAGTCCACACAACTCCAACTAACCTAACCTAACTCCGGACAACACTAGCTAACCTAACTCCTTACAAGTCCAACTAACCTAACCTAACCTAACTTCAGACAACACCAACTAACCTAACTCCAAACAAAACCTAAACCCTCCTCCCTCCACCATACTTTGTTCTTTTCTCTCCTCTCGCATCCGTATGACATACATCCAAACTATATCCGACGTACATCCTACATATGTCCAGTATACATCCTACATATATCCGACATATGTCCAACATATGTCAAACATATTCCACCAAGTGTCCAACCTAGGTCGGATTAATCAGATCTATGTCGAATTTTCATCCGACCTAGGTCGGATGCAATTTCACCCTATGGGGTAATTTCACCCTATGAGGCACTTTCACCCTATGAGGCAATTTCACTCTTAGAGGCAATTTCACCCTATGAGGCAATTTCACCCTATGAGGCAATTTCACCCTATGAGGCAATTTCACCCTATAAGACAGTTTCACCATTTTTATATAGCTTTATTAAAACAGAAGATACAAACTATATAATTTAATTGTGTATAAATCTATTTAGTGTAGGTAGTATGTGTTCGTAAATATGAACTTTAATTCTTTTGGAGTTCGATTCGACCATTATATCCCTGTTTTATATCCAACAGATAATTTGCGTACACCACACGCAAAGGAGTTCCGCTAAACATTGTATATTTGCCTAGTAAAGAACCTTTCGGATCATTTAAAACCGAGGGTCTTACAACCTATAAGAAACATATATTCCCAAAAGCGGTGGATATGCAACTACGCAACAGTGAGTGGGAGAATAAGGGTTCCTTCCAATATCGACAAGAAGAAGTCGATCAAGCTAACAAGAAACGTATGCAGAATATCGTGGGAAAGCCGCGATTAAAAGATTGTCACAAGCTGCAAGAATTACAAGAAGGAATGGATCTGGTTGTCGGTGGAATCAAAGACTTTATATATAGAGACAAGCTTCGGTACATTTTGCAATTCGAAAACCTAGACGGTCTCTATGTATCAAACTATTGGCTAGAAAAGGAGATAGAGGAAGGACTTGGGTGTCGATTTAAATTTTAAGCTGCGAATAAAATTAGATAAAATTAAAACCACTTCAAACAAACATAAAGAAAGGAGTGTTTTCTGTGTATAACTTTGTATTAAAATTAAGCTTAAGTGACTCCTTGCTTAGCATTAAATATTTTTAAATTTTGTTATGTATAATGTCAGAATTAAAATTTTAGAATAATAGTACATTGTTCTTTATGTATAAAAGGCTATGCCATCACCACGACCTTGGAAAAGTAGCGGAAACTAGGTAGCCGAGAGCATAGCGTTGTGGTGATTTTACCTATATGTTGTTGGGGGATGTGGAGGGATGTTGAGGGAAGTGGAGGGCTGTGGAGTGATGTGGAGGGATGTGGAGGTATGTCGAGGGGTATGGAGTGATGTGATGGGATGTGGAGGGATGTGGGGGATGTGGAGAGATGTGGTGGAATGTGGAGGGATGTGGATGAATGTGGAGGTGCAGGAGCCGGGAGCTGTCTCCTGCTTCAACTCTCACAAAGCGTCTACTTAAATCTTTTTAAAAAGTGTGAAATTTGCACCAGCTTTAATAAACAGAATTTTTTCCAAAAGCGCATGGAAAGGATAACTATTTTAGAAAACTTCGAAGAGCACTAACAAGACACTAACATTAGGCAAAACATTTTCGTTTGTGATTACACAAGTGTGAAGTTGCCAACGCTGTTTTGAAACTAAAAATTTTCGAAAATACTCGAGCGCTATACCGTTTCGTACGAAGCACAAGAGGGCAATTACGAAATACTAACGATCAGCCAAAATATTTTTACAGTGTTTTCAACTAAGCGTGAAGTTCGCAAGACCTTAAAACATCAATTTCATGCGAAGCACAAAAGAGCACCAACGTTGCACCAACAATTAATCAAAATATTTACGTTAGTGCTTTCAAACAGACCTAAGTGACACGTACTTTTCACATTAAAATTCTTTGTAAATACTTGGTCTTCTTATAAAGCACTAAAGAGTGGCACTTTAGGATTCGTCAAAAAATTTTAGTTCGTGGTTTTAATAAATCATAAAATGGACATGCTCCTCTAAAAATCAATATCTTTCACGAGGCACTAAAGAGGATAAACGAGATAAAGCGAATGGCTAAAAAGTTTAGTTTGCGCTTGCAACGAAACGCTTTTGAAAATTTACATATCTTCGATAACGAGGCGAGATAAGTTATCTTATGAAATACTAAAAGCACTAAGTAGTCATTAACAATGCCACAGAATTTTGTTGGTCTCTTAGGTGCGTGATAACATCATGGACCTTAGGACATAAAGTATTCACCCAACAATTAATAACATAGTAATCTTCGATTATAAAATAAAATTCCTTAAAATTCTAAACAATTGTTAATTTAATCTCTTTTTAAATACTGCACATTTATTCTCCAAATTTTTTCCATAATTTAATATCATTCAGCAATTTAATTGAAATTCCTTACTCCCATGATGGTACATTTTACACTAAAGATGATTCCTTAATATGTGATAATAAACTTCATGAAAAAAGATAAATATGAAACAAATGTAAGGTAGAGCGTTTAATAATTCAATTACCGACAGAAAGAAGTAAACCATTTAAGGAAAGTGTGTCAAAAACTACTTTTAAAAAACGCACTCACTCTTTCTGATCTACACCGCAACACGTACCTCATTAACGACCCTATTAAAGAGTATCAACTGTTCCAAGCGTTTCATTATATAATGATGTTATTAAATGGTTGTTAGCGTGGGCCTAATTTAATAATTCGGTACAACACAAATTGTATTGAATGAAATTAGCTCCCAATTTAACCATGTTTTTATATTGACGGCTCCGAAAAGTACTACAAAGATTCATTCCAGTTAATGATACAATTCATTGATGATTGTAAAAGTAAAACAAGGGTTACTGAAACTTAATAACTCTTAGTGTTTTATTGCACACGTACAAAGCAGACTATTAAGCTACAACTGATTCACAAAGTTAGATAAAAATGATGTATTGTTAACACTTTGCAATAAAGAAATAGGATTAGCTTTTTAAGACATGTAGTTTGTAGTGCATTCATAGAGAAAAAGCATGATTTTGCCAATTTGTGCTAAGGTTTACGCTAACTGGGGATGTAAACGCTCGATAATTTACACAATTAGTAGTATTTATAATGACAACGCAAAGCTAACATCTTGACTGCCACAATAATCAATTGATTTGACCGTGATAATCATTATCGGTATTTTCTCCGTGTCTTTCAACGAGTATCATTAGCAACTACACGTTCGAAATCCCAACTGTTCTTTCTCGATATGTTCACCTACCTATCCATATAACATCGCAATAGTATTTTACCTACGCGTGAAAATAATCTTTGTCTTAACTGAATTTTTATCCTTTCTAGAAACATCATAATTTTTGTGAGGAAGACGATCATGTTCTAGTTTAAAATGTCTTTCCCGAGCTTCCGGAAAACACTTTTTACTATTTTTTCACAATCTCTTATCAATTTTATATTCGGCCTCTTCAGGGATACTTTACTTAGTGTTATCCATAAGACTTACTCAATTCTTCTTTTAATATTGTAAATCGTAATGCAACCATCATTCACTTCTGTCCCACTTATCATATTTAGTCCCCCTTTGTATTGATTTATTGTGTACTCCTTCCACCTATTTAGAATATTCTTTTCTTGACTTAAAATTTTGGTGTTGTGTTTTTAATTACGGCAATCAATTTCTCTTTCACCCCCTTGAATTAATTGACTTTACTCCTTTGTTTTTATAATTCTTTTGTTATATCACATTATCTTACGTACGTTCTTTTTTTGCTTTATTTTCACTTCTGTGATTTGTTTATTATCACTGTAGCTAACAGAGGTTTCTAGCGTTTCTCTCATTTTTATATCGTAGAATATTTTTTGCTGCTTTTACGTGTACGTTTCTTTATTTGTTGCAATCTATCATTTGCGCTTTCTGTTTTTTTATGTTGCCCCATTATTTGCACAAATGCTACCCACCCATAATAGTTTTATTGTAGTGTTGCTGCACAAGGTATTTTTATTTTTATGAATTTTGTGGCAATTTCAGTCATGCAAAAATTATGCTCGCAGTCAATATCCGCCACTTCGCTTAATTTCATGTTCTCTAAACAATTCTTTAATTAGCCTTGCATTAGAATATAGTTGATCCGAATTTTGTTAATTTCAAAAACAATTAGAGCTTTCATTAATTTCGTGCAGGTCGTTTCCGATTTTACTTGTCAGCTATCGTTAAATACACTAAATTGCAATACTATATAATGTGTCACTTGATATTTGAAAATACTGAGAAGTTTCCAAGAAAGTACACACCCACATTAAAAAAGTGTTTTTTTCACTCTTAGAATTGGGTCTGCTAATGGATGATTTGCTTTAAATCATATGAGGATTTTCAGGATTTTAAAAATCTTTCTATACATTCATTTTGTGTTAAGATTTGTTCATCATTAACGGAACGTTATAACAAAATGATAGTGTTTTGATCATTAAAGAATTGCTTCAGATGTTTTCTCTACCCGTTTCTAAAATATAATTTTTGTTCTGAAAAGGTAGCAAGACCAAGACCTTTCGTCACAAAAACGTGGTTGTGAAGATCTTACTTAACCTAGCTCCTCCAACAAGCTCAGCTTGTGCTGATAATGTTAGCGCAGCTTGATTACATCTAGTGCAACCTAGAGCACCTCTTACAAAAGCTAGCGCATCAATATTATTGTATTTACGAGACTAAATCGAATTGGGGAGGAGAAAGGGGCTAACGTTAACCCCCAACCCCCATGTTGGAGGATACTGCTGGCGAAGTTCTGAGAGCTAGCGTAACCTATCGCACCCCAAGAAATTAGCGCAGGCATAGAAACTACATAATGATAGCTTCTTTTTTGGGAAGGTTAAGTAAACGTTAGCCCCCCACCTGTGGAGAAATTATATATACTGCTGGCGCAACCTAGCGCACTCCAAGTTTTCTGGTAGGATTAAATTAACGGTAGACTCTCCTCATGTTGAAGCAGCTCAGTTATACTTCTAGCGCAGATTAGTTACAAGCAGTGCAACCTAGCGCACCCCAAGAAATAACATGTACACTTGGAAAAATACCTAGCACAGAAAACACAATTATACTACGGGAACTTTTTCCCGATAGGACTGAATTAACGTTAGACAACCCCAACCCTATGTTGAAGCAACTAACTTACACTGATGGCACAGATTATCTAGGACTATCGTAAGTTAGTACACCCCGGGAAATAGCTAACTCGTGCAAAAACTATATTATAGTAGCCTTTCCCTTGTAGGACTGAATTAACCCTAGATTCCCCCTCGTGTTGAAGCAACTCAGTTGTACTACTTGTGCAGATGACTAGTACAACTTCGCGTACCCCAACGAATAACTAACGCATCTCGAGGAATGGCTAGCGCAGATCAAAAATTATATTTTGACAGCTTTTTCCGAGTAGAACTAAATTAACGTTAGAGTGTACCCCTCCTCCCCATATTAAAGCAATAAGTTATCCTGTTGGCACAGATTACCTAGCGCCATCGCAACCTAGCACAACCCAAGAAATAGCTAGCTCACCCCGGGAAATAGCTAGTGCAAGTAACAACACTATATTATGGGAGTCTTTTATGGTAAGATGGAATTAACATTAGACTTCGCTATGTTGAAGCGACTAAGTTATACTACTGATACATGTTACCTAGGGCTATCGCAGTAGGCATATCCTAAGTAAAAGCTAGTCCACCCGAGGAATAGCTAGCGCAGACAACAAAACTATATTTTGATAGCATTCTTCTGCTCGGTCTGAATTAATGTTATACTGTTCCACAGTGGTACTGACTCAGACTACTTAGGGCTAGCAGAATCTACCGCACTCCAAGAAATAGCTAGCGCAGACGTAGAAACCGTATAATGATAGTTTTTTCTTGTATGACTGAATTAACGTTAGACTACCTCGCATGTTGAATCGACTCCATTATACTACTCGCGCAGATTACTTACGATTAGTGCAACCTAGCGCACCCCAAGAAATAGCTAGCCACCCCAAAAAAATAGCTAACGCAAGCAAGAAAACTATATTATGGGAATTCTTTTGGTATGATGGAATTAACGATAGGCTCCCTCATGTTGAAGCGACTAAGCTATACTGCAGATTGCCTAGGGCTATCGCAACCTATTGCACTCCGAGAAATGCTAACGCAGGCAACAAAACAATATTATAGATTATTTTCTGCTCGTTCTAAATTAACGTTATATTGTTCCACGTGTTGAAGCAACTGACGCGTGCAAACTAGGAAACCTGAATAAATAGCTAGCGCACCCCGAGAAATAGCTACCTAGCCGCTTCAACATGAGGGAACTTTAGCGTTAATGTGGTCGTATAAAAAAAGAGCTTCCGTAATATAACTTTGTTGTGTGCACTACTGTTTCTCAGGGTTTGCTAGCTATTTCGCGGGGTTCTCTAGGTTGCACGAGTCTTAAGTAATTTGTAGCAGTAGTAAAACTGAGTTACTTCAACACGAAGGGGAATATAACGTTAATTTAGTTCAACCAGGAAAGAGCTCCCATGATATAATTTTGTTGTCAACGCTAGCTATTCCTCGGAGTGCATTAGTTATTTCTTAGAGTGCGCTAGATTGCACCAGTCCTAAATATAACTGAGTTGCGTCAACATGAGTGGGAGTTTAACGTTAAATCAGTGCTACAGGAAAAACTACTATAATACAATTTCTATGTCTGCGATAGTTATTTCTTGGGGTGCGTTAGTTTGCGCTAGTTCTAAATAATCTGCGCCAGCAGTATAATTTAATTTCTCCACGATGAGGGGCTAGCGTTTACTTAGCCCTCCCAAAAAAAAAGCTACCATTATGTAGTTTCTATGACTGCGCTGGGGTGCACTGGCTCTAAGGAACTTAGTTCCACCACTATAGAGGGGAGACTAACGTTAAGTTAGCTGGTTGACTAGCTCTAAGTAACATGCGCTAGCAGTATAATTAAATACCTCCAACATGGGGGGTGGGCGCGCGCGTGACTAATGTTATTTTAGCCTCCGCCCATCTGATTTAGTCCTATAAATACAATAAATTTAAGGCTCTAGCTTTTGTAAGTGGTGCGCTAGATAAAATTAAGCTGCGATAACACTATAAGCACAATCTGAGATGGGGAGAAAGAGCTAGGTTAACTAAACGTCTCCGTGGCTTAGTTGGTTCGCATGTGACTACTAATCCCAAGGTACCGGGTTCGATTGCCGACACGAACCGCTTGAAAAATGTTAGGTCACCATATTTTATAAAAATACGTCCTTCTTAGGATGGCAGGTAAAATGTGGGTTCCGTGTGTGTTGTCCCAGACGTTAAAAATCGCTACTTTGCTTGGCATAGCAATCCGGAAAATTCAAAATTTCTAGGTAAAACACTCACTTTCTGGCCAAAGTAGTACCTTCGGGTGAAACATTGAAAAATCAAATGTATGACTAGGTTAACTGAGCTGGTGTTAAGTACAGTATTATCCACTTAAAAAATATTTATTTTTATGCAGGGATTCATACGCATCGTCATTTTCACATGCTACTTAAGCTCTCATCACCACTTCTACACCACCAACCACAGATTATTTCTAAAATGTTTCCTTCATTTCATTGAATAAGAGCTATCTGCAGTTTTAAGAACATTTTGTCTCGATCTATTTTGGGGAATATGATGAATGCAAGAGAATAACTATATCATGATTGATTATACTCCACCTCTACTGATAACGGCTCGTCGTTGTTAGAGAAATTTTTGAACTTCAATTGTTTTTATATTTGGTGTATGACTATTTATATTTTGTTTAATGTTTTTTACTATTGCACCAGGTCAGTTATTCATTATTAATACGTATTTTTACCACTAAGTGGTCATCATAAGCAGAAAACTGTAACATGTCAATTCACTGTTCTCTTGCCATGTTACATTGTGGTCCCATTTCCTTCAATATAAAAGCATCATTCGTCTTAATTTTATACTAATACCGTTTACAATCACAAGTTAGTTTTGATTTGTGTAACATTTCCCTTTAGTATTATTAAATAATACACTATATACATCGATCTTTAGTTTTAATTTAATATTCTTTCTTTTGTATAAATAATATAAATAATTAAGATCAGATGTAATTTTCCAATTGGTAAACCTTTGAATAATGTCCATAAATACACAACTGGTGTATATATGAATCGGTCATTTAGGATAGTTTTCTTGTTTTGTCCCTCTTTCAAAATGTGTGGTTATCTTTAAACCAGAACAAACTTTCGTTTGTCTTCATATCTAACGGTCTCTTGAGCACATGCCGTCTTCCGATAAATATGTCCTTTCTAAGGCCATGATGTCGTACCTAGTATGTACAAGGTGTCTTTTCTTTTATTCTTCTTAACATACATAAATATCATTTTAGACTACTAGCAAAATGCTTATCGAGAAAGTCTACCTGAATAACCCGTTCAAAATATTAATGAGTGGTAAGTTGATTACAGATAAATTTTTAGACTGTTCCTCGTGGCGTATTGTAATATTTAGTTTTTGTAACACGTTTATTTTCTAGGGTCCTTGTTTGGCATATCCTTGGATGGCATATCCTAGGATGGCATATCCTAGGATGGCATATCCTAGGATGGCATATCCTCTGGTGGCATATCCTCCAGTAGCATATTCCTTTGGTGAAGTATCTAATTATCTGTGCTAGACTATCTAAGCCTATGCATTAATTTTACTACCTACAAATATTATCTTTTATCGTACAAAAATGTTATGTTGACGTTTTATGTATCTTCTAAAATAAATTAAATGTCCGTTGATGAAACATATGGCTGTGGAACAAACAAGGATTGGCTCTTACAAATTTGAAGTTTGAGGTTAACAACCAAAATAATTAACGATGGTGTTCGTCTCAACAAACCGTAAGAAGATCCTATAGTTCTGAACAAGCCGTAAGCTCAATGCTTAAGTATACGTTTTCTTTCATATATCCTGCAATCAGGTACGAGTTTATTTATTTACTTTTGTCATGGAATAATGTGCATGTGTTACATTTTAAATCTTAATTATCTAGAAAAATAATGCATGTAAAACATAGGCATACTTTTACTTACCTATAACATAACTAATTTAATATTATCTTTGCTTTCCTATATAACTGGTTTGTAAACAGAAAAGCTTTCATAAAACCTTTTTTTGTGGATTCTGAGGTTATGTTCAATTCAAATGTTCAATTCAAATTCTCTTAACTAATGTTAAACACAGCAAAGTGTATTTATGATTTCCTTTTATTTAGAACGTTAATTTGGAATTGTGTCTATGCACAATAATAATTTTAGATTTTCTAATATCTTATCTGGTAGCACTTAAGACAAAATTTTAAAATTATAAGAGTGTAGATATATAAACTACACTTACTGATTTTGTCGTATGAAAATTTGGTTGTAAGAAAATAACGGTATATATTTAATTTTTTATTAATGTTATTAACTAAACGGCAATATATAAGTTGTATTAAGGTATTTTCTTTTGTCACGTTCTAAATTGCATCGCTATAATTTGTCTGGGTAAAATTTAACTTTGTTCTCTAAACTCCTGAGATATAGTCTTTTGCAATCTACCGCAGCCACAAACGGTCGACGCTAGTTCCGCCAAAGGTTTATTTAGACTCTGTTTTACTCCTATTCCTACCTGTAAAAAGGAAGGGTGCAAAACAATGGCTACTTACAATTATTAAACTAACATTAAAACTAAAATTAAAGCTAGTTGATAGTTTTTACGTCTGAGGATTTTCTCCTCACCGATTAGGCTGAAGTAAATCTTGGAAAGTACAATTCAATAGTTCCAGAGGTGTTACATTAGAGAAAGGAAACAATTGTGGCAAAAGGAGTTATACTTTTTACATTAAAAATTACGCCACAAGGTTCCTTTGATATTTATCAAGTTCTAAAAAAAAATTGAAATGGGCCCGAATTTAGTCCTTGTGAGTTGTACAATTTTATAATCGGTATCAAAGCGGTCAACAGTAAGAAAAAAATAATGCAGTTACATTGAGTTTAACATAATGAACCGCAAGGTCAGGCGAATAAACAGCTAAACACTTAATGGTACTTTTTTAAACAATCATTATCGTAACCATTTAAATCCCTTGTAGAATTAGTCGATTGCTGCCAAACACCACTTTATTAAAGCATATATTGAGGAATTATTAGTTAATGTTTTGCAAATTGGAATAATTAAACACTAAGTCAAAATTTTAGATTCTCAATAGATTCTCCTAACAAAACAAGTTTTAAAATACACGTCACATAACTTTACGTAAGATCTGCTGGAAACGCTTGCACAAAAACACACCGGTTATTGCTGTTTGCATCAATGATTTAAACAACCTTACGTTTTTTAAATTATGCATTTTACAAAAAAATTAGCAAAAAAGAAGTTTGTTCGAGTACGTTCGAAAATCCTATTTAGCAGTCAGATTTTGTAGCTTAGATTGTAAAATATACTGTGAAAAATAGTCAAATTATATTACATGTTGAAAAATAATATTAATAATTTAGTCATAAGAGAAATTATATCAAAATGCTGTTCAAAAATCTCGGTACACTAAGTATATTCGTTTAAGTGTTATAAATTTATATCTCTGATCTAAAGTTGTAAACAACCAGTAAAAAAAGTGACGTTGATTTTGATAAATACGTCTGCAAAGAAATGATTACGATAAAAACATTACGCGGCGCTATCTGTCATATTTTGGTTTTATCATTAATTTCTATATTACTTTTTTGCTTTTACGTGTTCCGCACCCTGACGTTGATGAGTATGTTAAATATAACCGGGTTGTACAGAAAAATGACAAAAATGTGCATATAATATACATTACTGACAACCAGAACAAGATTACGATCGACAAGAAATTCGACATTGAGATTTTGACCGGTTTTGATGTTTTAAGAAGCAAAAACACGATTATCATTAAAGTTACCGTGCAGTGCATGCGTATTAAAAGTGTATAAATAGTTTTTTCTTTACAAATACCTGTTAGTTACTATTATTGTAATAGATGCATAAAAACAGTATGATTACTTGAACTATAAAGCTTTCTACTGACCACAAACTCTGTAGTAACCAATCGTGTTTATCGTCAATAGGGGATCAGGCGTAGAAGAATAGGGTCGTTATAGGTCTCAGAAATAATAAGACTCCGTAGCAGCAAGCTTATCGCACTAATGGTCAGTACAGAATTCGAAACCCTCATTAGAAATATTATTTTAGATATCGATGAATATCCGAAGTACAAAAGATTTTTTCTTACGAGGATTGTCCTTTCTGAAATCGAGAAGATCAACTTTGTGTGTCATATGGCCTGTTGGAAGGCGTTATTGTTCCAAAATTGCCACTACCGCTCTTACTATTGCTAACTGTACAACTGCTTTATAAAATCTGAAACAACAAATATAGGGCTAATGTAGAATGGTAGTGGTAGATTCGGAACATCTTACGTTACCACTCAATTGGAAGAGCACTGTAAACATAGACGCTGGTTCAAAACCAACTGCTGTCATGTCTACTTTATCCCGTTTCAATTGCTAGTTCAATTTGAAATTACAAGCGAACTTTATCTATAAAGTTCAAATATGGTTTCTAGGTCCATGTTAATTGATGTGCGTGTGCGTGCAACCGTGCGTGTGTGTGTGCGTATGCGCATATGTGTATGCGTATGCGCATGTGTGTATGCGTGCGCGCAGGTATGCATGTGTGCGTGCTATGGTTTGATGTGATTCTAAACAAGCCCCAGGTTGGGCGTCGATTAAAATGCTGTGAACTGCCCGAATAAAAGATTATAGTTTCCAATTTGCCCACTGTATAATTATTTTTGGCCAGCTCTCTTCAAATAAAACTACTAGAATCGAACATCATATTTATAATAATAATAATAATACAAAGTATTTTTTACAAACAATCTTTCAAATGATAAATTACTACATCCACAACAGTTTTCTCTTATAAACAATATCTTAAATAAAACAGCTATAAAAACCACTTCCTCTCATCACTCATCACTAAAAACATGGTCAAAAATTTCCACAACCGCGTTGTCTTACGAACAATATCTTAAATATAACATCAGAAAAATATATAACATACTAAAAATAGAGTTCAAAAATCACTTTTACTAGAATGAGCACTCACAAATCTTAATCTCTTAATGTTCATTCACCAATAACTTCCTAATTAAATCTTATTATGTACAAAATTTATTAAAAGAAGCTGGATAATTTAACAACCTCCTCTTAGAAATCGTATTTAAACATATCTGAACAGTTCGGTTTAATTATTTTCTTATATACTGGCGAAAACCTGCACCGAAGGCCTGCCACTCTTCAAATCAAGTTATCGACTTGTACATTCTACTCTCACTCAAATAATTGCACGCAAAAATTTTAACTAACTACTCTATAAAAATGAGTCTTTCGTTAAATTTAAACAAGATTTATTTTACCCTTACAAATCTGCTGGACGTTGCATTTGTACGGAACGTACTCGTCGATCAATGCTCCTAAATCCTTCAAATTGTTTTAAAAGTACCATTAAATACCAAAAAATATATTTCCAATCATATATGCTTTTATTCCAATTAAAAACTTTATCTTGCAGTAGTCAGTTATTATGTATTTGTTTATTCTCCATATTTGAAGCCATTGTAAGTACTTCAAATAATCTTACTCCTGAGCATCCAAAACACTTTTCCGACGCTATTTCAATAATATCGCTTATCTGCCATAATTAATTTCACTTCTAAAACTGTAGTACTTTTACTACGTGACGTATTATCATCAGGTCTACTGCCTTGTGACGTTTAGATAAGGACTGAACAGCGTTCTTAACATCCATTGGGTTATATAAGGGCGAGATCCTCTGACGAAAGCATCTAGAAATTTCGCGGTAACTCTAGTTGTTATTTTCCATGTTTTAATTAGCTTATTCTTGAAGGCGGGATGCAAAGTTTGAATATTTAGCGTTTTGTTGTCTCGAGCTATCATTAATGTCATTTTCCTATCTTATCAATATTCAAAATTTTATTGCTTAGTTTATGGCTTTCGCGAATTCTATCGTGGCTCCCATCTATTTCGTCATCCGCTGATGTTTTATTTTAGCAGCTGATTGTTCTAGAATATAGGTTAATGAACACACTCCTATTAAAGATACGATTTAAAATTTAATACACTTTTGTTTTACCTTTGTTATTAAACTGAAAATAAAAACTAAACTATTATACACGCAGTTTTACATAGATTGAGCATTTACAATCTTTCGAAAAACGCACGATCCTTCCATTAATGGTGAAATGAAAATATCTTATAATATATTCACGTATTTGCGTAGAATTTATACACACAATTGAGTACTATAACAACAAGAATGTGGATGAAACTCTTTAAAAGACTTCTCCTACGCGCAGAATATAGTAAATACCATCTTAGAACACGATTCCTTCGTCATTAAGTTATGTAATAAGAATGAAATTCTTTTCAATCACGGGCCCTATGCATTTATATACTTCCTATACCGGGCCTTTTCACAAATACGCTCTTCTCTATACAAATAAATATCTACATAATTGGGCTTTTTCTTGAATTTTATTGAATTGAATTATATTGTAACAATTTTTTTGACGACTACAAATCCTTTTCAAATTATTTATAAAATACACTGCATTGTCTATTTAAATAAACAATTAAATTTTGCGATGTAAATAAATGTTTAGATCAGAGCCGTGTACCTCAATCACAAGCCGAATATTACTTTACAGTATTGGTTTAGTTACTATTAGTAAACGTTGGTCGTTTGAATTGCATCTCCAATGTCAGGCGATATTGATGTGAGTTCTGCGCATCGAAAGGACGATTCAGTCTGGCACGACCACTTGTGGAGTCACAAGCACCATGCAGTTGAACAGGGTCATCGCCATCAACCTTCGTGTAGCGATAGGCGTTGCTGCTTGACCAAGTGCAAGATGCACTTGCTTTTCTGTGTATTTTAATAACGAGCTCTATGGATTTCTGATCATGAACTCCTTAAATTTGTTAATGTTGATTTCACTGAATTTATAAAATGTGCTCGGTGGATTTTCCAGTTATGATCTTATAGAATTTCCAATAATAATCTCTTTAAAATTTGCTAATATTAATTTCAATTAACTTATTAAAAAATTAACATAAATGGTTGGCGAAATTTGGTCGTTGTAATTATCAAGTCTATTCTCACTAACGTAAATGTAATAATGTTTATTCTGGACATTAAGCAATGATAAGATTGCGAGCTTACAAGTTCAAATATCATATTTAATTTTCCAATTACCGTTAAATAATTTGTCTTTAACACAAGTTAAAGAAACGTGGAAAATGATGTACTTTGGATAGCCTGTTTTATGGTTCGATTTTGTTTCGATTTGCGAAGATGAAATGCACGTCAAGTTCGTGTAAATGGTTCCAGTATAGTACGCAATAAAATGTGGACAGTACGTTGACGTCATTTGTTTGTCAAAGGATCGCAGGCCACCACATCTGGATTCGACAACGTAATTGTTGCAATGTAGTTTTAAACAACAGTTTACAAGGTAAGCGTTTTTCTATCACTTTGACATGACTACAGCTGTTTTGATTTCTAAACTTGATATGTCTAACCTTAATATTTAGAAAACTAGGAGTTACTATATCAGTTTTAAATCTTAACAAAAATATACGGCGATTTTTTAGATTCGCTAACTTGTATGATTGTAATAATTTATTCTTCAGTAGTTTAGTACCACTACCGCTACTGGTATAACTCACGTGGCGTTCTCGCATATTTTCACCCATGCTATATATAATGTTAAATGTTTTTATTTTTCTTGACCTTTTCACTCTATATTTGTTTGAGGATGCTTTTCTTGGGTTATAGGTCGAAACATTAATATAAAGTTTTACATTTTATTGTTCCATAACCTCACTGGACCATACGTACGTTTCGACTATTTGAGCCTTTTTCAATGGTTCAGTCATTCCTATAAATTAATTTACTAATATACTAACCTACCTTTATATAATATTGTCACTTACCTTAAACTATTGTATTCGTTATACACTTAACAATTAAATAAACTAAGCCTATTTGTATGGTATTTAAAAGTACGTTACAAAATTCTTAACCTACCTTATTGTTGAATGTGTATATATGACCACATGTGTTGCAATAATACAAAATGTTATCCTAAACTATCTATTATCTATTAATATATTGCTATCATTCCAGTAAACCTGATCATCTATTGTAAATATATATATATATATATATATATATATATATATATATATATATATATATATATATATAACAGAACGGTTATTTGCAGTCCGCAATAAGAAATTGTGTAAAACAATATATAAAATAAGATGTATCTGTAAACAAACTCTATGAAAATAATAGAGCCTATTGACGAATACAAATCGGGCTGGTAGTTATATAGTTATATAGCCATATATATATATATATATATATATTTATATCCGATATTTCTCAATTTTATATCCTTTAGTTTTATTTTATTATTTTTTGTTTATTTATTTAATTAAATTATGATAAATTTTACTCAAATTTTTTATATCTATTTTGTGATTAATTGCTGTGGTATTTAATGTTATGAAAATCATTTCATATAACTCTCTCTTTCTTTGGTTTGATTCAATTTTGAGTATTGTCGTTTTTTCGTAATTAAGTTTGTGTTTATTTTGTGTTTCATGTTTAGTTAGGGCGGTCGCATTGTTTTTATCATATTTGTGTCTATTCAAACGTTTCTCAAGATGCTGCATGCTCTGGCCAATGTATACATTGTCACATCCATCATGGCATAGGACTACTTTTCAAAAGTACTTTTATAGATTATAATAGCCGGCGATCTTGCACCAAGATAACTTATCATTTATATTGGAGTAATAAATTACTCTTCTTTGCACTCCATTCAGTATGTATCTATCAATTATCGAATGTTGAAGTACGTATGTTCAAATCTTGAATGGATTGTTCTCATTATTACACATACTTAATACGTCTTTTTTTTTGGAACTTCGATCATATTCTCGAAATATGAGTCACCTTCATGATGTAACAATTAACCACAATTTCGCGTGTTCATTATCAGGTGGTTATCTCTCTCTTATTGTAATTTTAAGAGCTTCTGAATAATCATGAAAACTTGATAGCGTATCTGGATTAAAGTTTCCCGATGTTATCGCGTTCCGCGGATTGTGCCCTTTATTCGTACAAGATAATTAGCTTGTTAACGTAAATATAATGGATTCTCAAAAAGTCTGAAATTATTTCTCTTTCCAAACAGTGTATTACCTTTATTAAATGATATTCTTAAAGAGGATTGCTTGACATTGAAATTATTTAGTATTTTTAATGCGGATGAACCCTTAGACTCGTTATACGGCTATAAATTTTTCAAGAGAATAAATATTTACACACGCATGACTGAATGCTTTTGTATTTTTACGAGTTTTAAAATTAGGCTTCGTTCTTAAATGGTATGTGATACCACTATAGAGCGTGTTATTTTACTTGGGATTTTACGAGAATATTATACAGAGTTAAAATTAAATACTGGAAAATTTTACTGTCGGGTCTGTTTTCTCACAGAATGTGATGCTCAATGACCGACCTATTATGACTCCTTATTACATCAATCTATATATATATATATATATATATATATATATATACATTGACGTGGCATTATAGGTTAAATAGGTGTAGACAATAAAATTTAATTAACTGTGTATATAGGAAATAGGAGCAAATTATTTACGCACCAAATTAATCAGTTTATATAGTGAAAACGGACGGTTATTAAGATATTTTCTATTTTTAAATTGGAATGTTAAAATTGCATAAGGGAAGAAGCTGTAGAGTACATAAAAACTCAAAGATTATAATAATTTTAAATCAAACGCATGGAAGCAGAAACGGAGCTTTCACGTATAGAAAATCAATAATTTAAACGCACCTTTTCCATTTACATAAAAGCAAACGTTTGCTTACAAATACTAAGAAGGGAGAAACTTGGAATTGTTATTTTAAATAACAAGTGGCTTTGAAGAAACACCTGTGGTTAAATATCAGGTTCATAGAACTGGATTATACGTTGAGACAAAATTTCTATAGAATTGTTGCAACGGTCGATTTGACAAACTGCTAACAATAACACGTGCCTTGAAGACTAAGTGAAATAAACGATCGATAATGTAAGACAGACAGAGAAACGTATAAGAAAGCGTTGGGTACAAGTCACGGCTAATATACACGGGGAAATATGAAGGCCAACAACAATATGGATTTTCTGTAGCTGAGAGGGGTTTCTAAATGAGACAATAAATATGGGTAGAACGGAGAAAGATAGCTGATAGGCGGAGCGTTAGGACGGGGGAAAACGATATCATTGGTTTAAGGTTACGCAGTTGTGAGAAACGCGCGTCCGTTAAGGTAGTAAACAAATTTCAGGGTAACATTATAATGATCTCGGAATTTTTAAGTCGTTACGTTCAGAATTTGTAGAAGTGTTTTTAAAAATAAGTTTTTCAGTGAAGAGAGGTTCCTTGAGGGGTGTGAAAAGCGTATAAATACTCGGCGAAAGATATTGAAGCTCTCTTTCCTTTTAGATCTGAGATCGCGCTTAGATTTTCAACATAATTAATAGTACATGTTCTTCGTGTATTAATTATTGTGTATTCGGTAAAGTAGCATACAACATCCTGTTTGAAAATATGTAAAGCTGTAGTAACGTACCGCAAAAGTAGTAAAAGTTATATTGCACGAGTGGGTGCTAAGGTCTAGATAAAAGGTGCCGTTACTACAACGACTCTATTGAATGAAGGGATGGTACTTGGGTAAGCGAAGCCTAAAGCTTAACTTGTATGCATGAAGTGTATTTGGTATGGAATGTTAAAGTTTGGGATAAGGCAAATATCTGGGTAGAAGAATAGAGGTGGTGGCAGAGATTTGGATGGTGAGGATTAGTTGGATTCAAGCATAATCGAAGTAGATGGACACAACGACGAGGGTTTCTGGTAACCTTCTTCAGCGGTGACGAGGGACGGAGCCTTCTACAGGTAAAGAAACTTAATTTCCTGTTTTTTTGTATAAACATTTGTGTTGATATTTTTGTGTTTGAGTGTTTTGACTTGTTGGGGGTGTATGGATTACCATAAAAACTCGTTTACTGGGGTATATGTGCAGGACAATTAATCTCGATTATTTAAAAGTTTTATTCAAGATATAAAATGTTGTTGTAAAGGAGTAAACGGGTCTTTAAATTTGTTTTTAATAAAAATGCAAGGTTTAAAAGCATTCAGAGGAACTGGGTTATAATGAGCTCAAAATAGACCAGAATAAAATCAATCTAGGGTTGCATGAGAGGGGGCCCATCTACTCGTATTAAATAGAATTTGTTAAAATATATTAAATCAAGGACTTTAAAGTATTTAATGATTGAGGTGGTAACAGTTTTAGCAAACTGTCTGTACCAAGGTGTATATATTTTATTAATAATGGAAACTTGTTCATATGTGTAAATAAAATGGTTGTATGTTTGTTGCATTATTTGAGTGGCAATTTCATTTGACTGTGTGTGAGAGAAAGGAATGTACTTAAAATGGTAGGTATTCAAGAAGAAGCCGATTGCTGAACTAGCCAGGGTGAGCAGAAATTAGGAGGCGTTCAAAAGGTAGTGTACCAAAATTTTTTATATTTTTAATTATTTTTTTTTGAAAATTTTATGACGCCCAATTCGTGGGAGAAATAGGAGTGTTCCTAACAATCCACGGCAATATATATATATATATATATATATATATATATATATTTTAAAAAATATTTTCGAAAATATTTTTGTTGATATATTGTCATGGAACTCGGGTAAGATCCTCACCAACAAAAAATATTTTCGAAAATATTTTTTTAAATTTTCAAATTCGACAATAAACAAATTTTCAAAAATTAACTAATTCAAAAAAAATATCCTTACCCGTTTTCCTCTCTTCCTCGGTTGAATGGCCTTCTTCAACTGCTTCCGGCTAGCTCCTTTGGACCTCCTTTTGGATATCTATATTCACTCTCAAATTCTATCATTCACGCTCACTCCCAATAAAACCACAAAATACAACCAACATACAATCTTTTATTTATTCCTATTTACAAATGCAATTCAACACTGTCCATATTTTATTGTTCACGTTACACTTCAGTAACTCTTATTTTGTAATGTCCTGTATTTACCTTTTTAAATCATCAAACACATAAAATGTACTCGGAGTAAATGGACCTTGAATAATACCTTCTCTAAAATTCCTTCTTTATAATTTAATTATTTAGTTTAATAATCTAAGTAAACTGTGGGGTATGGTGAGCTCATAATAACCCAACTAATTCTGCATAATGTATGCCCTTCTACTTCGCATACTCTTAAAATAAAAAAAACAAAGCCGTGTACTCTTCACAAAATTTCACGTTCTTATGGAACGTTTAAAAGCTTTCTAGACACCTTCAATTTCTAGTTGAATACTGTAATAATGTTATTTACACATATTCTGTTCAATACGTAAATAATTCACACTACCTTGAAAAACACTCTCATACGCCACCCCAATATTTACAGTTTATAGGAATCACAATTTTAAATTGTTACCTGGAATTTCCTAGAAGATCTCCGCTCTTGTAGATGATGCCATGTATTTTTCTATCTGGTCTGCAGGTCGTTTTCTCGCTATTACTAGACGAACTCCATCCAAGTTGATTCGCCAACGCCGCCTTCTCGGTGTAACCAAATTCCAAATTTCATTTCAATTATACTTCTTTCACAGTAATCTACGGTACTTAATGTCCCGACACAAGTTGATAAAAAATTATAGGTGATACCTCAATAAAAAATTTTTACTCTCGGCACACCAACCGCGTTTTTAATTTACGAGACTACCACTATGCAATACAATTTAAATGATTTGATAATACCCAATGTAACCTCTCCTGGCCACATTTATCTGAAATCGCCTGCTCACAACAACACATTCTCACAATTTTGCACTCAACCCCATTTTCAAATCCGCAAATTTCCGTCCCCGTTATAATATTTTAAGAAAATTACGCTACTCTATCCTCGTGTTTATATCAAGTCAAACTAAACATATCGACCAATCGTAGACCGAATGACGTTTCTCAAATCCCTCCTATACTATTGTGGTCTCATGCTTATACGTTTTCTACGTCCCTTTCTAACCTGGTTTGAGTGGTAGGAAATCGATATCCTTGTTTGTGCGCTGTCCACCACACGTGGACTTTCTACGTGAGTTAAATAATCGCTCATTAGTATTTCATGCTAAAACATCCGACCGTTTAAACAATCCGTAGAATAATTTGTTCGTTATCTACAAATTAAACAGAACTTGACATTTAGAAAATACGCAGGTGTTTAATTTTACACGAACGTTTTAAATACATTTCTCCGATTTAGAGTTCGCCGTATTTCTACCCCACTGATATATTTGTCAGATAGTAACGCGTTTCATCTTGGTATCGTTGGGTTTTTACACGCTTTTATGCAAATTATACATCAATAATCGTTCAATTAAATCCAAATTAATTAATAAATTAATGGCATTGGCTTCTACCATTTAATTTCTTTGCAAACCTACTTAAATTTCATTAATAATTTATAAAATTTCGTTAATACCTGATACTTAAAAATGAATTAACTAATATAAATTTCGCACGTAATTTCTGGTTGTTCCTTTATACAGGGTGTTTTGAAATTGCTTCGTTTATATTCATTTTTGATCTTTTAAAACCACTATAATATATATATATATATATATATATATATATATATATATATATTTGGTAAATAAATTTAGTAACGACCTAACAATATATAATATTTTTCTAAAATTAAAGCTAAAACCCTTTAGATCAAAGGCACATCATATACCAATTAAATTAAACAAGTTCACAAAACATCAAACAACGGATAAAACAGCACCAAAGTGTAATACGCACTAAACCAAATGCAATTGCTCTGACAACACACGTAAATACGACCAACCACAAAATTGAATGTAACAATCAAAAAATTTTACATATAGAAAATAATAAATTAAAATATGAATTGCTTGAAATGTGCTATATCTATCAAAATTCTAGTACAGTTAATAAAAAAAAAGCCTACATTGGAGAACTACTTACTAAATTTTTAAAAAAATGTATTTGAAAATACTATTTTGCTTACAAACATACTCACACAAACAAGTTAGAGATAATACATTAATTGATAAAAATATTTTAACATGTACTGTATCTACAAACAAATTCATTATACTAAAATGCTTTTAATTTATACATATAAAAAAACCTTCTCCAAATAAAAAAATTCTCATATAAACAACTGTTTACAAACTTAAATATAAAGACGGAATTCATTATAATAAAAAAAATTTTTTTACTCCTTTTGATGATATAATTATTATTATTTATATTTTTACATTGAATTATACCATACCGTTATACACTGGACACTATTATTAATCGTCCGAAAGCATGAGTTTATAAAAAACGAGAATTCTTCAATTTTGCTGACCTAAAACCCAAAACGAATTATATTTTTAATTTAAATGTCAAGTCAAATCATCTTTGAAATATGACAAGTACTGTAAATCTTAAAAAAAAAGCGATGATTAAGAGCAGGTTGTTCTAAAAATTAATATAACACAAATAAAAAAAAAGATATAAATGAAAAAATCAAACATGATTATGCAACCATTTTATTCCAAGTTGGATAATTTCATATGTAATTTGATTTGATTCGCGCCAATACGCTGCAAGATCCAATTACATAATTTTTTAGAAAAACGTTCTGAATATCTCGTAGGTAAATGAAAAGAATAAAAAATGTTAGAAAATAAGGTGTAGGAGAAATTAGATAAAATATAGGTTTCCTTCTTTTTTAAATTATAGATAAACCATGTATGTTTACACATTATTAAAGTCTAGCAGCGATTTAAAAAAACTAAGTTCGTTTGTTCAAATACTGTGTGTGTATTTATATTTTCCAGTGCTTCACCAAAGGTATTATATTAACCATGAGACGCTTTTTACCTGGAAATTTAGAATTTAGACGAAACCTTGACAACTAAAGCAAGATAAGGATCTTTGACGTATGTGACAATACTCACATATGGGACCTACATTTAACCTTGCATCTAAACGAGAGTATATTATTCTGAAAATTCTTGTCTAAGTTTTTTCAATCACTGCCTGTTGGGAATCGAAACATGACCTTAGAATTAGTAGTTACATGATTACGTGACTGGTCCACGGAACCGCTTGTCCCAATACTTACACAGATTAAGCGGGATGTTTAATCAATGTTGAATTAAGAGCAATGTAACATTTTTGTATGACACAAATGATCAACTCAAGGAGGTTGGTCAGTTTGAACAACTACTAAAAGATTCATTTGATTCTTCTTCATTTGTTGAAGGATACACATGTTCAAGACACTACTATTACACGCAATTGATGTGTGTATAAAAACAGTGCACAGATATTTCGAAAGAACGACAATCTTAAAATTTCGATACCAAAACACCATGATTTTTAACTTGATCTTGGTTCATCTTTAGCTATTTTATAATGGGAGAATGCAAACTAGTACTGTTTCAGAAATAAGCCAATAACCTGCTCCATGGGCAAGAATGATGAGCGGTTAAGTTCTAGGGCATCAAACAAGTTTACAGTGTTCGCTGGCCAGAACGGTCGATCACACCGTTTTTTATATGCATTACTTACCAACACGTATGAGTTAAAACTTTGAAATGTGTAAGACATATTTCAAAATTGATATAAATGCACTTCTTATTAAATCGCCAATTACAAGTGTGTAGAAATGCTTCATTTTAAAGAATTAAAGAAATTTATATTTATGACGTTTAAAATAGATGTATTTACTACGCGTAAACAATATTAAAAATGATTAAATAGAAATATACAGGAGATAAAAAATAAAAACGAATCTTAGTATAATGTTCTAAATCATTGCTGAAACTGAAGATTCACATTTTCCGTAGCTGTACGATGAACAAGCTAAGCTTTCTTTACCTGGAAATTTTGAATTTTGCCGAATACTTGCTATTCCAAGCAAGATAGAAATCTTTAACGAACGCGACAACACTCACTCACGAGGCCTACATTTTACCTCTCATCCGAAAGAGAGCGAATTTTTGTGAAAAATGCTGCCCTAACATTTTTCAAGCGGACGATGTCGGGATTCGAACGCGAGGCCTTGGGCATAGTAGTCACACGCAAATCAACTACGGAACCGCCTAATACAAATACACAATGGCCAGGAAGCCAGTTCTTTATAACTGGAAATTTTGAATTTTGCCGAACCATTGCTGTTCCAAGCAAGGTAGAGATCTTTAACGTGCGTTTCAACACGCACACGGTACCTCCATTTTACCTCTCATCCGAACGTAGGCGTATTTTTGTGAAAAATGCTCGCTTAATATTTTTCAAGTGGACCGTGTCGGGAGCTAGGGCATAGTAGTCACAAGCATACCAACTACGCCACGAAGCCGCTTCGCCCAAGGTGAATACATTTGATTTTTTACCTGGAAAATTTTGAATTTTGCAGACCGCTTACTGTTTCAACCAAAATAGAGATCTTTAACGTGCGTGGCAATACTCACACACGGGTTCTACATTTTACCTCTTATTCGAACGAGAGCGTATTTTTGTGAAAAATGCTCGCCTATTATTATTCAAGCGGATCATGCCGCGATTCGAACCCGGAACCTTGGGCATAGTAGTCATACGCATACCAAATGCTCCACGGAACCGCCCTAATGTAAATACACGACATTTGATTTTCCAATGGTGCGCCAGAAGATACTGCATTGGTCAGGAAGCGAATTTTTTTTAAGCGGAAAATTTTGAATTTAGCCGAACCCTTACTGTTCTAAGCAAAGTGGGGATCTTTAACGTGCGTGACAACACTTACACACGGGACTTCTATTTTACCTCTCGTTCGAAGTAAAGCGTATTTTGTAAAAAAATGCTCCCCTAATATTTGTCAAGCGGTTCGTGTTGGGAATCAAACCCGGGACCTTGGGCATAGTAGTCACACGCAAACCAACTACGCCATGGAGCAGCCTCGCCTAATGTAAATACATTTGTTTAACTTGAAAAATTTTGAATTTTGCCGAACTCTTGCCGTGACAACACTCACACCAGGGGCCTCATTGTACCTTTCATTTGAACGAGGGGTATTTTTGTGAAAAATGCTCGCCTAATATTTTTTCAAGGGACCGTGTCAGGATTCGAACCCGGAACCTTGAACATAGTAGTCACGCGCATACCAACTACACCACGGAACCGCCCTAATATAAATACACTACATTTGATTTTCTAATGCTCCACCCAATGTACTACATTGGCCAGGAAGGTCATTTTGCTTTTACCTGGAAATTCTGAATTTTGCCGCAGCCTTGCAGTTCCAAGCAAGATAGGGATCTTTAACGTGCGTGACAACACACACACGGAACATCCATTTTACCTCTCATCGGAAACGAGGACGTATTTTTGTGAAAAATGTTGGCATAACATTTTTCAAGCGAAACGTGTCGGGATTCGAACCCGGGACCTTGAGCATAGTAGTCACACGCATACCAATTACACCACGGAGCCACCCTAATGTAAATACACTACATTTGATTTTCTGATGCTCCAACCGAAGGCACTACATCGACCAGGAAGCGCATTTTCGTTTTATCTGGAAATTTTATATTTTGCCGAAGCCTTGCTGTTCCACGCAAGGTAGGGTTCTTTAACGTGCGTGACAACACTTACACACGGGACTTCTATTTTACCTTTCGTCCGAACTAGGGCGTATTTTGTGAAAAATGCTCGCCTAACCTTAGTCAAGCGGTCCGTGTCGGGAATCGAACCCGGGGCTTTGGGTATAGTACTCACACGCATACTAACTACGCCAGGGAGCCGCTTCGCCCTATGTAAATACATTTGATTCTTTTTTACCTGAAAAATTTTAAATTTTGCCAAACTCTTGCTGCTTCAAACTGGGCGGGGATCTTTAACGTGCGTGACAACATTCACACACGGAACATCCATTTTACCTCTCATCCGAACGAGGACGTATTCTTGTAAAAAATACTCGCCCAATATTTTTCAAGCGGGCCGTTTCTGGATTCGAACCCGGGACCTTGGGCATAGTAGTCACACGCATACCAATTACACCACGAAGCCACCCTAATGTAAATACGCTACATTTGATTTTCTAATGCTCCACCCGAAGGTACTACATTGGCCAGGAAGCGCATTTACCATCTATCTGGAAACTTTAAATTTTGCCGAAGCCTTGCTGTTCCACGCAACGTAGGGTTCTTTAATGTGCGTGACAAAACTTACACACGGGACTTATATTTTACCTTTCGTCCGAAGTAGGGCGTATTTTGTGAAAAATTCTCGCCTAACATTTATCAAGCGGTCCGTGTCGGGAATCAAACCCGGGGCTTTGAGTATAGTACTCACACGCATACTAACTACGCCAGGGAGCCGCTTCGCCCAATGTAAATACATTTGATTCATTTTACCTGAAAAATTTTGAATTTTGTCAAACTCTTGTTGCTCCAAACAGGGCGGAGATCTTTAACGTGCGTGACAACACTCACACACGGGACCTCCATTTTACCTCTCAGCAGAACGAGTGCGTACTTTTGTGAAAAATGCTAGTCCAACATTTTTCAAGCGGAACGTGTCGAGATTCTAACCCGGAAATCTTGGGCATAGTAGTCACATGCATACCAACTACGCCACGGTGCTGCCTAATGTAAATACACTACATTTGATTTTTGCAGAGTTCCACCCGAAGGCACTACATTGGCCAGGAAGCGAGTTGTTTACGTGGAAAGTTTTGAATTTTGCCAGAGCATTGCTGTTCCATACAAGGTAGGGATCTTTAAAGTGCGTGACAACACTCACAGACGGGACCTACATTTTACCTCTCATGCCAACGAGGGCATATTTTTGTGAAAAATGCTCGTCTAACATTTTTCAAGCGAAACGTGTCGGAATTCGAACCTGGGACCTTGGGCATAGTAGTCACACGCATTGTAACATGATATGGTTGTGTTTTGTTAATTTCTGGGAACAGGGGAAATAAAGTCCAAGATAGCAATTTCGCCGATAGAGAAATCTTTTGTTCTTGGGTTAAGTATTCACAACAATATTTTTATTGCCACAAGGTACATTTTATTGCTACGAGATATCGAAAACAGCAGGTAGTTCTTAAATAGTTCAAAAACCATAAAAACTACAACACAAAGAGCAAACAGCAATTAAAAATCTTTCCTATGATCTCACAACTAATGACCTAAATGTTCAATGGCTTAAACCTGTGGTTCTCAACCGCCGTTCCGCGGAACACTGGTGTTCCGCGAAGCTGTCCCAGGTGTTCCGCGAAAATTTTGAATATAATATAATAAGAAACAGTAAATTTTTTTATTACTATAAAATAAATACTACATAGTTTTGTTAATTATTTGAAATTTAGCAAAAATATTCAATATTATTCTAAATTTTCGCGGAACAGTCAATAATATTAACAGTGTAATTATCGAACGACGCAGTTACGTCGTTTGGAGTTACTCCGGGAATACCACTAAATTTCTAGTGTACTCGATAACGCAGGGAGCGCTACGTAGTGTTGATTTCGTGCTGTTTCTCTTTCTTCGTACGTAAATAACAAAAGCGCAATTTCGATCTGCGGTTCAGCCATAATTTAATATAAATATCTAGTTTTCGTGAGTGTGTTTTTATTGTATATATATTTTATATTGTTGGAAATTGGTAAGATGAAATGCAAGTTGTGTAGTTTTAACAGTATTCTTATCTTTTTAGTTGCTTATTTTAGCATTTATACAAGACTTTTAAATCTGAAATATGGACAAATTTTGAAAAGAAAGACTGAAAGTGAGGTTAATGTTGGGGCGAGTACAAGCAGGTCTTCTTCAATTGAAGGAGATATGCAAGGCAACAAAATGCCGAAAATAAACGTAAAAGATATCCGAATCAGTTCGGCATTATTCGGAAGAATATCTGAAGTTTGGTTTTACATGGAGCGGTAGTCAAGATGTTCCTATTCCGAGATGTATTGTATGTGGTGAAAAATTGGCTAACAGTGCAATGGTCCCAGCTAAGTTACAGCGACACCTTTCAACAAAACATTCTTGTCTAACTTCGAAAGGTAAAGATTATTTCGAAAGATTGCTGAAAAATCAAGAAGTGCAAGCAACATGCTTTCGAAAGAGCGTTACAATTTCGGATAAAGCGCAAATCGCTTCTTATAAAGTGGCAGAACTAATTGCATTGAAGCAAAAGCCGCATGATATCGCAGAATCGCTAATTTTGCCCGCATGTTTAGAAATTGTTAAGATTATGTTTGGCAATGAAGCGCAGCGAGACGTCCTAAAATTCCCGTTTCGGACGATACGATAAAAGAAGAATTATAGATATGTCAGGTTTTATAGAGAACGCAGTGACGGCGAAATTAATTACAAAAAATTTTGCGCTGCAAATTGACGAATCCACTGACATAAGTGGCAAAGCCCAATTAATCGGATTTATTCGCTTTGTTGACGACACTGAAATAATAAATCAGTTTTTATTCTGCAAGGAACTTATTGGTCACGCAACTGGAGAAGACATATTTAATTCAGTATCATCTTATTTGGAAGAATGGAAATTATCCTGGGAAAATTGCGCAGGAATCTGTACTGATGGAGCTCCAGCCATGCGTGGCAGTATTAAGGGATTTTGTAGTCGAGTTAAAGCAATAAATTCAAATATAGTCTTTACTCACTGCTTTCTGCACAGGAATCTTTGATTTCGAAGAGTCTACCAGCAAACTTAAAGTCTGTTTTGGAACAAGTCGTACATATGGTGAATTATATTAAATCGAGACCATTAAAAACCCGTATGTTCAAACAACTTTGTAACACCATGGAATCCAAATATGAATGTTTGCTTTTGCACTCTGAAGTGAGGTGGCTCTCAAGAGGAAAAGTGCTAACCCGAGTTCATGAGTTGAAACAGGAATTGCTAGTTTTTTAGACAAGAGGGTAATGATGTATACGTAAAATATTTGGAAAATGATGCATGGTGTACTAAGCTAGCATATTTAGCCGATATCTTCAGCTACTTAAATTCAGCCAATACATCTCTTCAAGGAAAAATGAAAATATTCTGACATCCACAGACAAATTGCTAGCTTTCCAGAAAAAGCTTTTGCTTTGGAAAAATCGTATTGCTCAAAATCGCAAATTTGATATGTTTCCGTTATTAGCAACAGAAAATATTGTTAACATTAACGAAATGATTTCAAATGTGGCAGAGCATTTGTCAATATTGCAAGACAAAATAACTCATTACTTTCCATCTCTTAATATTGAAGACTTTGATTGGGCGCGAAATCCATTTGGTGAATTTGATATAATGAACCAAGATTTTTCTATTCAGGAAGCAGATGAGTTTATTAATATATCAACGGATCGAACGTTACAACTAAAATTCAAAGAAGAAGGAGTGGAAAGGTTTTGGATTTCCATCGAGAATGAACATCCATTTATTGCAAAACGAGCGTTGAATATCTTGTTGCTCTTTTCGACGTCCTATCTGTGCGAACTTGGATTTTCAACTCTAACAAATATTAAAAGCAAAAAGAGAAAGACTTACCAATTTAGAAGAAGAAATGAGAGTAGCGCTCTCTTACATAAGACCCAACCTTGAGGAAATTTGTAAAGGTCGTCAAGCGCAAATTTCTCATTAAAATAAGTTACCATGTAATATATATCTTTATTTCAATTAAATATTAATCTTCCAATTATTTTGTGTGATTTACATTAGATTTACAAATTTTATGATAATGGTGTTCCGCCAAAATCGAGACCACTTAAAAGTGTTCCGTGATCCCAAAAAGGTTGAGAGCCACTGGCTTAAACAATTCCATAACGGTTACATTCAGGAGACTTTCATCATATGAGGGTGGTTTGAAAAGTTCGCGAAATGGAGCACAGATGCGCAGATGTTTTGACATTATTCTGTCAAGTAGTATTAATTTTGGTGCTATATGAAGTAAAGTTAGTTTTGTGAGTTTTTCAAAATGGATAAAACTGAAACGCGCGCTGTTATCAAATATTTTGTAAAAAAGGGTTGCAAAGCAACAGAAATACATAAAGATATGCAGGATACATTAGGAGACCCCGCTCCATCATTTACAACTGTGCACAAGTGGGTGACCGAATCTAAACGTGGTCGTTAGAGCCTAGAAGATAGCCCGCGCAGTGGACGACCAAAAACTGCCACCACGCCTGAAGTCGTCCAAAAAGTTAATGATATGGTTACGCAGGATCGTCGATTAAAGGTCTCCGAAATTGCTAAGGATGCAGGTATCACAGACGAAAGAGCATTTCATATCTTAACTGCGGAATTATGTATGAAAAAGCTTTCGGCAAGATAGGTGCCGCGCACATTGACAATTGATCAAAACCTTCAGAGGAAGAGAATTTTCCAACAGAGTTTAGACCGCCTTAACTCCAATAAAACCGATTTCGTCGACAATTTGTTACGACAGATGAAACTTGGGTTCACTATTATACCCTTGAAACCAAGCAACAATCTAAACAATGGAGACATAGATGTTCTCCACCACCAAAGAAAGCAATGTCCGTGAAGTCGGCTGAAAAGTTATGGCATCCGTTTTTTGGGATCCTAAAGGTACCCTACTAATTGACTATCTCCCAAGGGCCAAACAATAAACGGTGAATATTACGCTAAACTTTAGGCAAACTGGATAAAAATATTCGTGAAAAAAGTGCTGCATTGCGAAAGAAGATCATTTTCCATTAGGATAATGCATATCCACACACATGTGCAGTAGTAATGCAAGAATTGAATGATCTGAAGTACGATCTGTTGCAACATACACCTTCTTCGCCTGATTTGGCTCCTTCTGACTCCCACCTATTTCCACGACTAAAAGTTTTCCTTAGGAGAAAACGATTTTCCACGAACGAAGAAGTAAAAGCAGCTGCCGACAACTATTTTGGAGGCCTTGAAGAATTGCACTTTCGTGATGGCATAATGGGTTTGGAACATCGCTGGATGAAGTGTTATTCAACTTGACGGAGATTATGTTGAAAAATAAACTATATTTTAAAAACATATTTTTTCATTTTCCCTTTCGTTTAGCGAACTTTTCAAACCACCCTCGTACTACGATGCTGATCTTGGATATACTATATAGTATCATTCATTTATAACAGACAGGTGCTATAATGTTATAAAATCGCAGACAAACGTGAACGACAATAAACAGTCAAAGTTATGTTAACCTAATTGTTTTAAATTAATAGCTTACTCGACAGATTGCTTATATGTTCAGTAGCTACAAATTCTCAAAAACAAACCATATGGTAACAAACAAATTTAAATACTAATGGCCATTATATTGGCACGATCTTTCTACTATAAAGTTTAAAACAATAGACAATTAGGTATGAGTAAAAGCAAAATAAATCGACCAACACTACGCTTACATTGTTGCAAATAAAATAACAAATATAGTCATAAGGAATTTGCATAATGTCACGCCATCTTTCGCGGCAAGGTAAAACAACCAATGTCAATGAAAACATGAAATAGTATAAAAGCATAGACCAAGGAAAGAGTAGAATAAATGCTTCCATTCACAACATAACATAACATACGGTATCAAGCATTACTTTTCTTACTTAACATCCATTTCTCACCAAACAAATAACGCTAAAGCACTGTTTAGGATATGAAGAAAAACGTAACAAAACATTTAGGAATTAATCTATACTTTCCTGATACATAGTTAAGAAAAGCATAAAAACTAGCGCAACTCAAAACTGCCCACCAACAAATTCGCTTCAGAGTTGCTAAGAAGTATTACGCGAACATCTTCAATCCGCAAAATCAATGATTGACAAAAGATGCGGAGGAATCTCGCATAGACAAAAGATAAATAGAAACTGGAAATAAAAACTGTCATTAGTAAACAGCATAAATTGAGATTCAAGCCACGTAGATAAAAGAGAAAGGATTTAGCTACCTAAAGCCTATTATTACTAAAAAAAAAAGGTAATCGAAGAAGAATGTAAAAAATGAAAAGCAAAGAACTTGGTCAGCAATCACGGAATATAGAGACGCCTATTTGAGTGGGGGAAACATTAAATTTGCGCAAAAGCTGTTCAAGAACGGAAAACTGCTGAACACGACTATACTAGATATTTATATTGCACATTAAAAATGCATTGTAGCTAAGTAAAATGTAACAACAAATATTGGGCATACAAATAAAACGCATAGCTCGCCCTTTAAACATCGAAATGTTACTAAGTGCTACTATAATTTGCTTTGACTAATGTCTTGGACAAGAAGGTAAAACTATTGCGGAACAATAAACAATGTAGCAGCTAACAGGTGATGAACAATTAGCATAATAAAAATGAATACAAATCGTTTTACAGAACTTACTGTATTGGTGCAAAGCAAGTACTGTAAAACAGTTTATCATGAAAATTGAAAGTTGAAAATTAATCTGGTCAAATATTAACCTTCGACCCCATATATTCACAAGCACTACTAATAAACTAGTATCAATAAGCGGCACCCTTTATGTGCTTTCATCTACGATTCGGCAATACTTTATCGTACCAAATTATATAAGTTTAAATTTATATTAAAATTTTGTCGCATCCGAAAAAATCCTGGAAATAACAAAATGCCAACCAGATCTTTGAAAAGATGGAAAAAAAATGCTTGTTTTCAGGTAGCTATGTTTTGTTAATTTGTGATTCAACAAACAATATGTTTTAAACTTCAACATTCTGTATAACAGAATGTTCGAGTTTGTTTATTCTTTTAATAATAAAACCGACGTGAAAATTGAGGTAAAGCAGAATTAAAATACAACTTGAATCTACTTTACCTATATTAACCTTCGACCAAGTGCGCTTGACTTTTAGGGAAATGTGTAGGTTAGCTCAGAATAGGAAATAATGGAGGTACGCGTCTAACCAGTTTTAGGACTAAAGACCTAATGATGATGATCTGGTTAGGTAAAAATCTATATTCTTACCCCACTATAAAATGTCAACTTTTATTGTCAAATTTTTCACAACTCAGTTTCATTCCATCGCTAGTTGTAATAAATTTTTACGCTACTGAATATGTAAGCCATTACTTAGTTATTCAACTTTAAGGCTAAGAAACAAAAAACATCTTTCCGTAATCTGAATTTTTCATTATTGACTTTCAACTGACTTTGCAGTACAATTAATATCGGATTACGGATGATTCAAATAAACTTGAAATGTTAAGATTCGGCATTCTGTAGTTCGACCTACAAACATCATGCTAGCACTACAGTTTTAATATCTCGTCACGAATACCTCATTTATTGCGTAAAATAAAATATTGTTTAGAAGGTTCCCGTTTACGCTGACAGTATCTGGAAATGCAAAAATTCGTGAAATAAATCCACAGTTTTTACTTGTTTCCAGCAATAAATAATTGTAGGTTCACAGTTTCTTATTCAACAAAAATGTGATGTGACAACAGTGAACATGCTCAGTTGATCGCAATAGTATATGTAAATATCATTATCATTCTCGCTTTACTTCTTTACTTGACACTTGTACAAAGTAGGTCTAATTAACGCATTAACTATGTTTTTATATAGATTGGAAGTTTTTAAAAACGAGAAAGCCCTCGGTAAAGTGAAACTTCACGTTATTATTACATTTCGTCTTGTACATTATCGTTAATTACTTGGATGTTGAAAAAAACTTTTTAAGGAGAAAAGCAAGATATGTTCGTTCAGAAGGTATCACACCTAACAGTGAACGCCTATCATTCTTATTTATAAAGAAGCGAGAATAAAACAAAACACTATTAACAAAAATATTCCTTGGTTGCTCGGCATGTTTTGCTCTGGCAACAAGTTGTGCAAGCAGTCGATGTTTTCTAGTTTCTTTTTATTATTATTAATATGGCTCCGCTTAGCGCAGGTTTTTTCAAGGTCACTCGCCTTCTGATACTAATACTACTGATAAAGTGATAAAAGTTGAATTTAATATTTGTGTGACGAAATACGCTACTGTTGCATGTTTTAAAAGATTAAAACGTATAACTCAGTCCAAAAATATTTTGATTTCTTTTAAAGCGGTGTTAGATAAAACTTTATACGTAACACGAGTTAGGTTTTGGTCTTTGAGAGCTCCTTTTTTAAAAAATCTTCTTCCAAAAACTCTTCTAACAAATTTATTTAAACAGAAATTACAAGTGGAAATTTAATTTACAAGTACTGTATCAAAAATATTCTAAGTTGAAATACTATTAAATGAACTA
This sequence comes from Platerodrilus igneus, assembly GCA_036346225.1. Lineage (NCBI taxonomy): Eukaryota > Metazoa > Arthropoda > Insecta > Coleoptera > Lycidae > Platerodrilus > Platerodrilus igneus. The sequence goes on from JARFIW010000791.1 coordinate 2,173,367, forward strand.
ATTTAGAACGAGTAGCCTGAACAACCAATAATGCTAAAGTTGTGAGGCTCGAGACTGACTGACCACCTTGGGCTCCCCAGGGTATTTATGCTGTCCCTGCCCCTCACATTGCTTGTGGGATCTGCAGAGCTCATGTCTGCTTATTTCTGTATTCATTTATACTATACAAAGTAACAATCCTAATTCTAGTAATTGCGGTTTTATAACCTACTGTGACCTGCACCTGCAGTGTCACGTTGCGTCTGGAATACAATGTATTCACATCCGTTCTTATGTTTTCTGTCTGACTTCTATTAACCTTTTGTTATCTATCCTTGAATTATACAATGTTGCAAGTTAACTTAAGATTCAATAATTCCATTTAATTATACATATATTTGATTTGGGTGATAAGTAACTCACATTACGAAAAAATATTCTACTAGACTTTGTAATTTGTAAAACTCGCTCAGTTAACTAGAGTTAACTAGAGATACTATGCATCAAATAATGACCATTGAGCCAAACTTTTCTTATCCGAATGTTAATGGTCTATGAAGTACAGGGTTTTGAAGGTTATAATTTCATTTCAATTTTTGGCATTATTCTGAAAAGTTTAGGGCCATCAACTTGAAAATTGGCATTTTTAATTCGTTAGAACGCTTTCAAGAAAGTGTTTTAAAGTAAACTTTCTAAATATGTACGATTTACTTGGGTACATTTTGTAATACGTTTTCTAAGAGACTGGTTACTTCTAAACAATGCTGCCTGATCGCCTTTGATTTCATTCACAGCCGCTTGTATTCTTCCTCACAACTCCTCGGGCAAATCAACAGTTTATTTATACACCATGTCTTGCATTCGAGACCAAATTGAAAAGTCCAGAGGATTTAAGTCGAGGTTCATAGGTGGCCAAGAAAATTCACTGCCACCACCAATCGACCTATGTGGAAAAAGTTGTCTAAATCGGCCGAGAGAAATGTGCAGGCGCTCCCGTCTTGCATAAATCACATATGTGTCCTCATATTAAGCGATACTTCTTCAAGCAAATCGTTTATATTTTCTTGAAAATTTTTTTAATAAAGTGCGTCGTTTAGAGAGGGTGGCAGTTGAAAACGCTCAATAAAAAATTTGAACTAATACCGCACTAAACATTGATCTTAAATTCGTGTTGAAAATGTCTTACTTTTACGGCATGGAGGTTTTCTGAATTCCACAATCGATTATTTCGCCAGATAAAAACTCTATGGCGAGTAAACGTTGCCTCATCAGTAAAGAAAATCCTATTCAAAAAATTAAGTCCACGTTTTGCTGCACCTGTAAAAACAGAGTAAAACGGAGGCGAACTGGAGGATCTTGCGGCAACAAATCCTGAACTGAAGTAAAGTGGTATGGAAGGATTTTCGTACACTAACCAAAACCTCCTCTTCTTGCACAACCGAGAAAGTTTTTGGAGAGTTATTTGGGATGAAATGAACCTTCTCGCTTAAACGATTGTAAGGTTTCGAAACAGTTTATGATTCGTTAGTGTTCTTTGGGGGTATAAATGGGTATAGCTTCGGGTCGCAGCGCTGTCATTGAAATTTGTTTGAGCAAAAACACATATCAAATCTGTCATCTCACGATTGGTAATGTCACTATGACCCGGCATTTTTTAAATATTTTAGTTGAAAAAATTTCAAGCAGAAGGTTAAAGGAAACTTACCGTGTTGATACTTTAAATACCTTCATTGACTCGTTAAATAAAAACTGTGACAGATCATAATGACTACTGTCAGATAGTAAAATAAGCCTACTAAATATTATTATTTTCGGCGTAACATCCCACTAATAAAAATTAAAACATAATTGAATTAAACGATTTTTTCTTGAAAGCAGATAGGAATATCAAAGAGACACAAAAATGCGCTTTTTATGTAAAAAAAAGGTTGCTCTTTCCGATTTCGAAGTCGGTTATACGCTAGATGTAGATGGTAAAAAGCTATGGCTAATTAATCATAAAAAAGTTAGCCAAGAGCGAGTCGAGCTCGCACTATTAGGATTCCGTACCAATACTACAGTGAGCAATCAATAAACCAAATTAAGCTATTTTTATTTTTTATGTACATTTAAATCTTATCCAAATTTGATTGTGATAACTGAAAAATGAAGATATTGCCCCACATTGTACTGGTACATTAGTAAATACGTAGTCTATTACTGTATTTAAAAATTTTTTCCCAGCAACTATTAAACTGTCAAAAAAACCTGCAGGTTTCCGATAATCTGTGACTCAATAGCTGCTATCCCTATTAAAACAAAAATTTTAGCTTTGGACATGTAGGAGAACAAGGGGGGACGGTCATTTTTGGTACATGTTGAACTATATCATGAAGAATACTGGACCAAAAATTATAAAAAAAGTATTTTTAGAGGCCTTTTAGAATCCTCTTTCAAATTATACCTCACACGATATATTTATTAAAACCTTTTTTTTTTGACCGAATGAATCCCCGCCATTTTAATCTAAAAATATTTTTTTCTATTTTCTGACTGTCAATATATGTGCGCGCCATAAAGACCTAGCATTGTACCAAATTTCAAATTCCTACGTTACATAGTTTTCGAAAAAAACCTCTGTGACAGACGGACGGACGGACACGAGAGTGAACTTATAAAAGTTCCGTTATACCTTATAAGGGTGCGGAACCCTAAAAAGAGTTGTAAGTAGCGCTCTCTATGACCAAAGTCAAAAATAGTATCATATTCTTTTTCTCTGTGCCCAAAAACATAAAGATGCTAATTTTGAAGCCGATAACCCAAAAATTTTCTTAATAATGCCAAAAAATTGATATAAAATTATAAGCTTCAAAACCCCGTACTTCTTAAACCATCAATATTCGGAAAAGAAAAGTTTGGCTCGATGGTCATTATTTAATGCATAGTATTTCCAGTTAACCGTTGTCCCATTGTTAATGAAACACCCTCTATATTGTTCCTCTGCACATAAATTGCTAAAGAGGGCTTTAAATGTACATTGCAATAAACCATAAATATTATAAGTAAATGAAGGTGTTTTATTTTATTAGTCGTTACATAGACTAAAGCGTAAATCTCCTAACATTTTCTTAAACCTAGACAATTTTAAAACATTCCCTTCTACAAATTTATGAATTATCGACTTCTTTGTTATCCATCCTGTACGAGAAAAACCATTTGAACTAGAATTCTACAGTTCTGCACAAACTCAAAACTTTCTACCAACAGCGAACCGTCGTCAACCAAGAGCTTTAAAGGGGAACTGCTCATACAGGAAAATCAATGTACTTGTCGAGTGACGGAATCGTAATCTAGTTTCATCTTATTCTAAAGTATCTTAATATCACCACGTGATTACTTGTCAACATAAACATCGCGTACCCACTTCTAAACATATTTGAACAAGTATTAAAGATTAATGAACTCGCCAAAGCAAGAGTGCTTGATAATTTGTAAATCTCATTGAAAGTAATTCCGATAACGGGGTTACGAAATTTAATTGTATGACTTTTTTAATCGCCTGAGGTTAATTTACGTAGTAGTTTGAAAGCCATCACTAGTTATACAAAAAGAAGTCATAACGTTGCCGAGTAAGTAGAACCGCATTCCAGAAAAGCAGTTATTGTTACATGCTAGTTCAAGAAAAATAGACTTCTATAGAATCTGTTGGTGCTCGAAATAGAAACTTTATTTTTCAATGCCTACAAATACTAAATGAAGACAGTAAAAACGTGGAAAACTTATATGCGTTGCTTTCAAACTTCTAGTACCCGTTTAGAGTGAAGAAATACGGATTTCATACAAATTACTTCTCTGAAATATAATTATTTGCACACAAAAATTGAAAATTTTAGAAGCCTCTTCCTATTCAACTCAACAAGGAAAACGTTGCTTTTTACTAAAAAGAAGGAATCACAAGTTTCTTTAAATATCGCCGTCACAACTAATCTGCTTTCACTCACAAATAAATCTTTATTCTAAATATTTCAGGACATTTCACCTCAGAATAATTTATGAAAATACATCCCACTCTACGCACCCGCGGGTCTGGTTTTTCAAGCCCATGTCATTTTCTACTTGTACTTCTTACTATTTTATAGTATATTAAAAAGTAAGAGACGAAGTAGGATTTGTAATGGCGAAACTGATTTGCAGCAGAAAGAAGTTGGAGTTGAAAAGGTCCAGACACCGCGAATCCCTTACTTCCCGAAGTATGCACAATATTTTCCCCTACCTCTAAATCATTAAAATGTAGTTTAAATTAAAATTAAATTCAAATAAGAATAAAGAATTATTTAATATAGGCAAAGACACGTTACCGTGAGTTAATAACCACAGCTTCTGTTTAGTAATCGAAATGTTTCAACAATAATTGTATGTTCTGTCGTTTACACAATAGTCATAATAGTTTTAGTGAAGGATAGTGTTCAAAATGTTGATGACAAGGTGAAAACAGCTACATAAGACTTATTTCACAAGAAACCGAAATTGAGATACGAATTAATATAATATAAACTAAGAATTTGTATGCCCAGAAAAGTGAGTTAGATATAGAGGAAAACATTGTTAGGTGATCATTAAAGAGCCACAGCAGAGTTGGCCTGGGTCACAAAGCTACATGGATCACTGGTTAATCCGGAAATTTACATCTTTACGTGAGAGCTTTATTTCTGACTTCAGGTCTTTTTAATTTGTTGAAATGGAAAAATTTTCTCACTAAAAGCTAATACTGACAACGAAAGTATTTTTACAGATTGAAATAAACCATTATTATACAAGTAAATGAAGGTTTATTACTTTATTAGTTATTATGTAAAAAATGAATACATAAATAATTTATAAATTTGTAGAAGGGAATGTTTTAAATCTTCTAAGTTATATATATATAATTAACTACCTATATATATATATATATATATATATATATATATATATATATATATATATATATATATATATATATATATATAGTTATTAAGATGAAATGAAAACCCAACTTTGTATTTTAAAGTTGAATTACCATTTCAAATCCAACTAGTAATTGAAAACCACTAAAAGAACGACTACAGCAGGACTTGAACCTGTAACCTCTGATTTTCCGGATCAGTGCTCTAACCAATTCAATTACTAGTTCGATTTGAAATGGTAATTCAACTTTAAATACAAAGTTGGGTTTTCATTTCATCTTAATAACTATTGTTACGTCGTCATCGAACAATTCGGTATTTTGTGACAATAAATACTTTGTGCGTGCATCCTACAGTTTGAGTGAAACATTTTATATACCGGCAATAACAGTGCATAAAGTGACAGTCGTACTCGAGCCTTTAAAGAAGCAAGTCGCCTTCGAACCCTTGAAAAGGACGGTTGTGTTAGAGCTTTGAAAGCGAGACCGACACCATTTTCGTGCGTGTTTCTGGTTCTCCGTAAAAGCTTTTGTGCGTGAAAGTGTCTATTGCCCCCAGCGGCGCAGGACTTAAGGTATTTATACCCTTTTACTAAGTAGTTTGATGTAGTTTTTTGTTTGTTATTACATAACCGCTCCACCATTATCGTTATTGCTATAAAAGCAATTGGTCCTTCATTATAATTTGCATATTTTATCACACATTTATATCAACCTCCTTAACCCCAATCAATCATTGTTCCTAAGTCGAGCCGGATTCATTAGTCCTGTGGTATACGCATGTTCTAAATTAAAATATCACATTGCATTCAAGCGAGCTTTTAATTAATTAATATTTCAGTTTTAAATTTGTGCTTAAAGCCCATATTTAGCGGGTTAAAATGTGTAAACATTATTTATACTGTCTTTAGATTAAATTAAGCGATTTCGCCGTAATTGAAACCAGCAAGCGTTTTAATTACAAAGAAATTCATAATATAAAATTTGTCAGTTTTCAGTTTTAAATTCATTTTAGCGGCATAAAACAGAAAGCAACCTGAAAACTATAAATCGCTTTATACTTCTTAAACAAGAAAGGTAAAGGGATTTGCTTTGTATTTAAAAGCTATTGTACGTTTTTAGTATCAATACAAACCTTTTCAGGCGGTTTACGGTAAAATATTGAACATCTGCAGGAGTAATATAATGTAAAAGCTGCATCTTTCGGCAAATACGTTAAAACCACGTTTCCTGTGATCTTTTGATGGTAAGCCGCTCGGGTTGTTAAGCGGTACATCTTATATTCACGCTTTTGTTTGACGAACCGTTAGTCATAAAACGTGATTTATTGGTTATACCCTATTTTACATTTTTCGTGCTTTGAACAATCATAATATTTTAACATTTTTCGCGTACATCTGAGCGTTACGGTTTTATAGCATTTAGTGTAGATCTTTCAAAATAACAAAATAACTATGGCTCCGAAGAAGGCACATGTGGTAGAACTCAATTACTGAAAACACGGATTTTAGAAATATTTGAGCTTTGTAATTCTATACAAAGTGACCCAAGTTTAAAGGCATTGTTCCTTATTCAAACAAGGGAATACATGACCTTTATGCAAATTTCAATACAATTTTAGTCGCTGTCTTGGCCTCCTGTGACGAGGTAGAATCATTAAATTACAACGCTGTACGGAAGGAAGTAGATTCCGCTTATTTTTCATACTGCTGCATCTCGATACGATGCAAGAAATGAAAGCACCACAAATTACAGAAAATGCTCCAAGCAGCACGGTATCAAAATTGTTACCGTTAAAGCTCCAAATTTTTAATAATGAGGTAACTGAATTTTCATCTTTCATCGATTTATTTGACAGCCTGGTCTATAATAACGCGTCGCTGTCCAATATCGAAAAATTAAATTATCTTATCAGTTGTTGTACCGGGGAGTCTTTAAGAATCGTTAAATCTGTACCCATTTCGGGGATAATTTTATTATTTCCTATAACGCCTTGCGTGAGAGATTTAGCAATCCGCGTTTATTGGCAACTTTGCATTGGAAAGCAATGAAAGACTTTCTACCTTTAAAATCAGAAGACCCTAAGAAACTTAGGGCACTTATTGATTGTTTTCGGAGAACCTTGCTGTTCTAACTAACTTAAAGTTTCCCACTGAACATTGGAACTTTATTCTGGTCGATTTGCTTTTAGAAAAACTTGATCCGTTCACTAGAAAACGCTTCGAACTCCAATCGGATCCGAAGCAAATACCTAATTTCGAGGATTTGAGATATTTTTAACCCAACAATGTGCAGCGTTGAAACCTTTTCTTCAACCGCACCTGTTTCTTATTCGACGACTGTCCATACATCGCACACATCGGTGCCTAAGAAATCCTCAGCGTTTCAATTTAAACCAAAGGTTTCTTCTAACGTAGTTTCACTGGACACACCAAGTAGCTCCAGTGACTCAAATAATTCATTTTCGCACCATTGTCCTTCCTGCAAGGGCAATCACTTAATTTACAGATGTCAATCGTTTCTAAAGAAAACTCCGACAGAACGTTTCGACATTGTCAAACGCTTACGCCTTTGTTTAAATTGCTTACGAACAGACCATGCGTCCATGCAATGCAAATCTTATAATTCCTGTCGAACTTGCGCCAAGCCGCATCATACCTTGCTACATTTTGAATCGCAACCTGCTTCTAGCCGTTCAGCTGAACCGACCGCTACACACATGCATAAAAATGCCAATAGGACGCAGTCAGCCTCTCCTATTCCGGCAAATGTTTTGTCTTCACAGACGAATTCAAATCTTGGGGTTACTGTCTTACTCTCCACTGCTGTTGTGGAAGTTCAAGATCGTTCTGGTAGATACAAACCGATCAGGGTACTCTTAGATCCTGGTTCCCAAGCTAGCTTTATTCGAGACGATTGCGTGAGCAAACTTTGGCTTCCACGCATACGTTCTCAAGTTCCGATTTATGGACTTGGGCAGACAACTTCAGCAGTCAATAGGGGTGCCGTCAGCTGCACCATTCGCTCTATGTTAGACTCTGAAAAATCTCTAGAAGTCACAACTTTTGTGCTTTCGTCAATATCTGGCAAATTACCTAGCGTTGAAGTTCCTAATAATTGGGAACACTTATGCGGCCTGCACTTTGCAGACCCGACCTGGAACTCTCCAGGAACCATTGACATGCTCCTAGGAGCAGATGTTTATCCGTTCATCATCAATGGCGGTGTTATACATAGCAAGTTTCTTCAGCCTGCCGCCATAAATACAATTTTTGGTTGGACTATTATTGGTCCCACAAAAAGCTTGCAGTCTGATACTGTCCAAGCATTTTTTACGTCTGTAGAAGATCCTATCGACCAGACCCTAAGGCGGTTTTGGGAGATAGAAGAGTTGCCATCCAAGCCTTATACTTCTCCAGAAGACGAAAAGGCAGATTTGATTTTTGAAAACACGTTTTCTCGTGACCCTAGCGGTCGTTTTATTGTTGCGTTACCGTTCAACGATACTTTGCCCGTTTTTGATAATTGCTTTGAGATGGCTAAAAAAAGACTATTTTCGTTGGAGCGCAAATTACATGCTCAACCGGAGCTACGCGCCCAATACAACAATTTCATGCAGGACTATCTTGATGCGGGTCATATGGCATTACTCGATTCCCCGCCCGTTGGGAACGATAATTACTTTTTACCCCATCACCCTGTGTTTAAAGAAGAAGGTCATACTTCTAAAATTCGTGTGGTTTTTGACGCCTCTGCAAAGGCTAAAAACAACGTGTCACTTAATGACACTCAATTGGCTGGACCTAGTCTCCAAAACGACATTTCGTCAATCTTACTGAAATTTCGTACTCATCGTTTCGTTTTTACTTGTGATGTTCGCCAAATGTATCGACAAATTTTGGTTACCGAAGAACATCGAAAGTTTCAATTAATTGTTTGGCGGTTCTCCGCAGAAGAACCCATCCAGACATATCAGCTTAATACAGTGACCTACGGTATTAAGTCATCGCCTTATCTAGCATTAAAAACTCTTCAGCAATTAGCCATTGACGAAGGCAAAGGTTTCCGTTAGCCGCTGACGCTATACGGTCAAATCTATATATTGATGATTTCGTCGCCGGTGGAGATTCTATACAATCGGCCCGCGAAATTAAAGATCAACTTATTCGACTTTTACATTTGGCTGGTTTTGAACTTCGAAAATGGAGTTCTAATTCAGTTTCTATTTTGGAAGGCATTCCGTCAGATTTTTGCCAATATACTTCTCTCGATTTCGATTCGGACGAATCAATAAAAATATTAGGTCTTCAATGGTCACCTACAGAAGATATTTTCTCGTTTCGGGTTAAACCATTAAACCAAATATGTACAAAGCGCAACATACTTTCACAAGTTGCCAGAATATATGATCCATTAGGATTTTTAGCCCCACTAACACTTTTTGCAAAACGCCTAATCCAGCATCTGTGGATGTTAGGTTTAAATTGGGATGACATCCCACCAGCAGACATTTCGTCTCAATGGCAGCAATACCAAGAAGAGTTGCCGTTATTATCGTCATTAAAGTTACCACGTTGTTTACCCCCTTCGGATCCTTTTACTTGTCATTTGCATGGGTTTTGCGATGCTAGCGAGGTAGGGTATGCAGCGGTAGTGTATTTTCAGTTCATAAATCAAACTACTGGAGAAATAACTGTACAATTTGTAACCGCTAAAACAAAAGTAGCTCCAATTAAGCGCATTTCAATTCCACGTTTGGAATTATGTGCCGCCGTTTTATTAACCGATTTACTTTCTTTTACCATTCGGTCTTATCAAGGCTTGATTGACATCTCCGATGTTTCAGCGTGGAGTGATTCTACGGTCGCTCTCACTTGGATACGTTCTCCACCTTTTCGTTGGAAAACTTTTGTGGCAAACCGTGTTAGCCACATTCAAGAAATCATTGCACCTAGCCGATGGTTTTATATTAAATCTTCGCATAATCCGGCTGATCCTGCATCTCGGGGATTAATGCCAAGCGCGGTTATTTCATGTTCGCTATGGTGGGCGGGGCCTGAATCGCTTCACTACCCTAGTGACTCGTGGCCGCCTCAACCAACATTGTCAACCTCAATTGCTGAGGTAACTACGGAAAAGAAGATCCTAACATTTGTCGCTCAAACAGATCCAAACGTCATTGACATTTTACTAAGCCGCTTTTCATCGTTATATAAAATCCAAGGCATCGTGGCTTACATTTATAGATTTTCTAAACCCATGGCTCAACGTCATACGGGTCCCTTAACAGACATTGAATTACACAATGCTCTCATGATTATCGTTCGGCATGTACAAAATGTTACATTTTCAAAGGAAATAGCTTCGATCAAGGCAAACCGTAAATTACCTAAAAGCTTGCGAAAACTTTCTCCATTTGTTGATCCACAAAACATCTTAAGAGTAGGTGGGCGCTTGACACATTCTTCGCTTTCCTATTCCGAAAAGTTTCCTGCGTTATTGCCTCAGCGGCACCGATTAACCGAACTTATCATTCTGTCAACTCATGAAAGGTATTGCCATCCCGGTGTTAATACCACAGCGTATCTTATCCAACAGAATTTCTGGATCCTTTCTATTAAACATTCAATCAGAAATTATTTATCATCCTGTCATAGATGTTTTCGTACCAAACCGGTCCTGGTAACTCCTCCTATGGGAGACCTACCGGCAGCACGTATTACCCAAATCAAACCGTTCAGTATTGTTGGTGTTGATTTTGCTGGCCCTCTTTAATAAAGGCTAACCGCCTGCGAGGCTCTAAAACTCTTAAGGCCTATATTTGTATTTTTGTTTGTTTTGCCACTAAGGCAGCACATATTGAACTTGTTTCGGATTTGTCGGCAGACGCGTTTCTTGCCGCTTTGCGACGATTTATAGCACGTCGAGGACGCTGTTCTCAAATATTTAGCGATTGCGGTACTAATTTTGTAGGTGCCTATCGTCAGCTTACGAGTTATCTGCATAGTGCAGTAACCTCAGAAAGGATAAAGTGGTCGTTTAATCCACCTAGCGCCCCTCACTTCGGTGGCTTGTGGGAAAGCGGTGTTAAGTCGGTAAAGACACACCTATCTCGCGTAATCGGCGAACAAAACTTACCTTTGAGGAACTGTACACAGTTCTTACACAAATTGAATCTGTGCTAAATTCAAGGCCACTCTGCGCTTTGAGTTCGGATCCAAATGACTTGCGTTGCCTAACACCAGGTCATTTCCTAACTATGGAGCCTCTTTCTGCACCACCAGATGAGGACCATTTAACCAACGTTGTACCATTAAAAGCAGGTGGAAACTCCTGCAAAAACTCCACCAAGATTTTTGGGCTCGCTGGAGCCATGAGTACTACATACTCTGAACCAGAAGGTTAAATGGCACTCTAAGGTAGGTGTCCGACAAGTGGAAAAGGACACTATTGTCCTCGTCAAGGACGACCAGCTTTCTCCACTTCAATGGAAGTTTGGTCGTATTATTAATACTTTTCCCGGTGCGGACGGTATTATACGTGTCGCTGAAGTCAAAACGGCACATGGCACACTAAAACGACCTTTGGTCAAACTAGCGCCGCTACCGGTATTTTAATTTTATTTTTATGTTTAGATGTATATACACATTTTTACATGTATAGTAGTATATTATTTTTACATATTTGCTTATTTACATATATATTTTATTTTTGCATAGTTGGTAATATCGCTCGCTGTAGTGCACCACCCTATCTTTCGTTACCTCCTTTCCTAGCAAGGTCAAATCCCATGTGATTTCCTTCACCCAACCTACTTCCTCCTTTTCAAAATTCTATGAATTTGGTGGGCGGTATGTTACGTCGTCATCGAACAATTCGGTATTTTGTGACAATAAATACTTTGTGCGTGCATCCTACAGTTTGAGTGAAACATTTTATATACCGGCAATAACAGTGCATAAAGTGACAGTCGTACTCGAGCCTTTAAAGAAGCAAGTCGCCTTCGAACCCTTGAAAAGGACGGTTGTGTTAGAGCTTTGAAAGCGAGACCGACACCATTTTCGTGCGTGTTTCTGGTTCTCCGTAAAAGCTTTTGTGCGTGAAAGTGTCTATTGCCCCAGCGGCGCAGGACTTAAGGTATTTATACCCTTTTACTAAGTAGTTTGATGTAGTTTTTGTTTGTTATTACATAACCGCTCCACCATTATCGTTATTGCTATAAAAGCAATTGGTCCTTCATTATAATTTGCATATTTTTATCACACATTTATATCAACCTCCTTAACCCCAATCAATCAACTATTAATATATATTAAGCATTCATTTGCATTCCAAATGTGGATTATTCTTCTCTCTCTCTCTCTCTCTATATATATATATATATATATATATATATATATAAATATATATATATGACCATACACATCACATCGTTGGATATTACTTAGAAGTATGATTAGCTCTATTCAACAAAATATTACAGATAAAAACATCACATTACACATATTGTTAACTGTAAAAGTAAAAGCGAGTCTTTTGAAAGACATCTCCAATCAGCTTCTAAATGATGTTTTCATTTTTTTCGAAAGCATTAACCCCATATTTGATGCTAGTGAATATTCAAAAATTGCAACACTTCAGAATGTATTGCCATTGTAAAAAGTGGAAGAACATAACAGGTACAAACTCATCTCAAATACGGCAGATGAAATGAGATTTATGAACTGCGTTGATGATAAATTCTGGGCATCAATTGTTGCAGCAACATTTCTAGACATCACACTAAAGAATTTTTTTGTGGAAGAACAAGAAACTGGGAAATTCTTCTCCGGTAAGCTCGTGATGTAGAGATCATAGATTGGAGTTGGAACAAGAAGAGGAGGATGTGGAAATTCCTTCGTCTCAAGATGTTACAGTAAGTTACTGCATCATGCTACCTATACTTAGGATAATAGTATTTCTCATTTTTTTAACCAATTATTGTTTATGTTATACGCCTAAGGGTAATTGTCAGTTTTATAATTATAACCTCACATTTACGCTTGCACAAGTGGATGTGACAGAAATTGAACCTGTAGATAATAAAAATTATCAAGTTACAAGTATAGAAATTTAAACTGTCGTAAATGAAAGTAGGTGTTCGTGTTTATTTTTCAAAGATTTAAGTTTATCTTGCGAACACATATTTAGAGTGAGACATTTTAAACAACGCAGTTCAGGTTGAGATGTGTTACGGTATTCCGTTCGCACAAGAGAGCAACGAAAGCAACGTTAAGTAGTCCGCACCGATTACCACAACAAAAAGGAACGGAAGAATACCGTGCTAACTAACTATTCGTGGAAGGTTGTCAAAAAATGGGGAAAACCCTCAATACCGATTCACCCCGGGAAAATTTTACACAGTAGTTCAAGTTGAAGTTTGTCATACTTTTCATCTCCGAATATTTACCTTAATGCCCACCTTATTAATTATAGTATTTTGCGGTTGGTTCAGTCTTCCGTTAAAAAGATATGATTATAAAAAGGAAAGTCACAACACCCTCACTTGTTGCTATAAAATAACTGTCATACATATAAACGTAAACAAAACAAACATTTTCTTACCTTAATAATCCAATATTTTATTTTAAACCTTGCCTTTCACTTCACGTTCCGTCTGTTACTGTAGGATTAAAACTGCTTAAGCAACATTGGCCACCATCATGTCGTATCTCTTTTAAAATTGTTTATATGTTTAAAACAGCAAACGAACACCTTACCGTGGAGAAAAATAAAACTTTTTGTTTTTAACAGTGAACGACAACTTTTACTAAAATGCCAGTATTCTACCTCGCCCAACCAAATTTTCATAAATATGGTATGATATATCTACTTCAAATGTATGTATGTATCGATAAGAAATCAGAAAGTATAAACATAAACTTGCAGACCTTGAATTAAATAAAGAACGCATAGAGTTGGTTGTCTATCTACGCCAATTGAATTTATAGCAGTATAGCAAAGGTAAATTTAAATAAGTAAAACCTGAAAGTGTTTTTAAAGTAAACTAACGAGGTAGAAAATTGTTTTAATATGAAATAGAACGTAACAGATAATATCCATACATTTTTATTGCCAAACTTATTTTTGGAAGAAACGTTGAATCTCATAGGAGCCAATCTATGAAATGTTGAACTGTATAGATTACGAGGTTAAAAAATAATGCAGGTTTATGACTTATTGAGATTATGATGCCTTTAAAGCACAAAAGATACGAATTGATTCGATTATTAAATAAACAAGACGCGCTAACGCCACACAATTGCGATATGGTGTATTTGATAACATGTATAATGGCTGAACTGCACTGATAGATGCTGCAGCTTTTGTTGACCATGGAAGGGCCGAACTACAAATTCCGACAAGGTACAGTATTGCCCGAAATAAACAGTACTGAAACTAAGTTGGCGGTGTTTTTATGCGTGCGCTGTCACACTCAAGTTAGCTAGTATAGACCTGTCAAGTAAACCTCAAACAAGTAATTAGTAGGGCCTAATTGTTAAAAATGGTGTTAAGTACAGAGGAGAAAGTGTTTCTGGTAGAGCATTATTTTCGTTCATACGGAATCGGCCGACATAATGGTGCAAGTTTGCTATACGTGTCTGATCAATTCACACAAAGGTTTAATAAACGTTCTCCAAGTAATGCTGTAATTTTGAAGGTTATTGAAAAGTTTAGAAATACAGGTAGTGTATTGTGCCAACGAAAAGGAAACTCGGGGCGTCCCAGGATAGTTAACAACAACAATAACCATGAACGTGTTTTTGAGCAAATCTTAGAAAATCCGAAAGTCAGCCAGGCAAGGACAGCGTTACAACTTGATTTAAAAAGAACTTCCTTTCAAAGAATCCTGAAGGAGCTGGGTACATTTTCGTATGTGATTCAGGTACATCAACAACTACATCCTCGGGATTATCGCAGTAGAGTGGAATATTGCGCCACAATTCTCGCGTTACAGTATGAAAAACCTAATTTTTTGAAAAATGTTTGGTTTTCAGACGAAACACATTTTCACTTGTCAGGCTATGTGAATCGTCGCACAAATCGATTTCTGGGCTTTGCCAGACCCGATGAGGTTCAAGAGGTTCCTTTACATAGTGAAAAAGTGAGTGTCTGGTGTGCTGTTTCCGGACACGGAATCATTGGTCCGTACTTTATCGAAGAGAATGGTAGGCAAGTCACACTTAATCAACAGAGGTACAGACAAATTTTAACACGATTTATCCCTGATCTACGTCAATTCTGTCGTGCACGTAACTTGGCATTTCGAAACCAATTTTTCAGCAGGACGGGGCAACTTGCCATACTGCTGCCGCAATTCGTCAATTTCTTCAAGAACATTTTCCAAGCAAATTCATATCACGATTTACTGACTTCCTTATCCTTCACATTCTCCAGACCTCACACTTCCAGACGCATACATTTGGGGCATGGCTAAAAATGCCGTTTTCAAACGGGCACCACAAACCATCGATGAATTAAAGGATGCCGTTAGAGTCTTCTTCGCAGCCCTGAGACAACCCTTATTCAATAACATGACCAGAAACTTAGAACATCGTTATGAAGTCTGTCTCGAACGAGGAGGTGCACATTTAGAACATATAATAAATTGTCAATAATATGTATTTTTTAAATATACAAAACAATTACAATTTCAGTACTGTTTATTTCGGGCAATACTGTACTATCGCACAACGTTGCACTTTTTAAAACTGTTTAAAATTCTATACAATTACATGTATATTACAAGGTAAATCGTATAAAAGATAAGAACGCAGGCGAAACTTTTCGCCAACCAAAGTTCCAAAATTAAGCTAATATTCAAAGCAAATTTAGTATCAAATACGCAAACTACTAGTAATAGAAACGCGTAGTATGTGTTTCAAACAAACAGGGCTAACATTTTGAATTTGGCTGATGGCAACTTTCAGATTAATAACGGCATCTGATAAGTCATTAAGTATGGAAATAAAAATATCGATAAAGGTCTTCATCGGTAAAAAAATGTTAGAACATATTTCGCAAAATCTTCAAGAATTCTAAATAATTATCATAAAATGGCCCCAAAAACATGGTTAAGGAGTATCTCTACGCGGTGGGCTCTTTATTGAAAAACGGCCAGTTTCAAATTTTAACGAAGTTAAAGTCTGTAAAAATTACAAAATGATAAATGTTCAAACGTTCTCACGACACATTCTGACAATATAATGTAACACGGTGGGATATTTATTTCCACATAATACTAATTTTATTATAGAATTACGTAACTAAAATATTCCGTTTACACATTGTATTGAAATTAATAGTAATTTGAATACTAAATGTTGGCGTGTTAAATACGTAGATCCACTTACCACACCATGTATACGACTTTACTCAGAAAGAAATATTATATATAAATAAAGGAAAATTATTTATAATCCTGCCCGGAACAATATTTTTAACTGAAACGTATATTTGAAAATAATCTTAATTATCCTATAGGAATAAGAATTTTTCTTATATAAATACTACTAAAAATATGATTTGACGTATTTTAAAATGGAAACCGTTTAATTGATAAAAACGAACGTGGCATTATCTAACTGAGATCTCCAAACTACGGCCCATGGGCCAAACCGGCGCGGCGGCCTGCCAGTGTCATCAATCCGGCCCGCGACAGTTAATGGCTTATTGTTGTGATAGTTGAATAAAAAGACAAAGAATGATGATAACTCGGTTTTATTTACTCGCTGGGTAACAGCTAAACGACAAGTAAAAGACGCAGAACATTTAACCTAAACATAATAACTAACAAATAAATGAAATGATTCCCACTAAGATTATAAACATTATAACATATAAAATACTAAAGAGATTTATGTAATTGTGATTTTCCACTGACAATACTTTGTAGTTGTGGACCAAATTTACTTGTACCAATTATTAAAGGAGATTTAAGATGCTTATCGGTTAACTTATATCTGCAAACATTCTTTGTGTACTTCATTTTAGAGAATGGTTTCTCACACACGTAAGTAGTAACAAAAACAGAAAACAGCTCATGAGCAAATTTATGCAAATTATCAAATTCTATCAGTGGAAGACTCTTATAATATTCCAACAAAGATGAGTTTTGATATTTGTTCTTAATTATATCACTGCACTGTAAATCAATAATTTCCTATTGAAGTTTCAGTATCAAAAGGATTTTGAAAAATCTTAATTTCATTCGCCACGATAGAGTTTGAGAAACGAGTATCAAAATTTATCTTCAAGGTACTAAAAGCTGCGATTGCAAAATCGACGGGAAACTCAGTCTCGGTAATGTGGTTGAATATTTTACATGTTGCAAAATGTGTGAAACATTTTTACATAATTGTGATTGAAACAGTTTTAATTTCTGCCAGAACGATTTGATATTAGTGTATAAATAAGGTAGAAACTGGTTTTCTCCTTGCAATTTCGAATTCAGTTTGTTCATATATTTTCTCAAATCGACATAAAATGCTAACTTCCACAGCCATTTGCTGTTATGTAATTCGGTAATATGGCGATGCTTTCATTCAAAAAAATTTCGTCACTGCTCGAAGTTCAAAAAAGCGTAGGACTTTTCCGCAACTCGGCCAGTGCACGGCAGTGTGATATGGTAACCAATCTCTTCGATGAACCCGCGGAATTGTCGGTGATTCAGCTCAGTGGATCTGATGGAATTAACAACTGATATCACTGGTTTTAGAATTTCATACATATCCAAACATTACCCGCACAAGGACTGTTAATGAATGATACAAGGTAAGGTTTTGAACCACCATCATTTTCTACAGCCTTTGACACAACAGCACCACTCCTTTATTTTTACCACAGATGTTTTTGCCTCCATCAATAATAATAGATTTCAAGTTTTTCCATCGAGGTTCTTTTTATTAATGACATTTTCAACACCCTTAAAAATATCTTCCCCAGTAGTCGTGCCGTGAATACTATCAATATCAAGAAGTTCTTCATACCTTTTATCTACTCTTCAAATAAAAATCAACACCTGAGAAGTATCTGACACATCCGTTGACTTATCTAAGGCCAGAGAAAACCACTCAAGATGTCCATTTTTGTCAGACAGTTTAGATGATTTATTTTCTGCAATGCTTTCTACCCTCCAAGTCAAGGTGTTTGCTGACAAACTGGCAGTTATAAATAAATTTACCTTTTCGTGAACATTTCTTCGGCTACTGAATTACGCATTCTTAGATGATTTCTTTATCGGTGAATGGTTTTCCACATTTTGCAATTTCAAAAGCCACACGTAAGCTGGCACGGGTAAGAGCCTTTTGTCCAGTATTGAGTTTCGTAAACAAAGTGTTACAGCAACGTATGCGTAGTTATTTTATTTATATATTTGTTGTAAATTATTATTTCATTCTATTAGGCAGTGTCGATATCATATTTCGTTTATGCTAAACCAGTATTGTTGTTATCGCATTCGCACCTAGTAGACAGCAGACTGGGATAGGATAGTTTAGCAAATGAAATGATAGCCATCTGGCGACTCACCTTTAATACAGCGAAACGCGTTAGTGTTCATTAAAAACCATTTACTCTTTTCCATTCCACTTTTCCCAATTTCCTCACAAAGTGCACAAGTCTACGTACAAGATTCGACTGAAACTACGACCATTATGGCGAGTGAATTGAATAGTGATACGAATTTTTACGTTTTCATTTACTGTTCATATTCATATTATTCTTTTGGCGTAAATCTAAGGGTGGTCCGCTATCGAAGGAACTTTCAATTACAATATTTTCTTTCCCTGTAGCATTCGCGCCATTCAAGCTGTTCGCTTCGAGCTGCATCTAAATCAAAAGAACTAGTCAATAAAAGTGCATTTCCGTTTGCAAAATAAATATAAACTAAATCGCGTGACCTTTGGCCTAAACTGTTCACCCTACTTAGCAATGCGTACCATAAATGAACTGGCAGATATAGAAAAAGAACGTTTTCCCCGTACCGGCCGTCTGCTAAAAACGCGGATGTAGGTTGATGACGTCATTGTCATATTTCCGTTCCTGAAACGCTATGTCTTCAACAAGAATTAATAAATCTGCTAAAATCAGGCAATTTTGAATTGAAGAAATGGGTAAGCAATGTCCCTGAGTTACTTTCGGCATTTTCAAATTCCAATTTGCAAACACCAGTTACCTTTGATAAAGAAGAACCCAGCTTAGTCAAGGTATTGGGTCCTCAATGGAACCCTATTGATGATTCCTTTTCATATACAGGGGAGACAATAAATCGTCCCTGTACAAAACGTTTTATTCTTTCTGATATAGGTCGGCTTGGAAATTTTGAGTTGCATTATTCGGCAAAATACCCTTTACTATTACCTGGTCATCACGGACTTACACATCTCATAGTTGAGAATATCCATTCAAAATATTTGCTCCCTGGATTAAAAACCTTACATTACTTATTACGCCAACAGTTCTGGATTCTGTCAGTTAGAAAAGTAATTTACAAAACACTCTCTAATTGTCTTTTTCGGACTAGACACCGAACATATTCTCCGCCTTTGATGGGCGATTTAACCGCTTCTAGAATTCGAACCTTAAAACCATTTTCTCATGTATGCATTGTTTTTTGTGGCCCTCTTTACGTTAGTCTTCATCGTACTAGGGAATCCAAGTTCTTTAAAGCATACGTCTGCGTTTTCGTGTGTAGCACCAAAGTAATACATTTCGAACTTGCATTGGAGCTGTCCTCAGAAAGTTTTATTGCCGTTTTTCGACGCTTTCAAGCCCGTCGGGGTACAATATCAGATTGCTATTCCGACAATGTAACAAATTTTCAGAGTGCCAATAAACAATATTTTCAGCTGGCTAAAGAGGCATCTGAAAAACTTACGATACGTTGACATTTTTGTTCGCCTTCTGCACCACATTTTAATGGGTTAGCGGAAGCTGGAGTGAAGTTGTTTAAATCATTTATTGTGCGTCATTGAGGACCAAAGACTAACATTCGAGGAAATCAATGCTCTTCTGTGTCAGATCGAAGGTTTACTCAATTCTCGTCCTTTATGCGCTTTGAGCAGTGACCCCAATGATCTCATTCCTCTTTCTGCGAGGCATTTCTTAAACCCAGAACCCTTAAATTCGGCATTACCGCAAACCGATTTTTCTAACATAAAACTCAACCGTCTTTCAAGATGGCAACTCATTCAAAGACTGCAACATGATTTCTGGAAGCGGTACTTATTAGAATATTTAAACACGCTTCAACAAAGACAAAAATGGAAGAATACTATACCTAATATCAAACTGAATAGCTTAGTGCTCATTAAAAATGAATTGAAGTCTTCCTTTAATTGGCCGCTAGGTCGCGTAATTAAGTTACACCCTGGTGATGACGGACAAATCCGTGTAGTTACCGTGAAAACGTCTACAGTCATTTTTCGGTGACCAGTCATTAAACTGTGCCTCTTGCCAAATTCTTAATTATTTTTTTCTCTTTAGAATAATTTTCTTTTCTACATTTTGATATTTTCTTTTCACATTTGTTTTTGAGTTAAAGAAAACACAACGTGTTTTGGGGGGCGACCATGTTACAGCAATGTATGCGTAGTTATTTTATTTAAATATTTGCTGTAATTTATTATTTCATTTATTACTATTCGACACTACTAGGCAGTATCAATATCATATTTAGTTTATGCAAAACCAATACTGTTGTTAACGCATTCGCGCCAGGTAGACAGCAAACTGGGATAGGACAGTCCAGCAAGTGAAATGATAGCTATCGGGGGACACCTTTAATACAGCGAAACGCGGTAGTGTTCGTTAAAAACCATCTACTTCTTTCCATTCCTCTTTTCCCAATTTCCTCACAAAGTGCACAAGTCTACGTTACAAGATTCGACTGAAGCTACGACCATTATGGTGAGTGATTAGTGATAAGAATTTTATGTTTTCATTTACTGTTCATATTTACATTATTGTTTGGCTCGCTATCGAAGAAACTTTCAATTACAATATTTTCTTTCCCTGAAGCATTCGCGCCACAAAGATTGCTGCGATTTCAAACCGCGCTTCAAAGCTTCAAATTTTCTGTACGCAAATTTCCTGTATATTCTGAGTAATTTTGAAAAAGTTTCGTTTTATAATGACGTTTAATGTTATATCCTTTGAGAACGGCTATAGTTTCATTGCAAATCAAACATAGTGTCTTCTTACTGGACTCAATTACGAAATACTTAGAGTTCCATCAATCTTTGAATGTTCTGCATTCACTGTCTATTTTTCGCTTTTTCTCATATTAGTAAATCACACACAAAACAACAAGTAAAATCAAAATACTGTTACGAAGATGTCTTTTAAACACGCACAAACACGTTCTAAGGAGTTAGGCACTACTTTATTTCACAACAGAGAATTTCGCTTCCTTCGCCTTCTCTAAGCGGACTGACTCGCGGTCGCGCCGCTTGCCTTTTCATACTACAATTACTGCCATTTAAAAGTTGGCAAACAACATAACTTTCTCGAAAAGAT
Organism: Platerodrilus igneus; assembly: GCA_036346225.1. NCBI lineage: Eukaryota > Metazoa > Arthropoda > Insecta > Coleoptera > Lycidae > Platerodrilus > Platerodrilus igneus. The sequence goes on from JARFIW010000791.1 coordinate 2,194,827, forward strand.
AAGATTATTGAAAAGTACAACTAACGCTATCTTTTAGCGATATAGGGTACTACCACTACCTATTTCAGCGTGTGACTACCACGTGTCGTCCAGTGTCGAGATCGTAAAAACAAAGTACAGTTAGTACACAATAGTAATTGAACTAGCGAATTTAGCAAACGAATGCTCGGGTGCGTACTCGGCGACTATTATGTAAATTATAGATAATGGCAAGAAAATTAAAACGGTTTTGGTCCTTGGAACTCACTAGAATAATCAATATGGCTCTAAGGCTGGAAAGGTTGGATACCACTGACCCAAGCAAACAATATTATATAATCTGACGCAGTTGTAGAGTATTTCTTATCCTTCGTTAGTATTTTCGTATTGAATTTTTCCGCCCTTTTTACATTATATACTGCAATCTACCACTGGTTTAACTATGATATATCATCCTACCAAGACTTCTTTTAATTATACTAGTATTACTTGCATTTTACTAAATCAGTTCAAAAACACCTATTGTTATTAATTTTTCTATGCGGCAGAACGTAAGCACGGACCAAATGAGTAGTATAACTATGGAGAAGCTGGGACAGCCCTTTTTAAAGGGTCATAAATATCTTGTAAAGGGTGTGTGTATTAAGGAAAAGAGAAGTATGTATGTGTGAAGGTCATGTATGTGTAGGTGTGTGTGTGTGTTAGTATTAGTTAGGTTTGAGGATAACGATAGTATGGCTATGGAGAAGCTGGCCGGCCCTTTTTAAAAGGATCATAAATATCTTGTAAAGGGTGTGCGTATTATATAAAAGAGAGGTATGTATGTGCAGGTGTGTGCGTGTAGGGTGTAGGGTATGTATGGTTTGTCGGTGATGTTAACGTGGAAGTCGTGCCGCCCTCGTGATAAAAGTGTGTGTGTAGATATCGATCGGGGGGGGGGGCGGTGTTGTTGTTTTATTTTCGAAAAGAAAGGTATGTATCGTTATGTGTATAGGTGTGTAGGGGGGGCGTGCGTGTTTTAGTCTAAGACGAAATATCGTAAGGGGCGCGCAAGTGGTGCGAACGTGTTTTTGTTTTAAGAGTGTGTTTTCGGGGGGGTGGTGGTCGCGATCGAGAATAATTCTGGGTAAATAAACGCAAGGGTTTTTTTTTTATTACAGGTGTCGATAAGAAAAAAAATTGCGATGGCCCTTTTAAAAGGGCTGTCTCAGCTTCTCCATAGCTATACTACTGACGTAATCGTATTTTTGCTCAAGATGGTTCGATCGATGACGTGTGCGTGTATTTTTTGCCCTCCGAGAGAGAAGATGATGAAAGTGCGCTATTTAATTCGTATACAAATACAGGGTCATGATTATCTCATCGGAAACACGTGCAAGACGTTTCAAGTAAACTTTTAATAATTTGGAAATGTTACGCTCGATGTTTTCGTAGGCAATTATGATGAAGTATTTAAAATAACGCAGAGATTTCAGATCGTCGGGCAAGAGAAAAAAAATCGGGGTCGCGATTATCTCATCGGACACGTGCAAGACGTTTTAAATGTAATTGTTTCGGTATAAATGGTAAAAAAGTTCTTCCTTAATATTGTGTGCATTATATGAACCCAAAGCATATACGATGACGAAATCGTATTTTTGCCGAGAAATAAAAAGTGGTCGTAAATTTTGTATAGTATACATTCATTATATAAAGCGGAAGTTAAAATATAAATGATCGAGTATGTTTGTATAATTATTTTTTATTATCGAAGTCGGGAATCGCTTTTGTTAAAACATTGTATGTATAAAAGATAGCTTCTTGGAACGCGTTAAGAAAATACCGTAGTTTAAGATTACATCATTCGTGAGTAAGTTTTAATTTCAGTACACATCGTTTTGAATCATTAATTATATAGGAACCCATTACTTTTAACAAATATGGTTTATAAATCCTCGAAATATAGACGATTGAAATTTTTTATATTCTTTTATCGATGCCGAGTCGGCGAAAATGTCTTTGTTACTTACATCTTTGAATAAAAAATATGCTCATTAATTTTTATGCGATTTCAATATCCGCATAATAAAAGATAACGTTTTAATTTGAATGAGCTTTTTTTGTCCAAAACAAGGGCAATGCTATTTAATTCTAATGAATTGCTATCGTTAATGTCTGAATCGTGTATGTGGGGAGCGGTTTTCAGATGCGTAATAAATTGTACGTCATTCGGAGTGATATAAATAGAGGATCCCTTGTAAGGCTTTTTTATCTTGTAAAATATAAGTTTGAGAGTCGTGCAACGTGTTTTGTCATCGTGCAGCTTGCATTAAAAAACAGGTAATAATTGTAAATATATTTTTTAACTTTATGTAATTATATTCGTAATTAGAATTAAAATATGGAGTTAATTAAAAAAATCAATTCAGTAAGCCGCATCGATAGGAAGAAGACCGTAAAAGTCAAAGATCTCGAGCTACAGCGCCCTTATCCGGTTTTAAGCATCAAATCTCTTCAGTCAAAGAAGAATTCTCGGCTCATTCTCGTCGAATTAGAAGAATGCGTTGTGTTCCTTTCGCAGAGAATCGCGGACGTAATTAGCGACAAAGATATCGAAGAGCTGAATAAACAGGAATGCCTTTGTTTGCACTACCTAGGATCGTTCGAAGTTGGTTAGTATTTTATATTTTAATTTTTTATAAAAAAACTAATACGAAATTCGTTTATTTTAAAGGTAAACCTAATCCTGCAGCGAGTATTTCCTTCTGCTGCATGGGCGAAAACAAAAGGATCCATCATCATCAGCCCTCACGGATCCTCCCAAGGAAAATCAAGAACGGCAAGAGCAAAAAAGCCATCCGTATCGTCATCACACTAGAATACCTACCTATACATGGTAATTAATTTTATAATTTTAGTATTTTTACATCTTGATTTTTAAAGTTATGAGTATTGAATATAGAATTAGATCAGCAACCCATTACAATCGTGATATGCTAATTGCGGATTATCCACATAATTTTTATAGAATCGCATGCAAGGAATTGCCTGCTTATTTAAAAGACTTTAAATATCGGGACGGTTTTTGATTGGGTCTCGAGCCCTTTTTCTATTTTGCATGCAATTTAATTTGTTCGACAATTTAACGTGCTTAGAAGATTCATATTCTAACACAATAGCGTTTTGCTTCACCGACGTGTCTCGTATGAAAGAAAAGCTTTTTAATTTATGTAATTACGACCGAAGGGCATTTTATAATATTAGCGAAAGCATCTCGGCCGGTATTAGGTTGTTTAGATTTGTAGATCAATCTGCCGTATCGCCATTAAAAACAGTGTTTAATTTTCAGTATAAATGTGAAAGTGACATTTTCTTTTATGCAATTCTAAGAACCGATTGCCTATACGTGGACTTAAAAAATAGAGAATTCGTGTTTTCAATTCAATTTATTAATTCTTTGTTGATTTGCAGAAAACCCTCCGCATGCGCTTGCATGAAATCGGCGATTTATTTGTCTATAGTAAATGTGTTAGAACGACAGATGTATTTTCTATAAAATCAACTAAAATTACAGATTCAGAAAAATATGCTATAGACTTATCCTTTTGTATAAGATTTTTAAACTCGTACAAATTGTTAGAATAAAACGGAACTGCATGCCGAATTAGAAGCCATTTTATGGTCCTGCGATTTATCGCCCAAAGACGATACGCCGAACGTATTAGTAAAATTGCACCGTTCAAAATACAGAAAGTTGGCATTGAAATACGAAAAAAATGTTAACTAACAGAAAAATCGAAGCGGACGCGGGCGTTTCGATGTGTTGTGATCAGATGCTACAGTTGTATCGAAAAGTGCACGCAATTTTAACGAAATGTCGTAAAACTAAAGTATTTCGCAATTGGGTTCGAATATTAAAATCACACATTCACAACACCGAATCGATTTTAAGAACGGTGAAACAAACTTCTTCTTCGCTCTCGGCTAGTTATCTGAATCTATTCGAAAATCTTCTATGCCATATGAAAAGATATAAAATGCTATTTAAAAATCTATTAAAAAAACTACTGCGGCAGAATGTTCCTAAACAATGGATGTATTCTCGGAGCACGCCCCACATTCTGAATTGGTTTGGAAGCCGATCGTGTCTGCGTTTAAATCGAGAATTCAAACAGCTCAAATTATTAATGTTGCACATAAAGATCTTAATTTATTTATCGAAGATTGTAAAAAACTAATTTTATCCAAATTGTATACGATTTTTAAAAATCACTCGGTAAACCTTAAAATTAATGTCGTGTTAGCGTGCGATTTTTTCAAATTTTCCGTCGCGCTCAACGAAAATGAGTTTCAAACTAGGTATTTTTCGACGCCCAACTTTTTAATTTGTTTCGGCAATTTAGAGAAGTTTAACGAGTGGTTTGCGTGCAATATCGCAACACACTTGTTGGATAAAATAGAGAACGACGCAATGCACGGGTCAGGATTCACGCTATCCGAAATATTATTTTAAATGTTAATATTAATAAATGCTATGATATGTTTCACGCGATTTGTTTCATGCCTCTTCCTATCGCAATTCAAAACAAAAGGCCTGTTTAAACATTAGAAACAATGATTTTCATGCTTTTATTGGAGCGTTTTAGCCGGAATAATTAAGCCTACAGCAGGTAAGCATGCTAATCGCACAACTTCGTATCCGCATTTTGCAGAAATTTTAATATGAAAATTTCGTCAGCCCCATGCCTATATCGGATATATCGAAATTCGAAAAGCAGAATGATATTTCTGTAAATGTTTTTGCTCTTATTTTAAAACGCGCTCGATACATCGTAACACCGGTACAATTAACTAGCCAAAACGAGATAAACACGTTAATCTGTTAATTGTTGAAGATGCGTATGTCGACGAGTCGTCAAAATTTAATTCTGACGACGGCGAAGACGTCAACGGCGACGAGGACGACGACAACGGCGACGAGGCCGATAAAGTTGGAAAAAGTTTGGAAGAATTTAAAAAAAATATTAAAGATTATAAACGGGGCGTTAGATATCATTATTGTCTTATAAAAAATTTAGCCTCACTTGTGAGAGGTCAATTAACTAAACATACGGGTCACTTTTACGTATGCGATAGATGTCTCTCCTATTTTTACGATCGCAAACGTCTCGATGCCCACGAGCAAGTATGCGAAAAACTTAACGAGTGTCGTGTTATTTTACCCTCCGAAAAAACAAATATTTACAATTTAAAGATTTTAAGTATAAAATACCTGTGCCGATGGTGGTTTATTCTGACATAGAATGCCTTATTAAAAACCGAAAGAGCTTCCGAATCAGAACGCACTTTCAAATACCAGGAACATATTCCGTTTTCAATAGGATATTATTTTTATTGTGGATATGACGAATCTCTTTCATATTACAGTTCATACACGGGCACAGACTGCATTTCTTGGTTTGTGCGACAATTAAAACATATTGCCATATGTTATGGGAGCGCATTTTTAAAAACGAGCCTGCTACGTCCTCTATAGATGCCTCGACGGCAAAAACGTGCTTTATTTGCGAAGTCGATTTCTTGCCGGACGACGAAAAGGTTATCGATCACGATCACATGAATGGTTCTGTAAGAGGTGTTGCGCATAGCAGCTGTAATTTAAATTTTAGGTTATTTCCAATTATTCCCGTAGTCTATCATAATTTGAGCAATTATGATGCTCATTTTATTATTAAAGAGCTTGCTAACGCTTTCGAAGGCCCCATGAATATAATACCCTTGAATAATGAAAATACATAACATTTTCTAAAAATACAACGACGCAAATGTGACGTTCAGATTCATAGATTCCTTTCGCTTTATGGCAATGTCATTGGAAAAATTAGCATGCGAGTTGTCTTTCGATGACTTTAAAGTTTTAAAAAGGAATTTAGCTCGCTAAACCCGGATCGCATTAAATTGCTAATGCGCAAGGGTATTTTTCCTACGAGTATTTGGATGACATTTTGAAATTAAGCGAAGAAAATCTTCCTCCTATAGAATGTTTTATAGCAATCTTAATGAATCACATATTGAAGAATCGGAATATATTCATGCGCAAACCGTATGGAGCACTTTTAAATGCAAAATTTAGGCGACTACGCGGACCTATATTTAAAATGCGACATTCTTTTACTTTGCGATATATTCCAAGACTTTAGAAAAATTGTCTTGAAACATACAAATTGGATCCCTTAAATTTTGTGACTTTGGCGAGCTACTCGTGGTCTAGCATGTTATTATATACTAAAATCAGGCTAGAACTAATTTGTGACGTCGACATGTTTTTAATGATCGAAAGAGGCATTCGGGGGGGCCTCACTCAAGTCGTAAAACGATATGTAGAATCCAATAATAAATATTATCCCCAAACGTATGATCCATCCAAGCCGAATAAATTTTTATTTTACGGAGATATTAATAATCTCTATGGTCATGCCGAATCTTGCTATTTGCCTTACGGGATTTCAAATGGCTAACGCCTGAAGAAATATTAAAATTTAATGTTACAACGGTGAGCATTACGAGCGATAAAGGTTATATTATCGAATGCGACTTGGAATTTCCTACGGACATTCACGACGCTCAGAAAGAGTTGCCGATGTGCCCAGAACAGGACACGCCTCCGGGCTCGAAATTTTCAAAATTAATGTGCACTCTCACGAAAAGTTCAACTACGTTGTGCATTACAGAAATCTCCAGGTTTATTTATCTGCGGGCGTAGTTATGACGCGCGTTCATAAGGTTTTAGAATTCGGTCAGTCTCCTTGGTTGAGACCGTTTGTCGAATTAAATACAAGAATGCGCACGGAAGCTAAAACGGAATTTGCACAAAATCTATATAAATTTGCAAACAATTCCATTTTGGTAAAACAATGGAGAATGTTAGGAAAAGACGCGTCATAAAATTAGTGACTCATTGGAGCGGTCGGTATGGTGCTCTATCTTTAATTTCCAAACCAAATTTCCATTCGGCAACGATTTTTGACAAAAATCTGGTGGCGATCGAATTGAGCAAAACAGAGATAGAGTTCAACAAACCTATCTACATAGGTATGGCCATCTTAGAATTATCAAAAATTGAATTATATAATTTTCACTACGATTTCATGAAGGCAAAATTTGCAAATAATTGCGAATTATGCTACATGGACACCGACAGCCTTTTGTATAGTGTGACGTGCAATGATTTCTATGAAGAGTGTATAAAGACGAATCTAGAAAAATTTGATACGAGCGCTTATGATCCCGATAACATCTATAAAATTCCTTTAATTAATAAAAAAGTCATTGGTCTTATGAAAGACGAAACTAGAGGTCGTATTTTAACGCACTTTGTAGGCCTTCGATCGAAAATGTACTCTTTAAAAATAGAAGGCCGTGAGATAATAAAGAAGGCTAAGGGTGTTAAAAGTACATTATCGATCAGCAAATCTGTTTCGATCACTATCTCGATACGTTACGAAATAAAGTAGTTATAGAACGAGACCAAAATAGCATACGATCATATTTGCATAAGGTATATTCCATACGTCAGACGAAAATTGCTTTAAGTTATCAAGATGATAAAAGATACATTTTATCTAACGGAATAGATACTTTGCCTCATGGGCACTATCTAATAAAGGACCTTTGAATAAAACCATATTTTATTTTGTGAATTGCATGTTTATTATAAAAAATAATTAAAATCTTGTAACGAGAAAGAAATTGCATTGTCTTTTGTATTTTTATATTATAAAAACCGCATTGTATTTTTTTAATTTTTATATTATGTATAAAATTAATTTAAAAATATATTTTAAGCGCTGTTGTAGAGGCTCTCTTTGTTATATTGTAATCAAGAAAAAGCATTGTATTTTGTTATTTTTATATTTATTATAAAAATTAATTAAAATATTGTAACAAGCCAAGATAAAAAAACTGCATTGTATTTTTATTTTTTATATTATGTATAAAATAAACTAAAATAATACATTTTAAGTGCTGCTGCATGTCAAAGTATCGCAGTTGTAGCGTCTCTATCTTTCTTATTTTTACAAGATCAAAAAAATGTATAATAAAAATCAAACAAAAAAAACAAATTTTTATTTTTGAAATGTAACATATTTATATAATAAAAATATAAAAACAAATGTTTTATTTTTAAATGTAACAATCTATATAAGATCAGCTTTTGAATCCAGGAAGGCTCTTGGAAGCCCAACCATTTGACGAGAATTTTGGTTCCTTTTCGCCTTAGTATTTTCTCGATAAGGTAAATATTTGGAACTCTCGTTTTCTGCAGCTCAGCTTCATAAAACTGTCCCAATACTGGATCGCCATGCATGTCGACGAGTAAATAAGTAGTCGGATTTGCTCGAAACACTTTACATATTTTAAACGTCTCCTCGCTCCAGTTTGCATTGTAGCCCTTAGAAAAATACTTCTATATTTTGAAATGCGTACAAAGTCGTCCACGGCATAACGAGGTTTTCTAGTCGCCAGTTTTAATTTATCGTAAACTTTCAGACGCGTTTTCGCGGTCACATTTTTGGGTTTTCTTTTAGTGGTCGAATGCACCGTATCGTTGTATTTCGATACAATCGAATCGATTATATCAATCCACTTCCATTTGCCTCTCAGACTAAAAGCTTTATACAGTTTGTTTTTATCGTTCTGATTGCACGTTCTACGATGGCGGCTTTGATTGAGCTATATGTGGAGTAATGATTAATATCGCCATATTCCTTCATCAGCCGTGCAAATTGGCCGTTATAAAATTCTGTACCATTATCTGTTTGCAGATTTTTCGGTAAAGGCGGCCGCGATCTTTTAATTTCATTTAGAATCTCGCGCATCGCAGATGTGACTTCATGACCATTCTTGGATTTAAGCGGTCTCGTCCATAAATATTTCGAATAGCAATCGATCACGAGTAGAATATACTTATGCCCTTTATTATATTTCGAATATGGAATAAATTCAGCAATATCGGCTTGGAATAAGTCGTGATAAGATTTGATGATCGTTCTTCGACGTGGAAAATTTATTCTAACCCCTCTGTGCAGTTCATCCACTAGTATTTCCTTATCGTTATATTTCTTAGACATTTTAAGGTTTGACACGAGTATGAGAGTTAGACGACGAGGCTTTATCTTGCTCCAATAACACGTGCAGGTGTCTTATAACGTCGGTATTAATTTTGTGAAATTGTAAATCGCCTCCAGCAGACGTCTTGACTCCGTCTAATTTCAAGTGGTTGAAAATCAGGAAGTTCGTGTTTAAAACAACTTCGTTCAACACTTGAACGACCGATTGCAATACATCTCGAATGATCACGTTATCGCGGTGAATGGCGACACCTTCGATAAGATTTTGTATTCTCGCGTTCACATAGAACTTAGAAACGGCATCGTGCTCATCTTCGGCCTCGCCTATGTTGACAATTCTCAAGCCTCGAGAGTCGAAGTTCTTGGCCTTACCGTCGTCGATCGTGGTTAGTTTCATAAAATTTTGCGCTTTTTCTGACAACGTCGAGTCCACGTATCTCTTGTTAACGGCATCGCCGAGCTCTGCGGGTCGTGCAAATTTACAATGGATCGCGATTTGGCGTCAAATTTAAGTTTCTTATTAGCATGCGTTTTTCCCGAAGATGAAGCGGTCAAACATATTTCCAATGCTTTGCCTATACGCAGATTGAGTTCTTCGCTGCAAAATTTTAAGTTTACGCCGTCGTTTGATTTTTAGGATCGGCCAAATTCACTATTCTAAAATCCTTCAAGTTAACTATTTTCTCCTCCTCGTCCAATACCAAGGCGCTTCGTTTATTTACCGCATCCGTTCCGGTCACGGGATTGCCTACGTTGCAAAGTTTTCTATTTTCTATGTTGAAATCGCCTTCCGGAGTTAGTTTAAAGCCTACACCAGGAGGCCCGCGCGCAGCGGTATTACCAAACCCTCCGCCTCCAGAGTCTCTGGCAACATACGCTCTTCCAAATTTATCGACGACCATTTTATTTCTGAGACTATTCTATAGAACGTGTATATTTTATTAGGCGATTAATTTCGCCTCCTTTAATTCGGATATAATAGAAAGAAATTCGTTTTGATTCTGAGAGCTATTGTTGCCCGCCGAACGTTCGGCCATCAACAAACGAAGCCGGCTCACCAGCTCGGCCGGCGAGTCCCAATGAACGTATTCTATCTCATGATTAGAATTATCGAATTTTTTGTATCGCCAAATTCTGCTTATATTACTCGATGGCTGTCTTTTTCGATAAATTATCCATACCGAGACCTTTCTTTTTCTTCGTTATTTTGGATCGTAATTGCATGGGAATCGTAGGAGTCGCCGATGCTGTATTCATCTCTCTTGACGACAACGACGACGGTGACGGCGACGAAGCATGCTGCGGCGAGGGAGGAGGCGTAGATATTGTAGTCGCCACGGGCGACGGTGTTAAATTCGGAACGATATAATTTTTATATTTGGGCGTTTTAGGCAGATCCTTGCGAAACAGTTTATTATATGCATTGGTTTTCTTCAAAATATCGATGTAATTTTTACATCTAGCTCGGAAGGATTGCCAGCAGGCGTTTTCTTATTCGAAGGATTTTCTTATAAGTTAACAATCGAAGTAAGCCCTCCGTAATAGGATATTTTTATTTCTAATATTAATCGTAGATCCGTCGTCTGCAATAGCTAACTCTGAATTGCCCATAGACCATTTATTCGAAAGATCGTCGTATTGAATGCCGATTCCGGTATCGTCTATATTGGGATCCTCGCTTTTGGACAGGATGTCGGCATACTTTTTAAGTAAGGCATCTGAACCGTCGCCGACATTATCAGATTCGTGCTCCGCATTCTGACGTCGAATATAATTAGGATTTTTACTTGCAGAGAATTTTGATAGCGATTTTAACGGTTCTAGTAATTGAGCATGCTTCATTCCGTATTTTAATTGAGCTCGATTTTGATCTCGTTTAAAATCTAAAACTTTTTCTTATCGTTTTAGTGGCCTGCACTACGGCTCGATTTAAATTCGTAGAGTGACGTCGTCGTCGTCCTCGTCTCATCGCAGCCGCAGACATTGCGTTGATGAAAGTTCGCTCGAACGTCGTGATTTTAAATACATATGTAATGATCGAATCCTTTACGGTAGCGGCCCTCGTTTATGGCTTTTCTTTGTCTACCACTAAGAATCCGTATCCGGCTTTATTGCCATCGCCGTCTTTTTTTCCCACGCTAGACGGCACATCTTTTGAAATCTTCGAAGCTCATGTCGGTATTAATGTGCTCCGAATAAATATGTCTTAAGTTCATTTCGTCTTGCAAAAAAACTATAATTAAATTTGTATTGTCGCGAATAAGATGCTTCGGTATTCTTGCATACGATTGGCTGAGGTAGAACGCGTCTATATTCTTATGACGGCTCATTGAAAATATTGACGAATCGCGTTTTGTTCGTGACATTGAATGTCGTCGAAAATGAAAATCGAATTACTCTTATCATCTTGCGGTGAAATTATTTCAGAATTTTCGCTAAATTCGTAATAGCCTAGTCCCTTGATCGGTCTCAAAACTCGACTCAAAAATCGTATTTGGGCTGAAATAGCGACTTGGAGTAAATGTAAACGTTTTCAAATTCCAATCCGTTGGGTGCCAGTAACAAACTCAAAATCAGGTTTGTTTTACCGCACGCAGAATGTCCGCATACGATGCATCTTATGCTGGCCGGTAAGAGATCTCCGTGCTTTTGCGCGTTCCAAAATAGGAATAAGGATCATCCTGCTCGACCGTTAGATCCATATTTGCAACCGGTAGAGATTGTTTCTGTTTAATAACCTTCATGTCTATTATTCGCTAATATGACGCGTAACGATTTCCGTAAACGGATCGTATTCGAATATAGAGTCGTGCAAAATTAAGCAGTATGCTTTAGTGGTTTGATCGAAAATGTTGCTGGATTCGATTTCGAGACGTATATCGACGGCCGAATTTTTAATAGATTCTTCTTGACGACTGCAATCGATCACGAACACGGGACAATTGCCAAATTGCTGATAGTCGTTCAAACAACACAGAGCGTAGCTCAAATTGCTCGCGCCTGCATAATAGTTTTCCGGAAATTTCGAATAGTGCATGAACGGGGTCGAATAATCGTTATTGGCAAAGTCCGAATTCATATCTTGAAGTGGAAATTCTTGGGAATTAAGGTATAGTTTTAAATTTGTCAGATTGCAGTGATCGAACTGAGCTGCCGATTGCTTCGCATTATCATACTTGCCATGCTGAAGAGTAAATAGAATCCATCGAGGTTTTTCTAATTCGTTCGAATTCTTAATACGCCAAACGTGAATTTTCGAAGACGGAAAGGACGGCAACTCGTGAAACTCCCAGCGACGAAAGTAAACCACAATTCTGGGATTTTTATGCAAATGATGGAATAAATTTAATTTCGATTCATCGCTTAGCTTTAAATGCGGAACCTCCCACGATATTTTAGTAATTTTAAATGTTAGCTCGTTTTCGTCGCTCTTGTAACAATTGACGTCGCTCTTGGATCTAATTAAAACAAGCTCTTGCGGCATGTTTACGACGGTTCGTTTATAATCCTCGCAAAATCCAAAAATATGCTTTAGAGGCACATTGCACGAGAAGCGTCCGTTCTTAAAAATGTCGGCGTTTGTATCTCCTCGAGGGTCCCAGGTGCTATTGCTCAAACCGTTGAATTTTTTGTGATACGAAGCGAGACCCTTCATCGTGCACGTTATACCAGGCTGCTTACAAACGTCGACCACATGCGTGCTCCCATTTTGTACTGTATTTCATCGAACAAGAATAATATTGCGTTGTTCGTTATCGTATACGGTTTACCTTCGGTTTTCACCGAAAACGTTCCCTTAATATTAATGTAACTGTCGTAGGTTGCGGTTATAGCATCGGAATTTTGGATTTCTATAATCACTCTATCGCTGTGGTCTGTGTTTCGCGTGAAGGGTAAATACGAATAATAATCTTCTTTCGAAATTGTCTCTTCGTAGCGAGGCCTTTTGAATACGTCTAATTTGGCCACCTCGTCGAAACGTAATTTCTTCAAAGGAGAACTAATCACCGACGAGATGTGATCTGCGACCATTTTCGTGCTACTACCAAAATCACCACGTATTTTACCGCCACGTTTAGCCATTTCTAGTACTTTTTTCTATCTCGTATTCAAAAGCTTGTAGCCGAGCGCTTTTAAGAAACTTGCGTCTGCGCGACTAAGAGCGAGGTTCTTCTTCCTCTTCTTTTAATATGATGTCGCTTTTCACACCTCTTCCGCTTTTTATTTCGTTATGGCCTAACGATGATTTGCGTGCGACTGCAGATTTCGAGAACGTTTTTGCGTTTTATATAGGTTTGTTTTTGAGGAAGAAGAAGAAGAAGAAGAAGACTTCGGCAGCAACGACGATAACAATGCCCAACGCGCGGATTTTTCTTAGGTATATTGACGACTGCGGCTAACGTCTGTTGCTGCTGCTGCTGATGCTGACGCTCGTCATCGTAAACGACGCCCATTTTAACTTAATAATAATTTTATTATTCGCGTCTTAGCTCTAGGCGAACGCAAAGGTACGTATCCTTCGAAAAATTAACCGCTTCACCCGTATGATCCACCAGTCTCAACGTAATGTTATCGAATTCGTCCACGCACAGAGGGAAACGAATTATATTGCTGGGTTGTTGTTCTATGCTGTAGCCTGGGGGCACGGTTAGGCCAAATTCGTAAATGCTATGACAAAGTTGGTTATTGCGGTACGCTCCCGTCGTAATGTTAGTATCTACGAAAATATTAGATACCGAAATTATTTCCACATCGCGATCGGACGTATGCGAACGACCTTCCTCTAAAATTCGATCATAAAATCCCAGCATTCGACCGATGTTGCCGCGCTTCGTGAAGTCTACGGAGTATTTCGATTTTATTTCGCACTTTAGGGTATTATTATTAGCTCTTAAAGAAAACAAGCCGTCGACCAATCCGTCGTCGTCCAAAGTTACGGACGAATTAATTTCTTTGTTGGCTTTAGCCGACTCCGATATCTTTTTTCTCAGGAACGTGTTTGGCTCGTCTATTTCGTAGCATCCCTCGTCGATGGTGATTTCTTTATCTTTATCGTAATAGAACTTATTATTTCCCTCGTAAATATTTCGAACGGTGTTGCACGTGTAAAGACCCACCAAGCCGCAGGTGTACGTACCGTCATCGTTCAGTCTCACAGGTGGGTATAGCGTACCGCTGCTGATGGTATTTCCATACCCGAATATCGTGAATGTCCTAGACATGACTGTAGCGCTCCGAGGGCATTATGGTTCTTTTATGTAAAAATTTCAACACTAAATGACCACACACGATCGGGTTAAAGTCTTGCTCCCTTTCCACGTTATAATATATATCGCTACCGTGAAAATATCTTAAGACTTCCTCGGGAGGCCTCAGGTCTCCGAAACTATCGAAGTATATCACCGTATTGGCCCTTTTTATAACCGACCCAATGCGTGCCCGGACCGGATCCATCGTCTAAATTTATAATACCACTTTCGTTTCGCCACGGCGGTGCTAAGCTTCCGTCGCGTCTTTTAGCGGCAACTCGTCTCGCATGTACACGCCTCTAAAATACGGAACACCTTTAGCATATTTGTGCAGATCGAGATCGGTCAATGCGCGCATGGGAGGTGTAAGGGTGGTGGTGGTGGTGGTGGTGGTGGCGAGCTTAGCATTCCTCGGCACCATCGAAGTCATCCGTTTTTTGAATCCCCCGGATAAGGTTTCAAGTACAAGGCGCTACCTTTCTTGTGAGGCTTTAAATACAATCCGCTGCCGACTTTTTTCTCTTCCATGGCTCTGTTGTGACGCGCGTTCTCGTCGAAATACCTCTTTGCATTTTTGGCCGAATTGATGGCGTTTGCGACGCTCGACGCTCCGCCGGCCAGTGCTCCGAGCGCCGAAAGACCCGCAAATATCGGAATCAAAGGCAATAAGCCTCCTCGCTTGGGCACCGGTATTATGCGCGGTACTTTAATTTTCGAACGACCTC
Organism: Platerodrilus igneus; assembly: GCA_036346225.1. NCBI lineage: Eukaryota > Metazoa > Arthropoda > Insecta > Coleoptera > Lycidae > Platerodrilus > Platerodrilus igneus. The sequence goes on from JARFIW010000791.1 coordinate 2,209,890, forward strand.
CCATCCTGTTGACTATAATTTTTGCAGCATTCATCGCGCTCGAAATGAGACGATTATGCGAAGCATCTCCGTGTCCTTTACTCTTGATGCTTTGTTTTCTGATTTCTTTAGATATTTTACTTATAAGACCGCCTCTGAAGGAGCATTTTCTGCCGACGTTACCGTTATTGTCTTTGAATTTACCCGAGCATCGACGTACTCGACGTCGTCGTCGTCGTCCTCCTCGCTGTCGACGATCCAGTTTCACGGCCATTTTCTTGTCTATTCCCATTCCTAGTTTGCGTTTCGCTTTCATTGCAGCCGTTACGCCCAACGCTGCGAGCTTCTCGGACCACTTAGAATCTTTGGCCTTGACTCGCCGCCAAGCCGCTTCTTGCAAGACCTTGTCGGCCTCGTGCCTGCGCTCCACGTCTTTGTGATGCGAATACGCGATGTCGTGCTGCTTGCACGCTTCGTCTAGAGGATTAATACCTTTGTCTCTGCGATTTAAACGCTCTTGTAGCCTGGTTCCGGGACCGCAGAAGTTATGACCAGGAAGGTGCAGTTCGAAGGGCAATTTATTTAAGAGGTTGTTGAACAACCCTTCACCCCCGTGTACCAACATTGACTAACATCTCTCCTGCAATAACGTAACAATTTAAATATATATATATATATATATATATATATATATATATATAAAAATAACTGCATACAGAATAAATTTTATTTACAAAAAAGGATCATACACTATCTTTAAAATACAAAGGTTTCATTTCGACATTTAAATTCTTTTGATATAAACGTCATCGACAATTTCGTGAGGGAAATGGCGCGTGATTTCTAATAAGCCGAGTCTGTTGATGTCGTAAAGAACGTTTAGGGTACTTAGGGATGGATTTCCAAATACGTATTCGCTTATCATCTCGACTCGACATAAGATTTGATCCTGCACGTTCGAATAAAGTCCAGCATCCTCGAGGAGGGGGACGCCTTCACCTCCATCGTCGTCGCCGTCGCCGCTACTGCTCTTGCACCTGTTATACGCGTAAGCTCCGAACTCTTCGGGAAGGCAAGTGGCGACGCACTCTATATTTCTATCGTAGAACTCTTGAAAATCTTGTCCTTTCAATATTTCTAATTTGAGCATTATAAGAGGCGCTAGAGTAAACACTTTTGCAAATTCTTCGCGGGAGAGAGAAATTCGCGCAACATTGTATCCGGATCCTGTTGGTGTTGATTCTAATGCGGCGAGAGCCGCAGCAGTTTTTTGCACCTCGACTCTATGAATGGACTCGTATTCGTCTTTAAATTCCACTTCCAAGTATCCGTCGATCGTCTGATGCATTTCACGCCTCCAGTGCCATACGTCTGCGACTACGGAGGCGGCGGTAGCGCCTGCAGATGCAACCGTGGCAGTATCCGAGCTGTTGAAAAAAAATTTTCTAAATTTATGTTCGATATTGATAGACGACAAATCTTTCCACTCGTTTTCGTCCATTTGCAATTCGTCTTCTTTACAAAATCTGTTGGGGCATATAAGTCAGATAACAGGGCTAAAATCCATATTGCTCTTTCGTTTGGTTAAGCCCACTTCGATCGTATGACCGTGAGCGCACCATTGCGCATTCTCCTTGGAGGAATTCAATCGGTATTCGGTGCTACATATCAGGGGATCCATCGCCTGATCGTTATCGTAGACATGAATACCTGACAAAACTTGCGGCGATCCAGATACTGCACACGTAGATGATGATGATGACGAAATTACGTCATCATCATCGTTATTTAAAAATACTTGACTGTCGTCACCACTTGTATGATTATTTTCGTCTTGAATATACTTCACCATAATTGCTATTTAATTAAGTGCAAAATTTCACGCACACATACACACCCTGAACGAAGATACCGCCCGGTTAGAACTGAAAATTATTTTGCATGCGTAGGTTTTCGTTCGAGCTCAAACGATGTTGCTCATGCGCGCATAGTTTATTTTATATTTGTAATAGATGTAGTATGCCCACGCTCCTATTAATTGCATAAGTACGATGTGTTCTAAATACGTCCATACACCATCTGAACTATCAAATTCTCGATCTTTTTTTCTCGCTCTCTTTCTCTTTCGAAGGCGATTCGTTTATGATTCCATGGCATGACGTACCATTCGGTCTCCGTAAAACTGCTATTATATTTAAATCTTATTTTAAACATCAGAAAAGGATCGATGCCAACTCCGTCTCCGACACAATCGCCCGCGGATCCATTGTTCAACCATTCGGCACCGTCGTCGTCGCCGTCCTCGCCGTCGCCGGATCCATCTACGTTTTCTATTTCTCGTCGTCGTTGAAGGCGTCCTCCTCCTCCTCCTAGATAACTTTTATAAATTAAAAGGTCTCTCGATACCGCGGACGATGACGACGACGACGACGTCTCTGATGATGGCGATAAGGGAACATCTTCCGAATGGTTCTGTTGCTGCTGCTGCCATTGCTGTTGCAGCTGCATGGTAATTAATTCCATACGTTTCCAATCTTTAGAGCGAGAGCATCTTATTTGTTGTTGTTGTTGTGACGATTCGGACTTCGACAATGCCAAAACGTCTTTATTTTCAACAACCTCGAAACATACGAATGCATTCGGAGGATCTACGGGAACCGGATTTCTTTGCCAGGAGGGCACGCTCGGTTTAAATATGTATAGGTAATTATTACATATTAAAGAGTAGGCGAGATATGCTGCGACGGCTGCGGGCGGTCCTTTAGAGTCATTTCGAACAATGAGCATTTTAATTGCATTCATAGGTTTTATTGCAGGGCTGCGATGTGTTGTTGTGCGCGCGTACATATGGGGTAGAACATGCGCATTCAGGACACGATTTTATTTGCAGAGGAGGTCCATCTATCTGATCTGCATGCGACGACGATTGTAAGCCATGCGCTAAACAATAGCGATGCGTCCATAATTGTTTTTGCAAATACTCCGGTAATTTATCGAAATTTCTGGCGACGTCTTTACTTGCATGCCTCTCGATATACTCGAGCGGTAATTTCGTAAGATCCTCGACCGTCAACATTCTTCTATATTACAAACGTATATGATTATTAAAAATAAACATATCATCTCGTAGACAATTTTCTTATCCCCCTTCCTTAAGAATGCATACTATAGGTTCCTGCATGATTTATATTGACGCCTAAATTTAATATTCTCGAAAGAGCTAACCCGCTCTGCTTTTCGGTATATTCGTCCAGTTTATTGTTCAATTCCTGAATGGCTTCGGGTTTAACTTGAGTTTGAAAGTCTTCAATTTTTAAAATTTGATGTTGATGCGTTGGGCTTTACGTATTCACCGTTAAACACGAAATTAATTTTAAGAGATCCAAATTTTCTCAAACGTCGCTCTATTAGGGCGAATGCATCTTCTAAAAATTGCATGGGATCTATGTGATATAAATTGACCACAGCACTCGAACGTATCCTGCGGGCGAAAGCCGATTTCAAATCGACCCACACGATATTGTTCGACGTTCTACGTCTTTTGACATTCTTCTTTGATGTTAATCTATCGAAATTTTCAGCAGGATCGTCGACTTCGACGTCGTTCGCATAACCCTCGTCGTCGTCCTTCGCACTAGTATTATCGCCGGATCCATTCTTTTACTAATACCTGCCCTCTGATCGCCCTATCACGCTTGCTTTTGCATTAGAAACGATCTGATTACATTTCAGATTTAGCAGCATCGATTCATAGTGACGTTTTCGACCTACGTTGCAAGCACTTTTCAATTGTTTTAAAATTGCACGCGTTGAGGTAGGCGCGTCTGGAATTTTAATTCGTCCGAAGCTTGAGACATTTTTACACTTTCGACACACGATGTTTACCGTTCGAATAATTACACAATAATAAATAGAAAAATATTTTGGATATTCTTTTACCAAGACGACGAAACTATTATTCGTAGTAGGGGAGAAATTTTTTCAAATACAAACGCAGCACGCAATTTTTTCTTATCGACACCTGTAATAAAAACCTTGCGGTTATTTCCCCCAGCCTTATTCTTCTTATACTTCATCATAATTGCCTACGACACATCGAGCGTAACATTTTTCAAATTATTAAAAGATTACTTGAAACGTCTTGCACGTGTTTCCGATGAGATAATCCCGAAAACACACTCTTAAAACAAAAACACGTTCGCACCACTTGCGCGCCCCTTACGATATTTCGTCTTAGACTAAAACACGCACGCCCCCCTACACACCTATACACATAACGATACATACCTTTCTTTTCGAAAATAAAACAACAACAACACCGCCCCCCCGATCGATATCTACACACACACTTTTATCACGAGGGCGGCACGACTTCCACGTTAACATCACCGACAAACCATACATACCCTACACCCTACACGCACACACCTGCACATACATACCTCTCTTTTATATAATACGCACACCCTTTACAAGATATTTATGATCCTTTTAAAAAGGGCCGGCCAGCTTCTCCATAGCCATACTATCGTTATCCTCAAACCTAACTAATACTAACACACACACACACCTACACATACATGACCTTCACACATACATACTTCTCTTTTCCATAATACACACACCCTTTACAAGATATTTATGACCCTTTAAAAAGGGCTGTCCCAGCTTCTCCATAGTTATACTACTCAAATGCATTTACTCTCCGAATAGCTTCTTTGCCTAACGGCAAAGTTTCGTAGTCGCATATCCACAAATATGGGTGCTAGACTTCTCTTCCTGGATTATTGTTTCTTTTATATCAATTTTGCTTCAATTATCCTAGGTCATCTACTTACCGAAATAACCTGTTTATTTCTGCTAATATTTTTGATCTCAAATTCACGATAACAACCCAACTGCTAACCCGTTCGCTACATCAAGTGCATTTGTTTTAACTTTGTTTGTTCAGGCACAAGTTATTTTTTAACAATTATTTCACTTTATTCAATCCTATTTCTAACTTTTATATGTATCCGCTGTAGTACTATCTTATCAGTTTTCATCAGTATTTGAATTTTCTCTCATCGAATTGCAACATCTACCTCGTTTACTTCTATTATTTTATTTATCGATTGCTTCATACACAAAGTAAATAAGACTAGCCATAAAGCACATTCAAAGCGATCCTGAACCGATTTCCCCGCATTTTATTTTCTTTTCTGTTATTTTCGCTAGTGTGGCTTAGTAAACAATTTGTCCTACAATATTTGCAATCTACCCTTCGTTAAGTCTGAGGGCAGTTCTCATATCCATATAGCTAAAGAACTATGATAGTAACTGATACAGAACTATGGATTTTTCCAACGTGTATTTATGTACGTACATGGGTTCATATATGTGCGATATTTTAGAGCGCGTGTGCGTGTGATGCGTGTGTGATTGTTCGCGATCGTGCAATTATTTCGTGCTGTAAACTTATGGTGTTTTAATAAATAGAAGACATCTTTGGTGTATAATCTTAGAAACTAAAATATGCAGTTTTAAAAATCTTTAGTAGCGTTAGAATTATGAATTAACAGTAATACCAAATTAAATCTAAAGGTAAATTAATAACGGGAGCCTGCTTTAAAGTTGTTAAGGTCTTCATTAAACCAATGTTCCATTGACTAAGTATATAAATAATTCAATTTCCTAGATATTTCAACCATAGTAAATTCTTTACACGTGCTTACTGAATTAATCATTATGAGCTACACGGATCATTAGGTACTCGAACGTTTCCATTTTTGATGAGATAATGCAAATCGGTAATTAGTTTTAGCGTGCCCATTAAACAGAGAGATATGATACATCGTAAAAAACATGTAATTCACGGTACCGCATAACGTCTTGAATAGTGAATAGAAGAGCGGCGTATTCCAGGGGAGTATCAAAAATTAAAACTACGCTATAATCCGGCATATAGAATCCCACTGCACCTATTAATGCTAAAATGATGCAAGTTGTATATTTCACGTACGCAAGCATTGCATAATGTTTGTGAATTAGTATTCACATGTTCTCGAATTTCTAATTCGTTTCCATCATTTTGAAAAACACGTGGTTTCAGGATATTTTATGCGAAGACTGTTCTAAAATTGGAAAATAAAACTACGCATATATAATCGAAATACATACACTTCGAACATTAACTTACGTAAATCAAAGTGTTAAAATAGTTAATTTGTTAATGAAATTAATTTCGCTTGTTTGGTTAAAAATGACGCCGAGTTCAAACATAACCATATCGAATAATTTAAAAAAATACTCAATTACAGATACGCTGTTCTCGTTGCAGTTTAATCTCGTTTGCGGTGCGCGAGAACGATTTTCGCGTTGTTTAATGATTTTGACAAGCATGTGATTATGTATGGGTTTTCTTCCATATTTTGACACCTACAAATAGAAGTTATTTTATGAGAAACAAAAACCACAAACGTTTTAACACTTTCTTCACATAACAGTTTAGACCATAGGTTCCCAACCTTTTCTGAACCACCGCCCCCTCTACTGGAAAAAAAACTTCCAACGCCCCCCTCCTCATCATAGTGCATTATAACGAATATTAAAATATTGTTGCATAGTATCTATCTATCTATCTATATATATATATATATATATATATATATATATATATATACATAGATACTCATATACGAACGTTGTACTTTTGACTGCTATTACAAGCGTTCACTAAAGCGTTGGACAAGGTATATATATTAAAAATCGCAAAAGTAAACCTTAATTAAAACGACTATCAAATGTAGTACAAACTTGTTTATTAAAAACTTAAATATGAATACATAATGAACAGAAAAAAGATTAAGAAGAAAAATTAATGAGATAGTTGAGGCTGGTGAAGTTTTAACAATTTGCTAATGTCGGGTTCCAATTTCGTTAACATCAGCCGCAAATCGCCACGTTCAGTAATGTGCAGTCTGTTCCTTTTCTTAGACAATAAATTAGCTACTGCACTGAACCCACGCTCAGCCAAATAAGATGAAGGAAATGCAATTAAAAATATCTGTACTCTTGACCACAATCCAGGGTAAAGAACTGGTATTGGTTTTGAAGCCAGAACTCTTGATATCCATTTCTGAATTTTACTTTTAGTTCTTCGTTAGTTGTGAGTTCTACGAGTTCCTCTTCTAAATTTGATGATTCTGCTGTATCTGCATTTGCGAAAGGATCTAAAACCCAACCCGGTATATTCATGTTTAAAATATCCTGGAATCGCTCCACACAATCAACATGAAGAACGTCCAAGTGTTGGCAGTAAGTAAGTAAATCTTCATGTTTTGCAGAGACTGCTGATAATGTGGGAAAGTGGCTGTATTCACCTCTCCTAGATTTCGTTTGAATAGAAGAAGTTTTCCCACAAAAGCAGCTATGACGTTTTTGTTTTAATTAAATTCAATTCGTCACCTTGCAATTGTAAATTGACTTCATTAAATATTTTAAACAAGTCTGTCAAATAAGCGATGTCATTTTATGTATAATCAGGTTTTCGCGCAATTTTTCGTTTCTGTTTTCAAGAAAGTCCAGTACTGAATCAAATAGTTGAAGAAAACGGTTCAAACAAGTACCTTTTGAGAGCCAACGAACTTCTGTGCAGCAGCAAGCGATTGTAATCTTCATCATTTTCACTACAAAGTTGGCTAAATAATCTGTCATGCAATGAATTGCTTCTAATCGTATTTACTGCTCTAATAACGTATTGAAGCGACGAATGCAAACGTTCGTTCAGATTTTTTGCAACCAAGTGCTGACGATGAATAATACAATGTATAGCGAGTACATTTGGTACTGCTTGTTTCAAATGAGCTATGAAACCCTTATGACGTCCCGTCATTGCTGGAGCACCATCAGTAGCTGCCGACAAAATATTATGCATAGGTATTTCTTTCTCTTAAAAACGTACTCATGGTATTAAATATCGTTTCTCCCTTTGTATCAGTTTCCAAATTTTTGCAAATAATAACTCTTGATAAATTTTTTCGTCTTTTATGAACCGAACGTATGATAACAGCAGTACTTCGTTATTTGGTAGAGTGGATTCATCAAGTTGAATGGAAAAATTGCAAGTTTTTAAGTAATCGCATAATGATATTTCAACTTCTTGAGCCATTTCGTCTATTCTCCTTTGCACTGAGTTATTACTCAGAGGAATTTTTCTGATGACATCTGCCGATGTCTTATGATGAAGAACAGTTTTTATTACCTCTCTGACTGCCGGCAAGATAAGTTCCTCGCCAATGGTATGTGGTTTTCCCGTATTTGCGATTAACAATGAAATGTTATATGATGCTCGTAGTCTATCATCTTCTTGTTTAGAAGACGACGCAAATAGGTTTGATATAGTTGGCTGTTTCAAATATTTCTTCTGCAGTTCTTGAAAATAGAACAAATCTTTGTCCTTTTATCAGTATGCATTTTATTTAAATGTTCTTGTAGCCTAGAAGGCTTCATGGCTTCATTTGAGAAAACTTTTGGCAAAGTAAACACATGGGTAATGATGGGTTTACAGGAGAGTGCGTAAATCCATATTTCAAATACAAAAGACTGTACTGCCGGCATTTCTTCGTAGATTCAGACATTTTGAAATCCAAAACTTGCCACGGTTTAAAATAAATTAACTTTTCAACGAATTTATAGATAATTATAAAATTAATGGTTATAATGACTTATATAACTTATCACTCACGAACATGGATTATTTGCGAAGCACACAAAATAATAACACATTCCTAGAGCTATCCCTGCCTTTTATACGTTTGATTTCATACAAGCATCAACTTGTATGTTTTATCTTGTTTGCGATGCCGGTGCACTTTGTAAGCAAGTCATATCGCGTCTTTGCTTATCAACTTGCAAAGACTTGTTGCGGACAATATTAAACGGAATTAGGTATTCATAGACCTAATTCTGAATTAAATGTTTTAAAGTATATTTTCTCGATAACAATAACATAGACATTTTAGATAGCTAAATAAACTGTCTATTCATGCCAACTAGGTATTTTCAAAGTATTTTAATATATTTATTTTCTAAAAAGGTAAGTACGTCACGAACGCCCCCCTTGATCTTCCTAACGCCCCCCTTTTGCCCCTGTACTCGCTACCGCCCCCTTTGAAAGCTACAGCGCCCACTGGGGGGCGGTACCGCCCCCGTTGGGAACCTATGGTTTAGACCAATGAAAATAATTAAATGAACATTGTAAATACAAAAAAAAAACCAACCTCACTTATTTTTAATGGACATCTAGTATACTTTTCCAATTAGAAAATTTTTGTTCATAATCAGAAGTAAGTAATTTATTGTTGAATCAATTACTCCTGAAGTATTTGAGATTAAAGAGAAATTATTCAATAAAAAAACAAGCAAATGGAAAAATCCCAAAAACTATAAGCATATTTAAATATTTTTTAAAACTAATTGAAATTCAACTAAATTTTTTATATAGCTTCCACAGTTGTTCACAGTTATGAATATTCCTCTCCAGCTTGTTAACTGCATTTCAAATAACTAATAATTGGTTTTCAATTCTTGGTCCCTCGTCGTATCTAGCGTAACAATTTCATTTTTTAAATAATCCCTAGAAATGCATCTAAAGGATTCAGGGTTATTAGAAACTTAATAACATGTTCTTTTAAGCAAAAATTGTATATGTAATTTAAATAATTACTAACTAAAGCGATATCGTTGGTAATACACCATTTTGGTGCCAAATAAGATATTGTATTATTATATAACGGAAATATTTCAATAAATCTTCTCCATTATTTTGAGTAAGAATAGGATGCATTTTGCCGAATCCTCGCTATTCCAAGCAAGGTAGATCAGGAAGAATATCCGTGTCAGACAATCAAGGAACTGTCAAACACTCTTAACCAACCATCTAAGAACATTTGCAGCAGATTGTGGTAAAGCAACCACAGCAGATGTTTGGGTGTCGCATAATCTGCCCGAAAACGACAAAGCTAAGCAATCTACCTCATGCAACTTATTACTTCAACGGCACAATACAGATATGTTTTATGATTGCTTGATTACTGGAGACGAAAAATGAGTTATGTATGATAATTTAAAACGCAAAAGGCAGTGGGTTCTCCGAATGAATCACCACGAAGTACAGCTAAGCTAGGAGTGTGTCTTTGGTGGATATTTGCGAAATCGTTCATTTTGAAATGCTGAAACCTGGACAAACTGTGAATGTAGACTTTTACAGTGAACAATTGAATAGAGTAAATCAATCTTTAATTGAATAGTGCCAAGCAATTGTCACTACATTTGATTTTCCCAACGCTCCACCCGAATGTACTACTTTGTTATCGATTGTCACTACATTTGATTTTCCAATGATCCACCCGAAGGTACTACATTGGCCAGGAAGCGGGTTTTCTTAACGGGAAAATTTTTTCCAGCGATTGCCAACAGAAAGAGCGTTATTCTGCAACACGATAATGCAAGCACTGCGCAAGAAGAACCCTGGAAGAAATTAATGAATTGGGGTGGCAGGTACTGTCTCACCCACAATACTCGCCCCATGTTACACGTTAGGATTTCCATTTAATCAGATCCCTACAACACTATCTATGTGACGAAAATTTTGACAATATCCAAAATGCCTTCAACAAATTTTGCTCAAAAACCAATTAATTTTTATCGATCCGGCATTGAAAATTTGCACACTGGATGGCAAAAGGATATTGATAACGAAAGTGCTTAATTCGTTGATTAAAAATAAAAACTTGTTAAAAATGTATGTTTGAATTTAATGTTAAAAAACAACTTTACCGTCCGGTCCCCCTTATAATATGGCTAAACGCTTTTGTAAAAACATTAGAGGAACTATACTATGGTTTATTTTGTCAGATTGAGAACAATCAAATTTATATATTCTATACATTTTAAATGTGAATGATGGCAGTTCGAATTACTTAAAATTTTTTTTAACAAAAATGAAATATATCATTACATAATTCGTGCAAAATAAAACAACAAATATTTAAAGAACGGGGGAAATAAATTCGGTTATCACCATAAAGTTTTTTGATAAGCGACATTCAAGTTGCACATTTACTTTGTAAAAATTAAATTGATTAGTATCCGTAAAACTAAACAAAAGCTCCAGTTGTAGTACCTTAGCTTGCGATAAATAAAAACCAATGCAGAAAGAGAAAAATTAATCTCAAATGGACAAATTTAATATTTGTTTCAGTAAATTTTCATAGCAAAATCATATCATTTTAATTTTAAGAAAACTTTAGAATTATAAAGTAGATAACAGTGAATTCATTTATATGTATCTCAAATATAGGAGAGCTTTTGCAAATTTTAGTTAAATAAATTAGAATCAATTTCACATAGTAGCAGTACAATGTAAAAAGCCACACTCTAAGTAAAGAAAATTCACAAATATCAAATTGCAGATGATCATTTTATACAATGTTACAATGCATTGATTTTTTTATTGCTGAAGAGAAGGAAACACATGACTGTACCAGGACAAAAACCCTGTGACACAACATAAGTAAGTAGGGTAATTAAATGACAATAATTACATTCAACAAAAAAACGAATTAATTATCCGCGAGTAGTTAATTGCAGAACGATAAAGAATTAATTATTCGCAAGTCAGTAATAGGAACAGGTCAAAATGTAGTCATTCGAGAGCGTATTACAGTCGGTAAGGCGGGAAGTTATGAAAATTTAAGTTTTGGAAACTAAAATTCAAAGAAGTGAATTTAGAACGTAAACATGTAGTCATACGAGCGAATAGTAGAAAGCTGAACGAAACACAGTTTCAAGAAAAGAAATTAATATAGATGTTCCTGCAGGAATAGCAAACCCGGCGTGCGACTAATCTCTGAATTCGCCTTACATGGGCAAGGTATTTTCAATGCACATGTTTGTGGAATTATTGTTCTTATGGTTGGTTAAAGGGGTTAGGACTTGGATAGTTCACACTGCCATCAATTGGGAATTTTGGGTTAAGTTGTGTCAAGGGATATGTTGTTTATAGGACAAAAAATGAAAAATACTGATGGTTGTTGGAAATCCTGGAATTAAATAGTGAGTAGTATTATGATTTTTTATGTAACTTTTAAAAATGTATAGGTGAATTTTCAAATGTCAATTGTGTGCATTATTTATATAGCAGGAAATTAATCGAAAGAGAAAGTGATTATTTTGCTGAACGATGATTTCGCGACCCAACAAGTGCTGGATGAACTTAAGCACAATGTTGTCACTATAAAACATTAAGAACTATGTATGTATTAATATTAAAATCTTTCGAATGGACAATGAAAGGATAGAACGAAAAGTTGGTATTTAACCGTATGCTATGTTTGTTATTAACGACATTTCCAGAAATTTAGAATTATAAATGTCATGTAATTTAATATGGGTGAGATAGGATTATTGATGGATTATATTTAATGTCTTTTAGGATTTCCTTCAACAATACCTGGCCAGAGTGAGGATGAAAAGCTAAGTTTTTTAACATATATTTGTGTGTACATTGCAATTATTTTATGTTATTAGAACTTAAGTTTAGGTTGCACATTATCGGTATTTATTTAAAAATTAGGCAAACAGACATTTGTAAAGAGTATGCAGCTACCCCAGTGATGGAATCTTATTTGGAAGAAGCATTTTAATTTTCAATTTCATTTAATTTGACCAAAAATTTAAAAGTGTTTTTTGTAGATATTTTAGAGAAATAAATATAATGTAACAGAATTTAGAATACCGAAGCAAAAGAAACATGCGGAATAACCGTCTTCCGTGTAGAGAAATATATCAAAACAATTGCTGTGGCAGACGGTCGCCCCTTAATTACGACAAATGAAAATCCTTCCCGGGTAAGTGATTAGCGCAACGTAGTTGTTTACACTTCAGCCATTTTATGAGTTTTATTTCAAATTTTTCTATTTACTTTTATAACTTTTCCTCGATAGAAACCCACTCCCGCACCATCGCAGTTAGGATATTGTTACGGAATTCCCGCTCTTTCAGGACAAATCAAAATTTGTTAACGTAACGCTGATTTTACCCGTAACATAATGATAGTTGTGTTATAGAAGAAAAATAGAAACTACAGTATTAATATGTTCTTATTTTAATGATAATGTACACCGATGGTCTCTAACGTGTACTATAGTATAGGCAACATAGAAAAACTGTAGCGAGAAGGATCTTAATATAAAGAGTGTTTTAATAAGAGCGCAAGATTTCAGTGTTCAATAAAACATGGTTTTCTGTAACAAAGTATTGAAATATTTATTGATTTAGAAAATATAAATTTGGGAATTATGTATGAAACAAAATATCTTGTAAATGGCCGCCACGGCTTTGCTGGCATTTGTGTAGTCTTGTGAGGAAATTTTCAATAACTTTATTGATTACATGTGGTGGTATTTCATTGATACAGTCTAATTTCGGTTTTCAATGCTTCGATGGTTGCGGGCTTATTGGCATAAACCTGTGACTTCAGATAACCCCACAGCCAGAAGTCTAAAGGCGTGGAGGCCAATTCTGGTCACCAAATCGGGAAATGACACGACCAAGAGCAACTTTGTGCAAGATCGTCAATGTTTCACGAGCGGTATGACATGTGGCACCGTCCTGCTGAAACCACATGTCGTCAAGATCAATAGCTTAGAAATGAGGCACAAGAAACTGTTATCATAGCACGATAACGTTCGCTATTCACCGTTACTGCATTTCCTTCTTCGTTTTCGAAGAAAAACGGTCCAATTATTCCTTCAGACCATAATGCACACCATACAGTGACCCGTTGTGGATGCATTTTGCTTTCTGATGAGTCATTCGTGGATTTTCTAAGCCCCAAAGGCGACAGTTTTGCCTATTAACGAAGCCATCGAGATGAAAATGGGCCTCATCACTAAAAATGATTTTGTTTTCAAAATCAGCAGGTTGCTCAACGATCCAACTGGTGAATTCTCTTCGCTGGACATGGTCTCTTAGCCGTGATGTTTTATTTTGAACGACCCCTACGAGCTCGTATCGTGTGTTTCACATCACTAACCGAACTAGTACTTTCGAATTTTTTTATTATTCTTTTCACAGTAGATGAATTAGGCACATTATTTCGACCGCATACGAATAGTGGTAATTAAACTTTCACCATTTTGATAATAATTTTTGACAATCAGGACGCGTTGTTCTACGGTGTAATGCTCCATGTTTACTAACTCCCATCTGTCAACTTCCGATCTGTCACGTCATAATCATGTGATATTATGACTATCAAACGTGGCGCTCTTATTGAAACACCCTTTATATTGTCAAATGGATACGATACTTCATACAAATATCTTAACAAGTGGCGAAATGTAACACATGATTATAGGTGCGTAACATTATGTATAAATAATCACACCGTTCAACTAAAATCAAACAAAATAAACTACATTACAAGCTATTAAATGCATTTAATTCAATTTATATGAACTCGTATCATTTAATAAATCAGAGTTTGTTGTTTCTTACAAATCCGACGTTGACGGATTTCAAGTTCGATAGGTTAGGAAATATGCATACAGCCGAGCACTTACAAAAGTATTAATTTTTTTCGTTGCAGTTGCTTGAAGGGTATTAAGCACGTATATGGCCACATTTTTACTTTCTAACAAGGTGAAAATATGCACAAAATTTAAAAATAATTTTAACTTTGGCGATGAAGAAGATTTAACAGTATAATAGAAACAATTTATAAAATTCAATCAAGTATGTATGATCTTTTAACATTTGCATACTACTAGAATCGAATTGAAAACACAATTAACATTACTTTGTAATTCCCTCAAACAACATTGTTGAGAAATTAGACTATGGTATTTTGATTAGTATGCAAGATATTTTTTAGCAATCGCGGCTAGTAATATCATTTCAAAAATACGCTACGTATAATTAAAATAAACATGCACATACTTAACACCATACACGTGTTTCACCACTAAATTTGATTTGCTATGTTTTGGTTACATCTTAATTTTACAATCTGTTGGCGTTTTTAAATTGAAAGTTTATTCAGCGGAAAAACATTTAAAATTTAGGGTTTAGTAAGTAGGCTGGTTCTAGAAGTGTAGACTAAAGTCGACATCAATTTCGAATTTCTAAAAATATTAGATTTCTAATTTTGCTTTCTGTAAATAATTTCGTGGCAAATATTTAGCATTAGCGATGGAATTTGATTTTACTTAAAAATTATAACAACTATTTACTCCAATAATTACTTTTTGGCAATGAACTTGTTACATGTTAAGTGAATTAACACGTAACGTGCCTTTCATTTATTGGATAACCAGTTACCATTTTCTTATATTTAATAAACTTATTATTTTTCGTATTGAACTAAAATAATCCTCCTATTTCCTGGATCCGGTCTTGAGTAGGATATAAATTAGTAGTTACATTGTACCCTTGTACCCTATGTAGAAATATGTTAAATTCTAGAGAATTTTCTATTATTCTCGGAAATGCAATGTAAACACACACTACCGAGGTGCCGAGGTTCTTCAATTGGTTGTAGGACATCAGCCAATTTAAATTGGCCGGAGTGATAAATATAGCGTATGCAAGTGATGTGATTTATACGAACGAAGGTTGATCACTTCAGTACCGGGAAACTGAAACGGTTGTGCTGGTCGAGGTGTGTTATAGTGCATTGATGTAGCGAGTTTCTGTTCTTTTACCTATTTTTGTCCATTTCCCTTAGGGTGCTATAACTGCTATCGGTCAGCACGTCAAAAAATCTGCAGTAAACCGAACCCCACGGACAACGCCGAGAAAAGCTCGTCGCTGAAAAAAACTCATCGCCGAGAATTGCACGGTAAGTGTTATAACTTTAAAAACCTCGTGTAGAAATTTGCATTTATTCGAACCTTACTATTAGATCTAGAAAGGGGATACGTAATACATTTTTTATTTGTCTATATTTTTGTTCATCTAAAGTTTCTCGATTTGAGAGTATTTTAAATTAAAGCTAGAGATTAGTACGGTGGGAAAAACTTAAAAAAAAGTATTTTCGGCATAAGACTTGCTTCAAAGTTAAAATCGCAGGAAATAAAATCTAGATTAGCGGTTCTTAGAAAATGATGCGTCATGTATCTGAAAATCTTGGAGTAGGTTTCTACATCAGCAATGAAGTCTTAGAAAAAATCTATAAAAAGAGTCCAAACTCGTCTGGTATAATCTCTACAAATGGAATAAGGAGAATTTTGGCTTCTGGAGGGTTTAGAGTTACCCAAAGCTAGTAACCGGAAAGAACCAGAGTTGATTAACGTGGTGTTCCAGAATCTACGTTCTCTTCCATACGTACTCCTGTAATCATTGCAAATATTTCCTATCGACAACAGTACCTCAAAACTAATCTTGGGGATAGCAGCAACACATTAAAAAATGTAGTTCGTAAATGAATAACTAAAAAATGTTGTTCATAAAGTCCTCTAATTGTCTATAACAATATCATTTGCCAACAAACGGAACGTCAAATATAATCTTGAGGGTGGTTGCAACCCCGATTCTATCCTGCAATCATCTGCAGCAATATCGTCTACTAGCAACCATGCGTCGAAACCAATTTTGAACGCGGTTCTTTATGACAAAAAAATATAGTTAGAACACCATTAAATAGAATATTTTCAAAATAATCAAGAGAACACCAAGTAACATTTAGTATCGAATCATCGGTTGATGAATTATAAACACGGCTACTCATAAATCTCTTCCAGTAACACTTCCAATCGATTGGCCAGAACGTACACACCATCTGCGCGCGCGTGCAAATGCGCATGTTAAGTATGCGCACAGTAATCCAACATATTTCCTCAAATTAACTTTCTATACTTCTTTCTGGACTACTTGACGCAACTCACTTATAAAAATTTTACGTGAACGTAATTTATGCACTAGTAATTTGTTTAAAAAAAAGGGAATCAACAAATTTACAACCTTAAAATCAAGAATACATTTTTTCACCTTTACGTATAACCAACCGTGTAGTTTCTATGAATTAGAAAAACATAACCTGATGTTGGCATGTACGTACACAAGTTCTCAGCATGCGCGCGCACATAGCATTTTCTGCACGTTTTAAGTCATTCTGAACTACTTTGAGAAAAAACCACTTAAAAAGCCTTTGTCAAAGCAATGCTTCCACTCACCGTATAACGAACATATGTTGATGTGGAAGTGATATGGAAGCAAAATCTTCTAAGTATTAAATGGTTGTCTTTTGTCTGAAGCTCGTGCGATTAGATTCTGGAAAAAAGTATTGAATTACCATCTTCTGATGCACTATACCATTATGTGATTCAATAAAATTTATAATCGTTAAGTGCTATTTTCACAGTCATTTCCATACAAATTATAGTAAATTTTACTCTATACAATTAAACTAGTAGCGAAGTCGTTTAATGGCTGATTGGATACGTTTTGGGTGATTTCGTTTCGTAAAGTTAAATATAATATACACTTTCAGAAATTGATACCATATGAAGAATTACTCTTGATAATATACATTTACAATATAGAACATATATTTTGATCTTAGGCCGTGTGACACTGAATGATGCATCTAATCTGCGAGCAGCAAAACATTCACTATTCAGAAATTCGAACGTAATAACAGCATCATAGTTTCAGTTTATATGTTACATTTCATTGATCTTTTTTATAGATTATCGTCAGCCAGAGAAATAATCACGCATTTTGTCATCATACAGGAAAGCTTCTGTTCTGAAAACATTAAAGTCCTGGCCTGCTTAAGGAGATAAATATAGTATTTCGTTGTGGTGAGTAAATGAAGCAATAGTATCAAATTCTGAAGTTTCAGATATTATTCATTAACAATTTCTGAATTTTTGATAAAGTTTCCAACTAAAAAAAATTTTTATCAGTTAAATGCGAATTATGTATCCCCCAATCTATATGTACCATTAATAAAATTATTAGGAATTATAAAGAATTACTAAGTTATATGCAACATTGTATCTCAAGGATAATTAAATAAAGGTTATTAAAAGTTCACAAGCAAGTTGTGAGAACGGATGTACATTGTATTTCAGACGATAGTGATACTGCAGGTGCAGGTCACAGACGGTTAAGAAACTGCAAGTACTTAGAAATTAAGATTGTTACATTGTATAATGAATAGAATTAAATAATAAGCAGGCTTGAGCTCTGCAAGTTCCTACAGACATGTGAGGGGCAGGGATAACATAAATACCCCGGAGCCCCAAGACCATCAGTCAGTCCTGAGTATTTCAGTTTTAACATTGTTGTTTACCTAGGCTACTCGCCTTAATATTAGTTCAATTATTATTTTATTTTCGACTTAGAATAAATAGAACAGTTTGTCAAATTCCATATTTAATGTCTGTTTAAAATAATAAAATTCGTTACAAGTATTGGAAGAAGTTTTTAAAAAGACCGCTCCCAATGCCCGAAACGTAACTTGCGTTACTTCAAAAACACCGCGTTTAAACCAAACTATCTGGTTCCTTAAGTTTTATAAAGTTTTTTCCTGACTACAATATTCATAGCTTAATTTTTGAAAAAACCCCTTATACGTATGTGACAAATGTTCATTTTCAATCACTTTGATATTTCACAGTTAAAAATTTTTTGAAAGTAGCTCTGATTTTGAAATGCTTTAGCTCAAATATTTATGTTAAGATCGCAAACCTACTACGTAACTATATACGTTATGTTACCGAAATTCTGTCATTACATTTTTATAATATTCATAAACTCAAGAATTAAGCTTCAGAACATGCGAGAGACAAAAAATTGTATTAAACTAAAATAGAAATTGAGATACAAATCTTTGTATATGAAAAATCCACGCACAGTTGTCATAGTTGTCGGCAGGTGAAACTACTATCCAAATGGTAATTACTAAACGTGAGCAAACATTTTAAGTATAGTAATACATAAGAATCAGTCCACTGTAACAACAGCGAGCGTATTGAGTACTATCCGAGAAGACACCATCTGTTGTAACAAAATGGCATAAGAAATTTCGGGCCAACTGATTCGTGTAGGCATGTTTTTTAGACAAGAATGTCGACGACCATAAAATCGTGAACCATAATAGGAGAAATTCTGAATGAAACCCAAAAGTTAACTTTACATGCAAGTGCACATTGGGATCAGATAGCCAAGGGTGTATAGCTGTTTTAGAAGAGTTAGGTTTATACCATCCAGGTTTCAGTCGCATCAGGTTGTATATGATGACAGATACACGCGTTGGCAGTTCGGAAGATTTAAATTTAATAGTTTCGCTAATCTGTAAATTTTTAGCGACGAAACCGCTTTTCTTTTAACTCGCAAGGTAAATGAGAACAATGTAAATACCAATACGCCGTGTATCCGAAACGGGCCAAAAGAAGCGCAGTCAGAGTATGTGGGTAACGCCTTCGGCAAAATTGCGAAATAGAACCAATCTTAGCCCACCACTAATAGAATAAGATAATTGAACTATCACATCAACGTATACGAACATCTCTATAGAAAGTTACCTCAGGAATAGGAGGCGTAGTACAAGCGATTATGCGTTAATAGGATGACCACCGTTATCACTAGAATTAAATACGTCTGACTTTTTCTTTTGTCTGGGAATATTACTGCATGTATCCACTTCTCGGTGATCTCAAACTTCGTGATCGTATGGCTGCTAATATTGCATGATCGACAGTGACACGCCGAGGTATGTATGGAACAAAATGAATTATTGCATGAGCAGCTTAACGTGTTAACTTCTATTTCAATATAACATTATTTGTTATGAGCTTCACCAACTTTTGTACAAATTTGACCGTACGTTAGATTTTTTCGTAGGTGTATAAAACCAGATCAAAACCACTAATTCAATGTTTTCCATTATTTAAGAATAGTTTCAAGATTATCAATAATCAAAACAACCATATCAAGAAATATATATTCAGATACGCTTAAGGATAGCAACAAAACATATTTATCATATTTTTACCTCCAATTAAAGTATTGTTTAGTGAATTTTTCAACCAAATACCCTTTTCTGATACAAACGTTTACCGTTAGCTAAATTTGATGTTTTAGAAATCGTATCTATGCCAATTTTGCACCATTGTATTATTTTCGTCGTTAGTTTCACCTGTTAAAAATATTCATGCAAGCTGTAGCCTGACTACGATGCGGCCTCCAAATTTTATGTAGCGTTTAATAATCTTGGTATTTGAACTTCTGTAACAAGTCTTATACCGCCACGACTACATAGAGTGTATTTTAAGTTGATACATTATTTGCAACTGTGCATAGAACCCATTAAAACAAACACCTTTTTCAAATAACATTTTCCACATAACTCAAAAACAACGAAGTTATTTGCTTTTAGAAGTGTCACAGACCTTGTCTCGTGACAGTCCACATCATATAAGGAAGGTGCGCGATCACAACACCCGCATATATAGCTTAACATGGCTCGTCCCTTTTACGATGACCACAACCCCCAACATAAAATCCAAGCACGTCGATTGGCTGCGCGTCACCCCACCGGTCTCAACGAACAGTATAAAACCAGCCGCATCATGACCAGACCGTCACTGGATCCGACCACCTAGCGCTTCTCCTAGCCTAGAGAGGAACAGTCAAGACCTCAGCGCTTTCCCTAGCCTGAGCCACCACCGACGCCCTGGCGCTTCTCCTAGCCCGAGGTATCGCCGAAAAAGACCTCGGCTCGGCTGTGAGCCCGAGGCAGCACGCCGACGCCCTGGCGCTTCTCCTAGCCAGGGGTATCGCTGAAGAAGACCTCGGCTCGGCTGTGAGCCCGAGGCAGCACGCCGACGCCCTGGCGCTTCTCCTAGCCCGGGGCCCCGTTGAAGAAGACCTCGACTCTGTCCTGAGCCGGAAACAGCACAACGACGCCGACGCTTTGGTGCATCCTTTAGCCTAAAGCACGTCCGACGCCGACGCCACCACGCTGCATGGGCGGTGTTTCGACGTGGAGCCAACACTCGTCCACCCAGACGACCCCCAGAAGGTTGCTGTGAAGAAGGCGTACCGAGATGCCGCGGACCGACGCACACGAGCCACTTCTTATTACTCTTGTATATACTTATGATCTTGTTAGCTTGTATTTCACTGTGTATATATGTTCTTGTTAGCTTGTAATCATTGTATATATTATGTAATCACTATATATATATATATATATATATATATATATGTATGTTCTAATTAACTGTAATCATTGTATATATATATATATATATAGATATATATATATATATATATATATATATATATATTATCTGCTCCATTCTAACTGTCAAAATAAATTCAAACTTATTGTTATCCAAATATTGTCGCCTAATACTTTTGTTAACAGAACCCGACCGAATAACAGAAGTTTATCAGAAACAAAGTCCGGTTCTGTAAAGTACAATACTGCCGAAATACTTAAATGGATCCGCAGTAATTTTTCTAACGTGGTTGTTATCTTTAGGTCACGGTCACGCTTGTTCGAGTTGTTTATGAATTAGGTATGAGTATTCATAATTATTATCATGAAGTGATAATTTAAAACTGTAAACTTTCATAGTGGACACATGCTTTAAAAAACAGCTTTAAAATCAAGTAAATAACAGTAAATCTAATAATATATACATTCCAAATATGAGGTTTTAGAAATTTTAATTAAATAAATTAAATCAATTATTATAGTTTCAATGTTATTGTTGCAAATATCAAAGAAAATCACAGACATACTTTAATACAATGTAAAGTCCAAACACTGACAAAGGAAAATTAACGCATATTAGATTACAGGTATGAGTTAGTCATTTTGTACAATAGATTTAGAATGTATTCGTTTAGATTGCTTCAGACACACACAAATGTAAACCGAAATAAAACACATGATAACATGTACTTTCCCGGGTTTATTTCATAAATTCAATAGCAAGATTGTTTAATGACATGAAAACCGGCGACAACATACGAAGTAGAAGGGTATTAAAAGACAAAAATTACATCACATTGAGTTTAATTTTAATTATTTGTAATCCGGCAATCAATCAAAATGTAGAGATAAGCTCGAAAGATAATGGCGGACGTAACCGCAAGGAAGAAAGTTGAAATAATGTAAGCGCTTTTAATGAGGGATAATATAATGTGAACTTTTATATGGGGATTTGATGTAATGTAAAGTTAAAAGTGAAATTAAATGTACGGAGCTCAAAAAAAATATTGATTGCATTCCCGAAGGGAGGTAGGCAACGATCGTCATGTTTAAGTGAAATACGCTTGCGAATGCAGGGTAGTTTTACAAACAAGCGTAAGAACAGTTACGAAACAATTAGAGCCTGGGGAGTCATCCATTCACTCAATTGAAACTCTGTGGTGTGTTTAGAACACGGAAGTGTTTGTAGATAGATCATTTAATGGTTTCAAGAAAAACCATTGGTGTTCTTAGATAGCCTCGGATTAAGCAGTGGGTAGATTGAATTTTTATGTTTAAGAATTTTTATTAATGTATTTATGAACTAAAATGTCTATTGGTTGTTATTTTCTAATTTTAAAAAATTAATTTAAAAGTGAAAATATTATTGAGTTAAGGGCCACTTGCACCGTATTTACTTTAAACGACGTTAAACTAATCTAGGTTTTATTTTATCCTACGATTAAGGTGTGGTTGATTTGTAAGGTACTAGATTTATCTCCAGTTAACTAAACGAAGTTTAAGACACCAGCAACATTTGACAACATTGTAAACGTCACCTGGTTGCTAGGCAACTGCCTTAAATTATCAAACACGATTTTTAGGTTCAGTTAGATTTTTATATATTACTTTATTTATATACGGAGCAATTGAAGTGGAAGAAGACGTTATTAAAAATTGATCCAGAACTTCAAATTTTACAAACTATGAAAAAATATATATTATCTCTACTTGCTCCAAGTACAAAGACATCTGGAAAATAAAGAATCCGATTAGGTTACCTCAAGAGAAAAAGTTGCAGGACGGCATTTACAGAGAGGCAGAATATTTAAAACGTTTTTTAAAAATAAAAAAATTAAGTACGGAAAATCACTGCTGCTGAACAAGATTATATCAATTTATCAATTGCAATTATTAAAGTAAGGTTATAATATGAAACTAGACTTTAAACTAGGTTTAAATTATTAAACCCCCAAAATCGACAGTTTAATTTAATCTCGGATTAGATGGACTTAATCTCAGTTTACAGAACGGTGCAAAGCAATTTTTGACTTTTAATCGGAGTTTAGCATTAAACGTTGTTTAAGATGTACGGGAAAAACGAACATAAACTAATTAGTGATGGAATTGTGCTTATTGATTTTAGAATGCAAATTTAGTGGTAAAATTTAGCATTAGTTGAAGCATAAAGAAAAATTTAGTATTGTTGGAATGGACTGTTACGTGCCAAATTGGCACTAAACATTGTCTTAGCTTAATTTTTATGTGCGGAAGTTTTCGCGCCTTAAAATTTAAAAGATTTGGCGTGTATTTTCGTCACGTCAGAGTGCGTTGCGCGAGATCGCGCGGGAACTTCGCGCCGACGCGTGAAAGAACAAAAGTGGGAGAAGTGTTTCCGTGAGACTCTGTAACGTGGCCGCTTGCCTTTGAACATCGAGAAGGGCGGTCGTGTCAGGCCGTTTTGCCTTTGAACATCGAGAAGGGCGGTCGTGTCTGGTATCGTATCTTCATTTTTATTATGTAGATTTCCCTTGCTTATCTTTGTTTATCTTTACCTAATTAACCTATTCCTTATCGTTCCGCTACATATAGAAATCTGATACGACCCTGGAGCAGTCCCACGACCCTAGAACGAGCCGGATGCCCATGCTCCGCCAACAGCACCGGAGCAAGCACCATCTTTAATCACCCCGGAGTGGAGCCCTGAGATCCCGTCGAAGCCATTGGGATGTACGTTAGGCGTACCCTCCGTTAATTGCC
Organism: Platerodrilus igneus; assembly: GCA_036346225.1. Taxonomy (NCBI): domain Eukaryota; kingdom Metazoa; phylum Arthropoda; class Insecta; order Coleoptera; family Lycidae; genus Platerodrilus; species Platerodrilus igneus. The sequence continues at coordinate 2,233,882 of JARFIW010000791.1, forward strand.
TAAAAAGGGCCATCAGTAGCCCTGATGGACTTCAACAGAAGCCAACTTTAACTCAGGGACATATTCATGTGAGTATTTCGCTGTTATAAACTTTTGTCTTAAATTTATATTTTCCGATAATTGCGTATTAAATTTGTGCATTGGTGACGTCATTGTCAGATGAGAGCGCCCAAAATCTGTATAAAGATTAGCGCTACCAACTGCTGTGGTGTCTAATATACCGCGCTTGCGGAGCTGTATTTGTGAACGTTTAAAATGTAAGAATTTGAACTTTAAACTGTAAGAGGACAACGAAAGAATAGAATGAAAAGTACCTCTTATTCTCTACCTTAACAGTATCCATTGCTGCACTTTCCCATGGCATCCCTGGGAATGGTAGTTGCATTAGTGGCTCGTAACGATTTACTCTGTGTTTAGCACACCTTTCTACCATGTGTTGAATAGCTACTGATAAACCAGGCCACCAAACCAGTTATTTGTTCCATTCACGGCATTTTGTAATGCCAAAACGGCCTACATGTATACACGACAGTATACAAGTTCGAAGTCTTGGTGGAATAACGATCCTATTATACATAACTAACAAGTAATTGACTATCGTGAACTTTTGTCATTTCCAAAATGGCCTTAAATGTGTTTCGTTTCAGGACAGGCTCCTTTAACAAACGCTCATACACACGAAATTTCATCGTATTCTAGTTGTAACTTAATAATTTCGTTAAGACGATCACCACGGACTGGTAGGCTTTCTATAAAACCATACAAGTAGTTTTGGATATGCTTTTCTCCTATTTCTGATATATCCTCAGTTTCAGCGGGAATTGGTTTTCGCGATAAAGTGTTTGCCGCCACCAACTGCTTCCCCGGAACGTACTGAAATGTCATAGTCGTAATTCATCATACATATACAAAATCTTTAAATCCTTGGCGACACATCATTTACAGAAATTTCGTCTAAAGAATGGGAATTAGTGGTAGCTAATATTTCCTTTTCTATTTGCGCATATCATTTCCGTTGGGGTTCTGGACACATCCGCAACTGGGAGCTTGACTCCTTGATCATCTTCTTGCATCAGTACACCTCCCATTCCAAATGCGGATGCATCCGAGGACACAACCGTTTTTAGATTTGGATTAAAATTTGCAAGAACTGGAGCATCTGCCAAAGATTTTTTAATGCCTCAAAAAGCTTTCTCTTGATTAGCCCCCTCCAGTAAATATTATATCCTTTTTAGCAACAAATACAGTGGTTTTAGTTGTTGCGCAGACCGTGAGATAAATTTAGTTAAAGTTAACCGTTCCTACAAAACTTTGTAATTCTGTCAGATTAGTAGGAGTTGATATATTGACTGTAGCCTTAATTTTATCTGGGTGCCCATCTATCCCTTGAGAATCTATTACATAACGTAGGAATTCGACGGCATTGACGTCTGTTATAGTTTTGTTCTGGTTAAGTGTTAACCCAAAGTCATCTAGTTTTTCAGAACGTTGGGTAGTCGTTCATTATGCTCCTCCTGTGTTGCTCCATACGTCCATAAGATAAACCACACCCAAACATCCGTCTAAGATCCGTTGAATTCTCTTTTGAAAATCTTCAGGGACGCTAGTAATACCAAATAGAAGGCGATTATAACAAAATCTTCCAAAAGGTGTTATAAAAGTAGTAAGCGCGCGAGAGTTGTCATCCAAAACAATTTGATGGAAACCTAAATTAGCATCTAATTTAGAGAAGAAACGAGCAGCTTTAACTAAATTTAACGTAGAGTGAACATTCAGGCTTAGATGATATTCCCGCATTATGGCTTTGTTCAGCATGCGTAGATCAACACATATTCTTAAGTTTTCATCCTTTTTATAATCCACCACCATTGGTGAACACCACTCTGTTGCTTCTTCGACCGAGGAAATAATTTGAGCCCTCTTTACTTCGTTTAAATGGTTTCTCAGTTTCGAGAGTAAGTGTATTGGAACTTTACGGGGTGCTGTTATCGGCATTAGATTTTATTTTAAGCGAACACCGCTCCGAAAGTCTGCCTATACCCTCGGACAGTTTTTGTACCTAGTTTTCACGTAGTTCAACCCAATATTGGTTGTAGTAGTTTCCCTAATGTTGTGTATACGTCTAAGTAGACCTAGTTTAGTATTAGCATCCTTTCCGAGCAAAGGTTCATTAACTTTCACACATAGTAAACATTTTCCTGGATACGTCTGTCATTATATAGCCTAACTGGACTAGTTTAAGTACCACACACATCCAGTTTAGTTTCATCAGGACCTGACAAACAGTGATTTGGCAGTATCAGCTTTCCAGATAAAATGATAGCTGGCAATGCAGTGATGTCGCTACCAGAATCTATTTTAAATTTGACGGGTACCCCGTTTACATCCAAAGTTACATACCAATCAAGGACTTTGTGAGTATTATCTCTCGAAGAGATACTACCACTGACTAAGCTATGAGTCTCCCCCGTTTATTCGTCGTTAGTTTTAACTTTGTTTATAGACTTCTTAAATTTATACAATTATGTATATTGTCCCTTATTCTTGCAACCATAACACAACGTTCTTGGCTGGACATTTTCTTCTCTCGTGGAAAGAACCACCACAGTATTAATTTAAATTTTCTTTGAATAGCATTGCAACCGCTTGTTCCTCCCAACTTATCCTGTTGTTGTTTGACTTCTTCCGAACCTTTTCCCAATTGTATTGCTTTTTCTATGAGCTGCATAAGCTGCAGACGTTCAGACAATGCTCGATCAGAAATTCCAACCATAATCCTATCACGTATCAATTCATCCTTCAATTCGCCATACTTACACCTAGTTGATAAATTAAATAATGCCGTAATAAATTCATTTATACTTTCGCCTTAAACCAAATTGTGCCCGTTGATACACTACATTTGTTCTTGGAGCAAAATACTTCTCAAAATTCTTAAATACAATATCATATGATTTAGCTTTGTCTTCTGTCAGTTTAAATGTCAGAAAAATTTCGCCTGCTCGTTCTTCCGTTAAATATATTAGAGTGTTCACTTGTTCTTCACTAGAAACTTTACTAAAGCCCGAAGCGATACGGAAACGTACAAACTTAGTTCTCAAACTTTCCTAATTAGCGGAAGTTGAAATATTACACGCTGATGAACACTTGATGTTTTGATCAGTACTCATTTTCTACCAGTTTTTTTATAGTTCTAGTTATTATACTTATTGAGTTACCACTGTACTTTTTACCGCTGCCACTATGTTGTATTTTTAGTTTTTATTCAATGACAACCTTTACAAAATCCAAACATCAGCTAGGCAACTAAAAACTAACCAACAACAATATACCTATATATTACAACAGAGAGTATAATAATAGCTTTAAAACTAATACTGATTAAGACAGCAATATGGAATAATATAATAATACACGCAGTTGAAATGTAGAACATCAAAGGAGAATGAGAACGTGAGACGCTAATCGCCTTTGTGTAAATTCGTGTAAATAAATGAATAGTAAGTGTAGTTCTATTTAATTTAATTAGCTTAATTAAGAAGTCGGATGGTGATCAAATAATATTGGAAGAGCCACATTACAAAAGCTTCAGGACTGGACACAGTTCTGACAGCCGTACGGCAACGATACACATGCAGTTCGGCAGTTTTCCTAAATACAAGCCACGGTACATATAAACCGAATTTGAATAGTAAATCGGGACAATCGATGCAATTATTAAATAACTTAAACAGAAAAACCAACGCATGTATATTCCTACGCTTTTCAAGCTTGGGCATTTTAAACTCTGTCCTGGTGCGCTTGATATTGTTTTATATACATATATTTAAAAAATTTATTTTGTATTTTTTCAAACCTCCATATATCCTTTGTTTTATCCTGGATCCATATGATTGAAGCGTATTATATAGAACAAAAACTTGTTATAGATGTAAAATTAATACTATTGCGCATAATAAAACCCAACATCTTATAACTTGCTTTACAAACCATTGCTATATGGGTGTCGAATTTTAAATTAATTTAGAAATGCGCGCCAAAGTTTGCTATATATCGAAAACCTATTTTAAAATTGTTCTCAGTCTGTATAAATTTGGTTTAAAACTTGAATTCAAATAATAAGCCAGAGATTTCTTGATATTAAAATTCAAATTGTTTAATATTGTTACGTTCATTTTCGGCATTAATTGGTTATATTATTTACAGAAATTCCTTTTCTAGTATTAAATTTTCCAACAATAACCGATATATTATACCTGTTCAGACAATTTTCAACTGAAATCCCTTGTTAATTCATTATCCGTTCATATAAATTCCATGTCTATTGTTAAATCCTTCTGCACAATTAATAATAAATACTCTATCTAAGAATTTCTCAACGTAAATCTAGTTGTTTTAAAACGACAAGTTTATGCTACAATTAATTAGTCAAGACCCTGTTAGGTATCCGTGAGCGCGCTATACCTTCCGATAACGTATAACTGCGTTCTAGTGGGTTTCCCATCTAAAGATGTGTCGAAATAATATATCCTACTATTCTCCGGTAAAACCGTGTTTTCCAGTTTCAATCGCGTTTCGATAACGTGGATGCTTGCTTTCGAGTTCGTGTTATTTTGAATTCCTTTTAAACTTTGATTCTTCAGCTTGTGTGTTGATGCACTTGTAAAAACTACTCGTTCTGTTACTCCAAGAGCGATGCACGTTTCTCCTCTATCAAATGTGTAGGTTTGGTGTGTATCGGTAAGCGCTACTGAGTTGTTAATATTAGTAAGATTTTCCTTTTTTAGCTCTTAGCTGGAGGCTAAATTGCTTGTTGCGTAGCCCGATTATTCCTTGATGTAGATCAACTGCTCTTGCATGTAGACCGCCGTTGCAATTACGGTAGTAGCATGGTTGTTGCTGACTGCCGCAGCGATGCTGTGTCAATTCGCTTCCGAGGGATGACAAGGTAAGTATCCCGACACATGTTTGTGATTTGTTTTCATTTTCTAACATACCCAGGGATAAACCCAATTTGAAATTAGATACGTTAATGTTTGTTCAAAATCCTTACTAGAAAAGTTTCGAACTTTAATGCTTTTGCTTTTTGTACTTAACCCATCTGCTTATACGAAAGTATCAGCAGTATTCTGTTTTTACTGATTAGAGTTATAACAAATGCTTCGTATGGTAAAATCCTTACTAGAAAGGTTTCTAAATTTAATGTTTTTTAATTAACCCATCCGCTTATACGAAAGTATCAGCGTTATTCTTTTTGGTACTGATTAGATTTATTGCATGTTAGCTACGAATTGCGCTCTTCGTGGAACAACAAATAGAGTAAAATTGTTTGATTAAATAGTAACCTTAATTAATTTTGTTTTGCTGTTTCGATAGAAATTTCTATATTTGTTTTTTTTTGTAAATTGAAAATCGTTGGCGATGAATTATTTTTGTGTTGCTAGGAACCCCTCCCCTCTCCGCATTGGTAGTTAGCCTGGTATATTTACGTTTTCTGCCGGCTACGTCATGGTACGTAGCAATATACTCCAATAGTATATCGTATTAATATATGACTGTAAGAGAAGCCTACCAGTATCACCGTTAATTTCTCTGTAGTCAGCATAAAAAAGCAATGACAATATTTTAGTCGGTTTGACAAGCCGTTAATGAAAATAAGAAATAGAAGAGGTCCTAGATTTGATTGCTGGGGTACGCCCGATGTAGCTAATAGGAAATTGAGGATATTTCCCTCTGTGATACAAACTGCAATCTATCTTTCTAGTAAGATTTAATTAATAGCTTTTCGCTTAAACCAGATACGTGTAATTTTTTCTATCAATACAGTACGGTCCACTTAAAGCAACGCTTTGGATAAGTCCACGTTAAACTCGAAAATCGTTTTCTCAAGTGCTCCACTTACACATCACAAAATATTAACAGATTTGTCACAGTGGAATGCTGTGTTGCAAAACAGTGTTGCTGCAATGATACATGACTTTTGATGTGATTGTATCCTCGTAGAAAATAGATTCAAGAAGTCGGTGTTGATAGCAAAGATATCGGTCGATAGCTGTAGACATGAGTGACTTTTGTAATTTTGTGTGGCTTGGAAATGTTCCAGATGTTATAACTAAATTAAATATTATTAATAATGGATATAATAAAATATCTTTGCAAAAAACGGTGCCGAATTAAAAAATTAAGTAAATCACATAAACAAATTGTAAAGCTTTATTATTTTTTAAGCACTTCAAGTCATTTTTAAGGTCGGATCGATCTTCATTTGAAAAATCGATTTTCTAATATTTGTAAACCTTCAAAATAACTATTCATATGAATCGCCTACATTTAGGAAAATATGGCACGGGACGACCGCTATGGTTGCTTCTTAAAGAAGACGTGTATAAAAATATATTCAGGAAAGCCTAATTAGTAAAAGCAACATGCACCTTCATGAAAGTATTTGCAATCTGAACAGTTTTGAATAGTTGGTTAAACTTTTAAAACAGCATGACAATTCCCAAGAGTTTTCCTAGTACAGTAACTTGTACGTGCGCACTAAACTACTGAAAAGTTCAGCTGAAAAGGTGTAATGTAATTAAAACTTTCAAAAGACAGCGAGAGTTAGTGCCGACCTAGAACTTTTTAATATTTTGTGGTTGTGCTGAATATAATACATAATGAATTACGTACTCTAAAAATAGATGTAACATTTTTACAAAGTTAAGAACTTGCGAAGAGTTTATAAACGTCTTGTATACAGGTTGATTTATACATCACATCAGGTAAGCAAGTCAATGGAGTTCCAAGTAGAAAGTTTCAAGTAGAGTTAGTTTATCAAGTTTGTTGGTCTTCCCTGACCTATACTACTTTGTCATAGTTTGCAATTTATTGGAGGACAAATTTCTGGGTAATTAAAATTGCGGCATTAACGTTTTAAAAACTGAAGGGATATAATGAAGTTTACACCCCATATAGATACCCTTAGCAAAAATGGAATGCATTAACATATCATTAAAATTGCAATTGACACTTTTAATATGTTTAATAACAGAACTGAAAAAAATTTGTCTTCAAAAATTAAAATACAAAGATTCCCGACTTTCTGATAAAGCAATAAAGAACAGTATTCCTAATTACTAAATAATTAGGTCAATCAGGTATCTATTTATTAATCAGTGATGCTACGTATGCAGATGTAGATAACATAATATTATACCAAGCAGCCAAACAAGTAAAATTTCATACGATATGCATGTCGATGCTTATAAAGCGAAGCCGTAGTAGCACGTTTCTATGGTAACGGGATGTAATTATTAGAAAAACCGTGGGTTTGCTGGAAACTCTGAAACTCTGGATATGGATCTGCAATTGTAGACGTAGAGATCAAACCTTACTCCCACAATTTCAAGTCCTCCTCTTTCGTACTCTAACAATCGCCTAATGAAGTTTACTTTTTTCATAATTAACCTTAAAGGATTAAGAGAAATTAAGCGTGTTGTAAATTGGTCACTACTATTATACAACAAATATGAAAAGTGAATAAATAACCTTGCAGATGCAAATTAACGACAATGCACATTAAATCTTTAAACTATACGACCAGAGTTACAACTAACATGTCTTAAGAGTTGTTGAATATGATATAAAGTGGTTTCGACAATTTAGTAAGGGGTTCAGAAAGACAAAGTAACCACAATTTCTTAACGTACAAGATCACACGCACAGTTGAGACAAACGCCCTTGGCTCAACTGACTCGGTCCTGGTCGTCCAAAATCACTTTTATTTCAGATTTACTGCTTTCCTGTAATACTCGCTTAGATTAATCCATTATCTCTTAACGGTTCTAAATTGACCTTATTATACCTGTTCTAATATTTTGCAAAAAGGAGTGTTAACAGATTGAAACAGAGGATGCACAAAATGTTAGTTATTTAGTGAAAATCACAAGATAGCACATTAATGAGTTTTCTTATTCTTTTTTCTTTAAAATTATTTCGTAACTTCCCGTCAATGGTTTTGTAAAAGCTTGTAAGACGTTACTTCAAAATACACAGCATACAGGGTGTCCAGAAACTCTTCTGCTAAACGGAAGCTACACATACTAGACATGATTTGGTGTCAATTTAACCTAAATTAACTTATACCGAAAAAAAACCTCCTAAGGGAGCTAAATGTTTTTGAATATGGCGCCTTTAAGTCAGTTTGCCCGTGTCGGAAACTGCTTGGCGCGTGACTATCCGTAAAACTACATACAGAACAAGATATGGACGCGAAAGAATTAGACTCTTTGCGAGCTTAGCACGAGCCATTGCGCTATAATGCAGTCAAGTTCCGTATTTTAAAAATTATACAACGAGTTATTAAAACGAATAAAATAAAGCCAGAAGAGTGTAGCAGTACGTGTTTTAAAAAATCTAAAGGTTAAAATTTAATTTTGGCTATCGCATAAAACAAATTATCTCTGAATATGATTTAGATTTGAATATCTTTCCGATCGTAATTACAAGTCCGGGTGGAGCAATTGATTAGCGCATTGGTCCCGAAAGTCGAAGGTACAAGTTTGAATCCTGTCAGGGACCTTATATTTTCTACCTTTCAATTACTATCTTGATTTGAAATGATCACTTAGGTTTTGCATAGATATAAAATATGAGGTTCCGGACAAGATTCGAACCTGTGTCTTTGGTTTTCGCGGCCAATGCGCTAACCAACTACACTATCCGGGCAGGTGATTACAACAGGAAAGATATACAAATCTAAATCACGCACGCAACCATACATCAACCTAACTTGCAATTACTTTTGGCAGTTTTGTCAATAATATCTGAAGTGTCAAGTTGTTAACTTATGTCAGATATAGATAGGAAGCGGGGCTCAAATTCACGACTACAAACCAACTATTAATTACAAATATAAGTAATTGTTGAAGGCAAACTGATTCTCAATGATGTAAGATGAAATAATAGCTTAGACTTTTATGCAAAACTTAAATGATCATTTTAAATCGAACTAGTAATTGAAAGATGGAAAATATAAAGTCCCGGAGAGGATTCGAACCTGTATCGGGTAATTACAATCGGAAAGATATACAAATCTAAATCACGTACGCAAACATACTTCAACCTAACTTTCAATTATGATCGACGAAACTGCCAAACGTAATTGAAAGTTAGTTGATGTATGGTTGCTTACATGATATAGATTTGTATATCTTTCCGACTGTAATTACCCACCCGGGAGACGCATTTCGATAGCGCAACGACCGCGAAAGCGGATGGTATAGGTTCGAATTCAGTCCAGGACCTTATGTTTTCCATCTCCAATTACTAACTCGATTTCAAATGTTCATTTAGAAGCTTTACATAAAAGTTTAAGTTACTATTTCATCTTAATAACTAATATAACACTGAAAGTCAGTTTGTCTCGTGCAATTACTAATATATATTACTGTGATTAAAGGTCAAAGTAAGGTCATGTTATGGGATAGGAGAAAGATTTCATATTATAAAATCGAGAAAATGCAAAAAAGAATCAATTTATTTAGCCATTTATTTGCATATAGGACATGGGGGAAAATATTTTTTAAATGCACTTTATAAATGTGTCTTAGTTACGTTTAACGCGTAAAAGAAGATTTGATTCATATTTAATAAATAAAGGATCGCAATTTTCATACAATTACGTTTAATGCATATAAAAGTGTTTTCATTTATATTTAATAACCAAAGATGGCATGAACGCTTTAATTTCGACATTTATAATTATTGAAAAGTTTAAACCAATAAATCTATGTATGTCGAATAGTAAAATGCATAAGAAGCATATATTTCATATCGAATGCACTGGAAAACGACCTGTATATATTCTCAAAAATACGCTAAGACGACGAGTAAATTAAGGAAATTGCTGGAAGATACCAGAAAGATGACGTCAAAGATAGGTTGGTCTATTTAAAACCAATGCGCGTAGCAGAAGGAGGTCAGTACTTGGTGAAACGCCGTCACGAAGATGCTGTCTCTAGATACGATAGGTAATTAACTTCGTACGTAAAACGGACAATATTAGGCAGCACGTTATAAGTTAGAGTACATTATTTAAAATGCAAGATTTATCATTAAATACATATTAAAAACAATTTGAAGACTGGAGTTTAATCAAGGATGTGAAGATTAATTCACCAATGGAACTTGGTACTCGAAACCACTTAAAAAGCAACTGGAACATTGGTCTTGATTTATAAGCATTGGAAAATCGTCTAATTTGGATTTTTGAAGAGTGAACTATGGTAATGTAAAAGCAAACCATAAAAACACTTGGCTGTAAAGAGGTCATATAAAATATTTTGTTTCAGTTGAACGATTTCATAAAAGACTATTGTTGGCGGAAGAATTTAATTTTCATAATAGATTTTGTGCACGTCATTTAAATAATTTATTTGGGGTTTGTAAATTCACGCAGAATTTGTGATTACATAGGATATAATTCAGCAAATTTAGCTGATGTAAATAGTAATTCTAATGAAAATTTAAATAAGGATTTATTGATGAATAATTCTCATGTGTTTAAAATTCGTTTACTAGAGTAGTAACCTACATAATAATTGAGAACTGTGTATTTAAAATATTGTTTGTGAGAAGGAAATTGTGAACTCATTATATTTGTTTCATTGGAGGACTTTTAATTTATGAGAAAGGATCATCACAGTAATATATATTGATAAGAGACACAGCCACCATTTTGGCCAATTAAGGCGTAATTCTAATTCATAATAAAAGTTTGAACTTATATTGAAAATACACAATATATAAAACTACGTTTTATATTATTCAAATGGATGGATATTTTATTGGTGATTCCTTGTTTATTTCACTGAAAATTGCATTAATTTTACTCTAAATCGCTACATGTAAGAAGTCACGTAATTGTTCAATATTCCATTCAATAAAAATTAACATTTATAATGATAAGTCAAGAATCCTAATAAATTTTCTATTTAATAAAGAGATTGGACAGGTTAGTAATTTGAACGATCGGATTTTACGTTAGATAAATAAAGTCGATTCTGCATTGTTGAGCGCGTGAAATCAATGATACTTTGTTGTGAAATCAAAGTACTATTATTGGTGCTAGGTTACGTGATTTTTTGGCAAGCCGAATACTCTTATAGAATACAAAATTTCCTGAACGAAGTTATTGTTCTCAATCTGGATGATAGGTTATAAATACAAGAATAACCTTAAAAGATTATTCCTGCTGTTCTGTTGACAAATGAAGTTATTTAAGCACAGTGATTAATAAAAATTAGTGCAAGTTGAAAGTATTAGTAATTATTATAAAGTGTATGCAATTAGTTGATTTTACCAATTTTGAAAAATTGTAAGTACACATCCATTTTCTGAATTAGTTTAAGTAGTAGGGGATTATTTTAGGGTTTAATTTTAACTCAATTTCAATTCAATCTCAACTTTAATTTCAACTAAATTGTGGTCCATTCTAATTCGATTAAATTCAAATCGATTATCTGCTTTCTCGATTCGGTGTTCGTAAAAGTCGTATTCAAGCATTACAAAATATATATGTTTATTTCTATATTTATATTTAACATATACATAATATGTCTATGTATGTTTATTTGTTTGCGTATGTCTGTGTGTTTTGTGCGTGCGTGTGTGCAGGCGCGCGTGCGTGCGTGCGTGTGTGTGCATGTATATATGTGTATGTTTATGTATATATTTGTGCTTGTAATGTGTATTTGTATTTATATTTATGTATGCATGTTTGAATGTGTATGTACTTGTTGTACACACATGTATTTATTTATGATTATGTGAATGTGTGCATATGTGTACATTCCTTTTAAGTATCTCGCTTTGCCTGTGCCGCTATACAGAGGCATGAACCAATCATAGCTCAGTCCAGACCTTCGTTCATCCTCACGTGCGTAACTGTTTATTCGTTTCACTGCTTGCCGTTCCTCGGCATTAGCGGCGTCATTACTATTGTAGGGTGTTAACCGGTTAACGCGCACCACTATTGTTCTTGTTTTTGGACGCTTACGAATCCGATATACCACGTCGTTGATCCTTTTTACAACTTCGTACGGACCCTCCAATGTCTTTGTAACTTTGGCGACAGTCCACGCCTTCGTCTGGGGTTGTATAGCCAGACACGATCGCCCTGTTGAAAACCAGACTACTGCGCTTTGGTGTCATATCTGGTCTTCATCCGATCGCTTGCGATCTGGATATTTTCCTAATGTCACCATAGATGTCGTGCATCTTGCGCTTGAGTTTCTTGACGTAGCTCTCGCTAAAGATGTTATCTCTGGGCTTACACCCAAACTCAAGAACGCACGGCAGACGTATATCGCGTACCAGCATAGCACATGCAGATGTCTATCCTGTGCTCTCATGAGCCAAAGACCGATAGGCCAAAAAAAATTCCCACTCTCTCTGATGTTGGGAAACCACCTTGGAAAGGTACTTGCCCCAGGTGCGGTTCGTGCACTCAACCACACCATTCGATTGCGGGTGCAATAGTGTTGTTCGGAACTTTCTCATCCCGGCCACCGGCAAACTTCTTGGAATAACGCTGACTCAAAATTTCAACCCTGATCAGTGTGCAATTCCATTAGAACTCCAAAACGGTAGAAGTTGCTTTACCAGTACGTCAGCGAAGTTTGCAGCTTCTTGATTTGGTATAGCATACACTTTGGTTCACTTCGTAAAATGATCCATGGCTACCAAGATGTACTATTTCCGGAGCTGGTGTCAGGGAATGGACCGGTGTTATCGATTGTCAGTCTGTCAAAGAGGTTTACCATGTTGGATTGCCTCATTGGAATGATACGGTTTTCCAATGGTGCGCACAGTTGCTGTAACACTTACATCGCCCTTACAGCCTGATCAGTAAAATCTTGCACGAACATTCTCCAAAGTCTTCTTAATGCTGAAACGCACTCGAGGACCATTATGCAGCTATCCTAAAACCTTCGACACCCAGTTTTAGGAACTATCACCTGAAGCGTACTCACGTATCCATCTCCTTTTTCCAAGGATCGCACTAAAATTCCATTCTCTACTTTCAGGGAATCTCGTTCTGCCCATCACGACTTCAGACTGCTACTCAATAGGATAATATCCTACCACGAGGAACATTTTTTCTGACTTTCTAACCTAGGATGACATCTAGGTCGTTGTCATTTTCCTGTTTCGTTTGCATCTATAGACGCTTCCAATCGTCATTGATAATGGTAGTCCGATCAAGCAGATCACATTTAGTTTCTAACCGTGAGCAATGGCTACAATTTTCAGGGCAAGGCCGTCTCGAAGGCGCATCCGCATCACGATGACTTGTACTAGCACGATGTTCCGTGTTGAAGACATACTCCTACAGTATTTCTATTATCTGTCGACTTGCCCTCTGGGTTTTTAAACTGTAATAGCCACTTCGGGGCAGCATGGTGGGTTCTGAGGTGAAATTTTCTGCCGTAGATGTACTTATAAAAGTGTACTATGGATTTCAGCACAGCCAACAGTTCGCGTCTTGTAACGCAATAATTTCGTTCCTGTGACGAGAACACATTACTGAAGAAAACAATGACTCTCTCTTACCCGGTTTGCAACGGGAATTGTACACTTTCGATGGTGACATTGCTTGCGTATGTATCCAAGATAAATTTACCTTCCGACCGAGTATAACTTTAGATCGGAGCTATTGTCAAATAATATTGTAACGAAAACTCTATTTGCAGAAAAACAATTCTTTATTTTCAAGCTGATTATTCAAGCCTTTTCAACAATCTGTAGTTACAATGGAGTTTGCTAAAAGCTCTACCAACAATTTATTTTCAGCTAATCGCTAACAGTACAAATATTATCTTTTTAACACTACGCCGCTAACTTCTAAATTACTACTTAAGCAATGCAATTAACTATCCAAGCACTAATTATTAATTTATATAATCACTACAGAAATTTATATCAACGTAGTAATTTATATCGACAGTCATTTATATAACATCTTTAAAAAATTTGAACTAGAACATATTGTAATCAAAACTTCCATCAGGACTGAATTTCGAGACCCCTTAGCGGCTACTTATACCTATTACATTGCCCTAGTTATTTCGAGAACATAGCAGAAATTATGCAAAAATATTCTCGAGTATGGTAATCTAAATAACTCTTAAATGCAAAACTCTTCTACCTATCAATCAAAAACCTTTAGAGACGTGGTGCCGCAGGCACTTATCAATCATCTTTAGTGTACAAATGATTCGTTTACGTTCTAATGTAATTATTTCGGTCAGCGGTAGACCAATCGGCGTTACATTATTCTGAACTAATTTACAAATCAATATGACGTACAATGCAGCAATATTCACTTTCTAGCTCATATAAAAAAGCCGTTTCGTATGTGTAGTATAAAAAGGCGTGTCATGGATTCCTTGTTTTTATTTTACCGACTACAAAATCGGAATGTCCTAAAACACTTGTGCTGATTCTAGAATTTAGGATTAGTCACGTGACTGCCTTTTTTCCTGGTCCCAACTATACGTTACTACCCGTAACTGTATGTATTATTAAAATAAATTATTGCTTACCACATACAGATACATAAACTTCGTTATTTTTATAGAGCGTGTTAACGTACGTCTTTACATAAAACGCGTACAATCGTGTTGGTACCTTTGTCGTATGCGTCCCTTAGAATCTTGAAGGTATATCGATAATTAGGTCAGAAACTTATAGTTAAATGTCTTCTATGATTTCTACTACACTCAATTTCATTTCAATCGAAAACACTTAGATAGTGCTCTCATTTATACAAAAAAATTGTTTTTTTGAAGAGGGGTTAGTTTATACAAATGTTTTAAGATATTTCATTCTAAAATGACAAACTAAAATCAATATTACGAATGTAATTCTCTTTCAGACCTGAAACTGCAAAGCAACCATCAACGCATGCTTGATACGAACCACCGCGCTTTAAACTCCCCCCAACACTCGAACTGTACGAGTTACTACGATTCACTCCTCACGTGCTTATGTGCACCTGTAAACAGTGCGGCACAATCGAAGGCGAAAGTGTCCCTTTAAAGTATATACATCATAGTCCGATCGTCAAGACTTGGGGCCCAGATTTCTTTCTTTTTACAAAGCATTTAATCGAACTGAAATACAGGAAATGCTATATTTACATCTAAAAGAAATGAGCCCTGAATATATTAGAATATGAATAAGTACAGAGTACAATAACTACATAGTCCGCCAGGAAAGCTTCAGGTTCAAAAAGCTACCTAATTACACTGCCAAAGTAGTGCTACGTCAAACTTTTCATGTTCATACACGATTCCTTTGTTAGCTCTCTCTTAAGGGTTCTTTTTTACATTATTTTTATACAACATTCTTCTACTTCCACGCGAATTTTCGTGAGTAATTTTGATGACTGGTGGATGTTTAGTTAATAACTGTTTAGTTTAAATTTGGATTCCGAATCTATTTCTGACATGATATCGTACATGATATGAGAAAGTTAGGACAAAAATATCTTTTTAAAAAATTATAATAATATACAGGAGGTTTGAAAAGCGTTTTTTAACTACGTTATTTTGTCAAATATAAGTGGCGAATTACTAATGCTGGGTGCTTACGAGTTAATTTACTATATTAAATTCCAAAAGTTTTTTTTATTAATTACTGTTTCACCATTTTTTTAAAATATGAAGTATAAAATTTACATTTTTCGTAATATCAATGAAAAATGATGTCACGTAAATAACCCTTTTTGATTCGTAGGCACAAGCTGTAACTTTTTCCACGACTGCTGTTAAAGTAGATGGCTTTGGCTCTAGAATCCTGATCAAATACGGGCATTAAGATGCTGGGATCTCCACGGTCCATTGGCTTACAGTCAATCTTTAAAATAGTCCTAAAACATCATCTGGTGCTGTAAATTGTACAAATGCGAAAACCAATTAAGTACTAACGTTCACTGATCAGTCAACGGTATTAAAGTTCCCGAAATTATGCGTCCTAAAAAATCCGCCTTAGCAGTCGAATTGTTGCTGAGCAGTTTTTATAGAAACCTAGGGGAAAAATTAAGGTAGGGTTAACGATATTATTAAAAAGTTTATAACTTGTGCAATGCCGATTCAAAGTTCGCAGGAAACGCAATATGCAGTAGGTTTCTGGAGATTTAGTACAAGGGCATAGCATGTCGATATTTACAAAGTTCTAAGTTAATCAAATCGGAAGCAGTAACTTGTTTTAGGCATCGCTAACTACAGATGTACTTAAAAAAGATGGAGACGAAGTCATATTGAGCAAAGCAGACGCCTTTTTCTGTATATTTGGAGGAGGCGTGGCTAACTGAAGGGGCGGGCAATTGTCCGCTACTTTTAGTCGGTAGCTTCTCAGGCGTTCGGATTTATTATTTCTACGTATGCATAGTAACACCTACATGTAAGCGTGTACGCAATGATTTCAAAATACGTTTGTCGCTATTTGTATTGCACTGCGATATAATTTAGTCAATATAAGTTCACTAAATTAATGAAAAAAAAGTTAAGCCAATTTAAACATACTTCCTATTAAATAAAAATTTGGCAACAAGCATATCTTATCTTATATACGAAAACTGCTCACAAAGAACGCGTGCATCTATATTTATATATTGGCAAAGTCCGCAGGAACTCTAGTTTAAATTAATAAAAAAATATATATAGGATATCAACAAATTCCCGGTTCGAATCCAGATAGATACACGTGAATTTGTAGAACAGTAGTATGTTTAGATAAATAAGTTATCCATCCAAAATATTTGGAGAGATTTTTCAACCCTATGATAACCGTAAACAAGAACCAGGTGGCCATATTAATTCCAATATGACGCAATATTCTTTAAAGATACAGGAGTAACAAAATTGGTAGTCCTTTAATTGTTCACACATACTAGCAAAAAGTCTTCAAAACGCAGTTTATGTAATTGTTCTAGAGCGAACAACAAAAGTAG
Source organism: Platerodrilus igneus (assembly GCA_036346225.1). Taxonomy (NCBI): domain Eukaryota; kingdom Metazoa; phylum Arthropoda; class Insecta; order Coleoptera; family Lycidae; genus Platerodrilus; species Platerodrilus igneus. The sequence goes on from JARFIW010000791.1 coordinate 2,250,884, forward strand.
CATCAAAGGAACGTAACAATGGCGATTCTCGATACCATAGAACAGCAATGTTTAACCCTACTTCAAAAGTCTCAAATCTTAAATAAAATAACAACATATAGACCAGTGAAATGACTCGAAATTTGTCGATTTGGAGGAAATAATACTGACTGGGCTGAAACTTTGTAAACAGGCTTGTTTTAGGTTACTATTCAACATATTAAACGTCCCGACGTGTAGACGCTACGTTGCGGACAGGAGAGGGTCCAAAAGGTCCAAAAATTAGTTTTTCGCAAATAACTAGGAAAATACCGACTTTACGGAAATTTATATAGATATAAAAATTGTAGCTTACAAAATCCCGCACAATTTGGTTTTTTATTCAAGTCTGTACGACCAAATGGGACAGAGATATAATTTTTTTAAACACCGGTAGTTTTGGACGCAACAAAATCGCGTACGCGCGTCGCCCATTTTTCACTAATATTTAATATTTAATTAATATTTAATATTTGTTAACAGTAAAAATATTTTTAAATGGTAAATATACCTTATTTAATTCAAAGAAACTTTTTTCTCAGTGTAATTTTACAACATAACTTTGTTACGTTCCAATTTTGCTTTTAAAATTTCCTTGCTTAATTCAATACCCGCTCGAATAAATTCCTCAACTTAAATCTAGTTGCTTTGAAAGGACAAGTTTATGTTACAATTAAATAGTTTATATCCTGTTATAGGTACCCGTTATCTTGGTATACATTACGACCGCGTATAATGATTTCTCTATTGTTCCTTCCGATGTAAAGGCTTGTTGAAATAAGGTCGCGCACTATCCGATAAAAACCGGGTTTCAATCGCGCTTCAAAAAGCGAGGATTTGCACCGTATTTCAAAAGCAATGCACGTTTGTTTTTTCTGTTCGACTAGGAGGGGTCTTGCATGTATTGATTTTTTTTTTAGCTGGAGGCCAAATGGGTTCCTTCTTTCTGTAGACCAACTGCTTTTGTCTGTAGACCAACTGCTTTTGTCCGTAGACCGCTGCTGCAGTTATGGTGGCAGGGTAAATAGATTTTGACGACCATGGAGTTGGTGTGCTGACTCACCCCGACGGCCTGCGAGCTAAGTATCCGGACACCTACAGGTATGCAAGTCGTTTTCTTTTGTGTGTATCAATGACATATTTCGTATCAACATTTGGTGCAGTTACGTGACACGAAACGTAACATTGTAGAACTATTGTTCGTTGCTGCTAATCGATACTATCGCTCTATAGGTGTGAGGTACCTTTGTTAAAAATGTTGGACGTACACGCTTATTCTTTTATACTGATTGGTTTATTTTACAAACGGTAGTATGAACGATTAAAAAGATGTCTAACAAAAGCTCCCACACGTTAATTCTTTCCTATTAATTAGTGATTTTACAAAAAGTATTGGGTGACAATTTAAAACCGCTTGACAAAAGCTCTCACAGGTTTATTTACTACTGATTAATTTTATTTTGTGTGAAATACGAGATGCGCACTTCGTATCTAAATTCCTAAATTGTCCATAAAATATAATTGTTTGCTGTGAAATAATAACACTTAAATTATTTTCTTTTTGCTTGTTTGTACAGAAGCCTTTATTTATTTTTGTGTTAATATATAATCGTGGGCGATGTGTTTTTTTTTGTATTTTTTTGTATTTAGGTGAATCCCCCACTCTCCGCGTTTGATAGTTAGCCTGGTATTTACTTTTCTTCCGGCTACGTCTAGGTACATAGCAACCTACATGAACAATAATAAAAATAAAATACATTTTATTAACAAATTGCTATTTTATTGCTTCGGACCCTTCTCAATGTTTAGTGCCTACGTACAGTACTATCGGTCCTAAAAATATTTATCCAGTACCAAACGATTCAGAAAGAATAACTTTTGACACTTCGATAAGTACAGAAAAATGGTTAAGGACACGTTTTTTCATCATTTCAGGCGACTTATAGAAGTGGTCTGCTACATACGTAAACTAACCTGTCCTTTGAAACGCCAGTTTCCCATCACGATGCATTCAAAATTACACGACACAAACTCTATTTAATAGGAAATTTTATCAGCTTTAATTTCGGTCTCTCGAAGATTTTTTGTAAAGTTAATAGAAACGAAGAAATTTACAAAAATTAAAAAGGGAGCCAAGAGCGAGTCGGGCTCGCACTATTAGGGTTCCGTACCAATACTACAGTGAGCAATCAATAAACCAAATTAAGCACTTTTTATTTTTTATGTATATTTAAATCTTATCCAAATTTAATTGTGATAACTGAAAAATGAATATATTGTCACACATTGTACTGGTCCAGTAGTAAATACGTTGTCTATTACTGTGTTTTAAAAATTTTTCCCAGCAACTATTACACTGTCAAAAAACCTGCAATTTTTCGAATGACTCAATAGCTATTATCCCTATTAAAATCAAAATTTTAGCTTTTGAAATGTAGGAGAACAGGGGGGGGGCGTCATTTTTGGCACATTTTGAACTATATCATGAAGACTACTGGACCGAAAATTATACAAAAAATTTTTTACCAGCCTTTTAGAATCCTCTTTCAAATGATACCTCGCGCGATATATTTATTAAAACTTTTTTTCTTTTGACCGAATTAACCCCGTCATTTTAATCTAAAAATATTTTTTTTCAATTTTCTAACTATCGATATATGTGCGCGCCATAAAGACCTAGCATTGTGCCAAATTTCGAATTCCTACGTTACATAGTTTTCGAGAAAAATCTCTGTGACAGACGGACGGGCGGACATGAGAGTGATCTTATAAAGGTTCCGTTGTTGCATAAACAAAAGTTTATTTTTAAACATTTTTATAAAAAATGGTGGGAAGTAGTATAAAAACGAGCATGTGCAACAAATCTGATATTAAAAGTATTGGCATGCAGTGGGTTATTCAAGAGAATCCTGATGTTCCTAGTTACGATATGATGCTATCAAAGGTGAACAATTAGATATAGAAGAATTGACAAAAATAGACGGCGATCCCCTGGTGCAAAACCGACCATTAACTAACTTGCTTTCGCTAAGAGACACATGGAACCATTTATATGTGCGGTAGATGAGTATTATGTGTACAGCATTTCCCAAATTGGATACGGGTAATGGGATAACTCTGTTATTGTTAAAGTTACAAAAAAAACTGTTTGCGCCTTTACGGGCAACTTTTTAGAGATCAATTCCATGCAAAATAAGGAATGCGCTATCTTCTTTTGTTTTCAATTACTAATATATTTGACAATTCTATTAATTCGTATAGCTCGTTTGTTTGTAAATATATTCAAAAATTGTGTTTTTATACAGTTTTTTTTACATAGATAATGTGATGTACTTAAATGTTTAATATTTACAATGGTTTTGAAATTATAATATAAACTTCCATTTTTAACGGAAACCGCAGTTGACTGCCTTTATATTAAAAAATTCTTTTAAGAGCTGTTCAAAAATATATAGTTCAATATATATATATACAGAGTGGGGCACTACTTACGAATTATTTTATAGCTTCTAAAGGACAAATAATTAAAAAAGTTTCTTAATAAAATATATCCAGAATGATAAGGGTACAACACTCAAATATTTTTAAACATACAAGGTGTCCCAAAAAAGCGTGTCACATCAAAGTTGGTATTTTTAAATGGAACACCCTGTATTTTTATGCATATTTAAATAACTGAAAATTAATGTATATTCCTTAAACCGTCCCTATCCCTATCTTCTACTGTTTTGGAGAAAAATCGATTTTAAACAAATTTCGGAATGTACGAAAAAATAGAATAACGGCGAAATTATTGAGCATAAACAATTTTGCTTTATACCTAACCTATCAAATCGAAAATTACTCCGAGAAGCTCTCGTTCGGTAGCAAAATAATTTTGTTCGGCGGTAGTTAAAGTGCGACTAGCATAAGCAATAGGGTGTTCTAGACGATCTTTTTCTTAAAATAAAATGGCACCTAAACCAGTAAGTGAAGTACCAGTTTGGATATAGAATGTTTCATCGAAATTTGTTATTTGTTATTCGCGAAGGTAAACTGTGTACACCAGACTTCCCGGGACTTACTCAGACTTCCCGGGACTTCCGGGACTTCCCGAACTTCCCGACTTCTTCGGACTTCCCGGGCCTTCCTCGGATTTCTCGGACTTCCAAGACTTTTCAAATATTCTGTTGATGTTATTCTCTTCGTAAAGAATAATTTTATATAGCCACTTTATAATTACAGATAATATTTACAATTTATTGTAGTATCTGACGAATGCCGTAGACTAATTGCATAGTACATATTGTGTTGTAAAGAACGTGAGGGGATGTCTGATTATTGCCAAACGACTGAATACCAATTGTAATCAATTTCGGCGCACAGTAGTCGTTTATGTTGTGTGGTCGAGTCGTGAATACTGTATTTTTTTATTTTGAACTGTTCAGTAAGAAGGGTATAGGGTAATATTTGCAAAAACAAAAAGACCCGTTTTAAATTTTGAAGTGTAGTCAACATAGAAAAAAACGTTTCTGATAAACGTTGTATACATAAAACTGAATAAATAAAAACATTGTCCTCATTTTTAAAAGCTTTTATTTAACTTGCAACGTTCGTATACGTAGTGGTTACGGTTTAAAATCCATTTTTGCCCGCTTCCTGGTATCCGATCGAGTTGAAATTTCGCATACAGCTTTGGCTCTGATGATAACAATACAATATAATTAATGTCATTCTATATCCAAAATGGCGAACATCCTAACCCCAAGATGATGTATAACTCATTTTTCACAACCGTTTGACATGGGTATCAATTAAAAGCATTTGACAAATGGAACACAGTACTTTATTCAAGTATCTATTTGTATAGATTTCGCTCTTTATATTCAAATACGACCTCGTATATGATACGTTACTATAGAGATTGTGTACTTCAACAAGTTATTCAAACCAGCTTCCCCACGAATTTGAAAGTTTGTTAAAATTGACTGTAGTCCGTATCTTATTTAATAAAAGGCCGTATTAATATACTTTGTATTGGTTTACTTACGTTACGTGATTGCATTCAGTTCTTCGAAATGTTGATTGGCTTTATCAATTGATAAAGATTTGCTACGAATTCTACACACACCTGTTTTGATAGCGTGTTGAATTAGACTTTGCTTGTGATGAAAGAACATTCTCCATTCTTTTGCTAAAGCTATATAACGAACAATATTCATGTTTCTACAAAAGCAAATTACTTGTTCGTCATGGTCTTACTATAGATGTTTTCTATCGGATTTGCACATGGTGAAGTTGACGCTGTGAGTGAGTGTCTTTGAAGCGATAATCTTCTCATGTGGCAAGCTGATTTGCAGTTTACAAATTGTATATTTACTTGTGCATTCCTTAATTCGTTCATATTTGCTCTTCAGCTTCTTTCGTGGGCGTAATGCCTGAGATACTGTAAGAATGTTTCACCATCATATAGATAGTTGAAATTCACTGGGTCCAGTTGTCTGTCCTATCGATGCGTGCAGTGAAGCCACCTTATAAGGCCACCTGGCGAGTCCTACCCATATTACGGGTTTTATTTTAACCTTGTAGTCTACGCGACAGACTTCTGCCCATTTGTAGTCACTGCAAGGAGAATTTATTTATCTTGCTACCTCATAAATTAAGGGGTAAATATAATTAAACCTACACCAAGGGAATGGTCTTATCACACGACGCAACGAAACGAGTATCCTATCTAGGATTGGTCCACAAATTTTAGTGTGTGGTTTCTGTATTTGAACGAATTTTATACCATTCACTTTAGTGACACTTGCCAAGACTGCGGTTATCTTCTTGGTTCAACTTTCCCTTAGTACTGGTAAAATATTACCAATAGGGACATTATATTCTAAATAAATATTTCATGCGTTTATTCTACAAATGCGTATTCCCATATGTACATAGTTAGTATTAGTTTTAACTTTGAATTACGACTCTTTGGCGCATGGGGAGAACGTTTTACTGTGGTAACAAAAAATTGCCATATATTTTGATTACTTTAGTGGTACTATTCTTCTGTGACTTATTGTTTATATATTACTTGAGTTGATATTTTTTTATTACTTTACTGAATAGTAGGAGTAATATCCTACATGATTATTAGGTTGTTTTACTATTTATTTTATTTCCGATATTTACCACAATACGACTTTTCTTACGGTCGCGCACCGGAATTTGTTGCTCGTCTCCTACGGCCCACCCCTACTCTCCCACTGAGCCCGGTACATGTTGTTTCTGTATGTCGATTGTATTATGATTTACGTAACAAATTGCGGATTACCTTTTTCTACAACCCAGTTGATATAGATATCAAATAAAAACGTTTGACGAGTGGAACACATAATGTCATTTAAATCCAATATGGCGGACGTCCCAAGATGGCGGATTACCTTTGTATATAATCCCGTTGACATGGGTATCACTTAAAAGTCGAAAAAACTTTCTTGTTTAAGTTTCAATATTACAGAGTGTCAAGTGGAACAACTGCATAAAAATTAGGTACTTTTTATGTACTCTTAAGGGTCGCACAGAATGTACGCGAACAATACGGTTTCTAAACGCGTTGAAATGTCATTCTGTATTGAACAGTGCTATAACTAAAGAGAATACACAGAATGAACTTTCGCTGAACGTCCTTGCGACGACCAATAGCTAGTTTGTTTTAACTTTTTGATACTTTAAAACGTTTCACCGTATTGTACGCGTACATCCTTGGAGCATTGATGAGGATTGCTCTTTGTTAGCTCTACACTCATAATTTGCTTGTTTGGTTGCATTTCTTAAACTTTCAGAAATGCAAATTGTGGTTTAAGTTCTATAAAGAATATTTTTATTCAGTATTTTGTGTTTGCGTAATTTTAACAACAGAGTGATTGACTTATTCGCGACAAAGAGAACACGTCGAATGGACTTTATATTGAAACCATTATAAGATCGTTGTTCGTGTTTTAATTATATGTAGTTAGAAAATGTGCTCCATCTAATTTCAGAGGCACAAACTGCCACTGGTAATGATTAAGGAAAAATGCAACTCTGAATGAATGACCTAGAGAGATCGTATTGGTTAGCGTTATGGCTAACACTCACGCTAACAATAGATATGGGGTGTTTGAACTAAAACTGTAAAACAAAACAACAATTGCAAAGGCCATTAACGAAACCCCTAGGGTTTCGTGGCCGGCATTTGCCGCCCATCTAGCGAGGTCGGTCGAAGGGATGTCTAACGACATACCGACGGCTGACGCACTGGAGGCGCAAGTGGACCGCCTCGTGGAGTGCATACAGACCTCGGTCAGTAGAGCCACTTCCATGAGACCGGTAGCGGATAAGAGGGACATCCTCCCTCTGCACATCCGTGACCTCATCCGGGAGAAGAACCGCGCCAGGCGTCAGTGGCAAAGAACCTGGGATCCTGCGGAACGACTCCGGTACAATCGATTGGTCGCCGAAATGCGACTAGCAATTCGGCGGCACCGGAACGAGGCCTGGGCAGCCAGACTGGAGAACCTCCGAGCCGACGACAACTCTCTGTGGAAGATGTCGAAAGTACTGAGGAACAAGAAGTCCCCGATGCCTCCAATCCATGGCGAAACAGGCTTAGCCTTTTCAGTCTCTGAAAAGGCAGAAGTCTTCGCAGACAGCATGGAACGTCAGTTCGAGCCGAACTATGCTCACGCAGACCTTCGGCATATCGAATGCGTCCATCGTGAAGTCCGGAGGAGGCTAAGGGACGACGATCCTCAGGAACTTGACCCTACCACGGTTGAAGATGTCAAGGACCTTATCAAGGCCTTAAGGGTCAGAAAGGCTCCTGGACCGGACGGTATCTCCAACCGGGCTCTGAAAGCGCTGCCGGAAAACGCCCTCCGGGCGTTGACCGGAATCATCAACGCCATGTTGAGACTCCGCCACTTTCCATCCACGTGGAAGACGGCGGACGTCGTCGTGCTCCGGAAGGCAGGCAAATCTGCGACATTCCCACAGAACTACCGGCCCATTAGCTTGCTGTCGGTAGTTGGGAAAATAGCGGAAGCTGTCTTTCTAAGGAGACTCCAGGCGGCGATGCAGGAGCACGACGTTATCCAGGACGAACAGTTTGGGTTCCGCAAGGGGCATTCCACCGTTCACCAGATACTGCGAGTGGTGGAGCACATCGCGGAAGGCTTCAACTGGCGACAGTCAACCGGCGCAGTGTTCCTGGACGTGTCTAAAGCTTTCGACAAGGTCTGGCATAACGGCCTACTCTACAAGATGCTGGAGAGGGGTTTACCACGCGCCCTCGTCCAACTGACAAGATCCTATCTTCACGATAGATGGTTTTGCATCAGGCTGGACGGGGTGCGGTCGACGAGGCGGAGAATCAGGGCTGGGGTACCCCAAGGCTCTCTCCTCTCGCCTGCACTCTTTAGCATCTTCATGAGCGACCTACCGAAAACGGCAGACACCAGGATAGCACTATACGCCGACGACACAGCCATTCTAGCCAGGTCCCGTGCTCCGCACCTCATTATGCAGAGACTGCAAACGGCGATGGACGCTCTTGAGGAGTGGCTAAGACTCTGGCGAGTCGAGGTCAATCCAGAAAAGAGCACGGCAGTTTTCTTCTCGAAGCGACGTCACCGACCTGGAGACGATGTCAGAGCGTTCGACAGACCGATACCTTGGCGTCCAGACGCCAAGTATCTAGGGGTGTTCCTTGATTCTCGGCTGACCTGGAAAGCTCACATCGAGTATGCGGCAAACAAGGCCAAGGGTGTTATGGCTCAGCTATACCCCTTGACCAATCGCCGAAGTAGGCTGAACGCTTTAAACAAGCTTAGGCTCTACCAGGCGATAACCAGACCGACGTTTGCATACGCATCAGCGGTGTGGGGTAAAGCAGCGGAAACGCATATGCGAAAACTCCAGGTCATTCCGAACAAGGCCCTAAGGGGAGTCTTCGGAGCTCCCTGGTACGTCAGAAACGCTCAGCTTCACAGAGAGGCAAATCTGCAAACCGTCAAGGAATGGCTCCGGTCGAACGCGGAGAGGTTTTACGGATCTCTTGAAGATCACGAAAACCAGCTCATACGTACTCTGGGCGCGTATGAAGAAGCCCTATGGCGACGACATAAGCACCCCAGTGCGATGCTCCGGCAATGAAAATTGCTGCGATTCCATCAGACGTCCGAAAGGAATAAACTGAGCGTAACGCCATGTTATTTCCAATCGCGACGGCGGTGAAGGACCTAGTGGGCGTCGCCGTGGATCAATGTAGTAAGCGTAAGGCTACGGATCCCAAGGTCCCGGGTTCAAATCCCGACACGGCCGACTGCTTGAAAAATGACAGGTGAGCATTTTTCACAAAAATTACGCCCTCGTTCGGATGAGAGGTTAAATGGAGGTCCCGTGTGTGAGTGTTGTCACGCACGTTAAAGATCCCTACCTTGCCTGGAACGGCAAGGGTTCGGCAAAATTCTAAATTTCCAGGCAACAAAAAACTCGCCTCCTGGCCAATGTAGTACCTACAGGTGGAGCATTGGAAATGTAAATGAACGGTGAAGGACCTAGTCCAGGTACGCTAGTCACGGGATCCCTATAAACGTCCTTTGACAAGTGATCTCGAGTCCGACACCAAAGTGGATTTTTAGTGGGTATGTGCTTGCTCCGGCAAGGAAGAGTCCCACACAGCGGATATAAAATCTTTTACCACTATAAAAAAAAAAAAAACAATTGCAAAAGTAGGAGAAAGTGGAAAACTGTCAGAAATCCGTTTTGTTGGCTAGCAAATTATAATACAGATAGACATTTTAAAATAATTATATTTATATTCTGCTAACAACTCTACAAATTTCACGGATGAACTGCGTTTTAAATTTAATTTAGAGGTTATGCTTCTTATTGAAGTTTTTAATAAGTTAAAAATGAATTGTGGAACCGTCGCCAATTCCTTTTAGATCTTTGTGAAGTGAGGCGATATATTAATTGAGGTTTTATTGGCCGTTGCTAAAATGCTGAATCTTCCAACAAAAAATAACACAAATAACTTAACACAGAAGAATAGATCTAACCTAAAGAGAGATTTTATGTAATTTGTTTTCGATTATGGAAGTATTTACTTACGGCCGTTGTACTCGTTTGGTCAGTTTTTACTAGTAAACATTTTTAACATAACAGTAACCTAACCTGCACACTATTTTCCGATATTTTCCCAATGTACGACTTTCAATTTCTAATTCCACGATGTATGACACTTGTACGATTTTTACAAATTTGGCTGTGAAAAAATGTTAACTTGTTTTGAACAAAATCTCTAGCTACAGACCTGTGTTTTTATTCTATATTTCAACATTATTTACATTTTAGATTTTATTACGGGATATAGCTTTATAGTAAAAAGGAATTACGTTAACTGCTGACTATCATAGTGGGTTTTACGTAGCAAAACCTATCTTTTATAGTTCATTAAAACCTGTATTGAGTTTTGACGTTTTGATGAGAATACATAAGAATGCCGAGAAGCTTTTGTAATGAACGATTAATTTAAGTAATAGGTTCAGAAGATATACACTAAAAAAGAGTAGTACGGAATTTTTCAAATGCACATACTTTACACAAACAATATCCATATGTCGATATTCGTTATATCGATATTCGATATATCGTAGTATCGATGCCAAAATATATGTCATATATTCTCCACCCCTAATTAATAACGTAAAAGAAATGCCGCGAAGATTTAGGCTCTGATAGAGTTTGATTAAAATAATATATGAAATTTGTAAAGCAGACAGTGTAGAACGTGTGTATTGCGAATTCTGTAGAAATTTTTTTAATTTTTTAAAAACGCTGGGAAATTTCAGTACAGCATTTGCAAAGTGCATGGAAGCAATTGCGTTGCGTAAAAATTGTTCCATACATTATCATTGTTGCCCCGAAAGTGCAATATATGGAGCAGTTTTGCTCTACAATTAGATATCAACACAGAATAGAAATAATTTAATATGGTTCAACATTTCCCAAAACTGATTAATGCTTATAGAACTCCCTTGGAATTCTCAAAACTTCCTGGAATTAACCAAGAATTCTTGCAATAATTAATAGTAATTTCTAGGAACCCAGGACTACTGCAAACTTTCTCAAACTTCTCGGAACTTTATCGAACCTCCCGGGACTTCCAATAACCTCCACAGATTCCTCAAACTATTCGGACTTCCTCAGACTTCCCGTGACTTCCTCTGACTTCCCGGACTTTCCGGGACTTCCTATCTAATGTACACCGAACTTCCTTCGCGAATCACCCCTCGATAGGGGCGGAACTAATCAAAACTTTTATTTCTTCAAGTGCTTTTTGTGCGTCGGAATTCAAATCAACAGACTAGATTGCCTTTTCTTTTTATTTTTGATTAAAGTGATAATTGGAGCAGATATGGTAGATAGATTAGCTAAAAGCACGATAATAGGATATTCAGATTAAGCGTTTTAATTTCGATAACGATTTTAGGTGTTTCTAATTGGTGATAGTATTTACTTTATTTGAGTCAGCTCGTAATCAATTTTCATCCGCAATAAATCCTAGGAAGAAAAAGAGGAACAGCAAAAATTACATTTTTCCCAGTTGACTTTAAAACCAGCATTACTTAAGCAATTAGCTACTTCAAATAGAGTTAAGATATGTTCTTCAAACGTATTAGAGATTAGTAGAATATTCCAGATAAATAAAAGCACGCAAAATCTGACCTAATGTTCTGTCTATCGCACGTTAAAGTGTTTGAAGGGTGTTAGATAAAGCAAACGGTAAATAGCTACATTCATACAAACCTTTCCCAGGTACCTAAAAGACAATTTTTAAACGAGAGGATGGTTCCAAAGGTATTTGATAAAGAGTTTGTTTAAGATTAATTGAGGAATTATCGGATGTCTCTGTACAATTGATGTGAAGTATGGTTCCAACAAGATGGCGCAACCCCACACAACACCAAAGTCACTTGCAATTATTGAACTAGAAGATATCCCAATAATGGATGGGTACATTTAGACCTGCTCGGTGGCCGACTAGATCACCTGCCTAGACGATATTGGACTATTTCTTGTGGGGTTTTATAAAAAATGAGAATATAAAACTCGTCACAGTACCACTGAAGAGTTACGGAATGCAATTGATGCAGCATTGCCTAAAATTAAGTCTATTCGTTTGTTAAATTCCATTAATTCTTAAGGAAACGAAGCGAAATTGTTTGTAAGCAGATACAATTATTTTAATGTGCCCATCGCTGTTCTGTTGTTATAAATAAATACAAGTATAAATTATGTATATCGAAACAAATTAATGCAATTTAAGATGTAGTTTTTAATATTAGTATATGCCATTATGATATTGTATCCATCAAGTTTCTAAACATTATTTTTTAATCTACGTAAGAATCATATAAAAACTTCCACACGATTTTTAGACAGAAAGAAAACTGCACATTCTAGAGCTCATTTCATGTCGATTTTGACGTAAATCTTGATATCCAAACATGCTTGTTAATGGAGTAAAGCTCTTTAAAAATGGCGGCCGTAAGAGCAGTTTAATTCAAATATCTTTAAAACGGTTTCCTTTAAGTGATATTATTTTGCACTTTTATTTTGTGTAATATGCCCAATTGTATGGCGTGGAAGCAATTTTTTAATTGTCATTTATCTTATCTCTGGTGTATTAATAAATACTAATAATTGTGGCACGTATCTACAGCGGGTTAATTTAGGTAATGGCTCTCAGGTATTGCTCTCGAGATATTTTGAAATGTGCAACAATTATTTCCTAAAATTGAAACCCTTTAGATATTTTACCAAGATCAGAGATGTGGAAGCGTCATATACGCACTTTATAATCATGAACATTAAGGTCTTCCAAACACTGCTATGTTGCAGCAATAATTTCCTCGAATGTCTTAAATTTCCTTCTGGCGAGAAACAATCTGATTTTGTAAAAAATAAAAGCCAGCAATTCATCCAATTTTTCTAGAACCAGGCCGTTGAATTGTGGCAAATTTTCTTGGTAAAATAAAACCTTCTTTCGGGCCATTGCAAAACTTTTTATGACACAGTAACGTTCAATTTGTCCAAAAGAACAATATAATATATACCGTTGCTAATTTAGCTCTTTCCGCGATAGTAGTTAAATACCAGAAGATCGTTGCCATTATCTGCTTTCTTTGATGGAAGACCACCACAATGCCTCCATTATAGATACTATCTTTTCGATTTTCTCTTACAGTAATAATAAAGTTTCATGAACCACATAACAAAGCAACACAAAATATCAACTAGGTTGCTGCTAAAAACCTTTAAGTTATCGTTGCAAATTCGTGCACTTTTGCGTGTTTGACCTGCACGCGGCATCTATCTTGCAAAGCGCTTCGACGTATAAAAAGTGACGTACAAATTTAATAGACATGCTCCCAACAAACATCATAAGCTTTATTAACCGTCTCTGAACTTACATTTTTTGGTAGTCCACGACGTTCTGCATCTTTAAAATCAATATTATTAAATTTTAGATGCGTACGTCTTATTAGAAAACAAATACTGAATTGTACACGAAAAATAATTTTATCCATTTTGAAAATTTTACTTTATACACGTTCTTTAAGCAACTGTATCTGTCAGACTAAATGTCAGATAACAAGGTAAATTACAGCAATTTTGTGCTCAGAAATTAACCCAATAATTAAGTAACCCTCCAGGGTATTTATTAGCATTAAGGAGTTTAAACATGCGAAATAAAATGGCAGAAACTCTTAAAGAATGTAACAGAAAATTGTTACCATGTCAAAATTAAAACTTCTCACTAAAAATCGTCTGAAGATATTGCAATGTTCTTCAGTACCGCTAAACGTATTTCAATTTATATTTCCTTATTCGGTTACAAGTATAATTATTCATAAACATTTACAAATATCCTTTAATCTACTGGAAACCCCACTACAGGACTTTACAACTGTCAATAAGTACTAACAATGTTTACAGCACTAAGATCTTCCTTAACATGACGATTACACTATAGTTATTACTATCGTAACTGCTTATGTGGATACATCATTAATTTATTACTGCACAAGCGCTAATTGACATATCCTAATTTATATAGACGTTAACGCGTTAACGTTAACAACTCTAACAACAATTTATTTAATATTACTTGTGGATTAAGAACAGACTGAACTCCCTATCTGATCATACGGATTTCGAATTATAATACTTTCTATAGTATTCCAGAAGTCGGTGGAACCTTTTCGAATCTTCATTTCTAGACCGGTCGGCGACAATGCAACACTATACTTTTTTCGTTTCAGCAACCGGCTCCTCAGAATTTAAAAAAAGAAACTGTTGACAATTACAGCTCCTTAATACTTACCAAAAGTACATATTCTAAAATTGATTTAAGTTACAATCAGCTGCTTGAAGTTCAACCAATGCCCACAATCCTTTGTTGGGACTTCTTTCTGTTACATGATTCATTCAACTTATGTAAGTTTTAATTTTATAAAATGTTTAGCAATAAAAATATTGTAAAAATTAAGCTCTAATTATCTTTTGTAGTCAAAAACGCCGTTATAATTTAAAATCGCAAAGCACTTTCGGCGAAAACCGCCATCAGAACCTCTCTACAATTAATTATAATAAACTAGATGTATTGCAATATAGGTAAGAATAACTAACTTGTCCTAATCCATAAAATTGCTATTATTGAAACCAACAATAATTAATGTTCGAATTACATTTAAAATATGACAATAATTGTTACCTACATGAACCTGGCACCCGCTTTTTATAAAAGAATTATTTATACAGAAAAAATTAGTATTACGCTTGTAGTAACAATAATTTCGTTTGTAGTTCAATCCATTAAAAATTAGAGAAATTAAAAGAAATAATTCGCACCCGACATGATACCTTAAATCCACTTGTGCAACCTTCTTTAGAATTGTTTGTAATAAGTTTGCTTTCATTTGTAATTGAACCATCCAATAGTTATAAACATTTTAAAAAAGTCTAAGAACAAACTCTGTCAATTGATTTTTCAAATCCGCTTCTTCCGAATGATTCAGAATCGTTTGTAGTTGTTTCTAGTAATTTTGTTTTCGTTTGTAGTTGAACCATTCAATAGTTATAAACATTTAAAAAATGACTAAGAACAAACGCTGCCAATTCTAATGATTTTTCAAATCCGCTTTTTCCAGGTGTTTTGGTGTCGGTTATTGTTGTTTCTAGTGATTTTGGTTTCGTTTGTAGTTGAACTGTTCAAGAGTTATAAACACTTCAAAAATGATCAAGAACAAACTTTATCAATTTTAACGATTTTTCAAAAGTCTCTTCTTACAGGTGATACAGAATCTTTTGTAGTTGTTTCTAGTTATTTTGCTTTCGTTTGTAGTTGAAGCATTCAATGGATAAACATTTAAAAAATAGCTAAGAACAAACTGTATCAACTTTTAAGATTTTTCAAATCCGTTTCTTCCGGGTAATTCAGAATCCTTCGTAGTTGTTTCTAGCGATTTTGTTTTCATTTGTAGTTGAATAATTTAATAGTTATAAACATTTAAAAAATGGCCAAAAACAAACTGTTTCAATTTTAAAGATTTTTCAAATTCGCTTCTTCCAGGTGATTCAGAATCGTTTGTAGTTGTTTCTATTGATTTTGCTTTCGTTTGTAGTTGAACCGTTCAATAGTTATAAACATTTTAAAAATAGCCAAGAACAAACTTTGTCAATTTTAAAGATTTTTCAAATACGCTTGTCTCGGGGATTCAGAATCGCTTGCAGTTGTTTCTAGTGATTTTCTTTTCATTTGTAGTTGAACTATTCAACAGTTATAAACATTTAAAAATGGCTAAGAAAAATTGTCAATTTTAAGGATTTTTCAAGTCCGCTTCTTCCTGGTAATTCAGAATAGTTCGTAGTCGTTTCTAGTGATTTTGCTTTCGTTTGTAGTTGAACGGTTCAATAGTTATACACATTGAAAAAAATAGCCAAGAACAAACTTTGTCAATTTTAAAGATTTTTCAAATCTATTTCTTGTAAGTGATTCGGATTCGTTTCTGGTTATTTTTAGCAATTTTGTCTGGGTTTGTAATTGAACCTTTCAATAGCTCTAAACATTTAAAAAATGGCCAAGAACAAACTTTGTCACTTTTAAAGATTTTTAAATCCGCTTGTTTGCAGTCTTTTCTAGTAATTTTGCTATCGTTTGTAATTGAGCCTGTCAGTATAAACATTTAAAAAATGACCAGGAACACAAACTTTGTCAATTTCAAGTATTTTCGAAGTGATTCAGATTCGTTTCTAGTTATTTTTAGTGATTTGGCCTTGGTTTGTAGTTGAACATTTCAAAAGTTATAAACAATTACAAAATGGCTAAGAACACTTCGATTTTAAAGATTCTTCAAATCCGCTTCTTTAAAATTGACAAACCAATATCACCAACCATAACTCACCTAACCATTACGTTTCGATTCCGTTTATAGAACCATCACTAAATTCACAGATTAAGAAATACCATAGCCAAATATATTAAACTCGTAAGATCCTTTAGAAACACTGTTAAAAAGTTGGATGTACAGAGTAAATTGTGAAAACTGAAAAGCCACGTATATGGGAAGAACCAGTAGATCCTTAATAATCAGAATAATAGAGTATCTAAACAAACCATCTGTTTTCGACCATCACATACAATAAACATACTTTTGATCCAACTCTAAATACAAAATGGTTACACCATATAACCACAAAGAATATAAATACTCTAGACTTTCTAGAAAATTTAGAAAAGAGAGAAAGTTACTAAATATTGGCCAGTGTCTAAATATTCAAATAAATATTTGTAGAACGTTCACGCTTACGCACAAGCGCCTAAATTGAACTAAAACTCATCTAGTCTTTAACTACAAATGTTCTTCAACTTTTCAAATTTAATTTTATTTTCATTGCTGAACGATACCAGTAAAACCCATTCAATTATCGGAACACATGGTGTTTTCAATGTTTAACTGATGTTTGTCCTTTTCGATTTAACCATCCAACTAAGCAAACAATAGTTGTCATATTTTAAATGTAATTCGAACATTAATTGTAGTTGTTTTAATAATGGCACTTTATGAATTAAGACAAGTAAATAACCTATATTGTAATACATCTAGTCTATTTTAATTACTTGCAGAGAGACACTGATGATGAACTTTGCCGTAAGCGCTTTGCGATTTTAATAAATTTTTACATGTCGATACTTCAGAATTTTCACTTGTATAAATGACTATAATCTGTGGATAACTTCATACAAATTATAAGATTTTGGAAGATGCTTACTGCATTTTAATTAATTACCCAATATTTTTCAGACTTTAATTAAAAGGATAATGCTATAACGCAAGGGGCACTTTCAAGAGAGTAACTCTAAGTCCCACATCAACTAAATGAAAGGCAAAATCACTAGACTATTTATATGAATTTTTAATACTTGCGGCAGTTTGAAGGTTAATTAGCAGCAACCGTGATTTTAAAACCATAAATATGATGTATCCTAAAGTTTTATGAGTGAATCTAATTAAGGAAGGAAACAATATATCACACAATCACCACAATCTAAATCACCAACCGCACATTTGATAAGAACGAGAAAAGTTCAATGCCGCTATGTTTGATCATAAGAAGCACACTTTCTTAAAACAGCTTTAATTAAGTTTCAGACTAATCAATAAATAACTTACCAAGCTAACAAATAAGAAGAATCAGTATAACCTATACTGGAATACAAAAAATTATCCTGATTTCGATGTTGCCATAATTACATTAAAAAATGAAAGTCTTCCTAAAGATTAATAACCTTTTTATTAACAAAAAAGCACTGTCCTTCGCTATACTCACTACTTAAATTTATTCTTCTTCTCATGCTATCAGATCCGTTTTGCTACATCTATGGTGCTTATTATATCAAGTCCGACAACCACCCCCTATCCCATAACTTTTTAAATAGTACAGTTTCCTTCATCATTCTTAGGTTTTCAGTTCTGGAACTGGTTGGACACGTACCTCCATTGTTTCCTATTTTGAGCTAACATACACATTTCCCTAAAATTCCTACAACCTACATCTTACACTATCTGTGTGTAGTACTCTAATCTAGGTCAACCGCTACCTTTATTTTTCCTTTCTCTGCTTCTAGCATATTCCGTACTAATCACTCACGCCTTTAGTGTCCTATCATCCTATCTCTCCTATTCTTTAACGCTTTCCACATATTTCTTTCTTCCCCTACCGTTTCTAGTTACCTCTTCGTTCTTAACTTTGTCTGTACATCATATCTGTCGTCTGTAGCATAACATTTCAAAGCTACCTTTTTCCTGTTCGCTTCTCCTACTGTCCACGTTTCACAGCCGTACAGTTCTGTGCTCTACACATATACTTTCAGAAATTTCTTTCTTGTTTCCAAGTTTCGTTGTTTTCGAACTTACTGGTTGTTTTTTCCTTGTAAATACAGCACGGCCTTGTGCTATCTTTGTTTTATAACTATTGCACTTTTCCCATCTTGCGTTATTTGGCTTCCTAGGTAGCAAAAATTGTTAACCTGTTGTATATTCTCGTTACCTATTTTTATTCTGGTTTTTGACTTATTTTGTCATCCTTTACATACTAGCACTCTAGTTTTATTTTTGTTGATTTTCATACCTTATCTCTCCGTTAGTACAGTTTCCATTTCATTTCGAATATTTTTCTGCATTTGACAGTATCCATTGCCTCTTTGATATACAAGTTACACATTAATGGAGATAGCGCAAAACCCTGTTTCATCCCTTTCCTATTATTTACTTCTCCACGTTCCTGCGCTAATTCTATTACTGCTATTTGTGTATGTGTAAGCTATGTATCATCCGTCTATCCCTATAACTTATTCCTATCTTTTTGAATACCGCGAACATTTTTTTCGATTTTATATTGTCGAATGCTTTTTCCAAATCTACAAACCCTACACACAAGCTATGTATTATCCGTCTAACCCAACAACTAATTCCTATCTTTCTGAGTACTTCGAACATTTTTTCCATTTTACATTGTCGAATGGGTTTTCAAGATCTACAAACTCTAAAAACACGCTTTCTCCTTTTTCTATTGTTTTCTCCACAATTTTTTGTACGAAAATTTAAAAGTGTAAACGAGATAACGTGTTATACTTTTTTTGCAGAACGAAAGTTTCCTTGTGGCAAAAGTGGCGCTATAATGAGAAAAATTTTAAATTACATATTAGGTCGAGTAATGACTTGATCTAACAGCTTTTAATTATATACCCAATTTTTTTATTTTGTTGACGACTCAAAGCCTTAAATCAAAAACAAATTGTTTCCCGTTTACTTCCTCGCATATAAGAAGTCTATTCATAAATTCAGTTTTCGGGTTTTGTAATATTGCAGGGATAAATATCGCAAATCTTTACAATTCTGCTTTTTAAATCTTGTATGAGAATGACTGCTTTATAAACCACATATTTCAGGCAGACCCATACAAAATATCGGGAACGGTCAAATCAGGTATCCGTGCTAGCCATTCCAATGGACCTTCTCTTCCAATATAATTGTTCGAAAATTGCTCATTCAGGTATTGTCAAACAAACGGATAAAAATAAGATAGCGCACCATTTAGTTGAAATACTGTTAGCCTCTCTATTTCTGATAAATGAGGAATGATACCGTTTTACAACGTTTAAAGTTATAGGGAATCGGTCGAAAAATATGGGTCCAACTATGGTATCTCCAACAATACCTATCCATTCATTAATTTTTTGAGATTTGGGTATCTTTCTTTTGAAATTTATGTTGATTCAGCAAACTCCAGCAGCAACTGTTGTGTTTGTGTACATTACTATTGAGAAAAATGTGCTCCCGTTACTAAATCAAGTTTTATTTAAATCAAGTTCTCGATTATTAATTTTGACTATAATCATTTCACACAATTCCAAACGCCTATTAAGATCATCTTCTTAAAGTTCATCTCTCGTTTAAATGTTGAAGGAATGGCACTTATTTAGTTTTAAAATCTTACGAGTACTTGACGTAGATAATTTTACTTCCTTTAAATATTTAGAGAACGATGTTCGACCATTTTCGAAAACTCTTAAGTATACCTCAAGCCTTTGTTACGTACAGTTTTGGCCCCAGAAAATCTAGTCCGTAATCCACGGATAAACTCGGTGATCTCACTAAAATTCAGTATTTCGATAAAGTACGGAAAACCTCGACTGTACCAACAAGAATGGATGTCGACTAACTCAGTGAGATGAATGGTATAAGTGTTCGAAAAGAACCCCAAATACTATTGTGTGGGAAACACCGGTCTTAATCGAGAATTATCTTGAACGCCACCTCATCTCGATATACGAGGGTTTCTAGGGAAAATCCCCAGTAGCAATAAGCAGAATAAGACAAAACCTGAGATCAGCAAAGTGATTCTGACCTACTGTACTGTAACGCTTTGGTGTTGCATTAAACAGAAACAGGATGTAAGAAAAAGAGGAAAATTAATCTCAAACGAACAAACTTTGTATTGATATGCTCCGTATACTCTGATTTCATATACAGTAGTGTACAGTAAGTAAGACATTAGAATAAAATTGTTAGTTCTATTAAAATCATAAACTTAGAAACCACAAAAGCCTTGTTTTATACATATTTGAACGTAATTCATGTTAGTAACTTATCTAAAAGCTACCAAAAAGGAAAATAGATTTTAATATTAGGCATTTCTCATATAAAATTAAGAAAGCCTTTTTTCATCCTTCATTAGAAATAATTCTTGTTAAATACATATTGGAACGGAACTCTGGTTCATAACTTATTTTAAACTACAAAAATGTAAAATCAGCAAATGGCCGATTACCTACTTAACACTAGCGGACCTTCTAAGGAAGCACTATATCCAATGTTAAATGAGGAACTTAGTTAACGGAAACTAATGCGTTTCCAGCTAAATAATAATGAATAATTTTGTTTGACATTCGAAAAGTAATTCAGGTATGGTGAAGGGAAATTAATTTAAATTGTTGGTTATTTTGCAAAAAGAAAAGCCAATGACCAATTTCGCAGTTGCTGCAACTTGTCAGACTGGCGCATTTTTCTCTGCAAAACAACCAGCCAAGTTCTTGAATTATACACGCGGTCATTAATAAGGATAAAATGTGTAAACAACTAACTATCGACGGCTTTTCAAGTCTCCGACATGATAGCAAAGACGTGTGAACAACTAACTATCGGTGACTATTTTAAATCTCCGACATGATAGTAAAGATTTTGTTCTTATTAATACACCACGATTTGTGTATAATTCAAAAACTTGGTTAGTTGTTTTGCAAAGTGAAATACGCCAGTCTGACTAGCTGCAACAACAGTGAAACCGGTCATTAGTTTTTCTCATTTCAAAATAATCAACAGTTTAAATCAATTTTCGTTCACTATACTTGATTTTTCCCAATACCAGATAAAATTATTCATTACTATTTAGCTGGAAACGTATTAGTTTCCGTTGATCAAGTTTCTCATTTAACATTTGGTGTAGTACTTTCTTAGAAGGTCCGCTAGTGTTAAGTGGGTCATCGGTCATTTGCTAATTTTTCATCTTGTCTTTGACTAGTTATTAAAATTTTGTCCGGCAATGCCATCTTTGCTATTATGGCGAAGACTTGAAAAATTCACCGATAGTTAGTTATTTACATTCGAGTATAGAGGACGCACGAGAAACATTTTGTCCTTATTAATACACCTCGATTTGTGTATAATTCAAGAACTTTGTTGGTTGTTTTGCAAAGAGAAATGCGCCAGTCTGACGAGCAGCAACAACTGCGAAATTGGTCATTGGTTTTTCCCTTTGCAAAATAAGTAACAATTTAAATTGATTTTCGTTCACTATACTCGAATTACTTTCCCAATGTCAGACAAAAGCGTAAACGAAATATTTATAACGGTAAACTTTCATAGTGGAATCATGTCATTTTTCAGAAAGCCTTAGAATTATGAAGAAAATGCCAGTCAATTTATTAATATATATTTCAATTATATGAAAAAAAATTTCAAATTTTAGTTATATAAATTAAATTAATTGCTACATAGTTTCAATACATAGTTGCAATAACAGGTAAAGAAAAACACAGATGCTGGGTAGTGGAAAGTCATAGATATCAGATTGCAGATATAATTTAATCATTTACAATAGGTTAAAATGTATTCAAATAATAGTACAAAGGTAAAAGAGAACACGAACGTTAACCGACGTAAATCAAATGACATCACAGTACTTTCCCCGGAATTCATTCCATAAACCTAATAGGAAGTCTGTACCAGACAAAAACCCACGACATAATATCAGTAGAAGAGGAATTAAATGACAATAATTACGTCGGAAAAAAATTAATTTATTTATGTGCAAACCGGTAATAAGAACAGGTCAAAATGTAATCAATCGAGCGTATAATATAGTGGAAGATCCGCATGGTAGGATTCGGTATGGCAGAAAATTAGTTTTGAAGAGTAAAATGCGGAAAACAAAATCGAGAGGAATTAATTTCGAACGTAAAAATGTAGTAATGTGAGTGAATAGTAGAAAGTTGAACGAAACAGCTTCAAAGAAAAAATAAATACAGCTGTTCCCGCAGGGATCATAAACGCGGTGTGCGACTGATTTTCAAGCTTACGCTTGCGCAGGCAAGGTATTTTCAATTCATGTGTTTGTGGATTTATCGTCGCTATAGTCTGTTAAAGCGGACTTGGATAATTCACCTCTCCATTAATCTATAATTTTATGTAGTGTTGGGTCAAGGAAGCTGTTTATAGAAAGAGAAAATGAAAAATACTGGAGGTTTCTGGACAAACTGAAAGCTTTAAGATTGGAATGTAAACAGTGGGTAATATTATCAACATTTATATTTATACTGCTTCATAATATACATGTGAATTGAAAATGTCAAATAGTTAGTATTTATATACTGAGTAATCAACAAAAGTGAACGTGATTATTTTTATTGATCAATGATTTACCAACGGAACGAGTGTTGATTATATTTAAGCATAATGATCTCGTATTAAAATATTATGAAATATGTAGATATTGATATTAAAGTATTTAGAAATGGGCAAATAAAAGGATATGACGAAAAAACTGGCGTTTAACAATTTGCTCAGTTTGTAATTAACGACATTTCCAAATATTGGGATTTATAAATTTCATAGAATTCAATATTGAAAACAGGAAAATTTGGAGTCATGATGACTTTGTTGATGGACTAGATTTAAGGTCCTTTCAGGCTTTTTCTTCTAGCAAAATCTGGCCAGAGAAGGTTAAGAAACTAAGTTTTTTTAAGTATAGTTGTGTATACATTGCAATTACTTTATGTTAATAGAATTTAAGTTTAGTTTTTATTTGAATTTATTTAAAAACTAAGTAAACATACATTTGTAAAGAATATCCAGCTACTCCAGTGATGGAACCGTATTTAAAACGCGTTCTATTTTTCAATTTTAATTAATCCCCATTCTACAATGGTACTGGCTGATTTATATACTTCGACTCGTGATTAAAAAGCATGAAAGTCGAATACAAAGCTAATAAGGTAGCGAGTGGGTGGTAGGCAGAACGAATATATCACAGATTTTTTTGAGATTTATTAGCACAGTAATTATAAATGAAATAATGATCAAACTTCGAAAAAATCGCTGGAAAGCCGTTTTTAACGCGGGATCAAAAGTCGCAAAAAATCGCGTTTCGTGAATATCTACTTAACAATCGATTTTACAGAAAAAAGACGATAATTATCAATTTTGTAGCTTAGGAAATTTCCTGCAACAGGATTTCACGACTTTTTTTGATAGAACAATCTTTTTGGAGATAATTCAATCGATAGAGTTACGACCTTTGTTATCCTAATATAGAACGCGTACTCCTTTCCATACCATCTTTCAGGTAGAGTATAACGTGTGTTTTGTTTTAAATGGTCTCTCCAATAGGACAAATTAACGTTTGTTTTTGTTTGAAAAATTATAATTTTATGGAAAATTATTATCAATTTTTAGTTAATTCGTTTTATAATTCACTTGAAGGGTTTATAATATGAATTAATCTTCTTCAGACTCCAATTCAATCTGCATGTCATCTTCTTCTGTTATTTCTTCTTCTCCCATTTGTTCTTCTAATATCTCCTCTATTTCCATAGATTCAGTCAAAAAAGACAATGGATCTATATCTTCCGTAGAGTCGGAATTATAAACGTCATCAATATTGGGTATGGCATTTAAACAAGATTACCTTTTGCAATAGCAACAAGCTGGTGAACAATTTAATCCAACTTTTCTGGAGCTATAGTACAGTTACAAAAAATGGTCATTGAGAGTATGTCTGGGCCAGGCGGAAGCAAAGTTTGAACGGAATTCAAAATGTCATACTTTAACATCCCCCTCCCATCTTCATGATTAAGCTCGTTGTCTAGTCATGGTTGAACTTGGTAATAGACCTAATATAAAAGTTGCCGAGCTGCACTAGATATTGGCGGAAGATTGAATAAATGAACAGGTTTCTTAAGCCGTGTAGATCTTTATATTGACTCGTTGAAACAACCATGGATCCATCAAAGATAATGCCAGTAGATGAAGAAACTTTGGCGCATCGACATTGTTCTGTCCCTTTGATATTTTTTGATGATCTTTATACCCATCAAATACAATTACACTATTATTACCGTAATGTCTATATACATAACCGACATGTGTATTACAAATTTCATAAAATGTTTCATCTCGGTTCCATATAACATGGTATAAAAGAAATCTTTCGTCGATTATATACATAACATCTATTCAATATAATTTAATATTAACTGTTTGAAATAGATTATAAATAGCAAATTTTGGATTCTTACGCATTCCACTTTCATCAAGGAGTGATAATTGATACGGAGCTAATTCATATTATTTGTTACAACTATGTCGATTGAATATCTCCAATACTGTTATTTTCATGAAAAAAATCACGAGATCTTTTTGTAGGAACTCTCCTAGCCTACAAAATTGATGAATAACAATGTTTTTCTGTAAAATAGATTTTTAAGTAGAAAAGCGATTTTTGGCTCCCTGCCTGCGTAAATTTTTTAGCGGCACATCGATTGATGGAGACTTTACAGTTTTATTAGAACACCAAAGGAAGGTATATACGAAAATCCAGCTTTCCAGTGATTTTTCAATGCCTATTCTTACTGGACTATATATCGACTTTGCATACCGCTTCTGTTGCACGCTGGTGTTGCTATAGTAGAAGTTTAAAATACAAGGAGTGTTCAACCGCAGACTGAAGTGAACCTTACAATGGTAGAAAGTTGCGCTTTTGTTATTGTAAGGGAGAATATCCTTAGAAATGTCTCCATACAGATCTGTCTTCTATTGGATGATGTCGATCTGCTGGAGGAAATATGTATTTAGTTTATTTTTAAAATATTGTGGAGTTTTTTAAATATATTTAATTGTTATTTTTTGTAGGTACGTTTTGCTTCGAGGTCAACTATTGTTACGTACAGCTTTGGTCCCATCAAATCTAACCGGTAACCCACAGAAAAATTCGGCGAAATACCCCTCTAAAATTCTGTGAAAACTTCGCTTTTCCTAACTAGGATGGTTACCGACTAATTCAGTGGGACGGGTAATGTAAGTGTCTGAAGAGGGCACCGGAATGCTATTGTATGTAAAGTACGGGAATTATCTTGGACGCCACATAATCTCAAAATATGGAGATTTCTAGGGAAAAGCTCCAGCAAATCTAACAAGAGGATACCAAGACCTGAGGTCAGGAAAGTGACTCTGGCCTAAAATTCATTCGAGACAATCTAGTACAATAATGCTAAAATCAACCTAAAATAAACATTATAATAAGAACATTAACATACGAGGGATGCCTTTCATGTTTTGCAAACTGGGACATAGAGAGCGCCGCTAATCAATTATCGGTACTAAAAATTAACCTCCATCCTTAGTTAGCCTAAATCCAAAGTTTCAGTGCCATACGTGTAGTGTTGTAGCTACAATGAACTGTCAAAGTTAACAAGTTAATTGAAAAATGGCATTAATAGTGAAAATTTTCTCACAATATTCTTTTATAGTTTTCGAAGACAATTATCTCAACAAGAATGTCTCCTCGAGTTGGTTTTTGTTTTTGGCAATGAAGCTCCAAATCAGTCGATAATTTCTCGTTGGTATGGAGAATTCAACCGTGGTCTTAGTGACGATCCAGGAACAGGTGAACTAAAAACGGCAATCGTTCAGGAAAAAGGCCGATGCTGTGTGCAAATTCATCAGTGAAGATAGGCATGTGACATAACGCGAAATTGGGGCTTTCAAAAACTTCAATTCAAAAAATTTTGCATGAAGAATTGTGTGTAACAAAACTAGTTTTCCGTTGAATACTAAATCTGTTGGCCGAAGAAAAGAAAATAGTTAGGGTGAATTGGTATCAAAAAACACTCAACGCAAGAAACTGTAAAAACGTGTACAATATCGTGAGTGGTGATGAATCTTGGATTTACTCATACGAGCCAGAAAATAAACACCAGTCGTCTATTTGGGGGTTGCAATGAGAAAAAAATATGACAAAAGTTCCCGTTCTCGAAGTATCTCCAAAAAAATAATTGCAACATTTGTCTCAAAACCAAGCCATGTGGTAATATTTCATTTACAACATCAAAGAACCGTTACTGCCAATTTGTATACAATCGTATGTTTGTAGCAAGTTATCACAAATTTTGAAAAAACCAACCCCAAACGACGAATCATGCTCCGTCAAGACAATGCAAGTTTGCACACTGCTTGCAAGACAACCGAATTTCTAACGCAACAAAACGTCGAATTATTAAACTATCATCCATGCAGTCCCAACCTAAGTCTCAATGACTTTCCGAAAATCAAGGACGGACTGCGTGGTTAAAGGTCCAGTTGTCAGAAGAAGCAACCGATGGCTTCAAAAATGCAATTTTGACTATACCAACAAACGAGTGGAATAACTGCTTCCAAAGTTGGTTCGAGCGCACTCAAAAGTGAATTAATCTTCGTGGAGAATACTTCGAAAAACAATAAAGCCTTTAAAAGCTATCTACTGTTTTAATCCGCTCTATATGCAAAACTAAAAAAACACCCTCGTAACTAATTAAAACCACTAGCTGAAAAGAAGGTTTCCAAAAGCAAATGTTACATTACTTAAATATTAATCACGTCTCTTAAACAAAAATTAAAAACCAAATATATCACAAATTAACATAATGGAAAACATTTCAGCGAACAAAATTACTAACTAAATTCTTAACCTAATAATAAGAACGTACCGCGGCTACGTTTAACATTTCATACAGTTAAATAGAAAAAATGTCCTTTATTTACAGTTACTATAAGTTATAGTTTCAGAAATTTAATCATAAATACATGATGAGTAATTTTTAACTGTAGATAACTCGGACATCACTAAAAGCCATTATCTCCTTGACTTAATTTTGACCATATTCTACTGGGGCTTCGAAAAACTTTCTGTTTTGAGTCAACATGCTTTTGTCCAACATCAAGATGTCGGTTTAATGGGTACCAAGGTGTTCCAAAAATTGTAAGTAACCAAACTGGTAGGATATTATTCGAACTTCATTGACAAACTGTAATCAGTTCGATACCTCTTCTTTAAGGTTAACTAACCTACTCAAGTTACATGTTATCTATTTGGATGATAAAGACGAGGTCCTTAAGCAAAAAAAACTTTCCCTCCATGAACAATTCGAGATACCTTCGGCAAACTTCAGACAGATGAATTAAGACAGCACATTGAAATTACTTGATTCGTCTTTTCTCTATCTAACATTTGTGACATCTTAGTTGAAACCTATAACTATAACCAGAGGGAGGGCCTTGTCAGTTTTTGAATTAGCATTATTTTGCTTATAAACTTACTTCGTGCCAAAACGATGAGGTCATAGGCGTCAGCGTTATACATCATTAATCAAAATAAATAAATCATAAAATTGTAATAATTTAGAATACAAAGTAGCCATGACGTCAGTTCTAACTTTACAACCGCATTAATGAATTTGACAAACTTTGAGT
Source organism: Platerodrilus igneus (assembly GCA_036346225.1). NCBI lineage: Eukaryota > Metazoa > Arthropoda > Insecta > Coleoptera > Lycidae > Platerodrilus > Platerodrilus igneus. The sequence continues at coordinate 2,279,041 of JARFIW010000791.1, forward strand.
ATGAACAATATAAGATACAAAATTAATCCTTCCCTAGATAGAGAATGCATATAACTAGAAAATTATATTTTTTAAACAAAATAGCACCAACCCCATTGGTGTGATCATAAACATTTCAAGGAAATGTTACAAAACCTTAAATTAAAATACCAAAATTCGCTCTATCCTCCTAAAGTTATCGTTTGGGCGGTAATGTCATCAAAAGATATTATATCGACTTCTACATTTTTGAAGCCACGCGACAGTTAAATCGCCTCCAATTCATATTTTAACATCTCCTGCATCTCTGCAAAACACCACCATCCAAAACACTTTAACGCTCCTTCTAAATCCCTCCTACTTTTGTGGCTGTCTCATTTCTTCTTCAAGATCAAATCATTAACTACTGCGCAACAGCTCCAAATACACCTCCTGATGATTCTTGATACCGACCTTCTACACTATTGTATCAAAATTGAACCCGCACAAATCCCCAGGCTCTGATAATATCTCCAACTTAATAATTCATAAAGCATGGCCAGTAATGCCGCAACGCATTCACAACCTATTCCGTAAATGTTGAACCACCGTTACCTTTCTTGATACCTTCAAACCGCCAATATAGCTTTAATCCTGAAAACTCCTAAATATCCGCGCTCCTACAGACCACCCATCGGTAAACTCCTAGAAAAAATAATCCTGAATAAACTCTAATCCCACATTGATAGCAATGTTGGTTATTAGAGATTAACCAACATGGCTTCCGTCAAGGTCACATCGTCGAACACACCATCCATTCCTTAATCTTCAAAGTTCGACAATCACACTTCAAGTATGTGGTTGCCATCTTTCTAAATTTCCATTCCGCTTTTGATTAACTTTCGTGACCCAATATCCTCAATCAACTTAAAATTCTGAACTTCCCCTTTAATATCTATAAAATCATTCAGTCTTATTTATCTTCCCGTACAGCTACCCTGCAAATAAACTAGTTTTCCGCCACCACAAACCTATCACAAAGCTGTCCTCAAGGATCTGTCCTATTACCTACCCCTTAGAGCTTATCCCTTAACCCTCTCCTAGACCTCAACGTTCCAAACATATATACATTTGCCTATGCAGATGATCTTACATTTTATCCATGGCAACTCCCGTCTTGAACTACAAACCTCCGTAAATATACTAATCCAACACATAGAACAATCGGCAACCCTTTAAAAACACCAATCCCTCCCACTAAATCCAAAATGTTACTCCTGAAAGGTTTCGAGAACCCCCGACGTAATCCTACTGTACATATTTTAGAAAACTTCTTACCTTTTCTGAATCCGTTTCCTACCTTGGCATCCACATAGAGACCCGTTTAAAAATGCACATGCACTTCCAGAAAACCCGATCCAAGACTAAACTAATCATGTAGCAGTCCTTACTAAATCCATCCAACTAACTCCATCTATAAGAAGATATCTTGAAGAACATTATCATTTCCATTGTCCGCTACGTTGTTGATTCTGGGTATCCCCTAACAACCCCCCACTCCAACAGAATCCTAAACCCGATCATACGATCCAACCACATGTATGTTTCCCGTGCCGTTCGTATAACTTTCACTGCAGCTCTATACACTATCCTAAAAATTCTCCCCTTAGAAATTCAGCTACACCGCTTCGTACAATTTCACTTAAAATTCCTTTGTCCAATTCAATTTCATGACGAAACATTGTCCCCCGACACGTATCGTACAACTCCTACCTCTGATATCAAGACTCGTAATTATAACTCCCACCTGTATTCCTGGCAAACATCAAGGTCCCACTCTAAAACAAACCGATACATCCACCAAATATTCCCCACTACTACCGACATTCAAAATTGCAGCAGAACAACAATCAACTTTCTAACTGGTTATGGCAAATTCCGCTCTAAACTCTATTCCTTCCGTTTCATTCCTTCTCCACTATTCTCATGCAATTATCTAAATTCCCCTGAAACTCCTGAGCATCTACTGTATCATTGCTCCGCCTTATCCACATCCGAAACAACTTCAAGCAATCTATATAACTCGACCTATATTTACCACTGTCCGATTTAGAATTCCTGGTCACTAACTTTCCCCTACCTTTACATGATTTCCTTCAAGAGATACTAAATATAAATACCAAACCCCATATAACCTCACTCTAATTCCTAACCTGCGATTAAAGAAGAAACTGCATTGGAGCAATAGACCCCTCCCCTTCCCCCGATCGACATTTTGACGTCAACGGAAGATACAAGCAAGTCCAACGAACATCTTCAGAATTTAAATTTATTTTATTTTGTTTTTTTGTTTCATTTAATATCATAGACTGTAAAAGACTAGGATGGGCCGGCCAATGGCCTGAGTATGTCAAAAATAAATTAAATTCACAGACACATCCTCCATTTTGCAGTTCGGACTTGATACCCCTTTACTTTTTTAATGAGATCATTTAAAGAGCAAACTCTACTGCAATAAACCGATAACAATACTCAAACGTAAAGCGAATGTTCGTTGAGGGATTACTGACATCTCGTCCGTTTTAAATCAAAGTTTTTTAGAAACTTTGGTACCAGGTATGAGGAATGCCAGCTGCAATGATGATTTTTTAAAATTAATTTTCTTGACGTCTCTTATATAAATATACAGTGATTCTTATACTATTTGGAGCTTCCTTTTAAGTGAATTTTCAATAGTGTAAAACATTATGACTCACTCTGTATAATTAACTTCCCTATTGTTACATTTATAGACCATACTTTGATATAATTTAGATCAAACGTGCATCAGCTTAGGATGAATTGGGTAAAGACCAAAAATTTTCCATTGTAAACTAAGGTTTAAGATTGTTCATCACTACGAAATTATTTTCGATTCTGATAGTGATTGTGTAAAAAAACGCAGGAAATTGATAAGAAACCAGATCTAATCAAGTGTAAGACTAAGATTTTAAGCCAAGTTTTGCTTTTTCAACTTAGGGCTCCCGCCTTATATCTACATCTTTTCTTAATTGCAATTCCAATAATCACAATGTTCGGACCGACAAGACCTCTAAAGTATGTAATTCCAGTTTATTCCAAAAACAAGAAAGCTTCTAAATTAATAGCCAAATTTACTAAATTTCTGAGGATATCTCTCTTATATTTTCAAACTTTTGCCGACACAATATTCCCGTGCTTCTGCGCTGTGAAAGTAAAGTTCATTGTGATATTAAGCATTGCCTAAAATAAAACCCAGTAGTTTCTACTTTGAAAAGTTACTTTACGTGAAAACCTTTTTTACGTAAGAGTGAGATTTACGTATACGAACATGAAACTTGTTTATATTCTTCGGTGGGGAAAAAATTAAAATCGTACTGAAGGCTTAATATAAATGTACAACGAGTAAAACCTGACGCACCGAAGTATCTATAGACATATTGAGCTAGCAGCGTTGTACCTCGTGCACAACCAACCAACCCACACTAACCCCTGCTAAGGGTAGTGGGTGGAAGGAGCCGTACAGGCGCCGACAAAAATATTTACATATTCTACCAATTCTAAGGCCTAATTTTGTATTGATTAATTAGCTATAAAACCGAAAGATACTGAAGCGCGTTGTACCACATTCAGAATGTCGAATTACATTTTATAAAGTGACAAGGTTATTGGGAATTGCAATATCAGTATTACTACTGATAACAGAATAAAATAAGCTCGAATTGCAACGCATTTTGTTATAAAATGGTTAAACCTTCACGCCTTAATCTTTTACAACAAACTAATTTCAAGTTGTACCAAAGAATGTGATAAGATAATGCTACCGCAAAAACGGTTTATAATCAACAAACGTTTCCGCATTTAAACCGTATTTAAATAATTTTCTGCTTCAACTTGTAAAAATATTATTTTTAAGAAGTCTACGGTTTTAAAATTGCCATTTAAAAGCGTCTTTAATAAAATGAAATGCTCTTTTTAACGCTGTTCTACATTTTTCATTTTTGTAATCACAGATAAGCCATAAGCTTAACCTGTCAAAGTCACGACTAGGGATGCGCCTTCTAAATATAGACCACAGAATTATTGAATACGATAAGTCGATGTTTCATCAGAACATGTGATATGTATAAGTAAACATACAGACTCCAACTCCGCCCAAATAGGCAAAGTAGCTATCATGTAACGCCCAAAAATGCCCCTTACTAAGCTGAGAGAAACATCGGCTTATAATATTTATTCAATAACGACGCGGTCAAAACCTGAACACATATTACTAGTTAGATTTAACTGTTTCCCAAACTTTTCTCATTGCAGAAAACTTGCAAGTTTTAAAATTTTTGAAGAACACAACAGTAAATTTAGGTTTTTAGCTAAAATAAATGATATCCCTAATATACTAGATCGTAAAAATAAACATTTATCCCAATTTTAATTTTACAAAAAATGCAAAATAATTAAATAAAACAAATAATATAAAAAGTCTTGTAATATCCATTTCAGTTTTTGTGAAGCACTCGACAACCGTTTCCGGAGAACAGCTTGAGGCACGCTGCCTTAGGATATGGTTTGTCGAAGACGATAAAAACGGGTCCGTCAAGTTGCCCCCCAGTTGACCGATTTGCTCCAAAACCTAGCACCCGTTTGCTTATAGCTAGCACCAGCTAGCACCAAAGTTGTAGAGCTAGCACCAAAGCTGTTTTAGAAATATGACCAATTATATTCGGGGGGGCAACTTGGCGCTAGCCCCCCCCCGCTCCGATTTGCTCCAAAACCTAGCACCATGTAGCTTAGAGCTAGCACCAGCTAGCACCCAAGTAAGAGAGCTAGCACCTTAAAAACAAAATGGCGACGATTTTTTTTAAAAAAATTGCCCCCCGTTGTCCGATTTGCTCCAAAATTTAGCACCAATTTGCTTACAGCTAGCACTAGCTAGCACCAAAGTTGTAGAGCTAGCACCAAAGCAGTTTCAGAAATATGGGCAATTATATTCAGGGAGGGCAACTTGACTCTAGCTCCCCCCGTGCTCCGATTTGTTCCAAAACCTAGCACCAAGATTTGTTCATCTTCACAAATAGTTTATACCTATGTTTAAATAGAATTGTTATATGATATAGATTGTTATGATATCAATTAAACGCCAATATTCTATTTGCAGCTCTCGTTAGTTTCGTCTTGGTTCTTGTTACGAGCAGTAATAGAACCATGTGATTAGTAATATAAAGTGACAGTGATAATAAATTACTCAGTATCTCAGTGTTTGGATTAATGTTATTCAGCTAGCTTTCAATTGCGTTAAAGCTCGCCAATTTAAAAATAATCACCCTGTTCGTGTTAGAGTCCTGGCATGTTAATAGCGATTCGTTGCTTAAGCCTTACCATAACATATAATTTAACACTTTTCCTTTTTTGAAGCGGATAACCAGGTTATATTTCATTTCCTTATAAATGGGAATCATATAAACATGTTGGAGTTCTTCAGCAACCATTAGGTTGCTAATATCTATGTAGAACCAGAAAGCCCTGAAAAATATAGAAGATTATATGAAGACCTAGACCAAGCTATATTTGTCAAATTATTAGAAATTTAGTTTGTGAAGGGTAGGTAGAACTTTTTAGATTAGCACAGAATAGAAAAAAAGTTAGAGCTGCGTCAAACCGACCTTAAGTAAGGTCGAAAACGAAATGATGATGATGTTCGTGTTTTTAAGGTGTTAGTTTTTTCAATTGAGCGACAGCAAGGCTAGACCTACTTAGTTTTGGAACAATTCGGAGTGGAGATGGACTCGAACCGAACCAAACTGAACCTTGCCGTAGGTTCGGATCGGTTGGAAAACTTTTTAGTACGGTTCGGTTCGATTTTTTGAACCGAATCGAATCTAGGTACGGTTCGTGTCCGTGCATTTACATTTTCAATGCTCCACCCGAAGGTACTGCATTGGCCAGGAAGCGAGCCTTTTTATCTGAAAATTTTGAATTTTGCCGAATCCTTATTGTTCCAAGCAAGGTAGGGATCTTTAACGTGCGTGACAACACCCACACACGGAACCTCCATTTAACCTCTCATCCGAACGACAGCGTAGTTTTTGTGAAAATGCTCATCTGCATTTTTTAAGCAGTCGGCCATGTCATGATTCAAACCCTGGAACTTGGATCCACGACGACGCCCGTACGGTTCGTGTCCATCACAAAACCGCATATAATTGGCCACATTTCTGAAACGGCTATGGTGCTAGCCCTACAGCTTTGGTGGTAGCTGGTAGCTGGTGCTAGCTATAAGCAAATGGGTTCTAGGTTTTGGAGAAAATCGGACAACTGGGAGAATGGCGTAAATTTTTTTAAAAATCGCCGCCATCTTGTTTTTAAGGTGCTCGCTTTCTTACTTGGGTTCTAGCTGGTGCTAGCTCTAAGCTACATGGTGCTAGGTTTTGGAGCAAATCGGAGCACGGGGGGCTAGCGTCAAGTTGCCCCCCCCCCGAATATAGTTTGTCATATTTCTTAAACAGCTTTGGTGCTAGCTCTACAACTTTGGTGCTAGCTATAAGCAAACGGGTGCTAGGTTTTGGAGCAAATCGGTCAACTGGGGGGGGGGCAACTTGACGGACCCGATAAAAACGCTGGAGTCAGGATTTATACGGATGATTCGCGAATAGACGATGGGCAAGCAGGAGCGGCGTTCGTTGTGAATAATGACGCGAGGGAAGTGTTCCGATTCCAAACAAAACTTACGAATTGGAGCACAATTATTCAGTGCTATAGAGTACGTCATCAACCGCTCAGGCACAAGTGAGTACTCAATCATTAGCGATAGCAAATCGGTTGTGACTGCTCTGGCAAATATGAACACCTCAGTAGATCTTCAAGTAGATATTTGGAGAATAGCGCACACGGCACTTAGGTTTCGAGATTTGAAGATGTATTGGGTTAGGACGCATGAAGGCAATCGAAGAAACGACAGAGCAGATAAACTAGATAAAGAGGCCGCCACGGGGGAGTTTCTTACATTGTATTCATCGGTACCAAGGTAGCTAATTAAGAAAAAGCTGCGAGAAAGGACGATCCGACAGTGGGAAGAGAGGTGGAACAACGCCGCCATGGGCAGGTCGACTCACAAATTTATATCGAGCATAGAAGCTAGAGATAAGATGGAGATGAAGTTAGATCATAAAATGAAGCAAAGCAGCTAGTAACAGGGAACGGGGCTCTGAAAGCCTACCTGCGAAGATTCGGATTTACCGAGAGCGACCGCTGCGAATGCGGCGAGGGTGCAGAAAGCGCCGAGCACGTGTTATTTAACTACCCATTAGAGATGTCTAACAGAAGGTCGACGTTCCGAAAACTAACTACTGAAGGACTAGAATAGCCTAAGAGCCTGGAAGAAGTCCAAGGAGTGGCTAACCAGACTGTGTTCTGGGTAGCCTTAAAGAAATTTGCGGGAAGGGCAACAAGACTGGACGCCGAAAACCGGGTGGGGAGTGGAGGTGGGGGCTGAATTTTGGGGTAGAGGTAGTTAGGTATAGAACATTTGGTATAAATTTATTTTATGGCACGATATAACTTAATTTACAAAAATTAACAAAAAAATACAAACAAAACAAAACCTAAATATCTACATATGCACGATGAAATTCACAGTAAATCAAACCTGTCTTACCTAAACGCGCGGAACAAAACACCGGGTATTAAATTGAAACTTTAAACATCTGGCTAATAAATATCAAAACTAAATCAGAAACCTAATTAACTGAAATCAATCAAATAAACCAACTAATCTAAGGAACTACTAGAGTGGAACGGCGCATTCCTGCAGGACTTAAAAGCAATAGTGTTTGTGACCCTCCACAATATTTAGTGCACACCCACCAGGACTTTAGCAGTGCATACCCATTTCCCTTAGCAGTAAGATAATTACCCCCCAGGACATTTAGTGCACACCCACCAGGACTTTAGCAGTACATACCCATTTTTCTTAGCAGTAAGATAATTAAATGTAAGCAGACGACCAGATCTTCGAATCCTTAAAAATTTATATTCGAGAAATTGATAAATATCGTGGCGGTTGTAATAGCATAAGCATTGATTTGTATTAATAAATAGACTTTGCAATTCATTTTTAACGAGCACGTTTCAGTGTGATGGCGCTAACCAAAATAATGTCTATGCAAGTGCACCTGATAATTTTAGTAAATACTCCCTGTATGTTTGTTGTGGTTTGTTTAGTATTCTTCTTAATCTTCTTTGGGGATTAAACCACTCATAGTTTTTAAAATGATCTTTATTAACGTTTCGATCCATAACCTAGGATCGTTTTTGCTATTTATGCACTTTTATATACTTAATGCTTTACTTAGATATTTATATTGTATGCATGTATTGTACATTTATATATTTTATTGTTTTGTTTTGTCGCTGAATTTGTTTTGTTTGGAGTTTTACCTATTTTGGTAGTAGTATCTATAGGAAAGAAGATTGAAATTAGAATAAGTTATATAATTATAAGGTAGCGATATGGGAAGTTAAGGACGAATTTAGGCTGAAGTTGTATGCTTAGAAATTAGAATCCATTGCTAAATATCAGTTAGCTAAATTTGGATAGTTTTAAATCGACCCTTCAGGTCGCATCGTTAAACAGAGCTGGCGGCTGCTGTAATTCGGATCTCTCTCCTTTTACCTTTGTTAGTGTCTTGTTAATCAGACACATTCCAAAGTCAACGCTAGGGATCCCATTATTTAAACTCCAACCTTAGTTTTAGTTTAGATATTATATTCATGATTAATTAATTTTGAAGTCAGGTTTATTTGAAGCACGTATATTTTCGCGATTCAACCCAGTGTAGTACCTTCTGGTGGAGCGAGCATTCGGGACGTGGCCATAAGTGTAGCAGCCCTTACTTACATTATACTGCCTTAGAATATCGTTTAAAGCAGAGGTATTCAACGTTTCAGATTTCGCAGGTTGCATAACGTTACGAGAGGAATTTTTTTGGGTAACGCATAAAATGTATAGGGTCCTTCATTAAAAGTCATACTTTTTAAAATTGCACTTTCAAATTTCTAATATATTTTTTTGCGTGCTTCCCAGGTGTGAAAATATGCAGTATAATTTACAGTTTCATCATGTAACGATTCACGATTTCTAAACGCTTAGAAATCATTAAAATTGTTTACCAAAGTGACAGCTAGTTGTGGGTGTTCATCATTTCTTCACCATAGAATTGAGTCCCCACTATCGTTTCCTCTAGTAAGACTATACGCCACACTATGGCCAAATTTGAGCGGGATTTCACTCTACACGACCAGAAGCCACCAAGAAGACAACGTAAAGCGCCATGTAAGAAAAGTACCGCAGCAGTTGCTACCAGTATTGATGAAAAGCCGAATGTGTTAATTTGATACCGGGGCGGGTGGTAATATCTAGCGGGACACATTACTGCAACATATAAGTCAATCTACACACAAGCAAAAACATATTATAGCGCCTATTGGTTAGCCTCCGACCAGTACAATTACATTAAAATACAAACGAAGCATCTGTATACAAAAGAGAATTAGTGGCAACCCGTGGCGTAACATCCTCAAATAGAGTTGATTCACAGGTACAAGACTTTTACATTTAAGAGTTATTTAGATTACAATAGCTACATTCGAAAATATCATTTGTATAATTTCTTATGTTTTAGAATAATCTAGAGGTTTTCAATATGTATATAATTGTCGTCGAGGATATTGGAGTTCAGTTCTAATTGCAGCTTTGATTGTAATATTAGTTCTAATGTAAAGTTTTTGTTGCAATCAGTTCTAGTTGAAAGCTTTGGACGTCGTGATGTGATATAAGTTACTGTTAATGATTATATACATTAATATAAATCAATAATTAGTACTTGGATATAAATTTATTATAATGCTTCGGTACTAATTTAAAAGATAGTATTGTAGTTTTAGTGTTAAAAAGATAATTCTTGCACTGTTCACGATTAGTTCGGAAAGTGAATAACTGTGAGAGCTTTTGGAGAATTCCATTGAAACTACGAGTTTCTGAAAAGGCTTGTATAACCAGTTTGAAAATAAGGAACTGTTGTTGTTGCAAATAGTTTTCATTACGTGGTGTCAGTTGTAGAGTTAAAGATTTTTGAAATATTTCTATCTGCATGCCTGTGACTAGTAGCCAAAAACCTAAAATGGATAGCGAAATTTAGTCTTTTTTGAAGGATTTCAAGTCAAGCGTGGCGGAATACACGGAAAAATTAAACGAACGCGCAAAGAAACAAGACCAAAACTTTGCAAGCTTGGCAGCGAAATTAGAAGAAAGTAATATCAGATTTACAGAGAAATTACATGAAAATTTTACAGCGCAATTAGTTCAGAATGCAAAAGCGCTTGAACTAAAAATTAATAGAAAATTACAGCCAATCAATGGAGGAGTTTATACAGGAAACTACAAAATCCTCGAAGAACCAGGAAGCAAAATTTTGCGGCGGTTTACAGGAAATAGAAACCATGTTTTCATGTAATTTATTGAAAACTCGCAAAAACTAGAAGCGAGATTTTCAGAAAAACTTAAAAAACTCAAGGTAAAATGGAAAAAGAAGTACCGAGGATGGAAGAATTGATTCATTCCTTAACAGTGTCCTCAGTGCCAGTGATGCAGTCCCAGAAATTAGAAATGTCGGGAATGCGAATGAGGTCATGGTTTAGAGTAAAACCACACGTGGTGGAAAATCACCTTGGCAAACATTTCAAGCAATTTGACGCTACCGCGAAAGCTAACAGCTGGAACGATGGTGAAATGGCAACCAAGTTGATTGTCGAGTTACAAGGCGAGGCCTTGAACACTCTACAGACCATACCAGACTATGACCAAATACGCTACGGGGTCTTAACATCAAGGTTAGAAACTAGGTACGGCAACTCTCAACTGCAACAAGTGTACCACGCTCAAGTAAAGAACCGTTACGAAAAGGCCAACGAGAATTTATAAGAGTTTGAAGCAGATATTGCTCGTCTATCCAACAGCGCCGAATGGTTTCCTAGAACAGCTGACAGTACATACCTTTGTTGACGGGATACGCGACGGAAAAATCCAGCAAGCACAACGGTTGGCTCGACCATGGACCTTAGAAGATGCACTAGCTTGTGTTTTGGAATTTGAAGCAGTAAGGAAAGCTTTGCAACGTGGTAGTGGCAAAGTAAGATGCTCCGTAGAAGAGCAGGGCCAAGATGCTGGAATTGTGGTGAGTTTGGGCATATACAGTCCAAAATGTAAACAGCTAAAAAAGGAAGCAGAGGAACAGGAAATTAAAGGTGGTCGACAGAGCGAAAGTCGACATGCACAGATTCTGCTTCGGAGACAATCATCCGCATTGCACGATGTAAGCATGCGGACAGCTTTACATATATGACAGTTAAACAGTGAGACTGTGAAGTTCTTGGTTGACATCGAAGCCACTACTACAATTGTTAATCGGAATGTAGTGCTCGACAGTGGTAAATATCACCCGCGACGGTGCGTCTTCAAACGATGACTGGTGAGGAGATTCAAACACACGGAATGTTAAATGCAAAAACTGAAGTTGGGAGCAAGATATTTCACCATCAGGTGGTAATAGCTAACATCAACGAAGAAATTATTTTGGGAATGGATATCTTGAAGAGGTATGGATTCCAGGTAAATATGAAAGAGGATATCTTGAGAGTAGGGAACGAGGAAGTGCCGTTTTGCGAAGCAGACGACGCGTACGTGCGAGTTTGTTTGACGGACGAAGTTATCCTACCGCAAAGAGTGGAAAATTGGCGATGGGGTGATTGGATGGTACTTTCCGAGAAGACTTTGTGTGCGCTATTGAACCAATTAGCAAAGAATCCCTTGGAAAGGGCGTGCTTGTGGGGACATATCTAACGAAAGTGACCGGTAATGTATCTGTTAGAATCTTAAACGTCAATGACCACGATATGGAATTAAAACGAATATACCGGCTGGGTGGTGATCTTTGGTTGTTGAGATGGTGGGGTGTGCCGGTGTTGATAAAGAACACCCATCAAAGAGCATTTCGCGAAGTAGTAGGACCAGTAGACGAAACCGTGTCAGCATCTTGAAGAACAACTGGCAGGACTTAAAAACTCGAACCGACGATACTCGGACCAGTTTGCGGTTGACGACGGTCAGTTAGGAAAGACCGCAGTAGTCGAGCACAGTCAAGCAACTGTGTATGGAACCCAAAGATCAGGATGGCTGCTTTCACTATTGCAGGGCAATTTGAGTTCTGCAACCAAAATTAGGGATGGTCTCGGGCCGGGCTTTTAATAAGGCCGGGCCGGGCTTTTAATAAGCCCGGCCCGGCCCGACGCAAAAAGGTAACCGGCCCGGCTCGAGGCCCGGCCCGAAATGAAAATTGACGGGCCGGCCCGGCGGGCCGGGCCGGGCGGGCCCGAAATTTCGGGCCGGCCCGACTTTTATTCGGCGAATAAGAAGATATTTTTTTCTGTTGTGTTCAACACGTAACTATTACTCTTTTGTTTAATTTAAGAGTATAATGCTTTTGAATTACAATCAAGATACTTGTGGAACATATCGTAGTATATCATTTGATTTTTGATTCTGTTACGTACCTAGACGTAGCCGGAAGAAAGTACCAGGCTAACTATTAAACGCGTAGAGTGGGGGGATTCGCCTACATACCAAAAAGAAACAAAAAACACATCGCCCACGATGATCTATTAACAAATAAAAATAAATAACGGATTCTGTACAAACAAGCAAGAGCAATAAATTAAGCGTTACTATTTGAAAGCAAACAGTTAGGTGATATGAACAATTTAGTACATTAGATACGAAGTGCACATCTCGTATTTACCCAAAATAAAATTAATCAGCAGTAAATAAACCTGTGAGAACTTTTGTCAAGCATTTTAAAAGTTTCACCTAATACTTTTTAGGAAAGAATTAACGTGTGGGAGCTTTTGTAAGATATTTTTTAAATCGTACATAGTACCGTTTGTAAAATAAACTAATCAGTACAAAGGAATAAGCGTGTGTCTGTCCAATACTTTTAACACAGGTACATCACACATGTAGAGCGATAATATCGATTAGCAGCAACGAACAATATTTCTACAATGTGACGTTTCTTGTCACATAACTACACCAAATGTTGATACGGAATATCCCATTGACACAACACACAAAAGAAAACGAGTTGCATACCTGTAAGTGTCCGGATACTTAGCTTGAAAACCGTCGGAAGTGAGTCAACACAGAAACGTCGCGGTATTCAGGATCCATTCATCCTGGCATCGTAACTACAGTAACGACCTACGGACAAAAGCAGTTGGTCTACAGAAAAGAAGGACCCATTTGGCCTCCAGCTAAAAAAAGCAATCCACGCAAGACACCTCCTAGTTGCCGAACAGAAAATAAACAGACGTACATTGCTTTTGAAATACGGTGACAAATAATGTAGAAAATATGTCGACGCACAAGCTGTAGAAGCAAATTTAACAATGGTTCAAATAACCCGAATTCCAACTGCAAATCCTCGCTTATCGAAGCGCGATTAAAACTGGAAAACCCTGGTTTTATCAGATAGTGTGCGACCTTATTTCAACAAGTTTGTAACGGGCATTTTTTTTAATGGCTTAACATTTCTGTAACTACTATTTCTATATGTGATATTTATTAACTCGTTGGCGAAGGCGTCGTATTACAATAAGTGGATCGCTGTTTGTATAAAGTAAATACTTTCGAATAGTTTTCATATTGTATGCAATTTAACTCGCGTGTATTAATTAAAGATAGATAAATTGAAGCTTGATTCTCATTAATAAATAAATTCCAACTTATCGGAAACGATAAACAGCCTGTAATTAATTATTAGATACGATTGTTACATTCACGTTTTAGATGTTCCTTATGTTATTAGCGAGGTAGATAATAATTTACGATAAGAGTTGTGATAGCAACGAGTTGGGAAAACAGAGGAACAGTTGGAATTTGCTATTCGTTCCTAGATACTAAGTACGTTAAAAATACTGTTCCTTTTTGCTTTAAAAATAGTGAGAATTAATGCGGGATTAATTCTCGAATTGTTCATGAACAAACACGGCACGATTTTAGTTGTTTTTCTTGTGAAATAAAAGTGTATTTTAACTGTAGAATGTGTTTACTCGACCGCACGGGTTTTAAGGTCATTGACAGACGGTTTTATTGCTTACGCGTTGCTTTGCTGATTGTGTTTCTTTAGTTGATTTGTCTTTTTATATGTGAACTGTGTGTGCGATCTAGTTTCGTGGTCCCCTTTTTTTTTGTCAGAGTAGGGTATACTTTGGATTATCCAAATTACATACAGTTGATACTGTAGTTGCTGAATTTCTAACACCAAAGAATCTAAAATAGATCGTTGCTTGCGCAAATTTCGTTATTAAAAAGCATTAGATTTTTCTTTGTTACCATATGTAGCAAATAAAACACCTCACATTACTGTTAGTATAATGCAAGAATTTATCAGATGACATGCATTATATCGTGCCTTGAAAGCACGTGGTTCTAAATTCTTATTACTATTTTTCTTTACAATTTGTGTTACAAAATATTTCGGAATTATTGTCTCAGGAAATAGAATTAACAAGAAATTTACCAATGCTACTATGGTTCCATAAGCGTGATATTGTCTGCTGCTAACCCCAGTGAAATACGTAGGTGTGATTAGTGTAACGTGTGATTAGTTCCATCAACACCCTCACAGTCAAGGGTGAAGTGCTTCGTTAGTGCAGGACATCGTTGAATCCCACACTTCAGTTGCAAGGAAGCGTCGCTGAAGGACTTTTGTAAGTTGAACTATTTTCTACTTATTAGTACTTTAAATATCTATCCGTTGTTTTGCCATATCTTCGTCGTTCTGATACCTTTTACAATAGACTTGCATGCTATTTTAAAACATAGAAAAAAAAAAGAAAGAAAGAAAAATCAATACTACTGAATTACTCATACCAATTGTGTCTTATCTAGTTATCATTTGTCAACATTTTGTCTGATTTATGTTAAATTGGTGTGTGAGGAAACGTTTCTGGTACTCCCCAATATTACCTCACTTTGTACTAAAAATTTTTGTATTGCTTTTACCGTTATTATATTATATAGTTTATCTAAACAGTTTTATTTACATTCTACAAAGTACTGAATAACTTAGACTTTTCATTGCTGCTATGCTTTTTCTTTATTTCAGGTTTGCAGGACTAATCTTTTTTATTGCAGGTTTACTATTCTAATTTCTTTTATTGCAGGTACTGTTACTAACTCCTTATCGCCGCATACATCATAGGTCAGTCTGCTTTCTACAACCCCCACTCTCCGATTGAGCCGGGTCATTTCTTTGACTTTCTTTGTGTTACGTAGCATAAATTTGACGAACCAACGTGGCTGCCCCGATAATAACGTCACATAGATTTTTGGCGCCCAACGTGGGGCCCAATTTTTTTTGATTGGCTCGATTTTTTTGATTTGCTCTTGACTTTTTTCTAAATTTTTTTTATGACCTTGATTTTTTTGGCATTAATTTTTTCTGGTGTATCGGCTCGACTTTCTTTTCTGCCTATATTGGCTGGTTCTAATTTTTTTTGGTGGGGTAGTCTTGAATTTTTTTCCTTCCTTCGCTATATAGAAATTCCTTGATGTTAATTTTTTTTTTTGGTCAATTATCAGAGTTGTGTTTTCGCTGGTAATTTGGTTCTGGAAAACACTGGCGCCCAAGTTTTCTTTACACCACCTTTTTTTTTCTTTTCTTGACGTCACTTTCGCTACCTCACTTAAATATAATCCTAATGTCCCCGATCTAGATCTGTTGTCCTTTTGGCGACGCCAACGCCACAAATTTCGTCCGTAATCCACTCGTCTCCCTACGTTATACGATTCCTTCAACTCATTAGCTTTATCTGTGATATTTGACATATTTCGCAGTATTGTGTGATGACTTTTATTTTTTTCTTCTACTCTTTCCGGGTTTTCTTCTATTCCACATTCCTGTCCATTTTTTTTTCCTGACTGGTTTTCCTTGCGGTTAGTTGATGTACTGACTTCAATCACTCGTTGTACCTGCTCCTGTGGTAGTTACTCTTAGGCCTACTTTCTGTCCTTTAGGGAATCACGACTTAGTCGACTTTTGGGTCTATTAGCAGTACCACAGTTGAGGCCTTTCGTTGCTTTTTGCAGTTTTCCGTTTGTCGTTCCCTAGCTTGCTTGAGGCTTGACACTTGTGTCTTATGTTGGCTATTGCTGTTGGTTTTCTTCCTCGCTACTTTTATTTTCTTTTGGTTTCTGCGCGCGAAACCATTTCTTGAGGTTGGAAACTGTGCTGTTTTTTTTCTAAAGAGACATCCGTCCTTTGACGAATTAATTGGCAGCGTTTATGCCTCTACACCTTGGTCCTCTCCGATTGCTACTGCTTACCTATCTTTCCCTGTGGATTTCTTTACTCTTAGTTTTGTCCGACATTTTGGTCCTTTGAGCCGGAAATTTTGTTTTTGTGTGTTGGTTCTGATTGGATTGGTATAGTTTTTTGTTTCGTATTCCTATTCATATTTTTGTAGCTAACCCATCCCGTGACTTTTTCTGCTGGCTAGTTCTACCATTTGTTCACTATTTGACTATTATAGTCGCTTTCTACATCCATTCCCTGAGGTAGGCTTCAGATCTATTTTTTTTCCTTTAGGAATTTCGACTTGGTCGCTTCTGTAGGTCTGTTAGCCATACTCTGCTTGAGTAATCGTTTCATACGAATCTGTGTTACCTCAGTTGGAAGTATTCTAGATGGTGTACTAGCTTGCCTTTGTCCTTTGCTTTGTCTTGGTTCTTTCTTTACGGCACACTTGAGGGTGACAGTTTTGCTACGAGTTTTCTTTCTCGTTTTTTTTCCTTTTCTCTTGGTTTCTCCGCGGGAAGCCAAAACTTTTCTTTGAGGTGGAAAAACAGAAATGTTCCTTTTGGGGGACATCCGTCTTTTGACGATTTTGAAAGTAGCTAGGACCTTTAATCCTCATTGAGTGTTTACTTGATACTTTCTTTACCTGTTCTGTCGTGGTTGGTTGCGATAGATGACTTTGTCTTCTTTTAGAAAAATGTTTCTCTTCTTATACTGGTTTTGGTCCTTCGAACCGGATAAAAATAATTTTTTTTCTTGTTTGGTTCCGTGTCTGTCGTTTTTTTTTCTTTCACCCCCGACGTCTTTATTTTGCTAGGGGAGAATCTGTAACGGGCATTTTTTTTAATGGCTTAACATTTCTGTAACTACTATTTCTATATGATATTTATTAACTCGTTGGCGAAGGCGTCGTATTATAATAAGTGGATCGCTGTTTGTATAAAGTATATACTTTCGAATAGTTTTCATATTGTATGCAATTTAACTCGCGTGTATTAATTAAAGATAGATAAATTGAAGCTTGATTCTCATTAATAAATAAATTCCAACTTATCGGAAACGATAAACAGCCTGTAATTAATTATTAGATACGATTGTTACATTCACGTTTTAGATGTTCCTTATGTTATTAGCGAGGTAGATAATAATTTACGATAAGAGTTGTGATAGCAACGAGTTGGGAAAACAGAGGAACAGTTGGAATTTGCTCTTCGTTCCTAGATACTAAGTACGTTAAAATACTGTTCCTTTTTGCTTTAAAAATAGTGAGAATTAATGCGGGATTAATTCTCGAATTGTTCATGAACAAACACGGCACGATTTTAGTTGTTTTTCTTGTGAAATAAAAGTGTATTTTAACTGTAGAATGTGTTTACTCGACCGCACGGGTTTTAAGGTAATTGACAGACGGTTTTTTTATTTGAATTTTAAATTTAATGATTTCGAATTGGCTTACCCTTGTCTGGTAGTTCCGAATTTAATTCGTGATGTCATCTTCGGATGCGATTTTTTTGCTGATCATCAAATTAAAATCGATTTTTCAAAAAATTGTTTATCGGGTATTTTTGAAGGAAGAGCGATAAGCGTAGGGTTTAGTATGAAACCAAAACCTGATGGTCGGTTGACTGTTTGTCAAGTGTCGGAAGAGAAAGATGAGGAAATTCAATTAAAAAAGGAGATAGTGCCGTGTAAGGTGTCAGAGATTAAAGAGGTAGTGGATCGCGCAGAAAACTTTTCTCAAGAAGAAAAAAATAAATTGTACGAGCTGCTGTTGTCACATAGGTCGATATTTTCGAACCAACCAGGACGAACGAATGTTTACTTTCATGAAATTGAGTTGTGGGATGAGTCTCCATTTTTTTTCAGATCATACCCAATTCCGTATGCATATAAAGACGAGGTTAGGCGGCAGATAGAGGAGATGGTGGCGTGGGACGTAATAGGGGCGAAGCAAACTGAATATATCAGTCCGTTGGTAGTAGTTAAAAAAAGGATGGGGCTATAGGGTTTGTTTGGACGCTCGTTTTTTAAATAAGCGAATGGTGAAAGATCGAGTTATGCCTCCGAATCTTACAGAATTGTGGTATAATTTTTCTAGTGGCCAACGACTGAGTACGCTCGATTTAACGGCGAGTTACTGGCAGATTAAAATTAAGCCTGAACACCAAAAATTTACTGGGTTTTTGTACGAGGGGAATACTTACGTTTTTAAGGTTTTACCGTTCGGTCTAAGTACGTCGGTAGGATTCTTTATAAGAGAATTGGGTATAATTTTAGGACCAGACGTAGAATCATATGTGATTGCGTACGTAGATGATCTCCTTATTTATTCGGAAGGGGCTGAAGAACATTTGATTCACTTAAACAAAATATTCGAAAGGTTTGAAGCTGCTGGCATTACTATAAAATTAAAAAAATCACATTTTGCCAGAAATATAGTTGTGTTCCTTGGGCATATTATCTCAGCTAAAGGGGTGTGTGTTGATCCTGCCCGCGTGGAAGCTATCAATTCATTTCCGGTACCGAAGAATATTAAACATTTACGTGGCTTTTTAGGGGTCGTTAATTATGAGCGTCGGTTTTGTGAGCAGCTTGCTCATTTAATGGGGCCTTTATTACAGCTTTTGAAAAAAGGAGTTCAATGGCGTTGGGGTTCAGCTCAACAAGAAGCGTTTGAGAAAATTAAGTCTAGGTTTTTATCGATTTCGATGTTGAAGCATCCGTGTTTTGACCGTGCGTTTTTTATTCAAACAGATGCATCTGATGTGGGGTTAGGTGGTTGTTTATTTCAAATAAATAAGCAAACTTTAGAAAAGGAGATCGTGGCATTCACCAGTCGGACTCTGCGTGGCCCTGAAATTGGTTATTGTGTTACAGAAAAAGAGGCATTAGCCGTACTACATTGTTTGCAGCAGTGGCGGGTATTTGTGCTAGGTCGAGAATTAACTGTGATCACCGATCATAAATCTCTATCGTTTTTAATGTCCTGCAGACTATTAAATTCGCGTTTGACTAGGTGGGTGTTGTATTTTCAAGAATACGCTTTTAATGTTAAATATTGTGCTAGGAAGGAGGATGTCCTTGCGGATGCTCTATCGCGTTATCCAATCAAGGGAAAGGAGAAACTTGAAAAATTTGAGAGGGTGCCGACAGAAATTTGTGCATTAAAAAAGTCGGAACTATGTAAAGGGGTCCAGTTAGGTATAAAAAATATTGTTGAGGAGCAAGGGAAAGACGAATTCTGTTGTAAAATAATGTCTAGATTATTGAAGGAGGAAGTTCCGAAAAGGTGCGCTGATTGGTTTGTGGGGTATCAGGGAGTTTTATTTAGGCGAGGCTACGAAGGTTCGCCAGAGTTTAAAGTGTGTGTGCCTGCTTCCCAAATAAATATACTGGTTTGGCAAGAACATGTAGATAATGGGCATTTTGGGGCGGAAAAGTGTTTCCAGATGCTGCGTCGTGATTATTATTTTCAGAGGATGAAACATTTCATTCGAAAAATTATTTCAAGCTGCGATTTGTGCCAGAAGGCGAAGAGTTCGATTAGAATTTATGGCGAATATCATAGTGTTCTACCTAAAGCGACCAACGAAATCGTATGTTTTGATCTCATTGGTCCGCTACCAGTATCAAGGGCGGGGGCGACTTTCTTCTTAGTTATTATTGACGCTTTCAGTAAGTTGGTTACTTTGCACCCTTTTAAACGTGCTAATACAGCTGCGATTCTTCGTTGTTTGGTCAAGAAATATTTTATCGAGATTGGTAAACCAGGGATCATTCTTTTCGAGATTGGTAAACCAGGGATCATTCTTTTCGATAATGGTAGCCAGTTTACGAGCAAAGATTGGAAAGAGTCGTTGAATCTATTAGGTGTAAAGGTAACTCACACGTCAGTGTACTTTCCGCGGGGAAACCAGACGGAACGGGTTAATAAAGAAATTGTGCGTATTTTGAGATCATTGTGTTACTCGGCTCATGGGGGGTGGGCTTTGATGCTAGATAAAGTAAGGAAATGGATTAATAGGGCAGTCCATGACTCGACTGGGTATAGCCCTCGTGAACTACATTTTGGTGATCATATTGATAACCCTAATATTAACAACCTTATTTTTCCTACAAGTGACATACCGGATGTTGGTAGGGATAAAATTATAACACTAGCATATAATAAATTAAAATCTAAGGCTGAAAAACGTAAATTACGTCATCAAAGGATCCATAAAAATTGTATTGATATTAAGATTGGTGATAAAGTACTGGTTCGTACTCATCCCCAGTCTTCTGCGGAAGACAAGGAGATTAAGAAATTCTTTTTGCTTTATTCCGGGCCTGCTACGATTGTGGCTAAGCGCGGGCCAAATTCTTATGAAGTACGGGACGACACTAGGGGTCTCTTGTTGGGTATACAGAATGTTAGGAATTTTAAAGCCATATGTTGTACCGTATCAAAATTTAACACAGTAATTATTAAGTATAAGTTCAATTTAATTACAAAAATATGTTTAGCAATTAAGTTTAACTTATAGGGGGGGGGGTGATGTACTAGGCCGCCCCCTACAATAATAGGTAGAAGTATCCGTAATGTTCAAGTGGTCCGATAGGTAAGGGTCAGTCGGGGTTAAGCGTGCGAGAGAGTGCGGCACGTTATCAAAACGCGCGTCGGTTGTTCTAGAACCCAGTTAATTTGTGAACTTTGCGTTGCAAATAAATTATACATTTATCCATAAGAGTGTGGCAGTGATAGTGGATGCTAATGAGGATCAGTTGGATTGTACTTTACAGATAAGTTATAGTTTTAGTATTGTTTCTTTGATTGTTTTTTTAATGGCAACGCCGCTGGCCACATGGTAGTTACGGTGCATGCTGCATTTTTTTTATTTAGCTGTGTTTGTTTTTTTTATTTTGTGACATTGGTTACAATTCATTAAACTACATAAATCCATCTACGAGTTATTATTACATATCCACAGGTTGTAACAGGTAAAACTTAAAGGATCACGAAAATACCACATGAGAGGGGTTGCCGCTAGCCTGGGCCAACATCTGCAAGGGCAACCACTCGTTCCCGCACCCCTGGAATTTCTGAGCTTCTGAGGGAACTGGTTCACTTTATATGATGTTTGTAAATGGTCTATCAGCCATTATGCAAAAAATACTTAACAATGTTTCATCCTTTGGCTATCTATCTAAGCGGACATGCTTTCTCTATTTAAAATACTTTGAACAATGGGATGTTGTCGCTTCCATCAAAAAGTAGTAGTAACTTTAATATTTGAAATGGAATATCCTGTATGACTATACCAATTTTTAGTTCCTTATGCATTTGATGTGTGTGAAGTTGGAATTGATACAATTTTCAAAGAGTAAATATCAGATTCGCTTGTAACCCGTTTATGCCGCACAGTGCCAACAACTCAGCATCTAAACTAAACAATTGTGCAAGTTACACCTGATTTACAGCAGATCCAACTTAGCAAAAAGCTGGAATGAACACCAAGAAGAATTGAAATCGTTTAACTTTCTTTATTTAATTAGTTTGTGTGCCGTTTGTACCCGGCAGTGTCAAAAATTCAGCTATTTTCCCACACATTGTGCAAGTTATACGTAATTTAAACTGACTTATCTACTTAGTAGTAACCTTGAAAAAACATCAATAAGAATTGAAATATTTTAACTTTTATTTCGTACGTATACACTCCGTTAGCGACGGAAAGTGTCATAAATTCAGCGTTGTCCTCACAAATTGCGTAAGGTATACGTGATTTATGTGATCAATCAATCTTCGTAGGAAGTTGAAATGGACGCTAAGAAGAATTAAAAGTGTTTAACTTTTTTTATTTTATTCATTTGTACTGCGTTATGCTGCGCCATGTCAAAAATTTAGCTCAAAAATTGTGAAAGTTACACGTTATTTAAAGTGGCCAATTCAACTAGAAGCTAGAACGAACACCATAAAGAATAGAAATTCTTTCCATTTTATTTTCTTCATTTGTAGTCCGTTTGTGCCGGGCAGTGTCAACAATCCAATGCTTGTGCAAATTAAACATGATTTCTAGCGGACAATCCAATTTCGAAGGAAACTGGAACGAACACCATAAAAAATTGAAATATTTTACATATCATGGCATGTTTATTAGAAACTATATTGAAACTCAGAATTTTAGGTAGGCTCGTTTTAAAAAAAAATAACAACATATAATACGTCTCTAAACTTAATATCTTTTTTGTGAAACACTCTAATTTTTAACGGACACTAACAAAATGAAACGATGTTTTTTCCGTTAACAATGTTCAGGGTTACTACAGTAATTTATGCTGATATTACTATTAAAACAAGTAACTTTTTACTAAAATCGTTGTAATATTTATGACTAAAAGCTCAGAGGATGTAATAATTGAATATGGATTCTCATTTCAAATTATGTAATATTGAGCTTCTGCCTTTATAATCATTGGTTACGGTTAGAGTATTTAAATTTTATCGTCCAATAGATTTGGAGGTGGAAGCGTCCTTGAAACATTCTCAAACAAGAAAAACCACTTGTGCTGTTAGTTTAAAGATGCCTTCTACAGATTAGGTAGTATAACTAGAGTCCATGAACAACTGGAAATTTAAGATAATGTCGGAGTTCCTACAATCCGATTGGAGACACTGAGATGCCTTTCTTCTACACCGATAATAAGAAGTCACATCAAAATGTATCTTGGCACTGAAATACAATATTGTAAATAATTTGTACTATTTATGGCCCTCCATTACACAAATAGAGAAAATATTTAAAACAATAAAGAAGGTGGACGAAAATTGTAGTTCTGCAAGAGTCTTTTCCAACTTCTTCAGGCTTGGCACCTTGAAATACGTATCATTTGCGCAATCTTTGAGAAGCAAAACTCTGAATTTTGGACACTGCCTGCTACAAACGGATTACAGGCGAAGAAAATAAAGAAAATTAAAAAATTCTAAATTCTTTAGGATATTCATTCCAAATTCTTTCAAAGTTGAATTACCACACATTTTTGAGCACAAAATATTTATAGTTTTTTAAATTGCGCGAGTTTCGAGATTTGAAATATTGTTTATTTGGAAAATGCAATGTTAATTCGATGTTGAAATTCTATGTTCCAAAATATTTCAAGATCTAACTCCGGGTTGGGGTTTCGTTAAGACCCAAAGGATTTGCATCTAG
This sequence comes from Platerodrilus igneus, assembly GCA_036346225.1. Taxonomy (NCBI): domain Eukaryota; kingdom Metazoa; phylum Arthropoda; class Insecta; order Coleoptera; family Lycidae; genus Platerodrilus; species Platerodrilus igneus. Next base: position 2,302,610 of record JARFIW010000791.1, read on the forward strand.
TAACTAAATACAAGTTGATTCGAGGTGGGTTGGAAACAAGGTTTTGCTGATTAATTAGAAAAACTCGAGCAAGTTCAAATGTTTAAAGGCAAAATACTAAGCACGATGGTAGGCTGCAAACTGATGCATACATGCTTGTAGAACACAAACAAAAACAAATAGCAAGATCGGGCAAAAATTAAATTAAAGTACAATTCTTAAGGTTCAAAATCATATATTTATTTTTTAACATAGTCATCGTTAAGCCTAACACATTTCTCTCAGCGCGTAACCAGTTCTTTTCCTTTTGTCACTGAAGAATTCTTCCGACTTCTCTCGAATCCAGGACGCGATAGCTGCTTTCATCTCATCGTCCGAGGTGTAATGATTACTCTAGAACGTTTCTCTTGAGTGGAGAAAAAAAATTAAAGTCACACGGCGCGAGATCGGGGGAGTACAGAGGGCGTGAAATCGGTTCAAACTTAAGGGTTCGCAGTGCCTCTTCGGTTGCGCGCGAGGTGTGTGGACGAGCGTTGTCATGTAGCAAGACTATTGGAGCTAGGCTGCCTCTAACCCGACAAACTCGACGTCGGAAATACTTTAGAGTCTCTATGTACTTAGAAGAATTTACCGTTGCCTCTCGTTCCAGATAATCGGTCACATAAACTCGATGAGCATCCCAAAATATAGTTAAAAGAAATTTTGCGGATGGTCGTGTTTTGCAATTTTTGGTCCGCGAAGATGCCGGATGTCAATATTCAGCGCTGTCATTCTCTTCCCGGTCGTAATGATGGATCCATAACTCGTCCCTCGTTACAATATTCAATAGAAAGTCGTCTCCTTTGTCAAGGTAGCGCTGCAAAAGTTGCTCGCAGGATTCCAATCGCCGCTGTTTGTTCTTGTCTGTAAGACGGTGGGCTGCCCAACCTGAACAGATTTCACGGTATCCCAATTATTCAATAATGAAGTTGACACGTTCCTTGTATATTCCAATATGGTTCGTGATATGCGTTTGAGTGATTTCGAACCAATTTGAATGAAATTATCGACAAGTTAGCGTGTTTATCGTCTGTGGCAGTGATCGGACGCCCGATGCGTATTTCATCAACAATTATGCTTTTCCCTGGCTCGCAGCCACGAAATTTTAATACCTATCGATGTATAGTAGATCTATCAACAGTATCGTCACCATAAAGTCTTTAAACAATCATGAATCTCAGTAGGAGTCACATTTTAAACAGTTAAAAATTCAATAACAGCGCGCTGTTTAACTCGCGCTGACATAGCAATAGAATACGCCTCCATACTTTCGCTACTCAAAACGAACTGGTGAACGCAACAGCTTCTAAACGGGCATGCGTATAGAGGAGGATTGTGACTTCCAAATGCCACCATGCGCGCTTCTGCAGGTTATGTTGTTCGTGTTCTACAACCATGTGTGCATCACTTTTCAGTCTACCCTCGTATTATTTGTATGTGTCTACGTATATTGTTCCTACACCTAACTTAAAACAGTTTTTGAATTATAAGCATTTATTTAATAATACTAAATAACTAATAATACATTAATAGTAAACAAAATAACCAATACATGATGACGGTGATATCTTATCAAGCAAATGATTTACTTCAATAATTATTCAGTGGTCCGATTTTAATTTCCAAACATTTCAATATTCGAGAAGACATATTTTTTCTGGCGGCTCGTAACTTTATCTCAATCTATGAGCTGAAGAGCTTGATACATCCAACTCTCAAACTCTACTAAAATATTTATTGGTGTTTTGTAAATAATGTCCTTCAAAGATAATAGCACAGCTGTGGTATTAAATGCACAGTTTGAAGATAACAATATATACATCATCTCATGCACCGAAAACCCTTGACTTCAACTTTAAAACAGTTCAAGTCGTACGGACCCTGTAAACCCGTACAAGGCGTAAACCGACCGGGAATATTATAACTTATAAATACTGTCGAATCACAATAAAAAGGATCGATCAAAAAGAATCGATCATTCAGGAATCTCAAACGGTTGTAATTCAATTGACATCAAATAGCGCACAGCGAATACAGAATTTAAGTAATTTGAAGTGACGGCAATTTTATAAATTCGGGCTTGCTAGTGAAATAAGTTCCCGAATGCGAACTGCCGCGGAATTAAATAAATTACCGTTATTAGTAAAAGTGGTTCGGTAGTCTTGCTTGACAAGGTCATCTTGAAAAAATAAATTGTAAGTCATTGAATTTTTTCAATCTGCTACATATTTTAAACTTATAAGCAAAATTTTACGTTAGTGCACGCTTGATAAAAGAAGACTTGTAACCAGAAAAAGCACCACAATTGTAATTACATAAACTGATAAATACCCATTTCGTTTGGTTGGATACATATGATTAAAATTTACTCCTTTACACGCAGATTTGTCCAACTAAGGATAGTTCATTTAATTAGTTTATTCTGTTACTGTGACATTCATGTTTTTATATAGGTTAAGTAAACAGCTTGGAGTTTTATTATTGTTTTATTATTTGTGAATATCTTAAATTAGTAGGTGAGGAAAAAAGGTGTACACAAGGTTCCACCAATCTGCACTACAGGAATGTAAGAACCATTTAACATCATCTCTTGAGCCACCCATCGTTTAGCGAGATCGAAAAATTCCAGGTGGGTTGGTGCTCAACAAAATTGTATTGGACCGAAATTTCAGATACCGTTCAGGTAGATGAAAGTATTAACGCTGATATACCCTTAAAAAAAAGCTTTACATTTGCTTCGTAGAAATCACCCCTCGTCACTACAAGACAGCAGGTGTATTATTACTGTTACGTATACCATATCAAATTACATTTCGTTTAGCAATACTGCTTCGCAACTATTCCGTGTTGCTCAAAGTGCACTTTCAGAAAAACAAATTCTAAAGCAAAACTGCTCCACTTATGGGTTGAAACTACGTCGAGTTTTTAATGAACTTAATGAATTACGCAATTTGTAATATAAAAATATTACAGGCAGGCAAAGTCGCCCCCCCCCCCTCAATTCGTAAAATAATAAAAGAGTATACTGAATAATAATGCTGCGTTAATGCTCCTGTAGTGTTCAAAAATCATCGCTAGTGCTCTTCTGGTTTTTGAAAAAACGGGAAAAGTCGTGAACGGCAACTTAACGATCAATTTTAAGTTTTTTAGAAACGAAAGTGCCTATTGATGGTGCTTTGTTAGTACTGTTTAGTACCGCAAAAAAATTATTAGTGTTCTCAAGGATTCCGAGAAAAAAAAGAAAAACCATAACGGGAAAAAGCATAACGGCCAATTTTTAAATTTTTTAGAAACACAAATGCTTATAGATAGTGTTTTGCCAGTGCTCTTTAGTGCGTCAATGTTCAACATTAACACGTCTACTGTCAACATTGAAAAGCAACTTTCACCAGAAACCAAATTATGTTTTTCTCAATTGGTATTTAAAAAATTGTTAAATAGCTTCTAATCCACTTCGTAATGAATCACTGATAAATTTTTGACTTGTTTTGGACATTTCAAAATTTCACGCACCAGCGCGTGATTGGCATTGGACATTAAATTTCATTCTGGAATGCCGGTCACGCGCCTGTGCGTAATGATTAAATTAATAACATTGGTTAAAAAATCGTATACTTAACAAATACAAATACAAAAAATAAAGACATCATATAAAAAAGTAAAAAATTGTTCTTATCCTATAAATGTACAAAAACGTGACAAAGTGCGAAACAAACATGTTCTAAAAACAAATGGAGCCCAAAATCCGAGAAACTTTGATCCGCAAACTTTTCAAGTTCTTGTGTAGATAATGGCGGAATACAGTTTCATTTTATCCTTTTACATCTATAGGGACCAGCTGGCTGATCTCTACTATCCGCCATAATTGATTTTTTTATCCCAATACAATACATAAAAAACAAAACAAAACTAGAAACCACGTGCATCAAAACTTTGTTAATTACCATAGGTTAATGTCTACACAACATACCAGTTCAATTCCAACACCACAGTAAATCAAACGTAATATACAACACATAGAGTAAAACACGCGCTCGCGCGTGATCGGCATTGGCTTAAATAGCATCATCACGCGCTAGCGCGTTATTGGCACTGAACGTGTTAAGGTTCTCATGGTTTTTAAAAAAGCCGTTAGAAAGAAGGCAATTTAATGGTCGACCTTCGAATTTTTAAAAAACAAAAGCGCTTATACAAAGTGTTTTGTTATTGCTTTTTGGTGCCGCAAAAATTATCGGTAATACTCTCATTATTTCGGAAAAAAACAAGAAAAGCCGTAGCGAGAAAAAGCATAAGATTCGATGCTTTAATTCTTTAAACAACGGAAATACTTATGAATCGTGGTTCGTTAGTGCTCTCCAAAGCTGATCAATAAAGCTTTCATGGTTTATGGGGCGGTCCACTTAACGTTCGACGTTTAGATTTTTAAAAACAAGCGTGCTTATAGATAGTGTTTCTATAGTACTCCTTAGAGTCGTAAAGTTTGTCGTTAGTGCTCTCACGGTTTCCGAAAAAACAAATAAAGTGATAGGAAAAAAGGCGCAACGGTCGATTTTTAATTTTTTTTAAAAACGGAAATTCACTATAGATAGTGCATCGTTAGTGCTCTTTACTGCAGCAAATCTTGTCGTCGGTGTGCAGTACTAACGAGTACAAGGGAACACTAACAAAGCACTATTTACAGGCATTTTGATTTTTTAAAACCTGAAAATAGACTGTTAAATTGACCCCTCACGGTTTTTCCGTTTTCAAAGAGCATTAACGAAGCAGTATCAATCATCATCGTTTTTTCTTTGTTATTTTTCGAACTGGAGCGGGGACAACTTTACGTGCATAAATTCAATCACATTTATACAAAGATTTCACCGTCAACATGAATTTATTACATCTGGTATAGTATTTTCTTTCTTAGAATTTGGAGATTTTGGTCACGAGCACAATTACCTGTGTTCTAATTGTTATTTTTCTATCGAGCTAAACGCATGCGTTAAATAAATTACCACAGCGGTTTAGAGATTGTCCTAAGAATCAACATACCAACATAATGCGTACACGATGGTTAGTTTCCAGACAACCTAACAGATTTTTTGGACAGACCGTTCAATGACGTCATAATGTAGTCGACTTTTAGTATGTTAGACATTATAAACGGACTAAATAAAATTCAGAATGTTCAAAACGAAACCAATGAGCTGACAGAATAATTAATTTTTTCCAGAGACGAAGGTAAACGAATACTGCTAGAAAAATGTGTCGCTAGAAACGAGTTATTTTGAACTTTTAGATGACTCTGCCATAGATCTACCATAGATCATATAATTTCAAATACCATAAGTGATGCAACAAGATAGACGAGTGTTCTCGGTATTAATAAGCATAACTAGCATTCGTGAAATTATTTAGACGTACCTGTAGTTGAAATAGATGAAGCTGTATCTTCTGATGTAGTTAAACGCGAAAAAGAGCTGGCAGTAAAACGATTCAAAGGATAACAATATAATCCACGGTAATGATAAAAATAGCAATATCTACTCTGGGATATTTGACATTTGTATAGAAGATTCATCACATGAAACATCCGATAATTTGGCAAATAATTTGTCTGAAACGTCAAATGCATGATATTTTGGAAACAAGTTAAATTAAAAAATTATAGTGACTACCGAAAACTAGTTTTCTATCTCTGCCGAACAACAAGGAAACCATTGTAAAAAATCATCCTAATGGGATTTTAGATCAAGAGAAATATGGTGGAAAATTTTTATAAAATTTTTTTACCTAGATTGCAGTGGCCGACGCCAATGATTAATATTAATAACATTTTTGAAGTTATGATATAAACTTGTATTTTTTTAAATCGAAACCGTAGTTGACTGTCACTTATTTAAACACTCTTTTCAAAAATAGATAGTTCAATTTAGTTCATTTTTTTTAATGGCCGATTTAGTTCATATTTTCATTATAATAAATTGTTTTATTATATAGGAAATAAATGTTTGACTCGAACCAAAAGATAAACACAAAACAACAATAAATGTATTAAAAATATTCAACAACAATACTTTAAAAATAAACTAAATACCTATTTCCATCACCAAGTGGTTATCATCAGCAGAAAACAGATTGTAACTAATACCAATGCTGTTACATGCCGAAAATCGGCGTGTTTATATTCCTAATTTTAGTTTTGAATTTGTAAGTGAATTCGCGCCAATAATTTAAAAGACTTGTGATATAGTAATTTGAAACATTAATATGACGCAACACCTTATTGCGCAACATTATGCAAGTATTTATTATTGTTACCAACTGTCGTAGTGGCTCTTATACGTTATGCATCGGGAGGCATGGAAACATTTCTAAGAATATTCTTTTCAACCCCTACATTTGATTTTCCAATGCTCCACCCGAAGGTACTACACTGGCCAGAAAGCGCATTTTTTACCTGGAAATTTTGAATTTTCCCGAGCGCCCTTGCTGTTCCAAGCAAGGTAGGGATCTTTAATGTGCTTGACAACACTCACACACGGAACCTACATTTCGTCTTTCATCCGAACCAGTGCGTATTTTTGTGAAAAACGTTAGCCTAATATTTTTCATACGGTTTCATGTCGGGGATTGAACCCAGGACCCTAGGCTTAGTAGTCATACGAGAACCATCCAAGTCACGAAGCCGCCTTTATTCTTCTCAACCGCAGGTTGAAGTGGACCACAATGATGGAAAGTTGCACTTTTACTTTTTACTAGTGTACTTTAACCTGCGGTTGAGGAGAATATCCGTAGAAGTGTTTCCACACTTTGTTACGTGCCATTGCACTTTAACATTGTTAGTAGTTTAGTTTTTAATGTACGGAAGTTTCCCGCCAAATTTTCAAATACGCGAGACGCGGGAATTTTTAAATGAACTAGGCGGAGCTTCCGATACGTCAGAGTAGTGAGTTTGCGTAGTGTGCATATCCCTATAGGGGTATACCAATACTAGACAATGAGTGGGGACGTGTTTCCGTGACGCCCTGGAATCGAGGCTGTTCTCTTATGATCTTTAAGTGAGATAGTCGTGCCGGTGTCGTGTCTTATCTTATTATGTAGATTTCCTTTTGATTATCTTGTTTTGTCGTTCCTAATTAACCTATTCCTTATCGTTCCACTACATTTAGGATGGATCCGACCCCTGGAGCAGCCCACGACCGATGTCCATGCTCAGCAACACCACTGGAGCCGAGGCTACCGTAGCGTGACTTCCTGCCGGATACCGGATTCCTCACGTGAGTAAATTCTCTAATTTTCATTCTTCTAATTTTATGTAAATTTTCCTAATTATGGCGTAATATAAATTATCGATGACGTCATGGTGGTTGGCTACGTGAAACCTGTAAAAAAGGGGTTCGCGCTTCCGCCGCCAGGGCGTAGCATGGTTTTTATCCATTGCGCTCGCGCGATGTATCTTATGAACTTTGGTAATTGTATTACCCGCTTTTAAGAACCATCTATCGCCATATAGATATACCACCATCTAAGTGTAATACTTTGTTAACTGTATTACCTATCTATAAACTTTCGAATAAAAGTGTAACAGATGTAGTAAAAGTGTAACAACTTTAGTATCAGTTTGGTCTCTCTTCTATCGATGATGACCACGTAGTGGCGGAAATACGTATTTAGTTTATTTTTAAAATATTGTGATCAAGAGTTTTAAATATATTTAATTACCGTTTTGTGTTTACTTTTTGTTTCGCGGTCAACTATTTATCACTTACATAATAAATTAATTTATTACAACATTTAAAACAATACACTACATTGAACTATATATTTTTGAAAAGTTCTCGAAAAGAGCTTTTAAATAAAGTGACAGTCAATTGCGACTTCCATTTAAAAAAAGTTTATTAGCCCAGTAAAATGACAAAATTTGGAGGAAATAATACTGACTGGGCTGAAACTTTGTAAACAGGTTTGTTTTAGTGTACTATTTAACATACTAAAAGTTCCCATGTCTAGACGCTACGTTGCGGGCAGGAGAAGGACCAAAAGGTCCAAAAAATCAGCTTTTTGCAAATAACTCGAAAAATATTAACTTTGCGGAAATTTATGTTAATATCAAAATTGTAGCTTACAAAATTCCAAACAATTTCGTTTTTTATTCAAGTCTGTACAACGAAATGGAGCAAAGATAATTTGTTTAATCATCGGTAGTTTTGCGACGCAACGAAACGCGTACGCGCGTAGCGCATTTTTCACTAATATCTCGAAAATGGATTCGTGAATCAAAAAATGTTTTAAATAACAGTTGTAGAGAATCCAATTACGAATAATTTCGTTTTTTATTCATTTCTGTACGGCCCAAATTCGCCGAGTTATTAATTAAAAGACAATTTTTTTTAATGCTGACAGTGGAGTTTTGCATGTAAAAATCAGTATTAACTCTGAAAGTATAGGTCGTACACATATAGTATGTATAATGAAAGTAGAAGAGAATAAAATTTTGAACATGCTGATGTATGAATGAATCCATTTTAGAAAAAACTTTTTCTGATTGGTTGAAGGCAGTAATGTTATGTATTTTTCTTGAAGATATTTTAATTATCTTTAAAATGAGACGTCGTAGAGTTTTTTTCATTGAAACGTTGACGAGTTACAGGCGTTTAAATATTTAAGAAAAAATCAATTTTGTTACATTAACATTTTAGTCCAAAAGTATGTTGCTAATAATTTTTCAAAAATTTATTTTATCTTGTTTTCATTACTTCATATATATATATATATATATATATATATATATATATATATATTGTCGTGGAATTATAGGTTAAATAGGTCTAGACAATAAAATATTATCAACTGTGTATATAGAAAATAGGAACAATTTATTTACGCGCCAAATTAATCAGTTTAGATAGTGAAGACGGACAGTTATTAACACAGTTTATATTTCTAAATTAGAATGTTAAAATTGCACAAAGGGAAGAAGCTTTAGAGTACAGAAAAACTCAAGGATACGCATAATTAAATTGTAATAATTTTAAATCAAGCGCATGGAAGCAGAAACGGAGCTTTCAAGAATAGAAAATCAATAATTTAAACGCATATTTTCATTTACATACACGAAAACGTTCGTTTACAAATCCTAAGAAGGGGATAAACTTGGAATTGTTATTTTAAACAACAAGGGGTTTTGAAATAACACCTGTTAGTTAAATGTTAGGTTCATGGAACTTGATTATACGTTGAAACAGAATTTCTATGAAATTGTTTGGAACGGTCGGTTTGACAAACTGCTAAAAATAACAAGTGCCTTGAAGACTAAGTGAAATGAACGATCTATAATGTAAAACAGACAGAGAAACGTATAAGAAAGCGTTGGTTACAAGTCACGTTTAAAACACACGGAGAAATGTGAAGGCCAACAACAATATCGATTTTCTGTAGTTTGAGAGGGGTTTCTAAAAGAAACAACAAATATGGGTGGAACGGAGAAAGATAGCTGAGAGGTGAAGCGTTATAACGGGGGAAAACTACATCATTGGTCTAAGGTCAGCAGTTTTGAGAAGTGCGTGTCCGTTGAGGTATTAAACGAATTTCAGTGTAACATTATGATTATCTCGGAATTTTTCAGACGTTACGTTCAAAATTTGTAGAAGTAATTTTAAAAATAAGCTTTTCGATGAAAAAAGGTTCCTTGAATGATGTGAAAAGCGTATAAAGACTCTGAGAAAGATATTAAAGCGCTCTTTCCCTTAGATCTGAGATCGCGCTGAGATATTCAACGTAATTGATAGTATATGCTCTTACGTGTATTAAGTATTGTGTATTCGGTAAAGTAGCATACTACATCCTGTTTTAAAGCATGTAAAGCTGTAGTAACGTGCCGGAAAAGTAGTAAAGGTGATTTGCACGAGTGGGTGCTAAGGTCTAGGCAAAAGGTGCCGTTACTACACGACTCAATTGAATGATGGGATGGGTAAGCGAATCCTAAAGCTTAACTAGTATGCATGAAGTGTACTTGGTATGGAATGTTAAGTTTGGACAAGACAAATATCTGGGTAGAAGATTAAAGGTGGTGGCAAAGATTTGGATAGTGGAGATCAGTTGGATCCAGGCATAATCGCTAAGTCTATGGACACAACGACAAAGGTTTCTGGTACCCATCTTCAGAGGTGACGAGGGACGAAGCCTACTCCAGGTAAAGAAAATTAATTTCCTGCTTTTTGCTTAAACATTTGTGCTGATATTTTTGTGTTTGAATGTTTCGCCTTATTGGGGGTGTATTTATTACCATAAAGAAACTCGTAAATACTCCCTGTATGTTTGTTGTGGTTTGTTTAGCATTCTTCTTAATTTTCTTTGGGAATTAAACCACTCATAGTTTTTAAAATAATCTTTATTTACGTTTCGATTCATGACCTAGGATCGTTGTCAATAAGAATAAAGAAACTCATTTAAAGAGGTATATGTACAGGACAATTAATATTGATTTTTTAGAAATTTAGAAATTTTTTATAATGAGCTCAAAATAGACCAGAATAAAATCAATCTAGGGTTGCACGACGGGCCCATCTACTCGTCTAAGAGAAATTTGTTGAAATATATTAAAATCAAGAACTTTAAAGGATTTAATGATTGAGATGGTAACAGTTTTATCAAACTGTCTGTACCAAGATGTAAATATTTTCTTAATAATGGAAACTTGTTAATATGTGTAAATAAACAGGTTGTATGTTTTGTTGCATTATTTGAGTGGTAATTTCATTTGACTGTGTTTGTGAAAAAGGAAAGTGCTTAGTATGGTAGGTATTCAAGAAGAAGCCGATTGCCGAGCTAGCCAGGGTGTGCAGAAATAAGGAGGCGTTCCAAAAGGTAGTGTAAGAAATTATTTTTTTAATTTTTTTTCAGAAAAATTTATGTTGGCCCAAGCGTGGGGCGAGATTTTAAAAGGTTCCACGGCAATATATATATATATATATATATATATATATATATATATGGAGTAGTATACGCCCTTTATGTTTTATTTAAAAAAGAGTTTATGAATATGGCTGTATTTGTGAAAAATTATGGAAAAAATCTTCGTTTCTATTAACTTTACTGTTGGAGAAACAATGGGAACATTTACACTAAGCGTGAAACCCCAGATTATTTCCTTAGAGCAAGTGGACTGTGACTTGAGGGTAGTGTTGCGATAAAATACTCTTAGCGGTAAATCAAACAATGATCATGCACTTACCTTAATGTTCATACTGTTGGCTTCTACGGAAGTGGTTAACAGCATTCAAACCAGAACAAATCTCCGCTGACGGATTATGTAGAAGCGCAGTAGCACACACATTCACCAAAAAATGTATATTGTTTTAATACATGACCGCACGGGCCGAATGCTTCGAAACGAGTGTACAAAACCAGTGCTAGATAAGACCGCCTGGTTTATCGCAAAACAAAACCTTGACTGTTTAAAATAAATAACATTGAAAATGAAGAGTGGCGTTCTAACCCAATTTTGAACATACCCCCCACCCAAAATAATTAAATTTTGATAGCTAAAGGGGGTGAAGAAAAGAAAAAAAAGAAAAAAAGGGAGAAATTAAAAAAAATGCAAATAAGCTCTATTGGTGTAGTTGTGTAGAGATAAAACGAAAAAATAAAAGAAACTCTAAAGAATGATCAATTAATGTGATTGTTGATCACGTCATATTAATTTTAAGGAGGTGGAAGCGGTACCACCTTATTTATTGGTCGTACCGTTTCACCTGAGGGTGTCTTCAACCGAACAACACGTACTACGCCGTCACTTCCAGGTATCAGCTTTGTTACCCTTGCTAAAGGCCAACACGTAGGGAGTGTACCTGGGGTCAAGTACAACACCAGATCGCCTTCCTCCAACTGTTTAGCCGGGTTAGTCCATTTGGGCCTATGCTGAAGGGTGTGGAGGTATTCATTTGACCAACGCTTCCAGAACCCCTGGATTAACTGTTGACAAAGCCGCCAACGAGAGAGTCTGTTAGTAGGAATGTTTGTCAAATCTACTTCGGGTCGTGCCAGAATAGGACCGCCTGTCAGGAAATGTGCCGGCGTCAATGCATCAATTCCATCATCGGGCGAAGCTGGTAAGGAGCAAAACGGGCGAGAGTTTAAAATGCCCTCAATTCTAATAACGATTGTGTTAAATTCTTCTGCAGTAAATTGGTTGTTACCAATTATTCTCTTTAAATGGAATTTAACACTTTTGATTCCTGCCTCCCACAATCCACCGAAATGAGGTGCGTAGGGAGGATTAAAGGACCATTCAATGCCCCGAATAGCTAAATAATGTGCAATCTCGGGCTTAGATGAGTCAAAAAATTTTGAAATTTCAGAAATTTCTCTAGCAGCTCCGCGAAGTTCCGTCCTTGATCGGAATAAAATTTCGCCGGAAGTCCGCGTCTAGAAATAAACCTGTCTAGTGCGGCCAGACATGCTTGGGAAGTTAACGAGGTGACGAGTTCGATATGAATGGCACGCGAGACCATGCATATAAACAAAGCAATATATGCCTTCTCATACCTAGCTGTGCGCAGATTAGGTACTTTTACCATAAAGGGTCCGCCAAAGTCAATCCCCGTGTGTGTGAAACATTTTCCCGGTTCGAGTCGGTAAGCTGGAAGATCCGCCATAGGTGGTTGGATAGGTTCCGCCTTATATCGGTAACATGTAAGGCAACGAAAAATACGATGTCGAATTAAGTGTCGAATTGAAGGAATCCAAAATGTCCTATTTACGAGGGAATGTACCAGGCGATTTCCACCATGGCCCGAGTATATGTGATAATGATCGCATATCAAGATAGCTAATCTGCTGTCCCGCGGAATTAGGTAGGGATATTTAGTAGCAATTGGGAGCTTCGACTGGCGCAAACGCCCCCCCCCCCCCCACCCACCCACCATGATTAAACCCACAGGGGAGAGAAAAGGGGACAAAAGACGATAATTTTTTGTGCAAGGTTGACCCTTTTCTAATAACAAAATTTCGTTTCGATTGTGCTCGTACTGAGAAATTCTTATAATAAATAACAAAGCGTCATTATATTCAAATGACGTTAAGTTGCCAGTACGCAGCTGATCGTTTGGAGCATCATGAATGCGCGCAAGGCAATTGAATTTGAATCTAAGTATATAGGCAAAAATTCTTTGTACTTTAACAAAACTTGAATGTCGTAGCAAAATGTCCGTAAATGGTTGAACATCAATTGCGGACAACAAGGCTTGAGGTGTCATAGGGGTAGAAACGTCTAACCCTTGTGCAGGCGAGTATTCACATGTACTACCTGGCCATTCAGAAATGTTCCGATATATGAAGTCGGGCCCTTTCCACCACAAATCACAACAAAGCAATTCCGATGGCATTAACCCGCGACTTGCCGGGTCAGCGGGATTATCTGCACTAGGTACATGCCTCCAACGAGCTGTGGGTTGATTTTCGTGGATTTGAACAACCCTGTTGGCAAAGAATATTTTTAATCGATGCGGAGGGGTGCGAATCCACGACAGGGTGTTTACTGAATCACTAAAACAAATAGGTTCCTGAAGGTGTAACGAATCAAATGCTGGGGAAGTAGACTTCATAAGTTTTGATAGAAGACATGCCGCCCCTAATTCGAGACGTGGTATCGTCCACGTTTTTAGTGGAGCCACGCGAGTTTTTGAAATTATTAAATTTATGAAAATTTGGCCATCAACCTCTAATCGTAAATAAATAACTGCAGCCATGCCAATCTTCGTTTCTATTAACTTTACAAAGAAACTTCAAAAGACCGAAATTAAACCTGATACAATTTCCTAAAAAAATAGAGTTTGTGGCATGTAATTTTGAATGCATCGTGATGGGAAACTGGAGTTTCAAAAGACAGGTAGCAGATCATCACTACGAGTCGCCTGAAATGATGAAAAAACCTGTCCTTAACCATTTTTCTGTACTTATTGAAGTGTCAAAAGTTATTCTTAGGATCTTTCTGAATCGTTTGGTACTAGGCCGATATTTTTAGGACCGATAGTACTGTACGTAGGTACTAAAGAGGTACAATACAGGTACAATATAAGCAAGGGTCCGAAGAAATAAAATAGCAATTGGTTAATAAAATGTGAGTATTTTATTTTTATTATTGTTCATGTAGGTTATGTTGTAAAAATGACACTGAGAAAAAGTTTCTCGATTCGAGTCCATTTTCGAGAAATTAGCGAAAAATGAGCCACGTGCGTACGCGATTTCGTTGCGTCGAAAACTACAGGTGTTTTAAAAAATTATATCTCTGCTCCATTTAGTCGTACAGACTTGAATAAAAAAATAAATCATGCGGGATTTTGTAAGCTACAATTTTGATATCTATATAAATTTCCGTAAAGTTGATATTTTCCGAGTTATTTGCGAAAAACTAACTTTTTGTACCTTTTGGGCCCTCCCCTGCCCACAACGTAGTGTCTGCACGTGGGGATTTTTAATATGTTGAATAGTACTCTAAAATAAGTCTGTTTACAAAGTTTCCACCCAGTCAGTATTATTTTCTCCAAATCGACAAATTTCGAGTCATTTTACTGGGCTACATGCTATAACTCAAAAAATGTTAATAACATTAAACATTTGCCTACGCTACACTAATCTAACATAAACAATTGTATAAAAATTTCCACAGCATTTTGGATATTTTTCAAATAAACGAGTTACATCAATTAATAGAATTGTTAAAAATATCAATTTTTGCCTATAATTTGAAAACAAAAGAAAGCTCATTTCTGGTTTCGGCATTGACTGATCTCTAAAAAGTTCGTTCGGAAACGTAGAATCAGTTTTATTGTATCTTTGATAACAACAAAGTTACTCATTAACATCATGCATTTGGGACACTGTACTTAGATAGATAAAATTAACTTTAAAAGTAATACATTCTGTATCCCTGAAGGCCGTTTGACATTATGCTATGCAAGAGTTATGCAATAGATATTGAATCGCGTCTTGCATAGACGTTTTACACAAGAAATATGCTATACTTTGATTTTAAATTGTAAATTGTCGATCTTATAAAAATAATGTTTCCTTAAAAAACATAGCCGCATACCTTACATATTTGCAAGACATTTAATTGTTTAGTACATGGCAAAAATCAAAACTCACAAACTGTATATCCATAGGTTAGTTTTGTCTTTCAACTTTTTTGGTATCTTCTATTGTGTTGGCAATCCTGAAATTTATCTAGCAAAATGTCAAGCGAGATGTCAAGCAACCTTTATACCTCATACTTGATTTAATAAAATAATATGTTAGAGTAAGTCTATATTCAACACAGAAAAAGAGCCGATTAAAACAAGTTTGGTTTCCTTTTGTTGGTAGAAAATAAGGCTCTCGTTACTTTCCAAAAACAGAGTAATGAATAAAAGACGTCGTTTTGATTTTTTAATTACTACACCGATCTAGCTAATGTCGACATCGAAAAAACGTCATTGTAGTGACCAAATAAATGCGTCTATTAAAGACCTAATTTGTACATTTAAAAAATATATAGAAGCCAATATAAGCAAGGGTTGGCGATTATTGGAATAGATTTTCGAAACTAGACGATTATTCCGATAACTCCAATTAACCGAAATAATCGATTAATTGGAATAATGGGATTTCTCGATTAATCAAAATAATTGTTTATTTAAAACTAAGTAATTGATTAATTGATTATTTATCCATTAATCGACTATTTCGTCCAGCGATATAAGTACGTCCATAAAAAATTATTGTTAAACTATAATGTATTTGCCATTAATAGTAATCGTATATTGATTGCAGACTTTTCTACTGTACCTATTATAATTTCCATAATCACACTTACTTTCCTTCATTAATATAACAATCAATGTTATTTTTTTGTTTATAGCGCCATCATCAGTTCGGAACATAGCGGCCTCCATGTCGCCATAAATAGTCCAGATGTGGGGCATGAAATATATTAAACTATAATACATTTATAACATTATTTGTGCAGGCGCTTGTGCGATACAGACAATCTTTACAATATAATGCATACTATGCAATACAAGTATATTGAATTAGTCAGACATACTGCAATAAATTAAATTGGAAATATCTGCAATTATAAAGTGCCTAATAAAGTATTCTTTAGTAAAAATAACTGAGATTCGTACCACCATATTTATTGCTATGTTAACGCTGCACACCATGTAAATAACGTGCAGTTTCCTACTGCCTGCCACTGCTCTGTGTCTCTAACAACCTAAAATTTAAATATGCCTCGACTGGCTCAGTCTAAGCCACACAGAGTGCACAACGTTACGATAACACAGAATTTACCCCCCTTGTTATCTAATACTTTCCTACTTGAATGAGAAAAATGAAATTGACCAAGATTTGTATAATGACAGAAAAAATATATACACTTTACAGCTTAATATGATTCACTATTAGACAAAATAAGCTCCTGAATCAAATAATAATATCAATTTGTTTATCCCCAAAATTATAGCTCCCTTTAGTTAGTTTAAAGCCAGCAAAAATGACACTGTACACTATTGGAAACACCCTTGAACGTTCATGACTTTTCCCTTTTACGTAAATTTTCACGTATAAAAAAAGATTTTTTAATTACCCATTACACAAATATTCTGGTGTAATAATAAAAAATTAGTAGATGTTCAATAAAAAAGAAAATAATGCCTTATGCTATTTAGATAATGTTCTGACCTGTAGTTTTCCTTCCGTGTCTTTTTGTTCACCCTATCCTTGGATTTTCTACTGCGTGCTGTTAACCAGTACCCCTGGATTGCTTTCGGTTAAGTTCACTTGTTGATTTTATAGTGCCGCTTGGTCAAACCCCATTCAAATGCTTAGAACAATCCTCAGTTTTGTACTCCGATGCGTAGACGCAAACCACTATTTTTATGCACTTTTAGATCGATTTAGATTCGGATTTATTTAGATTTATGTACCAATTTAGAGTTTTACCTAGTTTTTCACTTAGATTTCAGATTATTACCTAGAGTTTCTCAGAGATTTCTACTTAGATTTCAGATTATTACCTAAAGCCCCAAATTATAAATATTAAAATTATGTTTAATTAATAAGCTTTTACTTACGTTATCCAGTTAACGGCAAAACCTCTCTCGTATATTTTTCACTATTATTTTTAATTTTAAAATTTTTCTATCAAGGCTTCCACGAAATATAATTATTTAATTTTTCTATGTTCACTTTTGCGTAAATTTTTAATTTGAACTGATGTGAACTGTGCTCAGGTTGAAGGAAAACTGCTTGTTTATCAAATTTGAGTAATATATAAAGCAACGCCTCCATCTGACAGTTGGTTATCGGCATCCTTCGGTCAAAGTTTAAGGCATGCTATAGGATATTGTCAATAGCCCGCCGAAACAATGTTGTCGGTCACGTAGTATTCAAGTTCTATATGGTGTACTTTCACCCGTCCGTTTTGTGATGTTGTAAGAAATTTTAACTCGACTTCTCGTGTAGACAAACTTATGGCTTTATTTTTGTCAAGATAATGTTTTGGGTTTTGAATTTACTTCATGTTAAAAATCACGTAGGCAAAATTTCTATAATGACGTAAATTGAAATGGGTTTATTTACATCATGCGTTTCCAAAACGTATTTGTATTGAAAGGTGCGTTTATTACGAGAAAGCTTTGTTATTTCTTTGCACTATTGCAACAGAATTCATATCATGAGTTTTAGCCTTCGATGTTTTTAATGCGTATTTATTTAGAATTTATGAATGCTTTTCTGATTTAAAATAAGTTTGATTGCGTACAGAGTTATTTATCTTACTGAATGTGGTTGTATTATTGAAGGATGAGCTTCCCTGCATTAAAGTTAACTGTGATCCTTATACAGTGTGTTAAATGTTTGCTTTTTGCATAATTTGCAAATTACGTACTTTTCATGATAAAACTGTTTAGTTTTCTAGCTTTTAGTACTATTTACATGTAGTGCGCGTCCCTTATGACATATATATATAAGAAAAATATATACTGAAACAGTTAATTTTTGATTTGTAGTATTATTGATATTGCTCGTAATCTAGCTCTCAATAATTTATCAAAACTTCGGCAGCCTAAAGTAGTTTTAAATCAAAATAATTCCGGCGTAGTGTGAAGCATTAAGGGATTCCTAAAAACGCGAAGAAGTCAGGAAAGGGCTAGAAAATGTCAAACAGTGATATAAGGTCGGAGAAGTATGAAGAAGTGACGGGAATTTCGAGGAAGTATTGGGAAGTCTGAGGAAGTCCCGCGAAGTCTGAAATAGTGCTGAAAGTTTTGGGTGTAGAAAGTCTGGTGTACACAATTTGCTTTCGTAAATAACCCCTCGGTGTCGAAGCACCGTCAATTTGGTATTTTACCAGTAGAAGTATAGCCACACCCCTCAACTAGTTTCTAAATATTTTATAGATGTTAATTTTGCCTTGTATATTAAATGTGAAATTTTACTGTTCCATTACTAAATAGAACAGATTCAAACTAAACTGTCCTTCAAAAGCAGTCTCTCTTAACGTGAGGATCTTCGTTGATCCAAAAGTGATTGTTATTATGTTAAAATCATTCACGAGAGAATTTTGCCTATTCAATTCAAATTGTTTTTCTTGATTACGCAATTCCTATGTGGAACTTTCGAAAATTGGTAGTCTTGCATATTATTCTACAAAATATTTCCTATATGGAGAAACGAGAATGTTCCTGAGTTAGTCAAGTTCGCGTGTGTCCACTAATTCCAAGATCTTCCGTTGAATTTCCGGCACGAACTGTTTGAAAAATGTCGGCAAGAATTTTTCACAAAAATACGCCCATTACATGAGAGATTAAGTGTAGGTCCCGCGTGAGTACTGTCACACACGTTTAAAAATCCTAACCTTGTTTAGTATGACATGGATTCGGCTAAATTCTAAATTTTTAGAAAAAAATTCGCTTCCTGGCCCATGCTAGAGCATTGGACAATTCAATCATAAAGTTGTAGCACAAATGCGTTAATTAGGCATACATTTTTAAATAGAAAAGCATTTATTAATTTAAGTTAGTAAAATGAGCTATACCGTGAAAATACCCTTAAAATTTTATAAAAGCTAGGGTGGTTTAGAGTTTATAAAGAGACTATTCAATTATAATATTAAAGTAAAATATCGAAATAAACAGGGAAAGTACTCAGTACATTCTTCTAGAACCAGCAATAAAAGGGACTTCAAATGTTGAATATCAAATTAGAAAAATACCGACATACTTTTCCACGAACAATGATACTACAAACGTGTATTCGTAAATCTTCTAACCCATTTAAAGTAGCCGAAATCATTGTAAATCACTCAAACGGACAAAAACCCATTAAATCATATAAAATGTAGGACGTACTGACCCATCAAATGACGCAGATGTCGATATTAAATAACGACTGCGAGAATACATATATTTTCAAGCACCGAAAAATCCTTGGCCTGTTACGTTTTTACCTTTTCAATAGTACAACAATAACAAATCAAAATAAAGTAATTTGTACATGCCCAAATTTGTTTGCATGGGATGTCGTCACGGGTAAAGCTCACAAGTTAACAAACACATCAAGTCCTTATCTGGTTTTTAACTGCTTTTTAGGTTATGCTCGCCTACACGGGTGGTTTCTAAATGTTTTAAAATCTTGGACGACGAAATGAAGATGCCCACACAATGGCGGCACACAGAGATAGTTTTTTCTTAGGTAGAGGAAGAAGGAATGAAAATTGAAAGGAATCACTTCGCCAAACTGACGCGCACGTAGGTCCGATCTCTTCAATAGCCAATAGTAATGCCTCTTGCTTTTTGAAGGCGTCACTCCCACCAGCTTAGTAACCCCCACCATTTTACGCTTCCCATGGCCACATTCCTTTAACCTGGAAAATGCAGGCATATGCGGTTTTACATGCCATAAATCATTGGGTTAATGTCTTGAGATTCGTGGGGAAACCATAATCGTGATACTTTACACGTAGAAGCTAAAACTAAAAATGGAGGAAAAATGTTTCCCATGCTTGATTTGAAAATCCCCTAATTGGAAAACTGTAAGTCCAGTTCAAATCGTACAAACCGTGTGATCGGAAGAAATTGAGGAATTCCCTAAAATAATATAGTTTATAAATGCCGCCATAGCATAATGGAAAAGAGATTCCGATTCAGTCAAATCTTACAAGACATGCTTTCATCTTGAATTAATCGAGTGACAAGCATGATCGTCTAACGGGTGAACAGATTTCCAGTAATTAACGTAAGAGTAACCTTCAATTCGGGTTACGGAGAAACAAACCGGAAACACGAAAGTACATATACATGCTTCTAAGTTGAAAACTAGTTAAGTTAGTTATTGGAACGCTAAACAGAAAAATAACAACTTCAGTAGTTTTCTGAATGACAAATAATACCCAGACGTTCCATTTAAATAATCAAATTTTCGACAATTATTCGATTCCACTAACAAAGCTTTGTTTCTAAACGTGTATGCTCTAATTGGAATTTAATGACAGAATACTAAGTCTTTCTGGCGTCCTCAAATAAGTCATGTTTATGCCCCCCGTTTCACAAACGCATGACCTTCAATTTCAAAGCAAATATTCTAATTTTTCAAAACTTGCAGAGCAACTTTTTATTGCCTACTACGAAATACACACCGGACTTTTATTTTAAAGAGCAAACATAATTACAAACACTAAAAGTACAATAAAATAATACACTGAAAATACAATAATAATAAAAACAATGACACAGATACCAATTTAAAAAATTACTAATTACTAAGGGTAACTCTGGGCGTCCTACTTGTGGCAAATCATCAAATTCACGGCAGTGAAGCTAGCAGCTAGAGTTGGTAGCCAAAACCACGCCTCTTTAATTGGCCACGCCTCTTCTACCAATCACCGTTAAAGCCACATCGATTTTAGCCCAATATCAAATAGTTCCACCCCCCTTTCTTACAATACAACCTATTGTAAGTAAGAACGAACATATACAATAACCATGTTTAGCAAACAATTCTAAATCAGATCTTTGTTAAAATACCTATTAAAAATTGTGTTTTCTTATTAAATCTCCAGAAGCACATATATAATCGTACTAAAAATTTTAATTTCTGCAAACATTTAACTATTATAGCAAAAGTTATTACATTTTCAGTAATGTATATTAAGTGGCCACTACTTCTACTTTAATCTTTTTCCTATTAATGCAACGACTTTGTTAAGAAATCTCCAATAAGGTATATGGTGCCCAATACGTGTGTGAGGAAGTTTTAGATTCCACGCCCAAATAAAAAAGTTATTAACGTTTACGTGAAATGTTGTATCAAGTGTTGCTATCTCTGCTTTAATTTTTTCTTGCTTTCTATTAAAGCAACGATTTGGTCAAGAAATCTCTATTTAAGTACACCAGGGTCCAATATGTGTGCAAGAGAGTTTACGATTCCAAGCCCAAATAAAAAAGCTATTAACTTTTACGTGATCTCTCGCACACGTATTGGGCACTGGCATACCTAAATGGAGATTTCTTGACAAAGTCGTTACTTTAATAGAAAACACGACAAAAACTAAATTGTAGGTAGCAACGATTTGATAGGTTCTAAACTTATTTCAGCAAATCCATATTGCAAATTTTAGCCTTTGCTAACCACAATATAAATGTCCATACTTTGTAATAATAAGCTCCAAGGTCTTTCAGTCATCTAAATAGAATAGATTCGACATACTTAACTTTAAAACTGGGTATTTAATAAAATTCTAAAGGATGTTTAGCCAAATAATTGTTTAAAAATTGAAAGTGGAACAAACCCGCTACTAAGCAAGCAAAATAACCGTGGATACAATATAAGATATAAAATTTAAAGCAAAATGGTTTAGATACAAGGATTGAACGTAACAAACTATACCTTCACATTTAAAAAAGACACCAGTATAAACATGTCTTTAAACTAATATGCACGATTGTGTTTTAAACGGTATTACACACACATGTTCATTACAATTACATAATTGACATGCTTAGGCACATATTAAATACCAAATATCATAAATTTACTTAACTAACTTCTTAACCTAAGCACACAGACATACCATAGGTACGCATTATCAGTACATGCAATGAATTCAAAATGTTCAGTTACTTATAAATTTTCTTGGGTATAGTTTCAGATGGTTTTCACAAATACCTGAAGAGTGATTGTTACCTGTAACTAATGTGGACACCATTGAATGCCTCCATGTATTTTGACTTCAAATCTCTCAACATGCTTACCTCCAACATAAAGTTGTCCATCTGAGAACCAATGTGCCCCTCAAATCAAAAACAACCAACTTGGTAGCGTACTATCCAAACATAGTTGACTACTTTCAGTTTGTCGATAACTTTTTCTTAAAGGAGCTAACCTACTCCGGTTGCATGTTAACTGTTTGGAACCTATGTGAACTTAGCACCCGACTATGCTAAAATTTTTTTTCCATAAATGCATTCGATTAAACTCAGTTTGTACCCTTTTGTACCGCTTTTTATTTCGTTTGTACCTCAAAGAGGTGAAAGTTACAGAAGGGTAAAAAAATCATCAGCACCCAACTTGGAGATACAGAAATTTTTTAAATGCCATTCGATTAAGCATCGTTTGTACCCGTTTGTACCACCGCCTGTTTCGTTTGTGCCTTTAAGGGGGTGTTTGTGCCGAATTTTCAAAATAGGGGTAACACCTAACTCCGCCATTTTTGAAATATCTTAAAGCCGCAAGCGGGTGCTGTTTCAGAATTGTTTGTACCCGTTTGTACCCCGCCAGTTTTGGTTGTACCCTTAAGAGGGTGTTTGTGCCGAATTTTCAAAATAGGGGTAACAGCTAACTCCGCCATTTTTTAGAGATATCTTAAATGCTCAAACGAGTGTTGTTTCGTGATCGTTTGTACCCATTTGTACTGCTGCCAGTTTCGTTTGCACCCTTACGGGAGTGTTTGTACCGAATTTTCAAAATAGGGGTAACACCTAACTCCGCCATTTAAAAAATATCTTCAATGCGCAAGCGGGTGCTGTTTCGTTATCGTTTGTGCCCGTTTGTACCAACGCCAGTTTCGTTTGTACCCTTAATGGGGTGTTTGTACCGAATTTTCAAAATAGGGGTAACAGCTAACTCCGCCATTTTAGAGATCTTAAATGCTCAAGCGAGTGCTGTTTCGTGATCGTTTGTACCCGTTTGTACCACCGCCAGTTTAGTTTGTACCCTTAAGAGGGTGTTTGTAACAAATTTTCAAAATAGGGGTAACACATAACTACGCCATTTTTAAAGATATCTTAAATGCGCAAGCGGGCGCTGTTTCAAAATCGTTTGTACCCGTTTGTACTTCCGCCAGTTTTGTTTGTACCCTTACGGGAGTGTTTGTACCGAATTTTCAAAATAGGGGTAACATCTAACTCCGCCATTCTTAATATCTTATATGCACAAGCGGGTGCTGTTTCGTAATCGTTTGTGCCCGTTTGTACCACCGCCAGTTTCGTTTGTACCCTTAATGAGGTGTTTGTACCGAATTTTCAAAATAGAGGTAACAGTTAACTCCGCCATTTAAAAAGATATCTTAAATGCGCAAGCGGGTGCTGTTTCGTAATCGTTTGTACCCGTTTGTACCACCGCCAGTTTCGTTTGGACCCTTAATGGGGTGTTTGTACCGAATTTTCAAAATAGAAGTAACAACAAATACAAAAGAATGCCATATGTAAAAATAACAAAAAAGGAAACACACCCATCCACTCTCACAAACATACACACATATACACACATACACACACACGCACGCACGCACGCGCACACGCACACACACACACACACAAAACACAAGAGGTATAAATCCGACTGTGCAACCTCCATGCTGTACACCTCAGGTAATGCTAATGCCGGCGGTACTATAAATTTCAAGCCTCATGACTAGGAAAGTACCTAATAAAAAATAACCTAATTATACTGTTTTGGAAAATTCTCGAGGAAAGCTCTACAAGAACATGTAATGAAAAATAGGCGGTTCCATTAAAAAATTCAAAGTGATTTTTATTCGACCGTCACGGTGCTATTCAAGGTCATACTGATATTACTATGTAATGTGTAACTTAAAGCTCTAAACTTTTGTTTGAAATACTTTTTATGAAAATGCATATTTTTCGAAAAATTAACGGTCCCAACAGTTTTGGCGGATCATGTATATACTGCATAAAAACATAAAAGTATACTATCATATAAATAAATATAGCAAAAAAAATTTAGCATAAAAATGAAACAAAAATTCTAATATGTAAGAACTGCAGTATTCGATGCAATTTCTTCCCACGCTACGAAACTGGCGGTGGTATAAACGATTCTGAAACAGCACCCGCTTGCGGCTTTAAGATATCTCAAAAAATGTCGGAGTTAAGTATTACCCCTATTTTGAAAATTCTGTACAAACACCCTCTTAAGAGTACAAACAAAACTGGCGGTGGTACAAACGGGTATAAACGATTCTGAAACAGCACCCGATTGCGGCTTTAAGATATCTCAAAAAATGGCGGAGTTAGGTGTTACCCCTATTTTAAAAATTTGGTACAAACGCCCTCTTAAAGGTACAAACGAAACTGGCGGTGGTACAAACGGGTACAAACGATTCGGAAACAGCACCCGCTTGCGGATTTAGGATATCTTTTTAAATGGCGGAGTTATGTGTTACCCCTATTTTGAAAATTCGGTACAAACACTCCCGTAAGGGTACAAACGAAACTGGCGGCAGTACAAATGGGTACAAACGATCACGAAACAGCACTCGCTTGAGCTTTAAGATATCTCTAAAAATGGCTACCCCTATTTTGAAAATTCGGTACAAACACCCCATTAAGGGTACAAACGAAACTGGCGGTGGTACAAAGAGGTACAAACGATTACGAAACAGCACCCGCTTGCGCATTTAAGATATCTTTTTAAATGGCGGAGTTAGGTGTTACCCCTATTTTGAAAATTCGGTACAAACACTCCCGTAAAGGTACAAACGAAACTGGCAGCAGTACAAATGGGTACAAACGATCACGAAACAGCAATCGCTTGAGCATCTAAGATATCTCTAAAAATGGCGGAGTTAGCTGTTACCTCTATTTTGAAAATTCGGCACAAACACCCTCTTAAGGGTACAAACAAAACTGGTGGTGGTGGTACAAACGGGTACAAACGATTCTGAAACAGCACCCGCTTGCGGCTTTAAGATATCTTAAAAAATGGCGGAGTTAGGTGTTACCCCTATTTTGAAAATTCGGTACAAACACCCCCTTAAGGGTACAAACGAAACAGGCGGTGGTACAAACGGGTACAAACGATGCTTAATCGAATGGCATTTAAAAAATTTCTGTATCTCCAAGTCGGGTGCTGATGATTTTTTTACCCTTCTGTAACTTTCATCCCTTTGAGGTACAAACGAAATAAAAAGCGGTACAAACGGGTACAAACTGAGTTTAATCGAATGCATATATGGAAAAAAATTTTTGGCATAGTCGGGTGCTAAGTTCACATAGGTCTGTTTGGATGGTAAATACCAAGTGCTCTAAAAAAATTAATCTTCCCTTCTAAAATAATTCGAGACATCTTTGACAAACTTCGGACAGATGAATTAAAACTGCAACTTCCTTTAAAACCACCTAATAAATTTGACAACCTTTGGGTATGAACAATGTATGATACAGAAATAATTCTACTTTAGATCAGAATGCATGCAACTTAAAAATTATATTTCTTAAAGGAAATACCTTAACCCTATTGGTGGGATTTACTAATACAGAAACCATTAAAATGAAATATGATTATAAACATTTCAAAAGAACGTCACAGAGTCTGAAACAAATTGAATATTTTTAGATCTGACTATTAACAAATTTGATACTAAATTAGAATATCTCATCTATAGCAAACCTACTCCAACTGATGGTATAGCATCAGTACCTTCCGATCAATGCTGACAACAACATAAAATGGATAACTTCGAATACTACATCCAGACTTCTAAACTTTTGTTTCTCAAGTTTCTCAATTGCAAAATAAAATTAACATAATAAAACAGCAGATAGCTTGCAATAATTATACGATCACAACTTATTTCAAAAACTAATTTACAAAATAAAAATGAAAAATATAATCAACAAATATATCTTATTTAAATTCAAAACATGCAAAAATTACTTTTTGATTCTTTTCATAAAACCCACTTTGAATCTATCGCTAAAAGAGAAAACTATCACAATTCAACTATAACCTCGTTTGAAACATATAACACGTTAAACGGCATCTATTAAATTACATAAATTATGAAAACGTGGCATCTAAAGGAAAAATTGTGCAAACCTGCAGATCTCTAGAAGTTACAATTAAAAAATACTTAAACCGAACATGGCACTCATACAACTCATAATAAACATACTTTGAATACGAAATGATTACATCATATCGCTTCAAAAAACCTCAATAGACATGCGTTCTTAAAGAACATAAAAATAGAAAAGAAATTATTAAGCAATTATCAATATCTGAATATTCAAATCAAATCTTCATAGAACTTTTATATCTATTTGTAAACATCGAAATTAATCGAAATCTCATTAATTAGTAAAATAGCGTATTTCATATCATCTACCATTTTGATTATATAGAACAGTTCCAATTCTGGACAATGGTCAACTCTTTGTGGCACTCCCTTGTTTTCATTTAATACAATAACAGTCATTTTGTCTTTTTAACTTCATGGATGACCAAAGAAACATGAAACACAAATAATTCTTTTAATTTATTATTAATTACAAAATTTAATTATATCCGGTAACCAAAGAAAGTTTGTGCTGATTTTGAGAGAAAAATATAAAAATTTATTACAAACTAGTAATACACTATTCAGCTAAGTAATTACCATTGCACTCAATGGTTTTCTGCCAACGTGACAACAATTTTTGTATGCCGGTATAGTGGAATAAAAAATTGGCTAATTACATCTATAACATCGATTCGAATTTTAAACTGCCTATGCCTCATACAACTATCAAGAGATAGGAATAGGTGAAAATCACTTATTGAAATGTCAGGAGAAGAATGTGGGTGTGGCAACGTTTCCTAGCCAAACAAAGAAATTTTTTCCCTGGTCACTATTGTGGTATGAGGTTTAGCGTTTTTTGTAAGAATAGCACTTTCTTTCATTTGATCAAGTAAGGCTGTTTCTGCTTGTACTTGCTGAAGCTGATTATAGTAGAACACAGCAGTGATAGTTTAGCCCATTTCCAAAAACTAATAATGGACAATTGCGACTGCTGTCCACCAAACACACAATAAAATTTATTTTTGGTGCAAGATATTCTTTGGAGTGTGTGGTATTGGATCAGTTAGTGACAACCAATGATAAGATCGCTTAGACTTGAAGTACAGTATCCACTTTTCATCGCAAGTTAACAATCGATCAAGAAAAGGTTCATTTTGATAGCATGAGAAGTTTACCGAACAAATGGTAATGCGGCTTAATTTATTATCATATGACAATCCACGTGGGCTCATTTGGTTAACTTCCACGTCTTCCCTAGCTGGTGAAAGTGCAACCAAATGGTTTCCTCACCCACACTGAACCTTACTCTGTAAGCTGTAAGTACGTCGTGCTGGAATTTGCCTCCACAACTTTTTCAGATTCTCATTGTTAATAATCCACAGACTTCCAACGCATGTTTTATCGATCACGCTGAAATCATTCGAGAAAAATTTCTTAAACAACTTATGTGCTGTCCGGTCACATATAGAGTCATTTCCAAATGCGGTACATATTTTTCGCACCGCCTCAGCCGTTTTGGTGCCAAGTTTGTACTCATAAAGAAAATAACTTCAAATTAACGTTTTGTTCAAGGCCATTTTAAATTATTTCATAATAGGAAATAAACAATTGCTGTAAAATATGAATGCATCAAATGAAAGAAAAATTCATACGAAAGTAAATAACAGTATATAAACAAATGCTATCAATAAATAACTAATAAGATATTCATGGCATTCTGAAAAAGAAAAACCACACGAACTTTTTTGGGTACTGGATACAAATATGTGACCATATAAGTTATATCAAATGTTACTGTTCTAGTTGTCATTGCTTGTTGGAAAATTTATATTTTACACTCGACTAATAGGTACTTCTATTCCTAAGATTATAATAACTTTCACTTTAATTATTATACTTATACAGCAGCACAGAGAATGGTTTATGTTAAAAACACTCTATTTTTAGATCTCATATTTTCAAATTAATAAATATTTAGCATGTAAATACTTGTAGCCAGTTTTTGAATTTTATTAAATGTCTGTACCACCTGATAGTATAATTGCAAGCTATAACCCCAGAAATATTATGAAACATATTAAGATATAATATACTTAAGGTCAAAATGTATAGCCCACAAAGAAGAATGCATTTCGAACAAATCTGTGATATTATCGCACTTGTGTTCTGTCTGTAAATAATGTCGTTTCGAGTGTTTGTGCTAAATGCTATTACATTTGAACATTACGACCTGTGATTGAATTTGTATGTAAATATTTAGCTTTGTGGATTGTTTTTCATTATAACTGCCGCTTTGCTCTTTTGTCTGTATTGTGCCAAGCAACAAGTACTGCCCATGCCTATTTTGTGCCACACTCATATTGCAAGTGGTTGTTTAAGTAGATTGTTCTGTAATCGAAAGTATTGTTGTATATTGCTTCAATTAAAACATTTCATTTGTTAGTTTATTTTATGATAATTTAAAACAAAACTTAGTAGTAAAAATGATCCGTTTTCTTGCTTTAAGAAATATTGCACCAAAAATAAAATTTCAACTGTAATAAATAATTAAAGGCAATAAAAAAAATTGTTTAAGAGTTGTTTCAAAAAGATAAGAATTCTGGGGATAGACAGATAGTACATAGCTTTTACAAAGAGCAAACAGTGTTAATAGAATTAGAGCAAGAATGTAGAGAAGTAAATATTAGGAAAGTGGTGAGACAGGGATGTGTCCTATCCCCATTAATTTTTAACTTGTACATCGAACAGGCAATGAATACTCTCACCTGAAGGAAGTATTTGGAATTAGTATGCAGGGACAAAAGATTGATATGTTTAGATTTGCAGATGATATAGAGGTATTAGCATCTAGCAAAGAAGAGTTAAAAGCAGCTTTTAATGAAATGGAAACAGTTGTAACAGAGAGATACGGTATGAAAATTAACAAAAATAAAAACTAAAGTACTAGTATGTAAAGGAGGAGAAAATAATCAAAAACTAGAATACAAATACGAAAAGAGAACTTACAAAAGGTTAAGGATTTCTGCTACCGAAGAAGACAAAAAACGCAAGATGGGAAAAGCGCAAAAGATATAAAACAAAGATTGGCACAAGGTCAAGCTATATTTAACAAGAAAAAGCAACTGCTGTGTTCAAAAACAACAGACATAGAAACAAGAAAAAGATTACTGAAAACATATGTGTGGACCACAGTACTGTACGGCTGTGAAACTTGGGCAGTAGGAGAAACAGATAAGAAAAAGACAGAAGCCTTTGAAATGTGGTGCTACAGATGTATGATGAAGATATGATTGACAAAGTTAATAAAAAAGGAGGTACTGCAAATGGTAGGAGAAAAACGAAATTACGGAAAAAGGTAAAAAAATAGGTGAGAAAGCATGACAGCAAACATTCTAAGGCTTAAGGGAATAGTACGGGATATATTAGAAGTAGCGAAAAGAATGAACAAAGGTAGAGGTAGACTAGATTAGACTGTTGCATACAGATTGTGACAGATGTAGGCTGTGGGAATTTCGAGGAAATGTGCAGGTTAGCTTAGAATAGGATACAATGGAGGTACACGTATAACAATTCCAGGTCTGAAAACCTAATGCTGATGAAAGTTTATTTGATATAAATTTACTCGTATAAAAGAAATGGTACTGGAAATAAGAAATATGAGGAAAACAGTACAAAATATGAGAGATAGGATGATAGATCATATGAGGGAATAGTGCAGAATATATTCAAAGCAGTGATAGGAAAAAAGAGAGTTAGATGTAGACCTAGGTTAGGTTGTTGCACACAGGTAGTCAAAGATGTAGGCAGTGGAAATTTCAGGGAAATGTGTGGGGTAACTCAGAATAGAAATCAATGGAGGTACGCGTCCAACCAGGTCCAAAACGTAAAACCTAATGACGAAAAAAATAATTGTGCTTGAACCTGATGATTACTATAAGCAACTACAAGTGTTGGTTTGCCAATACTGTTAACCAATGTTGATAGTGCGAAAAGATTCATTGCAAAACTATTAGTTCGGCGAACGGTTAAGTGATGGGGGATCTTGGTAGCCGCAGGTTGCTTAACCCCCTTTGCATATCACTGAATATCAATGAAATAGGGTATATATTTAGAAAACAATAGAAAGGGTACTGAACTGTATCTAACAAGAAAGGAGTAGCGGCTGTGTTCGAAGATAACAAACAAAAAAACAAGAATAAAATTGTTAAAAGCATGTGCATGGAGCACAGTACTGTGTGATTATGTAATAGGAACATACAGTAGGAGAAGCAGACAGGAAAAAAATTAGAAGCCTATTGGAATGTGGTGCTTCTGATGTATGATGATGATGATACGGACAGACAAAGCTAATAACATAGAAGTTTTAGAAATAGTAGGGGAAGAAAGATATTTGTGGAAAACAAAAAAAAATAGAAAAAAATAGGACAGGACACGTTCTAAGGCAATGGGGGAATAGTGTGGGATATATTACAAGCAGAAATAGGAAAAAGAGAGGTAAATGTAGACCTAGATCAGACTAATGCACGCAGATAGTGAAAGATGTAGCTGTGGGAATTTCAGGGAAACGTGTAGGTTAGCTCAGAATAGGAAATAACGGAGGTACACGTCTAACAAGTCCCATGACTGAAGACCTAATTAAGACTAATAAAGAAAGTAACCCAAGCGAGTACCAGAATATTGCATTAAATGATTTGTAAACCACCGGGTTTATTGCATTGAAATATCTACACTTTATTGAATATAAAGGAATCTGTGGGTGTGATTTCGAAATCACTTAAAACTGCCCACGGTTATTCACTATTCTTAATTCAGCTTTGTGATTATGCCAAATGTAGATTGTTAATGAGCCCTGGATGGTGCTCCAAAGATTACATCAATGGATGTACTTGAAACACCAATTTGCAATTACTGTTCATTTTGCTTAAACCTGATGGTTATTATAAACAATTACAGGTGTTAGCTTTGCAATATTCTCAAGTAATGTTGATTGTGCGAAAAGATTTTGGAAAACAGTTAATTCAGCAAATGTTCAAGTGTTGGAGGTCTTGGTAGCACAGGTTGCCTAACCTCCTTGCATACCATTGAATATCGGTGAGATAGGGTATAAATTTAGAAAACAATAGAAGGGTAACAGAGCTGTATTTAGGCTCTAGGAATTTCAGGAAATGCGTAGGTTAGGTAATAATAATAATAATAATAATAATAATAATAATAATAATAATAATTACAATAGTACAGCACTAATATGGCATAAGTTTACAATTTCTATGCAAAGAAAGGTTTGCTTATTTAAATTTTTTGAAATGCTGACAAGAGTATCCATGACATATTTAGAACTGTAATCTGAAAGATGCAACCGCATGTTTTAAAAAAGTGTGGTTAGTTTATTAGGTTATGGTATTTAGGGACATTCTGGAGAACAATATCACATCATCAAATGCGACCGTGTTGAAAACATTACTGAGATGATAACAAGAAATTAACCCGCATCAAAAGCATCAGAAGCAATGAATTTGATACTCCAAAATCTATAGTTCATCATACTTTAAAAAAATCGATTACAACAGAAGAACACATTTTTTCATTCGTAAAAACATTTAAAACTTCAAAATGTGATTTACTAATTACGACATATTTAACACTGGAGCACTAAGCATCCACATTTAATGAAACAAGGTATACTACAAACAAGATTTTTATTTCCATGTAAAGTAATTAATTACGAAATTAACATGATTATAATAGGTTAACCAACATAATTGTTGTTTCTATATAGATCAGTAAGAGATCAAATATTTACAGCTATAAGAAGACTGGTACCTGATAAGTTTCACAGACTGGTTTTAAAACGATGATTGACTATATAATACAGAAAGAAGTTTCAACTTCTTTAACAGATAATTTTGCCGAAAATATTACATATAGTAATGAACAAATTACGTTGCTTGCACAATTACCAGCTCTCATACCACTTGCTTTTTATTAAGAGTTCTTTTGACACTGAGCTATACAGGTATCAACCCCTCATAATAAAAAATCAACTAGTAGAAAGGAATAAGAGAAACATTTAACTCTGCGAACAGATACATAGTGGGCAAAGTTGCATGCATGATGCAAAGAGACGTATATAACATTTATAATGTAGTACTTAAACAATTGTTAATTGCTTTATCTTCTCTCTCGGTGTTATTTCATATAATAACCGCCAGTCTGATTAATTAGTAATTGCAATAATATTGTAAAACTTATTACGTTTCATCCACGACGTCAATGATTGCGTAACCTACGACCGAAATTTAGTAGCTATTATTGCTGTCAAACAGGTAAAGCTAACAAGGTAAAAATAAGCCAGGGGCTTACCTGCTTATTAGTTGGAGCCAAAGGCTCCCTCTGCTCGTTTCAGGAGATCAGGGTTGCGTGGGTTTAGTTTCTTCTACGTTTAACCAAAATTCTGGTGGTACAGTGCAATTAACCTTACACTTTCGCAGAACACGAAATGTTTATTAGGTAATTACAGAAAAGGTAAGAGGATGCGGAAGGAACACTTTGCCTGGAATTGACATGCACCTGTGTTTGAAGCTGTTCGATAGATAGTAATCAAGTACCCCGTTTTAAAATACATCACACCACACAATATTCCTTTCCCTGAGAAATGCTTGCTTGTCAGAAATACATGCAATAAATTTGGGGTTGTTGTTCTATGCTTTGTGAGAAGTTACAATCATATAGTTTACTTAACAGCTTGTTTAAATTTAGGAAGGGATAAAAGCTTTCCCATTTTGAATTCAATAGTCCCCTAATCTTAATATTAAAATGAAACTCGATGCAGCCAAAAGGCGCACCAAACTCAGCTGTCATTTCGTGAAAAGTTAATTTCTGTAGGACCAAGGGTGCCAGTCATTTAAAAAATAGCTACGCCATTTTTGCACTATAAATATGTGACACATCACTAAAGAGACGACTTTAACCCTTTAGTGCCTAATGATAGTTAAAGTGTCATCATTATTTTCTTCCATTACTTGGTCATTTAAGCATAATTCGACTTCTCCTGCCTGTCGATACCTGCAAGGAACATATATCGCTGAGATTCGTGTGCAGCCATGAACTTATAAACACATCTGCACGACTATAAGTTATAGTGTGTTCGTTGTATCAAGTGTTCGAAATTCAGGGAAGCTGAATCCATTGTAAACTTTTGTTTAGCCATATATAAATAATAAAAACTGTTTATTTACGTTAATTAACAATTTTTGTAAATAAAAATACATAAAATTAATAATCATTTTTGTGTAGTAATAAGTATTTCTGTTTTGAACATTGAAGTATCATCAGGAATCGAAGACCAAAAGATAAAATGGTATTATAAGAAGCCATTATCCGAAGCATAGTTAGAACAATCGGCAGAAAAAATATTATTAGAAGATATACCATTGGATAAAAGTATTTCAACTGGTGAAGAATTAGATAAAGATAATCAGTCCAGTTTTCAGTCAAATTTTATAGAAATTAAGGAAAACTTTGGACCGTTATCAAGAATTGAATAATTGCCACAATGTAGTGATAATGATCAAGTGTATTATAGAACAAAACTGATGGAAAATAAAAATGACAAAGCCATTCTTCAATCAGATTTTTCGAATTTCAATGAAAACATTAGACCATCAACATCAGGAAGTGAAGAATTTCCACAGCGCCGTTAGGATGTTCAAACCTGCCCTGTAACAAGTACAATCGCTGAAGATAAGCGACAGTTGGATCCGATTGACAAATTTTTTGAAGATTGCAGAACAGCTACTGACATCTACTTGAAGATCTTGGACAAATAAATAAAAGATATTGTCTATCAATCTAATTTATATGCAACTCCGCATAATAAAACATTGATGCTGACAAAAAATTAAGTATTGAAGGAAATCTTACAGTATATGCATTGTAATGATAATCATAAGAGTCCCAAATAACAAAAATAAATATACAAAGTGAGACCTTTGTCAAATACTTTGACAAAAAACTTTGAACACATATAAACTTGTCTAGAAATAGTATTGATGAGAGTATGATTAGATTGAAAGGTAGGAGCTCTCTGAAGCAATATAACCCAAAGAAATCCATCAAACGTAAATACAAGCTTTGGTGTGTCACTGACCAGAATCGGTTTATTTCTTGCTTTGAAGGAAAAACAAAAGGAATAACAAATTTTTTACTCAGCAAACGAGTGGTTCTTTCTCTAAATCGACCATATTGGAATACCAATAAAGTTATATATTTCGACAATTATTTTACTTCTATCAATCTACTGGAACAATTGAAATTGAACAAGACATTAGCCTGTGGAATAATATGTAGGGATCGAAAATGATTTCCTGTGAACCTAAAACGAGGAGATATGATTATCACATTTCAAAGACGAATACATCAGTTTTCAAATGGAAAGATAATCGAGTGGTGCATTTTGCTTCAAACTTTCTTGGTTGCTATAATTAGGTTAAAGGGAACAGTCCATAATAGACAATTCAGACACTCAAAAGTTTGAAAATATGTTGTGTATATAAGAAGGTAATTTAAGGGTATATTAAGTCATAGAGGTCGTAAGATATATGTAAATATTAATAACGTTTAAAAAACCAAACAATTTAATCATTAAATGAGAGTAAATCGACAATTTTGCATAAAGTCAATAGAGAGCACACTGTATATAAATCATAACTAATTTTAATCATAAAAGCAAGCTAATTTTTTAATAACCAAATCCAATTTAGTAAGAATAATAACGTGTACATCGAATAATACGTTTCAAATTAAATATGCAGGTCTAAGATTGAAAAGAAATACGCAAAAATAATGTTTTAAACACAACAAGTTTTATTAAATTAACACGTAAACGGTGAAGGTAAACAACCTGGCATACAAGCTACAATATAATATTTAAAATATAAACGCATGAACGCATTCAAATACGTCATAATTGAAAAGAGGTTACGTGATCTGCAACTTTGCAAACCCACATAAAATCCCACATATTTGGATTTTTAAACAACTGACGTTCGGTAACATGATAAAAATTTGAATAACAGCAAACACAAATATGAGGACGTGACAGAATACAATGTAAACTTGGATTTTCTGAGGAATGTGCTGAATAAAAATAAACGCCTACTTGTGAAATGAAACGATTAACCAAAAGTCTTGACAGTGCAACGCCTTAATCAACAAACATGCAAGTAAAACCAATTGGACAAATTGGAGGTGGAGTCTATAAATAACGCGGACTTCGTAAACAACCAGGATCTCTGTGACCAAGGTCCCAACCACGTCAGTTAAAAGTGGAATATTACGCAAAGTGAACTTAGTCAAAATAAATAATTTAGTGACATTAAAGTGAAAATTCAAGTGCCAATAAATACAACATAAGTGGCCGTTTACTTTCAAAAACGGCTCCAAGTAACTCCAAGTAATTTCAAGTAACTCCAAGTCACTTCAAGTAACTTCAAGTCATTCAAGTAATTCTAACGATTAAAATAAAACTAAACAAAATCTAAGATTAATCCGAAGGGAAAAACTCAAGTAAATTTAATTAATCATTCTGGTCAACGAGTTGAGGCAACTACGCTAAGAATCAAATTGACAGGGAGAAGCAGTGCCAGAGAATCAATTGGAAACAATCCAGGGGTGCTGACAATCCACATGCAGACACAGTTCTAAGAAACAAACAGGAAAAAACACAGGTCAGAGATATATTATCCTTTATTAACATAAGACTGTATTTCAATTTTTAACAATTGCTATTGTTTATATCGAAGTATTTGTAAGGGCCATCAAAAATCTTTCGAGAATTTACGCAAACAGAAAGAAGGTCATTTGAATGTTCAAAAGTGCTTCAAGTAAATTGCAGTGGTATTTTTGCTGGCTTTAAGGGAGTAGAATTTTGGGGTAATCAGATAAATATCCATATTTAATTCAGGGGTTAATTTTTGAATACAAAAATCAAAGTAAAAAGTTCTAAAAATACAAAGTGTACATATTCTCGACTACTATACAAATTTTGGTTACTTTCGTTTACATTATTCTAACAGATAAGAGCTATATATAAAGAGGGTTAAACATTCTTTATTGTCGTGTCGTCGAGCATTCTGTGTCGATTAGACTGAGCTAGCCGAGGTATATATAAAAAGAGGTATAGGATTTAGAGACACAAGAGTAGAGCCAGGAACGAACATAGCAATAAAGATTAATGGCGACCCAATCGTAAGGGCTCGAGTATAGAAAAAGAAATTTAGCAATTCAAAATCGAAGGGGCTCGAATATAAAAGAAAAAGTAACTTCGCAATTCAATCGTAAGGGCTCGAATATAGAAAAAAAGATTTGGCAATCCGAAAATCATAAGGGATAGAAAATTTAAAAATTGTATATTAATTAAAATTAGAAACTACAGGTACATAGGCAAGAAATTTTGAAAAGTTAAATTAGAAGTTAAGATTTAAATAAACATGGATAAAAGAATGAGGGAAGCTACAGAGGCATTGAGCAATGAAGGGGTAGAAATAGGCTCTCAGGAAAATATAATACTACACGATACACTGACGGAAATTGAGGGGAGAGTATTAGAACAAGCAGATCTCACAGGAATCCAAAATAATGGCAATTTTACTAGTGTTAAACAGCAAAATGGATAAAAATAAAGAGGCCATGAAAGACATGAAAATGCAGATTAATAAGCATGGGGAAAGATTAGGCTCTGAAATAAAAATTTTGAGAGATGGTCTTAAAGAAACAAATCAAACGATTTCAGAAATGAAGTTACAAATGCAAAGTCAAGTTGTAAGAATTAGGGAAAACATGGATAATGTTAGGGACGAGGTTAAGAAAGTTAAATTAAATCAAGAAACTTGTGAAAGGGAAACGATGATAGAATTACGGATTTAGGTATGAAAATGCAAGAGATTGAAGAAAATTGTAAGATAGGATTTAAAAATGTAAATAGGGAACTGGGTACTTTAAAAACGGACTTAGAAAATTTTGGTAGGAATAAGGAGCAATACATTAAGGAACCCGTAAAGCTAAGTCGACCAGAAATATCAGTAGAACAATATTCTAAATTTTACGGGGATAACAAGCTGACAAAACATCAATACAGGGATCAACAGACGAACATTACAATTTATACTTAGATCAATGTTAAAAGGAGACAGGGAAATTTGGTTTGGTTTGATAGAAAGTAAAGTAGAAACATTTCAGGAGTTTGAAGGTAAATTTTTAAGACACTTTTGGGAGATAAGCAGCAATACAAAGCAAGAGACCATTTGATTATGGCCAAATATACTCAAAACTTAGGAATGACCCGAGAATTATATGCTATACAAAAATTTAATATCGCAAAGCAACTAGATCCTCCTTTAGAAGAAAGACAAATAATAAAATATTTAGCAGGACATTTTGGAGATGAAGTGAGACAATATATCACAATTCAAAATATTGTAGATAGAGATACATTCCTGAAATATTTGCAATACTATGATGAGTTGGGACAGAATCGTAGAGTGGAAAGGAGAATGGAAAGTCGACAAGTGGATGTGGTTAGAACACAAAGAGAGTAGAAACAAATAGATCTAATTATCAGCAAAATAATAGCAATTATACGGGAAATTTCAACAGAAACAATTATAATAATTACAACAATAATTTTAGACGTAATTGGAGCACAGGAAACACGTCAAGGAGAGAAACGAAGCAGCCTAACCATGACAGGAACATAAATCAATATGCGCATAAACAAGAACATGTGGAACAAAAGTCACAACCGAGGAGAACAAACCGCACTTACGCTGAAACTACGAGTCAGGTAAGACCAGCTACGTCGAGTCAGGATTTTTGAAAGAGGACAAACCAAGCAAGCCCTTAACAATAAATGGATACGAACATTAGCGCGAATATATTAAACATGAGGTAGAAAACGATTTAAATAAAAACTTATTACCGATAATTGAATTAAAAGTGGAGAATAATAAAATTAAGATACTCAATGATACGGGAGCAGAAGCATAGCTTGTATCGAAAGATTTTGTTAAACGGGGAAGGTTAATGGAAAAGATGATGTCTGTTAGGAAGTGTATTTGATAGCACCGAACAGCAAGAGATTTGCAAGTATTGATAGAATGGAAATTCTGGAAAGTGAAATGGGAAAGGTGAGATTTGAAAACGAACTTATGGTGGTACTGGAATTAAGGATAGATGCGACATTTGGTATGGACATTATTATTAAGTTGGGATTAAGAATTAATGCAGAAAGAAAAGAAATAAGATGTAAGGGGGAATGTATTAAATGGGATAATGAAGAAAGCGTTGAAGCCGAAGATGACTGTTTGAATGGTAGTCAATTTCAGGCTGAAGTAGATATAGAGGGGGATGTAGATGAAGAAATTAAATTTCCAGGAGAAATGAAAGATAGGGTGAAAGAATTGTTAAGAAAACACTCCGAATTAATAAGATCAGAGTCCAGAATTGCAACAGGGTATGTAATAAATTAGAAGTAGTGAACACTGAGCCATTACGTGATCTACAACTATGCAAATCCACATAAAATCCCACATATTTGGATTTTTAAACAACAGACGTTCGGTAACATGATAAAAATTTGATTAACAGCAAACACAAATATGAGGACGTGACAAAATACAATGTAAACTTGAATTTTCTGAGGAATATGCTGAATAAAAATAAACACCTACGTGTAAAATGAAACGATTTACCAAGAGTCTTGACAGGAATTTTGTAGAAAATCCAAGGCCTGCAATGATAAGCGCAAAGTGCAACACCTTAATCAACAAACACGCGAGTAAAACCAATTGGACAAATTGGAGGTGAAGTCTTTATAAATAATGTGGACTTCGTAAATAACCAGGATATTTGTGACCAAGGAACCAACCACGTCAGTTAAAAGTGGAATATTACGCAAAGTGAACTTAGTCAAAATAAATAATTTAGTGACATTAAGGTGAAAATTCAAGTGCCAATAAATACAACATAAGTGACCGTTTACTTTCAAAAATGGCTCCAAGTAACTCCAACTAACTTCACGTAACTCCAAGTCACTTCAAGTAACTTCAAGTCATTCAAATAATTCTAACGATTAAAATAAAACTAAAGAAAATCTAAGATTAATCCGAAGGGAAAAATTCAAGTAAATTTAATTAATCATTCTGGTCAACGAGTTGAGGCAACTACGCTAAGAATCAAATTGACAGGGAGAAGCAGCACCAGAGAATCAATTGGAAACAATCCAGGGGTGCTAACAATCAACATGCAGACACAGTTCTAAGAAACAAACAGGAAAAAACGCAGGTCAGAAATATATTATCCTTTATTAACATACAACTATATTTCAATTTTTAACATTTGTTATTGTTTATACCGAAATATTTGTAAGGGCCAACAAAAATCTTTTGAGAATTTATGCAAACAGAAAAAAGGTCATTTGAACGTTCAAAAGTGCTTCAAGTAAACTACAGTGCTATTTTTGCTGGCTATAAGAAAGTAGAATTTTGAGGTAATCAGATAAATATCCATATTTCATTCAGGGGTTAATTTTTCTATACAAAAATCAAAGTAAAAAGTTATAAAAATACGAAGTGTACTTATTCTCGATTATTATACAAATTTTGGTTACTTTCGTTTACATTATTCTAACAGTCTGGTTTCTGATCTTAATCATAAGTCTAAAATAAATGGTTTAACCAAAATTAAAATGTGTTTAACTACTAATATTAAACAGGATTGAACACTAAATGAAAACTAAAACATATAAACTATTTCTAACTTGTTTAATATTTTGATGGCATGTATAAAAAGACCATATACTTATTTCAGTAGACCAGTGATTCTCAACCATTGTGTCGCCACACTTTTGTGTGTCGCCAAATTCTTGATGTGTGTCGCCAAATTTTAGAAATGCAAAAATTGTTAAAAGTGTTCCACAACTAAAAAAGGTTGAGAATCACTGCACTAAATGTTTCATCCTTATTCACGAATATTCCTAAAGGAATGGTTTTACAAATTATTTCACAAAAAGTTAGCCAAGAGTGAGTCGAGCTCGCACTATTAGGGTTCCGTACCAATACTACAGTGAGCAATTAATAAACCAAATTAAGCTGTTTTTATTTTTTATGTATATTTAAATCTTATCCAAATTTGATTGTGATAACTGAAAAATGAATATGTTGTCCCACATTGTACTGGTACATTAGTAAATACATTCTCTACTACTGTGTTTAAAAATTTTTTTCCCAGGAACTCTTACACTGTCAAAAAACCTGCAGTTTTCCGATAATCTATGACTCAATAGCTACTATCCCTATTAAAATCAAAATTTTAGCTTTGGAAATGTAGGAGAACAGGGGGCGGTCATTTTTGGCACATTTTAAGCTATACCATGAAGACTACTAGACAAAAAATTATAAAAAAAATATTTTTAAAAGCCTTTTAGAATCCTCTTTCAAATGATATCTCACACGATATATTAATTAAAACTTTTTTCTTTTGACAAAATTAACCCCTGCCATTTTAATCTAAAAATATTTTTTTTCTATTTCTGACTATCGATATATGTGCGTGCCATAAAGACCTAGCATTGTGCCAACTTTCAAATTCCTACATTACATAGTTTTCGAGAAAAACCTCTGTGACAGATGGACGGACGGACACAAGATGATCTTATAAAGGTTCCGTTATACCTTATAAGGTACGGAACCCTAAAAATGGAACAAGATCAAACCTCATTGTAGATTATCAAAAAAGATGTTTCTTAGTACTGTCAACCTTATTTTTAATATACATATTTTGTTTTTCAAAAGAAAATTTATCTACAACTTTTTGGTATCCCAATGGGTTTGCCCTTATCACCCATCCAAGCCCAGATGGTTATGGACCTGGAGGGGTCTTTTCTCGAGCTCGTTCTATATATATCATTGGTGATATTTATCACCCAAAAGTATCGCATGCGAAACAGTTCTATGACGACATGCTATTCCCAATAAGATGAGATATGATATTTTAAATATCGAATGAAGTGAGGCATGTCGTAAATAGAATAATAATAAAAGCCAATAGTCAACTGAAACGAAATCACGTGGTTCGGGAAGCTACAAGA
This sequence comes from Platerodrilus igneus, assembly GCA_036346225.1. NCBI lineage: Eukaryota > Metazoa > Arthropoda > Insecta > Coleoptera > Lycidae > Platerodrilus > Platerodrilus igneus. The sequence goes on from JARFIW010000791.1 coordinate 2,344,096, forward strand.
TCATATTTTGTCGGGCAAAATCGAAGATTGGATGAACGTAATGTTTACTTGCATTAATTAAGCCCAACTAACAGAGTTACTTATAAATAAAGAGCAATTATGCAGCCTCTAATTTTACAAAAAAAAAGCTTGCAAAAAATGGGAAAAAATAGCAACGCAACTGAATGAAATTCCCAAAATTCAATTTTTTATTAGGCGGAACATACGCACGAACATTTATTCACTTAAATCAAAAGATAGTATACGCTTATAAAATTGTCTTTTAGTCACTTTGGCAGCTGTTTCAGCTTCTTCCAGCACCTCCAAAACAGTAAATAATGCTGCCTCATCAAAGTTTGCCATAATTGTTATTAATTATAATTATTTGTCAAACACCCGTGAAATAGACTAAAAGCAGTAGCAATTTTTTTGGTTATGTGCATAGAGAAAAGTCTACCGTTATGTGTAATGTCAGTTAATTTTAATATAGTTATCATGGGCAATACGTGTGTTTTCATGAGATAAAATATATCACTAGGTAGTACACTGCTCTTTGCAGTTCGTGCATAAATATCTCTTGCAAAATTTCAAGAATACCCACTTCAACGTTTCGTGCAAAAATCGTAAAATATCGCATGCGATAAATATCACCGTCTTCGAGAATACACCCTCTGTTATTAGATACTATCATTCCAAAACTTCCATTTCAAATGATATACTTGGTGAAATACGTAGATGACATTATTTGCTCAGTTCCACACAATCAAGTAGAAATAACTCTTCAACACTTTAATAATTTTAATGAACATCTTAAATTCACTACAGAAAAAGAAAAAAGAAAAAAATTCCCTTTCTTGATACATTAGTTATTCTAACTGAGGACGACCATTTGATTTTTGATTATTACAAAAGGCCAACAAACTCTGGAAGACATCAACTACCATTCCAATCATTCAAACAAACATAAAATTAAAACTCTATTAGCACTCAAAACACGCATAACAAAAATTAGTAATCCAATATTTATCAAGAACAATATTTAAGAATTAAAAAAGGTTTTCATCAACAATGGCTACCCAATACAATTAGTTAGTCAATTTTTAAACACCAACACAATTCAAGAAACAAGAAACAAAACAATTATTTTCCCTATTGAATTCTCAAAATATCTGTACTCAGTATCCGAAAAAAGTACTCGGATACTTGTATTGGAGTACATTTTTAGGGTAAAGTACTCGGACATTTTTAAGAAGTATTCGAATACATTTTGAGTATCCGGTACTTAGTATCCGAGTACATTTTTGTTGTATCTGTCCCAACTATGATGAGAATATAGCAAAAAGTAGGTAGAACGATCCAGCAAACTGGTAATTTACTTGTGTGGTGCGATGCTGATGATGTTTCGAAAAATGTTAGAAAAATAAAAAGAGGCTGTAACTCACAATAGAACCCATCAAAATCACCAGAACTATTCTATAACTCTAAAAATACGGCAAAAAATGGATTGAAAAAGCCCACAAACTGGTACTTTATGCTTGTGATGCAGCACTGGAATTAAGATTCAAAATGGTAATAAATATGGACAAAGACCAGAACAATTGTTGAAACCCACCTGTCATCAGAAATATTGTGGAACTATAGTAATATACCAAAAAGGAGATTGAAAAATCCTGTAAAATAATTTTTATTCTTGTAGTGCGGTGCTGATGTAGAATTTCAGAAATGTTGAAAAAATAGAGAACGGCTGGAACTATCGATGAAATCCACTTGAGTCACCAGAACTATGTACAAAACTAATGGAATATACCACAAAGTAGGCTAGAAAATCCGGCAAATTGATACTTTACTCTTGTAGTTCAGAGGTGCGGTGCATATGTTAAGTTTCAAAACTATCAATGAAACCCAACTATGTCGTCAAAACTATTATAGAGCTATAGAAACATACCAAAAAGTAGGTAGAAAAGTATGCAAACTGATATCAAAATGTAGGTTAAAATATCCGATAAACTAGTACTTTAATCTTGTGGCGCAGTGCTGGTGTTTAAGTTTGGAAAATCGTAAAAAAATAAAATGCCGGAATTCTCAACAAAATCCATCTAAGCCGTTAAAACTATTCTAGAAAACTCTATTAATGTGGCAAACAAATAGATTGAAAAAGCAAGCAAAAAGGTACAATAGTTTGTAGTAAGCTGCTGAAGGTACTATTCTAAAATTTTAAAAAAATAAATAAAAACCGTAAATATCTATAAAACCCACCTGAGTCGTCAGTCGGCAAATTTATATTGACTCTTGGGGCACAGTGGTAATGCTAGGTTTCAAAAATATTAAAAAAAATAATAGAGAAATGCCAGAACTATAGGAACATACCAAAAAGTAGGTTGAAAAGTCTGCAAACTAGTATTTTATTCACGTGGTAAAGTGTTGTTGTTGAGTTTCAAAAATGTTTAAAAAAAATAGAAAAAAGCAGGAAATATTGATGAAACCCACATTTGTCGTCAGAACTATTGTAGGACTACAGAAATATATCAAAAAGTTGGTTGAAAAATCTGGCAAACTAACACTTCACTCTTATGATACCTGCTGGCGTTAAGCTTGAAAATGCGAAAAATAGAAACAGGACGGAACTCCCAACGTCACACAAGTGCTATTGGACAATTTTATTTGTTAATGCATTGATATTAGTTAGCGAGATGAAATTATAATTTGAGCTTCTATGCAAAGCCTAAATGAACATTCCAAATCTAGTTAATAATTAAAAAAAGGCAAATATAAGATTACAGAAAGGTTTTGAACCTGTCATCTACGAATCTGTAAAAATATTAGGTAATTGCACAAAGCAAATTGACTATAATACTATGATATTAGTTAATAAGGTGAAACAACTTAAAATTTTAAGCAAAGTCTAAATGATTATGTCAGATAGGCAGTTGAGCCAGATTTCCTCTGTGCCGACTGTTGCTAAAACCTGCGATATCAGATGAAGTAACACTAAAACAGAAACAGTGAGCTAGGTGATGCTGTATTACCCATCATTTGTAAGTGTTAAAGATTACCACTTTCAAACGGTCCCGATAAGCTCCAATAAGGGCGAAAAACATCTAGAGGATTCCTTTGTTAATCAACAAAAATGCTAAACGTAGTTGAAAGTTAGGTTTATATATAGTTCTGTACACGATTTAGATTTGTAAATTTCCCAAATATAATCATTGGTCTCGGTGGCGTAATTGGTAAATGCACAGTTCCGGTAAAACTGAGATGCAGGTTCAAGTCCTGTCCAAGACATTATATTTTCCTTCTTTCAATTACTAGCTGGATTTGAAATGATCATTTGGACTTTGCATTAAAGTCTAAGTTATTATTTCATCTTATTAATTGCAATATATTAGTATTTATCAACTTACCATGTGTAAAAAAACTACCAAAAATATTTATATGTATATATGTTAATAACTTTTTTATTTGAACTTGAAATTTAAAACTCTGTTGCATACGTATTGGGCGTTGGTGTACCTAAATGGAATTTTTTTTTGAAAAAGTCATTGCTTTAATAGAAAGCAAGAAAAAAATTCAAGTAGTGGTAGCAGCTACTCGATGTGTATCACGTAAACGTTAATAACTTTTTTATTTGGGCTTGAAATCTAAAACTCTATGGCATACGTATTGGGCGTTGGTGTAACTAAATGGAGATTTTTTGAGAAAGTCGTTGCTTTAATAGAAAGTAAGAAAAAAATTAACTAGAGGTAGCGGCTACTTGATATATATCACGTAAACGTTAATAACTTTTTTATTTGGACTTGAAATCTAAAACTCTGTCGCATACGTATTGGGCGCTGGTGTACTTAAATGGAGATTTTTGAGAAAGTCGTTGCTTTAATAGAAAGCAAGAAAAAAAAATTAAAGTAGAGGTAGCGGCAGCTTGATATATATCACGTAAACGTTAATAACTTTTTTATTTGAGCTTGAAATCTAAAACTATGTCGCATACGTATTGGGCGCTGGTGTGCCTAAATGGAGTTACCAAGTCGTTTTTCTAATAGAAAGCAAGAAAAAAAAAAAGTAGAGGTAGCGGCTACTTGATGTATATCACGTAAACGTTAATAATTTTTTTTATTTAGACTTGAAATCTAAAACTCTGTCGCATACGTATTGGGCGCGGGTGTGCCTAAATGGAGATTTTTTGACAAAATCGTTGCTTTAATAGAAAAAAAGAAAAAATTAAAGTAGAGGTAGCATCTACTTGATATATATCAGGCAACGTTAATAACTTTTTTATTTGGGCTTGAAATCTAAAAGTCTGTCACATACGTATTAGGCGCTAGTGTGCCTAAATGGAGATTTTTTGACAGTGGTTGCTCTAATAGAAAGCACGAAAAAATTAAAGTAGAGATAGCGGCTACTTGATATATATCAGGCAACGTTAATAACTTTTTTATTTTGGCTTGAAATCTAAAACTCTGTCGCATACATATTGGGCGCTAGTGTGCTTAAATGGAAATTTTTTGACACAGTGGTTGCTCTAATAGAAAGCACGAAAAAAATTAAAGTAGAGATAGCGGCTACTTGTTATATATCACGTAAACGTTAATAATTTTTTATTCGAATTTGAAATCTAAAACTCTGTCGCATACGTATTGGGCGCTGGTGTACTTAAATATAGATTTTTTGAGAAAGTCGTTGCTTTAATAGAAAGCAAGACAAAAATGAAAGTGAGGTAGCGGCTGCTTGATATATATCACGTAAACGTTAATAACTTTTTATTTGGGTTTGAAATCTAAAACTCTGTCGCATACGTATTGGGCGCTGGAATACTTAAATGGAGATTTATGAGAAAATCGTTGCTTTAATAGAAAGCAAGAAAAAAAAATTAAAGTAGAGGTAGCGGTTGCTTGATATATATCACGTAAACGTTAATAACTTTTTATTTGGGTTTGAAATCTAAAACTCTGTCGCATACGTATTGGGCGCTGGAATACTTAAATGGAGATTTATGAGAAAATCGTTGCTTTAATAGAAAGCAAGAAAAAAAAATTAAAGTAGAGGTAGCGGCTGCTTGATATATATCACGTAAACGTTAATAACTTTTTATTTGGGTTTGAAATCTAAAACTCTGTCGCATACGTATTGGGCGCTGGAATACTTAAATGGAGATTTATGAGAAAATCGTTGCTTTAATAGAAAGCAAGAAAAAAAAATTAAAGTAGAGGTAGCGGTTGCTTGATATATATCATGTAAGCGTTAATAACTTTTTTATTTGGGCTTGAAATCTAAAACTATGTCGCATACGTATTGGGCGCTGGTGTGCCTAAATGGAGTTACAAAGTCGTTGTTCTAATAAAAAGCAAGACAAAAATTAAAGTAGAGGTAGCGGCTACTTGATGTATATCACGTAAACGTTAATAACTTTTTGATTTGGGTTTCAAATCCAAAACTCTGTCGCATACGTATTAGGCGCTAGTGTGCCTAAATAGAGATTTTTTTGACAAAGTCGTTGCTTTAATAGAAAGCAAGAAAAAAAATTAAAGTAGAGGTAGCAGCTACTTGTTATACATGACGTAAACATTAATAACTTTTCTATTTGGGATTGAAATTAAAAACTCTGTCGCATACGTATTGGGCGCTAATGTACTTAAATGGAGATTTTTGAGAAATTCGTTGCTTTAATAGAAAGCTAGAAAAAAATTAAAGTAGAGGCAGCGGCTTCTTGATGTATGTAAACGATAATAACTTTTTTATTTGGGCTTGAAATCCAAAACTCTGTCGTATACGTATTGAGCGCTGGTGTGCTTAAATAGAGAATTTTTTACAAAGTCGTTGCTTTAATAGAAAACAAGAAATAATTAAAGTAGAGATAGCGGCTACTTGTTATATATCACGTAAACGTTAATAACTTTTTTATTTGGGCTTGAAATCTAAAACTCTGTCGCATACGTATTGGGCGCTGGTATGCCTAAATGGAGATTTTTGGACAAAATCGTTGCTTTAATCGAAAAAAAGAAAAAATTAAAGTAGAGGGAGCGGCTACTTTATATATATCAGGCAACGTTAATAACTTTTTTATTTGGGCTTAAAATCTAAAACTCTGTCGCATACGTATTGGGCGCTAGTGTGCCTAAATGGAGATTTTTTGACAGTGGTTGCTCTAATAGAAAGCACAAAAAAAATTAAAGTAGAGATAGCGGCTACTTGTTATATATCACGTAAACGTTAATAACTTTTTATTTGGGTTTGAACTCTAAAACTTTGTCGCATACGTATTGGGCGCTGGTGTACTTAAACGGAGATTTTTTGAGAAAATCGTTGCTTTAATAGAAATCAAGAAAAAAATTAAAGTAGAGATAGTGGCTACTTGATGTATCTCACGTAAACGTTAATATCTTTTTTATTTGGGCTTCAAATCCAAAACTCTGTCACATTCGTATTGGGTGCTGGTGTGTCTAAATGGAATTTTTTTAACAAAGTCGTTGATTAATAGAAAGCAAGAAAAAAATTAAGTTGAGCTAGCGGCTACTTGTTATATTTCACGTAAACGTTAATAACTATTTTTATTTGGGCTTGAAATCTAAAACTCTGTCGCATACGTATTGGGCGCTGGTGTACTTAAATGGAGATTTTTGAGAAAGTCGTTGCTTTAATAGAAAGCAAGAAAAAAATTAAAATACAGGTAGCGGCAGCTTGATATATATCACGTAAACGTTAATAACTTTTTTATTTGAGCTTGAAATCTAAAACTATCTCGCATACGTATTGGGCGCTGGTGTACCTAAATGGAGTTACCAAGTCGTTGTTCTAATAGAAAGCAAGAAAAATATTAAAGTAGAGGTAGCGGCTACTTGATGTATATCACGTAAACGTTAATAACTTTTTTATTTAGGCTTGAAATCTAAAACTCTGTCGCATACGTATTGGGCGCTGGTGTGCCTAAATGAAGATTTTTTGAGAAAATCGTTGCTTTAATAGAAAGCAAGAAAAAAAATTAAAGTAGAGGTAGCAGCTACTTGTTATACATGACGTAAACATTAATAACTTTTCTGTCTGGGCTTGAAATTTAAAACTCTGTCGCATACGTATTGGGCGCGAATGTACTTAAATGGAGATTTTTGAGAAATTCGTTGCTTTAATAGAAAGCTAGAAAAAAATTAAAGTAGAGGTAGCGGCTTCTTGATGTATATTACGTAAACGTTAATAACTTTTTTATTTGGGCTTAAAATCCAAAACTCTGTCGCATACATATTGGGCGCTGGTGTGCTTAAATAGAGAATTTTTTACAAAGTCGTTGCTTTAATAGAAAACAAGAAATAATTAAAGTAGAAATAGCGGCTACTTGTTATATATCACGTAAACGTTAAAAACTTTTTATTTGGGTTTGAACTCTAAAACTTTGTCGCATACGTATTGGGCGCTGGTGTACTTAAACGGAGATTTTTTGAGAAAATCGTTGCTTTAATAGAAATCAAGAAAAAAATTAAAGTAGAGGTAGCGGCTACTTGATGTATCTCACGTAAACGTTAATATCTTTTTTATTTGGGCTTCAAATCCAAAACTCTGTCACATTCGTATTGGGTGCTGGTGTGTCTAAATGGAATTTTTTTAACAAAGTCGTTGATTAATAGAAAGCAAGAAAAAAATTAAGTTGAGGTAGCGGCTACTTGTTATATTTCACGTAAACGTTAATAACTTTTTTTATTTAGGCTTGAAATCTAAAACTCTGTCGCATACGTATTGGGCTCTGGTGTGCCTAAATGGAGTTACAAAGTCGTTGTTCTAATAGAAAGCAAAACAAAAATTAAAGTAGAGGTAGCGGGTACTTGATGTATATCACGTAAACGTTAATAACTTTTTGATTTGGGTTTCAAATCCAAATTATGTCGCATACGTTTTGGGCGCTAGTGTGCCTAAATGGAGATTTTTTTGACAAAGTCGTTGCTTTAATAGAAAGCAAGAAAAAAATTAAAGTAGAGGTAGCAGCTACTTGTTATACATCACGTAATCATTAATAACTTTTTTATTTGGGCTTGAAATTTAAAACTCTGTCGCATACGTATTGGGCGCTGGAGTACTTAAATGGAGATTTATGAGAAAATCGTTGCTTTAATAGAAAGCAAGAAAAAAAAATTAAAGTAGAGGTAGCGGCTGCTTGATATATATCACGTAAACGTTAATAACTTTTATATTTGGGCTTGAAATCCAAAACTCTGTCGCATACGTATTGGTGTACCTAAATGGAAATTTTTTGACAAAGTCGTTGCCTTAAAAGAAAGCAAGAAAAAAAATTAAAGTAGAGGTAGCGACTACATATTATATATCACGTAAACGTTAATAACTTTTTATTTGGGTTTGAAATCTAAAACTCTGTCGCATTCGTATTGGGCGTTCGTGTACTTAAATGGAGATTTTTTGAGAAAATCGTTGCTTTAATAGAAAGCAAGAAAAAAAATTAAAGTGAGGTAGCGGCTGCTTGATATATATCACGTAAACGTTCATAACTTTTTTATTTGGGCTTGAAATCTAAAACTATGTCGCATACGTATTGGGCGCTGGTGTGCCTAAATGGAGTTACAAAGTCGTTCTAATAGAAAGCAAAACAAAAATTAAAGTAGAGGTAGTGGGTACTTGATGTATATCACGTAAACGTTAATAACTTTTTGATTTGGGTTTCAAATCCAAATTATGTCGCACAAGTTTTGGGCGCTAGTGTGCCTAAATGGAGATTTTTTGACAAAGTCGTTGCTTTGATAGAAAGCAAGAAAAAAATTAAAGTAGAGGTAGCAGCTACTTGTTACACATCACGTAATCATTAATAACTTTTTTATTTGGGCTTGAAATTTAAAACTCTGTCGCATACGTATTGGGCGCTGGAGTACTTAAATGGAGATTTATGAGAAAATCGTTGCTTTAGTAGAAAGCAAGAAAAAAAATTAAAGTAGAGGTAGCGGCTGCTTGATATATATCACGTAAACGTTAATAACTTTTTTATTTGGGCTTGAAATCCAAAACTCTGTCGCATACGTATTGGTGTACCTAAATGAAAATTTTTTGACAAAGTCGTTGCCTTAAAAGAAAGCAAGAAAAAAATTAAAGTAGAGGTAGCGACTACATGTTATATATCACGTAAACGTTAATAACTTTTTATTTGGGTTTGAAATCTAAAACTCTGTCGCATACGTATTGGGCGTTGGTGTACTTAAATGGAGATTTTTTGAGAAAATCGTTGCTTTAATAGAAATCAAGAAAAAAATTAAAGTAGAGGTAGTGGCTACTTGATGTATCTCACGTAAACGTTAATAACTTTTTTATTTGGGCTTCAAATCCAAAACTCTGTCACATACGTATTGGGTGCTGGTGTGCCTAAATGGAATTTTTTTAACAAAGTCGTTGATTAATAGAAAGCAAGAAAAAAATAAAGTAGAGGTTGGCGGCTACTTGTTATATATCACGTAAACGTTAATAACTTTTTTATTTGGGCTTAAAATCTAAAACTCTGTCGCATACGTATTGGGCGCTGGTGTACTTAAATGGAGATTTTTTGAGAAAGTCGTTGCTTTAATAGAAAGCAAGAAAAAAAAATTAAAGTGAGGTAGCGGCTGCTTGATATATATGACGTAAACGTTAATAACTTTTTTATTAGGGCTTGAAATCTAAAACTATGTCGCATACGTATTGGGCGCTGGTGTGCCTAAATGGAGTTACAAAGTCGTTGTTCTAATAGAAAGCAAGACAAAAATTAAAGTAGAGGTAGCGACTACTTGATGTATATCACGTAAACGTTACAAACTTTTTGATTTGGGTTTCAAATCCAAAACTCTGTCGCATACGTATTGGGCGCTAGTGTGCCTAAATGGAGATTTTTTTGACAAAGTCGTTGCTTTAATAGAAAGCAAGAAAAAAATTAAAGTGGAGGTAGCAGCTACTTGTTATACATCACGTAAACATTAATAGCTTTTTTATTTGGGCTTGAAATTTAAAACTCTGTCGCATACGTATTGGGCGCTGATGTACTTAAATGGAGAATTTTTGAGAAATTCGTTGCTTTAATAGAAAGCTAGAAAAAAATTAAAGTAGAGGTAGCGGCTTCTTGATGTATATCACGTAAACGTTAATAACTTTTTTATTTGGTCTTGAAATCCAAAACTCTGTCGCATACGTATTGGGCGCTGGTGTGCTTAAATAGAGAATTTTCTACAAAGTCGTTATTCTAATAGAAAGCAAAAAAAAAATTAAAGGAGAGGTAGCGACTACTTGATATATATCACGTAAACGTTAATAACTTCTGCTATAATGTTTGAATATATGCAGAAATTTAGATTTTATATATGTGTTTCAGGAGATTTCATCAGAAAAGATAATTTTCAATAGGTATTTACCAAAGTTCTGCTTTAAATTTGCTTGCTAAACATGGTTATTGTATGTTCTTTCTTACTTACAATAGGTTGTATTGTATGAAAGAGGGGGTGGAGCTATTTGATGTTGGGCTAAAATAGGCGTGGCTTTAACGATGATTGGTAGAAGGGCGTGGCTAATTGAAGAGGTGGGGTTTGGACTGCTAACTGTAGCCGCTAGGTTCACTGACGTAAATTTTACATTAATCAATAATCTGCAAAGCAATTTGACATATCTCATTTGGCTTCCGAGATATTTCCAATAATATAAAAAACGAATTTCTGGTTTTTATTTTTAATGCCGTTATTTCAAATTATATTCAAAACTTAAAAGCACGTTTTGTCATTACCTGACCATCATCGAATTTTCTTATTTCTTATGGATGCCATTTTGAGTATTTGTACATTCGGATTCACCAATTTTTTCTGATTATAGTGGTGTATGTCGGGTAGCAAAAACGATTTTTAAACAATGACTTCATCGTAAATAATAGTATTTTAATACTTAAAAACGGTAAACCTAAACCGACCTTTATAACTTAATTGATGTAGTAAAGAAACAATAACTGACCAGCATCAACTTTCTTAATTTCTTATTTCTTTTGTGTTTTGGTATATTCCCATACACCTATTAATCTGATTACAATTATGTGTATGAAATACCAAAAACCTTTTAAAACAATGACTTTCTCGTCAGTATCGATATTTTAGAATTACTGTTAATATTAACAGGCTATGATACATCTGCTGACTAATGTTATCAACTCCTGTCATTATGCACTATCTAAATAACGCATTATTCTATTAGCAGTAAATATGCATTTTTTGTCATATCGTGAAACGAGATAGGTTGCATGTTTTTTATTCCTCTCGTCGAAATTCAACAATAAGTGCCGAAACGTATTTAAGATTGTATCCAGAACGACAACAACCGAACCGTACTATGTTTTTGAAGCTTGATACGTACTTAGTCAAATATGAATTGATTACTAAGCCGCGCAATGCTTATAGCAACAGAAATTTGAATAGTAGAATGGTAAATCATAAAGCTAAAATACTTTTTACTGATGTAGCTAACAATTTTGTTGTTAAGATAAATAATTTTCCTTCCACATCCACACGTGATACTACAGACACAAGTTTGGAGAACTTTATGTATAAATAAGTATAAACCACACAGGATTCATGTAAGCCATACACTACAAGCTGGAAATAACAGTAGGCAACTAGAATATTGCAATTGGCTGTTAGGAATGCTAAATAATGATAAAGATTTTTGAAAAACATCATTTGGTCTGACGAATCTAAATTCAGAAACACTGGTATTTTTAATCAGAACATTACTGGACAGTAGAAAATCCAAGACAAAATCGGGAAAGGATACCACAGCAGCGTTTTGACATAAATGTTTGGATGGGTATCTTAAATCACCGTTTAATTGGACCATTCATGTATGGGTAATCATTAAATAGAGAAAGATATTTGAATCTTCTTCGTGTATTTCGAGTATATGGATGACATTCCGTTAAATCAACATAGATATGTGTGGTGAGAGCAGGATGGTGGATATGCACATAATGCAATAATTGACAAAGAATATTTAAACCAAGAATTTTCTAATCATTGGATTGGAAATGGTAGAATAGTTGCATGGTATGCTAGATCCCCGGATCTAACACCATTAAACTACTTTTTATGGGGAGCTGTCAAAAATCAAATTTAAAGGAAACCCCTAAAAACATGGAAGAAATTAGAACCAAACTTACGGGTGCCTTTGATGCTATTCCTAGAAGGTGCATTCAAAGAGTTGTGCTAAATGCAAGAAAACATGCACAATTATGCGTTAATGAAAATGGTCAGCTGTTTTGAGCATTTATTGTAATTATTGTTTGGTCAGTACAACACTTGCAACAGTGGTTTATGGTTATCATATTTTAAATTTGGTATTAAAATAGTATTATTTACGATTAAGAATTGTTTAAAAATCTTTTTGCTACCTGTCATATAATACTATAATCAGAAAAAATTGGCGAGTCCGAATGTACAAAAAACCAAAATGGCATCCATAAGAAATAAGAAAGTTGATGATGGTCAAGTAATGACGAAACATTTTTTAACAAATTGAATCGAGCTATTCGATAGGGGGTAAAAAGTGGCCATGGGAAAGTGCTTTTAAATTTTGAATATTAGTTGAAATAACGGCACTAAAAATAAAAAAATAGAAGTTCAGTTTTTTACATTTATGAAAATATCTCAGACGCCAAATGAGATATGTTAAATTGCTTTGCCGACTATTAATTAGTGTAAAATTTAGCAACTTTGGCGAATTTAAACATACCCTCCTATCTCCATTAATAAGCGAGATCCCCATAGTAACCCTCAAATTTGAATTAGTTTGTATTTAGGTTTTAGCAACCGTTATATGGAGGATCATTCCGCATAGATGGCTGGTTCTGAACTGAACCGCTGTGAATATGACGACATTTCAACAAAATCACATCTGCAATCTTCAGGTTCTGTAGGATGAGCAATGAATTGATTGCTCATCTATAGAGTGACATTTTGGCAAAACCCCACCTGCAACCTTCAGTAATTCATTGCTCATCCGACGACAGATGTGTTTTTGCCGAAGTGTCACCATATTGACAGCGGTTCACCTCAGAACCAGCCAGCTATGCAGAATGATATCTGGAAAATTGACAAAGCTGACAACGTCTGCAAAAACTTCAAGATTAAATATATATATATATATATATATATATATATATATATATATATTAATAATTAATGGACTGGTCAGTCTTATAGTATAATATACATGTACATAGTCGACTCTCGTTAATTCAAACCTGCGATAATTCGAACCTCTCTATAATTCAAAGTTATCGCGAGTTCCCTACAAAATCTCTTTATATTTCGAACTAGATCAATACATTTTTATGAACTTGGTAATTCGAACGAAAAATCTGCTATATACTAACAAAACGAGCGTTAATTCGAACTCATCGGCGTCCAACACTCGACAATTCGAAGTTGCAACGAGTATCAACGAGCTTTTGTTCTTGTTCTGATTAGTTTGACTATTTGACACACACTTCTTTTGTTTAGTTATCATTCAGTTATGTACTGTTACTTTTTCGTTGGTATACAGATTAAAATTTTCTGTTAGTCATGAGCCCTAGAAAGTATAAATGTTTAACGATTGCTGAAAAGAAGAAGTTAATCGAAAAAGTAGAGAAAGGTGAGAAGAAGAGTGATATTGCAAAAGAATTTAAGATTCCTCTGAGTACTCTCTCAACCATAATAAAGCACAAGGAGAAAATTAATGCTGCTCAAACTGCTGGAGTACGGAAAAGAACTACTAAAGGTGAATTTCCTCGTCTGGAAGAAAGCCTGGTCATTTGGCTAAGACAGTGTAGAGGACAAAAAGTGTCTATTAGCGGAAACTTGTTGAAAGAAAAAGCAAAAGAGTTCGCGTCTATTCTAAGCATCAAAAACTTTGCGGCAAGTGAAGGGTGGCTTACAAATTTCAAAAAGAGAAATGGAGTTGTGTTTAAAAAAGTTTGTGGGGAAAGTGGAAGTGTTGATAATGTAGTTTGCTTAGATTGGCACGATAAATTGAAGACCTTGATTGAAAACTATGATGCCGAAACATTTTTAATACTGATGAAACTGGCCTATTTTCAAATGTTTACCGGACAAGACGCTTACCTTTAAAGATGAAAAATGTCATGGGGAAAACATAGTAAAGAGAGGTTGACAGTTTTACTTGCAGTAAATATGGACGGATCGGAAAACTTAAACCCTTACTGATAGGAAAAGCAATGAAACCGCGATGTTTCAGAGGAGTGAAATCGTTTCCTACTGATTATCGTGCTAACAAAAAGCTTGGATGACGACAGAATTTTTAACAATTGGCTTTTAACAGTTAATGGGGACATGAAACGACAAAAGCGGAAAATTTTACTATTTTAGACAATTGCACTGTCCACAACAGTCCTCCTACATTGTCCAACGTGAAACTCTACTTCTTTCCGCCAAATACAACTTCTAAATTGCAACCATTGGACCAAGGGATCATCCATAATTTTAAGACGTTCTATCGCAAAGAAATTGTTAAGCTCGTTTTAGAATCTCTCGACAAGCAGCTAACTGCAATCACGGTTCTGACAGCTATTTTACTGATTGACAAGGCATGGAGAGCTGTAACACCCTAACGATTCTCAACTGCTTCAAAAATCCGGTTTCTCAAAAGAAGATCAGGAAAATCTTCCAATACTTATGGATGATGAAGAACCAGCAATAGAACCATTAGTTGACATCAGCGGTGTGAGTTTTTCTGACTTTGTTCAAGTGGATGAAGATGTTGCTGTCTCAGGTTCACTAACCGATGGCGAAGGATTTCTATCTGCAGACAGATCTGAATGCAAAAAATGTAACGATGAAAATGAGGACGATACATCAGAACCGTTTGGCAGAGGTGTCAGTTAAGGAGAGCAAGATCCTACATTCGATACCTTACAAACCTTCTGTCTACAAAACGAAAGTGATGAAAATCTCAATACTTATGGATGATGAAGAACCAGCAATAGAACCATTAGTTGACATCAGCGGTGTGAGTTTTTCTGACTTTGTTCAAGTGGATGAAGATGTTGCTGTCTCAGGTTCACTAACCGATGGCGAAATTTTATCTCGACAGATCTGAATGCAAAAGTAACGATGAAAATGAGGACGATACATCAGAACCTTTGGCAGAGGTGTCAGTTAAGGAAGCAAGATCCTCATTCGATACCTTACAAACCTTCTGTCTACAAAACGAAAGTGATGAAAACATTTCAGGCACTTTTCTCTTAAAAATTATTGAGCAGTCTGAGCAGCAGCAACGTGCTTTGAAGCAAACCAGTATAACAAAGTTCTTTCGAAAGACTAATTAATTCACATTATGAATACATGTATGTAACGAATGTACCTCTAAACTTTTGTCATTGTTATAGAATAGCAGTTAATAAATAATAATTGATCAACACTTAATAATTGAAGTTTTATTTATTTTCTCACAAATTTGAACCATTTGATATTTCAACACACTACGATATTCGATACATTCCTTTTAAGTACCTTTCAGTTGACAAAATTATATTAAGGAGATTGAAAACAAATTACTGCACGATTCACATTATAACTGTGGGTCAAAAATATTAAAATTAAAAATTGCCTGAAGGGCAACGTCATGCCACGATGGCAGCTAAAAGTAAAGCATGACGCTTGCCCTTCAGGCAATTTTAATTTTAATATTTTGACCCACAGTTATAATGTGAATCGTGCAGTAATTTTTTTTCAATCTCCTTAATATAATTTTGTCAATCCTTTGAAAAAGGTACAAAAGGAATGTACCGAAACGTTAGGTGTTGATTAAATTTTCAATCAGTTTCTGTTGTTTGATTTGACTATCCCATGATAATATGTAATATATATTATATATATATATATATATATATATATATATATATATATATTATTGTTATAGTCTGACGTTAAAATTCAATCACATCAGTCATCGTCATGTCTATATCTGTCTGCTCAAGAACGCATGAATAAACTGAATTTAAATTCCAATGAATTTCAAATTTGATATAGACAATTTAAATTCAGTTTATTCATTATTGTGTAAATTAAGGAGACGCATAAAGGTAGCCAATCCATAATTCACACTCACCGTGTATACAGACAAAATGTAATTCATACAAAATATCATCAACTGTGAATTGCGATTAGTAATCAGAAATGACATGCAAACCAACAATACTATATCGTGAGAATCTTGTATGGAAATTAGTGGCTGTTCTTATATGTTATCGTACATTCTAAGTTTTAATAATTTTATTTATATGACTTATTTTTAAAACTTGTTTCTTGTTTTACAGGTAATTATTTTTATTTTGTGATGGTTTTTCGAGTTACTGTTTTTACTCAGAGCTCACATAGATTTTAAGCAACACCTATTTTGTAAATTTGTATTACAGCCTATCACTTTGATTACTAAAGGAATAAATTACCCGAAACAACAAATTTATAAATGAGCGTTGAATTAATGAGCGGACGAACATATTACCAAAAAAGATATCTAACACCTTAAAAGTTTTATGATATAATATATATATATATATATATATATATATATATATATATATATACCTACAGAGCCTGAAGATGACAGATGTGATTTTGCCCAAAACATTGCCAAATTGACAGCAGTTCACTTCAGAATCGGCCAGTCATGCAGAATAATACCTGGAAAATTGACGATGCAGACAACGTCCGCAGAAACCTCAAGATTAACAATATATATATATATATATATATATATATATATATATATATATATATATATATATATATTATTATTATTAAAGTACGAACAATAATATATATTATTTATCGTTTAATGTGCTGTAAAATTTGCCAATATGTTTTTAACCAAACTCAGAAGTATGTTATTTTAACCATGATCATTACTTCTGAATGTGCAAACACATTCTTAGTTAAACCGATTGTGAATACAAAGAAAAAGGTTACTTCTAAATAGGCAAACACAAGTAAGGTAACGAACTAAGTTGTTACTTTATCTCAGTCAGCATGTAGTTCAACTGAATAAACAAATCTGCTCATATGGAAGTAACTTTCTTCATATTCACTACTTTGCTACGTGCTCGTCACGTTTTGGATTAATTAAGTGAATAAGCCTATCAATTTAGAACCAGTGAATTGGTTTTGTCCTGATGTTGTCCTTACCGAAAATGGATAAAATGTCTATTTTTTATTAGGGTTTCGTACCTTAGGTATAAGGTATAACGGAAACTTTATAAGATCACTCTCGTGTCTGTCCATTGTCTGTTACAGAGGTTTTTCTCGAAAACTATATAACGTAGGAATTTGAAATTTGGCACAATGCTAGCTCTTTATGGCGCGCACATATATCGACAGTCAGAAAATAAAAAAGAAAATATTAGATTAAAATGGCAGGGGTTAGTTCGGTCAAAAGAAAAAAGTTTTAATAAATATATCCTGTGAGGTATCATTTGAAAGAGGATTCTAAGAGCTTCTAAAAATATTTTTTTATAATTTTCGGTCGAGTAGTCTTCATGATATAGCTCAAAATGTACCAAAATGACCCCCCCCCTGTTCTTCTACATTTCCAAAGCTAAAATTTTGATTTTAATAGGGATAGTAGCTATTGAGTCATAGATTATCGGAAAACTGCAGTTTTTTTTGACAGTGCAATAGTTGCTGGGAAAAATTTTTTTAAACACAGTAATAGATAACATATTTACTAATGTACCAGTACAATGTGGGACAATGTATTCATTTTTCAGTTATCCCAATCAAATTTGGATAAGATTTAAATATACATAAAAAATAAAAACAGCTTAATTTGGTTTACTGATTGCTCACTGTAGTATTGGTACGGAACCCTAATAGTGCGAGCTCGACTTGCTCTTGGCTAACTTTTTATAATAATAAAATACATGGTTCAGACCTAGAAGACATTCTTAGTCATTCATTAATAGGTACGAAGTTTACTAACATTTTTAACTCTGAATCTTTCTCCATAAAATTATATTTGCATACCTCATCATCACTAGATCTTCAGTCCTGGAACTGGTTAGACGCGTACTATCATTGTTTTCTATTCTGTGATAACCTACACATTTCCCTGAAATTTGTACAGTCTGCATCTTTCACTATCTGCATGCAATAGTATGATCTAGGTCTACCTCTACCTCTTTTTTCCTATTTCTGCTTGTAATATTTTCCGCACATTCCCCAAAAATGACTTAGAACATATCCTGCCTTTCTATTTCTCATATTTTTTTCCACAGATATCTTTATTCCTCTACTATTTCTATAACCTTTTTGTTATGAACTTTGTGCGCTTATGTTATCATCCTCATACAGCTGAAGCGCAACATTCCAAAAAGCTTCTACCGTTTTTCTGTCTATTTCTCCTACTGTCCCTATTTCATAGACGTACTGTGCTGCATACCTCGTTCAATTAAAAAATACACTATATAGAGATTATTAAACGATTGCTAACATGACATTTTTTCAGAGCAGGGATTGTAAATGCGTCTACGAGAGTTTTGTATATATTTTTTGCATAAAAGATATGTTATAGATGATTATAAGAACGTTTATAAATATTTTCAATGATATCTAACTTATCAAATTAAAAGCTACCATTTTTCAATATATGGCTACTAATAAGACATTTCGGTGCATCATAGCTGGTATATTCTTGTCACTGTTTACTCTTACAAACGATTAGAGGATTATTGCAATTTTTGTCATACATTCTGTGTAATTGTTTAGCACCTGTTCTTAAATTCAGTTATAATATCTGCTATAAGACTTTATTTAAGCACCACTATATTTGATTGACATTTATGTAGAGTGCACGAAGTTTCTCGCCAGGTTGTGAAAAAATTATTTACCTATACATTACTATATTACCCACGATTTAAATTTAAGGATGAGTGATTACCTTTGAACTAAGAATAAGGCAATTGTGTTGTATTGTGTGCATAGATAAACCCGAAAGCAATTAAAAATTTTTTGAAATACATTTATATTAAATGTAATTTGATTGATTTTGCAAACCCATTGATTAAAAAGGGCGAGCAATTTAAAACAAACAAAGAATAAATGAAAACCACAAATTATCATAAACCATAATGTTCGTAACTGAGATATTTTGGCATAACTGAAGTTACGTTTTATTGCAGCGAGTGTGTAATGATTCTAAATAAAAATATGTTCATTATCTGCACTTCTGGTATTTAATTTCTGTACGAATAATAAAATACAAATCTGTTAAGTTACTTGTAGAATGTGGAATTATTATGGAGTTAGTAACATTATTAGAAACGACTGAGAATTAAAATTATTCAAAGGTTATACAAATAAAGGAATAAAATGTACTAAGTCAAACTATCGTATCACGTTTGAACAGAGGTTTTCTCTCAGAATTACATTTAATACTACAATTTTCACCCACAATAAAAATCAGTATGTATAATTATTGAAATAAAAATGTATTTTTAAGTTTTAGCTAGGGTAGAAATTTAATTCACTTTAAATATTTACACGTTTATACAATTAATTATACCCTGTTGATTACAACAATTAAATATTAAATTGTTCAACGCTAATATTAAAACTCCAAAGTGCGGATAGTTTACACCACGTTCTAAATATTATAAAAAACAAAACAAATAAAAGACTTACCCTGGATCTAGTCTATCTACAGGTGAAGGTCCAGCGATTTGACCAGGTATCATACCATGCGGAGGTCCCAAAGCTCCTGACATAGGATGTCCTGGCCCCGGACCAAACGGAGATCCTGGAGGCATACCGAAAGCAGGACCACCGAAAGGCTGTCCTGGAGAACCAAAATGTGGGTTACCAGGTCCCGGTCCTGGTCCACCAACAAATGGAGGACCAGACGATCCAGGTCTTCCAAATGGAGGGCCTCCACCTGACGGTGAACCAAAAGGACCAGGACCGGGACCATTGTATGGAGGTCCTGAACTGTTTGGAGGTGGAAAACCTGCACTTCCTACAGATTGTGGTCCAGGAGTTGATGAACCTGAAGGTGCGGGTGAAGCAGTGTATTGTGGTGTAGTTGAACATGGAGGTGGTCCTTGATATGACGGAGCACCTGCTGGTGAACCTGCACCAGTTGGAGGGCCCTGAAATGGCGATGGCCCTTGAAAAGCTGAAGATGGTCCCGAAAAAGAATTGGCTGAGCTTGCTAGAAAACTCTGGGGTTCCGAACCAGGAGGTGGACCTTTCCAGCTCGTAGTGGGATCCTCTAAGGCAACAGGCAGCGTGATGGGGGGCGCTACGCGGCGGCTAAGGCCTACAACAAACGAATTCCGTAACATAGAACCGATGCCAGATAGACGTTCGAACGAATTTTACAACGTGAATCTGAGGTAAGTACGTGCTGCTGTTTTCTAACCTCTACAGCCACGTAATTAAGTCAATATTTCTAGTGAATTATACACAAATTCATACAGAAAAAGTGTTTACATTTTGTTTTACGTTGTGCCACTCGCCCCTGTCTCATTCTTCGATCCTATTCAAGCCAGAAAGTAGTAAAAAATTCGGCACTGGACTCATGATCAGATATAAAGCTCCTGAAAAATTGTTGGTGTTGCACTAAGCTTGCATATAGCAGGCATTTTTTCACATAATAAATTACATCCTTATTATCCCGCATTTTTAAACGCACTATAATTTTTTCTATATTTATTTTCTCGAAAACAGAATTTAATAATTACGAATTCTACAAACAACATTTCAACAAACGCATCCCGTAAACACTGCCGAACTCCAACCGTGCGCATGTTTACAAAATCGCCATCTTCACTTGTACATAATAGACACCTGTATTACCGGCACATCACAGTTTAAATAATTCGCCGCGAAATGAAAACGAAAATGGGTCAAGAGCTTATACGAAAATTACAAGTTGTTTATATGTTTGTAGACGGTTTTAATTAGTAATATAACAACTTGTTATTTGCTCAGATTTTGAAAATAGAGTAATTCCTTTGTTATACAAAACATACTCCGACGACCTTGTCACAAGTGTTTATCTTGGAAATATTATACCTAAGGTCAACTTTCTTTCTTCTTCGGCCTTCTACAAAAGTTATCTTGCGTTAAACGATGAGGTGATGCCATGCTTACAACGTAAAGCAGATCTTGCGTGATACAGTGAAAACAAATAATAGAAACGCGCTGTTTCAGGAACAATACATATCTCCAATTTACAACGTGAAGAATTGTCGTAATAAGCTCTCATGCTGTAAGACAAAAATGCACGGAAGTTAATCACGAAATCTTCTGTTAGAACCAGATCGACTGGTTGTTAAAAAAAGCTCCAAGGTTTTTATTTATTTTTCTAAATTTTTTTCCTTACAAATCTATAGTGAATTCATTCAATGATGTTTGACACTGTCACCCTAAAAATCAATAAGTTTTCCACCCCTTAGCCCTTCTACATCTACTCAATTCATTGTATGTACAATCCGATTATTTTATAAGTATTTAGAAGTTCAGTGGCAGTAAAATACAACGAAATGTATAATTATTTTATGGATAGCAACCGCTTACGATTCGGTCACCTGTATAAAAACTTGCCACGTTTGGTCTAACATAAGTAGATCAAGTATTACAACACACCGGTAGCTAATCGGAATAAGTAAAGACTACCGCGCTTCTAGCGTGACTTTACACCGTTGGTTGGTTCATCGTCTCATGGCATAAAAAGGCAGGAGTTAAAAAGTGCGAGCGACCGCAGTCTGAACAATAGAGGGGATGCTTGTGTAGGTGACAATCTGATAGTCACAGTAGTAATTTCTTTACATCCCGCGTTTATCGTTCTTTGTGTATGTAGCTTTCTTAGATACGCTGTAAGGTTATTTGTATTTAAAGATATCTCAATTATTTGTATGGTCGAGAAGATAGGCACCGGCGATTATTGGCCTCATATTTGTAGTGCTCCTATTTTGTACAACATCTAGAAATCTGAATTTCTTCAAAAACCAATCTTGTAGTAGGGCAATTATACCCTTGCTATGGTTACAAAGCTTGAGAATACAATTTGTTGTTTATCAAATCATTTTGTCAGATGTAGTACAATACAGTGAAATTTATTCTAAATTAACGTAAAACCAAGTTAGTTATTAAGTATATTAGAATAATTGGCCCAGCAAGATAATATTTATTTTTTCATTGGGCATTTAATAATTTGTTTAGAATTTTCGAGGTTATCTTTTTATATCGCTACCACTTAAAGAAAGCATTTTATACGCGAAATTTGAATTTTTATCTAAGGGGCGAATAGTATACTAAAGAGCTTTTGAAAGTTGATCAGCGGCTGAAATTCGAGGAGTACATCAGCGGGTAAAATCTTGGCTTTAAAACATCTTTAATCAGGGCCACACCGAAGCATTTTGTCGCTTGTGTGTGAATGATTACCCCGATCCTCGGCCACACACAAATTTTGACTTTTTAAGCGATTTTTAATACATAAACACGATCATCAAATACGATATTTTGTATGAACTTTTATACGAGTAAATTTATATTAAATTAACTTTCATCGTCACTTGGTTTTCAGACCTGGGACTGGTTTGATGCCTACCCCCATTGTTTACTATTCTGAGCTAACCTATACATTTCCTTGAAAGTCCCACAGCCTATATCTTTCACTATCTGTGTGCAATAGTTTAATCTAGGTGTACCTCTCTCTACCTCTTTTCTTTCTTTTCGATGCATCTAATATATCCCGTACCACACCCTTAGAACGTTTTCTGTCTTGCCATCTCACTTATTTTTTACTGTTTTCCAAATATTTCTTTCTTCTCCTACCATTTCCAGTACCTTCTGTTTTCTTACCTTTGTCAATAATATCTTCATCATAGGTCTGTTGCACCACATTTCAAAGGCTTCTTTTATCTTTTTCCTAACCGCTTCTCCTACTGTCCACATTTCATAGCCGTACAATGATGTGTTCCACGCATATGCTTTCAGCAGTCTTTTCTTCGTTTCTATGTTTGTTGTCTTGGAACACAGTAGTTGTTTTTTTCTCGTTAAATGCAGCACGACCTTGTGCTAATCTTTGCTTTATATCTTTTGCACTTTTCTTATCTTGTGTTATTTGGTTTGTCATGTAGCAAAAATCCATAACCTCGTAAATTCTGCTTTTTGACTTATTTGTCTCTCATTTAGATACTAGTACTTTAGTTTTATGTTTGTTGATTTTCATACCGAATCCGTCTGTTAGTACTGTTTCCATATCATTAGGAGCTGATTCTAATTTTTCCTTGCTAGATGGTGATACCACTATATCGTCTGCGAATCTGAGCATATTCATAATAATTGCATAATAATTCCAAGTGTCTTCTACATTTGACAGTATTCATTGCCTCTTCAATATACAAGTAAAAAAAATAATGGGAATAGCGTACATCCCTGTCTCGACCTTTCCTAATGGTTACTTTTTGTATAAGCTATATCCTATCTGTTTATCTCTATAACTCATTCCTATCTTTTTGAGTATTTCAAACATTTTTCACATTTTACACGACTGCTTTATCCAGATCTACACACCCTATATACAAACTTGCTCGCTTCTCTATTGTTTTCTCCATCATCACTCTTAATGCTAAAATGGCCTGACGTGTTCTCCTGTTTCTCCTGAACGCTATTTGATCTTCTAGTATTTCTTTAGTCGATTTTTCCATTCCTTTTTGTTCAATTCAGTTAATTCTTTTGACACGTGTACCGTTAAACTTATTGTTCAAAAATTTTCACATTTATCCGCACCTCTTCTTTTTGGTATAATGACTATGCTGGTGCGTTTGAAATCTTTGGGTATTTCGACTGTTTCATACATAGAGCTAACAAGTAGGAAGATGCGTTCAGTTACTGCTTGTCCAACCGTCTCTATAGTTTCTGTTTGCACTTTATCTGTACCTGGCGTCTGATTATTTTTCAGGCTGTTTAATGCCAGTTCAAACACGTCTCTAAGTATAAGATATCATAAGTCACCCTTTTGTTCCAGGTCTTCTAGTTCAGGTCCTGAATATAAGTTCCCTATATATGCTTGTCATCTATCCACTTTCTCTACACTTTCTATCATGATGTCTTCCCTTGCACTCCATATATTGTTGCAATACAGCTTTATGTACCTAAAATTCATACACTTTGTCTATCTTTCAAATTTCCATCTTACTTTGTACCTTTTTACACTTTACCTCATTCCATTGTTCTTTAGCTTTCGTGTATTTGCGAATAATTTCCAATTTATAGGCTTATACCTTTGTTCCTTGTTTCGTCTGGTCTGTTTTTGTATTTATGCCTTTCTTCTATTAAATTCAGAATATCCTTTGTCACCCATACTTTCTTATTTTCTTTTTGTTTATATCCTAGAATATCACTGGCCTGTCATTCTAATTCTACTATTTTTTACTGTTTTCCACATATTTCTCTCTTCCTCTACCATTTCGAGAACCTTTTTGTTCTTAACTTGGTCCGTCCATGATATCTTCATCATACGTCTGTAGCACCACATTTCATAGGCTTCTATATTTTTCCTATCCGCTTCTCCTACTATCCAAGTTTCAAAGCCATACAGCGCTGTGCTCCACACATATGCTTTAAGCAATCTTTTCCTTGTTCCTATGTTTGTTGTCTTTGAACACAGTAGTTGCATTTTTTGTTAAATGTATCACAACCTTGTGCTAATCTTTGTTTTATATCTTTTGCGCTCTTCCTCCCTTGCGTTATTTGGCTATCTAGGTACGAGAAATTCTTAACCTCTTGTAAGTTGTCATTACATATTTGTATTCTACTTTTTGATTTATTTTACCCTCGTTTACATACAAGTACTTTAGTTTTATTTTTGTTAATTTTCATAAGAGCAGCTTATAACTCTTCCACGATAGATGCTAACACTGCTATATCATCTGCAAATCTAAGCATATCAGTCTTTTGTCTCTGCATAATAATTCCAAATGTCTTCCTGCATGTGACAGTATTCATTGTCTCTTCGATGTACAAGATAAAAATTAACGGGGATAGGGCACATTCCTGTCTCACCCCTTTCCTAATATTTACTTGTCTACGTTCTTTTTCTATTTTTATTGCCGCTGTTTGGTCTTTGTATAAGCGATGTACTGTCTATCTTTAAAACTCATTCCAATCTTTTTAGTATTTCGAACATTTTTTCCATTTTACATTGTCGAATGCTTTTTTCCGATCTACAAACCCCATATACACGCTTTCTTCATTTTCTATTGTCTTTCCCATTATCACCCTCAGAGTTAAAATAGTCTCCCGTATTCCCCTGTTTCGCCAAAATCCAAATTGATCTTCCCCTAGTACTTTTTCAGCCCGTTCTTTCATCCGTCTTTGTACAATTGTATTTAATATTTTTGACACGTGTGCTGTCAAACTTATTGTTCTAAAATTTTCACATCTATCCGCGACTTTCTTTTTTGTTATAATGACTATGATGTTACATTTGAAATCTTTGGGTATCTTGCCTGCTTCATACATATAACGAATAAGTTGGAAGAGACGTTCTGCTACTGCTTGTCCGGCAGCTTTTTAGAGTTTCCGCTTGCATCTTATCTGTACCCGGTATTTACCATTTTTCAGACTCTTTAATGCTAATTCATCTCTAAGTATAGGATATCCCAAGTCATCTGATTCCTGTTCTAGTGCTATTGGTTCCTCTCATGCATATAAATTACCTATATATTTTTGCCATCTAACCACTTTCTCTACGTTTTCTATAACGATGTCTCCTTTTGCGTCCCTTATATTGTTGCACTACAGATTTAAATACCTAAAATTCATCCTAATTAATTTGTATGCTTCGTCTGTCTTTCAAATTTCCATTTTCCTTTGTATCTTTTTACACTTTTTTTCATTCCATTGTTCTTTAGCTTTCCTGCATTTGCGAATTTTACGGTCTTGTATTTTCGTTTCCTCTTTTGCGTGATCTGGTTTTGTGTTTATGCCTTTCTCCTATTAAATTCAGAATACCATTTGTCACTCATGCTTTCTTATTTTCTTTTTGTTTATACTCTAGAATATCATTGGCTGCAATGTCTAAACTGGATTTAATGTTGTTACATTCTGCTTCTACTTCCTTAGTATTAGACATTTTTTCGACGTCTTTCAGCAATTTGTTTAACTTTTTTCAAATCTTTTGTGAATATCTTTATCTTTTAGTTTCTCAAGGTCAAAATGCTATTTTCCGTTCCTCTTTTTCAAATTTTTAAATTTAAATGCAGCTTTTATAAGTGCTATGCAGTGTCAGTATCTATATCAGTTTTCGGGTAGCTTCTACAGTCTTTCACTTGATTCCTATATTATGGTCTAACAAGAATGTAATCTTGTTGATATCTCCCTGTGTCTTGTTATACCCCCGTAAACGAGGTACGCTAGTCTTCCAGCGTCGGTTACTTCGCTAATCTCTCGGGCGTGGAAATTCTTGAGCCAGGTTGAAACCAAATTTGATTTGTCTTCTTCCTATGTAGAGGGAACAACGGGAATCTGGTTTATAAGGAACGATAACCAACGATAAGGGAAAAAGAGACCTACATAACAAAAAGATACGATAAGATACCAGACCAACTACACCCTTCTTCCCATCTCGGAGGCTAGTCCTTGACGCGTATTCGGAAATCCCCCACTATCCTCCTTCGTCCACACGCGTCGACGCGAATCTTGCGCAACGCACTATCTGAAGTGACGGAAATACGCACACGTCTTTTTAAATTTATGGCGCGAAATTCTCACATATTAAACTTAATTAAGAATGTCTAGTGCCGATTTTTCGGCACGTAACAATCGCGACAAAGCCATAAAAAAAAACTTAAAAAAAGAAAATGACCGTTAACACAGTAACATCTTAAAATCTAAATCCTAAGTAACCTACATAAATCCTAACTTACATCCTACAAAAATGTTTATTTGAGGCGCCACCTGATTTTTTCGACCGATAACACGTCTTCCGGATTACCAGGAAACGGAAAAGTGCACACACGAGTCTTTGGTGTGGCGCAGTTATAATCGACAGCACAAATTTGTCGAGGAGCATGAAACACGACTTAAACTAAAACAAATGCGACAAGTCGCCTAACCTATATACTAACCTAAAGCTAACATTACAGTTTCCTAAGTGCAGATGCACATGAGCGTTGCATCTAGACTGTTTCTTCGTTGGCAAAAAAATGCCCAAATTTAAAAATGTTCAAAAGAGTGAGTTACTCATACATACATTCACTGTTAGCGACCATGTGCGCTAACAGCGGCACCGCATGACCCGCGCAACCACACGGTGACTAACGGAAATGAAAAGGGACGGTAGAAAGAGGGAGGTAGGTATTTGGAATGCATAAGAGGCACTTCCAGGTAGAAAAAAATAGAGGAAGGGCTCGCATTGAGCTAAAGAGACAGAAAAGGTAGATAGCAAAGCGCTACTCAACCAGCCAATATAGTCAGTAGCCCGCAGTGTGGGAAAAATCACTCTTATGTGGTAGACGGGTGTTCCGGGACGAGAACAGGTCTACCGAAAGAAAGATAAAGAAGAAACGGAGACAGCAGGATACAAAAAGTAGAGTTTTTGGACAAGCGTCCGAGAGAAGGTAGAGAATTGTCCCTATTAAAACACAGATCGGTATGAAGGACCACCTGCGGTATTAATCCGACGAGTTAAGTTATATCATAAGTTAAAAAAATTCACTAGACTCTTAAGAAAACTAGTACAATCATTTTCCTAACGAGTGCATCCACTACGATAAGAAAATCAGATAAAAGTTGACACACAACTTAAAAGTATCACTACAGCTACATTCACACAATAGTTGCGAGGTAATTTTTTAAAACGGTAACACCCTAAACACACAAAGATGCCTAATTATAAGCAGTTAAATACAGACATACTGTCCCAATATGCTAAAACAACCGAGAATTTGATAAGATATCAATAAAAAGCAATAGCACCTCACCACGAAGTTCAATAAAAAACAACGAAAAAAAATGTTTATATGTTATGATGATTTAGTAGGAAAAGAAACAAATAATAGTATAGGATAATGTGAGCGACTGTAATAATTCAGAGGA
This sequence comes from Platerodrilus igneus, assembly GCA_036346225.1. Lineage (NCBI taxonomy): Eukaryota > Metazoa > Arthropoda > Insecta > Coleoptera > Lycidae > Platerodrilus > Platerodrilus igneus. The sequence goes on from JARFIW010000791.1 coordinate 2,372,160, forward strand.
AAAACACATGGAATAGATAGTCCTAGTTTTTTGCAACTGCGAATATGAACTATTTCTTACAATGGCATAGGCCGCGGCTCCTATGTGAGCCCAAAGAAGAAAGCATCCACTCTAACATCAGCTCAAACCAATCATAAAAATTCAATAAGTTATTACAACAAAAGTTATGACAATTACCACACAATTAAACGATGTAAGATAAACACTAAAAACCAAATAATATGTTGTAGGAAAAGTTGGAGGATTAATTAAATGAAGCGACAGAGTTATACTGGGGAATCTAGAGAATAAAACGATATATAACCAACGGTAAGTTCAAAGAAAAAGTCAACCAAAAGCAAAAAGGTTTAAGGTAAATAAGTTAAACGTATAAGAGGTAGGCGTATAAAAGAAGGAATAAGTAATTGAAGATACTAATTGATAGTAAAAACAAAAAATATTAGGTAGATCGTTAGGGAAATGGAACGTAAAAAAATTGTGAATGTACGTAGGGTTAAACGATTTTAAAGATAATTTTATACCATCTAGTGTAGTTTAAATCGATATGTGAAGAGATAACAGTAATTAAAACTCGATTCACTGATAAAATTGTTGAAGAACAGAAAGATATCTTGTAATACATATATTTACTAGGATGAGAAGCTCCCGTTTGAGGTCCACCCAAACTAATGAAGAAAAATTCCAACATCAATCTTAAAAACATGATTCACAAATTACTAAAACGACAAACTTACCATCAAACCTCGTCCAGACTTATAATGCTTAGCGACCGGCCTTTCGATGGGTCTCGTTTAGACTTTCAAAGCTGAGCGACCAAATTCGACAGTAGGTCTCGCTTAATAGATCTTAAAATGTTGCGTTGGCATATCGATATATCTAAAAATATGCTATCAAGACAAAATCATACTCGCTTCACAAAAGAAATATTCTACGATACATGTATAAAGAGAACAGTAATCCAAATTATTAAAATATTCTTTTGGTATCGCAGAAATGATCAACAACTATCGTAAATGAGCTTAAATATAAAACGTTAACGACAACTTCATTATTGCAGTGTTTAAAGGAGCAGATATAAAAAGATCCAGTTTATTACAACGTTTTGAAAGGTAATATATATAGTTTGATAATTGCGTTAACTGTATTTGGAAAACAAATTTTCTTTAAAAAGGCATTTGTAGGTTACAACAATTTAAATTACTAAGGAAACACTTTTAGAACGGTATCAGGGCAAAATAGTGTTTAAGGAAACAGATATACTAAGATTTCGTTACTATACGTTTTAGAACATATACTAAAAACTCAGTTAATTAGAAAATCTATATTTTGGAAGAAATTTTCTTTATAAAGGTAATTGTAATTTACAATTGATTATTTAGATTATAAAAAGACACTCAAAATTATAGAAAGATACATTATATGTATTATTTAAACGGTAGCTTTAAAAATTTATCTCAAAATCAAGTTAAGATGGACTAAAAAAATTTCAAAAGTAAAGGGATTATTCTAACTACATTTAACGGCAATTTTAAAAAAATTTTTCTTCTTCTTTTTCATAGTGGATAGAAAATAAGCTATTTACTTATAATTAAAAGTACTTACATTCAAAATTATATGATCCAAACGTATGTAAGTGAGGTTATATTATGTAATAGACACTGCAGAAAGATGCGCACTTTTAATTTTATTGCAAGCAATTTAAGAGAAATTAAGTTAGAAACAGACTATTTTTTTTTTAATATTACGAGAATTACTTGGATTAACAATACATTGTAATATATACTATATATACTAGAAATCAGTAGTCAATATGGCCAGTTAGATTCGCATAACAGCTGTCATGTCATTTCAGATGGTTATACAGCAACTTTCAGATCTACCTCCCTAAATTTTTATGAGTTAGTAGATATTAAAAATGTTCATAATTATATTTTTTTTTAAATGAAAAAGCTAGAGATATAGTTAATTAATACATTATAAGGTATAAAACAATAAGAAAACAAATCATTATACAACCTAAACACGTTTTGGGCGCAACTATTATACCCCCGTAAACGAGGTACGAGAGTCACTGATGACAGTTGGTAGCGATATTACATAATTTAAAAATTTACGCGCAAATTATAGATGACGTCACACAATATGCAATTTATTGCAACATAATTACACAAAATTTTAAATGAAATAAATTTTAAAGAAAACCTCAATAGGGGCACTCACGTGAACATGTAGAGCTTCTTTCAGGATTACTCCATGATGGCGGCGGCTTCCTTCAGGATTACTTCATGATGGTCGGCCGTCGCTTCGCTAGTCTTCCGGCGTCGGTTACTTCGCTAATCTCTCGGGCGTGGAAATTCTTGAGCCAGGTTGAAACCAAATTTGATTTGTCTTCTTCCTATGTAGAGGGAACGACGGAAAACTGGTTTATAAGGAACGATAATCAACGATAAGGGAAAAAGAGACCTACATAACAAAAAGATACGACAAGATACCAGACCAACTACACCATTCTTCCCATTTCGGAGGCTAGTCCTTGACGCGTATCCGGAAATTCCCCACTATCCTCCTTCGTCCACACGCGTTGACGCGAATCTCGCGCAACGCACTATCTGAAGTGACGGAAATACGCACACGTCCTTTTAAATTTATAGCGCGAAATTCTCACATATTAAACTTAATTAAGAATGTCTAGTGCCGATTTTTCTGCACGTAACAGTCTCCTGGCATCTTACACGTGTATCACTTTCTAGCATGATGTTAAAATAATATGTTTGTGATGGTTAAATTGTTTTTGACACAAAATTATACCGGTCTATCCCCCTGTCGTTTTTTGTGCCTAAACCAAATAAAGCTAATAGCGCTCTTTCCCTACCCTCACTTACCACTGCATTAAAATCTCTTGTAATTATTGTTGCGATCCACTATTAGGCAACCCGTCAAACATACAAACGCCCGGGGCACAGCGTATTCTTCAGCATTCGAGAATCCTTCTACAAAGTTCTAGATAATGAGTCATATCTTAATGCAGGGTATATATAAGGCCGCTTATGAATGTAAGAGTTAGTCTATTCTTGAATGTCTAATATAAATTATATCGTTGTAAAGTAAACGTAGTTGAGTTTTTAGAATATATACATAAATGATATGCTGTGTCTAATGTGCATGCAGCTTGCAGTATACATAAATAAATAGAAGTGTATAAACAAATAGTTGTGTTAGTGTGGTTATTGGACCTAGGGTAAAGAAGTTAGTTTAAGAAGATATTAGTGCTTGTAAATTCATTAGTGTAATAGTGCTTCATTGTTAAGTGGACTGAAAACATCTATAAATAAGGCATATACTGTTAATTAGACTTGTGAACAGTGAGTAATAAAGACCATTATTATTACTTGTTTTAAATTAAAGAAACGCGGTAGTAGTAGCCCGTTACACTGGTGTCAGGCTGTGTTGGGTGATTAATTAAGTCTAAAGACATTTGAGTAGTTTGTATATGCCAGTGACAAGAAGTCAGAGTAAAATGGAAGCAGAAACTTTAATGAACTTTCTTAAGGATTTTAAATCCGAAATGCAAGTGACACTTAGTGAAAATGCTGAGAAAATGGAGGAGAGGTCGGCTAAACTAGAATTGACACTTAGTGAAAATGCTGAGAAAATGGAGGAGAGGTCGGCTAAACTGGAAGTGACACTAAATGAAAAGTTTACCGAAAATGCCGCAAAAATAGATGAAAAGTTTACTGAAAATGCTGCAAAAATAGATGAAAGGTTTACTGAAAACGCTGAGAAAATGGAAAGGTTAAGTGAAAATGCTGCCAAAGTGGAAGAAATGTTGAATGAAAGTACAGCCACGTTAGAACAAAGATTAATGGAAAGTTCCATTGCATTGAAAGAAGATTTTACTGAACAAGTAAAAACAGTTGAGCAAAAGTTGGACAGTAAATTGGTAAAATGGAAGAAGATATGATGAGGCTGCAAGAACAAGTGATTTCACTAACAACACAGCCACTTGAAATAGCAAACCAAGTTGTAAATCAGAACATTCCAGAAATAAGAACCATGGAAAGAAGCGAGTCAATATCGTCTAAATTTAAAGTGAAACCACCCACGTTCGATGGTAAAACACCTTGGCCCACATATTTGAAACAATTTGAAGCTGCTGCAATAGCCAACGGTTGGTGCAACAAAGAGAAGGCTATCTCCTTAATAGTGGCCTTACGGGGAAGCTCTTAACATCTTACAAACGATTCCCGATCACCAGCAGAATGATTACGGTCTCTTAACATCGAAGCTTGAGATGAGATATGGAGATGCTCACCTTCAACAGGTTTACCACGCACAAGTTAAAACCGCTCGCAAAAGACAAGTGAAAGCCTGCAAGAATTCGAAGCTGACATTGCCAGGTTAGTTAGATTGGCATACCCAACGGCACCAGACAGCTTCCTCGAACAACTTGCTGTCCAAACATTTGTGGATGGCGTTAAGGATGGCGAAATACAGCAAGCGCTAAGACTAGCACGGCCAAAGATGTTGGATGACGCACTGGCTCATGCGCTTGAATTTGAAGCAGCTAAGCAGACATCACACAGAATGGGTCACAAAGTTCGGTCTGCCTTAGAGGAACCTGATCAAGCGCAGAACAGCATACATGAAATAATCAACCGTGTGGAAAAGCTTGAAAGACAACGACCGCGGAGATGGGGTCTGCGATGCTGGAACTGCGGCGAAGTTGGTCATATACAGAGACTCTGCACTCAACCAAAAAAACAACCGGTTGAGCAGCAGGAAAACTAAAGCAAGTCGACGTTAGGGTGCCGAACGTCGACAGCACAACGTAGTGCCCCGGAGATTATCATCCGTGCTGCATCGTCGGTGGAAAGTCTGGACAGCATTTATATCGATGGTAGAATTAATGGTAGGGGTGTCCGATTACTCGTGGATACAGGAGCGACAAAATCTATTGTGAGACCAGATTTGGTTGGTCGTGGAAAAGTGCTACCTGTATCGGTGTGTCTTCGAACGGCAAGTGGTGAGAAAATTTGTACTCACGGAGAGACTGCCGTTATGTTGACAATTGGGGACAAATTAATTAATCATCGAGTGTTGGTAGCTGAAATTACAGAAGAAGTGATCTTGGGAATGGATCTCATGAGAGAATATGGGTTTCATGTGAACATGAAAGAAAATGTGCTTCGGATAGATGATGATGAGATTCCATTTCAAGGTAGGAGTAACCAGACGATGCAAGTTCGAATGATTTGCGATATGAAAATACCCGAGAAGGCGGAAATGATAGTAATGGGACGCCCGGATGGTACGCTCCGGGAAGGACAAGTATGCATGATGGAAGCAACTGAATCGGGAATGGGTCAGGAGGGACTTCTGATTGGAAGAACGCTGGTAAAGTCTCGAAATATGGTACCAGTAAGGGTGCTGAACATTAATCCCCATACAGTGACCCTGAAGAAAGGCATGATTGTGGGAAGTTGCATTCCAGTATGTCATATTAAACGTTGTGTGGACGACACGCAAAATAAACCAATCAACGGTTGCTCACAGAAATTGCTGGATATGTTGATACCCTCGTGTCAAGGATTAAATGGCGACCAACTGGGCAAGGTAAAAGAACTGGTCGGACGATATCGAGGTGTGTTTGCACTGGATGATAGTGAGAAAGGAAGGACGAATGTTGTGCAACACAAGATCAATACTGGAGATGCGCAACCGATAAGACAACACCCCAGGCGGCTTCCTTTGCCAAAACGCAAGGAAGCTGAGCAAATTATCACCGATATGGAAGAACAGGGAGTGATTGAACCCTCGAATAGTCCATGGGCATCCCCGGTAGTGCTTGTCAAGAAAAGGACGGGTCGACAAGGTTTTGTGTAGACGACCCGCGGCTTAACAATGTGACAAAGAAAGACAGCTATCCTTTGCCCAGAATTGATGACACCTTAGATACTCTATCCGGATCTAAATGGTTTTCGACCTTGGACTTGAAAAGCGGATACTGGCAGGTAGGCTTGGAGCCAAACGATAAAGAAAAGACTGCCTTTACAATTGGAACGGGATTATGGCAGTTCAAGGTCATGCCATTTGGATTATGCAATGCTCCTGCTACTTTTGAACGATTGATGGAGTCGGTACTGCGTGGACTGTCCTGGAAGACATGTCTGGTGTACCTGGACGACGTGTTAGTGTTAGGCCGGTCTTTTGAAGAACATCTTAAGAACCTAGAGGAGATATTCCAAAGATTACGCGAGGCAAACCTTACATTAAGCCCCAAGAAGTGCCACCTATTTGGGAAAGAGGTGAAATACCTAGGACATGTCGTCTCAGAGACCGGGATAAGAGCTGACCCTGACAAAATAAAAACGGTACAAGAGTGGCCTACACCAGCAGATATACACCAACTACGCAGTTTTCTAGGATTGTGCACATATTACCGACGTTTTATACTTGGGTTTGCGAACATTGCCAAACCGTTAACAAAATTAACCGAAGATGGACAAGAATATGATTGGAATGACGACTGCCACAGAGCATTTGAACAACTGAAACGGCTACTAGTTACAGCACCAATTTTGAGTTATCCGCGGATGGAGGGAAAATTTGTGTTGGATACCGATGCCAGTAACACAGCTATAGGAGGCGTTCTTTCTCAAGTGCAGGACGGACAAGAAAAGTTATTGGGTATTTCAGCAAGGTCTTGTCGCGGCCAGAAAGGAACTATTGTGTGACAAGAAGGAGCTGTTGGCCGTCGTCAAATCCGTAGAGCACTTTTATAAGTACTTATACGGCCGTAAATTCCTGTTGAGAACAGACCATGCTGCACTGAAATGGTTACTGCAGTTTCGAAATCCTGAAGGGCAAGTGGCAAGGTGGATAGAGCGGCTGCAGGAATATGACTTTGATACGGAACATCGTGTAGGAACTAGCCATCGGAATGCAGACGCTCTATCAAGGAGACCTTGTCCGATTGACTGCAATCATTGCTCCAAGATGGAAGAGAAAATAAGTGTCATCCATAGAATGACGGTAACCGATGATACTTGGCAACTCGAAAGAATACGAGAAGACCAAGAGAATGACGCCGAATTGAGACGTAATATTGAGTGGAAAAATAGAGGACAACGACCAGCTTGGGAAGAAATTAGTATTTCAAGTAGGAGCCTGAAGGCATACTGGGCACAGTGGGACTCCTTGATGATGGAAAATAGAATCTTGAAACGACGCCTGGAATTTGAAGATGGCACTGAGAGACTTCAAGTGATAGTGCCGAGAAGCAGAGTGCCGGAAGTGTTGCAGCACTTGCACGATGGTATTTCCGGAGGGCACTTTGGCGTGAAAAGAACTCTCGAAAGAGTGAGAGAAAGATTCTATTGGGTGAACTGCAAAGAAGATGTGAAGGAGTGGTGCCGGAAATGTGAATTGTGTGCCTCTGCAAATGGCCCGGTCTCAAAACGGAAAGCCCCAATGAGACAGTATAACGTGGGAAATCCTTTTGAGAGGGTAGCCATTGATATAGCTGGTCCGTTTCCTGAATCAGAGAAAGGAAATAAATACATCTTGGTTGCAATGGATTATTTTACCAAATGGCCGGAGGCATATGCTATACCTAACCAAGAAGCCGAGACGGTTGCAGATGTACTAGTGAGGGAGTTGTTTTGTCGCTTTGGAGTTCCGTTGGAATTACACTCCGATCAAGGTCGGAACTTCGAATCAGCGTTGTTTCAAAACGTCTGCAAGCATCTTGGAATCAGGAAAACTAGAACCACGCCACTTCATCCTCAATCGGATGGAATGGTTGAAAGAATGAACAGAACGTTAGGAAAGTACCTGGCCAAAGTTGTCTCTGAACATCAACGGGACTGGGACCAATATCTACATTTGTTCCTACTGGCGTACCGATCTTCGGTACATGACAGCACAGGATACTCGCCCGCTTGCGTAATGCTAGGACGTGAATTGCGGCTACCATGTGATCTTCAGTTTGATTTAAACCTGGAGAAGAGATCGCCGGTGAAGATTACGTTAGTAAGCTTCGTGAAAGATCAAATAGTATTCACGAAAACGTCCGAAAGAATATACAGGCAGCAAGCGATCGAATGAAATCACAATATGACACGAGACCACAAGAAGGTGGTTATCAACCTGGAGATTTAGTGTGGTTGTACAATCCACAAAGAAAACGTGGATTGTCGCCAAAACTACAAAGACAATGGGAAGGGCCGTACGAAGTGTTAAAAGGATTAATGATGTAGTGTACCGGATCAGAAGATCCCTCGTGGTAAACCGAAAGTGGTACACTTTGACCGTTTAACACCCTACACTGGCAACAACCAGGAAGACTCAAATAATGATAATGGTGTTCGGCAAGTTATTAATCATGAGCCAAATGCAGATTTTGAGAGCTTTATGGCGGCGTATGGTGGTTCCGCTAAAGCGAGATTTGGCGTTGTTGTTGAAAACAGCAAGATCTGTTTAGAGCACCAGAAATGTATTCCCTTGCACATTGCGTAGCTCAAGATTTGGCAATGTCAATGGGAATAGCTGTTGTTTTCAAGAAAAAGTTTGGATGTGTGGATGAATTAGTACAACAGCAGCCAACTGTAGGAAAATCTTTGGTTCTTCAAGATAAAAATCGTTATGTTTACTATCTGGTCACCAAAAATTCTTCATGGCAGAGACCTAGTTATGGACATCTATTGGAGGCTTTGCTAAATCTTAAGGCGCAGATGATGGAAAATGGAGTAACGAGACTAGCGGTGCCCAAGCTGGGCTGTGGACTGGATCGCTTGGATTGGAGGATAGTCCGAAATATGCTAGAAGTAGTTTTCCAGGAACCAACGTCCAGGTTCTTGTTTGTTGTTATCAACCGGTTGCCTACCAAGACCATGAAAAGAGTGTTGACTGTTACTTCCAACGACGCGGTGGATGCACCAGAGGAGATAGCTGCCGATACCGTCACCAGTCATCGAATTGGCGTCAAGATGGATTTACAGTTACGAGACGTAACGGTTTTAAAGAGGGGGCAGTGTTGCGATCCACTATTAGGCAACCCGTCAAACATACAAACGCCCGGGGCACAGCGTATTCTTCAGCATTCGAGAATCCTTCTACAAAGTTCTAGATAATGAGTCATATCTTAATGCAGGGTATATATAAGGCCGCTTATGAATGTAAGAGTTAGTCTATTCTTGAATGTCTAATATAAATTATATCGTTGTAAAGTAAACGTAGTTGAGTTTTTAGAATATATACATAAATGATATGCTGTGTCTAATGTGCATGCAGCTTGCAGTATACATAAATAAATAGAAGTGTATAAACAAATAGTTGTGTTAGTGTGGTTATTGGACCTAGGGTAAAGAAGTTAGTTTAAGAAGATATTAGTGCTTGTAAATTCATTAGTGTAATAGTGCTTCATTGTTAAGTGGACTGAAAACATCTATAAATAAGGCATATACTGTTAATTAGACTTGTGAACAGTGAGTAATAAAGACCATTATTATTACTTGTTTTAAATTAAAGAAACGCGGTAGTAGTAGCCCGTTACGTTATTAAATTTTCATGTCCTTCTACAAATCTTCGTTCTCATCGATATCTTTGTAGATCACTTCTACTTCTTCCAGTTAGCGAAGGGTGTGTAAACTTGTATTATTCATTACCGTTTTTAGCGGTTAAGATTCTAATCTAGCTACGAGTACTCCTTCGTTCTTCTGTATGTAGTTTTCTGCACAATGTTCTACCTTTTTCACATAACTATCCCCATACCCGCATTTCGTTTCTCCGATCCTGTACGAGTTACCCTAAAGTCTTCGCTCTAAAAGTTCTCCGCCTCTGGTCATCGAACTTCGCAAATCCCTACTATAATTAATGCTAACTTATTCATTTCAAATTTTCAAATTATCTAGCTAAGCTACTTGCTTTATGCCATGCCGCGACTCGTAAAAGTGTCTTCGGTTCTTCTTTGTAAACTTTCGGATCAATTTCTCCAAAGTAGTTTTTTACCGAAAATCCAAACGGGTGAATTTTTTAACCCATGAATCTTTTATTCCAAAGGTTGCAGTCATTTTAAAATAAGTTTTTGGTACACTGTGTACGTGGAAGGTAATTTAGTGGTTTCTCATTATCTTTCACATCGCAGTAGTGGATCCTAGAATGCCATACCGATTCCTACTACCACTCGAAGTACCGAAAAAGCCGCTGCTTTCTTTCGGGGCTTTGCCTTAGTCTGATCCTCACTGAAGACCCCACCAATTTGGTTAACCGTATAGATCGGTTCTTGAGCTTACTAAAACATGCAAGCCGTTCTAGTATACTAGAAGTTTTTCAAGGTGCAGATCTGTTTAAAACGGACAAAGATATTTCCGTCCGGAAGTGAACCAGGGTTCTTCCGCGCGTCCGGCTGATGTGATAATTTTAGAACATATTAATAGGTGTTTTGCTTTCTTTGTTGTATTTTTATTAATTACTAATTATATCCAACTCGTTACAAAAGTCAGCATCGATCGAAATAGTAGACACACTTGTCATTTCTTTCTGACCCATTGTAGATGGAAGATGACTTTTTATTATTGTAAGTTTTGGCAACGTGCTACGTTATACAGTATACGGGTCAGATAGGAATACCGGGCTACTACCAATGCGGAGGGGGGTTCTTAGCAACACAAAAAATACATCACCAACGATTTTCTATTTACAATAATAAAAAAAAATGGAAATTTCTATCTAAACAGAAAAAAATTAAATAAAGTTACTATTTGAATAAGCAATTTCACTCTATGAACAAATTCAATAATTGTTCCAGGAAGTGCGCATTTCGTAGCTAACATGCAATAAATCTAACCAGTAAAAAAAGAGTAACGCTGATACTTTCGTATAAGCAGATGGGTTAAGTAAAAAAAAAGCATTAAATTTAGAAACCTATCTAGCAAGGATTTTACCTTAAGAAACATTAACGTATCTAATTTTTAAAAAGCGTGTTTTGTTTGTCAGCACGATGCGAATTGGGTTTATCCCTTGGTATGTTAAAAAAAAAGAAAACAAGTCACATACATGTGTCGGGATACTTATCTTGTCAGCCGTCGGAAGCGGATCAGCAACAACCATGCTGCTGCAGTAGTTGCAACAACGTTCTGCACGCAAGAGTAGTTGATCTACGTCCAAGAATAATCGGGCCTACATAACAAGCAATTTGGCCTCCAGCTAAAAGCGATGCAGTCAGAAGCTACACTTCTTATAAAAAAAAACGTGCATCGCTCTTGAAGTAAGTAATTTAGCAAATACATCTAAGAACGAACTGCAGAAGCAAATTGAAAATGTTTAAATAACAAGAATTCAAGCTTCTATCCTCGCGTTATCAACATACCAAAAAGGAGATTAGAAAACTCAAAAACACGGTTATATCGGATAGTTCAATATCTCATTTCAACGAGTCTTTAGATGGAAATCACATAAAAATCAATTATACGCGGTCGTAATGTATAACAAATTAACGGATATCTAAAACGAGGTATTGACTCTTTATTTTTAGCATAAACTTTACGTTTCGAAATAAATAAGTTTAAAATGAAAATTAGTAGGAAGCGTACCTATTGTAAACAGGATGTTGACGTATGAAACAGTAGAAACGGAACTAACCAAATACCACCGAAAATGAACGTAACAAACTAGTACAAGTATTGTTAATAAAGTACAAATAGAAATTGCTAAATTTGAAAAAATATTCATTAGATCATCTTTTAAATAATTTATAATATGTTGGATAAACATTTTTTAGGAGGTAAAAAGTTTTTGAACATACGTGTTAAATGATTTAACCAGTAACATGTCTTTTCAATTATTGGATAAGCAATTTCCACGTTTTTATATTCATTAAATTTACTGTTTTATTTAAAAGTTAAAAAAATTCCATTTGTTTCCTGAATTCGGTTCTGTTTAGCTTTTATAAATTACTAATTACAAAATGATTTAATATGCATAAATACACAAAGATACCATGTCGTGAGTTTTTTTTATTGCGCTTGGGAAAATGATTGGAATGTTATTGGACCTCAACTTTACCTACCCGGAATTACGGACTTCACTTTAGTACCGAAACCCAACTAGAGCGGTTGTGTCTTGATGGGAGTGCTGATTAGTTCTCGTTTTTTTATGTAGTGATCTAACAATCGTCTTCACCTTTCTTTACTTTATCCTTTTAGGACACTACTAGAATTAAAACATCCATGTTACAAATATCTGACGGGAACCTGGACCACGCCGCCCTGAGAATTCGGTTCCATCGTCGAAGAACGAAAGCGTAAGTAAAAACATTTTACAACCATGGCATAAAAATTTGTACGCCCAAATTATAAAATTTATTATCTAAGGGTTAAAGAGTTTTAACGTGTATCAATTGACGTTTCAACTCATGGGTTGTTTTTAATGATGTAATATTGATAGAATAATAATAAAATGTAAGGTTAGTTATTTTTCTTTCATTGTAATAATAATAAAAATCCTACAATAACCTATTATAAATTGTGGATAACGTATTTTTTGTGTCTATTAAAATTTACAAGTATTTTTGCAAACACGGTAGAAAATAATACTCGTTCTGTTGGATGGCAAAAAATTTCTATTGGAATCAAGAAAATATCGATGATGTTACCGGACGAGAAAATACCTTTCAATTCCATATCTCAATAATACTGTTTTTTTTTGTAAAGCTTCCATAGGTTTTGGTACTGTGGAGTATGTTGATCGGACTTCTAGTGGCTTACTTGTGTAATAGGTTACGTAACTTATTACACAATATCTTAAAATAATAGGAAGTGTTAATTTTTTTGTATTTGAACATATTTCTCGAAGTAATAATATTATATTTAAGTTTTAATAAAGTTAAGAAATTAAAATAGTGTTTCTACAAATATTTAACGGATTTTACCTCTATTTGAAGATAAAACTTTAAAATTCTATACTCAATAACACTTTTAAATATAGTATTTTTTATATAGATTTATATATATATATATATATATATATATAAATTACCGTGTTACCTTATAAGAATCGAGCCTCACGAATTGGGCGTCAAAATTGTGCCGTGGAACTCGGTAAAATCCTTACCAACCATAATTATTTTCGAAAATTTTATAAAAGTTTCAAAACTCGAAAATTCAAAAATTAAATAATACACAAAAAATATTTCTTACCCGTTTTCCTCTTTTCCTCGGTTAAACGGCCTTCTTCAACTGCTTCCGGCTAGCTCATTTGGACTTCCTTTTGGATATCTATATTCACTCTCAAATTCTATCATTCACGCATACTCCCAATAAAATCACAAAATACAACCAACATACAATCTTTTATTTATTCCTATTTACAAATGCAATTCAACACTGTCCATATTTTATTGTTCACGTCTCACTTCAGTAACTCTTATTTTGAAATGTCCTGTATTTACCTTTTTAAATCATCAAACGCATAAAATGTACTCGGAGTAAATGGACCTTGAATAATACCTTCTCTAAGATGCCTTCATTATAATTTATTTATTTATTTTAATAATCTAAGTAAACTGTGGGGTATGGTGAGCTCATAATAACCCAACTAATTCTGCATAATGTATGCCCTTCTACTTTGCATACTCTTAAAATAAAAAAAAAACAAAGCCATGTACTCTTCACAGAAATTTCACGTTCTGATGGAACGTTTTAAAAGCTTTATAGACACCTTCAATTTCTAGTTGAATACCGTAATAAAGTTATTTACACATATTCTGTTCAATACTCAAATAATTCATACTACCTTGAAGAACACTCTCATACGCCACCCCAATATTTACAGTTTATAGGAATCACAATTTTAAATCGTTACCTGGAAATTTCTAGAAGATCTCCGCTCTGTAGATGGTGCCATGTATTTTTCTATCGGGTCTGCTGGTCGTTTCTCGCTATTACTAGACGAACTCCATCTAAGATGATCCGCCAACTCCGCCTTCTCGGTGTAACCAAATTCCAAATTTTATTTCAATTATACTTCTTTCACAGTAATTTACGTTACTTAATGTCCCGACACGAGTTGATAAAAAATAATAGGTAATACCTCAATAAAAATTTTTACTCACTCAACCCCATTTTCAAATCCGCGAATTTCAGTACCTCGTTATAATATTTTAAGAAAATTACGCTACACTATTCTCGTGTTTATATCAAGTCAAACTAAACATATCGACCAATCGTAGACCGAATGACGTTTCTCAAATCCCTCCTATACTATTGTGGTCTCATGCTTATACGTTTTCTACGTCTCCTTCTAACCTTGCTTGAGTGGTACAAAATCGATATTCTTGACCATCTGCTATCTAAACCCACGTGGACTGCTTACGTGATTCAAATAACCCCTCGTTAGTTTTTACTACGAATAGATGCGACGGTTTACTGATATTCGTTGAACTTGCAGCTTTATCTTTAAAAATTACGTAGAAGCTGACATTTACAAAACACGCAGGTGTTCAATCGTAACGTTTTAAATAACACTTCCACGATTTAGAACTCGGCGTATTTCTACCCCTCTGATATATTTGTCAGATAGCAACGCGTTTCATCTTGGTATCATTGGGTTTTTACACGTTTTTATGCAAATTATTCATCAATAATCGTTCAATTAAATTCAAATTAATTAATAAATTAATGGCATTGGCTTCTACCATTTAATTTCTTTGCAAACCTACTTAAATTTCATTAATTATTTATAAAATTTTGTTAATACCTGATACTTAAAAATGAATTAACTAATATAATATTTATTTGCTGTCAATAGCATAGAATAGTGCTAGCTTTACGCATTTTGCGTAAGGAGTAATATTAATCTTGTTAAAAAAATAACGGTTTAATCTAAATGTATATTAAAACACATTTTACCGTGAAAGCAAATATTTTCTATAAAAATGCAACTTATTTGTATTATAAAGCTTTAAATTAATCATGTAAATTGACTTTTGTACAACAAATTTAATTTAAATAAAGAATTTTGTAATATACCAGATTATGGAAAAGATTTCGAGGGAATACATAAATTTAGTATGACCTAATTAAGAAAAAAAATTTTATTCTAGGAAGACGCCGGAACATTAAAATAACCGATAAAAACAAATAAGAATTGTTTATGATCTTTCACAATGACTGTAGGATAGAAGGAGACCGCGAGGTATTAGAGAAGAACGAGGCAGCGCGCGTCATTATTATAAATCAATTACGTGAGTAGATGTTAATAAGTTTATTTTTAAAACTTTGCGTCATTGCAGTGTAAAATATTCCACACGGCACTAGTACATTCTAGAAATAGAGATAATTTTTGTATATAAACGGGAACTTTGATTAAAAAGATTCATTCATGAATTCGATCGCAAAATGTTATTTTGATTAAGTCGCAAGCATGTTGCTCTGTGACAATAATAAATTGAGTATGCAATATGCATATCGTAATTAATATTTTAAATACAACGTTGATGATACAATGGAACAGTGAATAAAGAAGTAAAGTTAAACGTAACCTACACATAAATGTAAAAATTGTAAAATACAGTTATTTGATTTTGTAATATACAATGAAATTGGAAATTTCTTCGATACAACGCTATTTAGAAATTAATTTAAATAATGAAATTAAAGATGAACTTTGAAAACTGAGGTTTCTAAATGGAGATTTTATGCATGATTCTGCAAGCTGGCATTTGACACCAATTAAAGAATAAAAGCCGAAGATATTTAATACTGTTGCTTACAAATTCGAAAAGCACTTCGTGGATTTTTGCAACTATAATTTTTTTAAAACATTGTTGGTAACAGATATTTGAGTATTTGTCATTTAGTTTAAGATAGAATAAATTCTAATCATTTTATTTTTGTGAGGGTCTTTACCGGAAAAGTTTGTGATCATAGTTCGAAACACTGACCTTTTTTATCTGTCAAGGACTTTTTTGGCCAAACAAACTTATAAGCATGGACATCAAATCGTGATAAACTTTCCATAAGAGAAGAGATTGAGTTCTGTAAAACTAAAATAAGGTAAGAGACATTTTTACAATTAAGTAAATAGGTACTTGTTAGAAATAATTTGATGTTTGAAAGAAACCATGCTGTAAATGTTCTATATGCTTTTGTATGAGAGAATATAATTTATACTGTATAAATGCTTTATGATATTGCTATGTTTGATTTTATTTTGAAAACTCCGTCAATTCCATTGAGTTAGCCAGGCAAAGAAAAGTTAGAAAGGAAGATAAGACGACAATTTCAAGTTTTACAATTTGCTGTATCTGTATCACAGCATTAATTTAGCGGCGCATTAAAGAGAGGCTTTGTCACACCACACACACACACACACACACACACACACACACACACCACACCACACACACGCACGCACGCACGAACGCACGCACGCACGCGCGCGCGCCCACACACACACACACATATATATATATATATATATATATATATTGCTATGATAAGGGGGTTATTTAGGGGTGTATTGAGTTATAAGGGTCGCGTAGTAAATGTAAATAGCAATAGGAATTAGAAAACTGCATTTATTTAGCATAAAAATAACTAATTCGCAAAGAGCAAACATTTAACACCCTGTATAGAAACGGCAATTAACTTTAATCAATGCCAGTAAGCATGTCCTTCAATAATAGAACACATATTCAGCAGAGAGATAATTATACATGCAATTAAACTACTTCAAAAAGCGTTCATAAATTTATAAACAAATAGATACGCATGGGATAAGATAAAACCTAGTAAGTCATCACGCAATTGAGCATGCGATAAAGAAAGAATGTAGTAAAGCGCTTTGATAAGAAACGCACATTTTAAGATAAGTTTTAAATACAAGATATAAACAGAAACATGTTGATTTACATCATTCATGTTACATCAGTTTATTTGTTCAATTTCCCAAAAGCTTTATCTACACAAACAAGAGCCATAAGCTAAATTAAAGACTAAGGTAAATTAAAATTTCCAGTAATAATAATAAAACAAACGGTCAAAGATCAAGAAATAATAGAAATACAAGCAGAATACGTAATTACGGAATAATTTCATCAGAATTATACTTGTAAAACTCCTAGGAATATCCAAAACGACCATGGTTGGCTACAAGACTTTGAACGACAGTTCAAATAAACCAATAAAATTTAGATAGCATAAGCTATATAACACCCAGAGGTTGATAAAAGGCTCGGTCTCAATTTGAACCACGTCGAAGCTGCATCACTGTTACTCGAAAATTTACGCGTCGAAATACATTTCAAATTAAATTATTAAAATTTATGAAAAGTAGTGTTATAAAATATTTGAGAACAAATTATAGTGAAGATATATGAAAAAGCTTTCACCGTTTGCTGAAAACGGCTCTAAGTTGGGAAATTTAAGTAGTATCCAGAAAAATCTGAGTTGCATTCGGGATATCTGAGTGGCACCCGAGAAATCTAAGTTGAGAGGTCTAAGTTGGAAAATATGAGTGGCACCCGAGAAATCTAAGTTGAGAGATCTAAGTTGTACCCGGGATATCTAAGTTGAACCCGGGAAATCTGAGAAATCTGAGTTGCATCCAGATCTAAGTAAAGCACGAGGTAAATTTTGGAAA
Organism: Platerodrilus igneus; assembly: GCA_036346225.1. Taxonomy (NCBI): domain Eukaryota; kingdom Metazoa; phylum Arthropoda; class Insecta; order Coleoptera; family Lycidae; genus Platerodrilus; species Platerodrilus igneus. Next base: position 2,389,800 of record JARFIW010000791.1, read on the forward strand.
CAAAGATTAACAATACTGAATAAAATTATTGGTTCAAACGTACAAAGAGGGCATTACTTTAACGAAGCAACTTGATTGAAGATAATAAAGGGGTGTTGATCCACAACAGGTAGCAGCAGACCAAAGGGGAAAAAGACACGCTAAGAAAACCACAAGTCAGGGCTAACTAGTATAAGGAATCATTTCAAATTTTAATTTAAACACTGACTATACTTTTCTATTTTGTAAGGAGTTAACAAAAATAGTTTTATACGTAGAAATTTACGTAAAAAGTGGAAAAGGTCTTGAACGTTCTAGATTTTTCAGTAAAAACATCGTTTTTGGAGACCATAAATTAAAGAAAAGGAGATACAATTTTTGGAATAAATAATCTAAATATTATTAATTGATTTAAGTGTTTATTTGTCAGATTACAAACTGTGAAGTGTAGATATTATTTCTTTTTATTATACAAATATTGAACGACTTCGTTTTATCATTCTAAGCAAGTAAGATTTAAGGGAAAAAAATGCATGTTAAAATATACATTCGATCTAGTAAGCACAAGTTAAGAATTATTTATTATGATTGCATCAGGCTAAAAGGTGCTTTCAAAAATTAAACACATCGTGGCATTAAATTTACAAACGAAAAATCTACATAACAACTGGAGCATTAATTCATTTAATAGCTTAAAACATAAACAAATAACGTTAAATAATTACTCAAGCTTTGATACAATCGGATAACTTCAAAAATAGCATATTTAATAATACCGCCAGTAAAGTTTTTTCAACCTTCCTTGTTTGAAATCTGAAGCAAAAGTAAAAACACAGGTTAAGACTTGTAAAAAAACAATATCGATCGCCCCTACAACGGGTAAATTGTGAAATCACTGAAACCTGAACGTGGTTACTGTGCTGTTCAAAAATACTCTCGAATATCGAAATATACATCACAATATTTGCAATAATTATCAACCAATGAGAATTGACTAAAAGAAATAGTACAAATCACTACATTACTTGCTGCCTTTGCCTTTGAGCAAAAGGATAATTATCGCACTCTTCCAATCTTCAGGCACCTTCACTTGTTCTAGACACAACTCTGTCAGTCTGCACAAACATTCAATCAGCAGCCCGGACCCATATTTAAGCATTTCACTTGTTATTCCATCTATACCAGCCGCTTTGCATTCTTCAGAGTTCATACTGCCTTCTATACTTCATCTACACTGCATTCAAACTTTATACTATTATCTACATTTTCGACAAGTACATTACTGCACTCTTCAACACGGTCATCTGTATCTTTCTTGCCACTACCATACAGTGTCCTAAAATACTCGTTTCTACAGTTTCTCACACTTGCTTCGTCCCAAACAATTTAATTTCTACTGTTAGCAACGCCAATCACACGCTTATTTCCACCCTTTCTTGTCTTCTGTACCCAAGTTTTTATTCCCTTCAAAATCACTTTGCATTTTTAAACTCTCCCTCAACCTTAGTTGCTCTTTGATTCCCTTTACTACTTCTTTCGCATATCGCTTTTTCTCCTTATATACTTCCTGAAGTTGTTTTCTTAACTCAACATCTTTTTCTGTATTCATTCTCTTATATGCCATTTTTTTCCCCTCCATAGCCTTTTTGACCACATCGTTCCACTATGCACTTTTATGACATATACCAATTACTGTCGTTCCACATACTTCCTAAGCAGATTTCACTACACTGTTCTTCAAACAATTCTATACTTTCTCCACATTTCAGACTTTAGAGCATTCTCCCATTGCTGTTTGCAGTCATACAACTCCCTTTCGAACATAGTAGCCTACTTTCTTTGAGTCAACTCTTCTAACAAGTGTTCTACATTCACTCTTGATTGTTTCACATACTGCGCTCTTCTCCACGTCCACTTTCGGGTAAGATCAATTCTGGACAAAACCAAAAAATGATCGGTCTACTCTTGGATCCTCTCATTACTCCCGTGTTTTTTTACCAGTTCTCTTAAACTTTCATCAATTACAACTAAATCAATTATACTTCTCGCTTTTCCCCTCTGCCATGTATACTTGTGAATGTTCTTATGTGTATACCATGTGTTGGATACAAACAGTTCTCTTTCCATGCATACACTCACTAACATATCTCTATTTTTGTTTGATCTTGGATCACCAAACGAACCATCCACATGTTCAAAATTTTCTCTGTGTACTCCGGCCCAATTATTCATATCACCTAATAGAACCATACGGTCGTTCCTTTCGCGTTTGCCTAATATATTTTCCAACTCCTGCCGAAACTGCTCACATTCCCTATAGTAATTCACCGGAGGTTAACATGCTACTAGAAAGATCTTTCTAAAGACCATCTTCATTCTAACCTACAAGATGCCGGAAAAAACCAATTCATATAGTTTCAAGCACGCTTTTGCATGATCATTCAAAATTAAACCAACACCTTTCGCCCCGAACTCATTGCTCTCTACTCCAGACCACAGACCCAACATACCGTTATCTAATTCAACAATATCTTTTTCCTTCCACTTTGTCTCACTTACACACAGCACTTCCATACGCCTCTCTTTCATTTCATTTATGATTTCATACTCTTTGCCATACACCCCCCCCCCTGACATTCCAAGTACAAAATCTTCATTCCTGTTTCATGCGGTCGTTATCTGATGGGCCAGATATTTTCCGTCTCAGTCGCCCACCATGACTTTGATGATCCGAGGCTTTTACAATAGTCTTGTTGGTAGTCTCAATTAGATTGAACCATCTCAGATCGAACCGTGCCCTTATAGGTTTTCCTACTAACGATAACGACACCTTATCGTTCAATGTTGACATGTTCAGCCTTTCTGTCACAGACGTTGCAATAATTCTCAGTCCTCCAGGTGTTCCTAACGTCTTTTAATACAAACTAAAACTTCCCCTTCCAAGGGGGTTCCTTCTAATCTAGCAGAAAGTTGCACGCGCTACGACCACGAGGAATTACATGCTGTGCACTAACACACATCGAGCGACGAGTCCTAAAGATTTATTATGCTATTCATGCCAAATATATATATATATATATATATATATATATATATATATATATATCAATCATAAATGGAGGAGAGAGAAAGAAAGAGATGTAAGGAAAATAGTAACCGACAAAAAGAGAAATTAACGAAGATAATTTAAATATCTAAGAATTCAAAAAATAAAAAAGCAAAGATATATTGTACAGATGAAATATCAAAGTGATAAGGATGAAGAAATTTAAACAATTTTATCAAAAGAATAACAAAGTTTAGAAAAACTAAAGTGTTTTACCTATTTAAATATGGGTATAAATTAATTTATAGTACAAGGTATATTTAAAAAGTTTTAATTATTGTGGAGAAGTAGCACCGGTAAAAAGTTTTAGGTCTTTTATATTCCACTTCTTTATGGGTTACGATCGACATCTTCTAACTCGTAGATACATGAATCGGCAACCCAACCTACTTTACTTAAAATAGTTTTAAAGGTAGCTTAACAGGCATTTCTTTTTAGGTTTAAAGCAAATTTCTTTTATTTTTAAGTGTATATAATTCATTTTAAAATTTAAAATTTAATGTACGAAAATAATTTCTAAAACGTCACAAGTTTTTATTAGAAGCTCGGAAAATACAAGTTATTAAAGGTTATTTTAATTCAATTAAGAGGTAAACACAATATGTTGAAAGAAAATTATTATAAACGTTATCTAAATAAAAATTTTTGACATCAAACGGAAAAACAACGATTTTGATCGTTGGGATCTTAAATTTGCCCAAACATTTTAATGTAAACAAAGAAAAATGCAAATTATAGTTAAGTCCAAGTGATATGTAATACGATAGAATTTATCAACTTACCTTGTGTAATTAACTATCTAAAACATTTATATATTTAATACTTGGCTTATAGCCGTAATTTTGAGCGTAGCTTCCTGTCTATAACTGACATAAATCAAAAACTTGACAATGTCAGATATGATTGACAAAAATGCCAAACGTAATTGAAAGTTAGGTTTATGTATAGTTGTGTACACGATTTAAATTTGTAAATTTCCCAATTGTGTCATCGGTCTCGGTGGCGTAATTGGTAAAACGCATGGTTCCGGCAAAACCAGGATACAGATTCAAGTCCTGTCCAAGACCTTATATTTTTCATCTTTCAATTACCAGCTCGATTTGAAATGATCATTTAGGCTTTGCATAAAAGTCGAAGTTATTATTTCATCTTAGTCACTGTAATAAAATAGTATTTATCAACTTATCTTGTGTAATTAACTATATATATATATATATATATATATACACATATATATATATATATATACATTGTGGAAAACGTACCTTTTGTGCCTGTTAAAATTTGTCGGTGTTTTTGCAAACACGACAGAGAATAATATTCGTTCTGTTGGATGGCAAAAAATGAGACTACCTGAATCGAAAAAATATCGATCATATTACCGGACGAGAAAATATCTTTCAATTTCATATCTCAATAATATTGTTTTTGTTGTAAAGCATTGATAGGTTTTGGTAGTGTGGAATATATTGATCGGAACTTCTAATGGTTTACTTGTGTAATAGGTTACATAACTTATTTTGTAGTATCTTAAAATAATAAGAAAATGAACATATTTCTGGGAGTAATAATATTATATTTTAGTTTTAATAAAGTTAAGAAATTAAAATAGTGTTTTTACGAAAATTTAACGGAATTTACGCCTAATTGAAGGTAATACCTTTAAAATTTTATACCCAATAACGCTTTTAGATCTCATATTTTATTCGTCACTTATAAATAATTTATTTTCGTAATTAGTCGCAAAGTGATTTATTTTGAAATAGCCGTATTTATTTTAGCATTTTCTAATATATATACAGGGTGAGTTTTTAGTGTGGCAACGGTCGATAACTCCGTTATTATAAAAGCTACGTAAACGAAATTTGGAGGCGTATTAGGCATGCCTAAAGTGCACATTTTAAAAATATTTGGAAGCATACAGGGTGTTTCATAATTCCAGGGCATATTAAACTTATATTTTTTTAAATGGAACACCCTATATTATTACATTTTTGAAAAGCCCATAAAAAGAGCTTTAATTTGATATCAAATTGTATCTGTCTATTCCTTTTAGTTTTTGAGATATTCAACTGTTTTTAGAAAAAATGACCCCAATTAGATACATTGCCACTGCACTAATACACAACTTATGTTAATTTTCAAGATGCAGAAAATTCTACCATATACCATAGTATATTTGTAAATATCACTTTTTTGAAATTTCTTCCTAGTATACAGGGTGTGTCAGGTTTCGCAAAATGCAATTTAAAAATTTTTTTTTTAAATGGCACCCTACCAATTTTATTGCTACAATGGATAGTTCATTAAGTGTCCTTTCATTTTTGTTAAGCATTCCCTATACCTAAATCCATTACTTTTTGAGATATTTTTGATTTTCTTCAAATTTTATGAATGTTTTTAATTTACATAACTAAAAATAACTTACTATTAGAGAATATTATAAAACAATTAATACATTTTGATTAACAATCAACTACAGTTATCCAATAACAATTTTCACTAAAGATATAACAACCTAGAATAATACGTTATCAACAGAATTCTTCAAGCAGGAAATCAGACAGGCTTTGAAAAAAATAACTATTACATGTAAAGTGTCATTTAGGTTTATTAATTGTAATGTGTTGTTATTTAACAGGACATATCTCTTGGTATATTCTTGATGCAAGTAGGAAATTTTTTTAACTTGCTCCCAATACCCAAATCATATTTATTTGTCCTTCCACTGTAAAATGCATTTTAAAAACTCCTTCAAAGATTACATTCAAAACAGAACTGATAATGTGTTAAATGACAACACACTACAATTAATAAACCTAAATGACATTTTGATTGTAATTGTTATTTTTTCAAAACCTGCCTGATTTCCTGTTTGAACATTTTCTATAAAATGCATATTGTTGATCTGGCGGAATTCTGTTGATAGCGTATTATTGTAGGTTGTTATATCTTTAGTGAAAATTGTTATTGAATAACTGTAGTTGATTGTTAATCAAAATGTATTAATCGTTTTATAATATTCTCCAATAGTAAGTTATTTTTAGTTATGTAAATTAAAAACATTCATAAAATTTGAAGAAAATCAAAAATATCTCAGAGAGTAATGGATTTAGGTATAGGGAATGCTTAACAAAAATGAAAGGACACTTAATGAACTATCCATTGTAGCAATAAAATTGGTAGGGTGCCATTTAAAAAAAATTTTTAAAATTGCATTTTGCGAAACCTAACACACCCTGTATACTGTGAAGAAATTTCAAAAATGTGATATTTACAAATATACTATGGTATATGGTAAAATTTTCTGCATCTTAAAAATTAACATAAGTTGTGTATTAGTGCAGTGGCAATGTATCTAATCAGGGTATTTTTTTTAAAACAGTTGAATATCTCAAAAACTAAAAGGAATAGACAGATACAATTTGATATCAAATTAAAGCTCTTTTTATGGGCTTTTCAAAAATGTAACAATATATTGGGTGTTCCATTTAAAAAAATATAAGTTTATTATGCCCTGGAATTATGAAACACCCTGTATGCTTCCAAATATTTTTAAAATGTGCACTTTAGGCATGCCTAATATGCCTCCAAATTTCGTTTACGTAGCTTTTATAATAACGGAGTTATCGACCGTTGCCACACTAAAAACTCACCCTGTATATATATATATGTATATATATATATATATATATATATATATATATATATATATAGTTAATTACACAAGATAAGTTGATAAATACTATTTTATTACAGTGACTAAGATGAAATAATAACTTCGACTTTTATGCAAAGCCTAAATGATCATTTCAAATCGAGCTGGTAATTGAAAGATGAAAATATAAGGTCTTGGACAGGACTTGAATCTGTATCCTGGTTTTGCCGGAACCATGCGTTTTACCAATTACGCCACCGAGACCGATGACACAATTGGGAAATTTACAAATTTAAATCGTGTACACAACTATACATAAACCTAACTTTCAATTACGTTTGGCATTTTGTCAATCATATCTGACATTGTCAAGTTTTTGATTTATGTCAGTTATAGACAGGAAGCTACGCTCAAAATTACGGCTATAAGCCAAGTATTAAATATATAAATGTTTTAGATAGTTAATTACACAAGGTAAGTTGATAAATTCTATCGTATTACATATCACTTGGACTTAACTATAATTTGCATTTTTCTTTGTTTACATTAAAATGTTTGGGCAAATTTAAGATCCCAACGATCAAAATCGTTGTTTTTCCGTTTGATGTCAAAAATTTTTATTTAGATAACGTTTATAATAATTTTCTTTCAACATATTGTGTTTACCTCTTAATTGAATTAAAATAACCTTTAATAACTTGTATTTTCCGAGCTTCTAATAAAAACTTGTGACGTTTTAGAAATTATTTTCGTACATTAAATTTTAAATTTTTAAAATGAATTATATACACTTAAAAATAAAAGAAATTTGCTTTAAACCTAAAAAGAAATGCCTGTTAAGCTACCTTTAAAACTATTTTAAGTAAAGTAGGTTGGGTTGCCGATTCATGTATCTACGAGTTAGAAGATGTCGATCGTAACCCATAAAGAAGTGGAATATAAAAGACCTAAAACTTTTTACCGGTGCTACTTCTCCACAATAATTAAAACTTTTTAAATATACCTTGTACTATAAATTAATTTATACCCATATTTAAATAGGTAAAACACTTTAGTTTTTCTAAACTTTGTTATTCTTTTGATAAAAATTGTTTAAATTTCTTCATCCTTATCACTTTGATATTTCATCTGTACAATATATCTTTGCTTTTTTATTTTTTGAATTCTTAGATATTTAAATTATCTTCGTTAATTTCTCTTTTTGTCGGTTACTATTTTCCTTACATCTCTCTTTCTCTCTGCTCCATTTATGATTGATATATATATATATATATATATATATATATATATATATATATATATATATATATATTTGACATGAATAGCATAATAAATCTTTAGGACTCGTCGCTCGATGTGTGTTAGTGTACAGCATGTAATTCCTCGTGGTCGTAGCGCGGGCAACTTTCTGCTAGATTAGAAGGAACCCCCTTGGAAGGGGAAGTTTTAGTTTGTATTAAAAGACGTTAGGAACACCTGGAGGACTGAGAATTATGGCAACGTCTGTGACAGAAAGGCTGAACATGTCAACATTGAACGATAAGGTGTCGTTATCGTTAGTAGGAAAACCTACAAGGGCACGGTTCGATCTGAGATGGTTCAATCTAATTGAGACTACCAACAAGACTATTGTAAAAGCCTCGGATCATCAAAGTCATGGTGGGCGACTGAGACGGAAAATATCTGGCCCATCAGATAACGACCGCATGAAACAGGAATGAAGATTCTGTACTTGGAATGTCAGGGGGTGTATGGCAAAGAGTATGAAATCATAAATGAAATGAAAGAGAGGCGTATGGAAGTGCTGTGTGTAAGTGAGACAAAGTGGAAGGAAAAAGATATTGTTGAATTAGATAACGGTATGTTGGGTCTGTGGTCTGGAGTAGAGAGCAATGAGTTCGGGGCGAAAGGTGTTGGTTTAATTTTGAATAATCATGCAAAAGCGTGCTTGAAACTATATGAATTGGTTTTTTCCGGCATCTTGTAGGTTAGAATGAAGATGGTCTATAGAAAGATCTTTCTAGTAGCATGTTAACCTCCGGTGAATTACTATAGGGAATGTGAGCAGTTTCGGCAGGAGTTGGAAAATATATTAGGCAAACGCGAAAGGAACGACCGTATGGTTCTATTAGGTGATATGAATAATTGGGCCGGAGTACACAGAGAAAATTTTGAACATGTGGATGGTTCGTTTGGTGATCCAAGATCAAACGAAAATAGAGATATGTTAGTGAGTGTATGCATGGAAAGAGAACTGTTTGTATCCAACACATGGTATAAACATAAGAACATTCACAAGTATACATGGCAGAGGGGAAAAGCGAGAAGTATAATTGATTTAGTTGTAATTGATGAAAGTTTAAGAGAACTGGTAAAAAACACGGGAGTAATGAGACGATCCAAGAGTGGACCGATCATTTTTTGGTTTTGTCCAGAATTGATCTGACCCGAAAGTGGACGTGGAGAAGAGCGCAGTATGTGAAACAATCAAGAGTAAATGTAGAACACTTGTTAGAAGAGTTGACTCAAAGAAAGTAGGCTACTATGTTCGAAAGGGAGTTGTATGACTGCAAACAGCAATGGGAGAATGCTCTAAAGTCTGAAATGTGGAGAAAGTATAGAATTGTTTGAAGAACAGTGTAGTGAAATCTGCTTAGGAAGTATGTGGAACGATAATAATTGGTATATGTCATAAAAGTGCATAGTGGAACGATGTGGTCAAAAAAGCTGTGGAGGGGAAGAAAATGGCATATAAGAGAATGAATACAGAAAAAGATGTTGAGTTAAGAAAACAACTTCAGGAAGTATATAAGGAGAAAAAGCGATATGCGAAAGAAGTAGTAAAGGGAATCAAAGAGCAACTAAGGTTGAGGGAGAGTTTAAAAATGCAGAGTGATTTTGAAGGGAATAAAAACTTGGGTACAGAAGACAAGAAAGGGTGGAAATAAGCGTGTGATTGGCGTTGCTAACAGTAGAAATTAAATTGTTTGGGACGAAGCAAGTGTGAGAAACTGTAGAAACGAGTATTTTAGGACACTGTATGGTAGTGGCAAGAAAGATACAGATGACCGTGTTGAAGAGTGCAGTAATGTACTTGTCGAAAATGTAGATAATAGTATAAAGTTTGAATGCAGTGTAGATGAAGTATAGAAGGCAGTATGAACTCTGAAGAATGCAAAGCGGCTGGTGTAGATGGAATAACAAGTGAAATGCTTAAATATGGGTCCGGGCTGCTGATTGAATGTTTGTGCAGACTGACAAAGTTGTGTCTAGAACAAGTGAAGGTGCCTGAAGATTGGAAGAGTGCGATCATTATCCTTTTGCTCAAAGGCAAAGGCAGCAAGAAATGTAGTGATTTGTACTATTTCTTTTAGTCAATTCTCATTGGTTGATAATTATTGCAAATATTGTGATGTATATTTCGATATTCGAGAGTATTTTTGAACAGCACATTAACCACTTTCAGGTTTCAGTGATTTCACAATTTACCCGTTGTAGGGGCGATCGATATTGTTTTTTTACAAGTCTTAACCTGTGTTTTCACTTTTGCTTTAGATTTCAAACAAGGAAGGTTGAAAAAACTTCACTGGCGGTATTATTAAATATGCTATTTTTGAAGTTATGCGATTGTATCGAAGCTTGAGTAATTATTTAACGTTATTTGTTTATGTTTTAAGCTATTAAATGAATTAATGCTCCAGTTGTTATGTAGATTTTTCATTTGTAAATTTAATGCCACGATGTGTTTAATTTTTGAAAGCACGTTTTAGCCTGATGCAATCATAATGAATAATTCTTAACTTGTGCTTACTAGATCGAATGTATATTTTAACATGCATTTTATATAAAGATTTAGCGCCTGAATCTGGGCTTCTGTTTCTGTAAAATTTGGTATATATATGTTACAAGCATATTTTATAATATGTTTTCAATGTGTTAATAATTTGTTATGATTATGTAAATGTTTACTTCAGTTTCAGCGTAGTGTTTCTAACTGCATAATTCATGTCTAGCTTATAATCCCTAACCATATGTTAGTTTGAAGGGTCTGACGTATTATAACCTGCAATTCTATCGGTAACTAATATTGAAATTTATTATTCTTGTTATGATGTGATTATAGCGAACCTCTGCTATGACCCCGTACTAACGCGTTTGTATTATGACTATGTAGGAGATAGTCGCTTCAATTTGTACCCATTATTTGGTACTATCATAGCATATGTTCATGTTTAACTTCATGTTCGTTTATAAATATTTGTTTTTGTAAATGTATTTGTAGTAATGTTTATGCAACGATAGAATGTAGGTTATCCATTGTGAACCAGATTGTGAAACTGGCTGGAAACTGTTAATGGTATGTACGATAAATGTGCATGTTTGAGCCTTTGTTGAATTTACTAACATTTTATAGACGTGCGGGGTGGAACATTGGTAGTCAAGGTCCTTATCTTCCCGGTGTTTTTCCTTTTCAACTTTAGGCAAGTAGTAATGGCACAGACGTCCCTGTTACACTCTAGAAAAGATTAGCTAGACCACACTAACATTTCTTCAGTCCCATATGTAGAATGCCTAAGTAACAGTTGACGTCCCGTAATATTAAAAGTGCACAGGGTGCTTGTTCGCCATCCCATCCTTGGAAAAGTGTATTTATGCATTTAGAAGCGCAAGGTTGTTGAGATGTTATCTGCCGATACTCTTTCCTCAGCGTTAACCCAGGGAGTCCGACACTGTTTGCTCTTGTAATTGATGTATAATTGATGGTAACGTAATTTTGAGGTTATATAATAATTAAAGTAGGGTCGTTAACCATTGTAGTTTTATTTCAAACCTTCCCGCCTCAACTCCATCTCAGTGTATATTTGGGTTAAGTTACGGTCACACAATGTAGGTGTCACTAGCCACAGCCCTAGGCGACTAGATCACGAGACCAAGGTATTGTCAAGAGAGGGTGTTCGTTCAGCCTTCAGGCTGTTACATTACCGAATGAACGCAAAAATTATCAATGAATAAGTCTGTTGAGTGTACACAAAGTATGGAAAAATTATTATCGAGGAAGTTCGCAAGAGAACGCAGAGCTAGATGTTGGACGTTCAATGTGATTTTATGCCTGGAAGAGGATATGTGGATCAGTTGTTTGCAATGCAACAAATTGTCGAAAAGTGTAGGCATGCCAGAAAGAAAATATATGCAGCATTTGTAGATCTGGAAAAGGCGTATGACTCTGTGAACGAAAATGAATTATGAAAGGCGCTGCGTAAATACGGTGTAAGCAAGTGCTTGATAGAATCTATAAGAAATATGTATGAAGGTAGTAGTGCGTGTATACGTGTGAATGGTAATATGGGGTAAAATTTTGACGTTGTGGAAGGTGTAAGACAGTGCTGTGTGATGTCTCCAAGGCTGTTCAATGTTTTTATGTATAAATGTATCAGGTAGGCTTGTGAAGGAACGGAAGGAGTGAAAATTAGTGAAACAAATGTCAGTGTGTTGTTGTATGCAAATGATGCAGCACTGTTGACCGAATCGTCACAAGATTTGCAACGAATGCTTGACAGACTGTCGGAGACGTGTAGAAATATGAAATTGAAAGTGAATGTGAATAAGACGAAACTAATGATTTTTGACAGAGATGGCGTAATTGATGACTTTATATTTGAAATGGACAATGACACGATAGAGAAAGTGAATGACTTTGTGTACCTCCGTAGAAAATTTTTGAGTAATGGAAAGCTAGATGGTGAAATAGATAGAAGGGAAAATGCTGGAAGAAAAGTAGCTGGAAGTATATGGGCAGTGAACATGAATGAAGAATTGAGTATAAAAACTGTCCATTTACAACAGTGTGTTTGTGCCAACTGTTCTGTATGGAAGTGAAACGTTAAGATTTACCCTATAATTACGACTAGTGTGTAAACTTACTTATTTCGCAATTTCTTAATATAATTGTATAAATAATATTTTTCATGGATAGCAATCAATTTTTTTTAAAAACTATTTGCTTCATTAAAACAAATTATTAATAAGTTGGAATTTATTGCCTTATATACCTTTAGGAAGTGTTGCTTTAATATCGAGATTTTTTTTATTAAATCGCTGCTGTATAAGAACGTCTAGAAAAATACAACCGCGATATTCTGTTCCAATTCTAACTCAGTAAATAGCTTTCGTCTGAAGTTTAGGAGCATTATTTTCGTATAAAATTAATCAAATTAATTTGTATCCTCAAAATTTTCCCATTTTTCTGGTATCTATTTTGCTTGTCACTGAAATATAAAGCACTCGAGAATATCTTTCGGCTGCAAAAAATTTTTTGTAGTTGAAACAAACCGCGGCCAGCTGTAAGTGACGCAGCTGATTTGTTAGTAGTCGTACGCCACTGAGATATGAAGCACTAAAGAGCATTAATAAAACGCTATCTTTCGGCGGTACCAATTTTTTTAAAATGTAAGTGGTCGTAACTTATTTATTTGCAGCGGTACACCACTGAAATATGAAACACTAAAGAGCACTAACGAAACACTAACTTTCGGCTTCAAAAGTTTTTTGAAATTGAAACAAACCGCGGCTAGAATTAAAAATATAAGTGGCCATAACTTTTTTGTCAGAAAGTCGTACGTCACTGAAATATGAAGAACTTAAGAGCACTAACGAAGCACTAACTTTTGGCTGCAAAAGTTTTGTGAAATTGAAACAAACCGCAGCTAGAAATAAAAATATAAGTGGCTATAGCTTTTTATTAAAAGTGTACGCCACTGAAATATGTGGTACACTTTGACCGTTTAACATCTTATGCTGGCAACAACCAGGAAGACTCGAATAATGAGAATGGTGTTTGACGAGTTATTGATCATGAGCCAAATCTAGATTTTGAAAATTTTATGGCGGCGTATGGTGGTTCCGCTAAAGTGAGATTTGGCGTTGTTGTTGAAAAACAGGAAGATCTGTTTAGAGCACCAGAAGAGTATTCCCTTGCACATTGCGTAACTCAAGATCTGGAAATGTTAGGAGGAATAGCTGTTGTTTTCAAGAAAAAGTTTGGATGTGTGGATGAATTAGTACAACAGCAGCCAACTGTAGAAAAAGCTTTGGTTCTTCAGGATAAAAATTGTTATGTTTACTATCTGGTCACCAAAAATTCTTCATGACAGAGACCTAGTTATGGACATCTATGGGAGGCTTTGCTGAATCTTAAAGCTCAGATGATGGAAAATGGAGCAACGAGACTAGCGGTGCCCAAGCTCGGCTGTGGACTGGATCGCTTAGATTGGAGAATAGTCTCAAATATGCTAGAAGTAATTTTCCAGGGAACCGACGTCCAGGCTCTTGTTTGTTGTTATCAACCGATTGCTTACCAAGACCAAGAAAAGAGTGTTGACTGTTATTTCCACCGACGTGGTGGATGCACCAGAGGAGATAGCTGCCGATACCGTCATCTGTCATCAAATTGGCGTCAAATGTGTGCTACGAGCTACTATTAGGCAACCCGTCAAACACACAAGCGCCGTAAGCAATGTATATACTACAAAAGCCTAGAGCTTTCTAGCATATACCGGAGTATGCGTCATCTATTTAATTATACGGTATATATAAGATCGGCGATAATGTAGGAGTTAGTCTATATCAGAATGTCGTATACAAATCATCTCGTATATACTTAGTTGTTCGTTCCGTTCTGAGTCTTTTAGTAAATATAAATCTGTGTTATGTGAACGTGTATATTGTACCACCAGCTTGTAGAATACATAAATAGACAAAAGTGTAATAAATAAATATTAGTGTTGTTAATAGACCTATGGTAAAGAATTTAGTTTAAAAAGATATTAGTGCTTGTAAATTCATTAGTGTGATAGTGCTTCATTGTTAATTGGACTGAAAACATCTATAAATAGGGCATATACAGTTAATTAGATTTATGAACAGTGAGTAATAAAGACTTTTGTTATTACTTGCATTCTTTAATCGTTTGCGCAATGAAGAAGTCTCAGATGAAGACTACAATCATGCTAAACACGTTTGGCAAACATTTAATATAAAAACACTAGGGGACTATTCAGATCTATATTTAAAAACAGATTTACTGCTCTTGACTGACATATTTGAAAACTTTAGAAAAACTTGCATGTTCACGTATAAGTTAGATCCGCTTTACTACTTTACGGCTCCTGGTTTAGCTCTAGATGCAATGTTAAAAACGACGAACGTTAAACTCGAGTTGCTTACTGATATTGAAAGAATAATGACGGGGAATTCGTGGTGGCGTTTCTCAATGTTTGAATAGATATGCCAAAACAAATAACAAATATATGAATGCAGATTATGATCCGAATTTCGATTCTAAATATTTAATGTATTTTGATGTTAATAATTTATATGGGGCTGCAATGTCTAAATATCTTCCATATGGAAAATTTGAATTTTTAGATGGCACCAATCCAGATATAGTACGTTTAGACATACTTAATATTCCCGATGATTCTGATGTAAGATATATTTTTGAATGCGATTTACACTACCCAGTATCTTTACATGAAATTCACAGTGACTTACCGTTGACGCCTGAACATATGATACCACCAGTACCTTCTAATAAATCAAACCTAAAGAAAGTACTTACAACTTTATATCCAAAACTCAACTATATTATTCACTACAAGAATTTAAAAATTTATTTAAGCTACGGTTTAGAACTGAAAAAGATTCATAAGGTTCTTCGGTTTAAACAAGCTCCTTGGTTAAAAGAATACATTGATTTGAATACGAAATTAAGACAACAGTCAAAAAACAGTTTCGACATATGCTTTTATAAAAATATGATAAATTTGGTTTATGGAAAAATGATGGAAAACGTACGGAAATGGAAAGATGTGAAATTAGTGACCGAATGGGAAGGACGGTTTAGAGCTCGTAGTTACATAGCGAAACCTAATTTTCACAGTTGCACTGTGTTAGACAAAGATCTTGTCTTAATAGAAATGAATAAATTAGAGGTTTATTTAAACAAGCCCATTTATGCAGATTTCTCTATTCTAGATATTTCGAAAACCTATTTATATGAATTTCACTATAGTTATATAAAATCGCAATTTGCTAACAAAGCAAAGCTCCTGTACACAGATACGGATAGTTTGATATACGAGTTTAGCGTTGAAGATATTTACTCTTATATCAAACAAGATATTCATAGATTTGATACTTCCGATTACGGCCCCCATAGCAAATATCATATCCCATTATCAAATAAAAAGGTTCCTGGTATTATGAAAGATGAAAACAATGGTGATATCATGCTAGACTTTGTAGGGCTTAGATCTAAAATGTACACTTACAGAGTTCAGGATAGGGTAATAAAAAAGTTCTTAGCAAGTATTAAGCAAATTTCTTTTGATGATTATAAAAATGCTTTGTTTTATAAACAGACTGTACAGAAACAGAAATGTTTAATTAGATCAGTCAAACATGATGTGTTTACTATAAAACAAAACAAAATTGTTCTTAATCTAAGTGATGATAAAAGAATTCTTAGTATCTCAACCACTGATACTAAACCTTGGGGGTATAACTATACACTCAGAAATGACTTGTAAAGCTTCAACCACTGACTCAAATAAAGCATGCAATTAATTTTATCCCGATTAACATATAATATTTTTTTAGTTATAAAAACTTTAGTGTTATGTTTATACCTGCACAAGTACACCGTTTTCTTTTTTGGATGTGTCTAAAAATAGGATACCTTTCAATCTATCCGAGTTGAACTATATTAGTATAAATGTATTGTAGAGAAAAATAGTAGTAACCGTTCTGTTAAAAAAAAATCCAGTTTGTTAATAACATACAAGTTAGTTTATTTGAGAAATGTATAACAAAACTTTTATTTAAATTGCTTGTAAATATTAACGGTTCTACTGACACAATTTGACAATGTTTATGACTGTTTACTAAATCACTTAATAATTCCAACATGTAAAAAAAATTTAAGCAAAAATTATTATTATAAAAACATGTAAAATAATAATAATAAATAGACTGTGATTGCTAAATGATTTATTGTTTTTTTTCTTCATAATTTGTAAAGGTACTGTAATAATAAAGTAATTATAATATTCTTATGCTGTATGAGAGTGGATTGTATTTGACTATCTTATCATGAAGTATAAGGCAATGACAAGATGTATTTGACAAAACGTTTCCGCTAGTTTCAAATTCTAATCTAATATCGACAGTACCAGATTTTAACGCTTCGTTTTGTCTAGAACAATCTATGACTACTAATGGCGCAATACTTCGTAAATCTTCAGGATTAAGAAGTGGCTCATTTTCCTTTTCGTAGTATGATTGCTGAAACTGGGCATACATCTCATATAACAACGTAGTCTGTTTATTCTCGAACTTAAAATTTAAATTATCGTACGGGAAAATTTCTGAATTTAGAGTTTCATGTTGGTTAAATAGCAATGATCAAACCGACTGTAGTTAATCATGTATGTATTTTTTCGATTTGGAAACCAACAATCACAAATCTTGGTTTTTCTAATTGTGTTGTTGTTTTAATGTTCCATGTATGACGTTGCGTTTTTATAGAAGTTGATATTCATGCAACTCCCATCCTCTAAACGGAATATGCAAATCATGATTTTGTGCAACGCATTTTATTAAATTAATTCGTTGAGTATCATCAACGGCTACATGCGGCATTTTCCATAAAACTTTGTTTAAAACAACTTTTATTTCTTCATCAGGTCTAAGATTAATTATAGCATTAGTATCAAAACTAGAACGTAGTAAAACTAACTCATGGCGGAGGTTTAAAATAATTTTTTTAAATGCTTCGCATAATCCGAGAACCATTGAAAGGTTTATTGCAACGTTAAAATTCCCATTGGCATCAACTATTTGCGAATCATCCATAGGAAACCACCCAGCGCTTTGTAGTTGTTTACTTTGATTGCTATTATATGAAACATATCCCTTTATTATAGACGTTAATCCAGGATTCCGAACACGATCTACAATGACACCACCAATCTCATATCTAATTTCATCAAAAAGCAGCAGAACTCCATTATTTATAAACTTTGCTGTCTGAGACGGCGTTTCATCTGTTCTAATTAATTTGCCTTCTATGTACAGCATGCTCTTCGATGGTAAGGTGTATACATCTTGTTGTTGTATAGGGATTCGAATTTCATCATTATTGTTTAAAGATGTGTTAGTATAAGGCTGATGAGTATGTTTTTCAATATTAACAATTGCATTGTCGAAGTAAACTTTTTCACGCACGTTCAGTATTTCACTATTCATTCTACTTTTTAATTAAATAAATGCAGTCCTAACGATTGTACAAACTGCCGGTTTTGTGTTGTTAACGGTCTTGAAACAATCAATCGAGTGTCGATTGCTTTGAAATTTCCAGCATTTATAGCAACTCTTAACATGTTGCGTGCATTATACTTAATACCCATGGCTATTGCAGATTTTTTTTAAATGCAACCTTACAGTTAGCAGTTCTCCTCTGAAATTAACTAAATTACCATCTTGATCTAACACTTTAACTATTATTTCATTTATTATACGTGACTTGATTGGTAGATATATAACCATAGGTGGGCACTCGACAATTTTAAAACCTGCAGGTACTTGAGGAAAAAATTCATGTATTACATGAGCTAGTTTACTATTTAAATAGGATCCACTTGCAATATTACAATCGATTAAAACTGCATTCACTTTACAAATGTTGATCGCGTAGTCTGCTTGATGCGTGGCATATGCTAGCAATTTTCGTGGATTGATACCGAGTAGAGAACCAATTGAATCCTTTTTGGTAAAATCCACATTTTCACTACATTTAATACTACATTTAAGTGTATTATTGTCAGCTGTAATTTCTATATACACTGGCGTCTTTCTAGCGCTTCGTGATTGTTCCATACGACCACGCCATCTTTTATCACCTAAAGCTTTTTGAAGATATTTATTAATTTCTCTAATCTCATAAGCACCTTCAGGTATTTCTATGAATTCTCCGTTAGATCCATAATAAAATTTATTATTTATTCCTTTTTCTATGTTTGGAATTGTGTTATAAGACTCAAAATTTGTTAATCCTAATACGTACTCCGAATCATTATCCAAGTTTATAGGCGGATTAAAATTGCTTGTTAAAACTGAAGTGTTTCCCGTTAGAGTAAAAGTGTACGACATGACAACTTCATACGCAGTTCTATGTACTGCTTAGAAATTGTAAGCATAAATGTCCGCAAAACACAGTGCCGTACGATTGTTCTTGGTTAAAGTTATAAAGAATTTTACATTTACCCCCCGCTATTCAAATAACTTATCAACTCTGTTGGCGGACGCAGGTTTCCGTAGCTGTCATAGTAAATAGCGCTACTACCGTACTTTTTATAAGAGGTCCAATGCGTGCCTAAACCTTCTATTCCATCTATATTAGTTATACCACATTCTTTTAAATTAACTTTCTTGGGAAGATAGTTTCTTATGAACACTCCACAGAAATATGGTACTTCTAATTGCTTAACAAACTCTATTAATTTTACATTGCTTAGTGCTCGATTAGGTAAAATCAAGTTGCGTTCCTTTGAGGTTTTGCAGGGGCTAAAAAAACCAAAATCTTCTTTTATAAGGTTTGATGTACATGCCGTTTCCAACTGCAATGTCCTCCATTGCCTTGTTATGACGTTGTTTTTCCGCTAGTTGTTCCTTAGCTATTTTAGTATCTGAAACTGCTTTTGCAACAGCAGCTGCACCTCCAGTAAAAGTACCAAGAGCGCTTAGGCCTGCAAAAATTGGTATTAGTGGTAGAAAACCCCTTGTTTCAGGAATTGATATAATACGAGCTGATTTAATATGCTTCTTTTGTTTTGCTGTATTGGCGGCCTTAATTGCTATGTTGATTGCATCCATAATATTAGATCCTTTAGCACTTTTTAAAGCTGTATGTGCTTGTTTGATAATACTTTTAATACCTAGCGTAATTCTTATTTTACGTTTCTTTATCAGTTTTCTTATTTCATTAATATTTTTTGTTCTCAGTGATGCACAGGCACCCATACCAAGTTTTACTTTAGCTTTCATTGCGGTAGTTTCTCCAAATGCTGCTGCTTTTTCACCTAAAGACGAGTCACCAGAATTTAGTCTTTCTGTAGCTAACTGAGCTAAATTCGAATCTGCTTGGTGGCGTTTAGATAGATCCTTTTCTTTGGAGTATGCAATATTGTGCTCCTTACAAGCCTCGTCTAACTTGTTTATTCCCTTGTCTCCCCGAGCTAACCGTTTGATTAGTTTTGTACCCGGACCGCAAAATTTGTAACCCGGAATATGCGCTTCAAATGGTAAATTGTTAATTACAGTATTTAACAGTCCGTTCACAGTAGTTTTAGAATTATTATAGGTAATCATTAGCGGACAAAAGTCCTCTCAAGCTGTGCAGTAAATAAATAAAATATTGTGAATTAATGATTTTTTATATACTCGCCGT
Source organism: Platerodrilus igneus (assembly GCA_036346225.1). Lineage (NCBI taxonomy): Eukaryota > Metazoa > Arthropoda > Insecta > Coleoptera > Lycidae > Platerodrilus > Platerodrilus igneus. The sequence continues at coordinate 2,410,047 of JARFIW010000791.1, forward strand.
TTCTTATATATAATTCCACTTTTTTACATTCGAATTTAGTACTTGCAAACATGCGTGTTGTGAAACAATCAACATCTTTAACCATAAACAATAATGACATTGACGAGCAATCCTTAGCTAAAAAAAACATAGCGTTTTTCTGCCTTCATCTATTCGATGTCTAGTTGTTGGTCCATCAAATTGCGGTAAAACCAACGTTATGATTGGGCTGATAGAACATCCTAATGGTTTAAAGTTTGAAAACTTATATGTTTATTCTAAATCACTTTATCAACCAAAGTATCAATACCTTGAAAGTCTACTGCGACCAATAAAAGGGATCAAATATTATACATCTTCCAGTTCTGATAATATTATATCACCATCTGATGCTCGAAATAATTCTATATTTGTTTTTGATGATGTAGCTTGCGATAAACAAGGTATCATTAAGGAATACTTTAGTATGGGGCGTCATAAACAAGTAGACAGTTTTTACCTTTGTCAAAGTTATACTCGTATACCTAAGCACTTACTACGTGATAATGCTAATCTTTTAGTTTTATTTAAACAAGATGATTTAAACTTAAAACACATATATGACGATCACGTCAATACTGACATGAAGTATGATAAATTCCGTGAAATATGTGCTGCTTGTTGGCAAGACAAATACGGTTTCTTAGTTGTAAACAAGGATAGTGATCCAGGTCAAGGAAGGTACCGAATAGGTTTTGATCACTTCATACATATTTAAACCTTGAGAGACGCAATGAACAAGGAGGCGATGAAACTTAAAAGAATTTTAATTAAGAAAAGAAACATTGTAAAAAACAAATTGCGCCAGTTAAAAGATAGTGAAGTCGTCCAAGTGGAATCAATCTTACCCATAACATCGCGATTAAAAACTATTGCTAATAAACTGGATGGGGAAAGTGTGGTAAAGAAATAAAAACTTAAAGAAGAAGAAGAAGAACTGCCTCATAGCAGTGTAAAAAAAATTAAACCTAAATTGCTAGAAAGGAACGTTGATTATATTGATTCGCTGGTTATTGCTCAGCATATACCGAATATAAAAAATGATGCCATAGATGATGATGATGATGATGATGTTGATAATGAATACGAAGCAGAAGTTAATCGAAATGCTCAAAAAGCCCAGGAATATATACAAAGCTTTGCCGATTCACCTGGTATGACACATTATCTCGAACAGCTACATCCGCTACCTCGAGAATATATTTACAATATGTTTAAAGATGTTAAAAACGAATTTGATCATAAATATGGTATTAGGTTTAACCCTGATTCAAATGGTCTTATGATAAGCAATTCAAATTTCGCGTTGGATGATGAAAATGTTCTAATAAATGATTTGAAATATAAAGGTACTCTTGGATTATACAAACTACTGTTTAAAAAATATCCTGTCGGGTACAGACCGCAACATCTATTTCATACCTTGATATTGTGAAAAAAACAAATGCTAATAGAAGATATTATTCTGAAACAGAACAAATTCAGGGTAATAATTCATATAAATACAAAAATATAATATCTACATTGAACATACTTCCCCAAACACCTCGTAGATCTAGAACATTACCCTATAAAAGCGTCTTGGGGACGGTATGACAATGGAAGTATCAAATAACGCCATAGTTAATTATATTGGAATGATCCCAATGAACTTGTTGATAGATTACGGCTCTTAGTTTCATCTCAGACTGCTGGACACACAGGTCACGGCAACGAAATAAATTCGATCATTGAAGAATTGCGCGAGGCGAAAGTGATTAGATGATATGACAATTGACAAATTTGGAAGGCACTTAAATAACCGTAAAATAGATATAAGTGAACAGGAATATGAAAACAAAAATGAAGGTTTTGAAACCTTGATTGAGTACAAGTTACATATGCTACATTGCACGGTAGTAGCAACGTTTTACTTTAGTACATTCCTCGACAGTTGCAAGACGTTCCTTATTTTCAACATTAAACATAATTATGAATTTCCTTATGAGGAGGCAGTCATTGAGAATATTAAAGGGTACTTGCAAGACATTGAAATTCTTATAAACGAAAAAAGTTATGTAATTGCACAGTTACAAGGATTTTTGCTTAAACGTATGGATGTAATCAACTTTCGTGACAGCGGTGCTATCATAAACAATACCACAATGTTTCTTGATTTTATGTTAAAAGTTCCTTTCAAAGCAAGTGGAGCCCTCGACATCCAAACATAGAAGTATTTATTAATTGTATTTAATAAATCTTGAATAGAAAAAAAAGTATTATGATAGTTGCTCAATCAAAAGTGAAAGAGGATATAGTAAATGAAGTTCATAAACCAGCAAGAATAAATTTCAAGAGACGCAAAGTGATAGGAAAAGGTTTAAATGACCTTCTTCAGACCGATTTGATTGAAATGCTACCATATTCGCAAACAAACAAAGGATTTAAATACATTTTAGTAGTTATTGATTGTTTCTCCAAATACGTATGGGCTGTACCACTTAAAAGTAAAACGGGTATTGATGTTACTGCTGCAATGAAAACAATTTTAAATAAATTCAAAAATCCACCAAGAAATTTGCAGTCTGATTTTGGTAAAGAATATTATAACAAACACTTTCAATCCTTAATGCAGACATATGGCATAAACCATTATAGTGTTTTTTCTACAAAGAAAGCATGCATTGTGGAACGTGTAATTAGAACTTTAAAGGAAAAAAGTGGCGCTTGTTTAACCTAAACGGTTCTTACAATTGGATAAAAAATTTAAGCGATATTGTGAAACAATACAACAATACAGTTCACAGTACTATCGGAGTCAAACCTGTAAAAGTTGATAAATCAAATGAAAAACTATTCTTAAATCATCATTTACCCACATCAAACTTGCAGCCAAAATACCAAAATATTCAATTAAAGACAGTGTGAGGATTAGTAAACACAGGGAAGCATTTACGAAAAATTACACGCCAAACTGGTCAAATGAAATTTTTAAGATTAAAAAGGTAAACGTAACCAATCCGACAACATATATATTAGAAGATCAAGACGAGAAAGAAATCAAAGGTGCATTTTATGAAATGGAGTTGCAAAAGGTTAAACATCCAGGAATTTACCTGGTAGAAAAAGTCCTAAGAAAGAGTTGAAATAAAGTCTTTGTAAAATGGTTGGGCTTCTCTAACGTACACAATAGCTGGATCGATAAAAATAATGTTTGCTAGAAGTTGTTATAATAATAATAGTTAATAAGGCTAACATTGTAAAATTATATTAAAATAAATAATACAGACACAATCTTTCTATTGTTTTTTATTATTATCAAACCATTCTTTTAATAACAAGGTATTTTGTTTTGCACATTGCAGATTATTATTGCTGTGTCTATAACAATGGATGTTACATAGTAAACGATTGTTGATTTTTAACTCCGATAGCTTAGGACAACCTAGTGCAAGCATATCAGTTGCAACGTTTTGCAATGGATGTTACATAGTAAACGATTGTTGATTTTTAACTCCGATAGCTTAGGACAACCTAGTGCAAGCATATCAGTTGCAACGTTTTGCATTAGATAGGTTTCCATCCATTTCTTCTTTTCTAGACCTTTCACACATACTTCTTCACCGGGTCGGATAATTTGCTTCAAATAAAGCGCTATATATGATGACACCATTCCAGCCGTTGAAGGTTCATCCCAAGAAAGACCATAAATATTCCTTGTCACCCAGTCGTTATGTTTTATATTATCTTGGCTCAAACAACTTGACTGCATTGGCAGTTTAAAATTTTAATGCCAAACAACACCTTCCAACAAGTCCAAAACCGCAATTTCTTTAAACACAAACTCGTTTTTTTTGTATTTAAATTCCTGAATATCAATTATACACATCTTTGTATATGTAGGTATGTAAATATGCAGTAAACTTTGACTAATTAAATTAATATTAGGAGCAATCTCCTTATATAGCAGATTACCACCATCTGCGTACTTTGCCAACCTACTCCGGCCCATGTGTATTTGCAGCCTCTAAACAAAAGTAAAAAACATAAATCAGAATCCACTTGAATTAAACACAATTGACTTGAATGCGATATTTTGCATCTGACCTATTTTATAACTTCTCGCTAGAAAACCGAATTCAAAACAGCTCCACATTTTCTCTACACTTACATTTTTCAACGTAGCATACGTGTGTTTTGAAGTCACACACGTATGTTCCATTGAAAGTAATATAAAGCCGGTGTGACTTCAAAACGTGTCCACACGTATTTTACATTGAAAGTATATAAGGCCGGCTGGATTCAAAACGGTGCACGCGTATGTTACATGGAAAAACATACGCGTACACCTTTTGAAGTCAGACCGGCCGTACCCTACTACTATTGTGCACGAAATTTTTATCCGCATTCTAATCGTTTGTGTAAAACGGGCCCTGCATGCTGATTAGAATTCAATTTATGGTCCTGCGATTAGCCCTCCAAAGACGTCACACCAAACGTTTTATTGAAATTATACGGATCAAAGTATAGAAAGTTGGCATTGAAATACGAAAATGTCAACTAACAGAAAAATCGACGAGGACGTTTCAATGTGTTGTAATCAAATATTCAGCTGTATCGAAAAGTGTCTGCAATTTTAATAAGGTATGGAAAACTCAAATATTTTGTAATTAGGTGCGAAAATTAAAAGCGCACATCCGCGATATTGAGTCAATTTTAAGGTAGGGGAAACAAACTTCGCTCTCGGTTAATTATTTAAACTTTTTCGGAAATCTTCTATGTCATATGAAAAGATATAAAATGATTTTTCAAAATTTATTAAAAAAACTGCTACAAAATGTTGCTAAGTAGACGTTCAAATAGATGACGTTTCCTTGTCCTCAACGTCTTGGATTGGTATGAAAACTAATCACATCTGCATTTAAATCGAGAATTAAAACTGCTGAAATTATAAACATTGCACATAAAGATATTGCCGTATTTCCCCAGGAATGTAAAAACTAATTCTATCCAAATTGTATATGATTTTTAAAAATCACACAGTAAACCTTAAAATTAATGTCATGTTGGCATGGGATTTTTTCAAATTTTCAGTTTGCATAACGAAAATAAGTTTTAAACCAGATATTTTTCTACACCCAACTCTTTAATTTGTTTTGATAATTTACAGAATGTTAACCATTGCTTTGTAGACAATGTCACAGCACGTATATTGGCTAAAATCAAACATGCTGTTTCTTGAGGTTTAGGATTTACAATCTCTGAAATCTTATTTCTTAACGTCAAAATTAATAAGTGCTACGATGTGTTTCATGCGACCTATTTCATTCCACTTTCTCTTGCAATTTAAAAGAAAATGGTATGTTTAAATATTCAAAATAATGACGTCTCCTGTTTTATTGGAGCGTTATCGCAAGAATAATTAAGCCTGCAACAAACAAAAAAGCTTATCGCACAACTTTATATCTGCATTTTTCAAAAAATTTTAATATGAAAAATTTGGTCAGTCCCATACCTATAGCAGATATATCAAAATTTGAAATATTTTATCTTTTGTTCTAAATCGCTTTAAATATATCGTAACACCAGTGCAATTAACTCGTCAAAAACGCGAAAAACACGTTAATCTGTTAATTGTTGAAGACAGCTATGTCGAGGATGCGTCAAAATATAATTCTGATAATGATGACGATGATGATGACGATAAATTTGTAGAAAATCTGGAAATATTAAAAAATATCAAAGCTTTTAAATACGAATGTTAAATATCACTACTGTCTTGGTGAGAGATCAATTAACCAAGCATAGGGAGCACTTTTATGTATGCGGCAGATGCATCTTTTATTTGTATGATCGCAAACGTCTCAAAGAACACAAGCAAGTGTGCGAAAAACTTAACGAGTGTCGTGTTATTGTCCCCTCTAAAAACAACAAATATTTATAATTTAAAGATTTTAGGTTTAAAACACCTGTACCAATGGTGGATTATTCCGACAGAATGTCTTATTAATAAAGTCGAAACAGGTCACAACGATCGCACTTTTAAATACCAGGAACATATTTCATATCAATAGGATATTATTTTTATTGCAGATATGACAAATCTCTTTCATATTACAATTCCTACACAGGAACAGACTACAACAATTAAAACATATTGCTATATGTTACGGTAACGAATTTTTTAAAAATGTTCCCATAAAATCCACTATAGACGTATAGGCGGCAAAAACGTGCTTAACTTGCGAAGTTGATTTCTTGCCGGACGACGAAAAGATTATAGATCATGATTACCTGAATGGTGTAAGAGGTGTTGCACATAGCAGTTGTAACTTAAATTTTATGGTATTTTCAATTATCCCCGTAATCTATCATAATTGAAGCAATTATGATGCTCATTTTATTATTAAAGATCTCGTTAACGCTTTTGAACGTCCGATAAGTATTATTCCCTAGAATAATGAAAAATATATAACATTTTCGAAGAAAAATTCAACGACGTAAATGTAACTTTCAGGTTCATAGATTCATTTCGTTACACGTCAATGTCATTAGAAAAATTAGTATACGAGGTGTCCTTCAATGATTTAAATTTTTAAAGCAGGAATTTAGTTCAATAAAATCGATCACGTTAAAATGCTAATGCGCAAGGGTATCTTTCCTTACGAGTATTTGGACGACATTTTGAAAGTAAGGGAAGAATAACTTTTTCCAATACAATGTCTTTATAGCAATCTTAATGAACCTCATATTAAAGAATCCGACTATATTCATGCTCAAACCGTATGGGGTACCTACTTTTAAATGCAAAAATTTAGGCTATTATACAGATCTATACTTAAAATGCGACATACTTTTACTTTGCGATATCTTTCAAGATTTTAGAAAAAATTGTCTTGAAACACATAACTAGACTCTTTAAATTTTGTGACGCTAAAGTTTCTGGTAGAGTAGTATGATGCTTTATACTGAAATCTAGCTAGAACTAATTTGCGACGTTGATATGTTTTTAAGCTGGAAAGGGGTACTCGCGGTTGGCTCACCCAAGTTGTAAAAAGATACGCCGAATGTAACAACATAATTTACTCAAAAACCTACGATATCTCCAAACTAAATAAATTTTTATTTTACGAAGATATTAATAATCTCTATGGTCATGCTGATTCTTGCTATTTACCCTACAGCGATTTCAAATGGCTAACACCGGAACAAATATTAAAATTTGATGTTACTACAGTTGGCATTATGAGCGATCAAGGTTATATTAATGAATGCGACTTGAAATTTCTTATGGACATTTCCGATTCTCAGAAAGAATTGCCTATGTGTCCAGAGCAGGTCATACCTCCTGGCTCGAAATTTTTTTAATTGATGTGTACTCTTACAAAAAGTGCAACTACGTTGTACATTATAGAAATCTTCAAGGTTAGTTATCAGCAGGTATAGTTATGACTCACGTTTACAAACTTTTAGAATTCAGTCAGATTCCTTGGTTGAGAACATTTGTCGAATTAAATACAAGAATGCGCATGCTGGCTAAAACAGAATTTGCTCAAAATCTTTATAAATTTGCAAACAATTCAATTTTTGGTAAAATAATGAGAATGCTAGGAAAATACGCATCATAAAACTAGTAACTCATTCGGGTGGCTGTTATGGAGATCTATCTTTAATTTCAAAACCAAATTTTCATTCGTCTACAATATTTGATAAAAATTTGGGGAAATTGAATTGTCTAACACAGAGGTAGGGTTTAATAAACCTATCTACATAGGTATGACAATTTTTTGAATTATCAAACATTGACTTATATAATTTCCATTATAACTTTATAAAGGCAAAATTTGCAAATTATGCTACATGGACACCGACAGTCTTTTGTATAGTGTGACGTGCGATGATTTCTTTGAAGATTGTATAAAGAACAATCAAGAAAATCATATACTAGTGCTTATGATCCGATAACATCTATAAAATTCTTTTAATTAATAAATAAGACCAATGTCTGATGAAAGACGAAACTAGAGGTCATATTTTACTGCAATTTGTAGGTCTTTGATCAAAAATGCACTTTTTAAAAATAGAAAGCTGTGAGGTAATAAAGAAGGCTAAGGGCATTAAAAAGTACATTATCGATCAGCAAATTGGATTCGATCACCATCTTGATACATTACGAAATAAAGCAGTTATGGAGGGAGGCCAAAATAGCATCCGCTTATATTTGTATAAGGTATATTCCATACGACAAACAAAAATCGCTTTAAGTTATTAAGATGATAGAAGGTATATTTTATCTAACGATATCAATACATTTCCCCATGGTCGTTACTTAATAAAAGACCATAAATCAAACATGTAACTCAACTATTGTTTTGTATAATAAGAAAAAAAAACGCTTATTGTATTTTTTATTTTTATATTTACTATAAAAAATGAATTAAAATACTGCAATAAAGAAATTAAAAATTGACTGAAATTTTTTATATTATTTATTAATTTTAATTAATATACCTTTAAGTACTACATTGCCATATGTTAGTTTTATTGAAGCTCTTTCTTATTAGCAATTTCACATACTTGTAGTTACATATAATAACAAATATAAAAACAAATTTTTTATTTTTTTAATATAACATGTTTATCTAAGGTCAGATTTTTGAATCCAGGAGAGCTCTTGGAAACCCAACCATTTGACGAAAATTTTGGATCCTTTTCGCTTTAGTATTTTATCAATAAGGTAAATGTTTGGAACGCTAGCTTTGTGCAGTTCAGGTTCATAAAACTTTCCCAATATCGGATCGGCATGTATGTCAACAAACAAATAAGTAACACTTTGTGTATTTTAAACATTTGTTTGCTCCGGTTTGCATTGTATCTCTTAGAAAAAATACTTCTATATTTTGATATGCGCATAAAGTCACCAACGGCGTAATGGGGTTTTTTAGTTGTCAGTTTTAATTTATTGTTTACTTTCAGAAGCGTATTCGCAGTCACATTTCTGGGTTTCGTTTTAATCGTGGAATGCTCCGTATCGTAGTATTTCGATACAATTGAATCAAGTACGTCAATCCACTTCAATTTGCCTCTCAGGCTATAAAGCTTATACAGTTTGTTTTTAAGGTTCTCGTACGTTTTATGATAGCGCCCTTGAAGGTACTGTATGTAGAGCAATGATTAATATCGCCATATTCCTTCATTTGCGGTGCAAGCTGGTCGTTATAAAATTTTGTACCATTATCGATTTCTAAGATTTTGGTAAAGACAATCGCGAGCTTTCAATTTCAACTAAAATCTCACGCTTTGCAGATGTGACTTCATAGCCATTCTAGGATTTAAACGCAAAATATAGTTATGGCCTTTATTATATTTCGAATATGGAATAAATTCCGTAATATCTGCCTGGAATAAGTCGTGATAGGATTTGATAGTCGTTTTTCGACGTGGAAAATTATTTCTAACTCCAACAAAAACAACAACAACAACACCAATCACGGTATTTCCTTTCGGGGTAACCAAACCTAGCACCTCTTTCTGGGAGGATATGCAGGGTATAACTCTAGACTACTACATTACCTTCCTTCCAGCACCATTCACAATCTTTCTTCATATCCATCGGTCCCTACACACTTCCTTCGCATCTGTAACATTCATACATTGCTTTTGGCATGCTCTTTTATTCCTCGTATTTCTCACCTGTCGTTCTTTCAGGACCTCCTCTACGACATCCAACCATCTTTTACGCGGTCTGCCTCTTGCAGTTCTACAGTCATATTGCTTGCATATATACGTTTGGTACGTCTATCCTCGTTCATTCTTTCTATATGTCTAAACCATCTAAGCGTATTTCGTTCGCTTAACTCCTTAAGGGTCACTTGCACCCCACACTCTGCCGTGATCCATTCGTTTGGCATTTTGTCTTTCAACTTTTTTCCGCACGCACTTCTTAGGAACCTCATTCCTGCAGCATTTATACGACTAACATGCTTCTTCTGCCAGACCCAAGTGTTGCTTCCATATAGAACAGTTGGCACAAACACACTGTTGTAAATGACCAGCTTTGCATTTATACTCGATCCTTCATTCCTGTTCACTGTCCACATACTTCTAGACACTTTTCTTCCAGCATTTCTCCTCCTTTCTATTTCACTATTCAACTTCCCATTACTTAAAAACTTTCTACTGAGGTACACGAAGTCATTCACTTTCTCTATCGTGTGATTGTCCATTAAAAATACAAAGTTATCAATTCCGTCATCTCTGTCAAAAGTCATTACTTTCGTTTTATTTACATTCACTTTCAATTTCATATTTTCACACACTTCCAACATCTGTCAAGCATTTGTTGCAAATCTTGTGACGATTCGGCAAACTATACTGCATCAACCGCAAACAACAAGCACACTGACATTTGTTTCACCAATTTTCACTCTTCCGTTCCTTCGCAAGCCTGTCTGATACATTTATCTATAAATACATTGAACAGCCATGGTGAAATTACACAGCCCTGTCTTACACTTTCCATAATATTAAAGTATTGCCCCATGTAACCATTCCTACGTACACATGCTCTACTGCCTTCATACATCGCATTGATGGATCGTATATAGCACTTGCTTACACCGTGTTCACGCAGCGCCTTCCATAGTTCACTTCTGTTCACAGAGTGATACGCCTTTTCTAGATCTACAATTGCTGCATACATTTTTTTCTCGCATGCATACACTTTTCAACAATTTGTTGCATTGCGAACGTCTGATCCACACATCCTCTTCCAGACATAAAACCACATTGAACGCCCCATATCTTGCTCTGCGTTCTCTTATGAACTCCCTCAATCACAATTTTTTAATTGACTTTACTGGGTACACTTAACAGACTTATCCCACGATTATTATTACATTCATACTTGTTGCCTTTACCTTTGTACAAAGGGATAATGATCGCACTCTTATAACCTTCAGACACCTCCGCTTATTCTATACACAACTCCATTAGTTTCAACAAACATTCAACTAGCACCCTAGGCCCATTCTTAAGCATTTCACTTGTTATACCATCTACACCCGCCGCTTTGCCATTTTTCAGAGTTTTCACCGCCTTCCATACTTTATCTACGCTGCATTCAGACTTTATACTATTATCTTCGTTTTCGACGACTATATTACTGCTCTTTTCATCATCCATACAGTCATCTGTAGTCTTCTTGCCACCACGATACAGCGTCTTAAAATACACTTTCCAACAGTTTCCCACACTTGCATCGTCGCAAACAATTTTATTTCTACTATTAACAACCCCATTCACACGCTTATTTCCACCCTTTCTTGTCCTTACCCATTTCCAAAACAAGTTTCTAATATTCCCTTCAAAATCACTCTGCATTTTTTCACCCTCCCTCTCTTTCAGTTGCTCTTTGCATACTTTCACTACTTCTTCCGTATATCGCCTTTTCTCCTTATATACTTACTAAAGTTGCTTTCTTAACTCAACATCTTTTTCTGCAATCATTCTCTTATATGTCACTTTCTTTTCCTCGAAAAATTTTTTCCTTATCTTTCACAATACATTTTTATTATCTGTACTAATCATTGTCGTTCCACATACTTGCAAAACACATTTCATTACACTGTTCTTCAAATATTCTATGCTTTCTCCATATCTCCAAACTTCAGAGCATTATCCCATTCCTGTTTGTATTCATACAACGCTCGCTCTAACATAATAGCGTACTCTCTTTGAGTCAACTCTTCTAACAAACGTTCTACTTTCACTCTTGACTTCTCACATTGTGCATTCTTCTTCACACCCACTTTCAGCTAAGATCATTCTGGACAAAACTAGAAAATAATCGGTCCCACACTCAGATCCTTTCATTACTCTCGTGTCTTTTAAAACTTCTCTTAAACTTTCATCTAACACAACCAAATCAATTATACTTCTCGCATTTGCCTTTTGCCATGTGTACTTGTGTATGTCCTTAAGTTTATACCATGTGTTGGATACAAACAGTTCTCTTTCCATACATATACTCACTAACATATCTCCATTTTCATTCGTTCTTGGATCGCCAAACGGACCTAACACATGCTCAGCATTTTCTCTGTGTACTCCAACCCTACTATTTATATCACCTAATAGAACCACGCGGTCATTTTTTTCGCGTTTGTCTAATACATTTTCCAACTCCTGCCAAAACTGCTCTCATTCTCCATTGTCATTCACTCGAGCATAACATGCTATTACAAAATCTTTCTAAAGTCCACTTTCATTCTAACCCACAAAATGCTGGGAGTTTATCAATTCATATTGTTTCAAGCATGCTTTTGCTCGATCATTTAAAATTAAACCAACAACTTTTGCCCTATACTCATTGCTCTCTACTCCAGACCACAAACCCAACATACGGTCAACTAATTCAATAATATCTTCCCCCGTCCGCTTCGTTTCACTCAAACACAGCACATCCATACGTCTTAATTTCATTTCATTCATGATTTCATATTCTTTACCGTACACTCCCCTGACAAATCTCCATTCCTGATTCATGCGGCCGTTATCTGATTGGCGAGATATTTTCCGTCTCAGTCACCTACCATGACTTTGACGGTCTGAGGATTTTGCAAAGGTCTTGTTAGCAGTGTTAATTAGGTTGAACCAGGTTACCAGCCTAGGTCGCAACCGTGCCGTTGTAGCTTTCCCTATTAACGGTAACGACACCTTACCATTCAGTGTTGGTGTGTTTAGCTTCTCCCCCACAGACATCGCCACGATTCCTAGTCCTCCAGGCGTGCCTAACGTCTTTCAATACAAGCAAAAATTTCCCCTTCCAAGGGAGTTACCTTGTAAGTCAGCAGAAAGTTGCCCGCACTACCACAAGGAGGTACATGCTGTGCACTGACACACATCGAGCACCTCTGTGCAATTTATCCACTAGTATTTTCTTATCATTATATTTCCTAGCCATTTTTAGATTTGGCATGAGGATGAGTATGAAAGTTAGACGGTGAAGCTTTATCTTGCTCCAATAGCACATGCAAATATCTTACAATGTCGGCGTTAATTTTGTGAAATTGTAAATCGTCTCCAGCAGACGTCTTGAGCACACCTATGTTCAAGTGGTTGAAAATCAGAAGGTTCGTGTTTAAAATAACTTCGCCCAAGACTTGAACGACTGTTTGCAATACATCTCGAATGATCACTTTGTCACGGTGAATGGCAGCAACTTTGGTAACATTTTGTATTTTCGCATCCACATAAAGCTTAGAAACAGCGTCGTGCTTATCCTCGGCCTTGCCTATGTTAACAATTCTTAAATCTCGAGATTCAAAGTTCTGGGATATGCCGTCGTCGACTATGGATAGTTTTATAAAATTCTGAGTTTTTTCGGCTAACGTTGCGTTCGCGTATCTTTTGTTAACGGCATCTCCGAGCTCCACGGGATCGTGCAAATTTATAATGTTTCGCGATTTGGCGTCAAATTTAAGTTTCTTAGCTTGTTTCCCTGAAGATGTAGATGTTATACATATTTCCAATGCTTTGCCTATACGCATGTCGAGTTCTTCGTTGCAAATTTAAGCTCATAGCGTAGTTTAATTTTTTCGGATCAGCCAAATTCATTATTGCAAAATCTTTCGAGTTAACTATTTTCTCGTCCTCTTCAAATACTAAGGCACCTCGTTTATTTACCGCATCCGTTCCGGGCACGGCGTTGCCTACGTTGCAGAGTTTTCTATTTTCTATGTTGGAATCGCTTTCGGGACCATGCGCAGCAGTATTAGCAAAACCGCCTCCTCCGAGTCTCTAGTAACGTACCTACGCTCTTCCAAATTTATCGACGGGCATTTGATTTCTGAGACGGCTTTTTATGATGTGAATATTTTATTAGGCGATTAATTTTGCTTCCTTTAATTCAGATTTAATTTTATTTATTTATTTTATTTATTTATTCCAACGTTTCAGTAGTCTGCTACCTGAAATTTAAACACACCTGGCTTCCCCGCAGAAAGTAACCATCATGTGTTATGTGTGTATGTGTGTGTGGGGGGGAGGAGAGGGGATGGTTGTGTGTATGTGTATTGTGTGTGATGTTGGTCCGTGTTACGTTCCCCCTCTAGGACTAGGACCTGCGGCAGCCGGATATCCCAATCGTCAAGGAAGAACGCACAACGGTTATTGCCTTGTCAGTCCGGACCATCGGCAGCTGGAAATCCAGATGTTCAAAAGGCAATGAAAGCGTGTGTTTAGATGTGTGTGTGTGTGTGTGTGTGTGTGTGTGTGTGTGTGTGTGTGTGTGTGTGTGTGTGTGTGTGTGTGTGGAGAGAGAGAGAGAGAGAGAGAGAGTTGTGTGTATGTGTGTTGTGTGTGATGTTGGTATCCGTGTTACGTTCCCCCTTTAGCACCAGGACCATATCGGAAGCCGGATATTCCAATCGTCAAAGAGGAACGCTCCACAGATGTTGCCTTATCAGTCTGGAGCATCGGCAGCCGGAAAACCAGATGTTGAAAAGGCAATGTAAGTGTGTGAATGGTGTTTTGTGTTTGCACAGTGCATAAGGTGTTTTGTTTGTGTGTGTGTGTGTGTGTGTGTGTGTGTGTGTGTGTGTGTGTGTGTGTGTGTGTGTGTGTGTTCGTGTGTGTGTGTGAAGTGTGTTTGAAATGTTAATTTGTGTTTATGAGTGTTTGCCCAGGTTACTAAAAGGTTGGATTGAATTAGTATAATTTTGTACATGTTTGAACTTATAGTTACATAAATTAAAAATTAGGTTCTTTCAGAGGAAAGAATTTGTTTGCTGTATTGTTTGCCTCAGGTATGTGTAAGTTCTTAAAATTTAGCGTTAGTTAAAAAGAAAAGAAATTCCCTATTCTACTACTTAAAATTAACTTATACTACTACTGTTGGTTATAATTTGTTAGAGGCAGGGTTGCTAATATGTAGAAGCATGCAAATTCTACATATTAGGGGGTTGGGTCGTTTCAAATTCGAATTGATGGTTTGATCTTGTTGCTTCTGGTCGTCAAGAGCAGAGCTCTTGGAATTCCAGGAAATCGGTTTCCGGTCTCCGGGGCAGAGCCTCGGTTCGAGGGGAGGTGGTACTTTTATGTCTCTGTCCGGGTAGTTTCGTTTGTGTCTTTTATCCGTCAAGATATCGTTGGTGGATGAGTGCCGTGGTTTTTGTGTGAGTGCATTTAAGTGTGGAAAAGGTTTTCGTTCCAAATCATCTGGTGTAGGGTCTTGTTTGTCTATGTGCGTAGAGGTACGGTTGTAAGTGATTACACTCGAATACTGTATGTTCCGGTGTTCCTATTTCTCCGCACGTGCATATGTTGTTGTCAACTAAGTTCATGCGTTCTCTGTATGTTGGATAGGGTCCGTGGCCAGTTAGGTAATGAATAAATCCCCGACTGAGCACCAAGTATTTGGCTTTTAGGCGGTCTTTAATATTTGAAATCATTTCGTATACCCTTCTACCGGTTATTCTTTGATCCCATCTTGTCTGCCATTCTGCAAGTATGTAGTTCTTTATTTCCGTCTTTGTCGTTGGCAGTTGGTTTTTTGTTCAAGATGCGTTGTAGTTGTTGGTTGTCATTGTGTGTAAGATTGTACATGGCAGCTCGTTGTTTCACTACTAGGTCCAAGGGCATAGTTCCCACCAGTACATGAAGTGCATCAGATATAATAGAAAGAAATTCGTTTTGATTCTGAGAGTTATTGTTGCCTACTGAACGCTTCACCAACAACAACCAAAGCCGACTCACTAGCTCGGCCGGTAAGTTCCAATAAACGCATTCTATTTTATTATTAGAATTGTCGTATTTCTGATATAGTCAAAGGCTGTGGCTCTTTTTTTTCGTCATACCGAAGCCTTTCTTTATCTTCGATATTTTGGATTGTAATTGCATGGGAATCGTAGGAGTCACTGCTGTGCTGATGCTGTAGTCATCTTTCTTGCCGACAACGGCAAGGGCGTACGTGTAAATATTGTAGTTGCCACAGGTCACGTGTTAAATTCGGTGCGATTTAATTTTTATATTTGGGCGTTTTAGGCAAATCCTTATGAAACAGTTTATTATATGCATTGGTTTTCTTCAAAATATCGATGTGATTCTTTACATCTAGCTCGGAAGGATCGTCAACAAGCGTTTTCTTGTTCGAAGATTTTCTTATAAGTTAACAATTGAAATAAACCCTCGGTAATACGATATTTTTTATTTCTAATATTAATCGTAGATTCGTCGTCTGCAATAGTTAACTCTAAATTACCCATACGCCATTTATACGAAAGGTCGTCATATTGGGTGCCAATTCCGTCATCGTCTATATTGGCGCTCATGTTTTTATTATAATGTTCAAAGATACTTGGTTTCTGTACTAATCCAACTTTTTCTTCGTTGAAATGTTATTCTTGAAGTGTGACATCTTGCATATCACTAAACCGTACAGATAGTGTGTCTTCTTTTCTAATGAAGCTGGGGTGTCAATTATTTAGGAGTAGATTTGTAGGTACTTTAAGCAGACCTCTGTTTGGGCGAATAGTGCCAGGTATGTAAGTGTTAATTTCTCTTCCTTTACCTAGCAGGTTTTGCAATGTGTGCACATCAACGCTTTCAGACATAGAAAGATCGTGTGCCAGGAATGTATGATGCGTCATACATATCCATATCCTTTCCAATATAGACAGCAAAACTATATATTATAACGGACTACAATTAACGCGTTCATCAATTTAGAACAAATAATAACAAAAGTTTTTATTATTCACTATTCATAAGTTTAATTAACAGTATTTGCCTTATTTATAGATGTTTTCAGTCCAATTAACAATGTAGCACTATCACACTAATGCTATTTACAAGCACTAATATCGTGTTAAATTAATTTCTTAACCATAAGTATCCTTAACAACACTAACACTACTATAATTTATTTATTACACTTTTGTCTATTTATGTACAAGCTGGCGGTACAATATACACGTTTACATAACACACATTTATATTTACTATAAGACTTTCAAAACATAACTGTCTTATTGGGGCGAGAAGCCCGGTCACAAAACGAGAAGTTTTGTGACCGGGCCATTTCCACAGGCACACAACTCATATTTCCGGCACTACTCCTTTACTTCTTACTTGCAGTTCACCCAATAGAATCTTTCTTCCACTCTTTCGAGAGTTCTTTTAACGCCAAAGTGCTCTCCGGAGATACCATCGTGCAAGTGCTGCAACACTTCCCGCACGCTGCTTCTCAGCACTATCACTTGAAGTCGTTTCTCAATGCCATTTTCACACTCCAGGCGTCGTTTCAAGATTCTATTTTCAATCACCAAGGAGTCCCACTGTGCTCAGTATGCCTTAAGGCTCCTACTTGAAATACCTATTTCTTGCCAAGCTGGTTGTCGTCCTCTACTCTTCCACTCAATAATACGTCCCAATTCGGCGTCATTTTTCCTGCTCTTCTCGTATTCTTTCGGGTTGCCGTCATTCTATGGATCACACTTATTTTCTCTTTCATCTTGTAGCAATGATTGTAGTCTACCGGACACGGTCTTCTTGACAGAGCGTCTGCATTACGATATAGCTAGCTCCTACACGATCTTCTGCGTCAAAGTCATATTTCTGTAGCCGTTCTATCCACCTTGCAACTTGCCCTTCAGGATTTCGAAACTGCAGTAACCATTTTAGTGCAGTATGGTCTGTTTTTAAAAGGAATTTACGGCCGTATAATTACTTATGAAAGTGTTCTACGGATTTGACGACGACCAACAGCTCCCTTCTTGTCACACAATAGTTACTTTCTGGCCGCGACAGGACCTTGCTGAAATATTCAATAACTTTCTCTTGACCGTCCTGCACCTGAGAAAAAACGTTTCCTATAGATGTGTCGCTGCCAACGGTATCCAACACAAATTTACTCTCCATCCGTGGATAACTCAGAATCGGTGCTGTAACTAGTAGCCGTTTCAGTTGTTCAAATGCGATGGGGCAGTCGTCATTGCAATTATATTCTTGTCCATCTTTGGTTAATTTTGACAACCGTTTGATAATGTTTGCAAACCCTAGTATAAAACGTCGGTAATATGTACACAATCCCAGAAAACTGCGTAGTTGGTGTATATCTGCTGGTGTGGGCCACTCTTGCACCGTTTTTATCTTGTCAGAGTCGGCTCTTACTCCGTGCTCCGAAACGACATGTCCTAGGTATTTCACCTGTTTTCCAAATAGGTGATATTTTTTAAGGCTCAAGGTAGGGTTTGCCACGCGTACTCTTTGAATATCCCCTCTTGGTTTTCAAGATGTTCTTCAAAAGATCCGCCCAACACAATCACATCGTCTAAGTACACCAGACACGTTTTTCAGGACAGCCCACTCAGTATCGACCCCATCAAACGTTTAAAACTAGCAGTGGCATTGCATAGTCCAAAGGGCATAACCTTGAACTGACATAATCCAGTTCCAATTGTTAACGCAGTTTTCTGTTTATCGTTTGGCTCCAAGCCTGCCTGCCAGTATCCGCTTTTCAAGTCCAAGATCGAAAACCATTTAGATTCGGATAGAGTATCCATGGTGTCATCAATTCTGGGTAAGGATAGTTGTCTTTCTCTGTGACATTGTTTAGCCGCCGGTAATCTACACAAAACTTTGTCGATCCATCTTTTTTCTTGACAACACTACGGGGGTGCATGCCCATGGACTCAATCACTCCCTGTTTCTACATGTCTGTGATAATTTGCTCATTTGTTCGGCTTCCTTAAGTTTTGCCAAAGGAAGCCGCCTGGGATGTTCTCGTATCGGTTGCGCATCTTCAGTATTGATCTTGTGTTGCACCACAATCGTCCTTCCTTTTCCCGCTATCATCCAGTGCGAACACACCTCGATATCGTCCGACCAGTTTTTTTACTTTGCCCAGTTGGTCGCCGTTTAATTCTAGGCACGAAGGTATCAACATATCCAGCAATTTCTGTGAGCAACCGTTGGCTGGTTTATTTTTTGTGTCATCCACATAACGTTTAATATGGCATACTGTAATGCAACTTCCCACAATCATGTTTTTCTTCAGGGCCACGTATGCGGATTAATGTTTAACACCCTTATTGGCATTGTTGCGTCCCAATGCATTTAGGTTTAGTTTTAATTATAGTTAAAAACGCATCACCTATGATTTGACATTCTTCCGCTGTTATATGATATAATCTAGATAGATGCTTCGCAAAAAACTTTACAAAATAATCAAAAGCAATGTTTCTAGAACTGTCAAACAAAATTAAAATATTTTTTAAAAAAAGGTTTAATATTGTTTTTACCGCATTGTGTTTGAGTGATACAATTCCAAGTACCAGCCGTTATTGGAGCGGAAGAAAGTTCGAACGCAGTTGTTGGAGTAAGACTTTACAACAATTTCTGCTAGATCAGTTGAAGATCACATGCGGCGCAATAACGGGTAAGTTTAATTTTGTGTATCATTCACAAGTCGCTACCTAAATACAGTCCATCTCATATTAGCTCAGGGTCATAGACCCAAACAGGTATCGTATTTCAAGACTTTACCAGTGTTCTTCCAATCAGTAATCCCTCCAGACCCATTCCTAATTCAGTTGCTTCCATCATGCATACTTGTTCTTCCCGGAGAGTACCATCCGAACGTCCCATCACGACCATTTCCGTCTTCTCGGGTATTTTTATATCACATATCATTTGAACTTACATTGTTTGGTCACTCGTCCCTTGAAATGGAATCTTATCATCATCTATCCGAAGCACATTTTCTTTCATGTTCACATGAAACCTATATTTTTTCACGAGATCCATTCCCAAGATAACTTCTTGTGTAATTTCATGTACCAACACCCGATGATTAATTAGTTTTTCTCCAATTTGCAACGTTACGGCAGTCTCTCCGTAAGTAGAAATTTTCTCACCACTTGCCGTCCGAAGACATACCGATGCAGGTAGCACTTTTCCACGACCAACCAAATCTGGTCTCGCAATTGTCTTTGTCGCTCCTGTTTCCACGAGTAATCGGACAATCCTACCAATAATATAAATGCTGTCCAGACTTCCCATCGACAATGCAGCACGGATGATAATCTCCGGGGCACTACGTTGTGCTTTCGACGTTCGACCCCGTACGTCGACTTGCTTTAGTTTTCCTGCTGCTCAGCCGTTTTTTTTTTTGTTAAGCACAGCGTATCTGTATATGACCAACTTCACCGCAGTTCCAGCATCGCAGACCCCATCTCCACTGTCATTGTCTTTCCAGCCTTTCCGTCTTTTGTTTTTTAACTACACGGTTGATTACTTCTTCTTATTTGTTCTGTGATTGATCAAGTTCTTCTAGGGCAGACCAAACTTTGTGACTTACCCTGTGTGATGTTTGCTTAGCTGCTTCAAATTCAAGCGCATGAGCCAGTGCGTCATCTAACATTTTTAGCCGTGTCAATCTTAGCGCTTGCTGTATTTCTCGATCTTTAACACCATACACAAATGTTTGAACAGACAGTTGTTCGAGGAAGCTATCTGGCAATGGCAGCTTCGAATTCTTGCTGGTTTTCATTTGTCTTTTACGAGCGGTTCTTAACTTTTGCATGGTAAACCTGTTGAAGGTGAGCGTCTCCATATCTCATCTCAAGCTTTGATGTTAAGAGGCTGTAATCATTCTGCTTTATATATATATATATATATATATATATATATATATTGTAGCGGTCCACTACTACCGCGTTTCACTAATTTAAAACAAGTAATAACAAGAGTCTTTATTACTCACTGTTCACAAGTGTAATTAACAGTATATGCCTTATTTATAGATGTTTTCAGTCCAATTAACAATGAAGCACTATCACACTAATGAATTTACAAGCACTAATATCTTCTTAAACTAAATTCTTAACTATAGATCTATTAACTCTTATAGAACCGTCGACGAGGTATACGCGACACAACGGCAGTTAGTAACGCTAATCCATGATGTGGAAATTAGCGCACACAACTGTCAATGACGTCACACAATATGCAAATTCATAAAAAGTATTATACAAACGGAGTACTCACATGAATAGGTAAAGCTTCCTACAGAATCACTTCCTGATGGCGACTCGTGGCTTCCTTCAAGATAATTTAAAGATGGCGGTCGCGACTTCCATCAGGATTGCTCCGGCTAGCGACTGCGGGCGTGGGCTGCTACCAGGTTGCTTCCAAATTTATCTTCTTTTACCTATATGTAGCGGGAACGATAAGGAACGGGTTTATAGGGGACGAATAATCAAAAAGGGAAGGAAATCTACATAATAAGATAAAGATACGATACCGGACCCAACCACTCTTCTTGATGTTCAAAGGCAAAAGACCAGGCGTCTCCCGGAAATTTCCCACTCTTCCTTCTCCCACACGCGTCGGCGCGATCTGGCGCAAACGCACTCTGTAGTGACGGAAATACACGCGCCAAGTCTTTCAAATTTATGGCGCGAAACTCTGGCATATCAAAACTAAAAAACTAAAAATGTCTAGCGCCGATTTTCGGCACGTAACATAACAACATTAACAAACTATTTATTTATTACACTTTTGTCTATTTATGTATTCTACAAACTGCATGTACTTTAGACACGTTTACATAATATAACATTTATGTATACTCTTGGACTTCCAAAAGCTCAACTTTTTAACTTTACATAATGTAATTTATATTCGACATTCTGGTATAGACTAAACTCTGTACTTCCTCATTGGTCTTATTTATACCCTGAATTAAAAAAAATGATTCATCCTCCAGTAATTGCTAGAAGATTCTCGGTCCATGGAGAATATACAGTGCCTACGGCGTTTGTGTGTTTGACGGGTTGCCTAATAGTAGCTCGCAACAATATAGAATGCTATGTTTCCTCCAAAATCCGGGAACTACGGTTTTCGAATCGTGCCCCACAGATTGGACGTCATAAATGCTCTGTTTCCATGTATTAGAATCGAGCCTCACGAATTGGGCGTCAAGAATGCTGTGAATCCTACAAAAAGCTATTCATTACCTTAACTGTTCCGTTGACTTTCTTCTGTTAATCGCCTCTTTACTCTTTTCCGCCTCGGCTGCTCACCTAGTTAAAACTTTCATCCTCAATCATAAAAAACACAAACACATTCCTATCACAAACACCAACGTTAACTCTATTTACATCAATATTCACAATACATTAAAATTTCAAAATTAAAATTCAGCATAAATTTCAGTATCAGAAAATTTCAAGATTAAATTTATTATCATTTTAATGTGCATCCAGAATTAAAGTCTTTGTAGATGCCTACTAATTAATATAACAATATATGCAGACCTGAGTCTGAGTACAAAGAGAGCATCTCCTACCCCTTTACGTTAATTAACCAGGTTCGTCTAATTGAGCTCAAAGACATACCCAAATTTTCATCATAATCCAGAACATAAATACTAAATACCCCTTTCTACTTAAACAAGAAAATTTCACCTTAAAATTAAAAATTTGTTGTTAGTACAATTTCACTACTGTCCATTTTAAGTAAATCAATTATAAAGTTATTCAACACACACCAAAACATCAAAAATCGAACAACAAAGCATAAGTTACCTGAAGGTTAATGCACTCGTGGCGTCAAAGTACATCGTCCTCTGTTAATCACACCAATCTAACTGGGTTATGTTTAGGTCCTCGTATTGCTGGTCGCCTTTAAAATTTTCTACACCACCATTCATCTAAAGTTGTTTCAGTGCTTTTCCGGAACTCATTTGTGAATATCTGAAGCTTGTTTTGTGGATCCAGACACGTTTACGAATCATTTAATTATTAACACCCCCGAAAAATAGCAAAGAAATTCATACTTCTTTCACAAATATACGCCAAAACTGCCTACTTTTGTGTATTCATTTGTCGTTGCAAATTTGACTAATTGGTACAGTGATACTAGACTTTATTACCTTGTATCTTCTTTTCTAAGTGCACTAAATTGCATTCATTGTAGCACGTAAAGAACAAACTGTTTTAAATCACCAAAATATACGAGCAAAACTGTTTAAATTATTCTATCAAAATCGGAAAACTAAAAAGCACTGTTTAACGCATTGAATCAAATCGAAAAATCTAAGAGAGCGAAACTCATATTAACCCGGGTATATATAGTGGTTAGCCTGTCTGTCGGTTTTGTCCTCAAAACGGCCAGTTTCTAGAATTTCGTATACTATGTTCCCATCTCGACCGCCTGTGCGTCGGTTCTTATTAAATTTGCACTCGCACCAGTTAAATCTCAGAAATTTTGACACGGCTCGCAACGTCTGGAAATAACTAATTAATTTTTATACAGAAATGTTATTTTTACCTCTCAAGTTTGCCTCTTATTTTCAACCAATCGCAACCCAGTGACGTTGCTCAACTCACGCCTTTTACTATATGTGTCTCTGTCTTGCGCATATTATCTGTCTCTATCTACCCTGTTCCGAGTGGTACAAATCGATATTCTTTAGTATCGGTTATTTTCAATCCATGTGGACTGTGAAATAACCCACCTTATTAGCATTTCCCGTAAATATTAAGCGACGGTTTCTCCAACATTCTCTGTAACCATTTGTTATCTGCAAATTTTACGCAGAACATAAAACATTTAAAAATACGCAGGTGTTCAAACATAATACTTCTACGATCTGAATATTATTGGGTTTTTACTAGCTTTTATACATATTATATGTTACTAATGGTCCAATTAACTCCAATTAAAATAATACCCTTTAATTTTTAGTGACTCCTAATTAAATATTAATTATTATCTGTACATTTTGTTTAATACCGGTTACTTAAAATTGAGTTAATTAATATAAATTTTGCACGTAATTTCTATTTGTTTCTTTACTCGGAATAATTAAATTACACGTAGAGCATTTTAATACTGCTTCTTTTATAGAAGGCGTCTTGTAAATAATTTAAATCTCTTCTTTTTAATGAAACGAATGAATTTTTATGCTTCACGGATTTAATAACGCGTACCTTTTTCCAAAGCTTCTACACGGTGATTAAAATTATTTGATGTGATTATTTAATTTTCTACCCTGGTCTAAATATGAGTATTTTATATATATATATATATATATATATATATATATTTATATTTATATATATATATATATATTTATATCGACGCGTTTCGCCCTAATTGGGGCTCATCAGGACAGGAGTAGCAAAGATGTAATATTTAACACGAACACATTATGGGAAGTACAGCATCACCTAGCTCACAATTTGTGCCTTCGTGCTGTTTCACCTGACTTTGCAGGTTTTATCAACAGTCGGCACGGAGGAGATCCGGTTCAATATATATATATATATATATATATATATATATATATATCTTTTATATATGGAGCCTTGTATTATGTATATATACTTAATAAATTGATAAATGTAAAATGGATGTTTACTAATATATGCCGCGACAATTAAAAATTCTTAAACTCAGGATTAATAATTCAGTTAAAGAAATTGCAATCTGCAAACGGTGTGGGTAAAAAACTATATGCAGATATAATAACCACTGCCAGTCAAAACACCCTCTAGTTAATTTTAAATATACTCACTCGCAGTAGGTGTCACAGTACTAGTAATTTTATGCATATGTAAACAAAGCCCAGAATGCTTTTACTCGATAAAATTTTTGAGATTGCTACCCTTTTCCGCGTTTCACATTATTGCGCAATCGTTTAATATAACATGATTACGCGGCAAATTACGCGACATTTGTATCAAATACCAAACACGTTTAAAAGTGATACAATTCTCAATTTACAATATAAATAAATCAATGTACTCACTTAAATCGCACCTTACCGCCAAATCCCAGGACCGTTTCGACGTGGTTTACATCACGCCATTGTTGAGCCCAAATTCTATCCGTCCATTCCCTATGTTCGTTCGTAGGTAGGGCGAGAAGGCTTCAGGTAGAAGTACGATAAGATACAGGAACCTACAACCTAAAAAGAGAAAAGACAGACACGACACAGGTAGCTGTTCTCGGCTTTAGGCCTCGTAGTCTAACGACGTCTCATCACACACTCCGCGCACTTGCGCCATTCACTCCGCGCCAGCGCATTCTTTTGCGGAAATGCAACTGTCCGGAATGACGGAAATCGACAAGTTTATTTGAAAATATTCGCGGGAATGTATTTACATTTTAACAATGTACATTACCAAATTTGGAATGTAACAAGATTTCAATCAGTAATAAAGTGTTTAGGTGTTACAAATATGAGAATTAATTTATTAAATACCTGTAATTCCACTAAAGTCGCCTGAGTTTACAAGAATGAGCCTCTTCATTGCTTACAACAAGATTTAGTTACAGAAGCTTGGAGTTTACAATACCTGTTTAAAAGTAAGTTTTAATATTTTGTATTTTAAAGAATTTACGCTTTATTTTCAGGCTTTAGGAATACTAAATTACTATATTAGAAACAATATACTCAGAACCGGCGATCTAAATAGGGGTTCTTGCTTAAATTACCACCACTGATGGAACATTGTCCATAATACTGGGAATCCACTAGAAATATTAGGAGCTCACTTATACTTCGATTTACATCAGCTTGTAAGCTATACACAATTCCCTTTACTGGTGTAATTAATCTTCTTGGCCTCAAATGGTTGTATAAACCTTTGAAATTTGTTGTTACCCGATGCACAACTCCTATTTTAATTCACTGTTAAACTCTTTCAAATTACCTCAGCTTCAAATAATTAAAATAAACTCGAGAGAATGTAAAACACATCAATTCTTTTAAAAAAAAATTAACCAGTCCTCTTTATCAAGTTGTACATCGTTACTTATCTCCTAGGAGATCTTTTCATAAATTCTTACTTGCCTACTCGATACAAAAAAATCTTATAATACTAACTCCTAGATCAACTATCACAAACAGATCTATTAGCTCTTTACAGAAACATTTCATTTGGATTACTTGAATAATAATTGTCATTGGTTAAATTTTGTTCAACACTTTTTTATTAATCTTATAAACTACTTAATTCTAACAAAACATGCTAAATAAATTTTATGTTAGGTATTATGGTACATATCATTTATAAGAACTGGAGTATCTATTAAATAGTGAACATAAGAGTTAAATAAAATCAACAGAAGCTTATTCGATTGGAATTACTTTCCATTTTCTTGAAGAAAAATTACCCAAACACTTATTTGAAATCTCAAAAGCTCCATCACGCGGAAATAACATTCTATATAAATTCAGCAAGTAATTAATTCTACGATCTCCTTTATCATCCGTTTTAAATTAGAAATCTCATTAATATGAGTGGTAAATTAGTGCGTCTAACCTCAAACATTACTATATATATATATATATATATATATTACTATAATATATATATATATATATATATATATATATATATATATATATATATATATATTATAATATAACCCACTCCCCTTTATTGGTTTTGACAGTTATAATATATGAGCAAATTAGCAATGCACCAAATTGCCCTATAATTTCCTTTCCTTAATTAATTTATTAACTTCTCTATTGTGTCTTTAAATCTGTGCCTCGACCAATGAAACTCTTATCTCAGGTTAATTTTGTGAATAAATCTATATCTGCATACAGCGTGAGTTCTGGACCATATACAGATGTATGTGACACTGCCAGTCAAATGACCTCTAGTTAATTCTACTAAAACAATTTCTAAATGTGACAGTGTAAACAATTACTTGAAAAATACGCACAGTAAAACAATTTATATTAGTTAATAAATTAAGATTTCAATCGAGTATAACGGATTAAGTGTTTAAAATATGACACTGATAATAATAATACTACCTGAATTCCAATGAAACGTCTTGCTGCTGAACAATGATGCTCCACTGCCTACAGCGACGAGTCGAACCAGATGTGGGTTCTTTATATACCTGTGGATAAGTACGTTTTAAAATTTTGTATTACTGAATTTACGCCTTTTATTTTAGGGTTTAAGGTACGTCAAAAATTCTTTAGAGACACTTATACTTATTGTCGTGGGTCTTATCAGGAAACTTAGCTCCGTGAAATCAACACCGTGCTCAACACCAAAAGTTCAGCAATCCAGCGTTCTGATAGCACCACTTCGGAACTCCTCTGTCTACACAAAAACACTCCCAGAAATCCAATGGTCTATAATAAGACAATGACAAGGACTCTTGCATTTATCACTTTTTAATATCAACAGTTCCTTTATACTTTGAATATCACAGATACATTTTACATACGTTGAATTTTATGTTGGAGATTACAATAATAAAAGTATACAATTCGTAAACTGTTACAAAAAAGATTATACTTTTCGTTCTATAGTTTGTAAAGTTCCCTTTTTCACTGTCTTTGCTTTTTTTAAAATCTCTTTTCTCTTAATTTTTAATTTTTTTTAACAACTGTCACTTATCTCTATGGAGATGTCCCTTAAAACATTAAACCAGCCTACTCTTTTATAATTCTTTTCCAACTAACATTCTATGATCCAAATTTTTATTAATAGATCTTATTGCTCTTGTTAAATTCTAATTTGGAGTAAACTAATACACAAATGGCATTGGCCGAAAATTTATAAATTTTGATTGATATTTTAATCCTAACAACAAGTGAAATTCAAATGATATAATAGACTTACAACTATATACTGAAGAGTAAATAAAATTTCTACATCTTATAACTAACTTAAATCTAATAAAAACATACTAATTTACTTTTTTTTAAGCTTTACGTGCATATTCAAATGGAAGTGAAAGTTTAACATCTTATACCTAACTCAAATCAAATGAAAACGTACTAAGTGACTTCAAATCTTAGCTATACATACATATTCACATGGCAGTGAAGTTCCTTTTAAATATTTTAACAAAATTTTATGATATACAAGCAACAGCAGTTCACTTCATTGGCACATACTTTTCAAAATTACTTTATGAAATCACCAACACCCAATTTGAAATCTTAAAACTTCATTTTCTCTTTATTATCAAGTAACTGCCCTCACCATCTCATTCTTCAATCATTTTACGAACTAGAAGTCTATATCTGAGTGGTACTTCAGTGCGTCAATGTTCAAATCTCATATATATCACAAAATATCAATATATATATATATATATATATATATATATATATATATATATATATATATATATATAGAATAGAATAGAAAATTTTTATTGTGTAAAAAAACAGAAAGTAGATACACAAAAGGTAACATTCGTATATACGTTCTTCCATGTTACCTGCAATACACATTAAGTATAACAATAGTATTACAATAATGTAACTACTTAATAAGTTGAACAATTAAAAGAAATTCAGTATATTTTTCTTAAAATTAATTAATGAACTGTGACATACATCGTTATAAATTTTGAATTGATTAGAATAATGGCAGTGTAAGCGAAAGAGTTTTCAAACTTAGCGGTCTTGTGCATTGGTATATCATACTTAACAATTTCATGAAGGTTTTTCTTATGCACACTACGTCTTGAGATTATACTATCCAATAAATACAATGGGGCCTTGTTTTTACAAATTTTATACACGAAGACAGCAAAGTGCAACTGAATTCGATATACAAATTTTAAATAACTATGTTGATAATAACTAGGGGATATATGATCATACTTCTTAATGCAATGTATATATCTAATACAAGCATTTTGAGCAAGTTGAATCTTATTTTTATAATGACGTGTCAAAAATTATAATAAACCACGCTGCAGTAATCAAAAATAGGATATACAAGCGATTGAATTAGGAATCCTTTAACTTTTCAGACAATAGATATTTAAAAGGGTAAAGAGTTTTAAGCTTAATATACACTTGTTTAAGTTTTATGTCCACATGCCTTTCAAAATTGAGCTCGCTATCTAAGATAAGTCCCAAACTCTTGGTTTGCTCGACTTTAAGTAAACTATCTCCACTTATACAAATTGCCGAGCATTTATAATTCTTAAATTTGTTTATGTTGGTGTTACTCTAATATCATGTACATACTCTTTTTCGCATTCAATTGTAGACCATGTCTATCAGTCCAATGCAATATAGCTTGCAAATCAGCATTTATTTCTGCTATCGCTTGAATAGACTCATCTGGCATAAAGTCCTCAAAAGCTGCGTGTCGTCAGCATAAAGATAGATAGAACAGAATTGGACCATCTTAGGCAAGTCGGAAGTGTATATACTAAATAAGAGAGGACCTAAAACACTCCCCTGCGGCACACCGCAGGAAGTTACAAAAGGTTGGGCTTTTTTACCATTCATTTCTACTATTTGAACTCTTGATAGTAGGTAGCTTAAAACCAGGCACACACTTGATCAGAGAAACAATAGTAGCGTAGTTTTGCTATAAGTAAATTACAATTTAAGACATCGAAAGCCTTGCTGAAGTCAAGCAACGTCAAGCAGGACACCTTCTGATTATCCATACCAATTACTATTTCAGTTGTAACTTTAGTAAGGGCAGTTGAAGTACTGTGATACTGTCGAAAACCTGACTGAACACTTGGAAGGATGTTCTGTTTCATAATATATTCATTAATCATGTTATAGACAAGAATCTCCATCATTTTTGCCAATATTGGCAGAATGCTTATTGGTCTTAAGTCACCCACCGATTTCACCTTTGGGATCTTTGGAATCGGCTTAATTAATGAAGTTTTCCATTGCTTAGGAATTCACTGTTTTGCAGAAAGTCGTTAATTAACAATGTTAGCGCACTCAAAATATGGTCAAGACTAAAAAACAGTATTTCATAGCTAATGCCATCTATTCCCATAGCACGGGACTTAATTTTCCTAAAGGCCGCCTGGAGATCATGCTCAGTAATAAATTTAAACTTAAAAGTGGTGTTACATTTTAGGAATCTATTAGACTCATAATATTCCTTGGTGCGTTCACAAATTGGAGGAGCCATCATAAAGACACTTTCAAAGTAATTACTTATGGCATTTGCATCAACTATATGATTTGGAATTTCCATATTAGGTCTAATGTGTATGTTCCATTCCTAAGTTTTTCCCATCTTTTTAGAGTTCATACTTTCTTTTTAAGTTCAAATTCCATGTAAGCCTTTTTCTCATTTTTTATTGCAAAGGATAGATAATTCTTAATGTCTAAATAGTACTTTCTATGCTCTATCTTATGAGTGCCTTTATACTTGACAAAGGCTTTATTTTTTAGCTTTATTATTTCCTTTATAGTTTCTGTAATATACGGAAAGTGTTGCTTTCTTACAGCGACGGTCTTCTCAGGTGCATGTTTATCAAAAATACGCAACAAGCATCTATTAAGAGCAGTAACTTTATTTTCAGCACTGCCATTCTGAACCATACTTATAAAGTCTATATATATATATATATATATATATATATATATATATATATATATACAGGGCGGCATTACTATTATGTCATTAATTTAAAGGAAGTGTAGAGACCGATAGACAAACAAAAATTGTTAATAAACCTGGGATCTAAAACAAACTTAAATTAGTGAAATAGATTGCATTTTTGCCAAACGAAATAACTCAATGTACTTTAGCTGCTACTGAAAGAAGTTTAAAATTTTTTCTAAAATTCCCATGTTTAGATAATAATCACAACAAAAAATAATATTCCATAATGCTGATGTGGTCGACTGTATTTGGTTCCTGACGTTCCTGATGCGTTTGTTGTAATTCAGCGTTTATGCAGAATACGATATCCTACTTTAAGTTGATTGTACTTTTTTATTACATAGCTCGTAGCCGGGGTTGGATGTTATAATTGTTTGTAAGTGCACTGTGTTTCACCTACGTGCTTAGGTAATACATTTAAATGCAGTGTTGGGACTTAATTGTAACTGGATATAGGTAATTGGAGTTTTTTGTCACGTTAATAGATTAATGAGTTGTTTTTTGAAAATATGAAAATCCAAGAATTATACCAACAACGAACTTGCAGATACGGTGGAAATTTCAAACATTTATTGTGAAATAAGTTCATGTGTGTGTTGTGATTCAGGATGGCACTTGTATACGTAAACCTGGAAAGCGTCAGGTGATAGGGCTAGATACCAAATCGATTATATTTTAATTAAACAAAGATTTAGAAACCAAGTTAAAAACTGTCGTAGTTATCCAGGGGCTGACATAGATAGCGATCATAACTTAGTTAAAATGAAGTGTAATCTAAAATTCAAAAATTGAGAAATGCTAAAAGAGAGGGATGGGATCTAGGTGAGCTTAATGATAGTGAGGTAAAAGAGGAATATAAACAAGTATTAGATAATAAGATCAAAGAGATAGCTATAGGAGGGAACGCAGAGAATATATGTAAAGAAATAAACAGGGCTATACATGATACACCAACACAGATTGTAGGTAAGGAAAAAGTTGAAGCGAGAAAACCCCGAGTAACAAAGGAGATATTAGATTTAATAGAGAATAGAAAAATGCTTAAACTTTTCAGAGAATTGAATAGTGAAAGTAAACAAAAATATAATAGAGTTAGAAATAAGATGGTACATGAGTGTAGAAAAGCTAGAAATAAATGGATGGAGGAGAATTGTAAGGGAATACAAGATGATTTGAGAGTAGGTCAGACAGACAGGGTTTACACCTGAATTAAAAGGATGATTCATACTCCGGTATATGCTAGAAAGTTATAGGCATCTGTAGTATATACATTGCTTACGGCGCTTGTGTGTTTGACGGGTTGCCTAATAATAGCTTGCAACACTGCCCCCTCTTTAAAACTGATATGTCTCGTAACAGTAAATACATTTTGACGCCAATTCGATGACTGATGACGGTATCGGCAGCTAACTCCTTTGGTGCATCCACCACGTCGTTGGAAATAATAGTCAACACTCCTTTCTTGGTCTTGGTAAACAACCAGTTGATAACAACAAACAAGGATATGGACGTTGGTTCCCTGGAAAATTACTTCTGGCATATTTCGGACTATTCTCCAATCTAAGCGATCCAGTCCACAGGCGAGCTTGGGCACCGCTAGTCTCGTTACGCCATTTTCCATCATCTGAGCTTTAAGATTCAAAAAAGCCTTCCATAGATGTCCATAACTAGGTCCCTGCCATGAAGAATTTTTGGTGACCAGATAGTAAACATAACGATTTTTATCCTGAAGAACCAAAGCTTTTCCTACAATTGGCTGCTGTTGTACTAATTTATCCACACATCCAAACTTTTTCTTGATAACAACAGCTATTCCTCTTGACATTTCCAGATCTTGAGCTACGCAATATGCAAGGGAATACTCTACTGGTGCTCAAAACAGATCTTGCAGTTTTTCAACAACAACGCCAAATCTCACCTTAGCGGAACCGCCATAAAACTCTCAAAATATACATTTGGCTCATGATTAATAACTCGTCGAACATCATTATCATTATTCGAGTCTTTCTGGTTGTTGCCAGCATAGGATGTTAAACGGTGAAAGTGTACCACTTTCGGTTTACCACGGGGAGATCTTCTGATCTGGTACTCTACATCATTAATTCTTTTTATCACTTTGTACGGACCTTCCCATTGTCTTTGAAATTTTGGCGACAATCCAAACTTTGTTTGTGGATTGTACAACCACACTAAATCTCCAGGTTAGTAACCAGCTTCTTGTGCTCTCGTGTCATATTGTGATTTCATTCGACCGTTTGCTGCATGGATATTCTTTCGGACGTTTTCGTGAATGCTATTTGATCTTTCACGAAGCTTACTAACGTAATCTTCACCTGCGATCTCTTCTCCAGATTTAAATCCAAACTGAAGATCACATGGTAGTCGCAATTCACGTCCTAACATCACGCAAGCGGGAGAGTATCCTGTGCTGTCATGTACCGACGATCGGTACACCAGTAAGAACAAATGTAAATATTGGTCCCAGTCTCGTTGATGTTCAGAGACAACTTTGGCCAGGTACTTCCCTAACGTCCTGTTCATTCTTTCAACCATTCTATCCGATTGGGGATGAAGTGGCGTGGTTCTAGTCTTCCTGATTCCAAGATGCTTGCAGACATTTTGAAACAATGCTGATTCGAAGTTCCGACCTTGATCGGAGTGTAATTGCAACGGAACTCCAAAGCGACAAAACAACTCCCTCACTAGTACAGCTGCAACCGCCTCGGCTTCTTGGTTAGAAATAGCATACGCCTCCGACCATTTGGTAAAATAATCCATTGCAACCAAGATCTATTTATTTCCTTTTTATAATTCAGGAAACGGACCAGCTATATCAATGGCAACCCTCTCGAAAGGATTGCCCACGTTTTACTGTCTCATTGTGGCTTTCCGTTTTGTAACCGGGCCATTTCCAGAGGCACACAACTCACACTTCCGGCACCACTCCTTCACTTCTTCTTTGCAGTTCACCCAATAGAATCTTTCTTTCACTCTTTCGAGAGTTCTTTTCACTCCAAAGTGCCCTCCGGAAACACCATCGTGCAAGTGGCGCAACACCTCCGGCATTCTGCTTCTCGGCACTATCGCTTGAAGTCGTCTCTTAATGCCATCTTCACATTCCAGGCGTCGTTTCAAGATTCTATTTTCAATTACCAAGGAGTCCCACTATGTCCAGTATGCCTTCAGGCTCCTACTTGAAATACTAATTTCTTCTCAATCTGGTCGATGTCCTCTACTTTTCCACTCCAGAATACGTCCCAATTCGGCGTCATTCTTCTAGTCTTCTGGTATTCTTTCGGGTTGCCAAGTATCACCGGTCACCGCCATTCTGTGAATGACACTTATTTTCTCTTCCATCTTAGAGCAATGATTGCAGTCTACCGGATAAGTTTTTCTTGACAGAGCGTCTGCATTTTGATAGCTAATTCCTACACGATGTTCTGTGTTAAAGTCATATTCCTGCAGTCGTTCTATCCACCTTGCAACTTGCCCTTCAAGATTTCGAAACTGCAGTAACCATTTTAGTGCAGCATGGTCTGTTCTTAACAGGAATTTACAGCCGTATAAGTACTTATAAAGGTGCTCTACGGATTTGACAACGGCCAACAGCTCCCTTCCTGTCACACTATAGTTCCTTTCTGGCCGTGACAAGACCAGTCCACGCGGTATCGACTCAATCAAACGTTCTAAAGTAGCAGGTGCATTGCACAATCTAAAGGGCGTGACCTTGAACTACCATAATGCAGTTCCAATTGTAAACGCAGTTTTTTTTTTATCGTTTGGCTCCAAGCCTACCTGCCAGTATCCGCTTTTCAAGTCCAAGGTTGAAAAACATTTAGATCCGGATAAAGTATCCAACGTGTCTTCAATTCTGGGCAAAGGATAGCTGTCTTTCCTTGTGACATTGTGTAGCCCCCGGTAGTTCACACAAAACCTTGTTGACCCATCCTTTTTATTGACAAGCACTACTGGGGATGCCTGGGGATGCCCATGGACTATCCGAGGGCTCAATCACTCCTTGTTTTTCCATATCTGTGATAATTTGCTCGGCTTCCTTACATTTTGCCAAAGGAAACCGCCTAAGATGTTGTCGTATCGGTTGCACATTTCCAGTATTGATCTTGTGTTGCACAACATTCGTTCTTCCTTTCTAACCATCCTCCAGTGCAAACACACCTCGATATCGTCCGATCAGTCCTTTTACCTTGCCCAGTTGGTCGCCAGTTAATCCTTGACACGAAGGTATCAACATATCCAGCAATTTCTGTGAACAACCGTTGGATGGTTTGCTTTTGTGTCGTCCACTCAACGTTTAATATGGCATACTGGAATGCAACTTCCCACAATCATGTCTTTCTTCAGGGTCACCGTATGTGGATTAATGTTTTGCACCCTTACTGATATCATATTTCGAAACTTTACCAGTGTTCTTCCAATCAGTAATCCCTCCTGACCCATTCCTGATTCTGTTGCTTCCATCATCACGATCATTTCCGTCTTCTCGGGTATTTTCATATCACAAATCATTCGAACTTGCATCGTCTGGTTACTTGTCCTTTGAAATATAATCTCATCATCATCTATCCGAAGCACATTTTCTTTCATATTCACATGAAACCCATATTCTCTCATGAGATCCATTTCCAAGATAACTTCTTCTGTTATTTCAGCTACCAACATCCGGTGATTCATTAGTTTGTGTCTAATTCTCAACGTTCTGGTAGTCTCTCCGTGAGTAGAAATTTTCTCACCACTTGTCCAGACTTCCCATCGACGATGCAGCACGAATGATAATTTCCGGGGTACTACGTTGTGCTGTCGACGTTTGCCCCCTTACATCGACCTGCTTTAGCTCAACCGGTGTTTTTTTGGTTGAGTACAGCGTCTCTGTATATGACCAACTTCACCGCAGCTCCAACATCGCAGACCCCGTCTCCGTGGTCGTCGTCTTTCCAGCCTTTCCGCCGTACGGTTGATTATTTCTTCTATGCTGTTCTACGATTGACTAGGTTCTTCTAAGGTAAACCGAACTTTGTGACTCATCCTGTTTGATGTCTGCTTAGCTGCTTCAAATTCAAGCGCATGAGCCAATGCGTCATCTAACATTTTTTGCCGTGATAATCTTAGTGCTTACTATATTTCGCCATCTTTAACGCCATTCGCAAATGTTTGAACAGCCAGTTGTTCGAGGAAGTTATCTAATGCCGTTAGGTATGCCAATCTAACTAATCTGGCAATGTCAGCTTCGAATTCTTGTAGGCTTTCATTTGTCTTTTACGAGCGGTCCTTAACTTTTGCATGGTAAACCTGTTGAAGGTGAGTATTTCCATATCTCATCTCAGGCTTCGATGTTAAAAGGCCGTAATCATTCTGCTGGTGATCGAGAATGGTTTGCAAAATGATAAGAGCTTCCCCCGTAGGGCCACTATTAAGGAGATAGCCTTCTTTTTGTTGCACCAACAGTTGGCTATTGCAACAGCTTCAAATTGTTTTAAATATGTCGGCTAAGGTGTGTTGCCATCGAATGTAGGTGGTTCCACTCTAAATTCTGACGGTATTGACTCGCTTCTTTCCATGCTTTTTATTTCTGGGATGTTCTGATTTACAACTTGGTTTGCTAATTTAAGTAGCCGCGTTGTTAGTGAAATCATTTGTTCTTGCAGCCTCATCACATCTTCTTCCATTTTTACCAATTTACTGTCCAACTTTTGCTCAACTGTTTTTACCTGTTCAGTTAACTTTTCTTTCAATGCAATGGAGCTTTCCATTAATCTTTGTTTTAACGTGGCTGACTTTTCATTCAACTTTTCTTCTATTTTCGCATCATTTTCACTTAACTTTTCTTCTATATTCTCAGCAGTTTTACTAAATATTACTTCCATACCGTATTTAAACTTTTTAAGGGTCGATTCCAGTTCAACTAACCTCACTAAGTTTTCACCAAGTGTCACTTCTAGTTTAGCCGAACTCTCTTCTGTTTTCTCAGCATTTTCAGTTAACTTTTCTTTCATACCGGATGTTACGTCATCATCGAACAATTCGGTATTTTGTGACAATAAATACCGTCAGTGCGTGCATCCTACAGTTGTCAGTGAAACATTATATACCGGCAGTGAGTGCGTGAAATGACAGTCGTACTCGAGCCTTTACAGAAGCGAGTCGCATCCGAACCCTTGCAAAGAACGGTCGTGTGAGAGCTTTTGAAAGCGACACCATCACCCGGTCGAGCGTGTTACTGGTGGTTCGCGGAAGCTCTTTGTGTGTGAATGTTTATTGCCCACAGCGGCACAGGATAAAAGGTATTTATACCCTTTACTAAGTAGTTTAGTGTAGTTGTTTTTTAATTATTACATAACCGCTCCACCGTCATCGTTATTGCTACAAAAGCAATTGGTCCTTCCCTATATTTAGCATATCTTTATCAATTTATATATCACTCCTTAACCCCCATTAATCATTGGTCCTAAAGTCGATCCGAATTCACCAGTCTATGGTATACGCATGTCCTAAATTAAATATTATTTTGCATTCCAGCGAGCTTTTTAATTAATTAATAATTTAGCTTTAAATTTGTGTTCAAGCTCCATATGTAGCGGGTTAAAATGTGTAAATATTATTTATACTGTCTTTAGATTAAATTAAGCGATTTCGCCGTAATTGAAACCAGCAAGCGTTTTAATTACAAACAAATCCATAATATAAAATTTGTCAGTTTTCAGTTTTAAATTTATTTTAGCGGTATAAAGCACAGCAACCTGAAAATTATAGTCGCCTTATACTTCTTAAACAAGAAAGGTAAAGGGATTTGCTTTGTATTTAAAAGCTATTGTACGTTTTCTATCACATGCAACCTTTTCAGTCGGTTTACGGTAAAATATTGAACATCTGCAAAGGGTAATAGAATGTAAAAGCTGAACGCTTCTTGCAAACACGTTAAGCTGCATCTTTCTTGCAATATGTTAAGCCACATGTTTTAAACTTTCCTGTGATCTTTTGATGGTAAAAGCCGCTCGGGTTGTTAAGCGGTACATCTTATCTTCACGCTTTGTTTGACAAACCCTTGTTTTCGACGTCTCGTTTTAAGCCCACATTGCAGGCTAATGGTCATAAAACGTGATTTATTGGTTTATACGCTGTCTTACCTTTTCGTGCTTTGAACAAACTCATAATATTTTAATATTTCTCAGTGTACATCTTGAGCGGTACCGTTTTACAACATTTTATTGTAGGCCTTTCACAATAACAGTTACTATGGCTCCAAAGAAGGCACATGTGGTAGAACTAGAATTACTGAAAACATGTATTATAGAAATGTTTGAGCTTTGTAATACTATACAAAGTGACCCAAGTTTAAAAACGTTGTTCCTTATTCAAACAAGGGGAATAACTGACCTTTATGTAAATTTCAGCAAAATTTTAATTGCGGTCTTAGCTTCATGTGACGAGGTAGAATCATTAACTTACAACGCTGTACGGAAGGAAGTAGATTCCGCTTATTTTTGCATACTGCTGCATCTCGAAACGATGCAAGAAATGAAAGCACCACAAATCATCGAAAATGCTCCAAGCAGCACGGTATCAAAATTGGTACCGTTAAAGCTCCAAAGTTTTAATAATGAGGTAACTGAGTTCACATAATAACGCGTCGCTCACCAATATCGAAAAATTAAATCACCTTATTAATTGTTGTAGCGGGGAGTCTTTAAGAATCGTTAAATCTGTACCCATTTCGGGGGATAATTTTATTATTTCCTATAACGCCTTGCGTGAGCGATTTAGCAACCCGCGTTTATTGGCAACTTTGCATTGGAAAGCAATGAAAGACTTTCCACCTTTAAAATCAGAAGACCCTAAGAAACTTAGGGCACTTATTGATTGTTTTTCAGAGAACCTTGCTGTTCTAACTAACTTAAAGTTTCCCACTGAACATTGGAACTTTATTCTGGTCGATTGTCTTTTAGAAAAACTCGATCCGTTCACTAGAAAACGCTTCGAACTCCAATCGGATCCGAAGCAAATACCTAATTTCGAGGATTTGAGATATTTTTTAACCCAACAATGTGCAGCGTTGAAACCTTTTCTTCAACCGCACCTGTTTCTTATTCGACGACTGTCCATACATCTCACACATCAGTGCCTAAGAAATCCTCAGCGTTTCAATTTAAACCAAGAGTTTCTTCTAACGTAGTTTCACTGGATACACCAAGTAGCTCCAGTGACACAAATAATTCATTTTCGCACCATTGTCCTTCTTGCAAGGGCAATCACTTAATTTATAGATGTCAATCGTTTCTAAAGAAAACTCCGACAGAGCGTTTCGACATTGTCAAACGCTTACGCCTTTGTTTAAATTGCTTACGAACAGACCATGCGTCCATGCAATGCAAATCTTATAATTCCTGTCGAACTTACGCCAAGCCGCATCATACCTTGCTACATTTTGAACCGCAACCTGCTTCTAGCCGTTCAGCTGAACCGATCGCTACACCTATGCATAAAAATGCCAATAGGACGCAGTCAGCCTCTCCTATTCCGGCAAATGTTTTGTCTTCACAGACGAATCCAAATTTTGGGGTTACTGTCTTACTCTCCACTGCTGTTGTGGAAGTTCAAGACCGGTCTGGTAGATACAAACCGATCAGGGTACTCTTAGACCCTGGCTCCCAAGCTAGCTTTATTCGAGACGATTGCGTGAGCAAACTTTGGCTTCCACGCATACGTTCTCAAGTTCCGATTTATGGACTTGGGCAGACAACTTCAGCAGTCAATAGAGGTGCCGTCAGCTGCACTATTCGCTCTATGTTAGACTCTGAAAAATCTCTAGAAGTCACAACTTTTGTGCTTTCGTCAATATCTGGCAAATTACCTAGCGTTGAAGTTCCTAATAATTGGGAACACTTATGCGGCCTGCACTTTGCAGACCCGACCTGGAACTCTCCAGGAACTATTGACATGCTCCTTGGAGCAGATGTTTATCCGTTCATCATCAATGGCGGTGTTATACAGGGCAAGTTTCTTCAGCCTGCCGCCATAAATACAATTTTTGGTTGGACTATTATTGGTCCCACAAAAAGCTTGCAGTCTGATACTGTCCAAGCATTTTTTACTTCTGTAGAAGATCCTATCGACCAGACCCTAAGGCGGTTTTGAGAGATAGAAGAACTGCCATCCAAGCCTTATACTTCTCCAGAAGAAGAAAAGGCAGATTTGATTTTTGAAAACACGTTTTCTCGTGACCCTAGCGGTCGTTTTATTGTTGCGTTACCGTTCAACGATACTTTGCCCGTTTTTGATAATTGCTTTGACATGGCTAAAAAGAGACTATTTTCGTTGGAGCGCAAATTGCATGCTCAACCGGAGCTACGCGCCCAATACAACAATTTCATGCAGGACTATCTTGATGCGGGTCATATGGCATTACTCGATTCTCCGCCCGTTGGGAACGATAATTATTTTTACCCCATCACCCTGTGTTTAAAGAGGAAGGTCATACTTCTAAAATTCGTGTGGTTTTGACGCCTCTGCAAAGGCTAAAAACAACGTGTCACTTAATGACACTCAATTGGCTGGACCTAGTCTCCAAAATGACATTTCGTCAATCTTACTTAAATTTCGCTCTCATCGTTTTGTTTTTACTTGTGATGTTCGCCAAATGTATCGACAAATTTTGGTTACCGAAGAACATCGAAAGTTTCAATTAATTGTTTGGCGGTTCTCCGCAGAAGAACCCATCCAGACATATCAGCTTAATACAGTGACCTACGGTATTAAGTCATCGCCTTATTTAGCATTAAAAGCTCTTCAGCAATTAGCCATTGACGAAGGCAAAAGGTTTCCGTTAGCCGCTGACGCTATACGGTCAAATCTATATATTGATGATTTCGTCGCCGGTGGAGATTCTATACAATCGGCCCGCGAAATTAAAGATCAACTTATTCGACTTTTACATTCGGCTGGGTTTGAACTTCGAAAATGGAGTTCTAATTCAGTTTCTATTTTGGAAGGCATTCCGTCAGATTTTTGCCAATATACTTCTCTCGATTTCGATTCTGACGAATCAATAAAAATATTAGGTCTTCAATGGTCACCTACAGAAGATATTTTCTCATTTCGGGTTAAACCATTAAACCCAATATGTACAAAGCGCAACATACTTTTGCAAGTTGCCAGAATATATGATCCATTAGGGTTTTAGCCCCACTAACACTTTTTGCAAAACGCCTAATCCAGCATCTGTGGATGTTAGGTTTAAATTGGGATGACATCCCACCAGCAGACATTTCGTCTCAATGGCAGCAGTATCAAGAAGAATTGCCGTTATTATCGTCATTAAAGTTACCACGTTGTTTACCCTCTTCGGATCCTTTTACTTGTCATTTGCATGGGTTTTGCGATGCTAGCGAGGTAGGGTATGCAGCGGTAGTGTATTTCCAGTTCATAAATCAAACTACTGGAAAAATAACTGTACAATTTGTAACCGCGAAAACAAAAGTAGTTCCAATTAAGCGCATTTCAATTCCACGTTTGGAATTATGTGCCGCCGTTTTATTAACCGATTTACTTTCTTTTACCATTCGGTCTTATCAAGGCTTGATTGACATCTCCGATGTTTCAGCGTGGAGTGATTCTACGGTCGCTCTCACTTGGATACGTTCTCCACCTTTTCGTTGGAAAACTTTTGTGGCAAACCGTGTTAGCCACATTCAAGAGATCATTGCACCTAGCCGATGGTTTTATATTAAATCTTCGCATAATCCGGCTGATCCTGCATCTCGGGGATTAATGCCAAGCGCGGTTATCTCATGTTCGCTATGGTGGAATGGCTTCACTACCCTAGTGACTCGTGGCCGCCTCAACCAACATTGTCAACCTCAATTGCTGAGGTAAATAGGGAAAAGAAGATCCTAACATTTGTCGCTCAAACAGATCCAAACGTCATTGACATTTTACTAAGTCGCTTTTCATCGTTATATAAAATCCAAGGCATCGTGGCTTACATTTATAGATTTTCTAAACCCATGGCTCAACGTCATACGGGTCCCTTAACAGACATTGAATTACACAATGCTCTCATGATTATCGTTCGGCATGTACAAAATGTTACATTTTCAAAGGAAATAGCTTCGATCAAGGCAAACCGTAAGTTACCTAATAGCTTGCGAAAACTTTCTCCATTTGTTGATCCACAAAACATCTTAAGAGTAGGTGGGCGCTTGACACATTCTTCGCTTTCCTATTTCGAAAAGTTTCCTGCGTTATTGCCTCAGCGGCACCGATTAACCGAACTTATCATTCGGTCAACTCATGAAAGGTATTACCATCCCGGTGTTAATACCATAGCGTATCTTATCCAACAGAATTTCTGGATTCTTTCTATTAAACATTCAATCAGAAATTACTTATCATCATGTCATAGATGTTTTCGTACCAAACCGGTCCTGGTAACTCCTCCTATGGGAGACCTACCGGCAGCACGTATTACCCAAATCAAAACTGCACATGGCACACTAAAACGACCTTTGATCAAACTAGCGCCGCTACCGGTATTTTAATTTTATTTTTATGTTTAGATGTATATACACATTTTTTACATGTATAGTAGTATATTATTTTTACATATTTGCTTATTTACATATATATTTTTATTTTGCATAGTTGGTAATATCGCTCGCTGTAGTGCACCACCCTATCTTTCGTTACCTGTTTTCCTAGCAAGGTCAAATCCCATGTGATTTCCTTCACCCAACCTACTTCCCTCCTTTTCAAAATTCTATGAATTTGGTGGGCGGTATGTTACGTCATCATCGAACAATTCGGTATTTTGTGACAATAAATACCGTCAGTGCGTGCATCCTACAGTTGTCAGTGAAACATTATATACCGGCAGTGAGTGCGTGAAGTGACAGTCGTACTCGAGCCTTTACAGAAGCGAGTCGCATCCGAACCCTTGCAAAGGACGGTCGTGTGAGAGCTTTTGAAAGCGACACCATCACCCGGTCGAGCGTGTTACTGGTGGTTCGCGGAAGCTCTTTGTGTGTGAATGTTTATTGCCCACAGCGGCACAGGATAAAAGGTATTTATACCCTTTACTAAGTAGTTTGGTGTAGTTGTTTTTTAATTATTACATAACCGCTCCACCG
The DNA here is from genome assembly GCA_036346225.1 of Platerodrilus igneus. NCBI lineage: Eukaryota > Metazoa > Arthropoda > Insecta > Coleoptera > Lycidae > Platerodrilus > Platerodrilus igneus. The sequence continues at coordinate 2,452,615 of JARFIW010000791.1, forward strand.
TCATCGTTATTGCTACAAAAGCAATTGGTCCTTCCCTATAATTAGCATATCTTTATCAATTTATATATCACTCCTTAATCCTTCCTAATCACCGGATTTAAAATCCTTAAATAAATTCATTAAAGTTTCTGCGTCCATTTTACTTTGGTTTCTTGTAACAGACATATACAAACTACTTAAATGTCTTTAGACTTGTGTTTTTTCCTTTTAAATTAATCACTATATACCGCACACATCCTGACACCAGTGTAGCGGACTACTACTAATGCGTTTCACCGATTTAAAACAAGTAGTAATAAAAGTCTTTATTACTCACTATTCACAAGTCTAATTAACAGTATATGCCTTATTTATAGATGTTTTCAGTCCAATTAACAATGAAGCACTATCACGCTAATGAATTTACAAGCACTAATATCTTCTTAAACTAAATTCTTAACCATAGGTCTATTAACAGCACTAACACAACTATTTATTTATTACACTTTTGTCTATTTATGTATTCTACAAGCTGGCGGTACCATATACACGTTCACATAACATAAATTTATATTTACCCAAAGACTTTCAGAACGTAATGAACAATTAACTATATACGAGAATATTTATATACGACATTCTGATATCGACTAACCCTGTACTTCATTAGCGGTCTTATATATACCTTGAATTAGAAGGGTGATTCATACTCCGGTATATGCTAGAAAGTTCTAGGCCTCTGTAGTATATACATTGCTTACGGCGCTTGTGTTTTTGACGGGTTGCCTAATGGTAGCTCGTAACAATACACATCCCCCTATGGTATAATTTAACTTTGAAGTTTACCTTGGTTTATAATATGAAATTTAGATGCTCGCTTCTTCTAGTACCTATACGTTAACAAATAATATAACGCTTCTGGAAAATATTCATTCGAAGGTTACATATGAAATTTACAATGCATTATACATATTAAAATATGTTTATGATATAACACACACTATTTTTATAAGTATTTATTGCTAAAGGATTATGCTAAATTAACTTTTAGCTTACTGAAATTATTCAGTAAAATTATTAATTTCTACTGTAAAGAAAAGCGTTTCACATTGTTATTTATATTTTCTATGCTGAATCCTAAAATAAATTACCAAATTGAATACTAATGCTGTTTTATCCCTCAAATATCACAGAAATATATATATATATATATATATATATATATATATATATATATATATAATTTTGTATTTAAATACTTTATATTTTTACTTGATGGTGTAAAATTTTTTGACTATTTTACGTGCTTTAAATATATTTGGTCGGTCTACAAAAACTTATATAAGTGTGCCTCGACTATTCAGAATCTCTTTTTCTCAGGGTATCTACACCTACCTACCGTGAGTTCGGTGATAGGTAGATGGTCACGACACCGACCAAACAGCACTAACTTAATTTTAGTATAAGTAACCCCTTTTTTATGCGTATATGCCAAATAAACAAACATATCCGCGTAGCCTTGTGCCAATTCAAATAAACTTACCAAATGACTTTGACGCTCCGAAAAACACAGTACTCACCCGATTTATCCTCAGTTGTAGGCCTTTTCCTTAACTCTGGCTAACGATCTCCGTAGCCGGCTGTGTCTTCACACTACGCTCCACTTCCACAAAGATGCTTGGCTGTACAAACACCAGGTTTTAAATGTAATTTTGCTATGTTACGCCCAAATCTGTAAATATTTAAATGAATTTAGAATTTAGAAAAATTTTACGTTCAACTTCCTCGCGCTAATTCTATTCTGATAATCTCGTCGTTCCGCTCCAACACTCCTTCCAATCCAACAATACCCAATCCAATACCACTTCCAAACTACTTTTCCAAATCCTATGCTGCTTTTTCCAATTTTCCGCTCAATGACTGTCGATCCCTTATAAAAACCACTCCTAATTAAACTTCCTACGGTCTTATAAATTCACTTCAAATCCTATTGAACCTAATTCAGACCACTCTAAATACCAGCTCTTATCCTTTTTCTGTACCACTCCAATATCTTATCTCCAAATACACGCCGCTAACTTTTCACTCTTCTTAATGCTTCTACCTGTTCCCTTTGTATCGCTATACTCTTCATTAATTCCAATCAACTGCTTTAACTTTCAAAACTATTTATTTTCAACTTTAAATTATTCAACTTTAGTACAATTTTATCAAAAAACGTCTTTCTACCAAAAATATTCAAAATTATTATGCCTATTCTTTATACATTTCTAAATCCCAACACCCAATTATATCGTCACAACTAGTGTTGTGTCACTAATACCTAACAGTAATATTTGTACATTTTGCGATTATATTAGTAACTGTTCGATCATTTGCGAATATGATCCCGTCGCACTTAAATCACTTTTTATATAGTACTTTCACATAAAATTTTGATAATACAAGTTTTTCCAAAGGTTGATTCTAATAAATATGTGCCGAAATGTTTCACATATAACCCTGGCCATGTGTTGTGAACAGTGGAACTTACACAGACGCACCCGGATTTTAGACCAGCAAATTTACACTCTATGGATTATCATAGTACGACGTAGTATAAATCCTTGAATACTGAGTTTTCTCACGTCATCAAGTCATTCTTTCACGTATTGGCACTTTTACTCTGACCAATCCACTTTAAATACTTCACCATTTATAAAGTACGGCAAACACAAAAATTACAATTACGTGATCTGGTCATTGCCTTTTTTGGCATATACACAATCTTAAAACAACAAAATACTCTTTATACCCGTTTAGATATTACGTACACTTCAATATATGTATGTATATATATATATATATATATATATATATATATATATATATATATATATACTTCATTTTTACATTTGACGTCATCCTAAAGTTAAATGAATGAACTATATTTATATATATTTTTCCATGACGTAAATAATATCTTAGGTATAGGTCTTTCAAAATCTCATGGGCTGTGAGATGCGCAATAAAGGAAGCGAGAGGTATCGTATAAAGAACAATAAAGAACAATACAATATAAGTAAAATCTAATAACATCGAATTTTCTGATGCGTATTCTGAATTAATTCAACTGCTATGCTATGTGGATTGCATAACCAATAATTTCTCAACATAATATAAATTATAAAACTACAATGTTTGTATGATTAGCCTGTAACTTTTTTGGTGTATTGTTTATTGTTCTTTTCGTGTGTGTATAAAAATAGACAGGCTAAATTTTTTAAAACTCTTGGCAGCCAAAATACTGTCCTCTTATTATTATTTAAGAATGCATATTTTATAGAATCATAAAATTACAGTATTGCCCGAAATAAACAGTACTGAAACTAAGTTGGCGGTGTTTTTATGCGTGCGCTGCCACACTCAAGTTAGCTAGTATAGACCTGTCAAGTAAACCTCAAACAAGTAATTAGTAGGGCCTAATTGTTAAAAATGGTGTTAAGTACAGAGGAGAAAGTGTTTCTGGTAGAGCATTATTTTCGTTCATACGGAATCGGCCGACGTAATGGTGCAAGTTTGCTATACGTGTCTGATCAATTCACACGAAGGTTTAATAAACGTTCTCCAAGTAATGCTGTAATTTTGAAGGTTATTGAAAAGTTTAGAAATACAGGTAGTGTATTGTGCCAACGAAAAGGAAACTCAGGGCGTCCCAGGACAGTTAACAACAACAATAACCATGAACGTGTTTTTGAGCAAATCTTAGAAAATCCGAAAGTCAGCCAGGCAAGGACAGCGTTACAACTTGATTTAAAAGAACTTCCTTTCAAAGAATCCTGAAGGAGCTGGGTACATTTTCGTATGTGATTCAGGTACATCAACAACTACATCCTCGGGATTATCGCAGTAGAGTGGAATATTGCGCCAGAATTCTCGCGTTACAGTATGAAAATCCTGAATTTTTGAAAAATGTTTGGTTTTCAGACGAAGCACATTTTCACTTGTCAGGCTATGTGAATCGTCGCACAAATCGATTTCTGGGCTTTGCCAGACCCGATGAGGTTCAAGAGGTTCCTTTACATAGTGAAAAAGTGAGTGTCTGGTGTGCTGTTTCCGGACACGGAATCATTGGTCCGTACTTTATCGAAGAGAATGGTAGGCAAGTCACACTTAATCAACAGAGGTACAGACAAATTTTAACACGATTTATCCCTGATCTACGTCAATTCTGTCGTGCACGTAACTTGGCATTTCGAAACCAATTTTTCAGCAGGACGGGCAACTTGCCATACTGCTGCCGCAATTCGTCAATTTCTTCAAGAACATTTTCCAAGCAAATTCATATCACGATTTACTGACTTCCCTTATCCTTCACATTCTCCAGACCTCACACCTCCAGACGCATACATTTGGGGCATGGCTAAAAATGCCGTTTTCAAACGGGCACCACAAACCATCGATGAATTAAAGGATGCCGTTAGAGTCTTCTTCGCAGCCCTGAGACAACCCTTATTCAATAACATGACCAGAAACTTAGAACATCGTTATGAAGTCTGTCTCGAACGAGGAGGTGCACATTTAGAACATATAATAAAGTGTCAATAATATGTATTTTTTAAATATACAAAACAATTACAATTTCAGTACTGTTTATTTCGGGCAATACTGTATTACTACAATCCTCAAATTGGCTCATATTAGATTCAGGACTTCTCTTATTAATTGTCTTCCTTCCGAAATATTTCGCTCGACTGTGTTTAGTCCAACTCCAGTTGCTGTTGCTACTCTCTCTTGTAAATTATTCGTAGGAATGACAGGCATTCCATTCTTTTCTTTTCTCATCAACTTTACACACTATAAATAATTTCTTTTCCTTGACTATGAACTGTTCTCTTGCGGTTACTCATTGTAAAATTAAAAGCTTAGAAATAACAAAATAATCTATAAAACCTAACATTATTCTTCTAATTGAATTGAAAACTAGACTGAGTTGCAGTAGTTTTGAAAAAACTGGTTGAAGTTGAATCAACGCTGAAATCTCATAAATAATAATAAAAAACAATAATAATGAACCACAAATCTTAATATGCAAATAAATGACAGATGAATTAAAAATCGACAGATGAGCTGTCGATGTTTTTAGGATGCACTTTAACGTAAATAACTTAAATTGATGTTCTGCGCAACAGCCCATGAGGTTTTGAAAGACCTCTAATAGTGGTTCTTAAGGATAAGATAGCAATTACTTGAACAGGTTAAAAACTTTAGTGAAGTAACTTCGTTAATTTTTGCTATTCAGCATATTAATTGTTTTTTCACTAGACTATAAACGTTGATTGAATACTTCAATCAACGCTATAAACATATACAGACGTTAACAACGAATAATCTTCTGTAGTTCTCAAAAACATTACTATGTATTGTTTTCTATGTAGGTTATGGTTATATGCATCCAGAATGTAGTTCCTATTATATTCACGGACCTATAAAAACAATCATCTCGCGGCAGTAATGCCATGGCTGCAATGATAGGTTAGGTTACTGTTAAAAATAGATATTATTTGTGTATTATTATTAAAAAACATAAATCACTTAACACGCATATCAGAACAGTTGTTGCTAAAACTATTGCAAACTGTTCTCTTATGCGTGTTAAGTGATTTGTGTTTTTTAATAATAATATTTATTTCTAACAGTAACCTAACCTGTCATTGCAGCCACGGCATTACTGCCTTGAGACAATCGTCTATAATATGTCCGTGATTATATTGTAGTTATTTTCACGTTTTAGGCATCAATTTATATGTTATTTCGTTTGTGGTTGTTTGGGTGTACGCCCTGAGGGTTACCCATAGACAAAAACAAGTAGATAAAGAACTCAATAGTAAGATTCTTAGACGTATAAGCGCCATCCCTGAGTCAAGGAAGAAACTATTATACGATAAAAACAAAAAAAGGTCCTACCGCAGCCGTTTTTCAAACGGTCACCCATCCAAGTACTGACCACGTCGGACGTTGCTTAACTTCAGTGATCGGATGAGCGCTGAGGCTTACAACATTCTACCAAATTGTTTAATTAAATTATTACATTTTCACTACCAATGATCAATCTCATCTAAGCTTTATTTTGTAATTTTAGCCTGTCGACAAATTTATTTAATAAAAACAGTACCTGCATCAATGTTATAAACGTTATAATAATTGCATCCAAATAAGACATACGGAAAACAAAAATTTAAAATATTGTACACATCATGATAGAATTATATTGACTAGGGCGCCTCTTGCAAGTGGGAAGAAAGTAAAACATGAACCAAAGTCATCCTATTAAAGATATATATCTACTTGTTTGTCTATGGGGTTACCTTCCTATGACTTCGTGTTTTTTATATATATTTTAGAATTGCGGTGTATTGATAAAGCCGTTAGGCGTTAAAAAATTCGAAAATAAAACGAATATGGAGGTGGAGAATTCTGTTATGAATAATTATCCTTATACTGAAACTGATGTGTGGCCGTTTGGTTTCAATCACCATTTCTAGAAAGAGTTTCAATATAAAAAATCTCAATTGCTGCAAACTAATATCTGCTTTATGCCCTGCAACACTAGTGAAGATTTTTCTTATTTGAATATAAATGACTTATGCAGTATTGCATGCATGTTCAAATCTTGGCAGGAGGCTGCTTACTACAAATGTCTCTGGTAAAATATGGAAGTTAGACTTGACTTGGTAGAACGTAACAGTGCTCCATTTGCATCGTTAGCTCAACTTGGATTTATTAAATTATACGTTCAGTTCGTTGAAAAGCATTTTCCAGAGCTTGTAGTGGTTTTGTTGAACATAAAGTCACTTAATTTGAGCGAGCCTTGTAGTAATGATAGCAATTTTTGGGAATTTTCTGATAATGCCCCAGAGCTTGCTTTATTAAATTTATCGACTTGTAGACAGTTGGCCTACAAATGTGTAGGTCAAATAGTCCTTCCCTGCAAGAATCTCAATAAGTTAGAACTGGATAACTGTGACAACATTACAGACTGCGCATTAATGTTAATAGCATGGGGTCTGAAAAAGCATAAGGTGCTGTCTGTTTGTGCATGCAATGCCATCACTAGCTTGGATATTATACATATGTCGGATACAGTTGCAGTCTATCATCAGATGGCAATCGTTTATTAGAATTGCTTAGTGCTTTTAAAGTGCAGTAAAATATTTGATGTTGCGCTACAGTATTTTTCAGATGGTTTAGGTGTATTAGGATTACTGATATTGGTTTATAATATCTATCAAGAATTAGTTCATTATGTGAACTCAGTATAAAAGGCTGTCCAAAAATTACAAATGCTGGTAATGTGTATTTGTTACAAAGCAGTATTAAATTTGATGTGTTAAAAGATTTAATTTCCTAGTAGACATACTGCCAGTGAAATGGCTGGTGTATTAGAATCAATTTGTACATCAGAATAATGAAGTACAAAAAATATTCTTCCAATAAAATGTTGTTTTAGATATTAAGAAAAACACTGCACATTATTAACTACATCTAATTGTATTATAACTAAGTGAATCGGATAAATTTTTTTTTTAGAAAATCAGTCATTGACCATTATTGACATATCAACCAAAACCTACTACAAAAAAATTTAATTACAATTAATAGCAAATAAGGTAAGTATCACTGTTAGCGGTATTATTAATGACTACTCTCTCTCTCTTGATACTTCCCTTATTCTATAACATGAAACAATCAAATTTAAACTCTCTAAAACATGTTAGTATCTCAACTACATCAATAAATTAAAATCTTAACATCAAAACATAAAATTAATTCTTTTCCCTCTCTTACTCAAATGATCTAGTTTGTATTTGTTTATTTTATTTTTTCAATCCTAGTCCTAATTTGTTTGAACAAAATTGATTGCAATGAGCCTTCGTTGGGATATCAGCTAATTGATTTTTGGTGTTAATGTATTCTAACTTCATAAATCCTTTATTAATGATATCACAATTGAAATTATAATTCAGATCTATGTGTTTCACTCTTTTGTTAATCTCTGGATTTTTAATTAACGCTATACAGCCATGGTTATCTTCATACACATTAAAATATTTTATGGATATACTCGTCATTTAATAATCTTCTGAAAAACAAACACGAACAGCAAAGCTACTAATTCTGCTTCGGAAGTAGATAATGACACACAGTTTTGTTTCGTAGTAACCCAAGCAACAGAATTCCCAAATATTTTAATTACAAACCCTGTTACTGATTTCCTGTAAAACAAATCCCCTGCCCAATCAGAATCTACAAAACAAATTATAGATAAATTGTTTAACTTTCTTTTGTATTTTAAACACATGCTTGAAGTGCTATGAAGAGATCTCAATAACCGTTTTAATCTGACCCATACTTCCTTCTCATTTTTATCTTGATATCTACTGAAGTAGTTTATGGCAAAACTTATGTCTGGACGTGAGCCTAACATAAATACATAAGATATCCAATTAAAGGTTTAACTGGTTTACTTTGAAATTCATTATTTTCACTAACGGTTATTCTCAATTTTAAATCCATTGGAGTTATACATGGTTTACACTGATCAAAATTAAAACGTTTTAGAATTCCTTTAACATACCTTTTTTACTTATTTTCAAAATTCCCTTTTCTCGGTCATAATCAATTTCAAGTCCTAAAAAATTCTTTAATTTTCCTTTAGCCTTCATGTCAAATTGTTGCATAAATTTACTTTTGTATTCACCTAAAACTCTTAAGTTCCGACCTGTGAGTAAAATGTCATCTACATATATTACTAAATACACTACACTCTCTTTATTATGTTTTATGCACAAACAGTAATCAACATTTGACCTTTTAAATCCCAAACTAAGTAAAAAATCATTAATTTTTTGATTCCAACACTTGATTGCTTGCTTCAGACTATATAGAGCCTTATTCAATTTTAACACATTATCCCTCTTACAGTTCACTCCTTCTGGTGGATATATATTACTGTGAAATTCGCCCCATGATTGGGCATGTCACAAAATTACTGTGATACCCGATTTTAGGATTAACGAGTCCCTACGATGGGCATTATAGAATTGTCGAGTTATTCGCCCCACAGTTGGGCGTACCATAAAACTGCTGTGTTATTCGCCCCAGCGTTGGGCCGTCATAAAATTTGCTATGTTTTGCCCTGTGATTGGTGTATCATTAAATTTGCTGTGATATTAGCTGTCTGATTCCTTTATTATTTTAAGCCCTTATGTTATGAAATGTTAAATTTGGCTTTTACCCTGAATAGATCTTATTGAATCAAATAAAGCAATTCTATAATACACAATATAATCGTTGATAATATTTACAACTCTCAAAATTTTTACTTTTTACAGAATATCTATATATACCAGATTTATGGTTTTCTGAAAGTCAGCAAAAACATCTTTTATTTATTCAGGGACCTTCGAACGTTCCAAGATACTTATTTCCTTGTCATAAATAGTTAAATGACCCTTTTTGATGACTTTGTGATAAATATGAAATTAAAAACAGTTTTCAATAATAAAGTGTATTAAGATTGCTAACCTGGAATGGGTTCTGTAGTTCCATTCTAGTCCATGATCTACATCCCGTTTATGTGTCCGCTTTCCTTATTTATGTGCCTGCCCCATAAATTGTTTCCAATTAAAATCGTACCAAGTCAGAATATGTCCAAATTAGAGTACTTTCATTTTTAAACTATCTACAAAGTTTGAGTATGTTCAAAGTTTGGAGTTCGAAATTAAAGTCGTCTTAAATATCCCAAATTAGAGCCATCTCAATCAAAATTTCGTTTCCAATTAAAAGTCGAAGTTAAAAGTCGATATAAAAGCCAAAATTAAAGTCCAGATTGAAAGCCATCTATTTATAGATCGGCTTATTTTCCTTGCATAAATTCTCGCACTTTAATTCTGATTTACTTTGATTTTTGCTTCACTGGTTACGTAAGTTCTTAACACTTTCGAATATAGTCGTTGCTCAGTTTGAATATAGACTCAACTGTCGCTCCGTCACTATCGTATATATATATATATATATATATATATATATATATATAAGGCCTACCTCCACCTGATTTCTTTGGCTTATTTACATTCTGGGACGCATATCGTGGTATTCTTTGAGGATTTCCCAGTTTTGGCTTTTATTAACTCACGTATTCTGATGTTTGTTAAATTTTATCGTCTAAATTGAATCGCCCGGTGCTTGTTTATTTCTACAGAATATTGGATTTTTGAACAAATGTGATTTCTTCCAGTCACGTAACGATGTTCTAATAATGAATTATTTAGAATGCGTGTACGACTGTATTTTTAACGCAATTGTTACATCTTTACAATGCCAATTTATCTAGGTTTCCCGGTGATTTAATTTTGATGCCATTTGTTGCGTTTTAAAATCTTATCTTTACTTGTATACTACTCTTAGACCTCTTTATGTTCTCATGCATTTAATCCCATGTATTTTATATACAGTGTGCTCTCAATTAACAATATGTAGGGACCGATTTACTCTTATAATTTCTGAAATTGTGTGCCTTTCTTAATATGGAAGTTGTTTTTATTTATTCTACGACCCCCATGACTTAACTTACCCCTAAACTACCCTATCATCATAGCAATATATATATATATATATATATATATATATATATATACCACTCACTACCAGCCGTATTTTGTATTTATCTTGTACATCATGTTCCAATGATTTCTTCATAAAAATCCATTTTGTGCTTAATATCTTGGCATTTTCAGGTTTCTTTACCTCCAGCCAAGTTTCATTCGTATTTATAGATTCTATCTCTTTCTACATAGCAGTTATCCACATTTGCTTATCTTCTCTTTCATTTATTTGCTCTACATTCTCTGGAAAATCTTCAATGTACGCAATTGCATTAAATGCCATATACATTTCAAAATCTGAATATTTCTCTGGTACTTTTGTTTTTCTTTTCCTTTTTATTTTCTCCGACTTTGTCTACATTTATTTCGTTTTCTTGATCGTCAATCTTAGAGATATCTTCTGTCGATTCCTTATCTTCCTTATTCACTAAGCTATTCTTGCAACATTCATTTTATAATAAAAATCATTTTCATTGAATTTCACATTCTTTGATGTAATTATTTTTTCTTTGGCTATATCCCACAATCTATATCCTGTATTTGTGTATCCCATCATAATACATTTTTTAACTTTGCTATCAAATTTACCTCTAAATTGTTCTTGAAAGTGAGAGAAAGCCATGCAACCAAATATTTTCATATTTTGAATACTTGGTTTTACACCATTTTGTTGTGGAGTATATGGCGTAGAATAGTCTATAACAGTTCCATTTTCACGACAAAAATCTTTCAATTCACTAGAAATATATTCGCCACCATTATTATCACACCTTAAAACTGATAATATTAAATTAAACTTAGACTGTGCAGCCTGAACAAACTCCTTAAAACAATCAAAGACTTCGTTTTTTCCTTTTAACATATAAACCTGAACAAAACCTGAGAAATCATCAATAAACATGATAAAATATTTTTCAGCTTCACGACTTACAGGTGTTATTGGACCAACTAAATCAGAATGCACTATACCTAAAATCCTGTTAGCTTTATAGTCTGCCATTAACAAAGACCGGCTAACCTACTTGAGCCGAAATGGATTTTAAAAACAATGGATGTCTCCAGACTACTTAAAATTACTTGTAATATTTGAACAAATCAAATTGGAAATAGTTTTCGCTTTTATAATGTTTCGTGTTCTATAACCCGATGTCAATCAACGAAAGTTGAGGTTAAGCTTTTCAAACTGAAAATTGCTTTTCTTTATTTACGCTAAAAGGTGCTATTCCATTTTAATTTTATCAGATTTGTCATCTGTAACCGACCTAAACTTTAAGAGGTTTGTTGTATTTGATTTACAAGGAAGGGTAGAGCTTTAAATTATGACCTGCCGCTGGAATTCTAATAGTTTAGTAGCCTGAAGCTATCTGTAAAGCTGGTCTTTTATTATAAGGGAGCCTAACTAAAATGAGGTAATTTATTGTGGAATTTTTGTCTATAAGTTATGCAAGTTACTGAATTTTAATTGATTTGTTATTCGTTAACATTACAAAATAATGTTACACTCCTCTTACAAAAGGAGATTTTTTTCAAAAATCTTGTGTTAAGAGATTCACTCTTTCATTCCTATTTACTAACTTATCCTTTTCTATCCTTATCCTTATCCTAACTAGTATTCTTAAAACTAAGTTTTTGTTTAAAAATTTCAACACATAAGCGTCGTTTTCAAGTTTCTTAATTATTAATATTAGGATATTTTTATTAATATTAGGTTTTCATAACTATTTTTATTCGTCATATCCAATTGGATTTGCTTTTAAATTTTTAACATGCCAAACTCCTCTCGTAAGTATTTGTTGAAACTTTTTCTGTTATGGTAAAAGGACCTACATATTTCGGTGCTAATTTGGCATTGAAATACTTTGATGCGTCTGAGAGTACAAAATTTTTCTTCCAGACTGTATCTCCCACTGAAAATACTACTTCTTGTCTACGTAAATCATAGTTATGTTTTGATTTATTATACGCTATTTCTAATTTCTTTGTTATTTCCTGGTATACTTTATTTAATTCTGGAATACGCTCTATTAGTTGTTTTCTTTCTGAAAATTGAATATCGGTTAAGTTTTCTGAATCAGTTATTTCACCAAAAGAGGAACCATCTATTACCATTTCTCTACCGAAATTTGCCAAATATGGCGACATGCCTATTACTTCATGAACTGCGGTACGAACATCGCACGAAACCATGGGTAATATCTTGTCCCATACTCTCTGATTATCTGACATAAGATGCCAACATTGTCTTTAAAACGCGGTTGACTCGTTCAACAGGATTTGCTTGTGGATGATAATATGCATTAAAAATAATTTTGGATTTGTATTTGTTCATTAAATTTTTAAATAAAAGACTTTGAAATTGTACACCGTTATCTACTAGAACATATTGTGGTGCTCCGAAAAGTAAAATTATAAACTCTTCTATCTTTTGAACTACGGACGATGCGGTGGCTTGTCTTAACGGGAAAAATAGGGGAAATTTTGTAAATGTATCAACTACGGATAAAATACATGTATGTCCTTTTGTAGTTCTAGGTAGTGGACCTACTAAATCTATGGATATCATTTGCCAAGGTTTTGAGATTATTGGATGTCTTGACATTTTCCCTGCTGGAAGTTTTTGTTCTGGTTTGTGTGAAATACAAATTTTGCATTGGTTTATGTATCTTGCTACTTCTGCATGTAAATTCGGCCAAAAATATTTCTGAGATATCCTTTCATAAGTTTTAAAAATTCCTAAATGACCAGCCGTCGGTTCATCATGAAAACGTTTTAAAATGTCTTTCCTTTGTGATTTTGGAATTACTTCTTTCCAGTTGTCTGTCCCTTTGGTTAAATTTGGAAATTTTGGTTTAACATGTTTCAATAATTTGTGGTCTATTACTTTCCAACGATTATATTTTATTGGATATTTTTCAACGTTACTAATCATCTTTTTACACCAATTATCATACTGAATATTTGATTTTTGAATTTCTTCTTTATTGATTTTAGTATTTTGGTTTACAATTTTTGTGTCTGGTATTACTAGCGTAGAATTTTCAGAGTTGTTGTTTTCATTTTTAATTTGTATAGTTTCAATTATTGGTACAGCCCTCGATAATGCATCTGGAACTACATTATCTTTGCCTTTTCTGTGAATTATGTCAAAGTCGTATTGTTGTAATTTGATGGCCCATCTACACAGTCGATCATTTGGATTTTGTAAATTGTTTAACCAAATTAAAGAATGATGATCCGTTATGACAGTAAAATGGGTTTGTTCTATATATGGACGTAACTTTTCTATACTGAATAGAACTACTAAATACTCCTTTTCTGTTACGGTAAATTTCCTTTCATTTTGAGTTAGAGATTTGGAAATATAACATATTACTCGTTCGTTTCCATCTCTACTCTGCGTCAACACACCTGAAATTCCATAATCTGATGCGTCACACTGAATTGTAAATTCGTATTCGTAATTTGGACAAGTTAAATTTGGTGCTGAAATTAGGCAATTTTTTATAGTGGAAAAGGCTGTCTCGCAACACTCTTCCCAAACAAATTTTCTATTTTCCTCAACAATGCAGTCAATGGAGCTATAATGGTACTATATCCCTCGATAAATCGACGATACCAAGAAGCCATTCCGATTATTCGTCTTACTTCTTTTACAGTTTTTGGTGTTGGTATTTCTAAAATAGCTTTTACTTTATCTGGATCTACCAAGAGACCGCTTTCATTTATTACGTACCCTAAATATTTTAATTCACTCTTACAAAAGTGGCATTTTTCCTTACTTAAAGTCAGTCCTGCGCGTGAAAGTCTGTTAAAAACTTCCTGTAATATTTCTAGGTGTTTGTCAAAAGAGTTTGTCAAAATTATGACGTCATCTAGGTAGCAAAATACGAAAGGTTTTAATTCTGGACCTAACACTTTATCTATCAATCTAGACCATGTACTGGGTGCATTTGAGAGACCCATAGGTAAACGTGTAAATTCAAATAACCCTCGATTAGGTATAGTGAAAGCTGTATATTTATAAGAATTTTTATCTAGTGGAATTTGAAAATAAGCGGATTTAATGTCTATAGTTGTAATAAATTTCGCGTCGTGCAATTTATCTAATATTGAGGAGACGTACGGAATTGGATACGCGTCCTTTTCTGTTACTTTGTTTAATTTTCTGAAATCTACTACAAAACGATAAGAATTGTCTTTTTTCTTCACTAAAAGAATTGGATTTGACCATGAACTGTTGCTTTTTTGAACTACACCTAATTGTAATAATTTATCTAACTCGCTATCTATATGTTTTTGCATTGTAGGTGAAACTGGATAGTATCTTTGCTTAATTGCTTCGCTATTAACTTTAATTTTATGATATACTAAATCGGTACGGCCTAGTTCAGGTAAATCAAAAAAATATTTTTCAATACTGGTATTTAACAGTTTTCTTTGTGCTACTGTTAAATCTAATGTCGAATGTAAAATCGGTTCTTTCTTTTCAATAGTATCTAATTTTGCAAAGGTGTATTCGCCTTTAAAAATGTCTTGTATTATTCCTATATTTTTCCAAAAATCTATTCCTAAAACTAAATGCTGAACATCTGGTACTATCAAAACGTCTAACACCACTAAACGTTGTTTTAATCTAATGGGCAACGTAACTGTTCCCAAAACTTTTAAAATTTTACCATTTGCCAATTGACATTCTTCTGCTTTCTTTTTTAATTTTAACCTAATTTTGATAAAAATTCCCAAGTGTTTTCTCCTAAAATTGTATTTGTTGCTCCTGAATCCAATAAAGCTAAAATTTTTGTTCCTAAAATATCTACACTTACATAAGGACGTTCGTCATTTTTAGACTGTTCTATTACATAATCTAACATAATCTTATTTTTTTGAAATTTTTCTTCTTTATCATAAATCATATTTAGAACATGTTTCGTCGAATTATAAAATGTGCGGGACACTATACGACTATCTAATGCCCCTTCCTTTAGTTTAAATTATTTCTATATTTTTGACAACGCGGATAACGGTTCAACGTAACATTGTCAGTGCCACATTTATAACAATAATTCGTTCATCTTATCTGTCTACAATCGATCTGGAAATGTCCTAACTGGTGACAATTCCAACACGTGGGTGCACGTTTTTTTACATAATTGTTTGAATTAACACTTTGTACTACTGAAATCTGGTTTCTATTGGAAGACCTACTCTGTGAAACGTTAACGTCTGTGTACGCCAAGTCAGTTTCTAAAGTATTCGTTTTTCGAGTTGGTGGGATAAAGTTCTGTATTGATATTTTATGTTCCTCTAGTTTTTTTCCTAACTTTATTAGTTCTCGTATGGAAGTTACTTTGACTAAACTCAATTGTGACTGGTAAAAGGGTAACATATTTTTTCGTAATATTTTCATTTGTTGTGTCAAAGTGAGTGGTTCTGATAATCTAGCAAACATGTTTGTCATTACTGCTGCGTAGAGTCCTATACTTTCGTTTTCTCATTGCGTTCTCGCTTTAATTTCGGTCATTAATTTTTCATCATATTCGGGTGGTAAAAATTCGTCTTTTAATTCGGTCCAATTATTTATTAAACATTTATTTGCACGATACCATATCAGTGCTTTATGTGCAACAAGATCACATGCTTCTGCAAAAAGTTGAGAGTCTGACATATTTCTAGCAATTTTTAATTCTTCGACCCGTTCTAAAAATGCGTTTACCGAAGTATCGCCATTAAATGTTATTCCCCATTTTGCAACTGGAGTAACCGTATAAACTACAGAACTATTATGAGATAAATTTTGATTATTATTTTGAAAAGATTTATTTATATTTTGCGTGTGCTCGTTTTTGGCCCTAATTTTTTCTTGTTTTGTTGCGGATGATGCTAAGTCTAGTTTTTTGTCAAATTCCATCAAGTCTACGTTATTTATGTCAATTATTTCTGACGTTTCCTCTCGTTCTAGTTCGTCTAAAATTGATTTATCCTCTTTGGAAACAAGTTGTGTTTTTGTCTTTAAAATGTCATTTCCTACTTTACGAAAAGATTCAATTAAACGTCCTAACTCTGATTGTAAATTATTCCTAATTTTTTCCTCATTATCGTCATCTGGTAAACTTCTGGAAAGTCTACAATAACAATATGCAATTTTTGTTTCTATTCTTACTTTATTACTATCATGATTTAAAACATTTAAATCTGAAATTTGTTCATATAAAAGCGTTAAAACATTTTTAACAACTGTCACGTCTTCTGTAAATGGGTAATCAAAATCTTCATCTGGTTCAGTTTCTATTCTAATCGCTTTTCGTAAGGTTTTTCTTAAATCAGTTACTGTCATATTTTCCATGTTTATTCCTCGTACAGTTATTTCATAAATTAGTTCATCTTTTAATAACCTACCAACACTGTATGTAAATTCCATCTTTGAATTAAAGACTGTGTACAATGTTATCATAAAATTCTTTTTAAAAAGTAAAAAATAATCTCAAAAAAATTTCCTTATAATTATTTCACACTCGAATTTTTCTTTCTTTCTTTTTCAAATGCCACATATATTTTTGAAAGGTTGTAGTTTATACAAAATTGATAATGAAATAAGCAAATAACAAAATTTTAATTACAAAAAAAAACAAGACCCAAAGGAGTTGGGCGTCAAGAATTTTGTTACATAAGTAATCCCAAAGGCGTTGGGCGCCAAGAATTTTGTTACAGGCGGAAAAGCTACTAAGTATGTATTTTCCAGTAAAATTATAAAATGGGGGCGGCCTGTAAAACAAAAATTAAAGGGGGGTCACCAGCACTAGCTAGCGGAAGGGCGTGGATCATATAGAGGGTTAAAATTTTGAAAAAAGGGTTAAATTAATTTATAATATACTACAAAAGATTTGGCACTTACCTTTCATAAAATATTGTGGCTTAATGACAAATGCCAAGGGCGCCAGACAAGTCGAGAATGTCCAAATGTTCGTACAAAACCTTGAGAGACTTGTCATCCCAAGGAGGACAATTGTTCCTTTTAATCAATTCCTCACTTTTTTACCACTTATAAAAAAAATAAGAAAAACTATTGACTTAATCAACGGCAAACAAAACTATTTAATTCACAGAGCAAGAAATGTGAACCTCTTACATTCATTGATTTTAATTTAGAAATTTAAGTGAATAGGTGACTATGGAATTTATGAAAATTTTGAGTACATAAGTAGTTCCCAAACACTTGTATATGAACGAAAACTTATATTATAAATCTTACACTAAATTAATCCTACGGTTTATGGCCAAAACGTCCTAACAACAAATTAACTAAAAATTGGTCATGCTACTTAACTATAAAAACTTACTTACTAAAAATTGTCCATTGTTTGAGGGTTTGTTTTCCAACGTAGACCAGTTCTTAAATTTGGGAAGAGAATCTCGCTTGTTGCTTCTGTTTATAATTCTTAAAGAATTGACTGGCACACGAACCCGGCAGAATCTTCTTGACTATATCGCTTACTTGTGTGTCACACGCCTACAAGCTTTTTAATAGTTACCTTGTATCACTATAAATCCGCGAACATATGGGCATAACCCTCGCGAATTGGAAAAGTAATCACTCCTTTCCAATTTTTAATATCGTGATACGAAGTGAAATATTATATCAGTGATGCCGGAGAACGCTACCCGCGAACTACGTTTCTTTCTACTTCTTGACCACGGACAGCCCCATTGGAAAAACGCTTCCTTTTGGCTAAAGCCTTAAGTTATATAGACTAATTCCTACCCTAATCATTATGTACGTCATTTTCTGTTATCCAATGACTGAACAGAACCTCCCACAAAACAAGATTTTAGCAACCAAATCCAACCCCTTTTTAGATGAGAGTCACGGAAGCAATTATTTTCCCAAGGGTATAAATTATATTGTATCTTCTACGAATTTCTTAATTATTGAAATGTGGAACCTACCTATGGCGACAGTAGTCTGCCATTAACAAAGACCGGCTAACCTACTTGAGCCGAAATGGATTTTAAATACAATGGATGTCTCCAGACTACTTAAAATTACTTGTAATATTTGAACAAATCAAATTAGAAATAGTTTTCGCTATTTATAATGTTTTGTTTTCTATAACCCGCTGTCAATCAACGAAAGTATTAAGAAGGTTAAGCTTTTCAAACTGAAAATTGCTTTCCTTTATTTACGCTAAAAGGTGCTATTCCATTTTAATTTTATCAGATTTGTCATCTGTAACCGACCTAAACTTTAAGAGGTTTGTTGTATTTGATTTACAAGGAATGGTAGAGCTTTAAATTATGACCTGCCGCTGGAATTCTAATAGTTTAGTAGCCTGAAGCTATCTGTAAAGCTGGTCTTTTATTATAAGGGAGCCTAACTAAAAAGGTAATTTATTGTGGAATTTTTGTTTATAAGTTATGCAAGTTACTGAATTTTAATTAATTGATTTGTTTATTCGTTAACATTACAAAATAATGTTACAAAACATATACCTTTATCTGTGTCCTCTTTTTCAACCAAGTTACCTTTGGATTCTTCCATTTCTCTTTAATTACTATAATCTCCTCCACTACAACTGGGTTGATCTCTGTATCTTCCTCTTTGATTACTATAATTTCTCGAGTAATTCTATGGTTGGTTATTGGTATTTCCTCTTTGATTATTAAAATTTTCTCTGTAGTTACCTCTACCTCTAATATCTCCACTTCTGTAGGTCTGATTTCTATAGTTATTCTTCTTGCAATCTCTTTTATAATGCCCTTTTCCACCACATGCGTAACATAACACCACCATTATTTGTTAAAAATGTTGCAGGTTTACCGTGTTCTTGTCCAATTTTCAGACGCAGCTTTTCTTCTTTCTACTTCAGTTCGTAGCTTTGCTTTTACTAAATTTATACTCAATTCTTCTGAAGGCATATTTTCTAAAATCGCAATTACGATTTTCATGCTTGGTGACATCGCATTAATAAAGTACAAACTAAATCTTGTTCTTTTAGATCTGCTCCTGTAACTTTTAATTGACGTACTGTTTCATCAAATTGCGCCAAAAACATTTCAATATCTTTTGCTTCTCCTAATTTCCTGCTCATTAACCTTTTACGTAATAACATTTGTCTCGGAATACCTTTCTTTTCATAACTTTCTTCAAGATTCTTCCACATACTGTATGCACTCTCTTTATCTCTTATTAAATCAATTTGAGCATCATCAATGCACTGCATGATATAAGATTTGCATGTATTATCTCGTTTTCTGGCTTCAACCTTTTTTCTTTTCGTCTGTGTAACTAGTTGCATCAAATTCTATTTCTATGCATTCTAAAACGTCCTTTTTGATAAATAAAGATTGTATTCGAAACTTCCAAGCATGAAAATTATTTACATTTAGCAGTTCTTTCTATTTTAAAATTATTTTTCATGACAGTTACCAAACTTTATGCCATTTTTAGATGTCTGGGCCTATAACCTGTTGTTTTAGATATTAAGTAAAACACTGCACATTATAAACTACATCTAATTTTATTATAACTGTAAGTGAATCAGATAATTTTTTTTTTTTTTTAGAAAATCAGTCATTGACATATCAACCAAAACCTCATCATCATTAGGTCTTCAGTCCTGGAACTGGTTAGACGCGTACCATCATTGTTTCCTATTCTGAACTAACCTACAGATTTCCCTGAAATTTGCACAGTCTGCATCTATAACTATTTGATCTAGGTCTACATCTACCTCTTTTTCCTATCTCTGTTTGTAATATATCCCATACTATTCCCCAAAAATGCCTTAGAACGTATTCTGCCCTTCTATTTCTCTTATTTTTTTCCCCAGATATCCTTGTTCCCTACTATTTCTATAACCTATTTGTTATTATCTTTGTCTGTCCATGCTATCGTCCTCATACATCTGAAGCACAGCATTTCAAAAGGCTGCTACCGTTTTTCTGTCTGCGTTTCAGACTGCCCGTATTTCATAGGCATACTGTGCTGTGCTCCACACATATGCTTTCAACAATTTTCTTCTTGCTCTGTTTGTTGTCTTTCCTCATAAGCGCTGTTCTTTCTTGTTAGATGCAGTTCGGTCAACTTCTATTGTTTTACAATTATATACCCTATTTCTCCGACCTTCAGTGGTTGTGAAGGGAGGTAAGCAGCCTGTGGCTGCCAAGTTCCCCCAACACTTAACCATTTACCGATTTAATATATTTTCCAATATATCTTTTTGCACAGTTATCATTAGTTGCAGATATTTCGCAACCAACAACTAGTTGTTTATACTAATCATCAGATTTATCTGCGCTTATTTTTTCGTCATTAGGTTTTCCGTCTCAAAATTGGTTGCACACGTACCTGCACTTATTTATATTCTGAGATAGCCTACATAGTTCCCTGAAATTCTCACACAGCATGTGTATACAGCTCGTTCCCCTTCTATTGTTTTCTAATTTTATGCCCTATTTCACTGCGATTCAGTGAAGGGGGTTAAGCAACCTGAGGCTACCAAGATCCCCCAACACTTAGAGATTTGCCAAAGTAATGGTTTTCCAGTAAATTCTTTCACACACTTAACATTATTCGAGAATATTGCCCAACCAATTCTTGTAGTTACTTATAATAATCATCATGTTTAAGCACAGTTATTTTTTCATCATTAGTTTATCCATCTTGGTATTGGTTGGATGTGTACCTCCATTGATTTCTATTCTGGGCTAGCCTACACATCTCCCTGAAACCCCTACAGCCTACATCTTTTACTATCTGTGTGCAGTAGTCTAACCTAGGTCTGCCTCTTCTTCTCTTTTTTCCTATTTCTGCTTCTAATATATTCCGCACTATTCCCTCATGCCGTAGTATGTGGCCTATCATCCTATCTCTCCTCTTTTTTACCGTTTTCCACATATTTCTTTCTTCCCCTACCATTTTTAGTACCTCTTCGTTCTTAACTTTGTCTGTCCTTGATATCTTCATCATACGTCTGTAGCACCACATTTCAAACGCTTCTACCTTTTCCTTGTCTGCTTCTCCTACTGTCCAGGCTTCACAGCCGTACAGTGCTGTGCTCCACACATATGTTTTAAGCAATCTTTTCCTTGTTTCTATGTTTGTGGTCTTTGAGCACAGTAGTTGCGTTTTCTTGTTAAATGTAGCACGGCCTTGTGCTAATCTTTGTTTTATATCTTTTGTGCTTTTTCCATCTTGCGTTATTTGGCTTCCTAGGTAGCAGAAATCCTTAACCTCTTGTAAGTTCGTGTTACATACTTGTACTCTTGTTTTTGATTTATTTTCCCCACCTTTGCATACTAGAACTTTAGTTTTAGTTTTGTTAATTTTCATACCATATCTCTCTGTTAGAACCGTTTCCATTTCATTAAGAGCAGTTTCTAACTCTTCCTTGCTAGACGCTAATACCGCTATATCATCTGCAAATCTAAGCATATCAATTTTTTGTCCCTGCATAGTAATTCCAAATGTCTTCCTGCATTTGACAGTATTCATTGCCTCTTCTATGTACAAGTTAAAAATCAATGGAGATAGGGCACATCCCTGTTTCACCCCTTTCCTAATGTTTACTTCTCTACGTTCCTGCTCTAATTCTATTACTGCTGTTTGTTCTTTGTATAAACTATGTACTATTTGTCTATCCCTATAACTCATTCCAATCTTTTTGAGTATTTCAAACATTTTTTTCCATTTTACATTGTCGAATGCTTTTTCCAGATCTACAAACCCTATATACACGCTTTCCCCTTTTTCTATTGTTTTCTCCATTATCACTCTCAGAGCTAAAATAGCCTCCCGTGTTCCCTTGTTTCGCCTAAACCCAAATTGGTCTTCTAGTATTTCTTCCGCCCGTTTTTCCATTCGTCTTTGCACAATTCTAGTTAATATTTTTGACACGTGTGCTGTCAAACTTATTGTTCGAAAATTTTCACATCTATCCGCGCCTTTCTTTTTTGGTATAGTTACTATGATGTTACGTTTGAAATCTTTGGGTATCTTGTCTGTCTCATACATATAGCTTACAAGTTGGAAGAGACGTTCTGTTATTGCTTGTCCAGCGGCTTTTAGAATTTCTGCTTGTATCTTATCTGTACCCGGCGCCTTACCATTTTTCAGACTCTTTAATGCTAATTCAAACTCATCTCTAAGTATAGGATATCCCAAGTCATCATTTTCAATATCTGATTCCTGTTCTAATGCAGTTAGTTTCTCTCCTGCATATAAATTCCCTATATATTCTTGCCATCTACCCACTTTCTCTACGTTTTCTATGATGACGTTTCCTTGTGCGTCCCTTATATTTTTGCTATGTGGTTTTATATCCCTAAAATTCATTCTAATTAATTTGTATGCTTCGTCTGTCTTTCCTATTTCCATCTTCGTTTGTACCTCTTTGCACTTTTCATCAATCCATTGTTCTTTAGCTTTCCTGCATTTTCGAATAATTTCCCATTTTATGGATTTGTATCTCTGTTTTCCTGTTTCGTCTGATTTATTTTTGTATTTTTGTCTTTCTTCTATTAAATTCAGGATATCTCTGGCCACCATGTCTAGGCTGGATTTAATGTTATTCCATTCTGTTTCTACTTCCTTAGTATCAGATATTTTCCCGATATCTTTGAGCAATTCATTTGACTTTTTTTCGCATCTTTCTTGAATATCTTTATCTTTTAGTTTCTCTAAGTCCAAATGCCTTTTTCCGTTTCTTTTTTTCACATTCTTAAGTTTAAGTGCGGCCTTCATAATTACGATGTTGTGGTCAGTATCAATAACTGCTTCTGGGTAGCTTCTACAGTCTTTTACTTGATTCCTAAACCGTTCTCTAACAAGAATGTAATCTATTTGATATCTTCCTATATCTCCTGGCATCTTCCACGTATATCGTCTTCTAGCATGATGTTGAAATAATGTGTTTGTGATGATTAAATTGTTCTTGTCGCAAAATTCTACCAGCCTATTTCCTCTGTCGTTTCTCGTGCCTAAACCAAATAAACCTACTACCGCTCCTTCCCTACCCTCACCTACCACGGCATTAAAATCCCCCGTAATGATTAAATTTTCATGTCCTTTTAGGTATCTTAATATGTCTTCGATATCTTGGTAGATGGCTTCTACCTCTTCGTCACTGTAGCTAGAGGTGGGCATGTATACTTGTATTATTACTGTGTTTACCGGTTTAGATTCTAATCTAATGAGTACTCTTTCATTCTTTTGTAAGTAGTTTTCTACACAGTATCCTATCTTTTTCCGCATAACTATCCCCACACCCAAATTTCCTTCCTCTGCTCCTGTATGAATTACCCTGAAGTCTCCACTCCAAAAATCCCCCGCCTCTGGTCACCGAACTTTGCTGATCCCTACTATGTCTAGTGATAACCTATTCATTTTGATTTTTAGGTTCTCTAGCTTACCTACTTGCTTCATACTTCTAACATTCCACGCTCCGACTCGCAGAATGTTCCCGACTCTTATTTTCAACTTTCCGATCGCATCCTCCGAAGTAGTCCCCCCCCCGGAGATCCGAATGGGGGACTATTTTAACTCCGGAATCTTTTACCCCAGAGAATGCCATCATTTTATTATAATTTAGGTATTCTGTGTACTTGGGAGGTTAATGTGGTGGTTTCCCGTTGCCTTCCACATCACGGTAGTGTGTCTTAGACTGCCATACCGACCCCTATGGTCTCTGCCAATCTAAGTACCGAAAGAGCCGCTGCCCTCTTTCGGGGACCTATCGTAGTCTGGTTCCTCACTAACGACCCTACTACTTTGGTTGGACCTGTAGTTTGGCTCTTTAGCTCATTAGAACATGCAAGCCATTTCACCTGTTCTAGTAATTTAAAACTTCGGCAAGGTGCAGGTCCATTCGAAATGGAACCAAAACCTACTACTAAAAAAACTAAATTACAATTAATAGCCGTATTATAAATTACTACATAAAACTTCAATGAAAAACTAAGCAAAACAGTAGTGTCCCGAAAGAAATTGTTTCAGATATACGAGGTGTAAAGTTAACATTTAAAAAATTGATTTTCCTCGCTATGCCCAAAATTTTCAAATTATTTCAATGAAACTTTATCGGCAGTTTTGTGTCTAAAATGTTTTAGTTTCTTGTAAAAATTTAATGTTGATTCAGTAGTGCTACATAAGGGTAGCAAATCCTTTTTCCCACTGATTGAATTTTCATTTTTTCAATTTCTTATTGATTCCTTATTAAGTTTTGTCAAAAAAAAACACATGACATTTGACTATAAAAAAATCATGGTTTCAGTGATAATTAGACTGGAATGTAGACATGCATAAATTTCTATTGAAATTATTTGGTGCTCAAATAGGACTCAATAATGTATTTGGTAGTTGCGAATATGTAAAATAATTTATTGCAATCAATAAAGATGATTTTGGTTTATCACTAAAATTCAAATAGCCACATTTTTAAATAAGTACTACAAAAACTTTTTAATCAAAATTAACAATTTTATCCAATCAACACAACATGATCTTTACAATTGTAGAAACATTATTATTACAAATATTTAATACTGCAATTATCCTCATGTATTTACTGAAGGTTGTGTTTTTCCATAGCTGCTATTCTCACATTTATATGTATGCGTGTTTCTAAAATATAATATTAGATATAAACAGGGTGTCTACTGAGATTCAAAAACGAAAATTCGTGACTTTTTAGTGACTTTTAATGACCATTTTATAAAATATTAGTGACTTGTGTTAAAAAAACTTACTTGTATTTATTCTATTGCTGTTAAGTTTCATAACATTATAATCACAAAATTAAGTAATTAGGACATTTGTCGTACTTAAGTATATAAAGATTATTTGAGAACAACACAATTTAAATTCATAATGGTTTTAATTTTTTCTTTAATTTTTCCAACTCAATGTCTAATGCTTTTAGTTCTTCAAAGTTATGCTTCTCTATGTCCTTCCGTTTCTTTTCTGCAACTTTCTTCACAATCCGCTTTTTACTGCATACTTCCTTTTCCTTAGATTTCTTTTTTTCGGCAATAGCTTCACGTCTTAAAGAAGATGCATTCCTTACAGCATGAAACATTTTCGCAGTTATATCTAAATTCTTAAATGTTGCTTTATAAATTAATCTTTGTGAAATCAATGATCTTTCTTCTAAGCCGCCCTGTAAGCATTCTTTGTTTATAGAGAACCCTCTTTCTACCATAGCATTGCTATGATACATTGGCAAAATTATCCTCACAAAAGTAAGAAATTGTTTATTGTTTATAGAGGATTTTACAAAAAGTTTGGTATAATATATATCCAGCTTTTCATTACGCCACTCTTTTAAAGAATCACGTTCTGATACACACAAAATTTCATATTGTCTTTTTATACCATCAGCACAACCTGGACTTATATGTTTCTTTTCTACAAATTTTTGTAATGCGTCTTGAATCCTCTGTTTCCTAAGTGTTTCACTTTTCATTACGTATGGAGAAAGACATGATGCACCTCTAACAATTTTATATTTAAGAGGTGACTTTTCACTGATTTTCTTAAAAAGGAGTTTAAGAAAGGTCTGACAATCTTTTTTAAACACTAAAATTTGAAGTTCTGAAACAGTTTTTTTCAATTTCTTGATTGCCATTTTAGCACCAAAGCCAATATCAATCTGCATTGGTGATAACAAATTTTTGGCAACTTTAATATTAATTAAATCCAAAGACGTTTTTGTACTTTTTATTAATTCGCTTTTTATAAATCTTTCCCCAATACAACGCAGCAACAAACTTAGATCGTGATGAAGAAAGGGCAACATCGGCTCATTTGTTTGATATTTAGTTAAAAAGGGTTCGAGATCAGACACTATGGACAAAAGAAATTCTAGTTTTGCTAGCAAGAAACTATCTGACAAAGCTTTACTGATTTTCTTAAAACTAGCACAATCTGGTGGACAAGTTGAAACTACTGTAATATACTTTTTAAGAGACTCTAATAGCTTTATTGCTCGCTGTAAAACACCACCATTTTCCACCCATCTTATTGAACAAAATTTGTGTGGAAATGTTGTTGTACTTGTATGATAGATAAAAGTACCTCTTCTATTAGGAGTGTCTTTGAAAAGGTAATACAATGCACGTAGAAATTCATGGATAAACCAACCAGTACTATTCTTTGCTGTTTTATATGCTCCATGAACAATGTGCAGCCCACACGTACTAAGATCAAACATTACGGGGTCATCATCACTACCAGAGATTCGAATGTGTTCTTTTAGTTCCCGAAGCATCTTCAGATTCACATTAGGTCCATCCATGCTGATGTTACAAATTTTTTTAATGGGTATACTAAGAGAATCCAGGGTATTTAAAAAAACCATTTAAAAGATCGATGGCAGTGGTTTTTCAAGAAAACACGAAGACAAATAATTTGTTTTAACCATATTATCTTCATCATCCCAGTATCTGACAAGAATGTCCATTTGGCATTTTTGCACAACTTTATTCAGGCTTTCGTCAAAACTTATACACAAAAAAATACAATCTGTAATTTTATTTAAAAGTTCGTTTTGGAAATCGGACACAAGCCAAAAGTGGCTATATAACATATTTTGCCTTTGTGTAACTGCATGTTTTTCGCTATAAAAGAAACTGGGAACATTATTGGAAAAAGTTCAGTAGCATCCTGATGAATTCTTGACAAAGAATAAGGTACTATCTTGTGCATAGTCCATAATATTTCAGCTTTAGTAATCTCGTTACGGATCATGTATGACACAATATTTTCACGATCAGCTTCTTCAGAATACACTTTTGCAGGTAAATCAGCTGTTACTGAAGCTGAAATATCATTTTGTTGAGAGTCTGAGACCGGAGTATTTCTAACTAAATTATTCTCTAGTTGGTTGCTTCATATTGAGTATTGGATTAACTATTTTAGAATGCTTTAGTCCCTTGGAATGAAGTTTTACATTATATATTCCAGCTTTTGAAATATCAAATTTTTTTTGCAGTAGGCACAAAAAGCAACATGAACATTTCCAGGTATTGGTTGTAACCAGCTTTTAAAAATCGGATTTGTCAGCCAAAGTTCAGAAAACGAACACTTTCCAGGCATTTTTACAAGAAAGTTTTCACTTTAAGTACATACGCACTGTGTAAACTTAAAAACATAAAATCTTGTCGCGTTACAAATAATCAAAACGAAACACATCTCATAAGGTTTTATTTACGACTGACTTGCGGTAATATTCTTTAAATACGGTCGTCCGGCTGCTACCTATCCCACATTACAATTCCTTATTACAATAAAGGTCATTGGCGCCATGGCCACAGTGTTTGGGGTTGATTACAATAGCAGGTTTATATTACGGCCATATACAATATAATAAAAAAGTATGTCAGAAATGTACACACAAAACTGCTGCTCAAGCATTGATAAGCCACGATTTCTAGATTCAATGCATCAAACAAAAACCGCAGAGTTTATATAACCCAACCGATTAAATGTATATTGAAAACAGACAGGCTGCTTTCGGTGCGATGAAGGAATTTTTTGTCCCTTAATATTTATTTGCTGCATCTGAAGTATGGCTATAAAATTTTATGATGTATTTGTGGAAATACATACGATAATCAAACAATGAAGAAAAAATTTGTGACCGAGATATAGGATTTAGTGACTTCGTAACTTTAATTACCACAAAACGAAATTCGCGTTTTTTTCGTGACATTAGACACCCTGTATAAAGGTAAGCCATGTACACAATATTTGTATGTTTTGACATTTACTATTTAAAACCAAGTAAAACTTAATATTTATAGTAGTTTTTTACAAAAATTAAATATTTTTAAAATAAACGATGGAATATACATTTCAAGAGTTGGCTGACATGTACTTAATATTTGACTAAACACAATTAAATAGTTTAGTGGAAACATTATACCGAGAACTTTCCCGAAAGAATAATTCCTTATCGTTCAACCTTTGAAAGTATTCATAGGTGATTAAGGGATACTGGTAATTTAGGTATAAGAAGGAATTTTACGGGAAGATAAGAAATGTGAAATGGCAGTTGTGGAAGAAAATATACTAGATTGTGTAGACCAAGAACCTTCAGTAAGTACAAGGGGAATATGTGCAACGGTACAAAAAAGGTGATCAAGTGTATGGAGAGTACTGCATGAACAAAACTTACATCATCATCATTAGGTCTTCAGTCCTAGAACTGGTTGGACGCATACCCTCATTGTTTCCTAGTCTGAACCAACCTACACATTTCCCTGAAATTTGCATAGTCTGCATCTATCACTATCTGTATGCTAAAGTTTTATCTCAGTCTACCTGTACCTCTCTTTTGCTATTTCTGCTTGTAGTATATCCCGTACTAATCCCCAGAAATGCCTTAGAACATATCCTGTCCTATTTCTCGTATTTTTTCATTTTCCACAGATATCTTTATTCCTCTACTATTTCTACAACCTATTTGTTACTAACTTTGTCTGTCCATGCTATCATGCCCATACATCTAAAGCACAACATTCCAGAAGGCTTCTATCTCTTTCTGTCTGCTTTTCCTACTGCCCCTATTTCACAGATGTACTGTGCTGTGCTCGACACTATGCTTTGAACAGTTTTTTTCTTGTATCTATGTTCGTCGTCTTTGAACATAGCTGCTATTATTTTTTGTTTGATGCAGTTCGATCACCTTCTATTGTTTTACTGTTATATACCCTATTTTCCCGATATTCAGTGGTATATGAAGGGGAGTAAGCAGCATTTGGCTGCCAAGTTATCCCAGCACCTGAACCTTTGTCGAATTAATAGCTTTTTCAATTTATTCTTTTGCACAATCAACATTAGTTGAAAATATTTCACAACCAACACTTGTAGTTGTTTATAATAATCATCAGATTTAAGAGCACTTATTATTTCGTCATTAGGTTTTACATCTTGAAACTGGTTGAACTTGTACCTCAGATTATTTATCTTCTGAGCTAGCCTACACCGTTCCCTGCAATTCTCACAACAGTCGATATACAGCTCGATTCCCCTCTATTATTTTATAATTATATGCCCTATTTCACCGAGATTTAGTGGCATGTAAAGGGGGTTAAGGACTGCCAAGGTTCCCCCAACACTTAAACATTTGCCGTATTAATAGTTTTCAAATAAATCCTTTCGCACAATTAACATTAGTTGAGAGTATTCCAAAACCAATATCTGTAGTTTATAATAATCACCATCTTTAAGTACAGTTATTATTTTTGTCATTAGTTTTTCCATCTTATGGCTGGTTGAAAGCGTACCTCCATTGATTTCTATTCTGAGCTATCCTACACATTTCCCTGAAATTCTCACAACCTATATCTTTAACTATCTATGAGCAGTAGTCTATCCTAGGTCTACCTCTACTTCTCTTTTTTCCTATCTCTGCTTCTATTGCATTTCGCACTATTCCCTCATGTCTTAATATGTGGCCTATCATCCTATCTCTCCTATTTTTTACTGTTTTCCACATAGTTCTTTCTTCCTGTACCATTTCTAGTACCTCTTTGTTCTTAACTTTGTCTGTCCATGGTACCTTCATTATACGTCTGTAGCACCACATGTCAAAGGCTTCTTTCTACCTTTTTCTTGTCTGCTTCTCCTACTGTCCAGGCTTCACAGTCATACAGTGCTGTGCTCCACACATATGTTTTAAGCAATATTTTCTTTGTTTCTTTGTTTGTGGTCTTTGAACACAGTAGTTGCTTTCTTGTTAAATGTAGCACGACCTTGTGCTAATCTTTGTTTTATATCTTTTGTGCTTTACCCATCTTGCGTTATTTGACTTCCTAGGTAGCAGAAATGCTTAACCTCTTGTAAGTTCTCGTTATCTATTTGTATTCTTGTTTTTGATTTATTATCCCCTCTTTTGCATACTAGAACTTTAGTTTTATTTTTGTTAATTTTCATACCATATACCTCCGTTAGAACTGTTTCCATTTCATTAAGAGCAGCTTCTAACTCTTTCTTGCTAGATGCTAATACTGCTATATCATATGTAAATCTAAGCATATCAATCTTTTGTTCCTGCATATTAAGTCCAAATGTCTTCCTGCATTTGACAGTATTAATTGCCTCTTCTATGTACAAGTTAAAAGTTAATGGGGATAAGGCACATCCTTGTCTCACCCCTTTCCTAATATTTACCTCGTTCGACTAAAACACTTGATACAATAAACTACGGAAAATATGATAATTTGCATTCCCCCCACCAAGCTCAGCCTCCAAATACGTCACGCAGAGAGTTAACATCACTTAAATGTAGTGTGGCACATAAGCCTGTATGTAATATTCGCTTGCTCTTTGCAATTTTCGCAGTTTTAGTTCGTATAATTGTTATTATAGAATAATAGGCATGCGATGTGCTGTTACCAAATGTAATTCTGACAATTTCATAATGTCAACATGTGCTGTGTGATATTTTTAAAATTGAAATTTTTGTATGATTTAAAGTGACTAATAATAAGTGTAAATTATGCCACCGGGTAGCTAAGGGTGTGAACTACCCAATTATTCAAGTGATTGGTGTCCTAACAGTAGGCTCTGTTGGCTAGATCATAAATTCCAATAGTTAGTTGGCTTTATTTAAACAACTTACAACATAAGGTTCCTTATCTAACAGGTGTGTTTATGCATTTCATTAGATATAAATGGCTTTATGTTTCATATGTAATGAATCTAACAGACCATCTGTGGTTGTATGTGCTAAATGCAATCAGGGCTTCTGTAAACCATGTAGTAGTTTGTCTGAAACTGAAATGAGGTGTTTTGCTCTGAAAAATCCCAAATTAATGTTTATCTGTAATAATTGTCATGTGAAATATAACAATGAACCGGATAACCCAGAAGTGGTTACAGTTGATTTCTTTTTGAAAGAAATGGGTAAACTTATAAAGGCTGATGAGGCTTTACCATTAGAAGTGTACAATCTAAAAGAATCTAATATAGAGCTTGTGAAGATGGTTGAAAGGAGAGTAGTCCTAACTGATCCCTACAACAAGCATACCATAATTAAGCAAAATACAAACACTAATCCAAAATTGGTATCCCAGGCAACACGTAGACACGAGCTTGTTGAAGTGATTCCAGAAGTGACTGCTGTAGTGGGAGCAAATATACTGTCAATGTTAGATGTGACCTCTGCCAAAAATTCTATTGAAACTGCGACAGATACATTAGTTAAACCTACGATCCACCAATCAGCTTCTGCAACATATGCCAGTAAAGCAGCTCTTAAGCCATCTGCACGTAACATAACTAATGCTGATGATGAAGGTTTTATGCTGGTAAGGCCAAATAAATATAAAACAAACTTGAACAGGAAATCGATATATGGTACTGTCCTTAAATCCAACTTTTCGTCAAATCTTTCGGCAGTTGCAAAGAAAGCATGGATATTTATTGGTCGGATTGAAAGTGGTACACCAGTAGAAACAGTTGCTGCACATTTGAACGAAATTTTACCTAATAAGAACTTTACATGTGAACCTTTGGCCACGAAAGGTGTTTACGCATGCTTTCGTATAGGAGTAAATTTTGACAATAAAAATATACTTAAGAATCCTAACAATTGGCTGGTTGGAACTGAGGTTAGACCTTATATTTTTCGGAGACTACAGACAGCAGTCAATGCAACTTAATGATAAGGTAAAGAAACCAGCCTTATGGGAGCATGGTATATCTATCTACTACCAAAATGTAAGGGGGCTGCGTACTAAAACTAGATCTACATTATTTGAAATTATTTCGGCTGATTACAACTGCATTATTTTTAGTGAAACCTAGTTATCTAGTGGAATATCTAATAGTGAAGTATTTCCTAATGACTACAATATTTATCGCACCGTAATTACCAAGCTTTACAGTGCCAACGTGGTGGTGGTGTTTTGATTGCTACAAAGTCTAACATTAGTTGTCTTAAACTATCGGCTGATCCAGTGGTAGTTCTGTATGAAGAAGTGTGGGTACGAAATATACTAGACAATATTTCCTTAATTGTTGGAGTTGTGTATTTTCTGCCCAAATCTCATAGTGACATATCAATCCTTTATCAATAAAGTAGATATTATGAGAAGTACTTAGTTGACATTCAAATTTGTTATATGTGGTGACTTTAATATACCTGAGCTAGAATGAACAATGATAGATGGATGTTTACTTCCTGCTCGTCACATCAGTAACATCTGAAATACTTGCTACAGGGATGCAACTTGTTGAGCTTAAGTTAACACCATTAACAACAATAAAGGCAGACGTTTAGATTTGATTTTTATGGATTGTAATGTCACTAAGTTGTTTATATCCACTAATCCACTGGTTGTAGAAGATGCTTATCATCCATCTCTTGATCTTCAAATCAGCTTCAATCAAGGTGTAACCAGACACAATGAAAAATCAAAGTTATATCTATTTAGGAAGCCATCATATCGTGATATTGTGAGATATTTGGAACAGGTTGACTGGACCTTTATATACGGCAATCTTGACATCAATGAAACAGTAGAGAGGTTTTACACTACAATCTCTAGTGCTATTGATTTATATGTACCAATTAAATATGTAATTAAGAATAAATTTCCAAAATGGTACTCTAAAGAGCTTATCAAACTCATTTGTTATAAGAACATGTTGCACAGTAAATTTACAAAATCTGGGTTAAACACAGACTACATTTGTTATGCTGAAATTCGCCTAAAAACTAAAAACACAATACATTCTTGTTATACTACTTTCATTGCCAATATTGAAAGTAGAATTAGTAGGAATACCAAAAGTTTTTGGTCATATTAATACATTAAAGAAGGAAAATGGATTTCCACAAACTATGAAATTTGAAGGTAAAATTATTAATTCACCTTGAGCCATCACTGATAGTTTTGCTGATCATTTCAGTTCCTGCTATTCAGCTTTTCAGAATCCTTGTAGTAACTCTAATAATTTGAGTATTTCATTAATGAAAATATTGTGTCACCATAAGTTTTCTGAAGAAGAGATATCTCAGAAGTTACTTCTGCTAGACATCAATAAAGGTGCTGGTCCAGATGATATTCCTCCAGTTTTTCTTAAAAATTGCGGTACTGTGTTGGTAGAACCGTTACGTGCTGTGTTCCAAAAATCCTTTGATGCTGGTATTTTCCCAGATATATGGAAGAGATCTCTCTTGTTTCCTATATTTAAAAGTGGTGACAAGTGTGAAATTTCTAATTACAGGGTCATTTCTTTGATGTCAGTGATAGCCAAGGTATTTGAAGCAATTATCGCAGACAAACTCTTCCGTACTTTTAAATATTTAATTGCTAAGCAACAACATGGTTTTTATACAGGAAGATCTACTATGACGAATTTAATGGTCTTTCAGAAATTTTTGGTAAATGCAGTTGAAGCTGGTAATCAGGTAGATGTAATCTACACCGACATGTCAAAAGCATTTGACAAGGTTGATCATGACTTATTATTGGAAAAACTATTGTCATTTGGAGTGCAAGATGTTTATTTGAGCTGGATATCATCATATTTGAAAAATAGGAAACAATATGTGTACATAAATAATCAAAATTCAACAGCTGTACATGTGTCATGTAGGGTTCCTCAGGGATCTCATCTAGGTCCAGTCTTATTTAATCTTTTCATTAACGACATTGTTGATGAATTCAAATTAACACAATGTTTGTTGTATCTTGATGACCTCAAATTTTATGCCTGTGTAAACTCTTTTGAAGATTGTCTACGCATTCAACAGGATTTAGATAATTTAGTAGCTTATTGTATGAGAAATCAGCTTGGTCTTAATGTCTTGAAATGTAAAGCTATGAGCTTCTATAGGCGTAAACATCTTCTTACACATACTTATTTCATAAATCGAGAACCATTAGAGTGTGTGGCACACTTCAGTGATTTAGGTGTTTTTTTCGATAAAGAACTGTCTTTCGTTACTCACGTGTACTATACTGTTATTAAGGCATCCAGATTATTAGGTTTATTAAAAAGGAATACAAAGGATATAAATCATATTCCTATCCTAAAGAGATTATACAAGCATTAGTTTTAAGTATTTTAGACTATAACAATATTATTTGGGTACCTATGTACAAGTGTCATATTAATAGACTAGAAAGGGTTCAGGATAAATTTGTAAATTATCTGTTGTATAAACTAGATTATAGGTATGATCACTTATACAGCGAAATGATCTTGGTCCGATCGACTCCCCGAAGTGATTTTGACAAAGTCTACTAGGGCGAAGTGGTCTTGATCCGATCGTTCCACGAGGTGATTTTGACAAAGCCTACTAGGGCATCTTGATCCTATCGACTCCCTGAAGTGATTTCAACAAAGTCTGCTAGGGCGAAGTGGTCTTGATCCGATCAACTCCAAGAGGTGATTTTGACAAAGTCTACTAGAGCGAAATAAATCTTGATCCGATCGACTCCCGGTGTGATTTCGGCAAAGTCTACTTGAGCGAGGTGATCTTGATCCGGTTTACTCCCAGAAGTGATTTTGACAAAGTCTACTAGAGCTAGGTGATCTTGATTCGCTCAACTTCTCAAAGTCGTTTTAACGAATTCTACTAGGGGGAAGTGAAGACGGGGTGTAGAGAGGGTGGGGCGTAAAGAGGGCGGCGCGTAAACAGGGCGGGGCGAGGCGTAAAGAGGGCGGTGCGCAAAGATGGTAAGGCGTAAAGATTGTGAGGCGTAAAGATAGTGGGACGTGAAGAGAGTGGTCCACAAAGCGAATAGAGGCGCTCAAAGTAGTCCTGTAGGGACTACAAACCGCTTCTAGTAAAGCTTTATTTGTTGAAGCTCCCCATAAAACTAATTATGGTTTAATGGATTGCATTAACAGGCCGTGTAAGAATTACAATACAAGTTTTCTAAATATTGATTTATTTAATGTTCAAAATTTGAATAAGTTCAAATCAATATTTAAAGAATCAATGTAGTTTCACCCATATTGAATTAATTTTTTAATAACAATTTGTATCATTTGGAGTTTCTCGTAGATACCATAAGTTGATAAATAAATAAATCAGTCGAAGCACTTTGCTAAAGACGTAATGTTTTTTCCGCTTTCCTAGTGATGCAAAAATAGCAGAAATTTGGAAAAATGCATGCAAGCTGGCAGATTGTTTTAATATTAACACTGCTCGAATTTGCTCAAAGCATTTCACTAGGGAAGATTATGAAAGAAATTTGAAGGAAGAGTTATTAGGTTATTCTAACAAAAATCGCCGGCAACTTAAACTTAAAGCTATTTCGTCTCAAAATTTGCCCCATTCGAAGCCTAGTACTGTCCTTAATGCACATAGAGAAGAACGCTTTGTGAAAAGAAATTCTGTAAAACTGGTTAATGAAATTCTTAGAACATATAAGAACTCTCAACATAGTAAGTACACACATCTCATAATAACCTGCATGTTCATTATAAGGTGAGTTATTAATTTCATAATTTCTTATGCATAGAATTGCTATTTCAACTGGAAATGTTCATGAAATAATTGTTGATGAGTTGGAAGATAATAACAATATGCAGGGTAAAGCTTCATCCAGTACAAGAGAGTGTGGGTATGATATTCATTATATTATTTGAATGTAAACAATAATGTACTATACATAGTGTTGTAGAGTTAACACTCATGGAGAAAATCCTTATAAGATTATTGCCGAGTTAAAAAAGCAAAATGATTTATTGCAAGAAGATCAGAAAGCTTTACAAAAGCTTTTCTCTCCAGTTCAAATTAAAAAACTCAAGGACCCTAGTAGATGACACTGATGGTTCATTGAAGATGTGTCAAAAGCAATTGTGCATTATTCTGCGGGACCACGAGTCTACCGGTTGCTGCTGAAAAAAGGGCTATTCTTTTCCACCTGCATCCACTCTACAATCGTGGCTAAAGAAGATAAAGATTACACCAGGTATTTTAAAACAAGTTTTTAACATTGCTAAGCTTATGAATTTAAGCATACCTGAAAAGGTTTCCGTTCTATCTTTCGATGAAATAAAAATCAGAAAAGTATACCTTTATGACAAATTCAATGATTAAACTATGAAACCATATTCATATTCCCAAGTGGTGATGCTAAGAGACCTTTTTGGTAACTGGAAGCAACATGTATTCTTTAATTATGATTGTAAATTAACTAAGGACACACTATTTGTAATAATAAATTTTGTTGAAAGGTGTGGTTAGCTCAAAATATTGTTTTAGATTTTAGCATAGAAAGGGTTATTATGTTACAGGTTTTCAGGTGGTGGCAAGGGTGAGTGATCTTGGAGGAGGAAATGTGGGGTTGCGTATGGAACTGGGCATTACTTACAATATGACATGGTTCCAGAACCTAGCTAATACACAAGAAAAAGTTTATATTTTTGCTGATATCCCTTAAATTGATTAGAAATAACTTACTTGATCATGGGTTCATAATAGATAGACAGGAAATAAACAAATCAATTGTTGAACTTTTGAAAATTACAAGTGTGTCGGACTTAAATATTGCACACAGAATTTCAGAGCAAAATACCAATGTCCATGGACCACACAGGCAGAAAGTAAAACTCGTTGCCAAATTGTTTTCTCACAATGTATCAAGAGCTATAACTCGATGTGGTATGCTTGGAAATTTATTGAATAAGAACGGGACTGAATGCACTGAGTTTTTTAAACTGGTTAGTAGTACTGCTTTTTATACAAAATTCTTATCTTTTCTTGATAAATATATGTTTTAGGTAAATGACAGGTTTGATTGCTTTAATTCTTGAGTATCTGAACCAGTTAGTCGAGATCAAAAGAAGGCTAATCGACTGTCGCTACCAACTCAATTTGAAATAATTGATAGAATGACTGAAAAAATTTAGCAACTGCGAGTGAAAGGCAGCAAATCCTTTTATCCTTTCCAGAAAAGTATGTAATTCGGTTATTAAAAATTCCATAATACAAATTTCTTCTTTTTTATTATAGGAGTTGTAATCTCAAATACTTCTCTTAAATTACTATATGAGGACTTGAAGAAACGGTTTAACATCAAATAGCTTCTAACTTACACGCTTAACCAACATGTGCTAGAAAACTTGTTTGGAATCTTAAGAGCTAAAAATGGTTTACATGATTGTCCAGATCCCTTAGAGTTGAGATACCATTTGCGGTCATACATTTTGGGAAAAAACAAAGGCTGTTATTCTGTATGTAGTAATGTTGAAGTAGATGATACACCTGATTTGCTTACTAAATAAGAGAATCTAAGCAGTGAATGTTTTGCACCATTGAAAATTTCACCTGAAGTGGAGCCTGAGACTGAGGACAATTTAAAAGAATTAGATAGCATTGTGTACGACGGATTAGAAAATTTTGCAGACTGTATTTCTTACAAACTGAAGGAACCCACTAATTGTGCAAGTAGTTCGCAGACATTTTCGTTTACTTGAGTCAATCACCTAAGCGAGGGAGGTTTATCTAAACCGTCTGACGAATTAATGAACTACTTATAAAAACTGGAAACAATTTTCAATCGTTTCAATGGCAATAAAATTAGAATTTCAAAATATTATTTGAAAAATCTACTTGAGGCTAGTAACACTGTAAACTGCCCTGATAATGTAAAAAAAACTCTTTTTTACATCTAGAATGTATTTTAGAATAAAAAAATTGAACAAACATCTACTAGAATCGACTCTTTCAAAAAAAAAAAGAAAAATAAAAAGAATTATTCATTGATTTCAAATGCTTTGTATTTGATTATAGGTACTAATTTTTAAGGATATAGTTTTGGAACTATTGTCATAACCAACGAATTAGAAATATATGGAAGGAGCAAAACATGACTTTCTGATGTCCAAATGTAAAAGGCCTACTAAAGTGGCACCTTGTAATATCTTGTAAGAAATAGCGTCCATGCATTTCCGTGATACACGTCAGTAGTTATTCATGTCAATCTGTTTGTTTGCATAATTTTAACCTTTTTCATTATTGTCTTCAACGTCTTCTAATTTTGCAATTACATATAATTTAATGAATCAATCAATCAATCAAAAAAGGCCAACTTGATCGCGGTTTCCGTCACAGCTTTTCGTATTGTATGATATATATCATGCTCCTTCCATATATTTCTAATTCGTTGATTTCAACATATTTTCAAACTACTAATATTATTATGCTTATAATTTATCGTTCTCTTCCAAAATCAATGAGTTTTCTTATGTAAAATAAATGCAATTACTTAGGTACTTATAAGATTATAATTCGTTTTATTAATAATCTATAGGAACACTGTGGCACGATTTGAATAAAAATGAATAAAAACCTTTAACCACAAAAAATATTTAAAATACTAGATACGTATTTCGACCACTATGTGGTCGTCGTTAGTAGGAATTGCAATTAAATAATAATTAGCTGTTGTTCCGGAACACTTCAGAGGATATTCTCCTCACCACTTAGGCTGAAGTGAACCTTTCCAACATATAATTTACTATAATGTTGCTTTAAACACTTTCAAAGATATTCTCCTCACCCATAGGCTAGTGTTCTCCACAACAAACAAGTGAATTGTGACGTTATAACTAAAATCAACAATCATAAATTGTTTGACAAAATTAATAGTAAAAACACGGAGTTGAAGATTCTTTTAAAGAAACACAATGTCAATGTACCCTCTAAAAAATTGGAAATTACTTCACCTCCATTAGAGTCAATAATTGTTAACAAATCGTCGATAATCTTTAATAATGAAGAGCTGACTTTCCTTGATCAAGGCCTAAAATTTGGAGTAGATGATTTGAAAACTTCTTTGGAAGACAATATTGCCGGCATTGAAGAATCTATTTGAAAATTAGATGACAATTCGAAAAACTTTATTAGGAACGCATGCAAAATTCAACTTTCGGACAACTTACGCACGTGTGCAAGGAATGCCTCAGAACAAACAAGCAAAAATCATCTGATTATTAAAGATTTACAACAAAAGGATTGTTATTATTTAAAGGCTGACAAGGGGAATAGGTTGGTTATTCTAGATAAACTAGACTATGACGATAGAGTAGAAACTTTGCTGTCTGAGGGTCTTTATCGACCAATAGTCAACAAACTTAAAAATGAGGTTCCTTTAATTTAAATAAAATGATTAAATCAATAGTCAGTTTTGAAAGAATGTCCAAACGTAATTTCGCCCACACTAAAATTAAAATTCACAATTTCAAATCTTGAAATGCCAAAACTTTACTGTTTACCAAAACTTCACAAATATAATAAATCGATGAGACCAAAAGTTTCAGGTATCAACTCACCGAGTTACTATTTATCACGATGACTGTCAAATGAATTTAAAGTTTAACAGTTTGTCTGTACAAAACTCTATAAATTTTATTAATAAACTAAAAAAATATCACATTAGAAGACAACGAAATCTTAATTTCATTTGATGTCCGTTCATTATTTCCTAGTGTTCCAATACTACGTACTTTAACATATTTAAAGGATGTTCTCATAGATAGTGATATTGTTTCGCATTGCATGTCCCAGAACTGTTTCCAATTCAACAACAAGTTGAACGTACAACATAAAGGCACTGCAATGGGAAATAGCCTATCACAATTCATAGCAAATTTATTTATGTCTCGCTTTGAGACCAAGTTAAAAGGAAACTCCAAATATTTCCCATGAATATGGTTAAGGTACGTGGATGACATTTTTACAGTTTTTGACACTTCTAAATCAAATGTTGATAATTTTCTTAAAGAATTGAATTCAAAATTTCAAAGCATAAAATTTACGTATCAACTAGAGAATAATGGACAATTGCCCTTTTTAGATACATTTGTAATTAGAAAGGTAATAAATTGGAATTTGACATTTATAGAAAAGAAACCAATGTAAATCGCTTTATTTTGTCTTCCTCCAATCATAGCATACAACATAAGTTGCCTTCATTTAACTTTTTAATTAATAGATTATTGAATTTCCCTTTAAATAAAAACAGATTTAATAAGAAATTTGCTTTTATTAAACAAATAGCGAATTACAATGGTTTTTCTTCTGATATTATAGACAATATTTTTAGAAAGTGTAAAAACAGAATTAACATGCGTAAATCAACGACTTTGCAATCGACCACCTCTAACGATAATGTTAAATATGTTAAACTTCCGTTTCACAAAACCACAAAGGGTCTTGATAAAATATTGAAACAGATTAATTTCAAAATTGTTTTCAGTAACACAAATAAAATTAAAAATTTGTTAAGTAATCCAAAAGACAGGGTGAAAAATTACAAAAGTCAAGGATTTATGAAATTAGTTGTTCGGGGCCAGGGTGTTTTCAAAAATATATTGGTCAGACCAACAGGAATATAATGAGATTTAAAGAGCACATTGCTCACTTCAAATATGGTGAACACGGAAGGTCTCAGGTCGCCAAACATATTTTTGTAACCAGCCACTCGATTAAACTAGAAAATGTTAAATTGTTAAAAGCGGTATCAGCGTTTTCCTTCTTAAATGCCTATAAATCAATTAAAATTGTTAAAAAATAAAGGACTCCTCTTAAACACTGATAAAGGGCCCATAGAGCCATCTGTCTTGCTTTCCCTATTGGTCGACAACTAATGAGAAAGGTTTCGCTTCAGCAGATGTAGAATTAGTATAAATCAAGTAGATTTTAGTTATAACGTCACAATTCACTTGTTTGTTATGGAGAGCACTAGCTAATTTTCCGCGTCATACTAATCTAAGGTGTCTCATTTAAAGTAAAGATTGTACATGTGGTACGGCACCGGTAAATCACGTGCGGCAAACCGCGCCGCATACTGTGAAAGCGCTTTTAGATCGCTTTTACACTATGCAATTGCGGCGCGGTGCACAAGTTTTACCTTACTTTAAATCAGACGCTTTCAGATTAGTTCAGCGCGGAAAAATTACCAGTGCGGTCTACGCAAACCGCAGACACAGTGCGGCTGACGGTCAGAAATCGGACGGTTTTAATGCCGCACGGAATTTAAACGCCTATAGAAGAAAATGGGTGCTTTCATACTTGTCGCTATACGGCGACGGTTTTAGTCGAACGAGGTTACCAGATAGGTCTACTTAATAAAGATGTCAAGGAAGGGATACAATTATGAAGTAATTGATCTGATAGAATTTTATTAACGGATGCATTTAATATCTTATGTGCTTAATTTCATGTTTTTTTTCTTCAACAGTGCGTGACGTACGCAAGCAATCTGTGAATGTCCTAGTACAAGCTTGAGCGATATTTTTAGATGTAAAAGCAACGTCCGGGTTGCCGAACGGTTTGTCGCATGCGGTAAACCGTGCCGCAACCGCATATTAGTGTGAAAACACTTACTGTTTGACACCGTGCTGTAGATTAACCCGCACTATTATTGTTGCTGCATGTTACCCGTGAATTGTTCGATGATTACGGAAAAGATATAAATTAAGTAATTATGTATTTAATATTTTTTATATATCAATACTAAAGAACTGTTTGTGGAAATAATTCAAAACATTTTCTATTTATTTATAAATTAATTCTACTTTTATTGGTTTAATAAAAAAATTTTCAATTACTAGTTTATAGAAAGGGTCTTTGAATTTTAAGACGTGCAGCAGTTCTTTCTTAATTAACATTAAACCATGCCACTCAAACGTTCTTGACCTTGAATGCACCTGCAGTCTGAATGAATTTGCTTTAAAGCTGAAAATGAACGTTCTGTTCTACGCAGGGTGTGAAACTAGGAATAGGAATTGGGGAAATGAGCTCTGCAATTTATAAATTCCTAAGTCCAGATAGTAAGTCGTTACTTTACATAAACCGAACAAGTTTAAAAATGGATATACCTTGAAATTCAGGACTCAATTCACTTTTAAGTAGAATATAATCAAATGTGGTTCCATAAGTTAATTTTAAGTTATTTATAAGTTCATTGGGAAACATTTTTTTGCAGTGCTCAAATTTTTGATGAGCGAGAAGATGGGAAAATGCCAGTTTGGAAAACGAGGTATACCCTGTTTTTATCTTACAACATTGTTAATAATTTCACAGATAGTCGGCGATAAGTGAAATTACCACAATCGGTTGGACGCTGGTTTTGAATCATTGTCTTAATTTTGAAATGTCGATTTCCAAAGTACTTCAAAATTCACATCGTCTCCGTCAAATTCCAATAGATAAATAATATCACTTATTTTTTATACTACAATAAAGAATACCTTCTGTTGATATTTCTAATACTATTGAAATCTTTCTCTATGCACAATTATTGGACATGTAAATAATTTTCCGATGAAGCTGATATAAGAGTAGCACCGATTACGTATATGTACTTAAAGAAAAAATCGAAAACTTTTGCGCAGAACGAAATATTAAAACAAAATGTTTTAATGTATAATGCTTTATATAAATTACCTAAATTAATCGATTTGAAAAATGAACAATAAAACATCGATGTAATTGATAACTATCGATGTTTAAAATACTCGAATTTTCACAACTGTATTTATGGTTTGCACTGTTCAAATACTGACCTTAACCTATCTTTTTTGCCGCTTCATTGCTGTGCTAGTATATATATATATATGTTTATAATTGTGTTCCTTCTATTTTCGTATTAGTTTAGGTGTATATATTTAAACCCTATTTTGGTAGTAAACCCCGTCAGATCAATATTTGATATGTTTATTATATATATATTTTTAGGTTATGTTTCCTAGATTTTCTCAACTTAAGTTTTGATAGATGGATATTACCAAAGGGGGTGGTCGTAGCTTAGAAATAGCTGCTCGCAATGTTGATAAAGCTCTTATTAATGATAGTTCTGCACTTAGCTTGTTAGATGTAATGAATGTTAATGTTCAAACTGGGCCTACTTCGAGTGGAACAACAGACAATGATTATCCCAACTTGGCTAGGTTACCTTTGGCCTTAAATAATATTGTACAGCTGAAAACATCACAAAAAGTGCCTTTGCCTACAGAAATTGTTGAACGAGTCAATCGTATCCTTTTTGTTATCATTTTAATTCTTTAATTGCTTATGTCTTAACTAAATGTGTAGATATACAATGCCATAGTATGATGGGTTTGTTTACTGATATTAGTCGAGCCTGGTTAACTGTTGACAGCGATATTTACATGTGGATGTATGAGGAAGGTGGCGATGTTGCTTATTACGATGGAATTAATGAAACTATTTTGTGTGTTGGTCTTATTAAGCCAAAGCCTGGTGTTTTTCGATCTTTTATTAAATATTTGTTAATTTTAACAACAGCAACTGATATTTCTGTTCTTGGTGTAACGTTTGGTTCTGGCAATGGTACTTATTTAAGTGAAATACAGTTAGTACCAGATCCTGTTTTTACGATACCAACGGATGGATCAATTATTACAACAATCTGTGGAACTGCTTCAGGCAGAATATTCTTAGGAAGTAAAGATGGAGACTTATATGAAATATGTTATCAGGTATGTATTTATGTGTGTAAATAATTAAGAATAATAATACTCAATTTAGTCATCTAAATAAGCTGTACGAGCATTCATAAAACCATTTAGTGCTCGATTAGCATCAAATGCTAGTGATGTACCATAAAAAGGCGTAGTGGTTTTTAAAAATGAAACTTGTTTTTTATTTTAAAAAACAACGGTCTGATTTTTGTTATTTTTTTTAAGTTTCAATTCTCTACAAATCTTTCAAGCTGTTAAAGAATTCAAATCTGTAGTAAAATACAGGGAAATAGGTTATACTTATACAATGGCTTTAGTAACACACATTGTATTATTATTCTTATTCGTCGGTATCAGAATAGTTAGAGTCGCCGTCTTGGTTGGAACTTGTACTGTTATATAGGGCGATATTTTCTTTCAAACTTTTATCAGGTTCTGTTACACTATTTACATTTGAACGAGTTAATGTTAGAGGTGCGATTGAGAAGATGCTAGATGATGCTAATGCCATATCTGCTGTTGCGAATGTTGATTTTGAAGGGATATTTGAAGTTGAAGGAAAATGTGTTGAAGTCGGTTCATACTGTGCAATTCGTAACTTGAGATTTTGCACTACATACACTAATTTTCCAGCTCTTTTTTTTATATGTGTATTTGAATTGGTGCTTAATGCTACAGTTGTAGAAGGAAGTTCCAAACTTCAACTGAAATTG
Source organism: Platerodrilus igneus (assembly GCA_036346225.1). Classification (NCBI taxonomy): domain Eukaryota; kingdom Metazoa; phylum Arthropoda; class Insecta; order Coleoptera; family Lycidae; genus Platerodrilus; species Platerodrilus igneus. The sequence goes on from JARFIW010000791.1 coordinate 2,497,404, forward strand.
CAGCTAATTGCACAGAGCTACTTACATAAACATTTCCATCATGCAATTAGCAGGATTGTTAAACTTGCAACTCACAAAAGAGTTTTTAAAAAATCTTTTCTTTGCTGTGTAATTCATTAACTCAGATAATATAATGGTTTCAACAGTACCTAGCATTTTTGAGGCAATATTGAAAATAAATTTTCTTGCATCAGTTTGGTCTTCTGCATTTAAAAGACTACCATCATATTGACGATACAATTGTGCATCTTATAATGTTGCAGCTTTATGAATGCTGCTAATGCATTCGAAGCTGAATGTAGTTTTATACCTCTTTTTCTTTATATTTATAAAAGGGGTTTTGTGTCAAACTTGATCTAAAACGATCTTTTAAGTCAAAATCAGATCTTGTAAATTTGTGATAAATGGGTTTTTTTACATCGACCATTTCGATCTTATTTGCTACAGGTTCCAGCAAATCTAAAATCCATTTACTTTATTCCGAAATACATCTGACAAGACTGTTAACAATTCATTTATAATTTTCCTAATTATAATAATTACTAAGTTGTCTTTGACTTTATTTTGTTCATAATTTTTAAGTTAGTGTCCTTGTGTGATAGTTAGCGTGCCCCACTGCCGGTGTGTTTGCTTTTCCTCAATAAAGAGTCACAAGTCTTTTCTGAGTGAAGACATATTTCAAATTAAAGGTGCAGTGGCTAACTTTGTGGTGCAGAAATGGTTTCATATGACACAATGATAAAAAAATAGTAAAACTAAAATGTAAGTTGGCTGAAATATAAAACTACTTTACAAATACTACTCATCTTGAAAGGCTTTACTAACTGTCAAAATTAAGGGCACCAAACCATCATATCCTAGCAGTTGCGTCGATGTATTGATTACCCGAGACGGTTATTTCAGATAGCTCTTCTTGCTTTCGATGTTCCAATCTCACCCCCATACCTTTCACCTTAAGCACACTCATTTAATTTTTTTATCAAACTAAAACTTCTTTAAAATTAAGGCCTCTCCAAAAATCCGACTTCTTCATTGTAGTGGCTGGATATTATTTAACAATGCTCACTTTTACCTATATTATAACTAACTGCAAATAAAATTTTATCAAAATTTAGACTATTAACAAAATTTCAAAACAGAATTACTGGTAAATTAACTGTAGAACAACAAACCTAATCTACATCCTACTAGCCAGATATTATTAACAGAACTCCAAGAAAACATTAATCTGAAAGTAATACTACCATTCCATTTTACTAAATTTTCCCTGATTGATCTGTTTGACATCTTAAAATCCTATTTATTTGGAAATGCCCTTGACAATAATAAAGAGAAAAACCAGCTCAATTTCAACTTTCCACATAACCATTTAATTGTTCATTTAAACTACTGAGTTTACACCTTTTAACTGACAGTAATTCTGCACTTGAGGTTGTGTGTACATATTTGTTACTCTCTTAAAATAGTCATACTTCCTTCGCTAATAATACTGTTAACGAATGCGTATTAGTTTTCCCACCCAATTTCATTTGAGGTTTATCATTCAATTTGTGTCAAATAATAAGATCACATTACCCGAAATTAAATAAGACAACTACTGTCAAACGCCTTATGTCAGATTGAATTAATTCATTTTACACTTGTCAGTTACACATTTTGTGTTCCTTTAACTCTAAAAAATTTAAACTCCATGAAGGTTAATTAGATGTTTGCACATGATGTTTCCCACTACTCTCTCTTATAAAATACAAGAAGGTGTGATAGATGCTCTAAGTATTTTGGATTCAATATCAGTCTTATAAAATATGGAAAATGAAATGCGCTTCTAAAAGGCTTATACCATTGATAACCAAAAGGGCCCATAAAATGGAATTATTGGTGACAGGTATTTATATTTGATTGTTTCCTTTGCTTGCATTTAAGGCAAGTGTTAAATTAACTACAAGAAAGCTGCATAATAGAAAAATTAGTTCAGTCAAATTTGCGTGGTTTAAAGAAATGTGCGTTTGTATGCGTTTTAAGTTGTTTAGTAAGAACCTATGTCTTCTGAAGTCAACCAAGGTTTAATTCGTTATTAGTAATTTTAGGGATGCTAGTTCTGTGATTATTAAGAGTAACGCGCAGTCTTCTCCTTGTCAGTTACAACTTTATAGGTTATTGCCTGTTTAATAATTGACTTGTATTTACTCCATGTAACTGTGCCTTGATATTATTACATACGTTTGGTTGTTTATTATTAGATTAAAGTAATTGTTGTAAGACAGCGCAAGCCATTTTAATTGCGAATTGTGTTTTAGAGTTTCCATTTAATTGTTGTTCTGTGTTGTTTTTAAAATAGAAATACCTTTATACACTTGTTTTGAGTTAATCTTACCGGCTCAAGAAGAAAAATGAATCACCCTATATGCAGTTCATTGCGAGATTGGTCCAAGCCAAGACCAATTGCACACTGGGTGTTTCAAGCAGTGTTTGAATAAGGCAATTTGTCAAACAAATACTATGCTTAAAACAAAACTATTTTTGCCGCTATTTGATATTGTAGCAAAATGCTTAGTCAGCGGAATATTAATTTCCCACTATATAGATCAAGTCATTTTCATTTGAAATCCACAACCACAAATTATACATACACAAACAAAAAAACTCATCTAGTACTCATGGTTCTAATGTGCCAATTGATTCCTAACACTAATGATGCAGAATGTCCAGGGACGTCAATGATATACCTGGTGTGGACTTCCTCGGCACGATAGGTCACCTCAAAATCCCAATTCTCGTTAATAAGTGAAACCAATTCATTACCCTTTCTTGGTTAATCACTTCGACCGACACGAATATTAATCAATGATTCATGCGTTTAAACTTTCTGACCTCTACGTATCCAGTAAAGCTCAACACAATTGGATATTGGCCCCTGAGGACCCACTGCCTTGATGCCAATGACATTTTGTTTTGTTTTTCGTTGAAAGGCCACCGACCTTTGTTATTCACACATAATTTTATGCCTGTCTGCTCTCCATATTAATTTCATGTCCATTTGATCTACCACCTATTTGTTACAAAAAACCGCATTCTGTTCTCACACTTTATGCATCTAATGCTTTAGTAAGGTCAGTTCAATGTCTTCAGATCGTGTCAATGCTTTAAGTTTATGACATTTTATGAATTTGTAGTTATTGAGGTCTCTTGAATTCCACGTGAGTTAAATCAATATTATTGTGGATATAATGTCCCTGATTTTTATCGGTGGTTTTTCTAATTGATTGCGAAGAATATAAAATCCCTGTCATTATTGCTGTGTATATAAAAATGAACTAGGAACTTTTTTGTGTATTTGTTTGCACTGATTTAACATTTTATTGAAATAGTCTCTGTCTAAATTGTAAATTACTCAAGCTTCTATGAAATTTTTAAGGGTATTTTTCTTACTAAAGCTCTCAAACTAGCTGAAATTGATAAATATTTATCTATCTACGAATGTATGCTTCAATAATGCACAAACGTTGCAAATATTGTGTCCTTGCAATGTTTAATGCCGATAACAGATATCTTAGATGTAAGGAATTAACCATCGTGTGGACTCACTATGCAAATTAATATTACGTTACAACATCTCTGATTATATGGTAGATGCACCATTTCTGACGTGTTTATAATTGTTATTATTGGAATTGAGTAAATATTTGGTGTTATGAAATAGTGGTTATTCATTTATTTTCTGCTTTGCAACGAGTTTCGGCGACTTGGTCCTATCGAAGGAAAAAGGATATAAAGAAAATTAATTACAAGTACAACTTTATTAAATTGTATGAATTGGGATATAAAAACAGTTTTTCAATCTGACGATGAGGCTGCAATTACATGAATTGGTAATTGGGCTGATACTAATATAGACTAAAAAATGAAATGTTCCTTTTTGAAATCAGATAGAGTAATTTGAACCGTTTTGCAAAATATTCTGAAATTTAAGACCAAATTAAGGATTTGGACATTGAAAATTCTAATTCTGAGGATAGGTAGTCCATTGAAAATAATGTTTATGATCGAATTGTAAAAATTAAATGAAAAATGTGTACTCTTAGGGCTGCTTTAGCCATTCTGCTTTATACAAATGATATTTCTGTAGGACAAAATGATCAAAAGATAGGTGTAGGCTTCCAGAAATTCTGATTTTGCCATTTTGTGGTGATTACCAAAAATGAATACTGTTCTACTAATTGTATTTCTATTTAATCAAACATAATGATTAGCTAACAGACATTCAAAACTGATCTATCTGAACTTGTATTTATGACTTGAACCGCTAACATTAACAGGTTCCTCAGAACTTTGTAATGCAAACTTTCAGGTAGCCATTGAATTTTGGAAAGAGGTACTTGATAATAATTTAGCAATTATAAATTCACATTTAAATGCAGTAATCGATATTTCAAACATTTCAAAAAGTACTGCGTCAACGTTATACGCGATTTTAAAACAAACATGTTTGGTTCTCTGTGTAACATATTTACTGGACTTGTATAATGTACAGTTGTAGTTGTCAGTATTAGATAAACCTAAATACCTGCCCATCCCTTGTCCACTAGTCCCGTTAGAAAAACCTGTTATGGTTGCCAAAATTGGTTAAAGACATGAACTTACTTGCTCGTTGGTGGTCAAAGAATGAAGTCGTTTGTGTGTTCGAGATATGACAGAGTTAAATGGTGTAATAAACAATATAGAATGTTGCAACACGGTTTCGATCGCTTGTCACACAGTCCACTTTAGTTGATCCTAATTACGTAGAGAACAATAGAGCTGCGATTCACTATAAATATTATAGAACACCTTGTATACAGACATTTGGTTTCACACTAAATTAATAATGGATTAATTGAATTAATTAATTAATTAGTTCCTTTGTTGTTCCTTATAATACCTTTAATTAATAATTGTAATTAATAATAATTGCCGCCGATTGTGTAATTTGAACGTGTTGCAGGGGTAGCTTAACATCGTGTTCCCACTCTATAATGGTAGAATTTTTATTTTTAAATAGAATAATATCTGTAGGTATTTGGTTTGATAGTTTTTAGTGTCATAAATACATCTCTTATTTCTTGTTGGCGTTTTATTTTGTAGGAAACATTCTTTGCAAGTGTTGGTTTCTTTAGTTTGTACTAAATTGTACACCTACAAGCCGGTCTCCGTAATATTAGGTGGGTGCCGATGGGTTAAATTCCCTTTCATTGTTTGATCTAAATGTAAATGATTTATTCGGGGTCATTTACTGGTTCGATATTTTAGCAAAGAGTTTATTTTCAAGGTTATCTACTTACTTTAAAGTATTCGTATTTAAATAAACATTTCGTAAAGGTTTTTTGGAATTGAACAATTGTATGAAATTAGATATATTTTTCGTTGAGTATTGGGTTACATTTTGTTTTTTCGGTAATTTAGATTGTAGCCCGCATCAGTGAAAACTGTCTATGAAATTGAAACTCCATTCAAATTATTTTGCAAGGATATTTTTTTTGACGAAGAAAGTGAACAATTGAAAGAATTCTCTGCCCTTAGGTTGAAAATTGATAATTATCCTTCAGATATTCGTGTTATCGCTGAATAATGTGAATAGACTTTGTAGACGAGAAACCTCAGGTGGAACCTGTAGATAAGTCGTCGATAAATAGTGGTATTTGCTTGCAGAACATAAAGGTCCCACATTTTTCTGGGCTTACAACTGATTTTGAGGGTCATGTCAATTATAAACAATTGGTACATGATAATTTAAGTTTGTCACCTGTGGAAAAATTCTGCTTTCTCGTAGATACACTAAACCACTTGTTGCGTGCGTTAATAAAACATTTGCCTATAAATGATAATAATTTTAGGTTACTACAATTTTTATCTAAAGTAAAATTATTTTATTCAATATGATTTATATTCAAAGGTTGTTAATTTCATTATGTCAGTTGTAAAGGTTAGCGGTGTTGTCATCTTCGTAACTTTGTTTTAAATCAGTACAGTTTTATTATTCATTTGTTTTGATTAATAATGCATTATGCTGGCGTGCCGGCGATTTTATCGTTGGGCATGCATATTGTATAGGCACATTTGTACTAACTTAAATAAATATAAAATACCTGTTTCTGATTCTAGTTTTATGATACATAAGTTGATTATGTAACATGCCATTTTACCTATGGCAAATGCCACGTTTCAGTTTGATTCATCTCTCCCTTTAAACCTCAGATTTTACTTTAAAAAAGTCCATTGAACCTTGATATACACTTTTACTTTTAATAGATTTATTATAATCTCAGAATATATAAAGGTTATAGTACTTCATAAAGTACCGTGTTTGTTTTCTAATATTCATACTTGTTTGTAAAGTTGCCTACAATCCAGTATTCTTAGTATTTATTTTCACACTTCTACTTTGCAAAGTGCTCTGTGGTTTTCTTTCTCTACAATTTCAAATATCCCGCTCTGATATTTGAGACAGTTGGTTGCCTGTTAAAACTTTCTGATAAAGCATCATTTCTTGTCTTGATTTGGTGCACAACAGGTCATTTTGAATTCATGTTGATAAGAATTGACCATGCGGTCGTATCAAGTATGTATTCTTTTGTTAAATAATAAATGTGTAATAATTTAAATATTATTACAGATATCTTGCCTAGCGTTTCCTTTTCTTCATCAATTACAAATCCCACCAGATTACTTTTCCGATGGTAAGGATTTAATAGATGTATTTTAAATTCCTTTTCACTTGGTTTTGCGTGTTAACTAATTCACGTATTATATTTTAGGGTCGTTCTCTACCCCCATGTCTTTCTACTATTTATCTTACCGTTCCATAATGATGCAGACTTATTTTGCTGCCGCTTTACAATAAGATAACAATATCGTTATATTTTAAATTACGCTACCTCAACATACAATTTTAGTTTTGTTTATTATTCTCTTAAAATTTGGTTTAATATGGATCTATGAAGTTAAACACGGGATGTTTTTCAACTTGTTTGAATGCTAGCGAATTCTACCTCATTACTTGTTTTTGATGTTTTACCTGGGACTCCTGCAGTTTCTACACATTTGATTTGGATTTCTACAGATGTTCCGTTCAAAGAATTTCAGGGTAGCAAAATATGTTATTCAATGCAACATGTCAGGTATGACAAATTAAAATATTTTTTATCTACTCAAAATTAAATGAACTGATTTATGCAATATTAAATTTTCTCTTTATTTTACACTTGTAAAACATATTAATTTTACTGATAATTTATCTAGTATTTACAAATATTAATTCTTATTATACATAGTGTTACTGGACGTATACTGTCCAAATGTAAGCCACATGTTTCATGAAACCTATGGTAGTCAAGTACATTTATCAATTTTGTTACGCATTTAAAAGCACAAGATACTTTTCTTAGTATATTTGAACGTTTAGTTCACGTTAAATATTTTATCGACTTTTTATATGTTACGTTCACATTTTTGGAAACTCTCTTAAACTTATATAGCTACATTTACCAGTTGCATAAAAACGAGTATCATAATCTTTACTGATCTATTTATTTTATAAGACTACATAGAACATTTATGATGTTTTTGTTCAAAACTTTAATTCTATAAAATTTAATAAATACACTATATAACTTGTCATAGTTTCTCACAGTTGTTTATTTTACAGTCATTAATTCACAAATTTTCTCCCCTTCGAGATTTTAAGTTTCTTGCAGCCTCCGCAACCTCAACGGTCGATGCTAGCTGCGCCAGAGTGTAAATTTTTTTATGCTCTGTCGTGCGCCTATCCTTTTTATAACGCCTGAAAAAGGGTAGGGTGCAATTATACATACTGATTAGATAGAAAAAAATGACAACCAGGTATTTTCTTTTTGCAGTCTTAACTCATTCTTCAGAAGTTTGCTGAATGTGTCTCGAATTATGTTATGCAGGTAGGTGCATTTTCTTAGAGCAGTTCGTACTGAACATCCAAACCATCAATGTGCCATATTAGTAGGTCAGTTACTTTTGATCACAGGTTATCAAACAAGGCTGAAAGTAGTCTAATGATGTTTGACTAATACCTTACCAAGTGGGTTATTTTCAATTTTAGGAGCATATTGGTACTTGATCGACAACTATATGTTTGAGATAAACGTGTTGTGGATGGCAAAGTCAAAATAGGATTCTTATGGTATCCCCCTTAATGACAGTCAATCACTCACTGGATATTTATAAATACATCTGACACTATGCCAGAGATGGAGAGCGTTTGTACTAAATAAACATTTGAAATTTAACGCATTAACTTTTGAAGCGTACCTTTTAGAAACTACATATAATGATGGCATTAGTTTTATATTGTTAATTGAAAGGGAACGTAGATACCGATAAGACAAACAAAAATTGTTAATAAACCTGTAGTCTAAAGCAAATGGTTAAGCTACAAACGGACACACAAAAAAGTATCAAAAAGGTTTTAAAACCACTGCAATGTTAACCAGGTCACGAATAAAATACAAATAACATCATCCTTTAGAATCGACCAACCAAGTTGTGATCTTTTGCAAACTTAAATTAGTGAAGTAGAGTTGGGTTTCTGACCCTGTAGTCTTAAGTTTTTTTTGCAGTTCAGCTGTTTGCAGTATAATGATAACCTACTTTAAGTTGAATGTACTTTCTCATTAAATAGATTGTAATTGGAGTAAGTGTATCATCTCTCCTGGATTTTGATACGTGTGTTCCACTACCTGTTTAGGTAATTCACTTAAACTCAATGTTGTGACAAAATGTTAATTGAGTGTAAGTAATTAGAGATAGTTTTATCATGCAGTAGTTTAGTGAATTCTGATTTAAATATATTGTGATCGGAAGTTATACCAACCACTAACTTGCAATACGGCAGTCATTTTGAACACTTATTGTGAAATCATCTTATGTGCATGTGTGATTCATTATAATGTAATTAAGTTGCCGTTATGCTTGCGGCCACGTCTCCAATGCTCTACTCGAAGGTACTACATTGGGCATGTGTGATTCAGCATAACACTAGCATAGGTAAGTTATTTCTTATAAACATAACAAAGCAGCAGTCCTAAAACTTTTACGTAAGTTGACCTAAGCCGGGCATAAAAGCAGACCAAGAGTAAAATGCTTTATAGGTTTTTTTGTTTAGCCAATCAATCTCTATCATCTCTCCAATTTAATGAGATAAAACTAATACCACCCTGTAGACATATATACACATCTAAAATTTTAATTTAAGATAATTTTGTTTATTGGTAACCAGAAAATCTAAATTTTAGTAGTAACCATACAATTATTATTGAATTTAAGATACAATTTTTTATATTTGTAATAATTGATTAATAGAATGGATTATAAGATTGCTGTTGAAAACTCCTTAAGTAGGAATTAAAATATAAATTACAAATTTGCAATACAAGTATTGATAACTTAAATGTATCACAGTTCAGAAATGCTTTCTGAGTAATAATAAATAAAGATATCGACAAAGATTTTGAATACTTGATTCATTTTATGGATGATGTTTTAGCGATGAAAAACTTGTTATGAGATATTAGACGAAATTCTAAAAAATTTGAACGAACAGAATATTGAGTTAAATAAATCCAAAATTGAAACAAAATTTGCACACATTTTTAATAGATTAAATAATTCCTTGCCGGTTGATAATAAAGATGAAAAGATAAAACATGATTTACAAGAGCAATTATTTAAATTAATTGATTCGTTTAAACAAATTCAACAACAAATTTTAGCCATTAAAAGTAATACTTCGCAAAAAGAAAAATCTGCTAGTAATCCTAATTTAGAAAAAAATTTTAAAGAACAACTTCAACTAGAAGCTTCTACTACTACTATGAACGAACAACCACCCATTGAAATACAAAAATTAGATACAGTTACACCAATTGTAAATGTACGAGTTAGTAATAACTTCAATACGTTAGCTAAACTTTTAATAATTCTCAATTTAATAATTCAGTAATTTATAAAGTAACTTCAGTGGCTAAATGGAATTTGAAATTTTCAGGTAACACATCAGTAAATGCTTTCCTAGAACGTATAGAAGAACTTAAAGTCGATAGAAATATGAGTGATACTCAACTTATGAATGAAGCGTGTGATTTGTTTGATAATAAAGCTTTAGTTTGGTCTAAGGCGAATAAAATATTGTTTAATACTTAGGACAAGTTGAACCTGGTTTTAAAAACGATTTTTTACGTTAATCATGACAAAATATTAATGATCTAAATTAACAATAGAAAACAACAAGAAAATGAATCCATAGGTATTTATGTGGCAGTAATGCTGAATATGTTTAATAAACTTTCATAATCCTTATCACTTCAAAAACAATAGAAATTTTTAAGAAAAAATATTTTGACCTTTTATCAATTTCAACTTAGTCTGATAGAAATAAATTCAATTCAAAAATTAATTAAACTAGGTAAACGGTACATAAAATTTTAATGAAAATTACATACCACCAAGTAAAAGACGAACTGATTTAGAGGTAGACTTAGCAGACACTGATCAACCATCTCATAATAAACCATATACTACACCAAAATTTTCTTCTTTATGTACTACATCACCCGTGCCACTGAGTTAGTGGGCAACCAGTTTTGTTAGTACAGTACAGTTTTTCTGTATTTTATCGAAACAGGATTTTTAGCAGAGTACTTCACTGAGTTTTCTGTGAATTACCGGCCGTATGCTCTAGGGGACCAAAACTGTACGAAACAAGCTCCATAAATTAGTTGGTTTGCATGTGACTATTAATCCCAAAGTTGTGTGTTTGGGTGAGCAGTTAAGTGTAAGTCCTGCGTTTGTTGTCATGTATTTAGGTGTTGGTTCAAGTTTTCAAATTTCCATGTAAAGGAAAATCTCAGATGGGCAATGCAGTACCGTTGGATAAAATATTGAAAATTGTAACTTTTTAATAGAAATTAGTTCTTATAAATCTTTCTAAACATTGGTTATATCTGAGCAATCGTAAGGTGTTAATACTCCGATAAAGCATACTCTGCACTTGGTGCACACAATGAGGGTTTGCGTTTTTTCCATTGAATGTTAGCTCATCTTATCCCTTGGTTCTAATTTTTTGTTACAAGTAAAATGAATATTACGTTAATAAAGTTTGATTTGCCCTGAAGGGGTGGGAATCTCTTAATCATATAACGTTGTGTTGGTTAACTATAGTGGTGCAGTAGTGGGTTCCTATGGAAAAATTATAAAGGAAAATAGGAATATTCGGAATAAAAATAATAAAATGGTTGAAATGAAAACTACTACATTACAAAATCACTCACCGTGAAATTTTTACTCTAATTCCTAAATACATTCAAATAAAATTCAATATACACAATTTCTATTGACAATAAATAATTAAAAAAAAATACAAATATATTTTCTTTAAAATACTTTACTCGGGCCAGGTATTATGAACAAAATTCTTAAATTAGATTATTAAATTAAATCCATCAGTAATACCATTACTCTAAATTTTTCGTATACTTTTAATAAGTTCTACTGCTTATTTGTGTTGATTAGTAAAGAAACTTTGTTAAATGCAAGAAGTACTCATAGTTAAAATTTTTTTTATCATATAATATTTTATATTGGAAAACTATTAATTCGGCAAATATTTGAGTGTTGGGGTATTTTGGTAGCCGCAGGCTGCTTAACCCCCTTCACATACTACTGAATATCATGAACATAGGGTGTATATATATATATATATATATATATATATATATATATATATATATATATATATATATATATATATATATATATATATATATATTATATTTATATTTATATTTATAAAACAATAGAAGAGGAACCCAACTGCATCTAATAACAAAGAGCAGTGGCTATGTTTGAAGACGACAAACAAACTAAAGCATTTTTGAGAAATGGTGCGGACTATATTACAAGCAGAGATAGGAGAAAAAGAGGTAGAGGTAGGCCGATATCAGACTACTGCACACAGATAGTGAAAGATGCAGACTGTGGAAATTTTCGGGAAATGAGTTGGTTAGCTCAGAATAAAAATAATGAGGGTACGCATCTAACCAGTTCCAGGACTGAAGACCCAATGATGATGGATATTGACAACTTAAAAACTCTTAAAAGTCAAACATTAACAGCCTACTTTTTAACAATTTTCCTGCTTCCCGTATTAAATTACGTGACATTATAAGTCCCAATTTCTGGAAATGCCATTAATAACAAACAGAATGCAGTTAGTTAACATCAGCTTTTTATTATATCTCTTTATTGTTCATTCTAAAATAATGTAAAAGCAATACGTACATATTTTTTAATATTCTAAAATGATACTATTATGCTTAAATTTAACCAACACTCATACCCTCGCTAAGTCTTGTTCAATAAAATAATCACTCTCGTGTTCGATTAATGTCCTATCATAAAATATCAACTATGTTTACGTTCAAAATTTACTTTACAAAAAAATATAAACATAAAAGTTTATAATTACTTACGATTTAATTCACTTTCTATTATAGTACATTTGCTTTAACTTTAGGATGACGTCACAACTGGATAAAATACTACATTGCCAATGTTAGTTTAAATTCTACTATATTTCCATTGGCAAGAGGAATTGCCGACAACACCGTATAGAACTGCCAACCTTTATTGTGTTAAACGACAGTATCCCGTAATTCTAGGTATTCATTTGCATACAGTTGCCAACACTTCATTGCTACATTTGACGTCATCCTAAACTTAAAACGAATGGATTATATATAAGAATGTCCAGACTACACCAGCTACAAATTTTTTGTCCTTCAAACATTAATTACAGGGAAATATCCAACTAACACAACTCCCTTAACTCACACAATCCACTTATTTTAGCTATAATCGCAGGTAACCCTTTATGGCAGCGCATACACAAATTTGCTAAATCTCTCGCATGGTTAATCTCCTTGCCAAATCTTTAATCGAAGTCCTACAAAAGCTCATGTACTGTTTAAATATTCCTGCTTAACCCCCTCCTTAAGTATTGGCTCGTATGACCACATTCTGAAGTTTTCACTTCACAGATAATTAAATTCATTGATTTTTCTGTCGGATCCAACTACTCATATTATTTTCTTCCATGGTTAAATCATATTAATTAAGGTTAGCATTCGGTTATACAATGTGTAATTTCAATCTACGCTGAATAAAGGTTATTGTCACATTAACTATGTAAAAGTCATACTTTGTATGTAATTAATATTCGGTTGTAATGTAATGTAATATAATGTAATGTAATGGTTGGGTTGGACGATATCTGTCTATTGTAAATTATCTTATTCATGGGAAATGAATATGCAGTGTTTTGAAATATTGAGATGTTTTCATTTGCGGTTTTAATTTGTCATCGTCCTGGATTGTTTACAATGTATTTAAAAGAAATAAAGTTATACCTTATTATCTGAATTATTTTTATAAAAACAAAATTTGAAATATCATGTTTAATTAAGAATAAATATTCGTAAAATCTATCATACAAAGTGTGTCCATGTTTAATTTGTTGATTCTAATTTATAACCAGTATAACACAACACATTACATTTTTCCATTTGAGCAGCATTCTTACAACACATTTTAATACGAATAGTAGGTAATTAGAAAGAAGAAATAAATTTATTTGGCAATGGAAATTAAACTGATTTGATAAGAGTATACTATAAAGTAAAAATACGTTCTTTTTAGTTATCTCTTGAGTTGTCTGTGTTTTAAATTTTGATGATGGTCTTGAATTAAAGAAATAGCTAAAATTGGCAGTTGAAGCTTTTAAAAGCTTAACTTATCTACCGCATGGTCGTATAAAAGTAGTTATCAGTGAATAACCTGGTTATTTGTATGTAATTATATTTATATTAATATTAATAATTTATTTTTGACTAAAACAAATTATATTGGAATTGTAAACACCGATTTAATAATTTTAATTTTAGGCAGAAAGTAGCTGGTTTGGAAAACGATGCAAGAAAGTAAATCATTCCACAAGCACTTTGTCATATTTGATGCCATCATTTGTGAATGCTGCACTTAGCGAAGAAGATCCTATTGCACAAATTAGTATAGATAACAGTAGACATATTCTGTATATGTTGACAGATAAGGGTAGTATATGGGTATATGATTTAGGCGAATCTGGTAATTCATTGAGTAAGATAATGAAATTGTCACAAACATCATTAGTTCAGCAAGCAATGAATACTGTAAAGTATGTAAAATTATATACGAAGGTTTACTATATATTTTTTTATTTAGAACATTAGATAGCCAAAATTTTCGCCCAATAGTCTGTATATCTGCAGTTGAAAGCTATGAGTCGCCGCATATAAATTTAGTTGCTGTTTCGCAAACTGGGGTACGATTTTATTTGACAGTTGTTGGTTTAGCGAACTTACAGCCAAATCAAAGACCTTATACCCTCTCCCTTGTTCATGTAAGGTTACCACCTGGATATTCTGCCGTACTAACTACTAGACCAAGAATGGTACATTTAGCTAATTACAAGGAATCCAATTTGATGCTTTCGTCAACCATTAATGATCGAGATATGTTGTGGTGTATTAATTCAGATATGTTTCCGTTTAGTTCAATGTTTATGGAATCTTATACTACTATAGCATTAGATGGCTTAGCATTAGCAATGGCTGAGGTATGTATTTTACTGAAAGTAAATGAACCTTTACATTTTTATGTAACTAAATGTTAAAACAACAGAATATTTTACAAATATGATAAAAACACAATCATTTTAAACTTATTCATTTTATATCAAAATACAATGACATCTTGTGCTATGAACATCTAGTCACAAACAAATAGGTCTACGAATATAATTTCCAAACAAATTTTGATTCGAGCTGCGAATAATGCCTGTGCACGAACATGGTTTGGATGCCGTATTTTCAGCTTATGAGTAGCATCTTTTGCGTTTAGGTTTTCACATTGACAACATTGTTTGTTGTGACATTGTTTTGGGTACAATTGTTTTGCTCGTTGCATTGACCTTTACTCAAAAAGTGACTAGTAGTGTATATAAGCCAAAGCATTTTTCAGTAGAAATGAAGGTAGACTTGTACTGTATGTTTTATATTATATATTTTGCATGCAAATCCATAAAAAAGTTAATTCAATTTGCATTAATATCAATGGAGCAAATTGTTTTGGTTTATTAATGAAGTCCAAGAACTGGTTAAGTCTGTGATCCAGCTTACCAATTGTACATGTTTTTAAAAAAGCATTTTATTTTTAATATTCGTAAATATCAATTCTTTTTATCCATAATAAGACTGTTTCAATGCTGCCGAGCTTCTGGCTTCTACCCGAGCCACCAGATATAATACTCCTTAACTAGTAGCTCCGATCAGAATATACGTTAAATGCTTTCATCTTTGATCGACTAGCAGTGAGAATCGCTCATTTTGGATGTGGTAATAAACCGGTTAACTTGTCAACAATAAAAATGTAACAATGGATTACTACTGTATTACAAAGCAAATGAGCTTTACTACGCCTTTATAGAAACAACATTATAACAAATTAACTGAAAATTAACAACTAATTGTTAATAAACACTTAGTAAGAAAATACTCAAGGCGTTGCAATATTTTTTTTTACAACAATGCTGAAACTACTTTTACTTTAGTTGTGAAAAACACCAATACAGAACTATGACACAAGTATGTTTTCTTTACAAGTACATATAAATATTCTTAAACAAAACAAAAACCAAATATATCAACATTTACTAGCTTAATACAAAACGTTTTCGGCGAGAAAAATTACGTTCAAAATTCTTAAACTAACAACAAAAACATACCAAGGGTATATTTATAAATTCATACAGATAAAATACAAAAATATTCATTTATTTAGAGTTACAGTTACAGTTTTAGAAGTTTGATCATAAATACCTGGAGTGACTTTCGACTGTAGATACCTCTGACTCAATTCGTTCCAATCAGGTCCTACGAGACTTCTTGAACTTTATTAAAGAGTTGGATGTTATTACGTGACATGCCTTATTTCAACATGTAGTTGTTTACTTAAGGAACAATTCTCCTAAAATTAAAAGTAACCAGCTTAGTAGAATATTTTTCTGAACTTTATTGACCAATCACATTAATCAGTTCGATACATGGGTATCAACAATTAAATATGCCTAATCAACTTTTGCATGTTATCAGTTTTGATGATAATGACAAAGTGCTCTATAAAAAAAATAGCTTCCATACACAATTCGAGATATCTTCAGTGGAATTCAGACAGGTGAATTAAGACTGCAAATTGAAATTACATTTTTTCTCTATGTAACATATGTAGTATTATCTTACTGAAACCTTTAACTTAGAACCAGAAAAAGGGATTTTTTAATTTTTTGAATCAGCATAAATTTAGCATGTGAATCTTCGTTTCAGGATATTGATGGCATATGCATCAATGTTATACCTTATTAATCAATACAAATGAATAATAAAAATAATAATTTAGAGTACAGGGTAATCATGCTATCATTTTTAACCTTAAAACCGCCATAATGAATTTGACAATCTTTGAACATGTACAATATAAGATACAAACATACTCTTTTTTTTAGATCAAGAATGCATTTAACTTAAAAATTATATTTCTTGAAGGAAATAACTGTGGTCCTATTGGTGGGATATACCAATAGAGAAACTATTAAATGAAATATGATTACAAACATTTCAAAGGAATGTTACAAGTTTGATGAAAAACACGAGTATGTTACAGCCAACAATGCAAAAATACAAAACTGAGGTTACGATATATATGTAATTTAACAGAAACTGTTTAGCTGTGTAGAAACACAGTATTCAAATAATTATTTATGTATTTTTGTATAATGCAGTTCATGTAATACAACTGATTAGTTTCTCATTCTATTATTACAATAAAACACTGAGCATGTATTTATATGCACAACATGTTGTGTACGACGGTAAGGTGAAAAGTTCTCGGTCTACAATGAAAGACTGCAATTTTCAATAAAAAAAGATTTTATTTTTCGACTTAATCCCCCTTAACTTCAACACACTTGGTCCGGCATTTCTCCAACATCAGTATTCCTTCCCGGAAGTGAGAGTCTGGAAGGCTTTGAAAATATTCGTCTACGGCCCTCTCAACTTTTTCATTGGACATGAAGCGCTTCCCAGAAACAAATTTCTTCAAGTTTGGGAACAGATAGAAGTTTGAGTGCGCCAAATCAGGAGAATAGGGGGGGATGGCCGAGCAAGTCGTTTCCCAAATCCGTCAATTTTCCCATCACCAACGTACCCTTGTGTGCAGGTGTGTTGTCTTGGCGAAGGATGATTTTTTTCTTCTTCAAGCCAGGCCTCTTCTCACGAATTTTGGCATCCAGCTGGTCAAGAAGGGTGGAGTAATATTGGCCTGTACTTGTTCTGCCTGTTTCAAGGTAATCTATTAACAGGATCCTTTTTGCATCCCAAGACACGTTGGCCATCACCTTTCCGGCAGATGCGATTGACTTCACTTTCTTTGGTGCTGAACAACAGACTTCCACCCACTGCTTCGACTGCTGTTTTGTTTCTGGCGTGTAATGGTGGACCCACATCTCATCCATAGTGACAAATCGCTGCACAAAATCGCTCGGATCCTTATTTTATTTATTTATTTTGTTTAAGTACTTAACAGGTTTACACTCTATTATAAAGTACATTCTATTACAATAACATATTATTGAAACAAAACTCATAATATTTCCATTAATTGCAACTTTAAGTTCTTAAATGTAACGTTAAAGATATCATACTTGTCTTGACACGCATTATATGCTGCACATATCCTACATAAAGGAGAATTCTGATAAAATTACTATTAGCAGTATTGCTAATGTCGAACGTATTTACATTTCTAATATAATGGAATGGTATATTAAAGTTAATTCTAACCAGGAAACAGGATCCTCAATAATATTATGAATAATTTTGTACAGATATAATATGTTACACATTGTTCTTTATTTCTCCTGGCTTATTAGATTATACTTACTACATAACCAGGTTTTTGATAATTGTCTATGATAGAAGGCTTGTTCTTTATAGTATAAGTATCGAACTAATTTATTCTGTACTTTTTCAATTGATTGCATATGGCAATGATGATAGGAACACCATATTACTGATGCATATTCTAACAGACTTCTAACTAACGCTATGAACAAGCATTTTATACAATTTATGTCGCTAAATTCTTTTGTGTTCCTTACAATAAAACCATATGTTTTGATAGCGCTGTTTGTGATATTGAACCGGGCCAAACATTGCTGCGAAACTCGTTTTCGTATTTGCTATTGATCGGCATTCAGCAAATCGGCACCCATCGTGTGCAGAGCTTTCGCATCCATAACTCTTTGTGTAAGATGTTTCGCACCCTTTCGTCTGATATCTCTACAGCCTCAGCTATCTCTTTCACTTTCACTCGCCTATCGTCCAACACGATATCATGCACTTTTGCGATCGTTTCCGGTGTGGTTGCGGTTATTGGTCGTCCTTCACGTGGGTCATCTTCAAAAGACGTGCGACCACGTTTAAATTCAGCTGCTCACTTTTTAACGGTTGACAGGGAAGGGGCAGAGTCTTCGTAAACTTTTGTCAACTTCGGATGAATTTCCTGAGGGGTTCATCCGTCCATAACGAAGAATTTTATCACCGCACGGTATTCAAGTTTATCCATCTTAAGGAAACACGCATAAGACGTCTGCTTGAAAAAATTTGTATAAACAAACTACTTGAGATAGCATGTCGAAACGTGTCATACGAACTAATGACATGTGCACGCAGACGGGAAGCATAAATTTTTGCTGATCGGAACGCCATCTCTGTGTCAGGCCGAGAATTTTTTCACCCTACCCTTGTATGTAATAGAATGATGCACAGTAGGTGTTTTTGTTTATTGATATTCATATAACTCATTGAATAATACAATAATGTAATACAAATACATTATTGTAAGGCGTACGTGTAACAGTTTATCTATTGATAGTATACAAGAAGAAGGCGATGTCTTCACTGACACTTAACACAGCTGTAGCACTTCTCTCCCTCCAAAAAATACTACTTAATGTATTTACAAATTTAATCTATCTGGTGCCCTAGTAGTGCAATTACATTTCTTTAAGACTAAGGCAGGTGCACTAATCCAGATTCATTAGATTCTTCTGCAGTATTTACTGATATGTGTGTATTTGCAATTAGATCCCATCTACTTGTGATTCAAAGTGGTCACAGCTGTTAGTTGTAACGGAGCATCAACTCTACTTGGTTCTGGAATAGTCTTGTGGAAATATATCTAATGAATTAGACCAATCAATTAGAGTATTTTCCTGTCTTTCTAATTCTTCCAGACATTCAAATTATCGAGTTTAATTAGGTAATGTAGTTTACCTAACTTTTTGTAAACATGACCAAATGCCCATTTGTCGAAATGAATGTAATTACGACCTTCCATTCTCCTTGGTATCTCGATATTTTTGGATGATAGTATTTTGGATAGATTGCTCAATTAGTTATGGATTCCTTGTTGAAGAACGTTTTCGATTCACTTCTGTTCTATATACCTTTTATGGTTAAATACGTTGATGACATTTTATGTTCTGTTCCTGAGCAATTGATAGAGTATACATTATACATTTTTAGTAGTTACAATCCGAACTTGGCATATACTTGTGAAAAAGAAGTTAACCAATGTTTTCTCTTCCTAGACAAGTTAGTCGTTAGATCTTGTACTAACAATTTGAAGTTTGGTATTTATAAAAATTCTATGGATTCTGGTAGGTACATTAACAAGGCGTCTACTGGTACGGAAAATCCAGAAAGTACTGAAAAAGTGCTGATTTTGTAGAGCAAGTCCGTATATGCAAAAAAAGTGTGGAATTTATACTTCACGTACGGAAATTAAGCGTCTGCTTTTAACATTACAAAGTCTGACATTTATTTTGTATTTCATTGTGTATAAAATAAAACTTCCGTGATTGCTAAAGTGCCTAAAAATATATAGGTACATATATACGAAAATAGTGTGCAGGTATTAGGTTATTGTTAGAAATGTTTTACTAGTAAAAATTGCCCGATCGGATACAACGCTCGTAATAAAATTCATAATCGAAAACAAATTACATTACATCTCTTTTCAGGCTAAATCCATTCTTCTCAATTAAATTATTTAAGTGTTTTAATGCTGGATCTTTAGGCACACTAGCAAGGACTGTCTATTTCTGCACGTATTTATCTGAATAATACATCTCTGTTGATAATTGATATATCATCACTTTACAAGCTAAAAGGAATTGGCGAAAGAGTGCATCAATTCATTTTATAACTTATTAAAAAAGTCACTAAGAAACATAATAACCTGTAATTTACTTTCGAATGCAAGTAGTTCAGTTGTTCAGTGATGAAATTTGTAGAGTTGTTAGCAGAAGATAAACATAATTGTTTCAAAATTTTTATCCGTATTCTAGTTTACTAGCAACAAAATGGATTTCTGACAGTTTTCCACGCCCTCCTACTTTGCAATTACTCAACTGTTTTACCGTTGATTGAATCGATTGTTTTTTACATTTTTAGTTTAAACATCCCATCTTGTTATCGTGAGTATTAGTTATTACGGGATCTTTCTGGACCATTCATTCAGAGTTACATTTTTTTAACTTACTTCAAAGTAAGCTATTGTTTTTCCTTCCTCATTATACTTATTGAAAGATTAAATTTAGCATACTCTACTGTTATTTATAATACAAGTTACAACGCGGCGTGGTGATTTTATTATGTGCTGCTAATTTAAATTGCAGAAGTTTTCATTAATATTTTGAAACAAATTTAGCACCGTAGTGCTTTTTTTTTATTAATATGCACGGTAAATGCCAGTTTAATCCGTTATGGTTAGATTTAGAGGAGTGTAGATTGTGAAGATAAATTTTGCTTGCTTTGTAATATGTGAAGAAAAGGGTTTGATGTTAGTCAAGGTGGTATACATTGTGTTAAAACACACGCAAAAGGTTAAAAACATTTGAAAATTGTGCAACCTTTACTGATGGGGACTCAAAGTACACTTTTTAAAGTACTATTTGAAGTCTAAGACATGAAGTTTGAATATTGGGAGTAATAATCAAAGAAATACTGTCACATTCGAAGTCTATACTTGAAGTAGCACATGAAGCTCTTAAACACCACATTGTCTAACTAATGTAAAACACCTAATTTACTTACGATATTAATATCGGCTGAACTGAATCACATTTTCATTTCACTAATTATATTTTCACTACTTATACTTCCAATATTTAGTGGTACTTTGTTATTATAAAACATTTTACTGGATCGTACAAATTGTAATTATCCATTTTAAAAAAAATTGTCGTATTTATAGCATTTAATGCAGATAAATTACCCGCCTGTCCCAGATATTTCATTTCAACTGAGTCTAGAATACTTCTTAAAAATCATGTACTCCACGTCCAACCAGAAAGATTTGTTTTGAAAACAAACAATTTTATTCGTCTAGCACTATGATTATTGTTATTTCGACGTCATATGCGATATGTAAAATCCTGCATTTCAATTTCGAATGTTTATCTAGGTAAATAACCAGTTGTTTAGATATTGCACATTATCATTAGCAAATGTTGATTTTATAGAAAGAATTAATCGGGGCCTGCGTGACAAAATGATTATCGCTAAGACCTTATACTTCTCATAATATTAAGATTTGCATGATATTGCAATTTTTTAGTTTTGATTTAATAAAAGTAACTGGGTGCTTTTTATTAATAATTTTCTTTGATGAATAAATGCTTAAAATCCATTTAATAAATATGAAGCACATTTTCCTATTACCAATACACGCATCTGAGTGTCTTTTCAAATTAATGCAGTTTTTTTTTGTTTGATTTAATGATAATGAAAGAGTGTTTCTGAATGATGATTTTCTTTGCTAAAAGCTTAAAATGTTCGTTCATTTAATTAATAAAGAGCGCACTTATGTATACGCTAGCGTTGTGAAAGTTTGCGCTTTCGTAATTTGTTGTTGAAAAATTACATTACACCACAAGAAGTAGAAAATGGATCTACTACACATAAGACCTCTATGAGGTAAATGCCACATTTCGTAACTTCTATAGAACATTTTGTTCTTACGAATCAAACTTACCTCACTTGGATTAGACATTCTGGATTTACCATACCTCTAATTTTTTTGTATCGTTTTCCTGTATATTTAAAATTTTCTCTAGCCTGTGAGATTACTTGGATTTTTTCAAGGACGAATTTGTGTATTTTCGTTCACTTACACGAATTAAATCTATAGTCACTGTCATCTTGAAATCAAATACAACTTGATAACTGCCTGTATTTTCTAAGACATTAACTTGTGGTATACTGCAAACTAAAAATTATCATGTTTGTGAAGGTCACGAAGTAAATGTTTGGATTAGTTGTAACATTCTTTTAAAGTTGTAAATGGTGGCGTTGAAGGTCTAGGTTAATAACATTTTTATTAACAGTTGCTTTAAAACCTAATGCACCCTTGATCAAAATAATTGTTAGTATCATGATATAAGCCAGAAAATATGATTCACTTTTTTCTACTGATAACCTTCATTTCATGGTTTAAGACTTTGTATTACTTGTGATCAAGATAATTTTTAGTATCATGATATAAGCTGGAAGACGGGATTCACTTCTTTTCTACTGATAACCTTCATTTCATAGTTTAGGATTTTATATTGCAATTCTGTAATATTTAGAGAGCTTGCTTTTATTTATCTAGTTAAACTGTTGAATTATTATTTGTATATACTAACTTATTTATTTGCAGGTTTTTCAACCAGGGACTGTTCTTAGAACAAAACCTTACCAGCACTTACCACCGTTAGCTGTACGACAACAGTTTGAACCTCCTAGAAAATTTGTTGTATTAACTGCACAAGGGGTTCACATTTTTACCAAATTAAGACCTGTAGATGTACTAAGACAGCTTTTGGTTGATTCTCATGGTCCTGATAATAACACGGTAAAGGCATTTTTTGCAATTCAGAAAGAAGAACAAGCTTGTGCCACAAGTTTGATATTAGCATGTTCAGAAAGCATACAAAATGCAGATGTATCAGACTGGGCAACAAGAGCGTTTTTTATTTATGGAGGTGAACCAAGACCATTAGCTGCACCTAATGCAGCTTTAGGTCAATCTAATCAATGTAAGATACTTTTAACAGTAACATGTTTACAAATAATTGGCTTTAGATCCTGGATCGCCTCCTTTTATGCCAAATGTTATGTCTACTCCAATGTCTTCTCATGGTCGTCAACAGCAGTATTTTGATGCTTCGTCTCAGTTGATTGATCAGCAACATACTTCTATGTATGCAAGTTCTTCATACAATCCATATGTTTATTCTGCCAAACATAATGGTTTGTATTTGTATTTAGGAAGGATAATGCGACCAATATGGAATATTTGTTGTACGGAAAAGCTAGATAATTCTCCTGTTGGTAAATTCTATGTGAGTAATATTATTGTTGTTTATTTTATATTTTATTTTTGATCAAATAGTAATGTTATTTTATTAGTACTTTTATAAAGAAAAAGGTATATGAAAATTTAATATTATTATTTGTAATTACCAAGTATATTTTAATTTTCGTGAGGTGTATTTGCACTGTGATGTTGAAACGGGAGAAGCGATACTTTCAGTCTGATATTGTAAGTGGAAAGATCAACCATGCAGCCCAACTTTAATAAAGTGCTCTTTTTTATTAAAGTATAGTTAGGTATCTTTTTATGATATAAAGCACAGTTCCAGTATTAAACGTGATGTGAAAACTTTGTAGCATTGATCTTGAAAGTAAGGTTAGGAGCATGCTTGCATCAATAGTAAAAGTAGTTTTGTTTTAGAAAAAGTTTGAATATATAAGCCACATGAATTAGTACTAGAGGGTGATCTCGCAAAAAAATTTTAAATCTATTAAGCAACACGTCTCAATTTAGTTAGCTTACAGTGACAGAAACCGAATTGCCAGATTGCAAAAATTAATCCTTTGAAGGTATATATTTAGTTTAATATTACTTTGTTGACAACTATTAATTTACAACGATTTGAGTCGTATTGCATGTGGAAGAAAAATGAAGTATTGCAACATTAAATTTTTTGTGAAAATAAAAACCACAATGGCAATGTCACCTTAATACATTACAGCCAACGACTGTGACATAGAACGTCTTCTTGAAGTTAGACAATACATTTTTCTTAATCTTCTTTAGGAATTAAACCACTTATAGTTGTTAAAATCGTCTTTATTTATGCTTCGATCCATGACCTACAATCGTTGCCAAAATAATATTTTAAAAGTGAGTGGTTTAATTCTCAAAGAAGAGTAAGAAAAATACAAAACAAACCACAACAAACATACAGGGAGTATTTAGACCACATATTTATACTATCAAAAAAACTTGGGTTTGGGATTTAAAAGAATGTGCAAGATCCTGACACAAAGCACTTTCTAATGAAGAATTGTTAAAATTAGAAACATGCACATTTGATGAGGAGCAAGAACCAATTGTTTGTCCACGGTTAACTTCAAAGAATTAATCCAATACGCTCTCATATTTTGAACAAGGAATTAACATAATTGCCAAGAAGTCTGCTGGTGCAAGTTCACTTACTTGGTGAACTGTCTAATATTTGTTATTATTGTAATAAAAAAACGGTTAACAAGTTTGTTTTGTGGAATACAAGTCAAGAGCACATACATCATGTAGTCTGAGAAATGTTACCTTTAAAATATGTGATGAAGATGAAAGGTTATATATATATATATATATATATATATATATATATATATATATATATATATGATAAAACTGTTTTAGTTCTGTGAATTCAAGCATGGAGAGCAGTGCAACATGTTTGTATGATAATAGCAGATTTGAGGTCACTTATAATAATAATATTATTACTAATTTTCTACGGAGTATTTCCTTAGTATCCTCCGTAATAAAAAGAGAAACTATAACACCGAACGGGGAGCTACTGACATAAGGCTACTAAAGGAAAGTGACTTAATGAAACTTCTTGCTGACAATAAGCTCTGTCCTAGAATAAGTGAGATTTGTGGTACACATGTTCAACAAGTTTATGATGTTGATAGTCGACCGCTATTAGTACAAGAATTGAATTTTCAAAACAATAATGATAGTAAAAGGATACAAGAACCTTCAATTATAAATAAACTGAATGTTGCAACAAAAAGAGGTTATTCTGATACGGTTAGACATTCCATCGCTACTGGAATAATTGCCATACACATTTTGCAGAATAAAGGTCAACAAAACAGAAATCCTTTAGTAATTCAAACACTTAAATCTGTTGATAACAGGGAAGGAACTTTGGATTTGCCTTATGGGTTTACTGCAGTCGCATAAAGTATCTTAATGTTCATTTAACCCATGTCAACCCTTAAAATAGTAGATGATAAGTTACTAACTTATATACAAAGTAAATTAAAGGAAACATCTACGGACGAGACTAAGACTAAAATTGAGATTTCACGCTTAAAATCTAAATTTCCGAATGTTTATAGCTCTTTTAAAGTAACAGTTGAATTGTTGTTATCATGCTATTTACTTAACCTGAAATTTTGGCCTGACTGTATAGCAGCCAGAAAATTTATTCCAAACAAAAACAATAAAAGTTTACAAACATGAGCCCAGTTATCCCAAAGGTCACATAAACAGACCTGCTACACGTGGTGGTCTTAGTAATACATTTAAAAATAAAAACGATTGCGAACGTAGCATATAGTCATCTCATAGTACAAAACTGAAATAGCATCTGATTCCTGTAAATAGTTGCGATGTTATTTTCAAAATAGTCGAGACTTGTGGACTAAAATACTGAATGTTTGCACATGTTTCCCATCATAAGTTTAATGTTATTGCTTATGTGGAAACGTGGCTAACCAATGATATGTCATCAGCCGAGTTACTTTTGAACCATTGCAATGTTGTCAGAGCCAATTGAAGGTATGCAGAATAGAACTAATGACACTTTAGAATTGTCTCACTTTTATGCCCATTGAGGTTATTGAAGTATATTCTACAGCACCTGCAATAGACATTGTAGGCTGCAAGCTTGAGATGAAGTTATCTTAGAATACTTAGAACAATTTGTTTTATACAGTGTCTTAATTATGGACGATTTCAATGTACTACTTTATAGCACACATAGTTTAATGAACTTTCTGAACTTAAGCAAATTATGGGTGTATTACAATATTATGAAGTGTTAAATCAAAATGGTAGACTACTGGTCTTACTTTACTCCAAAAACTTCTGTATTGCAATTGAGGATGAGACTCACTTGTTTTGCAAATGATATGCACATCCACCACGTTTTATACAGCTTAGGAAAAAAACCTGTTTAACTAATTTTTCAATGGTTTACACCATGTCCTATAATTTTTGGAAAGTTGAGTATATACAATTATATAAAACTCTCTTATGCACCCGTTTAGTCTACTCTGGGGCAGTTTAATAATCCAGATGATGCCTGCATTGCATTCTATCCTATACTCTACTATATCTTGGATAAATATGTCCCTGTTTATAAAAGCAAGAAAAGTCGATATCCTATGTGGTAAGCAAAAGAAAATGTTTACATTATAGGGTTGAAAAAAGCAGCTTTTCGTAACTATAAACTTTGTGGCTCTAAGGAACTCTAAGAGGAATTTAAAAGACTGTGCACAGCTCAAGTTTCACATACGGACATCATGTAAACAATATTTGTTGAAGGTAGAACACTCACTTAGGGAAAACCCAACATCTCTTTGGGTGTATGTTAGTTTAAAACTACTTAAAACCAGAATCCCAAGTAAAGTTTGTTACCGTAATAAAACTTTTTAAACACCCCAGGTAATAGTTGTGGCTTTTAAGGATTACCTCAGTTTATCTGCCATAATCTGAAATGATGATACATTTGCCGATGGTGTTTTACATGTAAGTAAAATCACTTCTTCCGAAGTTGCAAATATAATTTGCAAGCTCAAAAACAAAGATTCCTCTGGTGTGGATCAGATTCCGTCATTGCTTTTGAAGGACTGCACTGGTGTTTTAGCATATCCCAATATCTTGTATATTTAACCTTTCGCTTAAAACTGCTATCTTTCCCGCCATCTGGAAAACCTCTCTTATTGTCCCTATCCTAAAGAGTTGGTATCCTAGAAGTGATGCTAACTATAGACTAATGTCTTTACTGTTTAACTGCGCAATAGTTTTTGAAATGGTTCGTTACAGCACAATATTTCTTGTCATCTCAAATTTAACATCAAGCTTTGGTTCGGTCAAAGCTTGAGTATTGCTGTATTGTCTGGTCTCACATTTATCAGTGCCATAAGTTTTCACTTGAGAGAGTTCAACGAAAATTTCTAAAGTTTTTCTTTAAAAGTCGAAGGTTACTATTCAAACAGAAGTTGTCAGAACTTTTTGGAGACCCATAGGTTAGTGGCTGGTACAAACTTCCTATACGAACTACTGCATAATGCCATATGCTCTCCTGAATTAGTATCGAACGTCAACATATTAGTTCCTAGATCTAGTGCTAGACAACACAAATTCTTCTCTACTCCGGTTGCTAGAACAAATGCACTAACCATCTCGATGCTCCCACCTATGCTGTGTTCTTATTATAACCGAATTTGTAGCTGTGATATATTTTTTAATATCTTAAAATTTATTCTTACCGCTGCTCGTTACTGATTTTGCGATTAGTTTTGTTTTATCTTTACATTATATTTGTTTTTATTGTTTTATATTGTAGGTATTGTATTATTGTTGATTACTGTATTTTAACCAAAATTATTTTCTACTTTGCGACACTTGTTACTTGCTGTCCTTGCATGTAAATATTTTCGCTCGTACTTAATTAAATTTCATATTCCTTACTGTATTCACAGTTATTTGCGAATTTTGATTAACAATTTGGACTACTTTCTAAACGCAAACGATTGCTTATTTATAATCCTGTCGGTTTTATTAGTACATGTGATTATAATCTAAATGCTGCAAATCTACTCTATTTCAATATAGCATTGAAATGGATATTTTTCTTAAAGACTATAACAAGTTTAAAATGTGGTTTGGTTATCAGAATAATTTGTTTTCAAAATTGTGTGATTTACATGTTTCTGAAAGGTTATTTCGGGTCTGCTTATCTATAGACTGTATTTAATATAACGATATTAAGTGGTTCTCTATAATTTTGTATGTGAAAGTAGGTAACACTATTTTAGGGGTACATAATAAGTCCTTGAATTTGAAGATATTCCTGTTGTTTTGAAGCAAAGCAACTGGTTCTAAAGAGCAGACGTTAAATGTAGGTTTTTCTATTTATCGATCGTAGTTCGCTTGTTAAAACAATATAATGGATTTTGAAAAACATTGTTCAGATGTTTGATTATGTAGACTAGAGAAAAAGTTTTGAATGGAAGTTATGTGGCAAATTATTATTATTACTATTATGTGCGTTTTCTTAGCGATAATATAACTGAATTGTTTTCTGTTATGTCCTATGGGTTATCTTGAATGATTTCTTTTAAGGAGCATCATTTAGTCTCGTTGGTGTAAGCTTCTAAATATTGTATGTCTATTAATCAGGAATATATAATTGTGTAATATTTAGTGAATAATGTACGTGATCTTATTTCTGCGATAATAGTATTAAATTCCAGTCGATACTAAGTAGTGTGAGCTGCAAACTTAATCAGTTGTTTTGCGTTATTTAGTTTTCTGTTATGTTTGTTTGTTTGAACTTCACTCATGCTGTTAGTGATAAGAGAAAATACTTCGACAAGTTATCTGCGACACATATGAAGTGTGTCAAGATGCAGAGTATTTTTTTATATGACGATAACAACGTTTGCTAATTTGTTGTTTGTATGAACATTTATGTAACGAAGAACAGTGGCAAAATATTGAAATTTTGATTTGCTATAAATTAATTTGCGTGATGATATTTTCCTAACTTTATCAGTAATTGCAGGTAAACAAGTGCTGTAAAAATATGCAAAGGTCTGCGAAATTAGAAATTCAGTAGGCTCCTACAATTAATAAATTTATAACACAGGGTTCTGAAAATTAGTTACGAAGTTGTTCCTTTGAGACATAGATTTTTTCCAACAATTAAATTATCTACTGCAATGGGTGCTAAATTATTTTCAACGAAATTCAATCCATCACTATGTAAAATGTACCAAGCAGGATAATCCGGTATCATCGAGTTAATATAGGTGCAGTACGTCATGCCCAGCTGTAAGGATTGCTGCTTCGTCTCTGCATCGCTCTGATGACTTCCATCGGGAAGAATTGGATTTAAATTTTTCAGACTATTTATCGTACAACTTGAAGTGTTGAGATTGGACTTGATTCATTTGGATCGCGGAGTGTGCTTATGATGATGACCATGTCTGTTTGGGTATTTATTTAGAGATTAAGTTTTAGATTGACTGACCATAAACATTTTCTATATAAAAATTTAGAGTACGCTATTATTTAAGTGTGGCTTTTTTGCCTGATAATTGTTTTTACAGCTACAGCAAAATGCATTTCGACCTGCCGATGGTTTCTTTCTTTTATTGCTGTAGTTTACCATTACATTTTTTTGTATTTACTTATCAAGAGTTACTTGTGGACAATATGTAAGTATATGGTTTTTATGACTATTTTGATATCAAAGATATAATATTGAATTAAAGAAGTAACTGAAAACAGTTCACTAAATAATTAATTTATTGCTGTTTTATGTAAATATTAGGATGGAGAGTAGTGATTGAAAACGATTCACCATAAATATTTAATTTTTGTTTTTTATAAATACTATGATTGAGGCTAACATTTGGTTTAAGGTAAGGCAGGAATGTATAAATTATTTTTGCGTATATTTTTATATGTGTAAATCCTTTGGGATATGTTTCGGACAAATGTTGTTTTCTATGCGAGTTGGTTTTCCTTTTCCAACATGTTGATTTCGTAAGGGTTTGTAAGTAAATTTTCTCTCTTGACATTTCCTTTCCGTGTGACCCACAACGCCTTACAACTTTCTACTTAGCACGGTCTGCTTTGGGTTCCTTTTCTTTGTTATGGTATTTCACGCAGGCAATTTGCTTTGCTTCCTTTCTCTTCTTTTTTGTCTGCATAGAATACCGTAACAAGCTGACTGCTGCACCTATAATTGGAAATCATTTTGTAAATAAATAAAAATAACATTCGATTTCAAAATGATTTCAATGAAGAATGTAGGGTCAAAGTTTCTTACAACATTAACATAGCTGTTGACTGCTACTTAAAATTGCGAAAAAAAGAAATAATGCAGAAGAAACAATATTTAGTCAGTTTTTGAAATCAAAGTCTCAAACAACAGTGATATTAACAATATGATATATGATTCTTATCAAGTTTATTTTATAGTTATGGCTATCTTTAGGATAAAGCTTCCATTTGAACTTATTATAGTATTTCATTGATACTGATGCAAATTACAGTAATATAGTTCTGTTACTCATGAACTAATAAAATTTTATTTATTTTGCTGTCGACATTCGTTTATCGTTTCTTCACGTATTAGCAAATATTATACTTGTTTCTTTAGTTTACTTGTGTTACTTTATTGAGCTCAGTTGTTTTATGGCTATTTTGTAAATTCTGCTGATGTTATTATAATTTTGGAAGAACATAAAACTGATTACATGTATTTTATTTAATAAATACAAAGGATCGCAAGCAAGAAACGCAACCATAATTTCGTAACTACAATGCTATTACGTTGATTTAATAATATTATCTGCTTTTACAAAACACTGTACACAAAACAGCATGGACCAGGGATCTTATAGGAGTGTTGTAGGCATAACAGTTTTGTGCATTATACCATACTTGATATATTTTTTAGGGGTTAAGAAGTTGTCTTTTTTGAAATAATTTAAAAACCACTGCATTTACAGTTCGCTAAAGTTAATATTTACCACATACAACCTCAAATGTGCTCGAGGGTTAAATTCCTCGGGACTACAAATGCTTTGTATATAATAACTAGTACTTACAAGTGGTATCTTGTTTTCGATGCAGCATTTTCCAATTCTCTAAGATGTCATGGGTGGAACCCTGAGGTCTCAGTGTTTGTCTGGCTGTAGACCTTTTTGACGAAGCGCCGATAAGCGGTGAACGATAGAGTAGGGCTGGAAAAAAAACACTTTGTCGATATATTGAAGCACTACAACATATCTATTCTCAAAGGAGATTGGTAATCAAGTCTTTTGTTTTGATACATTCGCTTCCACGAAACGTTTCTTCCTTCCAAGAGAGGTTAAATTTCTCCGATGCACATTGGTGGGTGCAATGGCATGTAAGGCGTGAAAAATGCAGTCTTTGCATTTTCTCAGACCACAAAAATAAGTCAATGACTGAACTTTCGTGAGAACTAAATCTTTGTGTGGTTTTCACGTACGCTTGCACTAAAATATTCCCATGCTGGGAATTTTCCATATGGTGTTTTAAAAAATTCCTGGAACCTAACTAATACAATAAACGTTAAAACTTTTCAAAAAAACTATAACAGTTTTTAAAATCAGCTTTTACGACAGTCGATTGCACCATAATTAAGCTTATGATAGTAGTGTGCAAGGAGTATCTCAATTTTTTACCTTATGGAAATAATCATGTGGACAAGCACATAGAAATTAAAAGTAAACAAAAAATTTGGTTTGTTTGATTTCGAAACACCACCTGAATGTACGATTTTGTGGTGAATTATTTTGATACATTATTAATTTGATCAGATAGTTTTTGCAATTTTTAAAATATGAACGCATAATTTTTGTAACAAATGAATTGACCTCAATGAATATTTATAAAATGTAAAAGCAATGAATTATCATGCTGGAGTGAATTTTGAGTGCAGATAACTCTGACAGCAGTAAAAGCCATTATCTCTTGGACTTAATTTGTTTTGACCATATCCTACTGCTAACAGAATGAACATACTTTTGTCCAACATGAAGTTGTCGATTTAATGGGAATCAAGGTGTTCTTAAAAATTAAAAGCAACCAATCTGGTAGGGTATTATCCTAATTTCATTGACTAATTACAACCTGTTCGATACCTTTTCTTTATAGTTAACTAACATATTCAAGTTACAGTTATCTGTCTGGATGATATAGACGAAGTCCTCAACCAAAAAACTCTCTCTCCATAAAACAATTCGAGATATCTTTTGCAGAATTAGGAATTATTTTGATACATTATTAATTTGATCAGATAGTTTTTGCAATTTTTAAAATATGAACGCATAATTTTTGTAACAAATGAATTGACCTCAATGAATATTTATAAAATGTAAAAGCAATGAATTATTATGCAGGAGTGAATTTTGAGTGCAGATAACTCTGACAGCAGTAAAGGCCATTATCTCTTGGACTTAATTTGTTTTGACCATATCCTACTGCTAACAGAATGAACATACTTTTGTCCAACATGAAGTTGTGGATTTAATGGGAATCAAGGTGAATTATTTTGATACATTATTAATTTGATCAGATAGTTTTTGCAATTTTTAAAATATGAACGCATAATTTTTGTAACAAATGAATTGACCTCAATGAATATTTATAAAATGTAAAAGCAATGAATTATCATGCTGGAGTGAATTTTGAGTGCAGATAACTCTGACAGCAGTAAAAGCCATTATCTCTTGGACTTAATTTGTTTTGACCATATCTTACTGCTAACAGAATGAACATACTTTTGTCCAACATGAAGTTGTCGATTTAATGGGAATCAAGGTGTTCTTAAAAATTAAAAGCAACCAATCTGGTAGGGAATTATCCTAATTTCATTGACTAATTACAACCTGTTCGATACCTTTTCTTTATAGTTAACTAACATATTCAAGTTACAGTTATCTGTCTGGCTGATATAGACGAAGTCCTCAACCAAAAAACTCTCTCTCCATAAAACAATTCGAGATATCTTTTGCAGAATTAGGACAGATGAATTAAGACTGCAAATTAAAATTACTTGAGAAGTTTTCCTCTATCTAATATATGTAATAATATCTTTCTTGACATCTTAACTAGACATAGAGAAAAGGGCTTTTTGTTTTCTTAATCGGCATACATTTGTATATGAAAGTTCTTCTTACCAAGACCATATCGTCTTAGGCATCAGCATTATACATTATTAATAATTTAGAACTCAAAATAACCATGCTAGCATTTTAACCCTAAAAACTGCCATAATGAATTTGACAATCTTTGACTATGAACAATATAAGATGAAAAAATAATCGCTCCTTAGATCAAGAATGTGTGTAACCTAAAAATTGTATTTCTTAAAGGAAATAACCTAACCTCTATTGGTGGGATTTAATAATACAGAAACTATAAAAATGAAATATGGTATACACATTTCAAGGGAATGTCACACATAGGAAACAAGTGCTTATTAACTTTTGGGTATTTAGTAGGTTTTTATACTCGTACATTCATGTTTTAATAGGTCATCATTTGAAATAATTTTAACAAAACCACCATTTAAAGCTCGGTAAGGTTAATTTGTACCATATATAACCTCGAATTTACACGGGGTTAAATTCTCCAGGGTGACAAATGCATTTTAAGTTATTATTTAGCACTTACCCTCGGTATCTTACTCATGATGTGGCAGTTTCAGATTCCGTGGGATGTCGTGGATAGAGTACTGATATCCTGATTCTTGCCTGGTTGTAGCCCTTTTCTAGGAAGGAAATGATATGGGATAGGAACGGAATGAAATGAATCACATTGTTGATTTGTTGGAGCATTACAATGCACGTCTACACTCAAGGGAGTGCGATAGTACAGTCCTTTGTTTCGACATATTTGTTCTCAGGAAACGTCTCTCCCTTCCAAGAGAGCTGGGTTTAAAAGTCCCGGGAACCTAACCAATACAATAAAATTTTAAAGCCTTTCAAGAAACGCATAACACATTGTAACATGTTATTGAGTTCCTCTTCGACATCAAACTTGACTCTCCACTCTAGCTTTGATCAACCGTGAACACATGGAAGCAGATACAAGTTTTTTCCATACATGCTACTGACTACAACACAGTATTTGTTGCAGAGTGGGGTTTTGCCAGTACACATTAGCATATTTGTAGCCAATATATCTTGAGTAGTCATGTCATTGTGCATTATTACCTGATACATGCCCATGCTTGTTTTGTAAAAAAGAGTTTCTGATGTAGAGCCGTCTTGGCAATTCTATCAGACATTAAATAACTAAGATAGTCATACAATGATCATCAAGGTTGTTCTTTCTTATATCTTTTATAAATACTACAATAACTATTGTGACTTTAATTTGTCACGGTTTTGTTATGTTATTTAATCTGAGAAGATTATGTGTCATTAAATTCTATTATTGATACTATTTTTCGAGATGTTACAGAGTGAAAGTATTTAGGATAAAGTACTTGTGTAGATTTGCAATACAAATCTTTATTGGAGTTATTTCTTTTCAGCTTGCAAGTGCAGTTTCTGCTGATGAATGTATATGGATATTAAGCTACCTCAATTCACTATGGACTTTTCTTCAAAAGAACACATTATTAACTGTGTGTAATGCAGTAAGTGATTCAGTTACACTACACTCTTCTGTACCTGCTAACACACCAAGATTAAGTCAAACTGTCCAAGATGCCCAATTAGAAGAAAGACATTCATTAGAATCATTCAAGAATTTGGTAAACACCTGCTGTCAAGTTGTTGGACTTTGGAAAATACTTTGTGAACA
Organism: Platerodrilus igneus; assembly: GCA_036346225.1. Classification (NCBI taxonomy): domain Eukaryota; kingdom Metazoa; phylum Arthropoda; class Insecta; order Coleoptera; family Lycidae; genus Platerodrilus; species Platerodrilus igneus. The sequence continues at coordinate 2,532,327 of JARFIW010000791.1, forward strand.
TCAGTTTCACAATCTTGTCGAATCCTTACCACAGGACTATCAACAGGCATTGCTGAATGCTTCTTTTAAAGAATTAATTTTGAGCGGTCAAGAAATTTGCATCTCTTTTGTTAATACACTTATTGCAAGCTATCTCTCTCATGATGCATTAATAGATAGTATTAGCACTCAATTAAGGGACATTTGTCCAGAACTGTATAAAAATGAAGATGCTGCCTGCTCTAAGGTATGTAGTTTCTTTATTTTATTTTTAAAGAGTTTTTGAAATGTACTATTAGATAAATATATTGTATTTAATTTGTAAACGTAATAACAACAACATTTGTCTAATTTCCGAACTCCATATGGTACTAAATTTATTTAATTTTTGCAAACAATTATGAAAATATTTTACACGATCAAAACTCGAACAGCAATAAGCAGAATTCATGGATTTGTTCAATAATAATTAACGCTGTTACAATTATGTAATGGTAATGTATAGAACAATATTATAATGTAGATCTTGTGATCTACAGTTTTGACCCTGAAAATATAGTCAGTAATCCCCAGGGAAACTCTGTGAAATAAAGTAAAGTGAAGTAAAGTAAATTCGCATGAGGAATAATTGAGTATACTAATTTAAAACAAACCTAAAATAACTATAATGATAAGGACACTAATATAACTATTTAAAATCGCTAGCTGTTTCCAAGTAGATGCTAAATTACCTGTATATTAATCATGCCTCTAGGTAATGGTAATATCTGAGTATATCCCGACTGGAAACTATTGCCTTTACATAAGTTGCGATAACACAAATGTATAAAGCTCTTTAGTCTATTGTACAATTAAAAATTTAAGGATGAGAACATTCAACCATTCTTAAGCAAATGCCAAATATATCAAAATACTTATTTAAATGGAAAACGTTTTAGGCAAACCAAGTTCCTTTTTAATGTCTTAAAATTAATAACAAGGACGTACTGTGGGTACGTTTATAAGTTTATACAGTTAAAAATGTTCATTAATTAAAAATGACTGTAGGCTATAGTTTCAAAATTTATATCTGTAGTGTAATTTTGACTATAGATACCTCGGATACAACTAAAATCGACTATCTTGGACTTGATCCAGTTGTTTTAACTAGATCCTAATGCAAGTTCTGGAACTTTGTTGAGACTTGGATGGTTCTCAGTTAAAATGTCTTTCTATAACGAAGTTGTTATTACTTCAGGATCCAACTCTTAAAAGTAAAATTTACCAACCTGATAGGATATACTTCTGAACTTTATTTGACTAATCACATTTATCAATTCGACACCTAACTATCAAAGGTTTACTGTACCTACTCAAGTTTGTATGTATTCTTATCAATGTTCTTTGTGAAGTGACCAGCAGATGTATCTTTTTTTATTAAAACGAATTGAAAATGATCTTCAACAGAATTTGGAAAAAATGAAGTAAGACTTCAAATTGAAATTACTATTGTTTTTCTCTATGCAATGCATCTAAAATTATCTTTATATAGTTCATTTCACGGATCAGTAGTGTGACGTAACAAACAGAATTTTTATTGCCAAAGGCAATCTGTAACTAACTCACATAATTATTACGGGAAAATATATGCTAAAGATTGGCAACCATTAGCGTTATTGCCGCTACCACTTGTACGAATTTCTTATAATATTTGATATGTCAGCTGTTTTGTCAGTGCTGGTTCTCATCTATTTGATAAATTATTTTTATTTTATTTAGGCCTAATGAAAACAGTAAAAAATAAATTTGACAGAAGTGGAATGCAGCAGAAGAATTTGAATTGAACATGATTTATTCAAAAAAGCCTACTTTTTAGTGTGGCATGTACAAATCCAACAATTCAAAAACGACATTCAAATTAACATCAGCCACAGTACTTTTAGTTGCAAAATCTCAGGCTACCATACGGATTGTATCGGTTCGATGCCCTATTACACCATTTTTTCCTTTCATTTTGACATTTTAAACAACTGTTGGCATATTGAATGCATATGAGGACTCGAATAAACTGCCGACGCTTTAATACGGTCTACAATACGAACGTTTTTTTTGTTAAATGATGAATAAACATTAAACGTGCTAAAATTGGGCTAACAACTTTCACAAATTGATATAAATATTATCCAGTTACATAATAAAGTATTTAGTGGCACATTGTGAAGCAGTAACTCCAGTTGTAATAAACAACACCTGTAGAGTTTGTAAGTAATGAAAAGAACAAAAAAGGGAATTTAATATTTAATTATGCAATAGTTAGGTTATGTATATACATGACAAACAAATCTTTGGAAAATGAATACATTTGAACAGTATGACAATATGATATTGTTAGAGGCTTTCACAGCTGGAGTCATTATAAATATTTATGGTTTCGGGTTGAGACCGTGTCATTTTTTAAACTAGGGTTGACGTTTTGCCCACTTTTGTAAGGGACTTCATCAGGACAAGAAAAGAAAATGGAATTGAAATATAAAAAATGAAATAAATATAAAAATAATAATAAATATAAAAATGATAAAATATTAAGTAGACAAGGTAAAGTGTAAAAAATTATGAAAGAGTTACTTCTGAACTAGCAGACTCACCAGCCCATTTCAGCCAAAAGGTGTTTTGTGGCAAAGTAACTGTGAAAGTAGCGAAAGTGGTAGTTTATATAGGGCGAGAACTTGATGCATGAGTGATTATGAATAAAGTTTTGTTTTGCTTACATATTTATATTTCATTTTTTTCTTGTCCTGATGAAGTCCTTTACAAAAGTGGGCGAAACGTCGACTTAGTTTAAAAAAATGACACCGTCTCAACCTGGAACCATAAATATTTTAGTATGACAATATGTCATGTGACATTACACCACTAATCCATGAAATGAACTATAACACATTAACCTGAACCCAATTAGAGTCTTTAGCATTTTGTGAATTGGTACAATTTAGTGCGTGAACAGTCTTCGTCCCATGACGATGATGTCACAGGCGTAACATTATACATTAATAATGAAAACAAATGATTCATTATTAAGCAATAATTTAGAATAAAACGTAATAATGATAACATTTCTAACCTTAAAACCGCCATAATGATTTTGACAACCTTTGAGTGTGAACAATATAGATTACAATGGTAAACTAAAACAAACTTTGGTAGATAAAGAATATATGTAAACTAAAAATTGTATTTCTCAAAAAAAATAACCCTAATTCTATTGGTGGGATTTACCAGTACAGAAACTATTTAAATGAAATATGATTATAGCCATTTCAAAGGAATGTTACAACCCTAATAATAAGGAGGTAATTTGAGTGCACACAATTGAATATTGCTTAGGTAATTGTAACCTCTATAATGAGTATGTAGGATTATGTCTTGACTAAATAAAACTTTAGAATCAGTATAATTTTTTTAATTATCTCACATATTCTCTTCTATCATCAACACACTTAGACCAACGGTGCTAAAGACACTTGTTTTTTAATTATTAACACAAAGGTTGTTAAACTGCTTCTCTCTTGCAGCAATAACCTTCTTATATGTCTTTAATTTCCTTCCAGCGAGAAGTAGCGTGGGTTTGGGAACGAGTTAAAGTCTGCTGGTGCATAGGAAGGTTGGAGTGCACATCGCAATTTATCTAATTTTTCAATAACAGTGGGATGTGTTGATTGGTGTTTTATCATGATGGAATAATCTTCTGTATGCATTATTGTAGAAACACTAATTTTTCTGGTATGATGCTGCTGCTATGGCTTTTTTTATTGTCTAATTTTTAATTAAACAAGCCCAAACATATACATTTAATAACATATGTTTTAGACATTGCTTTAGAGCTTCATTTAACAATAGTTTTACAATTTGAATAGTGTTTGCATAACATAAGCATTAAATAAATTAAATTTTAGTTTCCCCTGAAGAAGCGGGGACCTTGTAACAATATAACAGTGCGTCGACTAACTGCATTGGTGCATGGTGGGTTCCTATGGATGAATGAGAAAAGAAAATAAACAAAAATAAATAAATATAAACTAACAAATAACTGGGCCTTAAATACAAAAATTCTACATTACATGGCACTTACCCAGAAAGGTTTTCCTATTTTTTTCAAAATCAATGGGCGTCATAACAATTCACAGCAATTCGTGTGATGTTATTTTCAACATAAAACTTTCTTGCTTGGGTTGTAATAAAATAAAATTATAAACTAAAATACCTCTTCCAAGTAAAATACAATCACTGGGATAGCTGGATGTACTTTACAATCAACTGACTTTACCTACTTCTTAAATAAATTGAAATAAAAATTAACCTAAATTTAACCTTTATTAACATAATTTCAGTACACATACGATATACTTTTTGAAAAACAAATAACCTCAAATCTGATTAGGTATTACTAAAATAAATCCTAAAGAAAAAACATTAAATAAAAGCTATCAACAAAACTATTTGCCGCCCAAATTTTTCCTGCTTTCATATTTAATTATAAGGCATTCATAAATAGCCAAATATTGGAAATGTTGTTGATAATAAAAAAAACACAGTTAAATACCAACTTTATGCCATATCATTGTCTTTTCCAAAATACTTTAGTATCAACACCTACATATTTCTTAATATTTTAAACTAATAACCTTATTCTTAAATGTAATCGCAATTCTTTGTCACTAAATCATTAATCAATCAATAAGAAAATAATCACTGAGATGTTCAATTAATGTCCTGTGTCGTAAGATATTAAATATATTTATGCCCACATGTATATAAATGATACCGAACCATAAACAAACATTTAACATTACTTACAGTTTGATTAGTCTATTCTAAGGTTCAGACAGTCCAGATCATATCAGCTTCCATTTTGTTATTAATATAATGCCTGCTTTTTTTCATTTTTCGCACGACAGCTACAACACAACCCAAAATTCCAACTTAATGGCGGGTTCAACTTGAACTCTTCTAACCTCGACCCTTTCGAAACGGATATAACAATTATTTCACTCTCCGGTGCATGAAAAATACCTCACCCCCACGCACAAGTAAGTTCACAACAATGCCTTCTCTTTTTCCCTGATTGCGTACTGAGACAAAGTGTTAGTTGAGAGATTGTTTTTTCCAGGACAATACCATATTTGAAAATCAAGTTCTTGGACAAAAAGTGACCATCAAGCCAACCTTTTAATATTTTTTTTTGTAACAAAATTGCTAAAAATCATTTATTTGCAAACCTATGTTTTCGATTTCTTAATAAATCTTTAGTCCCATATGGAAAACAACAAACGATCTGTTATTTCTTAATTAAATTGCCAAGCTAAACTCCACATTTTGTACCAATGATAATATTGAAAATAGTTAAGGTGTTTTGAAACCTTGCTTAGAACGTTTTAAATAGCATGCTTACCATTAAAAGTCCATGTAAATAATTTATTGTTCACATATATCTCAAGGTTTTCAACTTGTTTCATAAACACGGCGCATGGTCACCAAGCATGTGTGTTGATTAGCATAAGATTCCGGGAAGATAAAAATTCTCTAGATCGAATTGTTTTTATAAGCTATTTTTCTAATCCACTGACTTCCATGTTAATCTTTGAGCAAAGCGGGATGGGAGTTGTCGACGGTAAAAATAAGTGGCGGAAAATCAAGTGCCCAAATTTTTATTCGTTTTTGAAACCTGATCATAACCAAACAAGGATAGCAGTTTGCGACCAGTGGTTAAGAGCAAGTCTGTTACTTTTGTAGAATCTTTCACCAGATATATTTAACAACTCTCTTCTTCATGTATGGTCAAATTACTAGCCGTAAAAACCCCATCATTTCAGTTCACGGGATCTGCTAGTGGAATGCCGTAGGTACACTTAATGTTACTAATTTTTCATAACCATGTATATTTTGTGAAAGAAAACTCTCTTGTTATATTTTGGTATATTTGAAACTCTCTCACATATAAGAAGATTAAACGATATTATGATTTACTAGTTACTTAATAAGATTTATATTAAGATTGCTTAAAATTTCAGTTTTTTTTATTAAATTTGTACCTGACTGCCGAATCTGGCATTCATTCATAAGGATTACTATTGTGTAACAAAAGTTTTGTTCTGATATTTTGAAACTAAAGAATCAGTGATATAATTTAATTGTTAAATACGGTTGTTATATGATTTGATTATTTGTTGTGAAACAGATGTGTTATCATGCAAGTAACTCTTTATGTAAAAACCTACATGTGTTAATCCAAGAATTTAAGTAGAAAAATTTAGAATCATCAACTACGAAAGGGTTTTCTGTATCTACTTTTTTTTGATTAATACTTGCTAGATACACTGGCGTCCACCTTCAGATTAAATTGTTTTCTCTATAACTAAGAGAATTTCAGTCAAGACCTATCTTTAACTCTTTCTTGGGGTGAAATATAAGTTAGCCGTCGGCAAAACAGTTTTTAGCCTTTCCATTTTTTAAGCGTATAAACTTAATTTTTTTGAAGTATATTACTATAGTGAGTCACATGCAATAATTTGTTTCCTTAACACGCCCGATTTTATATAAAACTCGTTTCATTAGTCGAGGGTGTAGTTACTTTAAGCACGCTTAATTTATTACAATGGATTACATTGTCTTCCCATCGTGGAACCCGAATTGTTGCTCTAACTCCTCTCTTGAGACAATATATCGGAACAGACTTTAAGGGTATCTGTTATATATTTGCGCCGTGTCGTAGGTCATTTTAAATTTTAGCAGATTAACTGTACAATTAGCATATGTAAATATTGTTTAAAATTGTTATTGTCAACAAAAAGGATAACACCTTATGTTTCATAATAATTATTAATTTTTACCCAACACTAAAGTGTGCCATTGTTTTAATGCAAATACAAATGCAAGGGCTTTCTTTTCAGTAATTTTGTAGTGTAACTAAGCTCCTCTCCAAACTCAGTTCGCAAATGCAATAATTTGTTGATTATTATCACTGTTCGATTGGTACAGAACTGCACCTACTGCTTGATCTAAATTGTCAGATTGGATATAAAAACTTTTATTAAAATCAGAATGTTCCACTGTGGCAACTTGTAGAAAAGCATGCTTCACATTCTTGAATGCAGTTGTGCATTCTTGGTCCTAATCTTATCGACAATTAATTTTAAGCAATTTTAGTAGTGGGACAGTAAGTCCAGCAAATATATTGCAGAATCTGCATTCATAGTTCACAAATCCAAAGAAAGCTCTCAGTTCCTGGATATTTTGAAAACTGGAAAATTTTGGATACTCTAAATGCTTTTTTGGTTTATACGAATATTGGTATTGTAAATAATATGCCACAAAAACTATATTACTTTCTGAAAATCTTTGAAGTATTTTTTCAAGCTTTGCTTAAGTATAACATAAAACTTACAATTGACTTAGACAGAAGAACATTTAACCAGTACGTGATGTTTTAATATAAAAACCCAGTATATTGGCGGTGTTCCTGGTTAATAGGAATTTGCCAATATGGAGCTGTCATGTCCAAGGACGAAACTTGAACGTTATCAAACTTAGCCAGCAACTCTTCAAATGTAGGTGGCAACACATGGTCTTCAGCTATTCTGGAATTTAACAAGCGGGCATCTAAACATATACACTCTTGGGGGTTTCGACTTTTTTTAGTTACTAACAGAGAAATATATTCGTATTTTCAGAGAAATAATTCTTTCATCTAACATTGTTTGCATTTGCTTTTTTAATTTTTTGTGGTAAGCAAAAGGTATGGAATAAGACTTCTTAAAGAATGGACTTCACTTTGTATAATAATTTCATGTTCATAGCCATTTCTTTTACCAAGTTTTTCTGAAAAACATTGGCTCTTAGAATGTAATAACTCGTATAATTGCACCTTTTGTGTCATTAAAGGTTTGAGCCGACAACACCGCTTCACGTAGTTCACATCAGATTACCTATGATGAGAACAACTTTTAAATTCAATTGTTCTCCTGGCAGAATAAGTCAATTTTTGCATTTACTTGTTTTAACCAGTGGCTGCCTAAAATTATTTTTTGATTTGAGCTTTGATACCACAATACAAGGAACATCAAAAGTAGAATTGTTTATGCTTATAGGTAGCAAGACCTGTTCAGATATTTTACTTATTTTGCACCCGGTACAATTACATTTGATAATGCTGGTATTTGAAATTGATTTGGTAATTCTTTAACATAAAGTTCTGATATTGCAGATACCTGGCTGTCTGTATTGATTAACACATTCGCCAGGTTTTCATGTACATATACTTTTACGGTAGGTGACACTTGACCGGAATTTAGTATCCTCCTCTTCATTCAACAGTTGCTTGGTTGCAAATTAATAAGTTTATTTAAAGACAGAATTTTCTTATTATTGTTGGAGTTGATCGTGTCTCTACATGTATCATGCGTTTTCTCTTTCATTAGAATTATAATTATAAAATTTTCTTCTTGATGTGCATTTTTGATAATTTATTATTTTAATAACGGGGTGCATTATAATGACCCTCGGTGTTATTTGCAATCCAATGTTCTTCGTAGTTCTTTCGAGGTGGCATACTATACACATCTTTGGTAATGGACGTTGCCTCAATTTTCTTTAAAAACGATTCTAACTCATCTCCATTGACAATACCTTTTAACACAATTCCACTTTGAATTTTCCGACTACAATATGTTGTTTTCCGGCGACCACTTGTGAAAACAACAGATTACACACTACTTATTTATGTAGAAAGTAAAGTATATCACTCTAGAGTGCGAAAGTACATATCACTCTAGTGTTGAAATACTTTTCAACTCTAGAGTGATATGACTGATGTTAGTATGCTAGTTACCTAGGCAACCCAAACGACTACCGGTTTCTACCTTTTTGCATTCATTCGTTTCGTTTTGGCTAATAACAGTTTAAAATACCCATAGTTAAATCGATACTGACAGTTTCTGTTTTACTTAAAGATGTAATTACTCATATTAGTTTGTAATTGAAATGATTTCTTCAATAAAAATTGAGAATGCATACGCTAAAAGCAACAGATTCGCGGATTTTATAAAAACAAAGTAGGTGTTCGAATTTTCAACATCAAAACGTCAAATAAATTTTATAGGTGTCTGTCTGTCTTGCATTATTGCGTACACATTTATTGCAAATAAGCATAAAAATAACTATTTCGTAATTGTTTTTAGTGGTGGTCGTCGGAAAAATAGTGTACATTACTCGTGGAAAGTGACATTTCACACTCGTGGAATAGTCGCACTCGGCTGACGCCTCGTGCGACAATACTTTTCCACTCGTGTGAAATGGGTCACTTTCCACGCTAGTAATGTAATATACTATAAGCATTTTGCCAACATATCTTCGTCGACTTTTTAGATAAAAATACTACCTGCCCAGATAATTTTAAAACGTAATCAGCCCGGCTGCCAGATTTCTATTGCCCATATCTAAGCTTGTAAAATAAGTCACATTCGCTCCCCACGTTCCAGTATCGATGTTTAAATTGTTGTTCAAAATTGCTAAAATCTCTAAATGAATTTCCGTGTTCTTGCACAGTCTGCTGCAACGGATTTTAATACTAGAATTGCGAGGTAAAGTTTTTCAACATCGGGCATCCGTACGGCTATAAATAATTGTTTGAGCTTTTTTAGAAATTTCATGGGCTGTAGTTGTCTTCCTGATTGGCGGACAAAGTTTGCCCTCCCCCCTCCCACCATTGCCATAGTGATTAATAAGTTTTATTTATTAAATATCTGAAGGAACGATTTAAATTTTAAAGGGCAACTTACTTCTTTGGGAACTTTCTCACACTTTTTCTGTCACATGAGATATACTACCTTGTATTTTGAGCATATTATGTGTAAAATGGGCCATTCAATTTTGTAGATCTGCCATATCCATGGGTTTTCTTGAGCTTTTTATATCCTCCATTATTACTTTAATTTCTTACAAAAAGTGCAGGTATTATTTTATTACAGCAACTGCTATTTCCTTAAAATTGAACGATATTGGTTTGTATCACATAAACAAAACTATAATTGTAAATAACATAAAGTAGTGTATTTCATTGTACACGCTAAACCTGCTATAATCATAATATAACTTTTATGCTACAACCTGTTCTGTAAAGATCGAAGTTTGTTTTATCAAACAAACAAATCTATAATACCTGTTCTATAACTTCATAATTATCTTTGAGCTTGTAACCGCATCTGTTCTTGTCCCTCTCACAACTTGACGGTTTTCTTTGTTTGTAACTAAAACATCTTATAATACTTGAAATAGATCAGGTGTTAGTTTGATATGATTGATTGTTAGTGTTGTAATGTTAAACGCCGTCTTAATTACTTGTATGCACGATTGTAATTTCCAGACGTAATAGACCTATTTATTGAACTAAATTCCGAATTATGTTTCATATATTTATGATCATCTGATTATAACATGCAATTCGCCTCTGTACCAAGCTCTGTTGCATGTCAATTATGTAGAGCTAAAAATGAGACATGTGGAACTTGGAAACACGGTGTCATTATAAAACAATGTGGAGAACGAGATTATTTCGTTGAAGCTGTATATGGACAGTTTCAAAGAAATCATCAACATTTAAGACTCCTTCATCTTTCTACCACGCCAAGTTATTCAAGCAGCCAGAAAATTGATAGTTCTGTAGAAATATCAGTTATCGAAAGTGATAAAGTAGTTCCTACAGGTGAAACTAATACTTCATCTCAGAAATCTTATCCCGTTCAGGAACTTGAATTCTCAATAGCTCTTATTACTCATGCTACTGTTATTAAAAGCGGACTTGTTACACTGCCACTTAAATTAAGTTTGTAATGTTCTTATTGTGTACTAATGTTATTTCATAAGAAGAGGCATGTCATGTATTGTATACAAGAACTGTAGTGTAGACACTACTGACTATATATAGATATCTATTATGAAATGGGTGTGGTTGTCGAGTTGATGATTTTGAAGTATGTAATTACTAGTACTTGTGACCCCTATAAATTATATTATATAAACTGTAGCAGTGCACACTAATAAAGAATCTGCTGTTCGACTTTAGTACAACGTCCAGCTGTTGTATACTTAATACTGTTACTTAATTGCAACAATGAAAACATCACGCAGGCTTTTGAATCCTCTTCAAAAATTTTTAGAAGACACTATCAATAATTTTATAGCACACATCACAGATTATGTCAGAGTTTTACTAGCTGTGATGAATTTATGACCACGTCCTAATGCAGTAACATAGATTACATGAATTTTTTAAATCATGAATGAGTCAACTTTTTCAATTGATTATAAAGTTTTTAAAAAATATTTACTACAGTTACTTATTTCTAGTTCTTTAATAAAGCAATCAGTCCTACACAATCGAAAGATGTAAAATAACCTACAAACCCACACTAGTACAGTTAGTAATATGCTTCTTTTATCCGACAAGGAGTAAACACTTATTACTACAATACGTCTCCGATAAATAAAATTACTACATCAATTTTCGGACAGCAAGGGAGTTACAGTATTAACACAAAAATATCAATAGACAGTGCTAAAATATTATACATTACTATAACTAGCTTAGCATAATATACAATGTAGTAAGTGCATGACCAACTCAAGAAATTTTTTTAAATTAAATATAAGGAACAGTATAACGTACCACAAATTCATTTGTTTATTATTTTTCATTGCTGGGGTAGAAAGGAAGCAAAATATTATACATCCAGCTCATGGCCATGTAGTATGTTGATTATATCAAGTTAGTTGTCCTCTATGAGATATCATACCTTGAGGTGATTTGAAGACCACAGCTACTTCTAAATCCTGTCTATATGAAGACACATTCCAGTGTGTAGGAGTGTATGCAAAATGGAAGCAATAGAGAATGATTATGGTCGCGTCAAGAATTACTGTGTAGGAAAGAAGACAAAATGCCCAGGATTAGTGCTTTAACTGTTTTCACCACATCACGAATTGATGTTCTTGCACATCAGTTGTGCTGGAGTAAAACTGGTATCAGTAAACACGAAAGAAATAAATTAACTTGTTACAATCATACAAATTTCAGTAAATTTAAAACTTTCCTACATCGTCAATCATGCATGACCCTGGACGTAAAGTATTACGTCTACAAATTCAGCTGCATGAATTGCCATCACGGGTGAAACCCACGAGTTAGCAAAACAAGCCAGTAGCTTACCTGGTTTTTACTGAGTCAAGGTCATTTCTTGCTTCTTAGGTTCGGGGCATTGACTGGTGGGTTCTCAGCATTTCCAAGTTTAGGATGACGAAGCACAAAGGTAGTTTTTAGGTAAAGGAAGGTACAGGGATAGGAAAGGATCACTTCGTCGAACTTAACCACACAGTCCGACTTCTTTGGTCACCAATAGCAAAGTTTCCTTCTTTTAAGATACTTCGTTCTCACCAATTATAGTAACCCACCCTTTTTATGCTTCTCACACCAACTTGCTAACCACATTCACAATGCAAACATATGCGGTTTACATAACATAACTCATAGGTTAATGTCCAGGAAGTTGCGGGAACTATAATAGCAGAACTTACATGTAGAAGTTTAAATTAAGGATGGGAAATAAATATCTTCCTATACTATATTTAAAAATTCCCTAAATTCAAATATTAAAACAAAATATGAAGACAAAAGGCACAACAACTCAAACTTCATTAAATTTGTACTTAATTTTAATTAATATATAATTCTTATATTGACCTAGTATATGTAAATCTTATTGATAACTTTAATTTGTTGTTCTGATTAGTGGCTCCCTTATACATTATTAAAACTAATATCAAATTAAGTTGACCGAAGGCTCAAAGTTTAATTTTAGCAATTCCTATAGTTTATTTTATAGTTCGGAATAAATTGAGAACATTGAAATTTTACTTGTACCACCAGGTATATGTATTAATGTATATGTACTAATTTCGGTACATTTTTGGACATTTTGATATATTAAATTTAACCAAGTTTATTCATATATAGCATATTTTGACATTGCAGCTTTGTAACCAATGTATTTAACATGTAGAATTAATAAATAATACTTGATTAATGTTGTAGGCCTTTGAAATGCTTAAACTAGCTAAATCAGTTCAAAATATGAACGAAAAGGAAGAACTTATATCATCAGCTTTGCAGCTATGTAAATCGGTTGCCCCAAATGTCAATTTACACGAAATTTGTCAGCAGTTTACTACTCTTTCTGCTTATCATGCTCTAATTGGCCTTTGTGTAACGTGTGCAAAGAAATCAGATCCAGAAAATTTAGGTGAATATTATTATAAAAATCTTGACAGCAACAACCAAGATGCCTATAATTGTTACACAAAACGGTAAGTTGTAGAATTCAAACACTTTTTAATAATTTTCTATATCATTTCAGAGTGCACATCTACAAGGAGGTTTTATTAGCACTTGACTATTTAAAAAGTCAGTCTTCAAGTACTGAAGATAAAACATCAATTTCTACCAAAGACGAATTGGTATTACGAATTATTTATATATTATATATTGAAATTGTTCTATTAGGTTTTGGATGCTGTACTGGATATTCTTCAGTATCCTGATGAACTGCTGCATGTGGCTGTCTATGAATGGATGATGTCTAAGGGAATGTCTACTGATATTATTAAAATTGCACAACCGTCTTTAGAAAAATATCTTCTTAAAGCTTCCCAACAGCCTCAGGATAACATACCAGCATTAGATTTACTTTGGCGGTATTATGAACATATTAATAATCATGTATATGCTGCTAAAGTTTTATATAATTTATCATCACTTAATGGGTATTTTGTTTTACATGTGTCCGACTTAACTTTAGTTATTTTAAATAATTTTAGAAATATGTTAACATTAAAGGAGAGGATGGCATATTTAGCTAGGGCTATTATGTGCATGCGGGGTGATAAAGCAGGTTATGCTATGAACCACGGAGTAGTGTTGAGAGATATGGAAGAAAAAATGGATATTGCTAAAATACAGGAACTGATTTTAGATACAATTACTGCTGATTGTGTTGCACATGCAAATGCAGAAGAAGCTATTACAGCATTGAATTCTGGTTTATATGATCTTACACAGGTAATGTATCTATATATAGATTTTGAAGAACTTTAAATATAGCTTTATGTGGGTTAAAACGTGATTGTAGTTAATTACAAAAGGCATGGTTATTATTTTAATAATTGTTTCACTTTCTAGTTTGAAAATTTTGAAGTGGAGGTTTTGTAAAAAGTTCGGTAATGTGGTAAGAGATAAAGGAATATTTATATGAAATTAAATAAACGATTTAATAATATAAAAAATATATGAGTTTTGAGAGTGTTCTGGGTTATAAAGTACTCGAATTACTGATGCAAATACAAAGTGCAACACGCATGGTAAAATACAAAATTGAAGGAAACATAAAAGTCAATTATTTTTACAGTTATGTTTATCCTAAACTTAATATTGTACCACAATATGAAAAACAATGACAGAGCAACTAACTTGAACATGAGTGTTATGGCGAACACATATAGGTAGTCGACATTTGTATTGAACCTGATTATTTATAAATAATTTGGAGTAGGAGGATAAACATTTATAAATGATAGCACGATATATGGTTCTCAATTGAATATAATCCTATAGTATCTAAAATAAAGAATATCATTTAGGACAAATTTCCTTTGCATTATATATATATATATATATATATATATATATATATATATATATATTACTATGGATTTTTAGATTAGAAATGATGGGAGATAGCTCAGTAAGACATTTCAATAGGGTACACCATGTATATAGCAGTCCAGAAATTATTTAGAATATTTTAAAGTTAGAACGTAGGTATGCGATTAATTTTACTTCCTGTTAGTATTAGGGTAGAGAGTAATCACAGTTACTAAGAGATAACAAGTACAAGTCCGTGCGTATAAACATAGAATTAGCATGTAAAGATAGTGATAGTAGAGCTTTTCAGTAGTAGCATAAAAATCGATAATTAAAGAGGGTGCATTTTTATGTAACAAATATTCAAAGCGTAATTAATTTTGTTAGTGTACATAACGTAGTTTAAGGTAATATAAAGCTGGAACATTAATAAGTTCAAAGGTTTTAGCCTTGTAAATATGAAAGTGTAGTCAAGAAACCCGTTAACCATTAGGGAGCGTTTTAAAAACAAGATATTTTCAGTAAAAGTTTAGCTTTGTAAACACGTTCTTGGTATTGAGTTTAAAAGCTTGTCAACAGACTTTAGGATTCGTAGTAAAACATAGTTTGAAAACGAACAGCTGGTTTAGGGTAGATAAGACATGAATGTTACAAGTATAAAAATGGATCGATAATATAAAAAAGAGAGACAGTGTTTTTAATGCGATAGCAAAGAATGGAAAATATCATATGGTTAGTTGTAGTTGATTTTGAAACGTCTGTAAGACAAAGAGATTTTTAAAAGTAAATAAGTGCGAGGAAGATGCTACGTGTTTGCATAAGATGTTTGTTAAGGAGGGTAATGGAAAATATTGTAGAGGCTACAGACAGAGTTGGACGATTGGACTGCATGTATAAGAGCAAGAAAGACAATAATGTAGACTGGTTGGTTGGGATAAGACTTGTAAATAAGCGGGGATGACGGTAAAGTAACATAATACACAGGTAAGACAAGGATACACAAAAATCGATAACGAATGTTGAAAACTGGGGAAACATGCAAGACAAAGAACAGTATAGTTTGAATGCAAGTTTGAATGAGGCGATCGGATGTGTGCGTGTGAAAGAGACGTGTTTTGGTGCTTGAGTGGAAGTTAGTTGCCGGACGATTTCGTAGAAAGTGACAGTTGTTAGATATTTTTAATGAGAATTTTGAACTAAAATACTTGTTTGCAATTGGGATTCTTGGATTTTTGAGACGAGAAGTGTACTTGGGGTATGGCATGTAACGAACGATTCAGGGGTGGAATTCGGAGGTTATATAAACGACGAGGCAGTTAGGGCTCTCTTTCTTCAACCAAGCTTCATGTAATAGTGTATAAGTTAGTTTAAATTCTTGTTATTACAATTAAGATGCACAAGTTGGTGCAACGGTAATATTGCAATTGTGAATATCTAAAATACAGTTGATAACCGAAGCTGGTAGAAAAGTAAGTAGACCTTTTTACTACATATGGTTGAAGGCTTTTAGTGTGCACTGGTAGAAGTCGAGTATGTTGATGGACCAGTAGCAGATGTACGGGAGCATGGAAGAACTGTGCATTAGCAGCTGACAAATCTGAGTGGAAGCGTGCAGTTTCTGATGGTGAGAGGCCACCTGGAGCAATTCTTGAACGAGCAGTCTAGAGGGATGACCACATGGGAGATGATTTCAACGTAGAGAGCTGGTGGTGCTTAATCCGGGCAATTTAACCTTTTAAAACTTTTGAATATTGTGATTTTGTTGGTGATTATGACAATTTGGTGATTTTTTTGGATTTTGTTGTATTATAAGGACATTTTTAATTAACAATTTTACTTTGAGAAGGGGTTGTATGAAAACATATTTATGTACTATTTGGTATTTGGAATGAAGGTGTAATATTGTCTTTTGTACAAAGTAAAGGGGTTTTTGGTAATTTTTCAGTGCAGTAATTAGCACATAGGTACATAAAGGTTTTTACCATGAGCTCGTAATAGACCTGGGGTTTAAGGATAAGCCCAGTTACTTTTATTTAATGATCGATGTAAATTGACAAATTTTCAAATTATTTATTTCATTTAAAATGACTTCATTTAAAAATTGGTAATATTTGTATTTGTTAAAACATCCAAGGTGTATGAAGCGGTATAAAGCGTGATGTACTTTTGGCAATCAAATTTTATTTATTTTTCGAATATTAGGGTATTATTTTCAGAGAGCAAGTGAGCAGCCATGGCGAATATCCCTGAGGAAGCTGAGCAAAAAGCTGGAGGTTTTGGCATCCGAATTGGAAAGCATCTTCAGAGGGTATTATTATAGGGTGATATGTAATGCAAGTTTAGGTGGTAGAACTTGATTTCCAGAGTAGGTGTAGATCATTTGTGACATTACAAATTTTAGGGAGGTTTTTTAGAAGGACCTACACGGCAATTATGACGCCCAAAGTATGGGGCTCGAATTAACCGACTTGTTCCAGAGAAGAGCTCGCAGCAATTATACGGCCCAACGCTGGGCTCGATGGTTTCCAGATAGAGCTCGCAGCAATTATGGCTTCCCAATGGAGGGTCTCGAGTAGTTAGAGCCTAGCCTGCACAGCAATTATGGCGCCCAACGTAGCCCTATGATGTAGAGCTATATATATATATATATATATATATATATATATATATATATATATATAGTGTGTGTGTGTGTGTGTATGTATATTGGCATAATAAGGAATCGCGAGAGGTTATTCAAACTCAAATTTTACAAATAAAGCACACTAAAATATAAAAGAATTTAGAAAACTTTTATGTGAAATGATTGAAATGTTAATCTGAGCCTATTGCGCATCTACATAAATATTAATTGGCAAAGCAAAAGTCCTAGTCTTACTGTAAGATGTATTGTCTAACCACATTATTATGTGTCCTGGTAGTTAGGCAATACATCTTACAGTAAGACACAGACTTGAGTAAAAGGAACGGAAAAAGACACTTTGACTGTGAGAAACTCAAAGATAAAGATATCCACGAAAGATTTGAAAGAATGTCAAATGAATTGCTGATATCGGGAAAATTTTTGATAATAAGGAAGTAAAAACAGAGTGACAACATTAAATCCAGCTTAGACATGGCGACCAGAGATATTCTGGGTTATACACAAAAGAAAATAAGAAACCATGAACAACAAAGGATATCCTAAATTTACTAGAAGAAAGACGAAAGTACAAAAACAGACCGGACGAAGCTGGAAAACAGAGATACAAAGTCATAAAATGGAAAATTATTCGCAAATGCAGGAAAGCTAAAAAGCAATAGATTGATGAAAAGTGCAAAGAGTTACAAACTAAGATGGAAATAGGAAAGACAGACAAAGAATACAAACCAATTACAATGAATTTTAGAGATTTACGACCTTTTAGCAAAAATATAAGGGACATGGAAGGAGACATTATTACAGAAAATGTAGAGAAAGGCCTGAAAACTGGTAAGGCACCGGGTATAGATAAAGTGCAAGCAGAAACTCTAAAAGCCGCTGGACAAGCAGTCACAGAACGTCTCTTCCATCTTGTAAGCCAAGTGTATGAGACAGGCGAGATACCCCAAGATTTCAAGCGTAACATCATAGTCACTATACTAAAAAAAGAGAGGTGCGGATAGATGTAAAAATTTTCGAACAATAAGTTTGACAGCACACGTGTCAAAAATATTAACTATGATTGTACAAAGATGGATGGAAAAACGGGCCGAAGCAGTACTAGGAGAAGAGCAATTTGGCTATAGGCAAAACAGGGGGTACACTGGAGGCTATTTTAGCTCTGAAGGTGATAATGGAGAAGACAATAGAAAAGGGAGAAAGCGTGTATATAGATTTTGTAGATCTGAAAAAAGCATTTGACAATGTAAAATTAAAAAATGATCGAAATACTAAATAAGATTGGAGTGACTTTTAGGGATAGATGGATACTACATAGCCTATACAAAGAGTAAATAGCTGTAATAGAATTAGAGCAGGAACGTAGAAAATTAGATATTAGGATAGGGGTGAGACAAGGATGTGCTCTATTCTCATTAATTTTTAACTTGTACATCGAAGAGGCAATGAATACTGTCAAATTCAGGAAGACATGAATTATTATGCTGAGACAAATGATTGATATGCTTAGATGTGCAGATGATATGTGGTATTAGCATCTAGCAAGAAGAGTTAGAAGCAGCTGTTAATGAAATGGAAATAGTTCTAATAGAGAATTGCGGTCATGCTACATGTAACAAGAAGAAGCAGTTACTGTGTTACGACAAACAGAAACAAGGAAATGATTGCTGAAAGCATATGTGTGGAGCACAGCACTGTATGGCTGTGTAACTTGGACAGTGGTAGAAGCAGACAGGAAAAAGATAGAAGTTTTCGAAATGTGATGCTACAGATGTATGATGAAGATATCAAGAACAGACAAAATAAAGAACAAAGAGGTTCTAGAAATAGTAGAAGAAAGAAATATGTGGAAAATAGTAAGAAATATAAGAGATATGATGATAGGTCACATACTAAGGCATAAGGGAATAGTGCGGAATATATTAGAAGCAGAGATAGGAAAAAAGAGAGGTTGAGGTGGACCTAGGTTAGACTATTCCACACAGATAGTCAAAGATGTAGGTTCCTAGAATTTTAGGGAAATGTGTTGGCTAGTTCAGAATAGAAATCAATGGAGATACGCTTCCAACCTGTTCCAAGATGGAAAACCTTATGATGAAAACAAAATAATTGTATTTAAACCTGATGATTATTATAAGCAACTATAAGTGTTCCTTTTACAGTATTCTCAACTAATGTTAGTTGTGTGAAATAATTTACTGGAGAACTATTAATTCAGCAATGTCTGTGTTGGGGATTTTAGTAGCCGCAGGCTGCTTAACCCCCTTCACATACCACTGAATATCGGTGAAATAGAGCATATATTTACAACACAATAGAAGAGGAACGGAACTGTATCTAATAAGAAAGAGCAACGGCTATGTTTGAAGACAACAAACATAGAAGCTAGGACAAAAGTGTTGGAAGCATATCTGTGGAGCACAGTGTTGTGCTCCACAGTGTGTACGTCTCTGAAACAGGGATAGTAGGAGAAGCTGACAGGAAAAGGAAAAAGTCTTTTGAATTATGAAATAGAGCTTTATAAGGTGTATAAAATGCTAGGGATGTCTTTGTTTTAGATATTGTTACAGTTATAAAATACACTAAAATATGAGTAATTTAGACTTAAATATATCTGTGCCGTCGGCTATCAAAACTGTTTTTGTGAAATGCTAGTAGCTTGGTTTGACAATCTCTGCACTATACACTATCCAAAATAGTTATTTAAATAAAGAAATATAGTTAGTTTTATATTCTTCATCACAAATGTACACTCTTTATTTCTAGCTGTACGAAGAATTTGCAGATGTTTTTAATTTGTGGGAATGTAAGTTAGCAATTATTGACTGTGCTGGTCATGAAGACAACGTATTAACGCAAAACATATGGCATCAGATGTTAAAAGAAAATATCAGAAGATGTTCAGGTTCTGGAGATGACAAACTGAATCAGCTTCTTCAGAAACTCTCATTTTTGTTACGGCAATATAGAAGAGAATCTGCATTAGTTCCATTAGGTAAGTTACAATTATTTTGGGATAGTTAAATGCAATTACTTTTTAGCATATATAGTAGAACAACTGGAAATAATAAGTATCAATTTAAAAGCTAGTGTACATATTGTGCCGCATGCTCTTTGTGCTGAAATGCCATTGGAGGCTGTCTTTGATGCATACAGTATGTAAGTAAATCCAATTTAAGAGCTACTTATTATGGAATAATAATTCTTTTCATAAACTATAAGAACTTTAAAAGTAAATGTAAGAATGAGAGTTATAAATTAAACGTTTGAACTAAGCGACTCTATTCTTTGAGTATATTTTTTATATTATGTTTAATTACAGCATTTAGAGTTGTAATCTCGCTGTTGATGAACATGGAGTTTATCGTCAGTCATTAAGTAAATAAAATAAACAATAAATTGACATTGAGGTAACAGCTTTAAACCAACTTCGTTCCTAATTTCCACAGAAACTGATTTTAGGCATTGCCAAATTTTGACTTGAATTTGTAATTTTCAAACATTTTTACATAAAAAAGTACTTTTGGCAAGTATTCTTGTAGAAAACGAGTTTGAAATAGTTTGAACAGATGTGTTCGGCTTTATTTCGAAAGAGCATGCAACTGTAATGAAATAGTGTTTTTATCATATTTAAAAAAAATTTCTTAGCTTACAACTTTTAATAAAAATATCTGATTCGAATTTCAAACTCAATTTATGCAAAAACAGTTGCAGATATAAATTTGAACCAAGAGTACTTTTTTTACATAAGAATGTCTAAAGATTACGAATTAAGGTCAAACTTTAGGGGAACTTAGGAATAAGAAAATTAGGGCGTAAAACATTTTCTATATCACCTGAAAAAGGACTGTTACGGGTATTTGCAGCGTTAACTTAATAAATTTGAAATTGCCCAAAAGAGACAGGAATGCCCTAACAAACAAAATCCTCTTAATAGGTTTTACTCATTTTATTACAACTTATCACAATTATTAAATATACAACAGCATGGAATGTTTAGCAAGCGGAGAGTTCAATAGTTTACAGGTTTTGTAGTTTTGTACAAAGCTCCGAAGGACCTTTTAGTGTAGGTCCAATACTTCAACTTGGCGTTGAATGAACATAGGGCACTTTCAACTGTAATGGTATTTTTAATTCAGTGCTTTTATTTGTGTTTTGGGAATTTGTTTTCTAGCAATTCTGGGTTTAATATCATTACTTTTCCTTCTTGATTTACAACCTTATTCCGACGCCAATGGTTGCATAGCTCTGTTCAGTTGTTTGGTCTAGAATAACTGAAAATAAAAAGTTCTCTTATGATTCATTGGTTTTCATAAGTTACAACGTCCTAGGGTATTACCCCAATTTGCTCGTTCTCATGATTGTGCATCAAAAGATAGCCTATTATCGTGTTCCATGTCATTCTGTTTATGTTCACGATCATCGTGTTCTTACACATTTGAAAGCGGTATCATTTGCAACACATTCTGCTTAATGGCTGTAATTTGAGTTTATTCCTATTAGATGTAATCTACCATGGGGTTAGGTTTCTCTGAATTCATGTGAATGTGAACAAATAAGCTTTTTTCTAAGCTGGATATTCACCGAAATCTGTTTGTATTTTTTTCAATTTAATACGGAGAGTGTAAAGCCCCAATCTTTATTTCTGGTTGTATAAAATATATTAGATCTTTTCCTGTTTATTTCTGTATTCTAATTTAATATTATGAAAAATAGTTAATGTAAAACTACCACAGCTTCTGTAAAAGTTTCAGGGTATTTTCATGGTAAAAGTTCATTTAACTAACTGAAATTTCCCAAGTTCATTTCAATTAACTGATGTTAGTTTAAAGTAGTGCACTCTCGTTACACATCTGTAAACATATTGTACAAATACAAAAACATCTAACACGACACTGCCTGCAAAGTTGTGACAAACAAGAAGTTGAACATTAATTTTCATTTTATAACTGTTATAGTTTTCATAAAAATAAAATACAGAGCGTTTCAAAATAGTCCCCTACAAAATTTATCTGTATACTTATTGAACATCTGTAAATCAACTTTTATAAAACATACTTGATTGTAATGAAATTATAAATTACAAAACCACCAATTATGTAGTTTGTAACATGCAACAGTATAATTTTCACTTAGAATTAAAATGACTCACCATAGCAAAACAATCTTTTAAAATACAGAACAGGTAATGAAAATTTTTGTAGATACTATACACTAAACACAGACCAATTTTTACACATGAAAAAGTCAACTTTTTTTTACACACTCCAATTCATAACATGTGTCTTATGTAGGTGGGCGTCATTGAAATAATTCAAAAGCTACCACATTTACAGCTTGCTAAAATTAATATTTACTTGAGAGTTAAATTCCCAGAGGCGACCAATGTGTTGTATATTATAACGAGCACTTACCTGCAGTATCTTGCTCCTGATGCAGTAGTTTCCAATTCTCAGGAATGTTGTGGATGAAATTCTGCTGTTTCGGTGTTTGCCTGGCTGTAACTCTTCGACAAAGTGCCGATAAGTGGTGAATGATGGATGATAGAGGCAGACGGGAAGGAATCACTTTGTCGATATATCAAGGGAGATTGGTAGTCAAACCCTTCGTTTCAACATATTTCCTCTCACAAAATGTCTCTACCCTCCAAGAGAGGTTAAAGTTCTCTGATGCACATTGGTGGGTACAATGGCATGTAAGGCATGATAAATGCAATCTTTGCATGTTCTCAGATCACAAAATTACAAGTCGATGACTGGACTTTTGTGAGAACAAAATCTTTGCGTGGTTTTCACGTATACTTGCACTAAAACATTTCCATACTGGGAATTTCCCTGTGCGGGGATTTAAAATATCCCCTGAAATTAACTAATACAATAAATGTAAGCTTTTAAAAAAAAGGATAATGCGTTTTGTATGATATTTAGATAGGAAAATTCTTGAAATGAGTAAAAATTTTGCAAAATGATACTCTAGAAAAATGTTGCATATTATATACACTTATTATTTAGGTTTTATATCATAAATGCCCTGAAATTATGTTCACATCAAGAAAATTATTAGATTTGGTATATAATTTACAGCAATTGCAACAACACCAATCAAGGTATTCCCTTTCGGGGGAACCCAACATAGCATCTCTTTCTAGGAGGATATGTACGGTATAACTCTAGATTACTACATTACTTTTACGCCCAGCACCATTCACAATCTTTCTCCACATCCCTCGGTCTTACCTGAAATACTCCTCAACAATAATTACATCAACAACACTAACAACACCAATCACGGTATTCTCTTTTGAGGCAACCAAACCTAGTACCTCTTTCTTGAAGGATATGCAGAGTACAGCTCTAGACTATTACACTACTTCTACTTCCAGCATCATTCACAATTTTTCTTCACATCCCTCAGAGTCTACATACTTCCTTTGCCTCTGCAACATTCATACATTGCTTTTGGCATGCTCTTTTATTCCTTTTACTTCTCATCTGTCGTTCTTTCAGAACCTCTTCTACTACATCCAACCATCTTTCACGCGGTCTGCCCCTTACATCTCTACCAGTCATCTTGCTTGCATTATACATTTGGTAAGTATCTCCTTTCATTCTTTCCATATGTCCAACCATCTAAGTGTACTTGGCTCACTTAACTCTTTAAGGGTCACTTGCATCCCACACTCGGCTCTGATCCATTCATTTGGCACTATGTCTGTCAAAGTTGTTCTGCACACACTTCTTAGGAACCTCATTCCTGCAGCATTTATACGACTAACATGCTTTTTCTGCCAGATCCAAGTTTTGCTCCATACAGAACGGTTTGCACAAACACATTGCTGTAAATGGTTAGCTTTGCATTTATACTCAATCCTTCATTCCTCTTCACTGCCAACATACTTGCAAACACTTTTCTTACAGCATTTACCCTCCTTTCTATTTTACTATCCAGCTTTTCATTACTCAAAAACTTTCTACCGAGGTACACGAAGTCATTCACTTTCCGTATCGTGCCATTGTCCATTCTAAATACAAAGTCATCTTTCTACCATCTCTGTCAAAAATCATTAATTTCGTCTTATTGACATTCACTTTCAATTGCATATTTCCACACGCTTTCAACAGTCTGTCCAGCATTCGTTGTAAATCTTGTGACGATTCGGCCAACAATTCTACGTCATCTGCATATTCTCGTACCGTAACTAAAAGGATGTGCTGACTAGGCTGCAGCCGAAGATTGGGAATGGGGGGATGGAGGAAGCTAAAACTGAAGTAACTCAACAAGGAGAAAATTAACCATTGAAATAAAATAAGGTTTGTACCTGCAAAAGAAAAGCAATAATTAATGACAGGATGCCAGTCCGTCCAACTAAAACACATAGGTAATAAACAAATAACTTTGTTAAAAGAATTCTAGTTAAAAGTATACTTTATTTGCTTATCATAAGTCATGTAATCAATAATTATGTTAGTAATAAATATATATGATTAGTCAAAGCACAAAATAAACTTTTAAGGAACGTTCACTAATCAGGATAAAGAAAATAATTTATATTTAATAACCCTAACGAGCTCGTGTAATTCCAAAGCTCAAGGTAAACTTGTCGTCAAGGAAATAAAACAGGAAAACCCTAATTTATTGAAACAATTTCGCCGAATTCTTTAACAAGGGACAACATACCAGCATTAATTATTGAATACTTGTAAAGACGCCTATCTAATTATGGCATAAATTCCACGTTAAGGAATTCTTAGAAAGGATATTTATTTTTCTAATGAGCAGAAAGATTTTTCAAGTAACATATATAGGATATTTATTATTAATTGAAATACAGTTTTAAACACGCGAAAGGAGTATTTTTATTTACGGAATTAATTTTCGTGCTTAACGCCAAATGAATTTAAGTTAAAAATTATTGTATATAAACTAATCAATTATTTACGAAAAATGAACGTAACAAATCCCCCCCCCCCAGCAAAATTAAAGGGTCGGGGTCGGGAAGCAAAACAATGGGAGTGGGTAGAACCAACAAAAAAAAATTCGCTTGGAAACTAAAAGAAAACTCGTTACAAAAAAAACTAACGGAAACACTCCAAAAAAAATTAAAAAACTAAAAAGGATTTTCATTCGGCTCGACGGACTAAGGAACGTGACAAAAACCAAAAATGAAAAGGACATAGGAAAAGGAAAAGGAAAGGTAACAATCATCGAGGACAAAGATGGAATGGCATCGACACTGAAAAAGTCGTCGGAGGATGGATATTTCTTGTGAAGAAATAGTAAGGTCTTCAACCTCAAAAGAAGTAAAGAAACGAGGAAGAAAACCAACAGTAAAGCCAGGAGAGGACCCAAAGGTCAAGCCTCAAGTAAACAAAAGGAACAACAAGGGGGAACGCAAGGAGGGACGATGATAGAAGGAAACGATGTACTCTCAACTGTGGTAGCGAAGAATCACAACAATCGAAAACCGAAAAAGAGAAATGCTGACTAGTCCTAATGTCGACTGAGTCGTGATTGCCAAAGAAAGAAAGACGGACTAGAAAGCACCTACCACAGGAGCGGATGGACGAAACACAATCGGTCCAGGGACCGACAGCAAGGAAGACCAGCAAAAGGATAGGGAGAAGAAGGTGGAACGAAAGGAACGAAAAAGAAAGAAAAAAGTCAAAAAGAATAACATCAACACTAAGTACAAAACCCAAAAAAAACTAAAATCGTACAAAAGAAAATAAAACAAAATCCCAGTGTAGTTAGGTATGAGTAGGTGTGGGCGTGTGCATGCCTGTGTGTGTGTATGTGTGTGGGGGTGTAAGAAGGGTGTGTGTATGTGTTATGCGTGTATAAAGTGTGCGTGTGTGTATGTGTTTGACCGCTGTAGTCGCCTCTTACGACAGGCAGGTCGTACCATGGGACTATTCTATTCCCTGACCCACACTAACTTTTGTTTTACCAATTTTCACTTCTTCCATTTTTTTGCAAGTCTACCTGTACATTTATCCATAAATACATTGAACAACCATGGTGACAACACAGCCCTGTCTTATACCTTTCACAATGTCAAAGAATTGCCCCATGTAACCATTCACACGTACACATGCTCTACTGCCTTCGTACATCGCTCTGATAGATTTTATCAAAAACTTGCTTACACCATATTCATTCAGCGCCTTCTATCATTCACTTCTGTTCACAGAGTCATGCGCCTTTTCCAGATCTACAAATGCTGCATACATTTTCTTTCTGGCATGCATACATTTTTTCAACAATTTGTTGCATTGCGAATATCTGATCCACACCTCTTTCAGGCATAAAACCATAATGAAAGTCCCATATCTTGCTCTGCGTTCTCTTACCAACTCCCTCGATCACAATTTTTTCATACACTTTACGGGATACACTCAACAGACTTATTCCATGATTTTCAAGCACCTTTGCTTGTTCTATAACACAACTCTATCAGTTTGTACAAACATTAAATAAGCACCTCAGACCCATACTTAAGCATTTCATTTGTTATTCCATCTATATCTGCCGCTTTGCTATTCTTCAGAGTTCTCATCGAATTCCATACTTCATCTACGCTGCATTCAAACTTTATACTATTATTTATGTTTTTGACCAGTATATCACTTCTCTTCATCATCCATACCGTCATCTGTATCCTTCTTGCCAACACCATACAGCCAGCGTCTTAAAATACTCTTTCCAACAGTTTCTCACACTTGCTTCGTCCTAAATAATTTCATTTCTGTTGTTAACAATGCCATTCACATGCTTATTTATACCCTTTCTTGCTCTTCTTACCCATTTTCAAAACATTTTTTTATTCCCTTCAAAATCACTTTGCATTTTTCACCCTCTCTCCGTCAGTTGCTCTTTGCTTGCCTTCACTACTTCTTTTGCATATTACATTTCTCCTTATATACTTCCTGAAGGAGTTCTCTTAACTAAACATCTTTCTCTGCAATTATTCTCTTATATGCCACTTTCTTTTCCTCAACAATCTTTTGCTACATGTCAAAATTGGCATTGCACACTTTTTAATTTGTGATTGAATTCACGCCAATATTTTAAAAAATAAACTTGTTCATTTCCGTCACTTCGGATAGTTGCGTCTGTGCAAGAGAATGTGCAGACATGGAGTGAGGAAGAAGTGCGTGGTTTCCGACACGACAATTATTAGCCAACGAGACGTCGAACAGTGAGGTTTATCTGTGTCGTGCCTTTGTCTTTTCTCTTTCAGATAATGTAGGTTTCCTTTTATCTCTACCTGATATCGTTGCCTTGACCTTATTCCTATTGTACCGCTACAAACAAAGAAGAGGGAAGACAAATTAATCTGATTTCAACGGTGGCTAACCCGAACCACGCCTAACAACGTCGAGATCCATGGAAATGAATATGGCTCCTGTCGCAAGAATAACTGCAAAGTCGTGAAGCGTTCCACATTTGTAAGTGAGTACATTTTATCTTTTCCTTTAAGGCGCCTCTTGTATCACAATAAACATTTTTGGTATGTGATACAATTTGAGACGCAATTATGACGTAATAGCTTTATTGGGCAATATTATGTACGTTTTAGTATGTATTGCCAACTGTCGTAGTGACTCTGACACGCGCGCGCGGGACTATAACGGTTATACCTTAGACTATAACACTTTTTGACCTCATCGTTCCATCATGCATTTTTATTACATGTACCAATCGTTGTCGTTCCACATACTTTCAAAGCAGATTTCATTACACTGTTCTTCAAACAATTCCATGCTTTCACCACATCTTCAAACTTCAGAGCATTATCCCATTTCTGTTTTTAGTCATACAACTCTCTCTGTAACATATGAGTCGACTCTTCCAAGCGTTCCACTTTCACTCTTGATTGTCTCACATTCTGCTTTCTTGTCCACACCCACTTTCGGCTAAGATCAATTCTGGACAAAACTAGAAAATGATCAGTCTCGCACTCAGATCTTCTCATTACTCTCATGTCTTTTACCAGTTCTCTTAAACTTTCATTAAACACAACCAAATCAATTATACTTCTCGCATTTGCCCTTTGCTGTGTGTACTTGTGTATGTCCTTATGTTTATACCATGTGTTGGATACAAACAGTTCTCTTTCCATACATATACTCACTAACATACCTTCATTTTCATTCGTTCTTGGATCGCCAAACGGACCTACCACATGATCAGCAATTTCTCTGTGCACTCCGACCCAATTATTCATATCACCTAATAGAACCATGCGGTCATTCCTTTCTCGTTGGTCTAATACATTTTCCAACTCCTGCCAAAACTGCCATACTCCATATTGTCATTCTCTGGAACATAACATGCTACTACAAAAATGTTTCTAAAGCCTCACTTTCATTCTAACCAACAAAATGTGGAGAAACCAATTCATAGTGTTCCATGCAATTAAACCAACACCTTTCGCCTCAAACTCATTGTTCTCTACTCCAGACTACAAACCCAACATACCATCATCTAATTCAACAATACCTTTTCGTTTTCGCTTCGTTTCACTCAAACACAGCACATCCATGCGCCTTTCTTTCATTTCATTCATGATTTTGTACTCTTTACCATACACTCCGCTGACATTCCAAGTACCAAATCTTCATTCCTCATTCATGCAGTCGTTATCTGATGAGCCTGATATTTTCCATCTCAATCGCCCACCTTAACTTTGACAGTCCGAGACTTTCGCAAAGGTCTTGTTGGTAGTGTTAATTAGGTTGAACCAGGTTACCAGCGTAGATCCCAACCAAGCCGCTGTAGCTTTAACGGTAACGACACCTTACCGTTCAGCGTTGTGTTATACTGCATGCGACTGTTCTAGTCTAAGGTATACTGTTAAAGTCCCGCGCGTAATTGATAAGAGCCACTATGACAGTTGACAACATAATAAACACGTACAAAATGTTGCGCAACAAGGTATTACGTCATTATTGCATCTCAGATTTGTATCACATACAAAAGAAAAAAATAAAATGTACTCACGTAAAATGTGGAGCTCCTTACAACATTGCAGCTATTCTGGCGGCAGGATCTCGGCATTAGTTGGGCGTGGTCGGCCTTTGCTCTCGTGGAAACCAGATTTTCTGTCTTCCATCTTCTTTTATTGTAGCCATACGATAGGAATAAGGTAGGGAGCGATAAAGGTACGATACAGGAAACCTACATTATCTGAAAGAGAAGACAAGATAAAAAGACAACACAGATCAAACTTACTGTTTGACGTCTCGTTGACTAATCCCGTCATGTTGGAAAAACACGCACTTCCTTCCACACTTCATGTCTGTGCACTCTCTGGCGCCGACGCAACTGTCCAAAGTGACAGAAATGCAAGTACAAGTCTATTTTTGAAAATATTGGTGCGATTTCAGTCACATTTAAACTAAAATCAAAAATGTTTACATAGCCGATTTTCGGCATGTAACAGTTGGCATGTGTAGCCTATTTGCTACAGACGTCGCCACGATTCCCAGTCCTCCAGGTGTGCCTATCATCTTTCAATACAAGCTAAAAGGGTATTACCTCGTAAGCCAGCACAAAGTTGCCCGTATTACGATCACTAGGAGATACATGCTGTGCACTGACACACATTGAAAGTGTATTTTAAAGAAATATTAAATACTTATCAAATATCCTTATTAAATAAATCCATTGACATAATACTAAATTTTATTATATTTATTTTTCAGTCTAATATGTAGTTTGGAAAAAAGTACTTCATTTTGGATTATCGAAGAACATGAATTTTATTTAGTAGAAGCATTTGTTGAATTAGTTAACGAATACTTATCAAGAGAGAATTTCTGTGATCATCAGCTTAGGTAATTTATTTATATAATGACTTAAAATTTTCATATATTTGAACTTTGTAGGATGAAGATTAAAGCATATTCTGAAGATTCAGTAGCCAAACTGTTAACACGAAT
This sequence comes from Platerodrilus igneus, assembly GCA_036346225.1. Lineage (NCBI taxonomy): Eukaryota > Metazoa > Arthropoda > Insecta > Coleoptera > Lycidae > Platerodrilus > Platerodrilus igneus. The sequence continues at coordinate 2,562,616 of JARFIW010000791.1, forward strand.
GTACGGTAAATCTAATTCTACACATTGGATTAATGTTTTACGTGGCATCCAAAGTCGTTTGTCAAAAATATAGAAATTAACATTCATATACATATTTTAAAGCAAAATAGATACATAATGAAGATACAATGGTATAATTAGACAATGGAATGATTTTGAGCATGTTTATACAGTTGTTGACATATACATATTGTTATTATGTTGTGCAGATCCCAATCGCTAAGTATTCCATGCAATTGTAATAGTTCAAAATAAATTATTTTTATACAACTAAATACAAACATGATTTGTGTTTAAAACTAATATATACCACTATCTTTTTGTTAATTTCAGATGAAGGCGAACAGAAAAAAGTTGTACATAATAATTTACTTTTCAAATTCAAATTTTATTTGTATTTCAACAATAAATACAAGGCAAGGAACAAAAGAAATAAATACATATCATCATTAGGTCTATAGTTCTGGAACTGGTTAGACGCGTACCATCATTGTTTCCTATTCTAAACTAACCTACAGATTTCCCTGAAATTTGCACAGTCTACATCTATCACTATCTGATCTAGGTCTACATCTACCTCTTTTTCCTATCTCTGCTTGTAATATATCCCATACTATTCCCCAAAATGCTTTAGAACGTATTCCGCCCTTCTATTTCTCTTTTTCCCCAGATATCCTTGTTTCCCTACTATTTCTATAACCTATTTGTTATTATCTTTGTTTGTCCATGCTATCGTCCTCATACATCTGAACACCTTTGCATACTAGAACTTTAGTTTTAGTTTTGTTAATTTTCATACCGTATCTATCTGTCAGAACCGTTTCCATTTCATTAAGAGCAGATTCTAACTCTTCTTTGCTAGACGCTAATACTGCTATATCATCTGCAAATCCAAGCATATCAATTTTTTGTCCTTGCATAGTAATTCCAAATGTCTTCCTGCATTTGACAGTATTCATTGCCTCTTCTATGTACAAGTTAAAAATCAATGGGGATAGGGCACATCCCTGTCTCACCCCTTTCCTAATGTTTACTTCTCTACATTCCTGCTCTAATTCTATTACTGCTGTTTGCTCTTTGTATAAGCTATGTACTATTCGTCTATCCCTATAACTCATTCCAATCTTTTTGAGTATTTCAAACATTTTTTTCCATTTTACATTGTCGAAAGCTTTTTCCAAATCTACAAACCCTATATACACGCTTTCCCCTTTTTCTATTGTTTTCTCCATTATCACTCTTGGAGCTAAAATAGCCTCCCGTGTTCTCCTGTTCCGCCTAAACCCAAATTGGTCTTCTTCTAGTATTTCTTCCGCCCGTTTTTCCATTCGTCTTTGCACAATTCTAGTTAATATTTTTGACACGTGTGGTGTCAAACTTATTGTTCGAAAATTTTCACTTCTATCTGCGCCTTTCTTTTTTGGTATAGTAACTATGATGCTACGTTTGAAATCTTTGGGTATCTCGCCTGTCTCATACATATAGCTTACAAGTTAGAAGAGACGTTCTGTTACTGCTTGTCCAGCGGCTTTTACAGTTTCTGCCTGCACCTTATCTGTACCCGGCGCCTTACCATTTTTTTACTATAACGTGGCTTTTCTGCCTGGTATCGTGGAGTGAAGTGCTCGGGTTTCTGGTAACGTATCGTTAGGATTACCTATGTAGATTTCCTTTGCTAATTATCTTTTGTTTGTCGACCTTTACCTTGTACCTAATCCGATCCCTACATAGGTAAGACATCTGCCGCCACCTAGGCGCACCGATCTTTACGACTGAGGATGAAGACCTCATGACTACCTTAGCTGGCCGGAGCTGATCCGACGCTTTTGAGAGCGTCAGCGTATCATCTCTAATCCCTCCGGGAGGAGCCCTGATTTGACTTGGTTAGGGCCTACCCTGGCGCAACTTCGCGAGAATCTGGACCTATTATGTGAGTACTTCAAAGTTTATATTGTTCTTTTTATCTTTGTTCTAAAATTAATTACGTAAATTTCCGTAGTATTGCGCAATATACCTTTAATATTGATGACTTCATTGGTGGATGACCGCGCCCAAATCTGTATAAGTTTAGCGCTGCCAACCACCGATAGTGTCTATTAAACCACGCTTCCGGTGTTGTATTTATAGAACTTTTTAAATATAACCACGGTTGGAATGTAAGAATCTCTGGCCGCCATGTCTAGGCTAGATTTAATGTTATTCCATTCTGTTTCTACTTCCTTAGTATCAGATATTTTCCCGATATCTTTGAGCAATTCATTTGACTTTTTTTCGAATCTTTCTTGAATATCTTTATCTTTTAGTTTCTCTAAGTCCAAGTGCCTTTTTCCGCTCCTTTTTTTCATATTCTTAAATTTAAGTGCGGCCTTCATAATTACGATGTTGTGGTCAGTATCTATATATGCTTCTGGGTAGCTTCTACAGTCTTTTACTTGGTTCCTAAACCGTTGTCTAACAAGAATGTAATCTATTTGATATCTTCCTATATCTCCTGGCATCTTCCACGTATATCGTCTTCTAGCATGATGTTGAAATAATGTGTTTGTGATAATTAAATTGTTCTTGTCACAAAATTCTACCAGCCTATTTCCCCTGTCGTTTCTCGTGCCTAAACCAAATAAACCCACTACCGCTCCTTCCCTACCCTCACCTACCACGGCATTAAAATCCCCCGTAATTATTAAATGTCATGTCCTTTTACGTATCTTAATATGTCTTCGATATCTTTGTAGATGGCTTCTACCTCTTCGTCACTGTAGCTAGAGGTGGGCATGTATACTTGTATTATTACTGTGTTTACCGGTTTAGATTCTAATCTAACCATGAGTACTCTTTCGTTCTTTTGTAAGTAATTTTCTCGCAGTATCCTATCTTTTCCGCATAACTATCCCCACACCCAAATTTCCTTCCTCTGCTCCTGTATGAATTACCCTGAAGTCTCCACTCCAAAAATTCCCCGCCTCTGGCCACCGAACTTCGCTAATCCCTACTATGTCTAGTGATAATCTATTCATTTCGATTTTTAGGTTCTCTAGCTTACCTACTTGCATCATACTTCTAACATTCCACGCTCCAAGTCGCAGAATGTTTCCGACTCTCTTTCCGATCGCATCCTCCGAAGTAGTCCCCTCCTGGAGATCCGAATGGGGGACTATTTTAACTCCGGAATCTTTTACCCCAGAGAATGCCATCATGTTTATTACAATTTAAATCGCTGTGTACTTGGGAGATAATGTGGTGGTTTCCGTTGCCTTCCACATCGCGGTAGTGTGTCTTAGACTGCCATACCGACCCCTATGGTCTCTGCCAATCTAAGTACCGAAAGAGCCGCTGCCCTCTTTCGGGGACTTGTCTTAGTCTGGTTCCTCACTAACGACCCTACTACTTTGGTTGGACCTGTAGTTTGGCTCTTTAGCTCATTAGAACACGCAAGCCATTTCACCTGTTCTATTAATTTAGAACTTCGTCAAGGTGCAGGTCCATTCGAAATGGAAATACAGATAAAATACAAATAAAGTATACTGACAACCCTGCAGAAGCTAAAAGAAGCTTGAACGTGAGGGTACAACAATAACAAGGTATATAGGTATGGAAAAGTATTGTTGGTGTTCAGTCACGATTTTGTATTTTTATGGGGTTTCCTTTCGTTTGGTTAATGCACAGAGAAAACAAATGTGTATAATTTATTTACAATGACTGCAAGAAATATATAGAATAACAGGAAATTGAAAATAACAGTCGCATAAGATTCTACATGCATATGCAATGTACAAATGTCCTTGAATTTATGCATGAGAATAGAGCTTTTATGTGAAGAAATTTAACGCTAGAAATGCAAATGTCCTTTAGCGTTAGAAAATTTATAGCAAGTATTTAAATGCATGCAATGTTTGTACACAAGAATAAATGAAATTCGTGCACTGGATTGACTTTCAACTTTAATGTGTGTTTCTGTTAAGAAACACGGCTCAAAAAGAAATCTATGTTAAAATGTATTAACATAGGACTAAGTACTCACAGATACGTTGTTGTCTGGAATCTGCAGGTAACAGTGGTGTTGGATCGACGTCGGTATATGGTGTTCAACATGACAGGTTGATCAAAACAGGTGCCATGTAATGTGCGGGTTCCCTTATTGGTGATACGATGCGTGGAATGGCATATTGATGGCGGATTCTTCGTAAAAGGCGTCGGAACTGGTGAGGAGTGTGGTATTCACACATCCATGCAGCTAGAGCCGCTTTAGTTATGGTGGGCGGTGAAGACAAGTACGTCACGGACGACTTGGACATCAGATCTCGGTGAACCGCGTTCAGAAGCAGATGCTGATACCAAAATGTTTTACGAAGTAACTTCCATTGGAGGAAGTCCAGGCCCCGGTGGTAGGATTTGGTGCACCTTGCCGGCAGGGCTTGGAGTATCCACGTTAGTGCATGACACACAACCTTTTGGTTTAATCTCCAGGCATTGGTGTACCGTGAACAAAGGTTAAACTCAGAAGATCAGAAGCTATTACTTGCTTGTGGCTATTGTCTGTCAATATATTTCCAACAACAAACGAAAGCTCGCCGCCTTGATCATTATACTTAATGTTTGTATTGTAAGAATCGGAATTCCCAGGCGAGTCTATTTGATTTTGAGGTGTGTTGATTGGAGAGCCTCTTATTAAGGGGCGTTCACGTTTGCGTTTCTATGACGCCTATGAAGTTTGTTAGGTGCAACTTGGGTTGCATACCTACATATCCCCTTTCTAGTGATAGCATTAGTCAGGATAAAAAGTAATGTATCTCTTTGGAAAGTGTACTCTTCTGCCACTCCTTGTTGGTGGAGTACTACTTGGTTGTTTGTGACTTGTGTTGTCTGCTTCAAACGGTTCGTTTTCCATATAAGCTGGTTTACATTGTTTTATTATTGTACAGGACTGAACCCAGCAAATTGAAAGAATGTTATTTTGAAAAATATGCAAACATATTTTTGGTAAAATTATTAATAATAAGGGTATAATATGTATGTCTGTTGGGAATAAAATAAAATATAACATAAAATGGACTGCTCCAAATGCTTATGTTCATTTCAACCATCTAAAGAGACAAAAAATCCGTGTTTTTCGTGCGACATGTGTAGAAATTTATATTGTAATGATTGTTCTGGGCTTAGTGCAACAGAAATAAGATGTATGGCATTAAATGGCAGAATACTAAAGTTTAATTGTAAACAATGTCGAAATTACGACCTGGTGAAATTGCTGCAAAAAAGTATTAAAGACAAAGAAGACACCATAGTTGATAAAAATAATATCATCAGTATGCTCAAAGACAAGATAAAAGAAATGGAAAAAAGCTCTAAGCAAACATATGCAAATATTTTGAGTAAAAAAACTGAAGAGCCTCAAGCTAATTCTTATAAAGTGGACAATGTTCCAGTGGTTATAATTAAGCCGACCAGCATACAGAGCTCACTTAAAACTAAAGAAGAGATACAAAAAAAGTAGATCCAAATGCTATAAATGTGTCTATCTATTCGGTAAAAGAAATTAATAATGGAGAAGTTTTAATAAAATGTAGCTCTGAAGATGAAGCAAATAAGCTTAAGAGAGAGGTGGAATCTAAAAACTTTTCAGTTAAATATGATGTTCGATTGTCTCAACTAAAGAGGCCTCGTGTAAAAATAATTGTTAATAATAGCGAAAATTTAACTCGAGAAGAGTATATGAATTGTATAAGAAATCAAAATGAGTTCATAACCCCTGATGATAATCTTAACATAACTTATATTAAATCTATCAATAACAAAAAGCACATCATATTTGCCGAGTGCTCAGGTGAACTATTTAGTAAATTTATGGCCACAAAAAAAGTTTACATACAGTGGGAACATTGCACAATCTTTGAGGACATGTCTGTTCTCAGATGCTTGAACTGCTGTGATTATGGTCATAAGGTAGCCAATTGTAAGAACAAACACGTGTATTTACTGTGGTGAATATCATAAACTCAACGAATGTCCTAAGGATTTTAAAAAATTCCACAACTGTGTAAATGCAGTATCCAAGTATAATTTAAAATACGATATTCATCATAAAGCAAATAGCAATGAGTGCCCTACATACAAATACCATATTATGAAAATGAGAAGTAGAATTAATTATTCCTGTAAGTAATATGTATATATAAAGTTGAGTTATGTTTATGTTCACTTTTATATTACTATCTTTTTTTGTATTGGTTAATTATACTGTCAGAATAGAGTAGTCATCCAATTAATTTTATTTTAGTATACTTAAAACTTCTTATTAATAATTATAAAATTACATGGCTAATTTAGAGTTATTAATATTAGATGAAATAGACAGGAATATACAGTCTGATATTTCAATTTCTATGCAGGTGGATGACATTGATGATTTTAAAAATAAGATGCTAACCTTAGAACCTATGTTTCAAATACTTCATCTTAACATTAGGGGAGTTTACTGTCATTTTGATGAGCTATTAGTTTTTTTAGAATCCTGTAACTTGAAGTCGGTAGACATTATTGTGCTTGGTGAAACCAGAGAAAATTTCAGTCTGGAACAAATTGCAATACCTGGGTTTAATACAATATACAATAACAGCACCATAAACAAAAATGATAGACTAGTATTATTGATTAATAGAAAAATTGTCTGTCTAATAACGCATACAGTTCTGCCGCTCTCTATGATAACTATATCCAGAGTACTATTTGAATGTGACAAGGTAACATGCAACATTATGGCATGTTATAGGTCACCCTCAACTTCTGATAATGATTTTTTGATTGATTTAGAAAATTACTTAACAAATGCTTCTGACAAAAATGTAAATATCTTTTTAGATAGATATTAGCGGTATATCAATTTTATCTAATAGTTATATATCAATATTAATGTATATGGGTTACAAATCCTATATAAACACATGTACTAGAGTAACTAACACATCAAGCAGCTGTATTGATCATATCTTTGTAAAGACTAATATTAACAAAAACCAATTTAAAATAAATTCGTCAGTAATAAATCATAATATAACTGATCACTATCCTGTATATTTTCGATGATGACCGTTTTATCGTACATTTGAATAACTTTGTATGGTTCCTCATACGTTTGTTGTAAGGCACTTTTGTTTCCTTCACAGTGTAGGAAAATGTTGCTTGATTATTTCAAGTCTTTGAATATGAAAGATTGCCTGCGTATGGTTTGTACCTGGGACTGGTTATAGTCGTTGGAAGTGGTAACGCGGCTGTATTACAAGTGCTTCAGGTTGTAAAAAAAGCTAGTGGTTGCCATTGTTTATTGATCCATTGTTGGATTACTCCACCCACAGCAAATTCTGAAGCCACTGTAGCTATAGATAGTTTTGTGTTTGGGAGTGGATGCGTGAGCAGCACAGATTGTGCCAGCTGTGTTTTGCACTTCTCAAAAGCTATGTTTCCTTTGCTTGTCCAAGTTATTGGGGCGTTGCCTTTTATTTTGCCTTTCAGTAGATCATTGAGCGTTGCTTGTGTCAGCGTCTCGTGGTATGAATCGTCTGTAATAATTCAACATGCCTAGAAATCGCCTAAGTTTTTTTGCTGTTTCTGGTTGTGTGTAATTCTGTATTATGCTGACATTTTCTGGTAGTGGGAAGGTGCCATCTTTGGTGATGCGGTAGCCAAGAAATTGGACTTCATGTTGCCCGAAGACTCATTTGGCAGGGTTTATGACCATGCCATAATCCTTTAATCTGTTGAAGAGAATTTCCAGAGTCTGGTGTTCTTTGTCAGATTGAGATGCTACCAGTATGCCGTCTATGTAGCCATACCAGAATTCTAAACCATGTAAAACTTCGTCCATGAATCGCTGGAGAGTTTGTGCAACATTTCTTAATCCGAAGGTCATGTATGCGAACTCTTATACACCGAAAGGTGTCGTGATAGCTGTCTATTCTATATCTTTTTCAGCTACTGGAATTTGGTCAAAACTGCTGCGTATAATTTTTCTTTTTTTTTTTTTGCGTCTTTGTTATTGTAATTTGTTGAGCAGCTTTACGCCTCGTTTTTTCTTATCTTTCTTATTCCTTTGTAATTATTAACATAAGACATTTAAAATTTTGGTCATGAAATTTGTTAAATTATAAATTTATTAAGTTGAAATCATACCGGACCTCAGTGTGAGAATTAGATATTTAAATTCCAATTTAAGTTTAATTTTTATAGGTGTATTTGACTAAATTTTTGAGTGTGTGTGTGTGAGTGGAGTGTTAAACGTATAATGTTATATGTATATTACCAAAATTGCAGGGGTCTTAGGAGTAAACTTTCTACACTTTATAAAAATTCTTGTAGTCATAACTATGACATAATTTGTTTGACGGAGACATGGTTATCGGGAGATATTACAGATGGGGAAATATTGGATTGTTTATATTACGGCGTGTATCGGTGCGATAGGGATTTGTTAAAGTCACATAAAAAGAGGGGTGGAGGAGTATTAATTGGTATAGGAAAATCAGTAAAGGTTACTAGCTCGTCATATCTAAACTCCAGGCATTTTGAAGCATTAGCAGTATCGGCTATAGCAAATAAAAAGAAATTTTATATTATAAACCTATACTTTAAGCCAGGTTCCACCGTTGAGTCGTTCTTTCAGTTTTTCGATTTTGTCGAATCGTGTTTAATAGCTTCGTATAATGTCGTGGGGATCTTTGGTGATTTTAACTTACCAAACATAGCAGGTCCTGATACGAATCTGTCACTTTATGATAAAAAATATAAAGTTTTGTACAGTTTTCTAAATTTACATAGCTTAGTACTTACAAACACAGTTAAAAACGTTCACGGGAGAATGCTGGATCTTGTTTTGATATCGGAAGACCATACGCATGCTATCAGTGTTATAAAGGACGAGGAACCACTCGTCCCCGAAGATGTTCATCATCCTGCGTTAGCAATACATGCTGACTTAAATATGTATACTGCCACTGATGCTATTCTGTATAAATATTATAATTTCAAGCTCTGTAATTTCTATAACCTGAGCTTGGAGTTTCGGAATGCTAATTGGGACCAGGTAATGCAATGCGTAGATGTTAACAATGCAGCAGAGAATTTTTACAAAACTATATATAATATTTTCGACAAACATGTACCCAAGTCTGTCCCAAAACAGCATAAATATCCTATTTGGTTCACAAAAGAAATAATATATTTGCTTCAGTTAAAAAATAAACTTAGAAAAATCAGGTTATTATCTGTACCACTTACAAATAGGTACAAAGCAGTTCGTAAACAATTAAAGTCTCTAATCGAAATTTCACATATCAATTATATAAATTTGACTGAAAAATCTATCCATTGCAACATTAACAATTTTGGTCTTATATAAAGCAAAAACAGGCCGGTGTGTTAACCACGCTTTTATTAAGGACGTAGATGGTAATAGTCTCAGTTCAACTGAAGCTTGTCATGAATTTGCAAATTACTTTTCTTCGGTATATAGCAGCAACAAACCTACCTACAAAACCGTATTTTCAAATGACAATTCCAATTACTGCTCTGCAGCTTTGAACACGTTTATTATTTCAGGTAATGATTATAATATTGCCGTCAAAAAATTGAAAGCCAAAAAGGCAGCGGGACCAGACAAACTCCCACCATACATTTTAAAGGGTTGCTCGGATTGGCTACAAATGCCGCTAACGCATATTTTTAACTTATCAATCCAAAGGTCTACCTTTCCTGAAATATGGAAACATGCCACTGTCGTGCCTTTACATAAAAGCGGATCAAAGTCTTGCGTATCAAATTACAGGCCGATCGCAATATTATCGGCGCTTGCTAAACTTTTTGAGCAAATTCTATATTCAAAATTATTCTATCACA